>OX392460.1:0-4800000 GCA_947623535.1 Coelioxys conoideus
CCGTCTATCTCGTCCCGTCTGTCTCAGACCAGCTGTCTCAGACCGTCTGTCTCAGACCGTCTATCTCGTCCCGTCTGTCTCAGAACTTCCGTCTCAGGCCGTCTGCCTCAGACCAGCTGTCTCAGACCGTCTGTCTCGGACCGTCTGTCTCGGACCGTCTGTCTCGGACCGTCTGTCTCGGACCGTCTGTCTCGGACCGTGTGTCTCGGACCGCCTGTCTCAGACCGGCTGTCTCAGGCCGTCTGTCTCAGACCGTCTGTCTCAGACCGTCTGTCTCAGACCGTCTGTCTCAGGCCGTCCGTTTCATTCCGTCGGTCTCAGACCGTCTGTCTCAGACCGTCTGTCTCTGACCGTCTGTCTCAGACCGTCTGTCTCACACCGTCTGTCTCAGACCGTCTGTCTCAGACCGTCTGTCTCAGACCGTCTGTCTCAGACCGTCTGTCTCAGACCGTCTGTCTCAGACCGTCTGTCTCAGGCCGTCTGTCTCAGACCGTCTGTCTCAGACCGTCTGTCTCAGACCGTCTGTCTCAGGCCGTCCGTTTCATTCCGTCGGTCTCAGACCGTCTGTCTCAGACCGTCTGTCTCTGACCGTCTGTCTCAGACCGTCTGTCTCACACCGTCTGTCTCAGACCGTCTGTCTCAGACCGTCTGTCTCAGACCGTCTGTCTCAGACCGTGTGTCTCAGACCGTCTGTCTCAGGCCGTCTGTCTCAGTCCGTATGTCTCAGATCCTCTGTCTCGGACCGTCTGTCTCGGACCGTCTGTCTCGGACCGTCTGTCTCGGACCGTCTGTCTCAGACCGTCTGTCTCAGACCGTCTATCTCGTCCCGTCTGTCTCAGAACTTCCGTCTCAGACCGTCTGCCTCAGACCGTCTGTCTCAGACCGTCTGTCTCAGACCGTCTGTCTCAGACCGTCTGTCTGAGACCGTCTGTCTCACACCGTCTGTCTCAGACCGTCTGTCTCAGACCGTCTGTCTCAGACCGTCTGTCTCAGACCGTCTGTCTCAGATCGTCTGTCTCAGACCGTCTGTCTGAGACCGTCTGTCTCAGACCGTCTGTCTCACACCGTCTGTCTCAGACCGTCTGTCTCAGACCGTCTGTCTCAGTCCGTCCGTTTCATTCCGTCTGTCTGAGACCGTCTGTCTCAGACCGTCTGTCTCACACCGTCTGACTCATTCCGTCTGTCTCAGACCGTCTGTCTCAGACCAGCTGTCTCAGACCGTCTGTCTCAGACTGTCTGCCTCAGACCGTCTGTTTCATACCGTCTGTCTCACACCGTCTGTCTCAGACCGTCTGTCTTAGACCGTCTGTCTCATACCGTCTGTCTCAGACCGTCTGTCTCAGACCGTCTGTCTCAGACCGTCTGTCTCAGACCGTCTGTCTCAGACCGTCTGTCTCAGACCGTCTGTCTCAGACCGTCTGTCTCAGACCGTCTGTCTCAGACCGTCTGTCTCAGAACGTCTATCTCGTCCCGTCGGTCTCAGACCGTCTGTCTCAGAACGTCTGTCTCAGACCGCCTGTCTCAGACCGTCTGTCTCAGACCGTCTGTCTCAGGCCGTCTGCCTCAGACCGTCTGTCTCAGACCGTCTATCTCGTCCCGTCTGTCTCAGACCGTCTGTCTCAGACCGTCTATCTCGTCCCGTCTGTCTCAGACCGTCTGTCTCAGAACGTCTATCTCGTCCCGTCGGTCTTAGACCGTCTGTCTCAGAACGTCCATCTCGTCCCGTCGGTCTCAGACCGTCTGTCCCAGACCGTCTGTCTCAGACCAGCTATCTCAGACAGTCTGTCTCAGACCGTCTGTCTCATACCGTCTGTCTTAGACCGTCTGTCTCACACCGTCTGTCTCAGACAGTCTGTCTCAGACCGTCTGTCTCAGAACGTCTATCTCGTCCCGTCGGTCTCAGGCCGTCTGTCTCAGACCAGCTGTCTCAGACCGTCTGTCTCAGACCGTCTGTTTCATACCGTCTGTCGCACACCGTCTGTCTCAGACTGTCTGCCTCAGACCGTCTGTCTCAGACCGTCTGTCTCAGACCGTCTGTCTCAGGCCGTCTGCCTCAGACCGTCTGTCTCAGACCGTCTGTCTCAGACCGTCTGTCTCAGACCGTCTATCTCGTCCCGTCGGTCTTAGACCGTCTGTCTCAGACCAGCTGTCTCAGACCGTCCGTTTCATTCCGTCTGTCTGAGACCGTCTGTCTCAGACCGTCTGTCTCACACCGTCTGTCTCAGACCGTCTGTCTCAGTCCGTCCGTTTCATTCCGTCTGTCTGAGACCGTCTGTCTCAGACCGTCTGTCTCACACCGTCTGTCTCAGACCGTCTGTCTCAGGCCGTCTGTCTCAGACCAGCTGTCTCAGACCGTCTGTCTCAGACCGTCTGCCTCAGACCGTCTGTTTCATACCGTCTGTCTCACACCGTCTGTCTCAGACCGTCTGTCTTAGACCGTCTGTCTCATACCGTCTGTCTCATACCGTCTGTCTCAGACCGTCTATCTCGTCCCGTCGGTCTTAGACCGTCTGTCTCAGACCAGCTGTCTCAGACCGTCTGTCTCAGACCGTCTATCTCGTCCCGTCTGTCTCAGAACTTCCGTCTGAGACCGTCTGTCTCACACCGTCTGTCTCAGACCGTCTGTCTCAGACCGTCTGTCTCAGACCGTCTGTCTCAGACCGTCTGTCTCAGACCGTCTGTCTCAGACCGTCTGTCTCAGACCGTCTGTCTCAGACCGTCTGTCTCAGACCGTCTGTCTCAGACCGTCTGTCTCAGACCGTCTGTCTCAGACCGTCTGTTGCATACCGTCTGTCTCACACCGTCTGTCTCAGACCGTCTATCTTAAACCGTCTGTCTCAGGCCGTCCGTTTCATTCCGTCGGTCTCAGACCGTCTGTCTCAGACCGTCTGTCTCAGACCGTCTGTCTCAGACCGTCTGTCTCAGTCCGTCCGTTTCATTCCGTCTGTCTGAGACCGTCTGTCTCAGACCGTCTGTCTCACACCGTCTGTCTCAGACCGTCTGTCTCAGACCGTCTGTCTCAGACCAGCTGTCTCAGACCGTCTGTCTCAGACCGTCTGCCTCAGACCGTCTGTTTCATACCGTCTGTCTCACACCGTCTGTCTCAGACCGTCTGTCTTAGACCGTCTGTCTCATACCGTCTGTCTCATACCGTCTGTCTCAGACCGTCTATCTCGTCCCGTCGGTCTTAGACCGTCTGTCTCAGACCAGCTGTCTCAGACCGTCTGTCTCAGACCGTCTATCTCGTCCCGTCTGTCTCAGACCAGCTGTCTCAGACCGTCTGTCTCAGACCGTCTATCTCGTCCCGTCTGTCTCAGACCAGCTGTCTCAGTCCGTATGTCTCAGACCAGCTGTCTGAGACCGTCTGTCTCAGGCCGTCCGTTTCATTCCGTCGGTCTCACACCGTGTGTCTCAGACCGTCTATCTCGTCCCATCTGTCTCAGACCGTCTGTCTCAGAACGTCTATCTCGTCCCGTCGGTCTCAGACCGTCTGTCTCAGACCAGCTGTCACAGACCGTCTGTCTCAGACCGTCTGTTTCATACCGTCTGTCTCACACCGTCTGTCTCAGACCGTCTGTCTCAGACCGTCTGTCTCAGACCGTCTGTCTCAGACCGTCTGTCTCAGAACGTCTATCTCGTCCCGTCGGTCTCAGACCGTCTGCCTCAGACCGTCTGCCTCAGACCGTCTGTCTCAGACCGTCTGTCTCAGACCGTCTGTCTCAGACCATCTGTCTCAGACCGTCTGTCTCAGACCGTCTGTCTCAGACCGTCTGTCTCAGACCGTCTGTCTCAGACCGTCTGTCTCAGACCGTCTGTCTCAGACCGTCTGTCTCAGACCGTCTGTCTCAGACCGTCTGTCTCAGACCGTCTGTCTCAGACCGTGTGTCTCAGACCGTCTGTCTCAGGCCGTCTGTCTCAGTCCGTATGTCTCAGATCCTCTGTCTCGGACCGTCTGTCTCGGACCGTCTGTCTCGGACCGTCTGTCTCGGACCGTCTGTCTCGGACCGTCTGTCTCGGACCGTGTGTCTCGGACCGCCTGTCTCAGACCGCCTGTCTCAGACCGTCTGTCTCAGGCCGTCTGCTTCATACCGTCTGTCTCAGACCGTCTATCTCGTCCCGTCTGTCTCAGACCAGCTGTCTCAGACCGTCTGTCTCAGACCGTCTATCTCGTCCCGTCTGTCTCAGAACTTCCGTCTCAGACCGTCTGCCTCAGACCGTCTGTCTCAGACCGTCTGTCTGAGACCGTCTGTCTCAGACCGTCTGTCTGAGACCGTCTGTCTCACACCGTCTGTCTCACACCGTCTGTCTCAGACCGTCTGTCTCAGACCGTCTATCTCGTCCCGTCTGTCTCAGAACTTCCGTCTCAGACCGTCTGCCTCAGACCGTCTGTCTCAGACCGTCTGTCTGAGACCGTCTGTCTCAGACCGTCTGTCTGAGACCGTCTGTCTCACACCGTCTGTCTCACACCGTCTGTCTCAGACCGTCTGTCTTAGACCGTCTGTCTCATACCGTCTGTCTCAGACCGTCTGTCTCAGACTGTCTGTCTCAGACCGTCTGTCTCAGAACGTCTATCTCGTCCCGTCGGTCTCAGGCCGTCTGTCTCAGACCAGCTGTCTCAGACCGTCTGTCTCAGACCGTCTGTTTCATACCGTCTGTCTCACATCGTCTGTCTCGGACCGTCTGCCTCAGACCGTCTGTCTCAGACCATCTGTCTCAGGCCGTCTGCCTCAGACCAGCTGTCTCAGACCGTCTGTCTCGGACCGTCTGTCTCGGACCGTCTGTCTCGGACCGTGTGTCTCGGACCGCCTGTCTCAGACCGCCTGTCTCAGACCGTCTGTCTCAGGCCGTCTGCTTCATACCGTCTGTCTCAGACCGTCTATCTCGTCCCGTCTGTCTCAGACCAGCTGTCTCAGACCGTCTGTCTCAGACCGTCTATCTCATACCGTCTGTCTCAGACCGTCTGTCTCAGACTGTCTGTCTCAGACCGTCTGTCTCAGAACGTCTATCTCGTCCCGTCGGTCTCAGGCCGTCTGTCTCAGACCAGCTGTCTCAGACCGTCTGTCTCAGACCGTCTGTTTCATACCGTCTGTCTCACATCGTCTGTCTCGGACCGTCTGCCTCAGACCGTCTGTCTCAGACCATCTGTCTCAGGCCGTCTGCCTCAGACCAGCTGTCTCAGACCGTCTGTCTCAGGCCGTCTGCTTCATACCGTCTGTCTCAGACCGTCTATCTCGTCCCGTCTGTCTCAGACCAGCTGTCTCAGACCGTCTGTCTCAGACCGTCTATCTCGTCCCGTCTGTCTCAGAACTTCCGTCTCAGACCGTCTGCCTCAGACCGTCTGTCTCAGACCGTCTGTCTGAGACCGTCTGTCTCAGACCGTCTGTCTGAGACCGTCTGTCTCACACCGTCTGTCTCACACCGTCTGTCTCAGACCGTCTGTCTTAGACCGTCTGTCTCATACCGTCTGTCTCAGACCGTCTGTCTCAGACTGTCTGTCTCAGACCGTCTGTCTCAGAACGTCTATCTCGTCCCGTCGGTCTCAGGCCGTCTGTCTCAGACCAGCTGTCTCAGACCGTCTGTCTCAGACCGTCTGTTTCATACCGTCTGTCTCACATCGTCTGTCTCGGACCGTCTGCCTCAGACCGTCTGTCTCAGACCATCTGTCTCAGGCCGTCTGCCTCAGACCAGCTGTCTCAGACCGTCTGTCTCAGACCGTCTGTCTCAGACCGTCTGTCTCAGACCGTCTGTCTCAGACCGGCTGTCTCAGGCCGTCTGTCTCAGACCGTCTGTCTCAGACCGTCTGTCTCAGACCGTCTGTCTCAGGCCGTCCGTTTCATTCCGTCGGTCTCAGACCGTCTGTCTCAGACCGTCTGTCTCTGACCGTCTGTCTCAGACCGTCTGTCTCACACCGTCTGTCTCAGACCGTCTGTCTCAGACCGTCTGTCTCAGACCGTCTGTCTCAGACCGTCTGTCTCAGGCCGTCTGTCTCAGACCGTCTGTCTCAGACCGTCTGTCTCAGACCGTCTGTCTCAGATCGTCTGTCTCAGACCGTCTGTCTGAGACCGTCTGTCTCAGACCGTCTGTCTCACACCGTCTGTCTCAGACCGTCTGTCTCAGACCGTCTGTCTCAGTCCGTCCGTTTCATTCCGTCTGTCTGAGACCGTCTGTCTCAGACCGTCTGTCTCACACCGTCTGTCTCAGTCCGTCTGTCTCAGACCGTCTGTCTCAGACCAGCTGTCTCAGACCGTCTGTCTCAGACTGTCTGCCTCAGACCGTCTGTTTCATACCGTCTGTCTCACACCGTCTGTCTCAGACCGTCTGTCTTAGACCGTCTGTCTCATACCGTCTGTCTCAGACCGTCTGTCTCAGACCGTCTGTCTCAGACCGTCTGTCTCAGACCGTCTGTCTCAGACCGTCTGTCTCAGACCGTCTGTCTCAGACCGTCTGTCTCAGAACGTCTATCTCGTCCCGTCGGTCTCAGACCGTCTGTCTCAGAACGTCTGTCTCAGACCGCCTGTCTCAGACCGTCTGTCTCAGACCGTCTGTCTCAGGCCGTCTGCCTCAGACCGTCTGTCTCAGACCGTCTATCTCGTCCCGTCTGTCTCAGACCGTCTGTCTCAGACCGTCTATCTCGTCCCGTCTGTCTCAGACCGTCTGTCTCAGAACGTCTATCTCGTCCCGTCGGTCTTAGACCGTCTGTCTCAGAACGTCCATCTCGTCCCGTCGGTCTCAGACCGTCTGTCCCAGACCGTCTGTCTCAGACCAGCTATCTCAGACAGTCTGTCTCAGACCGTCTGTCTCATACCGTCTGTCTTAGACCGTCTGTCTCACACCGTCTGTCTCAGACAGTCTGTCTCAGACCGTCTGTCTCAGAACGTCTATCTCGTCCCGTCGGTCTCAGGCCGTCTGTCTCAGACCAGCTGTCTCAGACCGTCTGTCTCAGACCGTCTGTTTCATACCGTCTGTCGCACACCGTCTGTCTCAGACCGTCTGCCTCAGACCGTCTGTCTCAGACCGTCTGTCTCAGACCGTCTGTCTCAGGCCGTCTGCCTCAGACCGTCTGTCTCAGACCGTCTGTCTCAGACCGTCTGTCTCAGACCGTCTGTCTCAGACCGTCAGTCTCAGACCGTCTGTCTCAGACCGTCTGTCTCAGAGCGTCTGTCTCAGACCGTCTGTCTCAGACCGTCTGTCTCAGACCAGCTGTCTCAGACCGTCTGTCTCAGACCGTCTGTTGCATACCGTCTGTCTCACACCGTCTGTCTCAGACCGTCTATCTTAAACCGTCTGTCTCAGGCCGTCCGTTTCATTCCGTCGGTCTCAGACCGTCTGTCTCAGACCGTCTATCTCGTCCCGTCGGTCTTAGACCGTCTGTCTCAGACCAGCTGTCTCAGACCGTCCGTTTCATTCCGTCTGTCTGAGACCGTCTGTCTCAGACCGTCTGTCTCACACCGTCTGTCTCAGACCGTCTGTCTCAGTCCGTCCGTTTCATTCCGTCTGTCTGAGACCGTCTGTCTCAGACCGTCTGTCTCACACCGTCTGTCTCAGACCGTCTGTCTCAGGCCGTCTGTCTCAGACCAGCTGTCTCAGACCGTCTGTCTCAGACCGTCTGCCTCAGACCGTCTGTTTCATACCGTCTGTCTCACACCGTCTGTCTCAGACCGTCTGTCTTAGACCGTCTGTCTCATACCGTCTGTCTCATACCGTCTGTCTCAGACCGTCTATCTCGTCCCGTCGGTCTTAGACCGTCTGTCTCAGACCAGCTGTCTCAGACCGTCTGTCTCAGACCGTCTATCTCGTCCCGTCTGTCTCAGAACTTCCGTCTGAGACCGTCTGTCTCACACCGTCTGTCTCAGACCGTCTGTCTCAGACCGTCTGTCTCAGACCGTCTGTCTCAGACCGTCTGTCTCAGACCGTCTGTCTCAGACCGTCTGTCTCAGACCGTCTGTCTCAGACCGTCTGTTGCATACCGTCTGTCTCACACCGTCTGTCTCAGACCGTCTATCTTAAACCGTCTGTCTCAGGCCGTCCGTTTCATTCCGTCGGTCTCAGACCGTCTGTCTCAGACCGTCTGTCTCAGACCGTCTGTCTCAGACCGTCTGTCTCAGACCGTCTGTCTCAGTCCGTCCGTTTCATTCCGTCTGTCTGAGACCGTCTGTCTCAGACCGTCTGTCTCACACCGTCTGTCTCAGACCGTCTGTCTCAGACCGTCTGTCTCAGACCAGCTGTCTCAGACCGTCTGTCTCAGACCGTCTGCCTCAGACCGTCTGTTTCATACCGTCTGTCTCACACCGTCTGTCTCAGACCGTCTGTCTTAGACCGTCTGTCTCATACCGTCTGTCTCATACCGTCTGTCTCAGACCGTCTATCTCGTCCCGTCGGTCTTAGACCGTCTGTCTCAGACCAGCTGTCTCAGACCGTCTGTCTCAGACCGTCTATCTCGTCCCGTCTGTCTCAGACCAGCTGTCTCAGACCGTCTGTCTCAGACCGTCTATCTCGTCCCGTCTGTCTCAGAACTTCCGTCTGAGACCGTCTGTCTCACACCGTCTGTCTCAGACCGTCTGTCTCAGACCGTCTGTCTCAGACCGTCTGTCTCAGACCGTCTGTCTCAGACCGTCTGTCTCAGACCGTCTGTCTCAGACCGTCTGTCTCAGACCGTCTGTCTCAGACCGTCTGTCTCAGACCGTCTGTCTCAGACCGTCTGTCTCAGACCGTCTGTCTCAGACCGTCTGTCTCAGACCGTCTGTCTCAGAACGTCTGTCTCAGACCGTCTGTCTCAGACCGTCTGTCTCAGACCGTCTGTCTCAGACCGTCTGTCTCAGACCGTCTGTCTCAGACCGTCTGTCTCAGACCGTCTATCTCGTCCCGTCGGCCTCAGACCGTCTGTCTCAGAACGTCTGTCTCAGACCGTCTGTCTCAGACCGTCTGTCTCAGGCCGTCTGCCTGAGACCGTCTGTCTCAGACCGTCTATCTCGTCCCGTCTGTCTCAGTCCGTCTGTCTCAGAACGTCTATCTCGTCCCGTCGGTCTTAGACCGTCTGTCTCAGAACGTCTATCTCGTCCCGTCGGTCTCAGACCGTCTGTCTCAGACCGTCTGTCTCAGGACAGCTATCTCAGTCCGTCTGTCTCAGACCGTCTGTCTCAGACCAGCTGTCTCAGACCGTCTGTCTCAGACCGTCTGCCTCAGACCGTCTGTTTCATACCGTCTGTCTCACACCGTCTGTCTCAGACCGTCTGTCTTAGACCGTCTGTCTCATACCGTCTGTCTCAGACCGTCTGTCTCAAACCGTCTGTCTCAGACCGTCTGTCTCAGACCGTCTGTCTCAGACCGTCTGTCTCAGACCGTCTGTCTCAGACCGTCTGTCTCAGAACGTCTATCTCGTCCCGTCGGTCTCAGACCGTCTGTCTCAGAACGTCTGTCTCAGACCGCCTGTCTCAGACCGTCTGTCTCAGACCGTCTGTCTCAGGCCGTCTGCCTCAGACCGTCTGTCTCAGACCGTCTATCTCGTCCCGTCTGTCTCAGACCGTCTGTCTCAGACCGTCTATCTCGTCCCGTCTGTCTCAGACCGTCTGTCTCAGAACGTCTATCTCGTCCCGTCGGTCTTAGACCGTCTGTCTCAGAACGTCTATCTCGTCCCGTCGGTCTCAGACCGTCTGTCTCAGACCAGCTATCTCAGATAGTCTGTCTCAGACCGTCTGTCTCATACCGTCTGTCTTAGACCGTCTGTCTCACACCGTCTGTCTCAGACAGTCTGTCTCAGACCGTCTGTCTCAGACCGTCTGTCTCAGACCGTCTGTCTCAGAACGTCTATCTCGTCCCGTCGGTCTCAGGCCGTCTGTCTCAGACCAGCTGTCTCAGACCGTCTGTCTCAGACCGTCTGTTTCATACCGTCTGTCGCACACCGTCTGTCTCAGACCGTCTGCCTCAGACCGTCTGTCTCAGACCGTCTGTCTCAGACCGTCTGTCTCAGGCCGTCTGCCTCAGACCGTCTGTCTCAGACCGTCTGTCTCAGACCGTCTGTCTCAGACCGTCAGTCTCAGACCGTCTGTCTCAGACCGTCTGTCTCAGAGCGTCTGTCTCAGACCGTCTGTCTCAGACCGTCTGTCTCAGACCAGCTGTCTCAGACCGTCTGTCTCAGACCGTCTGTTGCATACCGTCTGTCTCACACCGTCTGTCTCAGACCGTCTATCTTAAACCGTCTGTCTCAGGCCGTCCGTTTCATTCCGTCGGTCTCAGACCGTCTGTCTCAGACCGTCTGTCTCACACCGTCTGTCTCAGTCCGTCCGTTTCATTCCGTCTGTCTGAGACCGTCTGTCTCAGACCGTCTGTCTCACACCGTCTGTCTCAGACCGTCTGTCTCAGACCGTCTGTCTCAGACCAGCTGTCTCAGACCGTCTGTCTCAGACCGTCTGCCTCAGACCGTCTGTTTCATACCGTCTGTCTCACACCGTCTGTCTCAGACCGTCTGTCTTAGACCGTCTGTCTCATACCGTCTGTCTCATACCGTCTGTCTCAGACCGTCTATCTCGTCCCGTCGGTCTTAGACCGTCTGTCTCAGACCAGCTGTCTCAGACCGTCTGTCTCAGACCGTCTATCTCGTCCCGTCTGTCTCAGAACTTCCGTCTGAGACCGTCTGTCTCACACCGTCTGTCTCAGACCGTCTGTCTCAGACCGTCTGTCTCAGACCGTCTGTCTCAGACCGTCTGTCTCAGACCGTCTGTCTCAGACCGTCTGTCTCAGACCGTCTGTCTCAGACCGTCTGTCTCAGACCGTCTGTCTCAGACCGTCTGTCTCAGAACGTCTGTCTCAGACCGTCTGTCTCAGACCGTCTGTCTTAGACCGTCTGTCTCATACCGTCTGTCTCAGACCGTCTGTCTCAAACCGTCTGTCTCAGACCGTCTGTCTCAGACCGTCTGTCTCAGACCGTCTGTCTCAGACCGTCTGTCTCAGAACGTCTATCTCGTCCCGTCGGTCTCAGACCGTCTGTCTCAGAACGTCTGTCTCAGACCGCCTGTCTCAGACCGTCTGTCTCAGACCGTCTGTCTCAGGCCGTCTGCCTCAGACCGTCTGTCTCAGACCGTCTATCTCGTCCCGTCTGTCTCAGACCGTCTGTCTCAGACCGTCTATCTCGTCCCGTCTGTCTCAGACCGTCTGTCTCAGAACGTCTATCTCGTCCCGTCGGTCTTAGACCGTCTGTCTCAGAACGTCTATCTCGTCCCGTCGGTCTCAGACCGTCTGTCTCAGACCAGCTATCTCAGACAGTCTGTCTCAGACCGTCTGTCTCAGACCGTCTGTCTCAGGCCGTCTGCCTCAGACCGTCTGTCTCAGACCGTCTGTCTCAGACCGTCTGTCTCAGACCGTCTGTCTCAGACCGTCAGTCTCAGACCGTCTGTCTCAGACCGTCTGTCTCAGAGCATCTGTCTCAGACCGTCTGTCTCAGACCGTCTGTCTCAGACCAGCTGTCTCAGACCGTCTGTCTCAGACCGTCTGTTGCATACCGTCTGTCTCACACCGTCTGTCTCACACCGTCTGTCTCAGACCGTCTGTCTCAGTCCGTCCGTTTCATTCCGTCTGTCTGAGACCGTCTGTCTCAGACCGTCTGTCTCACACCGTCTGTCTCAGACCGTCTGTCTCAGACCGTCTGTCTCAGACCAGCTGTCTCAGACCGTCTGTCTCAGACCGTCTGCCTCAGACCGTCTGTTTCATACCGTCTGTCTCACACCGTCTGTCTCAGACCGTCTGTCTTAGACCGTCTGTCTCATACCGTCTGTCTCATACCGTCTGTCTCAGACCGTCTATCTCGTCCCGTCGGTCTTAGACCGTCTGTCTCAGACCAGCTGTCTCAGACCGTCTGTCTCAGACCGTCTATCTCGTCCCGTCTGTCTCAGAACTTCCGTCTGAGACCGTCTGTCTCACACCGTCTGTCTCAGACCGTCTGTCTCAGACCGTCTGTCTCAGACCGTCTGTCTCAGACCGTCTGTCTCAGACCGTCTGTCTCAGACCGTCTGTCTCAGACCGTCTGTCTCAGACCGTCTGTCTCAGACCGTCTGTCTCAGACCGTCTGTCTCAGACCGTCTGTCTCAGAACGTCTGTCTCAGACCGTCTGTCTCAGACCGTCTGTCTCAGACCGTCTGTCTCAGACCGTCTGTCTCAGACCGTCTGTCTCAGACCGTCTGTCTCAGACCGTCTGTCTCAGACCGTCTGTCTCAGACCGTCTGTCTCAGACCGTCTGTCTCAGACCGTCTATCTCGTCCCGTCGGTCTCAGACCGTCTGTCTCAGAACGTCTGTCTCACACCGTCTGTCTCAGACCGTCTGTCTCAGACCGTCTGTCTCAGACCGTCTGTCTCAGACCGTCTATCTCGTCCCGTCGGTCTCAGACCGTCTGTCTCAGAACGTCTGTCTCACACCGTCTGTCTCAGACCGTCTGTCTCAGGCCGTCTGCCTGAGACCGTCTGTCTCAGACCGTCTATCTCGTCCCGTCGGTCTCAGACCGTCTGTGTCAGAGCGTCTGTCTCAGACCAGCTATCTCAGACCGTCTGTCTCAGACCGTCTGTCTCAGACCGTCTGTCTTAGACCGTCTGTCTCACACCGTCTGTCTCAGACAGTCTGTCTCAGACCGTCTGTCTCAGACCGTCTGTCTCAGAACGTCTATCTCGTCCCGTCGGTCTCAGGCCGTCTGTCTCAGACCAGCTGTCTCAGACCGTCTGTCTCAGACCGTCTGTTTCATACCGTCTGTCTCACACCGTCTGTCTCAGACCGTCTGCCTCAGACCGTCTGTCTCAGACCGTCTGTCTCAGGCCGTCTGCCTCAGACCGTCTGTCTCAGACCGTCTGTCTCAGACCGTCTGTCTCAGACCGTCAGTCTCAGACCGTCTGTCTCAGACCGTCTGTCTCAGAGCGTCTGTCTCAGAGCGTCTGTCTCAGACCGTCTGTCTCAGACCGTCTGTCTCAGACCAGCTGTCTCAGACCGTCTGTCTCAGACCGTCTGTCTCAGACCGTCTGTCTCACACCGTCTGTCTCAGACCGTCTATCTTAAACCGTCTGTCTCAGGCCGTCCGTTTCATTCCGTCGGTCTCAGACCGTCTGTCTCAGACCGTCTGTCTCAGACCGTCTGTCTCAGACCGTCTGTCTCAGTCCGTCCGTTTCATTCCGTCTGTCTGAGACCGTCTGTCTCAGACCGTCTGTCTCACACCGTCTGTCTCAGACCGTCTGTCTCAGACCGTCTGTCTCAGACCAGCTGTCTCAGACCGTCTGTCTCAGACCGTCTGCCTCAGACCGTCTGTTTCATACCGTCTGTCTCACACCGTCTGTCTCAGACCGTCTGTCTTAGACCGTCTGTCTCATACCGTCTGTCTCATACCGTCTGTCTCAGACCGTCTATCTCGTCCCGTCGGTCTTAGACCGTCTGTCTCAGACCAGCTGTCTCAGACCGTCTGTCTCAGACCGTCTATCTCGTCCCGTCTGTCTCAGACCAGCTGTCTCAGACCGTCTGTCTCAGACCGTCTATCTCGTCCCGTCTGTCTCAGAACTTCCGTCTGAGACCGTCTGTCTCACACCGTCTGTCTCAGACCGTCTGTCTCAGACCGTCTGTCTCAGACCGTCTGTCTCAGACCGTCTGTCTCAGACCGTCTGTCTCAGACCGTCTGTCTCAGACCGTCTGTCTCAGACCGTCTGTCTCAGACCGTCTGTCTCAGACCGTCTGTCTCAGACCGTCTGTCTCAGACCGTCTGTCTCAGACCGTCTGTCTCAGACCGTCTGTCTCAGACCGTCTGTCTCAGAACGTCTGTCTCAGACCGTCTGTCTCAGACCGTCTGTCTCAGACCGTCTGTCTCAGACCGTCTGTCTCAGACCGTCTGTCTCAGACCGTCTATCTCGTCCCGTCGGCCTCAGACCGTCTGTCTCAGAACGTCTGTCTCAGACCGTCTGTCTCAGACCGTCTGTCTCAGGCCGTCTGCCTGAGACCGTCTGTCTCAGACCGTCTATCTCGTCCCGTCTGTCTCAGACCGTCTGTCTCAGAACGTCTATCTCGTCCCGTCGGTCTTAGACCGTCTGTCTCAGAACGTCTATCTCGTCCCGTCGGTCTCAGACCGTCTGTCTCAGACCGTCTGTCTCAGACCAGCTATCTCAGTCCGTCTGTCTCAGACCGTCTGTCTCAGACCAGCTGTCTCAGACCGTCTGTCTCAGACCGTCTGCCTCAGACCGTCTGTTTCATACCGTCTGTCTCACACCGTCTGTCTCAGACCGTCTGTCTTAGACCGTCTGTCTCATACCGTCTGTCTCAGACCGTCTGTCTCAAACCGTCTGTCTCAGACCGTCTGTCTCAGACCGTCTGTCTCAGACCGTCTGTCTCAGACCGTCTGTCTCAGACCGTCTGTCTCAGAACGTCTATCTCGTCCCGTCGGTCTCAGACCGTCTGTCTCAGAACGTCTGTCTCAGACCGCCTGTCTCAGACCGTCTGTCTCAGACCGTCTGTCTCAGGCCGTCTGCCTCAGACCGTCTGTCTCAGACCGTCTATCTCGTCCCGTCTGTCTCAGACCGTCTGTCTCAGACCGTCTATCTCGTCCCGTCTGTCTCAGACCGTCTGTCTCAGAACGTCTATCTCGTCCCGTCGGTCTTAGACCGTCTGTCTCAGAACGTCTATCTCGTCCCGTCGGTCTCAGACCGTCTGTCTCAGACCAGCTATCTCAGACAGTCTGTCTCAGACCGTCTGTCTCATACCGTCTGTCTTAGACCGTCTGTCTCACACCGTCTGTCTCAGACAGTCTGTCTCAGACCGTCTGTCTCAGACCGTCTGTCTCAGACCGTCTGTCTCAGAACGTCTATCTCGTCCCGTCGGTCTCAGGCCGTCTGTCTCAGACCAGCTGTCTCAGACCGTCTGTCTCAGACCGTCTGTTTCATACCGTCTGTCGCACACCGTCTGTCTCAGACCGTCTGCCTCAGACCGTCTGTCTCAGACCGTCTGTCTCAGACCGTCTGTCTCATGCCGTCTGCCTCAGACCGTCTGTCTCAGACCGTCTGTCTCAGACCGTCTGTCTCAGACCGTCAGTCTCAGACCGTCTGTCTCAGACCGTCTGTCTCAGAGCGTCTGTCTCAGACCGTCTGTCTCAGACCGTCTGTCTCAGACCAGCTGTCTCAGACCGTCTGTCTCAGACCGTCTGTTGCATACCGTCTGTCTCACACCGTCTGTCTCAGACCGTCTATCTTAAACCGTCTGTCTCAGGCCGTCCGTTTCATTCCGTCGGTCTCAGACCGTCTGTCTCAGACCGTCTGTCTCAGACCGTCTGTCTCAGTCCGTCCGTTTCATTCCGTCTGTCTGAGACCGTCTGTCTCAGACCGTCTGTCTCACACCGTCTGTCTCAGACCGTCTGTCTCAGACCGTCTGTCTCAGACCAGCTGTCTCAGACCGTCTGTCTCAGACCGTCTGCCTCAGACCGTCTGTTTCATACCGTCGGTCTCACACCGTCTGTCTCAGACCGTCTGTCTTAGACCGTCTGTCTCATACCGTCTGTCTCATACCGTCTGTCTCAGACCGTCTATCTCGTCCCGTCGGTCTTAGACCGTCTGTCTCAGACCAGCTGTCTCAGACCGTCTGTCTCAGACCGTCTATCTCGTCCCGTCTGTCTCAGAACTTCCGTCTGAGACCGTCTGTCTCACACCGTCTGTCTCAGACCGTCTGTCTCAGACCGTCTGTCTCAGACCGTCTGTCTCAGACCGTCTGTCTCAGACCGTCTGTCTCAGACCGTCTGTCTCAGACCGTCTGTCTCAGACCGTCTGTCTCAGACCGTCTGTCTCAGACCGTCTGTCTCAGACCGTCTGTCTCAGACCGTCTGTCTCAGACCGTCTGTCTCAGACCGTCTGTCTCAGACCGTCTGTCTCAGACCATCTGTCTCAGACCGTCTGTCTCAGACCGTCTGTCTCAGAACGTCTGTCTCAGACCGTCTGTCTCAGACCGTCTGTCTCAGACCGTCTGTCTCAGACCGTCTGTCTCAGACCGTCTGTCTCAGACCGTCTGTCTCAGACCGTCTGTCTCAGACCGTCTGTCTCAGACCGTCTGTCTCAGACCGTCTGTCTCAGACCGTCTGTCTCAGACCGTCTGTCTCAGAACGTCTATCTCGTCCCGTCGGTCTCAGACCGTCTGTCTCAGAACGTCTGTCTCAGACCGTCTGTCTCAGACCGTCTGTCTCAGGCCGTCTGCCTGAGACCGTCTGTCTCAGACCGTCTATCTCGTCCCGTCTGTCTCAGACCGTCTGTCTCAGAACGTCTATCTCGTCCCGTCGGTCTTAGACCGTCTGTCTCAGAACGTCTATCTCGTCCCGTCGGTCTCACACCGTCTGTCTCAGACCGTCTGTCTCAGACCAGCTATCTCAGACCGTCTGTCTCAGACCGTCTGTCTCAGACCGTCTGTCTTAGACCGTCTGTCTCACACCGTCTGTCTCAGACAGTCTGTCTCAGACCGTCTGTCTCAGACCGTCTGTCTCAGAACGTCTATCTCGTCCCGTCGGTCTCAGGCCGTCTGTCTCAGACCAGCTGTCTCAGACCGTCTGTCTCAGACCGTCTGTTTCATACCGTCTGTCTCACACCGTCTGTCTCAGACCGTCTGCCTCAGACCGTCTGTCTCAGACCGTCTGTCTCAGGCCGTCTGCCTCAGACCGTCTGTCTCAGACCGTCTGTCTCAGACCGTCTGCCTCAGACCGTCAGTCTCAGACCGTCTGTCTCAGACCGTCTGTCTCAGAGCGTCTGTCTCAGAGCGTCTGTCTCAGACCGTCTGTCTCAGACCGTCTGTCTCAGACCAGCTGTCTCAGACCGTCTGTCTCAGACCGTCTGTCTCACACCGTCTGTCTCAGACCGTCTATCTTAAACCGTCTGTCTCAGGCCGTCCGTTTCATTCCGTCGGTCTCAGACCGTCTGTCTCAGACCGTCTGTCTCAGACCGTCTGTCTCAGACCGTCTGTCTCAGACCGTCTGTCTCAGACCGTCTGTCTCAGACCGTCTGTCTCAGACCGTGTGTCTCAGACCGTCTGTCTCAGGCCGTCTGCCTCAGACCGTCTGTCTCAGACCGTCTATCTCGTCCCGTCTGTCTCAGACCGTCTGACTCAGAACGTCTATCTCGTCCCGTCGGTCTCAGACCGTCTGTCTCAGAACGTCTATCTCGTCCCGTCGGTCTCAGGCCGTCTGTCTCAGACCAGCTGTCTCAGACCGTCTGTCTCTGACCGTCTGTTTCATACCGTCTGTCTCACACCGTCTGTCTCAGACCGTCTGCGTCAGACCGTCTGTCTCAGACCGTCTGTCTCAGGCCGTCTGCCTCAGACCGTCTGTCTCAGACCGTCTGTCTCGTCCCGTCTGTCTCAGAACGTCTATCTCGTCCCGTCGGTCTCAGACCGTCTGTCCCAGACCGTCTGTCTCAGACCAGCTATCTCAGACCGTCTGTCTCAGACCGTCTGTCTCAGACCGTCTGTCTTAGACCGTCTGTCTCACACCGTCTGTCTCAGGCAGTCTGTCTCAGACCGTCTGTCTCAGACCGTCTGTCTCAGACCGTCTGTCTCAGAACGTCTATCTCGTCCCGTCGGTCTCAGGCCGTCTGTCTCAGACCAGCTGTCTCAGACCGTCTGTCTCAGACCGTCTGTTTCATACCGTCTGTCGCACACCGTCTGTCTCAGACCGTCTGCCTCAGACCGTCTGTCTCAGACCGTTTGTCTCAGGCCGTCTGCCTCAGACCGTCTGTCTCAGACCGTCTGTCTCAGACCGTCTGTCTCAGACCGTCTGTCTCAGACCGTCTGTCTCAGACCGTCAGTCTCAGACCGTCTGTCTCAGACCGTCTGTCTCAGAGCGTCTGTCTCAGACCGTCTGTCTCAGACCGTCTGTCTCAGACCAGCTGTCTCAGACCGTCTGTCTCAGACCGTCTGTTGCATACCGTCTGTCTCACACCGTCTGTCTCAGACCGTCTATCTTAAACCGTCTGTCTCAGGCCGTCCGTTTCATTCCGTCGGTCTCAGACCGTCTGTCTCAGACCGTCTGTCTCAGACCGTCTGTCTCAGTCCGTCCGTTTCATTCCGTCTGTCTGAGACCGTCTGTCTCAGACCGTCTGTCTCACACCGTCTGTCTCAGACCGTCTGTCTCAGACCGTCTGTCTCAGACCAGCTGTCTCAGACCGTCTGTCTCAGACCGTCTGCCTCAGACCGTCTGTTTCATACCGTCTGTCTCACACCGTCTGTCTCAGACCGTCTGTCTTAGACCGTCTGTCTCATACCGTCTGTCTCATACCGTCTGTCTCAGACCGTCTATCTCGTCCCGTCGGTCTTAGACCGTCTGTCTCAGACCAGCTGTCTCAGACCGTCTGTCTCAGACCGTCTATCTCGTCCCGTCTGTCTCAGAACTTCCGTCTGAGACCGTCTGTCTCACACCGTCTGTCTCAGACCGTCTGTCTCAGACCGTCTGTCTCAGACCGTCTGTCTCAGACCGTCTGTCTCAGACCGTCTGTCTCAGACCGTCTGTCTCAGACCGTCTGTCTCAGACCGTCTGTCTCAGACCGTCTGTCTCAGACCGTCTGTCTCACACCGTCTGTCTCAGACCGTCTGTTTCATACCGTCTGTCTCACACCGTCTGTCTCAGACCGTCTGCCTCAGACCGTCTGTCTCAGACCGTCTGTCTCAGGCCGTCTGCCTCAGACCGTCTGTCTCAGACCGTCTGTCTCAGACCGTCTGCCTCAGACCGTCAGTCTCAGACCGTCTGTCTCAGACCGTCTGTCTCAGAGCGTCTGTCTCAGAGCGTCTGTCTCAGACCGTCTGTCTCAGACCGTCTGTCTCAGACCAGCTGTCTCAGACCGTCTGTCTCAGACCGTCTGTCTCACACCGTCTGTCTCAGACCGTCTATCTTAAACCGTCTGTCTCAGGCCGTCCGTTTCATTCCGTCGGTCTCAGACCGTCTGTCTCAGACCGTCTGTCTCAGACCGTCTGTCTCAGACCGTCTGTCTCAGACCGTCTGTCTCAGACCGTCTGTCTCAGACCGTCTGTCTCAGACCGTGTGTCTCAGACCGTCTGTCTCAGGCCGTCTGCCTGAGACCGTCTGTCTCAGACCGTCTATCTCGTCCCGTCTGTCTCAGACCGTCTGTCTCAGAACGTCTATCTCGTCCCGTCGGTCTTAGACCGTCTGTCTCAGAACGTCTATCTCGTCCCGTCGGTCTCACACCGTCTGTCTCAGACCGTCTGTCTCAGACCAGCTATCTCAGACCGTCTGTCTCAGACCGTCTGTCTCAGACCGTCTGTCTTAGACCGTCTGTCTCACACCGTCTGTCTCAGACAGTCTGTCTCAGACCGTCTGTCTCAGACCGTCTGTCTCAGAACGTCTATCTCGTCCCGTCGGTCTCAGGCCGTCTGTCTCAGACCAGCTGTCTCAGACCGTCTGTCTCAGACCGTCTGTTTCATACCGTCTGTCTCACACCGTCTGTCTCAGACCGTCTGCCTCAGACCGTCTGTCTCAGACCGTCTGTCTCAGGCCGTCTGCCTCAGACCGTCTGTCTCAGACCGTCTGTCTCAGACCGTCTGCCTCAGACCGTCAGTCTCAGACCGTCTGTCTCAGACCGTCTGTCTCAGAGCGTCTGTCTCAGAGCGTCTGTCTCAGACCGTCTGTCTCAGACCGTCTGTCTCAGACCAGCTGTCTCAGACCGTCTGTCTCAGACCGTCTGTCTCACACCGTCTGTCTCAGACCGTCTATCTTAAACCGTCTGTCTCAGGCCGTCCGTTTCATTCCGTCGGTCTCAGACCGTCTGTCTCAGACCGTCTGTCTCAGACCGTCTGTCTCAGACCGTCTGTCTCAGACCGTCTGTCTCAGACCGTCTGTCTCAGACCGTGTGTCTCAGACCGTCTGTCTCAGGCCGTCTGCCTCAGACCGTCTGTCTCAGACCGTCTATCTCGTCCCGTCTGTCTCAGACCGTCTGACTCAGAACGTCTATCTCGTCCCGTCGGTCTCAGACCGTCTGTCTCAGAACGTCTATCTCGTCCCGTCGGTCTCAGGCCGTCTGTCTCAGACCAGCTGTCTCAGACCGTCTGTCTCTGACCGTCTGTTTCATACCGTCTGTCTCACACCGTCTGTCTCAGACCGTCTGCGTCAGACCGTCTGTCTCAGACCGTCTGTCTCAGGCCGTCTGCCTCAGACCGTCTGTCTCAGACCGTCTGTCTCGTCCCGTCTGTCTCAGAACGTCTATCTCGTCCCGTCGGTCTCAGACCGTCTGTCCCAGACCGTCTGTCTCAGACCAGCTATCTCAGACCGTCTGTCTCAGACCGTCTGTCTCAGACCGTCTGTCTTAGACCGTCTGTCTCACACCGTCTGTCTCAGACAGTCTGTCTCAGACCGTCTGTCTCAGACCGTCTGTCTCAGACCGTCTGTCTCAGAACGTCTATCTCGTCCCGTCGGTCTCAGGCCGTCTGTCTCAGACCAGCTGTCTCAGACCGTCTGTCTCAGACCGTCTGTTTCATACCGTCTGTCGCACACCGTCTGTCTCAGACCGTCTGCCTCAGACCGTCTGTCTCAGACCGTTTGTCTCAGGCCGTCTGCCTCAGACCGTCTGTCTCAGACCGTCTGTCTCAGACCGTCTGTCTCAGACCGTCTGTCTCAGACCGTCTGTCTCAGACCGTCAGTCTCAGACCGTCTGTCTCAGACCGTCTGTCTCAGAGCGTCTGTCTCAGACCGTCTGTCTCAGACCGTCTGTCTCAGACCAGCTGTCTCAGACCGTCTGTCTCAGACCGTCTGTTGCATACCGTCTGTCTCACACCGTCTGTCTCAGACCGTCTATCTTAAACCGTCTGTCTCAGGCCGTCCGTTTCATTCCGTCGGTCTCAGACCGTCTGTCTCAGACCGTCTGTCTCAGACCGTCTGTCTCAGTCCGTCCGTTTCATTCCGTCTGTCTCAGACCGTCTATCTCGTCCCGTCGGTCTTAGACCGTCTGTCTCAGACCAGCTGTCTCAGACCGTCTGTCTCAGACCGTCTATCTCGTCCCGTCTGTCTCAGAACTTCCGTCTGAGACCGTCTGTCTCACACCGTCTGTCTCAGACCGTCTGTCTCAGACCGTCTGTCTCAGACCGTCTGTCTCAGACCGTCTGTCTCAGACCGTCTGTCTCAGACCGTCTGTCTCAGACCGTCTGTCTCAGACCGTCTGTCTCAGACCGTCTGTCTCAGACCGTCTGTCTCACACCGTCTGTCTCAGACCGTCTGTTTCATACCGTCTGTCTCACACCGTCTGTCTCAGACCGTCTGCCTCAGACCGTCTGTCTCAGACCGTCTGTCTCAGGCCGTCTGCCTCAGACCGTCTGTCTCAGACCGTCTGTCTCAGACCGTCTGCCTCAGACCGTCAGTCTCAGACCGTCTGTCTCAGACCGTCTGTCTCAGAGCGTCTGTCTCAGAGCGTCTGTCTCAGACCGTCTGTCTCAGACCGTCTGTCTCAGACCAGCTGTCTCAGACCGTCTGTCTCAGACCGTCTGTCTCACACCGTCTGTCTCAGACCGTCTATCTTAAACCGTCTGTCTCAGGCCGTCCGTTTCATTCCGTCGGTCTCAGACCGTCTGTCTCAGACCGTCTGTCTCAGACCGTCTGTCTCAGACCGTCTGTCTCAGACCGTCTGTCTCAGACCGTCTGTCTCAGACCGTGTGTCTCAGACCGTCTGTCTCAGGCCGTCTGCCTCAGTCCGTCTGTCTCAGACCGTCTATCTCGTCCCGTCTGTCTCAGACCGTCTGACTCAGAACGTCTATCTCGTCCCGTCGGTCTCAGACCGTCTGTCTCAGAACGTCTATCTCGTCCCGTCGGTCTCAGGCCGTCTGTCTCAGACCAGCTGTCTCAGACCGTCTGCCTCAGACCGTCTGTTTCATACCGTCTGTCTCACACCGTCTGTCTCAGACCGTCTGTCTTAGGCCGTCTGTCTCATACCGTCTGTCTCATACCGTCTGTCTCAGACCGTCTATCTCGTCCCGTCGGTCTTAGACCGTCTGTCTCAGACCAGCTGTCTCAGACCGTCTGTCTCAGACCGTCTATCTCGTCCCGTCTGTCTCAGAACTTCCGTCTGAGACCGTCTGTCTCACACCGTCTGTCTCAGACCGTCTGTCTCATACCGTCTGTCTCAGACCGTCTGTCTCAGACCGTCTGTCTCAGACCGTCTGTCTCAGACCGTCTGTCTCAGACCGTCTGTCTCAGACCGTCTGTCTCAGACCGTCTGTCTCAGGCCGTCTGTCTCAGACCAGCTGTCTCAGACCGTCTGTCTCAGACCGTCTGTTTCATACCGTCTGTCGCACACCGTCTGTCTCAGACCGTCTGCCTCAGACCGTCTGTCTCAGACCGTCTGTCTCAGACCGTCTGTCTCAGGCCGTCTGCCTCAGACCGTCTGTCTCAGACCGTCTGTCTCAGACCGTCTGTCTCAGACCGTCAGTCTCAGACCGTCTGTCTCAGACCGTCTGTCTCAGAGCGTCTGTCTCAGACCGTCTGTCTCAGACCGTCTGTCTCAGACCAGCTGTCTCAGACCGTCTGTCTCAGACCGTCTGTTGCATACCGTCTGTCTCACACCGTCTGTCTCAGACCGTCTATCTTAAACCGTCTGTCTCAGGCCGTCCGTTTCATTCCGTCGGTCTCAGACCGTCTGTCTCAGACCGTCTGTCTCAGACCGTCTGTCTCAGTCCGTCCGTTTCATTCCGTCTGTCTGAGACCGTCTGTCTCAGACCGTCTGTCTCACACCGTCTGTCTCAGACCGTCTGTCTCAGACCGTCTGTCTCAGACCAGCTGTCTCAGACCGTCTGTCTCAGACCGTCTGCCTCAGACCGTCTGTTTCATACCGTCTGTCTCACACCGTCTGTCTCAGACCGTCTGTCTTAGGCCGTCTGTCTCATACCGTCTGTCTCATACCGTCTGTCTCAGACCGTCTATCTCGTCCCGTCGGTCTTAGACCGTCTGTCTCAGACCAGCTGTCTCAGACCGTCTGTCTCAGACCGTCTATCTCGTCCCGTCTGTCTCAGAACTTCCGTCTGAGACCGTCTGTCTCACACCGTCTGTCTCAGACCGTCTGTCTCAGACCGTCTGTCTCAGACCGTCTGTCTCAGACCGTCTGTCTCAGACCGTCTGTCTCAGACCGTCTGTCTCAGACCGTCTGTCTCAGACCGTCTGTCTCAGACCGTCTGTCTCAGACCGTCTGTCTCAGACCGTCTGTCTCAGACCGTCTGTCTCAGACCGTCTGTCTCAGGCCGTCTGCCTGAGACCGTCTGTCTCAGACCGTCTATCTCGTCCCGTCTGTCTCAGACCGTCTGTCTCAGAACGTCTATCTCGTCCCGTCGGTCTCAGACCGTCTGTCTCAGACCGTCTGTCTCAGACCAGCTATCTCAGACCGTCTGTCTCAGACCGTCTGTCTCAGACCGTCTGTCTTAGACCGTCTGTCTCACACCGTCTGTCTCAGACAGTCTGTCTCAGACCGTCTGTCTCCGACCGTCTGTCTCAGAACGTCTATCTCGTCCCGTCGGTCTCAGGCCGTCTGTCTCAGACCAGCTGTCTCAGACCGTCTGTCTCAGACCGTCTGTTTCATACCGTCTGTCTCACACCGTCTGTCTCAGACCGTCTGCCTCAGACCGACTGTCTCAGGCCGTCTGTCTCAGGCCGTCTGCCTCAGACCGTCTGTCTCAGACCGTCTGTCTCAGACCGTCTGTCTCAGACCGTCAGTCTCAGACCGTCTGTCTCAGACCGTCTGTCTCAGAGCGTCTGTCTCAGAGCGTCTGTCTCAGACCGTCTGTCTCAGACCGTCTGTCTCAGACCGTCTGTCTCAGACCAGCTGTCTCAGACCGTCTGTCTCAGACCGTCTGTCTCACACCGTCTGTCTCAGACCGTCTATCTTAAACCGTCTGTCTCAGGCCGTCCGTTTCATTCCGTAGGTCTCAGACCGTCTGTCTCAGACCGTCTGTCTCAGACCGTCTGTCTCAGACCGTCTGTCTCAGACCGTCTGTCTCAGACCGTGTGTCTCAGACCGTCTGTCTCAGGCCGTCTGCCTCAGGCCGTCTGTCTCAGACCGTCTATCTCGTCCCGTCTGTCTCAGACCGTCTGACTCAGAACGTCTATCTCGTCCCGTCGGTCTCAGACCGTCTGTCTCAGAACGTCTATCTCGTCCCGTCGGTCTCAGGCCGTCTGTCTCAGACCAGCTGTCTCAGACCGTCTGTCTCTGACCGTCTGTTTCATACCGTCTGTCTCACACCGTCTGTCTCAGACCGTCTGCGTCAGACCGTCTGTCTCAGACCGTCTGTCTCAGGCCGTCTGCCTCAGACCGTCTGTCTCAGACCGTCTGTCTCGTCCCGTCTGTCTCAGAACGTCTATCTCGTCCCGTCGGTCTCAGACCGTCTGTCCCAGACCGTCTGTCTCAGACCAGCTATCTCAGACCGTCTGTCTCAGACCGTCTGCCTCAGACCGTCTGTCTTAGACCGTCTGTCTCACACCGTCTGTCTCAGACAGTCTGTCTCAGACCGTCTGTCTCAGACCGTCTGTCTCAGACCGTCTGTCTCAGAACGTCTATCTCGTCCCGTCGGTCTCAGGCCGTCTGTCTCAGACCAGCTGTCTCAGACCGTCTGTCTCAGACCGTCTGTTTCATACCGTCTGTCGCACACCGTCTGTCTCAGACCGTCTGCCTCAGACCGTCTGTCTCAGACCGTCTGTCTCAGGCCGTCTGCCTCAGACCGTCTGTCTCAGACCGTCTGTCTCAGACCGTCTGTCTCAGACCGTCAGTCTCAGACCGTCTGTCTCAGACCGTCTGTCTCAGAGCGTCTGTCTCAGACCGTCTGTCTCAGACCGTCTGTCTCAGACCGTCTGTCTCAGACCAGCTGTCTCAGACCGTCTGTCTCAGACCGTCTGTTGCATACCGTCTGTCTCACACCGTCTGTCTCAGACCGTCTATCTTAAACCGTCTGTCTCAGGCCGTCCGTTTCATTCCGTCGGTCTCAGACCGTCTGTCTCAGACCGTCTGTCTCAGACCGTCTGTCTCAGTCCGTCCGTTTCATTCCGTCTGTCTGAGACCGTCTGTCTCAGACCGTCTGTCTCACACCGTCTGTCTCAGACCGTCTGTCTCAGACCGTCTGTCTCAGACCAGCTGTCTCAGACCGTCTGTCTCAGACCGTCTGCCTCAGACCGTCTGTTTCATACCGTCTGTCTCACACCGTCTGTCTCAGACCGTCTGTCTTAGGCCGTCTGTCTCATACCGTCTGTCTCATACCGTCTGTCTCAGACCGTCTATCTCGTCCCGTCGGTCTTAGACCGTCTGTCTCAGACCAGCTGTCTCAGACCGTCTGTCTCAGACCGTCTATCTCGTCCCGTCTGTCTCAGAACTTCCGTCTGAGACCGTCTGTCTCACACCGTCTGTCTCAGACCGTCTGTCTCAGACCGTCTGTCTCAGACCGTCTGTCTCAGACCGTCTGTCTCAGACCGTCTGTCTCAGACCGTCTGTCTCAGACCGTCTGTCTCAGACCGTCTGTCTCAGACCGTCTGTCTCAGACCGTCTGTCTCAGACCGTCTGTCTCAGACCGTCTGTCTCAGAACGTCTGTCTCAGACCGTCTGTCTCAGACCGTCTGTCTCAGACCGTCTGTCTCAGACCGTCTGTCTCAGACCGTCTGTCTCAGAACGTCTATCTCGTCCCGTCGGTCTCAGACCGTCTGTCTCAGAACGTCTGTCTCAGACCGTCTGTCTCAGACCGTCTGTCTCAGGCCGTCTGCCTGAGACCGTCTGTCTCAGACCGTCTATCTCGTCCCGTCTGTCTCAGACCGTCTGTCTCAGAACGTCTATCTCGTCCCGTCGGTCTCAGACCGTCTGTCTCAGACCAGCTATCTCAGACCGTCTGTCTCAGACCGTCTGTCTCAGACCGTCTGTCTTAGACCGTCTGTCTCACACCGTCTGTCTCAGACAGTCTGTCTCAGACCGTCTGTCTCCGACCGTCTGTCTCAGAACGTCTATCTCGTCCCGTCGGTCTCAGGCCGTCTGTCTCAGACCAGCTGTCTCAGACCGTCTGTCTCAGACCGTCTGTTTCATACCGTCTGTCTCACACCGTCTGTCTCAGACCGTCTGCCTCAGACCGACTGTCTCAGACCGTCTGTCTCAGGCCGTCTGCCTCAGACCGTCTGTCTCAGACCGTCTGTCTCAGACCGTCTGTCTCAGACCGTCAGTCTCAGACCGTCTGTCTCAGACCGTCTGTCTCAGAGCGTCTGTCTCAGAGCGTCTGTCTCAGACCGTCTGTCTCAGACCGTCTGTCTCAGACCGTCTGTCTCAGACCAGCTGTCTCAGACCGTCTGTCTCAGACCGTCTGTCTCACACCGTCTGTCTCAGACCGTCTATCTTAAACCGTCTGTCTCAGGCCGTCCGTTTCATTCCGTAGGTCTCAGACCGTCTGTCTCAGACCGTCTGTCTCAGACCGTCTGTCTCAGACCGTCTGTCTCAGACCGTCTGTCTCAGACCGTGTGTCTCAGACCGTCTGTCTCAGGCCGTCTGCCTCAGACCGTCTGTCTCAGACCGTCTATCTCGTCCCGTCTGTCTCAGACCGTCTGACTCAGAACGTCTATCTCGTCCCGTCGGTCTCAGACCGTCTGTCTCAGACCGTCTGTCTCAGACCGTCTGTCTCAGACCGTCTGTCTCAGACCGTCTGTCTCAGACCAGCTGTCTCAGACCGTCTGTCTCAGACCGTCTGTCTCACACCGTCTGTCTCAGACCGTCTATCTTAAACCGTCTGTCTCAGGCCGTCCGTTTCATTCCGTCGGTCTCAGACCGTCTGTCTCAGACCGTCTGTCTCAGACCGTCTGTCTCAGACCGTCTGTCTCAGACCGTCTGTCTCAGACCGTGTGTCTCAGACCGTCTGTCTCAGGCCGTCTGCCTCAGACCGTCTGTCTGAGACCGTCTATCTCGTCCCGTCTGTCTCAGACCGTCTGACTCAGAACGTCTATCTCGTCCCGTCTGTTTCATACCGTCTGTCTCACACCGTCTGTCTCAGACCGTCTGCGTCAGACCGTCTGTCTCAGACCGTCTGTCTCAGGCCGTCTGCCTCAGACCGTGTGTCTCAGACCGTCTGTCTCAGGCCGTCTGCCTCAGACCGTCTGTCTGAGACCGTCTATCTCGTCCCGTCTGTCTCAGACCGTCTGACTCAGAACGTCTATCTCGTCCCGTCTGTTTCATACCGTCTGTCTCACACCGTCTGTCTCAGACCGTCTGCGTCAGACCGTCTGTCTCAGACCGTCTGTCTCAGACCGTCTGTCTCAGACCGTCTGTCTCAGACTGTCTGTCTCAGACCGTCAGTCTCAGACTGTCTGTCTCAGACCGTCTGTCTCAGAGCGTCTGTCTCAGAGCGTCTGTCTCAGACCGTCTGTCTCAGACCGTCTGTCTCAGACCGTCTGTCTCAGACCAGCTGTCTCAGACCGTCTGTCTCAGACCGTCTGTCTCAGACCGTCTGTCTCAGACCAGCTATCTCAGACCGTCTGTCTCAGACCGTCTGTCTCAGACCGTCTGTCTCAGACCGTCTGTCTCAGACCGTCTGTCTTAGACCGTCTGTCTCACACCGTCTGTCTCAGACAGTCTGTCTCAGACCGTCTGTCTCAGACCGTCTGTCTCAGAACGTCTATCTCGTCCCGTCGGTCTCAGGCTGTCTGTCTCAGACCAGCTGTCTCAGACCGTCTGTCTCAGACCGTCTGTTTCATACCGTCTGTCTCACACCGTCTGTCTCAGACCGTCTGCCTCAGACCGTCTGCCTCAGACCGTCTGTCTCAGACCGTCTGTCTCAGGCCGTCTGCCTCAGACCGTCTGTCTCAGACCGTCTGTCTCTGACCGTCTGTCTCAGACCGTCAGTCTCAGACCGTCTGTCTCAGACCGTCTGTCTCAGAGCGTCTGTCTCAGACCGTCTGTCTCAGACCTGCTGTCTCAGACCGTCTGTCTCAGACCGTCTGTTTCATACCGTCTGTCTCAGACCGTCTATCTTAAACCGTCTGTCTCAGGCCGTCCGTTTCATTCCGTCGGTCTCAGACCGTCTGTCTCAGACCGTCTGTCTCAGACCGTCTGTCTCAGACCGTCTGTCTCAGACCGTCTGTCTCAGACCGTGTGTCTCAGACCGTCTGTCTCAGGCCGTCTGCCTCAGACCGTCTGTCTGAGACCGTCTATCTCGTCCCGTCTGTCTCAGACCGTCTGACTCAGAACGTCTATCTCGTCCCGTCTGTTTCATACCGTCTGTCTCACACCGTCTGTCTCAGACCGTCTGCGTCAGACCGTCTGTCTCAGACCGTCTGTCTCAGGCCGTCTGCCTCAGACCGTGTGTCTCAGACCGTCTGTCTCAGGCCGTCTGCCTCAGACCGTCTGTCTGAGACCGTCTATCTCGTCCCGTCTGTCTCAGACCGTCTGACTCAGAACGTCTATCTCGTCCCGTCTGTTTCATACCGTCTGTCTCACACCGTCTGTCTCAGACCGTCTGCGTCAGACCGTCTGTCTCAGACCGTCTGTCTCAGACCGTCTGTCTCAGACCGTCTGTCTCAGACTGTCTGTCTCAGACCGTCAGTCTCAGACTGTCTGTCTCAGACCGTCTGTCTCAGAGCGTCTGTCTCAGAGCGTCTGTCTCAGACCGTCTGTCTCAGACCGTCTGTCTCAGACCGTCTGTCTCAGACCAGCTGTCTCAGACCGTCTGTCTCAGACCGTCTGTCTCAGACCGTCTGTCTCAGACCGTCTGTCTCAGACCAGCTATCTCAGACCGTCTGTCTCAGACCGTCTGTCTCAGACCGTCTGTCTCAGACCGTCTGTCTTAGACCGTCTGTCTCACACCGTCTGTCTCAGACAGTCTGTCTCAGACCGTCTGTCTCAGACCGTCTGTCTCAGAACGTCTATCTCGTCCCGTCGGTCTCAGGCTGTCTGTCTCAGACCAGCTGTCTCAGACCGTCTGTCTCAGACCGTCTGTTTCATACCGTCTGTCTCACACCGTCTGTCTCAGACCGTCTGCCTCAGACCGTCTGCCTCAGACCGTCTGTCTCAGACCGTCTGTCTCAGGCCGTCTGCCTCAGACCGTCTGTCTCAGACCGTCTGTCTCAGACCGTCTGTCTCAGACCGTCAGTCTCAGACCGTCTGTCTCAGACCGTCTGTCTCAGAGCGTCTGTCTCAGACCGTCTGTCTCAGACCAGCTGTCTCAGACCGTCTGTCTCAGACCGTCTGTTTCATACCGTCTGTCTCACACCGTCTGTCTCAGACCGTCTGCCTCAGACCGTCTGTCTCAGACCGTCTGTCTCAGGCCGTCTGCCTCAGACCGTCAGTCTCAGACCGTCTGTCTCACACCGTCTGTCTCAGAGCGTCTGTCTCAGACCGTCTGTCTCAGACCGTCTGTCTCAGAACGTCTATCTCGTCCCGTCGGTCTCAGGCCGTCTGTCTCAGACCAGCTGTCTCAGACCGTCTGTCTCAGACCGTCTGTTTCATACCGTCTGTCTCACACCGTCTGTCTCAGACCGTCTGCCTCAGACCGTCTGCCTCAGACCGTCTGTCTCAGACCGTCTGTCTCAGGCCGTCTGCCTCAGACCGTCTGTCTCAGACCGTCTGTCTCAGACCGTCTGTCTCAGACCGTCAGTCTCAGAACGTCTGTCTCAGACCGTCTGTCTCAGAGCGTCTGTCTCAGACCGTCTGTCTCAGACCGTCTGTCTCAGACCGTCTGTCTCAGACCGTCTGTCTCAGACCAGCTGTCTCAGACCGTCTGTCTCAGACCGTCTGTCTCACACCGTCTGTCTCAGACCGTCTATCTTAAACCGTCTGTCTCAGGCCGTCCGTTTCATTCCGTCGGTCTCAGACCGTCTGTCTCAGACCGTCTGTCTCAGACCGTCTGTCTCAGACCGTCTGTCTCAGACCGTCTGTCTCAGACCGTGTGTCTCAGACCGTCTGTCTCAGGCCGTCTGCCTCAGACCGTCTGTCTGAGACCGTCTATCTCGTCCCGTCTGTCTCAGACCGTCTGACTCAGAACGTCTATCTCGTCCCGTCGGTCTCAGACCGTCTGTCTCAGAACGTCTATGTCGTCCCGTCGGTCTCATGCCGTCTGTCTCAGATCAGCTGTCTCAGACCGTCTGTCTCTGACCGTCTGTTTCATACCGTCTGTCTCACACCGTCTGTCTCAGACCGTCTGCGTCAGACCGTCTGTCTCAGACCGTCTGTCTCAGGCCGTCTGCCTCAGACCGTCTGTCTCAGACCGTCTGTCTCGTCCCGTCTGTCTCAGAACGTCTATCTCGTCCCGTCGGTCTCAGACCGTCTGTCTCAGAACGTCTATCTCGTCCCGTCGGTCTCAGACCGTCTGTCTCAGACCGTCTGTCTCAGACCGTCAGTCTCAGACCGTCTGTCTCAGACCGTCTGTCTCAGAGCGTCTGTCTCAGAGCGTCTGTCTCAGACCGTCTGTCTCAGACCGTCTGTCTCAGACCGTCTGTCTCAGACCAGCTGTCTCAGACCGTCTGTCTCAGACCGTCTGTCTCACACCGTCTGTCTCAGACCGTCTATCTTAAACCGTCTGTCTCAGGCCGTCCGTTTCATTCCGTCGGTCTCAGACCGTCTGTCTCAGACCGTCTGTCTCAGACCGTCTGTCTCAGACCGTCTGCGTCAGACCGTCTGTCTCAGACCGTCTGTCTCAGGCCGTCTGCCTCAGACCGTCTGTCTCAGACCGTCTGTCTCGTCCCGTCTGTCTCAGAACGTCTATCTCGTCCCGTCGGTCTCAGACCGTCTGTCTCAGAACGTCTATCTCGTCCCGTCGGTCTCAGACCGTCTGTCTCAGACCAGCTGTCTCAGACCGTCTGTCTCAGACCGTCTGTTTCATACCGTCTGTCTCACACCGTCTGTCTCAGACCGTCTGCCTCAGACCGTCTGTCTCAGACCGTCTGTCTCAGGCCGTCTGCCTCAGACCGTCAGTCTCAGACCGTCTGTCTCACACCGTCTGTCTCAGAGCGTCTGTCTCAGACCGTCTGTCTCAGACCGTCTGTCTCAGACCGTCTGTCTCAGACCAGCTGTCTCAGACCGTCTGTCTCAGACCGTCTGTTGCATACCGTCTGTCTCACACCGTCTGTCTCAGACCGTCTATCTTAAACCGTCTGTCTCAGGCCGTCCGTTTCATTCCGTCGGTCTCAGACCGTCTGTCTCAGACCGTCTGACTCAGACCGTCTGTCTCACACCGTCTGTCTCAGACCGTCTATCTCAGACCGTCTGTCTCAGACCGTCTGTCTCAGACCGTCTGTCTCAGACCGTCTGTCTCAGACCGTGTGTCTCAGACCGTCTGTCTCAGGCCGTCTGCCTCAGACCGTCTGTCTCAGATCGTCTATCTCGTCCCGTCTGTCTCAGACCGTCTGTCTCAGAACGTCTATCTCGTCCCGTCGGCCTCAGACCGTCTGTCTCAGAACGTCTATCTCGTCCCGTCGGTCTCAGGCCGTCTGTCTCAGACCAGCTGTCTCAGACCGTCTGTCTCTGACCGTCTGTTTCATACCGTCTGTCTCAGACCGTCTGCCTCAGACCGTCTGTCTCAGACCGTCTGTCTCAGGCCGTCTGCCTCAGACTGTCTGTCTCAGACCGTCAGTCTCAGACTGTCTGTCTCAGACCGTCTGTCTCAGAGCGTCTGTCTCAGAGCGTCTGTCTCAGACCGTCTGTCTCAGACCGTCTGTCTCAGACCGTCTGTCTCAGACCGTCTGTCTCAGACCAGCTGTCTCAGACCGTCTGTCTCAGACCGTCTGTCTCAGACCGTCTGTCTCAGACCAGCTATCTCAGACCGTCTGTCTCAGACCGTCTGTCTCAGACCGTCTGTCTCAGACCGTCTGTCTCAGACCGTCTGTCTCAGACCAGCTGTCTCAGACCGTCTGTCTCAGACCGTCTGTCTCACACCGTCTGTCTCAGACCGTCTATCTTAAACCGTCTGTCTCAGGCCGTCCGTTTCATTCCGTCGGTCTCAGACCGTCTGTCTCAGACCGTCTGTCTCAGACCGTCTGTCTCAGACCGTCTGCGTCAGACCGTCTGTCTCAGACCGTCTGTCTCAGGCCGTCTGCCTCAGACCGTCTGTCTCAGACCGTCTGTCTCGTCCCGTCTGTCTCAGAACGTCTATCTCGTCCCGTCGGTCTCAGACCGTCTGTCTCAGAACGTCTATCTCGTCCCGTCGGTCTCAGACCGTCTGTCTCAGACCAGCTGTCTCAGACCGTCTGTCTCAGACCGTCTGTTTCATACCGTCTGTCTCACACCGTCTGTCTCAGACCGTCTGCCTCAGACCGTCTGTCTCAGACCGTCTGTCTCAGGCCGTCTGCCTCAGACCGTCAGTCTCAGACCGTCTGTCTCACACCGTCTGTCTCAGAGCGTCTGTCTCAGACCGTCTGTCTCAGACCGTCTGTCTCAGACCGTCTGTCTCAGACCAGCTGTCTCAGACCGTCTGTCTCAGACCGTCTGTTGCATACCGTCTGTCTCACACCGTCTGTCTCAGACCGTCTATCTTAAACCGTCTGTCTCAGGCCGTCCGTTTCATTCCGTCGGTCTCAGACCGTCTATCTTAAACCGTCTGTCTCAGGCCGTCCGTTTCATTCCGTCGGTCTCAGACCGTCTGTCTCAGACCGTCTGTCTCAGACCGTCTGTCTCAGACCGTCTGTCTCAGACCGTCTGTCTCAGACCGTGTGTCTCAGACCGTCTGTCTCAGGCCGTCTGCCTCAGACCGTCTGTCTCAGATCGTCTATCTCGTCCCGTCTGTCTCAGACCGTCTGTCTCAGAACGTCTATCTCGTCCCGTCGGCCTCAGACCGTCTGTCTCAGAACGTCTATCTCGTCCCGTCGGTCTCAGGCCGTCTGTCTCAGACCAGCTGTCTCAGACCGTCTGTCTCTGACCGTCTGTTTCATACCGTCTGTCTCAGACCGTCTGCCTCAGACCGTCTGTCTCAGACCGTCTGTCTCAGGCCGTCTGCCTCAGACTGTCTGTCTCAGACCGTCAGTCTCAGACTGTCTGTCTCAGACCGTCTGTCTCAGAGCGTCTGTCTCAGAGCGTCTGTCTCAGACCGTCTGTCTCAGACCGTCTGTCTCAGACCGTCTGTCTCAGACCAGCTGTCTCAGACCGTCTGTCTCAGACCGTCTGTCTCAGACCGTCTGTCTCAGACCAGCTATCTCAGACCGTCTGTCTCAGACCGTCTGTCTCAGACCGTCTGTCTCAGACCGTCTGTCTTAGACCGTCTGTCTCACACCGTCTGTCTCAGACAGTCTGTCTCAGACCGTCTGTCTCAGAACGTCTATCTCGTCCCGTCGGTCTCAGGCTGTCTGTCTCAGACCAGCTGTCTCAGACCGTCTGTCTCAGACCGTCTGTTTCATACCGTCTGTCTCACACCGTCTGTCTCAGACCGTCTGCCTCAGACCGTCTGCCTCAGACCGTCTGTCTCAGACCGTCTGTCTCAGGCCGTCTGCCTCAGACCGTCTGTCTCAGACCGTCTGTCTCAGACCGTCTGTCTCAGACCGTCAGTCTCAGACCGTCTGTCTCAGACCGTCTGTCTCAGAGCGTCTGTCTCAGACCGTCTGTCTCAGACCAGCTGTCTCAGACCGTCTGTCTCAGACCGTCTGTTTCATACCGTCTGTCTCACACCGTCTGTCTCAGACCGTCTGCCTCAGACCGTCTGTCTCAGACCGTCTGTCTCAGGCCGTCTGCCTCAGACCGTCAGTCTCAGACCGTCTGTCTCACACCGTCTGTCTCAGAGCGTCTGTCTCAGACCGTCTGTCTCAGACCGTCTGTCTCAGAACGTCTATCTCGTCCCGTCGGTCTCAGGCCGTCTGTCTCAGACCAGCTGTCTCAGACCGTCTGTCTCAGACCGTCTGTTTCATACCGTCTGTCTCACACCGTCTGTCTCAGACCGTCTGCCTCAGACCGTCTGCCTCAGACCGTCTGTCTCAGACCGTCTGTCTCAGGCCGTCTGCCTCAGACCGTCTGTCTCAGACCGTCTGTCTCAGACCGTCTGTCTCAGACCGTCAGTCTCAGAACGTCTGTCTCAGACCGTCTGTCTCAGAGCGTCTGTCTCAGACCGTCTGTCTCAGACCGTCTGTCTCAGACCGTCTGTCTCAGACCGTCTGTCTCAGACCAGCTGTCTCAGACCGTCTGTCTCAGACCGTCTGTCTCACACCGTCTGTCTCAGACCGTCTATCTTAAACCGTCTGTCTCAGGCCGTCCGTTTCATTCCGTCGGTCTCAGACCGTCTGTCTCAGACCGTCTGTCTCAGACCGTCTGTCTCAGACCGTCTGTCTCAGACCGTCTGTCTCAGACCGTCTGTCTCAGACCGTGTGTCTCAGACCGTCTGTCTCAGGCCGTCTGCCTCAGACCGTCTGTCTGAGACCGTCTATCTCGTCCCGTCTGTCTCAGACCGTCTGACTCAGAACGTCTATCTCGTCCCGTCGGTCTCAGACCGTCTGTCTCAGAACGTCTATGTCGTCCCGTCGGTCTCATGCCGTCTGTCTCAGATCAGCTGTCTCAGACCGTCTGTCTCTGACCGTCTGTTTCATACCGTCTGTCTCACACCGTCTGTCTCAGACCGTCTGCGTCAGACCGTCTGTCTCAGACCGTCTGTCTCAGGCCGTCTGCCTCAGACCGTCTGTCTCAGACCGTCTGTCTCGTCCCGTCTGTCTCAGAACGTCTATCTCGTCCCGTCGGTCTCAGACCGTCTGTCTCAGAACGTCTATCTCGTCCCGTCGGTCTCAGACCGTCTGTCTCAGACCGTCTGTCTCAGACCGTCAGTCTCAGACCGTCTGTCTCAGACCGTCTGTCTCAGAGCGTCTGTCTCAGAGCGTCTGTCTCAGACCGTCTGTCTCAGACCGTCTGTCTCAGACCGTCTGTCTCAGACCAGCTGTCTCAGACCGTCTGTCTCAGACCGTCTGTCTCACACCGTCTGTCTCAGACCGTCTATCTTAAACCGTCTGTCTCAGGCCGTCCGTTTCATTCCGTCGGTCTCAGACCGTCTGTCTCAGACCGTCTGTCTCAGACCGTCTGTCTCAGACCGTCTGCGTCAGACCGTCTGTCTCAGACCGTCTGTCTCAGGCCGTCTGCCTCAGACCGTCTGTCTCAGACCGTCTGTCTCGTCCCGTCTGTCTCAGAACGTCTATCTCGTCCCGTCGGTCTCAGACCGTCTGTCTCAGAACGTCTATCTCGTCCCGTCGGTCTCAGACCGTCTGTCTCAGACCAGCTGTCTCAGACCGTCTGTCTCAGACCGTCTGTTTCATACCGTCTGTCTCACACCGTCTGTCTCAGACCGTCTGCCTCAGACCGTCTGTCTCAGACCGTCTGTCTCAGGCCGTCTGCCTCAGACCGTCAGTCTCAGACCGTCTGTCTCACACCGTCTGTCTCAGAGCGTCTGTCTCAGACCGTCTGTCTCAGACCGTCTGTCTCAGACCGTCTGTCTCAGACCAGCTGTCTCAGACCGTCTGTCTCAGACCGTCTGTTGCATACCGTCTGTCTCACACCGTCTGTCTCAGACCGTCTATCTTAAACCGTCTGTCTCAGGCCGTCCGTTTCATTCCGTCGGTCTCAGACCGTCTGTCTCAGACCGTCTGACTCAGACCGTCTGTCTCACACCGTCTGTCTCAGACCGTCTATCTCAGACCGTCTGTCTCAGACCGTCTGTCTCAGACCGTCTGTCTCAGACCGTCTGTCTCAGACCGTGTGTCTCAGACCGTCTGTCTCAGGCCGTCTGCCTCAGACCGTCTGTCTCAGACCGTCTATCTCGTCCCGTCTGTCTCAGACCGTCTGTCTCAGAACGTCTATCTCGTCCCGTCGGCCTCAGACCGTCTGTCTCAGAACGTCTATCTCGTCCCGTCGGTCTCAGGCCGTCTGTCTCAGACCAGCTGTCTCAGACCGTCTGTCTCTGACCGTCTGTTTCATACCGTCTGTCTCACACCGTCTGTCTCAGACCGTCTGTCTGAGACCGTCTGTCTCAGACCGTCTGACTCACACCGTCTGTCTCAGACCGTCTGTCTCAGACCGTCTGTCTCAGACCGTCTGTCTCAGACCGTCTGTCTCAGACCGTCTGTCTCAGACCGTCTGTCTCAGACCGTCTGTCTCAGAACGTCTATCTCGTCCCGTCGGTCTCAGACGGTCTGTCTCAGAACGTCTGTCACAGACCGTCTGTCTCAGACCGTCTGTCTCACACCGTCTGTCTCAGACCGTCTGTCTCAGACCAGCTGTCTCAGACCGTCTATCTCGTCCCGTCTGTCTCAGACCGTCTGTCTCAGAACGTCTATCACGTCCCGTCGGTCTCAGACCGTCTGTCTCAGAACGTCTATCTCGTCCCGTCGGTCTCAGACCGTCTGTCTCAGAACAGCTATCTCAGACCGTCTGTCTCAGACCGTCTGTCTTAGACCGTCTGTCTCACACCGTCTGTCTCAGACCGTCTGTCTCAGACCGTCTGTCTCAGACCGTCTGTCTCAGACCGTCTGTCTCAGAACGTCTATCTCGTCCCGTCGGTCTCAGGCCGTCTGTCTTAGACCAGCTGTCTCAGACCGTCTGTCTCAGACCGTCTGTTTCATACCGTCTGTCTCACACCGTCTGTCTCGGACCGTCTGCCTCAGACCGTCTGTCTCAGACCGTCTGTCTCAGGCCGTCTGCCTCAGACCGTCTGTCTGAGACCGTCTATCTCGTCCCGTCTGTCTCAGACCGTCTGACTCAGAACGTCTATCTCGTCCCGTCTGTTTCATACCGTCTGTCTCACACCGTCTGTCTCAGACCGTCTGCGTCAGACCGTCTGTCTCAGACCGTCTGTCTCAGGCCGTCTGCCTCAGACCGTGTGTCTCAGACCGTCTGTCTCAGGCCGTCTGCCTCAGACCGTCTGTCTGAGACCGTCTATCTCGTCCCGTCTGTCTCAGACCGTCTGACTCAGAACGTCTATCTCGTCCCGTCTGTTTCATACCGTCTGTCTCACACCGTCTGTCTCAGACCGTCTGCGTCAGACCGTCTGTCTCAGACCGTCTGTCTCAGACCGTCTGTCTCAGACCGTCTGTCTCAGACTGTCTGTCTCAGACCGTCAGTCTCAGACTGTCTGTCTCAGACCGTCTGTCTCAGAGCGTCTGTCTCAGAGCGTCTGTCTCAGACCGTCTGTCTCAGACCGTCTGTCTCAGACCGTCTGTCTCAGACCAGCTGTCTCAGACCGTCTGTCTCAGACCGTCTGTCTCAGACCGTCTGTCTCAGACCGTCTGTCTCAGACCAGCTATCTCAGACCGTCTGTCTCAGACCGTCTGTCTCAGACCGTCTGTCTCAGACCGTCTGTCTTAGACCGTCTGTCTCACACCGTCTGTCTCAGACAGTCTGTCTCAGACCGTCTGTCTCAGAACGTCTATCTCGTCCCGTCGGTCTCAGGCTGTCTGTCTCAGACCAGCTGTCTCAGACCGTCTGTCTCAGACCGTCTGTTTCATACCGTCTGTCTCACACCGTCTGTCTCAGACCGTCTGCCTCAGACCGTCTGCCTCAGACCGTCTGTCTCAGACCGTCTGTCTCAGGCCGTCTGCCTCAGACCGTCTGTCTCAGACCGTCTGTCTCAGACCGTCTGTCTCAGACCGTCAGTCTCAGACCGTCTGTCTCAGACCGTCTGTCTCAGAGCGTCTGTCTCAGACCGTCTGTCTCAGACCAGCTGTCTCAGACCGTCTGTCTCAGACCGTCTGTTTCATACCGTCTGTCTCACACCGTCTGTCTCAGACCGTCTGCCTCAGACCGTCTGTCTCAGACCGTCTGTCTCAGGCCGTCTGCCTCAGACCGTCAGTCTCAGACCGTCTGTCTCACACCGTCTGTCTCAGAGCGTCTGTCTCAGACCGTCTGTCTCAGACCGTCTGTCTCAGAACGTCTATCTCGTCCCGTCGGTCTCAGGCCGTCTGTCTCAGACCAGCTGTCTCAGACCGTCTGTCTCAGACCGTCTGTTTCATACCGTCTGTCTCACACCGTCTGTCTCAGACCGTCTGCCTCAGACCGTCTGCCTCAGACCGTCTGTCTCAGACCGTCTGTCTCAGGCCGTCTGCCTCAGACCGTCTGTCTCAGACCGTCTGTCTCAGACCGTCTGTCTCAGACCGTCAGTCTCAGAACGTCTGTCTCAGACCGTCTGTCTCAGAGCGTCTGTCTCAGACCGTCTGTCTCAGACCGTCTGTCTCAGACCGTCTGTCTCAGACCGTCTGTCTCAGACCAGCTGTCTCAGACCGTCTGTCTCAGACCGTCTGTCTCACACCGTCTGTCTCAGACCGTCTATCTTAAACCGTCTGTCTCAGGCCGTCCGTTTCATTCCGTCGGTCTCAGACCGTCTGTCTCAGACCGTCTGTCTCAGACCGTCTGTCTCAGACCGTCTGTCTCAGACCGTCTGTCTCAGACCGTGTGTCTCAGACCGTCTGTCTCAGGCCGTCTGCCTCAGACCGTCTGTCTGAGACCGTCTATCTCGTCCCGTCTGTCTCAGACCGTCTGACTCAGAACGTCTATCTCGTCCCGTCGGTCTCAGACCGTCTGTCTCAGAACGTCTATGTCGTCCCGTCGGTCTCATGCCGTCTGTCTCAGATCAGCTGTCTCAGACCGTCTGTCTCTGACCGTCTGTTTCATACCGTCTGTCTCACACCGTCTGTCTCAGACCGTCTGCGTCAGACCGTCTGTCTCAGACCGTCTGTCTCAGGCCGTCTGCCTCAGACCGTCTGTCTCAGACCGTCTGTCTCGTCCCGTCTGTCTCAGAACGTCTATCTCGTCCCGTCGGTCTCAGACCGTCTGTCTCAGAACGTCTATCTCGTCCCGTCGGTCTCAGACCGTCTGTCTCAGACCGTCTGTCTCAGACCGTCAGTCTCAGACCGTCTGTCTCAGACCGTCTGTCTCAGAGCGTCTGTCTCAGAGCGTCTGTCTCAGACCGTCTGTCTCAGACCGTCTGTCTCAGACCGTCTGTCTCAGACCAGCTGTCTCAGACCGTCTGTCTCAGACCGTCTGTCTCACACCGTCTGTCTCAGACCGTCTATCTTAAACCGTCTGTCTCAGGCCGTCCGTTTCATTCCGTCGGTCTCAGACCGTCTGTCTCAGACCGTCTGTCTCAGACCGTCTGTCTCAGACCGTCTGCGTCAGACCGTCTGTCTCAGACCGTCTGTCTCAGGCCGTCTGCCTCAGACCGTCTGTCTCAGACCGTCTGTCTCGTCCCGTCTGTCTCAGAACGTCTATCTCGTCCCGTCGGTCTCAGACCGTCTGTCTCAGAACGTCTATCTCGTCCCGTCGGTCTCAGACCGTCTGTCTCAGACCAGCTGTCTCAGACCGTCTGTCTCAGACCGTCTGTTTCATACCGTCTGTCTCACACCGTCTGTCTCAGACCGTCTGCCTCAGACCGTCTGTCTCAGACCGTCTGTCTCAGGCCGTCTGCCTCAGACCGTCAGTCTCAGACCGTCTGTCTCACACCGTCTGTCTCAGAGCGTCTGTCTCAGACCGTCTGTCTCAGACCGTCTGTCTCAGACCGTCTGTCTCAGACCAGCTGTCTCAGACCGTCTGTCTCAGACCGTCTGTTGCATACCGTCTGTCTCACACCGTCTGTCTCAGACCGTCTATCTTAAACCGTCTGTCTCAGGCCGTCCGTTTCATTCCGTCGGTCTCAGACCGTCTGTCTCAGACCGTCTGACTCAGACCGTCTGTCTCACACCGTCTGTCTCAGACCGTCTATCTCAGACCGTCTGTCTCAGACCGTCTGTCTCAGACCGTCTGTCTCAGACCGTCTGTCTCAGACCGTGTGTCTCAGACCGTCTGTCTCAGGCCGTCTGCCTCAGACCGTCTGTCTCAGACCGTCTATCTCGTCCCGTCTGTCTCAGACCGTCTGTCTCAGAACGTCTATCTCGTCCCGTCGGCCTCAGACCGTCTGTCTCAGAACGTCTATCTCGTCCCGTCGGTCTCAGGCCGTCTGTCTCAGACCAGCTGTCTCAGACCGTCTGTCTCTGACCGTCTGTTTCATACCGTCTGTCTCACACCGTCTGTCTCAGACCGTCTGCCTCAGACCGTCTGTCTCAGACCGTCTGTCTCAGGCCGTCTGCCTCAGACCGTCTGTCTCAGACCGTCTGTCTCGTCCCGTCTGTCTCAGAACGTCTATCTCGTCCCGTCTGTCTCAGAACTTCCGTCTCAGACCGTCTGATTCAGACGGTCTGTCTCAGAACGTCTGTCACAGACTGTCTGTCTCAGACCGTCTGTCTCAGACCGTCTGTCTGAGACCGTCTGTCTCAGACCGTCTGACTCACACCGTCTGTCTCAGACCGTCTGTCTCAGACCGTCTGTCTCAGACCGTCTGTCTCAGACCGTCTGTCTCAGACCGTCTGTCTCAGACCGTCTGTCTCAGACCGTCTGTCTCAGAACGTCTATCTCGTCCCGTCGGTCTCAGACCGTCTGTCTCAGAACGTCTGTCTCAGTCCGTCTGTCTCAGACCGTCTGTCTCAGACCGTCTGTCTCAGGCCGTCTGCCTCAGACCGTCTGTCTCAGACCGTCTATCTCGTCCCGTCTGTCTCAGACCGTCTGTCTCAGAACGTCTATCTCGTCTCGTCGGTCTCAGACCGTCTGTCTCAGAACGTCTATCTCGTCCCGTCGGTCTCAGACCGTCTGTCTCAGACCGTCTGTCTCAGAACAGCTATCTCAGACCGTCTGTCTCAGACCGTCTGTCTTAGACCGTCTGTCTCACACCGTCTGTCTCAGACCGTCTGTCTCAGACCGTCTGTCTCAGACCGTCTGTCTCAGACCGTCTGTCTCAGAACGTCTATCTCGTCCCGTCGGTCTCAGGCCGTCTGTCTCAGACCAGCTGTCTCAGACCCTCTGTCTCAGACCGTCTGTTTCATACCGTCTGTCTCACACCGTCTGTCTCGGACCGTCTGCCTCAGACCGTCTGTCTCAGACCGTCTGTCTCAGGCCGTCTGCCTCAGACCAGCTGTCTCAGACCGTCTGTCTCAGACCATCTATCTCGTCCCGTCTGTCTCAGAACTTCCGTCTCAGACCGTCTGCCTCAGACCGTCTGTCTCAGACCGTCTGTCTCAGACCGTCTATCTCGTCCCGTCTGATTCAGAACTTCCGTCTCAGACCGTCTGCTTCAGACGGTCTGTCTCAGAACGTCTGTCTCAGACCGTCTGTCTCAGACCGTCAGTCTCAGACCGTCTGTCTCAGACCGTCTGTCTCAGAGCGTCTGTCTCAGAGCGTCTGTCTCAGACCGTCTGTCTCAGACCGTCTGTCTCAGACCGTCTGTCTCAGACCAGCTGTCTCAGACCGTCTGTCTCAGACCGTCTGTCTCACACCGTCTGTCTCAGACCGTCTGTCTCAGACCGTCTGTCTCAGGCCGTCCGTTTCATTCCGTCGGTCTCATACCGTCTGTCTCAGACCGTCTATCTCGTCCCGTCGGTCTTAGACCGTCTGTCTCAGACCAGCTGTCTCAGACCGTCTGTCTCAGACCGTCTATCTCGTCCCGTCTGTCTCAGAACTTCCGTCTGAGACCGTCTGTCTCACACCGTCTGTCTCAGACCGTCTGTCTCAGACCGTCTGTCTCAGACCGTCTGTCTCAGACCGTCTGTCTCAGACCGTCTGTCTCAGACCGTCTGTCTCAGACCGTCTGTCTCAGACCAGCTGTCTCAGACCGTCTGTCTCAGACCGTCTGTTTCATACCGTCTGTCTCACACCGTCTGTCTCAGACCGTCTGCCTCAGACCGTCTGTCTCAGACCGTCTGTCTCAGGCCGTCTGCCTCAGACCGTCTGTCTCAGACCGTCTGTCTCAGACCGTCTGTCTCAGACCGTCAGTCTCAGACCGTCTGTCTCAGACCGTCTGTCTCAGACCGTCTGCTTCATACCGTCTGTCTCAGACCGTCTATCTCGTCCCGTCGGTCTCAGACCGTCTGTTTCATACCGTCTGTCTCACACCGTCTGTCTCAGACCGTCTGCCTCAGACCGTCTGTCTGAGACCGTCTGTCTCACACCGTCTGTCTCAGACCGTCTGTCTCAGACCGTCTGTCTCAGACCGTCTGTCTCAGACCGTCTGTCTCAGACCGTCTGTCTCAGACCGTCTGTCTCAGACCGTCTGTCTCAGACCGTCTGTCTCAGACCGTCTGTCTCAGATCGTCTGTCTCAGACCGTCTGTCTGAGACCGTCTGTCTCAGACCGTCTGTCTCACACCGTCTGTCTCAGACCGTCTGTCTCAGACCGTCTGTCTCAGTCCGTCCGTTTCATTCCGTCTGTCTGAGACCGTCTGTCTCAGACCGTCTGTCTCAGACCGTCTGTCTCACACCGTCTGTCTCAGACCGTCTGTCTCAGACCAGCTGTCTCAGACCGTCTATCTCGTCCCGTCTGTCTCAGACCGTCTGTCTCAGAACGTCTATCTCGTCCCGTCGGTCTCAGACCGTCTGTCTCAGAACGTCTATCTCGTCCCGTCGGTCTCAGACCGTCTGTCTCGGAACAGCTATCTCAGACCGTCTGTCTCAGACCGTCTGTCTTAGACCGTCTGTCTCACACCGTCTGTCTCAGACCGTCTGTCTCAGACCGTCTGTCTCAGACCGTCTGTCTCAGAACGTCTATCTCGTCCCGTCGGTCTCAGGCCGTCTGTCTTAGACCAGCTGTCTCAGACCGTCTGTCTCAGACCGTCTGTTTCATACCGTCTGTCTCACACCGTCTGTCTCGGACCGTCTGCCTCAGACCGTCTGTCTCAGACCGTCTGTCTCAGGCCGTCTGCCTCAGACCAGCTGTCTCAGACCGTCTGTCTCAGACCATCTATCTCGTCCCGTCTGTCTCAGAACTTCCGTCTCAGACCGTCTGCCTCAGACCGTCTGTCTCAGACCGTCTGTCTGAGACCGTCTGTCTCAGACCGTCTGTCTGAGACCGTCTGTCTCAGACCGTCTGTCTGAGATCGTCTGTCTCAGACCGTCTGTCTCAGACCGTCTGTCTCAGACCGTCTGTCTCAGTCCGTCTGTCTCAGACCGTCTGTCTGAGACCGTCTGTCTCAGACCGTCTGTCTGAGACCGTCTGTCTCAGACCGTCTGTCTGAGATCGTCTGTCTCAGACCGTCTGTCTCAGACCGTCTGTCTCAGACCGTCAGTCTCAGACCGTCTGTCTCAGACCGTCTGTCTCAGACCGTCTATCTCGTCCCGTCTGACTCAGAACTTCCGTCTCAGACCGTCTGCTTCAGACGGTCTGTCTCAGAACGTCTGTCACAGACCGTCTGTCTCAGACCGTCTGTCTCAGACCGTCTGTCTCAGACCGTCTGTCTCAGACCGTCTGTCTCAGACCGTCTGTCTCAGACCGTCTGTCTCAGACCGTCTGTCTCAGACCGTCTGTCTCAGGCCGTCTGTCTCAGACCGTCTGTCTCAGACCGTCTGTCTCAGACCGTCTGTCTCAGGCCGTCCGTTTCATTCCGTCGGTCTCAGACCGTCTGTCTCAGACCGTCTGTCTCTGACCGTCTGTCTCAGACCGTCTGTCTCACACCGTCTGTCTCAGACCGTCTCTCTCAGACCGTCTGTCTCAGACCGTCTGTCTCAGACCGTGTGTCTCAGACCGTCTGTCTCAGGCCGTCTGTCTCAGTCCGTATGTCTCGGATCCTCTGTCTCGGACCGTCTGTCTCGGACCGTCTGTCTCGGACCGTCTGTCTCGGACCGTCTGTCTCGGACCGTCTGTCTCGGACCGTGTGTCTCGGACCGCCTGTCTCAGACCGCTTGTCTCAGACCGTCTGTCTCAGGCCGTCTGCTTCATACCGTCTGTCTCAGACCGTCTATCTCGTCCCGTCGGTCTTAGACCGTCTGTCTCAGACCAGCTGTCTCAGACCGTCTGTCTCAGACCGTCTGTCTCAGACCGTCTATCTCGTCCCGTCTGTCTCAGAACTTCCGTCTCAGACCGTCTGCCTCAGACCGTCTGTCTCAGACCGTCTGTCTGAGACCGTCTGTCTCACACCGTCTGTCTCAGACCGTCTGTCTCAGACCGTCTGTCTCAGACCGTCTGTCTCAGACCGTCTGTCTCAGATCGTCTGTCTCAGACCGTCTGTCTGAGACCGTCTGTCTCAGACCGTCTGTCTCACACCGTCTGTCTCAGACCGTCTGTCTCAGTCCGTCCGTTTCATTCCGTCTGTCTGAGACCGTCTGTCTCAGACCGTCTGTCTCACACCGTCTGTCTCAGACCGTCTGTCTCAGACCGCCTGTCTCAGACCGTCTGTCTCAGACCAGCTGTCTCAGACCGTCTGTCTCAGACCGTCTGCCTCAGACCGTCTGTTTCATACCGTCTGTCTCACACCGTCTGTCTCAGACCGTCTGTCTTAGACCGTCTGTCTCATACCGTCTGTCTCAGACCGTCTATCTCGTCCCGTCTGTCTCAGAACTTCCGTCTGAGACCGTCTGTCTCACACCGTCTGTCTCAGACCGTCTGTCTCAGACCGTCTGTCTCAGACCGTCTGTCTCAGACCGTCTGTCTCAGACCGTCTGTCTCAGACCGTCTGTCTCAGACCGTCTGTCTCAGACCAGCTGTCTCAGACCGTCTGTCTCAGACCGTCTGTTTCATACCGTCTGTCTCACACCGTCTGTCTCAGACCGTCTGCCTCAGACCGTCTGTCTCAGACCGTCTGTCTCAGGCCGTCTGCCTCAGACCGTCTGTCTCAGACCGTCTGTCTCAGACCGTCTGTCTCAGACCGTCAGTCTCAGACCGTCTGTCTCAGGCCGTCTGCCTCAGACCGTCTGTCTCAGACCGTCTATCTCGTCCCGTCTGTCTCAGACCGTCTGTCTCAGACCGTCTGTCTCAGACCGTCTGTCTCAGACCGTCTGTCTCAGACCGTCTGTTTCAGAACGTCTATCTCGTCCCGTCGGTCTCAGGCCGTCTGTCTCAGAACGTCTATCTCGTCCCGTCGGTCTCAGGCCGTCTGTCTCAGACCAGCTGTCTCAGACCGTCTGTCTCTGACCGTCTGTTTCATACCGTCTGTCTCACACCGTCTGTCTCAGACCGTCTGCCTCAGACCGTCTGTCTCAGACCGTCTGTCTCAGGCCGTCTGCCTCAGACCGTCTGTCTCAGACCGTCTGTCTCAGACCGCCAGTCTCAGACCGTCTGTCTCAGACCGTCTGTCTCAGAGCGTCTGTCTCAGACCGTCTGTCTCAGACCGTCTGTCTCAGACCGTCTGTCTCAGACCGTCTGTCTCAGTCCGTCTGTCTCAGACCGTCTGTCTCAGACCGTCTGTCTCAGATCGTCTGTCTCAGACCGTCTGTCTCAGAACTTCTATCTCGTCCCGTCGGTCTCAGACCGTCTGCCTCAGACCGTCTGCTTCATACCGTATGTCTCAGACCGTCTGCTTCAGACGGTCTGTCTCAGAACATCTGTCACAGACTGTCTGTCTCAGACCGCCTGTCTCAGACCGTCTGTCTCAGACCGTCTGTCTCAGACCGTCTGTCTCAGACCGTCTGTCTCAGACCGTCTGTCTCAGACCGTCTGTCTCAGACCGTCTGTCTCAGACCGTCAGTCTCAGACCGTCTGCTTCATACCGTCTGTCTCAGACCGTCTATCTCGTCCCGTCGGTCTCAGACCGTCTGTTTCATACCGTCTGTCTCACACCGTCTGTCTCAGACCGTCTGCCTCAGACCGTCTGTCTGAAACCGTCTGTCTCACACCGTCTGTCTCAGACCGTCTGTCTCAGACCGTCTGTCTCAGACCGTCTGTCTCAGACCGTCTGTCTCAGACCGTCTGTCTCAGACCGTCTGTCTCAGACCGTCTGTCTCAGACCGTCTGTCTCAGACCGTCTGTCTCAGATCGTCTGTCTCAGACCGTCTGTCTGAGACCGTCTGTCTCAGACCGTCTGTCTCACACCGTCTGTCTCAGACCGTCTGTCTCAGACCGTCTGTCTCAGTCCGTCCGTTTCATTCCGTCTGTCTGAGACCGTCTGTCTCAGACCGTCTGTCTCACACCGTCTGTCTCAGACCGTCTGTCTCAGACCAGCTGTCTCAGACCGTCTATCTCGTCCCGTCTGTCTCAGACCGTCTGTCTCAGAACGTCTACCTCGTCCCGTCGGTCTCAGACCGTCTGTCTCAGAACGTCTATCTCGTCCCGTCGGTCTCAGACCGTCTGTCTCAGAACAGCTATCTCAGACCGTCTGTCTCAGACCGTCTGTCTTAGACCGTCTGTCTCACACCGTCTGTCTCAGACCGTCTGTCTCAGACCGTCTGTCTCAGACCGTCTGTCTCAGAACGTCTATCTCGTCCCGTCGGTCTCAGGCCGTCTGTCTCAGACCAGCTGTCTCAGACCGTCTGTCTCAGACCGTCTGTTTCATACCGTCTGTCTCACACCGTCTGTCTCGGACCGTCTGCCTCAGACCGTCTGTCTCAGACCGTCTGTCTCAGGCCGTCTGCCTCAGACCAGCTGTCTCAGACCGTCTGTCTCAGACCATCTATCTCGTCCCGTCTGTCTCAGAACTTCCGTCTCAGACCGTCTGCCTCAGACCGTCTGTCTCAGACCGTCTGTCTGAGACCGTCTGTCTCAGACCGTCTGTCTGAGACCGTCTGTCTCAGACCGTCTGTCTGAGATCATCTGTCTCAGACCGTCTGTCTCAGACCGTCTGTCTCAGACCGTCTGTCTCAGTCCGTCTGTCTCAGACCGTCTGTCTCAGACCGTCTGTCTCAGATCGTCTGTCTCAGACCGTCTGTCTCAGAACTTCTATCTCGTCCCGTCGGTCTCAGACCGTCTGCCTCAGACCGTCTGCTTCATACCGTATGTCTCAGACCGTCTGCTTCAGACGGTCTGTCTCAGAACGTCTGTCACAGACTGTCTGTCTCAGACCGTCTGTCTCAGACCGTCTGTATCAGACCGTCTGTCTCAGACCGTCTGTCTCAGACCGTCTGTCTCAGACCGTCTGTCTCAGACCGTCTGTCTCAGACCGTCAGTCTCAGACCGTCCGTCTCAGACCGTCTGTCTCAGACCGTCTGTCTCACACCGTCTGTCTCAGACCGTCTGTCTCAGACCGTCTGTCTCAGTCCGTCCGTTTCATTCCGTCTGTCTGAGACCGTCTGTCTCAGACCGTCTGTCTCACACCGTCTGTCTCAGACCGTCTGTCTCAGACCAGCTGTCTCAGACCGTCTATCTCGTCCCGTCTGTCTCAGACCGTCTGTCTCAGAACGTCTACCTCGTCCCGTCGGTCTCAGACCGTCTGTCTCAGAACGTCTATCTCGTCCCGTCGGTCTCAGACCGTCTGTCTCAGAACAGCTATCTCAGACCGTCTGTCTCAGACCGTCTGTCTTAGACCGTCTGTCTCACACCGTCTGTCTCAGACCGTCTGTCTCAGACCGTCTGTCTCAGACCGTCTGTCTCAGAACGTCTATCTCGTCCCGTCGGTCTCAGGCCGTCTGTCTCAGACCAGCTGTCTCAGACCGTCTGTCTCAGACCGTCTGTTTCATACCGTCTGTCTCACACCGTCTGTCTCGGACCGTCTGCCTCAGACCGTCTGTCTCAGACCGTCTGTCTCAGGCCGTCTGCCTCAGACCAGCTGTCTCAGACCGTCTGTCTCAGACCATCTATCTCGTCCCGTCTGTCTCAGAACTTCCGTCTCAGACCGTCTGCCTCAGACCGTCTGTCTCAGACCGTCTGTCTGAGACCGTCTGTCTCAGACCGTCTGTCTGAGACCGTCTGTCTCAGACCGTCTGTCTGAGATCATCTGTCTCAGACCGTCTGTCTCAGACCGTCTGTCTCAGACCGTCTGTCTCAGTCCGTCTGTCTCAGACCGTCTGTCTCAGACCGTCTGTCTCAGATCGTCTGTCTCAGACCGTCTGTCTCAGAACTTCTATCTCGTCCCGTCGGTCTCAGACCGTCTGCCTCAGACCGTCTGCTTCATACCGTATGTCTCAGACCGTCTGCTTCAGACGGTCTGTCTCAGAACGTCTGTCACAGACTGTCTGTCTCAGACCGTCTGTCTCAGACCGTCTGTATCAGACCGTCTGTCTCAGACCGTCTGTCTCAGACCGTCTGTCTCAGACCGTCGGTCTCAGGCCGTCTGTCTCAGAACGTCTATCTCGTCCCGTCGGTCTCAGGCCGTCTGTCTCAGACCAGCTGTCTCAGACCGTCTGTCTCTGACCGTCTGTTTCATACCGTCTGTCTCACACCGTCTGTCTCAGACCGTCTGCCTCAGACCGTCTGTCTCAGACCGTCTGTCTCAGGCCGTCTGCCTCAGACCGTCTGTCTCAGACCGTCTGTCTCAGACCGCCAGTCTCAGACCGTCTGTCTCAGACCGTCTGTCTCAGAGCGTCTGTCTCAGACCGTCTGTCTCAGACCGTCTGTCTCAGACCGTCTGTCTCAGACCGTCTGTCTCAGTCCGTCTGTCTCAGACCGTCTGTCTCAGACCGTCTGTCTCAGATCGTCTGTCTCAGACCGTCTGTCTCAGAACTTCTATCTCGTCCCGTCGGTCTCAGACCGTCTGCCTCAGACCGTCTGCTTCATACCGTATGTCTCAGACCGTCTGCTTCAGACGGTCTGTCTCAGAACATCTGTCACAGACTGTCTGTCTCAGACCGCCTGTCTCAGACCGTCTGTCTCAGACCGTCTGTCTCAGACCGTCTGTCTCAGACCGTCTGTCTCAGACCGTCTGTCTCAGACCGTCTGTCTCAGACCGTCTGTCTCAGACCGTCAGTCTCAGACCGTCTGCTTCATACCGTCTGTCTCAGACCGTCTATCTCGTCCCGTCGGTCTCAGACCGTCTGTTTCATACCGTCTGTCTCACACCGTCTGTCTCAGACCGTCTGCCTCAGACCGTCTGTCTGAAACCGTCTGTCTCACACCGTCTGTCTCAGACCGTCTGTCTCAGACCGTCTGTCTCAGACCGTCTGTCTCAGACCGTCTGTCTCAGACCGTCTGTCTCAGACCGTCTGTCTCAGACCGTCTGTCTCAGACCGTCTGTCTCAGACCGTCTGTCTCAGATCGTCTGTCTCAGACCGTCTGTCTGAGACCGTCTGTCTCAGACCGTCTGTCTCACACCGTCTGTCTCAGACCGTCTGTCTCAGACCGTCTGTCTCAGTCCGTCCGTTTCATTCCGTCTGTCTGAGACCGTCTGTCTCAGACCGTCTGTCTCAGACCGTCTGTCTCAGACCAGCTGTCTCAGACCGTCTATCTCGTCCCGTCTGTCTCAGACCGTCTGTCTCAGAACGTCTACCTCGTCCCGTCGGTCTCAGACCGTCTGTCTCAGAACGTCTATCTCGTCCCGTCGGTCTCAGACCGTCTGTCTCAGAACAGCTATCTCAGACCGTCTGTCTCAGACCGTCTGTCTTAGACCGTCTGTCTCACACCGTCTGTCTCAGACCGTCTGTCTCAGACCGTCTGTCTCAGACCGTCTGTCTCAGAACGTCTATCTCGTCCCGTCGGTCTCAGGCCGTCTGTCTCAGACCAGCTGTCTCAGACCGTCTGTCTCAGACCGTCTGTTTCATACCGTCTGTCTCACACCGTCTGTCTCGGACCGTCTGCCTCAGACCGTCTGTCTCAGACCGTCTGTCTCAGGCCGTCTGCCTCAGACCAGCTGTCTCAGACCGTCTGTCTCAGACCATCTATCTCGTCCCGTCTGTCTCAGAACTTCCGTCTCAGACCGTCTGCCTCAGACCGTCTGTCTCAGACCGTCTGTCTGAGACCGTCTGTCTCAGACCGTCTGTCTGAGACCGTCTGTCTCAGACCGTCTGTCTGAGATCATCTGTCTCAGACCGTCTGTCTCAGACCGTCTGTCTCAGACCGTCTGTCTCAGTCCGTCTGTCTCAGACCGTCTGTCTCAGACCGTCTGTCTCAGATCGTCTGTCTCAGACCGTCTGTCTCAGAACTTCTATCTCGTCCCGTCGGTCTCAGACCGTCTGCCTCAGACCGTCTGCTTCATACCGTATGTCTCAGACCGTCTGCTTCAGACGGTCTGTCTCAGAACGTCTGTCACAGACTGTCTGTCTCAGACCGTCTGTCTCAGACCGTCTGTATCAGACCGTCTGTCTCAGACCGTCTGTCTCAGACCGTCTGTCTCAGACCGTCTGTCTCAGACCGTCTGTCTCAGACCGTCAGTCTCAGACCGTCCGTCTCAGACCGTCTGTCTCAGACCGTCTATCTCGTCCCGTCTGTCTCAGAACTTCCGTCTCAGACCGTCTGCTTCAGACGGTCTGTCTCAGAACGTCTGTCACAGACTGTCTGTCTCAGACCGTCTGCTCAGACCGTCTGTCTTAGACCGTCTGTCTGAGACCGTCTGTCTCAGACCGTCTGTCTCACACCGTCTGTCTCAGACCGTCTGTCTCAGGCCGTCTGTCTCAGACCGTCTGTCTCAGACCGTCTGTCTCAGACCGTCTGTCTCAGACCGTATGTCTCAGACCGTGTGTCTCAGACCGTCTGTCTCAGGCCGTCTGCCTCAGACCGTCTGTCTCAGACCGTCTATCTCGTCCCGTCTGTCTCAGACCGTCTGTCTCAGAACGTCTATCTCGTCCCGTCGGTCTCAGACCGTCTGTCTCACACCGTCTGTCTCAGACCGTCTGTCTCAGACCGTCTGTCTCAGACCGTGTGTCTCAGACCGTCTGTCTCAGGCCGTCTGTCTCAGTCCGTATGTCTCAGATCCTCTGTCTCGGACCGTCTGTATCGGACCGTCTGTCTCGGACCGTCTGTCTCGGACCGTCTGTCTCGGACCGTGTGTCTCGGACCGCCTGTCTCAGACCGCCTGTCTCAGACCGTCTGTCTCAGGCCGTCTGCTTCATACCGTCTGTCTCAGACCGTCTATCTCGTCCCGTCGGTCTTAGACCGTCTGTCTCAGACCAGCTGTCTCAGACCGTCTGTCTCAGACCGTCTGTCTCAGACCGTCTGTCTCAGACCGTCTGTCTCAGACCGTCTGTCTCAGACCGCCTATCTCGTACCGTCTATCTCGTCCCGTCTGTCTCAGAGCGTCTGTCTCAGACCGTCTGTCTCAGACCGTCTGTCTCAGACCAGCTGTCTCAGACCGTCTGTCTCAGACCGTCTGTTGCATACCGTCTGTCTCACACCGTCTGTCTCAGACCGTCTATCTTAAACCGTCTGTCTCAGGCCGTCCGTTTCATTCCGTCGGTCTCAGACCGTCTGTCTCAGACCGTCTGTCTCAGTCCGTCCGTTTCATTCCGTCTGTCTGAGACCGTCTGTCTCAGACCGTCTGTCTCACACCGTCTGTCTCAGACCGTCTGTCTCAGACCGTCTGTCTCAGACCAGCTGTCTCAGACCGTCTGTCTCAGACCGTCTGCCTCAGACCGTCTGTTTCATACCGTCTGTCTCACACCGTCTGTCTCAGACCGTCTGTCTTAGACCGTCTGTCTCATACCGTCTGTCTCATACCGTCTGTCTCAGACCGTCTATCTCGTCCCGTCGGTCTTAGACCGTCTGTCTCAGACCAGCTGTCTCAGACCGTCTGTCTCAGACCGTCTATCTCGTCCCGTCTGTCTCAGAACTTCCGTCTGAGACCGTCTGTCTCACACCGTCTGTCTCAGACCGTCTGTCTCAGACCGTCTGTCTCAGACCGTCTGTCTCAGACCGTCTGTCTCAGACCGTCTGTCTCATACCGTCTGTCTCAGACCGTCTGTCTCAGACCGTCTGTCTCAGACCGTCTGTCTCAGACCGTCTGTCTCAGACCGTCTGTCTCAGACCGTCTGTCTCAGACCGTCTGTCTCAGACCGTCTGTCTCAGACCGTCTGTCTCAGATCGTCTGTCTCAGACCGTCTGTCTCAGACCGTCTGTCTCAGAACGTCTGTCTCAGACCGTCTGTCTCAGACCGTCTGTCTCAGACCGTCTGTCTCAGACCGTCTGTCTCAGACCGTCTGTCTCAGAACGTCTATCTCGTCCCGTCGGTCTCAGACCGTCTGTCTCAGAACGTGTGTCTCAGACCGTCTGTCTCAGACCGTCTGTCTCAGACCGTCTGTCTCAGACCGTCTGTCTCAGGCCGTCTGCCTCAGACCGTCTGTCTCAGACCGTCTATCTCGTCCCGTCTGTCTCAGACCGTCTGTCTCAGAACGTCTATCTCGTCCCGTCGGTCTTAGACCGTCTGTCTCAGAACGTCTATCTCGTCCCGTCGGTCTCAGACCGTCTGTCTCAGACCGTCTGTCTCAGACCAGCTATCTCAGACCGTCTGTCTCAGACCGTCTGTCTCAGACCGTCTGTCTCAGACCGTCTGTCTTAGACCGTCTGTCTCACACCGTCTGTCTCAGACAGTCTGTCTCAGACCGTCTGTCTCAGACCGTCTGTCTCAGACCGTCTGTCTCAGACCGTCTGTCTCAGAACGTCTATCTCGTCCCGTCGGTCTCAGACCGTCTGTCTCAGAACGTGTGTCTCAGACCGTCTGTCTCAGACCGTCTGTCTCAGACCGTCTGTCTCAGACCGTCTGTCTCAGGCCGTCTGCCTCAGACCGTCTGTCTCAGACCGTCTATCTCGTCCCGTCTGTCTCAGACCGTCTGTCTCAGAACGTCTATCTCGTCCCGTCGGTCTTAGACCGTCTGTCTCAGAACGTCTATCTCGTCCCGTCGGTCTCAGACCGTCTGTCTCAGACCGTCTGTCTCAGACCGTCTGTCTCAGACCGTCTGTTGCATACCGTCTGTCTCACACCGTCTGTCTCAGACCGTCTATCTTAAACCGTCTATCTCAGGCCGTCCGTTTCATTCCGTCGGTCTCAGACCGTCTGTCTCAGACCGTCTGTCTCAGACCGTCTGACTCAGACCGTCTGTCTCACACCGTCTGTCTCAGACCGTCTGTCTCAGACCGTCTGTCTCAGACCGTCTGTCTCAGACCGTATGTCTCAGACCGTGTGTCTCAGACCGTCTGTCTCAGGCCGTCTGCCTCAGACCGTCTGTCTCAGACCGTCTATCTCGTCCCGTCTGTCTCAGACCGTCTGTCTCAGAACGTCTATCTCGTCCCGTCGGTCTCAGACCGTCTGTCTCAGAGCGTCTGTCTCAGACCGTCTGTCTCAGACCGTCTGTCTCAGACCAGCTGTCTCAGACCGTCTGTCTCAGACCGTCTGTTGCATACCGTCTGTCTCACACCGTCTGTCTCAGACCGTCTATCTTAAACCGTCTGTCTCAGGCCGTCCGTTTCATTCCGTCGGTCTCAGACCGTCTGTCTCAGACCGTCTGTCTCAGACCGTCTGTCTCAGACCGTCTGTCTCAGTCCGTCCGTTTCATTCCGTCTGTCTGAGACCGTCTGTCTCAGACCGTCTGTCTCACACCGTCTGTCTCAGACCGTCTGTCTCAGACCGTCTGTCTCAGACCAGCTGTCTCAGACCGTCTGTCTCAGACCGTCTGCCTCAGACCGTCTGTTTCATACCGTCTGTCTCACACCGTCTGTCTCAGACCGTCTGTCTTAGACCGTCTGTCTCATACCGTCTGTCTCATACCGTCTGTCTCAGACCGTCTATCTCGTCCCGTCGGTCTTAGACCGTCTGTCTCAGACCAGCTGTCTCAGACCGTCTGTCTCAGACCGTCTATCTCGTCCCGTCTGTCTCAGAACTTCCGTCTGAGACCGTCTGTCTCACACCGTCTGTCTCAGACCGTCTGTCTCAGACCGTCTGTCTCAGACCGTCTGTCTCAGACCGTCTGTCTCAGACCGTCTGTCTCAGACCGTCTGTCTCAGACCGTCTGTCTCAGACCGTCTGTCTCAGACCGTCTGTCTCAGACCGTCTGTCTCAGATCGTCTGTCTCAGACCGTCTGTCTCAGACCGTCTGTCTCAGAACGTCTGTCTCAGACCGTCTGTCTCAGACCGTCTGTCTCAGACCGTCTGTCTCAGACCGTCTGTCTCAGACCGTCTGTCTCAGACCGTCTGTCTCAGAACGTCTATCTCGTCCCGTCGGTCTCAGACCGTCTGTCTCAGAACGTGTGTCTCAGACCGTCTGTCTCAGACCGTCTGTCTCAGACCGTCTGTCTCAGACCGTCTGTCTCAGGCCGTCTGCCTCAGACCGTCTGTCTCAGACCGTCTATCTCGTCCCGTCTGTCTCAGACCGTCTGTCTCAGAACGTCTATCTCGTCCCGTCGGTCTTAGACCGTCTGTCTCAGAACGTCTATCTCGTCCCGTCGGTCTCAGACCGTCTGTCTCAGACCAGCTGTCTCAGACCGTCTGTCTCAGACCGTCTGTTTCATACCGTCTGTCTCACACCGTCTGTCTCAGACCGTCTGCCTCAGACCGTCTGCCTCAGACCGTCTGTCTCAGACCGTCTGTCTCAGGCCGTCTGTGTCAGACCGTCTGTCTCAGAGCGTCTGTCTCAGACCGTCTGTCTCAGACCGTCTGTCTCAGACCGTCTGTTGCATACCGTCTGTCTCACACCGTCTGTCTCAGACCGTCTATCTTAAACCGTCTGTCTCAGGCCGTCCGTTTCATTCCGTCGGTCTCAGACCGTCTGTCTCAGACCGTCTGTCTCAGACCGTCTGACTCAGACCGTCTGTCTCACACCGTCTGTCTCAGACCGTCTGTCTCAGACCGTCTGTCTCAGACCGTCTGTCTCAGACCGTATGTCTCAGACCGTGTGTCTCAGACCGTCTGTCTCAGGCCGTCTGCCTCAGACCGTCTGTCTCAGACCGTCTATCTCGTCCCGTCTGTCTCAGACCGTCTGTCTCAGAACGTCTATCTCGTCCCGTCGGTCTCAGACCGTCTGTCTCAGAGCGTCTGTCTCAGACCGTCTGTCTCAGACCGTCTGTCTCAGACCAGCTGTCTCAGACCGTCTGTCTCAGACCGTCTGCCTCAGACCGTCTGTTTCATACCGTCTGTCTCACACCGTCTGTCTCAGACCGTCTGTCTTAGACCGTCTGTCTCATACCGTCTGTCTCATACCGTCTGTCTCAGACCGTCTATCTCGTCCCGTCGGTCTTAGACCGTCTGTCTCAGACCAGCTGTCTCAGACCGTCTGTCTCAGACCGTCTATCTCGTCCCGTCTGTCTCAGAACTTCCGTCTGAGACCGACTGTCTCACACCGTCTGTCTCAGACCGTCTGTCTCAGACCGTCTGTCTCAGACCGTCTGTCTCAGACCGTCTGTCTCAGACCGTCTGTCTCAGACCGTCTGTCTCAGACCGTCTGTCTCAGACCGTCTGTCTCAGACCGTCTGTCTCAGACCGTCTGTCTCATACCGTCTGTCTCATACCGTCTGTCTCAGACCGTCTATCTCGTCCCGTCGGTCTTAGACCGTCTGTCTCAGACCAGCTGTCTCAGACCGTCTGTCTCAGACCGTCTATCTCGTCCCGTCTGTCTCAGAACTTCCGTCTGAGACCGACTGTCTCACACCGTCTGTCTCAGACCGTCTGTCTCAGACCGTCTGTCTCAGACCGTCTGTCTCAGACCGTCTGTCTCAGACCGTCTGTCTCAGACCGTCTGTCTCAGACCGTCTGTCTCAGACCGTCTGTCTCAGACCGTCTGTCTCAGACCGTCTGTCTCAGACCGTCTGTCTCAGACCGTCTGTCTCAGACCGTCTGTCTCAGACCGTCTGTCTCAGACCGTCTGTCTCAGATCGTCTGTCTCAGACCGTCTGTCTCAGACCGTCTGTCTCAGAACGTCTGTCTCAGACCGTCTGTCTCAGACCGTCTGTCTCAGACCGTCTGTCTCAGTTTGTCTGTCTCAGACCGTCTGTCTCAGAACGTCTATCTCGTCCCGTCGGTCTCAGACCGTCTGTCTCAGAACGTGTGTCTCAGACCGTCTGTCTCAGACCGTCTGTCTCAGACCGTCTGTCTCAGACCGTCTGTCTCAGACCGTCTGTCTCAGGCCGTCTGCCTCAGACCGTCTGTCTCAGACCGTCTATCTCGTCCCGGCTGTCTCAGACCGTCTGTCTCAGAACGTCTATCTCGTCCCGTCGGTCTTAGACCGTCTGTCTCAGAACGTCTATCTCGTCCCGTCGGTCTCAGGCCGTCTGTCTCAGACCAGCTGTCTCAGACCGTCTGTCTCAGACCGTCTGTTTCATACCGTCTGTCTCACACCGTCTGTCTCAGACCGTCTGCCTCAGACCGTCTGTCTCAGACCGTCTGTCTCAGGCCGTCTGTGTCAGACCGTCTGTCTCAGAGCGTCTGTCTCAGACCGTCTGTCTCAGACCGTCTGTCTCAGACCGTCTGTCTCAGACCGTCTGTTGCATACCGTCTGTCTCACACCGTCTGTCTCAGACCGTCTATCTTAAACCGTCTGTCTCAGGCCGTCCGTTTCATTCCGTCGGTCTCAGACCGTCTGTCTCAGACCGTCTGTCTCAGACCGTCTGTCTCAGACCGTCTGACTCAGACCGTCTGTCTCACACCGTCTGTCTCAGACCGTCTGACTCAGACCGTCTGTCTCAGACCGTCTGTCTCAGACCGTATGTCTCAGACCGTGTGTCTCAGACCGTCTGTCTCAGGCCGTCTGCCTCAGACCGTCTGTCTCAGACCGTCTATCTCGTCCCGTCTGTCTCAGACCGTCTGTCTCAGAACGTCTATCTCGTCCCGTCGGTCTCAGACCGTCTGTCTCAGAACGTCTATCTCGTCCCGTCGGTCTCAGGCCGTCTGTCTCAGACCAGCTGTCTCAGACCGTCTGTCTCTGACCGTCTGTTTCATACCGTCTGTCTCACACCGTCTGTCTCAGACCGTCTGCCTCAGACCGTCTGTCTCAGACCGTCTGTCTCAGACCGTCTGTCTCAGACCGTCTGTCTCAGACCGTCTGTCTCAGACCGTCTGTCTCAGACCGTCTGTCTCAGACCGTCTGTCTCAGACCGTCTGTCTCAGACCGTCTGTCTCAGGCCGTCTGCCTCAGACCGTCTGTCTCAGACCGTCTATCTCGTCCCGTCTGTCTCAGACCGTCTGTCTCAGAACGTCTATCTCGTCCCGTCGGTCTCAGACCGTCTGTCTCAGAGCGTCTGTCTCAGACCGTCTGTCTCAGACCGTCTGTCTCAGACCAGCTGTCTCAGACCGTCTGTCTCAGACCGTCTGTTGCATACCGTCTGTCTCACACCGTCTGTCTCAGACCGTCTATCTTAAACCGTCTGTCTCAGGCCGTCCGTTTCATTCCGTCGGTGTCAGACCGTCTATCTCAGACCGTCTGTCTCAGACCGTCTGTCTCAGACCGTCTGTCTCAGTCCGTCCGTTTCATTCCGTCTGTCTGAGACCGTCTGTCTCTGACCGTCTGTCTCACACCGTCTGTCTCAGACCGTCTGTCTCAGACCGTCTGTCTCAGACCAGCTGTCTCAGACCGTCTGTCTCAGACCGTCTGCCTCAGACCGTCTGTTTCATACCGTCTGTCTCACACCGTCTGTCTCAGACCGTCTGTCTTAGACCGTCTGTCTCATACCGTCTGTCTCATACCGTCTGTCTCAGACCGTCTATCTCGTCCCGTCGGTCTTAGACCGTCTGTCTCAGACCAGCTGTCTCAGACCGTCTGTCTCAGACCGTCTATCTCGTCCCGTCTGCCTCAGAACTTCCGTCTGAGACCGACTGTCTCACACCGTCTGTCTCAGACCGTCTGTCTCAGACCGTCTGTCTCAGACCGTCTGTCTCAGACCGTCTGTCTCAGACCGTCTGTCTCAGACCGTCTGTCTCAGACCGTCTGTCTCAGACCGTCTGTCTCAGACCGTCTGTCTCAGACCGTCTGTCTCAGACCGTCTGTCTCAGACCGTCTGTCTCAGACCGTCTGTCTCAGACCGTCTGTCTCAGATCGTCTGTCTCAGACCGTCTGTCTCAGACCGTCTGTCTCAGAACGTCTGTCTCAGACCGTCTGTCTCAGACCGTCTGTCTCAGACCGTCTGTCTCAGACCGTCTGTCTCAGACCGTCTGTCTCAGACCGTCTGTCTCAGACCGTCTGTCTCAGAACGTCTATCTCGTCCCGTCGGTCTCAGACCGTCTGTCTCAGAACGTGTGTCTCAGACCGTCTGTCTCAGACCGTCTGTCTCAGACCGTCTGTCTCAGACCGTCTGTCTCAGACCGTCTGTCTCAGGCCGTCTGCCTCAGACCGTCTGTCTCAGACCGTCTATCTCGTCCCGTCTGTCTCAGACCGTCTGTCTCAGAACGTCTATCTCGTCCCGTCGGTCTTAGACCGTCTGTCTCAGAACGTCTATCTCGTCCCGTCGGTCTCAGGCCGTCTGTCTCAGACCAGCTGTCTCAGACCGTCTGTCTCAGACCGTCTGTTTCATACCGTCTGTCTCACACCGTCTGTCTCAGACCGTCTGCCTCAGACCGTCTGTCTCAGACCGTCTGTCTCAGGCCGTCTGTGTCAGACCGTCTGTCTCAGAGCGTCTGTCTCAGACCGTCTGTCTCAGACCGTCTGTCTCAGACCGTCTGTTGCATACCGTCTGTCTCACACCGTCTGTCTCAGACCGTCTATCTTAAACCGTCTGTCTCAGGCCGTCCGTTTCATTCCGTCGGTCTCAGACCGTCTGTCTCAGACCGTCTGACTCAGACCGTCTGTCTCACACCGTCTGTCTCAGACCGTCTGACTCAGACCGTCTGTCTCAGACCGTCTGTCTCAGACCGTATGTCTCAGACCGTGTGTCTCAGACCGTCTGTCTCAGGCCGTCTGCCTCAGACCGTCTGTCTCAGACCGTCTATCTCGTCCCGTCTGTCTCAGACCGTCTGTCTCAGAACGTCTATCTCGTCCCGTCGGTCTCAGACCGTCTGTCTCAGAACGTCTATCTCGTCCCGTCGGTCTCAGGCCGTCTGTCTCAGACCAGCTGTCTCAGACCGTCTGTCTCTGACCGTCTGTTTCATACCGTCTGTCTCACACCGTCTGTCTCAGACCGTCTGCCTCAGACCGTCTGTCTCAGACCGTCTGTCTCAGACCGTCTGTCTCAGACCGTCTGTCTCAGACCGTCTGTCTCAGACCGTCTGTCTCAGACCGTCTGTCTCAGACCGTCTGTCTCAGACCGTCTGTCTCAGACCGTCTGTCTCAGAACGTCTGTCTCAGACCGTCTGTCTCAGACCGTCTGTCTCAGACCGTCTGTCTCAGACCGTCTGTCTCAGACCGTCTGTCACAGACCGTCTGTCTCAGACCGTCTGTCTCAGAACGTCTGTCTCGTCCCGTCGGTCTCAGACCGTCTGTCTCAGAACGTCTGTCTCAGACCGTCTGTCTCAGACCGTCTGTCTCAGACCGTCTGTCTCAGGCCGTCTGCCTCAGACCGTCTGTCTCAGACCGTCTGTCTCAGAACGTCTATCTCGTCCCGTCGGTCTTAGACCGTCTGTCTCAGAACGTCTATCTCGTCCCGTCGGTCTCAGACCGGATGTCTCAGACCGTCTGTCTCAGACCGTCTGTCTCAGAACGTCTGTCTCGTCCCGTCGGTCTCAGACCGTCTGTCTCAGAACGTCTGTCTCAGACCGTCTGTCTCAGACCGTCTGTCTCAGACCGTCTGTCTCAGGCCGTCTGCCTCAGACCGTCTGTCTCAGACCGTCTATCTCGTCCCGTCTGTCTCAGACCGTCTGTCTCAGAACGTCTATCTCGTCCCGTCGGTCTTAGACCGTCTGTCTCAGAACGTCTATCTCGTCCCGTCGGTCTCAGACCGTCTGTCTCAGACCGTCTGTCTCAGACCAGCTATCTCAGACCGTCTGTCTCAGACCGTCTGTCTCAGACCGTCTGTCTCAGACCGTCTGTCTTAGACCGTCTGTCTCACACCGTCTGTCTCAGACAGTCTGTCTCAGACCGTCTGTCTCAGACCGTCTGTCTCAGAACGTCTATCTCGTCCCGTCGGTCTCAGGCCGTCTGTCTCAGACCAGCTGTCTCAGACCGTCTGTCTCAGACCGTCTGTTTCATACCGTCTGTCTCACACCGTCTGTCTCAGACCGTCTGCCTCAGACCGTCTGTCTCAGACCGTCTGTCTCAGGCCGTCTGCCTCAGACCGTCTGTCTCAGACCGTCTGTCTCAGACCGTCTGTCTCAGACCGTCTGTCTCAGACCGTCTGTCTCAGACCGTCTGTCTCAGACCGTCTGTCTCAGACCGTCTGTCTCAGACCGTCAGTCTCAGACCGTCTGTGTCAGACCGTCTGTCTCAGAGCGTCTGTCTCAGACCGTCTGTCTCAGACCGTCTGTCTCAGACCGTCTGTGTCAGACCAGCTGTCTCAGACCGTCTGTCTCAGACCGTCTGTTGCATACCGTCTGTCTCACACCGTCTGTCTCAGACCGTCTATCTTAAACCGTCTGTCTCAGGCCGTCCGTTCCATTCCGTCGGTCTCAGACCGTCTGTCTCAGACCGTCTGTCTCAGACCGTCTGTCTCAGACCGTCTGACTCAGACCGTCTGTCTCACACCGTCTGTCTCAGACCGTCTGTCTCAGACCGTCTGTCTCAGACCGTCTGTCTCAGACCGTCTGTCTCAGACCGTCTGTCTCAGACCGTCTGTCTCAGACCGTCTGTCTCAGACCGTGTGTCTCAGACCGTCTGTCTCAGGCCGTCTGCCTCAGGCCGTCTGTCACAGACCGTCTATCTCGTCCCGTCTGTCTCAGACCGTCTGTCTCAGAACGTCTATCTCGTCCCGTCGGTCTCAGACCGTCTGTCTCAGAACGTCTATCTCGTCCCGTCGGTCTCAGGCCGTCTGTCTCAGACCAGCTGTCTCAGACCGTCTGTCTCTGACCGTCTGTTTCATACCGTCTGTCTCACACCGTCTGTCTCAGACCGTCTGCCTCAGACCGTCTGTCTCAGACCGTCTGTCTCAGACCGTCTGTCTTAGACCGTCTGTCTCATACCGTCTGTCTCATACCGTCTGTCTCAGACCGTCTATCTCGTCACGTCGGTCTTAGACCGTCTGTCTCAGACCAGCTGTCTCAGACCGTCTGTCTCAGACCGTCTATCTCGTCCCGTCTGTCTCAGAACTTCCGTCTGAGACCGTCTGTCTCACACCGTCTGTCTCAGACCGTCTGTCTCAGACCGTCTGTCTCAGACCGTCTGTCTCAGACCGTCTGTCTCAGACCGTCTGTCTCAGACCGTCTGTCTCAGTCCGTCTGTCTCAGACCGTCTGTCTCAGACCAGCCGTCTCAGACCGTCTGTCTCAGACCGTCTGTTTCATACCGTCTGTCTCACAACGTCTGTCCCAGACCGTCTGCCTCAGACCGTCTGTCTCAGACCGTCTGTCTCAGGCCGTCTGCCTCAGACCGTCTGTCTCAGACCGTCTGTCTCAGACCGTCTGTCTCAGACCGTCAGTCTCAGACCGTCTGTCTCAGGCCGTCTGCCTCAGACCGTCTGTCTCAGACCGTCTATCTCGTCCCGTCTGTCTCAGACCGTCTGTCTCAGACCGTCTGTCTCAGACCGTCTGTCTCAGACCGTCAGTCTCAGACCGTCTGTCTCAGACCGTCTGTCTCAGAGCGTCTGTCTCAGACCGTCTGTCTCAGACCGTCTGTCTCAGACCAGCTGTCTCAGACCGTCTGTCTCAGACCGTCTGTTGCATACCGTCTGTCTCACACCGTCTGTCTCAGACCGTCTATCTTAAACCGTCTGTCTCAGGCCGTCCGTTCCATTCCGTCGGTCTCAGACCGTCTGTCTCAGACCGTCTGTCTCAGACCGTCTGTCTCAGACCGTCTGACTCAGACCGTCTGTCTCACACCGTCTGTCTCAGACCGTCTGTCTCAGACCGTCTGTCTCAGACCGTCTGTCTCAGACCGTCTGTCTCAGACCGTCTGTCTCAGACCGTCTGTCTCAGACCGTCTGTCTCAGACCATGTGTCTCAGACCGTCTGTCTCAGGCCGTCTGCCTCAGGCCGTCTGTCTCAGACCGTCTATCTCGTCCCGTCTGTCTCAGACCGTCTGTCTCAGAACGTCTATCTCGTCCCGTCGGTCTCAGACCGTCTGTCTCAGAACGTCTATCTCGTCCCGTCGGTCTCAGGCCGTCTGTCTCAGACCAGCTGTCTCAGACCGTCTGTCTCTGACCGTCTGTTTCATACCGTCTGTCTCACACCGTCTGTCTCAGACCGTCTGCCTCAGACCGTCTGTCTCAGACCGTCTGTCTCAGACCGTCTGTCTTAGACCGTCTGTCTCATACCGTCTGTCTCATACCGTCTGTCTCAGACCGTCTATCTCGTCACGTCGGTCTTAGACCGTCTGTCTCAGACCAGCTGTCTCAGACCGTCTGTCTCAGACCGTCTATCTCGTCCCGTCTGTCTCAGAACTTCCGTCTGAGACCGTCTGTCTCACACCGTCTGTCTCAGACCGTCTGTCTCAGACCGTCTGTCTCAGACCGTCTGTCTCAGACCGTCTGTCTCAGACCGTCTGTCTCAGACCGTCTGTCTCAGACCAGCCGTCTCAGACCGTCTGTCTCAGACCGTCTGTCTCAGACCGTCTGTTTCATACCGTCTGTCTCACACCGTCTGTCCCAGACCGTCTGCCTCAGACCGTCTGTCTCAGACCGTCTGTCTCAGGCCGTCTGCCTCAGACCGTCTGTCTCAGACCGTCTGTCTCAGACCGTCAGCCTCAGACCGTCTGTCTCAGGCCGTCTGCCTCAGACCGTCTGTCTCAGACCGTCTATCTCGTCCCGTCTGTCTCAGACCGTCTGTCTCAGACCGTCTGTCTCAGACCGTCTGTCTCAGACCGTCTGTCTCAGACCGTCAGTCTCAGACCGTCTGTCTCAGACCGTCTGTCTCAGAGCGTCTGTCTCAGACCGTCTGTCTCAGACCGTCTGTCTCAGACCAGCTGTCTCAGACCGTCTGTTGCATACCGTCTGTCTCACACCGTCTGTCTCAGACCGTCTATCTTAAACCGTCTGTCTCAGGCCGTCCGTTTCATTCCGTCGGTCTCAGACCGTCTGTCTCAGACCGTCTGTCTCAGACCGTCTGTCTCAGACCGTCTGTCTCAGTCCGTCCGTTTCATTCCGTCTGTCTGAGACCGTCTGTCTCAGACCGTCTGTCTCACACCGTCTGTCTCAGACCGTCTGTCTCAGACCGTCTGTCTCAGACCGTCTGTCTCAGACCAGCTGTCTCAGACCGTCTGTCTCAGACCGTCTGCCTCAGACCGTCTGTTTCATACCGTCTGTCTCACACCGTCTGTCTCAGACCGTCTGTCTTAGACCGTCTGTCTCATACCGTCTGTCTCATACCGTCTGTCTCAGACCGTCTATCTCGTCCCGTCGGTCTTAGACCGTCTGTCTCAGACCAGCTGTCTCAGACCGTCTGTCTCAGACCGTCTATCTCGTCCCGTCTGTCTCAGAACTTCCGTCTGAGACCGTCTGTCTCACACCGTCTGTCTCAGACCGTCTGTCTCAGACCGTCTGTCTCAGACCAGCTATCTCAGACCGTCTGTCTCAGACCGTCTGTCTCAGACCGTCTGTCTTAGACCGTCTGTCTCACACCGTCTGTCTCAGACAGTCTGTCTCAGACCGTCTGTCTCAGACCGTCTGTCTCGTCCCGTCGGTCTCAGGCCGTCTGTCTCAGACCAGCTGTCTCAGACCGTCTGTCTCAGACCGTCTGTTTCATACCGTCTGTCTCAGACCGTCTGTCTCAGACCGTCTGTCTCAGACCGTCTGTCTCAGACCGTCTGTCTCAGACCGTCTGTCTCAGACCGTCAGTCTCAGACCGTCTATCTCAGGCCGTCTGCCTCAGACCGTCTGTCTCAGACCGTCTATCTCGTCCCGTCTGTCTCAGACCGTCTGTCTCAGACCAGCTGTCTCAGACCGTCTGTCTCAGACCGTCTGTTGCATACCGTCTGTCTCACACCGTCTGTCTCAGACCGTCTATCTTAAACCGTCTGTCTCAGGCCGTCCGTTTCATTCCGTCGGTCTCAGACCGTCTGTCTCAGACCGTCTGTCTCAGACCGTCTGTCTCAGTCCGTCCGTTTCATTCCGTATGTCTGAGACCGTCTGTCTCAGACCGTCTGTCTCACACCGTCTGTCTCAGACCGTCTGTCTCAGACCGTCTGTCTCAGACCAGCTGTCTCAGACCGTCTGTCTCAGACCGTCTGCCTCAGACCGTCTGTTTCATACCGTCTGTCTCACACCGTCTGTCTCAGACCGTCTGTCTTAGACCGTCTGTCTCATACCGTCTGTCTCATACCGTCTGTCTCAGACCGTCTATCTCGTCCCGTCGGTCTTAGACCGTCTGTCTCAGACCAGCTGTCTCAGACCGTCTGTCTCAGACCGTCTATCTCGTCCCGTCGGTCTCAGGCCGTCTGTCTCAGACCGTCTATCTTAAACCGTCTGTCTCAGGCCGTCCGTTTCATTCCGTCGGTCTCAGACCGTCTGTCTCAGACCGTCTGTCTCAGACCGTATGTCTCAGACCGTGTGTCTCACACCGTCTGTCTCAGACCGTCTGCCTCAGACCGTCTGTCTCAGACCGTCTGTCTCAGACCGTCTGTCTCAGACCGTCTGTCTCAGACCGTCTGTCTCAGACCGTCTGTCTCAGACCGTCTGTCTCAGACCGTCTGTCTCAGACCGTCTGTCTCAGAACGTCTGTCTCAGACCGTCTGTCTCAGACCGTCTGTCTCAGACCGTCTGTCTCAGACCGTCTGTCTCAGACCGTCTGTCACAGACCGTCTGTCTCAGACCGTCTGTCTCAGAACGTCTGTCTCGTCCCGTCGGTCTCAGACCGTCTGTCTCAGAACGTCTGTCTCAGACCGTCTGTCTCAGACCGTCTGTCTCAGACCGTCTGTCTCAGGCCGTCTGCCTCAGACCGTCTGTCTCAGACCGTCTATCTCGTCCCGTCTGTCTCAGACCGTCTGTCTCAGAACGTCTATCTCGTCCCGTCGGTCTTAGACCGTCTGTCTCAGAACGTCTATCTCGTCCCGTCGGTATCAGACCGTCTGTCTCAGACCGTCTGTCTCAGACCAGCTATCTCAGACCGTCTGTCTCAGACCGTCTGTCTCAGACCGTCTGTCTTAGACCGTCTGTCTCACACCGTCTGTCTCAGACAGTCTGTCTCAGACCGTCTGTCTCAGACCGTCTGTCTCAGAACGTCTATCTCGTCCCGTCGGTCTCAGGCCGTCTGTCTCAGACCAGCTGTCTCAGACCGTCTGCCTCAGACCGTCTGTCTCATACCGTCTGTCTCACACCGTCTGTCTCAGACCGTCTGCCTCAGACCGTCTGTCTCAGACCGTCTGTCTCAGACCGTCAGTCTCAGACCGTCTGTGTCAGACCGTCTGTCTCAGAGCGTCTGTCTCAGACCGTCTGTCTCAGACCGTCTGTCTCAGACCGTCTGTCTCAGACCGTCTGTCTCAGACCGTCTGTCTCAGACCAGCTGTCTCAGACCGTCTGTCTCAGACCGTCTGTTGCATACCGTCTGTCTCACACCGTCTGTCTCGGACCGTCTATCTTAAACCGTCTGTCTCAGGCCGTCCGTTTTATTCCGTCGGTCTCAGACCGTCTGTCTCAGACCGTCTGTCTCAGACCGTCTGTCTCAGACCGTCTGACTCAGACCGTCTGTCTCACACCGTCTGTCTCAGACCGTCTGTCTCAGACCGTCTGTCTCAGACCGTCTGTCTCAGACCGTCTGTCTCAGACCGTCTGTCTCAGACCGTCTATCTCGTCCCGTCTGTCTCAGACCGTCTGTCTCAGAACGTCTATCTCGTCCCGTCGGTCTTAGACCGTCTGTCTCAGAACGTCTATCTCGTCCCGTCGGTCTCAGACCGTCTGTCTCAGACCGTCTGTCTCAGACCGTCTGTCTCAGACCAGCTATCTCAGACCGTCTATCTCAGACCGTCTGTCTCAGACCGTCTGTCTCGTCCCGTCGGTCTCAGACCGTCTGTCTCAGAACGTCTGTCTCAGACCGTCTGTCTCAGACCGTCTGTCTCAGACAGTCTGTCTCAGGCCGTCTGCCTCAGACCGTCTGTCTCAGACCGTCTATCTCGTCCCGTCTGTCTCAGACCGTCTGTCTCAGAACGTCTATCTCGTCCCGTCGGTCTTAGACCGTCTGTCTCAGAACGTCTATCTCGTCCCGTCGGTCTCAGACCGTCTGTCTCAGACCGTCTGTCTCAGACCAGCTATCTCAGACCGTCTGTCTCAGACCGTCTGTCTCAGAACGTCTATCTCGTCCCGTCGGTCTCAGGCCGTCTGTCTCAGACCAGCTGTCTCAGACCGTCTGCCTCAGACCGTCTGTCTCATACCGTCTGTCTCACACCGTCTGTCTCAGACCGTCTGCCTCAGACCGTCTGTCTCAGACCGTCTGTCTCAGACCGTCAGTCTCAGACCGTCTGTGTCAGACCGTCTGTCTCAGAGCGTCTGTCTCAGACCGTCTGTCTCAGACCGTCTGTCTCAGCCCGTCTGTCTCAGACCGTCTGTCTCAGACCAGCTGTCTCAGACCGTCTGTCTCAGACCGTCTGTTGCATACCGTCTGCCTCACACCGTCTGTCTCGGACCGTCTATCTTAAACCGTCTGTCTCAGGCCGTCCGTTTTATTCCGTCGGTCTCAGACCGTCTGTCTCAGACCGTCTGTCTCATACCGTCTGTCTCAGACCGTCTATCTCGTCCCGTCGGTCTTAGACCGTCTGTCTCAGACCAGCTGTCTCAGACCGTCTGTCTCAGACCGTCTATCTCGTCCCGTCTGTCTCAGAACTTCCGTCTCAGACCGTCTGATTCAGACGGTCTGTCTCAGAACGTCTGTCACAGACTGTCTGTCTCAGACCGTCTATCTCAGACCGTCTGTCTGAGACCGTCTGTCTCAGACCGTCTGTCTCACACCGTCTGTCTCAGACCGTCTGTATTAGACCGTCTGTCTCATACCGTCTGTCTCATACCGTCTGTCTCAGACCGTCTGTCTCAGAGCGTCTGTCTCAGACCGTCTGTCTCAGACCGTCTGTCTCAGACCGTCTGTTGCATACCGTCTGTCTCACACCGTCTGTCTCAGACCGTCTATCTTAAACCGTCTGTCTCAGGCCGTCCGTTTCATTCCGTCGGTCTCAGACCGTCTGTCTCAGACCGTCTGTCTCAGACCGTCTGACTCAGACCGTCTGTTTCATACCGTCTGTCTCACACCGTCTGTCTCAGACCGTCTGTCTTAGACCGTCTGTCTCATACCGTCTGTCTCATACCGTCTGTCTCAGACCGTCTATCTCGTCCCGTCGGTCTTAGACCGTCTGTCTCAGACCAGCTGTCTCAGACCGTCTGTCTCAGACCGTCTATCTCGTCCCGTCTGTCTCAGAACTTCCGTCTCAGACCGTCTGATTCAGACGGTCTGTCTCAGAACGTCTGTCACAGACTGTCTGTCTCAGACCGTCTATCTCAGACCGTCTGTCTGAGACCGTCTGTCTCAGACCGTCTGTCTCACACCGTCTGTCTCAGACCGTCTGTCTTAGACCGTCTGTCTCATACCGTCTGTCTCATACCGTCTGTCTCAGACCGTCTGTCTCAGACCGTCTGTCTCAGACCGTCTGTCTCAGAACGTCTATCTCGTCCCGTCGGTCTCAGACCGTCTGTCTCAGAACGTCTGTCTCAGACCGTCTGTCTCAGACCGTCTGTCTCAGACCGTCTGTCTCAGGCCGTCTGCCTCAGACCGTCTGTCTCAGACCGTCTATCTCGTCCTGTCGGTCTCAGACCGTCTGTCTCAGAACGTCTATCTCGTCCCGTCGGTCTCAGACCGTCTGTCTCAGACCGTCTGTCTCAGAACAGCTATCTCAGACCGTCGGTCTCAGACCGTCTGTCTCAGAACGTCTATCTCGTCCCGTCGGTCTCAGACCGTCTGTCTCAGACCGTCTGTCTCAGAACGTCTATCTCGTCCCGTCGGTCTCAGGCCGTCTGTCTCAGACCAGCTGTCTCAGACCGTCTGTCTCAGACCGTCTGTTTCATACCGTCTGTCTCACACCGTCTGTCTCAGAGCGTCTGCCTCAGACCGTCTGTCTCAGACCGTCTGTCTCAGGCCGTCTGTGTCAGACCGTCTGTCTCAGAGCGTCTGTCTCAGACCGTCTGTCTCAGACCGTCTGTCTCAGACCGTCTGTTGCATACCGTCTGTCTCAGACCGTCTGTCTCAGACCGTCTGTCTCAGACCGTCTGACTCAGACCGTCTGTCTCACACCGTCTGTCTCAGACCGTCTGTCTCAGACCGTCTGTCTTAGACCGTCTGTCTCAGACCGTCTGTCTCAGACCGTATGTCTCAGACCGTGTGTCTCAGACCGTCTGTCTCAGGCCGTCTGCCTCAGACCGTCTGTCTCAGACCGTCTATCTCGTCCCGTCTGTCTCAGACCGTCTGTCTCAGAACGTCTATCTCCTCCCGTCGGTCTCAGACCGTCTGTCTCAGAACGTCTATCTCGTCCCGTCGGTCTCAGGCCGTCTGTCTCAGACCAGCTGTCTCAGACCGTCTGTCTCTGACCGTCTGTTTCATACCGTCTGTCTCACACCGTTTGTCTCAGACCGTCTGCCTCAGACCGTCTGTCTCAGACCGTCTGTCTCAGACCGTCTGTCTCAGACCGTCTGTCTCAGACCGTCTGTCTCAGACCGTCTGTCTCAGACCGTCTGTCTCAGAACGTCTGTCTCAGACCGTCTGTCTCAGACCGTCTGTCTCAGACCGTCTGTCTCAGACCGTCTGTCTCAGACCGTCTGTCACAGACCGTCTGTCTCAGACCGTCTGTCTCAGAACGTCTGTCTCGTCCCGTCGGTCTCAGACCGTCTGTCTCAGAACGTCTGTCTCAGACCGTCTGTCTCAGACCGTCTGTCTCAGACCGTCTGTCTCAGGCCGTCTGCCTCAGACCGTCTGTCTCAGACCGTCTATCTCGTCCCGTCTGTCTCAGACCGTCTGTCTCAGAACGTCTATCTCGTCCCGTCGGTCTTAGACCGTCTGTCTCAGAACGTCTATCTCGTCCCGTCGGTCTCAGACCGTCTGTCTCAGACCGTCTGTCTCAGACCGTCTGTCTCAGACCAGCTATCTCAGACCGTCTGTCTCAGACCGTCTGTCTCAGACCGTCTGTCTTAGACCGTCTGTCTCACACCGTCTGTCTCAGACAGTCTGTATCAGACCGTCTGTCTCAGACCGTCTGTCTCAGAACGTCTATCTCGTCCCGTCGGTCTCAGGCCGTCTGTCTCAGACCAGCTGTCTCAGACCGTCTGTCTCAGACCGTCTGTTTCATACCGTCTGTCTCACACCGTCTGTCTCAGACCGTCTGCCTCAGACCGTCTGTCTCAGACCGTCTGTCTCAGGCCGTCTGCCTCAGACCGTCTGTCTCAGACCGTCTGTCTCAGACCGTCTGTCTCAGACCGTCTGTCTCAGACCGTCAGTCTCAGACCGTCTGTGTCAGACCGTCTGTCTCAGAGCGTCTGTCTCAGACCGTCTGTCTCAGACCGTCTGTCTCAGACCGTCTGTCTCAGACCGTCTGTCTCAGACCGTCTGTCTCAGACCAGCTGTCTCAGACCGTCTGTCTCAGACGGTCTGTTGCATACCGTCTGTCTCACACCGTCTGTCTCAGACCGTCTATCTTAAACCGTCTGTCTCAGGCCGTCCGTTTTATTCCGTCGGTCTCAGACCGTCTGTCTCAGACCGTCTGTCTCAGGCCGTCTGACTCAGACCGTCTGTCTCACACCGTCTGTCTCAGACCGTCTGTCTCAGACCGTCTGTCTCAGACCGTCTGTCTCAGACCGTCTGTCTCAGACCGTCTGTCTCAGACCGTCTGTCTCAGACCGTCTGTCTCGTCCCGTCTGTCTCAGAACGTCTATCTCGTCCCGTCGGTCTCAGACCGTCTGTCTCAGAACGTCTATCTCGTCCCGTCGGTCTCAGACCGTCTGTCTCAGACCAGCTGCCTCAGACCGTCTGTCTCAGACCGTCTGCCTCAGACCGTCTGTTTCATACCGTCTGTCTCACACCGTCTGTCTCAGACCGTCTGTCTCAGAGCGTCTGTCTCAGACCGTCTGTCTCAGACCGTCTGTCTCAGACCGTCTGTTGCATACCGTCTGTCTCACACCGTCTGTCTCAGACCGTCTATCTTAAACCGTCTGTCTCAGGCCGTCCGTTTCATTCCGTCGGTCTCAGACCATCTGTCTCAGACCGTCTGTCTCAGACCGTCTGACTCAGACCGTCTGTTTCATACCGTCTGTCTCACACCGTCTGTCTCAGACCGTCTGTCTTAGACCGTCTGTCTCATACCGTCTGTCTCATACCGTCTGTCTCAGACCGTCTATCTCGTCCCGTCGGTCTTAGACCGTCTGTCTCAGACCAGCTGTCTCAGACCGTCTGTCTCAGACCGTCTATCTCGTCCCGTCTGTCTCAGAACTTCCGTCTCAGACCGTCTGATTCAGACGGTCTGTCTCAGAACGTCTGTCACAGACTGTCTGTCTCAGACCGTCTATCTCAGACCGTCTGTCTGAGACCGTCTGTCTCAGACCGTCTGTCTCACACCGTCTGTCTCAGACCGTCTGTCTTAGACCGTCTGTCTCATACCGTCTGTCTCATACCGTCTGTCTCAGACCGTCTGCCTCACACCGTCTGTCTCGGACCGTCTATCTTAAACCGTCTGTCTCAGGCCGTCCGTTTTATTCCGTCGGTCTCAGACCGTCTGTCTCAGACCGTCTGTCTCATACCGTCTGTCTCAGACCGTCTATCTCGTCCCGTCTGTCTCAGACCGTCTGTCTCAGAACGTCTATCTCGTCCCGTCGGTCTTAGACCGTCTGTCTCAGAACGTCTATCTCGTCCCGTCGGTCTCAGACCGTCTGTCTCAGACCGTCTGTCTCAGACCGTCTGTCTCAGACCAGCTATCTCAGACCGTCTGTCTCAGACCGTCTGTCTCAGACCGTCTGTCTTAGACCGTCTGTCTCACACCGTCTGTCTCAGACAGTCTGTATCAGACCGTCTGTCTCAGACCGTCTGTCTCAGAACGTCTATCTCGTCCCGTCGGTCTCAGGCCGTCTGTCTCAGACCAGCTGTCTCAGACCGTCTGTCTCAGACCGTCTGTTTCATACCGTCTGTCTCACACCGTCTGTCTCAGACCGTCTGCCTCAGACCGTCTGTCTCAGACCGTCTGTCTCAGGCCGTCTGCCTCAGACCGTCTGTCTCAGACCGTCTGTCTCAGACCGTCTGTCTCAGACCGTCTGTCTCAGACCGTCAGTCTCAGACCGTCTGTGTCAGACCGTCTGTCTCAGAGCGTCTGTCTCAGACCGTCTGTCTCAGACCGTCTGTCTCAGACCGTCTGTCTCAGACCGTCTGTCTCAGACCGTCTGTCTCAGACCAGCTGTCTCAGACCGTCTGTCTCAGACGGTCTGTTGCATACCGTCTGTCTCACACCGTCTGTCTCAGACCGTCTATCTTAAACCGTCTGTCTCAGGCCGTCCGTTTTATTCCGTCGGTCTCAGACCGTCTGTCTCAGACCGTCTGTCTCAGGCCGTCTGACTCAGACCGTCTGTCTCACACCGTCTGTCTCAGACCGTCTGTCTCAGACCGTCTGTCTCAGACCGTCTGTCTCAGACCGTCTGTCTCAGACCGTCTGTCTCGTCCCGTCTGTCTCAGAACGTCTATCTCGTCCCGTCGGTCTCAGACCGTCTGTCTCAGAACGTCTATCTCGTCCCGTCGGTCTCAGACCGTCTGTCTCAGACCAGCTGCCTCAGACCGTCTGTCTCAGACCGTCTGCCTCAGACCGTCTGTTTCATACCGTCTGTCTCACACCGTCTGTCTCAGACCGTCTGTCTCAGAGCGTCTGTCTCAGACCGTCTGTCTCAGACCGTCTGTCTCAGACCGTCTGTTGCATACCGTCTGTCTCACACCGTCTGTCTCAGACCGTCTATCTTAAACCGTCTGTCTCAGGCCGTCCGTTTCATTCCGTCGGTCTCAGACCATCTGTCTCAGACCGTCTGTCTCAGACCGTCTGACTCAGACCGTCTGTTTCATACCGTCTGTCTCACACCGTCTGTCTCAGACCGTCTGTCTTAGACCGTCTGTCTCATACCGTCTGTCTCATACCGTCTGTCTCAGACCGTCTATCTCGTCCCGTCGGTCTTAGACCGTCTGTCTCAGACCAGCTGTCTCAGACCGTCTGTCTCAGACCGTCTATCTCGTCCCGTCTGTCTCAGAACTTCCGTCTCAGACCGTCTGATTCAGACGGTCTGTCTCAGAACGTCTGTCACAGACTGTCTGTCTCAGACCGTCTATCTCAGACCGTCTGTCTGAGACCGTCTGTCTCAGACCGTCTGTCTCACACCGTCTGTCTCAGACCGTCTGTCTTAGACCGTCTGTCTCATACCGTCTGTCTCATACCGTCTGTCTCAGACCGTCTGCCTCACACCGTCTGTCTCGGACCGTCTATCTTAAACCGTCTGTCTCAGGCCGTCCGTTTTATTCCGTCGGTCTCAGACCGTCTGTCTCAGACCGTCTGTCTCATACCGTCTGTCTCAGACCGTCTATCTCGTCCCGTCGGTCTTAGACCGTCTGTCTCAGACCAGCTGTCTCAGACCGTCTGTCTCAGACCGTCTATCTCGTCCCGTCTGTCTCAGAACTTCCGTCTCAGACCGTCTGATTCAGACGGTCTGTCTCAGAACGTCTGTCACAGACTGTCTGTCTCAGACCGTCTATCTCAGACCGTCTGTCTGAGACCGTCTGTCTCAGACCGTCTGTCTCACACCGTCTGTCTCAGACCGTCTGTATTAGACCGTCTGTCTCATACCGTCTGTCTCATACCGTCTGTCTCAGACCGTCTGTCTCAGAGCGTCTGTCTCAGACCGTCTGTCTCAGACCGTCTGTCTCAGACCGTCTGTCTCAGACCGTCTGTTGCATACCGTCTGTCTCACACCGTCTGTCTCAGACCGTCTATCTTAAACCGTCTGTCTCAGGCCGTCCGTTTCATTCCGTCGGTCTCAGACCGTCTGTCTCAGACCGTCTGTCTCAGACCGTCTGACTCAGACCGTCTGTTTCATACCGTCTGTCTCACACCGTCTGTCTCAGACCGTCTGTCTTAGACCGTCTGTCTCATACCGTCTGTCTCATACCGTCTGTCTCAGACCGTCTATCTCGTCCCGTCGGTCTTAGACCGTCTGTCTCAGACCAGCTGTCTCAGACCGTCTGTCTCAGACCGTCTATCTCGTCCCGTCTGTCTCAGAACTTCCGTCTCAGACCGTCTGATTCAGACGGTCTGTCTCAGAACGTCTGTCACAGACTGTCTGTCTCAGACCGTCTATCTCAGACCGTCTGTCTGAGACCGTCTGTCTCAGACCGTCTGTCTCACACCGTCTGTCTCAGACCGTCTGTCTTAGACCGTCTGTCTCATACCGTCTGTCTCATACCGTCTGTCTCAGACCGTCTGTCTCAGACCGTCTGTCTCAGACCGTCTGTCTCAGAACGTCTATCTCGTCCCGTCGGTCTCAGACCGTCTGTCTCAGAACGTCTGTCTCAGACCGTCTGTCTCAGACCGTCTGTCTCAGACCGTCTGTCTCAGGCCGTCTGCCTCAGACCGTCTGTCTCAGACCGTCTATCTCGTCCTGTCGGTCTCAGACCGTCTGTCTCAGAACGTCTATCTCGTCCCGTCGGTCTCAGACCGTCTGTCTCAGACCGTCTGTCTCAGAACAGCTATCTCAGACCGTCGGTCTCAGACCGTCTGTCTCAGAACGTCTATCTCGTCCCGTCGGTCTCAGACCGTCTGTCTCAGACCGTCTGTCTCAGAACAGCTATCTCAGACCGTCGGTCTCAGACCGTCTGTCTCAGAACGTCTATCTCGTCCCGTCGGTCTCAGACCGTCTGTCTCAGACCGTCTGTCTCAGAACGTCTATCTCGTCCCGTCGGTCTCAGGCCGTCTGTCTCAGACCAGCTGTCTCAGACCGTCTGTCTCAGACCGTCTGTTTCATACCGTCTGTCTCACACCGTCTGTCTCAGACCGTCTGTCTCAGACCGTCTGTCTCAGACCGTCTGTCTCAGACCGTCTGTTGCATACCGTCTGTCTCACACCGTCTGTCTCAGACCGTCTATCTTAAACCGTCTGTCTCAGGCCGTCCGTTTCATTCCGTCGGTCTCAGACCGTCTGTCTCAGACCGTCTGTCTCAGACCGTCTGACTCAGACCGTCTGTCTCACACCGTCTGTCTCAGACCGTCTGTCTCAGACCGTCTGTCTCAGACCGTCTGTCTCAGACCGTCTGTCTCAGACCGTATGTCTCAGACCGTGTGTCTCAGACCGTCTGTCTCAGGCCGTCTGCCTCAGACCGTCTGTCTCAGACCGTCTATCTCGTCCCGTCTGTCTCAGACCGTCTGTCTCAGAACGTCTATCTCCTCCCGTCGGTCTCAGACCGTCTGTCTCAGAACGTCTATCTCGTCCCGTCGGTCTCAGGCCGTCTGTCTCAGACCAGCTGTCTCAGACCGTCTGTCTCTGACCGTCTGTTTCATACCGTCTGTCTCACACCGTCTGTCTCAGACCGTCTGCCTCAGACCGTCTGTCTCAGACCGTCTGTCTCAGACCGTCTGTCTCAGACCGTCTGTCTCAGACCGTCTGTCTCAGACCGTCTGTCTCAGACCGTCTGTCTCAGAACGTCTGTCTCAGACCGTCTGTCTCAGACCGTCTGTCTCAGACCGTCTGTCTCAGACCGTCTGTCTCAGACCGTCTGTCACAGACCGTCTGTCTCAGACCGTCTGTCTCAGAACGTCTGTCTCGTCCCGTCGGTCTCAGACCGTCTGTCTCAGAACGTCTGTCTCAGACCGTCTGTCTCAGACCGTCTGTCTCAGACCGTCTGTCTCAGGCCGTCTGCCTCAGACCGTCTGTCTCAGACCGTCTATCTCGTCCCGTCTGTCTCAGACCGTCTGTCTCAGAACGTCTATCTCGTCCCGTCGGTCTTAGACCGTCTGTCTCAGAACGTCTATCTCGTCCCGTCGGTCTCAGACCGTCTGTCTCAGACCGTCTGTCTCAGACCAGCTATCTCAGACCGTCTGTCTCAGACCGTCTGTCTCAGACCGTCTGTCTTAGACCGTCTGTCTCACACCGTCTGTCTCAGACAGTCTGTATCAGACCGTCTGTCTCAGACCGTCTGTCTCAGAACGTCTATCTCGTCCCGTCGGTCTCAGGCCGTCTGTCTCAGACCAGCTGTCTCAGACCGTCTGTCTCAGACCGTCTGTTTCATACCGTCTGTCTCACACCGTCTGTCTCAGACCGTCTGCCTCAGACCGTCTGTCTCAGACCGTCTGTCTCAGGCCGTCTGCCTCAGACCGTCTGTCTCAGACCGTCTGTCTCAGACCGTCTGTCTCAGACCGTCTGTCTCAGACCGTCAGTCTCAGACCGTCTGTGTCAGACCGTCTGTCTCAGAGCGTCTGTCTCAGACCGTCTGTCTCAGACCGTCTGTCTCAGACCGTCTGTCTCAGACCAGCTGTCTCAGACCGTCTGTCTCAGACGGTCTGTTGCATACCGTCTGTCTCACACCGTCTGTCTCAGACCGTCTATCTTAAACCGTCTGTCTCAGGCCGTCCGTTTTATTCCGTCGGTCTCAGACCGTCTGTCTCAGACCGTCTGTCTCAGGCCGTCTGACTCAGACCGTCTGTCTCACACCGTCTGTCTCAGACCGTCTGTCTCAGACCGTCTGTCTCAGACCGTCTGTCTCAGACCGTCTGTCTCAGACCGTCTGTCTCAGACCGTCTGTCTCGTCCCGTCTGTCTCAGAACGTCTATCTCGTCCCGTCGGTCTCAGACCGTCTGTCTCAGAACGTCTATCTCGTCCCGTCGGTCTCAGACCGTCTGTCTCAGACCAGCTGCCTCAGACCGTCTGTCTCAGACCGTCTGCCTCAGACCGTCTGTTTCATACCGTCTGTCTCACACCGTCTGTCTCAGACCGTCTGTCTTAGACCGTCTGTCTCATACCGTCTGTCTCATACCGTCTGTCTCAGACCGTCTATCTCGTCCCGTCGGTCTTAGACCGTCTGTCTCAGACCAGCTGTCTCAGACCGTCTGTCTCAGACCGTCTATCTCGTCCCGTCTGTCTCAGAACTTCCGTCTCAGACCGTCTGATTCAGACGGTCTGTCTCAGAACGTCTGTCACAGACTGTCTGTCTCAGACCGTCTATCTCAGACCGTCTGTCTGAGACCGTCTGTCTCAGACCGTCTGTCTCACACCGTCTGTCTCAGACCGTCTGTCTTAGACCGTCTGTCTCATACCGTCTGTCTCATACCGTCTGTCTCAGACCGTCTGTCTCAGACCGTCTGTCTCAGACCGTCTGTCTCAGAACGTCTATCTCGTCCCGTCGGTCTCAGACCGTCTGTCTCAGAACGTCTGTCTCAGACCGTCTGTCTCAGACCGTCTGTCTCAGACCGTCTGTCTCAGGCCGTCTGCCTCAGACCGTCTGTCTCAGACCGTCTATCTCGTCCTGTCGGTCTCAGACCGTCTGTCTCAGAACGTCTATCTCGTCCCGTCGGTCTCAGACCGTCTGTCTCAGACCGTCTGTCTCAGAACGTCTATCTCGTCCCGTCGGTCTCAGACCGTCTGTCTCAGACCAGCTGTCTCAGACCGTCTGTCTCAGACCGTCTGTTTCATACCGTCTGTCTCACACCGTCTGTCTCAGACCGTGTGTCTCAGACCGTCTGTCTCAGGCCGTCTGCCTCAGACCGTCTGTCTCAGACCGTCTATCTCGTCCCGTCTGTCTCAGACCGTCTGTCTCAGAACGTCTATCTCCTCCCGTCGGTCTCAGACCGTCTGTCTCAGAACGTCTATCTCGTCCCGTCGGTCTCAGGCCGTCTGTCTCAGACCAGCTGTCTCAGACCGTCTGTCTCTGACCGTCTGTTTCATACCGTCTGTCTCACACCGTCTGTCTCAGACCGCCTGCCTCAGACCGTCTGTCTCAGACCGTCTGTCTCAGACCGTCTGTCTCAGACCGTCTGTCTCAGACCGTCTGTCTCAGACCGTCTGTCTCAGAACGTCTGTCTCAGACCGTCTGTCTCAGACCGTCTGTCTCAGACCGTCTGTCACAGACCGTCTATCTCGTCCTGTCGGTCTCAGACCGTCTGTCTCAGAACGTCTCTCTCGTCCCGTCGGTCTCAGACCGTCTGTCTCAGACCGTCTGTCTCAGAACAGCTATCTCAGACCGTCGGTCTCAGACCGTCTGTCTCAGAACGTCTATCTCGTCCCGTCGGTCTCAGACCGTCTGTCTCAGACCGTCTGTCTCAGAACGTCTATCTCGTCCCGTCGGTCTCAGGCCGTCTGTCTCAGACCAGCTGTCTCAGACCGTCTGTCTCAGACCGTCTGTTTCATACCCCCTGTCTCACACCGTCTGTCTCAGACCGTCTGCCTCAGACCGTCTGTCTCAGACCGTCTGTCTCAGGCCGTCTGTGTCAGACCGTCTGTCTCAGAGCGTCTGTCTCAGACCGTCTGTCTCAGACCGTCTGTCTCAGACCGTCTGTTGCATACCGTCTGTCTCACACCGTCTGTCTCAGACCGTCTATCTTAAACCGTCTGTCTCAGGCCGTCCGTTTCATTCCGTCGGTCTCAGACCGTCTGTCTCAAACCGTCTGTCTCAGACCGGATGACTCAGACCGTCTGTTTCATACCGTCTGTCTCACACCGTCTGTCTCAGACCGTCTGTCTTAGACCGTCTGTCTCATACCGTCTGTCTCATACCGTCTGTCTCAGACCGTCTATCTCGTCCCGTCGGTCTTAGACCGTCTGTCTCAGACCAGCTGTCTCAGACCGTCTGTCTCAGACCGTCTATCTCGTCCCGTCTGTCTCAGAACTTCCGTCTCAGACCGTCTGATTCAGACGGTCTGTCTCAGAACGTCTGTCACAGACTGTCTGTCTCAGACCGTCTATCTCAGACCGTCTGTCTGAGACCGTCTGTCTCAGACCGTCTGTCTCAGACCGTCTGTCTCAGGCCGTCTGCCTCAGACCGTCTGTCTCAGACCGTCTGTCACAGACCGTCTGTCTCAGACCGTCTGTCTCAGAACGTCTGTCTCGTCCCGTCGGTCTCAGACCGTCTGTCTCAGAACGTCTGTCTCAGACCGTCTGTCTCAGACCGTCTGTCTCAGGCCGTCTGCCTCAGACCGTCTGTCTCAGACCGTCTATCTCGTCCCGTCTGTCTCAGACCGTCTGTCTCAGAACGTCTATCTCGTCCCGTCGGTCTTAGACCGTCTGTCTCAGAACGTCTATCTCGTCCCGTCGGTCTCAGACCGTCTGTCTCAGACCGTCTGTCTCAGACCGTCTGTCTCAGACCAGCCATCTCAGACCGTCTGTCTCAGACCGTCTGTCTCAGACCGTCTGTCTTAGACCGTCTGTCTCACACCGTCTGTCTCAGACAGTCTGTATCAGACCGTCTGTCTCAGACCGTCTGTCTCAGAACGTCTATCTCGTCCCGTCGGTCTCAGGCCGTCTGTCTCAGACCAGCTGTCTCAGACCGTCTGTCTCAGACCGTCTGTTTCATACCGTCTGTCTCACACCGTCTGTCTCAGACCGTCTGCCTCAGACCGTCTGTCTCAGACCGTCTGTCTCAGGCCGTCTGCCTCAGACCGTCTGTCTCAGACCGTCTGTCTCAGACCGTCTGTCTCAGACCGTCTGTCTCAGACCGTCAGTCTCAGACCGTCTCTGTCAGACCGTCTGTCTCAGAGCGTCTGTCTCAGACCGTCTGTCTCAGACCGTCTGTCTCAGACCGTCTGTCTCAGACCGTCTGTCTCAGACCAGCTGTCTCAGACCGTCTGTCTCAGACGGTCTGTTGCATACCGTCTGTCTCACACCGTCTGTCTCAGACCGTCTATCTTAAACCGTCTGTCTCAGGCCGTCCGTTTTATTCCGTCGGTCTCAGACCGTCTGTCTCAGACCGTCTGTCTCAGACCGTCTGACTCAGACCGTCTGTCTCACACCGTCTGTCTCAGACCGTCTGTCTCAGACCGTCTGTCTCAGACCGTCTGTCTCAGACCGTCTGTCTCAGACCGTCTGTCTCAGACCGTCTGTCTCAGACCGTCTGTCTCAGACCGTCTGTCTCGTCCCGTCTGTCTCAGAACGTCTATCTCGTCCCGTCGGTCTCAGACCGTCTGTCTCAGAACGTCTATCTCGTCCCGTCGGTCTCAGACCGTCTGTCTCAGACCAGCTGCCTCAGACCGTCTGTCTCAGACCGTCTGCCTCAGACCGTCTGTTTCATACCGTCTGTCTCACACCGTCTGTCTCAGACCGTCTGTCTTAGACCGTCTGTCTCATACCGTCTGTCTCATACCGTCTGTCTCAGACCGTCTATCTCGTCCCGTCGGTCTTAGACCGTCTGTCTCAGACCAGCTGTCTCAGACCGTCTGTCTCAGACCGTCTATCTCGTCCCGTCTGTCTCAGAACTTCCGTCTCAGACCGTCTGATTCAGACGGTCTGTCTCAGAACGTCTGTCACAGACTGTCTGTCTCAGACCGTCTATCTCAGACCGTCTGTCTGAGACCGTCTGTCTCAGACCGTCTGTCTCACACCGTCTGTCTCAGACCGTCTGTCTTAGACCGTCTGTCTCATACCGTCTGTCTCATACCTTCTGTCTCAGACCGTCTGTCTCAGACCGTCTGTCTCAGACCGTCTGTCTCAGAACGTCTATCTCGTCCCGTCGGTCTCAGACCGTCTGTCTCAGAACGTCTGTCTCAGACCGTCTGTCTCATACCGTCTGTCTCATACCGTCTGTCTCAGACCGTCTATCTCGTCCCGTCGGTCTTAGACCGTCTGTCTCAGACCAGCTGTCTCAGACCGTCTGTCTCAGACCGTCTATCTCGTCCCGTCTGTCTCAGAACTTCCGTCTCAGACCGTCTGATTCAGACGGTCTGTCTCAGAACGTCTGTCACAGACTGTCTGTCTCAGACCGTCTATCTCAGACCGTCTGTCTGAGACCGTCTGTCTCAGACCGTCTGTCTCACACCGTCTGTCTCAGACCGTCTGTCTTAGACCGTCTGTCTCATACCGTCTGTCTCATACCTTCTGTCTCAGACCGTCTGTCTCAGACCGTCTGTCTCAGACCGTCTGTCTCAGAACGTCTATCTCGTCCCGTCGGTCTCAGACCGTCTGTCTCAGAACGTCTGTCTCAGACCGTCTGTCTCAGACCGTCTGTCTCAGACCGTCTGTCTCAGGCCGTCTGCCTCAGACCGTCTGTCTCAGACCGTCTATCTCGTCCTGTCGGTCTCAGACCGTCTGTCTCAGAACGTCTATCTCGTCCCGTCGGTCTCAGACCGTCTGTCTCAGACCGTCTGTCTCAGAACAGCTATCTCAGACCGTCTGTCTCAGAACGTCTATCTCGTCCCGTCGGTCTCAGACCGTCTGTCTCAGACCGTCTGTCTCAGAACGTCTATCTCGTCCCGTCGGTCTCAGGCCGTCTGTCTCAGACCAGCTGTCTCAGACCGTCTGTCTCAGACCGTCTGTTTCATACCGTCTGTCTCACACCGTCTGTCTCAGACCGTCTGCCTCAGACCGTCTGTCTCAGACCGTCTGTCTCAGGCCGTCTGTGTCAGACCGTCTGTCTCAGAGCGTCTGTCTCAGACCGTCTGTCTCAGACCGTCTGTCTCAGACCGTCTGTCTCAGACCGTCTGTTGCATACCGTCTGTCTCACACCGTCTGTCTCAGACCGTCTATCTTAAACCGTCTGTCTCAGGCCGTCCGTTTCATTCCGTCGGTCTCAGACCGTCTGTCTCAGACCGTCTGTCTCAGACCGGATGACTCAGACCGTCTGTTTCATACCGTCTGTCTCACACCGTCTGTCTCAGACCGTCTGTCTTAGACCGTCTGTCTCATACCGTCTGTCTCATACCGTCTGTCTCAGACCGTCTATCTCGTCCCGTCGGTCTTAGACCGTCTGTCTCAGACCAGCTGTCTCAGACCGTCTGTCTCAGACCGTCTATCTCGTCCCGTCTGTCTCAGAACTTCCGTCTCAGACCGTCTGATTCAGACGGTCTGTCTCAGAACGTCTGTCACAGACTGTCTGTCTCAGACCGTCTATCTCAGACCGTCTGTCTGAGACCGTCTGTCTCAGACCGTCTGTCTCACACCGTCTGTCTCAGACCGTCTGTCTTAGACCGTCTGTCTCATACCGTCTATCTCATACCGTCTGTCTCAGACCGTCTGTCTCAGACCGTCTGTCTCAGACCGTCTGTCTCAGAACGTCTATCTCGTCCCGTCGGTCTCAGACCGTCTGTCTCAGAACGTCTGTCTCAGACCGTCTGTCTCAGACCGTCTGTCTCAGACCGTCTGTCTCAGGCCGTCTGCCTCAGACCGTCTGTCTCAGATCGTCTATCTCGTCCTGTCGGTCTCAGACCGTCTGTCTCAGAACGTCTATCTCGTCCCGTCGGTCTCAGACCGTCTGTCTCAGACCGTCTGTCTCAGAACAGCTATCTCAGACCGTCGGTCTCAGACCGTCTGTCTCAGAACGTCTATCTCGTCCCGCCGGTCTCAGACCGTCTGTCTCAGACCGTCTGTCTCAGAACGTCTATCTCGTCCCGTCGGTCTCAGGCCGTCTGTCTCAGACCAGCTGTCTCAGACCGTCTGTCTCAGACCGTCTGTTTCATACCGTCTGTCTCACACCGTCTGTCTCAGACCGTCTGCCTCAGACCGTCTGTCTCAGACCGTCTGTCTCAGGCCGTCTGTGTCAGACCGTCTGTCTCAGAGCGTCTGTCTCAGACCGTCTGTCTCAGACCGTCTGTCTCAGACCGTCTGTTGCATACCGTCTGTCTCACACCGTCTGTCTCAGACCGTCTATCTTAAACCGTCTGTCTCAGGCCGTCCGTTTCATTCCGTCGGTCTCAGACCGTCTGTCTCAGACCGTCTGTCTCAGACCGTCTGTCTCAGACCGTCTGACTCAGACCGTCTGTCTCACACCGTCTGTCTCAGACCGTCTGTCTCAGACCGTCTGTCTCAGACCGTCTGTCTCAGACCGTCTGTCTCAGACCGTATGTCTCAGACCGTGTGTCTCAGACCGTCTGTCTCAGGCCGTCTGCCTCAGACCGTCTGTCTCAGACCGTCTATCTCGTCCCGTCTGTCTCAGACCGTCTGTCTCAGAACGTCTATCTCCTCCCGTCGGTCTCAGACCGTCTGTCTCAGAACGTCTATCTCGTCCCGTCGGTCTCAGGCCGTCTGTCTCAGACCAGCTGTCTCAGACCGTCTGTCTCAGACCGTCTGTTTCATACCGTCTGTCTCACACCGTCTGTCTCAGACCGTCTGCCTCAGACCGTCTGTCTCAGACCGTCTGTCTCAGGCCGTCTGCCTCAGACCGTCTGTCTCAGACCGTCTGTCTCAGACCGTCTGTCTCAGACCGTCTGTCTCAGACCGTCAGTCTCAGACCGTCTGTGTCAGACCGTCTGTCTCAGAGCGTCTGTCTCAGACCGTCTGTCTCAGACCGTCTGTCTCAGACCGTCTGTCTCAGACCAGCTGTCTCAGACCGTCTGTCTCAGACGGTCTGTTGCATACCGTCTGTCTCACACCGTCTGTCTCAGACCGTCTATCTTAAACCGTCTGTCTCAGGCCGTCCGTTTTATTCCGTCGGTCTCAGACCGTCTGTCTCAGACCGTCTGTCTCAGGCCGTCTGACTCAGACCGTCTGTCTCACACCGTCTGTCTCAGACCGTCTGTCTCAGACCGTCTGTCTCAGACCGTCTGTCTCAGACCGTCTGTCTCAGACCGTCTGTCTCAGACCGTCTGTCTCGTCCCGTCTGTCTCAGAACGTCTATCTCGTCCCGTCGGTCTCAGACCGTCTGTCTCAGACCGTCTGTTTCATACCGTCTGTCTCACACCGTCTGTCTCAGACCGTGTGTCTCAGACCGTCTGTCTCAGGCCGTCTGCCTCAGACCGTCTGTCTCAGACCGTCTATCTCGTCCCGTCTGTCTCAGACCGTCTGTCTCAGAACGTCTATCTCCTCCCGTCGGTCTCAGACCGTCTGTCTCAGAACGTCTATCTCGTCCCGTCGGTCTCAGGCCGTCTGTCTCAGACCAGCTGTCTCAGACCGTCTGTCTCTGACCGTCTGTTTCATACCGTCTGTCTCACACCGTCTGTCTCAGACCGCCTGCCTCAGACCGTCTGTCTCAGACCGTCTGTCTCAGACCGTCTGTCTCAGACCGTCTGTCTCAGACCGTCTGTCTCAGACCGTCTGTCTCAGAACGTCTGTCTCAGACCGTCTGTCTCAGACCGTCTGTCTCAGACCGTCTGTCACAGACCGTCTATCTCGTCCTGTCGGTCTCAGACCGTCTGTCTCAGAACGTCTCTCTCGTCCCGTCGGTCTCAGACCGTCTGTCTCAGACCGTCTGTCTCAGACCGTCTGTCTCAGAACAGCTATCTCAGACCGTCGGTCTCAGACCGTCTGTCTCAGAACGTCTATCTCGTCCCGTCGGTCTCAGGCCGTCTGTCTCAGACCAGCTGTCTCAGACCGTCTGTCTCAGACCGTCTGTTTCATACCCCCTGTCTCACACCGTCTGTCTCAGACCGTCTGCCTCAGACCGTCTGTCTCAGACCGTCTGTCTCAGGCCGTCTGTGTCAGACCGTCTGTCTCAGAGCGTCTGTCTCAGACCGTCTGTCTCAGACCGTCTGTCTCAGACCGTCTGTTGCATACCGTCTGTCTCACACCGTCTGTCTCAGACCGTCTATCTTAAACCGTCTGTCTCAGGCCGTCCGTTTCATTCCGTCGGTCTCAGACCGTCTGTCTCAAACCGTCTGTCTCAGACCGGATGACTCAGACCGTCTGTTTCATACCGTCTGTCTCACACCGTCTGTCTCAGACCGTCTGTCTTAGACCGTCTGTCTCATACCGTCTGTCTCATACCGTCTGTCTCAGACCGTCTATCTCGTCCCGTCGGTCTTAGACCGTCTGTCTCAGACCAGCTGTCTCAGACCGTCTGTCTCAGACCGTCTATCTCGTCCCGTCTGTCTCAGAACTTCCGTCTCAGACCGTCTGATTCAGACGGTCTGTCTCAGAACGTCTGTCACAGACTGTCTGTCTCAGACCGTCTATCTCAGACCGTCTGTCTGAGACCGTCTGTCTCAGACCGTCTGTCTCAGACCGTCTGTCTCAGGCCGTCTGCCTCAGACCGTCTGTCTCAGACCGTCTGTCACAGACCGTCTGTCTCAGACCGTCTGTCTCAGAACGTCTGTCTCGTCCCGTCGGTCTCAGACCGTCTGTCTCAGAACGTCTGTCTCAGACCGTCTGTCTCAGACCGTCTGTCTCAGGCCGTCTGCCTCAGACCGTCTGTCTCAGACCGTCTATCTCGTCCCGTCTGTCTCAGACCGTCTGTCTCAGAACGTCTATCTCGTCCCGTCGGTCTTAGACCGTCTGTCTCAGAACGTCTATCTCGTCCCGTCGGTCTCAGACCGTCTGTCTCAGACCGTCTGTCTCAGACCGTCTGTCTCAGACCAGCTATCTCAGACCGTCTGTCTCAGACCGTCTGTCTCAGACCGTCTGTCTTAGACCGTCTGTCTCACACCGTCTGTCTCAGACAGTCTGTATCAGACCGTCTGTCTCAGACCGTCTGTCTCAGAACGTCTATCTCGTCCCGTCGGTCTCAGGCCGTCTGTCTCAGACCAGCTGTCTCAGACCGTCTGTCTCAGACCGTCTGTTTCATACCGTCTGTCTCACACCGTCTGTCTCAGACCGTCTGCCTCAGACCGTCTGTCTCAGACCGTCTGTCTCAGGCCGTCTGCCTCAGACCGTCTGTCTCAGACCGTCTGTCTCAGACCGTCTGTCTCAGACCGTCTGTCTCAGACCGTCAGTCTCAGACCGTCTCTGTCAGACCGTCTGTCTCAGAGCGTCTGTCTCAGACCGTCTGTCTCAGACCGTCTGTCTCAGACCGTCTGTCTCAGACCGTCTGTCTCAGACCAGCTGTCTCAGACCGTCTGTCTCAGACGGTCTGTTGCATACCGTCTGTCTCACACCGTCTGTCTCAGACCGTCTATCTTAAACCGTCTGTCTCAGGCCGTCCGTTTTATTCCGTCGGTCTCAGACCGTCTGTCTCAGACCGTCTGTCTCAGACCGTCTGACTCAGACCGTCTGTCTCACACCGTCTGTCTCAGACCGTCTGTCTCAGACCGTCTGTCTCAGACCGTCTGTCTCAGACCGTCTGTCTCAGACCGTCTGTCTCAGACCGTCTGTCTCAGACCGTCTGTCTCAGACCGTCTGTCTCGTCCCGTCTGTCTCAGAACGTCTATCTCGTCCCGTCGGTCTCAGACCGTCTGTCTCAGAACGTCTATCTCGTCCCGTCGGTCTCAGACCGTCTGTCTCAGACCAGCTGCCTCAGACCGTCTGTCTCAGACCGTCTGCCTCAGACCGTCTGTTTCATACCGTCTGTCTCACACCGTCTGTCTCAGACCGTCTGTCTTAGACCGTCTGTCTCATACCGTCTGTCTCATACCGTCTGTCTCAGACCGTCTATCTCGTCCCGTCGGTCTTAGACCGTCTGTCTCAGACCAGCTGTCTCAGACCGTCTGTCTCAGACCGTCTATCTCGTCCCGTCTGTCTCAGAACTTCCGTCTCAGACCGTCTGATTCAGACGGTCTGTCTCAGAACGTCTGTCACAGACTGTCTGTCTCAGACCGTCTATCTCAGACCGTCTGTCTGAGACCGTCTGTCTCAGACCGTCTGTCTCACACCGTCTGTCTCAGACCGTCTGTCTTAGACCGTCTGTCTCATACCGTCTGTCTCATACCTTCTGTCTCAGACCGTCTGTCTCAGACCGTCTGTCTCAGACCGTCTGTCTCAGAACGTCTATCTCGTCCCGTCGGTCTCAGACCGTCTGTCTCAGAACGTCTGTCTCAGACCGTCTGTCTCAGACCGTCTGTCTCAGACCGTCTGTCTCAGGCCGTCTGCCTCAGACCGTCTGTCTCAGACCGTCTATCTCGTCCTGTCGGTCTCAGACCGTCTGTCTCAGAACGTCTATCTCGTCCCGTCGGTCTCAGACCGTCTGTCTCAGACCGTCTGTCTCAGAACAGCTATCTCAGACCGTCTGTCTCAGAACGTCTATCTCGTCCCGTCGGTCTCAGACCGTCTGTCTCAGACCGTCTGTCTCAGAACGTCTATCTCGTCCCGTCGGTCTCAGGCCGTCTGTCTCAGACCAGCTGTCTCAGACCGTCTGTCTCAGACCGTCTGTTTCATACCGTCTGTCTCACACCGTCTGTCTCAGACCGTCTGCCTCAGACCGTCTGTCTCAGACCGTCTGTCTCAGGCCGTCTGTGTCAGACCGTCTGTCTCAGAGCGTCTGTCTCAGACCGTCTGTCTCAGACCGTCTGTCTCAGACCGTCTGTCTCAGACCGTCTGTTGCATACCGTCTGTCTCACACCGTCTGTCTCAGACCGTCTATCTTAAACCGTCTGTCTCAGGCCGTCCGTTTCATTCCGTCGGTCTCAGACCGTCTGTCTCAGACCGTCTGTCTCAGACCGGATGACTCAGACCGTCTGTTTCATACCGTCTGTCTCACACCGTCTGTCTCAGACCGTCTGTCTTAGACCGTCTGTCTCATACCGTCTGTCTCATACCGTCTGTCTCAGACCGTCTATCTCGTCCCGTCGGTCTTAGACCGTCTGTCTCAGACCAGCTGTCTCAGACCGTCTGTCTCAGACCGTCTATCTCGTCCCGTCTGTCTCAGAACTTCCGTCTCAGACCGTCTGATTCAGACGGTCTGTCTCAGAACGTCTGTCACAGACTGTCTGTCTCAGACCGTCTATCTCAGACCGTCTGTCTGAGACCGTCTGTCTCAGACCGTCTGTCTCACACCGTCTGTCTCAGACCGTCTGTCTTAGACCGTCTGTCTCATACCGTCTATCTCATACCGTCTGTCTCAGACCGTCTGTCTCAGACCGTCTGTCTCAGACCGTCTGTCTCAGAACGTCTATCTCGTCCCGTCGGTCTCAGACCGTCTGTCTCAGAACGTCTGTCTCAGACCGTCTGTCTCAGACCGTCTGTCTCAGACCGTCTGTCTCAGGCCGTCTGCCTCAGACCGTCTGTCTCAGATCGTCTATCTCGTCCTGTCGGTCTCAGACCGTCTGTCTCAGAACGTCTATCTCGTCCCGTCGGTCTCAGACCGTCTGTCTCAGACCGTCTGTCTCAGAACAGCTATCTCAGACCGTCGGTCTCAGACCGTCTGTCTCAGAACGTCTATCTCGTCCCGCCGGTCTCAGACCGTCTGTCTCAGACCGTCTGTCTCAGAACGTCTATCTCGTCCCGTCGGTCTCAGGCCGTCTGTCTCAGACCAGCTGTCTCAGACCGTCTGTCTCAGACCGTCTGTTTCATACCGTCTGTCTCACACCGTCTGTCTCAGACCGTCTGCCTCAGACCGTCTGTCTCAGACCGTCTGTCTCAGGCCGTCTGTGTCAGACCGTCTGTCTCAGAGCGTCTGTCTCAGACCGTCTGTCTCAGACCGTCTGTCTCAGACCGTCTGTTGCATACCGTCTGTCTCACACCGTCTGTCTCAGACCGTCTATCTTAAACCGTCTGTCTCAGGCCGTCCGTTTCATTCCGTCGGTCTCAGACCGTCTGTCTCAGACCGTCTGTCTCAGACCGTCTGTCTCAGACCGTCTGACTCAGACCGTCTGTCTCACACCGTCTGTCTCAGACCGTCTGTCTCAGACCGTCTGTCTCAGACCGTCTGTCTCAGACCGTCTGTCTCAGACCGTATGTCTCAGACCGTGTGTCTCAGACCGTCTGTCTCAGGCCGTCTGCCTCAGACCGTCTGTCTCAGACCGTCTATCTCGTCCCGTCTGTCTCAGACCGTCTGTCTCAGAACGTCTATCTCCTCCCGTCGGTCTCAGACCGTCTGTCTCAGAACGTCTATCTCGTCCCGTCGGTCTCAGGCCGTCTGTCTCAGACCAGCTGTCTCAGACCGTCTGTCTCAGACCGTCTGTTTCATACCGTCTGTCTCACACCGTCTGTCTCAGACCGTCTGCCTCAGACCGTCTGTCTCAGACCGTCTGTCTCAGGCCGTCTGCCTCAGACCGTCTGTCTCAGACCGTCTGTCTCAGACCGTCTGTCTCAGACCGTCTGTCTCAGACCGTCAGTCTCAGACCGTCTGTGTCAGACCGTCTGTCTCAGAGCGTCTGTCTCAGACCGTCTGTCTCAGACCGTCTGTCTCAGACCGTCTGTCTCAGACCAGCTGTCTCAGACCGTCTGTCTCAGACGGTCTGTTGCATACCGTCTGTCTCACACCGTCTGTCTCAGACCGTCTATCTTAAACCGTCTGTCTCAGGCCGTCCGTTTTATTCCGTCGGTCTCAGACCGTCTGTCTCAGACCGTCTGTCTCAGGCCGTCTGACTCAGACCGTCTGTCTCACACCGTCTGTCTCAGACCGTCTGTCTCAGACCGTCTGTCTCAGACCGCCTGTCTCAGACCGTCTGTCTCAGACCGTCTGTCTCAGACCGTCTGTCTCGTCCCGTCTGTCTCAGAACGTCTATCTCGTCCCGTCGGTCTCAGACCGTCTGTCTCAGAACGTCTATCTCGTCCCGTCGGTCTCAGACCGTCTGTCTCAGACCAGCTGCCTCAGACCGTCTGTCTCAGACCGTCTGCCTCAGACCGTCTGTTTCATACCGTCTGTCTCACACCGTCTGTCTCAGACCGTCTGTCTTAGACCGTCTGTCTCATACCGTCTGTCTCATACCGTCTGTCTCAGACCGTCTATCTCGTCCCGTCGGTCTTAGACCGTCTGTCTCAGACCAGCTGTCTCAGACCGTCTGTCTCAGACCGTCTATCTCGTCCCGTCTGTCTCAGAACTTCCGTCTCAGACCGTCTGATTCAGACGGTCTGTCTCAGAACGTCTGTCACAGACTGTCTGTCTCAGACCGTCTATCTCAGACCGTCTGTCTGAGACCGTCTGTCTCAGACCGTCTGTCTCACACCGTCTGTCTCAGACCGTCTGTCTTAGACCGTCTGTCTCATACCGTCTGTCTCATACCGTCTGTCTCAGACCGTCTGTCTCAGACCGTCTGTCTCAGACCGTCTGTCTCAGAACGTCTATCTCGTCCCGTCGGTCTCAGACCGTCTGTCTCAGAACGTCTGTCTCAGACCGTCTGTCTCAGACCGTCTGTCTCAGACCGTCTGTCTCAGGCCGTCTGCCTCAGACCGTCTGTCTCAGACCGTCTATCTCGTCCTGTCGGTCTCAGACCGTCTGTCTCAGAACGTCTATCTCGTCCCGTCGGTCTCAGACCGTCTGTCTCAGACCGTCTGTCTCAGAACGTCTATCTCGTCCCGTCGGTCTCAGACCGTCTGTCTCAGACCAGCTGTCTCAGACCGTCTGTCTCAGACCGTCTGTTTCATACCGTCTGTCTCACACCGTCTGTCTCAGACCGTGTGTCTCAGACCGTCTGTCTCAGGCCGTCTGCCTCAGACCGTCTGTCTCAGACCGTCTATCTCGTCCCGTCTGTCTCAGACCGTCTGTCTCAGAACGTCTATCTCCTCCCGTCGGTCTCAGACCGTCTGTCTCAGAACGTCTATCTCGTCCCGTCGGTCTCAGGCCGTCTGTCTCAGACCAGCTGTCTCAGACCGTCTGTCTCTGACCGTCTGTTTCATACCGTCTGTCTCACACCGTCTGTCTCAGACCGTCTGCCTCAGACCGTCTGTCTCAGACCGTCTGTCTCAGACCGTCTGTCTCAGACCGTCTGTCTCAGACCGTCTGTCTCAGACCGTCTGTCTCAGAACGTCTGTCTCAGACCGTCTGTCTCAGACCGTCTGTCTCAGACCGTCTGTCTCAGACCGTCTATCTCGTCCTGTCGGTCTCAGACCGTCTGTCTCAGAACGTCTCTCTCGTCCCGTCGGTCTCAGACCGTCTGTCTCAGACCGTCTGTCTCAGAACAGCTATCTCAGACCGTCGGTCTCAGACCGTCTGTCTCAGAACGTCTATCTCGTCCCGTCGGTCTCAGACCGTCTGTCTCAGACCGTCTGTCTCAGAACGTCTATCTCGTCCCGTCGGTCTCAGGCCGTCTGTCTCAGACCAGCTGTCTCAGACCGTCTGTCTCAGACCGTCAGTTTCATACCCCCTGTCTCACACCGTCTGTCTCAGACCGTCTGCCTCAGACCGTCTGTCTCAGACCGTCTGTCTCAGGCCGTCTGTGTCAGACCGTCTGTCTCAGAGCGTCTGTCTCAGACCGTCTGTCTCAGACCGTCTGTCTCAGACCGTCTGTTGCATACCGTCTGTCTCACACCGTCTGTCTCAGACCGTCTATCTTAAACCGTCTGTCTCAGGCCGTCCGTTTCATTCCGTCGGTCTCAGACCGTCTGTCTCAAACCGTCTGTCTCAGACCGGATGACTCAGACCGTCTGTTTCATACCGTCTGTCTCACACCGTCTGTCTCAGACCGTCTGTCTTAGACCGTCTGTCTCATACCGTCTGTCTCATACCGTCTGTCTCAGACCGTCTATCTCGTCCCGTCGGTCTTAGACCGTCTGTCTCAGACCAGCTGTCTCAGACCGTCTGTCTCAGACCGTCTATCTCGTCCCGTCTGTCTCAGAACTTCCGTCTCAGACCGTCTGATTCAGACGGTCTGTCTCAGAACGTCTGTCACAGACTGTCTGTCTCAGACCGTCTATCTCAGACCGTCTGTCTGAGACCGTCTGTCTCAGACCGTCTGTCTCAGACCGTCTGTCTCAGGCCGTCTGCCTCAGACCGTCTGTCTCAGACCGTCTGTCACAGACCGTCTGTCTCAGACCGTCTGTCTCAGAACGTCTGTCTCGTCCCGTCGGTCTCAGACCGTCTGTCTCAGAACGTCTGTCTCAGACCGTCTGTCTCAGACCGTCTGTCTCAGGCCGTCTGCCTCAGACCGTCTGTCTCAGACCGTCTATCTCGTCCCGTCTGTCTCAGACCGTCTGTCTCAGAACGTCTATCTCGTCCCGTCGGTCTTAGACCGTCTGTCTCAGAACGTCTATCTCGTCCCGTCGGTCTCAGACCGTCTGTCTCAGACCGTCTGTCTCAGACCGTCTGTCTCAGACCGTCTGTCTCAGACCAGCTATCTCAGACCGTCTGTCTCAGACCGTCTGTCTCAGACCGTCTGTCTTAGACCGTCTGTCTCACACCGTCTGTCTCAGACAGTCTGTATCAGACCGTCTGTCTCAGACCGTCTGTCTCAGAACGTCTATCTCGTCCCGTCGGTCTCAGACCGTCTGTCTCAGACCGTCTGTCTCAGACCGTCTGTCTCAGACCGTCTGTCTCAGACCGTCTGTCTCGTCCCGTCTGTCTCAGAACGTCTATCTCGTCCCGTCGGTCTCAGACCGTCTGTCTCAGAACGTCTATCTCGTCCCGTCGGTCTCAGACCGTCTGTCTCAGACCAGCTGCCTCAGACCGTCTGTCTCAGACCGTCTGCCTCAGACCGTCTGTTTCATACCGTCTGTCTCACACCGTCTGTCTCAGACCGTCTGTCTTAGACCGTCTGTCTCATACCGTCTGTCTCATACCGTCTGTCTCAGACCGTCTATCTCGTCCCGTCGGTCTTAGACCGTCTGTCTCAGACCAGCTGTCTCAGACCGTCTGTCTCAGACCGTCTATCTCGTCCCGTCTGTCTCAGAACTTCCGTCTCAGACCGTCTGATTCAGACGGTCTGTCTCAGAACGTCTGTCACAGACTGTCTGTCTCAGACCGTCTATCTCAGACCGTCTGTCTGAGACCGTCTGTCTCAGACCGTCTGTCTCACACCGTCTGTCTCAGACCGTCTGTCTTAGACCGTCTGTCTCATACCGTCTGTCTCATACCTTCTGTCTCAGACCGTCTGTCTCAGACCGTCTGTCTCAGACCGTCTGTCTCAGAACGTCTATCTCGTCCCGTCGGTCTCAGACCGTCTGTCTCAGAACGTCTGTCTCAGACCGTCTGTCTCAGACCGTCTGTCTCAGACCGTCTGTCTCAGGCCGTCTGCCTCAGACCGTCTGTCTCAGACCGTCTATCTCGTCCTGTCGGTCTCAGACCGTCTGTCTCAGAACGTCTATCTCGTCCCGTCGGTCTCAGACCGTCTGTCTCAGACCGTCTGTCTCAGAACAGCTATCTCAGACCGTCTGTCTCAGAACGTCTATCTCGTCCCGTCGGTCTCAGACCGTCTGTCTCAGACCGTCTGTCTCAGAACGTCTATCTCGTCCCGTCGGTCTCAGGCCGTCTGTCTCAGACCAGCTGTCTCAGACCGTCTGTCTCAGACCGTCTGTTTCATACCGTCTGTCTCACACCGTCTGTCTCAGACCGTCTGCCTCAGACCGTCTGTCTCAGACCGTCTGTCTCAGGCCGTCTGTGTCAGACCGTCTGTCTCAGAGCGTCTGTCTCAGACCGTCTGTCTCAGACCGTCTGTCTCAGACCGTCTGTCTCAGACCGTCTGTTGCATACCGTCTGTCTCACACCGTCTGTCTCAGACCGTCTATCTTAAACCGTCTGTCTCAGGCCGTCCGTTTCATTCCGTCGGTCTCAGACCGTCTGTCTCAGACCGTCTGTCTCAGACCGGATGACTCAGACCGTCTGTTTCATACCGTCTGTCTCACACCGTCTGTCTCAGACCGTCTGTCTTAGACCGTCTGTCTCATACCGTCTGTCTCATACCGTCTGTCTCAGACCGTCTATCTCGTCCCGTCGGTCTTAGACCGTCTGTCTCAGACCAGCTGTCTCAGACCGTCTGTCTCAGACCGTCTATCTCGTCCCGTCTGTCTCAGAACTTCCGTCTCAGACCGTCTGATTCAGACGGTCTGTCTCAGAACGTCTGTCACAGACTGTCTGTCTCAGACCGTCTATCTCAGACCGTCTGTCTGAGACCGTCTGTCTCAGACCGTCTGTCTCACACCGTCTGTCTCAGACCGTCTGTCTTAGACCGTCTGTCTCATACCGTCTGTCTCATACCGTCTGTCTCAGACCGTCTGTCTCAGACCGTCTGTCTCAGACCGTCTGTCTCAGAACGTCTATCTCGTCCCGTCGGTCTCAGACCGTCTGTCTCAGAACGTCTGTCTCAGACCGTCTGTCTCAGACCGTCTGTCTCAGACCGTCTGTCTCAGGCCGTCTGCCTCAGACCGTCTGTCTCAGATCGTCTATCTCGTCCTGTCGGTCTCAGACCGTCTGTCTCAGAACGTCTATCTCGTCCCGTCGGTCTCAGACCGTCTGTCTCAGAACAGCTATCTCAGACCGTCGGTCTCAGACCGTCTGTCTCAGAACGTCTATCTCGTCCCGCCGGTCTCAGACCGTCTGTCTCAGACCGTCTGTCTCAGAACGTCTATCTCGTCCCGTCGGTCTCAGGCCGTCTGTCTCAGACCAGCTGTCTCAGACCGTCTGTCTCAGACCGTCTGTTTCATACCGTCTGTCTCACACCGTCTGTCTCAGACCGTCTGCCTCAGACCGTCTGTCTCAGACCGTCTGTCTCAGGCCGTCTGTGTCAGACCGTCTGTCTCAGAGCGTCTGTCTCAGACCGTCTGTCTCAGACCGTCTGTCTCAGACCGTCTGTTGCATACCGTCTGTCTCACACCGTCTGTCTCAGACCGTCTATCTTAAACCGTCTGTCTCAGGCCGTCCGTTTCATTCCGTCGGTCTCAGACCGTCTGTCTCAGACCGTCTGTCTCAGACCGTCTGACTCAGACCGTCTGTCTCACACCGTCTGTCTCAGACCGTCTGTCTCAGACCGTCTGTCTCAGACCGTCTGTCTCAGACCGTCTGTCTCAGACCGTATGTCTCAGACCGTGTGTCTCAGACCGTCTGTCTCAGGCCGTCTGCCTCAGACCGTCTGTCTCAGACCGTCTATCTCGTCCCGTCTGTCTCAGACCGTCTGTCTCAGAACGTCTATCTCCTCCCGTCGGTCTCAGACCGTCTGTCTCAGAACGTCTATCTCGTCCCGTCGGTCTCAGGCCGTCTGTCTCAGACCAGCTGTCTCAGACCGTCTGTCTCTGACCGTCTGTTTCATACCGTCTGTCTCACACCGTCTGTCTCAGACCGTCTGCTTCAGACCGTCTGTCTCAGACCGTCTGTCTCAGACCGTCTGTCTCAGACCGTCTGTCTCAGACCGTCTGTCTCAGACCGTCTGTCTCAGACCGTCTGTCTCAGAACGTCTGTCTCAGACCGTCTGTCTCAGACCGTCTGTCTCAGACCGTCTGTCTCAGACCGTCTGTCTCAGACCGTCTGTCACAGACCGTCTGTCTCAGACCGTCTGTCTCAGAACGTCTGTCTCGTCCCGTCGGTCTCAGACCGTCTGTCTCAGAACGTCTGTCTCAGACCGTCTGTCTCAGACCGTCTGTCTCAGACCGTCTGTCTCAGGCCGTCTGCCTCAGACCGTCTGTCTCAGACCGTCTATCTCGTCCCGTCTGTCTCAGACCGTCTGTCTCAGAACGTCTATCTCGTCCCGTCGGTCTTAGACCGTCTGTCTCAGAACGTCTATCTCGTCCCGTCGGTCTCAGGCCGTCTGTCTCAGACCGTCTGTCTCAGACCAGCTATCTCAGACCGTCTGTCTCAGACCGTCTATCTCAGACCGTCTGTCTTAGACCGTCTGTCTCACACCGTCTGTCTCAGACAGTCTGTCTCAGACCGTCTGTCTCAGACCGTCTGTCTCAGAACGTCTATCTCGTCCCGTCGGTCTCAGGCCGTCTGTCTCAGACCAGCTGTCTCAGACCGTCTGTCTCAGACCGTCTGTTTCATACCGTCTGTCTCACACCGTCTGTCTCAGACCGTCTGCCTCAGACCGTCTGTCTCAGACCGTCTGTCTCAGACCGTCAGTCTCATACCGTCTGTCTCATACCGTCTGTCTCAGACCGTCTATCTCGTCCCGTCGGTCTTAGACCGTCTGTCTCAGACCAGCTGTCTCAGACCGTCTGTCTCAGACCGTCTATCTCGTCCCGTCTGTCTCAGAACTTCCGTCTCAGACCGTCTGATTCAGACGGTCTGTCTCAGAACGTCTGTCACAGACTGTCTGTCTCAGACCGTCTATCTCAGACCGTCTGTCTGAGACCGTCTGTCTCAGACCGTCTGTCTCACACCGTCTGTCTCAGACCGTCTGTCTTAGACCGTCTGTCTCATACCGTCTGTCTCATACCGTCTGTCTCAGACCGTCTGTCTCAGACCGTCTGTCTCAGACCGTCTGTCTCAGAACGTCTATCTCGTCCCGTCGGTCTCAGACCGTCTGTCTCAGAACGTCTGTCTCAGACCGTCTGTCTCAGACCGTCTGTCTCAGACCGTCTGTCTCAGGCCGTCTGCCTCAGACCGTCTGTCTCAGACCGTCTATCTCGTCCTGTCGGTCTCAGACCGTCTGTCTCAGAACGTCTATCTCGTCCCGTCGGTCTCAGACCGTCTGTCTCAGACCGTCTGTCTCAGAACAGCTATCTCAGACCGTCGGTCTCAGACCGTCTGTCTCAGAACGTCTATCTCGTCCCGTCGGTCTCAGACCGTCTGTCTCAGACCGTCTGTCTCAGAACGTCTATCTCGTCCCGTCGGTCTCAGGCCGTCTGTCTCAGACCAGCTGTCTCAGACCGTCTGTCTCAGACCGTCTGTTTCATACCGTCTGTCTCACACCGTCTGTCTCAGACCGTCTGCCTCAGACCGTCTGTCTCAGACCGTCTGTCTCAGGCCGTCTGTGTCAGACCGTCTGTCTCAGAGCGTCTGTCTCAGACCGTCTGTCTCAGACCGTCTGTCTCAGACCGTCTGTTGCATACCGTCTGTCTCACACCGTCTGTCTCAGACCGTCTATCTTAAACCGTCTGTCTCAGGCCGTCCGTTTCATTCCGTCGGTCTCAGACCGTCTGTCTCAGACCGTCTGTCTCAGACCGTCTGACTCAGACCGTCTGTCTCACACCGTCTGTCTCAGACCGTCTGTCTCAGACCGTCTGTCTCAGACCGTCTGTCTCAGACCGTCTGTCTCAGACCGTATGTCTCAGACCGTGTGTCTCAGACCGTCTGTCTCAGGCCGTCTGCCTCAGACCGTCTGTCTCAGACCGTCTATCTCGTCCCGTCTGTCTCAGACCGTCTGTCTCAGAACGTCTATCTCCTCCCGTCGGTCTCAGACCGTCTGTCTCAGAACGTCTATCTCGTCCCGTCGGTCTCAGGCCGTCTGTCTCAGACCAGCTGTCTCAGACCGTCTGTCTCTGACCGTCTGTTTCATACCGTCTGTCTCACACCGTCTGTCTCAGACCGTCTGCCTCAGACCGTCTGTCTCAGACCGTCTGTCTCAGACCGTCTGTCTCAGACCGTCTGTCTCAGACCGTCTGTCTCAGACCGTCTGTCTCAGACCGTCTGTCTCAGAACGTCTGTCTCAGACCGTCTGTCTCAGACCGTCTGTCTCAGACCGTCTGTCTCAGACCGTCTGTCTCAGACCGTCTGTCACAGACCGTCTGTCTCAGACCGTCTGTCTCAGAACGTCTGTCTCGTCCCGTCGGTCTCAGACCGTCTGTCTCAGAACGTCTGTCTCAGACCGTCTGTCTCAGACCGTCTGTCTCAGACCGTCTGTCTCAGGCCGTCTGCCTCAGACCGTCTGTCTCAGACCGTCTATCTCGTCCCGTCTGTCTCAGACCGTCTGTCTCAGAACGTCTATCTCGTCCCGTCGGTCTTAGACCGTCTGTCTCAGAACGTCTATCTCGTCCCGTCGGTCTCAGGCCGTCTGTCTCAGACCGTCTGTCTCAGACCGTCTGTCTCAGACCAGCTATCTCAGACCGTCTGTCTCAGACCGTCTATCTCAGACCGTCTGTCTTAGACCGTCTGTCTCACACCGTCTGTCTCAGACAGTCTGTCTCAGACCGTCTGTCTCAGACCGTCTGTCTCAGAACGTCTATCTCGTCCCGTCGGTCTCAGGCCGTCTGTCTCAGACCAGCTGTCTCAGACCGTCTGTCTCAGACCGTCTGTTTCATACCGTCTGTCTCACACCGTCTGTCTCAGACCGTCTGCCTCAGACCGTCTGTCTCAGACCGTCTGTCTCAGGCCGTCTGCCTCAGACCGTCTGTCTCAGACCGTCTGTCTCAGACCGTCTGTCTCAGACCGTCTGTCTCAGACCGTCTGTCTCAGACCGTCTGTCTCAGACCGTCAGTCTCAGACCGTCTGTGTCAGACCGTCTGTCTCAGAGCGTCTGTCTCAGACCGTCTGTCTCAGACCGTCTGTCCCAGACCGTCTGTCTCAGACCGTCTGTCTCAGACCAGCTGTCTCAGACCGTCTGTCTCAGACGGTCTGTTGCATACCGTCTGTCTCACACCGTCTGTCTCAGACCGTCTATCTTAAACCGTCTGTCTCAGGCCGTCCGTTTTATTCCGTCGGTCTCAGACCGTCTGTCTCAGACCGTCTGTCTCAGACCGTCTGACTCAGACCGTCTGTCTCACACCGTCTGTCTCAGACCGTCTGTCTCAGACCGTCTGTCTCAGACCGTCTGTCTCATACCGTCTGTCTCATACCGTCTGTCTCAGACCGTCTATCTCGTCCCGTCGGTCTTAGACCGTCTGTCTCAGACCAGCTGTCTCAGACCGTCTGTCTCAGACCGTCTATCTCGTCCCGTCTGTCTCAGAACTTCCGTCTCAGACCGTCTGATTCAGACGGTCTGTCTCAGAACGTCTGTCACAGACTGTCTGTCTCAGACCGTCTATCTCAGACCGTCTGTCTGAGACCGTCTGTCTCAGACCGTCTGTCTCACACCGTCTGTCTCAGACCGTCTGTCTTAGACCGTCTGTCTCATACCGTCTGTCTCATACCGTCTGTCTCAGACCGTCTGTCTCAGACCGTCTGTCTCAGACCGTCTGTCTCAGAACGTCTATCTCGTCCCGTCGGTCTCAGACCGTCTGTCTCAGAACGTCTGTCTCAGACCGTCTGTCTCAGACCGTCTGTCTCAGACCGTCTGTCTCAGGCCGTCTGCCTCAGACCGTCTGTCTCAGACCGTCTATCTCGTCCTGTCGGTCTCAGACCGTCTGTCTCAGAACGTCTATCTCGTCCCGTCGGTCTCAGACCGTCTGTCTCAGACCGTCTGTCTCAGACCGTCTGTCTCAGAACAGCTATCTCAGACCGTCGGTCTCAGACCGTCTGTCTCAGAACGTCTATCTCGTCCCGTCGGTCTCAGACCGTCTGTCTCAGACCGTCTGTCTCAGAACGTCTATCTCGTCCCGTCGGTCTCAGGCCGTCTGTCTCAGACCAGCTGTCTCAGACCGTCTGCCTCAGACCGTCTGTTTCATACCGTCTGTCTCACACCGTCTGTCTCAGACCGTCTGCCTCAGACCGTCTGTCTCAGACCGTCTGTCTCAGGCCGTCTGTGTCAGACCGTCTGTCTCAGAGCGTCTGTCTCAGACCGTCTGTCTCAGACCGTCTGTCTCAGACCGTCTGTTGCATACCGTCTGTCTCACACCGTCTGTCTCAGACCGTCTATCTTAAACCGTCTGTCTCAGGCCGTCCGTTTCATTCCGTCGGTCTCAGACCGTCTGTCTCAGACCGTCTGTCTCAGACCGTCTGACTCAGACCGTCTGTCTCACACCGTCTGTCTCAGACCGTCTGTCTCAGACCGTCTGTCTCAGACCGTCTGTCTCAGACCGTCTGTCTCAGACCGTATGTCTGAGACCGTGTGTCTCAGACCGTCTGTCTCAGGCCGTCTGCCTCAGACCGTCTGTCTCAGACCGTCTATCTCGTCCCGTCTGTCTCAGACCGTCTGTCTCAGAACGTCTATCTCCTCCCGTCGGTCTCAGACCGTCTGTCTCAGAACGTCTATCTCGTCCCGTCGGTCTCAGGCCGTCTGTCTCAGACCAGCTGTCTCAGACCGTCTGTCTCTGACCGTCTGTTTCATACCGTCTGTCTCACACCGTCTGTCTCAGACCGTCTGCCTCAGACCGTCTGTCTCAGACCGTCTGTCTCAGACCGTCTGTCTCAGACCGTCTGTCTCAGACCGTCTGTCTCAGACCGTCTGTCTCAGACCGTCTGTCTCAGACCGTCTGTTTCAGAACGTCTGTCTCAGACCGTCTGTCTCAGACCGTCTGTCTCAGACCGTCTGTCTCAGACCGTCTGTCTCAGACCGTCTGTCACAGACCGTCTGTCTCAGACCGTCTGTCTCAGAACGTCTGTCTCGTCCCGTCGGTCTCAGACCGTCTGTCTCAGAACGTCTGTCTCAGACCGTCTGTCTCAGACCGTCTGTCTCAGACCGTCTGTCTCAGGCCGTCTGCCTCAGACCGTCTGTCTCAGACCGTCTATCTCGTCCCGTCTGTCTCAGACCGTCTGTCTCAGAACGTCTATCTCGTCCCGTCGGTCTTAGACCGTCTGTCTCAGAACGTCTATCTCGTCCCGTCGGTCTCAGGCCGTCTGTCTCAGACCGTCTGTCTCAGACCGTCTGTCTCAGACCAGCTATCTCAGACCGTCTGTCTCAGACCGTCTATCTCAGACCGTCTGTCTTAGACCGTCTGTCTCACACCGTCTGTCTCAGACAGTCTGTCTCAGACCGTCTGTCTCAGACCGTCTGTCTCAGAACGTCTATCTCGTCCCGTCGGTCTCAGGCCGTCTGTCTCAGACCAGCTGTCTCAGACCGTCTGTCTCAGACCGTCTGTTTCATACCGTCTGTCTCACACCGTCTGTCTCAGACCGTCTGCCTCAGACCGTCTGTCTCAGACCGTCTGTCTCAGGCCGTCTGCCTCAGACCGTCTGTCTCAGACCGTCTGTCTCAGACCGTCTGTCTCAGACCGTCTGTCTCAGACCGTCAGTCTCAGACCGTCTGTGTCAGACCGTCTGTCTCAGAGCGTCTGTCTCAGACCGTCTGTCTCAGACCGTCTGTCTCAGACCGTCTGTCTCAGACCGTCTGTCTCAGACCAGCTGTCTCAGACCGTCTGTCTCAGACGGTCTGTTGCATACCGTCTGTCTCACACCGTCTGTCTCAGACCGTCTATCTTAAACCGTCTGTCTCAGGCCGTCCGTTTTATTCCGTCGGTCTCAGACCGTCTGTCTCAGACCGTCTGTCTCAGACCGTCTGACTCAGACCGTCTGTCTCACACCGTCTGTCTCAGACCGTCTGTCTCAGACCGTCTGTCTCAGACCGTCTGTCTCAGACCGTCTGTCTCAGACCGTCTATCTCGTCCCGTCGGTCTCAGGCCGTCTGTCTCAGACCAGCTGTCTCAGACCGTCTGTCTCTGACCGTCTGTTTCATACCGTCTGTCTCACACCGTCTGTCTCAGACCGTCTGCCTCAGACCGTCTGTCTCAGACCGTCTGTCTCAGGCCGTCTGCCTCAGACCGTCTGTCTCAGACCGTCTGTCTCGTCCCGTCTGTCTCAGACCGTCTGCCTCAGACCGTCTGTTTCATACCGTCTGTCTCACACCGTCTGTTTCAGACCGTCTGTCTTAGACCGTCTGTCTCATACCGTCTGTCTCATACCGTCTGTCTCAGACCGTCTATCTCGTCCCGTCGGTCTTATACCGTCTGTCTCAGACCAGCTGTCTCAGACCGTCTGTCTCAGACCGTCTATCTCGTCCCGTCTGTCTCAGAACTTCCGTCTCAGACCGTCTGATTCAGACGGTCTGTCGCAGAACGTCTGTCACAGACTGTCTGTCTCAGACCGTCTATCTCAGACCGTCTGTCTGAGACCGTCTGTCTCAGACCGTCTGTCTCACACCGTCTGTCTCAGACCGTCTGTCTCAGACCGTCTGTCTCATACCGTCTGTCTCATACCGTCTGTCTCAGACCGTCTGTCTCAGACCGTCTGTCTCAGACCGTCTGTCTCAGAACGTCTATCTCGTCCCGTCGGTCTCAGACCGTCTGTCTCAGAACGTCTGTCTCAGACCGTCTGTCTCAGACCGTCTGTCTCAGACCGTCTGTCTCAGGCCGTCTGCCTCAGACCGTCTGTCTCAGACCGTCTATCTCGTCCTGTCGGTCTCAGACCGTCTGTCTCAGAACGTCTATCTCGTCCCGTCGGTCTCAGACCGTCTGTCTCAGAACAGCTATCTCAGACCGTCGGTCTCAGACCGTCTGTCTCAGAACGTCTATCTCGTCCCGTCGGTCTCAGACCGTCTGTCTCAGACCGTCTGTCTCAGAACGTCTATCTCGTCCCGTCGGTCTCAGGCCGTCTGTCTCAGACCAGCTGTCTCAGACCGTCTGTCTCAGACCGTCTGTTTCATACCGACTGTCTCACACCGTCTGTCTCAGACCGTCTGCCTCAGACCGTCTGTCTCAGACCGTCTGTCTCAGGCCGTCTGTGTCAGACCGTCTGTCTCAGAGCGTCTGTCTCAGACCGTCTGTCTCAGACCGTCTGTCTCAGACCGTCTGTTGCATACCGTCTGTCTCACACCGTCTGTCTCAGACCGTCTATCTTAAACCGTCTGGCTCAGGCCGTCCGTTTCATTCCGTCGGTCTCAGACCGTCTGTCTCAGACCGTCTGTCTCAGACCGTCTGACTCAGACCGTCTGTTTCATACCGTCTGTCTCACACCGTCTGTCTCAGACCGTCTGTCTTAGACCGTCTGTCTCATACCGTCTGTCTCATACCGTCTGTCTCAGACCGTCTATCTCGTCCCGTCGGTGTTAGACCGTCTGTCTCAGACCAGCTGTCTCAGACCGTCTGTCTCAGACCGTCTATCTCGTCCCGTCTGTCTCAGAACTTCCGTCTCAGACCGTCTGATTCAGACGGTCTGTCTCAGAACGTCTGTCACAGACTGTCTGTCTCAGACCGTCTATCTCAGACCGTCTGTCTGAGACCGTCTGTCTCAGACCGTCTGTCTCAGACCGTCTGTCTCAGACCGTCTGTCTCAGAACGTCTATCTCGTCCCGTCGGTCTCAGGCCGTCTGTCTCAGACCGTCTGTTTCATACCGTCTGTCTCACACCGTCTGTCTCAGACCGTCTGCCTCAGACCGTCTGTCTCAGACCGTCTGTCTCAGGCCGTCTGTGTCAGACCGTCTGTCTCAGAGCGTCTGTCTCAGACCGTCTGTCTCAGACCGTCTGTCTCAGACCGTCTGTTGCATACCGTCTGTCTCACACCGTCTGTCTCAGACCGTCTATCTTAAACCGTCTGTCTCAGGCCGTCCGTTTCATTCCGTCGGTCTCAGACCGTCTGTCTCAGACCGGATGACTCAGACCGTCTGTTTCATACCGTCTGTCTCACACCGTCTGTCTCAGACCGTCTGTCTTAGACCGTCTGTCTCATACCGTCTGTCTCATACCGTCTGTCTCAGACCGTCTATCTCGTCCCGTCGGTCTCAGGCCGTCTGTCTCAGACCAGCTGTCTCAGACCGTCTGTCTCTGACCGTCTGTTTCATACCGTCTGTCTCACACCGTCTGTCTCAGACCGTCTGCCTCAGACCGTCTGTCTCAGACCGTCTGTCTCAGACCGTCTGTCTCAGACCGTCTGTCTCAGACCGTCTGTCTCAGACCGTCTGTCTCAGACCGTCTGTCTCAGAACGTCTGTCTCAGGCCGTCTGTCTCAGACCGTCTGTCTCAGACCGTCTGTCTCAGACCGTCTGTCACAGACCGTCTGTCTCAGACCGTCTGTCTCAGAACGTCTGTCTCGTCCCGTCGGTCTCAGACCGTCTGTCTCAGAACGTCTGTCTCAGACCGTCTGTCTCAGACCGTCTGTCTCAGACCGTCTGTCTCAGGCCGTCTGCCTCAGACCGTCTGTCTCAGACCGTCTATCTCGTCCCGTCTGTCTCAGACCGTCTGTCTCAGAACGTCTATCTCGTCCCGTCGGTCTTAGACCGTCTGTCTCAGAACGTCTATCTCGTCCCGTCGGTCTCAGACCGTCTGTCTCAGACCGTCTGTCTCAGACCGTCTGTCTCAGACCGTCTGTCTCAGACCAGCTATCTCAGACCGTCTGTCTCAGACCGTCTGTCTCAGACCGTCTGTCTTAGACCGTCTGTCTCACACCGTCTGTCTCAGACAGTCTGTCTCAGACCGTCTGTCTCAGACCGTCTGTCTCAGAACGTCTATCTCGTCCCGTCGGTCTCAGGCCGTCTGTCTCAGACCAGCTGTCTCAGACCGTCTGTCTCAGACCGTCTGTTTCATACCGTCTGTCTCACACCGTCTGTCTCAGACCGTCTGCCTCAGACCGTCTGTCTCAGACCGTCTGTCTCAGGCCGTCTGCCTCAGACCGTCTATCTCAGACCGTCTGTCTCAGACCGTCTGTCTCAGACCGTCTGTCTCAGACCGTCTGTCTCAGACCGTCTGTCTCAGACCGTCAGTCTCAGACCGTCTGTGTCAGACCGTCTGTCTCAGAGCGTCTGTCTCAGACCGTCTGTCTCAGACCGTCTGTCTCAGACCGTCTGTCTCAGACCGTCTGTCTCAGACCAGCTGTCTCAGACCGTCTGTCTCAGACGGTCTGTTGCATACCGTCTGTCTCACACCGTCTGTCTCAGACCGTCTATCTTAAACCGTCTGTCTCAGGCCGTCCGTTTTATTCCGTCGGTCTCAGACCGTCTGTATCAGACCGTCTGTCTCAGACCGTCTGACTCAGACCGTCTGTCTCACACCGTCTGTCTCAGACCGTCTGTCTCAGACCGTCTGTCTCAGACCGTCTGTCTCAGACCGTCTGTCTCAGACCGTCTGTCTCAGACCGTCTGTCTCAACCGTCTATCTCGTCCCGTCGGTCTCAGGCCGTCTGTCTCAGACCAGCTGTCTCAGACCGTCTGTCTCTGACCGTCTGTTTCATACCGTCTGTCTCACACCGTCTGTCTCAGACCGTCTGTCTCAGAACGTCTGTCACAGACTGTCTGTCTCAGACCGTCTATCTCAGACCGTCTGTCTGAGACCGTCTGTCTCAGACCGTCTGTCTCACACCGTCTGTCTCAGACCGTCTGTCTTAGACCGTCTGTCTCATACCGTCTGTCTCATACCGTCTGTCTCAGACCGTCTGTCTCAGACCGTCTGTCTCAGACCGTCTGTCTCAGAACGTCTATCTCGTCCCGTCGGTCTCAGACCGTCTGTCTCAGAACGTCTGTCTCAGACCGTCTGTCTCAGACCGTCTGTCTGAGACCGTCTGTCTCAGGCCGTCTGCCTCAGACCGTCTGTCTCAGACCGTCTATCTCGTCCCGTCTGTCTCAGACCGTCTGTCTCAGAACGTCTATCTCGTCCTGTCGGTCTCAGACCGTCTGTCTCAGAACGTCTATCTCGTCCCGTCGGTCTCAGACCGTCTGTCTCAGACCGTCTGTCTCAGAACAGCTATCTCAGACCGTCTGTCTCAGACCGTCTGTCTTAGACCGTCTGTCTCACACCGTCTGTCTCAGACCGTCTGTCTCAGACCGTCTGTCTCAGACCGTCTGTCTCAGACCGTCTGTCTCAGAACGTCTATCTCGTCCCGTCGGTCTCAGGCCGTCTGTCTCAGACCAGCTGTCTCAGACCGTCTGTCTCAGACCGTCTGTTTCATACCGTCTGTCTCACACCGTCTGTCTCAGACCGTCTGTCTCAGACCGTCTGTCTCAGACCGTCTGTCTCAGACCGTCTGTCTCAGACCGTCTGTCTCAACCGTCTATCTCGTCCCGTCGGTCTCAGGCCGTCTGTCTCAGACCAGCTGTCTCAGACCGTCTGTCTCTGACCGTCTGTTTCATACCGTCTGTCTCACACCGTCTGTCTCAGACCGTCTGTCTCAGAACGTCTGTCACAGACTGTCTGTCTCAGACCGTCTATCTCAGACCGTCTGTCTGAGACCGTCTGTCTCAGACCGTCTGTCTCACACCGTCTGTCTCAGACCGTCTGTCTTAGACCGTCTGTCTCATACCGTCTGTCTCATACCGTCTGTCTCAGACCGTCTGTCTCAGACCGTCTGTCTCAGACCGTCTGTCTCAGAACGTCTATCTCGTCCCGTCGGTCTCAGACCGTCTGTCTCAGAACGTCTGTCTCAGACCGTCTGTCTCAGACCGTCTGTCTGAGACCGTCTGTCTCAGGCCGTCTGCCTCAGACCGTCTGTCTCAGACCGTCTATCTCGTCCCGTCTGTCTCAGACCGTCTGTCTCAGAACGTCTATCTCGTCCTGTCGGTCTCAGACCGTCTGTCTCAGAACGTCTATCTCGTCCCGTCGGTCTCAGACCGTCTGTCTCAGACCGTCTGTCTCAGAACAGCTATCTCAGACCGTCTGTCTCAGACCGTCTGTCTCAGACCGTCTGTCTTAGACCGTCTGTCTCACACCGTCTGTCTCAGACCGTCTGTCTCAGACCGTCTGTCTCAGACCGTCTGTCTCAGAACGTCTATCTCGTCCCGTCGGTCTCAGGCCGTCTGTCTCAGACCAGCTGTCTCAGACCGTCTGTCTCAGACCGTCTGTTTCATACCGTCTGTCTCACACCGTCTGTCTCAGACCGTCTGCCTCAGACCGTCTGTCTCAGACCGTCTGTCTCAGGCCGTCTGCCTCAGACCGTCTGTCTCAGACCGTCAGTCTCAGACCGTCTGTCTCAGACCGTCTGTCTCAGAGCGTCTGTCTCAGACCGTCTGTCTCAGACCGTCTGTCTCAGACCAGCTGTCTCAGACCGTCTGTCTCAGACCGTCTGTTGCATACCGTCTGTCTCACACCGTCTGTCTCAGACCGTCTATCTTAAACCGTCTGTCTCAGGCCGTCCGTTTCATTCCGTCGGTCTCAGACCGTCTGTCTCAGACCGTCTGTCTCAGACCGTCTGTCTCAGACCGTCTGTCTCAGACCGTCTGTCTCAGACCGTCTGTCTCAGACCGTCTGTCTCAGACCGTCTGTCTCACACCGTCTGTCTCAGATCGTCTGTCTCAGACCGTCTGTCTCAGACCATCTGTCTCAGGCCGTGTGTCTCAGACCGTCTGTCTCAGGCCGTCTGCCTCAGACCGTCTGTCTCAGACCGTCTATCTCGTCCCGTCTGTCTCAGACCGTCTGTCTCAGAACGTCTATCTCGTCCCGTCGGTCTCAGACCGTCTGTCTCAGAACGTCTATCTCGTCCCGTCGGTCTCAGGCCGTCTGTCTCAGACCAGCTGTCTCAGACCGTCTGTCTCTGACCGTCTGTTTCATACCGTCTGTCTCACACCGTCTGTCTCAGACCGTCTGTCTCAGACCGTCTGTCTCAGACCAGCTGTCTCAGACCGTCTGTCTCAGACCGTCTGTTGCATACCGTCTGTCTCACACCGTCTGTCTCAGACCGTCTATCTTAAACCGTCTGTCTCAGGCCGTCCGTTTCATTCCGTCGGTCTCAGACCGTCTGTCTCTGACCGTCTGTCTCAGACCGTCTGTCTCAGACCGTCTGTCTCAGACCGTCTGTCTCAGACCGTCTGTCTCAGACCGTCTGTCTCACACCGTCTGTCTCAGATCGTCTGTCTCAGACCGTCTGTCTCAGACCATCTGTCTCAGGCCGTGTGTCTCAGACCGTCTGTCTCAGGCCGTCTGCCTCAGACCGTCTGTCTCAGACCGTCTATCTCGTCCCGTCTGTCTCAGACCGTCTGTCTCAGAACGTCTATCTCGTCCCGTCGGTCTCAGACCGTCTGTCTCAGAACGTCTATCTCGTCCCGTCGGTCTCAGGCCGTCTGTCTCAGACCAGCTGTCTCAGACCGTCTGTCTCTGACCGTCTGTTTCATACCGTCTGTCTCACACCGTCTGTCTCAGACCGTCTGTCTTAGTCCGTCTGTCTCACACCGTCTGTCTCAGACCGTCTGTCTCAGACTGTCTGCCTCAGACCGACTGTCTCAGAGCGTCTGTCTCAGACCGTCTGTCTCAGACCGTCTGTCTCAGACCGTCTGTTTCATACCGTCTGTCTCACACCGTCTGTCTCAGACCGTCTGTCTTAGACCGTCTGTCTCACACCGTCTGTCTCAGACCGTCTGTCTCAGACTGTCTGTCTCAGACCGTCTGTCTCAGAACGTCTATCTCGTCCCGTCGGTCTCAGGCCGTCTGTCTCAGACCAGCTGTCTCAGACCGTCTGTCTCAGACCGTCTATCTCGTCCCGTCGGTTTTAGACCGTCTGTCTCAGACCAGCTGTCTCAGACCGTCTGTTTCATACCGTCTGTCTCACACCGTCTGTCTCAGACCGTCTGTCTCAGACCGTCTGTCTCAGACCAGCTGTCTCAGACCGTCTGTCTCTGACCGTCTGTTTCATACCGTCTGTCTCACACCGTCTGTCTCAGACCGTCTGTCTTAGTCCGTCTGTCTCACACCGTCTGTCTCAGACCGTCTGTCTCAGACTGTCTGCCTCAGACCGACTGTCTCAGAGCGTCTGTCTCAGACCGTCTGTCTCAGACCGTCTGTCTCAGACCGTCTGTTTCATACCGTCTGTCTCACACCGTCTGTCTCAGACCGTCTGTCTTAGACCGTCTGTCTCACACCGTCTGTCTCAGACCGTCTGTCTCAGACTGTCTGTCTCAGACCGTCTGTCTCAGAACGTCTATCTCGTCCCGTCGGTCTCAGGCCGTCTGTCTCAGACCAGCTGTCTCAGACCGTCTGTCTCAGACCGTTTATCTCGTCCCGTCGGTTTTAGACCGTCTGTCTCAGACCAGCTGTCTCAGACCGTCTGTTTCATACCGTCTGTCTCACACCGTCTGTCTCAGACCGTCTGTCTTAGTCCGTCTGTCTCACACCGTCTGTCTCACACCGTCTGTCTCAGACTGTCTGTCTCAGACCGTCTGTCTCAGAGGGTCTGTCTCAGACCGTCTGTCTCAGACCGTCTGTCTCAGACCGTCTGTTTCATACCGTCTGTCTCACACCGTCTGTCTCAGACCGTCTGTCTTAGTCCGTCTGTCTCACACCGTCTGTCTCACACCGTCTGTCTCAGACCGTCTGTCTTAGACCGTCTGTCTCATACCGTCTGTCTCATACCGTCTGTCTCAGACCGTCTATCTCGTCCCGTCGGTCTTAGACCGTCTGTCTCAGACCAGCTGTCTCAGACCGTCTGTCTCAGATCGTCTATCTCGTCCCGTCTGTCTCAGAACTTCCGTCTCAGACCGTCTGATTCAGACGGTCTGTCTCAGAACGTCTGTCACAGACTGTCTGTCTCAGACCGTCTATCTCAGACCGTCTGTCTGAGACCGTCTGTCTCAGACCGTCTGTCTCACACCGTCTGTCTCAGACCGTCTGTCTTAGACCGTCTGTCTCATACCGTCTGTCTCATACCGTCTGTCTCAGACCGTCTGCCTCAGACCGTCTGTCTCAGACCGTCTATCTCGTCCCGTCTGTCTCAGACCGTCTGTCTCAGAACGTCTATCTCGTCCCGTCGGTCTCAGACCGTCTGTCTCAGAACGTCTATCTCGTCCCGTCGGTCTCAGGCCGTCTGTCTCAGACCAGCTGTCTCATACCGTCTGTCTCACACCGTCTGTCTCAGACCGTCTGTCTTAGTCCGTCTGTCTCACACCGTCTGTCTCAGACCGTCTGTCTCAGACTGTCTGCCTCAGACCGACTGTCTCAGAGCGTCTGTCTCAGACCGTCTGTCTCAGACCGTCTGTCTCAGACCGTCTGTTTCATACCGTCTGTCTCACACCGTCTGTCTCAGACCGTCTGTCTTAGACCGTCTGTCTCACACCGTCTGTCTCAGACCGTCTGTCTCAGACTGTCTGTCTCAGACCGTCTGTCTCAGAACGTCTATCTCGTCCCGTCGGTCTCAGGCCGTCTGTCTCAGACCAGCTGTCTCAGACCGTCTGTCTCAGACCGTCTATCTCGTCCCGTCGGTTTTAGACCGTCTGTCTCAGACCAGCTGTCTCAGACCGTCTGTTTCATACCGTCTGTCTCACACCGTCTGTCTCAGACCGTCTGTCTCAGACCGTCTGTCTCAGACCAGCTGTCTCAGACCGTCTGTCTCTGACCGTCTGTTTCATACCGTCTGTCTCACACCGTCTGTCTCAGACCGTCTGTCTTAGTCCGTCTGTCTCACACCGTCTGTCTCAGACCGTCTGTCTCAGACTGTCTGCCTCAGACCGACTGTCTCAGAGCGTCTGTCTCAGACCGTCTGTCTCAGACCGTCTGTCTTAGACCGTCTGTCTCACACCGTCTGTCTCAGACCGTCTGTCTCAGACTGTCTGTCTCAGACCGTCTGTCTCAGAACGTCTATCTCGTCCCGTCGGTCTCAGGCCGTCTGTCTCAGACCAGCTGTCTCAGACCGTCTGTCTCAGACCGTTTATCTCGTCCCGTCGGTTTTAGACCGTCTGTCTCAGACCAGCTGTCTCAGACCGTCTGTTTCATACCGTCTGTCTCACACCGTCTGTCTCAGACCGTCTGTCTTAGTCCGTCTGTCTCACACCGTCTGTCTCACACCGTCTGTCTCAGACTGTCTGTCTCAGACCGTCTGTCTCAGAGGGTCTGTCTCAGACCGTCTGTCTCAGACCGTCTGTCTCAGACCGTCTGTTTCATACCGTCTGTCTCACACCGTCTGTCTCAGACCGTCTGTCTTAGTCCGTCTGTCTCACACCGTCTGTCTCACACCGTCTGTCTCAGACCGTCTGTCTTAGACCGTCTGTCTCATACCGTCTGTCTCATACCGTCTGTCTCAGACCGTCTATCTCGTCCCGTCGGTCTTAGACCGTCTGTCTCAGACCAGCTGTCTCAGACCGTCTGTCTCAGATCGTCTATCTCGTCCCGTCTGTCTCAGAACTTCCGTCTCAGACCGTCTGATTCAGACGGTCTGTCTCAGAACGTCTGTCACAGACTGTCTGTCTCAGACCGTCTATCTCAGACCGTCTGTCTGAGACCGTCTGTCTCAGACCGTCTGTCTCACACCGTCTGTCTCAGACCGTCTGTCTTAGACCGTCTGTCTCATACCGTCTGTCTCATACCGTCTGTCTCAGACCGTCTGTCTCAGACCGTCTGTCTCAGACCGTCTGTCTCAGAACGTCTATCTCGTCCCGTCGGTCTCAGACCGTCTGTCTCAGAACGTCTGTCTCAGACCGTCTGTCTCAGACCGTCTGTCTCAGACCGTCTGTCTCAGGCCGTCTGCCTCAGACCGTCTGTCTCAGACCGACTATCTCGTCCCGTCTGTCTCAGACCGTCTGTCTCAGAACGTCTATCTCGTCCTGTCGGTCTCAGACCGTCTGTCTCAGAACGTCTATCTCGTCCCGTCGGTCTCAGACCGTCTGTCTCAGACCGTCTGTCTCAGAACAGCTATCTCAGACCGTCGGTCTCAGACCGTCTGTCTCAGAACGTCTATCTCGTCCCGTCGGTCTCAGACCGTCTGTCTCAGACCGTCTGTCTCAGAACAGCTATCTCAGACCGTCTGTCTCAGACCGTCTGTCTCAGACCGTCTGACTTAGACCGTCTGTCTCACACCGTCTGTCTCAGACCGTCTGTCTCAGACCGTCTGTCTCAGAACGTCTATCTCGTCCCGTCGGTCTCAGGCCGTCTGTCTCAGACCAGCTGTCTCAGACCGTCTGTCTCAGACCGTCTGTTTCATACCGTCTGTCTCACACCGTCTGTCTCAGACCGTCTGCCTCAGACCGTCTGTCTCAGACCGTCTGTCTCAGGCCGTCTGCCTCAGACCGTCTGTCTCAGACCGTCAGTCTCAGACCGTCTGTCTCAGACCGTCTGTCTCAGAGCGTCTGTCTCAGACCGTCTGTCTCAGACCGTCTGTCTCAGACCAGCTGTCTCAGACCGTCTGTCTCAGACCGTCTGTTGCATACCGTCTGTCTCACACCGTCTGTCTCAGACCGTCTATCTTAAACCGTCTGTCTCAGGCCGTCCGTTTCATTCCGTCGGTCTCAGACCGTCTGTCTCAGACCGTCTGTCTCAGACCGTCTGTCTCAGACCGTCTGTCTCAGACCGTCTGTCTCAGACCGTCTGTCTCACACCGTCTGTCTCAGATCGTCTGTCTCAGACCGTCTGTCTCAGACCGTCTGTCTCAGACCGTGTGTCTCAGACCGTCTGTCTCAGGCCGTCTGCCTCAGACCGTCTGTCTCAGACCGTCTATCTCGTCCCGTCTGTCTCAGACCGTCTGTCTCAGAACGTCTATCTCGTCCCGTCGGTCTCAGACCGTCTGTCTCAGAACGTCTATCTCGTCCCGTCGGTCTCAGGCCGTCTGTCTCAGACCAGCTGTCTCAGACCGTCTGTCTCTGACCGTCTGTTTCATACCGTCTGTCTCACACCGTCCGTCTCAGACCGTCTGTCTTAGTCCGTCTGTCTCACACCGTCTGTCTCAGACCGTCCGTCTCAGACTGTCTGTCTCAGACCGTCTGTCTCAGAGCGTCTGTCTCAGACCGTCTGTCTCAGACCGTCTGTCTCAGACCGTCTGTTTCATACCGTCTGTCTCACACCGTCTGTCTCAGACCGTCTGTCTTAGTCCGTCTGTCTCACACCGTCTGTCTCAGACCGTCTGTCTCAGACTGTCTGTCTCAGACCGTCTGTCTCAGACTGTCTGTCTCAGACCGTCTGTCTCAGAACGTCTATCTCGTCCCGTCGGTCTCAGGCCGTCTGTCTCAGACCAGCTGTCTCAGACCGTCTGTTTCATACCGTCTGTCTCACACCGTCTGTCTCGGACCGTCTGCCTCAGACCGTCTGTCTCAGACCGTCTGTCTCAGACCGTCTGTCTCAGACCGTCAGTCTCAGACCGTCTGTCTCAGACCGTCTGTCTCAGAGCGTCTGTCTCAAACCGTCTGTCTCAGACCGTCTGTCTCAGACCAGCTGTCTCAGACCGTCTGTTGCATACCGTCTGTCTCACACCGTCCGTCTCAGACCGTCTGTCTTAGACCGACTGTCTCATACCGTCTGTCTCATACCATCTGTCTCAGACCGTCTATCTCGTCCCGTCGGTCTTAGACCGTCTGTCTCAGACCAGCTGTCTCAGACCGTCTGTCTCAGACCGTCTATCTCGTCCCGTCTGTCTCAGAACTTCCGTCTCAGACCGTCTGCTTCAGACTGTCTGTCTCAGAACGTCTGTAACAGACTGTCTGTCTCAGACCGTCTGTCTGAGACCGTCTGTCTCACACCGTCTGTCTCAGACCGTCTGTCTCAGACCGCCTGTCTCAGACCGTCTGTCTCAGAACGTCTATCTCGTCCCGTCGGTCTCAGACCGTCTGTCTCAGAACGTCTGTCTCAGACCGTCTGTCTCAGACCGTCTGTCTCAGGCCGTCTGCCTCAGACCGTCTGTCTCAGACCGTCTATCTCGTCCCGTCTGTCTCAGACCGTCTGTCTCAGAACGTCTATCTCGTCCCGTCGGTCTCAGACCGTCTGTCTCAGAACGTCTATCTCGTCCCGTCGGTCTCAGACCGTCTGTCTCAGACCGTCTGTCTCAGAACAGCTATCTCAGACCGTCTGTCTCAGACCGTCTGTCTCAGACCGTCTGTCTTAGACCGTCTGTCTCACACCGTCTGTCTCAGACCGTCTGTCTCAGACCGTCTGTCTCAGACCGTCTGTCTCAGAACGTCTATCTCGTCCCGTCGGTCTCAGGCCGTCTGTCTCAGACCAGCTGTCTCAGACCGTCTGTCTCAGACCGTCTGTTTCATACCGTCTGTCTCACACCGTCTGTCTCAGACGGTCTGCCTCAGACCGTCTGTCTCAGACCGTCTGTCTCAGGCCGTCTGCCTCAGACCGCCTGTCTCAGACCGTCTGTCTCAGACCGTCTGTCTCAGACCGTCAGTCTCAGACCGTCTGTCTCAGACCTTCTGTCTCAGAGCTTCTGTCTCAGACCGTCTGTCTCAGACCGTCTGTCTCAGACCAGCTGTCTCAGACCGTCTGTCTCAGACCGTCTGTTGCATACCGTCTGTCTCACACCGTCTGTCTCAGACCGTCTGTCTCAGAACGTCTATCTCGTCCCGTCGGTCTCAGACCGTCTGTCTCAGAACGTCTATCTCGTCCCGTCGGTCTCAGGCCGTCTGTCTCAGACCAGCTGTCTCAGACCGTCTGTCTCAGACCGTCTGTTTCATACCGTCTGTCTCACACCGTCTGTCTCGGACCGTCTGCCTCAGACCGTCTGTATCAGACCGTCTGTCTCAGACCGTCTGTCTCAGACCGTCTGTCTTAGACCGTCTGTCTCATACCGTCTGTCTCATACCATCTGTCTCAGACCGTCTATCTCGTCCCGTCGGTCTTAGACCGTCTGTCTCAGACCAGCTGTCTCAGACCGTCTGTCTCAGACCGTCTATCTCGTCCCGTCTGTCTCAGAACTTCCGTCTCAGAACTTCCGTCTCAGACCGTCTGCTTCAGACTGTCTGTCTCAGAACGTCTGTCACAGACTGTCTGTCTCAGACCGTCTGTCTGAGACCGTCTGTCTCAGACCGTCTGTCTGAGACCGTCTGTCTCAGACCGTCTGTCTCCGACCGTCTGTCTCAGACCGTCTGTCTCAGACCGTCTGTCTCAGACCGTCTGTCTCGGACCGTCTGTCTCAGACCGTCTGTCTCAGAACGTCTATCTCGTCCCGTCGGTCTCAGACCGTCTGCCTCAGACCGTCTGTTTCATACCGTATGTCTCAGACCGTCTGTCTCAGACCGTCTGTCTCAGACCGTCTGTCTCAGACCGTCTGTCTCAGACCGTCTGTCTCAGAACGTCTATCTCGTCCCGTCGGTCTCAGACCGTCTGTCTCAGAACGTCTGTCTCAGACCGTCTGTCTCAGACCGTCTGTCTCAGACCGTCTGTCTCAGGCCGTCTGCCTCAGACCGTCTGTCTCAGACCGACTATCTCGTCCCGTCTGTCTCAGACCGTCTGTCTCAGAACGTCTATCTCGTCCTGTCGGTCTCAGACCGTCTGTCTCAGAACGTCTATCTCGTCCCGTCGGTCTCGTCCCGTCGGTCTCAGGCCGTCTGTCTCAGACCAGCTGTCTCAGACCGTCTGTCTCAGACCGTCTGTTTCATACCGTCTGTCTCACACCGTCTGTCTCAGACCGTCTGCCTCAGACCGTCTGTCTCAGACCGTCTGTCTCAGGCCGTCTGCCTCAGACCGTCTGTCTCAGACCGTCAGTCTCAGACCGTCTGTCTCAGACCGTCTGTCTCAGAGCGTCTGTCTCAGACCGTCTGTCTCAGACCGTCTGTCTCAGACCAGCTGTCTCAGACCGTCTGTCACAGACCGTCTGTTGCATACCGTCTGTCTCACACCGTCTGTCTCAGACCGTCTATCTTAAACCGTCTGTCTCAGGCCGTCCGTTTCATTCCGTCGGTCTCAGACCGTCTGTCTCAGACCGTCTGTCTCAGACCGTCTGTCTCAGACCGTCTGTCTCAGACCGTCTGTCTCAGACCGTCTGTCTCAGACCGTCTGTCTCACACCGTCTGTCTCAGATCGTCTGTCTCAGACCGTCTGTCTCAGACCGTCTGTCTCAGACCGTGTGTCTCAGACCGTCTGTCTCAGGCCGTCTGCCTCAGACCGTCTGTCTCAGACCGTCTATCTCGTCCCGTCTGTCTCAGACCGTCTGTCTCAGAACGTCTATCTCGTCCCGTCGGTCTCAGACCGTCTGTCTCAGAACGTCTATCTCGTCCCGTCGGTCTCAGGCCGTCTGTCTCAGACCAGCTGTCTCAGACCGTCTGTCTCTGACCGTCTGTTTCATACCGTCTGTCTCACACCGTCCGTCTCAGACCGTCTGTCTCAGACCGTCTGTTTCATACCGTCTGTCTCACACCGTCTGTCTCAGACCGTCTGTCTTAGTCCGTCTGTCTCACACCGTCTGTCTCAGACCGTCTGTCTCAGACTGTCTGTCTCAGACCGTCTGTCTCAGAACGTCTATCTCGTCCCGTCGGTCTCAGGCCGTCTGTCTCAGACCAGCTGTCTCAGACCGTCTGTCTCAGACCGTCTGTTTCATACCGTCTGTCTCACACCGTCTGTCTCGGACCGTCTGCCTCAGACCGTCTGTCTCAGACCGTCTGTCTCAGACCGTCTGTCTCAGACCGTCAGTCTCAGACCGTCTGTCTCAGACCGTCTGTCTCAGAGCGTCTGTCTCAAACCGTCTGTCTCAGACCGTCTGTCTCAGACCAGCTGTCTCAGACCGTCTGTTGCATACCGTCTGTCTCACACCGTCCGTCTCAGACCGTCTGTCTCAGACCGTCTGTCTTAGACCGACTGTCTCATACCGTCTGTCTCATACCATCTGTCTCAGACCGTCTATCTCGTCCCGTCGGTCTTAGACCGTCTGTCTCAGACCAGCTGTCTCAGACCGTCTGTCTCAGACCGTCTATCTCGTCCCGTCTGTCTCAGAACTTCCGTCTCAGACCGTCTGCTTCAGACTGTCTGTCTCAGAACGTCTGTAACAGACTGTCTGTCTCAGACCGTCTGTCTGAGACCGTCTGTCTCACACCGTCTGTCTCAGACCGTCTGTCTCAGACCGTCTGTCTCAGACCGTCTGTCTCAGAACGTCTATCTCGTCCCGTCGGTCTCAGACCGTCTGTCTCAGAACGTCTGTCTCAGACCGTCTGTCTCAGACCGTCTGTCTCAGACCGTCTGTCTCAGGCCGTCTGCCTCAGACCGTCTGTCTCAGACCGTCTATCTCGTCCCGTCTGTCTCAGACCGTCTGTCTCAGAACGTCTATCTCGTCCCGTCGGTCTCAGACCGTCTGTCTCAGAACGTCTATCTCGTCCCGTCGGTCTCAGACCGTCGGTCTCAGACCGTCTGTCTCAGACCGTCTGTCTCAGAACAGCTATCTCAGACCGTCTGTCTCAGACCGTCTGTCTCAGACCGTCTGTCTTAGACCGTCTGTCTCAGACCGTCTGTCTCAGACCGTCTGTCTCAGACCGTCTGTCTCAGGCCGTCTGCCTCAGACCGTCTGTCTCAGACCGACTATCTCGTCCCGTCTGTCTCAGACCGTCTGTCTCAGAACGTCTATCTCGTCCTGTCGGTCTCAGACCGTCTGTCTCAGAACGTCTATCTCGTCCCGTCGGTCTCAGACCGTCTGTCTCAGACCGTCTGTCTCAGAACAGCTATCTCAGACCGTCGGTCTCAGACCGTCTGTCTCAGAACGTCTATCTCGTCCCGTCGGTCTCAGACCGTCTGTCTCAGACCGTCTGTCTCAGACCGTCTGTCTCAGAACAGCTATCTCAGACCGTCTGTCTCAGACCGTCTGTCTCAGACCGTCTGACTTAGACCGTCTGTCTCACACCGTCTGTCTCAGACCGTCTGTCTCAGACCGTCTGTCTCAGAACGTCTATCTCGTCCCGTCGGTCTCAGGCCGTCTGTCTCAGACCAGCTGTCTCAGACCGTCTGTCTCAGACCGTCTGTTTCATACCGTCTGTCTCACACCGTCTGTCTCAGACCGTCTGCCTCAGACCGTCTGTCTCAGACCGTCTGTCTCAGGCCGTCTGCCTCAGACCGTCTGTCTCAGACCGTCAGTCTCAGACCGTCTGTCTCAGACCGTCTGTCTTAGACCGTCTGTCTCACACCGTCTGTCTCAGACCGTCTGTCTCAGACCGTCTGTCTCAGACCGTCTGTCTCAGAATGTCTATCTCGTCCCGTCGGTCTCAGGCCGTCTGTCTCAGACCAGCTGACTCAGACCGTCTGTCTCAGACCGTCTGTTTCATACCGTCTGTCTCACACCGTCTGTCTCAGACCCTCTGCCTCAGACCGTCTGTCTCAGACCGTCTGTCTCAGGCCATCTGCCTCAGACCGTCTGTCTCAGACCGTCTGTCTCAGACCGTCTGTCTCAGACCGTCAGTCTCAGACCGTCTGTCTCAGACCGTCAGTCTCAGACCGTCTGTCTCAGGCCGTCTGCCTCAGACCGCCTGTCTCAGACCGTCTGTCTCAGACCGTCTGTCTCAGACCGTCAGTCTCAGACCGTCTGTCTCAGACCTTCTGTCTCAGAGCTTCTGTCTCAGACCGTCTGTCTCAGACCGTCTGGTTCAGACTGTCTGTCTCAGAACGTCTGTCACAGACTGTCTGTCTCAGACCGTCTGTCTGAGACCGTCTGTCTCAGACCGTCTGTCTGAGACCGTCTGTCTCAGACCGTCTGTCTCCGACCGTCTGTCTCAGACCGTCTGTCTCAGACCGTCTGTCTCAGACCGTCTGTCTCGGACCGTCTGTCTCAGACCGTCTGTCTCAGAACGTCTATCTCGTCCCGTCGGTCTCAGACCGTCTGCCTCAGACCGTCTGTTTCATACCGTCTGTCTCACACCGTCTGTCTCGGACCGTCTGTCTCAGACCGTCTGTCTCAGACCGTCGGTCTCAGACCGTCTGTCTCAGAACGTCTATCTCGTCCCGTCGGTCTCAGGCCGTCTGTCTCAGACCAGCTGTCTCAGACCGTCTGTCTCTGACCGTCTGTTTCATACCGTCTGTCTCACACCGTCTGTCTCAGACCGTCTGCCTCAGACCGTCTGTCTCAGACCGTCTGTCTCAGGCCGTCTGCCTCAGACCGTCTGTCTCAGACCGTCTGTCTCGTCCCGTCTGTCTCAGAACGTCTATCTCGTCCCGTCGGTCTCAGACCGTCTGTCTCAGAACAGCTATCTCAGACCGTCTGTCTCAGACCGTCTGTCTCAGACCGTCTGTCTTAGACCGTCTGTCTCACACCGTCTGTCTCAGACCGTCTGTCTCAGACCGTCTGTCTCAGACCGTCTGTCTCAGAACGTCTATCTCGTCCCGTCGGTCTCAGGCCGTCTGTCTCAGACCAGCTGTCTCAGACCGTCTGTCTCAGACCGTCTGTTTCATACCGTCTGTCTCAGACCGTCTGTCTCAGACCGTCTGTCTTAGACCGTCTGTCTCACACCGTCTGTCTCAGACCGTCTGTTTCATACCGTCTGTCTCACACCGTCTGTCTCAGACCCTCTGCCTCAGACCGTCTGTCTCAGACCGTCTGTCTCAGGCCATCTGCCTCAGACCGTCTGTCTCAGACCGTCTGTCTCAGACCGTCTGTCTCAGACCGTCAGTCTCAGACCGTCTGTCTCAGACCGTCAGTCTCAGACCGTCTGTCTCAGACCGTCTGTCTCAGAGCGTCTGTCTCAGACCGTCTGTCTCAGACCGTCTGTCTCAGACCAGCTGTCTCAGACCGTCTGTCTCAGACCGTCTGTTGCATACCGTCTGTCTCACACCGTTTGTCTCAGACCGTCTATCTTAAACCGTCTGTCTCAGGCCGTCCGTTTCATTCCGTCGGTCTCAGACCGTCTGTCTCAGACCGTCTGTCTCAGACCGTCTGTCTCAGACCGTCTGTCTCAGACCGTCTGTCTCAGACCGTCTGTCTCACACCGTCTGTCTCAGATCGTCTGTCTCAGACCGTCTGTCTCGGACCGTCTGTCTGAGACCGTCTGTCTCAGACCGTCTGTTTCATACCGTCTATCTCACACCGTCTGTCTCAGACCGTTTGTCTTAGACCGTCTGTCTCATACCGTCTGTTTCATACCGTCTGTCTCAGACCGTCTGTCTCAGAACGTCTATCTCGTCCCGTCAGTCTCAGACCGTCTGTCTCAGACCGTCTGTCTCAGAGCGTCTGTCTCAGACCGTCTGTCTCAGACCGTCTGTCTCAGACCAGCTGTCTCAGACCGTCTGTCTCAGACCGTCTGTTGCATACCGTCTGTCTCACACCGTTTGTCTCAGACCGTCTATCTTAAACCGTCTGTCTCAGGCCGTCCGTTTCATTCCGTCGGTCTCAGACCGTCTGTCTCAGACCGTCTGTCTCAGACCGTCTGTCTCAGACCGTCTGTCTCAGACCGTCTGTCTCAGACCGTCTGTCTCAGACCGTCTGTCTCACACCGTCTGTCTCAGATCGTCTGTCTCAGACCGTCTGTCTCGGACCGTCTGTCTCAGACCGTCTGTCTCAGACCGTCTGTTTCATACCGTCTATCTCACACCGTCTGTCTCAGACCGTTTGTCTTAGACCGTCTGTCTCATACCGTCTGTTTCATACCGTCTGTCTCAGACCGTCTGTCTCAGAACGTCTATCTCGTCCCGTCGGTCTCAGACCGTCTGTCTCAGAACGTCTGTCTCAGACCGTCTGTCTCAGACCGTCTGTTTCAGACCGTCTGTCTCAGGCCGTCTGCCTCAGACCGTCTGTCTCAGACCGTCTATCTCGTCCCGTCTGTCTCAGACCGTCTGTCTCAGAACGTCTATCTCGTCCCGTCGGTCTCAGACCGTCTGCCTCAGACCGTCTGTCTCAGACCGTCTGTCTCAGGCCATCTGCCTCAGACCGTCTGTCTCAGACCGTCTGTCTCAGACCGTCTGTCTCAGACCGTCTGTCTCAGACCGTCTGTCTCAGACCGTCTGTCTCAGACCGTCTGTCTCAGAACGTCTATCTCGTCCCGTCGGTCTCAGGCCGTCTGTCTCAGACCAGCTGTCTCAGACCGTCTGTGTCAGACCGTCTGTCTTAGACCGTCTGTCTCATACCGTCTGTCTCATACCATCTGTCTCAGACCGTCTATCTCGTCCCGTCGGTCTTAGACCGTCTGTCTCAGACCAGCTGTCTCAGACCGTCTGTCTCAGACCGTCTATCTCGTCCCGTCTGTCTCAGAACTTCCGTCTCAGAACTTCCGTCTCAGACCGTCTGGTTCAGACTGTCTGTCTCAGAACGTCTGTCACAGACTGTCTGTCTCAGACCGTCTGTCTGAGACCGTCTGTCTCAGACCGTCTGTCTGAGACCGTCTGTCTCAGACCGTCTGTCTCCGACCGTCTGTCTCAGACCGTCTGTCTCAGACCGTCTGTCTCAGACCGTCTGTCTCGGACCGTCTGTCTCAGACCGTCTGTCTCAGAACGTCTATCTCGTCCCGTCGGTCTCAGGCCGTCTGCCTCAGACCGTCTGTTTCATACCGTCTGTCTCACACCGTCTGTCTCGGACCGTCTGTCTCAGACCGTCTGTCTCAGACCGTCGGTCTCAGACCGTCTGTCTCAGAACGTCTATCTCGTCCCGTCGGTCTCAGGCCGTCTGTCTCAGACCAGCTGTCTCAGACCGTCTGTCTCTGACCGTCTGTTTCATACCGTCTGTCTCACACCGTCTGTCTCAGACCGTCTGCCTCAGACCGTCTGTCTCAGACCGTCTGTCTCAGGCCGTCTGCCTCAGACCGTCTGTCTCAGACCGTCTGTCTCGTCCCGTCTGTCTCAGAACGTCTATCTCGTCCCGTCGGTCTCAGACCGTCTGTCTCAGAACAGCTATCTCAGACCGTCTGTCTCAGACCGTCTGTCTCAGACCGTCTGTCTTAGACCGTCTGTCTCACACCGTCTGTCTCAGACCGTCTGTCTCAGACCGTCTGTCTCAGACCGTCTGTCTCAGAACGTCTATCTCGTCCCGTCGGTCTCAGGCCGTCTGTCTCAGACCAGCTGTCTCAGACCGTCTGTCTCAGACCGTCTGTTTCATACCGTCTGTCTCAGACCGTCTGTCTCAGACCGTCTGTCTTAGACCGTCTGTCTCACACCGTCTGTCTCAGACCGTCTGTCTCAGACCGTCTGTCTCAGACCGTCTGTCTCAGAATGTCTATCTCGTCCCGTCGGTCTCAGGCCGTCAGTCTCAGACCAGCTGACTCAGACCGTCTGTCTCAGACCGTCTGTTTCATACCGTCTGTCTCACACCGTCTGTCTCAGACCCTCTGCCTCAGACCGTCTGTCTCAGACCATCTGTCTCAGGCCATCTGCCTCAGACCGTCTGTCTCAGACCGTCTGTCTCAGACCGTCTGTCTCAGACCGTCAGTCTCAGACCGTCTGTCTCAGACCGTCAGTCTCAGACCGTCTGTCTCAGACCGTCTGTCTCAGAGCGTCTGTCTCAGACCGTCTGTCTCAGACCGTCTGTCTCAGACCAGCTGTCTCAGACCGTCTGTCTCAGACCGTCTGTTGCATACCGTCTGTCTCACACCGTTTGTCTCAGACCGTCTATCTTAAACCGTCTGTCTCAGGCCGTCCGTTTCATTCCGTCGGTCTCAGACCGTCTGTCTCAGACCGTCTGTCTCAGACCGTCTGTCTCAGACCGTCTGTCTCAGACCGTCTGTCTCAGACCGTCTGTTTCATACCGTCTGTCTCACACCGTCTGTCTCAGACCCTCTGCCTCAGACCGTCTGTCTCAGACCATCTGTCTCAGGCCATCTGCCTCAGACCGTCTGTCTCAGACCGTCTGTCTCAGACCGTCTGTCTCAGACCGTCTGTCTCAGACCGTCTGTCTCAGACCGTCTGTCTCACACCGTCTGTCTCAGATCGTCTGTCTCAGACCGTCTGTCTCGGACCGTCTGTCTGAGACCGTCTGTCTCAGACCGTCTGTTTCATACCGTCTATCTCACACCGTCTGTCTCAGACCGTTTGTCTTAGACCGTCTGTCTCATACCGTCTGTTTCATACCGTCTGTCTCAGACCGTCTGTCTCAGAACGTCTATCTCGTCCCGTCGGTCTCAGACCGTCTGTCTCAGAACGTCTGTCTCAGACCGTCTGTCTCAGACCGTCTGTCTCAGACCGTCTGTCTCAGGCCGTCTGCCTCAGACCGTCTGTCTCAGACCGTCTATCTCGTCCCGTCTGTCTCAGACCGTCTGTCTCAGAACGTCTATCTCGTCCCGTCGGTCTCAGACCGTCTGTCTCAGAACGTCTACCTCGTCCCGTCGGTCTCAGACCGTCTGTCTCAGACCGTCTGTCTCAGAACAGCTATCTCAGACCGTCTGTCTCAGACCGTCTGTCTCAGACCGTCTGTCTTAGACCGTCTTTCTCACACCGTCTGTCTCAGACCGTCTGTCTCAGACCGTCTGTCTCAGACCGTCTGTCTCAGACCGTCTGTCTCAGACCGTCTGTCTCAGACCGTCTGTCTCAGAACGTCTATCTCGTCCCGTCGGTCTCAGGCCGTCTGTCTCAGACCAGCTGTCTCAGACCGTCTGTGTCAGACCGTCTGTTTCATACCGTCTGTCTCACACCGTCTGTCTCAGACCGTCTGCCTCAGACCGTCTGTCTCAGACCGTCTGTCTCAGGCCGTCTGCCTCAGACCGTCTGTCTCAGACCGTCTGTCTCAGACCGTCTGTCTCAGACCGTCAGTCTCAGACCGTCTGTCTCAGACCGTCTGTCTCAGAGCGTCTGTCTCAGACCGTCTGTCTCAGACCGTCTGTCTCAGACCAGCTGTCTCAGACCGTCTGTCTCAGACCGTCTGTTGCATACCGTCTGTCTCACACCGTCTGTCTCAGACCGTCTATCTTAAACCGTCTGTCTCAGGCCGTCCGTTTCATTCCGTCGGTCTCAGACCGTCTGTCTCAGACCGTCTGTCTCAGACCGTCTGTCTCACACCGTCTGTCTCAGACCGTCTGTCTCAGACCGTCTGTCTCAGACCGTGTGTCTCAGACCGTCTGTCTCAGGCCGTCTGCCTCAGACCGTCTGTCTCAGACCGTCTATCTCGTCCCGTCTGTCTCAGACCGTCTGTCTCAGAACGTCTATCTCGTCCCGTCGGTCTCAGACCGTCTGTCTCAGAACGTCTATCTCGTCCCGTCGGTCTCAGGCCGTCTGTCTCAGACCAGCTGTCTCAGACCGTCTGTCTCTGACCGTCTGTTTCATACCGTCTATCTCACACCGTCTGTCTCAGACCGTCTGCCTCAGACCGTCTGTCTCAGACCGTCTGTCTCAGGCCGTCTGCCTCAGACCGTCTGTCTCAGACCGTCTGTCTCAGACCGTCTGTCTCAGACCGTCAGTCTCAGACCGTCTGTCTCAGACCGTCTGTCTCAGACCGTCTGTCTCAGAGCGTCTGTCTCAGACCGTCTGTCTCAGACCGTCTGTCTCAGACCGTCTGTTTCATACCGTCTGTCTCACACCGTCTGTCTCAGACCGTCTGTCTTAGACCGTCTGTCTCACACCGTCTGTCTCAGACCGTCTGTCTCAGACTGTCTGTCTCAGACCGTCTGTCTCAGAACGTCTATCTCGTCCCGTCGGTCTCAGGCCGTCTGTCTCAGACCAGCTGTCTCAGACCGTCTGTCTCAGACCGTCTGTCTCAGACCGTCTGTTTCATACCGTCTGTCTCACACCGTCTGTCTCGGACCGTCTGCCTCAGACCGTCTGTCTCAGACCGTCTGTCTCAGGCCGTCTGCCTCAGACCGTCTGTCTCAGACCGTCTGTCTCAGACCGTCTGTCTCAGACCGTCAGTCTCAGACCGTCTGTCTCAGACCGTCTGTCTCAGAGCGTCTGTCTCAGACCGTCTGTCTCAGACCGTCTGTCTCAGACCAGCTGTCTCAGACCGTCTGTTGCATACCGTCTGTCTCACACCGTCCGTCTCAGACCGTCTGTCTCAGACCGTCTGTCTTAGACCGTCTGTCTCATACCGTCTGTCTCATACCATCTGTCTCAGACCGTCTATCTCGTCCCGTCGGTCTTAGACCGTCTGTCTCAGACCAGCTGTCTCAGACCGTCTGTCTCAGACCGTCTATCTCGTCCCGTCTGTCTCAGAACTTCCGTCTCAGACCGTCTGCTTCAGACGGTCTGTCTCAGACCGTCTGTCTCAGACCAGCTGTCTCAGACCGTCTGTCTCGGACCGTCTGTCTCATACCGTCTGTCTCAGACCGTCTATCTCGTCCCGTCGGTCTCAGACTGTCTGTCTCAGACCAGCTGTCTCAGACCGTCTGTCTCGGACCGTCTGTCTCAGACCGTCTGTCTCAGACCGTCTGTTTCATACCGTCTATCTCACACCGTCTGTCTCAGACCGTTTGTCTTAGACCGTCTGTCTCATACGGTCTGTCTCAGACCGTCTGTCTCGGACCGTCAGTCTGAGACCGTCTGTCTCAGACCGTCTGTCTCAGGCCGTCTGCCTCAGACCGTCTGTCTCAGACCGTCTATCTCGTCCCGTCTGTCTCAGACCGTCTGTCTCAGAACGTCTATCTCGTCCCGTCGGTCTCAGACCGTCTGTCTCAGACCGTGTGTCTCAGACCGTCTGTCTCAGGCCGTCTGCCTCAGACCGTCTGTCTCAGACCGTCTATCTCGTCCCGTCTGTCTCAGACCGTCTGTCTCAGAACGTCTATCTCGTCCCGTCGGTCTCAGACCGTCTGTCTCAGAACGTCTATCTCGTCCCGTCGGTCTCAGGCCGTCTGTCTCAGACCAGCTGTCTCAGACCGTCTGTCTCAGACCGTCTGTTTCATACCGTCTGTCTCACACCGTCTGTCTCGGACCGTCTGCCTCAGACCGTCTGTATCAGACCGTCTGTCTCAGACCGTCTGTCTCAGACCGTCTGTCTTAGACCGTCTGTCTCATACCGTCTGTCTCATACCATCTGTCTCAGACCGTCTATCTCGTCCCGTCGGTCTTAGACCGTCTGTGTCAGACCAGCTGTCTCAGACCGTCTGTCTCAGACCGTCTATCTCGTCCCGTCTGTCTCAGAACTTCCGTCTCAGAACTTCCGTCTCAGACCGTCTGCTTCAGACTGTCTGTCTCAGAACGTCTGTCACAGACTGTCTGTCTCAGACCGTCTGTCTGAGACCGTCTGTCTCAGACCGTCTGTCTGAGACCGTCTGTCTCAGACCGTCTGTCTCCGACCGTCTGTCTCAGACCGTCTGTCTCAGACCGTCTGTCTCAGACCGTCTGTCTCGGACCGTCTGTCTCAGACCGTCTGTCTCAGAACGTCTATCACGTCCCGTCGGTCTCAGACCGTCTGCCTCAGACCGTCTGTTTCATACCGTATGTCTCAGACCGTCTGTCTCAGACCGTCTGTCTCAGACCGTCGGTCTCAGACCGTCTGTCTCAGAACGTCTATCTCGTCCCGTCGGTCTCAGGCCGTCTGTCTCAGACCAGCTGTCTCAGACCGTCTGTCTCTGACCGTCTGTTTCATACCGTCTGTCTCACACCGTCTGTCTCAGACTGTCTGCCTCAGACCGTCTGTCTCAGACCGTCTGTCTCAGGCCGTCTGCCTCAGACCGTCTGTCTCAGACCGTCTGTCTCGTCCCGTCTGTCTCAGAACGTCTATCTCGTCCCGTCGGTCTCAGACCGTCTGTCTCAGAACAGCTATCTCAGACCGTCTGTCTCAGACCGTCTGTCTCAGACCGTCTGTCTTAGACCGTCTGTCTCACACCGTCTGTCTCAGACCGTCTGTCTCAGACCGTCTGTCTCAGACCGTCTGTCTCAGAACGTCTATCTCGTCCCGTCGGTCTCAGGCCGTCTGTCTCAGACCAGCTGTCTCAGACCGTCTGTCTCAGACCGTCTGTTTCATACCGTCTGTCTCAGACCGTCTGTCTCAGACCGTCTGTCTTAGACCGTCTGTCTCACACCGTCTGTCTCAGACCGTCTGTCTCAGACCGTCTGTCTCAGACCGTCTGTCTCAGACCGTCTGTCTCAGAATGTCTATCTCGTCCCGTCGGTCTCAGGCCGTCTGTCTCAGACCAGCTGACTCAGACCGTCTGTCTCAGACCGTCTGTTTCATACCGTCTGTCTCACACCGTCTGTCTCAGACCCTCTGCCTCAGACCGTCTGTCTCAGACCGTCTGTCTCAGGCCATCTGCCTCAGACCGTCTGTCTCAGACCGTCTGTCTCAGACCGTCTGTCTCAGACCGTCAGTCTCAGACCGTCTGTCTCAGACCGTCAGTCTCAGACCGTCTGTCTCAGACCGTCTGTCTCAGAGCGTCTGTCTCAGACCGTCTGTCTCAGACCGTCTGTCTCAGACCAGCTGTCTCAGACCGTCTGTCTCAGACCGTCTGTTGCATACCGTCTGTCTCACACCGTTTGTCTCAGACCGTCTATCTTAAACCGTCTGTCTCAGGCCGTCCGTTTCATTCCGTCGGTCTCAGACCGTCTGTCTCAGACCGTCTGTCTCAGACCGTCTGTCTCAGACCGTCTGTCTCACACCGTCTGTCTCAGATCGTCTGTCTCAGACCGTCTGTCTCGGACCGTCTGTCTCAGACCGTCTGTCTCAGACCGTCTGTTTCATACCGTCTATCTCACACCGTCTGTCTCAGACCGTTTGTCTTAGACCGTCTGTCTCATACCGTCTGTTTCATACCGTCTGTCTCAGACCGTCTGTCTCAGAACGTCTATCTCGTCCCGTCGGTCTCAGACCGTCTGTCTCAGAACGTCTGTCTCAGACCGTCTGTCTCAGACCGTCTGTCTCAGACCGTCTGTCTCAGGCCGTCTGCCTCAGACCGTCTGTCTCAGACCGTCTATCTCGTCCCGTCTGTCTCAGACCGTCTGTCTCAGAACGTCTATCTCGTCCCGTCGGTCTCAGACCGTCTGTCTCAGAACGTCTACCTCGTCCCGTCGGTCTCAGACCGTCTGTCTCAGACCGTCTGCCTCAGAACAGCTATCTCAGACCGTCTGTGTCAGACCGTCTGTCTTAGACCGTCTTTCTCACACCGTCTGTCTCAGACCGTCTGTCTCAGACCGTCTGTCTCAGACCGTCTGTCTCAGACCGTCTGTCTCAGACCGTCTGTCTCAGACCGTCTGTCTCAGAACGTCTATCTCGTCCCGTCGGTCTCAGGCCGTCTGTCTCAGACCAGCTGTCTCAGACCGTCTGTGTCAGACCGTCTGTTTCATACCGTCTGTCTCACACCGTCTGTCTCAGACCGTCTGCCTCAGACCGTCTGTCTCAGACCGTCTGTCTCAGGCCGTCTGCCTCAGACCGTCTGTCTCAGACCGTCTGTCTCAGACCGTCTGTCTCAGACCGTCAGTCTCAGACCGTCTGTCTCAGACCGTCTGTCTCAGAGCGTCTGTCTCAGACCGTCTGTCTCAGACCGTCTGTCTCAGACCAGCTGTCTCAGACCGTCTGTCTCAGACCGTCTGTTGCATACCGTCTGTCTCAGACCGTCTGTCTCAGACCGTCTGTTGCATACCGTCTGTCTCACACCGTTTGTCTCAGACCGTCTATCTTAAACCGTCTGTCTCAGGCCGTCCGTTTCATTCCGTCGGTCTCAGACCGTCTGTCTCAGACCGTCTGTCTCAGACCGTCTGTCTCAGACCGTCTGTCTCGGACCGTCTGTCTCAGACCGTCTGTCTCAGACCGTCTGTTTCATACCGTCTATCTCACACCGTCTGTCTCAGACCGTTTGTCTTAGACCGTCTGTCTCATACCGTCTGTTTCATACCGTCTGTCTCAGACCGTCTGTCTCAGAACGTCTATCTCGTCCCGTCGGTCTCAGACCGTCTGTCTCAGAACGTCTGTCTCAGACCGTCTGTCTCAGACCGTCTGTCTCAGACCGTCTGTCTCAGGCCGTCTGCCTCAGACCGTCTGTCTCAGACCGTCTATCTCGTCCCGTCTGTCTCAGACCGTCTGTCTCAGAACGTCTATCTCGTTCCGTCGGTCTCAGACCGTCTGTCTCAGAACGTCTACCTCGTCCCGTCGGTCTCAGACCGTCTGTCTCAGACCGTCTGTCTCAGAACAGCTATCTCAGACCGTCTGTCTCAGACCGTCTGTCTTAGACCGTCTTTCTCACACCGTCTGTCTCAGACCGTCTGTCTCAGACCGTCTGTCTCAGACCGTCTGTCTCAGACCGTCTGTCTCAGAACGTCTATCTCGTCCCGTCGGTCTCAGGCCGTCTGTCTCAGACCAGCTGTCTCAGACCGTCTGTGTCAGACCGTCTGTTTCATACCGTCTGTCTCACACCGTCTGTCTCAGACCGTCTGCCTCATACCGTCTGTCTCAGACCGTCTGTCTCAGGCCGTCTGCCTCAGACCGTCTGTCTCAGACCGTCTGTCTCAGACCGTCTGTCTCAGACCGTCAGTCTCAGACCGTCTGTCTCAGACCGTCTGTCTCAGAGCGTCTGTCTCAGACCGTCTGTCTCAGACCGTCTGTCTCAGACCAGCTGTCTCAGACCGTCTGTCTCAGACCGTCTGTTGCATACCGTCTGTCTCACACCGTCTGTCTCAGACCGTCTATCTTAAACCGTCTGTCTCAGGCCGTCCGTTTCATTCCGTCGGTCTCAGACCGTCTGTCTCAGACCGTCTGTCTCAGACCGTCTGTCTCAGACCGTCTGTCTCACACCGTCTGTCTCAGACCGTCTGTCTCAGACCGTGTGTCTCAGACCGTCTGTCTCAGGCCGTCTGCCTCAGACCGTCTGTCTCAGACCGTCTATCTCGTCCCGTCTGTCTCAGACCGTCTGTCTCAGAACGTCTATCTCGTCCCGTCGGTCTCAGACCGTCTGTCTCAGAACGTCTATCTCGTCCCGTCGGTCTCAGGCCGTCTGTCTCAGACCAGCTGTCTCAGACCGTCTGTCTCTGACCGTCTGTTTCATACCGTCTATCTCACACCGTCTGTCTCAGACCGTCTGCCTCAGACCGTCTGTCTCAGACCGTCTGTCTCAGGCCGTCTGCCTCAGACCGTCTGTCTCAGACCGTCTGTCTCAGACCGTCTGTCTCAGACCGTCTGTTTCACACCGTCTGTCTCACACCGTCTGTCTCAGACCGTCTGCCTTAGACCGTCTGTCTCACACCGTCTGTCTCAGACCGTCTGTCTCAGACTGTCTGTCTCAGACCGTCTGTCTCAGAACGTCTATCTCGTCCCGTCGGTCTCAGGCCGTCTGTCTCAGACCAGCTGTCTCAGACCGTCTGTCTCAGACCGTCTGTCTCAGACCGTCTGTTTCATACCGTCTGTCTCACACCGTCTGTCTCGGACCGTCTGCCTCAGACCGTCTGTCTCAGACCGTCTGTCTCAGGCCGTCTGCCTCAGACCGTCTGTCTCAGACCGTCTGTCTCAGACCGTCTGTCTCAGACCATCAGTCTCAGACCGTCTGTCTCAGACCGTCTGTCTCAAAGCGTCTGTCTCAGACCGTCTGTCTCAGACCAGCTGTCTCAGACCGTCTGTTGCATACCGTCTGTCTCACACCGTCCGTCTCAGACCGTCTGTCTCAGACCGTCTGTCTTCGACCGTCTGTCTCATACCGTCTGTCTCATACCATCTGTCTCAGACCGTCTATCTCGTCCCGTCGGTCTTAGACCGTCTGTCTCAGACCAGCTGTCTCAGACCGTCTGTCTCAGACCGTCTATACCGTCCCGTCTGTCTCAGAACTTCCGTCTCAGACCGTCTGCTTCAGACGGTCTGTCTCAGAACGTCTGTCACAGACTGTCTGTCTCAGACCGTCTGCTCAGACCGTCTGTCTCAGACCGTCTGTCTGAGACCGTCTGTCTCAGACCGTCTGTCTCACACCGTCTTTCTCAGACCGTCTGTCTCAGACCGTCTGTCTCAGACCGTCTGTCTCAGACCGTCTGTCTCAGACCGTCTGTCTCAGACCGTCTGTCTCAGAACGTCTATCTCGTCCCGTCGGTCTCAGACCGTCTGCCTCAGACCGTCTGTTTCATACCGTATGTCTCAGACCGTCTGTCTCAGACCAGCTGTCTCAGACCGTCTGTCTCGGACCGTCTGTCTCATACCGTCTGTCTCAGACCGTCTATCTCGTCCCGTCGGTCTCAGACTGTCTGTCTCACCAGCTGTCTCAGACCGTCTGTCTCGGACCGTCTGTCTCAGACCGTCTGTCTCAGACCGTCTGTTTCATACCGTCTATCTCACACCGTCTGTCTCAGACCGTTTGTCTTAGACCGTCTGTCTCATACGGTCTGTCTCAGACCGTCTGTCTCGGACCGTCAGTCTGAGACCGTCTGTCTCAGACCGTCTGTCTCAGGCCGTCTTGCTCAGACCGTCTGTCTCAGACCGTCTATCTCGTCCCGTCTGTCTCAGACCGTCTGTCTCAGAACGTCTATCTCGTCCCGTCGGTCTCAGACCGTCTGTCTCAGAACGTCTATCTCGTCCCGTCGGTCTCAGACCGTCTGTCTCAGACCGTCTGTCACAGACCGTCTGTCTCAGACCAGCTATCTCAGACCGTCTGTCTCAGACCGTCTGTCTCAGACCGTCTGTCTCAGACCGTCTGTCTCAGACCGTCTGTTTCATACCGTCTGTCTCACACCGTCTGTCTCAGACCGTCTGTCTTAGACCGTCTGTCTCATACCGTCTGTCTCAGACCGTCTGTCTCAGACCGTCTGTCTCAGACCGTCTGTCTCAGATCGTCTGTCTCAGACCAGCTGCCTCAGACCGTCTCTCTCAGACCGTCCGTCTCAGACCGTCTGTTTCATACCGTCTGTCTCACACCGTCTGTCTCAGACCGTCTGTCTTAGACCGTCTGTTGCATACCGTCTGTCTCACACCGTCTGTCTCAGACCGTCTATCTTAAACCGTCTGTCTCAGGCCGTCCGTTTCATTCCGTCGGTCTCAGACCGTCTGTCTCAGACCGTCTGTCTCAGAACGTCTATCTCGTCCCGTCGGTCTCAGACCGTCTGTCTCAGAACGTCTGTCTCAGACCGTCTGTCTCAGACCGTCTGTCTCAGACCGTCTGTCTCAGACCGTCTGTCTCAGGCCGTCTGCCTCAGACCGTCTGTCTCAGAACGTCTATCTCGTCCCGTCGGTCTCAGACCGTCTGTCTCAGAACGTCTACCTCGTCCCGTCGGTCTCAGACCGTCTGTCTCAGACCGTCTGTCTCAGAACAGCTATCTCAGACCGTCTGTCTCAGACCGTCTGTCTCAGACCGTCTGTCTTAGACCGTCTTTCTCACACCGTCTGTCTCAGACCGTCTGTCTCAGACCGTCTGTCTCAGACCGTCTGTCTCAGACCGTCTGTCTCAGAACGTCTATCTCGTCCCGTCGGTCTCAGGCCGTCTGTCTCAGACCAGCTGTCTCAGACCGTCTGTGTCAGACCGTCTGTTTCATACCGTCTGTCTCACACCGTCTGTCTCAGACCGTCTGCCTCAGACCGTCTGTCTCAGACCGTGTGTCTCAGGCCGTCTGCCTCAGACCGTCTGTCTCAGACCGTCTGTCTCAGACCGTCTGTCTCAGACCGTCAGTCTCAGACCGTCTGTCTCAGACCGTCTGTCTCAGAGCGTCTGTCTCAGACCGTCTGTCTCAGACCGTCTGTCTCAGACCAGCTGTCTCAGACCGTCTGTCTCAGACCGTCTGTTGCATACCGTCTGTCTCACACCGTCTGTCTCAGACCGTCTATCTTAAACCGTCTGTCTCAGGCCGTCCGTTTCATTCCGTCGGTCTCAGACCGTCTGTCTCAGACCGTCTGTCTCAGACCGTCTGTCTCAGACCGTCTGTCTCACACCGTCTGCCTCAGACCGTCTGTCTCAGACCGTCTGTCTCAGACCGTGTGTCTCAGACCGTCTGTCTCAGGCCGTCTGCCTCAGACCGTCTGTCTCAGACCGTCTATCTCGTCCCGTCTGTCTCAGACCGTCTGTCTCAGAACGTCTATCTCGTCCCGTCGGTCTCAGACCGTCTGTCTCAGAACGTCTATCTCGTCCCGTCGGTCTCAGGCCGTCTGTCTCAGACCAGCTGTCTCAGACCGTCTGTCTCTGACCGTCTGTTTCATACCGTCTATCTCACACCGTCTGTCTCAGACCGTCTGCCTCAGACCGTCTGTCTCAGACCGTCTGTCTCAGGCCGTCTGCCTCAGACCGTCTGTCTCAGACCGTCTGTCTCAGACCGTCTGTCTCAGACCGTCAGTCTCAGACCGTCTGTCTCAGACCGTCTGTCTCAGACCGTCTGTCTCAGAGCGTCTGTCTCAGACCGTCTGTCTCAGACCGTCTGTCTCAGACCGTCTGTTTCATACCGTCTGTCTCACACCGTCTGTCTCAGACCGTCTGTCTTAGACCGTCTGTCTCACACCGTCTGTCTCAGACCGTCTGTCTCAGACTGTCTGTCTCAGACCGTCTGTCTCAGAACGTCTATCTCGTCCCGTCGGTCTCAGGCCGTCTGTCTCAGACCAGCTGTCTCAGACCGTCTGTCTCAGACCGTCTGTCTCAGACCGTCTGTCTCAGACCGTCTGTTTCATACCGTCTGTCTCACACCGTCTGTCTCGGACCGTCTGCCTCAGACCGTCTGTCTCAGACCGTCTGTCTCAGGCCGTCTGCCTCAGACCGTCTGTCTCAGACCGTCTGTCTCAGACCGTCTGTCTCAGACCGTCAGTCTCAGACCGTCTGTCTCAGACCGTCTGTCTCAGAGCGTCTGTCTCAGACCGTCTGTCTCAGACCGTCTGTCTCAGACCAGCTGTCTCAGACCGTCTGTTGCATACCGTCTGTCTCACACCGTCCGTCTCAGACCGTCTGTCTCAGACCGTCTGTCTTAGACCGTCTGTCTCATACCGTCTGTCTCATACCATCTGTCTCAGACCGTCTATCTCGTCCCGTCGGTCTTAGACCGTCTGTCTCAGACCGTCTATCTCGTCCCGTCTGTCTCAGAACTTCCGTCTCAGACCGTCTGCTTCAGACGGTCTGTCTCAGAACGTCTGTCACAGACTGTCTGTCTCAGACCGTCTGCTCAGACCGTCTGTCTCAGACCGTCTGTCTGAGACCGTCTGTCTCAGACCGTCTGTCTCACACCGTCTTTCTCAGACCGTCTGTCTCAGACCGTCTGTCTCAGACCGTCTGTCTCAGACCGTCTGTCTCAGACCGTCTGTCTCAGACCGTCTGTCTCAGACCGTCTGTCTCAGACCGTCTGTCTCAGAACGTCTATCTCGTCCCGTCGGTCTCAGACCGTCTGCCTCAGACCGTCTGTTTCGTACCGTATGTCTCAGACCGTCTGTCTCAGACCAGCTGTCTCAGACCGTCTGTCTCGGACCGTCTGTCTCATACCGTCTGTCTCAGACCGTCTATCTCGTCCCGTCGGTCTCAGACTGTCTGTCTCAGACCAGATGTCTCAGACCGTCTGTCTCGGACCGTCTGTCTCAGACCGTCTGTCTCAGACCGTCTGTTTCATACCGTCTATCTCACACCGTCTGTCTCAGACCGTTTGTCTTAGACCGTCTGTCTCATACGGTCTGTCTCAGACCGTCTGTCTCGGACCGTCTGTCTCAGACCGTCTATCTCGTCCCGTCTGTCTCAGACCGTCTGTCTCAGAACGTCTATCTCGTCCCGTCGGTCTCAGACCGTCTGTCTCAGAACGTCTATCTCGTCCCGTCGGTCTCAGACCGTCTGTCTCAGACCGTCTGTCTCAGACCGTCTGTCTCAGACCAGCTATCTCAGACCGTCTGTCTCAGACCGTCTGTCTCAGACCGTCTGTCTCAGACCGTCTGTCTCAGACCGTGTGTCTCAGACCGTCTGTCTCAGGCCGTCTGCCTCAGACCGTCTGTCTCAGACCGTCTATCTCGTCCCGTCTGTCTCAGACCGTCTGTCTCAGAACGTCTATCTCGTCCCGTCGGTCTCAGACCGTCTGTCTCAGAACGTCTATCTCGTCCCGTCGGTCTCAGGCCGTCTGTCTCAGACCAGCTGTCTCAGACCGTCTGTCTCAGACCGTCTGTTTCATACCGTCTGTCTCACACCGTCTGTCTCGGACCGTCTGCCTCAGACCGTCTGTCTCAGACCGTCTGTCTCAGACCGTCTGTCTTAGACCGTCTGTCTCATACCGTCTGTCTCATACCATCTGTCTCAGACCGTCTATCTCGTCCCGTCGGTCTTAGACCGTCTGTCTCAGACCAGCTGTCTCAGACCGTCTGTCTCAGACCGTCTATCTCGTCCCGTCTGTCTCAGAACTTCCGTCTCAGAACTTCCGTCTCAGACCGTCTGCTTCAGACTGTCTGTCTCAGAACGTCTGTCACAGACTGTCTGTCTCAGACCGTCTGTCTGAGACCGTCTGTCTCAGACCGTCTGTCTGAGACCGTCTGTCTCAGACCGTCTGTCTGAGACCGTCTGTCTCAGACCGTCTGTCTCCGACCGTCTGTCTCAGACCGTCTGTCTCAGACCGTCTGTCTCAGACCGTCTGTCTCGGACCGTCTGTCTCAGACCGTCTGTCTCAGAACGTCTATCTCGTCCCGTCGGTCTCAGACCGTCTGTCTCAGACCGTCTGTCTCAGACCGTCTGTTTCATACCGTCTGTCTCACACCGTCTGTCTCAGACCGTCTGTCTTAGACCGTCTGTCTCACACCGTCTGTCTCAGACCGTCTGTCTCAGACTGTCTGTCTCAGACCGTCTATCTCAGAACGTCTATCTCGTCCCGTCGGTCTCAGGCCGTCTGTCTCAGACCAGCTGTCTCAGACCGTCTGTCTCAGACCGTCTGTCTCAGACCGTCTGTTTCATACCGTCTGTCTCACACCGTCTGTCTCGGACCGTCTGCCTCAGACCGTCTGTCTCAGACCGTCTGTCTCAGGCCGTCTGCCTCAGACCGTCTGTCTCAGACCGTCTGTCTCAGACCGTCTGTCTCAGACCGTCAGTCTCAGACCGTCTGTCTCAGACCGTCTGTCTCAGAGCGTCTGTCTCAGACCGTCTGTCTCAGACCGTCTGTCTCAGACCAGCTGTCTCAGACCGTCTGTTGCATACCGTCTGTCTCACACCGTCCGTCTCAGACCGTCTGTCTCAGACCGTCTGTCTTAGACCGTCTGTCTCATACCGTCTGTCTCATACCATCTGTCTCACACCGTCTATCTCGTCCCGTCGGTCTTAGACCGTCTGTCTCAGACCAGCTGTCTCAGACCGTCTGTCTCAGACCGTCTATCTCGTCCCGTCTGTCTCAGAACTTCCGTCTCAGACCGTCAACGTCTGTCACAGACTGTCTGTCTCAGACCGTCTGCTCAGACCGTCTGTCTCAGACCGTCTGTCTGAGACCGTCTGTCTCAGACCGTCTGTCTCACACCGTCTTTCTCAGACCGTCTGTCTCAGACCGTCTGTCTCAGACCGTCTGTCTCAGACCGTCTGTCTCAGACCGTCTGTCTCAGACCGTCTGTCTCAGAACGTCTATCTCGCCCCATCGGTCTCAGTCCGTCTGCCTCAGACCGTCTGTTTCATACCGTATGTCTCAGACCGTCTGTCTCAGACCAGCTGTCTCAGACCGTCTGTCTCGGACCGTCTGTCTCATACCGTCTGTCTCAGACCGTCTATCTCGTCCCGTCGGTCTCAGACTGTCTGTCTCAGACCAGCTGTCTCAGACCGTCTGTCTCGGACCGTCTGTCTCAGACCGTCTGTCTCAGACCGTCTGTTTCATACCGTCTATCTCACACCGTCTGTCTCAGACCGTTTGTCTTAGACCGTCTGTCTCATACGGTCTGTCTCAGACCGTCTGTCTCGGACCGTCAGTCTGAGACCGTCTGTCTCAGACCGTCTGTCTCAGGCCGTCTGCCTCAGACCGTCTGTCTCAGACCGTCTATCTCGTCCCGTCTGTCTCAGACCGTCTGTCTCAGAACGTCTATCTCGTCCCGTCGGTCTCAGACCGTCTGTCTCAGAACGTCTATCTCGTCCCGTCGGTCTCAGACCGTCTGTCTCAGACCGTCTGTCTCAGACCGTCTGTCTCAGACAAGCTATCTCAGACCGTCTGTCTCAGACCGTCTGTCTCAGACCGTCTGTCTCAGACCGTCTGTCTCAGACCGTCTGTCTCAGACCGTCTGTTTCATACCGTCTGTCTCACACCGTCTGTCTCAGACCGTCTGTCTTAGACCGTCTGTCTCATACCGTCTGTCTCAGACCGTCCGTCTCAGACCGTCTGTTTCATACCGTCTGTCTCACACCGTCTGTCTCAGACCGTCTGTCTTAGACCGTCTGTTGCATACCGTCTGTCTCACACCGTCTGTCTCAGACCGTCTATCTTAAACCGTCTGTCTCAGGCCGTCCGTTTCATTCCGTCGGTCTCAGACCGTCTGTCTCAGACCGTCTGTCTCAGACCGTCTGTCTCAGACCGTCTGTCTCAGACCGTCTGTCTCACACCGTCTGTCTCAGACCGTCTGTCTCAGACCGTGTGTCTCAGACCGTCTGTCTCAGGCCGTCTGCCTCAGACCGTCTGTCTCAGACCGTCTATCTCGTCCCGTCTGTCTCAGACCGTCTGTCTCAGAACGTCTATCTCGTCCCGTCGGTCTCAGACCGTCTGTCTCAGACCAGCTGTCTCAGACCGTCTGTCTCGGACCGTCTGTCTCAGACCGTCTGTCTCAGACCGTCTGTTTCATACCGTCTATCTCACACCGTCTGTCTCAGACCGTTTGTCTTAGACCGTCTGTCTCATACGGTCTGTCTCAGACCGTCTGTCTCGGACCGTCAGTCTGAGACCGTCTGTCTCAGACCGTCTGTCTCAGACCGTCTGTCTCAGACCGTCTGTCTCAGACCGTCTGTCTCAGACCGTCTGTTTCATACCGTCTGTCTCACACCGTCTGTCTCAGACCGTCTGTCTTAGACCGTCTGTCTCATACCGTCTGTCTCAGACCGTCTGTCTCAGACCGTCTGTCTCAGACCGTCTGTCTCAGATCGTCTGTCTCAGACCAGCTGCCTCAGACCGTCTCTCTCAGACCGTCCGTCTCAGACCGTCTGTTTCATACCGTCTGTCTCACACCGTCTGTCTCAGACCGTCTGTCTCAGACCGTCTGTCTCAGACCGTCTGTCTCAGAACGTCTATCTCGTCCCGTCGGTCTCAGGCCGTCTGTCTCAGACCAGCTGTCTCAGACCGTCTGTGTCAGACCGTCTGTTTCATACCGTCTGTCTCACACCGTCTGTCTCAGACCGTCTGCCTCAGACCGTCTGTCTCAGACCGTCTGTCTCAGGCCGTCTGCCTCAGACCGTCTGTCTCAGACCGTCTGTCTCAGACCGTCTGTCTCAGACCGTCAGTCTCAGACCGTCTGTCTCAGACCGTCTGTCTCAGAGCGTCTGTCTCAGACCGTCTGTCTCAGACCGTCTGTCTCAGACCAGCTGTCTCAGACCGTCTGTCTCAGACCGTCTGTTGCATACCGTCTGTCTCACACCGTCTGTCTCAGACCGTCTATCTTAAACCGTCTGTCTCAGGCCGTCCGTTTCATTCCGTCTGTCTCAGACCAGCTGTCTCAGACCGTCTGTCTCGGACCGTCTGTCTCAGACCGTCTGTCTCAGACCGTCTGTTTCATACCGTCTATCTCACACCGTCTGTCTCAGACCGTTTGTCTTAGACCGTCTGTCTCATACGGTCTGTCTCAGACCGTCTGTCTCGGACCGTCAGTCTGAGACCGTCTGTCTCAGACCGTCTGTCTCAGACCGTCTGTCTCAGACCGTCTGTCTCAGACCGTCTGTCTCAGACCGTCTGTTTCATACCGTCTGTCTCACACCGTCTGTCTCAGACCGTCTGTCTTAGACCGTCTGTCTCATACCGTCTGTCTCAGACCGTCTGTCTCAGACCGTCTGTCTCAGACCGTCTGTCTCAGATCGTCTGTCTCAGACCAGCTGCCTCAGACCGTCTCTCTCAGACCGTCCGTCTCAGACCGTCTGTTTCATACCGTCTGTCTCACACCGTCTGTCTCAGACCGTCTGTCTCAGACCGTCTGTCTCAGACCGTCTGTCTCAGAACGTCTATCTCGTCCCGTCGGTCTCAGGCCGTCTGTCTCAGACCAGCTGTCTCAGACCGTCTGTGTCAGACCGTCTGTTTCATACCGTCTGTCTCACACCGTCTGTCTCAGACCGTCTGCCTCAGACCGTCTGTCTCAGACCGTCTGTCTCAGGCCGTCTGCCTCAGACCGTCTGTCTCAGACCGTCTGTCTCAGACCGTCTGTCTCAGACCGTCAGTCTCAGACCGTCTGTCTCAGACCGTCTGTCTCAGAGCGTCTGTCTCAGACCGTCTGTCTCAGACCGTCTGTCTCAGACCAGCTGTCTCAGACCGTCTGTCTCAGACCGTCTGTTGCATACCGTCTGTCTCACACCGTCTGTCTCAGACCGTCTATCTTAAACCGTCTGTCTCAGGCCGTCCGTTTCATTCCGTCGGTCTCAGACCGTCTGTCTCAGACCGTCTGTCTCAGACCGTCTGTCTCAGACCGTCTGTCTCACACCGTCTGTCTCAGACCGTCTGTCTCAGACCGTCTGTCTCAGACCGTGTGTCTCAGACCGTCTGTCTCAGGCCGTCTGCCTCAGACCGTCTGTCTCAGACCGTCTATCTCGTCCCGTCTGTCTCAGACCGTCTGTCTCAGAACGTCTATCTCGTCCCGTCGGTCTCAGACCGTCTGTCTCAGAACGTCTATCTCGTCCCGTCGGTCTCAGGCCGTCTGTCTCAGACCAGCTGTCTCAGACCGTCTGTCTCTGACCGTCTGTTTCATACCGTCTATCTCACACCGTCTGTCTCAGACCGTCTGCCTCAGACCGTCTGTCTCAGACCGTCTGTCTCAGGCCGTCTGCCTCAGACCGTCTGTCTCAGACCGTCTGTCTCAGACCGTCTGTCTCAGACCGTCAGTCTCAGACCGTCTGTCTCAGACCGTCTGTCTCAGACCGTCTGTCTCAGAGCGTCTGTCTCAGACCGTCTGTCTCAGACCGTCTGTCTCAGACCGTCTGTTTCATACCGTCTGTCTCACACCGTCTGTCTCAGACCGTCTGTCTTAGACCGTCTGTCTCACACCGTCTGTCTCAGACCGTCTGTCTCAGACTGTCTGTCTCAGACCGTCTATCTCGTCCCGTCTGTCTCAGAACTTCCGTCTCAGACCGTCAACGTCTGTCACAGACTGTCTGTCTCAGACCGTCTGCTCAGACCGTCTGTCTCAGACCGTCTGTCTGAGACCGTCTGTCTCAGACCGTCTGTCTCACACCGTCTTTCTCAGACCGTCTGTCTCAGACCGTCTGTCTCAGACCGTCTGTCTCAGACCGTCTGTCTCAGACCGTCTGTCTCAGACCGTCTGTCTCAGAACGTCTATCTCGCCCCGTCGGTCTCAGTCCGTCTGCCTCAGACCGTCTGTTTCATACCGTATGTCTCAGACCGTCTGTCTCAGACCAGCTGTCTCAGACCGTCTGTCTCGGACCGTCTGTCTCATACCGTCTGTCTCAGACCGTCTATCTCGTCCCGTCGGTCTCAGACTGTCTGTCTCAGACCAGCTGTCTCAGACCGTCTGTCTCGGACCGTCTGTCTCAGACCGTCTGTCTCAGACCGTCTGTTTCATACCGTCTATCTCACACCGTCTGTCTCAGACCGTTTGTCTTAGACCGTCTGTCTCATACGGTCTGTCTCAGACCGTCTGTCTCGGACCGTCAGTCTGAGACCGTCTGTCTCAGACCGTCTGTCTCAGGCCGTCTGCCTCAGACCGTCTGTCTCAGACCGTCTATCTCGTCCCGTCTGTCTCAGACCGTCTGTCTCAGAACGTCTATCTCGTCCCGTCGGTCTCAGACCGTCTGTCTCAGAACGTCTATCTCGTCCCGTCGGTCTCAGACCGTCTGTCTCAGACCGTCTGTCTCAGACCGTCTGTCTTAGACCGTCTGTCTCATACCGTCTGTCTCAGACCGTCCGTCTCAGACCGTCTGTTTCATACCGTCTGTCTCACACCGTCTGTCTCAGACCGTCTGTCTTAGACCGTCTGTTGCATACCGTCTGTCTCACACCGTCTGTCTCAGACCGTCTATCTTAAACCGTCTGTCTCAGGCCGTCCGTTTCATTCCGTCGGTCTCAGACCGTCTGTCTCAGACCGTCTGTCTCAGACCGTCTGTCTCAGACCGTCTGTCTCACACCGTCTGTCTCAGACCGTCTGTCTCAGACCGTGTGTCTCAGACCGTCTGTCTCAGGCCGTCTGCCTCAGACCGTCTGTCTCAGACCGTCTATCTCGTCCCGTCTGTCTCAGACCGTCTGTCTCAGAACGTCTATCTCGTCCCGTCGGTCTCAGACCGTCTGTCTCAGACCAGCTGTCTCAGACCGTCTGTCTCGGACCGTCTGTCTCAGACCGTCTGTCTCAGACCGTCTGCCTCAGACCGTCTGTGTCAGACCGTCTGTCTCAGACCGTCTGTCTCAGACCGTCAGTCTCAGACCGTCTGTCTCAGTCCGTCTGTCTCAGAGCGTCTGTCTCAGACCGTCTGTCTCATACCGTCTGTCTCAGACCAGCTGTCTCAGACCGTCTGTTGCATACCGTCTGTCTCACACCGTCCGTCTCAGACCGTCTGTCTCATACCGTCTGTCTCATACCATCTGTCTCAGACCGTCTATCTCGTCCCGTCGGTCTTAGACCGTCTGTCTCAGACCAGCTGTCTCAGACCGTCTGTCTCAGACCGTCTATCTCGTCCTGTCTGTCTCAGAACTTCCGTCTCAGACCGTCTGCTTCAGACGGTCTGTCTCAGAACGTCTGTCACAGACTGTCTGTCTCAGACCGTCTGCTCAGACCGTCTGTCTCAGACCGTCTGTCTGAGACCGTCTGTCTCAGACCGTCTGTCTCACACCGTCTTTCTCAGACCGTCTGTCTCAGACCGTCTGTCTCAGACCGTCTGTCTCAGACCAGCTGTCTCAGACCGTCTGTCTCGGACCGCCTGTCTCATACCGTCTGTCTCAGACCGTCTATCTCGTCCCGTCTGTCTCGGACCGTTTGTCTTAGACCGTCTGTCTCAGACCGTCTATCTCGTCCCGTCTGTCTCAGACCGTCTGTCTCAGAACGTCTATCTCGTCCCGTCGGTCTCAGACCGTCTGTCTCGGAACGTCTATCTCGTCCCGTCGGTCTCAGACCGTCAGTCTCAGACCGTCTGTCTCAGACCGTCTGTCTCAGACCAGCTATCTCAGACCGTCTGTCTCAGACCGTCTGTCTCAGACCGTCTGTCTCAGACCGTCTGTCTCAGAGCGTCTGTCTCAGACCGTCTGTCTCAGACCGTCTGTCTCAGACCAGCTGTCTCAGACCGTCTGTCTCAGACCGTCTGTTGCATACCGTCTGTCTCACACCGTCTGTCTCAGACCGTCTATCTTAATCCGTCTGCCTCAGGCCGTCCGTTTCATTCCGTCGGTCTCAGACCGTCTGTCTCAGACCGTCTGTCTCAGACCGTGTGTCTCAGACCGTCTGTCTCAGGCCGTCTGTCTCAGTCCGTATGTCTCAGATCCTCTGTCTCGGACCGTCTGTCTCGGACCGTCTGTCTCGGACCGTCTGTCTCGGACCGTCTGTCTCGGACCGTGTGTCTCGGACCGCCTGTCTCAGACCGCCTGTCTCAGACCGTCTGTCTCAGGCCGTCTGCTTCATACCGTCTGTCTCAGACCGTCTATCTCGTCCCGTCGGTCTTAGACCGTCTGTCTCAGACCAGCTGTCTCAGACCGTCTGTCTCAGATACGTCTATCTCGTCCCGTCTGTCTCAGAACTTCCGCCTCAGACCGTCTGCCTCAGACCGTCTGTCTCAGAACGTCTCTCACAGACCGTCTGTCTCAGACCGTCTGTCTCACACCGCCTGTCTCGGACCGTCTGTCTCAGACCGTCTGTCTCAGACCGTCTGTCTCAGACCGTCTGTCTCAGACCGTCTATCTCGTCCCGTCGGTCTCAGGCCGTCTGTCTCAGACCAGCTGTCTCAGACCGTCTGTCTCAGACCGTCTGTTTCATACCGTCTGTCTCACACCGTCTGTCTCGGACCGTCTGCCTCAGACCGTCTGTCTCAGACCGTCTGTCTCAGGCCGTCTGCCTCAGACCGTCTGTCTCAGACCGTCTGTCTCAGACCGTCTGTCTCAGACCGTCAGTCTCAGACCGTCTGTCTCAGACCGTCTGTCTCAGAGCGTCTGTCTCAGACCGTCTGTCTCAGACCGTCTGTCTCAGACCAGCTGTCTCAGACCGTCTGTTGCATACCGTCTGTCTCACACCGTCCGTCTCAGACCGTCTGTCTCAGACCGTCTGTCTTAGACCGTCTGTCTCATACCGTCTGTCTCATACCATCTGTCTCAGACCGTCTATCTCGTCCCGTCGGTCTTAGACCGTCTGTCTCAGACCAGCTGTCTCAGACCGTCTGTCTCAGACCGTCTATCTCGTCCCGTCTGTCTCAGAACTTCCGTCTCAGACCGTCTGCTTCAGACGGTCTGTCTCAGAACGTCTGTCACAGACTGTCTGTCTCAGACCGTCTGCTCAGACCGTCTGTCTCAGACCGTCTGTCTGAGACCGTCTGTCTCAGACCGTCTGTCTCACACCGTCTTTCTCAGACCGTCTGTCTCAGACCGTCTGTCTCAGACCGTCTGTCTCAGACCGTCTGTCTCAGACCGTCTGTCTCAGACCGTCTGTCTCAGAACGTCTATCTCGTCCCGTCGGTCTCAGACCGTCTGCCTCAGACCGTCTGTTTCATACCGTATGTCTCAGACCGTCTGTCTCAGACCACCTGTCTCAGACCGTCTGTCTCGGACCGTCTGTCTCATACCGTCTGTCTCAGACCGTCTATCTCGTCCCGTCGGTCTCAGACCGTCTGTCTCAGACCAGCTGTCTCAGACCGTCTGTCTCGGACCGTCTGTCTCAGACCGTCTGTCTTAGACCGTCTGTTTCATACCGTCTGTCTCACACCGTCTGTCTCAGACCTTCTGCCTTAGACCGTCTGTCTCATACCGTCTGTCTCATACCGTCTGTCTCAGACCGTCTATCTCGTCCCGTCGGTCTTAGACCGTCTGTCTCAGACCAGCTGTCAAAGACCGTCTGTCTTAGACCGTCTGTTTCATACCGTCTGTCTCACACCGTCTGTCTCAGACCTTCTGCCTTAGACCGTCTGTCTCATACCGTCTGTCTCATACCGTCTGTCTCAGACCGTCTATCTCGTCCCGTCGGTCTTAGACCGTCTGTCTCAGACCAGCTGTCAAAGACCGTCTGTCTCAGACCGTCTGTCTCAGACCGTCTGTCTGAGACCGTCTGTCTCAGACCGTCTGTCTCAGACCGTCTGTCTCACACCGTCTGTCTCAGACCGTCTGTCTCAGACCGTCTGTCTCGTCCCGTCGGTCTCAGACCGTCTGTCTCAGACCGTCTATCTCGTCCCGTCTGTCTCAGACCGTCTGTCTCAGAACGTCTATCTCGTCCCGTCGGTCTCAGACCGTCTGTCTCAGAACGTCTATCTCGTCCCGTCGGTCTCAGACCGTCTGTCTCAGACCAGCTGTCTCAGACCGTCTGTCTCAGACCGTCTGCCTCAGACCGTCTGTTTCATACCGTCTGTCTCACACCGTCTGTCTCAGACCGTCTGTCTTAGACCGTCTGTCTCATACCGTCTGTCTCATACCGTCTGTCTCAGACCGTCTATCTCGTCCCGTCGGTCTTAGACCGTCTGTCTCAGACCAGCTGTCTCAGGCCGTCTGTCTCAGACCGTCTATCTCGTCCCGTCTGTCTCAGAACTTCCGTCTCAGACCGTCTGATTCAGACGGTCTGTCTCAGAACTTCCGTCTCAGACCGTCTGATTCAGACGGTCTGTCTCAGAACGTCTGTCACAGACTGTCTGTCTCAGACCGTCTGTCTCAGACCGTCTGTCTGAGACCGTCTGTCTCAGACCGTCTGTCTCACACCGTCTGTCTCAGACCGTCCGTCTCAGACCGTCCGTCTCAGACCGTCCGTCTCAGACCGTCCGTCTCAGACCGTCCGTCTCAGACCGTCCGTCTCAGACCGTCCGTCTCAGACCGTCCGTCTCAGACCGTCCGTCTCAGACCGTCCGTCTCAGACCGTCCGTCTCAGACCGTCCGTCTCAGACCGTCCGTCTCAGACCGTCCGTCTCAGACCGTCCGTCTCAGACCGTCCGTCTCAGACCGTCCGTCTCAGACCGTCCGTCTCAGACCGTCCGTCTCAGACCGTCCGTCTCAGACCGTCCGTCTCAGACCGTCCGTCTCAGACCGTCCGTCTCAGACCGTCCGTCTCAGACCGTCTGTCTCAGACCGTCTATCTCGTCCCGTCTGTCTCAGAACGTCTATCTCGTCCCGTCGGTCTCAGACCGTCTGTCTCAGAACGTCTATCTCGTCCCGTCGGTCTCAGACCGTCTGTCTCAGACCAGCTGTCTCAGACCGTCTGTCTCAGACCGTCTGCCTCAGACCGTCTGTTTCATACCGTCTGTCTCACACCGTCTGTCTCAGACCGTCTGTCTTAGACCGTCTGTTTCATACCGTCTGTCTCACACCGTCTGTCTCAGACCGTCTGCCTTAGACCGTCTGTCTCATACCGTCTGTCTCATACCGTCTGTCTCAGACCGTCTATCTCGTCCCGTCGGTCTTAGACCGTCTGTCTCAGACCAGCTGTCACAGACCGTCTGTCTCAGACCGTCCGTCTCAGACCGTCCGTCTCAGACCGTCCGTCTCAGACCGTCCGTCTCAGACCGTCCGTCTCAGACCGTCCGTCTCAGACCGTCCGTCTCAGACCGTCCGTCTCAGACCGTCCGTCTCAGACCGTCCGTCTCAGACCGTCCGTCTCAGACCGTCCGTCTCAGACCGTCCGTCTCAGACCGTCCGTCTCAGACCGTCCGTCTCAGACCGTCCGTCTCAGACCGTCCGTCTCAGACCGTCCGTCTCAGACCGTCCGTCTCAGACCGTCTGTCTCAGACCGTCTATCTCGTCCCGTCTGTCTCAGAACGTCTATCTCGTCCCGTCGGTCTCAGACCGTCTGTCTCAGAACGTCTATCTCGTCCCGTCGGTCTCAGACCGTCTGTCTCAGACCAGCTGTCTCAGACCGTCTGTCTCAGACCGTCTGCCTCAGACCGTCTGTTTCATACCGTCTGTCTCACACCGTCTGTCTCAGACCGTCTGTCTTAGACCGTCTGTTTCATACCGTCTGTCTCACACCGTCTGTCTCAGACCGTCTGCCTTAGACCGTCTGTCTCATACCGTCTGTCTCATACCGTCTGTCTCAGACCGTCTATCTCGTCCCGTCGGTCTTAGACCGTCTGTCTCAGACCAGCTGTCACAGACCGTCTGTCTCAGACCGTCTGTCTCAGACCGTCTGTCTGAGACCGTCTGTCTCAGACCAGCTGTCTCAGACCGTCTGTCTCAGACCGTCTGCCTCAGACCGTCTGTTTCATACCGTCTGTCTCACACCGTCTGTCTCAGACCGTCTGTCTTAGACCGTCTGTCTCATACCGTCTGTCTCATACCGTCTGTCTCAGACCGTCTATCTCGTCCCGTCGGTCTTAGACCGTCTGTCTCAGACCAGCTGTCTCAGACCGTCTGTCTCAGACCGTCTATCTCGTCCCGTCGGTCTCAGAACTTCCGTCTCAGACCGTCTGATTCAGACGGTCTGTCTCAGAACTTCCGTCTCAGACCGTCTGATTCAGACGGTCTGTCTCAGAACGTCTGTCACAGACTGTCTGTCTCAGACCGTCTGTCTCAGACCGTCTGTCTGAGACCGTCTGTCCAAGACCGTCTGTCTCACACCGTCTGTCTCAGACCGTCTGTCTCAGACCGTCTGTCTCAGACCGTCTGTCTCAGACCGTCTGCCTCAGACCGTCTGTCTCAGACCGTCTATCTCGTCCCGTCTGTCTCAGACCGTCTGTCTCAGAACGTCTATCTCGTCCCGTCGGTCTCAGACCGTCTGTCTCAGAACGTCTATGTCGTCCCGTCGGTCTCAGACCGTCTGTCTCAGACCAGCTGTCTCAGACCGTCTGTCTCAGACCGTCTGTCTCAGAGCGTCTGTCTCAGACCGTCTGTCTCAGACTGTCTGTCTCAGACCGTCTGTTTCATACCGTCTGTCTCACACCGTCTGTCTCAGACCGTCTGTCTTAGACCGTCTGTCTCACACCGTCTGTCTCAGACCGTCTGTCTCAGACTGTCTGTCTCAGACCGTCTGTCTCAGAACGTCTATCTCGTCCCGTCGGTCTCAGGCCGTCTGTCTCAGACCAGCTGTCTCAGACCGTCTGTCTCAGACCGTCTGTTTCATACCGTCTGTCTCACACCGTCTGTCTCGGACCGTCTGCCTCAGACCGTCTGTCTCAGACCGTCTGTCTCAGGCCGTCTGCCTCAGACCGTCTGTGTCAGACCGTCTGTCTCAGACCGTCTGTCTCAGACCGTCAGTCTCAGACCGTCTGTCTCAGTCCGTCTGTCTCAGAGCGTCTGTCTCAGACCGTCTGTCTCATACCGTCTGTCTCAGACCAGCTGTCTCAGACCGTCTGTTGCATACCGTCTGTCTCACACCGTCCGTCTCAGACCGTCTGTCTCATACCGTCTGTCTCATACCATCTGTCTCAGACCGTCTATCTCGTCCCGTCGGTCTTAGACCGTCTGTCTCAGACCAGCTGTCTCAGACCGTCTGTCTCAGACCGTCTATCTCGTCCTGTCTGTCTCAGAACTTCCGTCTCAGACCGTCTGCTTCAGACGGTCTGTCTCAGAACGTCTGTCACAGACTGTCTGTCTCAGACCGTCTGCTCAGACCGTCTGTCTCAGACCGTCTGTCTGAGACCGTCTGTCTCAGACCGTCTGTCTCACACCGTCTTTCTCAGACCGTCTGTCTCAGACCGTCTGTCTCAGACCGTCTGTCTCAGACCAGCTGTCTCAGACCGTCTGTCTCGGACCGCCTGTCTCATACCGTCTGTCTCAGACCGTCTATCTCGTCCCGTCTGTCTCGGACCGTTTGTCTTAGACCGTCTGTCTCATACGGTCTGTCTCCGACCGTCTGTCTCGGACCGTCAGTCTGAGACCGTCTGTCTCAGACCGTCTGTCTCAGGCCGTCTGCCTCAGACCGTCTGTCTCAGACCGTCTATCTCGTCCCGTCTGTCTCAGACCGTCTGTCTCAGAACGTCTATCTCGTCCCGTCGGTCTCAGACCGTCTGTCTCGGAACGTCTATCTCGTCCCGTCGGTCTCAGACCGTCAGTCTCAGACCGTCTGTCTCAGACCGTCTGTCTCAGACCAGCTATCTCAGACCGTCTGTCTCAGACCGTCTGTCTCAGACCGTCTGTCTCAGACCGTCTGTCTCAGACCGTCTGTCTCAGACCGTCTGTCTCAGACCAGCTATCTCAGACCGTCTGTCTCAGACCGTCTGTCTCAGACCGTCTGTCTCAGACCGCCTGTTTCATACCGTCTGTCTCACACCGTCTGTCTCAGACCGTCTGTCTTAGACCGTCTGTCTCGTACCGTCTGTCTCAGACCGTCTGTCTCAGACCGTCTGTCTCAGACCGTCTGTCTCAGACCAGCTGCCTCAGACCGTCTCTCTCAGACCGTCCGTCTCAGACCGTCTGTTTCATACCGTCTGTCTCACACCGTCTGTCTCAGACCGTCTGTCTTAGACCGTCTGTCTCATACCGTCTGTCTCATACCGTCTGTCTCAGACCGTCTATCTCGTCCCGTCGGTCTTAGACCGTCTGTCTCAGACCAGCTGTCACAGACCGTCTGTCTCAGACCGTCTGTCTCAGACCGTCTGTCTGAGACCGTCTGTCTGAGACCGTCTGTCTCAGAGCGTCTGTCTCACACCGTCTGTCTCAGACCGTCTGTCTCAGACCGTCTGTCTCAGACCGTCTGTCTCAGACCGTCTGTCTCAGACCGTCTGTCTCAGACCGTCTGTCTCAGACCGTCTGTTTCATACCGTCTGTCTCAGACCGTCTGTCTCAGACCGTCAGTCTCAGACCGTCTGTCTCAGACCGTCTGTCTCAGAGCGTCTGTCTCAGACCGTCTGTCTCAGACCGTCTGTCTCAGACCGTCTGTCTGAGACCGTCTGTCTCAGACCGTCTGTCTCAGACCGTCTGTCTCACACCGTCTGTCTCAGACCGTCTGTCTCAGACCGTCTGTCTCGTCCCGTCGGTCTCAGACCGTCTGTCTCAGACCGTCTATCTCGTCCCGTCTGTCTCAGACCGTCTGTCTCAGAACGTCTATCTCGTCCCGTCGGTCTCAGACCGTCTGTCTCAGAACGTCTATCTCGTCCCGTCGGTCTCAGACCGTCTGTCTCAGACCAGCTGTCTCAGACCGTCTGTCTCAGACCGTCTGCCTCAGACCGTCTGTTTCATACCGTCTGTCTCACACCGTCTGTCTCAGACCGTCTGTCTTAGACCGTCTGTCTCATACCGTCTGTCTCATACCGTCTGTCTCAGACCGTCTATCTCGTCCCGTCGGTCTTAGACCGTCTGTCTCAGACCAGCTGTCTCAGGCCGTCTGTCTCAGACCGTCTATCTCGTCCCGTCTGTCTCAGAACTTCCGTCTCAGACCGTCTGATTCAGACGGTCTGTCTCAGAACTTCCGTCTCAGACCGTCTGATTCAGACGGTCTGTCTCAGAACGTCTGTCACAGACTGTCTGTCTCAGACCGTCTGTCTCAGACCGTCTGTCTGAGACCGTCTGTCTCAGACCGTCTGTCTCACACCGTCTGTCTCAGACCGTCCGTCTCAGACCGTCCGTCTCAGACCGTCCGTCTCAGACCGTCCGTCTCAGACCGTCCGTCTCAGACCGTCCGTCTCAGACCGTCCGTCTCAGACCGTCCGTCTCAGACCGTCCGTCTCAGACCGTCCGTCTCAGACCGTCCGTCTCAGACCGTCCGTCTCAGACCGTCCGTCTCAGACCGTCCGTCTCAGACCGTCCGTCTCAGACCGTCCGTCTCAGACCGTCCGTCTCAGACCGTCCGTCTCAGACCGTCCGTCTCAGACCGTCCGTCTCAGACCGTCCGTCTCAGACCGTCCGTCTCAGACCGTCCGTCTCAGACCGTCCGTCTCAGACCGTCTGTCTCAGACCGTCTATCTCGTCCCGTCTGTCTCAGAACGTCTATCTCGTCCCGTCGGTCTCAGACCGTCTGTCTCAGAACGTCTATCTCGTCCCGTCGGTCTCAGACCGTCTGTCTCAGACCAGCTGTCTCAGACCGTCTGTCTCAGACCGTCTGCCTCAGACCGTCTGTTTCATACCGTCTGTCTCACACCGTCTGTCTCAGACCGTCTGTCTTAGACCGTCTGTTTCATACCGTCTGTCTCACACCGTCTGTCTCAGACCGTCTGCCTTAGACCGTCTGTCTCATACCGTCTGTCTCATACCGTCTGTCTCAGACCGTCTATCTCGTCCCGTCGGTCTTAGACCGTCTGTCTCAGACCAGCTGTCACAGACCGTCTGTCTCAGACCGTCCGTCTCAGACCGTCCGTCTCAGACCGTCCGTCTCAGACCGTCCGTCTCAGACCGTCCGTCTCAGACCGTCCGTCTCAGACCGTCCGTCTCAGACCGTCCGTCTCAGACCGTCCGTCTCAGACCGTCCGTCTCAGACCGTCCGTCTCAGACCGTCCGTCTCAGACCGTCCGTCTCAGACCGTCCGTCTCAGACCGTCCGTCTCAGACCGTCCGTCTCAGACCGTCCGTCTCAGACCGTCCGTCTCAGACCGTCTGTCTCAGACCGTCTATCTCGTCCCGTCTGTCTCAGAACGTCTATCTCGTCCCGTCGGTCTCAGACCGTCTGTCTCAGAACGTCTATCTCGTCCCGTCGGTCTCAGACCGTCTGTCTCAGACCAGCTGTCTCAGACCGTCTGTCTCAGACCGTCTGCCTCAGACCGTCTGTTTCATACCGTCTGTCTCACACCGTCTGTCTCAGACCGTCTGTCTTAGACCGTCTGTTTCATACCGTCTGTCTCACACCGTCTGTCTCAGACCGTCTGCCTTAGACCGTCTGTCTCATACCGTCTGTCTCATACCGTCTGTCTCAGACCGTCTATCTCGTCCCGTCGGTCTTAGACCGTCTGTCTCAGACCAGCTGTCACAGACCGTCTGTCTCAGACCGTCTGTCTCAGACCGTCTGTCTGAGACCGTCTGTCTCAGACCAGCTGTCTCAGACCGTCTGTCTCAGACCGTCTGCCTCAGACCGTCTGTTTCATACCGTCTGTCTCACACCGTCTGTCTCAGACCGTCTGTCTTAGACCGTCTGTTTCATACCGTCTGTCTCACACCGTCTGTCTCAGACCTTCTGCCTTAGACCGTCTGTCTCATACCGTCTGTCTCATACCGTCTGTCTCAGACCGTCTATCTCGTCCCGTCGGTCTTAGACCGTCTGTCTCAGACCAGCTGTCAAAGACCGTCTGTCTTAGACCGTCTGTTTCATACCGTCTGTCTCACACCGTCTGTCTCAGACCTTCTGCCTTAGACCGTCTGTTTCATACCGTCTGTCTCACACCGTCTGTCTCAGACCGTCTGCCTTAGACCGTCTGTCTCATACCGTCTGTCTCATACCGTCTGTCTCAGACCGTCTATCTCGTCCCGTCGGTCTTAGACCGTCTGTCTCAGACCAGCTGTCACAGACCGTCTGTCTCAGACCGTCTGTCTCAGACCGTCTGTCTGAGACCGTCTGTCTCAGACCAGCTGTCTCAGACCGTCTGTCTCAGAGCGTCTGTCTCAGACCGTCTGTCTCAGACCGTCTGTCTCAGACCAGCTGTCTCAGACCGTCTGTTGCATACCGTCTGTCTCACACCGTCCGTCTCAGACCGTCTGTCTCAGACCGTCTGTCTTAGACCGTCTGTCTCATACCGTCTGTCTCATACCATCTGTCTCAGACCGTCTATCTCGTCCCGTCGGTCTTAGACCGTCTGTCTCAGACCAGCTGTCTCAGACCGTCTGTCTCAGACCGTCTATCTCGTCCCGTCTGTCTCAGAACTTCCGTCTCAGACCGTCTGCTTCAGACGGTCTGTCTCAGAACGTCTGTCACAGACTGTCTGTCTCAGACCGTCTGCTCAGACCGTCTGTTTCATACCGTCTGTCTCACACCGTCTGTCTCAGACCGTCTGTCTTAGACCGTCTGTTTCATACCGTCTGTCTCACACCGTCTGTCTCAGACCGTCTGCCTTAGACCGTCTGTCTCATACCGTCTGTCTCATACCGTCTGTCTCAGACCGTCTATCTCGTCCCGTCGGTCTTAGACCGTCTGTCTCAGACCAGCTGTCACAGACCGTCTGTCTCAGACCGTCTGTCTCAGACCGTCTGTCTGAGACCGTCTGTCTCAGACCAGCTGTCTCAGACCGTCTGTCTCAGACCGTCTGCCTCAGACCGTCTGTTTCATACCGTCTGTCTCACACCGTCTGTCTCAGACCGTCTGTCTTAGACCGTCTGTTTCATACCGTCTGTCTCACACCGTCTGTCTCAGACCTTCTGCCTTAGACCGTCTGTCTCATACCGTCTGTCTCATACCGTCTGTCTCAGACCGTCTATCTCGTCCCGTCGGTCTTAGACCGTCTGTCTCAGACCAGCTGTCAAAGACCGTCTGTCTTAGACCGTCTGTTTCATACCGTCTGTCTCACACCGTCTGTCTCAGACCTTCTGCCTTAGACCGTCTGTTTCATACCGTCTGTCTCACACCGTCTGTCTCAGACCGTCTGCCTTAGACCGTCTGTCTCATACCGTCTGTCTCATACCGTCTGTCTCAGACCGTCTATCTCGTCCCGTCGGTCTTAGACCGTCTGTCTCAGACCAGCTGTCACAGACCGTCTGTCTCAGACCGTCTGTCTCAGACCGTCTGTCTGAGACCGTCTGTCTCAGACCAGCTGTCTCAGACCGTCTGTCTCAGAGCGTCTGTCTCAGACCGTCTGTCTCAGACCGTCTGTCTCAGACCAGCTGTCTCAGACCGTCTGTTGCATACCGTCTGTCTCACACCGTCCGTCTCAGACCGTCTGTCTCAGACCGTCTGTCTTAGACCGTCTGTCTCATACCGTCTGTCTCATACCATCTGTCTCAGACCGTCTATCTCGTCCCGTCGGTCTTAGACCGTCTGTCTCAGACCAGCTGTCTCAGACCGTCTGTCTCAGACCGTCTATCTCGTCCCGTCTGTCTCAGAACTTCCGTCTCAGACCGTCTGCTTCAGACGGTCTGTCTCAGAACGTCTGTCACAGACTGTCTGTCTCAGACCGTCTGCTCAGACCGTCTGTCTCAGACCGTCTGTCTGAGACCGTCTGTCTCAGACCGTCTGTCTCACACCGTCTTTCTCAGACCGTCTGTCTCAGACCGTCTGTCTCAGACCGTCTGTCTCAGACCGTCTGTCTCAGACCGTCTGTCTCAGACCGTCTGTCTCAGAACGTCTATCTCGTCCCGTCGGTCTCAGACCGTCTGCCTCAGACCGTCTGTTTCATACCGTATGTCTCAGACCGTCTGTCTCAGACCACCTGTCTCAGACCGTCTGTCTCGGACCGTCTGTCTCATACCGTCTGTCTCAGACCGTCTATCTCGTCCCGTCGGTCTCAGACCGTCTGTCTCAGACCAGCTGTCTCAGACCGTCTGTCTCGGACCGTCTGTCTCAGACCGTCTGTCTTAGACCGTCTGTTTCATACCGTCTGTCTCACACCGTCTGTCTCAGACCTTCTGCCTTAGACCGTCTGTCTCATACCGTCTGTCTCATACCGTCTGTCTCAGACCGTCTATCTCGTCCCGTCGGTCTTAGACCGTCTGTCTCAGACCAGCTGTCAAAGACCGTCTGTCTTAGACCGTCTGTTTCATACCGTCTGTCTCACACCGTCTGTCTCAGACCTTCTGCCTTAGACCGTCTGTCTCATACCGTCTGTCTCATACCGTCTGTCTCAGACCGTCTATCTCGTCCCGTCGGTCTTAGACCGTCTGTCTCAGACCAGCTGTCAAAGACCGTCTGTCTCAGACCGTCTGTCTCAGACCGTCTGTCTGAGACCGTCTGTCTCAGACCGTCTGTCTCAGACCGTCTGTCTCACACCGTCTGTCTCAGACCGTCTGTCTCAGACCGTCTGTCTCGTCCCGTCGGTCTCAGACCGTCTGTCTCAGACCGTCTATCTCGTCCCGTCTGTCTCAGACCGTCTGTCTCAGAACGTCTATCTCGTCCCGTCGGTCTCAGACCGTCTGTCTCAGAACGTCTATCTCGTCCCGTCGGTCTCAGACCGTCTGTCTCAGACCAGCTGTCTCAGACCGTCTGTCTCAGACCGTCTGCCTCAGACCGTCTGTTTCATACCGTCTGTCTCACACCGTCTGTCTCAGACCGTCTGTCTTAGACCGTCTGTCTCATACCGTCTGTCTCATACCGTCTGTCTCAGACCGTCTATCTCGTCCCGTCGGTCTTAGACCGTCTGTCTCAGACCAGCTGTCTCAGGCCGTCTGTCTCAGACCGTCTATCTCGTCCCGTCTGTCTCAGAACTTCCGTCTCAGACCGTCTGATTCAGACGGTCTGTCTCAGAACTTCCGTCTCAGACCGTCTGATTCAGACGGTCTGTCTCAGAACGTCTGTCACAGACTGTCTGTCTCAGACCGTCTGTCTCAGACCGTCTGTCTGAGACCGTCTGTCTCAGACCGTCTGTCTCACACCGTCTGTCTCAGACCGTCCGTCTCAGACCGTCCGTCTCAGACCGTCCGTCTCAGACCGTCCGTCTCAGACCGTCCGTCTCAGACCGTCCGTCTCAGACCGTCCGTCTCAGACCGTCCGTCTCAGACCGTCCGTCTCAGACCGTCCGTCTCAGACCGTCCGTCTCAGACCGTCCGTCTCAGACCGTCCGTCTCAGACCGTCCGTCTCAGACCGTCCGTCTCAGACCGTCCGTCTCAGACCGTCCGTCTCAGACCGTCCGTCTCAGACCGTCCGTCTCAGACCGTCCGTCTCAGACCGTCCGTCTCAGACCGTCTGTCTCAGACCGTCTATCTCGTCCCGTCTGTCTCAGAACGTCTATCTCGTCCCGTCGGTCTCAGACCGTCTGTCTCAGAACGTCTATCTCGTCCCGTCGGTCTCAGACCGTCTGTCTCAGACCAGCTGTCTCAGACCGTCTGTCTCAGACCGTCTGCCTCAGACCGTCTGTTTCATACCGTCTGTCTCACACCGTCTGTCTCAGACCGTCTGTCTTAGACCGTCTGTTTCATACCGTCTGTCTCACACCGTCTGTCTCAGACCGTCTGCCTTAGACCGTCTGTCTCATACCGTCTGTCTCATACCGTCTGTCTCAGACCGTCTATCTCGTCCCGTCGGTCTTAGACCGTCTGTCTCAGACCAGCTGTCACAGACCGTCTGTCTCAGACCGTCCGTCTCAGACCGTCCGTCTCAGACCGTCCGTCTCAGACCGTCCGTCTCAGACCGTCCGTCTCAGACCGTCCGTCTCAGACCGTCCGTCTCAGACCGTCCGTCTCAGACCGTCCGTCTCAGACCGTCCGTCTCAGACCGTCCGTCTCAGACCGTCCGTCTCAGACCGTCCGTCTCAGACCGTCCGTCTCAGACCGTCCGTCTCAGACCGTCCGTCTCAGACCGTCCGTCTCAGACCGTCCGTCTCAGACCGTCCGTCTCAGACCGTCTGTCTCAGACCGTCTATCTCGTCCCGTCTGTCTCAGAACGTCTATCTCGTCCCGTCGGTCTCAGACCGTCTGTCTCAGAACGTCTATCTCGTCCCGTCGGTCTCAGACCGTCTGTCTCAGACCAGCTGTCTCAGACCGTCTGTCTCAGACCGTCTGCCTCAGACCGTCTGTTTCATACCGTCTGTCTCACACCGTCTGTCTCAGACCGTCTGTCTTAGACCGTCTGTTTCATACCGTCTGTCTCACACCGTCTGTCTCAGACCGTCTGCCTTAGACCGTCTGTCTCATACCGTCTGTCTCATACCGTCTGTCTCAGACCGTCTATCTCGTCCCGTCGGTCTTAGACCGTCTGTCTCAGACCAGCTGTCACAGACCGTCTGTCTCAGACCGTCTGTCTCAGACCGTCTGTCTGAGACCGTCTGTCTCAGACCAGCTGTCTCAGACCGTCTGTCTCAGACCGTCTGCCTCAGACCGTCTGTTTCATACCGTCTGTCTCACACCGTCTGTCTCAGACCGTCTGTCTTAGACCGTCTGTCTCATACCGTCTGTCTCATACCGTCTGTCTCAGACCGTCTATCTCGTCCCGTCGGTCTTAGACCGTCTGTCTCAGACCAGCTGTCTCAGACCGTCTGTCTCAGACCGTCTATCTCGTCCCGTCGGTCTCAGAACTTCCGTCTCAGACCGTCTGATTCAGACGGTCTGTCTCAGAACTTCCGTCTCAGACCGTCTGATTCAGACGGTCTGTCTCAGAACGTCTGTCACAGACTGTCTGTCTCAGACCGTCTGTCTCAGACCGTCTGTCTGAGACCGTCTGTCCAAGACCGTCTGTCTCACACCGTCTGTCTCAGACCGTCTGTCTCAGACCGTCTGTCTCAGACCGTCTGTCTCAGACCGTCTGCCTCAGACCGTCTGTCTCAGACCGTCTATCTCGTCCCGTCTGTCTCAGACCGTCTGTCTCAGAACGTCTATCTCGTCCCGTCGGTCTCAGACCGTCTGTCTCAGAACGTCTATGTCGTCCCGTCGGTCTCAGACCGTCTGTCTCAGACCAGCTGTCTCAGACCGTCTGTCTCAGACCGTCTGCCTCAGACCGTCTGTTTCATACCGTCTGTCTCACACCGTCTGTCTCAGACCGTCTGTCTTAGACCGTCTGTCTCATACCGTCTGTCTCATACCGTCTGTCTCAGACCGTCTATCTCGTCCCGTCGGTCTTAGACCGTCTGTCTCAGACCAGCTGTCTCAGGCCGTCTGTCTCAGACCGTCTATCTCGTCCCGTATGTCTCAGAACTTCCGTCTCAGACCGTCTGATTCAGACGGTCTGTCTCAGAACTTCCGTCTCAGACCGTCTGATTCAGACGGTCTGTCTCAGAACTTCCGTCTCAGACCGTCTGATTCAGACGGTCTGTCTCAGAACGTCTGTCACAGACTGTCTGTCTCAGACCGTCTGTCTCAGACCGTCTGTCTGAGACCGTCTGTCTCAGACCGTCTGTCTCACACCGTCTGTCTCAGACCGTCCGTCTCAGACCGTCCGTCTCAGACCGTCCGTCTCAGACCGTCCGTCTCAGACCGTCCGTCTCAGACCGTCCGTCTCAGACCGTCCGTCTCAGACCGTCCGTCTCAGACCGTCCGTCTCAGACCGTCCGTCTCAGACCGTCCGTCTCAGACCGTCCGTCTCAGACCGTCCGTCTCAGACCGTCCGTCTCAGACCGTCCGTCTCAGACCGTCCGTCTCAGACCGTCCGTCTCAGACCGTCCGTCTCAGACCGTCCGTCTCAGACCGTCCGTCTCAGACCGTCCGTCTCAGACCGTCCGTCTCAGACCGTCCGTCTCAGACCGTCCGTCTCAGACCGTCCGTCTCAGACCGTCTGTCTCAGACCGTCTGTCTCACACCGTCTTTCTCAGACTGTCTGTCTCAGACCGTCTGTCTCAGACCGTCTGTCTCAGACCGTCTGTCTCAGACCGTCTGTCTCAGAACGTCTATCTCGTCCCGTCGGTCTCAGACCGTCTGCCTCAGACCGTCTGTTTCATACCGTATGTCTCAGACCGTCTGTCTCAGACCACCTGTCTCAGACCGTCTGTCTCGGACCGTCTGTCTCATACCGTCTGTCTCAGACCGTCTATCTCGTCCCGTCGGTCTCAGACCGTCTGTCTCAGACCAGCTGTCTCAGACCGTCTGTCTCGGACCGTCTGTCTCAGACCGTCTGTCTTAGACCGTCTGTTTCATACCGTCTGTCTCACACCGTCTGTCTCAGACCTTCTGCCTTAGACCGTCTGTCTCATACCGTCTGTCTCATACCGTCTGTCTCAGACCGTCTATCTCGTCCCGTCGGTCTTAGACCGTCTGTCTCAGACCAGCTGTCAAAGACCGTCTGTCTTAGACCGTCTGTTTCATACCGTCTGTCTCACACCGTCTGTCTCAGACCTTCTGCCTTAGACCGTCTGTCTCATACCGTCTGTCTCATACCGTCTGTCTCAGACCGTCTATCTCGTCCCGTCGGTCTTAGACCGTCTGTCTCAGACCAGCTGTCAAAGACCGTCTGTCTCAGACCGTCTGTCTCAGACCGTCTGTCTGAGACCGTCTGTCTCAGACCGTCTGTCTCAGACCGTCTGTCTCACACCGTCTGTCTCAGACCGTCTGTCTCAGACCGTCTGTCTCGTCCCGTCGGTCTCAGACCGTCTGTCTCAGACCGTCTATCTCGTCCCGTCTGTCTCAGACCGTCTGTCTCAGAACGTCTATCTCGTCCCGTCGGTCTCAGACCGTCTGTCTCAGAACGTCTATCTCGTCCCGTCGGTCTCAGACCGTCTGTCTCAGACCAGCTGTCTCAGACCGTCTGTCTCAGACCGTCTGCCTCAGACCGTCTGTTTCATACCGTCTGTCTCACACCGTCTGTCTCAGACCGTCTGTCTTAGACCGTCTGTCTCATACCGTCTGTCTCATACCGTCTGTCTCAGACCGTCTATCTCGTCCCGTCGGTCTTAGACCGTCTGTCTCAGACCAGCTGTCTCAGGCCGTCTGTCTCAGACCGTCTATCTCGTCCCGTCTGTCTCAGAACTTCCGTCTCAGACCGTCTGATTCAGACGGTCTGTCTCAGAACTTCCGTCTCAGACCGTCTGATTCAGACGGTCTGTCTCAGAACGTCTGTCACAGACTGTCTGTCTCAGACCGTCTGTCTCAGACCGTCTGTCTGAGACCGTCTGTCTCAGACCGTCTGTCTCACACCGTCTGTCTCAGACCGTCCGTCTCAGACCGTCCGTCTCAGACCGTCCGTCTCAGACCGTCCGTCTCAGACCGTCCGTCTCAGACCGTCCGTCTCAGACCGTCCGTCTCAGACCGTCCGTCTCAGACCGTCCGTCTCAGACCGTCCGTCTCAGACCGTCCGTCTCAGACCGTCCGTCTCAGACCGTCCGTCTCAGACCGTCCGTCTCAGACCGTCCGTCTCAGACCGTCCGTCTCAGACCGTCCGTCTCAGACCGTCCGTCTCAGACCGTCCGTCTCAGACCGTCCGTCTCAGACCGTCCGTCTCAGACCGTCCGTCTCAGACCGTCCGTCTCAGACCGTCTGTCTCAGACCGTCTATCTCGTCCCGTCTGTCTCAGAACGTCTATCTCGTCCCGTCGGTCTCAGACCGTCTGTCTCAGAACGTCTATCTCGTCCCGTCGGTCTCAGACCGTCTGTCTCAGACCAGCTGTCTCAGACCGTCTGTCTCAGACCGTCTGCCTCAGACCGTCTGTTTCATACCGTCTGTCTCACACCGTCTGTCTCAGACCGTCTGTCTTAGACCGTCTGTTTCATACCGTCTGTCTCACACCGTCTGTCTCAGACCGTCTGCCTTAGACCGTCTGTCTCATACCGTCTGTCTCATACCGTCTGTCTCAGACCGTCTATCTCGTCCCGTCGGTCTTAGACCGTCTGTCTCAGACCAGCTGTCACAGACCGTCTGTCTCAGACCGTCCGTCTCAGACCGTCCGTCTCAGACCGTCCGTCTCAGACCGTCCGTCTCAGACCGTCCGTCTCAGACCGTCCGTCTCAGACCGTCCGTCTCAGACCGTCCGTCTCAGACCGTCCGTCTCAGACCGTCCGTCTCAGACCGTCCGTCTCAGACCGTCCGTCTCAGACCGTCCGTCTCAGACCGTCCGTCTCAGACCGTCCGTCTCAGACCGTCCGTCTCAGACCGTCCGTCTCAGACCGTCCGTCTCAGACCGTCCGTCTCAGACCGTCTGTCTCAGACCGTCTATCTCGTCCCGTCTGTCTCAGAACGTCTATCTCGTCCCGTCGGTCTCAGACCGTCTGTCTCAGAACGTCTATCTCGTCCCGTCGGTCTCAGACCGTCTGTCTCAGACCAGCTGTCTCAGACCGTCTGTCTCAGACCGTCTGCCTCAGACCGTCTGTTTCATACCGTCTGTCTCACACCGTCTGTCTCAGACCGTCTGTCTTAGACCGTCTGTTTCATACCGTCTGTCTCACACCGTCTGTCTCAGACCGTCTGCCTTAGACCGTCTGTCTCATACCGTCTGTCTCATACCGTCTGTCTCAGACCGTCTATCTCGTCCCGTCGGTCTTAGACCGTCTGTCTCAGACCAGCTGTCACAGACCGTCTGTCTCAGACCGTCTGTCTCAGACCGTCTGTCTGAGACCGTCTGTCTCAGACCAGCTGTCTCAGACCGTCTGTCTCAGACCGTCTGCCTCAGACCGTCTGTTTCATACCGTCTGTCTCACACCGTCTGTCTCAGACCGTCTGTCTTAGACCGTCTGTCTCATACCGTCTGTCTCATACCGTCTGTCTCAGACCGTCTATCTCGTCCCGTCGGTCTTAGACCGTCTGTCTCAGACCAGCTGTCTCAGACCGTCTGTCTCAGACCGTCTATCTCGTCCCGTCGGTCTCAGAACTTCCGTCTCAGACCGTCTGATTCAGACGGTCTGTCTCAGAACTTCCGTCTCAGACCGTCTGATTCAGACGGTCTGTCTCAGAACGTCTGTCACAGACTGTCTGTCTCAGACCGTCTGTCTCAGACCGTCTGTCTGAGACCGTCTGTCCAAGACCGTCTGTCTCACACCGTCTGTCTCAGACCGTCTGTCTCAGACCGTCTGTCTCAGACCGTCTGTCTCAGACCGTCTGCCTCAGACCGTCTGTCTCAGACCGTCTATCTCGTCCCGTCTGTCTCAGACCGTCTGTCTCAGAACGTCTATCTCGTCCCGTCGGTCTCAGACCGTCTGTCTCAGAACGTCTATGTCGTCCCGTCGGTCTCAGACCGTCTGTCTCAGACCAGCTGTCTCAGACCGTCTGTCTCAGACCGTCTGCCTCAGACCGTCTGTTTCATACCGTCTGTCTCACACCGTCTGTCTCAGACCGTCTGTCTTAGACCGTCTGTCTCATACCGTCTGTCTCATACCGTCTGTCTCAGACCGTCTATCTCGTCCCGTCGGTCTTAGACCGTCTGTCTCAGACCAGCTGTCTCAGGCCGTCTGTCTCAGACCGTCTATCTCGTCCCGTATGTCTCAGAACTTCCGTCTCAGACCGTCTGATTCAGACGGTCTGTCTCAGAACTTCCGTCTCAGACCGTCTGATTCAGACGGTCTGTCTCAGAACTTCCGTCTCAGACCGTCTGATTCAGACGGTCTGTCTCAGAACGTCTGTCACAGACTGTCTGTCTCAGACCGTCTGTCTCAGACCGTCTGTCTGAGACCGTCTGTCTCAGACCGTCTGTCTCACACCGTCTGTCTCAGACCGTCCGTCTCAGACCGTCCGTCTCAGACCGTCCGTCTCAGACCGTCCGTCTCAGACCGTCCGTCTCAGACCGTCCGTCTCAGACCGTCCGTCTCAGACCGTCCGTCTCAGACCGTCCGTCTCAGACCGTCCGTCTCAGACCGTCCGTCTCAGACCGTCCGTCTCAGACCGTCCGTCTCAGACCGTCCGTCTCAGACCGTCCGTCTCAGACCGTCCGTCTCAGACCGTCCGTCTCAGACCGTCCGTCTCAGACCGTCCGTCTCAGACCGTCCGTCTCAGACCGTCCGTCTCAGACCGTCCGTCTCAGACCGTCCGTCTCAGACCGTCCGTCTCAGACCGTCCGTCTCAGACCGTCCGTCTCAGACCGTCCGTCTCAGACCGTCCGTCTCAGACCGTCCGTCTCAGACCGTCCGTCTCAGACCGTCCGTCTCAGACCGTCTGTCTCAGAACGTCTATCTCAGAACGTCTATCTCGTCCCGTCGGTCTCAGACTGTCTGTCTCAGAACGTCTATCTCGTCCCGTCGGTCTCAGACCGTCTGTCTCAGACCAGCTATCTCAGACCGTCTGTCTCAGACCGTCTGTGTCAGACCGTCTGTCTCAGACCGTCTGTCTCAGACCGTCTGTCTCAGAACGTCTATCTCGTCCCGTCGGTCTCAGACCGTCTGCCTCAGACCGTCTGTTTCATACCGTATGTCTCAGACCGTCTGTCTCAGACCAGCTGTCTCAGACCGTCTGTCTCGGACCGTCTGTCTCATACCGTCTGTCTCAGACCGTCTAACTCGTCCCGTCGGTCTCAGACCGTCTGTCTCAGACCAGCTGTGTCAGACCGTCTGTCTCGGACCGTCTGTCTCAGACCGTCTGTCTCAGACCGTCGGTTTCATACCGTCTATCTCACACCGTCTGTCTCAGACCGTTTGTCTTAGACCGTCTGTCTCATACCGTCTGTCTCATACCGTCTGTCTCATACCGTCTGTCTCGGACCGTCTGTCTGAGACCGTCTGTCTCAGACCGTCTGTCTCAGGCCGTCTGCCTCAGACCGTCTGTCTCAGACCGTCTATCTCGTCCCGTCTGTCTCAGACCGTCTGTCTCAGAACGTCTATCTCGTCCCGTCGGTCTCAGACCGTCTGTCTCAGAACGTCTATCTCGTCCCGTCGGTCTCAGACCGTCTGTCTCAGACCGTCTGTCTCAGACCGTCTGTCTCAGACCGTGTGTCTCAGACCAGCTATCTCAGACCGTCTGTCTCAGACCGTCTGTCTCAGACCGTCTGTCTCAGACCGTCTGTCTCAGACCGTCTGTTTCATACCGTCTGTCTCACACCGTCTGTCTCAGACCGTCTGTCTTAGACCGTCTGTCTCATACCGTCTGTCTCAGACCGTCTGTCTCAGACCGTCTGTCTCAGACCGTCTGTCTCAGACCGTCTGTCTCAGACCGTCTGTCTCAGTCCAGCTGCCTCAGACCGTCCGGCTCAGACCGTCTGTTTCATACCGTCTGTCTCACACCGTCTGTCTCAGACCGTCTGCCTTAGACCGTCTGTCTCATACCGTCTGTCTCATACCGTCTGTCTCAGACCGTCTATCTCGTCCCGTCGGTCTCAGACCGTCTGCCTCAGACCGTCTGTTTCATACCGTATGTCTCAGACCGTCTGTCTCAGACCAGCTGTCTCAGACCGTCTGTCTCGGACCGTCTGTCTCATACCGTCTGTCTCAGACCGTCTATCTCGTCCCGTCGGTCTCAGACCGTCTGTCTCAGACCAGCTGTCTCAGACCGTCTGTCTCGGACCGTCTGTCTCAGACCGTCTGTCTCGGACCGTCTGTTTCATACCGTCTATCTCACACCGTCTGTCTCAGACCGTTTGTCTTAGACCGTCTGTCTCATACCGTCTGTCTCAGACCGTCTGTCTCGGACCGTCAGTCTGAGACCGTCTGTCTCAGACCGTCTGTCTCAGGCCGTCTGCCTCAGACCGTCTGTCTCAGACCGTCTATCTCGTCCCGTCTGTCTCAGACCGCCTGTCTCAGAACGTCTATCTCGTACCGTCGGTCTCAGACCGTCTGTCTCAGAACGTCTATCTCGTCCCGTTGGTCTCAGACCGTCTGTCTCAGACTGTCTGTCTCAGACCAGCTATCTCAGACCGTCTGTCTCAGACCGTCTGTCTCAGACCGTCTGTCTCAGACCGTCTGTTTCAGACCGTCTGTTTCATACCGTCTGTCTCACACCGTCTGTCTCACACCGTCTGTCTTAGACCGTCTGTCTCATACCGTCTGTCTCAGACCGTCTATCTCGTCCCGTCGGTCTTAGACCGTCTGTCTCAGACCAGCTGTCACAGACCGTCTGTCTCAGACCGTCCGTCTCAGACCGTCCGTCTCAGACCGTCCGTCTCAGACCGTCCGTCTCAGACCGTCCGTCTCAGACCGTCCGTCTCAGACCGTCCGTCTCAGACCGTCCGTCTCAGACCGTCCGTCTCAGACCGTCCGTCTCAGACCGTCCGTCTCAGACCGTCCGTCTCAGACCGTCCGTCTCAGACCGTCCGTCTCAGACCGTCCGTCTCAGACCGTCCGTCTCAGACCGTCCGTCTCAGACCGTCCGTCTCAGACCGTCCGTCTCAGACCGTCTGTCTCAGACCGTCTATCTCGTCCCGTCTGTCTCAGAACGTCTATCTCGTCCCGTCGGTCTCAGACCGTCTGTCTCAGAACGTCTATCTCGTCCCGTCGGTCTCAGACCGTCTGTCTCAGACCAGCTGTCTCAGACCGTCTGTCTCAGACCGTCTGCCTCAGACCGTCTGTTTCATACCGTCTGTCTCACACCGTCTGTCTCAGACCGTCTGTCTTAGACCGTCTGTTTCATACCGTCTGTCTCACACCGTCTGTCTCAGACCGTCTGCCTTAGACCGTCTGTCTCATACCGTCTGTCTCATACCGTCTGTCTCAGACCGTCTATCTCGTCCCGTCGGTCTTAGACCGTCTGTCTCAGACCAGCTGTCACAGACCGTCTGTCTCAGACCGTCTGTCTCAGACCGTCTGTCTGAGACCGTCTGTCTCAGACCAGCTGTCTCAGACCGTCTGTCTCAGACCGTCTGCCTCAGACCGTCTGTTTCATACCGTCTGTCTCACACCGTCTGTCTCAGACCGTCTGTCTTAGACCGTCTGTCTCATACCGTCTGTCTCATACCGTCTGTCTCAGACCGTCTATCTCGTCCCGTCGGTCTTAGACCGTCTGTCTCAGACCAGCTGTCTCAGACCGTCTGTCTCAGACCGTCTATCTCGTCCCGTCGGTCTCAGAACTTCCGTCTCAGACCGTCTGATTCAGACGGTCTGTCTCAGAACTTCCGTCTCAGACCGTCTGATTCAGACGGTCTGTCTCAGAACGTCTGTCACAGACTGTCTGTCTCAGACCGTCTGTCTCAGACCGTCTGTCTGAGACCGTCTGTCCAAGACCGTCTGTCTCACACCGTCTGTCTCAGACCGTCTGTCTCAGACCGTCTGTCTCAGACCGTCTGTCTCAGACCGTCTGCCTCAGACCGTCTGTCTCAGACCGTCTATCTCGTCCCGTCTGTCTCAGACCGTCTGTCTCAGAACGTCTATCTCGTCCCGTCGGTCTCAGACCGTCTGTCTCAGAACGTCTATGTCGTCCCGTCGGTCTCAGACCGTCTGTCTCAGACCAGCTGTCTCAGACCGTCTGTCTCAGACCGTCTGCCTCAGACCGTCTGTTTCATACCGTCTGTCTCACACCGTCTGTCTCAGACCGTCTGTCTTAGACCGTCTGTCTCATACCGTCTGTCTCATACCGTCTGTCTCAGACCGTCTATCTCGTCCCGTCGGTCTTAGACCGTCTGTCTCAGACCAGCTGTCTCAGGCCGTCTGTCTCAGACCGTCTATCTCGTCCCGTATGTCTCAGAACTTCCGTCTCAGACCGTCTGATTCAGACGGTCTGTCTCAGAACTTCCGTCTCAGACCGTCTGATTCAGACGGTCTGTCTCAGAACTTCCGTCTCAGACCGTCTGATTCAGACGGTCTGTCTCAGAACGTCTGTCACAGACTGTCTGTCTCAGACCGTCTGTCTCAGACCGTCTGTCTGAGACCGTCTGTCTCAGACCGTCTGTCTCACACCGTCTGTCTCAGACCGTCCGTCTCAGACCGTCCGTCTCAGACCGTCCGTCTCAGACCGTCCGTCTCAGACCGTCCGTCTCAGACCGTCCGTCTCAGACCGTCCGTCTCAGACCGTCCGTCTCAGACCGTCCGTCTCAGACCGTCCGTCTCAGACCGTCCGTCTCAGACCGTCCGTCTCAGACCGTCCGTCTCAGACCGTCCGTCTCAGACCGTCCGTCTCAGACCGTCCGTCTCAGACCGTCCGTCTCAGACCGTCCGTCTCAGACCGTCCGTCTCAGACCGTCCGTCTCAGACCGTCCGTCTCAGACCGTCCGTCTCAGACCGTCCGTCTCAGACCGTCCGTCTCAGACCGTCTGTCTCAGACCGTCTGTCTCACACCGTCTTTCTCAGACTGTCTGTCTCAGACCGTCTGTCTCAGACCGTCTGTCTCAGACCGTCTGTCTCAGACCGTCTGTCTCAGACCGTCTGTCTCAGAACGTCTATCTCGTCCCGTCGGTCTCAGACCGTCTGCCTCAGACCGTCTGTTTCATACCGTATGTCTCAGACCGTCTGTCTCAGACCACCTGTCTCAGACCGTCTGTCTCGGACCGTCTGTCTCATACCGTCTGTCTCAGACCGTCTATCTCGTCCCGTCGGTCTCAGACCGTCTGTCTCAGACCAGCTGTCTCAGACCGTCTGTCTCGGACCGTCTGTCTCAGACCGTCTGTCTTAGACCGTCTGTTTCATACCGTCTGTCTCACACCGTCTGTCTCAGACCTTCTGCCTTAGACCGTCTGTCTCATACCGTCTGTCTCATACCGTCTGTCTCAGACCGTCTATCTCGTCCCGTCGGTCTTAGACCGTCTGTCTCAGACCAGCTGTCAAAGACCGTCTGTCTTAGACCGTCTGTTTCATACCGTCTGTCTCACACCGTCTGTCTCAGACCTTCTGCCTTAGACCGTCTGTCTCATACCGTCTGTCTCATACCGTCTGTCTCAGACCGTCTATCTCGTCCCGTCGGTCTTAGACCGTCTGTCTCAGACCAGCTGTCAAAGACCGTCTGTCTCAGACCGTCTGTCTCAGACCGTCTGTCTGAGACCGTCTGTCTCAGACCGTCTGTCTCAGACCGTCTGTCTCACACCGTCTGTCTCAGACCGTCTGTCTCAGACCGTCTGTCTCGTCCCGTCGGTCTCAGACCGTCTGTCTCAGACCGTCTATCTCGTCCCGTCTGTCTCAGACCGTCTGTCTCAGAACGTCTATCTCGTCCCGTCGGTCTCAGACCGTCTGTCTCAGAACGTCTATCTCGTCCCGTCGGTCTCAGACCGTCTGTCTCAGACCAGCTGTCTCAGACCGTCTGTCTCAGACCGTCTGCCTCAGACCGTCTGTTTCATACCGTCTGTCTCACACCGTCTGTCTCAGACCGTCTGTCTTAGACCGTCTGTCTCATACCGTCTGTCTCATACCGTCTGTCTCAGACCGTCTATCTCGTCCCGTCGGTCTTAGACCGTCTGTCTCAGACCAGCTGTCTCAGGCCGTCTGTCTCAGACCGTCTATCTCGTCCCGTCTGTCTCAGAACTTCCGTCTCAGACCGTCTGATTCAGACGGTCTGTCTCAGAACTTCCGTCTCAGACCGTCTGATTCAGACGGTCTGTCTCAGAACGTCTGTCACAGACTGTCTGTCTCAGACCGTCTGTCTCAGACCGTCTGTCTGAGACCGTCTGTCTCAGACCGTCTGTCTCACACCGTCTGTCTCAGACCGTCCGTCTCAGACCGTCCGTCTCAGACCGTCCGTCTCAGACCGTCCGTCTCAGACCGTCCGTCTCAGACCGTCCGTCTCAGACCGTCCGTCTCAGACCGTCCGTCTCAGACCGTCCGTCTCAGACCGTCCGTCTCAGACCGTCCGTCTCAGACCGTCCGTCTCAGACCGTCCGTCTCAGACCGTCCGTCTCAGACCGTCCGTCTCAGACCGTCCGTCTCAGACCGTCCGTCTCAGACCGTCCGTCTCAGACCGTCCGTCTCAGACCGTCCGTCTCAGACCGTCCGTCTCAGACCGTCCGTCTCAGACCGTCCGTCTCAGACCGTCTGTCTCAGACCGTCTATCTCGTCCCGTCTGTCTCAGAACGTCTATCTCGTCCCGTCGGTCTCAGACCGTCTGTCTCAGAACGTCTATCTCGTCCCGTCGGTCTCAGACCGTCTGTCTCAGACCAGCTGTCTCAGACCGTCTGTCTCAGACCGTCTGCCTCAGACCGTCTGTTTCATACCGTCTGTCTCACACCGTCTGTCTCAGACCGTCTGTCTTAGACCGTCTGTTTCATACCGTCTGTCTCACACCGTCTGTCTCAGACCGTCTGCCTTAGACCGTCTGTCTCATACCGTCTGTCTCATACCGTCTGTCTCAGACCGTCTATCTCGTCCCGTCGGTCTTAGACCGTCTGTCTCAGACCAGCTGTCACAGACCGTCTGTCTCAGACCGTCCGTCTCAGACCGTCCGTCTCAGACCGTCCGTCTCAGACCGTCCGTCTCAGACCGTCCGTCTCAGACCGTCCGTCTCAGACCGTCCGTCTCAGACCGTCCGTCTCAGACCGTCCGTCTCAGACCGTCCGTCTCAGACCGTCCGTCTCAGACCGTCCGTCTCAGACCGTCCGTCTCAGACCGTCCGTCTCAGACCGTCCGTCTCAGACCGTCCGTCTCAGACCGTCCGTCTCAGACCGTCCGTCTCAGACCGTCTGTCTCAGACCGTCTATCTCGTCCCGTCTGTCTCAGAACGTCTATCTCGTCCCGTCGGTCTCAGACCGTCTGTCTCAGAACGTCTATCTCGTCCCGTCGGTCTCAGACCGTCTGTCTCAGACCAGCTGTCTCAGACCGTCTGTCTCAGACCGTCTGCCTCAGACCGTCTGTTTCATACCGTCTGTCTCACACCGTCTGTCTCAGACCGTCTGTCTTAGACCGTCTGTTTCATACCGTCTGTCTCACACCGTCTGTCTCAGACCGTCTGCCTTAGACCGTCTGTCTCATACCGTCTGTCTCATACCGTCTGTCTCAGACCGTCTATCTCGTCCCGTCGGTCTTAGACCGTCTGTCTCAGACCAGCTGTCACAGACCGTCTGTCTCAGACCGTCTGTCTCAGACCGTCTGTCTGAGACCGTCTGTCTCAGACCAGCTGTCTCAGACCGTCTGTCTCAGACCGTCTGCCTCAGACCGTCTGTTTCATACCGTCTGTCTCACACCGTCTGTCTCAGACCGTCTGTCTTAGACCGTCTGTCTCATACCGTCTGTCTCATACCGTCTGTCTCAGACCGTCTATCTCGTCCCGTCGGTCTTAGACCGTCTGTCTCAGACCAGCTGTCTCAGACCGTCTGTCTCAGACCGTCTATCTCGTCCCGTCGGTCTCAGAACTTCCGTCTCAGACCGTCTGATTCAGACGGTCTGTCTCAGAACTTCCGTCTCAGACCGTCTGATTCAGACGGTCTGTCTCAGAACGTCTGTCACAGACTGTCTGTCTCAGACCGTCTGTCTCAGACCGTCTGTCTGAGACCGTCTGTCCAAGACCGTCTGTCTCACACCGTCTGTCTCAGACCGTCTGTCTCAGACCGTCTGTCTCAGACCGTCTGTCTCAGACCGTCTGCCTCAGACCGTCTGTCTCAGACCGTCTATCTCGTCCCGTCTGTCTCAGACCGTCTGTCTCAGAACGTCTATCTCGTCCCGTCGGTCTCAGACCGTCTGTCTCAGAACGTCTATGTCGTCCCGTCGGTCTCAGACCGTCTGTCTCAGACCAGCTGTCTCAGACCGTCTGTCTCAGACCGTCTGCCTCAGACCGTCTGTTTCATACCGTCTGTCTCACACCGTCTGTCTCAGACCGTCTGTCTTAGACCGTCTGTCTCATACCGTCTGTCTCATACCGTCTGTCTCAGACCGTCTATCTCGTCCCGTCGGTCTTAGACCGTCTGTCTCAGACCAGCTGTCTCAGGCCGTCTGTCTCAGACCGTCTATCTCGTCCCGTATGTCTCAGAACTTCCGTCTCAGACCGTCTGATTCAGACGGTCTGTCTCAGAACTTCCGTCTCAGACCGTCTGATTCAGACGGTCTGTCTCAGAACTTCCGTCTCAGACCGTCTGATTCAGACGGTCTGTCTCAGAACGTCTGTCACAGACTGTCTGTCTCAGACCGTCTGTCTCAGACCGTCTGTCTGAGACCGTCTGTCTCAGACCGTCTGTCTCACACCGTCTGTCTCAGACCGTCCGTCTCAGACCGTCCGTCTCAGACCGTCCGTCTCAGACCGTCCGTCTCAGACCGTCCGTCTCAGACCGTCCGTCTCAGACCGTCCGTCTCAGACCGTCCGTCTCAGACCGTCCGTCTCAGACCGTCCGTCTCAGACCGTCCGTCTCAGACCGTCCGTCTCAGACCGTCCGTCTCAGACCGTCCGTCTCAGACCGTCCGTCTCAGACCGTCCGTCTCAGACCGTCCGTCTCAGACCGTCCGTCTCAGACCGTCCGTCTCAGACCGTCCGTCTCAGACCGTCCGTCTCAGACCGTCCGTCTCAGACCGTCCGTCTCAGACCGTCCGTCTCAGACCGTCCGTCTCAGACCGTCCGTCTCAGACCGTCCGTCTCAGACCGTCCGTCTCAGACCGTCCGTCTCAGACCGTCCGTCTCAGACCGTCTGTCTCAGAACGTCTATCTCAGAACGTCTATCTCGTCCCGTCGGTCTCAGACTGTCTGTCTCAGAACGTCTATCTCGTCCCGTCGGTCTCAGACCGTCTGTCTCAGACCAGCTATCTCAGACCGTCTGTCTCAGACCGTCTGTGTCAGACCGTCTGTCTCAGACCGTCTGTCTCAGACCGTCTGTCTCAGAACGTCTATCTCGTCCCGTCGGTCTCAGACCGTCTGCCTCAGACCGTCTGTTTCATACCGTATGTCTCAGACCGTCTGTCTCAGACCAGCTGTCTCAGACCGTCTGTCTCGGACCGTCTGTCTCATACCGTCTGTCTCAGACCGTCTAACTCGTCCCGTCGGTCTCAGACCGTCTGTCTCAGACCAGCTGTGTCAGACCGTCTGTCTCGGACCGTCTGTCTCAGACCGTCTGTCTCAGACCGTCGGTTTCATACCGTCTATCTCACACCGTCTGTCTCAGACCGTTTGTCTTAGACCGTCTGTCTCATACCGTCTGTCTCATACCGTCTGTCTCATACCGTCTGTCTCGGACCGTCTGTCTGAGACCGTCTGTCTCAGACCGTCTGTCTCAGGCCGTCTGCCTCAGACCGTCTGTCTCAGACCGTCTATCTCGTCCCGTCTGTCTCAGACCGTCTGTCTCAGAACGTCTATCTCGTCCCGTCGGTCTCAGACCGTCTGTCTCAGAACGTCTATCTCGTCCCGTCGGTCTCAGACCGTCTGTCTCAGACCGTCTGTCTCAGACCGTCTGTCTCAGACCGTGTGTCTCAGACCAGCTATCTCAGACCGTCTGTCTCAGACCGTCTGTCTCAGACCGTCTGTCTCAGACCGTCTGTCTCAGACCGTCTGTTTCATACCGTCTGTCTCACACCGTCTGTCTCAGACCGTCTGTCTTAGACCGTCTGTCTCATACCGTCTGTCTCAGACCGTCTGTCTCAGACCGTCTGTCTCAGACCGTCTGTCTCAGACCGTCTGTCTCAGACCGTCTGTCTCAGTCCAGCTGCCTCAGACCGTCCGGCTCAGACCGTCTGTTTCATACCGTCTGTCTCACACCGTCTGTCTCAGACCGTCTGCCTTAGACCGTCTGTCTCATACCGTCTGTCTCATACCGTCTGTCTCAGACCGTCTATCTCGTCCCGTCGGTCTCAGACCGTCTGCCTCAGACCGTCTGTTTCATACCGTATGTCTCAGACCGTCTGTCTCAGACCAGCTGTCTCAGACCGTCTGTCTCGGACCGTCTGTCTCATACCGTCTGTCTCAGACCGTCTATCTCGTCCCGTCGGTCTCAGACCGTCTGTCTCAGACCAGCTGTCTCAGACCGTCTGTCTCGGACCGTCTGTCTCAGACCGTCTGTCTCGGACCGTCTGTTTCATACCGTCTATCTCACACCGTCTGTCTCAGACCGTTTGTCTTAGACCGTCTGTCTCATACCGTCTGTCTCAGACCGTCTGTCTCGGACCGTCAGTCTGAGACCGTCTGTCTCAGACCGTCTGTCTCAGGCCGTCTGCCTCAGACCGTCTGTCTCAGACCGTCTATCTCGTCCCGTCTGTCTCAGACCGCCTGTCTCAGAACGTCTATCTCGTACCGTCGGTCTCAGACCGTCTGTCTCAGAACGTCTATCTCGTCCCGTTGGTCTCAGACCGTCTGTCTCAGACTGTCTGTCTCAGACCAGCTATCTCAGACCGTCTGTCTCAGACCGTCTGTCTCAGACCGTCTGTCTCAGACCGTCTGTTTCAGACCGTCTGTTTCATACCGTCTGTCTCACACCGTCTGTCTCACACCGTCTGTCTTAGACCGTCTGTCTCATACCGTCTGTCTCAGACCGTCTGTCTCAGACCGTCTGTCTCAGGCGGTCTGTCTCAGACCAGCTGCCTCAGACCGTCTCTCTCAGACCGTCCGTCTCAGACCGACTGTCTCAGACCGTCTGTCTCAGGCCGTCTGCCTCAGACCGTCTGTCTCAGACCGTCTATCTCGTCCCGTCTGTCTCAGACCGTCTGTCTCAGAACGTCTATCTCGTCCCGTCGGTCTCAGACCGTCTGTCTCAGAACGTCTATGTCGTCCCGTCGGTCTCAGACCGTCTGTCTCAGACCAGCTGTCTCAGACCGTCTGTCTCAGACCGTCTGCCTCAGACCGTCTGTTTCATACCGTCTGTCTCAGACCGTCTGTCTTAGACCGTCTGTCTCATACCGTCTGTCTCATACCGTCTGTCTCAGACCGTCTATCTCGTCCCGTCGGTCTTAGACCGTCTGTCTCAGACCAGCTGTCTCAGGCCGTCTGTCTCAGACCGTCTATCTCGTCCCGTCTGTCTCATAACTTCCGTCTCAGACCGTCTGATTCAGACGGTCTGTCTCAGAGCGTCTGTCACAGACTGTCTGTCTCAGACCGTCTGTCTCAGACCGTCTGTCTGAGACCGTCTGTCTCAGACCGTCTGTCTCAGACCGTCTGTCTCACACCGTCTGTCTCAGACCGTCTGTCTCAGACCGTCCGTCTCAGACCGTCCGTCTCAGACCGTCTGTCTCAGACCGTCTGTCTCAGACCGTCTGTCTCAGACCGTCTTTCTCAGACCCTCTGTCTCAGACCGTCTGTCTCAGACCGTCTGTCTCAGACCGTCTGTCTCAGACCGTCTGTCTCAGACCGTCTGTCTCAGACCGTCTGTCTCAGACCGTCTGTCTCAGACCGTCTGTCTCAGACCGTCTGTCTCAGACCGTCTGTCTCAGAACGTCTATCTCGTCCCGTCGGTCTCAGACCGTCTGTCTCAGAACGTCTGTCTCAGACCGTCTGTCTCAGACCGTCTGTCTCAGACCGTCTGTCTCAGGCCGTCTGCCTCAGACCGTCTGTCTCAGACCGTCTATCTCGTCCCGTCTGTCTCAGACCGTCTATCTCAGAACGTCTATCTCGTCCCGTCGGTCTCAGACCGTCTGTCTCAGAACGTCTATCTCGTCCCGTCGGTCTCAGACCGTCTGTCTCAGACCGTCTGTCTCAGACCAGCTATCTCAGACCGTCTGTCTCAGACCGTCTGTCTCAGACCGTCTGTCTCAGAACGTCTATCTCGTCCCGTCGGTCTCAGACCGTCTGCCTCAGACCGTCTGTTTCATACCGTATGTCTCAGACCGTCTGTCTCAGACCAGCTGTCTCAGACCGTCTGTCTCGGACCGTCTGTCTCATACCGTCTGTCTCAGACCGTCTAACTCGTCCCGTCGGTCTCAGACCGTCTGTCTCAGACCAGCTGTCTCAGACCGTCTGTCTCGGACCGTCTGTCTCAGACCGTCTGTCTCAGACCGTCGGTTTCATACCGTCTATCTCACACCGTCTGTCTCATACCGTCTGTCTCATACCGTCTGTCTCAGACGGTCTATCTCGTCCCGTCGGTCTTAGACCGTCTGTCTCAGACCAGCTGTCTCAGACCGTCTGTCTCAGACCGTCTATCTCGTCTCGTCTGTCTCAGAACTTCCGTCTCAGACCGTCTGCCTCAGACCGTCTGTCTCAGAACGTCTCTCACAGACCGTCTGTCTCAGACCGTCTGTCTCAGACCGTCTGTCTCAGACCGTCTGTCTGAGACCGTCTGTCTCAGACCGTCTGTCTCACACCGCCTGTCTCAGACCGTCTGTCTCAGACCGTCTGTCTCAGACCGTCTGTCTCAGACCGTCGGTCTCAGACCGTCTATCTCGTCCCGTCTGTCTCAGACCGTCTGTCTCAGAACGTCTATCTCGTCCCGTCGGTCTCAGACCGTCTGTCTCAGAACGTCTATCTCGTCCCGTCGGTCTCAGACCGTCTGCCTCAGACCGTCTGTTTCATACCGTATGTCTCAGACCGTCTGTCTCAGACCAGCTGTCTCAGACCGTCTGTCTCGGACCGTCTGTCTCATACCGTCTGTCTCAGACCGTCTAACTCGTCCCGTCGGTCTCAGACCGTCTGTCTCAGACCAGCTGTCTCAGACCGTCTGTCTCGGACCGTCTGTCTCAGACCGTCTGTCTCAGACCGTCGGTTTCATACCGTCTGTCTCAGACCGTTTGTCTTAGACCGTCTGTCTCATACCGTCTGTCTCATACCGTCTGTCTCAGACCGTCTTTCTCGGACCGTCTGTCTCAGACCGTCTGTCTCAGACCGTCGGTTTCATACCGTCTATCTCACACCGTCTGTCTCAGACCGTTTGTGTTAGACCGTCTGTCTCATACCGTCTGTCTCATACCGTCTGTCTCAGACCGTCTGTCTCGGACCGTCTGTCTGAGACCGTCTGTCTCAGACCGTCTGTCTCAGGCCGTCTGCCTCAGACCGTCTGTCTCAGACCGTCTATCTCGTCCCGCCTGTCTCAGTCCGTCTGTCTCAGAACGTCTATCTCGTCCCGTCGGTCTCAGACCGTCTGTCTCAGAACGTCTATCTCGTCCCGTCGGTCTCAGACCGTCTGTCTCAGACCGTCAGTCTCAGACCAGCTATCTCAGAGCGTCTGTCTCAGACCGTCTGTCTCAGACCGTCTGTCTCAGACCGTCTGTCTCAGACCGTCTGTCTCAGACCGTCTGTCTCAGAACGTCTATCTCGTCCCGTCAGTCTCAGACCGTCTGCCTCAGACCGTCTGTTTCATACCGTATGTCTCAGACCGTCTGTCTCAGACCAGCTGTCTCAGACCGTCTGTCTCGGACCGTCTGTCTCATACCGTCTGTCTCAGACCGTCTAACTCGTCCCGTCGGTCTCAGACCGTCTAACTCGTCCCGTCGGTCTCAGACCGTCTGTCTCAGACCAGCTGTCTCAGACCGTCTGTCTCAGACCGTCTGTCTCAGACCGTCTGTCTCAGACCGTCTGTCTCAGACCGTCTGTCTCAGAACGTCTATCTCGTCCCGTCGGTCTCAGACCGTCTGTCTCAGAACGTCTGTCTCAGACCGTCTGTCTCAGACCGTCTGTCTCAGACCGTCTGTCTCAGGCCGTCTGCCTCAGACCGTCTGTCTCAGACCGTCTATCTCGTCCCGTCTGTCTCAGACCGTCTATCTCAGAACGTCTATCTCGTCCCGTCGGTCTCAGACCGTCTGTCTCAGAACGTCTATCTCGTCCCGTCTGTCTCAGAACTTCCGTCTCAGACCGTCTGCCTCAGACCGTCTGTCTCAGAACGTCTATCTCGTCCCGTCGGTCTCAGACCGTCTGCCTCAGACCGTCTGTTTCATACCGTATGTCTCAGACCGTCTGTCTCAGACCAGCTGTCTCAGACCGTCTGTCTCGGACCGTCTGTCTCATACCGTCTGTCTCAGACCGTCTAACTCGTCCCGTCGGTCTCAGACCGTCTGTCTCAGACCAGCTGTCTCAGACCGTCTGTCTCGGACCGTCTGTCTCAGACCGTCTGTCTCAGACCGTCGGTTTCATACCGTCTGTCTCAGACCGTTTGTCTTAGACCGTCTGTCTCATACCGTCTGTCTCATACCGTCTGTCTCAGACCGTCTTTCTCGGACCGTCTGTCTCAGACCGTCTGTCTCAGACCGTCGGTTTCATACCGTCTATCTCACACCGTCTGTCTCAGACCGTTTGTGTTAGACCGTCTGTCTCATACCGTCTGTCTCATACCGTCTGTCTCAGACCGTCTGTCTCGGACCGTCTGTCTGAGACCGTCTGTCTCAGACCGTCTGTCTCAGGCCGTCTGCCTCAGACCGTCTGTCTCAGACCGTCTATCTCGTCCCGCCTGTCTCAGTCCGTCTGTCTCAGAACGTCTATCTCGTCCCGTCGGTCTCAGACCGTCTGTCTCAGAACGTCTATCTCGTCCCGTCGGTCTCAGACCGTCTGTCTCAGACCGTCAGTCTCAGACCAGCTATCTCAGAGCGTCTGTCTCAGACCGTCTGTCTCAGACCGTCTGTCTCAGACCGTCTGTCTCAGACCGTCTGTCTCAGACCGTCTGTCTCAGACCGTCTGTCTCAGAACGTCTATCTCGTCCCGTCAGTCTCAGACCGTCTGCCTCAGACCGTCTGTTTCATACCGTATGTCTCAGACCGTCTGTCTCAGACCAGCTGTCTCAGACCGTCTGTCTCGGACCGTCTGTCTCATACCGTCTGTCTCAGACCGTCTAACTCGTCCCGTCGGTCTCAGACCGTCTAACTCGTCCCGTCGGTCTCAGACCGTCTGTCTCAGACCAGCTGTCTCAGACCGTCTGTCTCAGACCGTCTGTCTCAGACCGTCTGTCTCAGACCGTCTGTCTCAGACCGTCTGTCTCAGAACGTCTATCTCGTCCCGTCGGTCTCAGACCGTCTGTCTCAGAACGTCTGTCTCAGACCGTCTGTCTCAGACCGTCTGTCTCAGACCGTCTGTCTCAGGCCGTCTGCCTCAGACCGTCTGTCTCAGACCGTCTATCTCGTCCCGTCTGTCTCAGACCGTCTATCTCAGAACGTCTATCTCGTCCCGTCGGTCTCAGACCGTCTGTCTCAGAACGTCTATCTCGTCCCGTCTGTCTCAGAACTTCCGTCTCAGACCGTCTGCCTCAGACCGTCTGTCTCAGAACGTCTATCTCGTCCCGTCGGTCTCAGACCGTCTGCCTCAGACCGTCTGTTTCATACCGTATGTCTCAGACCGTCTGTCTCAGACCAGCTGTCTCAGACCGTCTGTCTCGGACCGTCTGTCTCATACCGTCTGTCTCAGACCGTCTAACTCGTCCCGTCGGTCTCAGACCGTCTGTCTCAGACCAGCTGTCTCAGACCGTCTGTCTCGGACCGTCTGTCTCAGACCGTCTGTCTCAGACCGTCGGTTTCATACCGTCTATCTCACACCGTCTGTCTCATACCGTCTGTCTCATACCGTCTGTCTCAGACGGTCTATCTCGTCCCGTCGGTCTTAGACCGTCTGTCTCAGACCAGCTGTCTCAGACCGTCTGTCTCAGACCGTCTATCTCGTCCCGTCTGTCTCAGAACTTCCGTCTCAGACCGTCTGCCTCAGACCGTCTGTCTCAGAACGTCTCTCACAGACCGTCTGTCTCAGACCGTCTGTCTCAGACCGTCTGTCTCAGACCGTCTGTCTGAGACCGTCTGTCTCAGACCGTCTGTCTCACACCGCCTGTGTCAGACCGTCTGTCTCAGACCGTCTGTCTCAGACCGTCGGTCTCAGACCGTCGGTCTCAGACCGTCTATCTCGTCCCGTCGGTCTCAGACCGTCTGTCTCAGAACGTCTATCTCGTCCCGTCGGTCTCAGACCGTCTGCCTCAGACCGTCTGTTTCATACCGTATGTCTCAGACCGTCTGTCTCAGACCAGCTGTCTCAGACCGTCTGTCTCGGACCGTCTGTCTCATACCGTCTGTCTCAGACCGTCTAACTCGTCCCGTCGGTCTCAGACCGTCTGTCTCAGACCAGCTGTCTCAGACCGTCTGTCTCGGACCGTCTGTCTCAGACCGTCTGTCTCAGACCGTCGGTTTCATACCGTCTGTCTCAGACCGTTTGTCTTAGACCGTCTGTCTCATACCGTCTGTCTCATACCGTCTGTCTCAGACCGTCTTTCTCGGACCGTCTGTCTCAGACCGTCTGTCTCAGACCGTCGGTTTCATACCGTCTATCTCACACCGTCTGTCTCAGACCGTTTGTCTTAGACCGTCTGTCTCATACCGTCTGTCTCATACCGTCTGTCTCAGACCGTCTGTCTCGGACCGTCTGTCTGAGACCGTCTGTCTCAGACCGTCTGTCTCAGGCCGTCTGCCTCAGACCGTCTGTCTCAGACCGTCTATCTCGTCCCGCCTGTCTCAGACCGTCTGTCTCAGAACGTCTATCTCGTCCCGTCGGTCTCAGACCGTCTGTCTCAGAACGTCTATCTCGTCCCGTCGGTCTCAGACCGTCTGTCTCAGACCGTCAGTCTCAGACCAGCTACCTCAGAGCGTCTGTCTCAGACCGTCTGTCTCAGAGCGTCTGTCTCAGACCGTCTGTCTCAGACCGTCGGTCTCAGACCGTCTATCTAGTCCCGTCTGTCTCAGACCGTCTGTCTCAGAACGTCTATCTCGTCCCGTCGGTCTCAGACCGTCTGTCTCAGAACGTCTATCTCGTCCCGTCGGTGTCAGACCGTCTGTCTCAGACCAGCTGTCTCAGACCGTCTGTCTCAGACCGTCTGCCTCAGACCGTCTGTTTCATACCGTCTGTCTCACACCGTCTGTCTCAGACCGTCTGTCTTAGACCGTCTGTCTCATACCGTCTGTCTCATACCGTCTGTCTCAGACCGTCTATCTCGTCCCGTCGGTCTTAGACCGTCTGTCTCAGACCAGCTGTCTCAGACCGTCTGTCTCAGACCGTCTATCTCGTCCCGTCGGTCTCAGAACTTCCGTCTCAGACCGTCTGATTCAGACGGTCTGTCTCAGAACTTCCGTCTCAGACCGTCTGATTCAGACGGTCTGTCTCAGAACGTCTGTCACAGACTGTCTGTCTCAGACCGTCTGTCTCAGACCGTCTGTCTCAGACCGTCTGTCTCAGACCGTCTGTCTGAGACCGTCTGTCTCAGACCGTCTGTCTCACACCGTCTGTCTCAGACCGTCTGTCTCAGACCGTCTGTCTCAGACCGTCTGTCTCAGACCGTCTGTCTCAGACCGTCTGTCTCAGACCGGCTGTCTCAGACCGTCTGTCTCAGACCGTCTGTCGCAGACCGTCTGTCTCAGACCGTCTGTCTCCGACCGTCTGTCTCAGACCGTCTGTCTCAGACCGTCTGTCTCAGACCGTCTGTCTCAGACCGTCTATCTCGTCCCGTCTGTCTCAGAACGTCTATCTCGTCCCGTCGGTCTCAGACCGTCTGTCTCAGACCAGCTGTCTCAGACCGTCTGTCTCAGACCGTCTGCCTCAGACCGTCTGTTTCATACCGTCTGTCTCACACCGTCTGTCTCAGACCGTCTGTCTTAGACCGTCTGTTTCATACCGTCTGTCTCACACCGTCTGTCTCAGACCGTCTGCCTTAGACCGTCTGTCTCATACCGTCTGTCTCATACCGTCTGTCTCAGACCGTCTATCTCGTCCCGTCGGTCTTAGACCGTCTGTCTCAGACCAGCTGTCACAGACCGTCTGTCTCAGACCGTCTGTCTCAGACCGTCTGTCTGAGACCGTCTGTCTCAGACCGTCTGTCTCAGACCGTCTGTCTCAGACCGTCTGTCTCACACCGTCTGTCTCAGACCGTCTGTCTCAGACCGTCTGTCTCAGACCGTCTGTCTCAGACCCTCTGTCTCGGACCGTCTGTCTCAGGCCGTCTGCCTCAGACCGTCTGTCTCAGACCGTCTATCTCGTCCCGTCTGTCTCAGACCGTCTGTCTCCGAACGTCTATCTCGTCCCGTCGGTCTCAGACCGTCTGTCTCAGAACGTCTGTCTCGTCCCGTCGGTCTCAGACCGTCTGTCTCAGACCAGCTGTCTCAGACCGTCTGTCTCAGACCGTGTGTCTCAGACCGTCTGTCTCAGACCGTCTGTTTCATACCGTCTATCTCACACCCTCTGTCTCAGACCGTTTGTCTTAGACCGTCTGTCTCATACCGTCTGTCTCAGACCGTCTGTCTCGGACCGTCAGTCTGAGACCGTCTGTCTCAGACCGTCTGTCTCAGGCCGTCTGCCTCAGACCGTCTGTCTCAGACCGTCTATCTCGTCCCGTCTGTCTCAGACCGTCTGCCTCAGACCGTCTGTTTCATACCGTATGTCTCAGACTGTCTGTCTCAGACCAGCTGTCTCAGACCGTCTGTCTCGGACCGTCTGTCTCATACCGTCTGTCTCAGACCGTCTAACTCGTCCCGTCGGTCTCAGACCGTCTGTCTCAGACCAGCTGTCTCAGACCGTCTGTCTCGGACCGTCTGTCTCAGACCGTCTGTCTCAGACCGTCTGTCTCAGACGGTCTATCTCGTCCCGTCGGTCTTAGACCGTCTGTCTCAGACCAGCTGTCTCAGACCGTCTGTCTCAGACCGTCTATCTCGTCCCGTCTGTCTCAGAACTTCCGTCTCAGACCGTCTGCCTCAGACCGTCTGTCTCAGAACGTCTCTCACAGACCGTCTGTCTCAGACCGTCTGTCTCAGACCGTCTGTCTCAGACCGTCTGTCTGAGACCGTCTGTCTCAGACCGTCTGCCTCAGACCGTCTGTTTCATACCGTATGTCTCAGACCGTCTGTCTCAGACCAGCTGTCTCAGACCGTCTGTCTCGGACCGTCTGTCTCATACCGTCTGTCTCAGACCGTCTAACTCGTCCCGTCGGTCTCAGACCGTCTGTCTCAGACCAGCTGTCTCAGACCGTCTGTCTCAGACCGTCGGTCTCAGACCGTCTATCTCGTCCCGTCTGTCTCAGACCGTCTGTCTCAGAACGTCTATCTCGTCCCGTCGGTCTCAGACCGTCTGTCTCAGAACGTCTATCTCGTCCCGTCGGTGTCAGACCGTCTGTCTCAGACCAGCTGTCTCAGACCGTCTGTCTCAGACCGTCTGCCTCAGACCGTCTGTTTCATACCGTCTGTCTCACACCGTCTGTCTCAGACCGTCTGTCTTAGACCGTCTGTCTCATACCGTCTGTCTCATACCGTCTGTCTCAGACCGTCTATCTCGTCCCGTCGGTCTTAGACCGTCTGTCTCAGACCAGCTGTCTCAGACCGTCTGTCTCAGACCGTCTATCTCGTCCCGTCGGTCTCAGAACTTCCGTCTCAGACCGTCTGATTCAGACGGTCTGTCTCAGAACTTCCGTCTCAGACCGTCTGATTCAGACGGTCTGTCTCAGAACGTCTGTCACAGACTGTCTGTCTCAGACCGTCTGTCTCAGACCGTCTGTCTCAGACCGTCTGTCTGAGACCGTCTGTCTCAGACCGTCTGTCTCACACCGTCTGTCTCAGACCGTCTGTCTCAGACCGTCTGTCTCAGACCGTCTGTCTCAGACCGTCTGTCTCAGACCGTCTGTCTCAGACCGGCTGTCTCAGACCGTCTGTCTCAGACCGTCTGTCGCAGACCGTCTGTCTCAGACCGTCTATCTCGTCCCGTCGGTCTCAGACCGTCTGTCTCAGACCAGCTGTCTCAGACCGTCTGTCTCAGACCGTCTGCCTCAGACCGTCTGTTTCATACCGTCTGTCTCACACCGACTGTCTCAGACCGTCTGTCTTAGACCGTCTGTTTCATACCGTCTGTCTCACACCGTCTGTCTCAGACCGTCTGCCTTAGACCGTCTGTCTCATACCGTCTGTCTCATACCGTCTGTCTCAGACCGTCTATCTCGTCCCGTCGGTCTTAGACCGTCTGTCTCAGACCAGCTGTCACAGACCGTCTGTCTCAGACCGTCTGTCTCAGACCGTCTGTCTGAGACCGTCTGTCTCAGACCGTCTGTCTCAGACCGTCTGTCTCAGACCGTCTGTCTCACACCGTCTGTCTCAGACCGTCTGTCTCAGACCGTCTGTCTCAGACCGTCTGTCTCAGACCCTCTGTCTCGGACCGTCTGTCTCAGGCCGTCTGCCTCAGACCGTCTGTCTCAGACCGTCTATCTCGTCCCGTCTGTCTCAGACCGTCTGTCTCCGAACGTCTATCTCGTCCCGTCGGTCTCAGACCGTCTGTCTCAGACCGTCTATCTCGTCCCGTCGGTCTCAGACCGTCTGTCTCAGACCAGCTGTCTCAGACCGTCTGTCTCAGACCGTCTGCCTCAGACCGTCTGTTTCATACCGTCTGTCTCACACCGTCTGTCTCAGACCGTCTGTCTTAGACCGTCTGTTTCATACCGTCTGTCTCACACCGTCTGTCTCAGACCGTCTGCCTTAGACCGTCTGTCTCATACCGTCTGTCTCATACCGTCTGTCTCAGACCGTCTATCTCGTCCCGTCGGTCTTAGACCGTCTGTCTCAGACCAGCTGTCACAGACCGTCTGTCTCAGACCGTCTGTCTCAGACCGTCTGTCTGAGACCGTCTGTCTCAGACCGTCTGTCTCAGACCGTCTGTCTCAGACCGTCTGTCTCACACCGTCTGTCTCAGACCGTCTGTCTCAGACCGTCTGTCTCAGACCGTCTGTCTCAGACCCTCTGTCTCGGACCGTCTGTCTCAGGCCGTCTGCCTCAGACCGTCTGTCTCAGACCGTCTATCTCGTCCCGTCTGTCTCAGACCGTCTGTCTCCGAACGTCTATCTCGTCCCGTCGGTCTCAGACCGTCTGTCTCAGAACGTCTGTCTCGTCCCGTCGGTCTCAGACCGTCTGTCTCAGACCAGCTGTCTCAGACCGTCTGTCTCAGACCGTGTGTCTCAGACCGTCTGTCTCAGACCGTCTGTTTCATACCGTCTATCTCACACCGTCTGTCTCAGACCGTTTGTCTTAGACCGTCTGTCTCATACCGTCTGTCTCAGACCGTCTGTCTCGGACCGTCAGTCTGAGACCGTCTGTCTCAGACCGTCTGTCTCAGGCCGTCTGCCTCAGACCGTCTGTCTCAGACCGTCTATCTCGTCCCGTCTGTCTCAGACCGTCTGCCTCAGACCGTCTGTTTCATACCGTATGTCTCAGACTGTCTGTCTCAGACCAGCTGTCTCAGACCGTCTGTCTCGGACCGTCTGTCTCATACCGTCTGTCTCAGACCGTCTAACTCGTCCCGTCGGTCTCAGACCGTCTGTCTCAGACCAGCTGTCTCAGACCGTCTGTCTCGGACCGTCTGTCTCAGACCGTCTGTCTCAGACCGTCTGTCTCAGACGGTCTATCTCGTCCCGTCGGTCTTAGACCGTCTGTCTCAGACCAGCTGTCTCAGACCGTCTGTCTCAGACCGTCTATCTCGTCCCGTCTGTCTCAGAACTTCCGTCTCAGACCGTCTGCCTCAGACCGTCTGTCTCAGAACGTCTCTCACAGACCGTCTGTCTCAGACCGTCTGTCTCAGACCGTCTGTCTCAGACCGTCTGTCTGAGACCGTCTGTCTCAGACCGTCTGTCTCACACCGCCTGTGTCAGACCGTCTGTCTCAGACCGTCTGTCTCAGACCGTCTGTCTCAGACCGTCGGTCTCAGACCGTCGGTCTCAGACCGTCTATCTCGTCCCGTCTGTCTCAGACCGTCTGTCTCAGAACATCTATCTCGTCCCGTCGGTCTCAGACCGTCTGTCTCAGAACGTCTATCTCGTCCCGTCGGTCTCAGACCGTCTGCCTCAGACCGTCTGTTTCATACCGTATGTCTCAGACCGTCTGCCTCAGACCAGCTGTCTCAGACCGTCTGTCTCGGACCGTCTGTCTCATACCGTCTGTCTCAGACCGTCTAACTCGTCCCGTCGGTCTCAGACCGTCTGTCTCAGACCAGCTGTCTCAGACCGTCTGTCTCAGACCGTCGGTCTCAGACCGTCTATCTCGTCCCGTCTGTCTCAGACCGTCTGTCTCAGAACGTCTATCTCGTCCCGTCGGTCTCAGACCGTCTGTCTCACACCGTCTGTCTCAGACCGTCTGCCTTAGACCGTCTGTCTCATACCGTCTGTCTCATACCGTCTGTCTCAGACCGTCTATCTCGTCCCGTCGGTCTTAGACCGTCTGTCTCAGACCAGCTGTCACAGACCGTCTGTCTCAGACCGTCTGTCTCAGACCGTCTGTCTGAGACCGTCTGTCTCAGACCGTCTGTCTCAGACCGTCTGTCTCAGACCGTCTGTCTCAGAACGTCTATCTCGTCCCGTCAGTCTCAGACCGTCTGCCTCAGACCGTCTGTTTCATACCGTATGTCTCAGACCGTCTGTCTCAGACCAGCTGTCTCAGACCGTCTGTCTCGGACCGTCTGTCTCATACCGTCTGTCTCAGACCGTCTAACTCGTCCCGTCGGTCTCAGACCGTCTGTCTCAGACCAGCTGTCTCAGACCGTCTGTCTCAGACCGTCGGTCTCAGACCGTCTATCTCGTCCCGTCTGTCTCAGACCGTCTGTCTCAGAACGTCTATCTCGTCCCGTCGGTCTCAGACCGTCTGTCTCAGAACGTCTATCTCGTCCCGTCGGTGTCAGACCGTCTGTCTCAGACCAGCTGTCTCAGACCGTCTGTCTCAGACCGTCTGCCTCAGACCGTCTGTTTCATACCGTCTGTCTCACACCGTCTGTCTCAGACCGTCTGTCTTAGACCGTCTGTCTCATACCGTCTGTCTCATACCGTCTGTCTCAGACCGTCTATCTCGTCCCGTCGGTCTTAGACCGTCTGTCTCAGACCAGCTGTCTCAGACCGTCTGTCTCAGACCGTCTATCTCGTCCCGTCGGTCTCAGAACTTCCGTCTCAGACCGTCTGATTCAGACGGTCTGTCTCAGAACTTCCGTCTCAGACCGTCTGATTCAGACGGTCTGTCTCAGAACGTCTGTCACAGACTGTCTGTCTCAGACCGTCTGTCTCAGACCGTCTGTCTCAGACCGTCTGTCTGAGACCGTCTGTCTCAGACCGTCTGTCTCACACCGTCTGTCTCAGACCGTCTGTCTCAGACCGTCTGTCTCAGACCGTCTGTCTCAGACCGTCTGTCTCAGACCGTCTGTCTCAGACCGGCTGTCTCAGACCGTCTGTCTCAGACCGTCTGTCGCAGACCGTCTGTCTCAGACCGTCTATCTCGTCCCGTCGGTCTCAGACCGTCTGTCTCAGACCAGCTGTCTCAGACCGTCTGTCTCAGACCGTCTGCCTCAGACCGTCTGTTTCATACCGTCTGTCTCACACCGACTGTCTCAGACCGTCTGTCTTAGACCGTCTGTTTCATACCGTCTGTCTCACACCGTCTGTCTCAGACCGTCTGCCTTAGACCGTCTGTCTCATACCGTCTGTCTCATACCGTCTGTCTCAGACCGTCTATCTCGTCCCGTCGGTCTTAGACCGTCTGTCTCAGACCAGCTGTCACAGACCGTCTGTCTCAGACCGTCTGTCTCAGACCGTCTGTCTGAGACCGTCTGTCTCAGACCGTCTGTCTCAGACCGTCTGTCTCAGACCGTCTGTCTCACACCGTCTGTCTCAGACCGTCTGTCTCAGACCGTCTGTCTCAGACCGTCTGTCTCAGACCCTCTGTCTCGGACCGTCTGTCTCAGGCCGTCTGCCTCAGACCGTCTGTCTCAGACCGTCTATCTCGTCCCGTCTGTCTCAGACCGTCTGTCTCCGAACGTCTATCTCGTCCCGTCGGTCTCAGACCGTCTGTCTCAGAACGTCTGTCTCGTCCCGTCGGTCTCAGACCGCCTGTCTCAGACCAGCTGTCTCAGACCGTCTGTCTCAGACCGTGTGTCTCAGACCGTCTGTCTCAGACCGTCTGTTTCATACCGTCTATCTCACACCGTCTGTCTCAGACCGTTTGTCTTAGACCGTCTGTCTCATACCGTCTGTCTCAGACCGTCTGTCTCGGACCGTCAGTCTGAGACCGTCTGTCTCAGACCGTCTGTCTCAGGCCGTCTGCCTCAGACCGTCTGTCTCAGACCGTCTATCTCGTCCCGTCTGTCTCAGACCGTCTGCCTCAGACCGTCTGTTTCATACCGTATGTCTCAGACTGTCTGTCTCAGACCAGCTGTCTCAGACCGTCTGTCTCGGACCGTCTGTCTCATACCGTCTGTCTCAGACCGTCTAACTCGTCCCGTCGGTCTCAGACCGTCTGTCTCAGACCAGCTGTCTCAGACCGTCTGTCTCGGACCGTCTGTCTCAGACCGTCTGTCTCAGACCGTCTGTCTCAGACGGTCTATCTCGTCCCGTCGGTCTTAGACCGTCTGTCTCAGACCAGCTGTCTCAGACCGTCTGTCTCAGACCGTCTATCTCGTCCCGTCTGTCTCAGAACTTCCGTCTCAGACCGTCTGCCTCAGACCGTCTGTCTCAGAACGTCTCTCACAGACCGTCTGTCTCAGACCGTCTGTCTCAGACCGTCTGTCTCAGACCGTCTGTCTGAGACCGTCTGTCTCAGACCGTCTGTCTCACACCGCCTGTGTCAGACCGTCTGTCTCAGACCGTCTGTCTCAGACCGTCTGTCTCAGAACATCTATCTCGTCCCGTCGGTCTCAGACCGTCTGTCTCAGAACGTCTATCTCGTCCCGTCGGTCTCAGACCGTCTGCCTCAGACCGTCTGTTTCATACCGTATGTCTCAGACCGTCTGTCTCAGACCAGCTGTCTCAGACCGTCTGTCTCGGACCGTCTGTCTCATACCGTCTGTCTCAGACCGTCTAACTCGTCCCGTCGGTCTCAGACCGTCTGTCTCAGACCAGCTGTCTCAGACCGTCTGTCTCGGACCGTCTGTCTCAGACCGTCTGTCTCAGACCGTCGGTTTCATACCGTCTGTCTCAGACCGTTTGTCTTAGACCGTCTGTCTCAGGCCGTCTGCCTCAGACCGTCTGTCTCAGACCGTCTGTCTCAGACCGTCTGTCTCAGACCGTCAGTCTCAGACCGTCTGTCTCAGACCGTCTGTCTCAGACCGTCTGTCTCAGAGCGTCTGTCTCACACCGTCTGTCTCAGACCGTCTGTCTCAGACCGTCTGTCTCAGACCGTCTGTCTCACACCGTCTGTCTCAGACCGTCTGTCTTAGACCGTCTGTTTCATACCGTCTGTCTCACACCGTCTGTCTCAGACCGTCTGCCTTAGACCGTCTGTCTCATACCGTCTGTCTCATACCGTCTGTCTCAGACCGTCTATCTCGTCCCGTCGGTCTTAGACCGTCTGTCTCAGACCAGCTGTCACAGACCGTCTGTCTCAGACCGTCTGTCTCAGACCGTCTGTCTGAGACCGTCTGTCTCAGACCGTCTGTCTCAGACCGTCTGTCTCAGACCGTCTGTCTCACACCGTCTGTCTCAGACCGTCTGTCTCAGACCGTCTGTCTCAGACCGTCTGTCTCAGACCCTCTGTCTCGGACCGTCTGTCTCAGGCCGTCTGCCTCAGACCGTCTGTCTCAGACCGTCTATCTCGTCCCGTCTGTCTCAGACCGTCTGTCTCCGAACGTCTATCTCGTCCCGTCGGTCTCAGACCGTCTGTCTCAGAACGTCTGTCTCGTCCCGTCGGTCTCAGACCGTCTGTCTCAGACCAGCTGTCTCAGACCGTCTGTCTCAGACCGTCTGTCTCAGACCGTGTGTCTCAGACCGTCTGTCTCAGACCGTCTGTTTCATACCGTCTATCTCACACCGTCTGTCTCAGACCGTTTGTCTTAGACCGTCTGTCTCATACCGTCTGTCTCAGACCGTCTGTCTCGGACCGTCAGTCTGAGACCGTCTGTCTCAGACCGTCTGTCTCAGGCCGTCTGCCTCAGACCGTCTGTCTCAGACCGTCTATCTCGTCCCGTCTGTCTCAGACCGTCTGCCTCAGACCGTCTGTTTCATACCGTATGTCTCAGACTGTCTGTCTCAGACCAGCTGTCTCAGACCGTCTGTCTCGGACCGTCTGTCTCATACCGTCTGTCTCAGACCGTCTAACTCGTCCCGTCGGTCTCAGACCGTCTGTCTCAGACCAGCTGTCTCAGACCGTCTGTCTCGGACCGTCTGTCTCAGACCGTCTGTCTCAGACCGTCTGTCTCAGACGGTCTATCTCGTCCCGTCGGTCTTAGACCGTCTGTCTCAGACCAGCTGTCTCAGACCGTCTGTCTCAGACCGTCTATCTCGTCCCGTCTGTCTCAGAACTTCCGTCTCAGACCGTCTGCCTCAGACCGTCTGTCTCAGAACGTCTCTCACAGACCGTCTGTCTCAGACCGTCTGTCTCAGACCGTCTGTCTCAGACCGTCTGTCTCAGACCGTCTGTCTGAGACCGTCTGTCTCAGACCCTCTGTCTCACACCGCCTGTGTCAGACCGTCTGTCTCAGACCGTCTGTCTCAGACCGTCTGTCTCAGACCGTCGGTCTCAGACCGTCGGTCTCAGACCGTCTATCTCGTCCCGTCTGTCTCAGACCGTCTGTCTCAGAACATCTATCTCGTCCCGTCGGTCTCAGACCGTCTGTCTCAGAACGTCTATCTCGTCCCGTCGGTCTCAGACCGTCTGCCTCAGACCGTCTGTTTCATACCGTATGTCTCAGACCGTCTGTCTCAGACCAGCTGTCTCAGACCGTCTGTCTCGGACCGTCTGTCTCATACCGTCTGTCTCAGACCGTCTAACTCGTCCCGTCGGTCTCAGACCGTCTGTCTCAGACCAGCTGTCTCAGACCGTCTGTCTCGGACCGTCTGTCTCAGACCGTCTGTCTCAGACCGTCGGTTTCATACCGTCTGTCTCAGACCGTTTGTCTTAGACCGTCTGTCTCATACCGTCTGTCTCATACCGTCTGTCTCAGACCGTCTTTCTCGGACCGTCTGTCTCAGACCGTCTGTCTCAGACCGTCGGTTTCATACCGTCTATCTCACACCGTCTGTCTCAGACCGTTTGTCTTAGACCGTCTGTCTCATACCGTCTGTCTCATACCGTCTGTCTCAGACCGTCTGTCTCGGACCGTCTGTCTGAGACCGTCTGTCTCAGACCGTCTGTCTCAGGCCGTCTGCCTCAGACCGTCTGTCTCAGACCGTCTGTCTCGTCCCGTCGGTCTCAGACCGTCTGTCTCAGACCAGCTGTCTCAGACCGTCTGTCTCAGACCGTCTGTCTCAGACCGTGTGTCTCAGACCGTCTGTCTCAGACCGTCTGTCTCAGACCGTCTGTCTCAGACCCTCTGTCTCGGACCGTCTGTCTCAGGCCGTCTGCCTCAGACCGTCTGTCTCAGACCGTCTATCTCGTCCCGTCTGTCTCAGACCGTCTGTCTCCGAACGTCTATCTCGTCCCGTCGGTCTCAGACCGTCTGTCTCAGAACGTCTGTCTCGTCCCGTCGGTCTCAGACCGTCTGTCTCAGACGGTCTATCTCGTCCCGTCGGTCTTAGACCGTCTGTCTCAGACCAGCTGTCTCAGACCGTCTGTCTCAGACCGTCTATCTCGTCCCGTCTGTCTCAGAACTTCCGTCTCAGACCGTCTGCCTCAGACCGTCTGTCTCAGAACGTCTCTCACAGACCGTCTGTCTCAGACCGTCTGTCTCAGACCGTCTGTCTCAGACCGTCTGTCTGAGACCGTCTGTCTCAGACCGTCTGTCTCACACCGCCTGTGTCAGACCGTCTGTCTCAGACCGTCTGTCTCAGACCGTCTGTCTCAGACCGTCGGTCTCAGACCGTCTATCTCGTCCCGTCTGTCTCAGACCGTCTGTCTCAGAACATCTATCTCGTCCCGTCGGTCTCAGACCGTCTGTCTCAGAACGTCTATCTCGTCCCGTCGGTCTCAGACCGTCTGCCTCAGACCGTCTGTTTCATACCGTATGTCTCAGACCGTCTGTCTCAGACCAGCTGTCTCAGACCGTCTGTCTCGGACCGTCTGTCTCATACCGTCTGTCTCAGACCGTCTAACTCGTCCCGTCGGTCTCAGACCGTCTGTCTCAGACCAGCTGTCTCAGACCGTCTGTCTCGGACCGTCTGTCTCAGACCGTCTGTCTCAGACCGTCGGTTTCATACCGTCTGTCTCAGACCGTTTGTCTTAGACCGTCTGTCTCATACCGTCTGTCTCATACCGTCTGTCTCAGACCGTCTTTCTCGGACCGTCTGTCTCAGACCGTCTGTCTCAGACCGTCGGTTTCATACCGTCTATCTCACACCGTCTGTCTCAGACCGTTTGTCTTAGACCGTCTGTCTCATACCGTCTGTCTCATACCGTCTGTCTCAGACCGTCTGTCTCGGACCGTCTGTCTGAGACCGTCTGTCTCAGACCGTCTGTCTCAGGCCGTCTGCCTCAGACCGTCTGTCTCAGACCGTCTGTCTCGTCCCGTCGGTCTCAGACCGTCTGTCTCAGACCAGCTGTCTCAGACCGTCTGTCTCAGACCGTCTGTCTCAGACCGTGTGTCTCAGACCGTCTGTCTCAGACCGTCTGTCTCACACCATCTGTCTCAGACCGTCTGTCTCAGACCGTCTGTCTCAGACCGTCTGTCTCAGACCCTCTGTCTCGGACCGTCTGTCTCAGGCCGTCTGCCTCAGACCGTCTGTCTCAGACCGTCTATCTCGTCCCGTCTGTCTCAGACCGTCTGTCTCCGAACGTCTATCTCGTCCCGTCGGTCTCAGACCGTCTGTCTCAGAACGTCTGTCTCGTCCCGTCGGTCTCAGACCGTCTGTCTCAGACCAGCTGTCTCAGACCGTCTGTCTCAGACCGTCTGTCTCAGACCGTGTGTCTCAGACCGTCTGTCTCAGACCGTCTGTTTCATACCGTCTATCTCACACCGTCTGTCTCAGACCGTTTGTCTTAGACCGTCTGTCTCATACCGTCTGTCTCAGACCGTCTGTCTCGGACCGTCAGTCTGAGACCGTCTGTCTCAGACCGTCCGTCTCAGGCCGTCTGCCTCAGACCGTCTGTCTCAGACCGTCTATCTCGTCCCGTCTGTCTCAGACCGTCTGTCTCAGAACGTCTATCTCGTCCCGTCGGTCTCAGACCGTCTGTCTCAGAACGTCTATCTCGTCCCATCGGTCTCAGACCGTCTGTCTCAGACCAGCTGTCTCAGACCGTCTGTCTCAGACCGTCTGCCTCAGACCGTCTGTTTCATACCGTCTGTCTCACACCGTCTGTCTCAGACCGTCTGTCTTAGACCGTCTGTCTCATACCGTCTGTCTCATACCGTCTGTCTCAGACCGTCTATCTCGTCCCGTCGGTCTTAGACCGTCTGTCTCAGACCAGCTGTCTCAGGCCGTCTGTCTCAGACCGTCTATCTCGTCCCGTCTGTCTCAGAACTTCCGTCTCAGACCGTCTGATTCAGACGGTCTGTCTCAGAACTTCCGTCTCAGACCGTCTGTCTCAGAACGTCTGTCACAGACTGTCTGTCTCAGACCGTCTGTCTCAGACCGTCTGTCTGAGACCGTCTGTCTCAGACCGTCTGTCTCACACCGTCTGTCTCAGACCGTCCGTCTCAGACCGTCCGTCTCAGACCGTCCGTCTCAGACCGTCCGTCTCAGACCGTCCGTCTCAGACCGTCCGTCTCAGACCGTCCGTCTCAGACCGTCCGTCTCAGACCGTCCGTCTCAGACCGTCCGTCTCAGACCGTCCGTCTCAGACCGTCCGTCTCAGACCGTCCGTCTCAGACCGTCCGTCTCAGACCGTCCGTCTCAGACCGTCCGTCTCAGACCGTCCGTCTCAGACCGTCTGTCTCAGACCGTCTGTCTCAGAACGTCTATCTCGTCCCGTCGGTCTCAGACCGTCTGTCTCAGAACGTCTGTCTCAGACCGTCTGTCTCAGACCGTCTGTCTCAGACCGTCTGTCTCAGGCCGTCTGCCTCAGACCGTCTGTCTCAGACCGTCTATCTCGTCCCGTCTGTCTCAGACCGTCTGTCTCAGAACGTCTATCTCGTCCCGTCGGTCTCAGACCGTCTCTCTCAGAACGTCTATCTCGTCCCGTCGGTCTCAGACCGTCTGTCTCAGACCGTCTGTCTCAGACCAGCTATCTCAGACCGTCTGTCTCAGACCGTCTGTCTCAGACCGTCTGTCTGAGACCGTCTGTCTCAGACCGTCTGTCTCAGACCGTCTGTCTCAGACCGTCTGTCTCAGACCGTCTGTCTCAGACCGTCTGTCTCAGACCGGCTGTCTCAGACCGTCTGTCTCAGACCGTCTGTCGCAGACCGTCTGTCTCAGACCGTCTGTCTCCGACCGTCTGTCTCAGACCGTCTGTCTCAGACCGTCTGTCTCAGACCGTCTGTCTCAGACCGTCTGTCTCAGACCGTCTATCTCGTCCCGTATGTATCAGAACGTCTATCTCGTCCCGTCGGTCTCAGACCGTCTGTCTCAGAACGTCTATCTCGTCCCGTCGGTCTCAGACCGTCTGTCTCAGACCAGCTGTCTCAGACCGTCTGTCTCAGACCGTCTGCCTCAGACCGTCTGTTTCATACCGTCTGTCTCACACCGTCTGTCTCAGACCGTCTGTCTTAGACCGTCTGTTTCATACCGTCTGTCTCACACCGTCTGTCTCAGACCGTCTGCCTTAGACCGTCTGTCTCAGACCGTCTGTCTCAGACCGTCTGTCTCAGGCCGTCTGCCTCAGACCGTCTGTCTCAGACCGTCTATCTCGTCCCGTCTGTCTCAGACCGTCTGTCTCAGAACGTCTATCTCGTCCCGTCGGTCTCAGACCGTCTCTCTCAGAACGTCTATCTCGTCCCGTCGGTCTCAGACCGTCTGTCTCAGACCGTCTGTCTCAGACCAGCTATCTCAGACCGTCTGTCTCAGACCGTCTGTCTCAGACCGTCTGTCTGAGACCGTCTGTCTCAGACCGTCTGTCTCAGACCGTCTGTCTCAGACCGTCTGTCTCAGACCGTCTGTCTCAGACCGTCTGTCTCAGACCGGCTGTCTCAGACCGTCTGTCTCAGACCGTCTGTCGCAGACCGTCTGTCTCAGACCGTCTGTCTCCGACCGTCTGTCTCAGACCGTCTGTCTCAGACCGTCTGTCTCAGACCGTCTGTCTCAGACCGTCTGTCTCAGACCGTCTATCTCGTCCCGTATGTATCAGAACGTCTATCTCGTCCCGTCGGTCTCAGACCGTCTGTCTCAGAACGTCTATCTCGTCCCGTCGGTCTCAGACCGTCTGTCTCAGACCAGCTGTCTCAGACCGTCTGTCTCAGACCGTCTGCCTCAGACCGTCTGTTTCATACCGTCTGTCTCACACCGTCTGTCTCAGACCGTCTGTCTTAGACCGTCTGTTTCATACCGTCTGTCTCACACCGTCTGTCTCAGACCGTCTGCCTTAGACCGTCTGTCTCAGACCGTCTGTCTCAGACCCTCTGTCTCGTCCCGTCTGTCTCAGACCGTCTGTCTCCGAACGTCTATCTCGTCCCGTCGGTCTCAGACCGTCTGTCTCAGAACGTCTGTCTCGTCCCGTCGGTCTCAGACCGTCTGTCTCAGACCAGCTGTCTCAGACCGTCTGTCTCAGACCGTCTGTCTCAGACCGTGTGTCTCAGACCGTCTGTCTCAGACCGTCTGTTTCATACCGTCTATCTCACACCGTCTGTCTAAGACCGTTTGTCTTAGACCGTCTGTCTCATACCGTCTGTCTCAGACCGTCTGTCTCGGACCGTCAGTCTGAGACCGTCTGTCTCAGACCGTCTGTCTCAGACCGTCTGTCTCAGACCGTCTGTCTCAGACCGTCTATCTCGTCCCGTATGTATCAGAACGTCTATCTCGTCCCGTCGGTCTCAGACCGTCTGTCTCAGAACGTCTATCTCGTCCCGTCGGTCTCAGACCGTCTGTCTCAGACCAGCTGTCTCAGACCGTCTGTCTCAGACCGTCTGCCTCAGACCGTCTGTTTCATACCGTCTGTCTCACACCGTCTGTCTCAGACCGTCTGTCTTAGACCGTCTGTTTCATACCGTCTGTCTCACACCGTCTGTCTCAGACCGTCTGCCTTAGACCGTCTGTCTCAGACCGTCTGTCTCAGACCGTCTGTCTCAGGCCGTCTGCCTCAGACCGTCTGTCTCAGACCGTCTATCTCGTCCCGTCTGTCTCAGACCGTCTGTCTCAGAACGTCTATCTCGTCCCGTCGGTCTCAGACCGTCTCTCTCAGAACGTCTATCTCGTCCCGTCGGTCTCAGACCGTCTGTCTCAGACCAGCTGTCTCAGGCCGTCTGTCTCAGACCGTCTATCTCGTCCCGTCTGTCTCAGAACTTCCGTCTCAGACCGTCTGATTCAGACGGTCTGTCTCAGAACTTCCGTCTCAGACCGTCTGTCTCAGAACGTCTGTCACAGACTGTCTGTCTCAGACCGTCTGTCTCAGACCGTCTGTCTGAGACCGTCTGTCTCAGACCGTCTGTCTCACACCGTCTGTCTCAGACCGTCCGTCTCAGACCGTCCGTCTCAGACCGTCCGTCTCAGACCGTCCGTCTCAGACCGTCCGTCTCAGACCGTCCGTCTCAGACCGTCCGTCTCAGACCGTCCGTCTCAGACCGTCCGTCTCAGACCGTCCGTCTCAGACCGTCCGTCTCAGACCGTCCGTCTCAGACCGTCCGTCTCAGACCGTCCGTCTCAGACCGTCCGTCTCAGACCGTCCGTCTCAGACCGTCCGTCTCAGACCGTCTGTCTCAGACCGTCTGTCTCAGAACGTCTATCTCGTCCCGTCGGTCTCAGACCGTCTGTCTCAGAACGTCTGTCTCAGACCGTCTGTCTCAGACCGTCTGTCTCAGACCGTCTGTCTCAGGCCGTCTGCCTCAGACCGTCTGTCTCAGACCGTCTATCTCGTCCCGTCTGTCTCAGACCGTCTGTCTCAGAACGTCTATCTCGTCCCGTCGGTCTCAGACCGTCTCTCTCAGAACGTCTATCTCGTCCCGTCGGTCTCAGACCGTCTGTCTCAGACCGTCTGTCTCAGACCAGCTATCTCAGACCGTCTGTCTCAGACCGTCTGTCTCAGACCGTCTGTCTGAGACCGTCTGTCTCAGACCGTCTGTCTCAGACCGTCTGTCTCAGACCGTCTGTCTCAGACCGTCTGTCTCAGACCGTCTGTCTCAGACCGGCTGTCTCAGACCGTCTGTCTCAGACCGTCTGTCGCAGACCGTCTGTCTCAGACCGTCTGTCTCCGACCGTCTGTCTCAGACCGTCTGTCTCAGACCGTCTGTCTCAGACCGTCTGTCTCAGACCGTCTGTCTCAGACCGTCTATCTCGTCCCGTATGTATCAGAACGTCTATCTCGTCCCGTCGGTCTCAGACCGTCTGTCTCAGAACGTCTATCTCGTCCCGTCGGTCTCAGACCGTCTGTCTCAGACCAGCTGTCTCAGACCGTCTGTCTCAGACCGTCTGCCTCAGACCGTCTGTTTCATACCGTCTGTCTCACACCGTCTGTCTCAGACCGTCTGTCTTAGACCGTCTGTTTCATACCGTCTGTCTCACACCGTCTGTCTCAGACCGTCTGCCTTAGACCGTCTGTCTCAGACCGTCTGTCTCAGACCCTCTGTCTCGTCCCGTCTGTCTCAGACCGTCTGTCTCCGAACGTCTATCTCGTCCCGTCGGTCTCAGACCGTCTGTCTCAGAACGTCTGTCTCGTCCCGTCGGTCTCAGACCGTCTGTCTCAGACCAGCTGTCTCAGACCGTCTGTCTCAGACCGTCTGTCTCAGACCGTGTGTCTCAGACCGTCTGTCTCAGACCGTCTGTTTCATACCGTCTATCTCACACCGTCTGTCTAAGACCGTTTGTCTTAGACCGTCTGTCTCATACCGTCTGTCTCAGACCGTCTGTCTCGGACCGTCAGTCTGAGACCGTCTGTCTCAGACCGTCTGTCTCAGGCCGTCTGCCTCAGACCGTCTGTCTCAGACCGTCTATCTCGTCCCGTCTGTCTCAGACCGTCTGTCTCAGAACGTCTATCTCGTCCCGTCGGTCTCAGACCGTCTGTCTCAGAACGTCTATCTCGTCCCGTCGGTCTCAGACCGTCTGTCTCAGACCAGCTGTCTCAGACCGTCTGTCTCAGACCGTCTGCCTCAGACCGTCTGTTTCATACCGTCTGTCTCACACCGTCTGTCTCAGACCGTCTGTCTTAGACCGTCTGTCTCATACCGTCTGTCTCATACCGTCTGTCTCAGACCGTCTATCTCGTCCCGTCGGTCTTAGACCGTCTGTCTCAGACCAGCTGTCTCAGGCCGTCTGTCTCAGACCGTCTATCTCGTCCCGTCTGTCTCAGAACTTCCGTCTCAGACCGTCTGATTCAGACGGTCTGTCTCAGAACTTCCGTCTCAGACCGTCTGATTCAGACGGTCTGTCTCAGAACGTCTGTCACAGACTGTCTGTCTCAGACCGTCTGTCTCAGACCGTCTGTCTCAGACCGTCTGTCTCAGACCGTCCGTCTCAGACCGTCCGTCTCAGACCGTCCGTCTCAGACCGTCCGTCTCAGACCGTCCGTCTCAGACCGTCCGTCTCAGACCGTCCGTCTCAGACCGTCCGTCTCAGACCGTCCGTCTCAGACCGTCCGTCTCAGACCGTCCGTCTCAGACCGTCCGTCTCAGACCGTCCGTCTCAGACCGTCCGTCTGAGACCGTCTATCTCGTCCCGTCTGTCTCAGACCGTCTGTCTCAGAACGTCTATCTCGTCCCGTCGGTCTCAGACCGTCTGTCTCAGAACGTCTATCTCGTCCCGTCGGTCTCAGACCGTCTGTCTCAGACCGTCTGTCTCAGACCAGCTATCTCAGACCGTCTGTCTCAGACCGTCTGTCTCAGACCGTCTGTCTGAGACCGTCTGTCTCAGACCGTCTGTCTCAGACCGTCTGTCTCAGACCGTCTGTCTCAGACCGTCTGTCTCAGACCGGCTGTCTCAGACCGTCTGTCTCAGACCGTCTGTCGCAGACCGTCTGTCTCAGACCGCCTGTCTCCGACCGTCTGTCTCAGACCGTCTGTCTCAGACCGTCTGTCTCATACCGTCTGTCTCGGACCGTCTGTCTCGGACCGTCTGTCTGAGACCGTCTGTCTCAGACCGTCTGTCTCAGGCCGTCTGCCTCACACCGTCCGTCTCAGACCGTCCGTCTCAGACCGTCCGTCTCAGACCGTCCGTCTCAGACCGTCCGTCTCAGACCGTCCGTCTCAGACCGTCCGTCTCAGACCGTCCGTCTCAGACCGTCCGTCTCAGACCGTCCGTCTCAGACCGTCTGTCTCAGACCGTCTGTCTCAGAACGTCTATCTCGTCCCGTCGGTCTCAGACCGTCTGTCTCAGAACGTCTGTCTCAGACCGTCTGTCTCAGACCGTCTGTCTCAGACCGTCTGTCTCAGGCCGTCTGCCTCAGACCGTCTGTCTCAGACCGTCTATCTCGTCCCGTCTGTCTCAGACCGTCTGTCTCAGAACGTCTATCTCGTCCCGTCGGTCTCAGACCGTCTGTCTCAGAACGTCTATCTCGTCCCGTCGGTCTCAGACCGTCTGTCTCAGACCAGCTATCTCAGACCGTCTGTCTCAGACCGTCTGTCTCAGACCGTCTGTCTGAGACCGTCTGTCTCAGACCGTCTGTCTCAGACCGTCTGTCTCAGACCGTCTGTCTCAGACCGTCTGTCTCAGACCGGCTGTCTCAGACCGTCTGTCTCAGACCGTCTGTCGCAGACCGTCTGTCTCAGACCGTCTGTCTCAGACCGTCTGTCTGAGACCGTCTGTCTCAGACCGTCTGTCTCAGACCGTCTGTCTCAGACCGTCTGTCTCAGACCGTCTGTCTCAGACCGTCTGTCTCAGACCGGCTGTCTCAGACCGTCTGTCTCAGACCGTCTGTCGCAGACCGTCTGTCTCAGACCGTCTGTCTCCGACCGTCTGTCTCAGACCGTCTGTCTCAGACCGTCTGTCTCAGACCGTCTGTCTCAGACCGTCTGTCTCAGACCGACTATCTCGTCCCGTATGTATCAGAACGTCTATCTCGTCCCGTCGGTCTCAGACCGTCTGTCTCAGAACGTCTATCTCGTCCCGTCGGTCTCAGACCGTCTGTCTCAGACCAGCTGTCTCAGACCGTCTGTCTCAGACCGTCTGCCTCAGACCGTCTGTTTCATACCGTCTGTCTCACACCGTCTGTCTCAGACCGTCTGTCTTAGACCGTCTGTTTCATACCGTCTGTCTCACACCGTCTGTCTCAGACCGTCTGCCTTAGACCGTCTGTCTCATACCGTCTGTCTCATACCGTCTGTCTCAGACCGTCTATCTCGTCCCGTCGGTCTTAGACCGTCTGTCTCAGACCAGCTGTCACAGACCGTCTGTCTCAGACCGTCTGTCTCAGACCGTCTGTCTCAGACCGTCTGTCTCAGACCGTCTATCTCGTCCCGTATGTATCAGAACGTCTATCTCGTCCCGTCGGTCTCAGACCGTCTGTCTCAGAACGTCTATCTCGTCCCGTCGGTCTCAGACCGTCTGTCTCAGACCAGCTGTCTCAGACCGTCTGTCTCAGACCGTCTGCCTCAGACCGTCTGTTTCATACCGTCTGTCTCACACCGTCTGTCTCAGACCGTCTGTCTTAGACCGTCTGTTTCATACCGTCTGTCTCACACCGTCTGTCTCAGACCGTCTGCCTTAGACCGTCTGTCTCAGACCGTCTGTCTCAGACCCTCTGTCTCGTCCCGTCTGTCTCAGACCGTCTGTCTCCGAACGTCTATCTCGTCCCGTCGGTCTCAGACCGTCTGTCTCAGAACGTCTGTCTCGTCCCGTCGGTCTCAGACCGTCTGTCTCAGACCAGCTGTCTCAGACCGTCTGTCTCAGACCGTCTGTCTCAGACCGTGTGTCTCAGACCGTCTGTCTCAGACCGTCTGTTTCATACCGTCTATCTCACACCGTCTGTCTAAGACCGTTTGTCTTAGACCGTCTGTCTCATACCGTCTGTCTCAGACCGTCTGTCTCGGACCGTCAGTCTGAGACCGTCTGTCTCAGACCGTCTGTCTCAGGCCGTCTGCCTCAGACCGTCTGTCTCAGACCGTCTATCTCGTCCCGTCTGTCTCAGACCGTCTGTCTCAGAACGTCTATCTCGTCCCGTCGGTCTCAGACCGTCTGTCTCAGAACGTCTATCTCGTCCCGTCGGTCTCAGACCGTCTGTCTCAGACCAGCTGTCTCAGACCGTCTGTCTCAGACCGTCTGCCTCAGACCGTCTGTTTCATACCGTCTGTCTCACACCGTCTGTCTCAGACCGTCTGTCTTAGACCGTCTGTCTCATACCGTCTGTCTCATACCGTCTGTCTCAGACCGTCTATCTCGTCCCGTCGGTCTTAGACCGTCTGTCTCAGACCAGCTGTCTCAGGCCGTCTGTCTCAGACCGTCTATCTCGTCCCGTCTGTCTCAGAACTTCCGTCTCAGACCGTCTGATTCAGACGGTCTGTCTCAGAACTTCCGTCTCAGACCGTCTGATTCAGACGGTCTGTCTCAGAACGTCTGTCACAGACTGTCTGTCTCAGACCGTCTGTCTCAGACCGTCTGTCTGAGACCGTCTGTCTCAGACCGTCTGTCTCACACCGTCTGTCTCAGACCGTCTGTCTCAGACCGTCCGTCTCAGACCGTCCGTCTCAGACCGTCCGTCTCAGACCGTCCGTCTCAGACCGTCCGTCTCAGACCGTCCGTCTCAGACCGTCCGTCTCAGACCGTCCGTCTCAGACCGTCCGTCTCAGACCGTCCGTCTCAGACCGTCCGTCTCAGACCGTCCGTCTCAGACCGTCCGTCTCAGACCGTCCGTCTGAGACCGTCTATCTCGTCCCGTCTGTCTCAGACCGTCTGTCTCAGAACGTCTATCTCGTCCCGTCGGTCTCAGACCGTCTGTCTCAGAACGTCTATCTCGTCCCGTCGGTCTCAGACCGTCTGTCTCAGACCGTCTGTCTCAGACCAGCTATCTCAGACCGTCTGTCTCAGACCGTCTGTCTCAGACCGTCTGTCTGAGACCGTCTGTCTCAGACCGTCTGTCTCAGACCGTCTGTCTCAGACCGTCTGTCTCAGACCGTCTGTCTCAGACCGGCTGTCTCAGACCGTCTGTCTCAGACCGTCTGTCGCAGACCGTCTGTCTCAGACCGCCTGTCTCCGACCGTCTGTCTCAGACCGTCTGTCTCAGACCGTCTGTCTCATACCGTCTGTCTCGGACCGTCTGTCTCGGACCGTCTGTCTGAGACCGTCTGTCTCAGACCGTCTGTCTCAGGCCGTCTGCCTCACACCGTCCGTCTCAGACCGTCCGTCTCAGACCGTCCGTCTCAGACCGTCCGTCTCAGACCGTCCGTCTCAGACCGTCCGTCTCAGACCGTCCGTCTCAGACCGTCCGTCTCAGACCGTCCGTCTCAGACCGTCCGTCTCAGACCGTCCGTCTCAGACCGTCTGTCTCAGACCGTCTGTCTCAGAACGTCTATCTCGTCCCGTCGGTCTCAGACCGTCTGTCTCAGAACGTCTGTCTCAGACCGTCTGTCTCAGACCGTCTGTCTCAGACCGTCTGTCTCAGGCCGTCTGCCTCAGACCGTCTGTCTCAGACCGTCTATCTCGTCCCGTCTGTCTCAGACCGTCTGTCTCAGAACGTCTATCTCGTCCCGTCGGTCTCAGACCGTCTGTCTCAGAACGTCTATCTCGTCCCGTCGGTCTCAGACCGTCTGTCTCAGACCAGCTATCTCAGACCGTCTGTCTCAGACCGTCTGTCTCAGACCGTCTGTCTGAGACCGTCTGTCTCAGACCGTCTGTCTCAGACCGTCTGTCTCAGACCGTCTGTCTCAGACCGTCTGTCTCAGACCGGCTGTCTCAGACCGTCTGTCTCAGACCGTCTGTCGCAGACCGTCTGTCTCAGACCGTCTGTCTCCGACCGTCTGTCTCAGACCGTCTGTCTCAGACCGTCTGTCTCAGACCGTCTGTCTCAGACCGTCTGTCTCAGACCGTCTGTCTCAGACCGTCTGTCTCAGACCGTCTATCTCGTCCCGTATGTATCAGAACGTCTATCTCGTCCCGTCGGTCTCAGACCGTCTGTCTCAGAACGTCTATCTCGTCCCGTCGGTCTCAGACCGTCTGTCTCAGACCAGCTGTCTCAGACCGTCTGTCTCAGACCGTCTGCCTCAGACCGTCTGTTTCATACCGTCTGTCTCACACCGTCTGTCTCAGACCGTCTGTCTTAGACCGTCTGTTTCATACCGTCTGTCTCACACCGTCTGTCTCAGACCGTCTGCCTTAGACCGTCTGTCTCATACCGTCTGTCTCATACCGTCTGTCTCAGACCGTCTATCTCGTCCCGTCGGTCTTAGACCGTCTGTCTCAGACCAGCTGTCACAGACCGTCTGTCTCAGACCGTCTGTCTCAGACCGTCTGTCTGAGACCGTCTGTCTCAGACCGTCTGTCTCAGACCGTCTGTCTCACACCGTCTGTCTCAGACCGTCTGTCTCAGACCGTCTGTCTCAGACCGTCTGTCTCAGACCCTCTGTCTCGTCCCGTCTGTCTCAGACCGTCTGTCTCCGAACGTCTATCTCGTCCCGTCGGTCTCAGACCGTCTGTCTCAGAACGTCTGTCTCGTCCCGTCGGTCTCAGACCGTCTGTCTCAGACCAGCTGTCTCAGACCGTCTGTCTCAGACCGTCTGTCTCAGACCGTGTGTCTCAGACCGTCTGTCTCAGACCGTCTGTTTCATACCGTCTATCTCACACCGTCTGTCTAAGACCGTTTGTCTTAGACCGTCTGTCTCATACCGTCTGTCTCAGACCGTCTGTCTCGGACCGTCAGTCTGAGACCGTCTGTCTCAGACCGTCTGTCTCAGGCCGTCTGCCTCAGACCGTCTGTCTCAGACCGTCTATCTCGTCCCGTCTGTCTCAGACCGTCTGTCTCAGAACGTCTATCTCGTCCCGTCGGTCTCAGACCGTCTGTCTCAGAACGTCTATCTCGTCCCGTCGGTCTCAGACCGTCTGTCTCAGACCAGCTGTCTCAGACCGTCTGTCTCAGACCGTCTGCCTCAGACCGTCTGTTTCATACCGTCTGTCTCACACCGTCTGTCTCAGACCGTCTGTCTTAGACCGTCTGTCTCATACCGTCTGTCTCATACCGTCTGTCTCAGACCGTCTATCTCGTCCCGTCGGTCTTAGACCGTCTGTCTCAGACCAGCTGTCTCAGGCCGTCTGTCTCAGACCGTCTATCTCGTCCCGTCTGTCTCAGAACTTCCGTCTCAGACCGTCTGATTCAGACGGTCTGTCTCAGAACTTCCGTCTCAGACCGTCTGATTCAGACGGTCTGTCTCAGAACGTCTGTCACAGACTGTCTGTCTCAGACCGTCTGTCTCAGACCGTCTGTCTGAGACCGTCTGTCTCAGACCGTCTGTCTCACACCGTCTGTCTCAGACCGTCTGTCTCAGACCGTCCGTCTCAGACCGTCCGTCTCAGACCGTCCGTCTCAGACCGTCCGTCTCAGACCGTCCGTCTCAGACCGTCCGTCTCAGACCGTCCGTCTCAGACCGTCCGTCTCAGACCGTCCGTCTCAGACCGTCCGTCTCAGACCGTCCGTCTCAGACCGTCCGTCTCAGACCGTCCGTCTCAGACCGTCCGTCTCAGACCGTCCGTCTCAGACCGTCTATCTCGTCCCGTCTGTCTCAGACCGTCTGTCTCAGAACGTCTATCTCGTCCCGTCGGTCTCAGACCGTCTGTCTCAGAACGTCTATCTCGTCCCGTCGGTCTCAGACCGTCTGTCTCAGACCGTCTGTCTCAGACCAGCTATCTCAGACCGTCTGTCTCAGACCGTCTGTCTCAGACCGTCTGTCTGAGACCGTCTGTCTCAGACCGTCTGTCTCAGACCGTCTGTCTCAGACCGGCTGTCTCAGACCGTCTGTCTCAGACCGTCTGTCGCAGACCGTCTGTCTCAGACCGCCTGTCTCCGACCGTCTGTCTCAGACCGTCTGTCTCAGACCGTCTGTCTCAGACCGTCTGTCTCAGACCGTCTGTCTCAGACCGTCTGTCTCAGACCGTCTATCTCGTCCCGTCTGTCTCAGAACGTCTATCTCGTCCCGTCGGTCTCAGACCGTCTGTCTCAGAACGTCTATCTCGTCCCGTCGGTCTCAGACCGTCTGTCTCAGACCAGCTGTCTCAGACCGTCTGTCTCAGACCGTCTGCCTCAGACCGTCTGTTTCATACCGTCTGTCTCACACCGTCTGTCTCAGACCGTCTGTCTTAGACCGTCTGTTTCATACCGTCTGTCTCACACCGTCTGTCTCAGACCGTCTGCCTTAGACCGTCTGTCTCATACCGTCTGTCTCATACCGTCTGTCTCAGACCGTCTATCTCGTCCCGTCGGTCTTAGACCGTCTGTCTCTGACCAGCTGTCACAGACCGTCTGTCTCAGACCGTCTGTCTGAGACCGTCTGTCTCAGACCGTCTGTCTCACACCGTCTGTCTCAGACCGTCTGTCTCAGACCGTCTGTCTCAGACCGTCTGTCTCGGACCCTCTGTCTCGGACCGTCTGTCTCAGGCCGTCTGCCTCAGACCGTCTGTCTCAGACCGTCTATCTCGTCCCGTCTGTCTCAGACCGTCTGTCTCCGAACGTCTATCTCGTCCCGTCGGTCTCAGACCGTCTGTCTCAGAACGTCTGTCTCGTCCCGTCGGTCTCAGACCGCCTGTCTCAGACCAGCTGTCTCAGACCGTCTGTCTCAGACCGTCTGTCTCAGACCGTGTGTCTCAGACCGTCTGTCTCAGACCGTCTGTTTCATACCGTCTATCTCACACCGTCTGTCTCAGACCGTTTGTCTTAGACCGTCTGTCTCATACCGTCTGTCTCAGACCGTCTGTCTCGGACCGTCAGTCTGAGACCGTCTGTCTCAGACCGTCTGTCTTAGGCCGTCTGCCTCAGACCGTCTGTCTCAGACCGTCTATCTCGTCCCGTCTGTCTCAGACCGTCTGTCTCAGAACGTCTATCTCGTCCCGTCGGTCTCAGACCGTCTGTCTCAGACCGTCTGTCTCAGACCAGCTATCTCAGACCGTCTGTCTCAGACCGTCTGTCTCAGACCGTCTGTCTGAGACCGTCTGTCTCAGACCGTCTGTCTCAGACCGTCTGTCTCAGACCGTCTGTCTCAGACCGTCTGTCTCAGACCGTCTGTCTCAGACCGGCTGTCTCAGACCGTCTGTCTCAGACCGTCTGTCGCAGACCGTCTGTCTCAGACCGTCTGTCTCCGACCGTCTGTCTCAGACCGTCTGTCTCAGACCGTCTGTCTCAGACCGTCTGTCTCAGACCGTCTGTCTCAGACCGTCTGTCTCAGACCGACTATCTCGTCCCGTATGTATCAGAACGTCTATCTCGTCCCGTCGGTCTCAGACCGTCTGTCTCAGAACGTCTATCTCGTCCCGTCGGTCTCAGACCGTCTGTCTCAGACCAGCTGTCTCAGACCGTCTGTCTCAGACCGTCTGCCTCAGACCGTCTGTTTCATACCGTCTGTCTCACACCGTCTGTCTCAGACCGTCTGTCTTAGACCGTCTGTTTCATACCGTCTGTCTCACACCGTCTGTCTCAGACCGTCTGCCTTAGACCGTCTGTCTCATACCGTCTGTCTCATACCGTCTGTCTCAGACCGTCTATCTCGTCCCGTCGGTCTTAGACCGTCTGTCTCAGACCAGCTGTCACAGACCGTCTGTCTCAGACCGTCTGTCTCAGACCGTCTGTCTGAGACCGTCTGTCTCAGACCGTCTGTCTCAGACCGTCTGTCTCACACCGTCTGTCTCAGACCGTCTGTCTCAGACCGTCTGTCTCAGACCGTCTGTCTCAGACCCTCTGTCTCGTCCCGTCTGTCTCAGACCGTCTGTCTCCGAACGTCTATCTCGTCCCGTCGGTCTCAGACCGTCTGTCTCAGAACGTCTGTCTCGTCCCGTCGGTCTCAGACCGTCTGTCTCAGACCAGCTGTCTCAGACCGTCTGTCTCAGACCGTCTGTCTCAGACCGTGTGTCTCAGACCGTCTGTCTCAGACCGTCTGTTTCATACCGTCTATCTCACACCGTCTGTCTAAGACCGTTTGTCTTAGACCGTCTGTCTCATACCGTCTGTCTCAGACCGTCTGTCTCGGACCGTCAGTCTGAGACCGTCTGTCTCAGACCGTCTGTCTCAGGCCGTCTGCCTCAGACCGTCTGTCTCAGACCGTCTATCTCGTCCCGTCTGTCTCAGACCGTCTGTCTCAGAACGTCTATCTCGTCCCGTCGGTCTCAGACCGTCTGTCTCAGAACGTCTATCTCGTCCCGTCGGTCTCAGACCGTCTGTCTCAGACCAGCTGTCTCAGACCGTCTGTCTCAGACCGTCTGCCTCAGACCGTCTGTTTCATACCGTCTGTCTCACACCGTCTGTCTCAGACCGTCTGTCTTAGACCGTCTGTCTCATACCGTCTGTCTCATACCGTCTGTCTCAGACCGTCTATCTCGTCCCGTCGGTCTTAGACCGTCTGTCTCAGACCAGCTGTCTCAGGCCGTCTGTCTCAGACCGTCTATCTCGTCCCGTCTGTCTCAGAACTTCCGTCTCAGACCGTCTGATTCAGACGGTCTGTCTCAGAACTTCCGTCTCAGACCGTCTGATTCAGACGGTCTGTCTCAGAACGTCTGTCACAGACTGTCTGTCTCAGACCGTCTGTCTCAGACCGTCTGTCTGAGACCGTCTGTCTCAGACCGTCTGTCTCACACCGTCTGTCTCAGACCGTCTGTCTCAGACCGTCCGTCTCAGACCGTCCGTCTCAGACCGTCCGTCTCAGACCGTCCGTCTCAGACCGTCCGTCTCAGACCGTCCGTCTCAGACCGTCCGTCTCAGACCGTCCGTCTCAGACCGTCCGTCTCAGACCGTCCGTCTCAGACCGTCCGTCTCAGACCGTCCGTCTCAGACCGTCCGTCTCAGACCGTCCGTCTCAGACCGTCCGTCTCAGACCGTCCGTCTCAGACCGTCTATCTCGTCCCGTCTGTCTCAGACCGTCTGTCTCAGAACGTCTATCTCGTCCCGTCGGTCTCAGACCGTCTGTCTCAGAACGTCTATCTCGTCCCGTCGGTCTCAGACCGTCTGTCTCAGACCGTCTGTCTCAGACCAGCTATCTCAGACCGTCTGTCTCAGACCGTCTGTCTCAGACCGTCTGTCTGAGACCGTCTGTCTCAGACCGTCTGTCTCAGACCGTCTGTCTCAGACCGGCTGTCTCAGACCGTCTGTCTCAGACCGTCTGTCGCAGACCGTCTGTCTCAGACCGCCTGTCTCCGACCGTCTGTCTCAGACCGTCTGTCTCAGACCGTCTGTCTCAGACCGTCTGTCTCAGACCGTCTGTCTCAGACCGTCTGTCTCAGACCGTCTGTCTCAGACCGTCTGTCTCAGACCGTCTGTCTCAGACCGTCTGTCTCAGACCGTCTGTCTCAGACCGTCTATCTCGTCCCGTCTGTCTCAGAACGTCTATCTCGTCCCGTCGGTCTCAGACCGTCTGTCTCAGAACGTCTATCTCGTCCCGTCGGTCTCAGACCGTCTGTCTCAGACCAGCTGTCTCAGACCGTCTGTCTCAGACCGTCTGCCTCAGACCGTCTGTTTCATACCGTCTGTCTCACACCGTCTGTCTCAGACCGTCTGTCTTAGACCGTCTGTTTCATACCGTCTGTCTCACACCGTCTGTCTCAGACCGTCTGCCTTAGACCGTCTGTCTCATACCGTCTGTCTCATACCGTCTGTCTCAGACCGTCTATCTCGTCCCGTCGGTCTTAGACCGTCTGTCTCTGACCAGCTGTCACAGACCGTCTGTCTCAGACCGTCTGTCTCAGACCGTCTGTCTGAGACCGTCTGTCTCAGACCGTCTGTCTCAGACCGTCTGTCTCACACCGTCTGTCTCAGACCGTCTGTCTCAGACCGTCTGTCTCAGACCGTCTGTCTCGGACCCTCTGTCTCGGACCGTCTGTCTCAGGCCGTCTGCCTCAGACCGTCTGTCTCAGACCGTCTATCTCGTCCCGTCTGTCTCAGACCGTCTGTCTCCGAACGTCTATCTCGTCCCGTCGGTCTCAGACCGTCGGTCTCAGACCGTCTGTCTCAGAACGTCTGTCTCGTCCCGTCGGTCTCAGACCGCCTGTCTCAGACCAGCTGTCTCAGACCGTCTGTCTCAGACCGTCTGTCTCAGACCGTGTGTCTCAGACCGTCTGTCTCAGACCGTCTGTTTCATACCGTCTATCTCACACCGTCTGTCTCAGACCGTTTGTCTTAGACCGTCTGTCTCATACCGTCTGTCTCAGACCGTCTGTCTCGGACCGTCAGTCTGAGACCGTCTGTCTCAGACCGTCTGTCTTAGGCCGTCTGCCTCAGACCGTCTGTCTCAGACCGTCTATCTCGTCCCGTCTGTCTCAGACCGTCTGTCTCAGAACGTCTATCTCGTCCCGTCGGTCTCAGACCGTCTGTCTCAGACCGTCTGTCTCAGACCGTCTGTCTCAGACCGTCTGTCTCAGACCGTCTATCTCGTCCCGTATGTATCAGAACGTCTATCTCGTCCCGTCGGTCTCAGACCGTCTGTCTCAGAACGTCTATCTCGTCCCGTCGGTCTCAGACCGTCTGTCTCAGACCAGCTGTCTCAGACCGTCTGTCTCAGACCGTCTGCCTCAGACCGTCTGTTTCATACCGTCTGTCTCACACCGTCTGTCTCAGACCGTCTGTCTTAGACCGTCTGTTTCATACCGTCTGTCTCACACCGTCTGTCTCAGACCGTCTGCCTTAGACCGTCTGTCTCATACCGTCTGTCTCATACCGTCTGTCTCAGACCGTCTATCTCGTCCCGTCGGTCTTAGACCGTCTGTCTCAGACCAGCTGTCACAGACCGTCTGTCTCAGACCGTCTGTCTCAGACCGTCTGTCTGAGACCGTCTGTCTCAGACCGTCTGTCTCAGACCGTCTGTCTCACACCGTCTGTCTCAGACCGTCTGTCTCAGACCGTCTGTCTCAGACCGTCTGTCTCAGACCCTCTGTCTCGTCCCGTCTGTCTCAGACCGTCTGTCTCCGAACGTCTATCTCGTCCCGTCGGTCTCAGACCGTCTGTCTCAGAACGTCTGTCTCGTCCCGTCGGTCTCAGACCGTCTGTCTCAGACCAGCTGTCTCAGACCGTCTGTCTCAGACCGTCTGTCTCAGACCGTGTGTCTCAGACCGTCTGTCTCAGACCGTCTGTTTCATACCGTCTATCTCACACCGTCTGTCTAAGACCGTTTGTCTTAGACCGTCTGTCTCATACCGTCTGTCTCAGACCGTCTGTCTCGGACCGTCAGTCTGAGACCGTCTGTCTCAGACCGTCTGTCTCAGGCCGTCTGCCTCAGACCGTCTGTCTCAGACCGTCTATCTCGTCCCGTCTGTCTCAGACCGTCTGTCTCAGAACGTCTATCTCGTCCCGTCGGTCTCAGACCGTCTGTCTCAGAACGTCTATCTCGTCCCGTCGGTCTCAGACCGTCTGTCTCAGACCAGCTGTCTCAGACCGTCTGTCTCAGACCGTCTGCCTCAGACCGTCTGTTTCATACCGTCTGTCTCACACCGTCTGTCTCAGACCGTCTGTCTTAGACCGTCTGTCTCATACCGTCTGTCTCATACCGTCTGTCTCAGACCGTCTATCTCGTCCCGTCGGTCTTAGACCGTCTGTCTCAGACCAGCTGTCTCAGGCCGTCTGTCTCAGACCGTCTATCTCGTCCCGTCTGTCTCAGAACTTCCGTCTCAGACCGTCTGATTCAGACGGTCTGTCTCAGAACTTCCGTCTCAGACCGTCTGATTCAGACGGTCTGTCTCAGAACGTCTGTCACAGACTGTCTGTCTCAGACCGTCTGTCTCAGACCGTCTGTCTGAGACCGTCTGTCTCAGACCGTCTGTCTCACACCGTCTGTCTCAGACCGTCTGTCTCAGACCGTCCGTCTCAGACCGTCCGTCTCAGACCGTCCGTCTCAGACCGTCCGTCTCAGACCGTCCGTCTCAGACCGTCCGTCTCAGACCGTCCGTCTCAGACCGTCCGTCTCAGACCGTCCGTCTCAGACCGTCCGTCTCAGACCGTCCGTCTCAGACCGTCCGTCTCAGACCGTCCGTCTCAGACCGTCCGTCTCAGACCGTCTATCTCGTCCCGTCTGTCTCAGACCGTCTGTCTCAGAACGTCTATCTCGTCCCGTCGGTCTCAGACCGTCTGTCTCAGAACGTCTATCTCGTCCCGTCGGTCTCAGACCGTCTGTCTCAGACCGTCTGTCTCAGACCGTCTGTCTCAGACCAGCTATCTCAGACCGTCTGTCTCAGACCGTCTGTCTCAGACCGTCTGTCTGAGACCGTCTGTCTCAGACCGTCTGTCTCAGACCGTCTGTCTCAGACCGGCTGTCTCAGACCGTCTGTCTCAGACCGTCTGTCGCAGACCGTCTGTCTCAGACCGCCTGTCTCCGACCGTCTGTCTCAGACCGTCTGTCTCAGACCGTCTGTCTCAGACCGTCTGTCTCAGACCGTCTGTCTCAGACCGTCTGTCTCAGACCGTCTGTCTCAGACCGTCTGTCTCAGACCGTCTGTCTCAGACCGTCTGTCTCAGACCGTCTGTCTCAGACCGTCTATCTCGTCCCGTCTGTCTCAGAACGTCTATCTCGTCCCGTCGGTCTCAGACCGTCTGTCTCAGAACGTCTATCTCGTCCCGTCGGTCTCAGACCGTCTGTCTCAGACCAGCTGTCTCAGACCGTCTGTCTCAGACCGTCTGCCTCAGACCGTCTGTTTCATACCGTCTGTCTCACACCGTCTGTCTCAGACCGTCTGTCTTAGACCGTCTGTTTCATACCGTCTGTCTCACACCGTCTGTCTCAGACCGTCTGCCTTAGACCGTCTGTCTCATACCGTCTGTCTCATACCGTCTGTCTCAGACCGTCTATCTCGTCCCGTCGGTCTTAGACCGTCTGTCTCTGACCAGCTGTCACAGACCGTCTGTCTCAGACCGTCTGTCTCAGACCGTCTGTCTGAGACCGTCTGTCTCAGACCGTCTGTCTCAGACCGTCTGTCTCACACCGTCTGTCTCAGACCGTCTGTCTCAGACCGTCTGTCTCAGACCGTCTGCCTCGGACCCTCTGTCTCGGACCGTCTGTCTCAGGCCGTCTGCCTCAGACCGTCTGTCTCAGACCGTCTATCTCGTCCCGTCTGTCTCAGACCGTCTGTCTCCGAACGTCTATCTCGTCCCGTCGGTCTCAGACCGTCTGTCTCAGAACGTCTGTCTCGTCCCGTCGGTCTCAGACCGTCTGTCTCAGACCAGCTGTCTCAGACCGTCTGTCTCAGACCGTGTGTCTCAGACCGTCTGTCTCAGACCGTCTGTTTCATACCGTCTATCTCACACCGTCTGTCTCAGACCGTTTGTCTTAGACCGTCTGTCTCATACCGTCTGTCTCAGACCGTCTGTCTCGGACCGTCAGTCTGAGACCGTCTGTCTCAGACCGTCTGTCTTAGGCCGTCTGCCTCAGACCGTCTGTCTCAGACCGTCTATCTCGTCCCGTCTGTCTCAGACCGTCTGTCTCAGAACGTCTATCTCGTCCCGTCGGTCTCAGACCGTCTGTCTCAGAACGTCTATCTCGTCCCGTCGGTCTCAGACCGTCTGTCTCAGACCAGCTGTCTCAGACCGTCTGTCTCAGACCGTCTGCCTCAGACCGTCTGTTTCATACCGTCTGTCTCACACCGTCTGTCTCAGACCGTCTGTCTTAGACCGTCTGTCTCATACCGTCTGTCTCATACCGTCTGTCTCAGACCGTCTATCTCGTCCCGTCGGTCTTAGACCGTCTGTCTCAGACCAGCTGTCTCAGGCCGTCTGTCTCAGACCGTCTATCTCAGACCGTCTGTCTCAGACCGTCTGTCTCAGACCGTCTGTCTCAGACCGTCTGTCTCAGACCGTCTATCTCGTCCCGTCTGTCTCAGAACGTCTATCTCGTCCCGTCGGTCTCAGACCGTCTGTCTCAGAACGTCTATCTCGTCCCGTCGGTCTCAGACCGTCTGTCTCAGACCAGCTGTCTCAGACCGTCTGTCTCAGACCGTCTGCCTCAGACCGTCTGTTTCATACCGTCTGTCTCACACCGTCTGTCTCAGACCGTCTGTCTTAGACCGTCTGTTTCATACCGTCTGTCTCACACCGTCTGTCTCAGACCGTCTGCCTTAGACCGTCTGTCTCATACCGTCTGTCTCATACCGTCTGTCTCAGACCGTCTATCTCGTCCCGTCGGTCTTAGACCGTCTGTCTCTGACCAGCTGTCACAGACCGTCTGTCTCAGACCGTCTGTCTCAGACCGTCTGTCTGAGACCGTCTGTCTCAGACCGTCTGTCTCAGACCGTCTGTCTCACACCGTCTGTCTCAGACCGTCTGTCTCAGACCGTCTGTCTCAGACCGTCTGTCTCGGACCCTCTGTCTCGGACCGTCTGTCTCAGGCCGTCTGCCTCAGACCGTCTGTCTCAGACCGTCTATCTCGTCCCGTCTGTCTCAGACCGTCTGTCTCCGAACGTCTATCTCGTCCCGTCGGTCTCAGACCGTCCGTCTCAGAACGTCTGTCTCGTCCCGTCGGTCTCAGACCGTCTGTCTCAGACCAGCTGTCTCAGACCGTCTGTCTCAGACCGTCTGTCTCAGACCGTGTGTCTCAGACCGTCTGTCTCAGACCGTCTGTTTCATACCGTCTATCTCACACCGTCTGTCTCAGACCGTTTGTCTTAGACCGTCTGTCTCATACCGTCTGTCTCAGACCGTCTGTCTCGGACCGTCAGTCTGAGACCGTCTGTCTCAGACCGTCTGTCTTAGGCCGTCTGCCTCAGACCGTCTGTCTCAGACCGTCTATCTCGTCCCGTCTGTCTCAGACCGTCTGTCTCAGAACGTCTATCTCGTCCCGTCGGTCTCAGACCGTCTGTCTCAGAACGTCTATCTCGTCCCGTCGGTCTCAGACCGTCTGTCTCAGACCAGCTGTCTCAGACCGTCTGTCTCAGACCGTCTGCCTCAGACCGTCTGTTTCATACCGTCTGTCTCACACCGTCTGTCTCAGACCGTCTGTCTTAGACCGTCTGTCTCATACCGTCTGTCTCATACCGTCTGTCTCAGACCGTCTATCTCGTCCCGTCGGTCTTAGACCGTCTGTCTCAGACCAGCTGTCTCAGGCCGTCTGTCTCAGACCGTCTATCTCGTCCCGTCTGTCTCAGAACTTCCGTCTCAGACCGTCTGATTCAGACGGTCTGTCTCAGAACTTCCGTCTCAGACCGTCTGATTCATACGGTCTGTCTCAGACCGTCTGTCTCAGACCGTCTGTCTCAGACCGTCTGTCTCAGACCGTCTGTCTCAGACCGTCTGTCTCAGACCGTCTGTCTCAGACCGTCTGCCTCAGACCGTCTATCTCGTCCCGTCTGTCTCAGAACGTCTATCTCGTCCCGTCGGTCTCAGACCGTCTGTCTCAGAACGTCTATCTCGTCCCGTCGGTCTCAGACCGTCTGTCTCAGACCAGCTGTCTCAGACCGTCTGTCTCAGACCGTCTGCCTCAGACCGTCTGTTTCATACCGTCTGTCTCACACCGTCTGTCTCAGACCGTCTGTCTTAGACCGTCTGTTTCATACCGTCTGTCTCACACCGTCTGTCTCAGACCGTCTGCCTTAGACCGTCTGTCTCATACCGTCTGTCTCATACCGTCTGTCTCAGACCGTCTATCTCGTCCCGTCGGTCTTAGACCGTCTGTCTCTGACCAGCTGTCACAGACCGTCTGTCTCAGACCGTCTGTCTCAGACCGTCTGTCTGAGACCGTCTGTCTCAGACCGTCTGTCTCAGACCGTCTGTCTCACACCGTCTGTCTCAGACCGTCTGTCTCAGACCGTCTGTCTCAGACCGTCTGTCTCAGACCCTCTGTCTCGGACCGTCTGTCTCAGGCCGTCTGCCTCAGACCGTCTGTCTCAGACCGTCTATCTCGTCCCGTCTGTCTCAGACCGTCTGTCTCCGAACGTCTATCTCGTCCCGTCGGTCTCAGACCGTCTGTCTCAGAACGTCTGTCTCGTCCCGTCGGTCTCAGACCGTCTGTCTCAGACCAGCTGTCTCAGACCGTCTGTCTCAGACCGTCTGTCTCAGACCGTGTGTCTCAGACCGTCTGTCTCAGACCGTCTGTTTCATACCGTCTATCTCACACCGTCTGTCTCAGACCGTTTGTCTTAGACCGTCTGTCTCATACCGTCTGTCTCAGACCGTCTGTCTCGGACCGTCAGTCTGAGACCGTCTGTCTCAGACCGTCTGTCTCAGGCCGTCTGCCTCAGACCGTCTGTCTCAGACCGTCTATCTCGTCCCGTCTGTCTCAGACCGTCTGTCTCAGAACGTCTATCTCGTCCCGTCGGTCTCAGACCGTCTGTCTCAGAACGTCTATCTCGTCCCGTCGGTCTCAGACCGTCTGTCTCAGACCAGCTGTCTCAGACCGTCTGTCTCAGACCGTCTGCCTCAGACCGTCTGTTTCATACCGTCTGTCTCACACCGTCTGTCTCAGACCGTCTGTCTTAGACCGTCTGTCTCATACCGTCTGTCTCATACCGTCTGTCTCAGACCGTCTATCTCGTCCCGTCGGTCTTAGACCGTCTGTCTCAGACCAGCTGTCTCAGGCCGTCTGTCTCAGACCGTCTATCTCGTCCCGTCTGTCTCAGAACTTCCGTCTCAGACCGTCTGATTCAGACGGTCTGTCTCAGAACTTCCGTCTCAGACCGTCTGATTCAGACGGTCTGTCTCAGAACGTCTGTCACAGACTGTCTGTCTCAGACCGTCTGTCTCAGACCGTCTGTCTGAGACCGTCTGTCTCAGACCGTCTGTCTCAGACCGTCTGTCTCACACCGTCTGTCTCAGACCGTCCGTCTCAGACCGTCCGTCTCAGACCGTCCGTCTCAGACCGTCCGTCTCAGACCGTCCGTCTCAGACCGTCCGTCTCAGACCGTCCGTCTCAGACCGTCCGTCTCAGACCGTCCGTCTCAGACCGTCCGTCTCAGACCGTCCGTCTCAGACCGTCCGTCTCAGACCGTCTGTCTCAGAACGTCTATCTCGTCCCGTCGGTCTCAGACCGTCTGTCTCAGAACGTCTGTCTCAGACCGTCTGTCTCAGACCGTCTGTCTCAGACCGTCTGTCTCAGGCCGTCTGCCTCAGACCGTCTGTCTCAGACCATCTATCTCGTCCCGTCTGTCTCAGACCGTCTGTCTCAGAACGTCTATCTCGTCCCGTCGGTCTCAGACCGTCTGTCTCAGAACGTCTATCTCGTCCCGTCGGTCTCAGACCGTCTGTCTCAGACCGTCTGTCTCAGACCAGCTATCTCAGACCGTCTGTCTCAGACCGTCTGTCTCAGACCGTCTGTCTCAGACCGTCTGTCTCAGAACGTCTATCTCGTCCCGTCGGTCTCAGACCGTCTGCCTCAGACCGTCTGTTTCATACCGTATGTCTCAGACCGTCTGTCTCAGACCAGCTGTCTCAGACCGTCTGTCTCGGACCGTCTGTCTCATACCGTCTGTCTCAGACCGTCTATCTCGTCCCGTCGGTCTTAGACCGTCTGTCTCAGACCAGCTGTCTCAGACCGTCTGTCTCAGACCGTCTATCTCGTCCCGTCTGTCTCAGAACTTCCGTCTCAGACCGTCTGCCTCAGACCGTCTGTCTCAGAACGTCTCTCACAGACCGTCTGTCTCAGACCGTCTGTCTCAGACCGTCTGTCTCAGACCGTCTGTCTGAGACCGTCCGTCTCAGACCGTCTGTCTCACACCGCCTGTCTCAGACCGTCTGTCTCAGACCGTCTGTCTCAGACCGTCTATCTCGTCCCGTCTGTCTCAGACCGTCTGTCTCAGAACGTCTATCTCGTCCCGTCGGTCTCAGACCGTCTGTCTCAGAACGTCTATCTCGTCCCGTCGGTGTCAGACCGTCTGTCTCAGACCAGCTGTCTCAGACCGTCTGTCTCAGACCGTCTGCCTCAGACCGTCTGTTTCATACCGTCTGTCTCACACCGTCTGTCTCAGACCGTCTGTCTTAGACCGTCTGTCTCATACCGTCTGTCTCATACCGTCTGTCTCAGACCAGCTGTCTTAGACCGTCTGTCTCAGACCGTCTATCTCGTCCCGTCTGTCTCAGAACTTCCGTCTCAGACCGTCTGCCTCAGACCGTCTGTCTGAGACCGTCTGTCTCACACCGTCTGTCTCAGACCGTCTGTCTCAGACCGTCTGTCTCATACCGTCTGTCTCATACCGTCCGTCTCAGACCGTCTATCTCGTCCCGTCGGTCTTAGACCGTCTGTCTCAGACCAGCTGTCTCAGACCGTCTGTCTCAGACCGTCTATCTCGTCCCGTCTGTCTCAGAACTTCCGTCTCAGACCGTCTGCCTCAGACCGTCTGTCTCAGAACGTCTCTCACAGACCGTCTGTCTCAGACCGTCTGTCTCAGACCGTCTGTCTCAGACCGTCTGTCTCAGACCGTCTGTCTGAGACCGTCTGTCTCAGACCGTCTGTCTCACACCGCCTGTGTCAGACCGTCTGTCTCAGACCGTCTGTCTCAGACCGTCTGTCTCAGACCGTCGGTCTCAGACCGTCGGTCTCAGACCGTCTATCTCGTCCCGTCTGTCTCAGACCGTCTGTCTCAGAACATCTATCTCGTCCCGTCGGTCTCAGACCGTCTGTCTCAGAACGTCTATCTCGTCCCGTCGGTCTCAGACCGTCTGCCTCAGACCGTCTGTTTCATACCGTATGTCTCAGACCGTCTGTCTCAGACCAGCTGTCTCAGACCGTCTGTCTCGGACCGTCTGTCTCATACCGTCTGTCTCAGACCGTCTAACTCGTCCCGTCGGTCTCAGACCGTCTGTCTCAGACCAGCTGTCTCAGACCGTCTGTCTCGGACCGTCTGTCTCAGACCGTCTGTCTCAGACCGTCTGTCTCAGACCGTCTGTCTCAGACCGTCGGTCTCAGACCGTCTATCTCGTCCCGTCTGTCTCAGACCGTCTGTCTCAGAACATCTATCTCGTCCCGTCGGTCTCAGACCGTCTGTCTCAGAACGTCTATCTCGTCCCGTCGGTCTCAGACCGTCTGCCTCAGACCGTCTGTTTCATACCGTATGTCTCAGACCGTCTGTCTCAGACCAGCTGTCTCAGACCGTCTGTCTCGGACCGTCTGTCTCATACCGTCTGTCTCAGACCGTCTAACTCGTCCCGTCGGTCTCAGACCGTCTGTCTCAGACCAGCTGTCTCAGACCGTCTGTCTCGGACCGTCTGTCTCAGACCGTCTGTCTCAGACCGTCGGTTTCATACCGTTTGTCTTAGACCGTCTGTCTCATACCGTCTGTCTCATACCGTCTGTCTCAGACCGTCTTTCTCGGACCGTCTGTCTCAGACCGTCTGTCTCAGACCGTCGGTTTCATACCGTCTATCTCACACCGTCTGTCTCAGACCGTTTGTCTTAGACCGTCTGTCTCATACCGTCTGTCTCATACCGTCTGTCTCAGACCGTCTGTCTCGGACCGTCTGTCTGAGACCGTCTGTCTCAGACCGTCTGTCTCAGGCCGTCTGCCTCAGACCGTCTGTCTCAGACCGTCTGTCTCGTCCCGTCGGTCTCAGACCGTCTGTCTCAGACCTGCTGTCTCAGACCGTCTGTCTCAGACCGTCTGTCTCAGACCGTGTGTCTCAGACCGTCTGTCTCAGACCGTCTGTCTCAGACCGTCTGTCTCAGACCCTCTGTCTCGGACCGTCTGTCTCAGGCCGTCTGCCTCAGACCGTCTGTCTCAGACCGTCTGTCTCAGACCAGCTGTCTCAGACCGTCTGTCTCGGACCGTCTGTCTCATACCGTCTGTCTCAGACCGTCTATCTCGTCCCGTCGGTCTTAGACCGTCTGTCTCAGACCAGCTGTCTCAGACCGTCTGTCTCAGACCGTCTATCTCGACCCGTCTGTCTCAGAACTTCCGTCTCAGACCGTCTGCCTCAGACCGTCTGTCTCAGAACGTCTCTCACAGACCGTCTGTCTCAGACCGTCTGTCTCAGACCGTCTGTCTCAGACCGTCTGTCTGAGACCGTCCGTCTCAGACCGTCTGTCTCACACCGCCTGTCTCAGACCGTCTGTCTCAGACCGTCTGTCTCAGACCGTCGGTCTCAGACCGTCTATCTCGTCCCGTCTGTCTCAGACCGTCTGTCTCAGAACGTCTATCTCGTCCCGTCGGTCTCAGACCGTCTGTCTCAGAACGTCTATCTCGTCCCGTCGGTGTCAGACCGTCTGTCTCAGACCAGCTGTCTCAGACCGTCTGTCTCAGACCGTCTGCCTCAGACCGTCTGTTTCATACCGTCTGTCTCACACCGTCTGTCTCAGACCGTCTGTCTTAGACCGTCTGTCTCATACCGTCTGTCTCATACCGTCTGTCTCAGACCAGCTGTCTTAGACCGTCTGTCTCAGACCGTCTATCTCGTCCCGTCTGTCTCAGAACTTCCGTCTCAGACCGTCTGCCTCAGACCGTCTGTCTCAGAACGTCTCTCACAGACCGTCTGTCTCAGACCGTCTGTCTCAGACCGTCTGTCTGAGACCGTCTGTCTCACACCGTCTGTCTCAGACCGTCTGTCTCAGACCGTCTGTCTCATACCGTCTGTCTCATACCGTCCGTCTCAGACCGTCTATCTCGTCCCGTCGGTCTTAGACCGTCTGTCTCAGACCAGCTGTCTCAGACCGTCTGTCTCAGACCGTCTATCTCGTCCCGTCTGTCTCAGAACTTCCGTCTCAGACCGTCTGCCTCAGAACGTCTCTCACAGACCGTCTGTCTCAGACCGTCTGTCTCAGACCGTCTGTCTCAGACCGTCTGTCTGAGACCGTCTGTCTCAGACCGTCTGTCTCACACCGCCTGTGTCAGACCGTCTGTCTCAGACCGTCTGTCTCAGACCGTCTGTCTCAGACCGTCGGTCTCAGACCGTCGGTCTCAGACCGTCTATCTCGTCCCGTCTGTCTCAGACCGTCTGTCTCAGAACATCTATCTCGTCCCGTCGGTCTCAGACCGTCTGTCTCAGAACGTCTATCTCGTCCCGTCGGTCTCAGACCGTCTGCCTCAGACCGTCTGTTTCATACCGTATGTCTCAGACCGTCTGTCTCAGACCAGCTGTCTCAGACCGTCTGTCTCGGACCGTCTGTCTCATACCGTCTGTCTCAGACCGTCTAACTCGTCCCGTCGGTCTCAGACCGTCTGTCTCAGACCAGCTGTCTCAGACCGTCTGTCTCGGACCGTCTGTCTCAGACCGTCTGTCTCAGACCGTCTGTCTCAGACCGTCTGTCTCAGACCGTCGGTCTCAGACCGTCGGTCTCAGACCGTCTATCTCGTCCCGTCTGTCTCAGACCGTCTGTCTCAGACCGTCGGTCTCAGACCGTCGGTCTCAGACCGTCGGTCTCAGACCGTCTATCTCGTCCCGTCTGTCTCAGACCGTCTGTCTCAGAACATCTATCTCGTCCCGTCGGTCTCAGACCGTCTGTCTCAGAACGTCTATCTCGTCCCGTCGGTCTCAGACCGTCTGCCTCAGACCGTCTGTTTCATACCGTATGTCTCAGACCGTCTGTCTCAGACCAGCTGTCTCAGACCGTCTGTCTCGGACCGTCTGTCTCATACCGTCTGTCTCAGACCGTCTAACTCGTCCCGTCGGTCTCAGACCGTCTGTCTCAGACCAGCTGTCTCAGACCGTCTGTCTCGGACCGTCTGTCTCAGACCGTCTGTCTCAGACCGTCGGTTTCATACCGTCTGTCTCAGACCGTTTGTCTTAGACCGTCTGTCTCATACCGTCTGTCTCATACCGTCTGTCTCAGACCGTCTTTCTCGGACCGTATGTCTCAGACCGTCTGTCTCAGACCGTCGGTTTCATACCGTCTATCTCACGCCGTCTGTCTCAGACCGTTTGTCTTAGACCGTCTGTCTCATACCGTCTGTCTCATACCGTCTGTCTCAGACCGTCTGTCTCGGACCGTCTGTCTGAGACGGTCTGTCTCAGACCGTCTGTCTCAGGCCGTCTGCCTCAGACCGTCTGTCTCAGACCGTCTGTCTCGTCCCGTCGGTCTCAGACCGTCTGTCTCAGACCAGCTGTCTCAGACCGTCTGTCTCAGACCGTTTGTCTCAGACCGTGTGTCTCAGACCGTCTGTCTCAGACCGTCTGTCTCACACCGTCTGTCTCAGACCGTCTGTCTCAGACCGTCTGTCTCAGACCGTCTGTCTCAGACCCTCTGTCTCGGACCGTCTGTCTCAGGCCGTCTGCCTCAGACCGTCTGTCTCAGACCGTCTATCTCGTCCCGTCTGTCTCAGACCGTCTGTCTCCGAACGTCTATCTCGTCCCGTCGGTCTCAGACCGTCTGTCTCAGAACGTCTGTCTCGTCCCGTCGGTCTCAGACCGTCTGTCTCAGACCAGCTGTCTCAGACCGTCTGTCTCAGACCGTCTGTCTCAGACCGTGTGTCTCAGACCGTCTGTCTCAGACCGTCTCTTTCATACCGTCTATCTCACACCGTCTGTCTCAGACCGTTTGTCTTAGACCGTCTGTCTCATACCGTCTGTCTCAGACCGTCTGTCTCGGACCGTCAGTCTGAGACCGTCTGTCTCAGACCGTCTGTCTCAGGCCGTCTGCCTCAGACCGTCTGTCTCAGACCGTCTATCTCGTCCCGTCTGTCTCAGACCGTCTGTCTCAGAACGTCTATCTCGTCCCGTCGGTCTCAGACCGTCTGTCTCAGAACGTCTATCTCGTCCCGTCGGTCTCAGACCGTCTGTCTCAGACCAGCTGTCTCAGACCGTCTGTCTCAGACCGTCTGCCTCAGACCGTCTGTTTCATACCGTCTGTCTCACACCGTCTGTCTCAGACCGTCTGTCTTAGACCGTCTGTCTCATACCGTCTGTCTCATACCGTCTGTCTCAGACCGTCTATCTCGTCCCGTCGGTCTTAGACCGTCTGTCTCAGACCAGCTGTCTCAGGCCGTCTGTCTCAGACCGTCTATCTCGTCCCGTCTGTCTCAGAACTTCCGTCTCAGACCGTCTGATTCAGACGGTCTGTCTCAGAACTTCCGTCTCAGACCGTCTGATTCAGACGGTCTGTCTCAGAACGTCTGTCACAGACTGTCTGTCTCAGACCGTCTGTCTCAGACCGTCTGTCTGAGACCGTCTGTCTCAGACCGTCTGTCTCACACCGTCTGTCTCAGACCGTCCGTCTCAGACCGTCCGTCTCAGACCGTCCGTCTCAGACCGTCCGTCTCAGACCGTCCGTCTCAGACCGTCCGTCTCAGACCGTCCGTCTCAGACCGTCCGTCTCAGACCGTCCGTCTCAGACCGTCCGTCTCAGACCGTCCGTCTCAGACCGTCCGTTTCAGACCGTCTGTCTCAGACCGTCTGTCTCAGAACGTCTATCTCGTCCCGTCGGTCTCAGACCGTCTGTCTCAGAACGTCTGTCTCAGACCGTCTGTCTCAGACCGTCTGTCTCAGACCGTCTGTCTCAGGCCGTCTGCCTCAGACCGTCTGTCTCAGACCGTCTATCTCGTCCCGTCTGTCTCAGACCGTCTGTCTCAGAACGTCTATCTCGTCCCGTCGGTCTCAGACCGTCTGTCTCAGAACGTCTATCTCGTCCCGTCTGTCTCAGACCAGCTATCTCAGACCGTCTGTCTCAGACCGTCTGTCTCAGACCGTCTGTCTGAGACCGTCTGTCTCAGACCGTCTGTCTCAGACCGTCTGTCTCAGACCGTCTGTCTCAGACCGTCTGTCTCAGACCGGCTGTCTCAGACCGTCTGTCTCAGACCGTCTGTCGCAGACCGTCTGTCTCAGACCGTCTGTCTCCGACCGTCTGTCTCAGACCGTCTGTCTCAGACCGTCTGTCTCAGACCGTCTGTCTCAGACCGTCTATCTCGTCCCGTATGTATCAGAACGTCTATCTCGTCCCGTCGGTCTCAGACCGTCTGTCTCAGAACGTCTATCTCGTCCCGTCGGTCTCAGACCGTCTGTCTCAGACCAGCTGTCTCAGACCGTCTGTCTCAGACCGTCTGCCTCAGACCGTCTGTTTCATACCGTCTGTCTCACACCGTCTGTCTCAGACCGTCTGTCTTAGACCGTCTGTTTCATACCGTCTGTCTCACACCGTCTGTCTCAGACCGTCTGCCTTAGACCGTCTGTCTCATACCGTCTGTCTCATACCGTCTGTCTCAGACCGTCTATCTCGTCCCGTCGGTCTTAGACCGTCTGTCTCAGACCAGCTGTCACAGACCGTCTGTCTCAGACCGTCTGTCTCAGACCGTCTGTCTGAGACCGTCTGTCTCAGACCGTCTGTCTCAGACCGTCTGTCTCACACCGTCTGTCTCAGACCGTCTGTCTCAGACCGTCTGTCTCAGACCCTCTGTCTCGGACCGTCTGTCTCAGGCCGTCTGCCTCAGACCGTCTGTCTCAGACCGTCTATCTCGTCCCGTCTGTCTCAGACCGTCTGTCTCCGAACGTCTATCTCGTCCCGTCGGTCTCAGACCGTCTGTCTCAGAACGTCTGTCTCGTCCCGTCGGTCTCAGACCGTCTGTCTCAGACCAGCTGTCTCAGACCGTCTGTCTCAGACCGTCTGTCTCAGACCGTGTGTCTCAGACCGTCTGTCTCAGACCGTCTGTTTCATACCGTCTATCTCACACCGTCTGTCTAAGACCGTTTGTCTTAGACCGTCTGTCTCATACCGTCTGTCTCAGACCGTCTGTCTCGGACCGTCAGTCTGAGACCGTCTGTCTCAGACCGTCTGTCTCAGGCCGTCTGCCTCAGACCGTCTGTCTCAGACCGTCTATCTCGTCCCGTCTGTCTCAGACCGTCTGTCTCAGAACGTCTATCTCGTCCCGTCGGTCTCAGACCGTCTGTCTCAGAACGTCTATCTCGTCCCGTCGGTCTCAGACCGTCTGTCTCAGACCAGCTGTCTCAGACCGTCTGTCTCAGACCGTCTGCCTCAGACCGTCTGTTTCATACCGTCTGTCTCACACCGTCTGTCTCAGACCGTCTGTCTTAGACCGTCTGTCTCATACCGTCTGTCTCATACCGTCTGTCTCAGACCGTCTATCTCGTCCCGTCGGTCTTAGACCGTCTGTCTCAGACCAGCTGTCTCAGGCCGTCTATCTCAGACCGTCTATCTCGTCCCGTCTGTCTCAGAACTTCCGTCTCAGACCGTCTGATTCAGACGGTCTGTCTCAGAACGTCTGTCACAGACTGTCTGTCTCAGACCGTCTGTCTCAGACCGTCTGTCTGAGACCGTCTGTCTCAGACCGTCTGTCTCACACCGTCTGTCTCAGACCGTCTGTCTCAGACCGTCCGTCTCAGACCGTCCGTCTCAGACCGTCCGTCTCAGACCGTCCGTCTCAGACCGTCCGTCTCAGACCGTCCGTCTCAGACCGTCCGTCTCAGACCGTCCGTCTCAGACCGTCCGTCTCAGACCGTCCGTCTCAGACCGTCCGTCTCAGACCGTCCGTCTCAGACCGTCCGTCTCAGACCGTCCGTCTCAGACCGTCCGTCTCAGACCGTCCGTCTCAGACCGTCCGTCTCAGACCGTCTGTCTCAGACCGTCTGTCTCAGACCGTCTGTCTCAGAACGTCTATCTCGTCCCGTCGGTCTCAGACCGTCTGTCTCAGAACGTCTGTCTCAGACCGTCTGTCTCAGACCGTCTGTCTCAGACCGTCTGTCTCAGGCCGTCTGCCTCAGACCGTCTGTCTCAGACCGTCTATCTCGTCCCGTCTGTCTCAGACCGTCTGTCTCAGAACGTCTATCTCGTCCCGTCGGTCTCAGACCGTCTGTCTCAGAACGTCTATCTCGTCCCGTCGGTCTCAGACCGTCTGTCTCAGACCGTCTGTCTCAGACCAGCTATCTCAGACCGTCTGTCTCAGACCGTCTGTCTCAGACCGTCTGTCTGAGACCGTCTGTCTCAGACCGTCTGTCTCAGACCGTCTGTCTCAGACCGTCTGTCTCAGACCGTCTGTCTCAGACCGGCTGTCTCAGACCGTCTGTCTCAGACCGTCTGTCGCAGACCGTCTGTCTCAGACCGTCTGTCTCCGACCGTCTGTCTCAGACCGTCTGTCTCAGACCGTCTGTCTCAGACCGTCTGTCTCAGACCGTCTGTCTCAGACCGTCTATCTCGTCCCGTATGTATCAGAACGTCTATCTCGTCCCGTCGGTCTCAGACCGTCTGTCTCAGAACGTCTATCTCGTCCCGTCGGTCTCAGACCGTCTGTCTCAGACCAGCTGTCTCAGACCGTCTGTCTCAGGCCGTCTGCCTCAGACCGTCTGTCTCAGACCGTCTATCTCGTCCCGTCTGTCTCAGACCGTCTGTCTCCGAACGTCTATCTCGTCCCGTCGGTCTCAGACCGTCTGTCTCAGACCGTCTGTTTCATACCGTCTATCTCACACCGTCTGTCTAAGACCGTTTGTCTTAGACCGTCTGTCTGATACCGTCTGTCTCAGACCGTCTGTCTCGGACCGTCAGTCTGAGACCGTCTGTCTCAGACCGTCTGTCTCAGGCCGTCTGCCTCAGACCGTCTGTCTCAGACCGTCTATCTCGTCCCGTCTGTCTCAGACCGTCTGTCTCAGAACGTCTATCTCGTCCCGTCGGTCTCAGACCGTCTGTCTCAGAACGTCTATCTCGTCCCGTCGGTCTCAGACCGTCTGTCTCAGACCAGCTGTCTCAGACCGTCTGTCTCAGACCGTCTGCCTCAGACCGTCTGTTTCATACCGTCTGTCTCACACCGTCTGTCTCAGACCGTCTGTCTTAGACCGTCTGTCTCATACCGTCTGTCTCATACCGTCTGTCTCAGACCGTCTATCTCGTCCCGTCGGTCTTAGACCGTCTGTCTCAGACCAGCTGTCTCAGGCCGTCTGTCTCAGACCGTCTATCTCGTCCAGTCTGTCTCAGAACTTCCGTCTCAGACCGTCTGATTCAGACGGTCTGTCTCAGAACTTCCGTCTCAGACCGTCTGATTCAGACGGTCTGTCTCAGAACGTCTGTCACAGACTGTCTGTCTCAGACCGTCTGTCTCAGACCGTCTGTCTGAGACCGTCTGTCTCAGACCGTCTGTCTCACACCGTCTGTCTCAGACCGTCTGTCTCAGACCGTCCGTCTCAGACCGTCCGTCTCAGACCGTCCGTCTCAGACCGTCCGTCTCAGACCGTCCGTCTCAGACCGTCCGTCTCAGACCGTCCGTCTCAGACCGTCCGTCTCAGACCGTCCGTCTCAGACCGTCCGTCTCAGACCGTCCGTCTCAGACCGTCCGTCTCAGACCGTCCGTCTCAGACCGTCCGTCTCAGACCGTCTATCTCGTCCCGTCTGTCTCAGACCGTCTGTCTCAGAACGTCTATCTCGTCCCGTCGGTCTCATACCGTCTGTCTCAGAACGTCTATCTCGTCCCGTCGGTCTCAGACCGTCTGTCTCAGACCAGCTATCTCAGACCGTCTGTCTCAGACCGTCTGTCTCAGACCGTCTGTCTGAGACCGTCTGTCTCAGACCGTCTGTCTCAGACCGTCTGTCTTAGACCGTCTGTCTCAGACCGTCTGTCTCAGACCGGCTGTCTCAGACCGTCTGTCTCAGACCGTCTGTCGCAGACCGTCTGTCTCAGACCGCCTGTCTCCGACCGTCTGTCTCAGACCGTCTGTCTCAGACCGTCTGTCTCAGACCGTCTGTCTCAGACCGTCTGTCTCAGACCGTCTGTCTCAGACCGTCTGTCTCAGACCGTCTGTCTCAGACCGTCTGTCTCAGACCGTCTATCTCGTCCCGTCTGTCTCAGAACGTCTATCTCGTCCCGTCGGTCTCAGACCGTCTGTCTCAGAACGTCTATCTCGTCCCGTCGGTCTCAGACCGTCTGTCTCAGACCAGCTGTCTCAGACCGTCTGTCTCAGACCGTCTGCCTCAGACCGTCTGTTTCATACCGTCTGTCTCACACCGTCTGTCTCAGACCGTCTGTCTTAGACCGTCTGTTTCATACCGTCTGTCTCACACCGTCTGTCTCAGACCGTCTGCCTTAGACCGTCTGTCTCATACCGTCTGTCTCATACCGTCTGTCTCAGACCGTCTATATCGTCCCGTCGGTCTTAGACCGTCTGTCTCTGACCAGCTGTCACAGACCGTCTGTCTCAGACCGTCTGTCTCAGACCGTCTGTCTGAGACCGTCTGTCTCAGACCGTCTGTCTCAGACCGTCTGTCTCACACCGTCTGTCTCAGACCGTCTGTCTCAGACCGTCTGTCTCAGACCGTCTGTCTCAGACCCTCTGTCTCGGACCGTCTGTCTCAGGCCGTCTGCCTCAGACCGTCTGTCTCAGACCGTCTATCTCGTCCCGTCTGTCTCAGACCGTCTGTCTCCGAACGTCTATCTCGTCCCGTCGGTCTCAGACCGTCTGTCTCAGAACGTCTGTCTCGTCCCGTCGGTCTCAGACCGTCTGTCTCAGACCAGCTGTCTCAGACCGTCTGTCTCAGACCGTCTGTCTCAGACCGTGTGTCTCAGACCGTCTGTCTCAGACCGTCTCTTTCATACCGTCTATCTCACACCGTCTGTCTCAGACCGTTTGTCTTAGACCGTCTGTCTCATACCGTCTGTCTCAGACCGTCTGTCTCGGACCGTCAGTCTGAGACCGTCTGTCTCAGACCGTCTGTCTCAGGCCGTCTGCCTCAGACCGTCTGTCTCAGACCGTCTATCTCGTCCCGTCTGTCTCAGACCGTCTGTCTCAGAACGTCTATCTCGTCCCGTCGGTCTCAGACCGTCTGTCTCAGAACGTCTATCTCGTCCCGTCGGTCTCAGACCGTCTGTCTCAGACCAGCTGTCTCAGACCGTCTGTCTCAGACCGTCTGCCTCAGACCGTCTGTTTCATACCGTCTGTCTCACACCGTCTGTCTCAGACCGTCTGTCTTAGACCGTCTGTCTCATACCGTCTGTCTCATACCGTCTGTCTCAGACCGTCTATCTCGTCCCGTCGGTCTCAGACCGTCTGTCTCATACCGTCTGTCTCAGACCGTCTGCCTCAGACCGTCTGTCTCAGACCGTCTGTCTCACACCGTCTGTCTCACACCGTCTGTCTCAGACCGTCCGTCTCAGACCGTCCGTCTCAGACCGTCCGTCTCAGACCGTCCGTCTCAGACCGTCCGTCTCAGACCGTCCGTCTCAGACCGTCCGTCTCAGACCGTCCGTCTCAGACCGTCCGTCTCAGACCGTCCGTCTCAGACCGTCCGTCTCAGACCGTCCGTCTCAGACCGTCCGTCTCAGACCGTCCGTCTCAGACCGTCCGTCTCAGACCGTCCGTCTCAGACCGTCCGTCTCAGACCGTCCGTCTCAGACCGTCCGTCTCAGACCGTCCGTCTCAGACCGTCCGTCTCAGACCGTCCGTCTCAGACCGTCCGTCTCAGACCGTCCGTCTCAGACCGTCCGTCTCAGACCGTCCGTCTCAGACCGTCCGTCTCAGACCGTCCGTCTCAGACCGTCTGTCTCAGACCGTCTGTGTCAGACCGTCTGTCTCAGAACGTCTATCTCGTCCCGTCGGTCTCAGACCGTCTGTCTCAGAACGTCTGTCTCAGACCGTCTGTCTCAGACCGTCTGTCTCAGACCGTCTGTCTCAGGCCGTCTGCCTCAGACCGTCTGTCTCAGACCGTCTATCTCGTCCCGTCTGTCTCAGACCGTCTGTCTCAGAACGTCTATCTCGTCCCGTCGGTCTCAGACCGTCTGTCTCAGAACGTCTATCTCGTCCCGTCGGTCTCAGACCGTCTGTCTCAGACCGTCTGTCTCAGACCAGCTATCTCAGACCGTCTGTCTCAGACCGTCTGTCTCAGACCGTCTGTCTCAGACCGTCTGTCTTAGAACGTCTATCTCGTCCCGTCGGTCTCAGACCGTCTGCCTCAGACCGTCTGTTTCATACCGTATGTCTCAGACCGTTTGTCTCAGACCAGCTGTCTCAGACCGTCTGTCTCGGACCGTCTGTCTCATACCGTCTGTCTCAGACCGTCTATCTCGTCCCGTCGGTCTTAGACCGTCTGTCTCAGACCAGCTGTCTCAGACCGTCTGTCTCAGACCGTCTATCTCGTCCCGTCTGTCTCAGAACTTCCGTCTCAGACCGTCTGCCTCAGACCGTCTGTCTCAGAACGTCTCTCACAGACCGTCTGTCTCAGACCGTCTGTCTCAGACCGTCTGTCTCAGACCGTCTGTCTGAGACCGTCTGTCTCAGACCGTCTGTCTCACACCGCCTGTCTCAGACCGTCTGTCTCAGACCGTCTGTCTCAGACCGTCGGTCTCAGACCGTCTATCTCGTCCCGTCTGTCTCAGACCGTCTGTCTCAGACCGTCTGTCTCAGACCGTCTGTCTCAGAACGTCTATCTCGTCCCGTCGGTCTCAGACCGTCTGTCTCAGAACGTCTATCTCGTCCCGTCGGTGTCAGACCGTCTGTCTCAGACCAGCTGTCTCAGACCGTCTGTCTCAGACCGTCTGCCTCAGACCGTCGGTTTCATACCGTCTGTCTCACACCGTCTGTCTCAGACCGTCTGTCTTAGACCGTCTGTCTCATACCGTCTGTCTCATACCGTCTGTCTCAGACCGTCTATCTCGTCCCGTCGGTCTTAGACCGTCTGTCTCAGACCAGCTGTCTCAGACCGTCTGTCTCAGACCAGCTGTCTCAGACCGTCTGTCTCAGACCGTCTATCTCGTCCCGTCTGTCTCAGAACTTCCGTCTCAGACCGTCTGATTCAGACGGTCTGTCTCAGAACTTCCGTCTCAGACCGTCTGATTCAGACGGTCTGTCTCAGAACGTCTGTCACAGACTGTCTGTCTCAGACCGTCTGTCTCAGACCGTCTGTCTCAGACCGTCTGTCTCAGACCGTCTGTCTCAGACCGTCTGTCTGAGACCGTCTGTTTCATACCGTCTGTCTCATACCGTCTGTCTCTGACCGTCTATCTCGTCCCGTCGGTCTTAGACCGTCTGTCTCAGACCAGCTGTCTCAGACCGTCTGTCTCAGACCGTCTATCTCGTCCCGTCTGTCTCAGAACTTCCGTCTCAACCCGTCTGCCTCAGACCGTCTGTCTCACACCGCCTGTCTCAGACCGTCTGTCTCAGACCGTCTGTCTCAGACCGTCTGTCTCAGACCGTCTGTCTCAGACCGTCTATCTCGTCCCGTCTGTCTCAGACCGTCTGTCTCAGAACGTCTATCTCGTCCCGTCGGTCTCAGACCGTCTGTCTCAGACCAGCTGTCACAGACCGTCTGTCTCAGACCGTCTGTCTCAGACCGTCTGTCTGAGACCGTCTGTCTCAGACCGTCTGTCTCACACCGTCTGTCTCAGACCGTCTGTCTCAGACCGTCTGTCTCAGACCGTCTGTCTCAGACCGTCTGTCTCATACCGTCTGTCTCATACCGTCTGTCTCAGACCGTCTATCTCGTCCCGTCGGTCTTAGACCGTCTGTCTCAGACCAGCTGTCTCAGACCGTCTGTCTCAGACCGTCTATCTCGTCCCGTCTGTCTCAGAACTTCCGTCTCAGACCGTCTGCCTCAGACCGTCTGTCTCAGAACGTCTCTCACAGACCGTCTGTCTCAGACCGTCTGTCTCAGACCGTCTGTCTCAGACCGTCTGTCTGAGACCGTCTGTCTCAGACCGTCTGTCTCACACCGCCTGTCTCAGACCGTCTGTCTCAGACCGTCTGTCTCAGACCATCTGTCTCAGACCGTCGGTCTCAGACCGTCGGTCTCAGACCATCTATCTCGTCCCGTCGGTCTCAGACCGTCTGTCTAAGAACGTCTATCTCGTCCCGTCGGTGTCAGACCGTCTGTCCCAGACCAGCTGTCTCAGACCGTCTGTCTCAGACCGTCTGTCTCAGACCGTCTGTCTCAGACCGTCTGTCTGAGACCGTCTGTCTCAGACCGTCTGTCTCAGACCGTCTGTCTCAGACCGTCTGTCTCAGACCGTCTGTCTCAGACCGTCTATCTCAGACCGTCTGTCTCAGACCGTCTGTCTGAGACCGTCTATCTCGTCCCGTCTGTCTCAGAACTTCCGTCTCAGACCGTCTGCCTCAGACCGTCTGTCTCAGAACGTCTCTCACAGACCGTCTGTCTCAGACCGTCTGTCTCAGACCGTCTGTCTCAGACCGTCTGTCTGAGACCGTCTGTCTCAGACCGTCTGTCTCACACCGCCTGTCTCAGACCGTCTGTCTCAGACCGTCTGTCTCAGACCATCTGTCTCAGACCGTCGGTCTCAGACCGTCGGTCTCAGACCATCTATCTCGTCCCGTCGGTCTCAGACCGTCTGTCTAAGAACGTCTATCTCGTCCCGTCGGTGTCAGACCGTCTGTCCCAGACCAGCTGTCTCAGACCGTCTGTCTCAGACCGTCTGTCTCAGACCGTCTGTCTCAGACCGTCTGTCTGAGACCGTCTGTCTCAGACCGTCTGTCTCAGACCGTCTGTCTCAGACCGTCTGTCTCAGACCGTCTGTCTCAGACCGTCTATCTCAGACCGTCTGTCTCAGACCGTCTGTCTGAGACCGTCTGTCTCAGACCGTCTGTCTCACACCGCCTGTCTCAGACCGTCTGTCTCAGACCGTCTGTCTGAGACCGTCTGTCTCAGACCGTCTGTCTCAGACCGTCTGTCTCAGACCGTCTGTCTCAGACCGTCTGTCTCAGACCGTCTATCTCAGACCGTCTGTCTTAGACCGTCTGTCTGAGACCGTCTGTCTCAGACCGTCTGTCTCACACCGCCTGTCTCAGACCGTCTGTCTCAGACCGTCTGTCTCAGACCGTCCATCTCGTCCCGTCTGTCTCAGAACGTCTATCTCGTCCCGTCGGTCTCAGACCGTCTGTCTCAGAACGTCTATCTCGTCCCGTCGGTCTCAGACCGTCTGTCTCAGACCAGCTGTCTCAGACCGTCTGTCTCAGACCGTCTGCCTCAGACCGTCTGTTTCATACCGTCTGTCTCACACCGTCCGTATCAGACCGTCTGTCTTAGACCGTCTGTCTCATACCGTCTGTCTCATACCGTCTGTCTCAGACCGTCTATCTCGTCCCGTCGGTCTTAGACCGTCTGTCTCAGACCAGCTGTCTCAGACCGTCTGTCTCAGACCGTCTATCTCGTCCCGTCTGTCTCAGAACTTCCGTCTCAGACCGTCTGATTCAGACGGTCTGTCTCAGAACTTCCGTCTCAGACCGTCTGATTCAGACGGTCTGTCTCAGAACGTCTGTCACAGACTGTCTGTCTCAGACCGTCTGTCTCAGACCGTCTGTCTGAGACCGTCTGTCTCAGACCGTCTGTCTCACACCGTCTGTCTCAGACCGTCTGTCTCAGACCGTCTGTCTCAGACCGTCTGTCTCAGACCGTCTGTCTCAGACCGGCTGTCTCAGACCGTCTGTCTCAGACCGTCTGTCTCAGACCGTCTGTCTCAGACCGTCTGTCTCGGACCGTCTGTCTCCGACCGTCTGTCTCAGACCGTCTGTCTCAGACCGTCTGTCTCAGACCGTCTGTCTCAGACCGTCTGTCTCAGACCGTCTGTCTCAGACCGTCTGTCTCAGACCGTCTGTCTCAGACCGTCTGTCTCAGACCGTCTGTCTCAGACCGTCTGTCTCAGACCGTCTGTCTGAGACCGTCTGTCTCAGACCGTGTGTCTCAGACCGTCTGTCTCAGGCCGTCTGTCTCAGTCCGTATGTCTCAGATCCTCTGTCTCGGACCGTCTGTCTCGGACCGTCTGTCTCGGACCGTCTGTCTCGGACCGTCTGTCTCGGACCGTGTGTCTCGGACCGCCTGTCTCAGACCGCCTGTCTCAGACCGTCTGTCTCAGACCGTCTATCTCAGACCGTCTGTCTCGTCCCGTCTGTCTCAGAACTTCCGTCTCAGACCGTCTGCCTCAGACCGTCTGTCTCAGACCATCTGTCTCAGACCGTCGGTCTCAGACCATCTATCTCGTCCCGTCGGTCTCAGACCGTCTGTCTAAGAACGTCTATCTCGTCCCGTCGGTGTCAGACCGTCTGTCCCAGACCAGCTGTCTCATACCGTCTGTCTCATACCGTCCGTCTCAGACCGTCTATCTCGTCCCGTCGGTCTTAGACCGTCTGTCTCAGACCAGCTGTCTCAGACCGTCTGTCTCAGACCGTCTATCTCGTCCCGTCTGTCTCAGAACTTCCGTCTCAGACCGTCTGCCTCAGACCGTCTGTCTCAGAACGTCTCTCACAGACCGTCTGTCTCAGACCGTCTGTCTCAGACCGTCTGTCTCAGACCGTCTGTCTCAGACCGTCTGTCTCAGACCGTCTGTCTCAGACCGTCTGTCTCAGACCGTCTGTCTCAGACCGTCTGTCTCAGACCGTCGGTCTCAGACCGTCGGTCTCAGACCGTCTATCTCGTCCCGTCTGTCTCAGACCGTCTGTCTCAGAACGTCTATCTCGTCCCGTCGGTCTCAGACCGTCTGTCTCAGAACGTCTATCTCGTCCCGTCGGTGTCAGACCGTCTGTCCCAGACCAGCTGTCTCAGACCGTCTGTCTCAGACCGTCTGCCTCAGACCGTCTGTTTCATACCGTCTGTCTCACACCGTCTGTCTCAGACCGTCTGTCTTAGACCGTCTGTCTCATACCGTCTGTCTCATACCGTCTGTCTCAGACCGTCTATCTCGTCCCGTCGGTCTTAGACCGTCTGTCTCAGACCAGCTGTCTCAGACCGTCTGTCTCAGACCGTCTATCTCGTCCCGTCGGTCTCAGAACTTCCGTCTCAGACCGTCTGCTTCAGACGGTCTGTCTCAGAACGTCTGTCACAGACTGTCTGTCTCAGACCGTCTGTCTCAGACCGTCTGTCTGAGACCGTCTGTCTCAGACCGTCTGTCTCAGACCGTCTGTCTCAGACCGTCTGTCTCAGACCGTCTGTCTCAGACCGTCTATCTCAGACCGTCTGTCTCAGACCGTCTGTCTGAGACCGTCTGTCTCAGACCGTCTGTCTCACACCGCCTGTCTCAGACCGTCTGTCTCAGACCGTCTGTCTCAGACCGTCTGTCTCAGACCGTCTATCTCGTCCCGTCTGTCTCAGAACGTCTATCTCGTCCCGTCGGTCTCAGACCGTCTGTCTCAGAACGTCTATCTCGTCCCGTCGGTCTCAGACCGTCTGTCTCAGACCAGCTGTCTCAGACCGTCTGTCTCAGACCGTCTGCCTCAGACCGTCTGTTTCATACCGTCTGTCTCACACCGTCTGTCTCAGACCGTCTGTCTTAGACCGTCTGTCTCATACCGTCTGTCTCATACCGTCTGTCTCAGACCGTCTATCTCGTCCCGTCGGTCTTAGACCGTCTGTCTCAGACCAGCTGTCTCAGACCGTCTGTCTCAGACCGTCTATCTCGTCCCGTCTGTCTCAGAACTTCCGTCTCAGACCGTCTGATTCAGACGGTCTGTCTCAGAACTTCCGTCTCAGACCGTCTGATTCAGACGGTCTGTCTCAGAACGTCTGTCACAGACTGTCTGTCTCAGACCGTCTGTCTCAGACCGTCTGTCTGAGACCGTCTGTCTCAGACCGTCTGTCTCACACCGTCTGTCTCAGACCGTCTGTCTCAGACCGTCTGTCTCAGACCGTCTGTCTCAGACCGTCTGTCTCAGACCGGCTGTCTCAGACCGTCTGTCTCAGACAGTCTGTCTCGGACCGTCTGTCTCGGACCGTCTGTCTCGGACCGTCTGTCTCGGACCGTCTGTCTCCGACCGTCTGTCTCAGACCGTCTGTCTCAGACCGTCTGTCTCAGACCGTCTGTCTCAGACCGTCTGTCTCAGACCGTCTGTCTCAGACCGTCTGTCTCAGACCGTCTGTCTCAGACCGTCTGTCTCAGACCGTCTGTCTCAGACCGTCTGTCTCAGACCGTCTGTCTGAGACCGTCTGTCTCAGACCGTGTGTCTCAGACCGTCTGTCTCAGGCCGTCTGTCTCAGTCCGTATGTCTCAGATCCTCTGTCTCGGACCGTCTGTCCCGGACCGTCTGTCTCGGACCGTCTGTCTCGGACCGTCTGTCTCTCACCGTGTGTCTCGGACCGCCTGTCTCAGACCGCCTGTCTCAGACCGTCTGTCTCAGGCCGTCTGCTTCATACCGTCTGTCTCAGACCGTCTATCTCGTCCCGTCGGTCTTAGACCGTCTGTCTCAGACCAGCTGTCTCAGACCGTCTGTCTCAGACCGTCTATCTCGTCCCGTCTGTCTCAGAACTTCCGTCTCAGACCGTCTGCCTCAGACCGTCTGTCTCAGAACGTCTCTCACAGACCGTCTGTCTCAGACCGTCTGTCTCAGACCGTCTGTCTGAGACCGTCTGTCTCACACCGTCTGTCTCAGACCGTCTGTCTCAGACCGTCTGTCTCAGACCGTCTGTCTCAGACCGTCTGTCTCATACCGTCTGTCTCATACCGTCCGTCTCAGACCGTCTATCTCGTCCCGTCGGTCTTAGACCGTCTGTCTCAGACCAGCTGTCTCAGACCGTCTGTCTCAGACCGTCTATCTCGTCCCGTCTGTCTCAGAACTTCCGTCTCAGACCGTCTGCCTCAGACCGTCTGTCTCAGAACGTCTCTCACAGACCGTCTGTCTCAGACCGTCTGTCTCAGACCGTCTGTCTCAGACCGTCTGTCTCAGACCGTCTGTCTCAGACCGTCTGTCTCAGACCGTCTGTCTCAGACCGTCTGTCTCAGACCGTCGGTCTCAGACCGTCGGTCTCAGACCGTCTATCTCGTCCCGTCTGTCTCAGACCGTCTGTCTCAGAATGTCTATCTCGTCCCGTCGGTCTCAGACCGTCTGTCTCAGAACGTCTATCTCGTCCCGTCGGTGTCAGACCGTCTGTCTCAGACCAGCTGTCTCAGACCGTCTGTCTCAGACCGTCTGCCTCAGACCGTCTGTTTCATACCGTCTGTCTCACACCGTCTGTCTCAGACCGTCTGTCTTAGACCGTCTGTCTCATACCGTCTGTCTCATACCGTCTGTCTCAGACCGTCTATCTCGTCCCGTCGGTCTTAGACCGTCTGTCTCAGACCAGCTGTCTCAGACCGTCTGTCTCAGACCGTCTATCTCGTCCCGTCGGTCTCAGAACTTCCGTCTCAGACCGTCTGCTTCAGACGGTCTGTCTCAGAACGTCTGTCACAGACTGTCTGTCTCAGACCGTCTGTCTCAGACCGTCTGTCTGAGACCGTCTGTCTCAGACCGTCTGTCTCAGACCGTCTGTCTCAGACCGTCTGTCTGAGACCGTCTGTCTCAGACCGTCTATCTCAGACCGTCTGTCTCAGACCGTCTGTCTGAGACCGTCTATCTCGTCCCGTCGGTCTCAGACCGTCTGTCTCAGAACGTGTATCTCGTCCCGTCGGTCTCAGACCGTCTGTCTCAGACCAGCTGTCTCAGACCGTCTGTCTCAGACCGTCTGCCTCAGACCGTCTGTTTCATACCGTCTGTCTCACACCGTCTGTCTCAGACCGTCTGTCTTAGACCGTCTGTCTCATACCGTCTGTCTCATACCGTCTGTCTCAGACCGTCTATCTCGTCCCGTCGGTCTTAGACCGTCTGTCTCAGACCAGCTGTCTCAGACCGTCTGTCTCAGACCAGCTGTCTCAGACCGTCTGTCTCAGACCGTCTATCTCGTCCCGTCTGTCTCAGAACTTCCGTCTCAGACCGTCTGATTCAGACGGTCTGTCTCAGAACTTCCGTCTCAGACCGTCTGATTCAGACGGTCTGTCTCAGAACGTCTGTCTCTGACCGTCTATCTCGTCCCGTCTGTCTCAGAACTTCCGTCTCAGACCGTCTGCCTCAGACCGTCTGTCTCAGAACGTCCCTCACAGACCGTCTGTCTCAGACCGTCTGTCTCAGACCGTCTGTCTGAGACCGTCTGTCTCACACCGTCTGTCTCAGACCGTCTGTCTCAGACCGTCTGTCTCAGACCGTCTGTCTCATACCGTCTGTCTCATACCGTCTGTCTCAGACCGTCTATCTCGTCCCGTCGGTCTTAGACCGTCTGTCTCAGACCAGCTGTCTCAGACCGTCTGTCTCAGACCGTCTATCTCGTCCCGTCGGTCTCAGAACTTCCGTCTCAGACCGTCTGCTTCAGACGGTCTGTCTCAGAACGTCTGTCACAGACTGTCTGTCTCAGACCGTCTGTCTCAGACCGTCTGTCTGAGACCGTCTGTCTCAGACCGTCTGTCTCAGACCGTCTGTCTGAGACCGTCTGTCTCAGACCGTCTATCTCAGACCGTCTGTCTCAGACCGTCTGTCTGAGACCGTCTGTCTCAGACCGTCTGTCTCACACCGCCTGGCTCAGACCGTCTGTCTCAGACCGTCTGTCTCAGACCGTCTGTCTCAGACCGTCTGTCTCAGACCGTCTGTCTCAGACCGTCTGTCTCAGACCGTCTATCTCGTCCCGTCTGTCTCAGAACGTCTATCTCGTCCCGTCGGTCTCAGACCGTCTGTCTCAGACCAGCTGTCTCAGACCGTCTGTCTCAGACCGTCTATCTCGTCCCGTCTGTCTCAGAACTTCCGTCTCAGACCGTCTGATTCAGACGGTCTGTCTCAGAACTTCCGTCTCAGACCGTCTGATTCAGACGGTCTGTCTCAGAACTTCCGTCTCAGACCGTCTGATTCAGACGGTCTGTCTCAGAACGTCTGTCACAGACTGTCTGTCTCAGACCGTCTGTCTCAGACCGTCTGTCTCAGAACGTCTATCTCGTCCCGTCGGTCTCAGACCGTCTGTCTCAGAACGTCTGTCTCAGACCGTCTATCTCGTCCCGTCGGTCTTAGACCGTCTGTCTCAGACCAGCTGTCTCAGACCGTCTGTCTCAGACCAGCTGTCTCAGACCGTCTGTCTCAGACCGTCTATCTCGTCCCGTCTGTCTCAGAACTTCCGTCTCAGACCGTCTGTCACAGACTGTCTGTCTCAGACCGTCTGTCTCAGACCGTCTGTCTGAGAACGTCTGTCTCAGACCGTCTGTCTCACACCGTCTGTCTCAGACCGTCTGTCTCAGACCGTCCGTCTCAGACCGTCCGTCTCAGACCGTCTGTCTCAGACCGTCTGTCTCAGACCGTCTGTCTCAGACCGTCTGTCTCAGACCGTCTGTCTCAGAACGTCTGTCTGAGACCGTCTGTCTCAGACCGTCTGTCTCAGACCGTCTGTCTGAGACCGTCTGTCTCAGACCGTCTATCTCAGACCGTCTGTCTCAGACCGTCTGTCTGAGACCGTCTATCTCGTCCCGTCGGTCTCAGACCGTCTGTCTCAGAACGTCTATCTCGTCCCGTCGGTCTCATTCCGTCTGTCTCAGACCAGCTGTCTCAGACCGTCTGTCTCAGACCGTCTGCCTCAGACCGTCTGTTTCATACCGTCTGTCTCACACCGTCTGTCTCAGACCGTCTGTCTTAGACCGTCTGTCTCATACCGTCTGTCTCATACCGTCTGTCTCAGACCGTCTATCTCGTCCCGTCGGTCTTAGACCGTCTGTCTCAGACCAGCTGTCTCAGACCGTCTGTCTCAGACCAGCTGTCTCAGACCGTCTGTCTCAGACCGTCTATCTCGTCCCGTCTGTCTCAGAACTTCCGTCTCAGACCGTCTGATTCAGACGGTCTGTCTCAGAACTTCCGTCTCAGACCGTCTGATTCAGACGGTCTGTCTCAGAACGTCTGTCACAGACTGTCTGTCTCAGACGGTCTGTCTCAGACCGTCTGTCTCAGACCGTCTGTCTGAGACCGTCTGTTTCATACCGTCTGTCTCATACCGTCTGTCTCTGACCGTCTATCTCGTCCCGTCGGTCTTAGACCGTCTGTCTCAGACCAGCTGTCTCAGACCGTCTGTCTCAGACCGTCTATCTCGTCCCGTCGGTCTCAGAACTTCCGTCTCAGACCGTCTGCTTCAGACGGTCTGTCTCAGAACGTCTGTCACAGACTGTCTGTCTCAGACCGTCTGTCTCAGACCGTCTGTCTGAGACCGTCTGTCTCAGACCGTCTGTCTCACACCGTCTGTCTGAGACCGTCTGTCTCAGACCGTCTATCTCAGACCGTCTGTCTCAGACCGTCTGTCTGAGACCGTCTGTCTCAGACCGTCTGTCTCACACCGCCTGTCTCAGACCGTCTGTCTCAGACCGTCTGTCTCAGACCGTCTGTCTCAGACCGTCTGTCTCAGACCGTCTGTCTGAGACCGTCTGTCTCAGACCGTCTGTCTCACACCGTCTGTCTCACACCGTCTGTCTCAGACCGTCCGTCTCAGACCGTCCGTCTCAGACCGTCTGTCTCAGACCGTCTGTCTCAGACCGTCTGTCTCAGACCGTCTGTCTCAGACCGTCTGTCTCAGACCGTCTGTCTCAGACCGTCTGTCTCAGAACGTCTATCTCGTCCCGTCGGTCTCAGACCGTCTGTCTCAGAACGTCTGTCTCAGACCGTCTGTCTCAGACCGTCTGTCTCAGACCGTCTGTCTCAGACCGTCTGCCTCAGACCGTCTGTCTCAGACCGTCTGTCTCAGAACGTCTATCTCGTCCCGTCGGTCTCAGACCGTCTGTCTCAGAACGTCTATCTCGTCCCGTCGGTCTCAGACCGTCTGTCTCAGAACGTCTATCTCGTCCCGTCGGTCTCAGACCGTCTGTCTCAGACCGTCTGTCTCAGACCAGCTATCTCAGACCGTCTGTCTCAGACCGTCTGTCTCAGACCGTCTGTCTTAGACCGTCTGTCTTAGACCGTCTGTCTCACACCGTCTGTCTCAGACCGTCTGTCTCAGACCGTCTGTCTCAGACCGTCTGTCTCAGACCGTCCGTCTCAGACCGTCGGTCTCAGACCGTCTGTCTCAGACCGTCCGTCTCAGACCGTCCGTCTCAGACCGTCCGTCTCAGACCGTCGGTCTCAGACCGTCTGTCTCAGACCGTCTGTCTCAGACCGTCTGTCTCAGACCGTCTGTCTCAGACCGTCTGTCTCAGACCGTCTGTCTCAGACCGTCTGTCTCAGACCGTCTGTCTCAGACCGTCTGTCTCAGACCGTCTGTCTCAGACCGTCTGTCTCAGAACGTCTGTCTCAGAACGTCTATCTCGTCCCGTCGTTCTCAGACCGTCTGTCTCAGACCAGCTGTCCCAGACCGTCTGTCTCAGACCGTCTGCCTCAGACCGTCTGTTTCATACCGTCTGTCTCACACCGTCTGCCTCAGACCGTCTGTCTTAGACCGTCTGTCTCATACCGTCTGTCTCATACCGTCTGTCTCAGACCGTCTATCTCGTCCCGTCGGTCTTAGACCGTCTGTCTCACACCAGCTGTCTCAGACTGTCTGTCTCAGACCGTCTGTCTCAGACCGTCTGTCTGAGACCGTCTGTCTCAGACCGTCTGTCTCACACCGTCTGTCTCAGGCCGTCTGTCTCAGACCGTCTGTCTCAGACCGTCTGTCTCAGACCGGCTGTCTCAGACCGTCTGTCTCAGACCGTCTGTCTCAGACCGTCTGTCTCAGACCGTCTGTCTCAGACCGTCTGTCTCCGACCGCCTGTCTCAGACCGTCTGTCTCAGACCGTCTGTCTCAGACCGTCTGTCTCAGACCGTCTGTCTCAGACCGTCTGTCTCAGACCGTCTGTCTCAGACCGTCTGTCTCAGACCGTCTGTCTCAGACCGTCTGTCTCAGACCGTCTGTCTCAGACCGTCTGTCTCAGACCGTCTGTCTCAGACCGTCTGTCTCACACCGCCTGTCTCAGACCGTCTGTCTCACACCGTCTGTCTCAGACCGTCCGTCTCAGACCGTCCGTCTCAGACCGTCCGTCTCAGACCGTCCGTCTCAGACCGTCTGTCTCAGACCGTCTGTCTCAGACCGTCTGTCTCAGACCGTCTGTCTCAGACCGTCTGTCTCAGAACGTCTATCTCGTCCCGTCGGTCTCAGACCGTCTGTCTCAGAACGTCTGTCTCCGACCGTCTGTCTCAGACCGTCTGTCTCAGACCGTCTGTCTCAGACCGTCTGCCTCAGACCGTCTGTCTCAGACCGTCTGTCTCAGAACGTCTATCTCGTCCCGTCGGTCTCAGACCGTCTGTCTCAGAACGTCTATCTCGTCCCGTCGGTCTCAGACCGTCTGTCTCAGAACGTCTATCTCGTCCCGTCGGTCTCAGACCGTCTGTCTCAGACCGTCTGTCTCAGACCAGCTATCTCAGACCGTCTGTCTCAGACCGTCTGTCTCAGACCGTCTGTCTCAGACCGTCTGTCTTAGACCGTCTGTCTCACACCGTCTGTCTCAGACCGTCTGTCTCAGACCGTCTGTCTCAGACCGTCTGTCTCAGACCGTCTGTCTCAGAACGTCTATCTCGTCCCGTCGGTCTCAGACCGTCTGTGTCAGACCAGCTGTCTCAGACCGTCTGTCTCAGACCGTCTGCCTCAGACCGTCCGTCTCAGACCGTCCGTCTCAGACCGTCTGTCTCAGACCGTCTGTCTCAGACCGTCTGTCTCAGACCGTCTGTCTCAGACCGTCTGTCTCAGACCGTCTGTCTCAGAACGTCTATCTCGTCCCGTCGGTCTCAGACCGTCTGTCTCAGAACGTCTGTCTCAGACCGTCTGTCTCAGACCGTCTGTCTCAGACCGTCTGTCTCAGACCGTCTGTCTCAGACCGTCTGCCTCAGACCGTCAGTCTCAGACCGTCTGTCTCAGAACGTCTATCTCGTCCCGTCGGTCTCAGACCGTCTGTCTCAGAACGTCTATCTCGTCCCGTCGGTCTCAGACCGTCTGTCTCAGACCGTCTATCTCGTCCCGTCGGTCTCAGACCGTCTGTCTCAGACCGTCTGTCTCAGACCAGCTATCTCAGACCGTCTGTCTCAGACCGTCTGTCTCAGACCGTCTGTCTCAGACCGTCTGTCTTAGACCGTCTGTCTCACACCGTCTGTCTCAGACCGTCTGACTCAGACCGTCTGTCTCAGAACGTCTATCTCGTCCCGTCGGTCTCAGGCCGTCTGTCTCAGACCAGCTGTCTCAGAACGTCTGTCACAGACTGTCTGTCTCAGACCGTCTGCTCAGACCGTCTGTCTCAGACCGTCTGTCACAGACTGTCTGTCTCAGACCGTCTGTCTCAGACCGTCTGTCTGAGACCGTCTGTCTCAGACCGTCTGTCTCACACCGTCTGTCTCAGACCGTCTGTCTCAGACCGTCCGTCTCAGACCGTCCGTCTCAGACCGTCCGTCTCAGACCGTCCGTCTCAGACCGTCCGTCTCAGACCGTCCGTCTCAGACCGTCCGTCTCAGACCGTCCGTCTCAGACCGTCGGTCTCAGACCGTCTGTCTCAGACCGTCTGTCTCAGACCGTCTGTCTCAGACCGTCTGTCTCAGAACGTCTATCTCGTCCCGTCGGTCTCAGACCGTCTGTGTCAGACCAGCTGTCTCAGACCGTCTGTCTCAGACCGTCTGCCTCAGACCGTCTGTTTCATACCGTCTGTCTCACACCGTCTGCCTCAGACCGTCTGTCTTAGACCGTCTGTCTCATACCGTCTGTCTCATACCGTCTGTCTCAGACCTTCTATCTCGTCCCGTCGGTCTTAGACCGTCTGTCTCACACCAGCTGTCTCAGACCGTCTGTCTCAGACCAGCTGTCTCAGACCGTCTGTATCAGACCGTCTATCTCGTCCCGTCTGTCTCAGAACTTCCGTCTCAGACCGTCTGATTCAGACGGTCTGTCTCAGAACGTCTGTCACAGACTGTCTGTTTCAGACCGTCTGTCTCAGACCGTCTGTCTGAGACCGTCTGTCTCAGACCGTCTGTCTCACACCGTCTGTCTCAGACCGTCTGTCTCAGACCGTCTGTCTCAGACCGTCTGTCTCAGACCGTCTGTCTCAGACCGTCTGTCTCAGACCGTCTGTCTCAGACCGTCTGTCTCAGACCGTCTGTCTCAGACCGGCTGTCTCAGACCGTCTGTCTCAGACCGTCTGTCTCAGACCGTCCGTCTCAGACCGTCCGTCTCAGACCGTCTGTCTCAGACCGTCTGTCTCAGACCGTCTGTCTCAGACCGTCTGTCTCAGACCGTCTGTCTCAGACCGTCTGTCTCAGACCGTCTGTCTCAGACCGTATGTCTCAGACCGTCTGTCTCAGACCGTCCGTCTCAGACCGTCTGTCTCAGAACGTCTATCTCGTCCCGTCGGTCTCAGACCGTCTGTCTCAGACCGTCTGTCTCAGACCGTCTGTCTCAGACCGTCTGTCTCAGACCGTCTGTCTCAGACCGTCTGTCTCACACCGCCTGTCTCAGACCGTCTGTCTCACACCGTCTGTCTCAGACCGTCCGTCTCAGACCGTCCGTCTCAGACCGTCCGTCTCAGACCGTCCGTCTCAGACCGTCCGTCTCAGACCGTCTGTCTCAGACCGTCTGTCTCAGACCGTCTGTCTCAGACCGTCTGTCTCAGACCGTCTGTCTCAGAACGTCTATCTCGTCCCGTCGGTCTCAGACCGTCTGTCTCAGAACGTCTGTCTCCGACCGTCTGTCTCAGACCGTCTGTCTCAGACCGTCTGTCTCAGACCGTCTGCCTCAGACCGTCTGTCTCAGACCGTCTGTCTCAGAACGTCTATCTCGTCCAGTCGGTCTCAGACCGTCTGTCTCAGAACGTCTATCTCGTCCCGTCGGTCTCAGACCGTCTGTCTCAGAACGTCTATCTCGTCCCGTCGGTCTCAGACCGTCTGTCTCAGACCGTCTGTCTCAGACCAGCTATCTCAGACCGTCTGTCTCAGACCGTCTGTCTCAGACCGTCTGTCTCAGACCGTCTGTCTTAGACCGTCTGTCTCACACCGTCTGTCTCAGACCGTCTGTCTCAGACCGTCTGTCTCAGACCGTCTGTCTCAGACCGTCTGTCTCAGAACGTCTATCTCGTCCCGTCGGTCTCAGACCGTCTGTGTCAGACCAGCTGTCTCAGACCGTCTGTCTCAGACCGTCTGCCTCAGACCGTCCGTCTCAGACCGTCCGTCTCAGACCGTCTGTCTCAGACCGTCTGTCTCAGACCGTCTGTCTCAGACCGTCTGTCTCAGACCGTCTGTCTCAGACCGTCTGTCTCAGAACGTCTATCTCGTCCCGTCGGTCTCAGACCGTCTGTCTCAGAACGTCTGTCTCAGACCGTCTGTCTCAGACCGTCTGTCTCAGACCGTCTGTCTCAGACCGTCTGTCTCAGACCGTCTGCCTCAGACCGTCTGTCTCAGACCGTCTGTCTCAGAACGTCTATCTCGTCCCGTCGGTCTCAGACCGTCTGTCTCAGAACGTCTATCTCGTCCCGTCGGTCTCAGACCGTCTGTCTCAGACCGTCTATCTCGTCCCGTCGGTCTCAGACCGTCTGTCTCAGACCAGCTATCTCAGACCGTCTGTCTCAGACCGTCTGTCTCAGACCGTCTGTCTCAGACCGTCTGTCTTAGACCGTCTGTCTCACACCGTCTGTCTCAGACCGTCTGTCTCAGACCGTCTGTCTCAGAACGTCTATCTCGTCCCGTCGGTCTCAGGCCGTCTGTCTCAGACCAGCTGTCTCAGAACGTCTGTCACAGACTGTCTGTCTCAGACCGTCTGCTCAGACCGTCTGTCTCAGACCGTCTGTCACAGACTGTCTGTCTCAGACCGTCTGTCTCAGACCGTCTGTCTGAGACCGTCTGTCTCAGACCGTCTGTCTCACACCGTCTGTCTCAGACCGTCTGTCTCAGACCGTCCGTCTCAGACCGTCCGTCTCAGACCGTCCGTCTCAGACCGTCCGTCTCAGACCGTCCGTCTCAGACCGTCCGTCTCAGACCGTCCGTCTCAGACCGTCGGTCTCAGACCGTCTGTCTCAGACCGTCTGTCTCAGACCGTCTGTCTCAGACCGTCTGTCTCAGAACGTCTATCTCGTCCCGTCGGTCTCAGACCGTCTGTGTCAGACCAGCTGTCTCAGACCGTCTGTCTCAGACCGTCTGCCTCAGACCGTCTGTTTCATACCGTCTGTCTCACACCGTCTGCCTCAGACCGTCTGTCTTAGACCGTCTGTCTCATACCGTCTGTCTCATACCGTCTGTCTCAGACCGTCTATCTCGTCCCGTCGGTCTTAGACCGTCTGTCTCACACCAGCTGTCTCAGACCGTCTGTCTCAGACCAGCTGTCTCAGACCGTCTGTATCAGACCGTCTATCTCGTCCCGTCTGTCTCAGAACTTCCGTCTCAGACCGTCTGATTCAGACGGTCTGTCTCAGAACGTCTGTCACAGACTGTCTGTTTCAGACCGTCTGTCTCAGACCGTCTGTCTGAGACCGTCTGTCTCAGACCGTCTGTCTCACACCGTCTGTCTCAGACCGTCTGTCTCAGACCGTCTGTCTCAGACCGTCTGTCTCAGACCGTCTGTCTCAGACCGTCTGTCTCAGACCGTCTGTCTCAGACCGTCTGTCTCAGACCGTCTGTCTCAGACCGGCTGTCTCAGACCGTCTGTCTCAGACCGTCTGTCTCAGACCGTCCGTCTCAGACCGTCCGTCTCAGACCGTCTGTCTCAGACCGTCTGTCTCAGACCGTCTGTCTCAGACCGTCTGTCTCAGACCGTCTGTCTCAGACCGTATGTCTCAGACCGTCTGTCTCAGACCGTCCGTCTCAGACCGTCTGTCTCAGAACGTCTATCTCGTCCCGTCGGTCTCAGACCGTCTGTCTCAGAACGTCTGTCTCAGACCGTCTGTCTCAGACCGTCTGTCTCAGACCGTCTGTCTCAGACCGTCTGCCTCAGACCGTCTGTCTCAGACCGTCTGTCTCAGAACGTCTATCTCGTCCCGTCGGTCTCAGACCGTCTGTCTCAGAACGTCTATCTCGTCCCGTCGGTCTCAGACCGTCTGTCTCAGAACGTCTATCTCGTCCCGTCGGTCTCAGACCGTCTGTCTCAGACCGTCTGTCTCAGACCAGCTATCTCAGACCGTCTGTCTCAGACCGTCTGTCTCAGACCGTCTGTCTTAGACCGTCTGTCTCACACCGTCTGTCTCAGACCGTCTGTCTCAGACCGTCTGTCTCAGACCGTCTGTCTCAGACCGTCTGTCTCAGACCGTCTGTCTGAGAACGTCTATCTCGTCCCGTCGGTCTCAGGCCGTCTGTCTCAGACCAGCTGTCTCAGAACGTCTGTCACAGACTGTCTGTCTCAGACCGTCTGCTCAGACCGTCTGTCTCAGACCGTCTGTCTCAGAACTTCCGTCTCAGACCGTCTGATTCAGACGGTCTGTCTCAGAACTTCCGTCTCAGACCGTCTGATTCAGACGGTCTGTCTCAGAACGTCTGTCACAGACTGTCTGTTTCAGACCGTCTGTCTCAGACCGTCTGTCTGAGACCGTCTGTCCCAGACCGTCTGTCTCAGACCGTCTGCCTCAGACCGTCCGTCTCAGACCGTCCGTCTCAGACCGTCCGTCTCAGACCGTCGGTCTCAGACCGTCTGTCTCAGACCGTCGGTCTCAGACCGTCTGTCTCAGACCGTCTGTCTCAGACCGTCTGTCTCAGACCAGCTATCTCAGACCGTCCGTCTCAGACCTTCCGTCTCAGACCGTCCGTCTCAGACCGTCCGTCTCAGACCGTCCGTCTCAGACCGTCGGTCTCAGACCGTCTGTCTCAGACCGTCTGTCTCAGACCGTCTGTCTCAGACCGTCTGTCTCAGAACGTCTATCTCGTCCCGTCGGTCTCAGACCGTCTGTGTCAGACCAGCTGTCTCAGACCGTCTGTCTCAGACCGTCTGCCTCAGACCGTCTGTTTCATACCGTCTGTCTCACACCGTCTGCCTCAGACCGTCTGTCTTAGACCGTCTGTCTCATACCGTCTGTCTCATACCGTCTGTCTCAGACCGTCTATCTCGTCCCGTCGGTCTTAGACCGTCTGTCTCACACCAGCTGTCTCAGACCGTCTGTCTCAGACCAGCTGTCTCAGACCGTCTGTATCAGACCGTCTATCTCGTCCCGTCTGTCTCAGAACTTCCGTCTCAGACCGTCTGATTCAGACGGTCTGTCTCAGAACGTCTGTCACAGACTGTCTGTTTCAGACCGTCTGTCTCAGACCGTCTGTCTGAGACCGTCTGTCTCAGACCGTCTGTCTCACACCGTCTGTCTCAGACCGTCTGTCTCAGACCGTCTGTCTCAGACCGTCTGTCTCAGACCGTCTGTCTCAGACCGTCTGTCTCAGACCGTCTGTCTCAGACCGGCTGTCTCAGACCGTCTGTCTCAGACCGTCTGTCTCAGACCGTCCGTCTCAGACCGTCCGTCTCAGACCGTCTGTCTCAGACCGTCTGTCTCAGACCGTCTGTCTCAGACCGTCTGTCTCAGACCGTCTGTCTCAGACCGTCTGTCTCAGACCGTATGTCTCAGAACGTCTATCTCGTCCCGTCGGTCTCAGACCGTCTGTCTCAGAACGTCTGTCTCCGACCGTCTGTCTCAGACCGTCTGTCTCAGACCGTCTGTCTCAGACCGTCTGCCTTAGACCGTCTGTCTCAGACCGTCTGTCTCAGAACGTCTATCTCGTCCCGTCGGTCTCAGACCGTCTGTCTCAGAACGTCTATCTCGTCCCGTCGGTCTCAGACCGTCTGTCTCAGAACGTCTATCTCGTCCCGTCGGTCTCAGACCGTCTGTCTCAGACCGTCTGTCTCAGACCGTCTGTCTCAGACCGTCTGTCTCAGACCGTCTGTCTCAGACCGTCTGTCTCAGACCGTCTGTCTTAGACCGTCTGTCTCACACCGTCTGTCTCAGACCGTCTGTCTCAGACCGTCTGTCTCAGACCGTCTGTCTCAGAACGTCTATCTCGTCCCGTCGGTCTCAGACCGTCTGTCTCAGACCGTCTGCCTCAGACCGTCCGTCTCAGACCGTCCGTCTCAGACCGTCTGTCTCAGACCGTCTGTCTCAGACCGTCTGTCTCAGACCGTCTGTCTCAGACCGTCTGTCTCAGACCGTCTGTCTCAGAACGTCTATCTCGTCCCGTCGGTCTCAGACCGTCTGTCTCAGAACGTCTGTCTCAGACCGTCTGTCTCAGACCGTCTGTCTCAGACCGTCTGTCTCAGACCGTCTGTCTCAGACCGTCTGCCTCAGACCGTCTGTCTCAGACCGTCTGTCTCAGAACGTCTATCTCGTCCCGTCGGTCTCAGACCGTCTGTCTCAGAACGTCTATCTCGTCCCGTCGGTCTCAGACCGTCTGTCTCAGACCGTCTATCTCGTCCCGTCGGTCTCAGACCGTCTGTCTCAGACCAGCTATCTCAGACCGTCTGTCTCAGACCGTCTGTCTCAGACCGTCTGTCTCAGACCGTCTGTCTTAGACCGTCTGTCTCACACCGTCTGTCTCAGACCGTCTGTCTCAGACCGTCTGTCTCAGAACGTCTATCTCGTCCCGTCGGTCTCAGGCCGTCTGTCTCAGACCAGCTGTCTCAGAACGTCTGTCACAGACTGTCTGTCTCAGACCGTCTGCTCAGACCGTCTGTCTCAGACCGTCTGTCACAGACTGTCTGTCTCAGACCGTCTGTCTCAGACCGTCTGTCTGAGACCGTCTGTCTCAGACCGTCTGTCTCACACCGTCTGTCTCAGACCGTCTGTCTCAGACCGTCCGTCTCAGACCGTCCGTCTCAGACCGTCCGTCTCAGACCGTCCGTCTCAGACCGTCCGTCTCAGACCGTCCGTCTCAGACCGTCCGTCTCAGACCGTCCGTCTCAGACCGTCGGTCTCAGACCGTCTGTCTCAGACCGTCTGTCTCAGACCGTCTGTCTCAGACCGTCTGTCTCAGAACGTCTATCTCGTCCCGTCGGTCTCAGACCGTCTGTGTCAGACCAGCTGTCTCAGACCGTCTGTCTCAGACCGTCTGCCTCAGACCGTCTGTTTCATACCGTCTGTCTCACACCGTCTGCCTCAGACCGTCTGTCTTAGACCGTCTGTCTCATACCGTCTGTCTCATACCGTCTGTCTCAGACCGTCTATCTCGTCCCGTCGGTCTTAGACCGTCTGTCTCACACCAGCTGTCTCAGACCGTCTGTCTCAGACCAGCTGTCTCAGACCGTCTGTATCAGACCGTCTATCTCGTCCCGTCTGTCTCAGAACTTCCGTCTCAGACCGTCTGATTCAGACGGTCTGTCTCAGAACGTCTGTCACAGACTGTCTGTTTCAGACCGTCTGTCTCAGACCGTCTGTCTGAGACCGTCTGTCTCAGACCGTCTGTCTCACACCGTCTGTCTCAGACCGTCTGTCTCAGACCGTCTGCCTCAGACCGTCTGTCTCAGACCGTCTGTCTCAGAACGTCTATCTCGTCCCGTCGGTCTCAGACCGTCTGTCTCAGAACGTCTATCTCGTCCCGTCGGTCTCAGACCGTCTGTCTCAGACCGTCTATCTCGTCCCGTCGGTCTCAGACCGTCTGTCTCAGACCAGCTATCTCAGACCGTCTGTCTCAGACCGTCTGTCTCAGACCGTCTGTCTCAGACCGTCTGTCTTAGACCGTCTGTCTCACACCGTCTGTCTCAGACCGTCTGTCTCAGACCGTCTGTCTCAGAACGTCTATCTCGTTCCGTCGGTCTCAGGCCGTCTGTCTCAGACCAGCTGTCTCAGAACGTCTGTCACAGACTGTCTGTCTCAGACCGTCTGCTCAGACCGTCTGTCTCAGACCGTCTGTCTCAGACCGTCTGTCTCAGACCGTCTGTCTCAGACCGTCTGTCTCAGACCGTCTGTCTCAGACCGTCTGTCTCAGACCGTATGTCTCAGACCGTCTGTCTCAGACCGTCCGTCTCAGACCGTCTGTCTCAGAACGTCTATCTCGTCCCGTCGGTCTCAGACCGTCTGTCTCAGAACGTCTGTCTCAGACCGTCTGTCTCAGACCGTCTGTCTCAGACCGTCTGTCTCAGACCGTCTGCCTCAGACCGTCTGTCTCAGACCGTCTGTCTCAGAACATCTATCTCGTCCCGTCGGTCTCAGACCGTCTGTCTCAGAACGTCTATCTCGTCCCGTCTGTCTCAGACCGTCTGTCTTAGACCGTCTGTCTCACACCGTCTGTCTCAGACCGTCTGTCTCAGACCGTCTGTCTCAGACCGTCTGTCTCAGACCGTCTGTCTCAGACCGTCTGTCTGAGAACGTCTATCTCGTCCCGTCGGTCTCAGGCCGTCTGTCTCAGACCAGCTGTCTCAGAACGTCTGTCACAGACTGTCTGTCTCAGACCGTCTGCTCAGACCGTCTGTCTCAGACCGTCTGTCTCAGAACTTCCGTCTCAGACCGTCTGATTCAGACGGTCTGTCTCAGAACTTCCGTCTCAGACCGTCTGATTCAGACGGTCTGTCTCAGAACGTCTGTCACAGACTGTCTGTTTCAGACCGTCTGTCTCAGACCGTCTGTCTGAGACCGTCTGTCCCAGACCGTCTGTCTCAGACCGTCTGCCTCAGACCGTCCGTCTCAGACCGTCCGTCTCAGACCGTCCGTCTCAGACCGTCGGTCTCAGACCGTCTGTCTCAGACCGTCTGTCTCAGACCGTCTGTCTCAGACCAGCTATCTCAGACCGTCCGTCTCAGACCGTCTGTCTCAGACCGTCTGTCTCAGACCGTCTGTCTCAGACCGTCTGTCTCAGACCGTCTGTCTCAGACCGTCTGTCTCAGACCGTCTGTCTCAGACCGTATGTCTCAGACCGTCTGTCTCAGACCGTCCGTCTCAGACCGTCTGTCTCAGAACGTCTATCTCGTCCCGTCGGTCTCAGACCGTCTGTCTCAGAACGTCTGTCTCAGACCGTCTGTCTCAGACCGTCTGTCTCAGACCGTCTGTCTCAGACCGTCTGCCTCAGACCGTCTGTCTCAGACCGTCTGTCTCAGAACATCTATCTCGTCCCGTCGGTCTCAGACCGTCTGTCTCAGAACGTCTATCTCGTCCCGTCGGTCTCAGACCGTCTGTCTCAGAACGTCTATCTCGTCCCGTCGGTCTCAGACCGTCTGTCTCAGACCGTCTGTCTCAGACCAGCTATCTCAGACCGTCTGTCTCAGACCGTCTGTCTCAGACCGTCTGTCTTAGACCGTCTGTCTCACACCGTCTGTCTCAGACCGTCTGTCTCAGACCGTCTGTCTCAGACCGTCTGTCTCAGACCGTCTGTCTCAGACCGTCTGTCTGAGAACGTCTATCTCGTCCCGTCGGTCTCAGGCCGTCTGTCTCAGACCAGCTGTCTCAGAACGTCTGTCACAGACTGTCTGTCTCAGACCGTCTGCTCAGACCGTCTGTCTCAGACCGTCTGTCTCAGAACTTCCGTCTCAGACCGTCTGATTCAGACGGTCTGTCTCAGAACTTCCGTCTCAGACCGTCTGATTCAGACGGTCTGTCTCAGAACGTCTGTCACAGACTGTCTGTTTCAGACCGTCTGTCTCAGACCGTCTGTCTGAGACCGTCTGTCCCAGACCGTCTGTCTCAGACCGTCTGCCTCAGACCGTCCGTCTCAGACCGTCCGTCTCAGACCGTCCGTCTCAGACCGTCGGTCTCAGACCGTCTGTCTCAGACCGTCTGTCTCAGACCGTCTGTCTCAGACCAGCTATCTCAGACCGTCCGTCTCAGACCGTCCGTCTCAGACCGTCCGTCTCAGACCGTCCGTCTCAGACCGTCCGTCTCAGACCGTCGGTCTCAGACCGTCTGTCTCAGACCGTCTGTCTCAGACCGTCTGTCTCAGACCGTCTGTCTCAGAACGTCTATCTCGTCCCGTCGGTCTCAGACCGTCTGTGTCAGACCAGCTGTCTCAGACCGTCTGTCTCAGACCGTCTGCCTCAGACCGTCTGTTTCATACCGTCTGTCTCACACCGTCTGCCTCAGACCGTCTGTCTTAGACCGTCTGTCTCATACCGTCTGTCTCATACCGTCTGTCTCAGACCGTCTATCTCGTCCCGTCGGTCTTAGACCGTCTGTCTCACACCAGCTGTCTCAGACCGTCTGTCTCAGACCAGCTGTCTCAGACCGTCTGTATCAGACCGTCTATCTCGTCCCGTCTGTCTCAGAACTTCCGTCTCAGACCGTCTGATTCAGACGGTCTGTCTCAGAACGTCTGTCACAGACTGTCTGTTTCAGACCGTCTGTCTCAGACCGTCTGTCTGAGACCGTCTGTCTCAGACCGTCTGTCTCACACCGTCTGTCTCAGACCGTCTGTCTCAGACCGTCTGTCTCAGACCGTCTGTCTCAGACCGTCTGTCTCAGACCGTCTGTCTCAGACCGTCTGTCTCAGACCGTCTGTCTCAGACCGTCTGTCTCAGACCGGCTGTCTCAGACCGTCTGTCTCAGACCGTCTGTCTCAGACCGTCCGTCTCAGACCGTCCGTCTCAGACCGTCTGTCTCAGGCCGTCTGTCTCAGACCAGCTGTCTCAGACCGTCTGTCTCAGACCGTCTGTCTCAGACCGTCTGTCTCAGACCGTATGTCTCAGACCGTCTGTCTCAGACCGTCCGTCTCAGACCGTCTGTCTCAGAACGTCTATCTCGTCCCGTCGGTCTCAGACCGTCTGTCTCAGAACGTCTGTCTCAGACCGTCTGTCTCAGACCGTCTGTCTCAGACCGTCTGTCTCAGACCGTCTGCCTCAGACCGTCTGTCTCAGACCGTCTGTCTCAGAACGTCTATCTCGTCCCGTCGGTCTCAGACCGTCTGTCTCAGAACGTCTATCTCGTCCCGTCGGTCTCAGACCGTCTGTCTCAGAACGTCTATCTCGTCCCGTCGGTCTCAGACCGTCTGTCTCAGACCGTCTGTCTCAGACCAGCTATCTCAGACCGTCTGTCTCAGACCGTCTGTCTCAGACCGTCTGTCTTAGACCGTCTGTCTCACACCGTCTGTCTCAGACCGTCTGTCTCAGACCGTCTGTCTCAGACCGTCTGTCTCAGACCGTCTGTCTCAGACCGTCTGTCTGAGAACGTCTATCTCGTCCCGTCGGTCTCAGGCCGTCTGTCTCAGACCAGCTGTCTCAGAACGTCTGTCACAGACTGTCTGTCTCAGACCGTCTGCTCAGACCGTCTGTCTCAGACCGTCTGTCTCAGAACTTCCGTCTCAGACCGTCTGATTCAGACGGTCTGTCTCAGAACTTCCGTCTCAGACCGTCTGATTCAGACGGTCTGTCTCAGAACGTCTGTCACAGACTGTCTGTTTCAGACCGTCTGTCTCAGACCGTCTGTCTCAGACCGTCTGTCTCAGACCGTCTGTCTCAGACCGTCTGTCTCAGACCGTCTGTCTCACACCGCCTGTCTCAGACCGTCTGTCTCACACCGTCTGTCTCAGACCGTCGGTCTCAGACCGTCCGTCTCAGACCGTCCGTCTCAGACCGTCCGTCTCAGACCGTCTGTCTCAGACCGTCTGTCTCAGACCGTCTGTCTCAGACCGTCTGTCTCAGACCGTCTGTCTCAGAACGTCTATCTCGTCCCGTCGGTCTCAGACCGTCTGTCTCAGAACGTCTGTCTCCGACCGTCTGTCTCAGACCGTCTGTCTCAGACCGTCTGTCTCAGACCGTCTGTCTCAGACCGTCTGCCTCAGACCGTCTGTCTCAGACCGTCTGTCTCAGAACGTCTATCTCGTCCCGTCGGTCTCAGACCGTCTGTCTCAGAACGTCTATCTCGTCCCGTCGGTCTCAGACCGTCTGTCTCAGAACGTCTATCTCGTCCCGTCGGTCTCAGACCGTCTGTCTCAGACCGTCTGTCTCAGACCAGCTATCTCAGACCGTCTGTCTCAGACCGTCTGTCTCAGACCGTCTGTCTCAGACCGTCTGTCTTAGACCGTCTGTCTCACACCGTCTGTCTCAGACCGTCTGTCTCAGACCGTCTGTCTCAGACCGTCTGTCTCAGAACGTCTATCTCGTCCCGTCGGTCTCAGGCCGTCTGTCTCAGACCAGCTGTCTCAGAACGTCTGTCACAGACTGTCTGTCTCAGACCGTCTGCTCAGACCGTCTGTCTCAGACCGTCTGTCACAGACTGTCTGTCTCAGACCGTCTGTCTCAGACCGTCTGTCTGAGACCGTCTGTCTCAGACCGTCTGTCTCACACCGTCTGTCTCAGACCGTCCGTCCCAGACCGTCCGTCTCAGACCGTCCGTCTCATACCGTCCGTCTCAGACCGTCCGTCTCAGACCGTCCGTCTCAGACCGTCCGTCTCAGACCGTCCGTCTCAGACCGTCCGTCTCAGACCGTCTGTCTCAGACCGTCTGTCTCAGACCGTCTGTCTCAGAACGTCTATCTCGTCCCGTCGGTCTCAGACCGTCTGTGTCAGACCAGCTGTCTCAGACCGTCTGTCTCAGACCGTCTGCCTCAGACCGTCCGTCTCAGACCGTCCGTCTCAGACCGTCTGTCTCAGACCGTCTGTCTCAGACCGTCTGTCTCAGACCGTCTGTCTCAGACCGTCTGTCTCAGACCAGCTATCTCAGACCGTCTGTCTCAGACCGTCTGTCTCAGACCGTCTGTCTCAGACCGTCTGTCTTAGACCGTCTGTCTCACACCGTCTGTCTCAGACCGTCTGTCTCAGACCGTCTGTCTCAGACCGTCTGTCTCAGAACGTCTATCTCGTCCCGTCGGTCTCAGGCCGTCTGTCTCAGACCAGCTGTCTCAGAACGTCTGTCACAGACTGTCTGTCTCAGACCGTCTGCTCAGACCGTCTGTCTCAGACCGTCTGTCACAGACTGTCTGTCTCAGACCGTCTGTCTCAGAACGTCTATCTCGTCCCGTCGGTCTCAGACCGTCTGTCTCAGACCGTCTGTCTCAGACCAGCTATCTCAGACCGTCTGTCTCAGACCGTCTGTCTCAGACCGTCTGTCTCAGACCGTCTGTCTTAGACCGTCTGTCTCACACCGTCTGTCTCAGACCGTCTGTCTCAGACCGTCTGTCTCAGACCGTCTGTCTCAGAACGTCTATCTCGTCCCGTCGGTCTCAGGCCGTCTGTCTCAGACCAGCTGTCTCAGAACGTCTGTCACAGACTGTCTGTCTCAGACCGTCTGCTCAGACCGTCTGTCTCAGACCGTCTGTCACAGACTGTCTGTCTCAGACCGTCTGTCTCAGACCGTCTGTCTGAGACCGTCTGTCTCAGACCGTCTGTCTCACACCGTCTGTCTCAGACCGTCCGTCCCAGACCGTCCGTCTCAGACCGTCCGTCTCATACCGTCCGTCTCAGACCGTCCGTCTCAGACCGTCCGTCTCAGACCGTCCGTCTCAGACCGTCCGTCTCAGACCGTCTGTCTCAGACCGTCTGTCTCAGACCGTCTGTCTCAGACCGTCTGTCTCAGAACGTCTATCTCGTCCCGTCGGTCTCAGACCGTCTGTGTCAGACCAGCTGTCTCAGACCGTCTGTCTCAGACCGTCTGCCTCAGACCGTCCGTCTCAGACCGTCCGTCTCAGACCGTCTGTCTCAGACCGTCTGTCTCAGACCGTCTGTCTCAGACCGTCTGTCTCAGACCGTCTGTCTCAGACCAGCTATCTCAGACCGTCTGTCTCAGACCGTCTGTCTCAGACCGTCTGTCTCAGACCGTCTGTCTTAGACCGTCTGTCTCACACCGTCTGTCTCAGACCGTCTGTCTCAGACCGTCTGTCTCAGACCGTCTGTCTCAGAACGTCTATCTCGTCCCGTCGGTCTCAGGCCGTCTGTCTCAGACCAGCTGTCTCAGAACGTCTGTCACAGACTGTCTGTCTCAGACCGTCTGCTCAGACCGTCTGTCTCAGACCGTCTGTCACAGACTGTCTGTCTCAGACCGTCTGTCTCAGACCGTCTGTCTGAGACCGTCTGTCTCAGACCGTCTGTCTCACACCGTCTGTCTCAGACCGTCCGTCCCAGACCGTCCGTCTCAGACCGTCCGTCTCATACCGTCCGTCTCAGACCGTCCGTCTCAGACCGTCCGTCTCAGACCGTCCGTCTCAGACCGTCCGTCTCAGACCGTCTGTCTCAGACCGTCTGTCTCAGACCGTCTGTCTCAGACCGTCTGTCTCAGAACGTCTATCTCGTCCCGTCGGTCTCAGACCGTCTGTGTCAGACCAGCTGTCTCAGACCGTCTGTCTCAGACCGTCTGCCTCAGACCGTCCGTCTCAGACCGTCCGTCTCAGACCGTCTGTCTCAGACCGTCTGTCTCAGACCGTCTGTCTCAGACCGTCTGTCTCAGACCGTCTGTCTCAGACCGTCTGTCTCAGACCGTCTGTCTCAGAACGTCTATCTCGTCCCGTCGGTCTCAGACCGTCTGTCTCAGAACGTCTGTCTCAGACCGTCTGTCTCAGACCGTCTGTCTCAGACCGTCTGTCTCAGACCGTCTGTCTCAGACCGTCTGCCTCAGACCGTCTGTCTCAGACCGTCTGTCTCAGAACGTCTATCTCGTCCCGTCGGTCTCAGACCGTCTGTCTCAGAACGTCTATCTCGTCCCGTCGGTCTCAGACCGTCTGTCTCAGACCGTCTATCTCGTCCCGTCGGTCTCAGACCGTCTGTCTCAGACCGTCTGTCTCAGACCAGCTATCTCAGACCGTCTGTCTCAGACCGTCTGTCTCAGACCGTCTGTCTCAGACCGTCTGTCTTAGACCGTCTGTCTCACACCGTCTGTCTCAGACCGTCTGTCTCAGACCGTCTGTCTCAGAACGTCTATCTCGTCCCGTCGGTCTCAGGCCGTCTGTCTCAGACCAGCTGTCTCAGAACGTCTGTCACAGACTGTCTGTGTCAGACCGTCTGTCACAGACTGTCTGTCTCAGACCGTCTGCTCAGACCGTCTGTCTCAGACCGTCTGTCACAGACCGTCTGTCTCAGACCGTCTGTCTCAGACCGTCTGTCTTAGACCGTCTGTCTCACACCGTCTGTCTCAGACCGTCTGTCTCAGACCGTCTGTCTCAGAACGTCTATCTCGTCCCGTCGGTCTCAGGCCGTCTGTCTCAGACCAGCTGTCTCAGAACGTCTGTCACAGACTGTCTGTCTCAGACCGTCTGTCACAGACTGTCTGTCTCAGACCGTCTGCTCAGACCGTCTGTCTCAGACCGTCTGTCACAGACTGTCTGTCTCAGACCGCCTGTCTCAGACCGTCTGTCTGAGACCGTCTGTCCCAGACCGTCTGTCTCACACCGTCTGTCTCAGACCGTCTGTCTCAGACCGTCCGTCTCAGACCGTCCGTCTCAGACCGTCCGTCTCAGACCGTCCGTCTCAGACCGTCCGTCTCAGACCGTCCGTCTCAGACCGTCCGTCTCAGACCGTCCGTCTCAGACCGTCCGTCTCAGACCGTCGGTCTCAGACCGTCTGTCTCAGACCGTCTGTCTCAGACCGTCTGTCTCAGACCGTCTGTCTCAGAACGTCTATCTCGTCCCGTCGGTCTCAGACCGTCTGTGTCAGACCAGCTGTCTCAGACCGTCTGTCTCAGACCGTCTGACTCAGACCGTCTGTTTCATACCGTCTGTCTCACACCGTCTGCCTCAGACCGTCTGTCTTAGACCGTCTGTCTCATACCGTCTGTCTCATACCGTCTGTCTCAGACCGTCTATCTCGTCCCGTCGGTCTTAGACCGTCTGTCTCACACCAGCTGTCTCAGACCGTCTGTCTCAGACCAGCTGTCTCAGACCGTCTGTGTCAGACCAGCTGTCTCAGACCGTCTGTCTCAGACCGTCTGCCTCAGACCGTCCGTCTCAGACCGTCCGTCTCAGACCGTCTGTCTCAGACCGTCTGTCTCAGACCGTCTGTCTCAGACCGTCTGTCTCAGACCGTCTGTCTCAGACCAGCTATCTCAGACCGTCTGTCTCAGACCGTCTGTCTCAGACCGTCTGTCTCAGACCGTCTGTCTCAGAACGTCTATCTCGTCCCGTCGGTCTCAGACCGTCTGTGTCAGACCAGCTGTCTCAGACCGTCTGTCTCAGACCGTCTGCCTCAGACCGTCCGTCTCAGACCGTCCGTCTCAGACCGTCTGTCTCAGACCGTCTGTCTCAGACCGTCTGTCTCAGACCGTCTGTCTCAGACCGTCTGTCTCAGACCAGCTATCTCAGACCGTCTGTCTCAGACCGTCTGTCTCAGACCGTCTGTCTCAGACCGTCTGTCTTAGACCGTCTGTCTCACACCGTCTGTCTCAGACCGTCTGTCTCAGACCGTCTGTCTCAGACCGTCTGTCTCAGAACGTCTATCTCGTCCCGTCGGTCTCAGGCCGTCTGTCTCAGACCAGCTGTCTCAGAACGTCTGTCACAGACTGTCTGTCTCAGACCGTCTGCTCAGACCGTCTGTCTCAGACCGTCTGTCACAGACTGTCTGTCTCAGACCGTCTGTCTCAGAACGTCTATCTCGTCCCGTCGGTCTCAGACCGTCTGTCTCAGACCGTCTGTCTCAGACCAGCTATCTCAGACCGTCTGTCTCAGACCGTCTGTCTCAGACCGTCTGTCTCAGACCGTCTGTCTTAGACCGTCTGTCTCACACCGTCTGTCTCAGACCGTCTGTCTCAGACCGTCTGTCTCAGACCGTCTGTCTCAGAACGTCTATCTCGTCCCGTCGGTCTCAGGCCGTCTGTCTCAGACCAGCTGTCTCAGAACGTCTGTCACAGACTGTCTGTCTCAGACCGTCTGCTCAGACCGTCTGTCTCAGACCGTCTGTCACAGACTGTCTGTCTCAGACCGTCTGTCTCAGACCGTCTGTCTGAGACCGTCTGTCTCAGACCGTCTGTCTCACACCGTCTGTCTCAGACCGTCCGTCCCAGACCGTCCGTCTCAGACCGTCCGTCTCATACCGTCCGTCTCAGACCGTCCGTCTCAGACCGTCCGTCTCAGACCGTCCGTCTCAGACCGTCCGTCTCAGACCGTCTGTCTCAGACCGTCTGTCTCAGACCGTCTGTCTCAGACCGTCTGTCTCAGAACGTCTATCTCGTCCCGTCGGTCTCAGACCGTCTGTGTCAGACCAGCTGTCTCAGACCGTCTGTCTCAGACCGTCTGCCTCAGACCGTCCGTCTCAGACCGTCCGTCTCAGACCGTCTGTCTCAGACCGTCTGTCTCAGACCGTCTGTCTCAGACCGTCTGTCTCAGACCGTCTGTCTCAGACCAGCTATCTCAGACCGTCTGTCTCAGACCGTCTGTCTCAGACCGTCTGTCTCAGACCGTCTGTCTTAGACCGTCTGTCTCACACCGTCTGTCTCAGACCGTCTGTCTCAGACCGTCTGTCTCAGACCGTCTGTCTCAGAACGTCTATCTCGTCCCGTCGGTCTCAGGCCGTCTGTCTCAGACCAGCTGTCTCAGAACGTCTGTCACAGACTGTCTGTCTCAGACCGTCTGCTCAGACCGTCTGTCTCAGACCGTCTGTCACAGACTGTCTGTCTCAGACCGTCTGTCTCAGACCGTCTGTCTGAGACCGTCTGTCTCAGACCGTCTGTCTCACACCGTCTGTCTCAGACCGTCCGTCCCAGACCGTCCGTCTCAGACCGTCCGTCTCATACCGTCCGTCTCAGACCGTCCGTCTCAGACCGTCCGTCTCAGACCGTCCGTCTCAGACCGTCCGTCTCAGACCGTCTGTCTCAGACCGTCTGTCTCAGACCGTCTGTCTCAGACCGTCTGTCTCAGAACGTCTATCTCGTCCCGTCGGTCTCAGACCGTCTGTGTCAGACCAGCTGTCTCAGACCGTCTGTCTCAGACCGTCTGCCTCAGACCGTCCGTCTCAGACCGTCCGTCTCAGACCGTCTGTCTCAGACCGTCTGTCTCAGACCGTCTGTCTCAGACCGTCTGTCTCAGACCGTCTGTCTCAGACCGTCTGTCTCAGACCGTCTGTCTCAGAACGTCTATCTCGTCCCGTCGGTCTCAGACCGTCTGTCTCAGAACGTCTGTCTCAGACCGTCTGTCTCAGACCGTCTGTCTCAGACCGTCTGTCTCAGACCGTCTGTCTCAGACCGTCTGCCTCAGACCGTCTGTCTCAGACCGTCTGTCTCAGAACGTCTATCTCGTCCCGTCGGTCTCAGACCGTCTGTCTCAGAACGTCTATCTCGTCCCGTCGGTCTCAGACCGTCTGTCTCAGACCGTCTATCTCGTCCCGTCGGTCTCAGACCGTCTGTCTCAGACCGTCTGTCTCAGACCAGCTATCTCAGACCGTCTGTCTCAGACCGTCTGTCTCAGACCGTCTGTCTCAGACCGTCTGTCTTAGACCGTCTGTCTCACACCGTCTGTCTCAGACCGTCTGTCTCAGACCGTCTGTCTCAGAACGTCTATCTCGTCCCGTCGGTCTCAGGCCGTCTGTCTCAGACCAGCTGTCTCAGAACGTCTGTCACAGACTGTCTGTGTCAGACCGTCTGTCACAGACTGTCTGTCTCAGACCGTCTGCTCAGACCGTCTGTCTCAGACCGTCTGTCACAGACCGTCTGTCTCAGACCGTCTGTCTCAGACCGTCTGTCTTAGACCGTCTGTCTCACACCGTCTGTCTCAGACCGTCTGTCTCAGACCGTCTGTCTCAGAACGTCTATCTCGTCCCGTCGGTCTCAGGCCGTCTGTCTCAGACCAGCTGTCTCAGAACGTCTGTCACAGACTGTCTGTCTCAGACCGTCTGTCACAGACTGTCTGTCTCAGACCGTCTGCTCAGACCGTCTGTCTCAGACCGTCTGTCACAGACTGTCTGTCTCAGACCGCCTGTCTCAGACCGTCTGTCTGAGACCGTCTGTCCCAGACCGTCTGTCTCACACCGTCTGTCTCAGACCGTCTGTCTCAGACCGTCCGTCTCAGACCGTCCGTCTCAGACCGTCCGTCTCAGACCGTCCGTCTCAGACCGTCCGTCTCAGACCGTCCGTCTCAGACCGTCCGTCTCAGACCGTCCGTCTCAGACCGTCCGTCTCAGACCGTCGGTCTCAGACCGTCTGTCTCAGACCGTCTGTCTCAGACCGTCTGTCTCAGACCGTCTGTCTCAGAACGTCTATCTCGTCCCGTCGGTCTCAGACCGTCTGTGTCAGACCAGCTGTCTCAGACCGTCTGTCTCAGACCGTCTGACTCAGACCGTCTGTTTCATACCGTCTGTCTCACACCGTCTGCCTCAGACCGTCTGTCTTAGACCGTCTGTCTCATACCGTCTGTCTCATACCGTCTGTCTCAGACCGTCTATCTCGTCCCGTCGGTCTTAGACCGTCTGTCTCACACCAGCTGTCTCAGACCGTCTGTCTCAGACCAGCTGTCTCAGACCGTCTGTGTCAGACCAGCTGTCTCAGACCGTCTGTCTCAGACCGTCTGCCTCAGACCGTCCGTCTCAGACCGTCCGTCTCAGACCGTCCGTCTCAGACCGTCTGTCTCAGACCGTCTGTCTCAGACCGTCTGTCTCAGACCGTCTGTCTCAGACCGTCTGTCTCAGACCAGCTATCTCAGACCGTCTGTCTCAGACCGTCTGTCTCAGACCGTCTGTCTCAGACCGTCTGTCTTAGACCGTCTGTCTCACACCGTCTGTCTCAGACCGTCTGTCTCAGACCGTCTGTCTCAGACCGTCTGTCTCAGAACGTCTATCTCGTCCCGTCGGTCTCAGGCCGTCTGTCTCAGACCAGCTGTCTCAGAACGTCTGTCACAGACTGTCTGTCTCAGACCGTCTGCTCAGACCGTCTGTCTCAGACCGTCTGTCACAGACTGTCTGTCTCAGACCGTCTGTCTCAGACCGTCTGTCTGAGACCGTCTGTCTCAGACCGTCTGTCTCACACCGTCTGTCTCAGACCGTCCGTCCCAGACCGTCCGTCTCAGACCGTCCGTCTCATACCGTCCGTCTCAGACCGTCCGTCTCAGACCGTCCGTCTCAGACCGTCCGTCTCAGACCGTCCGTCTCAGACCGTCTGTCTCAGACCGTCTGTCTCAGACCGTCTGTCTCAGACCGTCTGTCTCAGAACGTCTATCTCGTCCCGTCGGTCTCAGACCGTCTGTGTCAGACCAGCTGTCTCAGACCGTCTGTCTCAGACCGTCTGCCTCAGACCGTCCGTCTCAGACCGTCCGTCTCAGACCGTCTGTCTCAGACCGTCTGTCTCAGACCGTCTGTCTCAGACCGTCTGTCTCAGACCGTCTGTCTCAGACCGTCTGTCTCAGAACGTCTATCTCGTCCCGTCGGTCTCAGACCGTCTGTCTCAGAACGTCTGTCTCAGACCGTCTGTCTCAGACCGTCTGTCTCAGACCGTCTGTCTCAGACCGTCTGTCTCAGACCGTCTGCCTCAGACCGTCTGTCTCAGACCGTCTGTCTCAGAACGTCTATCTCGTCCCGTCGGTCTCAGACCGTCTGTCTCAGAACGTCTATCTCGTCCCGTCGGTCTCAGACCGTCTGTCTCAGACCGTCTATCTCGTCCCGTCGGTCTCAGACCGTCTGTCTCAGACCGTCTGTCTCAGACCAGCTATCTCAGACCGTCTGTCTCAGACCGTCTGTCTCAGACCGTCTGTCTCAGACCGTCTGTCTTAGACCGTCTGTCTCACACCGTCTGTCTCAGACCGTCTGTCTCAGACCGTCTGTCTCAGAACGTCTATCTCGTCCCGTCGGTCTCAGGCCGTCTGTCTCAGACCAGCTGTCTCAGAACGTCTGTCACAGACTGTCTGTCTCAGACCGTCTGTCACAGACTGTCTGTCTCAGACCGTCTGCTCAGACCGTCTGTCTCAGACCGTCTGTCACAGACTGTCTGTCTCAGACCGCCTGTCTCAGACCGTCTGTCTGAGACCGTCTGTCCCAGACCGTCTGTCCCAGACCGTCTGTCTCACACCGTCTGTCTCAGACCGTCTGTCTCAGACCGTCCGTCTCAGACCGTCCGTCTCAGACCGTCCGTCTCAGACCGTCCGTCTCAGACCGTCCGTCTCAGACCGTCCGTCTCAGACCGTCCGTCTCAGACCGTCCGTCTCAGACCGTCCGTCTCAGACCGTCGGTCTCAGACCGTCTGTCTCAGACCGTCTGTCTCAGACCGTCTGTCTCAGAACGTCTATCTCGTCCCGTCGGTCTCAGACCGTCTGTGTCAGACCAGCTGTCTCAGACCGTCTGTCTCAGACCGTCTGCCTCAGACCGTCTGTTTCATACCGTCTGTCTCACACCGTCTGCCTCAGACCGTCTGTCTTAGACCGTCTGTCTCATACCGTCTGTCTCATACCGTCTGTCTCAGACCGTCTATCTCGTCCCGTCGGTCTTAGACCGTCTGTCTCACACCAGCTGTCTCAGACCGTCTGTCTCAGACCAGCTGTCTCAGACCGTCTGTATCAGACCGTCTATCTCGTCCCGTCTGTCTCAGAACTTCCGTCTCAGACCGTCTGATTCAGACGGTCTGTCTCAGAACGTCTGTCACAGACTGTCTGTTTCAGACCGTCTGTCTCAGACCGTCTGTCTGAGACCGTCTGTCTCAGACCGTCTGTCTCACACCGTCTGTCTCAGACCGTCTGTCTCAGACCGTCTGTCTCAGACCGTCTGTCTCAGACCGTCTGTCTCAGACCGTCTGTCTCAGACCGTCTGTCTCAGACCGTCTGTCTCAGACCGTCTGTCTCAGACCGTCTGTCTCAGACCGGCTGTCTCAGACCGTCTGTCTCAGACCGTCTGTCTCAGACCGTCCGTCTCAGACCGTCCGTCTCAGACCGTCTGTCTCAGACCGTCTGTCTCAGACCGTCTGTCTCAGACCGTCTGTCTCAGACCGTCTGTCTCAGACCGTATGTCTCAGACCGTCTGTCTCAGACCGTCCGTCTCAGACCGTCTGTCTCAGAACGTCTATCTCGTCCCGTCGGTATCAGACCGTCTGTCTCAGAACGTCTGTCTCAGACCGTCTGTCTCAGACCGTCTGTCTCAGACCGTCTGTCTCAGACCGTCTGCCTCAGACCGTCTGTCTCAGACCGTCTGTCTCAGAACGTCTATCTCGTCCCGTCGGTCTCAGACCGTCTGTCTCAGAACGTCTATCTCGTCCCGTCGGTCTCAGACCGTCTGTCTCAGAACGTCTATCTCGTCCCGTCGGTCTCAGACCGTCTGTCTCAGACCGTCTGTCTCAGACCAGCTATCTCAGACCGTCTGTCTCAGACCGTCTGTCTCAGACCGTCTGTCTTAGACCGTCTGTCTCACACCGTCTGTCTCAGACCGTCTGTCTCAGACCGTCTGTCTCAGACCGTCTGTCTCAGACCGTCTGTCTCAGACCGTCTGTCTCAGACCGTCTGTCTCAGACCGTCTGTCTCAGACCGTCTGTCTCACACCGTCTGTCTCAGACCGTCTGTCTCAGACCGTCTGTCTCAGACCGTCTGTCTCAGACCGTCTGTCTCAGACCGTCTGTCTCAGACCGTCTGTCTCAGACCGTCTGTCTCAGACCGTCTGTCTCAGAACGTCTATCTCGTCCCGTCGGTCTCAGACCGTCTGTCTCAGAACGTCTATCTCGTCCCGTCGGTCTCAGACCGTCTGTCTCAGAACGTCTATCTCGTCCCGTCGGTCTCAGGCCGTCTGTCTCAGACCAGCTGTCTCAGAACGTCTGTCACAGACTGTCTGTCTCAGACCGTCTGCTCAGACCGTCTGTCTCAGACCGTCTGTCTCATACCGTCCGTCTCAGACCGTCCGTCTCAGACCGTCCGTCTCAGACCGTCCGTCTCAGACCGTCCGTCTCAGACCGTCTGTCTCAGACCGTCTGTCTCAGACCGTCTGTCTCAGACCGTCTGTCTCAGAACGTCTATCTCGTCCCGTCGGTCTCAGACCGTCTGTGTCAGACCAGCTGTCTCAGACCGTCTGTCTCAGACCGTCTGCCTCAGACCGTCCGTCTCAGACCGTCCGTCTCATACCGTCCGTCTCAGACCGTCCGTCTCAGACCGTCCGTCTCAGACCGTCCGTCTCAGACCGTCCGTCTCAGACCGTCTGTCTCAGACCGTCTGTCTCAGACCGTCTGTCTCAGACCGTCTGTCTCAGAACGTCTATCTCGTCCCGTCGGTCTCAGACCGTCTGTGTCAGACCAGCTGTCTCAGACCGTCTGTCTCAGACCGTCTGCCTCAGACCGTCCGTCTCAGACCGTCCGTCTCAGACCGTCCGTCTCAGACCGTCTGTCTCAGACCGTCTGTCTCAGACCGTCTGTCTCAGACCGTCTGTCTCAGACCAGCTATCTCAGACCGTCTGTCTCAGACCGTCTGTCTCAGACCGTCTGTCTCAGACCGTCTGTCTTAGACCGTCTGTCTCACACCGTCTGTCTCACACCGTCTGTCTCAGACCGTCTGTCTCAGACCGTCTGTCTCAGACCGTCTGTCTCAGAACGTCTATCTCGTCCCGTCGGTCTCAGGCCGTCTGTCTCAGACCAGCTGTCTCAGAACGTCTGTCACAGACTGTCTGTCTCAGACCGTCTGCTCAGACCGTCTGTCTCAGACCGTCTGTCACAGACTGTCTGTCTCAGACCGTCTGTCTCAGACCGTCTGTCTGAGACCGTCTGTCTCAGACCGTCTGTCTCACACCGTCTGTCTCAGACCGTCCGTCCCAGACCGTCCGTCTCAGACCGTCCGTCTCATACCGTCCGTCTCAGACCGTCCGTCTCAGACCGTCCGTCTCAGACCGTCCGTCTCAGACCGTCCGTCTCAGACCGTCTGTCTCAGACCGTCTGTCTCAGACCGTCTGTCTCAGACCGTCTGTCTCAGAACGTCTATCTCGTCCCGTCGGTCTCAGACCGTCTGTGTCAGACCAGCTGTCTCAGACCGTCTGTCTCAGACCGTCTGCCTCAGACCGTCCGTCTCAGACCGTCCGTCTCAGACCGTCTGTCTCAGACCGTCTGTCTCAGACCGTCTGTCTCAGACCGTCTGTCTCAGACCGTCTGTCTCAGACCGTCTGTCTCAGACCGTCTGTCTCAGAACGTCTATCTCGTCCCGTCGGTCTCAGACCGTCTGTCTCAGAACGTCTGTCTCAGACCGTCTGTCTCAGACCGTCTGTCTCAGACCGTCTGTCTCAGACCGTCTGTCTCAGACCGTCTGCCTCAGACCGTCTGTCTCAGACCGTCTGTCTCAGAACGTCTATCTCGTCCCGTCGGTCTCAGACCGTCTGTCTCAGAACGTCTATCTCGTCCCGTCGGTCTCAGACCGTCTGTCTCAGACCGTCTATCTCGTCCCGTCGGTCTCAGACCGTCTGTCTCAGACCGTCTGTCTCAGACCAGCTATCTCAGACCGTCTGTCTCAGACCGTCTGTCTCAGACCGTCTGTCTCAGACCGTCTGTCTTAGACCGTCTGTCTCACACCGTCTGTCTCAGACCGTCTGTCTCAGACCGTCTGTCTCAGAACGTCTATCTCGTCCCGTCGGTCTCAGGCCGTCTGTCTCAGACCAGCTGTCTCAGAACGTCTGTCACAGACTGTCTGTGTCAGACCGTCTGTCACAGACTGTCTGTCTCAGACCGTCTGCTCAGACCGTCTGTCTCAGACCGTCTGTCACAGACCGTCTGTCTCAGACCGTCTGTCTCAGACCGTCTGTCTTAGACCGTCTGTCTCACACCGTCTGTCTCAGACCGTCTGTCTCAGACCGTCTGTCTCAGAACGTCTATCTCGTCCCGTCGGTCTCAGGCCGTCTGTCTCAGACCAGCTGTCTCAGAACGTCTGTCACAGACTGTCTGTCTCAGACCGTCTGTCACAGACTGTCTGTCTCAGACCGTCTGCTCAGACCGTCTGTCTCAGACCGTCTGTCACAGACTGTCTGTCTCAGACCGCCTGTCTCAGACCGTCTGTCTGAGACCGTCTGTCCCAGACCGTCTGTCTCACACCGTCTGTCTCAGACCGTCTGTCTCAGACCGTCCGTCTCAGACCGTCCGTCTCAGACCGTCCGTCTCAGACCGTCCGTCTCAGACCGTCCGTCTCAGACCGTCCGTCTCAGACCGTCCGTCTCAGACCGTCCGTCTCAGACCGTCCGTCTCAGACCGTCGGTCTCAGACCGTCTGTCTCAGACCGTCTGTCTCAGACCGTCTGTCTCAGACCGTCTGTCTCAGAACGTCTATCTCGTCCCGTCGGTCTCAGACCGTCTGTGTCAGACCAGCTGTCTCAGACCGTCTGTCTCAGACCGTCTGACTCAGACCGTCTGTTTCATACCGTCTGTCTCACACCGTCTGCCTCAGACCGTCTGTCTTAGACCGTCTGTCTCATACCGTCTGTCTCATACCGTCTGTCTCAGACCGTCTATCTCGTCCCGTCGGTCTTAGACCGTCTGTCTCACACCAGCTGTCTCAGACCGTCTGTCTCAGACCAGCTGTCTCAGACCGTCTGTGTCAGACCAGCTGTCTCAGACCGTCTGTCTCAGACCGTCTGCCTCAGACCGTCCGTCTCAGACCGTCCGTCTCAGACCGTCTGTCTCAGACCGTCTGTCTCAGACCGTCTGTCTCAGACCGTCTGTCTCAGACCGTCTGTCTCAGACCAGCTATCTCAGACCGTCTGTCTCAGACCGTCTGTCTCAGACCGTCTGTCTCAGACCGTCTGTCTTAGACCGTCTGTCTCACACCGTCTGTCTCAGACCGTCTGTCTCAGACCGTCTGTCTCAGACCGTCTGTCTCAGAACGTCTATCTCGTCCCGTCGGTCTCAGGCCGTCTGTCTCAGACCAGCTGTCTCAGAACGTCTGTCACAGACTGTCTGTCTCAGACCGTCTGCTCAGACCGTCTGTCTCAGACCGTCTGTCACAGACTGTCTGTCTCAGACCGTCTGTCTCAGACCGTCTGTCTGAGACCGTCTGTCTCAGACCGTCTGTCTCACACCGTCTGTCTCAGACCGTCCGTCCCAGACCGTCCGTCTCAGACCGTCCGTCTCATACCGTCCGTCTCAGACCGTCCGTCTCAGACCGTCCGTCTCAGACCGTCCGTCTCAGACCGTCCGTCTCAGACCGTCTGTCTCAGACCGTCTGTCTCAGACCGTCTGTCTCAGACCGTCTGTCTCAGAACGTCTATCTCGTCCCGTCGGTCTCAGACCGTCTGTGTCAGACCAGCTGTCTCAGACCGTCTGTCTCAGACCGTCTGCCTCAGACCGTCCGTCTCAGACCGTCCGTCTCAGACCGTCTGTCTCAGACCGTCTGTCTCAGACCGTCTGTCTCAGACCGTCTGTCTCAGACCGTCTGTCTCAGACCGTCTGTCTCAGAACGTCTATCTCGTCCCGTCGGTCTCAGACCGTCTGTCTCAGAACGTCTGTCTCAGACCGTCTGTCTCAGACCGTCTGTCTCAGACCGTCTGTCTCAGACCGTCTGTCTCAGACCGTCTGCCTCAGACCGTCTGTCTCAGACCGTCTGTCTCAGAACGTCTATCTCGTCCCGTCGGTCTCAGACCGTCTGTCTCAGAACGTCTATCTCGTCCCGTCGGTCTCAGACCGTCTGTCTCAGACCGTCTATCTCGTCCCGTCGGTCTCAGACCGTCTGTCTCAGACCGTCTGTCTCAGACCAGCTATCTCAGACCGTCTGTCTCAGACCGTCTGTCTCAGACCGTCTGTCTCAGACCGTCTGTCTTAGACCGTCTGTCTCACACCGTCTGTCTCAGACCGTCTGTCTCAGACCGTCTGTCTCAGAACGTCTATCTCGTCCCGTCGGTCTCAGGCCGTCTGTCTCAGACCAGCTGTCTCAGAACGTCTGTCACAGACTGTCTGTCTCAGACCGTCTGTCACAGACTGTCTGTCTCAGACCGTCTGCTCAGACCGTCTGTCTCAGACCGTCTGTCACAGACTGTCTGTCTCAGACCGCCTGTCTCAGACCGTCTGTCTGAGACCGTCTGTCCCAGACCGTCTGTCCCAGACCGTCTGTCTCACACCGTCTGTCTCAGACCGTCTGTCTCAGACCGTCCGTCTCAGACCGTCCGTCTCAGACCGTCCGTCTCAGACCGTCCGTCTCAGACCGTCCGTCTCAGACCGTCCGTCTCAGACCGTCCGTCTCAGACCGTCCGTCTCAGACCGTCCGTCTCAGACCGTCGGTCTCAGACCGTCTGTCTCAGACCGTCTGTCTCAGACCGTCTGTCTCAGACCGTCTGTCTCAGAACGTCTATCTCGTCCCGTCGGTCTCAGACCGTCTGTGTCAGACCAGCTGTCTCAGACCGTCTGTCTCAGACCGTCTGCCTCAGACCGTCTGTTTCATACCGTCTGTCTCACACCGTCTGCCTCAGACCGTCTGTCTTAGACCGTCTGTCTCATACCGTCTGTCTCATACCGTCTGTCTCAGACCGTCTATCTCGTCCCGTCGGTCTTAGACCGTCTGTCTCACACCAGCTGTCTCAGACCGTCTGTCTCAGACCAGCTGTCTCAGACCGTCTGTATCAGACCGTCTATCTCGTCCCGTCTGTCTCAGAACTTCCGTCTCAGACCGTCTGATTCAGACGGTCTGTCTCAGAACGTCTGTCACAGACTGTCTGTTTCAGACCGTCTGTCTCAGACCGTCTGTCTGAGACCGTCTGTCTCAGACCGTCTGTCTCACACCGTCTGTCTCAGACCGTCTGTCTCAGACCGTCTGTCTCAGACCGTCTGTCTCAGACCGTCTGTCTCAGACCGTCTGTCTCAGACCGTCTGTCTCAGACCGTCTGTCTCAGACCGTCTGTCTCAGACCGTCTGTCTCAGACCGGCTGTCTCAGACCGTCTGTCTCAGACCGTCTGTCTCAGACCGTCCGTCTCAGACCGTCCGTCTCAGACCGTCTGTCTCAGACCGTCTGTCTCAGACCGTCTGTCTCAGACCGTCTGTCTCAGACCGTCTGTCTCAGACCGTATGTCTCAGACCGTCTGTCTCAGACCGTCCGTCTCAGACCGTCTGTCTCAGAACGTCTATCTCGTCCCGTCGGTATCAGACCGTCTGTCTCAGAACGTCTGTCTCAGACCGTCTGTCTCAGACCGTCTGTCTCAGACCGTCTGTCTCAGACCGTCTGCCTCAGACCGTCTGTCTCAGACCGTCTGTCTCAGAACGTCTATCTCGTCCCGTCGGTCTCAGACCGTCTGTCTCAGAACGTCTATCTCGTCCCGTCGGTCTCAGACCGTCTGTCTCAGAACGTCTATCTCGTCCCGTCGGTCTCAGACCGTCTGTCTCAGACCGTCTGTCTCAGACCAGCTATCTCAGACCGTCTGTCTCAGACCGTCTGTCTCAGACCGTCTGTCTTAGACCGTCTGTCTCACACCGTCTGTCTCAGACCGTCTGTCTCAGACCGTCTGTCTCAGACCGTCTGTCTCAGACCGTCTGTCTCAGACCGTCTGTCTCAGACCGTCTGTCTCAGACCGTCTGTCTCAGACCGTCTGTCTCACACCGTCTGTCTCAGACCGTCTGTCTCAGACCGTCTGTCTCAGACCGTCTGTCTCAGACCGTCTGTCTCAGACCGTCTGTCTCAGACCGTCTGTCTCAGACCGTCTGTCTCAGACCGTCTGTCTCAGAACGTCTATCTCGTCCCGTCGGTCTCAGACCGTCTGTCTCAGAACGTCTATCTCGTCCCGTCGGTCTCAGACCGTCTGTCTCAGAACGTCTATCTCGTCCCGTCGGTCTCAGGCCGTCTGTCTCAGACCAGCTGTCTCAGAACGTCTGTCACAGACTGTCTGTCTCAGACCGTCTGCTCAGACCGTCTGTCTCAGACCGTCTGTCTCAGAACTTCCGTCTCAGACCGTCTGATTCAGACGGTCTGTCTCAGAACTTCCGTCTCAGACCGTCTGATTCAGACGGTCTGTCTCAGAACGTCTGTCACAGACTGTCTGTTTCAGACCGTCTGTCTCAGACCGTCTGTCTGAGACCGTCTGTCTCAGACCGTCTGTCTCACACCGTCTGTCTCAGACCGTCTGTCTCAGACCGTCTGTCTCAGACCGTCTGTCTCAGACCGTCTGTCTCAGACCGTCTGTCTCAGACCGTCTGTCTCAGACCGTCTGTCTCAGACCGTCTGTCTCAGACCGTCTGTCTCAGACCGTCCGTCTCAGACCGTCCGTCTCAGACCGTCCGTCTCAGACCGTCCGTCTCAGACCGTCCGTCTCAGACCGTCTGTCTCAGACCGTCTGTCTCAGACCGTCTGTCTCAGACCGTCTGTCTCAGACCGTCTGTCTCAGACCGTATGTCTCAGACCGTCTGTCTCAGACCGTCCGTCTCAGACCGTCTGTCTCAGAACGTCTATCTCGTCCCGTCTGTCTCAGACCGTCTGTCTCAGAACGTCTATCTCGTCCCGTCGGTCTCAGACCGTCTGTCTCAGAACGTCTGTCTCAGACCGTCTGTCTCAGACCGTCTGTCTCAGACCGTCTGTCTCAGACCGTCTGCCTCAGACCGTCTGTCTCAGACCGTCTGTCTCAGAACGTCTATCTCGTCCCGTCGGTCTCAGACCGTCTGTCTCAGAACGTCTATCTCGTCCCGTCGGTCTCAGACCGTCTGTCTCAGACCGTCTGTCTCAGACCAGCTATCTCAGACCGTCTGTCTCAGACCGTCTGTCTCAGACCGTCTGTCTTAGACCGTCTGTCTCACACCGTCTGTCTCAGACCGTCTGTCTCAGACCGTCTGTCTCAGACCGTCTGTCTCAGACCGTCTGTCTCAGACCGTCTGTCTGAGAACGTCTATCTCGTCCCGTCGGTCTCAGGCCGTCTGTCTCAGACCAGCTGTCTCAGAACGTCTGTCACAGACTGTCTGTCTCAGACCGTCTGCTCAGACCGTCTGTCTCAGACCGTCTGTCTCAGAACTTCCGTCTCAGACCGTCTGATTCAGACGGTCTGTCTCAGAACTTCCGTCTCAGACCGTCTGATTCAGACGGTCTGTCTCAGAACGTCTGTCACAGACTGTCTGTTTCAGACCGTCTGTCTCAGACCGTCTGTCTGAGACCGTCTGTCCCAGACCGTCTGTCTCAGACCGTCTGCCTCAGACCGTCTGTTTCATACCGTCTGTCTCACACCGTCTGCCTCAGACCGTCTGTCTCAGACCGTCTGTCTCATACCGTCTGTCTCATACCGTCTGTCTCAGACCGTCTATCTCGTCCCGTCGGTCTTAGACCGTCTGTCTCACACCAGCTGTCTCAGACTGTCTGTCTCAGACCGTCTGTCTCAGACCGTCTGTCTGAGACCGTCTGTCTCAGACCGTCTGTCTCACACCGTCTGTCTCAGACCGTCTGTCTCAGACCGTCTGTCTCAGACCGTCTGTCTCAGACCGTCTGTCTCAGACCGGCTGTCTCAGACCGTCTGTCTCAGACCGTCTGTCTCAGACCGTCTGTCTCAGACCGTCTGTCTCCGACCGTCTGTCTCAGACCGTCTGTCTCAGACCGTCTGTCTCAGACCGTCTGTCTCAGACCGTCTGTCTCAGACCGTCTGTCTCAGACCGTCTGTCTCAGACCGTCTGTCTCAGACCGTCTGTCTCAGACCGTCTGTCTCAGACCGTCTGTCTCACACCGCCTGTCTCAGACCGTCTGTCTCACACCGTCTGTCTCAGACCGTCTGTCGCAGACCGTCCGTCTCAGACCGTCCGTCTCAGACCGTCTGTCTCAGACCGTCTGTCTCAGACCGTCTGTCTCAGACCGTCTGTCTCAGACCGTCTGTCTCAGAACGTCTATCTCGTCCCGTCGGTCTCAGACCGTCTGTCTCAGAACGTCTGTCTCCGACCGTCTGTCTCAGACCGTCTGTCTCAGACCGTCTGTCTCAGACCGTCTGTCTCAGACCGTCTGCCTCAGACCGTCTGTCTCAGACCGTCTGTCTCAGAACGTCTATCTCGTCCCGTCGGTCTCAGACCGTCTGTCTCAGAACGTCTATCTCGTCCCGTCGGTCTCAGACCGTCTGTCTCAGAACGTCTATCTCGTCCCGTCGGTCTCAGACCGTCTGTCTCAGACCGTCTGTCTCAGACCAGCTATCTCAGACCGTCTGTCTCAGACCGTCTGTCTCAGACCGTCTGTCTCAGACCGTCTGTCTTAGACCGTCTGTCTCACACCGTCTGTCTCAGACCGTCTGTCTCAGACCGTCTGTCTCAGACCGTCTGTCTCAGAACGTCTATCTCGTCCCGTCGGTCTCAGGCCGTCTGTCTCAGACCAGCTGTCTCAGAACGTCTGTCACAGACTGTCTGTCTCAGACCGTCTGCTCAGACCGTCTGTCTCAGACCGTCTGTCACAGACTGTCTGTCTCAGACCGTCTGTCTCAGACCGTCTGTCTGAGACCGTCTGTCTCAGACCGTCTGTCTCACACCGTCTGTCTCAGACCGTCCGTCCCAGACCGTCCGTCTCAGACCGTCCGTCTCATACCGTCCGTCTCAGACCGTCCGTCTCAGACCGTCCGTCTCAGACCGTCCGTCTCAGACCGTCCGTCTCAGACCGTCTGTCTCAGACCGTCTGTCTCAGACCGTCTGTCTCAGACCGTCTGTCTCAGAACGTCTATCTCGTCCCGTCGGTCTCAGACCGTCTGTGTCAGACCAGCTGTCTCAGACCGTCTGTCTCAGACCGTCTGCCTCAGACCGTCCGTCTCAGACCGTCCGTCTCAGACCGTCCGTCTCAGACCGTCTGTCTCAGACCGTCTGTCTCAGACCGTCTGTCTCAGACCGTCTGTCTCAGACCGTCTGTCTCAGACCGTCTGTCTCAGAACGTCTATCTCGTCCCGTCGGTCTCAGACCGTCTGTCTCAGAACGTCTGTCTCAGACCGTCTGTCTCAGACCGTCTGTCTCAGACCGTCTGTCTCAGACCGTCTGTCTCAGACCGTCTGCCTCAGACCGTCTGTCTCAGACCGTCTGTCTCAGAACGTCTATCTCGTCCCGTCGGTCTCAGACCGTCTGTCTCAGAACGTCTATCTCGTCCCGTCGGTCTCAGACCGTCTGTCTCAGACCGTCTATCTCGTCCCGTCGGTCTCAGACCGTCTGTCTCAGACCGTCTGTCTCAGACCAGCTATCTCAGACCGTCTGTCTCAGACCGTCTGTCTCAGACCGTCTGTCTCAGACCGTCTGTCTTAGACCGTCTGTCTCACACCGTCTGTCTCAGACCGTCTGTCTCAGACCGTCTGTCTCAGAACGTCTATCTCGTCCCGTCGGTCTCAGGCCGTCTGTCTCAGACCAGCTGTCTCAGAACGTCTGTCACAGACTGTCTGTCTCAGACCGTCTGTCACAGACTGTCTGTCTCAGACCGTCTGCTCAGACCGTCTGTCTCAGACCGTCTGTCACAGACTGTCTGTCTCAGACCGCCTGTCTCAGACCGTCTGTCTGAGATCGCCTGTCCCAGACCGTCTGTCTCACACCGTCTGTCTCAGACCGTCTGTCTCAGACCGTCCGTCTCAGACCGTCCGTCTCAGACCGTCCGTCTCAGACCGTCCGTCTCAGACCGTCCGTCTCAGACCGTCCGTCTCAGACCGTCCGTCTCAGACCGTCCGTCTCAGACCGTCGGTCTCAGACCGTCTGTCTCAGACCGTCTGTCTCAGACCGTCTGTCTCAGACCGTCTGTCTCAGAACGTCTATCTCGTCCCGTCGGTCTCAGACCGTCTGTGTCAGACCAGCTGTCTCAGACCGTCTGTCTCAGACCGTCTGCCTCAGACCGTCTGTTTCATACCGTCTGTCTCACACCGTCTGCCTCAGACCGTCTGTCTTAGACCGTCTGTCTCATACCGTCTGTCTCATACCGTCTGTCTCAGACCGTCTATCTCGTCCCGTCGGTCTTAGACCGTCTGTCTCACACCAGCTGTCTCAGACCGTCTGTCTCAGACCAGCTGTCTCAGACCGTCTGTATCAGACCGTCTATCTCGTCCCGTCTGTCTCAGAACTTCCGTCTCAGACCGTCTGATTCAGACGGTCTGTCTCAGAACGTCTGTCACAGACTGTCTGTTTCAGACCGTCTGTCTCAGACCGTCTGTCTGAGACCGTCTGTCTCAGACCGTCTGTCTCACACCGTCTGTCTCTGACCGTCTGTCTCAGACCGTCTGTCTCAGACCGGCTGTCTCAGACCGTCTGTCTCAGACCGTCTGTCTCAGACCGTCTGTCTCAGACCGTCTGTCTCCGACCGTCTGTCTCAGACCGTCTGTCTCAGACCGTCTGTCTCAGACCGTCTGTCTCAGACCGTCTGTCTCAGACCGTCTGTCTCAGACCGTCTGTCTCAGACCGTCTGTCTCAGACCGTCTGTCTCACACCGCCTGTCTCAGACCGTCTGTCTCACACCGTCTGTCTCAGACCGTCTGTCTCAGACCGTCCGTCTCAGACCGTCCGTCTCAGACCGTCTGTCTCAGACCGTCTGTCTCAGACCGTCTGTCTCAGACCGTCTGTCTCAGACCGTCTGTCTCAGACCGTCTGTCTCAGAACGTCTATCTCGTCCCGTCGGTCTCAGACCGTCTGTCTCAGAACGTCTGTCTCCGACCGTCTGTCTCAGACCGTCTGTCTCAGACCGTCTGTCTCAGACCGTCTGTCTCAGACCGTCTGCCTCAGACCGTCTGTCTCAGACCGTCTGTCTCAGAACGTCTATCTCGTCCCGTCGGTCTCAGACCGTCTGTCTCAGAACGTCTATCTCGTCCCGTCGGTCTCAGACCGTCTGTCTCAGAACGTCTATCTCGTCCCGTCGGTCTCAGACCGTCTGTCTCAGACCGTCTGTCTCAGACCAGCTATCTCAGACCGTCTGTCTCAGACCGTCTGTCTCAGACCGTCTGTCTCAGACCGTCTGTCTTAGACCGTCTGTCTCACACCGTCTGTCTCAGACCGTCTGTCTCAGACCGTCTGTCTCAGAACGTCTGTCTCAGAACGTCTATCTCGTCCCGTCGGTCTCAGGCCGTCTGTCTCAGACCAGCTGTCTCAGAACGTCTGTCACAGACTGTCTGTCTCAGACCGTCTGCTCAGACCGTCTGTCTCAGACCGTCTGTCACAGACTGTCTGTCTCAGACCGTCTGTCTCAGACCGTCTGTCTGAGACCGTCTGTCTCAGACCGTCTGTCTCACACCGTCTGTCTCAGACCGTCCGTCCCAGACCGTCTGATTCAGACGGTCTGTCTCAGAACGTCTGTCACAGACTGTCTGTTTCAGACCGTCTGTCTCAGACCGTCTGTCTGAGACCGTCTGTCTCAGACCGTCTGTCTCACACCGTCTGTCTCAGATCGTCTGTCTCAGACCGTCTGTCTCAGACCGTCTGTCTCAGACCGTCTGTCTCAGACCGTCTGTCTCAGACCGTCTGTCTCAGACCGTCTGTCTCAGACCGTCTGTCTCAGACCGTCTGTCTCAGACCGTCTGTCTCAGACCGGCTGTCTCAGACCGTCTGTCTCAGACCGTCTGTCTCAGACCGTCCGTCTCAGACCGTCCGTCTCAGACCGTCTGTCTCAGACCGTCTGTCTCAGACCGTCTGTCTCAGACCGTCTGCCTCAGACCGTCTGTCTCAGACAGTATGTCTCAGACCGTCTGTCTCAGACCGTCCGTCTCAGACCGTCTGTCTCAGAACGTCTATCTCGTCCCGTCGGTATCAGACCGTCTGTCTCAGAACGTCTGTCTCAGACCGTCTGTCTCAGACCGTCTGTCTCAGACCGTCTGTCTCAGACCGTCTGCCTCAGACCGTCTGTCTCAGACCGTCTGTCTCAGAACGTCTATCTCGTCCCGTCGGTCTCAGACCGTCTGTCTCAGAACGTCTATCTCGTCCCGTCGGTCTCAGACCGTCTGTCTCAGAACGTCTATCTCGTCCCGTCGGTCTCAGACCGTCTGTCTCAGACCGTCTGTCTCAGACCGTCTGTCTCAGACCAGCTATCTCAGACCGTCTGTCTCAGACCGTCTGTCTCAGACCGTCTGTCTTAGACCGTCTGTCTCACACCGTCTGTCTCAGACCGTCTGTCTCAGACCGTCTGTCTCAGACCGTCTGTCTCAGACCGTCTGTCTCAGACCGTCTGTCTCAGACCGTCTGTCTCAGACCGTCTGTCTCACACCGTCTGTCTCAGACCGTCTGTCTCAGACCGTCTGTCTCAGACCGTCTGTCTCAGACCGTCTGTCTCAGACCGTCTGTCTCAGACCGTCTGTCTCAGACCGTCTGTCTCAGAACGTCTATCTCGTCCCGTCGGTCTCAGACCGTCTGTCTCAGAACGTCTATCTCGTCCCGTCGGTCTCAGACCGTCTGTCTCAGAACGTCTATCTCGTCCCGTCGGTCTCAGGCCGTCTGTCTCAGACCAGCTGTCTCAGAACGTCTGTCACAGACTGTCTGTCTCAGACCGTCTGCTCAGACCGTCTGTCTCAGACCGTCTGTCTCAGAACTTCCGTCTCAGACCGTCTGATTCAGACGGTCTGTCTCAGAACTTCCGTCTCAGACCGTCTGATTCAGACGGTCTGTCTCAGAACGTCTGTCACAGACTGTCTGTTTCAGACCGTCTGTCTCAGACCGTCTGTCTGAGACCGTCTGTCTCAGACCGTCTGTCTCACACCGTCTGTCTCAGACCGTCTGTCTCAGACCGTCTGTCTCAGACCGTCTGTCTCAGACCGTCTGTCTCAGACCGTCTGTCTCAGACCGTCTGTCTCAGACCGTCTGTCTCAGACCGTCTGTCTCAGACCGTCCGTCTCAGACCGTCCGTCTCAGACCGTCTGTCTCAGACCGTCTGTCTCAGACCGTCTGTCTCAGACCGTCTGTCTCAGACCGTCTGTCTCAGACCGTCTGTCTCAGACCGTCTGTCTCAGACCGTATGTCTCAGACCGTCTGTCTCAGACCGTCCGTCTCAGACCGTCTGTCTCAGAACGTCTATCTCGTCCCGTCTGTCTCAGACCGTCTGTCTCAGAACGTCTATCTCGTCCCGTCGGTCTCAGGCCGTCTGTCTCAGACCAGCTGTCTCAGAACGTCTGTCACAGACTGTCTGTCTCAGACCGTCTGCTCAGACCGTCTGTCTCAGACCGTCTGTCACAGACTGTCTGTCTCAGACCGTCTGTCTCAGACCGTCTGTCTGAGACCGTCTGTCTCAGACCGTCTGTCTCACACCGTCTGTCTCAGACCGTCCGTCCCAGACCGTCCGTCTCAGACCGTCCGTCTCATACCGTCCGTCTCAGACCGTCCGTCTCAGACCGTCCGTCTCAGACCGTCCGTCTCAGACCGTCCGTCTCAGACCGTCTGTCTCAGACCGTCTGTCTCAGACCGTCTGTCTCAGACCGTCTGTCTCAGAACGTCTATCTCGTCCCGTCGGTCTCAGACCGTCTGTGTCAGACCAGCTGTCTCAGACCGTCTGTCTCAGACCGTCTGCCTCAGACCGTCCGTCTCAGACCGTCCGTCTCAGACCGTCTGTCTCAGACCGTCTGTCTCAGACCGTCTGTCTCAGACCGTCTGTCTCAGACCGTCTGTCTCAGACCGTCTGTCTCAGAACGTCTATCTCGTCCCGTCGGTCTCAGACCGTCTGTCTCAGAACGTCTGTCTCAGACCGTCTGTCTCAGACCGTCTGTCTCAGACCGTCTGTCTCAGACCGTCTGTCTCAGACCGTCTGCCTCAGACCGTCTGTCTCAGACCGTCTGTCTCAGAACGTCTATCTCGTCCCGTCGGTCTCAGACCGTCTGTCTCAGAACGTCTATCTCGTCCCGTCGGTCTCAGACCGTCTGTCTCAGACCGTCTATCTCGTCCCGTCGGTCTCAGACCGTCTGTCTCAGACCGTCTGTCTCAGACCAGCTATCTCAGACCGTCTGTCTCAGACCGTCTGCCTCAGACCGTCTGTCTCAGACCGTCTGTCTTAGACCGTCTGTCTCACACCGTCTGTCTCAGACCGTCTGTCTCAGACCGTCTGTCTCAGAACGTCTATCTCGTCCCGTCGGTCTCAGGCCGTCTGTCTCAGACCAGCTGTCTCAGAACGTCTGTCACAGACTGTCTGTCTCAGACCGTCTGTCACAGACTGTCTGTCTCAGACCGTCTGCTCAGACCGTCTGTCTCAGACCGTCTGTCACAGACTGTCTGTCTCAGACCGCCTGTCTCAGACCGTCTGTCTGAGACCGTCTGTCCCAGACCGTCTGTCTCACACCGTCTGTCTCAGACCGTCTGTCTCAGACCGTCCGTCTCAGACCGTCCGTCTCAGACCGTCCGTCTCAGACCGTCCGTCTCAGACCGTCCGTCTCAGACCGTCCGTCTCAGACCGTCCGTCTCAGACCGTCCGTCTCAGACCGTCCGTCTCAGACCGTCGGTCTCAGACCGTCTGTCTCAGACCGTCTGTCTCAGACCGTCTGTCTCAGACCGTCTGTCTCAGACCGTCTGTCTCAGAACGTCTATCTCGTCCCGTCGGTCTCAGACCGTCTGTGTCAGACCAGCTGTCTCAGACCGTCTGTCTCAGACCGTCTGCCTCAGACCGTCTGTTTCATACCGTCTGTCTCACACCGTCTGCCTCAGACCGTCTGTCTTAGACCGTCTGTCTCATACCGTCTGTCTCATACCGTCTGTCTCAGACCGTCTATCTCGTCCCGTCGGTCTTAGACCGTCTGTCTCACACCAGCTGTCTCAGACCGCCTGTCTCAGACCAGCTGTCTCAGACCGTCTGTATCAGACCGTCTATCTCGTCCCGTCTGTCTCAGAACTTCCGTCTCAGACCGTCTGATTCAGACGGTCTGTCTCAGAACGTCTGTCACAGACTGTCTGTTTCAGACCGTCTGTCTCAGACCGTCTGTCTGAGACCGTCTGTCTCAGACCGTCTGTCTCACACCGTCTGTCTCAGACCGTCTGTCTCAGACCGTCTGTCTCAGACCGTCTGTCTCAGACCGTCTGTCTCAGACCGTCTGTCTCAGACCGTCTGTCTCAGACCGTCTGTCTCAGACCGTCTGTCTCAGACCGTCTGTCTCAGACCGTCTGTCTCAGACCGGCTGTCTCAGACCGTCTGTCTCAGACCGTCTGTCTCAGACCGTCCGTCTCAGACCGTCCGTCTCAGACCGTCCGTCTCAGACCGTCTGTCTCAGACCGTCTGTCTCAGACCGTCTGTCTCAGACCGTCTGTCTCAGACCGTATGTCTCAGACCGTCTGTCTCAGACCGTCCGTCTCAGACCGTCTGTCTCAGAACGTCTATGTCGTCCCGTCGGTCTCAGACCGTCTGTCTCAGAACGTCTGTCTCAGACCGTCTGTCTCAGACCGTCTGTCTCAGACCGTCTGTCTCAGACCGTCTGCCTCAGACCGTCTGTCTCAGACCGTCTGTCTCAGAACGTCTATCTCGTCCCGTCGGTCTCAGACCGTCTGTCTCAGAACGTCTATCTCGTCCCGTCGGTCTCAGACCGTCTGTCTCAGAACGTCTATCTCGTCCCGTCGGTCTCAGACCGTCTGTCTCAGACCGTCTGTCTCAGACCAGCTATCTCAGACCGTCTGTCTCAGACCGTCTGTCTCAGACCGTCTGTCTTAGACCGTCTGTCTCACACCGTCTGTCTCAGACCGTCTGTCTCAGACCGTCTGTCTCAGACCGTCTGTCTCAGACCGTCTGTCTCAGACCGTCTGTCTCAGACCGTCTGTCTCAGACCGTCTGTCTCACACCGTCTGTCTCAGACCGTCTGTCTCAGACCGTCTGTCTCAGACCGTCTGTCTCAGACCGTCTGTCTCAGACCGTCTGTCTCAGACCGTCTGTCTCAGAACGTCTATCTCGTCCCGTCGGTCTCAGACCGTCTGTCTCAGAACGTCTGTCTCGTCCCGTCGGTCTCAGACCGTCTGTCTCAGAACGTCTATCTCGTCCCGTCGGTCTCAGGCCGTCTGTCTCAGACCAGCTGTCTCAGAACGTCTGTCACAGACTGTCTGTCTCAGACCGTCTGCTCAGACCGTCTGTCTCAGACCGTCTGTCTCAGAACTTCCGTCTCAGACCGTCTGATTCAGACGGTCTGTCTCAGAACTTCCGTCTCAGACCGTCTGATTCAGACGGTCTGTCTCAGAACGTCTGTCACAGACTGTCTGTTTCAGACCGTCTGTCTCAGACCGTCTGTCTGAGACCGTCTGTCTCAGACCGTCTGTCTCAGACCGTCCGTCTCAGACCGTCCGTCTCAGACCGTCTGTCTCAGACCGTCTGTCTCAGACCGTCTGTCTCAGACCGTCTGTCTCAGACCGTCTGTCTCAGACCGTCTGTCTCAGACCGTATGTCTCAGACCGTCTGTCTCAGACCGTCCGTCTCAGACCGTCTGTCTCAGAACGTCTATCTCGTCCCGTCGGTCTCAGACCGTCTGTCTCAGAACGTCTGTCTCAGACCGTCTGTCTCAGACCGTCTGTCTCAGACCGTCTGCCTCAGACCGTCTGTCTCAGACCGTCTGTCTCAGAACGTCTATCTCGTCCCGTCGGTCTCAGACCGTCTGTCTCAGAACGTCTATCTCGTCCCGTCGGTCTCAGACCGTCTGTCTCAGACCGTCTGTCTCAGACCGTCTGTCTCAGAACGTCTATCTCGTCCCGTCGGTCTCAGGCCGTCTGTCTCAGACCAGCTGTCTCAGAACGTCTGTCACAGACTGTCTGTCTCAGACCGTCTGCTCAGACCGTCTGTCTCAGACCGTCTGTCTCAGAACTTCCGTCTCAGACCGTCTGATTCAGACGGTCTGTCTCAGAACTTCCGTCTCAGACCGTCTGATTCAGACGGTCTGTCTCAGAACGTCTGTCACAGACTGTCTGTTTCAGACCGTCTGTCTCAGACCGTCTGTCTGAGACCGTCTGTCCCAGACCGTCTGTCTCAGACCGTCTGCCTCAGACCGTCTGTTTCATACCGTCTGTCTCACACCGTCTGCCTCAGACCGTCTGTCTTAGACCGTCTGTCTCATACCGTCTGTCTCATACCGTCTGTCTCAGACCGTCTATCTCGTCCCGTCGGTCTTAGACCGTCTGTCTCACACCAGCTGTCTCAGACTGTCTGTCTCAGACCGTCTGTCTCAGACCGTCTGTCTGAGACCGTCTGTCTCAGACCGTCTGTCTCACACCGTCTGTCTCAGACCGTCTGTCTCAGACCGTCTGTCTCAGACCGTCTGTCTCAGACCGTCTGTCTCAGACCGGCTGTCTCAGACCGTCTGTCTCAGACCGTCTGTCTCAGACCGTCTGTCTCAGACCGTCTGTCTCAGACCGTCTGTCTCCGACCGTCTGTCTCAGACCGTCTGTCTCAGACCGTCTGTCTCAGACCGTCTGTCTCAGACCGTCTGTCTCAGACCGTCTGTCTCAGACCGTCTGTCTCAGACCGTCTGTCTCAGACCGTCTGTCTCACACCGCCTGTCTCAGACCGTCTGTCTCACACCGTCTGTCTCAGACCGTCTGTCTCAGACCGTCCGTCTCAGACCGTCCGTCTCAGACCGTCTGTCTCAGACCGTCTGTCTCAGACCGTCTGTCTCAGACCGTCTGTCTCAGAACGTCTATCTCGTCCCGTCGGTCTCAGACCGTCTGTCTCAGAACGTCTGTCTCCGACCGTCTGTCTCAGACCGTCTGTCTCAGACCGTCTGTCTCAGACCGTCTGTCTCAGACCGTCTGCCTCAGACCGTCTGTCTCAGACCGTCTGTCTCAGAACGTCTATCTCGTCCCGTCGGTCTCAGACCGTCTGTCTCAGAACGTCTATCTCGTCCCGTCGGTCTCAGACCGTCTGTCTCAGACCGTCTGTCTCAGACCAGCTATCTCAGACCGTCTGTCTCAGACCGTCTGTCTCAGACCGTCTGTCTCAGACCGTCTGTCTTAGACCGTCTGTCTCACACCGTCTGTCTCAGACCGTCTGTCTCAGACCGTCTGTCTCAGACCGTCTGTCTCAGAACGTCTATCTCGTCCCGTCGGTCTCAGGCCGTCTGTCTCAGACCAGCTGTCTCAGAACGTCTGTCACAGACTGTCTGTCTCAGACCGTCTGCTCAGACCGTCTGTCTCAGACCGTCTGTCACAGACCGTCTGTCTCAGACCGTCTGTCTCAGACCGTCTGTCTCAGACCGTCTGCCTCAGACCGTCCGTCTCAGACCGTCCGTCTCAGACCGTCTGTCTCAGACCGTCTGTCTCAGACCGTCTGTCTCAGACCGTCTGTCTCAGACCGTCTGTCTCAGACCGTCTGTCTCAGACCGTCTGTCTCAGAACGTCTATCTCGTCCCGTCGGTCTCAGACCGTCTGTCTCAGAACGTCTGTCTCAGACCGTCTGTCTCAGACCGTCTGTCTCAGACCGTCTGTCTCAGACCGTCTGTCTCAGACCGTCTGCCTCAGACCGTCTGTCTCAGACCGTCTGTCTCAGAACGTCTATCTCGTCCCGTCGGTCTCAGACCGTCTGTCTCAGAACGTCTATCTCGTCCCGTCGGTCTCAGACCGTCTGTCTCAGACCGTCTATCTCGTCCCGTCGGTCTCAGACCGTCTGTCTCAGACCGTCTGTCTCAGACCAGCTATCTCAGACCGTCTGTCTCAGACCGTCTGTCTCAGAACGTCTATCTCGTCCCGTCGGTCTCAGACCGTCTGTCTCAGAACGTCTATCTCGTCCCGTCGGTCTCAGACCGTCTGTCTCAGACCGTCTGTCTCAGACCGTCTGTCTCAGAACGTCTATCTCGTCCCGTCGGTCTCAGGCCGTCTGTCTCAGACCAGCTGTCTCAGAACGTCTGTCACAGACTGTCTGTCTCAGACCGTCTGCTCAGACCGTCTGTCTCAGACCGTCTGTCACAGACTGTCTGTCTCAGACCGTCTGTCTCAGACCGTCTGTCTGAGACCGTCTGTCTCAGACCGTCTGTCTCACACCGTCGGTCTCAGACCGTCTGTCTCAGACCGTCCGTCTCAGACCGTCTGTCTTAGACCGTCTGTCTCACACCGTCTGTCTCAGACCGTCTGTCTCAGACCGTCTGTCTCAGACCGTCTGTCTCAGAACGTCTATCTCGTCCCGTCGGTCTCAGGCCGTCTGTCTCAGACCAGCTGTCTCAGAACGTCTGTCACAGACTGTCTGTCTCAGACCGTCTGCTCAGACCGTCTGTCTCAGACCGTCTGTCACAGACTGTCTGTCTCAGACCGTCTGTCTCAGACCGTCTGTCTGAGACCGTCTGTCTCAGACCGTCTGTCTCACACCGTCGGTCTCAGACCGTCTGTCTCAGACCGTCCGTCTCAGACCGTCCGTCTCAGACCGTCCGTCTCAGACCGTCCGTCTCAGACCGTCTGTCTCACACCGTCTGCCTCAGACCGTCTGTCTTAGACCGTCTGTCTCATACCGTCTGTCTCATACCGTCTGTCTCAGACCGTCTATCTCGTCCCGTCGGTCTTAGACCGTCTGTCTCACACCAGCTGTCTCAGACCGTCTGTCTCAGACCAGCTGTCTCAGACCGTCTGTCTCAGACCGTCTATCTCGTCCCGTCTGTCTCAGAACTTCCGTCTCAGACCGTCTGATTCAGACGGTCTGTCTCAGAACTTCCGTCTCAGACCGTCTGATTCAGACGGTCTGTCTCAGAACGTCTGTCACAGACTGTCTGTCTCAGACCGTCTGTCTCAGACCGTCTGTCTGAGACCGTCTGTCTCACACCGTCTGTCTCAGACCGCCTGTCTCAGACCGTCTGTCTCAGACCGTCTGTCTCAGAGCGTCTGTCTCAGACCGTCTGTCTCAGACCGGCTGTCTCAGACCGTCTGTCTCAGACCGTCTGTCTCAGACCGTCTGTCTCAGACCGTCTGTCTCAGACCGTCTGTCTCAGACCGTCTGTCTCAGACCGTCTGTCTCAGACCGTCTGTCTCAGACCGTCTGTCTCAGACCGTCTGTCTCAGACCGTCTGTCTCAGACCGTCTGTCTCAGACCGTCTGTCTCAGACCGTCTGTCTCAGACCGTCTGTCTGAGACCGTCTGTCTCAGACCGTCTGTCTCAGACCGTCTGTCTCAGACCGTCTATCTCGTCCCGTCTGTCTCAGAACGTCTATCTCGTCCCGTCGGTCTCACACCGTCTGTCTCAGACCAGCTGTCTCAGACCGTCTGTCTCAGACCGTCTGCCTCAGACCGTCTGTTTCATACCGTCTGTCTCACACCGTCTGTCTCAGACCGTCTGTCTTAGACCGTCTGTCTCATACCGTCTGTCTCATACCGTCTGTCTCAGACCGTCTATCTCGTCCCGTCGGTCTTAGACCGTCTGTCTCAGACCAGCTGTCTCAGGCCGTCTGTCTCAGACCGTCTATCTCGTCCCGTCTGTCTCAGAACTTCCGTCTCAGACCGTCTGATTCAGACGGTCTGTGTCAGAACTTCCGTCTCAGACCGTCTGATTCAGACCGTCTGATTCAGACGGTCTGTCTCAGAACGTCTGTCACAGACTGTCTGTCTCAGACCGTCTGTCTCAGACCGTCTGTCTGAGACCGTCTGTCTCAGACCGTCCGTCTCAGACCGTCCGTCTCAGACCGTCCGTCTCAGACCGTCCGTCTCAGACCGTCCGTCTCAGACCGTCCGTCTCAGACCGTCCGTCTCAGACCGTCCGTCTCAGACCGTCCGTCTCAGACCGTCCGTCTCAGACCGTCCGTCTCAGACCGTCTGTCTCAGACCGTCTGTCTCAGACCGTCTGTCTCAGACCGTCTGTCTCAGAACGTCTATCTCGTCCCGTCGGTCTCAGACCGTCTGTCTCAGAACGTCTGTCTCAGACCGTCTGTCTCAGACCGTCTGTCTCAGGCCGTCTGCCTCAGACCGTCTGTCTCAGACCGTCTGTCTCAGAACGTCTATCTCGTCCCGTCGGTCGCAGACCGTCTGTCTCAGAACGTCTATCTCGTCCCGTCGGTCTCAGACCGTCTGTCTCAGACCAGCTATCTCAGACCGTCTGTCTCAGACCGTCTGTCTCAGACCGTCTGTCTTAGACCGTCTGTCTCACACCGTCTGTCTCAGACCGTCTGTCTCACACCGCCTGTCTCAGACCGTCTGTCTCACACCGTCTGTCTCAGACCGTCTGTCTCAGACCGTCCGTCTCAGACCGTCCGTCTCAGACCGTCTGTCTCAGACCGTCTGTCTCAGACCGTCTGTCTCAGACCGTCTGTCTCAGACCGTCTGTCTCAGACCGTCTGTCTCAGACCGTCTGTCTCAGAACGTCTATCTCGTCCCGTCGGTCTCAGACCGTCTGTCTCAGAACGTCTGTCTCCGACCGTCTGTCTCAGACCGTCTGTCTCAGACCGTCTGTCTCAGACCGTCTGTCTCAGACCGTCTGCCTCAGACCGTCTGTCTCAGACCGTCTGTCTCAGAACGTCTATCTCGTCCCGTCGGTCTCAGACCGTCTGTCTCAGAACGTCTATCTCGTCCCGTCGGTCTCAGACCGTCTGTCTCAGAACGTCTATCTCGTCCCGTCGGTCTCAGACCGTCTGTCTCAGACCGTCTGTCTCAGACCAGCTATCTCAGACCGTCTGTCTCAGACCGTCTGTCTCAGACCGTCTGTCTCAGACCGTCTGTCTTAGACCGTCTGTCTCACACCGTCTGTCTCAGACCGTCTGTCTCAGACCGTCTGTCTCAGACCGTCTGTCTCAGAACGTCTATCTCGTCCCGTCGGTCTCAGGCCGTCTGTCTCAGACCAGCTGTCTCAGAACGTCTGTCACAGATTGTCTGTCTCAGACCGTCTGCTCAGACCGTCTGTCTCAGACCGTCTGTCACAGACTGTCTGTCTCAGACCGTCTGTCTCAGACCGTCTGTCTGAGACCGTCTGTCTCAGACCGTCTGTCTCACACCGTCTGTCTCAGACCGTCTGTCTCAGACCGTCCGTCTCAGACCGTCCGTCTCAGACCGTCCGTCTCAGACCGTCCGTCTCAGACCGTCCGTCTCAGACCGTCCGTCTCAGACCGTCCGTCTCAGACCGTCCGTCTCAGACCGTCTGTCTCAGACCGTCTGTCTCAGACCGTCTGTCTCAGAACGTCTATCTCGTCCCGTCGGTCTCAGACCGTCTGTGTCAGACCAGCTGTCTCAGACCGTCTGTCTCAGACCGTCTGCCTCAGACCGTCCGTCTCAGACCGTCCGTCTCAGACCGTCGGTCTCAGACCGTCTGTCTCAGATCGTCTGTCTCAGACCGTCTGTCTCAGACCGTCTGTCTCAGACCGTCTGTCTCAGACCGTCTGTCTCAGACCGTCTGTCTCAGAACGTCTATCTCGTCCCGTCGGTCTCAGACCGTCTGTCTCAGAACGTCTGTCTCAGACCGTCCGTCTCAGACCGTCCGTCTCAGACCGTCCGTCTCAGACCGTCCGTCTCAGACCGTCCGTCTCAGACCGTCCGTCTCAGACCGTCCGTCTCAGACCGTCTATCTCGTCCCGTCGGTCTCAGACCGTCTGTGTCAGACCAGCTGTCTCAGACCGTCTGTCTCAGACCGTCTGCCTCAGACCGTCTGTTTCATACCGTCTGTCTCACACCGTCTGCCTCAGACCGTCTGTCTTAGACCGTCTGTCTCATACCGTCTGTCTCATACCGTCTGTCTCAGACCGTCTATCTCGTCCCGTCGGTCTTAGACCGTCTGTCTCACACCAGCTGTCTCAGACCGTCTGTCTCAGACCAGCTGTCTCAGACCGTCTGTATCAGACCGTCTATCTCGTCCCGTCTGTCTCAGAACTTCCGTCTCAGACCGTCTGATTCAGACGGTCTGTCTCAGAACTTCCGTCTCAGACCGTCTGATTCAGACGGTCTGTCTCAGAACGTCTGTCACAGACTGTCTGTTTCAGACCGTCTGTCTCAGACCGTCTGTCTGAGACCGTCTGTCTCAGACCGTCTGTCTCACACCGTCTGTCTCAGACCGTCTGTCTCAGACCGTCTGTCTCAGACCGTCTGTCTCAGACCGTCTGTCTCAGACCGTCTGTCTCAGACCGTCTGTCTCAGACCGGCTGTCTCAGACCGTCTGTCTCAGACCGTCCGTCTCAGACCGTCCGTCTCAGACCGTCCGTCTCAGACCGTCCGTCTCAGACCGTCTGTCTCAGACCGTCTGTCTCAGACCGTCTGTCTCAGACCGTCTGTCTCAGACCGTCTGTCTCAGACCGTATGTCTCAGACCGTCTGTCTCAGACCGTCCGTCTCAGACCGTCTGTCTCAGAACGTCTATCTCGTCCCGTCGGTCTCAGACCGTCTGTCTCAGAACGTCTGTCTCAGACCGTCTGTCTCAGACCGTCTGTCTCAGACCGTCTGTCTCAGACCGTCTGCCTCAGACCGTCTGTCTCAGACCGTCTGTCTCAGAACGTCTATCTCGTCCCGTCGGTCTCAGACCGTCTGTCTCAGAACGTCTATCTCGTCCCGTCGGTCTCAGACCGTCTGTCTCAGAACGTCTATCTCGTCCCGTCGGTCTCAGACCGTCTGTCTCAGACCGTCTGTCTCAGACCAGCTGTCTCAGACCGTCTGTCTTAGACCGTCTGTCTCATACCGTCTGTCTCATACCGTCTGTCTCAGACCGTCTATCTCGTCCCGTCGGTCTTAGACCGTCTGTCTCACACCAGCTGTCTCAGACCGTCTGTCTCAGACCAGCTGTCTCAGACCGTCTGTATCAGACCGTCTATCTCGTCCCGTCTGTCTCAGAACTTCCGTCTCAGACCGTCTGATTCAGACGGTCTGTCTCAGAACTTCCGTCTCAGACCGTCTGATTCAGACGGTCTGTCTCAGAACGTCTGTCACAGACTGTCTGTTTCAGACCGTCTGTCTCAGACCGTCTGTCTGAGACCGTCTGTCTCAGACCGTCTGTCTCACACCGTCTGTCTCAGACCGTCTGTCTCAGACCGTCTGTCTCAGACCGTCTGTCTCAGACCGTCTGTCTCAGACCGTCTGTCTCAGACCGTCTGTCTCAGACCGGCTGTCTCAGACCGTCTGTCTCAGACCGTCTGTCTCAGACGGTCCGTCTCAGACCGTCCGTCTCAGACCGTCTGTCTCAGACCGTCTGTCTCACACCGTCTGCCTCAGACCGTCTGTCTTAGACCGTCTGTCTCAGACCGTCTGTTTCATACCGTCTGTCTCACACCGTCTGTCTCAGGCCGTCTGCCTCAGACCGTCTGTCTCAGACCAGCTGTCTCAGACCGTCTGTCTCCGAACGTCTATCTCGTCCCGTCGGTCTCAGACCGTCTGTCTCAGACCGTCTGTCTCAGACCGTCTGTTTCATACCGTCTATGTCACACCGTCTGTCTCAGACCGTTTGTCTTAGACCGTCTGTCTCATACCGTCTGTCTCATACCGTCTGTCTCAGACCGTCTGTCTCGGACCGTCTGTCTGAGACCGTCTGTCTCAGACCGTCTGTCTCAGGCCGTCTGCCTCAGACCGTCTGTCTCAGACCGTCTATCTCGTCCCGTCTGTCTCAGAACGTCTATCTCGTCCCGTCGGTCTCAGACCGTCTGTCTCAGAACGTCTATCTCGTCCCGTCGGTCTCAGACCGTCTGTCTCAGACCGTCTGTCTCAGATCAGCTATCTCAGACCGTCTGTCTCAGACCGTCTGTCTCAGATCGTCTGTCTCAGACCGTCTGTCTCAGACCGTCTGTTTCATACCGTCTGTCTCACACCGTCTGTCTCAGACCGTCTGTCTTAGACCGTCTGTCTCATACCGTCTGTCTCAGACCGTCTGTCTCAGACCGTCTGTCTCAGACCGTCTGTCTCAGACCAGCTGCCTCAGACCGTCTCTCTCAGACCGTCCGTCTCAGACCGTCTGTTTCATACCGTCTGTCTCACACCGTCTGTCTCAGACTGTCTGCCTTAGACCGTCTGTCTCATACCGTCTGTCTCATACCGTCTGTCACAGACCGTCTATCTCGTCCCGTCGGTCTTAGACCGTCTGTCTCAGACCAGCTGTCACAGACCGTCTGTCTCAGACCGTCTGTCTCAGACCGTCTGTCTGAGACCGTCTGTCTCAGACCGTCTGTCTCAGACCGTCTGTCTCACACCGTCTGTCTCAGACCGTCTGTCATAGACCAGCTGTCTCAGACCGTCTGTCTCGGACCGTCTATCTCGTCCCGTCGGTGTCAGACCGTCTGTCTCAGACCAGCTGTCTCAGACCGTCTGTCTCGGACCGTCTGTCTCAGACCGTCTGTCTCAGACCGTCTGTTTCATACCGTCTATCTCACACCGTATGTCTCAGACCGTCTGTCTTAGACCGTCTGTCTCATACCGTCTGTCTCGGACCGTCTGTCTGAGACCGTCTGTCTCAGACCGTCTGTCTCAGGCCGTCTGCCTCAGACCGTCTGTCTCAGACCGTCTATCTCGTCCCGTCTGTCTCAGACAGTCTGTCTCAGAACGTCTATGTCGTCCCGTCGGTCTCAGACCGTCTGTCTCAGAACGTCTATCTCGTCCCGTCGGTCTCAGACCGTCTGTCTCAGACCGTCTGTCTCAGACCAGCTATCTCAGACCGTCTGTCTCAGACCGTCTGTCTCAGACCGTCTGTCTCAGACCGTCTGTCTCAGACCGTCTGTCTCAGACCGTCTGTTTCATACCGTCTGTCTCACACCGTCTGTCTCAGACCGTCTGTCTTAGACCGTCTGTCTCATACCGTCTGTCTCAGACCGTCTGTCTCAGACCGTCTGTCTCAGACCGTCTGTCTCAGACCAGCTGCCTCAGACCGTCTCTCTCAGACTGTCCGTCTCAGACCGTCTGTTTCATACCGTCTTTCTCACACCGTCTGTCTCAGACCGTCTGCCTTAGACCGTCTGTCTCATACCGTCTGTCTCATACCGTCTGTCTCAGACCGTCTGTCTCAGACCGTCTGTTTCATACCGTCTGTCTCACACCGTCTGTCTCAGACCGTCTGCCTCAGACCGTCTGTCTCAGACCGTCTGTCTCAGGCCGTCTGCCTCAGACCGTCTGTCTCAGACCGTCTGTCTCAGACCGTCTGTCTCAGACCGTCTGTCTCAGACCGTCAGTCTCAGACCGTCTGTCTCAGACCGTCTGTCTCAGAGCGTCTGTCTCAGACCGTCTGTCTCAGACCGTCTGTCTCAGACCAGCTGTCTCAGACCGTCTGTCTCCGAACGTCTATCTCGTCCCGTCGGTCTCAGACCGTCTGTCTCAGAACGTCTGTCTCGTCCCGTCGGTCTCAGACCGTCTGTCTCAGACCAGCTGTCACAGACCGTCTGTCTCAAACCGTCTGTCTCAGACCGTCTGTCTGAGACCGTCTGTCTCAGACCGTCTGTCTCACACCGTCTGTCTCAGACCGTCTGTCTCAGACCGTCTGTCTCAGACCGTCTGTCTTAGACCGTCGGTCTCATACCGTCTGTCTCATACCGTCTGTCTCAGACCGTCTATCTCGTCCCGTCGGTCTTAGACCGTCTGTCTCAGACCAGCTGTCACAGACCGTCTGTCTCAGACCGTCTGTCTCAGACCGTCTGTCTGAGACCGTCTGTCTCAGACCGTCTGTCTCAGACCGTCTGTCTCACACCGTCTGTCTCAGACCGTCTGTCTCAGACCGTCTGTCTCGGACCGTCTGTCTCGGACCGTCTGTCTCGGACCGTCTGTCTCAGGCCGTCTGCCTCAGACCGTCTGTCTCAGACCGTCTATCTCGTCCCGTCTGTCTCAGACCGTCTGTCTCCGAACGTCTATCTCGTCCCGTCGGTCTCAGACCGTCTGTCTCAGAACGTCTGTCTCGTCCCGTCGGTCTCAGACCGTCTGTCTCAGACCAGCTGTCTCAGACCGTCTGTCTCAGACCGTCTGTCTCAGACCGTCTGTCTCAGACCGTCTGTCTCAGACCGTCTGTTTCATACCGTCTGTCTCACACCGTCTGTCTCAGACCGTCTGCCTCAGACCGTCTGTCTCAGACCGTCTGTCTCAGGCCGTCTGCCTCAGACCGTCTGTCTCAGACCGTCTGTCTCAGACCGTCTGTCTCAGACCGTCTGTCTCAGACCGTCAGTCTCAGACCGTCTGTCTCAGACCGTCTGTCTCAGAGCGTCTGTCTCAGACCGTCTGTCTCAGACCGTCTGTCTCAGACCAGCTGTCTCAGACCGTCTGTCTCCGAACGTCTATCTCGTCCCGTCGGTCTCAGACCGTCTGTCTCAGAACGTCTGTCTCGTCCCGTCGGTCTCAGACCGTCTGTCTCAGACCAGCTGTCACAGACCGTCTGTCTCAAACCGTCTGTCTCAGACCGTCTGTCTGAGACCGTCTGTCTCAGACCGTCTGTCTCACACCGTCTGTCTCAGACCGTCTGTCTCAGACCGTCTGTCTCAGGCCGTCTGCCTCAGACCGTCTGTCTCAGACCGTCTGTCTCAGACCGTCTGTCTCAGACCGTCTGTCTCAGACCGTCAGTCTCAGACCGTCTGTCTCAGACCGTCTGTCTCAGAGCGTCTGTCTCAGCCCGTCTGTCTCAGACCGTCTGTCTCAGACCAGCTGTCTCAGACCGTCTGTCTCCGAACGTCTATCTCGTCCCGTCGGTCTCAGACCGTCTGTCTCAGAACGTCTGTCTCGTCCCGTCGGTCTCAGACCGTCTGTCTCAGACCAGCTGTCACAGACCGTCTGTCTCAGACCGTCTGTCTCAGACCGTCTGTCTGAGACCGTCTGGCTCAGACCGTCTATCTCGTCCCGTCTGTCTCCGAACATCTATCTCGTCCCGTCGGTCTCAGACCGTCTGTCTCAGAACGTCTATCTCGTCCCGTCTGTCTCAGACCGTCTGTCTCACACCGTCTGTCTCAGACCGTCTGTCTCAGACCATCTGTCTCAGACCGTCTGTCTCAGACCAGCTGTCTCAGACCGTCTGTCTCAGACCGTCTGTTGCATACCGTCTGTCTCACACCGTCTGTCTCCGACCGTCTATCTTAAACCGTCTGTCTCAGGCCGTCCGTTTCATTCCGTCGGTCTCAGACCGTCTGTCTCATACCGTCTGTCTCATACCGTCTGTCTCAGACCGTCTATCTCGTCCCGTCGGTCTTAGACCGTCTGTCTCAGACCAGCTGTCTCAGACCGTCTGTCTCAGACCGTCTATCTCGTCCCGTCTGTCTCAGAACTTCCGTCTCAGACCGTCTGCCTCAGACCGTCTGTCTCAGAACGTCTCTCACAGACCGTCTGTCTCAGACCGTCTGTCTGAGACCGTCTGTCTCAGACCGTCTGTCTCACACCGCCTGTCTCAGACCGTCTGTCTCAGACCGTCTGTCTCAGACCGTCTGTCTCAGACCGTCTGTCTCACACCGTCTGTTTCAGAACGTCTATCTCGTCCCGTCGGTCTCAGACCGTCTGTCTCAGACCGTCTATCTCGTCCCGTCGGTCTTAGACCGTCTGTCTCAGACCAGCTGTCTCAGACCGTCTGTCTCAGACCGTCTATCTCGTCCCGTCTGTCTCAGAACTTCCGTCTCAGACCGTCTGCCTCAGACCGTCTGTCTCAGAACGTCTCTCACAGACCGTCTGTCTCAGACCGTCTGTCTGAGACCGTCTGTCTCAGAACGTCTGTCTCAGACCGTCTGTCTCACACCGCCTGTCTCAGACCGTCTGTCTCAGACCGTCTGTCTCAGACCGTCTGTCTCAGACCGTCTGTCTCAGACCGTCTGTCTCAGACCGTCGGTCTCAGACCGTCGGTCTCAGACCGTCTATCTCGTCCCGTCTGTCTCAGACCGTCTGTCTCAGAACGTCTATCTCGTCCCGTCGGTCTCAGACCGTCTGTCTCAGAACGTCTATCTCGTCCCGTCGGTGTCAGACCGTCTGTCTCAGACCAGCTGTCTCAGACCGTCTGTCTTAGACCGTCTGTCTCAGACCGTCTGTCTCAGGCCGTCTGCCTCAGACCGTCTGGCTCAGAGCGTCTATCTCGTCCCGTCTGTCTCCGAACGTCTATCTCGTCCCGTCGGTCTCAGACCGTCTGTCTCAGAACGTCTATCTCGTCCCGTCTGTCTCAGACCGTCTGTCTCACACCGTCTGTCTCAGACCGTCTGCCTCAGACCATCTGTCTCAGACCGTCTGTCTCAGACCAGCTGTCTCAGACCGTCTGTCTCAGACCGTCTGTTGCATACCGTCTGTCTCACACCGTCTGTCTCCGACCGTCTATCTTAAACCGTCTGTCTCAGGCCGTCCGTTTCATTCCGTCGGTCTCAGACCGTCTGTCTCAGACCGTCTGTCTCAGACCGTCTGTCTCACACCGTCTGTCTCAGAACGTCTATCTCGTCCCGTCGGTCTCAGACCGTCTGCCTCAGACCATCTGTCTCAGACCGTCTGTCTCAGACCGTCTATCTCGTCCCGTCTGTCTCAGACCGTCTGTCTCAGAACGTCTATCTCGTCCCGTCGGTCTCAGACCGTCTGTCTCAGACCGTCTTTCCCAGACCGTCTGTCTCAGACCAGCTATCTCAGACTGTCTGTCTCAGACCGTCTGTCTCAGACCGTCTGTCTCAGACCGTCTGTTTCATACCGTCTGTCTCACACCGTCTGTCTCAGACCGTCTGTCTTAGACCGTCTGTCTCACACCGTCTGTCTCAGACCGTCTGTCTCAGACCGTCTATCTCGTCCCGTCTGTCTCAGAACGTCTATCTCGTCCCGTCGGTCTCAGGCCGTCTGTCTCAGACCGTCTATCTCGTCCCGTCGGTCTCAGACCGTCTGTCTCAGATCAGCTATCTCAGACCGTCTGTCTCAGACCGTCTGTCTCAGATCGTCTGTCTCAGACCGTCTGTCTCAGACCGTCTGTTTCATACCGTCTGTCTCACACCGTCTGTCTCAGACCGTCTGTCTTAGACCGTCTGTCTCATACCGTCTGTCTCAGACCGTCTGTCTCAGACCGTCTGTCTCAGACCGTCTGTCTCAGACCAGCTGCCTCAGACCGTCTCTCTCAGACCGTCCGTCTCAGACCGTCTGTTTCATACCGTCTGTCTCACACCGTCTGTCTCAGACTGTCTGCCTTAGACCGTCTGTCTCATACCGTCTGTCTCATACCGTCTGTCACAGACCGTCTATCTCGTCCCGTCGGTCTTAGACCGTCTGTCTCAGACCAGCTGTCACAGACCGTCTGTCTCAGACCGTCTGTCTCAGACCGTCTGTCTGAGACCGTCTGTCTCAGACCGTCTGTCTCAGACCGTCTGTCTCACACCGTCTGTCTCAGACCGTCTGTCATAGACCAGCTGTCTCAGACCGTCTGTCTCGGACCGTCTATCTCGTCCCGTCGGTGTCAGACCGTCTGTCTCAGACCAGCTGTCTCAGACCGTCTGTCTCGGACCGTCTGTCTCAGACCGTCTGTCTCAGACCGTCTGTTTCATACCGTCTATCTCACACCGTATGTCTCAGACCGTCTGTCTTAGACCGTCTGTCTCATACCGTCTGTCTCGGACCGTCTGTCTGAGACCGTCTGTCTCAGACCGTCTGTCTCAGGCCGTCTGCCTCAGACCGTCTGTCTCAGACCGTCTATCTCGTCCCGTCTGTCTCAGACAGTCTGTCTCAGAACGTCTATGTCGTCCCGTCGGTCTCAGACCGTCTGTCTCAGAACGTCTATCTCGTCCCGTCGGTCTCAGACCGTCTGTCTCAGACCGTCTGTCTCAGACCAGCTATCTCAGACCGTCTGTCTCAGACCGTCTGTCTCTGACCGTCTGTCTCAGACCGTCTGTCTCAGACCGTCTGTCTCAGACCGTCTGTTTCATACCGTCTGTCTCACACCGTCTGTCTCAGACCGTCTGTCTTAGACCGTCTGTCTCATACCGTCTGTCTCAGACCGTCTGTCTCAGACCGTCTGTCTCAGACCGTCTGTCTCAGACCAGCTGCCTCAGACCGTCTCTCTCAGACCGTCCGTCTCAGACCGTCTGTTTCATACCGTCTTTCTCACACCGTCTGTCTCAGACCGTCTGCCTTAGACCGTCTGTCTCATACCGTCTGTCTCATACCGTCTGTCTCAGACCGTCTGTCTCAGACCGTCTGTTTCATACCGTCTGTCTCACACCGTCTGTCTCAGACCGTCTGCCTCAGACCGTCTGTCTCAGACCGTCTGTCTCAGGCCGTCTGCCTCAGACCGTCTGTCTCAGACCGTCTGTCTCAGACCGTCTGTCTCAGACCGTCTGTCTCAGACCGTCAGTCTCAGACCGTCTGTCTCAGACCGTCTGTCTCAGAGCGTCTGTCTCAGACCGTCTGTCTCAGACCGTCTGTCTCAGACCAGCTGTCTCAGACCGTCTGTCTCCGAACGTCTATCTCGTCCCGTCGGTCTCAGACCGTCTGTCTCAGAACGTCTGTCTCGTCCCGTCGGTCTCAGACCGTCTGTCTCAGACCAGCTGTCACAGACCGTCTGTCTCAAACCGTCTGTCTCAGACCGTCTGTCTGAGACCGTCTGTCTCAGACCGTCTGTCTCACACCGTCTGTCTCAGACCGTCTGTCTCAGACCGTCTGTCTCAGACCGTCTGTCTTAGACCGTCGGTCTCATACCGTCTGTCTCATACCGTCTGTCTCAGACCGTCTATCTCGTCCCGTCGGTCTTAGACCGTCTGTCTCAGACCAGCTGTCACAGACCGTCTGTCTCAGACCGTCTGTCTCAGACCGTCTGTCTGAGACCGTCTGTCTCAGACCGTCTGTCTCAGACCGTCTGTCTCACACCGTCTGTCTCAGACCGTCTGTCTCAGACCGTCTGTCTCGGACCGTCTGTCTCGGACCGTCTGTCTCGGACCGTCTGTCTCAGGCCGTCTGCCTCAGACCGTCTGTCTCAGACCGTCTATCTCGTCCCGTCTGTCTCAGACCGTCTGTCTCCGAACGTCTATCTCGTCCCGTCGGTCTCAGACCGTCTGTCTCAGAACGTCTGTCTCGTCCCGTCGGTCTCAGACCGTCTGTCTCAGACCAGCTGTCTCAGACCGTCTGTCTCAGACCGTCTGTCTCAGACCGTCTGTCTCAGACCGTCTGTTTCATACCGTCTGTCTCACACCGTCTGTCTCAGACCGTCTGCCTCAGACCGTCTGTCTCAGACCGTCTGTCTCAGGCCGTCTGCCTCAGACCGTCTGTCTCAGACCGTCTGTCTCAGACCGTCTGTCTCAGACCGTCAGTCTCAGACCGTCTGTCTCAGACCGTCTGTCTCAGAGCGTCTGTCTCAGACCGTCTGTCTCAGACCGTCTGTCTCAGACCAGCTGTCTCAGACCGTCTGTCTCCGAACGTCTATCTCGTCCCGTCGGTCTCAGACCGTCTGTCTCAGAACGTCTGTCTCGTCCCGTCGGTCTCAGACCGTCTGTCTCAGACCAGCTGTCACAGACCGTCTGTCTCAAACCGTCTGTCTCAGACCGTCTGTCTGAGACCGTCTGTCTCAGACCGTCTGTCTCACACCGTCTGTCTCAGACCGTCTGTCTCAGACCGTCTGTCTCAGGCCGTCTGCCTCAGACCGTCTGTCTCAGACCGTCTGTCTCAGACCGTCTGTCTCAGACCGTCTGTCTCAGACCGTCAGTCTCAGACCGTCTGTCTCAGACCGTCTGTCTCAGAGCGTCTGTCTCAGCCCGTCTGTCTCAGACCGTCTGTCTCAGACCAGCTGTCTCAGACCGTCTGTCTCCGAACGTCTATCTCGTCCCGTCGGTCTCAGACCGTCTGTCTCAGAACGTCTGTCTCGTCCCGTCGGTCTCAGACCGTCTGTCTCAGACCAGCTGTCACAGACCGTCTGTCTCAGACCGTCTGTCTGAGACCGTCTGGCTCAGACCGTCTATCTCGTCCCGTCTGTCTCCGAACATCTATCTCGTCCCGTCGGTCTCAGACCGTCTGTCTCAGAACGTCTATCTCGTCCCGTCTGTCTCAGACCGTCTGTCTCACACAGTCTGTCTCAGACCGTCTGTCTCAGACCATCTGTCTCAGACCGTCTGTCTCAGACCAGCTGTCTCAGACCGTCTGTCTCAGACCGTCTGTTGCATACCGTCTGTCTCACACCGTCTGTCTCCGACCGTCTATCTTAAACCGTCTGTCTCAGGCCGTCCGTTTCATTCCGTCGGTCTCAGACCGTCTGTCTCATACCGTCTGTCTCATACCGTCTGTCTCAGACCGTCTATCTCGTCCCGTCGGTCTTAGACCGTCTGTCTCAGACCAGCTGTCTCAGACCGTCTGTCTCAGACCGTCTATCTCGTCCCGTCTGTCTCAGAACTTCCGTCTCAGACCGTCTGCCTCAGACCGTCTGTCTCAGAACGTCTCTCACAGACCGTCTGTCTCAGACCGTCTGTCTGAGACCGTCTGTCTCAGACCGTCTGTCTCACACCGCCTGTCTCAGACCGTCTGTCTCAGACCGTCTGTCTCAGACCGTCTGTCTCAGACCGTCTGTCTCACACCGTCTGTTTCAGAACGTCTATCTCGTCCCGTCGGTCTCAGACCGTCTGTCTCAGACCGTCTATCTCGTCCCGTCGGTCTTAGACCGTCTGTCTCAGACCAGCTGTCTCAGACCGTCTGTCTCAGACCGTCTATCTCGTCCCGTCTGTCTCAGAACTTCCGTCTCAGACCGTCTGCCTCAGACCGTCTGTCTCAGAACGTCTCTCACAGACCGTCTGTCTCAGACCGTCTGTCTGAGACCGTCTGTCTCAGAACGTCTGTCTCAGACCGTCTGTCTCACACCGCCTGTCTCAGACCGTCTGTCTCAGACCGTCTGTCTCAGACCGTCTGTCTCAGACCGTCTGTCTCAGACCGTCTGTCTCAGACCGTCGGTCTCAGACCGTCTATCTCGTCCCGTCTGTCTCAGACCGTCTGTCTCAGAACGTCTATCTCGTCCCGTCGGTCTCAGACCGTCTGTCTCAGAACGTCTATCTCGTCCCGTCGGTGTCAGACCGTCTGTCTCAGACCAGCTGTCTCAGACCGTCTGTCTTAGACCGTCTGTCTCAGACCGTCTGTCTCAGGCCGTCTGCCTCAGACCGTCTGGCTCAGAGCGTCTATCTCGTCCCGTCTGTCTCCGAACGTCTATCTCGTCCCGTCGGTCTCAGACCGTCTGTCTCAGAACGTCTATCTCGTCCCGTCTGTCTCAGACCGTCTGTCTCACACCGTCTGTCTCAGACCGTCTGCCTCAGACCATCTGTCTCAGACCGTCTGTCTCAGACCAGCTGTCTCAGACCGTCTGTCTCAGACCGTCTGTTGCATACCGTCTGTCTCACACCGTCTGTCTCCGACCGTCTATCTTAAACCGTCTGTCTCAGGCCGTCCGTTTCATTCCGTCGGTCTCAGACCGTCTGTCTCAGACCGTCTGTCTCAGACCGTCTGTCTCACACCGTCTGTCTCAGAACGTCTATCTCGTCCCGTCGGTCTCAGACCGTCTGCCTCAGACCATCTGTCTCAGACCGTCTGTATCAGACCGTCTATCTCGTCCCGTCTGTCTCAGACCGTCTGTCTCAGAACGTCTATCTCGTCCCGTCGGTCTCAGACCGTCTGTCTCAGACCGTCTTTCCCAGACCGTCTGTCTCAGACCAGCTATCTCAGACTGTCTGTCTCAGACCGTCTGTCTCAGACCGTCTGTCTCAGACCGTCTGTCTCAGACCGTCTGTTTCATACCGTCTGTCTCACACCGTCTGTCTCAGACCGTCTGTCTTAGACCGTCTGTCTCACACCGTCTGTCTCAGACCGTCTATCTCGTCCCGTCTATCTCAGACCGTCTGTCTCAGAACGTCTATCTCGTCCCGTCGGTCTCAGACCGTCTGTCTCAGAACGTCTATCTCGTCCCGTCGGTCTCAGGCCGTCTGTCTCAGACCAGCTGTCTCAGACCGTCTGTCTCTGACCGTCTGTTTCATACCGTCTGTCTCACACCGTCCGTCTCAGACCGTCTGTCTTAGTCCGTCTGTCTCACACCGTCTGTCTCAGACCGTCCGTCTCAGACTGTCTGTCTCAGACCGTCTGTCTCAGAGCGTCTGTCTCAGACCGTCTGTCTCAGACCGTCTGTCTCAGACCGTCTGTTTCATACCGTCTGTCTCACACCGTCTGTCTCAGACCGTCTGTCTTAGTCCGTCTGTCTCACACCGTCTGTCTCAGACCGTCTGTCTCAGACTGTCTGTCTCAGACCGTCTGTCTCAGACTGTCTGTCTCAGACCGTCTGTCTCAGAACGTCTATCTCGTCCCGTCGGTCTCAGGCCGTCTGTCTCAGACCAGCTGTCTCAGACCGTCTGTTTCATACCGTCTGTCTCACACCGTCTGTCTCGGACCGTCTGCCTCAGACCGTCTGTCTCAGACCGTCTGTCTCAGACCGTCTGTCTCAGACCGTCAGTCTCAGACCGTCTGTCTCAGACCGTCTGTCTCAGAGCGTCTGTCTCAAACCGTCTGTCTCAGACCGTCTGTCTCAGACCAGCTGTCTCAGACCGTCTGTTGCATACCGTCTGTCTCACACCGTCCGTCTCAGACCGTCTGTCTCAGACCGTCTGTCTTAGACCGACTGTCTCATACCGTCTGTCTCATACCATCTGTCTCAGACCGTCTATCTCGTCCCGTCGGTCTTAGACCGTCTGTCTCAGACCAGCTGTCTCAGACCGTCTGTCTCAGACCGTCTATCTCGTCCCGTCTGTCTCAGAACTTCCGTCTCAGACCGTCTGCTTCAGACTGTCTGTCTCAGAACGTCTGTAACAGACTGTCTGTCTCAGACCGTCTGTCTGAGACCGTCTGTCTCACACCGTCTGTCTCAGACCGTCTGTCTCAGACCGCCTGTCTCAGACCGTCTGTCTCAGAACGTCTATCTCGTCCCGTCGGTCTCAGACCGTCTGTCTCAGAACGTCTGTCTCAGACCGTCTGTCTCAGACCGTCTGTCTCAGACCGTCTGTCTCAGGCCGTCTGCCTCAGACCGTCTGTCTCAGACCGTCTATCTCGTCCCGTCTGTCTCAGACCGTCTGTCTCAGAACGTCTATCTCGTCCCGTCGGTCTCAGACCGTCTGTCTCAGAACGTCTATCTCGTCCCGTCGGTCTCAGACCGTCTGTCTCAGACCGTCTGTCTCAGAACAGCTATCTCAGACCGTCTGTCTCAGACCGTCTGTCTCAGACCGTCTGTCTTAGACCGTCTGTCTCACACCGTCTGTCTCAGACCGTCTGTCTCAGACCGTCTGTCTCAGACCGTCTGTCTCAGAACGTCTATCTCGTCCCGTCGGTCTCAGGCCGTCTGTCTCAGACCAGCTGTCTCAGACCGTCTGTCTCAGACCGTCTGTTTCATACCGTCTGTCTCACACCGTCTGTCTCAGACGGTCTGCCTCAGACCGTCTGTCTCAGACCGTCTGTCTCAGGCCGTCTGCCTCAGACCGCCTGTCTCAGACCGTCTGTCTCAGACCGTCTGTCTCAGACCGTCAGTCTCAGACCGTCTGTCTCAGACCTTCTGTCTCAGAGCTTCTGTCTCAGACCGTCTGTCTCAGACCGTCTGTCTCAGACCAGCTGTCTCAGACCGTCTGTCTCAGACCGTCTGTTGCATACCGTCTGTCTCACACCGTCTGTCTCAGACCGTCTGTCTCAGAACGTCTATCTCGTCCCGTCGGTCTCAGACCGTCTGTCTCAGAACGTCTATCTCGTCCCGTCGGTCTCAGGCCGTCTGTCTCAGACCAGCTGTCTCAGACCGTCTGTCTCAGACCGTCTGTTTCATACCGTCTGTCTCACACCGTCTGTCTCGGACCGTCTGCCTCAGACCGTCTGTATCAGACCGTCTGTCTCAGACCGTCTGTCTCAGACCGTCTGTCTTAGACCGTCTGTCTCATACCGTCTGTCTCATACCATCTGTCTCAGACCGTCTATCTCGTCCCGTCGGTCTTAGACCGTCTGTCTCAGACCAGCTGTCTCAGACCGTCTGTCTCAGACCGTCTATCTCGTCCCGTCTGTCTCAGAACTTCCGTCTCAGAACTTCCGTCTCAGACCGTCTGCTTCAGACTGTCTGTCTCAGAACGTCTGTCACAGACTGTCTGTCTCAGACCGTCTGTCTGAGACCGTCTGTCTCAGACCGTCTGTCTGAGACCGTCTGTCTCAGACCGTCTGTCTCCGACCGTCTGTCTCAGACCGTCTGTCTCAGACCGTCTGTCTCAGACCGTCTGTCTCGGACCGTCTGTCTCAGACCGTCTGTCTCAGAACGTCTATCTCGTCCCGTCGGTCTCAGACCGTCTGCCTCAGACCGTCTGTTTCATACCGTATGTCTCAGACCGTCTGTCTCAGACCGTCTGTCTCAGACCGTCTGTCTCAGACCGTCTGTCTCAGACCGTCTGTCTCAGAACGTCTATCTCGTCCCGTCGGTCTCAGACCGTCTGTCTCAGAACGTCTGTCTCAGACCGTCTGTCTCAGACCGTCTGTCTCAGACCGTCTGTCTCAGGCCGTCTGCCTCAGACCGTCTGTCTCAGACCGACTATCTCGTCCCGTCTGTCTCAGACCGTCTGTCTCAGAACGTCTATCTCGTCCTGTCGGTCTCAGACCGTCTGTCTCAGAACGTCTATCTCGTCCCGTCGGTCTCAGACCGTCTGTCTCAGACCGTCTGTCTCAGAACAGCTATCTCAGACCGTCGGTCTCAGACCGTCTGTCTCAGAACGTCTATCTCGTCCCGTCGGTCTCAGACCGTCTGTCTCAGACCGTCTGTCTCAGAACAGCTATCTCAGACCGTCTGTCTCAGACCGTCTGTCTCAGACCGTCTATCTCGTCCCGTCTGTCTCAGAACTTCCGTCTCAGAACTTCCGTCTCAGACCGTCTGCTTCAGACTGTCTGTCTCAGAACGTCTGTCACAGACTGTCTGTCTCAGACCGTCTGTCTGAGACCGTCTGTCTCAGACCGTCTGTCTGAGACCGTCTGTCTCAGACCGTCTGTCTCCGACCGTCTGTCTCAGACCGTCTGTCTCAGACCGTCTGTCTCAGACCGTCTGTCTCGGACCGTCTGTCTCAGACCGTCTGTCTCAGAACGTCTGTCTCGTCCCGTCGGTCTCAGACCGTCTGCCTCAGACCGTCTGTTTCATACCGTATGTCTCAGACCGTCTGTCTCAGACCGTCTGTCTCAGACCGTCTGTCTCAGACCGTCTGTCTCAGACCGTCTGTCTCAGAACGTCTATCTCGTCCCGTCGGTCTCAGACCGTCTGTCTCAGAACGTCTGTCTCAGACCGTCTGTCTCAGACCGTCTGTCTCAGACCGTCTGTCTCAGGCCGTCTGCCTCAGACCGTCTGTCTCAGACCGACTATCTCGTCCCGTCTGTCTCAGACCGTCTGTCTCAGAACGTCTATCTCGTCCTGTCGGTCTCAGACCGTCTGTCTCAGAACGTCTATCTCGTCCCGTCGGTCTCAGACCGTCTGTCTCAGACCGTCTGTCTCAGAACAGCTATCTCAGACCGTCGGTCTCAGACCGTCTGTCTCAGAACGTCTATCTCGTCCCGTCGGTCTCAGACCGTCTGTCTCAGACCGTCTGTCTCAGACCGTCTGTCTCAGAACAGCTATCTCAGACCGTCTGTCTCAGACCGTCTGTCTCAGACCGTCTGACTTAGACCGTCTGTCTCACACCGTCTGTCTCAGACCGTCTGTCTCAGACCGTCTGTCTCAGAACGTCTATCTCGTCCCGTCGGTCTCAGGCCGTCTGTCTCAGACCAGCTGTCTCAGACCGTCTGTCTCAGACCGTCTGTTTCATACCGTCTGTCTCACACCGTCTGTCTCAGACCGTCTGCCTCAGACCGTCTGTCTCAGACCGTCTGTCTCAGGCCGTCTGCCTCAGACCGTCTGTCTCAGACCGTCAGTCTCAGACCGTCTGTCTCAGACCGTCTGTCTCAGAGCGTCTGTCTCAGACCGTCTGTCTCAGACCGTCTGTCTCAGACCAGCTGTCTCAGCCCGTCTGTCACAGACCGTCTGTTGCATACCGTCTGTCTCACACCGTCTGTCTCAGACCGTCTATCTTAAACCGTCTGTCTCAGGCCGTCCGTTTCATTCCGTCGGTCTCAGACCGTCTGTCTCAGACCGTCTGTCTCAGACCGTCTGTCTCAGACCGTCTGTCTCAGACCGTCTGTCTCACACCGTCTGTCTCAGATCGTCTGTCTCAGACCGTCTGTCTCAGACCGTCTGTCTCAGACCGTGTGTCTCAGACCGTCTGTCTCAGGCCGTCTGCCTCAGACCGTCTGTCTCAGACCGTCTATCTCGTCCCGTCTGTCTCAGACCGTCTGTCTCAGAACGTCTATCTCGTCCCGTCGGTCTCAGACCGTCTGTCTCAGAACGTCTATCTCGTCCCGTCGGTCTCAGGCCGTCTGTCTCAGACCAGCTGTCTCAGACCGTCTGTCTCTGACCGTCTGTTTCATACCGTCTGTCTCACACCGTCCGTCTCAGACCGTCTGTCTCAGACCGTCTGTTTCATACCGTCTGTCTCACACCGTCTGTCTCAGACCGTCTGTCTTAGTCCGTCTGTCTCACACCGTCTGTCTCAGACCGTCTGTCTCAGACTGTCTGTCTCAGACCGTCTGTCTCAGAACGTCTATCTCGTCCCGTCGGTCTCAGGCCGTCTGTCTCAGACCAGCTGTCTCAGACCGTCTGTCTCAGACCGTCTGTTTCATACCGTCTGTCTCACACCGTCTGTCTCGGACCGTCTGCCTCAGACCGTCTGTCTCAGACCGTCTGTCTCAGACCGTCTGTCTCAGACCGTCAGTCTCAGACCGTCTGTCTCAGACCGTCTGTCTCAGAGCGTCTGTCTCAAACCGTCTGTCTCAGACCGTCTGTCTCAGACCAGCTGTCTCAGACCGTCTGTTGCATACCGTCTGTCTCACACCGTCCGTCTCAGACCGTCTGTCTCAGACCGTCTGTCTTAGACCGACTGTCTCATACCGTCTGTCTCATACCATCTGTCTCAGACCGTCTATCTCGTCCCGTCGGTCTTAGACCGTCTGTCTCAGACCAGCTGTCTCAGACCGTCTGTCTCAGACCGTCTATCTCGTCCCGTCTGTCTCAGAACTTCCGTCTCAGACCGTCTGCTTCAGACTGTCTGTCTCAGAACGTCTGTAACAGACTGTCTGTCTCAGACCGTCTGTCTGAGACCGTCTGTCTCACACCGTCTGTCTCAGACCGTCTGTCTCAGACCGTCTGTCTCAGACCGTCTGTCTCAGAACGTCTATCTCGTCCCGTCGGTCTCAGACCGTCTGTCTCAGAACGTCTGTCTCAGACCGTCTGTCTCAGACCGTCTGTCTCAGACCGTCTGTCTCAGGCCGTCTGCCTCAGACCGTCTGTCTCAGACCGTCTATCTCGTCCCGTCTGTCTCAGACCGTCTGTCTCAGAACGTCTATCTCGTCCCGTCGGTCTCAGACCGTCTGTCTCAGAACGTCTATCTCGTCCCGTCGGTCTCAGACCGTCGGTCTCAGACCGTCTGTCTCAGACCGTCTGTCTCAGAACAGCTATCTCAGACCGTCTGTCTCAGACCGTCTGTCTCAGACCGTCTGTCTTAGACCGTCTGTCTCACACCGTCTGTCTCAGACCGTCTGTCTCAGACCGTCTGTCTCAGACCGTCTGTCTCAGAACGTCTATCTCGTCCCGTCGGTCTCAGGCCGTCTGTCTCAGACCAGCTGTCTCAGACCGTCTGTCTCAGACCGTCTGTTTCATACCGTCTGTCTCACACCGTCTGTCTCAGACGGTCTGCCTCAGACCGTCTGTCTCAGACCGTCTGTCTCAGGCCGTCTGCCTCAGACCGCCTGTCTCAGACCGTCTGTCTCAGACCGTCTGTCTCAGACCGTCAGTCTCAGACCGTCTGTCTCAGACCTTCTGTCTCAGAGCTTCTGTCTCAGACCGTCTGTCTCAGACCGTCTGTCTCAGACCAGCTGTCTCAGACCGTCTGTCTCAGACCGTCTGTTGCATACCGTCTGTCTCACACCGTCTGTCTCAGACCGTCTGTCTCAGAACGTCTATCTCGTCCCGTCGGTCTCAGACCGTCTGTCTCAGAACGTCTATCTCGTCCCGTCGGTCTCAGGCCGTCTGTCTCAGACCAGCTGTCTCAGACCGTCTGTCTCAGACCGTCTGTTTCATACCGTCTGTCTCACACCGTCTGTCTCGGACCGTCTGCCTCAGACCGTCTGTATCAGACCGTCTGTCTCAGACCGTCTGTCTCAGACCGTCTGTCTTAGACCGTCTGTCTCATACCGTCTGTCTCATACCATCTGTCTCAGACCGTCTATCTCGTCCCGTCGGTCTTAGACCGTCTGTCTCAGACCAGCTGTCTCAGACCGTCTGTCTCAGACCGTCTATCTCGTCCCGTCTGTCTCAGAACTTCCGTCTCAGAACTTCCGTCTCAGACCGTCTGCTTCAGACTGTCTGTCTCAGAACGTCTGTCACAGACTGTCTGTCTCAGACCGTCTGTCTGAGACCGTCTGTCTCAGACCGTCTGTCTGAGACCGTCTGTCTCAGACCGTCTGTCTCCGACCGTCTGTCTCAGACCGTCTGTCTCAGACCGTCTGTCTCAGACCGTCTGTCTCGGACCGTCTGTCTCAGACCGTCTGTCTCAGAACGTCTATCTCGTCCCGTCGGTCTCAGACCGTCTGCCTCAGACCGTCTGTTTCATACCGTATGTCTCAGACCGTCTGTCTCAGACCGTCTGTCTCAGACCGTCTGTCTCAGACCGTCGGTCTCAGACCGTCTGTCTCAGAACGTCTATCTCGTCCCGTCGGTCTCAGGCCGTCTGTCTCAGACCAGCTGTCTCAGACCGTCTGTCTCTGACCGTCTGTTTCATACCGTCTGTCTCACACCGTCTGTCTCAGACCGTCTGCCTCAGACCGTCTGTCTCAGACCGTCTGTCTCAGGCCGTCTGCCTCAGACCGTCTGTCTCAGACCGTCTGTCTCGTCCCGTCTGTCTCAGAACGTCTATCTCGTCCCGTCGGTCTCAGACCGTCTGTCTCAGAACAGCTATCTCAGACCGTCTGTCTCAGACCGTCTGTCTCAGACCGTCTGTCTTAGACCGTCTGTCTCACACCGTCTGTCTCAGACCGTCTGTCTCAGACCGTCTGTCTCAGACCGTCTGTCTCAGACCGTCTGTCTCAGAACGTCTATCTCGTCCCGTCGGTCTCAGGCCGTCTGTCTCAGACCAGCTGTCTCAGACCGTCTGTCTCAGACCGTCTGTTTCATACCGTCTGTCTCAGACCGTCTGTCTCAGACCGTCTGTCTTAGACGGTCTGTCTCACACCGTCTGTCTCAGACCGTCTGTCTCAGACCGTCTGTCTCAGACCGTCTGTCTCAGACCGTCTGTCTCAGAATGTCTATCTCGTCCCGTCGGTCTCAGGCCGTCTGTCTCAGACCGTCTGTCTCAGGCCATCTGCCTCAGACCGTCTGTCTCAGACCGTCTGTCTCAGACCGTCTGTCTCAGACCGTCAGTCTCAGACCGTCTGTCTCAGACCGTCAGTCTCAGACCGTCTGTCTCAGACCGTCTGTCTCAGAGCGTCTGTCTCAGACCGTCTGTCTCAGACCGTCTGTCTCAGACCAGCTGTCTCAGACCGTCTGTCTCAGACCGTCTGTTGCATACCGTCTGTCTCACACCGTTTGTCTCAGACCGTCTATCTTAAACCGTCTGTCTCAGGCCGTCCGTTTCATTCCGTCGGTCTCAGACCGTCTGTCTCAGACCGTCTGTCTCAGACCGTCTGTCTCAGACCGTCTGTCTCAGACCGTCTGTCTCAGACCGTCTGTCTCAGACCGTCTGTCTCACACCGTCTGTCTCAGATCGTCTGTCTCAGACCGTCTGTCTCGGACCGTCTGTCTCAGACCGTCTGTCTCAGACCGTCTGTTTCATACCGTCTATCTCACACCGTCTGTCTCAGACCGTTTGTCTTAGACCGTCTGTCTCATACCGTCTGTTTCATACCGTCTGTCTCAGACCGTCTGTCTCAGAACGTCTATCTCGTCCCGTCGGTCTCAGACCGTCTGTCTCAGAACGTCTGTCTCAGACCGTCTGTCTCAGACCGTCTGTTTCAGACCGTCTGTCTCAGGCCGTCTGCCTCAGACCGTCTGTCTCAGACCGTCTATCTCGTCCCGTCTGTCTCAGACCGTCTGTCTCAGAACGTCTATCTCGTCCCGTCGGTCTCAGACCGTCTGCCTCAGACCGTCTGTCTCAGACCGTCTGTCTCAGGCCATCTGCCTCAGACCGTCTGTCTCAGACCGTCTGTCTCACACCGTCTGTCTCAGACCGTCTGTCTCAGACCGTCTGTCTCAGACCGTCTGTCTCAGACCGTCTGTCTCAGAACGTCTATCTCGTCCCGTCGGTCTCAGGCCGTCTGTCTCAGACCAGCTGTCTCAGACCGTCTGTGTCAGACCGTCTGTCTTAGACCGTCTGTCTCATACCGTCTGTCTCATACCATCTGTCTCAGACCGTCTATCTCGTCCCGTCGGTCTTAGACCGTCTGTCTCAGACCAGCTGTCTCAGACCGTCTGTCTCAGACCGTCTATCTCGTCCCGTCTGTCTCAGAACTTCCGTCTCAGAACTTCCGTCTCAGACCGTCTGGTTCAGACTGTCTGTCTCAGAACGTCTGTCACAGACTGTCTGTCTCAGACCGTCTATCTCGTCCCGTCGGTCTCAGACCGTCTGTCTCAGAACGTCTGTCTCGTCCCGTCGGTCTCAGACCGTCTGTCTCAGACCAGCTGTCACAGACCGTCTGTCTCAGACCGTCTGTCTGAGACCGTCTGGCTCAGACCGTCTATCTCGTCCCGTCTGTCTCCGAACATCTATCTCGTCCCGTCGGTCTCAGACCGTCTGTCTCAGAACGTCTATCTCGTCCCGTCTGTCTCAGACCGTCTGTCTCACACAGTCTGTCTCAGACCGTCTGTCTCAGACCATCTGTCTCAGACCGTCTGTCTCAGACCAGCTGTCTCAGACCGTCTGTCTCAGACCGTCTGTTGCATACCGTCTGTCTCACACCGTCTGTCTCCGACCGTCTATCTTAAACCGTCTGTCTCAGGCCGTCCGTTTCATTCCGTCGGTCTCAGACCGTCTGTCTCATACCGTCTGTCTCATACCGTCTGTCTCAGACCGTCTATCTCGTCCCGTCGGTCTTAGACCGTCTGTCTCAGACCAGCTGTCTCAGACCGTCTGTCTCAGACCGTCTATCTCGTCCCGTCTGTCTCAGAACTTCCGTCTCAGACCGTCTGCCTCAGACCGTCTGTCTCAGAACGTCTCTCACAGACCGTCTGTCTCAGACCGTCTGTCTGAGACCGTCTGTCTCAGACCGTCTGTCTCACACCGCCTGTCTCAGACCGTCTGTCTCAGACCGTCTGTCTCAGACCGTCTGTCTCAGACCGTCTGTCTCACACCGTCTGTTTCAGAACGTCTATCTCGTCCCGTCGGTCTCAGACCGTCTGTCTCAGACCGTCTATCTCGTCCCGTCGGTCTTAGACCGTCTGTCTCAGACCAGCTGTCTCAGACCGTCTGTCTCAGACCGTCTATCTCGTCCCGTCTGTCTCAGAACTTCCGTCTCAGACCGTCTGCCTCAGACCGTCTGTCTCAGAACGTCTCTCACAGACCGTCTGTCTCAGACCGTCTGTCTGAGACCGTCTGTCTCAGAACGTCTGTCTCAGACCGTCTGTCTCACACCGCCTGTCTCAGACCGTCTGTCTCAGACCGTCTGTCTCAGACCGTCTGTCTCAGACCGTCTGTCTCAGACCGTCTGTCTCAGACCGTCGGTCTCAGACCGTCTATCTCGTCCCGTCTGTCTCAGACCGTCTGTCTCAGAACGTCTATCTCGTCCCGTCGGTCTCAGACCGTCTGTCTCAGAACGTCTATCTCGTCCCGTCGGTGTCAGACCGTCTGTCTCAGACCAGCTGTCTCAGACCGTCTGTCTTAGACCGTCTGTCTCAGACCGTCTGTCTCAGGCCGTCTGCCTCAGACCGTCTGGCTCAGAGCGTCTATCTCGTCCCGTCTGTCTCCGAACGTCTATCTCGTCCCGTCGGTCTCAGACCGTCTGTCTCAGAACGTCTATCTCGTCCCGTCTGTCTCAGACCGTCTGTCTCACACCGTCTGTCTCAGACCGTCTGCCTCAGACCATCTGTCTCAGACCGTCTGTCTCAGACCAGCTGTCTCAGACCGTCTGTCTCAGACCGTCTGTTGCATACCGTCTGTCTCACACCGTCTGTCTCCGACCGTCTATCTTAAACCGTCTGTCTCAGGCCGTCCGTTTCATTCCGTCGGTCTCAGACCGTCTGTCTCAGACCGTCTGTCTCAGACCGTCTGTCTCACACCGTCTGTCTCAGAACGTCTATCTCGTCCCGTCGGTCTCAGACCGTCTGCCTCAGACCATCTGTCTCAGACCGTCTGTATCAGACCGTCTATCTCGTCCCGTCTGTCTCAGACCGTCTGTCTCAGAACGTCTATCTCGTCCCGTCGGTCTCAGACCGTCTGTCTCAGACCGTCTTTCCCAGACCGTCTGTCTCAGACCAGCTATCTCAGACTGTCTGTCTCAGACCGTCTGTCTCAGACCGTCTGTCTCAGACCGTCTGTCTCAGACCGTCTGTTTCATACCGTCTGTCTCACACCGTCTGTCTCAGACCGTCTGTCTTAGACCGTCTGTCTCACACCGTCTGTCTCAGACCGTCTATCTCGTCCCGTCTATCTCAGACCGTCTGTCTCAGAACGTCTATCTCGTCCCGTCGGTCTCAGACCGTCTGTCTCAGAACGTCTATCTCGTCCCGTCGGTCTCAGGCCGTCTGTCTCAGACCAGCTGTCTCAGACCGTCTGTCTCTGACCGTCTGTTTCATACCGTCTGTCTCACACCGTCCGTCTCAGACCGTCTGTCTTAGTCCGTCTGTCTCACACCGTCTGTCTCAGACCGTCCGTCTCAGACTGTCTGTCTCAGACCGTCTGTCTCAGAGCGTCTGTCTCAGACCGTCTGTCTCAGACCGTCTGTCTCAGACCGTCTGTTTCATACCGTCTGTCTCACACCGTCTGTCTCAGACCGTCTGTCTTAGTCCGTCTGTCTCACACCGTCTGTCTCAGACCGTCTGTCTCAGACTGTCTGTCTCAGACCGTCTGTCTCAGACTGTCTGTCTCAGACCGTCTGTCTCAGAACGTCTATCTCGTCCCGTCGGTCTCAGGCCGTCTGTCTCAGACCAGCTGTCTCAGACCGTCTGTTTCATACCGTCTGTCTCACACCGTCTGTCTCGGACCGTCTGCCTCAGACCGTCTGTCTCAGACCGTCTGTCTCAGACCGTCTGTCTCAGACCGTCAGTCTCAGACCGTCTGTCTCAGACCGTCTGTCTCAGAGCGTCTGTCTCAAACCGTCTGTCTCAGACCGTCTGTCTCAGACCAGCTGTCTCAGACCGTCTGTTGCATACCGTCTGTCTCACACCGTCCGTCTCAGACCGTCTGTCTCAGACCGTCTGTCTTAGACCGACTGTCTCATACCGTCTGTCTCATACCATCTGTCTCAGACCGTCTATCTCGTCCCGTCGGTCTTAGACCGTCTGTCTCAGACCAGCTGTCTCAGACCGTCTGTCTCAGACCGTCTATCTCGTCCCGTCTGTCTCAGAACTTCCGTCTCAGACCGTCTGCTTCAGACTGTCTGTCTCAGAACGTCTGTAACAGACTGTCTGTCTCAGACCGTCTGTCTGAGACCGTCTGTCTCACACCGTCTGTCTCAGACCGTCTGTCTCAGACCGCCTGTCTCAGACCGTCTGTCTCAGAACGTCTATCTCGTCCCGTCGGTCTCAGACCGTCTGTCTCAGAACGTCTGTCTCAGACCGTCTGTCTCAGACCGTCTGTCTCAGACCGTCTGTCTCAGGCCGTCTGCCTCAGACCGTCTGTCTCAGACCGTCTATCTCGTCCCGTCTGTCTCAGACCGTCTGTCTCAGAACGTCTATCTCGTCCCGTCGGTCTCAGACCGTCTGTCTCAGAACGTCTATCTCGTCCCGTCGGTCTCAGACCGTCTGTCTCAGACCGTCTGTCTCAGAACAGCTATCTCAGACCGTCTGTCTCAGACCGTCTGTCTCAGACCGTCTGTCTTAGACCGTCTGTCTCACACCGTCTGTCTCAGACCGTCTGTCTCAGACCGTCTGTCTCAGACCGTCTGTCTCAGAACGTCTATCTCGTCCCGTCGGTCTCAGGCCGTCTGTCTCAGACCAGCTGTCTCAGACCGTCTGTCTCAGACCGTCTGTTTCATACCGTCTGTCTCACACCGTCTGTCTCAGACGGTCTGCCTCAGACCGTCTGTCTCAGACCGTCTGTCTCAGGCCGTCTGCCTCAGACCGCCTGTCTCAGACCGTCTGTCTCAGACCGTCTGTCTCAGACCGTCAGTCTCAGACCGTCTGTCTCAGACCTTCTGTCTCAGAGCTTCTGTCTCAGACCGTCTGTCTCAGACCGTCTGTCTCAGACCAGCTGTCTCAGACCGTCTGTCTCAGACCGTCTGTTGCATACCGTCTGTCTCACACCGTCTGTCTCAGACCGTCTGTCTCAGAACGTCTATCTCGTCCCGTCGGTCTCAGACCGTCTGTCTCAGAACGTCTATCTCGTCCCGTCGGTCTCAGGCCGTCTGTCTCAGACCAGCTGTCTCAGACCGTCTGTCTCAGACCGTCTGTTTCATACCGTCTGTCTCACACCGTCTGTCTCGGACCGTCTGCCTCAGACCGTCTGTATCAGACCGTCTGTCTCAGACCGTCTGTCTCAGACCGTCTGTCTTAGACCGTCTGTCTCATACCGTCTGTCTCATACCATCTGTCTCAGACCGTCTATCTCGTCCCGTCGGTCTTAGACCGTCTGTCTCAGACCAGCTGTCTCAGACCGTCTGTCTCAGACCGTCTATCTCGTCCCGTCTGTCTCAGAACTTCCGTCTCAGAACTTCCGTCTCAGACCGTCTGCTTCAGACTGTCTGTCTCAGAACGTCTGTCACAGACTGTCTGTCTCAGACCGTCTGTCTGAGACCGTCTGTCTCAGACCGTCTGTCTGAGACCGTCTGTCTCAGACCGTCTGTCTCCGACCGTCTGTCTCAGACCGTCTGTCTCAGACCGTCTGTCTCAGACCGTCTGTCTCGGACCGTCTGTCTCAGACCGTCTGTCTCAGAACGTCTATCTCGTCCCGTCGGTCTCAGACCGTCTGCCTCAGACCGTCTGTTTCATACCGTATGTCTCAGACCGTCTGTCTCAGACCGTCTGTCTCAGACCGTCTGTCTCAGACCGTCTGTCTCAGACCGTCTGTCTCAGAACGTCTATCTCGTCCCGTCGGTCTCAGACCGTCTGTCTCAGAACGTCTGTCTCAGACCGTCTGTCTCAGACCGTCTGTCTCAGACCGTCTGTCTCAGGCCGTCTGCCTCAGACCGTCTGTCTCAGACCGACTATCTCGTCCCGTCTGTCTCAGACCGTCTGTCTCAGAACGTCTATCTCGTCCTGTCGGTCTCAGACCGTCTGTCTCAGAACGTCTATCTCGTCCCGTCGGTCTCAGACCGTCTGTCTCAGACCGTCTGTCTCAGAACAGCTATCTCAGACCGTCGGTCTCAGACCGTCTGTCTCAGAACGTCTATCTCGTCCCGTCGGTCTCAGACCGTCTGTCTCAGACCGTCTGTCTCAGAACAGCTATCTCAGACCGTCTGTCTCAGACCGTCTGTCTCAGACCGTCTATCTCGTCCCGTCTGTCTCAGAACTTCCGTCTCAGAACTTCCGTCTCAGACCGTCTGCTTCAGACTGTCTGTCTCAGAACGTCTGTCACAGACTGTCTGTCTCAGACCGTCTGTCTGAGACCGTCTGTCTCAGACCGTCTGTCTGAGACCGTCTGTCTCAGACCGTCTGTCTCCGACCGTCTGTCTCAGACCGTCTGTCTCAGACCGTCTGTCTCAGACCGTCTGTCTCGGACCGTCTGTCTCAGACCGTCTGTCTCAGAACGTCTGTCTCGTCCCGTCGGTCTCAGACCGTCTGCCTCAGACCGTCTGTTTCATACCGTATGTCTCAGACCGTCTGTCTCAGACCGTCTGTCTCAGACCGTCTGTCTCAGACCGTCTGTCTCAGACCGTCTGTCTCAGAACGTCTATCTCGTCCCGTCGGTCTCAGACCGTCTGTCTCAGAACGTCTGTCTCAGACCGTCTGTCTCAGACCGTCTGTCTCAGACCGTCTGTCTCAGGCCGTCTGCCTCAGACCGTCTGTCTCAGACCGACTATCTCGTCCCGTCTGTCTCAGACCGTCTGTCTCAGAACGTCTATCTCGTCCTGTCGGTCTCAGACCGTCTGTCTCAGAACGTCTATCTCGTCCCGTCGGTCTCAGACCGTCTGTCTCAGACCGTCTGTCTCAGAACAGCTATCTCAGACCGTCGGTCTCAGACCGTCTGTCTCAGAACGTCTATCTCGTCCCGTCGGTCTCAGACCGTCTGTCTCAGACCGTCTGTCTCAGACCGTCTGTCTCAGAACAGCTATCTCAGACCGTCTGTCTCAGACCGTCTGTCTCAGACCGTCTGACTTAGACCGTCTGTCTCACACCGTCTGTCTCAGACCGTCTGTCTCAGACCGTCTGTCTCAGAACGTCTATCTCGTCCCGTCGGTCTCAGGCCGTCTGTCTCAGACCAGCTGTCTCAGACCGTCTGTCTCAGACCGTCTGTTTCATACCGTCTGTCTCACACCGTCTGTCTCAGACCGTCTGCCTCAGACCGTCTGTCTCAGACCGTCTGTCTCAGGCCGTCTGCCTCAGACCGTCTGTCTCAGACCGTCAGTCTCAGACCGTCTGTCTCAGACCGTCTGTCTCAGAGCGTCTGTCTCAGACCGTCTGTCTCAGACCGTCTGTCTCAGACCAGCTGTCTCAGCCCGTCTGTCACAGACCGTCTGTTGCATACCGTCTGTCTCACACCGTCTGTCTCAGACCGTCTATCTTAAACCGTCTGTCTCAGGCCGTCCGTTTCATTCCGTCGGTCTCAGACCGTCTGTCTCAGACCGTCTGTCTCAGACCGTCTGTCTCAGACCGTCTGTCTCACACCGTCTGTCTCAGATCGTCTGTCTCAGACCGTCTGTCTCAGACCGTCTGTCTCAGACCGTGTGTCTCAGACCGTCTGTCTCAGGCCGTCTGCCTCAGACCGTCTGTCTCAGACCGTCTATCTCGTCCCGTCTGTCTCAGACCGTCTGTCTCAGAACGTCTATCTCGTCCCGTCGGTCTCAGACCGTCTGTCTCAGAACGTCTATCTCGTCCCGTCGGTCTCAGGCCGTCTGTCTCAGACCAGCTGTCTCAGACCGTCTGTCTCTGACCGTCTGTTTCATACCGTCTGTCTCACACCGTCCGTCTCAGACCGTCTGTCTCAGACCGTCTGTTTCATACCGTCTGTCTCACACCGTCTGTCTCAGACCGTCTGTCTTAGTCCGTCTGTCTCACACCGTCTGTCTCAGACCGTCTGTCTCAGACTGTCTGTCTCAGACCGTCTGTCTCAGAACGTCTATCTCGTCCCGTCGGTCTCAGGCCGTCTGTCTCAGACCAGCTGTCTCAGACCGTCTGTCTCAGACCGTCTGTTTCATACCGTCTGTCTCACACCGTCTGTCTCGGACCGTCTGCCTCAGACCGTCTGTCTCAGACCGTCTGTCTCAGACCGTCTGTCTCAGACCGTCAGTCTCAGACCGTCTGTCTCAGACCGTCTGTCTCAGAGCGTCTGTCTCAAACCGTCTGTCTCAGACCGTCTGTCTCAGACCAGCTGTCTCAGACCGTCTGTTGCATACCGTCTGTCTCACACCGTCCGTCTCAGACCGTCTGTCTCAGACCGTCTGTCTTAGACCGACTGTCTCATACCGTCTGTCTCATACCATCTGTCTCAGACCGTCTATCTCGTCCCGTCGGTCTTAGACCGTCTGTCTCAGACCAGCTGTCTCAGACCGTCTGTCTCAGACCGTCTATCTCGTCCCGTCTGTCTCAGAACTTCCGTCTCAGACCGTCTGCTTCAGACTGTCTGTCTCAGAACGTCTGTAACAGACTGTCTGTCTCAGACCGTCTGTCTGAGACCGTCTGTCTCACACCGTCTGTCTCAGACCGTCTGTCTCAGACCGTCTGTCTCAGACCGTCTGTCTCAGAACGTCTATCTCGTCCCGTCGGTCTCAGACCGTCTGTCTCAGAACGTCTGTCTCAGACCGTCTGTCTCAGACCGTCTGTCTCAGACCGTCTGTCTCAGGCCGTCTGCCTCAGACCGTCTGTCTCAGACCGTCTATCTCGTCCCGTCTGTCTCAGACCGTCTGTCTCAGAACGTCTATCTCGTCCCGTCGGTCTCAGACCGTCTGTCTCAGAACGTCTATCTCGTCCCGTCGGTCTCAGACCGTCGGTCTCAGACCGTCTGTCTCAGACCGTCTGTCTCAGAACAGCTATCTCAGACCGTCTGTCTCAGACCGTCTGTCTCAGACCGTCTGTCTTAGACCGTCTGTCTCACACCGTCTGTCTCAGACCGTCTGTCTCAGACCGTCTGTCTCAGACCGTCTGTCTCAGAACGTCTATCTCGTCCCGTCGGTCTCAGGCCGTCTGTCTCAGACCAGCTGTCTCAGACCGTCTGTCTCAGACCGTCTGTTTCATACCGTCTGTCTCACACCGTCTGTCTCAGACGGTCTGCCTCAGACCGTCTGTCTCAGACCGTCTGTCTCAGGCCGTCTGCCTCAGACCGCCTGTCTCAGACCGTCTGTCTCAGACCGTCTGTCTCAGACCGTCAGTCTCAGACCGTCTGTCTCAGACCTTCTGTCTCAGAGCTTCTGTCTCAGACCGTCTGTCTCAGACCGTCTGTCTCAGACCAGCTGTCTCAGACCGTCTGTCTCAGACCGTCTGTTGCATACCGTCTGTCTCACACCGTCTGTCTCAGACCGTCTGTCTCAGAACGTCTATCTCGTCCCGTCGGTCTCAGACCGTCTGTCTCAGAACGTCTATCTCGTCCCGTCGGTCTCAGGCCGTCTGTCTCAGACCAGCTGTCTCAGACCGTCTGTCTCAGACCGTCTGTTTCATACCGTCTGTCTCACACCGTCTGTCTCGGACCGTCTGCCTCAGACCGTCTGTATCAGACCGTCTGTCTCAGACCGTCTGTCTCAGACCGTCTGTCTTAGACCGTCTGTCTCATACCGTCTGTCTCATACCATCTGTCTCAGACCGTCTATCTCGTCCCGTCGGTCTTAGACCGTCTGTCTCAGACCAGCTGTCTCAGACCGTCTGTCTCAGACCGTCTATCTCGTCCCGTCTGTCTCAGAACTTCCGTCTCAGAACTTCCGTCTCAGACCGTCTGCTTCAGACTGTCTGTCTCAGAACGTCTGTCACAGACTGTCTGTCTCAGACCGTCTGTCTGAGACCGTCTGTCTCAGACCGTCTATCTCGTCCCGTCGGTCTCAGGCCGTCTGTCTCAGACCAGCTGTCTCAGACCGTCTGTCTCAGACCGTCTGTTTCATACCGTCTGTCTCAGACCGTCTGTCTCAGACCGTCTGTCTTAGACGGTCTGTCTCACACCGTCTGTCTCAGACCGTCTGTCTCAGACCGTCTGTCTCAGACCGTCTGTCTCAGACCGTCTGTCTCAGAATGTCTATCTCGTCCCGTCGGTCTCAGGCCGTCTGTCTCAGACCGTCTGTCTCAGGCCATCTGCCTCAGACCGTCTGTCTCAGACCGTCTGTCTCAGACCGTCTGTCTCAGACCGTCAGTCTCAGACCGTCTGTCTCAGACCGTCAGTCTCAGACCGTCTGTCTCAGACCGTCTGTCTCAGAGCGTCTGTCTCAGACCGTCTGTCTCAGACCGTCTGTCTCAGACCAGCTGTCTCAGACCGTCTGTCTCAGACCGTCTGTTGCATACCGTCTGTCTCACACCGTTTGTCTCAGACCGTCTATCTTAAACCGTCTGTCTCAGGCCGTCCGTTTCATTCCGTCGGTCTCAGACCGTCTGTCTCAGACCGTCTGTCTCAGACCGTCTGTCTCAGACCGTCTGTCTCAGACCGTCTGTCTCAGACCGTCTGTCTCAGACCGTCTGTCTCACACCGTCTGTCTCAGATCGTCTGTCTCAGACCGTCTGTCTCGGACCGTCTGTCTCAGACCGTCTGTCTCAGACCGTCTGTTTCATACCGTCTATCTCACACCGTCTGTCTCAGACCGTTTGTCTTAGACCGTCTGTCTCATACCGTCTGTTTCATACCGTCTGTCTCAGACCGTCTGTCTCAGAACGTCTATCTCGTCCCGTCGGTCTCAGACCGTCTGTCTCAGAACGTCTGTCTCAGACCGTCTGTCTCAGACCGTCTGTTTCAGACCGTCTGTCTCAGGCCGTCTGCCTCAGACCGTCTGTCTCAGACCGTCTATCTCGTCCCGTCTGTCTCAGACCGTCTGTCTCAGAACGTCTATCTCGTCCCGTCGGTCTCAGACCGTCTGCCTCAGACCGTCTGTCTCAGACCGTCTGTCTCAGGCCATCTGCCTCAGACCGTCTGTCTCAGACCGTCTGTCTCACACCGTCTGTCTCAGACCGTCTGTCTCAGACCGTCTGTCTCAGACCGTCTGTCTCAGACCGTCTGTCTCAGAACGTCTATCTCGTCCCGTCGGTCTCAGGCCGTCTGTCTCAGACCAGCTGTCTCAGACCGTCTGTGTCAGACCGTCTGTCTTAGACCGTCTGTCTCATACCGTCTGTCTCATACCATCTGTCTCAGACCGTCTATCTCGTCCCGTCGGTCTTAGACCGTCTGTCTCAGACCAGCTGTCTCAGACCGTCTGTCTCAGACCGTCTATCTCGTCCCGTCTGTCTCAGAACTTCCGTCTCAGAACTTCCGTCTCAGACCGTCTGGTTCAGACTGTCTGTCTCAGAACGTCTGTCACAGACTGTCTGTCTCAGACCGTCTGTCTGAGACCGTCTGTCTCAGACCGTCTGTCTGAGACCGTCTGTCTCAGACCGTCTGTCTCCGACCGTCTGTCTCAGACCGTCTGTCTCAGACCGTCTGTCTCAGACCGTCTGTCTCGGACCGTCTGTCTCAGACCGTCTGTCTCAGAACGTCTATCTCGTCCCGTCGGTCTCAGACCGTCTGCCTCAGACCGTCTGTTTCATACCGTCTGTCTCACACCGTCTGTCTCGGACCGTCTGTCTCAGACAGTCTGTCTCAGACCGTCGGTCTCAGACCGTCTGTCTCAGAACGTCTATCTCGTCCCGTCGGTCTCAGGCCGTCTGTCTCAGACCAGCTGTCTCAGACCGTCTGTCTCTGACCGTCTGTTTCATACCGTCTGTCTCACACCGTCTGTCTCAGACCGTCTGCCTCAGACCGTCTGTCTCAGACCGTCTGTCTCAGGCCGTCTGCCTCAGACCGTCTGTCTCAGACCGTCTGTCTCGTCCCGTCTGTCTCAGAACGTCTATCTCGTCCCGTCGGTCTCAGACCGTCTGTCTCAGAACAGCTATCTCAGACCGTCTGTCTCAGACCGTCTGTCTCAGACCGTCTGTCTTAGACCGTCTGTCTCACACCGTCTGTCTCAGACCGTCTGTCTCAGACCGTCTGTCTCAGACCGTCTGTCTCAGAACGTCTATCTCGTCCCGTCGGTCTCAGGCCGTCTGTCTCAGACCAGCTGTGTCAGACCGTCTGTCTCAGACCGTCTGTTTCATACCGTCTGTCTCAGACCGTCTGTCTCAGACCGTCTGTCTTAGACCGTCTGTCTCACACCGTCTGTCTCAGACCGTCTGTCTCAGACCGTCTGTCTCAGACCGTCTGTCTCAGAATGTCTATCTCGTCCCGTCGGTCTCAGGCCGTCTGTCTCAGACCAGCTGACTCAGACCGTCTGTCTCAGACCGTCTGTTTCATACCGTCTGTCTCACACCGTCTGTCTCAGACCCTCTGCCTCAGACCGTCTGTCTCAGGCCATCTGCCTCAGACCGTCTGTCTCAGACCGTCTGTCTCAGACCGTCTGTCTCAGACCGTCAGTCTCAGACCGTCTGTCTCAGACCGTCAGTCTCAGACCGTCTGTCTCAGGCCGTCTGCCTCAGACCGCCTGTCTCAGACCGTCTGTCTCAGACCGTCTGTCTCAGACCGTCTGTCTCGGACCGTCTGTCTCAGACCGTCTGTCTCAGAACGTCTATCTCGTCCCGTCGGTCTCAGACCGTCTGCCTCAGACCGTCTGTTTCATACCGTCTGTCTCACACCGTCTGTCTCGGACCGTCTGTCTCAGACCGTCTGTCTCAGACCGTCGGTCTCAGACCGTCTGTCTCAGAACGTCTATCTCGTCCCGTCGGTCTCAGGCCGTCTGTCTCAGACCAGCTGTCTCAGACCGTCTGTCTCTGACCGTCTGTTTCATACCGTCTGTCTCACACCGTCTGTCTCAGACCGTCTGCCTCAGACCGTCTGTCTCAGACCGTCTGTCTCAGGCCGTCTGCCTCAGACCGTCTGTCTCAGACCGTCTGTCTCGTCCCGTCTGTCTCAGAACGTCTATCTCGTCCCGTCGGTCTCAGACCGTCTGTCTCAGAACAGCTATCTCAGACCGTCTGTCTCAGACCGTCTGTCTCAGACCGTCTGTCTTAGACCGTCTGTCTCACACCGTCTGTCTCAGACCGTCTGTCTCAGACCGTCTGTCTCAGACCGTCTGTCTCAGAACGTCTATCTCGTCCCGTCGGTCTCAGGCCGTCTGTCTCAGACCAGCTGTCTCAGACCGTCTGTCTCAGACCGTCTGTTTCATACCGTCTGTCTCAGACCGTCTGTCTCAGACCGTCTGTCTTAGACCGTCTGTCTCACACCGTCTGTCTCAGACCGTCTGTTTCATACCGTCTGTCTCACACCGTCTGTCTCAGACCCTCTGCCTCAGACCGTCTGTCTCAGACCGTCTGTCTCAGGCCATCTGCCTCAGACCGTCTGTCTCAGACCGTCTGTCTCAGACCGTCTGTCTCAGACCGTCAGTCTCAGACCGTCTGTCTCAGACCGTCAGTCTCAGACCGTCTGTCTCAGACCGTCTGTCTCAGAGCGTCTGTCTCAGACCGTCTGTCTCAGACCGTCTGTCTCAGACCAGCTGTCTCAGACCGTCTGTCTCAGACCGTCTGTTGCATACCGTCTGTCTCACACCGTTTGTCTCAGACCGTCTATCTTAAACCGTCTGTCTCAGGCCGTCCGTTTCATTCCGTCGGTCTCAGACCGTCTGTCTCAGACCGTCTGTCTCAGACCGTCTGTCTCAGACCGTCTGTCTCAGACCGTCTGTCTCAGACCGTCTGTCTCACACCGTCTGTCTCAGATCGTCTGTCTCAGACCGTCTGTCTCGGACCGTCTGTCTGAGACCGTCTGTCTCAGACCGTCTGTTTCATACCGTCTATCTCACACCGTCTGTCTCAGACCGTTTGTCTTAGACCGTCTGTCTCATACCGTCTGTTTCATACCGTCTGTCTCAGACCGTCTGTCTCAGAACGTCTATCTCGTCCCGTCAGTCTCAGACCGTCTGTCTCAGACCGTCTGTCTCAGAGCGTCTGTCTCAGACCGTCTGTCTCAGACCGTCTGTCTCAGACCAGCTGTCTCAGACCGTCTGTCTCAGACCGTCTGTTGCATACCGTCTGTCTCACACCGTTTGTCTCAGACCGTCTATCTTAAACCGTCTGTCTCAGGCCGTCCGTTTCATTCCGTCGGTCTCAGACCGTCTGTCTCAGACCGTCTGTCTCAGACCGTCTGTCTCAGACCGTCTGTCTCAGACCGTCTGTCTCAGAACGTCTATCTCGTCCCGTCGGTCTCAGGCCGTCTGTCTCAGACCAGCTGTCTCAGACCGTCTGTCTCAGACCGTCTGTTTCATACCGTCTGTCTCAGACCGTCTGTCTCAGACCGTCTGTCTTAGACCGTCTGTCTCACACCGTCTGTCTCAGACCGTCTGTTTCATACCGTCTGTCTCACACCGTCTGTCTCAGACCCTCTGCCTCAGACCGTCTGTCTCAGACCGTCTGTCTCAGGCCATCTGCCTCAGACCGTCTGTCTCAGACCGTCTGTCTCAGACCGTCTGTCTCAGACCGTCAGTCTCAGACCGTCTGTCTCAGACCGTCAGTCTCAGACCGTCTGTCTCAGACCGTCTGTCTCAGAGCGTCTGTCTCAGACCGTCTGTCTCAGACCGTCTGTCTCAGACCAGCTGTCTCAGACCGTCTGTCTCAGACCGTCTGTTGCATACCGTCTGTCTCACACCGTTTGTCTCAGACCGTCTATCTTAAACCGTCTGTCTCAGGCCGTCCGTTTCATTCCGTCGGTCTCAGACCGTCTGTCTCAGACCGTCTGTCTCAGACCGTCTGTCTCAGACCGTCTGCCTCAGACCGTCTGTCTCAGACCGTCTGTCTCACACCGTCTGTCTCAGATCGTCTGTCTCAGACCGTCTGTCTCGGACCGTCTGTCTGAGACCGTCTGTCTCAGACCGTCTGTTTCATACCGTCTATCTCACACCGTCTGTCTCAGACCGTTTGTCTTAGACCGTCTGTCTCATACCGTCTGTTTCATACCGTCTGTCTCAGACCGTCTGTCTCAGAACGTCTATCTCGTCCCGTCAGTCTCAGACCGTCTGTCTCAGACCGTCTGTCTCAGAGCGTCTGTCTCAGACCGTCTGTCTCAGACCGTCTGTCTCAGACCAGCTGTCTCAGACCGTCTGTCTCAGACCGTCTGTTGCATACCGTCTGTCTCACACCGTTTGTCTCAGACCGTCTATCTTAAACCGTCTGTCTCAGGCCGTCCGTTTCATTCCGTCGGTCTCAGACCGTCTGTCTCAGACCGTCTGTCTCAGACCGTCTGTCTCAGACCGTCTGTCTCAGACCGTCTGTCTCAGACCGTCTGTCTCACACCGTCTGTCTCAGATCGTCTGTCTCAGACCGTCTGTCTCGGACCGTCTGTCTCAGACCGTCTGTCTCAGACCGTCTGTTTCATACCGTCTATCTCACACCGTCTGTCTCAGACCGTTTGTCTTAGACCGTCTGTCTCATACCGTCTGTTTCATACCGTCTGTCTCAGACCGTCTGTCTCAGAACGTCTATCTCGTCCCGTCGGTCTCAGACCGTCTGTCTCAGAACGTCTGTCTCAGACCGTCTGTCTCAGACCGTCTGTTTCAGACCGTCTGTCTCAGGCCGTCTGCCTCAGACCGTCTGTCTCAGACCGTCTATCTCGTCCCGTCTGTCTCAGACCGTCTGTCTCAGAACGTCTATCTCGTCCCGTCGGTCTCAGACCGTCTGCCTCAGACCGTCTGTCTCAGACCGTCTGTCTCAGGCCATCTGCCTCAGACCGTCTGTCTCAGACCGTCTGTCTCAGACCGTCTGTCTCAGACCGTCTGTCTCAGACCGTCTGTCTCAGACCGTCTGTCTCAGACCGTCTGTCTCAGAACGTCTATCTCGTCCCGTCGGTCTCAGGCCGTCTGTCTCAGACCAGCTGTCTCAGACCGTCTGTGTCAGACCGTCTGTCTTAGACCGTCTGTCTCATACCGTCTGTCTCATACCATCTGTCTCAGACCGTCTATCTCGTCCCGTCGGTCTTAGACCGTCTGTCTCAGACCAGCTGTCTCAGACCGTCTGTCTCAGACCGTCTATCTCGTCCCGTCTGTCTCAGAACTTCCGTCTCAGAACTTCCGTCTCAGACCGTCTGGTTCAGACTGTCTGTCTCAGAACGTCTGTCACAGACTGTCTGTCTCAGACCGTCTGTCTGAGACCGTCTGTCTCAGACCGTCTGTCTCGTCCCGTCGGTCTCAGACCGTCTGTCTCAGAACGTCTATCTCGTCCCGTCGGTCTCAGGCCGTCTGTCTCAGACCAGCTGTCTCAGACCGTCTGTCTCTGACCGTCTGTTTCATACCGTCTGTCTCACACCGTCCGTCTCAGACCGTCTGTCTCAGACCGTCTGTTTCATACCGTCTGTCTCACACCGTCTGTCTCAGACCGTCTGTCTTAGTCCGTCTGTCTCACACCGTCTGTCTCAGACCGTCTGTCTCAGACTGTCTGTCTCAGACCGTCTGTCTCAGAACGTCTATCTCGTCCCGTCGGTCTCAGGCCGTCTGTCTCAGACCAGCTGTCTCAGACCGTCTGTCTCAGATCGTCTGTTTCATACCGTCTGTCTCACACCGTCTGTCTCGGACCGTCTGCCTCAGACCGTCTGTCTCAGACCGTCTGTCTCAGACCGTCTGTCTCAGACCGTCAGTCTCAGACCGTCTGTCTCAGACCGTCTGTCTCAGAGCGTCTGTCTCAAACCGTCTGTCTCAGACCGTCTGTCTCAGACCAGCTGTCTCAGACCGTCTGTTGCATACCGTCTGTCTCACACCGTCCGTCTCAGACCGTCTGTCTCAGACCGTCTGTCTTAGACCGACTGTCTCATACCGTCTGTCTCATACCATCTGTCTCAGACCGTCTATCTCGTCCCGTCGGTCTTAGACCGTCTGTCTCAGACCAGCTGTCTCAGACCGTCTGTCTCAGACCGTCTATCTCGTCCCGTCTGTCTCAGAACTTCCGTCTCAGACCGTCTGCTTCAGACTGTCTGTCTCAGAACGTCTGTAACAGACTGTCTGTCTCAGACCGTCTGTCTGAGACCGTCTGTCTCACACCGTCTGTCTCAGACCGTCTGTCTCAGACCGTCTGTCTCAGACCGTCTGTCTCAGAACGTCTATCTCGTCCCGTCGGTCTCAGACCGTCTGTCTCAGAACGTCTGTCTCAGACCGTCTGTCTCAGACCGTCTGTCTCAGACCGTCTGTCTCAGGCCGTCTGCCTCAGACCGTCTGTCTCAGACCGTCTATCTCGTCCCGTCTGTCTCAGACCGTCTGTCTCAAAACGTCTATCTCGTCCCGTCGGTCTCAGACCGTCTGTCTCAGAACGTCTATCTCGTCCCGTCGGTCTCAGACCGTCGGTCTCAGACCGTCTGTCTCAGACCGTCTGTCTCAGAACAGCTATCTCAGACCGTCTGTCTCAGACCGTCTGTCTCAGACCGTCTGTCTTAGACCGTCTGTCTCACACCGTCTGTCTCAGACCGTCTGTCTCAGACCGTCTGTCTCAGACCGTCTGTCTCAGAACGTCTATCTCGTCCCGTCGGTCTCAGGCCGTCTGTCTCAGACCAGCTGTCTCAGACCGTCTGTCTCAGACCGTCTGTTTCATACCGTCTGTCTCACACCGTCTGTCTCAGACGGTCTGCCTCAGACCGTCTGTCTCAGACCGTCTGTCTCAGGCCGTCTGCCTCAGACCGCCTGTCTCAGACCGTCTGTCTCAGTCCGTCTGTCTCAGACCGTCAGTCTCAGACCGTCTGTCTCAGACCTTCTGTCTCAGAGCTTCTGTCTCAGACCGTCTGTCTCAGACCGTCTGTCTCAGACCAGCTGTCTCAGACCGTCTGTCTCAGACCGTCTGTTGCATACCGTCTGTCTCACACCGTCTGTCTCAGACCGTCTGTCTCAGAACGTCTATCTCGTCCCGTCGGTCTCAGACCGTCTGTCTCAGAACGTCTATCTCGTCCCGTCGGTCTCAGGCCGTCTGTCTCAGACCAGCTGTCTCAGACCGTCTGTCTCAGACCGTCTGTTTCATACCGTCTGTCTCACACCGTCTGTCTCGGACCGTCTGCCTCAGACCGTCTGTATCAGACCGTCTGTCTCAGACCGTCTGTCACAGACCGTCTGTCTTAGACCGTCTGTCTCATACCGTCTGTCTCATACCATCTGTCTCAGACCGTCTATCTCGTCCCGTCGGTCTTAGACCGTCTGTCTCAGACCAGCTGTCTCAGACCGTCTGTCTCAGACCGTCTATCTCGTCCCGTCTGTCTCAGAACTTCCGTCTCAGAACTTCCGTCTCAGACCGTCTGCTTCAGACTGTCTGTCTCAGAACGTCTGTCACAGACTGTCTGTCTCAGACCGTCTGTCTGAGACCGTCTGTCTCAGACCGTCTGTCTGAGACCGTCTGTCTCAGACCGTCTGTCTCCGACCGTCTGTCTCAGACCGTCTGTCTCAGACCGTCTGTCTCAGACCGTCTGTCTCGGACCGTCTGTCTCAGACCGTCTGTCTCAGAACGTCTATCTCGTCCCGTCGGTCTCAGACCGTCTGCCTCAGACCGTCTGTTTCATACCGTATGTCTCAGACCGTCTGTCTCAGACCGTCTGTCTCAGACCGTCTGTCTCAGACCGTCGGTCTCAGACCGTCTGTCTCAGAACGTCTATCTCGTCCCGTCGGTCTCAGGCCGTCTGTCTCAGACCAGCTGTCTCAGACCGTCTGTCTCTGACCGTCTGTTTCATACCGTCTGTCTCACACCGTCTGTCTCAGACCGTCTGCCTCAGACCGTCTGTCTCAGACCGTCTGTCTCAGGCCGTCTGCCTCAGACCGTCTGTCTCAGACCGTCTGTCTCGTCCCGTCTGTCTCAGAACGTCTATCTCGTCCCGTCGGTCTCAGACCGTCTGTCTCAGAACAGCTATCTCAGACCGTCTGTCTCAGACCGTCTGTCTCAGACCGTCTGTCTTAGACCGTCTGTCTCACACCGTCTGTCTCAGACCGTCTGTCTCAGACCGTCTGTCTCAGACCGTCTGTCTCAGAACGTCTATCTCGTCCCGTCGGTCTCAGGCCGTCTGTCTCAGACCAGCTGTCTCAGACCGTCTGTCTCAGACCGTCTGTTTCATACCGTCTGTCTCAGACCGTCTGTCTCAGACCGTCTGTCTTAGACGGTCTGTCTCACACCGTCTGTCTCAGACCGTCTGTCTCAGACCGTCTGTCTCAGACCGTCTGTCTCAGACCGTCTGTCTCAGACCGTCTGTCTCAGAATGTCTATCTCGTCCCGTCGGTCTCAGGCCGTCTGTCTCAGACCGTCTGTCTCAGGCCATCTGCCTCAGACCGTCTGTCTCAGACCGTCTGTCTCAGACCGTCTGTCTCAGACCGTCAGTCTCAGACCGTCTGTCTCAGACCGTCAGTCTCAGACCGTCTGTCTCAGACCGTCTGTCTCAGAGCGTCTGTCTCAGACCGTCTGTCTCAGACCGTCTGTCTCAGACCAGCTGTCTCAGACCGTCTGTCTCAGACCGTCTGTTGCATACCGTCTGTCTCACACCGTTTGTCTCAGACCGTCTATCTTAAACCGTCTGTCTCAGGCCGTCCGTTTCATTCCGTCGGTCTCAGACCGTCTGTCTCAGACCGTCTGTCTCAGACCGTCTGTCTCAGACCGTCTGTCTCAGACCGTCTGTCTCAGACCGTCTGTCTCACACCGTCTGTCTCAGATCGTCTGTCTCAGACCGTCTGTCTCGGACCGTCTGTCTCAGACCGTCTGTCTCAGACCGTCTGTTTCATACCGTCTATCTCACACCGTCTGTCTCAGACCGTTTGTCTTAGACCGTCTGTCTCATACCGTCTGTTTCATACCGTCTGTCTCAGACCGTCTGTCTCAGAACGTCTATCTCGTCCCGTCGGTCTCAGACCGTCTGTCTCAGAACGTCTGTCTCAGACCGTCTGTCTCAGACCGTCTGTTTCAGACCGTCTGTCTCAGGCCGTCTGCCTCAGACCGTCTGTCTCAGACCGTCTATCTCGTCCCGTCTGTCTCAGACCGTCTGTCTCAGAACGTCTATCTCGTCCCGTCGGTCTCAGACCGTCTGCCTCAGACCGTCTGTCTCAGACCGTCTGTCTCAGGCCATCTGCCTCAGACCGTCTGTCTCAGACCGTCTGTCTCAGACCGTCTGTCTCAGACCGTCTGTCTCAGACCGTCTGTCTCAGACCGTCTGTCTCAGACCGTCTGTCTCAGAACGTCTATCTCGTCCCGTCGGTCTCAGGCCGTCTGTCTCAGACCAGCTGTCTCAGACCGTCTGTGTCAGACCGTCTGTCTTAGACCGTCTGTCTCATACCGTCTGTCTCATACCATCTGTCTCAGACCGTCTATCTCGTCCCGTCGGTCTTAGACCGTCTGTCTCAGACCAGCTGTCTCAGACCGTCTGTCTCAGACCGTCTATCTCGTCCCGTCTGTCTCAGAACTTCCGTCTCAGAACTTCCGTCTCAGACCGTCTGGTTCAGACTGTCTGTCTCAGAACGTCTGTCACAGACTGTCTGTCTCAGACCGTCTGTCTGAGACCGTCTGTCTCAGACCGTCTGTCTGAGACCGTCTGTCTCAGACCGTCTGTCTCCGACCGTCTGTCTCAGACCGTCTGTCTCAGACCGTCTGTCTCAGACCGTCTGTCTCGGACCGTCTGTCTCAGACCGTCTGTCTCAGAACGTCTATCTCGTCCCGTCGGTCTCAGACCGTCTGCCTCAGACCGTCTGTTTCATACCGTCTGTCTCACACCGTCTGTCTCGGACCGTCTGTCTCAGACAGTCTGTCTCAGACCGTCGGTCTCAGACCGTCTGTCTCAGAACGTCTATCTCGTCCCGTCGGTCTCAGGCCGTCTGTCTCAGACCAGCTGTCTCAGACCGTCTGTCTCTGACCGTCTGTTTCATACCGTCTGTCTCACACCGTCTGTCTCAGACCGTCTGCCTCAGACCGTCTGTCTCAGACCGTCTGTCTCAGGCCGTCTGCCTCAGACCGTCTGTCTCAGACCGTCTGTCTCGTCCCGTCTGTCTCAGAACGTCTATCTCGTCCCGTCGGTCTCAGACCGTCTGTCTCAGAACAGCTATCTCAGACCGTCTGTCTCAGACCGTCTGTCTCAGACCGTCTGTCTTAGACCGTCTGTCTCACACCGTCTGTCTCAGACCGTCTGTCTCAGACCGTCTGTCTCAGACCGTCTGTCTCAGAACGTCTATCTCGTCCCGTCGGTCTCAGGCCGTCTGTCTCAGACCAGCTGTCTCAGACCGTCTGTCTCAGACCGTCTGTTTCATACCGTCTGTCTCAGACCGTCTGTCTCAGACCGTCTGTCTTAGACCGTCTGTCTCACACCGTCTGTCTCAGACCGTCTGTCTCAGACCGTCTGTCTCAGACCGTCTGTCTCAGACCGTCTGTCTCAGACCGTCTGTCTCAGAATGTCTATCTCGTCCCGTCGGTCTCAGGCCGTCTGTCTCAGACCAGCTGACTCAGACCGTCTGTCTCAGACCGTCTGTTTCATACCGTCTGTCTCACACCGTCTGTCTCAGACCCTCTGCCTCAGACCGTCTGTCTCAGACCGTCTGTCTCAGGCCATCTGCCTCAGACCGTCTGTCTCAGACCGTCTGTCTCAGACCGTCAGTCTCAGACCGTCTGTCTCAGACCGTCAGTCTCAGACCGTCTGTCTCAGGCCGTCTGCCTCAGACCGCCTGTCTCAGACCGTCTGTCTCAGACCGTCTGTCTCAGACCGTCAGTCTCAGACCGTCTGTCTCAGACCTTCTGTCTCAGAGCTTCTGTCTCAGACCGTCTGTCTCAGACCGTCTGGTTCAGACTGTCTGTCTCAGAACGTCTGTCACAGACTGTCTGTCTCAGACCGTCTGTCTGAGACCGTCTGTCTCAGACCGTCTGTCTGAGACCGTCTGTCTCAGACCGTCTGTCTCCGACCGTCTGTCTCAGACCGTCTGTCTCAGACCGTCTGTCTCAGACCGTCTGTCTCGGACCGTCTGTCTCAGACCGTCTGTCTCAGAACGTCTATCTCGTCCCGTCGGTCTCAGACCGTCTGCCTCAGACCGTCTGTTTCATACCGTCTGTCTCACACCGTCTGTCTCGGACCGTCTGTCTCAGACCGTCTGTCTCAGACCGTCGGTCTCAGACCGTCTGTCTCAGAACGTCTATCTCGTCCCGTCGGTCTCAGGCCGTCTGTCTCAGACCAGCTGTCTCAGACCGTCTGTCTCTGACCGTCTGTTTCATACCGTCTGTCTCACACCGTCTGTCTCAGACCGTCTGCCTCAGACCGTCTGTCTCAGACCGTCTGTCTCAGGCCGTCTGCCTCAGACCGTCTGTCTCAGACCGTCTGTCTCGTCCCGTCTGTCTCAGAACGTCTATCTCGTCCCGTCGGTCTCAGACCGTCTGTCTCAGAACAGCTATCTCAGACCGTCTGTCTCAGACCGTCTGTCTCAGACCGTCTGTCTTAGACCGTCTGTCTCACACCGTCTGTCTCAGACCGTCTGTCTCAGACCGTCTGTCTCAGACCGTCTGTCTCAGAACGTCTATCTCGTCCCGTCGGTCTCAGGCCGTCTGTCTCAGACCAGCTGTCTCAGACCGTCTGTCTCACACCGTCTGTCTCAGACCGTCTGTTTCATACCGTCAGTCTCAGACCGTCTGTCTCAGACCGTCAGTCTCAGACCGTCTGTCTCTGACCGTCTGTTTCATACCGTCTGTCTCACACCGTCTGTCTCAGACCGTCTGTTTCATACCGTCTGTCTCACACCGTCTGTCTCAGACCCTCTGCCTCAGACCGTCTGTCTCAGACCGTCTGTCTCAGGCCATCTGCCTCAGACCGTCTGTCTCAGACCAGCTGTCTCAGACCGTCTGTCTCAGACCGTCTGTTGCATACCGTCTGTCTCACACCGTTTGTCTCAGACCGTCTATCTTAAACCGTCTGTCTCAGGCCGTCCGTTTCATTCCGTCGGTCTCAGACCGTCTGTCTCAGACCGTCTGTCTCAGACCGTCTGTCTCAGACCGTCTGTCTCAGACCGTCTGTCTCACACCGTCTGTCTCAGATCGTCTGTCTCAGACCGTCTGTCTCGGACCGTCTGTCTGAGACCGTCTGTCTCAGACCGTCTGTTTCATACCGTCTATCTCACACCGTCTGTCTCAGACCGTTTGTCTTAGACCGTCTGTCTCATACCGTCTGTTTCATACCGTCTGTCTCAGACCGTCTGTCTCAGAACGTCTATCTCGTCCCGTCAGTCTCAGACCGTCTGTCTCAGACCGTCTGTCTCAGAGCGTCTGTCTCAGACCGTCTGTCTCAGACCGTCTGTCTCAGACCAGCTGTCTCAGACCGTCTGTCTCAGACCGTCTGTTGCATACCGTCTGTCTCACACCGTTTGTCTCAGACCGTCTATCTTAAACCGTCTGTCTCAGGCCGTCCGTTTCATTCCGTCGGTCTCAGACCGTCTGTCTCAGACCGTCTGTCTCAGACCGTCTGTCTCAGACCGTCTGTCTCAGACCGTCTGTCTCAGACCGTCTGTCTCAGACCGTCTGTCTCAGACCGTCTGTCTCACACCGTCTGTCTCAGATCGTCTGTCTCAGACCGTCTGTCTCGGACCGTCTGTCTCAGACCGTCTGTCTCAGACCGTCTGTTTCATACCGTCTATCTCACACCGTCTGTCTCAGACCGTTTGTCTTAGACCGTCTGTCTCATACCGTCTGTTTCATACCGTCTGTCTCAGACCGTCTGTCTCAGAACGTCTATCTCGTCCCGTCGGTCTCAGACCGTCTGTCTCAGAACGTCTGTCTCAGACCGTCTGTCTCAGACCGTCTGTTTCAGACCGTCTGTCTCAGGCCGTCTGCCTCAGACCGTCTGTCTCAGACCGTCTATCTCGTCCCGTCTGTCTCAGACCGTCTGTCTCAGAACGTCTATCTCGTCCCGTCGGTCTCAGACCGTCTGCCTCAGACCGTCTGTCTCAGACCGTCTGTCTCAGGCCATCTGCCTCAGACCGTCTGTCTCAGACCGTCTGTCTCAGACCGTCTGTCTCAGACCGTCTGTCTCAGACCGTCTGTCTCAGACCGTCTGTCTCAGACCGTCTGTCTCAGAACGTCTATCTCGTCCCGTCGGTCTCAGGCCGTCTGTCTCAGACCAGCTGTCTCAGACCGTCTGTGTCAGACCGTCTGTCTTAGACCGTCTGTCTCATACCGTCTGTCTCATACCATCTGTCTCAGACCGTCTATCTCGTCCCGACGGTCTTAGACCGTCTGTCTCAGACCAGCTGTCTCAGACCGTCTGTCTCAGACCGTCTATCTCGTCCCGTCTGTCTCAGAACTTCCGTCTCAGAACTTCCGTCTCAGACCGTCTGGTTCAGACTGTCTGTCTCAGAACGTCTGTCACAGACTGTCTGTCTCAGACCGTCTGTCTGAGACCGTCTGTCTCAGACCGTCTGTCTGAGACCGTCTGTCTCAGACCGTCTGTCTCCGACCGTCTGTCTCAGACCGTCTGTCTCAGACCGTCTGTCTCAGACCGTCTGTCTCGGACCGTCTGTCTCAGACCGTCTGTCTCAGAACGTCTATCTCGTCCCGTCGGTCTCAGGCCGTCTGCCTCAGACCGTCTGTTTCATACCGTCTGTCTCACACCGTCTGTCTCGGACCGTCTGTCTCAGACCGTCTGTCTCAGACCGTCGGTCTCAGACCGTCTGTCTCAGAACGTCTATCTCGTCCCGTCGGTCTCAGGCCGTCTGTCTCAGACCAGCTGTCTCAGACCGTCTGTCTCTGACCGTCTGTTTCATACCGTCTGTCTCACACCGTCTGTCTCAGACCGTCTGCCTCAGACCGTCTGTCTCAGACCGTCTGTCTCAGGCCGTCTGCCTCAGACCGTCTGTCTCAGACCGTCTGTCTCGTCCCGTCTGTCTCAGAACGTCTATCTCGTCCCGTCGGTCTCAGACCGTCTGTCTCAGAACAGCTATCTCAGACCGTCTGTCTCAGACCGTCTGTCTTAGACCGTCTGTCTTAGACCGTCTGTCTCACACCGTCTGTCTCAGACCGTCTGTCTCAGACCGTCTGTCTCAGACCGTCTGTCTCAGAACGTCTATCTCGTCCCGTCGGTCTCAGGCCGTCTGTCTCAGACCAGCTGTCTCAGACCGTCTGTCTCAGACCGTCTGTTTCATACCGTCTGTCTCAGACCGTCTGTCTCAGACCGTCTGTCTTAGACCGTCTGTCTCACACCGTCTGTCTCAGACCGTCTGTTTCATACCGTCTGTCTCACACCGTCTGTCTCAGACCCTCTGCCTCAGACCGTCTGTCTCAGACCGTCTGTCTCAGGCCATCTGCCTCAGACCGTCTGTCTCAGACCGTCTGTCTCAGACCGTCTGTCTCAGACCGTCAGTCTCAGACCGTCTGTCTCAGACCGTCAGTCTCAGACCGTCTGTCTCTGACCGTCTGTTTCATACCGTCTGTCTCACACCGTCTGTCTCAGACCGTCTGTTTCATACCGTCTGTCTCACACCGTCTGTCTCAGACCCTCTGCCTCAGACCGTCTGTCTCAGACCGTCTGTCTCAGGCCATCTGCCTCAGACCGTCTGTCTCAGACCAGCTGTCTCAGACCGTCTGTCTCAGACCGTCTGTTGCATACCGTCTGTCTCACACCGTTTGTCTCAGACCGTCTATCTTAAACCGTCTGTCTCAGGCCGTCCGTTTCATTCCGTCGGTCTCAGACCGTCTGTCTCAGACCGTCTGTCTCAGACCGTCTGTCTCAGACCGTCTGTCTCAGACCGTCTGTCTCAGACCGTCTGTCTCACACCGTCTGTCTCAGATCGTCTGTCTCAGACCGTCTGTCTCGGACCGTCTGTCTGAGACCGTCTGTCTCAGACCGTCTGTTTCATACCGTCTATCTCACACCGTCTGTCTCAGACCGTTTGTCTTAGACCGTCTGTCTCATACCGTCTGTTTCATACCGTCTGTCTCAGACCGTCTGTCTCAGAACGTCTATCTCGTCCCGTCAGTCTCAGACCGTCTGTCTCAGACCGTCTGTCTCAGAGCGTCTGTCTCAGACCGTCTGTCTCAGACCGTCTGTCTCAGACCAGCTGTCTCAGACCGTCTGTCTCAGACCGTCTGTTGCATACCGTCTGTCTCACACCGTTTGTCTCAGACCGTCTATCTTAAACCGTCTGTCTCAGGCCGTCCGTTTCATTCCGTCGGTCTCAGACCGTCTGTCTCAGACCGTCTGTCTCAGACCGTCTGTCTCAGACCGTCTGTCTCAGACCGTCTGTCTCAGACCGTCTGTCTCAGACCGTCTGTCTCACACCGTCTGTCTCAGATCGTCTGTCTCAGACCGTCTGTCTCGGACCGTCTGTCTCAGACCGTCTGTCTCAGACCGTCTGTTTCATACCGTCTATCTCACACCGTCTGTCTCAGACCGTTTGTCTTAGACCGTCTGTCTCATACCGTCTGTTTCATACCGTCTGTCTCAGACCGTCTGTCTCAGAACGTCTATCTCGTCCCGTCGGTCTCAGACCGTCTGTCTCAGAACGTCTGTCTCAGACCGTCTGTCTCAGACCGTCTGTTTCAGACCGTCTGTCTCAGGCCGTCTGCCTCAGACCGTCTGTCTCAGACCGTCTATCTCGTCCCGTCTGTCTCAGACCGTCTGTCTCAGAACGTCTATCTCGTCCCGTCGGTCTCAGACCGTCTGCCTCAGACCGTCTGTCTCAGACCGTCTGTCTCAGGCCATCTGCCTCAGACCGTCTGTCTCAGACCGTCTGTCTCAGACCGTCTGTCTCAGACCGTCTGTCTCAGACCGTCTGTCTCAGACCGTCTGTCTCAGACCGTCTGTCTCAGAACGTCTATCTCGTCCCGTCGGTCTCAGGCCGTCTGTCTCAGACCAGCTGTCTCAGACCGTCTGTGTCAGACCGTCTGTCTTAGACCGTCTGTCTCATACCGTCTGTCTCATACCATCTGTCTCAGACCGTCTATCTCGTCCCGACGGTCTTAGACCGTCTGTCTCAGACCAGCTGTCTCAGACCGTCTGTCTCAGACCGTCTATCTCGTCCCGTCTGTCTCAGAACTTCCGTCTCAGAACTTCCGTCTCAGACCGTCTGGTTCAGACTGTCTGTCTCAGAACGTCTGTCACAGACTGTCTGTCTCAGACCGTCTGTCTGAGACCGTCTGTCTCAGACCGTCTGTCTGAGACCGTCTGTCTCAGACCGTCTGTCTCCGACCGTCTGTCTCAGACCGTCTGTCTCAGACCGTCTGTCTCAGACCGTCTGTCTCGGACCGTCTGTCTCAGACCGTCTGTCTCAGAACGTCTATCTCGTCCCGTCGGTCTCAGGCCGTCTGCCTCAGACCGTCTGTTTCATACCGTCTGTCTCACACCGTCTGTCTCGGACCGTCTGTCTCAGACCGTCTGTCTCAGACCGTCGGTCTCAGACCGTCTGTCTCAGAACGTCTATCTCGTCCCGTCGGTCTCAGGCCGTCTGTCTCAGACCAGCTGTCTCAGACCGTCTGTCTCTGACCGTCTGTTTCATACCGTCTGTCTCACACCGTCTGTCTCAGACCGTCTGCCTCAGACCGTCTGTCTCAGACCGTCTGTCTCAGGCCGTCTGCCTCAGACCGTCTGTCTCAGACCGTCTGTCTCGTCCCGTCTGTCTCAGAACGTCTATCTCGTCCCGTCGGTCTCAGACCGTCTGTCTCAGAACAGCTATCTCAGACCGTCTGTCTCAGACCGTCTGTCTCAGACCGTCTGTCTTAGACCGTCTGTCTCACACCGTCTGTCTCAGACCGTCTGTCTCAGACCGTCTGTCTCAGACCGTCTGTCTCAGAACGTCTATCTCGTCCCGTCGGTCTCAGGCCGTCTGTCTCAGACCAGCTGTCTCAGACCGTCTGTCTCAGACCGTCTGTTTCATACCGTCTGTCTCAGACCGTCTGTCTCAGACCGTCTGTCTTAGACCGTCTGTCTCACACCGTCTGTCTCAGACCGTCTGTCTCAGACCGTCTGTCTCAGACCGTCTGTCTCAGAATGTCTATCTCGTCCCGTCGGTCTCAGGCCGTCTGACGCAGACCAGCTGACTCAGACCGTCTGTCTCAGACCGTCTGTTTCATACCGTCTGTCTCACACCGTCTGTCTCAGACCCTCTGCCTCAGACCGTCTGTCTCAGACCGTCTGTCTCAGGCCATCTGCCTCAGACCGTCTGTCTCAGACCGTCTGTCTCAGACCGTCTGTCTCAGACCGTCAGTCTCAGACCGTCTGTCTCAGACCGTCAGTCTCAGACCGTCTGTCTCAGACCGTCTGTCTCAGAGCGTCTGTCTCAGACCGTCTGTCTCAGACCGTCTGTCTCAGACCAGCTGTCTCAGACCGTCTGTCTCAGACCGTCTGTTGCATACCGTCTGTCTCACACCGTTTGTCTCAGACCGTCTATCTTAAACCGTCTGTCTCAGGCCGTCCGTTTCATTCCGTCGGTCTCAGACCGTCTGTCTCAGACCGTCTGTCTCAGACCGTCTGTCTCAGACCGTCTGTCTCAGACCGTCTGTCTCAGACCGTCTGTCTCAGACCGTCTGTCTCACACCGTCTGTCTCAGATCGTCTGTCTCACACCGTCTGTCTCAGACCGTTTGTCTTAGACCGTCTGTCTCATACCGTCTGTTTCATACCGTCTGTCTCAGACCGTCTGTCTCAGAACGTCTATCTCGTCCCGTCGGTCTCAGACCGTCTGTCTCAGGCCATCTGCCTCAGACCGTCTGTCTCAGACCGTCTGTCTCAGACCGTCTGTCTCAGACCGTCTGTCTCAGACCGTCTGTCTCAGACCGTCTGTCTCAGACCGTCTGTCTCAGAACGTCTATCTCGTCCCGTCGGTCTCAGGCCGTCTGTCTCAGACCAGCTGTCTCAGACCGTCTGTGTCAGACCGTCTGTCTTAGACCGTCTGTCTCATACCGTCTGTCTCATACCATCTGTCTCAGACCGTCTATCTCGTCCCGACGGTCTTAGACCGTCTGTCTCAGACCAGCTGTCTCAGACCGTCTGTCTCAGACCGTCTATCTCGTCCCGTCTGTCTCAGAACTTCCGTCTCAGAACTTCCGTCTCAGACCGTCTGGTTCAGACTGTCTGTCTCAGAACGTCTGTCACAGACTGTCTGTCTCAGACCGTCTGTCTGAGACCGTCTGTCTCAGACCGTCTGTCTGAGACCGTCTGTCTCAGACCGTCTGTCTCCGACCGTCTGTCTCAGACCGTCTGTCTCAGACCGTCTGTCTCAGACCGTCTGTCTCGGACCGTCTGTCTCAGACCGTCTGTCTCAGAACGTCTATCTCGTCCCGTCGGTCTCAGGCCGTCTGCCTCAGACCGTCTGTTTCATACCGTCTGTCTCACACCGTCTGTCTCGGACCGTCTGTCTCAGACCGTCTGTCTCAGACCGTCGGTCTCAGACCGTCTGTCTCAGAACGTCTATCTCGTCCCGTCGGTCTCAGGCCGTCTGTCTCAGACCAGCTGTCTCAGACCGTCTGTCTCTGACCGTCTGTTTCATACCGTCTGTCTCACACCGTCTGTCTCAGACCGTCTGCCTCAGACCGTCTGTCTCAGACCGTCTGTCTCAGGCCGTCTGCCTCAGACCGTCTGTCTCAGACCGTCTGTCTCGTCCCGTCTGTCTCAGAACGTCTATCTCGTCCCGTCGGTCTCAGACCGTCTGTCTCAGAACAGCTATCTCAGACCGTCTGTCTCAGACCGTCTGTCTCAGACCGTCTGTCTTAGACCGTCTGTCTCACACCGTCTGTCTCAGACCGTCTGTCTCAGACCGTCTGTCTCAGACCGTCTGTCTCAGAACGTCTATCTCGTCCCGTCGGTCTCAGGCCGTCTGTCTCAGACCAGCTGTCTCAGACCGTCTGTCTCAGACCGTCTGTTTCATACCGTCTGTCTCAGACCGTCTGTCTCAGACCGTCTGTCTTAGACCGTCTGTCTCACACCGTCTGTCTCAGACCGTCTGTCTCAGACCGTCTGTCTCAGACCGTCTGTCTCAGAATGTCTATCTCGTCCCGTCGGTCTCAGGCCGTCTGACGCAGACCAGCTGACTCAGACCGTCTGTCTCAGACCGTCTGTTTCATACCGTCTGTCTCACACCGTCTGTCTCAGACCCTCTGCCTCAGACCGTCTGTCTCAGACCGTCTGTCTCAGGCCATCTGCCTCAGACCGTCTGTCTCAGACCGTCTGTCTCAGACCGTCTGTCTCAGACCGTCAGTCTCAGACCGTCTGTCTCAGACCGTCAGTCTCAGACCGTCTGTCTCAGACCGTCTGTCTCAGAGCGTCTGTCTCAGACCGTCTGTCTCAGACCGTCTGTCTCAGACCAGCTGTCTCAGACCGTCTGTCTCAGACCGTCTGTTGCATACCGTCTGTCTCACACCGTTTGTCTCAGACCGTCTATCTTAAACCGTCTGTCTCAGGCCGTCCGTTTCATTCCGTCGGTCTCAGACCGTCTGTCTCAGACCGTCTGTCTCAGACCGTCTGTCTCAGACCGTCTGTCTCAGACCGTCTGTCTCAGACCGTCTGTCTCAGACCGTCTGTCTCACACCGTCTGTCTCAGATCGTCTGTCTCAGACCGTCTGTCTCGGACCGTCTGTCTGAGACCGTCTGTCTCAGACCGTCTGTTTCATACCGTCTATCTCACACCGTCTGTCTCAGACCGTTTGTCTTAGACCGTCTGTCTCATACCGTCTGTTTCATACCGTCTGTCTCAGACCGTCTGTCTCAGACCGTCTGTCTCAGAACGTCTGTCTCAGACCGTCTGTCTCAGAACGTCTGTCTCAGACCGTCTGTCTCAGACCGTCTGTCTCAGACCGTCTGTCTCAGGCCGTCTGCCTCAGACCGTCTGTCTCAGACCGTCTATCTCGTCCCGTCTGTCTCAGACCGTCTGTCTCAGAACGTCTATCTCGTCCCGTCGGTCTCAGACCGTCTGTCTCAGAACGTCTACCTCGTCCCGTCGGTCTCAGACCGTCTGTCTCAGACCGTCTGTCTCAGAACAGCTATCTCAGACCGTCTGTCTCAGACCGTCTGTCTCAGACCGTCTGTCTTAGACCGTCTTTCTCACACCGTCTGTCTCAGACCGTCTGTCTCAGACCGTCTGTCTCAGACCGTCTGTCTCAGACCGTCTGTCTCAGACCGTCTGTCTCAGAACGTCTATCTCGTCCCGTCGGTCTCAGGCCGTCTGTCTCAGACCAGCTGTCTCAGACCGTCTGTGTCAGACCGTCTGTTTCATACCGTCTGTCTCACACCGTCTGTCTCAGACCGTCTGCCTCAGACCGTCAGTCTCAGACCGTCTGTCTCAGACCGCCTGTCTCAGAGCGTCTGTCTCAGACCGTCTGTCTCAGACCGTCTGTCTCAGACCAGCTGTCTCAGACCGTCTGTCTCAGACCGTCTGTTGCATACCGTCTGTCTCACACCGTCTGTCTCAGACCGTCTATCTTAAACCGTCTGTCTCAGGCCGTCCGTTTCATTCCGTCGGTCTCAGACCGTCTGTCTCAGACCGTCTGTCTCAGACCGTCTGTCTCACACCGTCTGTCTCAGACCGTCTCTCTCAGACCGTCTGTCTCAGACCGTGTGTCTCAGACCGTCTGTCTCAGGCCGTCTGCCTCAGACCGTCTGTCTCAGACCGTCTATCTCGTCCCGTCTGTCTCAGACCGTCTGTCTCAGAACGTCTATCTCGTCCCGTCGGTCTCAGACCGTCTGTCTCAGAACGTCTATCTCGTCCCGTCGGTCTCAGGCCGTCTGTCTCAGACCAGCTGTCTCAGACCGTCTGTCTCTGACCGTCTGTTTCATACCGTCTATCTCACACCGTCTGTCTCAGACCGTCTGCCTCAGACCGTCTGTCTCAGACCGTCTGTCTCAGGCCGTCTGCCTCAGACCGTCTGTCTCAGACCGTCTGTCTCAGACCGTCTGTCTCAGACCGTCAGTCTCAGACCGTCTGTCTCAGACCGTCTGTCTCAGACCGTCTGTCTCAGAGCGTCTGTCTCAGACCGTCTGTCTCAGACCGTCTGTCTCAGACCGTCTGTTTCATACCGTCTGTCTCACACCGTCTGTCTCAGACCGTCTGTCTTAGACCGTCTGTCTCACACCGTCTGTCTCAGACCGTCTGTCTCAGACTGTCTGTCTCAGACCGTCTGTCTCAGAACGTCTATCTCGTCCCGTCGGTCTCAGGCCGTCTGTCTCAGACCAGCTGTCTCAGACCGTCTGTCTCAGACCGTCTGTCTCAGACCGTCTGTTTCATACCGTCTGTCTCACACCGTCTGTCTCGGACCGTCTGCCTCAGACCGTCTGTCTCAGACCGTCTGTCTCAGGCCGTCTGCCTCAGACCGTCTGTCTCAGACCGTCTGTCTCAGACCGTCTGTCTCAGACCGTCAGTCTCAGACCGTCTGTCTCAGACCGTCTGTCTCAGAGCGTCTGTCTCAGACCGTCTGTCTCAGACCGTCTGTCTCAGACCAGCTGTCTCAGACCGTCTGTTGCATACCGTCTGTCTCACACCGTCCGTCTCAGACCGTCTGTCTCAGACCGTCTGTCTTAGACCGTCTGTCTCATACCGTCTGTCTCATACCATCTGTCTCAGACCGTCTATCTCGTCCCGTCGGTCTTAGACCGTCTGTCTCAGACCAGCTGTCTCAGACCGTCTGTCTCAGACCGTCTATCTCGTCCCGTCTGTCTCAGAACTTCCGTCTCAGACCGTCTGCTTCAGACGGTCTGTCTCAGACCGTCTGTCTCAGACCAGCTGTCTCAGACCGTCTGTCTCGGACCGTCTGTCTCATACCGTCTGTCTCAGACCGTCTATCTCGTCCCGTCGGTCTCAGACTGTCTGTCTCAGACCAGCTGTCTCAGACCGTCTGTCTCGGACCGTCTGTCTCAGACCGTCTGTCTCAGACCGTCTGTTTCATACCGTCTATCTCACACCGTCTGTCTCAGACCGTTTGTCTTAGACCGTCTGTCTCATACGGTCTGTCTCAGACCGTCTGTCTCGGACCGTCAGTCTGAGACCGTCTGTCTCAGACCGTCTGTCTCAGGCCGTCTGCCTCAGACCGTCTGTCTCAGACCGTCTATCTCGTCCCGTCTGTCTCAGACCGTCTGTCTCAGAACGTCTATCTCGTCCCGTCGGTCTCAGACCGTCTGTCTCAGACCGTGTGTCTCAGACCGTCTGTCTCAGGCCGTCTGCCTCAGACCGTCTGTCTCAGACCGTCTATCTCGTCCCGTCTGTCTCAGACCGTCTGTCTCAGAACGTCTATCTCGTCCCGTCGGTCTCAGACCGTCTGTCTCAGAACGTCTATCTCGTCCCGTCGGTCTCAGGCCGTCTGTCTCAGACCAGCTGTCTCAGACCGTCTGTCTCAGACCGTCTGTTTCATACCGTCTGTCTCACACCGTCTGTCTCGGACCGTCTGCCTCAGACCGTCTGTATCAGACCGTCTGTCTCAGACCGTCTGTCTCAGACCGTCTGTCTTAGACCGTCTGTCTCATACCGTCTGTCTCATACCATCTGTCTCAGACCGTCTATCTCGTCCCGTCGGTCTTAGACCGTCTGTGTCAGACCAGCTGTCTCAGACCGTCTGTCTCAGACCGTCTATCTCGTCCCGTCTGTCTCAGAACTTCCGTCTCAGAACTTCCGTCTCAGACCGTCTGCTTCAGACTGTCTGTCTCAGAACGTCTGTCACAGACTGTCTGTCTCAGACCGTCTGTCTGAGACCGTCTGTCTCAGACCGTCTGTCTGAGACCGTCTGTCTCAGACCGTCTGTCTCCGACCGTCTGTCTCAGACCGTCTGTCTCAGACCGTCTGTCTCAGACCGTCTGTCTCGGACCGTCTGTCTCAGACCGTCTGTCTCAGAACGTCTATCACGTCCCGTCGGTCTCAGACCGTCTGCCTCAGACCGTCTGTTTCATACCGTATGTCTCAGACCGTCTGTCTCAGACCGTCTGTCTCAGACCGTCGGTCTCAGACCGTCTGTCTCAGAACGTCTATCTCGTCCCGTCGGTCTCAGGCCGTCTGTCTCAGACCGTCTGTCTCAGACCGTCTGTCTCGGACCGTCTGTCTCAGACCGTCTGTCTCAGAACGTCTATCACGTCCCGTCGGTCTCAGACCGTCTGCCTCAGACCGTCTGTTTCATACCGTATGTCTCAGACCGTCTGTCTCAGACCGTCTGTCTCAGGCCGTCTGCCTCAGACCGTCTGTCTCAGACCGTCTGTCTCGTCCCGTCTGTCTCAGAACGTCTATCTCGTCCCGTCGGTCTCAGACCGTCTGTCTCAGAACAGCTATCTCAGACCGTCTGTCTCAGACCGTCTGTCTCAGACCGTCTGTCTCAGACCGTCTGTCTCAGAATGTCTATCTCGTCCCGTCGGTCTCAGGCCGTCTGTCTCAGACCAGCTGACTCAGACCGTCTGTCTCAGACCGTCTGTTTCATACCGTCTGTCTCACACCGTCTGTCTCAGACCCTCTGCCTCAGACCGTCTGTCTCAGACCGTCTGTCTCAGGCCATCTGCCTCAGACCGTCTGTCTCAGACCGTCTGTCTCAGACCGTCTGTCTCAGACCGTCAGTCTCAGACCGTCTGTCTCAGACCGTCAGTCTCACACCGTCTGTCTCAGACCCTCTGCCTCAGACCGTCTGTCTCAGACCGTCTATCTCGTCCCGTCTGTCTCAGAACTTCCGTCTCAGACCGTCTGCTTCAGACGGTCTGTCTCAGACCGTCTGTCTCAGACCAGCTGTCTCAGACCGTCTGTCTCGGACCGTCTGTCTCATACCGTCTGTCTCAGACCGTCTATCTCGTCCCGTCGGTCTCAGACTGTCTGTCTCAGACCAGCTGTCTCAGACCGTCTGTCTCGGACCGTCTGTCTCAGACCGTCTGTCTCAGACCGTCTGTTTCATACCGTCTATCTCACACCGTCTGTCTCAGACCGTTTGTCTTAGACCGTCTGTCTCATACGGTCTGTCTCAGACCGTCTGTCTCGGACCGTCAGTCTGAGACCGTCTGTCTCAGACCGTCTGTCTCAGGCCGTCTGCCTCAGACCGTCTGTCTCAGACCGTCTATCTCGTCCCGTCTGTCTCAGACCGTCTGTCTCAGAACGTCTATCTCGTCCCGTCGGTCTCAGACCGTCTGTCTCAGACCGTGTGTCTCAGACCGTCTGTCTCAGGCCGTCTGCCTCAGACCGTCTGTCTCAGACCGTCTATCTCGTCCCGTCTGTCTCAGACCGTCTGTCTCAGAACGTCTATCTCGTCCCGTCGGTCTCAGACCGTCTGTCTCAGAACGTCTATCTCGTCCCGTCGGTCTCAGGCCGTCTGTCTCAGACCAGCTGTCTCAGACCGTCTGTCTCAGACCGTCTGTTTCATACCGTCTGTCTCACACCGTCTGTCTCGGACCGTCTGTCTCAGACCGTCTGTCTCCGACCGTCTGTCTCAGACCGTCTGTCTCAGACCGTCTGTCTCAGACCGTCTGTCTCGGACCGTCTGTCTCAGACCGTCTGTCTCAGACCGTCTGTCTCAGAACGTCTATCACGTCCCGTCGGTCTCAGACCGTCTGCCTCAGACCGTCTGTTTCATACCGTATGTCTCAGACCGTCTGTCTCAGACCGTCTGTCTCAGACCGTCGGTCTCAGACCGTCTGTCTCAGAACGTCTATCTCGTCCCGTCGGTCTCAGGCCGTCTGTCTCAGACCAGCTGTCTCAGACCGTCTGTCTCTGACCGTCTGTTTCATACCGTCTGTCTCACACCGTCTGTCTCAGACCGTCTGCCTCAGACCGTCTGTCTCAGACCGTCTGTCTCAGGCCGTCTGCCTCAGACCGTCTGTCTCAGACCGTCTGTCTCGTCCCGTCTGTCTCAGAACGTCTATCTCGTCCCGTCGGTCTCAGACCGTCTGTCTCAGAACAGCTATCTCAGACCGTCTGTCTCAGACCGTCTGTCTCAGACCGTCTGTCTCAGACCGTCTGTCTCAGAATGTCTATCTCGTCCCGTCGGTCTCAGGCCGTCTGTCTCAGACCGTCTGTCTCAGACCGTCTGTCTCGGACCGTCTGTCTCAGACCGTCTGTCTCAGAACGTCTATCACGTCCCGTCGGTCTCAGACCGTCTGCCTCAGACCGTCTGTTTCATACCGTATGTCTCAGACCGTCTGTCTCAGACCGTCTGTCTCAGGCCGTCTGCCTCAGACCGTCTGTCTCAGACCGTCTGTCTCGTCCCGTCTGTCTCAGAACGTCTATCTCGTCCCGTCTGTCTCAGACCGTCTGTCTCAGAACGTCTATCTCGTCCCGTCTGTCTCAGACCGTCTGTCTCAGAACGTCTATCTCGTCCCGTCGGTCTCAGACCGTCTGTCTCAGAACGTCTACCTCGTCCCGTCGGTCTCAGACCGTCTGTCTCAGACCGTCTGTCTCAGAACAGCTATCTCAGACCGTCTGTGTCAGACCGTCTGTCTTAGACCGTCTTTCTCACACCGTCTGTCTCAGACCGTCTGTCTCAGACCGTCTGTCTCAGACCGTCTGTCTCAGACCGTCTGTCTCAGAACGTCTATCTCGTCCCGTCGGTCTCAGGCCGTCTGTCTCAGACCAGCTGTCTCAGACCGTCTGTGTCAGACCGTCTGTTTCATACCGTCTGTCTCACACCGTCTGTCTCAGACCGTCTGCCTCAGACCGTCTGTCTCAGACCGTCTGTCTCAGGCCGTCTGCCTCAGACCGTCTGTCTCAGACCGTCTGTCTCAGACCGTCTGTCTCAGACCGTCAGTCTCAGACCGTCTGTCTCAGACCGTCTGTCTCAGAGCGTCTGTCTCAGACCGTCTGTCTCAGACCGTCTGTCTCAGACCAGCTGTCTCAGACCGTCTGTCTCAGACCGTCTGTTGCATACCGTCTGTCTCAGACCGTCTGTCTCAGACCGTCTGTTGCATACCGTCTGTCTCACACCGTTTGTCTCAGACCGTCTATCTTAAACCGTCTGTCTCAGGCCGTCCGTTTCATTCCGTCGGTCTCAGACCGTCTGTCTCAGACCGTCTGTCTCAGACCGTCTGTCTCAGACCGTCTGTCTCGGACCGTCTGTCTCAGACCGTCTGTCTCAGACCGTCGGTTTCATACCGTCTATCTCACACCGTCTGTCTCAGACCGTTTGTCTTAGACCGTCTGTCTCATACCGTCTGTTTCATACCGTCTGTCTCAGACCGTCTGTCTCAGAACGTCTATCTCGTCCCGTCGGTCTCAGACCGTCTGTCTCAGAACGTCTGTCTCAGACCGTCTGTCTCAGACCGTCTGTCTCAGACCGTCTGTCTCAGGCCGTCTGCCTCAGACCGTCTGTCTCAGACCGTCTATCTCGTCCCGTCTGTCTCAGACCGTCTGTCTCAGAACGTCTATCTCGTTCCGTCGGTCTCAGACCGTCTGTCTCAGAACGTCTACCTCGTCCCGTCGGTCTCAGACCGTCTGTCTCAGACCGTCTGTCTCAGAACAGCTATCTCAGACCGTCTGTCTCAGACCGTCTGTCTTAGACCGTCTTTCTCACACCGTCTGTCTCAGACCGTCTGTCTCAGACCGTCTGTCTCAGACCGTCTGTCTCAGACCGTCTGTCTCAGAACGTCTATCTCGTCCCGTCGGTCTCAGGCCGTCTGTCTCAGACCAGCTGTCTCAGACCGTCTGTGTCAGACCGTCTGTTTCATACCGTCTGTCTCACACCGTCTGTCTCAGACCGTCTGCCTCATACCGTCTGTCTCAGACCGTCTGTCTCAGGCCGTCTGCCTCAGACCGTCTGTCTCAGACCGTCTGTCTCAGACCGTCTGTCTCAGACCGTCAGTCTCAGACCGTCTGTCTCAGACCGTCTGTCTCAGAGCGTCTGTCTCAGACCGTCTGTCTCAGACCGTCTGTCTCAGACCAGCTGTCTCAGACCGTCTGTCTCAGACCGTCTGTTGCATACCGTCTGTCTCACACCGTCTGTCTCAGACCGTCTATCTTAAACCGTCTGTCTCAGGCCGTCCGTTTCATTCCGTCGGTCTCAGACCGTCTGTCTCAGACCGTCTGTCTCAGACCGTCTGTCTCAGACCGTCTGTCTCAGACCGTCTGTCTCACACCGTCTGTCTCAGACCGTCTGTCTCAGACCGTCTGTCTCAGACCGTGTGTCTCAGACCGTCTGTCTCAGGCCGTCTGCCTCAGACCGTCTGTCTCAGACCGTCTATCTCGTCCCGTCTGTCTCAGACCGTCTGTCTCAGAACGTCTATCTCGTCCCGTCGGTCTCAGACCGTCTGTCTCAGAACGTCTATCTCGTCCCGTCGGTCTCAGGCCGTCTGTCTCAGACCAGCTGTCTCAGACCGTCTGTCTCTGACCGTCTGTTTCATACCGTCTATCTCACACCGTCTGTCTCAGACCGTCTGCCTCAGACCGTCTGTCTCAGACCGTCTGTCTCAGGCCGTCTGCCTCAGACCGTCTGTCTCAGACCGTCTGTTTCACACCGTCTGTCTCACACCGTCTGTCTCAGACCGTCTGCCTTAGACCGTCTGTCTCACACCGTCTGTCTCAGACCGTCTGTCTCAGACTGTCTGTCTCAGACCGTCTGTCTCAGAACGTCTATCTCGTCCCGTCGGTCTCAGGCCGTCTGTCTCAGACCAGCTGTCTCAGACCGTCTGTCTCAGACCGTCTGTCTCAGACCGTCTGTTTCATACCGTCTGTCTCACACCGTCTGTCTCGGACCGTCTGCCTCAGACCGTCTGTCTCAGACCGTCTGTCTCAGGCCGTCTGCCTCAGACCGTCTGTCTCAGACCGTCTGTCTCAGACCGTCTGTCTCAGACCATCAGTCTCAGACCGTCTGTCTCAGACCGTCTGTCTCAAAGCGTCTGTCTCAGACCGTCTGTCTCAGACCGTCTGTCTCAGACCAGCTGTCTCAGACCGTCTGTTGCATACCGTCTGTCTCACACCGTCCGTCTCAGACCGTCTGTCTCAGACCGTCTGTCTTAGACCGTCTGTCTCATACCGTCTGTCTCATACCATCTGTCTCAGACCGTCTATCTCGTCCCGTCGGTCTTAGACCGTCTGTCTCAGACCAGCTGTCTCAGACCGTCTGTCTCAGACCGTCTATACCGTCCCGTCTGTCTCAGAACTTCCGTCTCAGACCGTCTGCTTCAGACGGTCTGTCTCAGAACGTCTGTCACAGACTGTCTGTCTCAGACCGTCTGCTCAGACCGTCTGTCTCAGACCGTCTGTCTGAGACCGTCTGTCTCAGACCGTCTGTCTCACACCGTCTTTCTCAGACCGTCTGTCTCAGACCGTCTGTCTCAGACCGTCTGTCTCAGACCGTCTGTCTCAGACCGTCTGTCTCAGACCGTCTGTCTCAGAACGTCTATCTCGTCCCGTCGGTCTCAGACCGTCTGCCTCAGACCGTCTGTTTCATACCGTATGTCTCAGACCGTCTGTCTCAGACCAGCTGTCTCAGACCGTCTGTCTCGGACCGTCTGTCTCATACCGTCTGTCTCAGACCGTCTATCTCGTCCCGTCGGTCTCAGACTGTCTGTCTCAGACCAGCTGTCTCAGACCGTCTGTCTCGGACCGTCTGTCTCAGACCGTCTGTCTCAGACCGTCTGTTTCATACCGTCTATCTCACACCGTCTGTCTCAGACCGTTTGTCTTAGACCGTCTGTCTCATACGGTCTGTCTCAGACCGTCTGTCTCGGACCGTCAGTCTGAGACCGTCTGTCTCAGACCGTCTGTCTCAGGCCGTCTTGCTCAGACCGTCTGTCTCAGACCGTCTATCTCGTCCCGTCTGTCTCAGACCGTCTGTCTCAGACCGTCTGTCTCAGAACGTCTATCTCGTCCCGTCGGTCTCAGACCGTCTGTCTCAGAACGTCTATCTCGTCCCGTCGGTCTCAGACCGTCTGTCTCAGACCGTCTGTCACAGACCGTCTGTCTCAGACCAGCTATCTCAGAACGTCTGTCTCAGACCGTCTGTCTCAGACCGTCTGTCTCAGACCGTCTGTCTCAGACCGTCTGTTTCATACCGTCTGTCTCACACCGTCTGTCTCAGACCGTCTGTCTTAGACCGTCTGTCTCATACCGTCTGTCTCAGACCGTCTGTCTCAGACCGTCTGTCTCAGACCGTCTGTCTCAGATCGTCTGTCTCAGACCAGCTGCCTCAGACCGTCTCTCTCAGACCGTCCGTCTCAGACCGTCTGTTTCATACCGTCTGTCTCACACCGTCTGTCGCAGACCGTCTGTCTTAGACCGTCTGTTGCATACCGTCTGTCTCACACCGTCTGTCTCAGACCGTCTATCTTAAACCGTCTGTCTCAGGCCGTCCGTTTCATTCCGTCGGTCTCAGACCGTCTGTCTCAGACCGTCTGTCTCAGAACGTCTATCTCGTCCCGTCGGTCTCAGACCGTCTGTCTCAGAACGTCTGTCTCAGACCGTCTGTCTCAGACCGTCTGTCTCAGACCGTCTGTCTCAGGCCGTCTGCCTCAGACCGTCTGTCTCAGAACGTCTATCTCGTCCCGTCGGTCTCAGACCGTCTGTCTCAGAACGTCTACCTCGTCCCGTCGGTCTCAGACCGTCTGTCTCAGACCGTCTGTCTCAGAACAGCTATCTCAGACCGTCTGTCTCAGACCGTCTGTCTCAGACCGTCTGTCTTAGACCGTCTTTCTCACACCGTCTGTCTCAGACCGTCTGTCTCAGACCGTCTGTCTCAGACCGTCTGTCTCAGACCGTCTGTCTCAGAACGTCTATCTCGTCCCGTCGGTCTCAGGCCGTCTGTCTCAGACCAGCTGTCTCAGACCGTCTGTGTCAGACCGTCTGTTTCATACCGTCTGTCTCACACCGTCTGTCTCAGACCGTCTGCCTCAGACCGTCTGTCTCAGACCGTCTGTCTCAGGCCGTCTGCCTCAGACCGTCTGTCTCAGACCGTCTGTCTCAGACCGTCTGTCTCAGACCGTCAGTCTCAGACCGTCTGTCTCAGACCGTCTGTCTCAGAGCGTCTGTCTCAGACCGTCTGTCTCAGACCGTCTGTCTCAGACCAGCTGTCTCAGACCGTCTGTCTCAGACCGTCTGTTGCATACCGTCTGTCTCACACCGTCTGTCTCAGACCGTCTATCTTAAACCGTCTGTCTCAGGCCGTCCGTTTCATTCCGTCGGTCTCAGACCGTCTGTCTCAGACCGTCTGTCTCAGACCGTCTGTCTCAGACCGTCTGTCTCACACCGTCTGCCTCAGACCGTCTGTCTCAGACCGTCTGTCTCAGACCGTGTGTCTCAGACCGTCTGTCTCAGGCCGTCTGCCTCAGACCGTCTGTCTCAGACCGTCTATCTCGTCCCGTCTGTCTCAGACCGTCTGTCTCAGAACGTCTATCTCGTCCCGTCGGTCTCAGACCGTCTGTCTCAGAACGTCTATCTCGTCCCGTCGGTCTCAGGCCGTCTGTCTCAGACCAGCTGTCTCAGACCGTCTGTCTCTGACCGTCTGTTTCATACCGTCTATCTCACACCGTCTGTCTCAGACCGTCTGCCTCAGACCGTCTGTCTCAGACCGTCTGTCTCAGGCCGTCTGCCTCAGACCGTCTGTCTCAGACCGTCTGTCTCAGACCGTCTGTCTCAGACCGTCAGTCTCAGACCGTCTGTCTCAGACCGTCTGTCTCAGACCGTCTGTCTCAGAGCGTCTGTCTCAGACCGTCTGTCTCAGACCGTCTGTCTCAGACCGTCTGTTTCATACCGTCTGTCTCACACCGTCTGTCTCAGACCGTCTGTCTTAGACCGTCTGTCTCACACCGTCTGTCTCAGACCGTCTGTCTCAGACTGTCTGTCTCAGACCGTCTGTCTCAGAACGTCTATCTCGTCCCGTCGGTCTCAGGCCGTCTGTCTCAGACCAGCTGTCTCAGACCGTCTGTCTCAGACCGTCTGTCTCAGACCGTCTGTTTCATACCGTCTGTCTCACACCGTCTGTCTCGGACCGTCTGCCTCAGACCGTCTGTCTCAGACCGTCTGTCTCAGGCCGTCTGCCTCAGACCGTCTGTCTCAGACCGTCTGTCTCAGACCGTCTGTCTCAGACCGTCAGTCTCAGACCGTCTGTCTCAGACCGTCTGTCTCAGAGCGTCTGTCTCAGACCGTCTGTCTCAGACCGTCTGTCTCAGACCAGCTGTCTCAGACCGTCTGTTGCATACCGTCTGTCTCACACCGTCCGTCTCAGACCGTCTGTCTCAGACCGTCTGTCTTAGACCGTCTGTCTCATACCGTCTGTCTCATACCATCTGTCTCAGACCGTCTATCTCGTCCCGTCGGTCTTAGACCGTCTGTCTCAGACCGTCTATCTCGTCCCGTCTGTCTCAGAACTTCCGTCTCAGACCGTCTGCTTCAGACGGTCTGTCTCAGAACGTCTGTCACAGACTGTCTGTCTCAGACCGTCTGCTCAGACCGTCTGTCTCAGACCGTCTGTCTGAGACCGTCTGTCTCAGACCGTCTGTCTCACACCGTCTTTCTCAGACCGTCTGTCTCAGACCGTCTGTCTCAGACCGTCTGTCTCAGACCGTCTGTCTCAGACCGTCTGTCTCAGACCGTCTGTCTCAGAACGTCTATCTCGTCCCGTCGGTCTCAGACCGTCTGCCTCAGACCGTCTGTTTCATACCGTATGTCTCAGACCGTCTGTCTCAGACCAGCTGTCTCAGACCGTCTGTCTCGGACCGTCTGTCTCATACCGTCTGTCTCAGACCGTCTATCTCGTCCCGTCGGTCTCAGACTGTCTGTCTCAGACCAGCTGTCTCAGACCGTCTGTCTCGGACCGTCTGTCTCAGACCGTCTGTCTCAGACCGTCTGTTTCATACCGTCTATCTCACACCGTCTGTCTCAGACCGTTTGTCTTAGACCGTCTGTCTCATACGGTCTGTCTCAGACCGTCTGTCTCGGACCGTCTGTCTCAGACCGTCTATCTCGTCCCGTCTGTCTCAGACCGTCTGTCTCAGAACGTCTATCTCGTCCCGTCGGTCTCAGACCGTCTGTCTCAGAACGTCTATCTCGTCCCGTCGGTCTCAGACCGTCTGTCTCAGACCAGCTATCTCAGACCGTCTGTCTCAGACCGTCTGTCTCAGACCGTCTGTCTCAGACCGTCTGTCTCAGACCGTGTGTCTCAGACCGTCTGTCTCAGGCCGTCTGCCTCAGACCGTCTGTCTCAGACCGTCTATCTCGTCCCGTCTGTCTCAGACCGTCTGTCTCAGAACGTCTATCTCGTCCCGTCGGTCTCAGACCGTCTGTCTCAGAACGTCTATCTCGTCCCGTCGGTCTCAGGCCGTCTGTCTCAGACCAGCTGTCTCAGACCGTCTGTCTCAGACCGTCTGTTTCATACCGTCTGTCTCACACCGTCTGTCTCGGACCGTCTGCCTCAGACCGTCTGTATCAGACCGTCTGTCTCAGACCGTCTGTCTCAGACCGTCTGTCTTAGACCGTCTGTCTCATACCGTCTGTCTCATACCATCTGTCTCAGACCGTCTATCTCGTCCCGTCGGTCTTAGACCGTCTGTCTCAGACCAGCTGTCTCAGACCGTCTGTCTCAGACCGTCTATCTCGTCCCGTCTGTCTCAGAACTTCCGTCTCAGAACTTCCGTCTCAGACCGTCTGCTTCAGACTGTCTGTCTCAGAACGTCTGTCACAGACTGTCTGTCTCAGACCGTCTGTCTGAGACCGTCTGTCTGAGACCGTCTGTCTCAGACCGTCTGTCTGAGACCGTCTGTCTCAGACCGTCTGTCTCCGACCGTCTGTCTCAGACCGTCTGTCTCAGACCGTCTGTCTCGGACCGTCTGTCTCGGACCGTCTGTCTCAGACCGTCTGTCTCAGAACGTCTATCTCGTCCCGTCGGTCTCAGACCGTCTGTCTCAGACCGTCTGTCTCAGACCGTCTGTTTCATACCGTCTGTCTCACACCGTCTGTCTCAGACCGTCTGTCTTAGACCGTCTGTCTCACACCGTCTGTCTCAGACCGTCTGTCTCAGACTGTCTGTCTCAGACCGTCTATCTCAGAACGTCTATCTCGTCCCGTCGGTCTCAGGCCGTCTGTCTCAGACCAGCTGTCTCAGACCGTCTGTCTCAGACCGTCTGTCTCAGACCGTCTGTTTCATACCGTCTGTCTCACACCGTCTGTCTCGGACCGTCTGCCTCAGACCGTCTGTCTCAGACCGTCTGTCTCAGGCCGTCTGCCTCAGACCGTCTGTCTCAGACCGTCTGTCTCAGACCGTCTGTCTCAGACCGTCAGTCTCAGACCGTCTGTCTCAGACCGTCTGTCTCAGAGCGTCTGTCTCAGACCGTCTGTCTCAGACCGTCTGTCTCAGACCAGCTGTCTCAGACCGTCTGTTGCATACCGTCTGTCTCACACCGTCCGTCTCAGACCGTCTGTCTCAGACCGTCTGTCTTAGACCGTCTGTCTCATACCGTCTGTCTCATACCATCTGTCTCACACCGTCTATCTCGTCCCGTCGGTCTTAGACCGTCTGTCTCAGACCAGCTGTCTCAGACCGTCTGTCTCAGACCGTCTATCTCGTCCCGTCTGTCTCAGAACTTCCGTCTCAGACCGTCAACGTCTGTCACAGACTGTCTGTCTCAGACCGTCTGTCTCAGACCGTCTGTCTCAGACCGTCTGTCTCAGAACGTCTATCTCGCCCCATCGGTCTCAGTCCGTCTGCCTCAGACCGTCTGTTTCATACCGTATGTCTCAGACCGTCTGTCTCAGACCAGCTGTCTCAGACCGTCTGTCTCGGACCGTCTGTCTCATACCGTCTGTCTCAGACCGTCTATCTCGTCCCGTCGGTCTCAGACTGTCTGTCTCAGACCAGCTGTCTCAGTCCGTCTGTCTCGGACCGTCTGTCTCAGACCGTCTGTCTCAGACCGTCTGTTTCATACCGTCTATCTCACACCGTCTGTCTCAGACCGTTTGTCTTAGACCGTCTGTCTCATACGGCCTGTCTCAGACCGTCTGTCTCGGACCGTCAGTCTGAGACCGTCTGTCTCAGACCGTCTGTCTCAGGCCGTCTGCCTCAGACCGTCTGTCTCAGACCGTCTATCTCGTCCCGTCTGTCTCAGACCGTCTGTCTCAGAACGTCTATCTCGTCCCGTCGGTCTCAGACCGTCTGTCTCAGAACGTCTATCTCGTCCCGTCGGTCTCAGACCGTCTGTCTCAGACCGTCTGTCTCAGACCGTCTGTCTCAGACAAGCTATCTCAGACCGTCTGTCTCAGACCGTCTGTCTCAGACCGTCTGTCTCAGACCGTCTGTCTCAGACCGTCTGTCTCAGACCGTCTGTTTCATACCGTCTGTCTCACACCGTCTGTCTCAGACCGTCTGTCTTAGACCGTCTGTCTCATACCGTCTGTCTCAGACCGTCCGTCTCAGACCGTCTGTTTCATACCGTCTGTCTCACACCGTCTGTCTCAGACCGTCTGTCTTAGACCGTCTGTTGCATACCGTCTGTCTCACACCGTCTGTCTCAGACCGTCTATCTTAAACCGTCTGTCTCAGGCCGTCCGTTTCATTCCGTCGGTCTCAGACCGTCTGTCTCAGACCGTCTGTCTCAGACCGTCTGTCTCAGACCGTCTGTCTCACACCGTCTGTCTCAGACCGTCTGTCTCAGACCGTGTGTCTCAGACCGTCTGTCTCAGGCCGTCTGCCTCAGACCGTCTGTCTCAGACCGTCTATCTCGTCCCGTCTGTCTCAGACCGTCTGTCTCAGAACGTCTATCTCGTCCCGTCGGTCTCAGACCGTCTGTCTCAGACCAGCTGTCTCAGACCGTCTGTCTCGGACCGTCTGTCTCAGACCGTCTGTCTCAGACCGTCTGTTTCATACCGTCTATCTCACACCGTCTGTCTCAGACCGTTTGTCTTAGACCGTCTGTCTCATACGGTCTGTCTCAGACCGTCTGTCTCGGACCGTCAGTCTGAGACCGTCTGTCTCAGACCGTCTGTCTCAGACCGTCTGTCTCAGACCGTCTGTCTCAGACCGTCTGTCTCAGACCGTCTGTCTCAGACCGTCTGTTTCATACCGTCTGTCTCACACCGTCTGTCTCAGACCGTCTGTCTTAGACCGTCTGTCTCATACCGTCTGTCTCAGACCGTCTGTCTCAGACCGTCTGTCTCAGACCGTCTGTCTCAGATCGTCTGTCTCAGACCAGCTGCCTCAGACCGTCTCTCTCAGACCGTCCGTCTCAGACCGTCTGTTTCATACCGTCTGTCTCACACCGTCTGTCTCAGACCGTCTGTCTCAGACCGTCTGTCTCAGACCGTCTGTCTCAGAACGTCTATCTCGTCCCGTCGGTCTCAGGCCGTCTGTCTCAGACCAGCTGTCTCAGACCGTCTGTGTCAGACCGTCTGTTTCATACCGTCTGTCTCACACCGTCTGTCTCAGACCGTCTGTCTCAGACCGTCTGCCTCAGACCGTCTGTCTCAGACCGTCTGTCTCAGGCCGTCTGCCTCAGACCGTCTGTCTCAGACCGTCTGTCTCAGACCGTCTGTCTCAGACCGTCAGTCTCAGACCGTCTGTCTCAGACCGTCTGTCTCAGAGCGTCTGTCTCAGACCGTCTGTCTCAGACCGTCTGTCTCAGACCAGCTGTCTCAGACCGTCTGTCTCAGACCGTCTGTTGCATACCGTCTGTCTCACACCGTCTGTCTCAGACCGTCTATCTTAAACCGTCTGTCTCAGGCCGTCCGTTTCATTCCGTCGGTCTCAGACCGTCTGTCTCAGACCGTCTGTCTCAGACCGTCTGTCTCAGACCGTCTGTCTCACACCGTCTGTCTCAGACCGTCTGTCTCAGACCGTCTGTCTCAGACCGTGTGTCTCAGACCGTCTGTCTCAGGCCGTCTGCCTCAGACCGTCTGTCTCAGACCGTCTATCTCGTCCCGTCTGTCTCAGACCGTCTGTCTCAGAACGTCTATCTCGTCCCGTCGGTCTCAGACCGTCTGTCTCAGAACGTCTATCTCGTCCCGTCGGTCTCAGGCCGTCTGTCTCAGACCAGCTGTCTCAGACCGTCTGTCTCTGACCGTCTGTTTCATACCGTCTATCTCACACCGTCTGTCTCAGACCGTCTGCCTCAGACCGTCTGTCTCAGACCGTCTGTCTCAGGCCGTCTGCCTCAGACCGTCTGTCTCAGACCGTCTGTCTCAGAGCGTCTGTCTCAGACCGTCTGTCTCAGACCGTCTGTCTCAGACCGTCTGTTTCATACCGTCTGTCTCACACCGTCTGTCTCAGACCGTCTGTCTTAGACCGTCTGTCTCACACCGTCTGTCTCAGACCGTCTGTCTCAGACTGTCTGTCTCAGACCGTCTATCTCGTCCCGTCTGTCTCAGAACTTCCGTCTCAGACCGTCAACGTCTGTCACAGACTGTCTGTCTCAGACCGTCTGCTCAGACCGTCTGTCTCAGACCGTCTGTCTGAGACCGTCTGTCTCAGACCGTCTGTCTCACACCGTCTTTCTCAGACCGTCTGTCTCAGACCGTCTGTCTCAGACCGTCTGTCTCAGACCGTCTGTCTCAGACCGTCTGTCTCAGACCGTCTGTCTCAGAACGTCTATCTCGCCCCGTCGGTCTCAGTCCGTCTGCCTCAGACCGTCCGTTTCATACCGTATGTCTCAGACCGTCTGTCTCAGACCAGCTGTCTCAGACCGTCTGTCTCGGACCGTCTGTCTCATACCGTCTGTCTCAGACCGTCTATCTCGTCCCGTCGGTCTCAGACTGTCTGTCTCAGACCAGCTGTCTCAGACCGTCTGTCTCGGACCGTCTGTCTCAGACCGTCTGTCTCAGACCGTCTGTTTCATACCGTCTATCTCACACCGTCTGTCTCAGACCGTTTGTCTTAGACCGTCTGTCTCATACGGTCTGTCTCAGACCGTCTGTCTCGGACCGTCAGTCTGAGACCGTCTGTCTCAGACCGTCTGTCTCAGGCCGTCTGCCTCAGACCGTCTGTCTCAGACCGTCTATCTCGTCCCGTCTGTCTCAGACCGTCTGTCTCAGAACGTCTATCTCGTCCCGTCGGTCTCAGACCGTCTGTCTCAGAACGTCTATCTCGTCCCGTCGGTCTCAGACCGTCTGTCTCAGACCGTCTGTCTCAGACCGTCTGTCTTAGACCGTCTGTCTCATACCGTCTGTCTCAGACCGTCCGTCTCAGACCGTCTGTTTCATACCGTCTGTCTCACACCGTCTGTCTCAGACCGTCTGTCTTAGACCGTCTGTTGCATACCGTCTGTCTCACACCGTCTGTCTCAGACCGTCTATCTTAAACCGTCTGTCTCAGGCCGTCCGTTTCATTCCGTCGGTCTCAGACCGTCTGTCTCAGACCGTCTGTCTCAGACCGTCTGTCTCAGACCGTCTGTCTCACACCGTCTGTCTCAGACCGTCTGTCTCAGACCGTGTGTCTCAGACCGTCTGTCTCAGGCCGTCTGCCTCAGACCGTCTGTCTCAGACCGTCTATCTCGTCCCGTCTGTCTCAGACCGTCTGTCTCAGAACGTCTATCTCGTCCCGTCGGTCTCAGACCGTCTGTCTCAGACCAGCTGTCTCAGACCGTCTGTCTCGGACCGTCTGTCTCAGACCGTCTGTCTCAGACCGTCTGTTTCATACCGTCTATCTCACACCGTCTGTCTCAGACCGTTTGTCTTAGACCGTCTGTCTCATACGGTCTGTCTCAGACCGTCTGTCTCGGACCGTCAGTCTGAGACCGTCTGTCTCAGACCGTCTGTCTCAGACCGTCTGTCTCAGACCGTCTGTCTCAGACCGTCTGTCTCAGACCGTCTGTTTCATACCGTCTGTCTCACACCGTCTGTCTCAGACCGTCTGTCTTAGACCGTCTGTCTCATACCGTCTGTCTCAGACCGTCTGTCTCAGACCGTCTGTCTCAGACCGTCTGTCTCAGATCGTCTGTCTCAGACCAGCTGCCTCAGACCGTCTCTCTCAGACCGTCCGTCTCAGACCGTCTGTTTCATACCGTCTGTCTCACACCGTCTGTCTCAGACCGTCTGTCTCAGACCGTCTGTCTCAGACCGTCTGTCTCAGAACGTCTATCTCGTCCCGTCGGTCTCAGGCCGTCTGTCTCAGACCAGCTGTCTCAGACCGTCTGTGTCAGACCGTCTGTTTCATACCGTCTGTCTCACACCGTCTGTCTCAGACCGTCTGCCTCAGACCGTCTGTCTCAGACCGTCTGTCTCAGGCCGTCTGCCTCAGACCGTCTGTCTCAGACCGTCTGTCTCAGACCGTCTGTCTCAGACCGTCAGTCTCAGACCGTCTGTCTCAGACCGTCTGTCTCAGAGCGTCTGTCTCAGACCGTCTGTCTCAGACCGTCTGTCTCAGACCAGCTGTCTCAGACCGTCTGTCTCAGACCGTCTGTTGCATACCGTCTGTCTCACACCGTCTGTCTCAGACCGTCTATCTTAAACCGTCTGTCTCAGGCCGTCCGTTTCATTCCGTCGGTCTCAGACCGTCTGTCTCAGACCGTCTGTCTCAGACCGTCTGTCTCAGACCGTCTGTCTCACACCGTCTGTCTCAGACCGTCTGTCTCAGACCGTCTGTCTCCGACCGTGTGTCTCAGACCGTCTGTCTCAGGCCGTCTGCCTCAGACCGTCTGTCTCAGACCGTCTATCTCGTCCCGTCTGTCTCAGACCGTCTGTCTCAGAACGTCTATCTCGTCCCGTCGGTCTCAGACCGTCTGTCTCAGAACGTCTATCTCGTCCCGTCGGTCTCAGGCCGTCTGTCTCAGACCAGCTGTCTCACACCGTCTGTCTCTGACCGTCTGTTTCATACCGTCTATCTCACACCGTCTGTCTCAGACCGTCTGCCTCAGACCGTCTGTCTCAGACCGTCTGTCTCAGGCCGTCTGCCTCAGACCGTCTGTCTCAGACCGTCTGTCTCAGACCGTCTGTCTCAGACCGTCAGTCTCAGACCGTCTGTCTCAGACCGTCTGTCTCAGACCGTCTGTCTCAGAGCGTCTGTCTCAGACCGTCTGTCTCAGACCGTCTGTCTCAGACCGTCTGTTTCATACCGTCTGTCTCACACCGTCTGTCTCAGACCGTCTGTCTTAGACCGTCTGTCTCACACCGTCTGTCTCAGACCGTCTGTCTCAGACTGTCTGTCTCAGACCGTCTATCTCGTCCCGTCTGTCTCAGAACTTCCGTCTCAGACCGTCAACGTCTGTCACAGACTGTCTGTCTCAGACCGTCTGCTCAGACCGTCTGTCTCAGACCGTCTGTCTGAGACCGTCTGTCTCAGACCGTCTGTCTCACACCGTCTTTCTCAGACCGTCTGTCTCAGACCGTCTGTCTCAGACCGTCTGTCTCAGACCGTCTGTCTCAGACCGTCTGTCTCAGACCGTCTGTCTCAGACCGTCTGTCTCAGAACGTCTATCTCGCCCCGTCGGTCTCAGTCCGTCTGCCTCAGACCGTCTGTTTCATACCGTATGTCTCAGACCGTCTGTCTCAGACCAGCTGTCTCAGACCGTCTGTCTCGGACCGTCTGTCTCATACCGTCTGTCTCAGACCGTCTATCTCGTCCCGTCGGTCTCAGACTGTCTGTCTCAGACCAGCTGTCTCAGACCGTCTGTCTCGGACCGTCTGTCTCAGACCGTCTGTCTCAGACCGTCTGTTTCATACCGTCTATCTCACACCGTCTGTCTCAGACCGTTTGTCTTAGACCGTCTGTCTCATACGGTCTGTCTCAGACCGTCTGTCTCGGACCGTCAGTCTGAGACCGTCTGTCTCAGACCGTCTGTCTCAGGCCGTCTGCCTCAGACCGTCTGTCTCAGACCGTCTATCTCGTCCCGTCTGTCTCAGACCGTCTGTCTCAGAACGTCTATCTCGTCCCGTCGGTCTCAGACCGTCTGTCTCAGAACGTCTATCTCGTCCCGTCGGTCTCAGACCGTCTGTCTCAGACCGTCTGTCTCAGACCGTCTGTCTCAGACCAGCTATCTCAGACCGTCTGTCTCAGACCGTCTGTCTCAGACCGTCTGTCTCAGACCGTCTGTCTCAGACCGTCTGTTTCATACCGTCTGTCTCACACCGTCTGTCTCAGACCGTCTGTCTTAGACCGTCTGTCTCATACCGTCTGTCTCAGACCGTCCGTCTCAGACCGTCTGTTTCATACCGTCTGTCTCACACCGTCTGTCTCAGACCGTCTGTCTTAGACCGTCTGTTGCATACCGTCTGTCTCACACCGTCTGTCTCAGACCGTCTATCTTAAACCGTCTGTCTCAGGCCGTCCGTTTCATTCCGTCGGTCTCAGACCGTCTGTCTCAGACCGTCTGTCTCAGACCGTCTGTCTCAGACCGTCTGTCTCAGACCGTCTGTCTCAGACCGTCTGTCTCACACCGTCTGTCTCAGACCGTCTGTCTCAGACCGTCTGTCTCAGACCGTGTGTCTCAGACCGTCTGTCTCAGGCCGTCTGCCTCAGACCGTCTGTCTCAGACCGTCTATCTCGTCCCGTCTGTCTCAGACCGTCTGTCTCAGAACGTCTATCTCGTCCCGTCGGTCTCAGACCGTCTGTCTCAGAACGTCTATCTCGTCCCGTCGGTCTCAGGCCGTCTGTCCCAGACCAGCTGTCTCAGACCGTCTGTCTCTGACCGTCTGTTTCATACCGTCTATCTCACACCGTCTGTCTCAGACCGTCTGTCTCAGACCGTCTGTCTCAGACCGTGTGTCTCAGACCGTCTGTCTCAGGCCGTCTGCCTCAGACCGTCTGTCTCAGACCGTCTATCTCGTCCCGTCTGTCTCAGACCGTCTGTCTCAGAACGTCTATCTCGTCCCGTCGGTCTCAGACCGTCTGTCTCAGAACGTCTATCTCGTCCCGTCTGTCTCAGAACTTCCGTCTCAGACCGTCAACGTCTGTCACAGACTGTCTGTCTCAGACCGTCTGCTCAGACCGTCTGTCTCAGACCGTCTGTCTGAGACCGTCTGTCTCAGACCGTCTGTCTCACACCGTCTTTCTCAGACCGTCTGTCTCAGACCGTCTGTCTCAGACCGTCTGTCTCAGACCGTCTGTCTCAGACCGTCTGTCTCAGACCGTCTGTCTCAGACCGTCTGTCTCAGAACGTCTATCTCGCCCCGTCGGTCTCAGTCCGTCTGCCTCAGACCGTCTGTTTCATACCGTATGTCTCAGACCGTCTGTCTCAGACCAGCTGTCTCAGACCGTCTGTCTCGGACCGTCTGTCTCATACCGTCTGTCTCAGACCGTCTATCTCGTCCCGTCGGTCTCAGACTGTCTGTCTCAGACCAGCTGTCTCAGACCGTCTGTCTCGGACCGTCTGTCTCAGACCGTCTGTCTCAGACCGTCTGTTTCATACCGTCTATCTCACACCGTCTGTCTCAGACCGTTTGTCTTAGACCGTCTGTCTCATACGGTCTGTCTCAGACCGTCTGTCTCGGACCGTCAGTCTGAGACCGTCTGTCTCAGACCGTCTGTCTCAGGCCGTCTGCCTCAGACCGTCTGTCTCAGACCGTCTATCTCGTCCCGTCTGTCTCAGACCGTCTGTCTCAGAACGTCTATCTCGTCCCGTCGGTCTCAGACCGTCTGTCTCAGAACGTCTATCTCGTCCCGTCGGTCTCAGACCGTCTGTCTCAGACCGTCTGTCTCAGACCAGCTGTCTCAGACCGTCTGTGTCAGACCGTCTGTTTCATACCGTCTGTCTCACACCGTCTGTCTCAGACCGTCTGCCTCAGACCGTCTGTCTCAGACCGTCTGTCTCAGGCCGTCTGCCTCAGACCGTCTGTCTCAGACCGTCTGTCTCAGACCGTCTGTCTCAGACCGTCAGTCTCAGACCGTCTGTCTCAGACCGTCTGTCTCAGAGCGTCTGTCTCAGACCGTCTGTCTCAGACCGTCTGTCTCAGACCAGCTGTCTCAGACCGTCTGTCTCAGACCGTCTGTTGCATACCGTCTGTCTCACACCGTCTGTCTCAGACCGTCTATCTTAAACCGTCTGTCTCAGGCCGTCCGTTTCATTCCGTCGGTCTCAGACCGTCTGTCTCAGACCGTCTGTCTCAGACCGTCTGTCTCAGACCGTCTGTCTCACACCGTCTGTCTCAGACCGTCTGTCTCAGACCGTCTGTCTCAGACCGTGTGTCTCAGACCGTCTGTCTCAGGCCGTCTGCCTCAGACCGTCTGTCTCAGACCGTCTATCTCGTCCCGTCTGTCTCAGACCGTCTGTCTCAGAACGTCTATCTCGTCCCGTCGGTCTCAGACCGTCTGTCTCAGAACGTCTATCTCGTCCCGTCGGTCTCAGGCCGTCTGTCTCAGACCAGCTGTCTCAGACCGTCTGTCTCTGACCGTCTGTTTCATACCGTCTATCTCACACCGTCTGTCTCAGACCGTCTGCCTCAGACCGTCTGTCTCAGACCGTCTGTCTCAGGCCGTCTGCCTCAGACCGTCTGTCTCAGACCGTCTGTCTCAGACCGTCTGTCTCAGACCGTCAGTCTCAGACCGTCTGTCTCAGACCGTCTGTCTCAGACCGTCTGTCTCAGAGCGTCTGTCTCAGACCGTCTGTCTCAGACCGTCTGTCTCAGACCGTCTGTTTCATACCGTCTGTCTCACACCGTCTGTCTCAGACCGTCTGTCTTAGACCGTCTGTCTCACACCGTCTGTCTCAGACCGTCTGTCTCAGACTGTCTGTCTCAGACCGTCTATCTCGTCCCGTCTGTCTCAGAACTTCCGTCTCAGACCGTCAACGTCTGTCACAGACTGTCTGTCTCAGACCGTCTGCTCAGACCGTCTGTCTCAGACCGTCTGTCTGAGACCGTCTGTCTCAGACCGTCTGTCTCACACCGTCTTTCTCAGACCGTCTGTTGCATACCGTCTGTCTCACACCGTCTGTCTCAGACCGTCTATCTTAAACCGTCTGTCTCAGGCCGTCCGTTTCATTCCGTCGGTCTCAGACCGTCTGTCTCAGACCGTCTGTCTCAGACCGTCTGTCTCAGACCGTCTGTCTCACACCGTCTGTCTCAGACCGTCTGTCTCAGACCGTCTGTCTCCGACCGTGTGTCTCAGACCGTCTGTCTCAGGCCGTCTGCCTCAGACCGTCTGTCTCAGACCGTCTATCTCGTCCCGTCTGTCTCAGACCGTCTGTCTCAGAACGTCTATCTCGTCCCGTCGGTCTCAGACCGTCTGTCTCAGAACGTCTATCTCGTCCCGTCGGTCTCAGGCCGTCTGTCTCAGACCAGCTGTCTCACACCGTCTGTCTCTGACCGTCTGTTTCATACCGTCTATCTCACACCGTCTGTCTCAGACCGTCTGCCTCAGACCGTCTGTCTCAGACCGTCTGTCTCAGGCCGTCTGCCTCAGACCGTCTGTCTCAGACCGTCTGTCTCAGACCGTCTGTCTCAGACCGTCAGTCTCAGACCGTCTGTCTCAGACCGTCTGTCTCAGACCGTCTGTCTCAGAGCGTCTGTCTCAGACCGTCTGTCTCAGACCGTCTGTCTCAGACCGTCTGTTTCATACCGTCTGTCTCACACCGTCTGTCTCAGACCGTCTGTCTTAGACCGTCTGTCTCACACCGTCTGTCTCAGACCGTCTGTCTCAGACTGTCTGTCTCAGACCGTCTATCTCGTCCCGTCTGTCTCAGAACTTCCGTCTCAGACCGTCAACGTCTGTCACAGACTGTCTGTCTCAGACCGTCTGCTCAGACCGTCTGTCTCAGACCGTCTGTCTGAGACCGTCTGTCTCAGACCGTCTGTCTCACACCGTCTTTCTCAGACCGTCTGTCTCAGACCGTCTGTCTCAGACCGTCTGTCTCAGACCGTCTGTCTCAGACCGTCTGTCTCAGACCGTCTGTCTCAGACCGTCTGTCTCAGAACGTCTATCTCGCCCCGTCGGTCTCAGTCCGTCTGCCTCAGACCGTCTGTTTCATACCGTATGTCTCAGACCGTCTGTCTCAGACCAGCTGTCTCAGACCGTCTGTCTCGGACCGTCTGTCTCATACCGTCTGTCTCAGACCGTCTATCTCGTCCCGTCGGTCTCAGACTGTCTGTCTCAGACCAGCTGTCTCAGACCGTCTGTCTCGGACCGTCTGTCTCAGACCGTCTGTCTCAGACCGTCTGTTTCATACCGTCTATCTCACACCGTCTGTCTCAGACCGTTTGTCTTAGACCGTCTGTCTCATACGGTCTGTCTCAGACCGTCTGTCTCGGACCGTCAGTCTGAGACCGTCTGTCTCAGACCGTCTGTCTCAGGCCGTCTGCCTCAGACCGTCTGTCTCAGACCGTCTATCTCGTCCCGTCTGTCTCAGACCGTCTGTCTCAGAACGTCTATCTCGTCCCGTCGGTCTCAGACCGTCTGTCTCAGAACGTCTATCTCGTCCCGTCGGTCTCAGACCGTCTGTCTCAGACCGTCTGTCTCAGACCGTCTGTCTCAGACCAGCTATCTCAGACCGTCTGTCTCAGACCGTCTGTCTCAGACCGTCTGTCTCAGACCGTCTGTCTCAGACCGTCTGTTTCATACCGTCTGTCTCACACCGTCTGTCTCAGACCGTCTGTCTTAGACCGTCTGTCTCATACCGTCTGTCTCAGACCGTCCGTCTCAGACCGTCTGTTTCATACCGTCTGTCTCACACCGTCTGTCTCAGACCGTCTGTCTTAGACCGTCTGTTGCATACCGTCTGTCTCACACCGTCTGTCTCAGACCGTCTATCTTAAACCGTCTGTCTCAGGCCGTCCGTTTCATTCCGTCGGTCTCAGACCGTCTGTCTCAGACCGTCTGTCTCAGACCGTCTGTCTCAGACCGTCTGTCTCAGACCGTCTGTCTCAGACCGTCTGTCTCACACCGTCTGTCTCAGACCGTCTGTCTCAGACCGTCTGTCTCAGACCGTGTGTCTCAGACCGTCTGTCTCAGGCCGTCTGCCTCAGACCGTCTGTCTCAGACCGTCTATCTCGTCCCGTCTGTCTCAGACCGTCTGTCTCAGAACGTCTATCTCGTCCCGTCGGTCTCAGACCGTCTGTCTCAGAACGTCTATCTCGTCCCGTCGGTCTCAGGCCGTCTGTCCCAGACCAGCTGTCTCAGACCGTCTGTCTCTGACCGTCTGTTTCATACCGTCTATCTCACACCGTCTGTCTCAGACCGTCTGTCTCAGACCGTCTGTCTCAGACCGTGTGTCTCAGACCGTCTGTCTCAGGCCGTCTGCCTCAGACCGTCTGTCTCAGACCGTCTATCTCGTCCCGTCTGTCTCAGACCGTCTGTCTCAGAACGTCTATCTCGTCCCGTCGGTCTCAGACCGTCTGTCTCAGAACGTCTATCTCGTCCCGTCTGTCTCAGAACTTCCGTCTCAGACCGTCAACGTCTGTCACAGACTGTCTGTCTCAGACCGTCTGCTCAGACCGTCTGTCTCAGACCGTCTGTCTGAGACCGTCTGTCTCAGACCGTCTGTCTCACACCGTCTTTCTCAGACCGTCTGTCTCAGACCGTCTGTCTCAGACCGTCTGTCTCAGACCGTCTGTCTCAGACCGTCTGTCTCAGACCGTCTGTCTCAGACCGTCTGTCTCAGAACGTCTATCTCGCCCCGTCGGTCTCAGTCCGTCTGCCTCAGACCGTCTGTTTCATACCGTATGTCTCAGACCGTCTGTCTCAGACCAGCTGTCTCAGACCGTCTGTCTCGGACCGTCTGTCTCATACCGTCTGTCTCAGACCGTCTATCTCGTCCCGTCGGTCTCAGACTGTCTGTCTCAGACCAGCTGTCTCAGACCGTCTGTCTCGGACCGTCTGTCTCAGACCGTCTGTCTCAGACCGTCTGTTTCATACCGTCTATCTCACACCGTCTGTCTCAGACCGTTTGTCTTAGACCGTCTGTCTCATACGGTCTGTCTCAGACCGTCTGTCTCGGACCGTCAGTCTGAGACCGTCTGTCTCAGACCGTCTGTCTCAGGCCGTCTGCCTCAGACCGTCTGTCTCAGACCGTCTATCTCGTCCCGTCTGTCTCAGACCGTCTGTCTCAGAACGTCTATCTCGTCCCGTCGGTCTCAGACCGTCTGTCTCAGAACGTCTATCTCGTCCCGTCGGTCTCAGACCGTCTGTCTCAGACCGTCTGTCTCAGACCAGCTGTCTCAGACCGTCTGTGTCAGACCGTCTGTTTCATACCGTCTGTCTCACACCGTCTGTCTCAGACCGTCTGCCTCAGACCGTCTGTCTCAGACCGTCTGTCTCAGGCCGTCTGCCTCAGACCGTCTGTCTCAGACCGTCTGTCTCAGACCGTCTGTCTCAGACCGTCAGTCTCAGACCGTCTGTCTCAGACCGTCTGTCTCAGAGCGTCTGTCTCAGACCGTCTGTCTCAGACCGTCTGTCTCAGACCAGCTGTCTCAGACCGTCTGTCTCAGACCGTCTGTTGCATACCGTCTGTCTCACACCGTCTGTCTCAGACCGTCTATCTTAAACCGTCTGTCTCAGGCCGTCCGTTTCATTCCGTCGGTCTCAGACCGTCTGTCTCAGACCGTCTGTCTCAGACCGTCTGTCTCAGACCGTCTGTCTCACACCGTCTGTCTCAGACCGTCTGTCTCAGACCGTCTGTCTCAGACCGTGTGTCTCAGACCGTCTGTCTCAGGCCGTCTGCCTCAGACCGTCTGTCTCAGACCGTCTATCTCGTCCCGTCTGTCTCAGACCGTCTGTCTCAGAACGTCTATCTCGTCCCGTCGGTCTCAGACCGTCTGTCTCAGAACGTCTATCTCGTCCCGTCGGTCTCAGGCCGTCTGTCTCAGACCAGCTGTCTCAGACCGTCTGTCTCTGACCGTCTGTTTCATACCGTCTATCTCACACCGTCTGTCTCAGACCGTCTGCCTCAGACCGTCTGTCTCAGACCGTCTGTCTCAGGCCGTCTGCCTCAGACCGTCTGTCTCAGACCGTCTGTCTCAGACCGTCTGTCTCAGACCGTCAGTCTCAGACCGTCTGTCTCAGACCGTCTGTCTCAGACCGTCTGTCTCAGAGCGTCTGTCTCAGACCGTCTGTCTCAGACCGTCTGTCTCAGACCGTCTGTTTCATACCGTCTGTCTCACACCGTCTGTCTCAGACCGTCTGTCTTAGACCGTCTGTCTCACACCGTCTGTCTCAGACCGTCTGTCTCAGACTGTCTGTCTCAGACCGTCTATCTCGTCCCGTCTGTCTCAGAACTTCCGTCTCAGACCGTCAACGTCTGTCACAGACTGTCTGTCTCAGACCGTCTGCTCAGACCGTCTGTCTCAGACCGTCTGTCTGAGACCGTCTGTCTCAGACCGTCTGTCTCACACCGTCTTTCTCAGACCGTCTGTCTCAGACCGTCTGTCTCAGACCGTCTGTCTCAGACCGTCTGTCTCAGACCGTCTGTCTCAGACCGTCTGTCTCAGACCGTCTGTCTCAGAACGTCTATCTCGCCCCGTCGGTCTCAGTCCGTCTGCCTCAGACCGTCTGTTTCATACCGTATGTCTCAGACCGTCTGTCTCAGACCAGCTGTCTCAGACCGTCTGTCTCGGACCGTCTGTCTCATACCGTCTGTCTCAGACCGTCTATCTCGTCCCGTCGGTCTCAGACTGTCTGTCTCAGTCCAGCTGTCTCAGACCGTCTGTCTCGGACCGTCTGTCTCAGACCGTCTGTCTCAGACCGTCTGTTTCATACCGTCTATCTCACACCGTCTGTCTCAGACCGTTTGTCTTAGACCGTCTGTCTCATACGGTCTGTCTCAGACCGTCTGTCTCGGACCGTCAGTCTGAGACCGTCTGTCTCAGACCGTCTGTCTCAGGCCGTCTGCCTCAGACCGTCTGTCTCAGACCGTCTATCTCGTCCCGTCTGTCTCAGACCGTCTGTCTCAGAACGTCTATCTCGTCCCGTCGGTCTCAGACCGTCTGTCTCAGAACGTCTATCTCGTCCCGTCGGTCTCAGACCGTCTGTCTCAGACCGTCTGTCTCAGACCGTCTGTCTCAGACCAGCTATCTCAGACCGTCTGTCTCAGACCGTCTGTCTCAGACCGTCTGTCTCAGACCGTCTGTCTCAGACCGTCTGTTTCATAAAGTCTGTCTCACACCGTCTGTCTCAGACCGTCTGTCTTAGACCGTCTGTCTCATACCGTCTGTCTCAGACCGTCCGTCTCAGACCGTCTGTTTCATACCGTCTGTCTCACACCGTCTGTCTCAGACCGTCTGTCTTAGACCGTCTGTTGCATACCGTCTGTCTCACACCGTCTGTCTCAGACCGTCTATCTTAAACCGTCTGTCTCAGGCCGTCCGTTTCATTCCGTCGGTCTCAGACCGTCTGTCTCAGACCGTCTGTCTCAGACCGTCTGTCTCAGACCGTCTGTCTCAGACCGTCTGTCTCAGACCGTCTGTCTCACACCGTCTGTCTCAGACCGTCTGTCTCAGACCGTCTGTCTCAGACCGTGTGTCTCAGACCGTCTGTCTCAGGCCGTCTGCCTCAGACCGTCTGTCTCAGACCGTCTATCTCGTCCCGTCTGTCTCAGACCGTCTGTCTCAGAACGTCTATCTCGTCCCGTCGGTCTCAGACCGTCTGTCTCAGAACGTCTATCTCGTCCCGTCGGTCTCAGGCCGTCTGTCCCAGACCAGCTGTCTCAGACCGTCTGTCTCTGACCGTCTGTTTCATACCGTCTATCTCACACCGTCTGTCTCAGACCGTCTGCCTCAGACCGTCTGTCTCAGACCGTCTGTCTCAGGACGTCTGCCTCAGACCGTCTGTCTCAGACCGTCTGTCTCAGACCGTCAGTCTCAGACCGTCTGTCTCAGACCGTCTGTCTCAGACCGTCTGTCTCAGAGCGTCTGTCTCAGACCGTCTGTCTCAGACTGTCTGTCTCAGACCGTCTGTTTCATACCGTCTGTCTCACACCGTCTGTCTCAGACCGTCTGTCTTAGACCGTCTGTCTCACACCGTCTGTCTCAGACCGTCTGTCTCAGACTGTCTGTCTCAGACCGTCTGTCTCAGAACGTCTATCTCGTCCCGTCGGTCTCAGGCCGTCTGTCTCAGACCAGCTGTCTCAGACCGTCTGTCTCAGACCGTCTGTTTCATACCGTCTGTCTCACACCGTCTGTCTCGGACCGTCTGCCTCAGACCGTCTGTCTCAGACCGTCTGTCTCAGGCCGTCTGCCTCAGACCGTCTGTCTCAGACCGTCTGTCTCAGACCGTCTGTCTCAGACCGTCAGTCTCAGACCGTCTGTCTCAGTCCGTCTGTCTCAGAGCGTCTGTCTCAGACCGTCTGTCTCATACCGTCTGTCTCAGACCAGCTGTCTCAGACCGTCTGTTGCATACCGTCTGTCTCACACCGTCCGTCTCAGACCGTCTGTCTCATACCGTCTGTCTCATACCATCTGTCTCAGACCGTCTATCTCGTCCCGTCGGTCTTAGACCGTCTGTCTCAGACCAGCTGTCTCAGACCGTCTGTCTCAGACCGTCTATCTCGTCCTGTCTGTCTCAGAACTTCCGTCTCAGACCGTCTGCTTCAGACGGTCTGTCTCAGAACGTCTGTCACAGACTGTCTGTCTCAGACCGTCTGCTCAGACCGTCTGTCTCACACCGTCTGTCTCAGACCGTCTGTCTCAGACTGTCTGTCTCAGACCGTCTATCTCGTCCCGTCTGTCTCAGAACTTCCGTCTCAGACCGTCAACGTCTGTCACAGACTGTCTGTCTCAGACCGTCTGCTCAGACCGTCTGTCTCAGACCGTCTGTCTGAGACCGTCTGTCTCAGACCGTCTGTCTCACACCGTCTTTCTCAGACCGTCTGTCTCAGACCGTCTGTCTCAGACCGTCTGTCTCAGACCGTCTGTCTCAGACCGTCTGTCTCAGACCGTCTGTCTCAGACCGTCTGTCTCAGAACGTCTATCTCGCCCCGTCGGTCTCAGTCCGTCTGCCTCAGACCGTCTGTTTCATACCGTATGTCTCAGACCGTCTGTCTCAGACCAGCTGTCTCAGACCGTCTGTCTCGGACCGTCTGTCTCATACCGTCTGTCTCAGACCGTCTATCTCGTCCCGTCGGTCTCAGACTGTCTGTCTCAGACCAGCTGTCTCAGACCGTCTGTCTCGGACCGTCTGTCTCAGACCGTCTGTCTCAGACCGTCTGTTTCATACCGTCTATCTCACACCGTCTGTCTCAGACCGTTTGTCTTAGACCGTCTGTCTCATACGGTCTGTCTCAGACCGTCTGTCTCGGACCGTCAGTCTGAGACCGTCTGTCTCAGACCGTCTGTCTCAGGCCGTCTGCCTCAGACCGTCTGTCTCAGACCGTCTATCTCGTCCCGTCTGTCTCAGACCGTCTGTCTCAGAACGTCTATCTCGTCCCGTCGGTCTCAGACCGTCTGTCTCAGAACGTCTATCTCGTCCCGTCGGTCTCAGACCGTCTGTCTCAGACCGTCTGTCTCAGACCAGCTGTCTCAGACCGTCTGTGTCAGACCGTCTGTTTCATACCGTCTGTCTCACACCGTCTGTCTCAGACCGTCTGCCTCAGACCGTCTGTCTCAGACCGTCTGTCTCAGGCCGTCTGCCTCAGACCGTCTGTCTCAGACCGTCTGTCTCAGACCGTCTGTCTCAGACCGTCAGTCTCAGACCGTCTGTCTCAGACCGTCTGTCTCAGAGCGTCTGTCTCAGACCGTCTGTCTCAGACCGTCTGTCTCAGACCAGCTGTCTCAGACCGTCTGTCTCAGACCGTCTGTTGCATACCGTCTGTCTCACACCGTCTGTCTCAGACCGTCTATCTTAAACCGTCTGTCTCAGGCCGTCCGTTTCATTCCGTCGGTCTCAGACCGTCTGTCTCAGACCGTCTGTCTCAGACCGTCTGTCTCAGACCGTCTGTCTCACACCGTCTGTCTCAGACCGTCTGTCTCAGACCGTCTGTCTCCGACCGTGTGTCTCAGACCGTCTGTCTCAGGCCGTCTGCCTCAGACCGTCTGTCTCAGACCGTCTATCTCGTCCCGTCTGTCTCAGACCGTCTGTCTCAGAACGTCTATCTCGTCCCGTCGGTCTCAGACCGTCTGTCTCAGAACGTCTATCTCGTCCCGTCGGTCTCAGGCCGTCTGTCTCAGACCAGCTGTCTCACACCGTCTGTCTCTGACCGTCTGTTTCATACCGTCTATCTCACACCGTCTGTCTCAGACCGTCTGCCTCAGACCGTCTGTCTCAGACCGTCTGTCTCAGGCCGTCTGCCTCAGACCGTCTGTCTCAGACCGTCTGTCTCAGACCGTCTGTCTCAGACCGTCAGTCTCAGACCGTCTGTCTCAGACCGTCTGTCTCAGACCGTCTGTCTCAGAGCGTCTGTCTCAGACCGTCTGTCTCAGACCGTCTGTCTCAGACCGTCTGTTTCATACCGTCTGTCTCACACCGTCTGTCTCAGACCGTCTGTCTTAGACCGTCTGTCTCACACCGTCTGTCTCAGACCGTCTGTCTCAGACTGTCTGTCTCAGACCGTCTATCTCGTCCCGTCTGTCTCAGAACTTCCGTCTCAGACCGTCAACGTCTGTCACAGACTGTCTGTCTCAGACCGTCTGCTCAGACCGTCTGTCTCAGACCGTCTGTCTGAGACCGTCTGTCTCAGACCGTCTGTCTCACACCGTCTTTCTCAGACCGTCTGTCTCAGACCGTCTGTCTCAGACCGTCTGTCTCAGACCGTCTGTCTCAGACCGTCTGTCTCAGACCGTCTGTCTCAGACCGTCTGTCTCAGAACGTCTATCTCGCCCCGTCGGTCTCAGTCCGTCTGCCTCAGACCGTCTGTTTCATACCGTATGTCTCAGACCGTCTGTCTCAGACCAGCTGTCTCAGACCGTCTGTCTCGGACCGTCTGTCTCATACCGTCTGTCTCAGACCGTCTATCTCGTCCCGTCGGTCTCAGACTGTCTGTCTCAGACCAGCTGTCTCAGACCGTCTGTCTCGGACCGTCTGTCTCAGACCGTCTGTCTCAGACCGTCTGTTTCATACCGTCTATCTCACACCGTCTGTCTCAGACCGTTTGTCTTAGACCGTCTGTCTCATACGGTCTGTCTCAGACCGTCTGTCTCGGACCGTCAGTCTGAGACCGTCTGTCTCAGACCGTCTGTCTCAGGCCGTCTGCCTCAGACCGTCTGTCTCAGACCGTCTATCTCGTCCCGTCTGTCTCAGACCGTCTGTCTCAGAACGTCTATCTCGTCCCGTCGGTCTCAGACCGTCTGTCTCAGAACGTCTATCTCGTCCCGTCGGTCTCAGACCGTCTGTCTCAGACCGTCTGTCTCAGACCGTCTGTCTTAGACCGTCTGTCTCATACCGTCTGTCTCAGACCGTCCGTCTCAGACCGTCTGTTTCATACCGTCTGTCTCACACCGTCTGTCTCAGACCGTCTGTCTTAGACCGTCTGTTGCATACCGTCTGTCTCACACCGTCTGTCTCAGACCGTCTATCTTAAACCGTCTGTCTCAGGCCGTCCGTTTCATTCCGTCGGTCTCAGACCGTCTGTCTCAGACCGTCTGTCTCAGACCGTCTGTCTCAGACCGTCTGTCTCACACCGTCTGTCTCAGACCGTCTGTCTCAGACCGTGTGTCTCAGACCGTCTGTCTCAGGCCGTCTGCCTCAGACCGTCTGTCTCAGACCGTCTATCTCGTCCCGTCTGTCTCAGACCGTCTGTCTCAGAACGTCTATCTCGTCCCGTCGGTCTCAGACCGTCTGTCTCAGACCAGCTGTCTCAGACCGTCTGTCTCGGACCGTCTGTCTCAGACCGTCTGTCTCAGACCGTCTGTTTCATACCGTCTATCTCACACCGTCTGTCTCAGACCGTTTGTCTTAGACCGTCTGTCTCATACGGTCTGTCTCGGACCGTCAGTCTGAGACCGTCTGTCTCAGACCGTCTGTCTCAGACCGTCTGTCTCAGACCGTCTGTCTCAGACCGTCTGTCTCAGACCGTCTGTCTCAGACCGTCTGTTTCATACCGTCTGTCTCACACCGTCTGTCTCAGACCGTCTGTCTTAGACCGTCTGTCTCATACCGTCTGTCTCAGACCGTCTGTCTCAGACCGTCTGTCTCAGACCGTCTGTCTCAGATCGTCTGTCTCAGACCAGCTGCCTCAGACCGTCTCTCTCAGACCGTCCGTCTCAGACCGTCTGTTTCATACCGTCTGTCTCACACCGTCTGTCTCAGACCGTCTGTCTCAGACCGTCTGTCTCAGACCGTCTGTCTCAGAACGTCTATCTCGTCCCGTCGGTCTCAGGCCGTCTGTCTCAGACCAGCTGTCTCAGACCGTCTGTGTCAGACCGTCTGTTTCATACCGTCTGTCTCACACCGTCTGTCTCAGACCGTCTGCCTCAGACCGTCTGTCTCAGACCGTCTGTCTCAGGCCGTCTGCCTCAGACCGTCTGTCTCAGACCGTCTGTCTCAGACCGTCTGTCTCAGACCGTCAGTCTCAGACCGTCTGTCTCAGACCGTCTGTCTCAGAGCGTCTGTCTCAGACCGTCTGTCTCAGACCGTCTGTCTCAGACCAGCTGTCTCAGACCGTCTGTCTCAGACCGTCTGTTGCATACCGTCTGTCTCACACCGTCTGTCTCAGACCGTCTATCTTAAACCGTCTGTCTCAGGCCGTCCGTTTCATTCCGTCGGTCTCAGACCGTCTGTCTCAGACCGTCTGTCTCAGACCGTCTGTCTCAGACCGTCTGTCTCACACCGTCTGTCTCAGACCGTCTGTCTCAGACCGTCTGTCTCAGACCGTGTGTCTCAGACCGTCTGTCTCAGGCCGTCTGCCTCAGACCGTCTGTCTCAGACCGTCTATCTCGTCCCGTCTGTCTCAGACCGTCTGTCTCAGAACGTCTATCTCGTCCCGTCGGTCTCAGACCGTCTGTCTCAGAACGTCTATCTCGTCCCGTCGGTCTCAGGCCGTCTGTCTCAGACCAGCTGTCTCAGACCGTCTGTCTCTGACCGTCTGTTTCATACCGTCTATCTCACACCGTCTGTCTCAGACCGTCTGCCTCAGACCGTCTGTCTCAGACCGTCTGTCTCAGGCCGTCTGCCTCAGACCGTCTGTCTCAGACCGTCTGTCTCAGACCGTCTGTCTCAGACCGTCAGTCTCAGACCGTCTGTCTCAGACCGTCTGTCTCAGACCGTCTGTCTCAGAGCGTCTGTCTCAGACCGTCTGTCTCAGACCGTCTGTCTCAGACCGTCTGTTTCATACCGTCTGTCTCACACCGTCTGTCTCAGACCGTCTGTCTTAGACCGTCTGTCTCACACCGTCTGTCTCAGACCGTCTGTCTCAGACTGTCTGTCTCAGACCGTCTATCTCGTCCCGTCTGTCTCAGAACTTCCGTCTCAGACCGTCAACGTCTGTCACAGACTGTCTGTCTCAGACCGTCTGCTCAGACCGTCTGTCTCAGACCGTCTGTCTGAGACCGTCTGTCTCAGACCGTCTGTCTCACACCGTCTTTCTCAGACCGTCTGTCTCAGACCGTCTGTCTCAGACCGTCTGTCTCAGACCGTCTGTCTCAGACCGTCTGTCTCAGACCGTCTGTCTCAGACCGTCTGTCTCAGAACGTCTATCTCGCCCCGTCGGTCTCAGTCCGTCTGCCTCAGACCGTCTGTTTCATACCGTATGTCTCAGACCGTCTGTCTCAGACCAGCTGTCTCAGACCGTCTGTCTCGGACCGTCTGTCTCATACCGTCTGTCTCAGACCGTCTATCTCGTCCCGTCGGTCTCAGACTGTCTGTCTCAGACCAGCTGTCTCAGACCGTCTGTCTCGGACCGTCTGTCTCAGACCGTCTGTCTCAGACCGTCTGTTTCATACCGTCTATCTCACACCGTCTGTCTCAGACCGTTTGTCTTAGACCGTCTGTCTCATACGGTCTGTCTCAGACCGTCTGTCTCGGACCGTCAGTCTGAGACCGTCTGTCTCAGACCGTCTGTCTCAGGCCGTCTGCCTCAGACCGTCTGTCTCAGACCGTCTATCTCGTCCCGTCTGTCTCAGACCGTCTGTCTCAGAACGTCTATCTCGTCCCGTCGGTCTCAGACCGTCTGTCTCAGAACGTCTATCTCGTCCCGTCGGTCTCAGACCGTCTGTCTCAGACCGTCTGTCTCAGACCGTCTGTCTCAGACCAGCTATCTCAGACCGTCTGTCTCAGACCGTCTGTCTCAGACCGTCTGTCTCAGACCGTCTGTCTCAGACCGTCTGTTTCATACCGTCTGTCTCACACCGTCTGTCTCACACCGTCTGTCTTAGACCGTCTGTCTCAGAGCGTCTGTCTCAGACCGTCTGTCTCAGACCGTCTGTTTCATACCGTCTGTCTCACACCGTCTGTCTCAGACCGTCTGTCTCAGACCAGCTATCTCAGACCGTCTGTCTCAGACCGTCTGTCTCAGACCGTCTGTTTCATACCGTCTGTCTCACACCGTCTGTCTCAGACCGTCTGTCTTAGACCGTCTGTTGCATACCGTCTGTCTCACACCGTCTGTCTCAGACCGTCTATCTTAAACCGTCTGTCTCAGGCCGTCCGTTTCATTCCGTCGGTCTCAGACCGTCTGTCTCAGACCGTCTGTCTCAGACCGTCTGTCTCAGACCGTCTGTCTCAGACCGTCTGTCTCAGACCGTCTGTCTCACACCGTCTGTCTCAGACCGTCTGTCTCAGACCGTCTGTCTCAGACCGTGTGTCTCAGACCGTCTGTCTCAGGCCGTCTGCCTCAGACCGTCTGTCTCAGACCGTCTATCTCGTCCCGTCTGTCTCAGACCGTCTGTCTCAGAACGTCTATCTCGTCCCGTCGGTCTCAGACCGTCTGTCTCAGAACGTCTATCTCGTCCCGTCGGTCTCAGGCCGTCTGTCCCAGACCAGCTGTCTCAGACCGTCTGTCTCTGACCGTCTGTTTCATACCGTCTATCTCACACCGTCTGTCTCAGACCGTCTGCCTCAGACCGTCTGTCTCAGACCGTCTGTCTCAGGACGTCTGCCTCAGACCGTCTGTCTCAGACCGTCTGTCTCAGACCGTCAGTCTCAGACCGTCTGTCTCAGACCGTCTGTCTCAGACCGTCTGTCTCAGAGCGTCTGTCTCAGACCGTCTGTCTTAGACCGTCTGTTGCATACCGTCTGTCTCACACCGTCTGTCTCAGACCGTCTATCTTAAACCGTCTGTCTCAGGCCGTCCGTTTCATTCCGTCGGTCTCAGACCGTCTGTCTCAGACCGTCTGTCTCAGACCGTCTGTCTCAGACCGTCTGTCTCAGACCGTCTGTCTCAGACCGTCTGTCTCACACCGTCTGTCTCAGACCGTCTGTCTCAGACCGTCTGTCTCAGACCGTGTGTCTCAGACCGTCTGTCTCAGGCCGTCTGCCTCAGACCGTCTGTCTCAGACCGTCTATCTCGTCCCGTCTGTCTCAGACCGTCTGTCTCAGAACGTCTATCTCGTCCCGTCGGTCTCAGACCGTCTGTCTCAGAACGTCTATCTCGTCCCGTCGGTCTCAGGCCGTCTGTCCCAGACCAGCTGTCTCAGACCGTCTGTCTCTGACCGTCTGTTTCATACCGTCTATCTCACACCGTCTGTCTCAGACCGTCTGCCTCAGACCGTCTGTCTCAGACCGTCTGTCTCAGGACGTCTGCCTCAGACCGTCTGTCTCAGACCGTCTGTCTCAGACCGTCAGTCTCAGACCGTCTGTCTCAGACCGTCTGTCTCAGACCGTCTGTCTCAGAGCGTCTGTCTCAGACCGTCTGTCTCAGACTGTCTGTCTCAGACCGTCTGTTTCATACCGTCTGTCTCACACCGTCTGTCTCAGACCGTCTGTCTTAGACCGTCTGGTCACACCGTCTGTCTCAGACCGTCTGTCTCAGACTGTCTGTCTCAGACCGTCTGTCTCAGAACGTCTATCTCGTCCCGTCGGTCTCAGGCCGTCTGTCTCAGACCAGCTGTCTCAGACCGTCTGTCTCAGACCGTCTGTTTCATACCGTCTGTCTCACACCGTCTGTCTCGGACCGTCTGCCTCAGACCGTCTGTCTCAGACCGTCTGTCTCAGGCCGTCTGCCTCAGACCGTCTGTCTCAGACCGTCTGTCTCAGACCGTCTGTCTCAGACCGTCAGTCTCAGACCGTCTGTCTCAGTCCGTCTGTCTCAGAGCGTCTGTCTCAGACCGTCTGTCTCATACCGTCTGTCTCAGACCAGCTGTCTCAGACCGTCTGTTGCATACCGTCTGTCTCACACCGTCCGTCTCAGACCGTCTGTCTCATACCGTCTGTCTCATACCATCTGTCTCAGACCGTCTATCTCGTCCCGTCGGTCTTAGACCGTCTGTCTCAGACCAGCTGTCTCAGACCGTCTGTCTCAGACCGTCTATCTCGTCCTGTCTGTCTCAGAACTTCCGTCTCAGACCGTCTGCTTCAGACGGTCTGTCTCAGAACGTCTGTCACAGACTGTCTGTCTCAGACCGTCTGCTCAGACCGTCTGTCTCACACCGTCTGTCTCAGACCGTCTGTCTCAGACTGTCTGTCTCAGACCGTCTATCTCGTCCCGTCTGTCTCAGAACTTCCGTCTCAGACCGTCAACGTCTGTCACAGACTGTCTGTCTCAGACCGTCTGCTCAGACCGTCTGTCTCAGACCGTCTGTCTGAGACCGTCTGTCTCAGACCGTCTGTCTCACACCGTCTTTCTCAGACCGTCTGTCTCAGACCGTCTGTCTCAGACCGTCTGTCTCAGACCGTCTGTCTCAGACCGTCTGTCTCAGACCGTCTGTCTCAGACCGTCTGTCTCAGAACGTCTATCTCGCCCCGTCGGTCTCAGTCCGTCTGCCTCAGACCGTCTGTTTCATACCGTATGTCTCAGACCGTCTGTCTCAGACCAGCTGTCTCAGACCGTCTGTCTCGGACCGTCTGTCTCATACCGTCTGTCTCAGACCGTCTATCTCGTCCCGTCGGTCTCAGACTGTCTGTCTCAGACCAGCTGTCTCAGACCGTCTGTCTCGGACCGTCTGTCTCAGACCGTCTGTCTCAGACCGTCTGTTTCATACCGTCTATCTCACACCGTCTGTCTCAGACCGTTTGTCTTAGACCGTCTGTCTCATTCGGTCTGTCTCAGACCGTCTGTCTCGGACCGTCAGTCTGAGACCGTCTGTCTCAGACCGTCTGTCTCAGGCCGTCTGCCTCAGACCGTCTGTCTCAGACCGTCTATCTCGTCCCGTCTGTCTCAGACCGTCTGTCTCAGAACGTCTATCTCGTCCCGTCGGTCTCAGACCGTCTGTCTCAGAACGTCTATCTCGTCCCGTCGGTCTCAGACCGTCTGTCTCAGACCGTCTGTCTCAGACCGTCTGTCTTAGACCGTCTGTCTCATACCGTCTGTCTCAGACCGTCCGTCTCAGACCGTCTGTTTCATACCGTCTGTCTCACACCGTCTGTCTCAGACCGTCTGTCTTAGACCGTCTGTTGCATACCGTCTGTCTCACACCGTCTGTCTCAGACCGTCTATCTTAAACCGTCTGTCTCAGGCCGTCCGTTTCATTCCGTCGGTCTCAGACCGTCTGTCTCAGACCGTCTGTCTCAGACCGTCTGTCTCAGACCGTCTGTCTCACACCGTCTGTCTCAGACCGTCTGTCTCAGACCGTGTGTCTCAGACCGTCTGTCTCAGGCCGTCTGCCTCAGACCGTCTGTCTCAGACCGTCTATCTCGTCCCGTCTGTCTCAGACCGTCTGTCTCAGAACGTCTATCTCGTCCCGTCGGTCTCAGACCGTCTGTCTCAGACCAGCTGTCTCAGACCGTCTGTCTCGGACCGTCTGTCTCAGACCGTCTGTCTCAGACCGTCTGTTTCATACCGTCTATCTCACACCGTCTGTCTCAGACCGTTTGTCTTAGACCGTCTGTCTCATACGGTCTGTCTCAGACCGTCTGTCTCGGACCGTCAGTCTGAGACCGTCTGTCTCAGACCGTCTGTCTCAGACCGTCTGTCTCAGACCGTCTGTCTCAGACCGTCTGTCTCAGACCGTCTGTTTCATACCGTCTGTCTCACACCGTCTGTCTCAGACCGTCTGTCTTAGACCGTCTGTCTCATACCGTCTGTCTCAGACCGTCTGTCTCAGACCGTCTGTCTCAGACCGTCTGTCTCAGATCGTCTGTCTCAGACCAGCTGCCTCAGACCGTCTCTCTCAGACCGTCCGTCTCAGACCGTCTGTTTCATACCGTCTGTCTCACACCGTCTGTCTCAGACCGTCTGTCTCAGACCGTCTGTCTCAGACCGTCTGTCTCAGAACGTCTATCTCGTCCCGTCGGTCTCAGGCCGTCTGTCTCAGACCAGCTGTCTCAGACCGTCTGTGTCAGACCGTCTGTTTCATACCGTCTGTCTCACACCGTCTGTCTCAGACCGTCTGCCTCAGACCGTCTGTCTCAGACCGTCTGTCTCAGGCCGTCTGCCTCAGACCGTCTGTCTCAGACCGTCTGTCTCAGACCGTCTGTCTCAGACCGTCAGTCTCAGACCGTCTGTCTCAGACCGTCTGTCTCAGAGCGTCTGTCTCAGACCGTCTGTCTCAGACCGTCTGTCTCAGACCAGCTGTCTCAGACCGTCTGTCTCAGACCGTCTGTTGCATACCGTCTGTCTCACACCGTCTGTCTCAGACCGTCTATCTTAAACCGTCTGTCTCAGGCCGTCCGTTTCATTCCGTCGGTCTCAGACCGTCTGTCTCAGACCGTCTGTCTCAGACCGTCTGTCTCAGACCGTCTGTCTCACACCGTCTGTCTCAGACCGTCTGTCTCAGACCGTCTGTCTCAGACCGTGTGTCTCAGACCGTCTGTCTCAGGCCGTCTGCCTCAGACCGTCTGTCTCAGACCGTCTATCTCGTCCCGTCTGTCTCAGACCGTCTGTCTCAGAACGTCTATCTCGTCCCGTCGGTCTCAGACCGTCTGTCTCAGAACGTCTATCTCGTCCCGTCGGTCTCAGGCCGTCTGTCTCAGACCAGCTGTCTCAGACCGTCTGTCTCTGACCGTCTGTTTCATACCGTCTATCTCACACCGTCTGTCTCAGACCGTCTGCCTCAGACCGTCTGTCTCAGACCGTCTGTCTCAGGCCGTCTGCCTCAGACCGTCTGTCTCAGACCGTCTGTCTCAGACCGTCTGTCTCAGACCGTCTGTCTCAGACCGTCAGTCTCAGACCGTCTGTCTCAGACCGTCTGTCTCAGACCGTCTGTCTCAGAGCGTCTGTCTCAGACCGTCTGTCTCAGACCGTCTGTCTCAGACCGTCTGTTTCATACCGTCTGTCTCACACCGTCTGTCTCAGACCGTCTGTCTTAGACCGTCTGTCTCACACCGTCTGTCTCAGACCGTCTGTCTCAGACTGTCTGTCTCAGACCGTCTATCTCGTCCCGTCTGTCTCAGAACTTCCGTCTCAGACCGTCAACGTCTGTCACAGACTGTCTGTCTCAGACCGTCTGCTCAGACCGTCTGTCTCAGACCGTCTGTCTGAGACCGTCTGTCTCAGACCGTCTGTCTCACACCGTCTTTCTCAGACCGTCTGTCTCAGACCGTCTGTCTCAGACCGTCTGTCTCAGACCGTCTGTCTCAGACCGTCTGTCTCAGACCGTCTGTCTCAGACCGTCTGTCTCAGAACGTCTATCTCGCCCCGTCGGTCTCAGTCCGTCTGCCTCAGACCGTCTGTTTCATACCGTATGTCTCAGACCGTCTGTCTCAGACCAGCTGTCTCAGACCGTCTGTCTCGGACCGTCTGTCTCATACCGTCTGTCTCAGACCGTCTATCTCGTCCCGTCGGTCTCAGACCGTCTGTCTCAGACCAGCTGTCTCAGACCGTCTGTCTCGGACCGTCTGTCTCGGACCGCCTGTCTCATACCGTCTGTCTCAGACCGTCTATCTCGTCCCGTCTGTCTCGGACCGTTTGTCTTAGACCGTCTGTCTCATACGGTCTGTCTCCGACCGTCTGTCTCGGACCGTCAGTCTGAGACCGTCTGTCTCAGACCGTCTGTCTCAGGCCGTCTGCCTCAGACCGTCTGTCTCAGACCGTCTATCTCGTCCCGTCTGTCTCAGACCGTCTGTCTCAGAACGTCTATCTCGTTCCGTCGGTCTCAGACCGTCTGTCTCGGAACGTCTATCTCGTCCCGTCGGTCTCAGACCGTCTGTCTCAGACCGTCTGTCTCAGACCGTCTGTCTCAGACCAGCTATCTCAGACCGTCTGTCTCAGACCGTCTGTCTCAGACCGTCTGTCTCAGACCGTCTGTCTCAGACCGTCTGTCTCAGACCGTCTGTCTCAGACCAGCTATCTCAGACCGTCTGTCTCAGACCGTCTGTCTCAGACCGTCTGTCTCAGACCGCCTGTTTCATACCGTCTGTCTCACACCGTCTGTCTCAGACCGTCTGTCTTAGACCGTCTGTCTCGTACCGTCTGTCTCAGACCGTCTGTCTCAGACCGTCTGTCTCAGACCGTCTGTCTCAGACCAGCTGCCTCAGACCGTCTCTCTCAGACCGTCCGTCTCAGACCGTCTGTTTCATACCGTCTGTCTCACACCGTCTGTCTCAGACCGTCTGTCTTAGACCGTCTGTCTCATACCGTCTGTCTCATACCGTCTGTCTCAGACCGTCTATCTCGTCCCGTCGGTCTTAGACCGTCTGTCTCAGACCAGCTGTCACAGACCGTCTGTCTCAGACCGTCTGTCTCAGACCGTCTGTCTGAGACCGTCTGTCTGAGACCGTCTGTCTCAGAGCGTCTGTCTCACACCGTCTGTCTCAGACCGTCTGTCTCAGACCGTCTGTCTCAGACCGTCTGTCTCAGACCGTCTGTCTCAGACCGTCTGTCTCAGACCGTCTGTCTCAGACCGTCTGTTTCATACCGTCTGTCTCAGACCGTCTGTCTCAGACCGTCAGTCTCAGACCGTCTGTCTCAGACCGTCTGTCTCAGAGCGTCTGTCTCAGACCGTCTGTCTCAGACCGTCTGTCTCAGACCAGCTGTCTCAGACCGTCTGTCTCAGACCGTCTGTTGCATACCGTCTGTCTCACACCGTCTGTCTCAGACCGTCTATCTTAATCCGTCTGTCTCAGGCCGTCCGTTTCATTCCGTCGGTCTCAGACCGTCTGTCTCAGACCGTCTGTCTCAGACCGTGTGTCTCAGACCGTCTGTCTCAGGCCGTCTGTCTCAGTCCGTATGTCTCAGATCCTCTGTCTCGGACCGTCTGTCTCGGACCGTCTGTCTCGGACCGTCTGTCTCGGACCGTCTGTCTCGGACCGTGTGTCTCGGACCGCCTGTCTCAGACCGCCTGTCTCAGACCGTCTGTCTCAGGCCGTCTGCTTCATACCGTCTGTTTCAGACCGTCTATCTCGTCCCGTCGGTCTTAGACCGTCTGTCTCAGACCAGCTGTCTCAGACCGTCTGTCTCAGATACGTCTATCTCGTCCCGTCTGTCTCAGAACTTCCGTCTCAGACCGTCTGCCTCAGACCGTCTGTCTCAGAACGTCTCTCACAGACCGTCTGTCTCAGACCGTCTGTCTCACACCGCCTGTCTCGGACCGTCTGTCTCAGACCGTCTGTCTCAGACCGTCTGTCTCAGACCGTCTATCTCGTCCCGTCGGTCTCAGGCCGTCTGTCTCAGACCAGCTGTCTCAGACCGTCAGTCTCAGACCGTCTGTCTCAGACCGTCTGTCTCAGAGCGTCTGTCTCACACCGTCTGTCTCGGACCGTCTGCCTCAGACCGTCTGTCTCAGACCGTCTGTCTCAGGCCGTCTGCCTCAGACCGTCTGTCTCAGACCGTCTGTCTCAGACCGTCTGTCTCAGACCGTCAGTCTCAGACCGTCTGTCTCAGACCGTCTGTCTCAGAGCGTCTGTCTCAGACCGTCTGTCTCAGACCGTCTGTCTCAGACCAGCTGTCTCAGACCGTCTGTTGCATACCGTCTGTCTCACACCGTCCGTCTCAGACCGTCTGTCTCAGACCGTCTGTCTTAGACCGTCTGTCTCATACCGTCTGTCTCATACCATCTGTCTCAGACCGTCTATCTCGTCCCGTCGGTCTTAGACCGTCTGTCTCAGACCAGCTGTCTCAGACCGTCTGTCTCAGACCGTCTATCTCGTCCCGTCTGTCTCAGAACTTCCGTCTCAGACCGTCTGCTTCAGACGGTCTGTCTCAGAACGTCTGTCACAGACTGTCTGTCTCAGACCGTCTGCTCAGACCGTCTGTCTCAGACCGTCTGTCTGAGACCGTCTGTCTCAGACCGTCTGTCTCACACCGTCTTTCTCAGACCGTCTGTCTCAGACCGTCTGTCTCAGACCGTCTGTCTCAGACCGTCTGTCTCAGACCGTCTGTCTCAGACCGTCTGTCTCAGACCGTCTATCTCGTCCCGTCGGTCTCAGGCCGTCTGTCTCAGACCAGCTGTCTCAGACCGTCTGTCTCAGACCGTCTGTTTCATACCGTCTGTCTCACACCGTCTGTCTCGGACCGTCTGCCTCAGACCGTCTGTCTCAGACCGTCTGTCTCAGGCCGTCTGCCTCAGACCGTCTGTCTCAGACCGTCTGTCTCAGACCGTCTGTCTCAGACCGTCAGTCTCAGACCGTCTGTCTCAGACCGTCTGTCTCAGAGCGTCTGTCTCAGACCGTCTGTCTCAGACCGTCTGTCTCAGACCAGCTGTCTCAGACCGTCTGTTGCATACCGTCTGTCTCACACCGTCCGTCTCAGACCGTCTGTCTCAGACCGTCTGTCTTAGACCGTCTGTCTCATACCGTCTGTCTCATACCATCTGTCTCAGACCGTCTATCTCGTCCCGTCGGTCTTAGACCGTCTGTCTCAGACCAGCTGTCTCAGACCGTCTGTCTCAGACCGTCTATCTCGTCCCGTCTGTCTCAGAACTTCCGTCTCAGACCGTCTGCTTCAGACGGTCTGTCTCAGAACGTCTGTCACAGACTGTCTGTCTCAGACCGTCTGCTCAGACCGTCTGTCTCAGACCGTCTGTCTGAGACCGTCTGTCTCAGACCGTCTGTCTCACACCGTCTTTCTCAGACCGTCTGTCTCAGACCGTCTGTCTCAGACCGTCTGTCTCAGACCGTCTGTCTCAGACCGTCTGTCTCAGAACGTCTATCTCGTCCCGTCGGTCTCAGACCGTCTGCCTCAGACCGTCTGTTTCATACCGTATGTCTCAGACCGTCTGTCTCAGACCACCTGTCTCAGACCGTCTGTCTCGGACCGTCTGTCTCATACCGTCTGTCTCAGACCGTCTATCTCGTCCCGTCGGTCTCAGACCGTCTGTCTCAGACCAGCTGTCTCAGACCGTCTGTCTCGGACCGTCTGTCTCAGACCGTCTGTCTTAGACCGTCTGTTTCATACCGTCTGTCTCACACCGTCTGTCTCAGACCTTCTGCCTTAGACCGTCTGTCTCATACCGTCTGTCTCATACCGTCTGTCTCAGACCGTCTATCTCGTCCCGTCGGTCTTAGACCGTCTGTCTCAGACCAGCTGTCAAAGACCGTCTGTCTCAGACCGTCTGTCTCAGACCGTCTGTCTGAGACCGTCTGTCTCAGACCGTCTGTCTCAGACCGTCTGTCTCACACCGTCTGTCTCAGACCGTCTGTCTCAGACCGTCTGTCTCGTCCCGTCGGTCTCAGACCGTCTGTCTCAGACCGTCTATCTCGTCCCGTCTGTCTCAGACCGTCTGTCTCAGAACGTCTATCTCGTCCCGTCGGTCTCAGACCGTCTGTCTCAGAACGTCTATCTCGTCCCGTCGGTCTCAGACCGTCTGTCTCAGACCAGCTGTCTCAGACCGTCTGTCTCAGACCGTCTGCCTCAGACCGTCTGTTTCATACCGTCTGTCTCACACCGTCTGTCTCAGACCGTCTGTCTTAGACCGTCTGTCTCATACCGTCTGTCTCATACCGTCTGTCTCAGACCGTCTATCTCGTCCCGTCGGTCTTAGACCGTCTGTCTCAGACCAGCTGTCTCAGGCCGTCTGTCTCAGACCGTCTATCTCGTCCCGTCTGTCTCAGAACTTCCGTCTCAGACCGTCTGATTCAGACGGTCTGTCTCAGAACTTCCGTCTCAGACCGTCTGATTCAGACGGTCTGTCTCAGACCGTCCGTCTCAGACCGTCCGTCTCAGACCGTCCGTCTCAGACCGTCCGTCTCAGACCGTCCGTCTCAGACCGTCCGTCTCAGACCGTCCGTCTCAGACCGTCCGTCTCAGACCGTCCGTCTCAGACCGTCCGTCTCAGACCGTCCGTCTCAGACCGTCCGTCTCAGACCGTCCGTCTCAGACCGTCCGTCTCAGACCGTCCGTCTCAGACCGTCCGTCTCAGACCGTCCGTCTCAGACCGTCTGTCTCAGACCGTCTATCTCGTCCCGTCTGTCTCAGAACGTCTATCTCGTCCCGTCGGTCTCAGACCGTCTGTCTCAGAACGTCTATCTCGTCCCGTCGGTCTCAGACCGTCTGTCTCAGACCAGCTGTCTCAGACCGTCTGTCTCAGACCGTCTGCCTCAGACCGTCTGTTTCATACCGTCTGTCTCACACCGTCTGTCTCAGACCGTCTGTCTTAGACCGTCTGTTTCATACCGTCTGTCTCACACCGTCTGTCTCAGACCGTCTGCCTTAGACCGTCTGTCTCATACCGTCTGTCTCATACCGTCTGTCTCAGACCGTCTATCTCGTCCCGTCGGTCTTAGACCGTCTGTCTCAGACCAGCTGTCACAGACCGTCTGTCTCAGACCGTCCGTCTCAGACCGTCCGTCTCAGACCGTCCGTCTCAGACCGTCCGTCTCAGACCGTCCGTCTCAGACCGTCCGTCTCAGACCGTCCGTCTCAGACCGTCCGTCTCAGACCGTCCGTCTCAGACCGTCCGTCTCAGACCGTCCGTCTCAGACCGTCCGTCTCAGACCGTCCGTCTCAGACCGTCCGTCTCAGACCGTCCGTCTCAGACCGTCCGTCTCAGACCGTCCGTCTCAGACCGTCCGTCTCAGACCGTCCGTCTCAGACCGTCCGTCTCAGACCGTCTGTCTCAGACCGTCTATCTCGTCCCGTCTGTCTCAGAACGTCTATCTCGTCCCGTCGGTCTCAGACCGTCTGTCTCAGAACGTCTATCTCGTCCCGTCGGTCTCAGACCGTCTGTCTCAGACCAGCTGTCTCAGACCGTCTGTCTCAGACCGTCTGCCTCAGACCGTCTGTTTCATACCGTCTGTCTCACACCGTCTGTCTCAGACCGTCTGTCTTAGACCGTCTGTTTCATACCGTCTGTCTCACACCGTCTGTCTCAGACCGTCTATCTTAAACCGTCTGTCTCAGGCCGTCCGTTTCATTCCGTCGGTCTCAGACCGTCTGTCTCAGACCGTCTGTCTCAGACCGTCTGTCTCAGACCGTCTGTCTCAGACCGTCTGTCTCACACCGTCTGTCTCAGACCGTCTGTCTCAGACCGTCTGTCTCAGACCGTGTGTCTCAGACCGTCTGTCTCAGGCCGTCTGCCTCAGACCGTCTGTCTCAGACCGTCTATCTCGTCCCGTCTGTCTCAGACCGTCTGTCTCAGAACGTCTATCTCGTCCCGTCGGTCTCAGACCGTCTGTCTCAGAACGTCTATCTCGTCCCGTCGGTCTCAGGCCGTCTGTCCCAGACCAGCTGTCTCAGACCGTCTGTCTCTGACCGTCTGTTTCATACCGTCTATCTCACACCGTCTGTCTCAGACCGTCTGCCTCAGACCGTCTGTCTCAGACCGTCTGTCTCAGGACGTCTGCCTCAGACCGTCTGTCTCAGACCGTCTGTCTCAGACCGTCAGTCTCAGACCGTCTGTCTCAGACCGTCTGTCTCAGACCGTCTGTCTCAGAGCGTCTGTCTCAGACCGTCTGTCTCAGACTGTCTGTCTCAGACCGTCTGTTTCATACCGTCTGTCTCACACCGTCTGTCTCAGACCGTCTGTCTTAGACCGTCTGGTCACACCGTCTGTCTCAGACCGTCTGTCTCAGACTGTCTGTCTCAGACCGTCTGTCTCAGAACGTCTATCTCGTCCCGTCGGTCTCAGGCCGTCTGTCTCAGACCAGCTGTCTCAGACCGTCTGTCTCAGACCGTCTGTTTCATACCGTCTGTCTCACACCGTCTGTCTCGGACCGTCTGCCTCAGACCGTCTGTCTCAGACCGTCTGTCTCAGGCCGTCTGCCTCAGACCGTCTGTCTCAGACCGTCTGTCTCAGACCGTCTGTCTCAGACCGTCAGTCTCAGACCGTCTGTCTCAGTCCGTCTGTCTCAGAGCGTCTGTCTCAGACCGTCTGTCTCATACCGTCTGTCTCAGACCAGCTGTCTCAGACCGTCTGTTGCATACCGTCTGTCTCACACCGTCCGTCTCAGACCGTCTGTCTCATACCGTCTGTCTCATACCATCTGTCTCAGACCGTCTATCTCGTCCCGTCGGTCTTAGACCGTCTGTCTCAGACCAGCTGTCTCAGACCGTCTGTCTCAGACCGTCTATCTCGTCCTGTCTGTCTCAGAACTTCCGTCTCAGACCGTCTGCTTCAGACGGTCTGTCTCAGAACGTCTGTCACAGACTGTCTGTCTCAGACCGTCTGCTCAGACCGTCTGTCTCACACCGTCTGTCTCAGACCGTCTGTCTCAGACTGTCTGTCTCAGACCGTCTATCTCGTCCCGTCTGTCTCAGAACTTCCGTCTCAGACCGTCAACGTCTGTCACAGACTGTCTGTCTCAGACCGTCTGCTCAGACCGTCTGTCTCAGACCGTCTGTCTGAGACCGTCTGTCTCAGACCGTCTGTCTCACACCGTCTTTCTCAGACCGTCTGTCTCAGACCGTCTGTCTCAGACCGTCTGTCTCAGACCGTCTGTCTCAGACCGTCTGTCTCAGACCGTCTGTCTCAGACCGTCTGTCTCAGACCGTCTGTCTCAGAACGTCTATCTCGCCCCGTCGGTCTCAGTCCGTCTGCCTCAGACCGTCTGTTTCATACCGTATGTCTCAGACCGTCTGTCTCAGACCAGCTGTCTCAGACCGTCTGTCTCGGACCGTCTGTCTCATACCGTCTGTCTCAGACCGTCTATCTCGTCCCGTCGGTCTCAGACTGTCTGTCTCAGACCAGCTGTCTCAGACCGTCTGTCTCGGACCGTCTGTCTCAGACCGTCTGTCTCAGACCGTCTGTTTCATACCGTCTATCTCACACCGTCTGTCTCAGACCGTTTGTCTTAGACCGTCTGTCTCATTCGGTCTGTCTCAGACCGTCTGTCTCGGACCGTCTGTCTCAGGACGTCTGCCTCAGACCGTCTGTCTCAGACCGTCTGTCTCAGACCGTCAGTCTCAGACCGTCTATCTCGTCCCGTCTGTCTCAGACCGTCTGTCTCAGAACGTCTATCTCGTCCCGTCGGTCTCAGACCGTCTGTCTCAGAACGTCTATCTCGTCCCGTCGGTCTCAGACCGTCTGTCTCAGACCGTCTGTCTCAGACCGTCTGTCTTAGACCGTCTGTCTCATACCGTCTGTCTCAGACCGTCCGTCTCAGACCGTCTGTTTCATACCGTCTGTCTCACACCGTCTGTCTCAGACCGTCTGTCTTAGACCGTCTGTTGCATACCGTCTGTCTCACACCGTCTGTCTCAGACCGTCTATCTTAAACCGTCTGTCTCAGACCGTCTGTCTCAGACCGTCTGTCTCACACCGTCTGTCTCAGACCGTCTGTCTCAGACCGTGTGTCTCAGACCGTCTGTCTCAGGCCGTCTGCCTCAGACCGTCTGTCTCAGACCGTCTATCTCGTCCCGTCTGTCTCAGACCGTCTGTCTCAGAACGTCTATCTCGTCCCGTCGGTCTCAGACCGTCTGTCTCAGACCAGCTGTCTCAGACCGTCTGTCTCGGACCGTCTGTCTCAGACCGTCTGTCTCAGACCGTCTGTTTCATACCGTCTATCTCACACCGTCTGTCTCAGACCGTTTGTCTTAGACCGTCTGTCTCATACGGTCTGTCTCAGACCGTCTGTCTCGGACCGTCAGTCTGAGACCGTCTGTCTCAGACCGTCTGTCTCAGACCGTCTGTCTCAGACCGTCTGTCTCAGACCGTCTGTCTCAGACCGTCTGTTTCATACCGTCTGTCTCACACCGTCTGTCTCAGACCGTCTGTCTTAGACCGTCTGTCTCATACCGTCTGTCTCAGACCGTCTGTCTCAGACCGTCTGTCTCAGACCGTCTGTCTCAGATCGTCTGTCTCAGACCAGCTGCCTCAGACCGTCTCTCTCAGACCGTCCGTCTCAGACCGTCTGTTTCATACCGTCTGTCTCACACCGTCTGTCTCAGACCGTCTGTCTCAGACCGTCTGTCTCAGACCGTCTGTCTCAGAACGTCTATCTCGTCCCGTCGGTCTCAGGCCGTCTGTCTCAGACCAGCTGTCTCAGACCGTCTGTGTCAGACCGTCTGTTTCATACCGTCTGTCTCACACCGTCTGTCTCAGACCGTCTGCCTCAGACCGTCTGTCTCAGACCGTCTGTCTCAGGCCGTCTGCCTCAGACCGTCTGTCTCAGACCGTCTGTCTCAGACCGTCTGTCTCAGACCGTCAGTCTCAGACCGTCTGTCTCAGACCGTCTGTCTCAGAGCGTCTGTCTCAGACCGTCTGTCTCAGACCGTCTGTCTCAGACCAGCTGTCTCAGACCGTCTGTCTCAGACCGTCTGTTGCATACCGTCTGTCTCACACCGTCTGTCTCAGACCGTCTATCTTAAACCGTCTGTCTCAGGCCGTCCGTTTCATTCCGTCGGTCTCAGACCGTCTGTCTCAGACCGTCTGTCTCAGACCGTCTGTCTCAGACCGTCTGTCTCACACCGTCTGTCTCAGACCGTCTGTCTCAGACCGTCTGTCTCAGACCGTGTGTCTCAGACCGTCTGTCTCAGGCCGTCTGCCTCAGACCGTCTGTCTCAGACCGTCTATCTCGTCCCGTCTGTCTCAGACCGTCTGTCTCAGAACGTCTATCTCGTCCCGTCGGTCTCAGACCGTCTGTCTCAGAACGTCTATCTCGTCCCGTCGGTCTCAGGCCGTCTGTCTCAGACCAGCTGTCTCAGACCGTCTGTCTCTGACCGTCTGTTTCATACCGTCTATCTCACACCGTCTGTCTCAGACCGTCTGCCTCAGACCGTCTGTCTCAGACCGTCTGTCTCAGGCCGTCTGCCTCAGACCGTCTGTCTCAGACCGTCTGTCTCAGACCGTCTGTCTCAGACCGTCAGTCTCAGACCGTCTGTCTCAGACCGTCTGTCTCAGACCGTCTGTCTCAGAGCGTCTGTCTCAGACCGTCTGTCTCAGACCGTCTGTCTCAGACCGTCTGTTTCATACCGTCTGTCTCACACCGTCTGTCTCAGACCGTCTGTCTTAGACCGTCTGTCTCACACCGTCTGTCTCAGACCGTCTGTCTCAGACTGTCTGTCTCAGACCGTCTATCTCGTCCCGTCTGTCTCAGAACTTCCGTCTCAGACCGTCAACGTCTGTCACAGACTGTCTGTCTCAGACCGTCTGCTCAGACCGTCTGTCTCAGACCGTCTGTCTGAGACCGTCTGTCTCAGACCGTCTGTCTCACACCGTCTTTCTCAGACCGTCTGTCTCAGACCGTCTGTCTCAGACCGTCTGTCTCAGACCGTCTGTCTCAGACCGTCTGTCTCAGACCGTCTGTCTCAGACCGTCTGTCTCAGAACGTCTATCTCGCCCCGTCGGTCTCAGTCCGTCTGCCTCAGACCGTCTGTTTCATACCGTATGTCTCAGACCGTCTGTCTCAGACCAGCTGTCTCAGACCGTCTGTCTCGGACCGTCTGTCTCATACCGTCTGTCTCAGACCGTCTATCTCGTCCCGTCGGTCTCAGACCGTCTGTCTCAGACCAGCTGTCTCAGACCGTCTGTCTCGGACCGTCTGTCTCGGACCGCCTGTCTCATACCGTCTGTCTCAGACCGTCTATCTCGTCCCGTCTGTCTCGGACCGTTTGTCTTAGACCGTCTGTCTCATACGGTCTGTCTCCGACCGTCTGTCTCGGACCGTCAGTCTGAGACCGTCTGTCTCAGACCGTCTGTCTCAGGCCGTCTGCCTCAGACCGTCTGTCTCAGACCGTCTATCTCGTCCCGTCTGTCTCAGACCGTCTGTCTCAGAACGTCTATCTCGTTCCGTCGGTCTCAGACCGTCTGTCTCGGAACGTCTATCTCGTCCCGTCGGTCTCAGACCGTCTGTCTCAGACCGTCTGTCTCAGACCGTCTGTCTCAGACCAGCTATCTCAGACCGTCTGTCTCAGACCGTCTGTCTCAGACCGTCTGTCTCAGACCGTCTGTCTCAGACCGTCTGTCTCAGACCGTCTGTCTCAGACCAGCTATCTCAGACCGTCTGTCTCAGACCGTCTGTCTCAGACCGTCTGTCTCAGACCGCCTGTTTCATACCGTCTGTCTCACACCGTCTGTCTCAGACCGTCTGTCTTAGACCGTCTGTCTCGTACCGTCTGTCTCAGACCGTCTGTCTCAGACCGTCTGTCTCAGACCGTCTGTCTCAGACCAGCTGCCTCAGACCGTCTCTCTCAGACCGTCCGTCTCAGACCGTCTGTTTCATACCGTCTGTCTCACACCGTCTGTCTCAGACCGTCTGTCTTAGACCGTCTGTCTCATACCGTCTGTCTCATACCGTCTGTCTCAGACCGTCTATCTCGTCCCGTCGGTCTTAGACCGTCTGTCTCAGACCAGCTGTCACAGACCGTCTGTCTCAGACCGTCTGTCTCAGACCGTCTGTCTGAGACCGTCTGTCTGAGACCGTCTGTCTCAGAGCGTCTGTCTCACACCGTCTGTCTCAGACCGTCTGTCTCAGACCGTCTGTCTCAGACCGTCTGTCTCAGACCGTCTGTCTCAGACCGTCTGTCTCAGACCGTCTGTCTCAGACCGTCTGTTTCATACCGTCTGTCTCAGACCGTCTGTCTCAGACCGTCAGTCTCAGACCGTCTGTCTCAGACCGTCTGTCTCAGAGCGTCTGTCTCAGACCGTCTGTCTCAGACCGTCTGTCTCAGACCAGCTGTCTCAGACCGTCTGTCTCAGACCGTCTGTTGCATACCGTCTGTCTCACACCGTCTGTCTCAGACCGTCTATCTTAATCCGTCTGTCTCAGGCCGTCCGTTTCATTCCGTCGGTCTCAGACCGTCTGTCTCAGACCGTCTGTCTCAGACCGTGTGTCTCAGACCGTCTGTCTCAGGCCGTCTGTCTCAGTCCGTATGTCTCAGATCCTCTGTCTCGGACCGTCTGTCTCGGACCGTCTGTCTCGGACCGTCTGTCTCGGACCGTCTGTCTCGGACCGTGTGTCTCGGACCGCCTGTCTCAGACCGCCTGTCTCAGACCGTCTGTCTCAGGCCGTCTGCTTCATACCGTCTGTTTCAGACCGTCTATCTCGTCCCGTCGGTCTTAGACCGTCTGTCTCAGACCAGCTGTCTCAGACCGTCTGTCTCAGATACGTCTATCTCGTCCCGTCTGTCTCAGAACTTCCGTCTCAGACCGTCTGCCTCAGACCGTCTGTCTCAGAACGTCTCTCACAGACCGTCTGTCTCAGACCGTCTGTCTCACACCGCCTGTCTCGGACCGTCTGTCTCAGACCGTCTGTCTCAGACCGTCTGTCTCAGACCGTCTATCTCGTCCCGTCGGTCTCAGGCCGTCTGTCTCAGACCAGCTGTCTCAGACCGTCTGTCTCAGACCGTCTGTTTCATACCGTCTGTCTCACACCGTCTGTCTCGGACCGTCTGCCTCAGACCGTCTGTCTCAGACCGTCTGTCTCAGGCCGTCTGCCTCAGACCGTCTGTCTCAGACCGTCTGTCTCAGACCGTCTGTCTCAGACCGTCAGTCTCAGACCGTCTGTCTCAGACCGTCTGTCTCAGAGCGTCTGTCTCAGACCGTCTGTCTCAGACCGTCTGTCTCAGACCAGCTGTCTCAGACCGTCTGTTGCATACCGTCTGTCTCACACCGTCCGTCTCAGACCGTCTGTCTCAGACCGTCTGTCTTAGACCGTCTGTCTCATACCGTCTGTCTCATACCATCTGTCTCAGACCGTCTATCTCGTCCCGTCGGTCTTAGACCGTCTGTCTCAGACCAGCTGTCTCAGACCGTCTGTCTCAGACCGTCTATCTCGTCCCGTCTGTCTCAGAACTTCCGTCTCAGACCGTCTGCTTCAGACGGTCTGTCTCAGAACGTCTGTCACAGACTGTCTGTCTCAGACCGTCTGCTCAGACCGTCTGTCTCAGACCGTCTGTCTGAGACCGTCTGTCTCAGACCGTCTGTCTCACACCGTCTTTCTCAGACCGTCTGTCTCAGACCGTCTGTCTCAGACCGTCTGTCTCAGACCGTCTGTCTCAGACCGTCTGTCTCAGACCGTCTGTCTCAGACCGTCTATCTCGTCCCGTCGGTCTCAGGCCGTCTGTCTCAGACCAGCTGTCTCAGACCGTCTGTCTCAGACCGTCTGTTTCATACCGTCTGTCTCACACCGTCTGTCTCGGACCGTCTGCCTCAGACCGTCTGTCTCAGACCGTCTGTCTCAGGCCGTCTGCCTCAGACCGTCTGTCTCAGACCGTCTGTCTCAGACCGTCTGTCTCAGACCGTCAGTCTCAGACCGTCTGTCTCAGACCGTCTGTCTCAGAGCGTCTGTCTCAGACCGTCTGTCTCAGACCGTCTGTCTCAGACCAGCTGTCTCAGACCGTCTGTTGCATACCGTCTGTCTCACACCGTCCGTCTCAGACCGTCTGTCTCAGACCGTCTGTCTTAGACCGTCTGTCTCATACCGTCTGTCTCATACCATCTGTCTCAGACCGTCTATCTCGTCCCGTCGGTCTTAGACCGTCTGTCTCAGACCAGCTGTCTCAGACCGTCTGTCTCAGACCGTCTATCTCGTCCCGTCTGTCTCAGAACTTCCGTCTCAGACCGTCTGCTTCAGACGGTCTGTCTCAGAACGTCTGTCACAGACTGTCTGTCTCAGACCGTCTGCTCAGACCGTCTGTCTCAGACCGTCTGTCTGAGACCGTCTGTCTCAGACCGTCTGTCTCACACCGTCTTTCTCAGACCGTCTGTCTCAGACCGTCTGTCTCAGACCGTCTGTCTCAGACCGTCTGTCTCAGAACGTCTATCTCGTCCCGTCGGTCTCAGACCGTCTGCCTCAGACCGTCTGTTTCATACCGTATGTCTCAGACCGTCTGTCTCAGACCACCTGTCTCAGACCGTCTGTCTCGGACCGTCTGTCTCATACCGTCTGTCTCAGACCGTCTATCTCGTCCCGTCGGTCTCAGACCGTCTGTCTCAGACCAGCTGTCTCAGACCGTCTGTCTCGGACCGTCTGTCTCAGACCGTCTGTCTTAGACCGTCTGTTTCATACCGTCTGTCTCACACCGTCTGTCTCAGACCTTCTGCCTTAGACCGTCTGTCTCATACCGTCTGTCTCATACCGTCTGTCTCAGACCGTCTATCTCGTCCCGTCGGTCTTAGACCGTCTGTCTCAGACCAGCTGTCAAAGACCGTCTGTCTCAGACCGTCTGTCTCAGACCGTCTGTCTGAGACCGTCTGTCTCAGACCGTCTGTCTCAGACCGTCTGTCTCACACCGTCTGTCTCAGACCGTCTGTCTCAGACCGTCTGTCTCGTCCCGTCGGTCTCAGACCGTCTGTCTCAGACCGTCTATCTCGTCCCGTCTGTCTCAGACCGTCTGTCTCAGAACGTCTATCTCGTCCCGTCGGTCTCAGACCGTCTGTCTCAGAACGTCTATCTCGTCCCGTCGGTCTCAGACCGTCTGTCTCAGACCAGCTGTCTCAGACCGTCTGTCTCAGACCGTCTGCCTCAGACCGTCTGTTTCATACCGTCTGTCTCACACCGTCTGTCTCAGACCGTCTGTCTTAGACCGTCTGTCTCATACCGTCTGTCTCATACCGTCTGTCTCAGACCGTCTATCTCGTCCCGTCGGTCTTAGACCGTCTGTCTCAGACCAGCTGTCTCAGGCCGTCTGTCTCAGACCGTCTATCTCGTCCCGTCTGTCTCAGAACTTCCGTCTCAGACCGTCTGATTCAGACGGTCTGTCTCAGAACTTCCGTCTCAGACCGTCTGATTCAGACGGTCTGTCTCAGACCGTCCGTCTCAGACCGTCCGTCTCAGACCGTCCGTCTCAGACCGTCCGTCTCAGACCGTCCGTCTCAGACCGTCCGTCTCAGACCGTCCGTCTCAGACCGTCCGTCTCAGACCGTCCGTCTCAGACCGTCCGTCTCAGACCGTCCGTCTCAGACCGTCCGTCTCAGACCGTCCGTCTCAGACCGTCCGTCTCAGACCGTCCGTCTCAGACCGTCCGTCTCAGACCGTCCGTCTCAGACCGTCTGTCTCAGACCGTCTATCTCGTCCCGTCTGTCTCAGAACGTCTATCTCGTCCCGTCGGTCTCAGACCGTCTGTCTCAGAACGTCTATCTCGTCCCGTCGGTCTCAGACCGTCTGTCTCAGACCAGCTGTCTCAGACCGTCTGTCTCAGACCGTCTGCCTCAGACCGTCTGTTTCATACCGTCTGTCTCACACCGTCTGTCTCAGACCGTCTGTCTTAGACCGTCTGTTTCATACCGTCTGTCTCACACCGTCTGTCTCAGACCGTCTGCCTTAGACCGTCTGTCTCATACCGTCTGTCTCATACCGTCTGTCTCAGACCGTCTATCTCGTCCCGTCGGTCTTAGACCGTCTGTCTCAGACCAGCTGTCACAGACCGTCTGTCTCAGACCGTCCGTCTCAGACCGTCCGTCTCAGACCGTCCGTCTCAGACCGTCCGTCTCAGACCGTCCGTCTCAGACCGTCCGTCTCAGACCGTCCGTCTCAGACCGTCCGTCTCAGACCGTCCGTCTCAGACCGTCCGTCTCAGACCGTCCGTCTCAGACCGTCCGTCTCAGACCGTCCGTCTCAGACCGTCCGTCTCAGACCGTCCGTCTCAGACCGTCCGTCTCAGACCGTCCGTCTCAGACCGTCCGTCTCAGACCGTCCGTCTCAGACCGTCTGTCTCAGACCGTCTATCTCGTCCCGTCTGTCTCAGAACGTCTATCTCGTCCCGTCGGTCTCAGACCGTCTGTCTCAGAACGTCTATCTCGTCCCGTCGGTCTCAGACCGTCTGTCTCAGACCAGCTGTCTCAGACCGTCTGTCTCAGACCGTCTGCCTCAGACCGTCTGTTTCATACCGTCTGTCTCACACCGTCTGTCTCAGACCGTCTGTCTTAGACCGTCTGTTTCATACCGTCTGTCTCACACCGTCTGTCTCAGACCGTCTGCCTTAGACCGTCTGTCTCATACCGTCTGTCTCATACCGTCTGTCTCAGACCGTCTATCTCGTCCCGTCGGTCTTAGACCGTCTGTCTCAGACCAGCTGTCACAGACCGTCTGTCTCAGACCGTCTGTCTCAGACCGTCTGTCTGAGACCGTCTGTCTCAGACCAGCTGTCTCAGACCGTCTGTCTCAGACCGTCTGCCTCAGACCGTCTGTTTCATACCGTCTGTCTCACACCGTCTGTCTCAGACCGTCTGTCTTAGACCGTCTGTCTCATACCGTCTGTCTCATACCGTCTGTCTCAGACCGTCTATCTCGTCCCGTCGGTCTTAGACCGTCTGTCTCAGACCAGCTGTCTCAGACCGTCTGTCTCAGACCGTCTATCTCGTCCCGTCGGTCTCAGAACTTCCGTCTCAGACCGTCTGATTCAGACGGTCTGTCTCAGAACTTCCGTCTCAGACCGTCTGATTCAGACGGTCTGTCTCAGAACGTCTGTCACAGACTGTCTGTCTCAGACCGTCTGTCTCAGATCGTCTGTCTGAGACCGTCTGTCCAAGACCGTCTGTCTCACACCGTCTGTCTCAGACCGTCTGTCTCAGACCGTCTGTCTCAGACCGTCTGTCTCAGACCGTCTATCTCGTCCCGTCTGTCTCAGAACGTCTATCTCGTCCCGTCGGTCTCAGACCGTCTGTCTCAGAACGTCTATCTCGTCCCGTCGGTCTCAGACCGTCTGTCTCAGACCAGCTGTCTCAGACCGTCTGTCTCAGACCGTCTGCCTCAGACCGTCTGTTTCATACCGTCTGTCTCACACCGTCTGTCTCAGACCGTCTGTCTTAGACCGTCTGTTTCATACCGTCTGTCTCACACCGTCTGTCTCAGACCGTCTGTCTCAGACCGTCTGTCTCAGACCGTCTGTCTCAGACCCTCTGTCTCGGACCGTCTGTCTCAGGCCGTCTGCCTCAGACCGTCTGTCTCAGACCGTCTGTCTCAGACCGTCTGTCTCAGACCGTCTGTCTCAGGCCGTCTGTCTCAGACCGTCTATCTCGTCCCGTCTGTCTCAGAACGTCTATCTCGTCCCGTCGGTCTCAGACCGTCTGTCTCAGAACGTCTATCTCGTCCCGTCGGTCTCAGACCGTCTGTCTCAGACCAGCTGTCTCATACCGTCTGTCTCATACCGTCTGTCTCAGACCGTCTATCTCGTCCCGTCGGTCTTAGACCGTCTGTCTCAGACCAGCTGTCACAGACCGTCTGTCTCAGACCGTCTGTCTCAGACCGTCTGTCTCAGACCGTCTGTCTCACACCGTCTGTCTCAGACCGTCTGTCTCAGACCGTCTGTCTCAGACCGTCTGTCTCAGACCCTCTGTCTCGGACCGTCTGTCGCAGGCCGTCTGCCTCAGACCGTCTGTCTCAGACCGTCTATCTCGTCCCGTCTGTCTCAGACCGTCTGTCTCCGAACGTCTATATCGTCCCGTCGGTCTCAGACCGTCTGTCTCAGAACGTCTGTCTCGTCCCGTCGGTCTCAGACCGTCTGTCTCAGACCAGCTGTCTCAGACCGTCTGTCTCAGACCGTCTGCCTCAGACCGTGTGTCTCAGGCCGTCTGTCTCAGAACGTCTGTTTCATACCGTCTATCTCACACCGTCTGTCTCAGACCGTTTGTCTTAGACCGTCTGTCTCATACCGTCTGTCTCAGACCGTCTGTCTCGGACCGTCAGTCTGAGACCGTCTGTCTCAGACCGTCTGTCTCAGGCCGTTTGCCTCAGACCGTCTGTCTCAGACCGTCTATCTCGTCCCGTCTGTCTCAGACCGTCTGTCTCAGAACGTCTATCTCGTCCCGTCGGTCTCAGACCGTCTGTCTCAGAACGTCTATGTCGTCCCGTCGGTCTCAGACCGTCTGTCTCAGACCAGCTGTCTCAGACCGTCTGTCTCAGACCGTCTGCCTCAGACCGTCTGTTTCATACCGTCTGTCTCACACCGTCTGTCTCAGACCGTCTGTCTTAGACCGTCTGTCTCATACCGTCTGTCTCATACCGTCTGTCTCAGACCGTCTATCTCGTCCCGTCGGTCTTAGACCGTCTGTCTCAGACCAGCTGTCTCAGGCCGTCTGTCTCAGACCGTCTATCTCGTCCCGTATGTCTCAGAACTTCCGTCTCAGACCGTCTGATTCAGACGGTCTGTCTCAGAACTTCCGTCTCAGACCGTCTGATTCAGACGGTCTGTCTCAGAACGTCTGTCACAGACTGTCTGTCTCAGACCGTCTGTCTCAGACCGTCTGTCTGAGACCGTCTGTCTCAGACCGTCTGTCTCACACCGTCTGTCTCAGACCGTCCGTCTCAGACCGTCCGTCTCAGACCGTCCGTCTCAGACCGTCCGTCTCAGACCGTCCGTCTCAGACCGTCCGTCTCAGACCGTCCGTCTCAGACCGTCCGTCTCAGACCGTCTGTCTCAGACCGTCTGTCTCAGACCGTCTGTCTGAGACCGTCTGTCTCAGACCGTCTGTCTCAGACCGTCTGTCTCACACCGTCTGTCTCAGACCGTCTGTCTCAGACCGTCTGTCTCGTCCCGTCGGTCTCAGACCGTCTGTCTCAGACCGTCTATCTCGTCCCGTCTGTCTCAGACCGTCTGTCTCAGAACGTCTATCTCGTCCCGTCGGTCTCAGACCGTCTGTCTCAGAACGTCTATCTCGTCCCGTCGGTCTCAGACCGTCTGTCTCAGACCAGCTGTCTCAGACCGTCTGTCTCAGACCGTCTGCCTCAGACCGTCTGTTTCATACCGTCTGTCTCACACCGTCTGTCTCAGACCGTCTGTCTTAGACCGTCTGTCTCATACCGTCTGTCTCATACCGTCTGTCTCAGACCGTCTATCTCGTCCCGTCGGTCTTAGACCGTCTGTCTCAGACCAGCTGTCTCAGGCCGTCTGTCTCAGACCGTCTATCTCGTCCCGTCTGTCTCAGAACTTCCGTCTCAGACCGTCTGATTCAGACGGTCTGTCTCAGAACTTCCGTCTCAGACCGTCTGATTCAGACGGTCTGTCTCAGACCGTCCGTCTCAGACCGTCCGTCTCAGACCGTCCGTCTCAGACCGTCCGTCTCAGACCGTCCGTCTCAGACCGTCCGTCTCAGACCGTCCGTCTCAGACCGTCCGTCTCAGACCGTCCGTCTCAGACCGTCCGTCTCAGACCGTCCGTCTCAGACCGTCCGTCTCAGACCGTCCGTCTCAGACCGTCCGTCTCAGACCGTCCGTCTCAGACCGTCCGTCTCAGACCGTCCGTCTCAGACCGTCTGTCTCAGACCGTCTATCTCGTCCCGTCTGTCTCAGAACGTCTATCTCGTCCCGTCGGTCTCAGACCGTCTGTCTCAGAACGTCTATCTCGTCCCGTCGGTCTCAGACCGTCTGTCTCAGACCAGCTGTCTCAGACCGTCTGTCTCAGAACGTCTATCTCGTCCCGTCGGTCTCAGACCGTCTGTCTCAGACCAGCTGTCTCAGACCGTCTGTCTCAGACCGTCTGCCTCAGACCGTCTGTTTCATACCGTCTGTCTCACACCGTCTGTCTCAGACCGTCTGTCTTAGACCGTCTGTTTCATACCGTCTGTCTCACACCGTCTGTCTCAGACCGTCTGCCTTAGACCGTCTGTCTCATACCGTCTGTCTCATACCGTCTGTCTCAGACCGTCTATCTCGTCCCGTCGGTCTTAGACCGTCTGTCTCAGACCAGCTGTCACAGACCGTCTGTCTCAGACCGTCCGTCTCAGACCGTCCGTCTCAGACCGTCCGTCTCAGACCGTCCGTCTCAGACCGTCCGTCTCAGACCGTCCGTCTCAGACCGTCCGTCTCAGACCGTCCGTCTCAGACCGTCCGTCTCAGACCGTCCGTCTCAGACCGTCCGTCTCAGACCGTCCGTCTCAGACCGTCCGTCTCAGACCGTCCGTCTCAGACCGTCCGTCTCAGACCGTCCGTCTCAGACCGTCCGTCTCAGACCGTCCGTCTCAGACCGTCCGTCTCAGACCGTCTGTCTCAGACCGTCTATCTCGTCCCGTCTGTCTCAGAACGTCTATCTCGTCCCGTCGGTCTCAGACCGTCTGTCTCAGAACGTCTATCTCGTCCCGTCGGTCTCAGACCGTCTGTCTCAGACCAGCTGTCTCAGACCGTCTGTCTCAGACCGTCTGCCTCAGACCGTCTGTTTCATACCGTCTGTCTCACACCGTCTGTCTCAGACCGTCTGTCTTAGACCGTCTGTTTCATACCGTCTGTCTCACACCGTCTGTCTCAGACCGTCTGCCTTAGACCGTCTGTCTCATACCGTCTGTCTCATACCGTCTGTCTCAGACCGTCTATCTCGTCCCGTCGGTCTTAGACCGTCTGTCTCAGACCAGCTGTCACAGACCGTCTGTCTCAGACCGTCTGTCTCAGACCGTCTGTCTGAGACCGTCTGTCTCAGACCAGCTGTCTCAGACCGTCTGTCTCAGACCGTCTGCCTCAGACCGTCTGTTTCATACCGTCTGTCTCACACCGTCTGTCTCAGACCGTCTGTCTTAGACCGTCTGTCTCATACCGTCTGTCTCATACCGTCTGTCTCAGACCGTCTATCTCGTCCCGTCGGTCTTAGACCGTCTGTCTCAGACCAGCTGTCTCAGACCGTCTGTCTCAGACCGTCTATCTCGTCCCGTCGGTCTCAGAACTTCCGTCTCAGACCGTCTGATTCAGACGGTCTGTCTCAGAACTTCCGTCTCAGACCGTCTGATTCAGACGGTCTGTCTCAGAACGTCTGTCACAGACTGTCTGTCTCAGACCGTCTGTCTCAGACCGTCTGTCTGAGACCGTCTGTCCAAGACCGTCTGTCTCACACCGTCTGTCTCAGACCGTCTGTCTCAGACCGTCTGTCTCAGACCGTCTGTCTCAGACCGTCTATCTCGTCCCGTCTGTCTCAGAACGTCTATCTCGTCCCGTCGGTCTCAGACCGTCTGTCTCAGAACGTCTATCTCGTCCCGTCGGTCTCAGACCGTCTGTCTCAGACCAGCTGTCTCAGACCGTCTGTCTCAGACCGTCTGCCTCAGACCGTCTGTTTCATACCGTCTGTCTCACACCGTCTGTCTCAGACCGTCTGTCTTAGACCGTCTGTTTCATACCGTCTGTCTCACACCGTCTGTCTCAGACCGTCTGTCTCAGACCGTCTGTCTCAGACCGTCTGTCTCAGACCCTCTGTCTCGGACCGTCTGTCTCAGGCCGTCTGCCTCAGACCGTCTGTCTCAGACCGTCTGTCTCAGACCGTCTGTCTCAGACCGTCTGTCTCAGGCCGTCTGTCTCAGACCGTCTATCTCGTCCCGTCTGTCTCAGAACGTCTATCTCGTCCCGTCGGTCTCAGACCGTCTGTCTCAGAACGTCTATCTCGTCCCGTCGGTCTCAGACCGTCTGTCTCAGACCAGCTGTCTCATACCGTCTGTCTCATACCGTCTGTCTCAGACCGTCTATCTCGTCCCGTCGGTCTTAGACCGTCTGTCTCAGACCAGCTGTCACAGACCGTCTGTCTCAGACCGTCTGTCTCAGACCGTCTGTCTCAGACCGTCTGTCTCACACCGTCTGTCTCAGACCGTCTGTCTCAGACCGTCTGTCTCAGACCGTCTGTCTCAGACCCTCTGTCTCGGACCGTCTGTCGCAGGCCGTCTGCCTCAGACCGTCTGTCTCAGACCGTCTATCTCGTCCCGTCTGTCTCAGACCGTCTGTCTCCGAACGTCTATATCGTCCCGTCGGTCTCAGACCGTCTGTCTCAGAACGTCTGTCTCGTCCCGTCGGTCTCAGACCGTCTGTCTCAGACCAGCTGTCTCAGACCGTCTGTCTCAGACCGTCTGCCTCAGACCGTGTGTCTCAGGCCGTCTGTCTCAGAACGTCTGTTTCATACCGTCTATCTCACACCGTCTGTCTCAGACCGTTTGTCTTAGACCGTCTGTCTCATACCGTCTGTCTCAGACCGTCTGTCTCGGACCGTCAGTCTGAGACCGTCTGTCTCAGACCGTCTGTCTCAGGCCGTTTGCCTCAGACCGTCTGTCTCAGACCGTCTATCTCGTCCCGTCTGTCTCAGACCGTCTGTCTCAGAACGTCTATCTCGTCCCGTCGGTCTCAGACCGTCTGTCTCAGAACGTCTATGTCGTCCCGTCGGTCTCAGACCGTCTGTCTCAGACCAGCTGTCTCAGACCGTCTGTCTCAGACCGTCTGCCTCAGACCGTCTGTTTCATACCGTCTGTCTCACACCGTCTGTCTCAGACCGTCTGTCTTAGACCGTCTGTCTCATACCGTCTGTCTCATACCGTCTGTCTCAGACCGTCTATCTCGTCCCGTCGGTCTTAGACCGTCTGTCTCAGACCAGCTGTCTCAGGCCGTCTGTCTCAGACCGTCTATCTCGTCCCGTATGTCTCAGACCGTCCGTCTCAGACCGTCCGTCTCAGACCGTCCGTCTCAGACCGTCCGTCTCAGACCGTCCGTCTCAGACCGTCCGTCTCAGACCGTCCGTCTCAGACCGTCCGTCTCAGACCGTCCGTCTCAGACCGTCCGTCTCAGACCGTCCGTCTCAGACCGTCCGTCTCAGACCGTCCGTCTCAGACCGTCCGTCTCAGACCGTCCGTCTCAGACCGTCCGTCTCAGACCGTCCGTCTCAGACCGTCCGTCTCAGACCGTCCGTCTCAGACCGTCCGTCTCAGACCGTCCGTCTCAGACCGTCCGTCTCAGACCGTCTGTCTCAGACCGTCTGTCTCAGAACGTCTATCTCGTCCCGTCTGTCTCAGACCGTCTGTCTCAGAACGTCTATCTCGTCCCGTCGGTCTCAGACTGTCTGTCTCAGAACGTCTATCTCGTCCCGTCGGTCTCAGACCGTCTGTCTCAGACCAGCTATCTCAGACCGTCTGTCTCAGACCGTCTGTGTCAGACCGTCTGTCTCAGACCGTCTGTCTCAGACCGTCTGTCTCAGAACGTCTATCTCGTCCCGTCGGTCTCAGACCGTCTGCCTCAGACCGTCTGTTTCATACCGTATGTCTCAGACCGTCTGTCTCAGACCAGCTGTCTCAGACCGTCTGTCTCGGACCGTCTGTCTCATACCGTCTGTCTCAGACCGTCTAACTCGTCCCGTCGGTCTCAGACCGTCTGTCTCAGACCAGCTGTTTCAGACCGTCTGTCTCGGACCGTCTGTCTCAGACCGTCTGTCTCAGACCGTCCGTCTCAGACCGTCCGTCTCAGACCGTCCGTCTCAGACCGTCCGTCTCAGACCGTCCGTCTCAGACCGTCCGTCTCAGACCGTCCGTCTCAGACCGTCCGTCTCAGACCGTCTGTCTCAGACCGTCTGTCTCAGAACGTCTATCTCGTCCCGTCTGTCTCAGACCGTCTGTCTCAGAACGTCTATCTCGTCCCGTCGGTCTCAGACTGTCTGTCTCAGAACGTCTATCTCGTCCCGTCGGTCTCAGACCGTCTGTCTCAGACCAGCTATCTCAGACCGTCTGTCTCAGACCGTCTGTGTCAGACCGTCTGTCTCAGACCGTCTGTCTCAGACCGTCTGTCTCAGACCGTCTGTCTCAGAACGTCTATCTCGTCCCGTCGGTCTCAGACCGTCTGCCTCAGACCGTCTGTTTCATACCGTATGTCTCAGACCGTCTGTCTCAGACCAGCTGTCTCAGACCGTCTGTCTCGGACCGTCTGTCTCATACCGTCTGTCTCAGACCGTCTAACTCGTCCCGTCGGTCTCAGACCGTCTGTCTCAGACCAGCTGTGTCAGACCGTCTGTCTCGGACCGTCTGTCTCAGACCGTCTGTCTCAGACCGTCGGTTTCATACCGTCTATCTCACACCGTCTGTCTCAGACCGTTTGTCTTAGACCGTCTGTCTCATACCGTCTGTCTCATACCGTCTGTCTCATACCGTCTGTCTCGGACCGTCTGTCTGAGACCGTCTGTCTCAGACCGTCTGTCTCAGGCCGTCTGCCTCAGACCGTCTGTCTCAGACCGTCTATCTCGTCCCGTCTGTCTCAGACCGTCTGTCTCAGAACGTCTATCTCGTCCCGTCGGTCTCAGACCGTCTGTCTCAGAACGTCTATCTCGTCCCGTCGGTCTCAGACCGCCTGTCTCAGACCGTCTGTCTCAGACCGTCTGTCTCAGACCGTGTGTCTCAGACCAGCTATCTCAGACCGTCTGTCTCAGACCGTCTGTCTCAGACCGTCTGTCTCAGACCGTCTGTCTCAGACCGTCTGTTTCATACCGTCTGTCTCACACCGTCTGTCTCAGACCGTCTGTCTTAGACCGTCTGTCTCATACCGTCTGTCTCAGACCGTCTGTCTCAGACCGTCTGTCTCAGACCGTCTGTCTCAGTCCAGCTGCCTCAGACCGTCCGGCTCAGACCGTCTGTTTCATACCGTCTGTCTCACACCGTCTGTCTCAGACCGTCTGCCTTAGACCGTCTGTCTCATACCGTCTGTCTCATACCGTCTGTCTCAGACCGTCTATCTCGTCCCGTCGGTCTTAGACCGTCTGTCTCAGACCAGCTGTCACAGACCGTCTGTCTCAGACCGTCTGTCTCAGACCGTCTGTCTGAGACCGTCTGTCTCAGACCGTCTGTCTCAGACCGTCTGTCTCACACCGTCTGTCTCAGGCCGTCTGCCTCAGACCGTCTGTCTCAGACCGTCTATCTCGTCCCGTCTGTCTCAGACCGTCTGTCTCCGAACGTCTATCTCGTCCCGTCGGTCTCAGACCGTCTGTCTCAGACCGTCTATCTCGTCCCGTCGGTCTCAGACCGTCTGCCTCAGACCGTCTGTTTCATACCGTATGTCTCAGACCGTCTGTCTCAGACCAGCTGTCTCAGACCGTCTGTCTCGGACCGTCTGTCTCATACCGTCTGTCTCAGACCGTCTATCTCGTCCCGTCGGTCTCAGACCGTCTGTCTCAGACCAGCTGTCTCAGACCGTCTGTCTCGGACCGTCTGTCTCAGACCGTCTGTCTCGGACCGTCTGTTTCATACCGTCTATCTCACACCGTCTGTCTCAGACCGTTTGTCTTAGACCGTCTGTCTCATACCGTCTGTCTCAGACCGTCTGTCTCGGACCGTCAGTCTGAGACCGTCTGTCTCAGACCGTCTGTCTCAGGCCGTCTGCCTCAGACCGTCTGTCTCAGACCGTCTATCTCGTCCCGTCTGTCTCAGACCGCCTGTCTCAGAACGTCTATCTCGTACCGTCGGTCTCAGACCGTCTGTCTCAGAACGTCTATCTCGTCCCGTTGGTCTCAGACCGTCTGTCTCAGACTGTCTGTCTCAGACCAGCTATCTCAGACCGTCTGTCTCAGACCGTCTGTCTCAGACCGTCTGTCTCAGACCGTCTGTTTCAGACCGTCTGTTTCATACCGTCTGTCTCACACCGTCTGTCTCACACCGTCTGTCTTAGACCGTCTGTCTCATACCGTCTGTCTCAGACCGTCTGTCTCAGACCGTCTGTCTCAGGCGGTCTGTCTCAGACCAGCTGCCTCAGACCGTCTCTCTCAGACCGTCCGTCTCAGACCGACTGTCTCAGACCGTCTGTCTCAGGCCGTCTGCCTCAGACCGTCTGTCTCAGACCGTCTATCTCGTCCCGTCTGTCTCAGACCGTCTGTCTCAGAACGTCTATCTCGTCCCGTCGGTCTCAGACCGTCTGTCTCAGAACGTCTATGTCGTCCCGTCGGTCTCAGACCGTCTGTCTCAGACCAGCTGTCTCAGACCGTCTGTCTCAGACCGTCTGCCTCAGACCGTCTGTTTCATACCGTCTGTCTCAGACCGTCTGTCTTAGACCGTCTGTCTCATACCGTCTGTCTCATACCGTCTGTCTCAGACCGTCTATCTCGTCCCGTCGGTCTTAGACCGTCTGTCTCAGACCAGCTGTCTCAGGCCGTCTGTCTCAGACCGTCTATCTCGTCCCGTCTGTCTCATAACTTCCGTCTCAGACCGTCTGATTCAGACGGTCTGTCTCAGAGCGTCTGTCACAGACTGTCTGTCTCAGACCGTCTGTCTCAGACCGTCTGTCTGAGACCGTCTGTCTCAGACCGTCTGTCTCAGACCGTCTGTCTCACACCGTCTGTCTCAGACCGTCTGTCTCAGACCGTCCGTCTCAGACCGTCCGTCTCAGACCGTCTGTCTCAGACCGTCTGTCTCAGACCGTCTGTCTCAGACCGTCTTTCTCAGACCCTCTGTCTCAGACCGTCTGTCTCAGACCGTCTGTCTCAGACCGTCTGTCTCAGACCGTCTGTCTCAGACCGTCTGTCTCAGACCGTCTGTCTCAGACCGTCTGTCTCAGACCGTCTGTCTCAGACCGTCTGTCTCAGAACGTCTATCTCGTCCCGTCGGTCTCAGACCGTCTGTCTCAGAACGTCTATCTCGTCCCGTCGGTCTCAGACCGTCTGTCTCAGAACGTCTATCTCGTCCCGTCGGTCTCAGACCGTCTATCTCAGAACGTCTATCTCGTCCCGTCGGTCTCAGACCGTCTGTCTCAGACCGTCTATCTCGTCCCGTCTGTCTCAGACCGTCTATCTCAGAACGTCTATCTCGTCCCGTCGGTCTCAGACCGTCTGTCTCAGAACGTCTATCTCGTCCCGTCGGTCTCAGACCGTCTGTCTCAGACCGTCTGTCTCAGACCAGCTATCTCAGACCGTCTGTCTCAGACCGTCTGTCTCAGACCGTCTGTCTCAGAACGTCTATCTCGTCCCGTCGGTCTCAGACCGTCTGCCTCAGACCGTCTGTTTCATACCGTATGTCTCAGACCGTCTGTCTCAGACCAGCTGTCTCAGACCGTCTGTCTCGGACCGTCTGTCTCATACCGTCTGTCTCAGACCGTCTAACTCGTCCCGTCGGTCTCAGACCGTCTGTCTCAGACCAGCTGTCTCAGACCGTCTGTCTCGGACCGTCTGTCTCAGACCGTCTGTCTCAGACCGTCGGTTTCATACCGTCTATCTCACACCGTCTGTCTCATACCGTCTGTCTCATACCGTCTGTCTCAGACGGTCTATCTCGTCCCGTCGGTCTTAGACCGTCTGTCTCAGACCAGCTGTCTCAGACCGTCTGTCTCAGACCGTCTATCTCGTCTCGTCTGTCTCAGAACTTCCGTCTCAGACCGTCTGCCTCAGACCGTCTGTCTCAGAACGTCTCTCACAGACCGTCTGTCTCAGACCGTCTGTCTCAGACCGTCTGTCTCAGACCGTCTGTCTGAGACCGTCTGTCTCAGACCGTCTGTCTCACACCGCCTGTCTCAGACCGTCTGTCTCAGACCGTCTGTCTCAGACCGTCTGTCTCAGACCGTCGGTCTCAGACCGTCTATCTCGTCCCGTCTGTCTCAGACCGTCTGTCTCAGAACGTCTATCTCGTCCCGTCGGTCTCAGACCGTCTGTCTCAGAACGGCTATCTCGTCCCGTCGGTCTCAGACCGTCTGCCTCAGACCGTCTGTTTCATACCGTATGTCTCAGACCGTCTGTCTCAGACCAGCTGTCTCAGACCGTCTGTCTCGGACCGTCTGTCTCATACCGTCTGTCTCAGACCGTCTAACTCGTCCCGTCGGTCTCAGACCGTCTGTCTCAGACCAGCTGTCTCAGACCGTCTGTCTCGGACCGTCTGTCTCAGACCGTCTGTCTCAGACCGTCTGTCTCAGACCGTCGGTTTCATACCGTCTGTCTCAGACCGTTTGTCTTAGACCGTCTGTCTCATACCGTCTGTCTCATACCGTCTGTCTCAGACCGTCTTTCTCGGACCGTCTGTCTCAGACCGTCTGTCTCAGACCGTCGGTTTCATACCGTCTATCTCACACCGTCTGTCTCAGACCGTTTGTCTTAGACCGTCTGTCTCATACCGTCTGTCTCATACCGTCTGTCTCAGACCGTCTGTCTCGGACCGTCTGTCTGAGACCGTCTGTCTCAGACCGTCTGTCTCAGGCCGTCTGCCTCAGACCGTCTGTCTCAGACCGTCTATCTCGTCCCGCCTGTCTCAGACCGTCTGTCTCAGAACGTCTATCTCGTCCCGTCGGTCTCAGACCGTCTGTCTCAGAACGTCTATCTCGTCCCGTCGGTCTCAGACCGTCTGTCTCAGACCGTCAGTCTCAGACCAGCTATCTCAGAGCGTCTGTCTCAGACCGTCTGTCTCAGACCGTCTGTCTCAGACCGTCTGTCTCAGACCGTCTGTCTCAGACCGTCTGTCTCAGACCGTCTGTCTCAGAACGTCTATCTCGTCCCGTCAGTCTCAGACCGTCTGCCTCAGACCGTCTGTTTCATACCGTATGTCTCAGACCGTCTGTCTCAGACCAGCTGTCTCAGACCGTCTGTCTCGGACCGTCTGTCTCATACCGTCTGTCTCAGACCGTCTAACTCGTCCCGTCGGTCTCAGACCGTCTAACTCGTCCCGTCGGTCTCAGACCGTCTGTCTCAGACCAGCTGTCTCAGACCGTCTGTCTCAGACCGTCTGTCTCAGACCGTCTGTCTCAGACCGTCTGTCTCAGACCGTCTGTCTCAGAACGTCTATCTCGTCCCGTCGGTCTCAGACCGTCTGTCTCAGAACGTCTGTCTCAGACCATCTGTCTCAGACCGTCTGTCTCAGACCGTCTGTCTCAGGCCGTCTGCCTCAGACCGTCTGTCTCAGACCGTCTATCTCGTCCCGTCTGTCTCAGACCGTCTATCTCAGAACGTCTATCTCGTCCCGTCGGTCTCAGACCGTCTGTCTCAGAACGTCTATCTCGTCCCGTCGGTCTCAGACCGTCTGTCTCAGACCGTCTGTCTCAGACCAGCTATCTCAGACCGTCTGTCTCAGACCGTCTGTCTCAGACCGTCTGTCTCAGAACGTCTATCTCGTCCCGTCGGTCTCAGACCGTCTGCCTCAGACCGTCTGTTTCATACCGTATGTCTCAGACCGTCTGTCTCAGACCAGCTGTCTCAGACCGTCTGTCTCGGACCGTCTGTCTCATACCGTCTGTCTCAGACCGTCTAACTCGTCCCGTCGGTCTCAGACCGTCTGTCTCAGACCAGCTGTCTCAGACCGTCTGTCTCGGACCGTCTGTCTCAGACCGTCTGTCTCAGACCGTCGGTTTCATACCGTCTATCTCACACCGTCTGTCTCATACCGTCTGTCTCATACCGTCTGTCTCAGACGGTCTATCTCGTCCCGTCGGTCTTAGACCGTCTGTCTCAGACCAGCTGTCTCAGACCGTCTGTCTCAGACCGTCTATCTCGTCCCGTCTGTCTCAGAACTTCCGTCTCAGACCGTCTGCCTCAGACCGTCTGTCTCAGAACGTCTCTCACAGACCGTCTGTCTCAGACCGTCTGTCTCAGACCGTCTGTCTCAGACCGTCTGTCTGAGACCGTCTGTCTCAGACCGTCTGTCTCACACCGCCTGTGTCAGACCGTCTGTCTCAGACCGTCTGTCTCAGACCGTCGGTCTCAGACCGTCGGTCTCAGACCGTCTATCTCGTCCCGTCTGTCTCAGACCGTCTGTCTCAGAACGTCTATCTCGTCCCGTCGGTCTCAGACCGTCTGTCTCAGAACGTCTATCTCGTCCCGTCGGTCTCAGACCGTCTGCCTCAGACCGTCTGTTTCATACCGTATGTCTCAGACCGTCTGTCTCAGACCAGCTGTCTCAGACCGTCTGTCTCGGACCGTCTGTCTCATACCGTCTGTCTCAGACCGTCTAACTCGTCCCGTCGGTCTCAGACCGTCTGTCTCAGACCAGCTGTCTCAGACCGTCTGTCTCGGACCGTCTGTCTCAGACCGTCTGTCTCAGACCGTCGGTTTCATACCGTCTGTCTCAGACCGTTTGTCTTAGACCGTCTGTCTCATACCGTCTGTCTCATACCGTCTGTCTCAGACCGTCTTTCTCGGACCGTCTGTCTCAGACCGTCTGTCTCAGACCGTCGGTTTCATACCGTCTATCTCACACCGTCTGTCTCAGACCGTTTGTCTTAGACCGTCTGTCTCATACCGTCTGTCTCATACCGTCTGTCTCAGACCGTCTGTCTCGGACCGTCTGTCTGAGACCGTCTGTCTCAGACCGTCTGTCTCAGGCCGTCTGCCTCAGACCGTCTGTCTCAGACCGTCTATCTCGTCCCGCCTGTCTCAGACCGTCTGTCTCAGAACGTCTATCTCGTCCCGTCGGTCTCAGACCGTCTGTCTCAGAACGTCTATCTCGTCCCGTCGGTCTCAGACCGTCTGTCTCAGACCGTCAGTCTCAGACCAGCTACCTCAGAGCGTCTGTCTCAGACCGTCTGTCTCAGAGCGTCTGTCTCAGACCGTCTGTCTCAGACCGTCGGTCTCAGACCGTCTATCTCGTCCCGTCTGTCTCAGACCGTCTGTCTCAGAACGTCTATCTCGTCCCGTCGGTCTCAGACCGTCTGTCTCAGAACGTCTATCTCGTCCCGTCGGTGTCAGACCGTCTGTCTCAGACCAGCTGTCTCAGACCGTCTGTCTCAGACCGTCTGCCTCAGACCGTCTGTTTCATACCGTCTGTCTCACACCGTCTGTCTCAGACCGTCTGTCTTAGACCGTCTGTCTCATACCGTCTGTCTCATACCGTCTGTCTCAGACCGTCTATCTCGTCCCGTCGGTCTTAGACCGTCTGTCTCAGACCAGCTGTCTCAGACCGTCTGTCTCAGACCGTCTATCTCGTCCCGTCGGTCTCAGAACTTCCGTCTCAGACCGTCTGATTCAGACGGTCTGTCTCAGAACTTCCGTCTCAGACCGTCTGATTCAGACGGTCTGTCTCAGAACGTCTGTCACAGACTGTCTGTCTCAGACCGTCTGTCTCAGACCGTCTGTCTCAGACCGTCTGTCTCAGACCGTCTGTCTGAGACCGTCTGTCTCAGACCGTCTGTCTCACACCGTCTGTCTCAGACCGTCTGTCTCAGACCGTCTGTCTCAGACCGTCTGTCTCAGACCGTCTGTCTCAGACCGTCTGTCTCAGACCGTCTGTCTCAGACCGGCTGTCTCAGACCGTCTGTCTCAGACCGTCTGTCGCAGACCGTCTGTCTCAGACCGTCTGTCTCCGACCGTCTGTCTCAGACCGTCTGTCTCAGACCGTCTGTCTCAGACCGTCTGTCTCAGACCGTCTGTCTCAGACCGTCTGTCTCAGACCGTCTGTCTCAGACCGTCTATCTCGTCCCGTCTGTCTCAGAACGTCTATCTCGTCCCGTCGGTCTCAGACCGTCTGTCTCAGAACGTCTATCTCGTCCCGTCGGTCTCAGACCGTCTGTCTCAGACCAGCTGTCTCAGACCGTCTGTCTCAGACCGTCTGCCTCAGACCGTCTGTTTCATACCGTCTGTCTCACACCGTCTGTCTCAGACCGTCTGTCTTAGACCGTCTGTTTCATACCGTCTGTCTCACACCGTCTGTCTCAGACCGTCTGCCTTAGACCGTCTGTCTCATACCGTCTGTCTCATACCGTCTGTCTCAGACCGTCTATCTCGTCCCGTCGGTCTTAGACCGTCTGTCTCAGACCAGCTGTCACAGACCGTCTGTCTCAGACCGTCTGTCTCAGACCGTCTGTCTGAGACCGTCTGTCTCAGACCGTCTGTCTCAGACCGTCTGTCTCAGACCGTCTGTCTCACACCGTCTGTCTCAGACCGTCTGTCTCAGACCGTCTGTCTCAGACCGTCTGTCTCAGACCCTCTGTCTCGGACCGTCTGTCTCAGGCCGTCTGCCTCAGACCGTCTGTCTCAGACCGTCTATCTCGTCCCGTCTGTCTCAGACCGTCTGTCTCCGAACGTCTATCTCGTCCCGTCGGTCTCAGACCGTCTGTCTCAGAACGTCTGTCTCGTCCCGTCGGTCTCAGACCGTCTGTCTCAGACCAGCTGTCTCAGACCGTCTGTCTCAGACCGTGTGTCTCAGACCGTCTGTCTCAGACCGTCTGTTTCATACCGTCTATCTCACACCCTCTGTCTCAGACCGTTTGTCTTAGACCGTCTGTCTCATACCGTCTGTCTCAGACCGTCTGTCTCGGACCGTCAGTCTGAGACCGTCTGTCTCAGACCGTCTGTCTCAGGCCGTCTGCCTCAGACCGTCTGTCTCAGACCGTCTATCTCGTCCCGTCTGTCTCAGACCGTCTGCCTCAGACCGTCTGTTTCATACCGTATGTCTCAGACTGTCTGTCTCAGACCAGCTGTCTCAGACCGTCTGTCTCGGACCGTCTGTCTCATACCGTCTGTCTCAGACCGTCTAACTCGTCCCGTCGGTCTCAGACCGTCTGTCTCAGACCAGCTGTCTCAGACCGTCTGTCTCGGACCGTCTGTCTCAGACCGTCTGTCTCAGACCGTCTGTCTCAGACCGTCTGTCTCAGACGGTCTATCTCGTCCCGTCGGTCTTAGACCGTCTGTCTCAGACCAGCTGTCTCAGACCGTCTGTCTCAGACCGTCTATCTCGTCCCGTCTGTCTCAGAACTTCCGTCTCAGACCGTCTGCCTCAGACCGTCTGTCTCAGAACGTCTCTCACAGACCGTCTGTCTCAGACCGTCTGTCTCAGACCGTCTGTCTCAGACCGTCTGTCTGAGACCGTCTGTCTCAGACCGTCTGTCTCACACCGCCTGTGTCAGACCGTCTGTCTCAGACCGTCTGTCTCAGACCGTCTGTCTCAGACCGTCGGTCTCAGACCGTCGGTCTCAGACCGTCTATCTCGTCCCGTCTGTCTCAGACCGTCTGTCTCAGAACATCTATCTCGTCCCGTCGGTCTCAGACCGTCTGTCTCAGAACGTCTATCTCGTCCCGTCGGTCTCAGACCGTCTGCCTCAGACCGTCTGTTTCATACCGTATGTCTCAGACCGTCTGTCTCAGACCAGCTGTCTCAGACCGTCTGTCTCGGACCGTCTGTCTCATACCGTCTGTCTCAGACCGTCTAACTCGTCCCGTCGGTCTCAGACCGTCTGTCTCAGACCAGCTGTCTCAGACCGTCTGTCTCGGACCGTCTGTCTCAGACCGTCTGTCTCAGACCGTCGGTTTCATACCGTCTGTCTCAGACCGTTTGTCTTAGACCGTCTGTCTCAGGCCGTCTGCCTCAGACCGTCTGTCTCAGACCGTCTGTCTCAGACCGTCTGTCTCAGACCGTCAGTCTCAGACCGTCTGTCTCAGACCGTCTGTCTCAGACCGTCTGTCTCAGAGCGTCTGTCTCAGACCGTCTGTCTCAGACCGTCTGTCTCAGACCGTCTGTTTCATACCGTCTGTCTCACACCGTCTGTCTCAGACCGTCTGTCTTAGACCGTCTGTTTCATACCGTCTGTCTCACACCGTCTGTCTCAGACCGTCTGCCTTAGACCGTCTGTCTCATACCGTCTGTCTCATACCGTCTGTCTCAGACCGTCTATCTCGTCCCGTCGGTCTTAGACCGTCTGTCTCAGACCAGCTGTCACAGACCGTCTGTCTCAGACCGTCTGTCTCAGACCGTCTGTCTGAGACCGTCTGTCTCAGACCGTCTGTCTCAGACCGTCTGTCTCAGACCGTCTGTCTCAGAACGTCTATCTCGTCCCGTCAGTCTCAGACCGTCTGCCTCAGACCGTCTGTTTCATACCGTATGTCTCAGACCGTCTGTCTCAGACCAGCTGTCTCAGACCGTCTGTCTCGGACCGTCTGTCTCATACCGTCTGTCTCAGACCGTCTAACTCGTCCCGTCGGTCTCAGACCGTCTGTCTCAGACCAGCTGTCTCAGACCGTCTGTCTCAGACCGTCGGTCTCAGACCGTCTATCTCGTCCCGTCTGTCTCAGACCGTCTGTCTCAGAACGTCTATCTCGTCCCGTCGGTCTCAGACCGTCTGTCTCAGAACGTCTATCTCGTCCCGTCGGTGTCAGACCGTCTGTCTCAGACCAGCTGTCTCAGACCGTCTGTCTCAGACCGTCTGCCTCAGACCGTCTGTTTCATACCGTCTGTCTCACACCGTCTGTCTCAGACCGTCTGTCTTAGACCGTCTGTCTCATACCGTCTGTCTCATACCGTCTGTCTCAGACCGTCTATCTCGTCCCGTCGGTCTTAGACCGTCTGTCTCAGACCAGCTGTCTCAGACCGTCTGTCTCAGACCGTCTATCTCGTCCCGTCGGTCTCAGAACTTCCGTCTCAGACCGTCTGATTCAGACGGTCTGTCTCAGAACTTCCGTCTCAGACCGTCTGATTCAGACGGTCTGTCTCAGAACGTCTGTCACAGACTGTCTGTCTCAGACCGTCTGTCTCAGACCGTCTGTCTCAGACCGTCTGTCTGAGACCGTCTGTCTCAGACCGTCTGTCTCACACCGTCTGTCTCAGACCGTCTGTCTCAGACCGTCTGTCTCAGACCGTCTGTCTCAGACCGTCTGTCTCAGACCGTCTGTCTCAGACCGGCTGTCTCAGACCGTCTGTCTCAGACCGTCTGTCGCAGACCGTCTGTCTCAGACCGTCTATCTCGTCCCGTCGGTCTCAGACCGTCTGTCTCAGACCAGCTGTCTCAGACCGTCTGTCTCAGACCGTCTGTCTCAGACCGTCTGTCTCAGACCGTCTGTCTCAGACCGTCTGTCTCAGACCGTCTGTCTCAGACCGTCTGCCTCAGACCGTCTGTTTCATACCGTCTGTCTCACACCGTCTGTCTCAGACCGTCTGTCTTAGACCGTCTGTTTCATACCGTCTGTCTCACACCGTCTGTCTCAGACCGTCTGCCTTAGACCGTCTGTCTCATACCGTCTGTCTCATACCGTCTGTCTCAGACCGTCTATCTCGTCCCGTCGGTCTTAGACCGTCTGTCTCAGACAAGCTGTCACAGACCGTCTGTCTCAGACCGTCTGTCTCAGACCGTCTGTCTGAGACCGTCTGTCTCAGACCGTCTGTCTCAGACCGTCTGTCTCAGACCGTCTGTCTCACACCGTCTGTCTCAGACCGTCTGTCTCATACCGTCTGTCTCAGACCGTCTAACTCGTCCCGTCGGTCTCAGACCGTCTGTCTCAGACCAGCTGTCTCAGACCGTCTGTCTCGGACCGTCTGTCTCAGACCGTCTGTCTCAGACCGTCTGTCTCAGACGGTCTATCTCGTCCCGTCGGTCTTAGACCGTCTGTCTCAGACCAGCTGTCTCAGACCGTCTGTCTCAGACCGTCTTTCTCGTCCCGTCTGTCTCAGAACTTCCGTCTCAGACCGTCTGCCTCAGACCGTCTGTCTCAGAACGTCTCTCACAGACCGTCTGTCTCAGACCGTCTGTCTCAGACCGTCTGTCTCAGACCGTCTGTCTGAGACCGTCTGTCTCAGACCGTCTGTCTCACACCGCCTGTGTCAGACCGTCTGTCTCAGACCGTCTGTCTCAGACCGTCTGTCTCAGAACATCTATCTCGTCCCGTCGGTCTCAGACCGTCTGTCTCAGAACGTCTATCTCGTCCCGTCGGTCTCAGACCGTCTGCCTCAGACCGTCTGTTTCATACCGTATGTCTCAGACCGTCTGTCTCAGACCAGCTGTCTCAGACCGTCTGTCTCGGACCGTCTGTCTCATACCGTCTGTCTCAGACCGTCTAACTCGTCCCGTCGGTCTCAGACCGTCTGTCTCAGACCAGCTGTCTCAGACCGTCTGTCTCGGACCGTCTGTCTCAGACCGTCTGTCTCAGACCGTCGGTTTCATACCGTCTGTCTCAGACCGTTTGTCTTAGACCGTCTGTCTCAGACCGTTTGTCTTAGACCGTCTGTCTCAGGCCGTCTGCCTCAGACCGTCTGTCTCAGACCGTCTGTCTCAGACCGTCTGTCTCAGACCGTCAGTCTCAGACCGTCTGTCTCAGACCGTCTGTCTCAGACCGTCTGTCTCAGAGCGTCTGTCTCAGACCGTCTGTCTCAGACCGTCTGTCTCAGACCGTCTGTTTCATACCGTCTGTCTCACACCGTCTGTCTCAGACCGTCTGTCTTAGACCGTCTGTTTCATACCGTCTGTCTCACACCGTCTGTCTCAGACCGTCTGCCTTAGACCGTCTGTCTCATACCGTCTGTCTCATACCGTCTGTCTCAGACCGTCTATCTCGTCCCGTCGGTCTTAGACCGTCTGTCTCAGACCAGCTGTCACAGACCGTCTGTCTCAGACCGTCTGTCTCAGACCGTCTGTCTGAGACCGTCTGTCTCAGACCGTCTGTCTCAGACCGTCTGTCTCAGACCGTCTGTCTCAGACCGTCTGTCTCACACCGTCTGTCTCAGACCGTCTGTCTCAGACCGTCTGTCTCAGACCGTCTGTCTCAGACCCTCTGTCTCGGACCGTCTGTCTCAGGCCGTCTGCCTCAGACCGTCTGTCTCAGACCGTCTATCTCGTCCCGTCTGTCTCAGACCGTCTGTCTCCGAACGTCTATCTCGTCCCGTCGGTCTCAGACCGTCTGTCTCAGAACGTCTGTCTCGTCCCGTCGGTCTCAGACCGTCTGTCTCAGACCAACTGTCTCAGACCGTCTGTCTCAGACCGTCTGTCTCAGACCGTGTGTCTCAGACCGTCTGTCTCAGACCGTCTGTTTCATACCGTCTATCTCACACCGTCTGTCTCAGACCGTTTGTCTTAGACCGTCTGTCTCATACCGTCTGTCTCAGACCGTCTGTCTCGGACCGTCAGTCTGAGACCGTCTGTCTCAGACCGTCTGTCTCAGGCCGTCTGCCTCAGACCGTCTGTCTCAGACCGTCTATCTCGTCCCGTCTGTCTCAGACCGTCTGCCTCAGACCGTCTGTTTCATACCGTATGTCTCAGACTGTCTGTCTCAGACCAGCTGTCTCAGACCGTCTGTCTCGGACCGTCTGTCTCATACCGTCTGTCTCAGACCGTCTAACTCGTCCCGTCGGTCTCAGACCGTCTGTCTCAGACCAGCTGTCTCAGACCGTCTGTCTCGGACCGTCTGTCTCAGACCGTCTGTCTCAGACCGTCTGTCTCAGACGGTCTATCTCGTCCCGTCGGTCTTAGACCGTCTGTCTCAGACCAGCTGTCTCAGACCGTCTGTCTCAGACCGTCTATCTCGTCCCGTCTGTCTCAGAACTTCCGTCTCAGACCGTCTGCCTCAGACCGTCTGTCTCAGAACGTCTCTCACAGACCGTCTGTCTCAGACCGTCTGTCTCAGACCGTCTGTCTCAGACCGTCTGTCTGAGACCGTCTGTCTCAGACCCTCTGTCTCACACCGCCTGTGTCAGACCGTCTGTCTCAGACCGTCTGTCTCAGACCGTCGGTCTCAGACCGTCGGTCTCAGACCGTCTATCTCGTCCCGTCTGTCTCAGACCGTCTGTCTCAGAACATCTATCTCGTCCCGTCGGTCTCAGACCGTCTGTCTCAGAACGTCTATCTCGTCCCGTCGGTCTCAGACCGTCTGCCTCAGACCGTCTGTTTCATACCGTATGTCTCAGACCGTCTGTCTCAGACCAGCTGTCTCAGACCGTCTGTCTCGGACCGTCTGTCTCATACCGTCTGTCTCAGACCGTCTAACTCGTCCCGTCGGTCTCAGACCGTCTGTCTCAGACCAGCTGTCTCAGACCGTCTGTCTCGGACCGTCTGTCTCAGACCGTCTGTCTCAGACCGTCGGTTTCATACCGTCTGTCTCAGACCGTTTGTCTTAGACCGTCTGTCTCATACCGTCTGTCTCATACCGTCTGTCTCAGACCGTCTTTCTCGGACCGTCTGTCTCAGACCGTCTGTCTCAGACCGTCGGTTTCATACCGTCTATCTCACACCGTCTGTCTCAGACCGTTTGTCTTAGACCGTCTGTCTCATACCGTCTGTCTCATACCGTCTGTCTCAGACCGTCTGTCTCGGACCGTCTGTCTGAGACCGTCTGTCTCAGACCGTCTGTCTCAGGCCGTCTGCCTCAGACCGTCTGTCTCAGACCGTCTGTCTCGTCCCGTCGGTCTCAGACCGTCTGTCTCAGACCAGCTGTCTCAGACCGTCTGTCTCAGACCGTCTGTCTCAGACCGTGTGTCTCAGACCGTCTGTCTCAGACCGTCTGTCTCAGACCGTCTGTCTCAGACCCTCTGTCTCGGACCGTCTGTCTCAGGCCGTCTGCCTCAGACCGTCTGTCTCAGACCGTCTATCTCGTCCCGTCTGTCTCAGACCGTCTGTCTCCGAACGTCTATCTCGTCCCGTCGGTCTCAGACCGTCTGTCTCAGAACGTCTGTCTCGTCCCGTCGGTCTCAGACCGTCTGTCTCAGACGGTCTATCTCGTCCCGTCGGTCTTAGACCGTCTGTCTCAGACCAGCTGTCTCAGACCGTCTGTCTCAGACCGTCTATCTCGTCCCGTCTGTCTCAGAACTTCCGTCTCAGACCGTCTGCCTCAGACCGTCTGTCTCAGAACGTCTCTCACAGACCGTCTGTCTCAGACCGTCTGTCTCAGACCGTCTGTCTCAGACCGTCTGTCTGAGACCGTCTGTCTCAGACCGTCTGTCTCACACCGCCTGTGTCAGACCGTCTGTCTCAGACCGTCTGTCTCAGACCGTCTGTCTCAGACCGTCGGTCTCAGACCGCCTATCTCGTCCCGTCTGTCTCAGACCGTCTGTCTCAGAACATCTATCTCGTCCCGTCGGTCTCAGACCGTCTGTCTCAGAACGTCTATCTCGTCCCGTCGGTCTCAGACCGTCTGCCTCAGACCGTCTGTTTCATACCGTATGTCTCAGACCGTCTGTCTCAGACCAGCTGTCTCAGACCGTCTGTCTCGGACCGTCTGTCTCATACCGTCTGTCTCAGACCGTCTAACTCGTCCCGTCGGTCTCAGACCGTCTGTCTCAGACCAGCTGTCTCAGACCGTCTGTCTCGGACCGTCTGTCTCAGACCGTCTGTCTCAGACCGTCGGTTTCATACCGTCTGTCTCAGACCGTTTGTCTTAGACCGTCTGTCTCATACCGTCTGTCTCATACCGTCTGTCTCAGACCGTCTTTCTCGGACCGTCTGTCTCAGACCGTCTGTCTCAGACCGTCGGTTTCATACCGTCTATCTCACACCGTCTGTCTCAGACCGTTTGTCTTAGACCGTCTGTCTCATACCGTCTGTCTCATACCGTCTGTCTCAGACCGCCTGTCTCGGACCGTCTGTCTGAGACCGTCTGTCTCAGACCGTCTGTCTCAGGCCGTCTGCCTCAGACCGTCTGTCTCAGACCGTCTGTCTCGTCCCGTCGGTCTCAGACCGTCTGTCTCAGACCAGCTGTCTCAGACCGTCTGTCTCAGACCGTCTGTCTCAGACCGTGTGTCTCAGACCGTCTGTCTCAGACCGTCTGTCTCACACCATCTGTCTCAGACCGTCTGTCTCAGACCGTCTGTCTCAGACCGTCTGTCTCAGACCCTCTGTCTCGGACCGTCTGTCTCAGGCCGTCTGCCTCAGACCGTCTGTCTCAGACCGTCTATCTCGTCCCGTCGGTCTCAGACCGTCTGTCTCAGAACGTCTGTCTCGTCCCGTCGGTCTCAGACCGTCTGTCTCAGACCAGCTGTCTCAGACCGTCTGTCTCAGACCGTCTGTCTCAGACCGTGTGTCTCAGACCGTCTGTCTCAGACCGTCTGTTTCATACCGTCTATCTCACACCGTCTGTCTCAGACCGTTTGTCTTAGACCGTCTGTCTCATACCGTCTGTCTCAGACCGTCTGTCTCGGACCGTCAGTCTGAGACCGTCTGTCTCAGACCGTCCGTCTCAGGCCGTCTGCCTCAGACCGTCTGTCTCAGACCGTCTATCTCGTCCCGTCTGTCTCAGACCGTCTGTCTCAGAACGTCTATCTCGTCCCGTCGGTCTCAGACCGTCTGTCTCAGAACGTCTATCTCGTCCCATCGGTCTCAGACCGTCTGTCTCAGACCAGCTGTCTCAGACCGTCTGTCTCAGACCGTCTGCCTCAGACCGTCTGTTTCATACCGTCTGTCTCACACCGTCTGTCTCAGACCGTCTGTCTTAGACCGTCTGTCTCATACCGTCTGTCTCATACCGTCTGTCTCAGACCGTCTATCTCGTCCCGTCGGTCTTAGACCGTCTGTCTCAGACCAGCTGTCTCAGGCCGTCTGCCTCAGACCGTCTATCTCGTCCCGTCTGTCTCAGAACTTCCGTCTCAGACCGTCTGATTCAGACGGTCTGTCTCAGAACTTCCGTCTCAGACCGTCTGTCTCAGAACGTCTGTCACAGACTGTCTGTCTCAGACCGTCTGTCTCAGACCGTCTGTCTGAGACCGTCTGTCTCAGACCGTCTGTCTCACACCGTCTGTCTCAGACCGTCCGTCTCAGACCGTCCGTCTCAGACCGTCCGTCTCAGACCGTCCGTCTCAGACCGTCCGTCTCAGACCGTCCGTCTCAGACCGTCCGTCTCAGACCGTCCGTCTCAGACCGTCCGTCTCAGACCGTCCGTCTCAGACCGTCCGTCTCAGACCGTCCGTCTCAGACCGTCCGTCTCAGACCGTCCGTCTCAGACCGTCCGTCTCAGACCGTCTGTCTCAGACCGTCTGTCTCAGAACGTCTATCTCGTCCCGTCGGTCTCAGACCGTCTGTCTCAGAACGTCTGTCTCAGACCGTCTGTCTCAGACCGTCTGTCTCAGGCCGTCTGCCTCAGACCGTCTGTCTCAGACCGTCTATCTCGTCCCGTCTGTCTCAGACCGTCTGTCTCAGAACGTCTATCTCGTCCCGTCGGTCTCAGACCGTCTCTCTCAGAACGTCTATCTCGTCCCGTCGGTCTCAGACCGTCTGTCTCAGACCGTCTGTCTCAGACCAGCTATCTCAGACCGTCTGTCTCAGACCGTCTGTCTCAGACCGTCTGTCTGAGACCGTCTGTCTCAGACCGTCTGTCTCAGACCGTCTGTCTCAGACCGTCTGTCTCAGACCGTCTGTCTCAGACCGTCTGTCTCAGACCGGCTGTCTCAGACCGTCTGTCTCAGACCGTCTGTCGCAGACCGTCTGTCTCAGACCGTCTGTCTCCGACCGTCTGTCTCAGACCGTCTGTCTCAGACCGTCTGTCTCAGACCGTCTGTCTCAGACCGTCTATCTCGTCCCGTATGTATCAGAACGTCTATCTCGTCCCGTCGGTCTCAGACCGTCTGTCTCAGAACGTCTATCTCGTCCCGTCGGTCTCAGACCGTCTGTCTCAGACCAGCTGTCTCAGACCGTCTGTCTCAGACCGTCTGCCTCAGACCGTCTGTTTCATACCGTCTGTCTCACACCGTCTGTCTCAGACCGTCTGTCTTAGACCGTCTGTTTCATACCGTCTGTCTCACACCGTCTGTCTCAGACCGTCTGCCTTAGACCGTCTGTCTCAGACCGTCTGTCTCAGACCCTCTGTCTCGTCCCGTCTGTCTCAGACCGTCTGTCTCCGAACGTCTATCTCGTCCCGTCGGTCTCAGACCGTCTGTCTCAGAACGTCTGTCTCGTCCCGTCGGTCTCAGACCGTCTGTCTCAGACCAGCTGTCTCAGACCGTCTGTCTCAGACCGTCTGTCTCAGACCGTGTGTCTCAGACCGTCTGTCTCAGACCGTCTGTTTCATACCGTCTATCTCACACCGTCTGTCTAAGACCGTTTGTCTTAGACCGTCTGTCTCATACCGTCTGTCTCAGACCGTCTGTCTCGGACCGTCAGTCTGAGACCGTCTGTCTCAGACCGTCTGTCTCAGGCCGTCTGCCTCAGACCGTCTGTCTCAGACCGTCTATCTCGTCCCGTCTGTCTCAGACCGTCTGTCTCAGAACGTCTATCTCGTCCCGTCGGTCTCAGACCGTCTGTCTCAGAACGTCTATCTCGTCCCGTCGGTCTCAGACCGTCTGTCTCAGACCAGCTGTCTCAGACCGTCTGTCTCAGACCGTCTGCCTCAGACCGTCTGTTTCATACCGTCTGTCTCACACCGTCTGTCTCAGACCGTCTGTCTTAGACCGTCTGTCTCATACCGTCTGTCTCATACCGTCTGTCTCAGACCGTCTATCTCGTCCCGTCGGTCTTAGACCGTCTGTCTCAGACCAGCTGTCTCAGGCCGTCTGTCTCAGACCGTCTATCTCGTCCCGTCTGTCTCAGAACTTCCGTCTCAGACCGTCTGATTCAGACGGTCTGTCTCAGAACTTCCGTCTCAGACCGTCTGATTCAGACGGTCTGTCTCAGAACGTCTGTCACAGACTGTCTGTCTCAGACCGTCTGTCTCAGACCGTCTGTCTGAGACCGTCTGTCTCAGACCGTCTGTCTCACACCGTCTGTCTCAGACCGTCTGTCTCAGACCGTCCGTCTCAGACCGTCCGTCTCAGACCGTCCGTCTCAGACCGTCCGTCTCAGACCGTCCGTCTCAGACCGTCCGTCTCAGACCGTCCGTCTCAGACCGTCCGTCTCAGACCGTCCGTCTCAGACCGTCCGTCTCAGACCGTCCGTCTCAGACCGTCCGTCTCAGACCGTCCGTCTCAGACCGTCCGTCTCAGACCGTCCGTCTCAGACCGTCCGTCTCAGACCGTCCGTCTGAGACCGTCTATCTCGTCCCGTCTGTCTCAGACCGTCTGTCTCAGAACGTCTATCTCGTCCCGTCGGTCTCAGACCGTCTGTCTCAGAACGTCTATCTCGTCCCGTCGGTCTCAGACCGTCTGTCTCAGACCAGCTATCTCAGACCGTCTGTCTCAGACCGTCTGTCTCAGACCGTCTGTCTGAGACCGTCTGTCTCAGACCGTCTGTCTCAGACCGTCTGTCTCAGACCGTCTGTCTCAGACCGTCTGTCTCAGACCGGCTGTCTCAGACCGTCTGTCTCAGACCGTCTGTCGCAGACCGTCTGTCTCAGACCGCCTGTCTCCGACCGTCTGTCTCAGACCGTCTGTCTCAGACCGTCTGTCTCATACCGTCTGTCTCAGACCGTCTGTCTCGGACCGTCTGTCTGAGACCGTCTGTCTCAGACCGTCTGTCTCAGGCCGTCTGCCTCAGACCGTCTGTCTCAGACCGTCTGTCTCGTCCCGTCGGTCTCAGACCGTCTGTCTCAGACCAGCTGTCTCAGACCGTCTGTCTCAGACCGTCTGTCTCAGACCGTGTGTCTCAGACCGTCTGTCTCAGACCGTCTGTCTCACACCGTCTGTCTCAGACCGTCTGTCTCAGACCGTCTGTCTCAGACCGTCTGTCTCAGACCCTCTGTCTCGGACCGTCTGTCTCAGGCCGTCTGCCTCAGACCGTCTGTCTCAGACCGTCTATCTCGTCCCGTCTGTCTCAGACCGTCTGTCTCCGAACGTCTATCTCGTCCCGTCGGTCTCAGGCCGTCTGTCTCAGAACGTCTGTCTCGTCCCGTCGGTCTCAGACCGTCTGTCTCAGACCAGCTGTCTCAGACCGTCTGTCTCAGACCGTCTGTCTCAGACCGTGTGTCTCAGACCGTCTGTCTCAGACCGTCTGTTTCATACCGTCTATCTCACACCGTCTGTCTCAGACCGTTTGTCTTAGACCGTCTGTCTCATACCGTCTGTCTCAGACCGTCTGTCTCGGACCGTCAGTCTGAGACCGTCTGTCTCAGACCGTCCGTCTCAGGCCGTCTGCCTCAGACCGTCTGTCTCAGACCGTCTATCTCGTCCCGTCTGTCTCAGACCGTCTGTCTCAGAACGTCTATCTCGTCCCGTCGGTCTCAGACCGTCTGTCTCAGAACGTCTATCTCGTCCCGTCGGTCTCAGACCGTCTGTCTCAGACCAGCTGTCTCAGACCGTCTGTCTCAGACCGTCTGCCTCAGACCGTCTGTTTCATACCGTCTGTCTCACACCGTCTGTCTCAGACCGTCTGTCTTAGACCGTCTGTCTCATACCGTCTGTCTCATACCGTCTGTCTCAGACCGTCTATCTCGTCCCGTCGGTCTTAGACCGTCTGTCTCAGACCAGCTGTCTCAGGCCGTCTGTCTCAGACCGTCTATCTCGTCCCGTCTGTCTCAGAACTTCCGTCTCAGACCGTCTGATTCAGACGGTCTGTCTCAGAACTTCCGTCTCAGACCGTCTGATTCAGACGGTCTGTCTCAGAACGTCTGTCACAGACTGTCTGTCTCAGACCGTCTGTCTCAGACCGTCTGTCTGAGACCGTCTGTCTCAGACCGTCTGTCTCACACCGTCTGTCTCAGACCGTCTGTCTCAGACCGTCCGTCTCAGACCGTCCGTCTCAGACCGTCCGTCTCAGACCGTCCGTCTCAGACCGTCCGTCTCAGACCGTCCGTCTCAGACCGTCCGTCTCAGACCGTCCGTCTCAGACCGTCCGTCTCAGACCGTCCGTCTCAGACCGTCCGTCTCAGACCGTCCGTCTCAGACCGTCCGTCTCAGACCGTCCGTCTCAGACCGTCCGTCTCAGACCGTCCGTCTCAGACCGTCCGTCTCAGACCGTCTGTCTCAGACCGTCTGTCTCAGAACGTCTATCTCGTCCCGTCGGTCTCAGACCGTCTGTCTCAGAACGTCTGTCTCAGACCGTCTGTCTCAGACCGTCTGTCTCAGACCGTCTGTCTCAGGCCGTCTGCCTCAGACCGTCTGTCTCAGACCGTCTATCTCGTCCCGTCTGTCTCAGACCGTCTGTCTCAGAACGTCTATCTGGTCCCGTCGGTCTCAGACCGTCTGTCTCAGAACGTCTATCTCGTCCCGTCGGTCTCAGACCGTCTGTCTCAGACCGTCTGTCTCAGACCAGCTATCTCAGACCGTCTGTCTCAGACCGTCTGTCTCAGACCGTCTGTCTGAGACCGTCTGTCTCAGACCGTCTGTCTCAGACCGTCTGTCTCAGACCGTCTGTCTCAGACCGTCTGTCTCAGACCGGCTGTCTCAGACCGTCTGTCTCAGACCGTCTGTCGCAGACCGTCTGTCTCAGACCGTCTGTCTCCGACCGTCTGTCTCAGACCGTCTGTCTCAGACCGTCTGTCTCAGACCGTCTGTCTCAGACCGTCTATCTCGTCCCGTATGTATCAGAACGTCTATCTCGTCCCGTCGGTCTCAGACCGTCTGTCTCAGAACGTCTATCTCGTCCCGTCGGTCTCAGACCGTCTGTCTCAGACCAGCTGTCTCAGACCGTCTGTCTCAGACCGTCTGCCTCAGACCGTCTGTTTCATACCGTCTGTCTCACACCGTCTGTCTCAGACCGTCTGTCTTAGACCGTCTGTTTCATACCGTCTGTCTCACACCGTCTGTCTCAGACCGTCTGCCTTAGACCGTCTGTCTCATACCGTCTGTCTCATACCGTCTGTCTCAGACCGTCTATCTCGTCCCGTCGGTCTTAGACCGTCTGTCTCAGACCAGCTGTCACAGACCGTCTGTCTCAGACCGTCTGTCTCAGACCGTCTATCTCGTCCCGTCTGTCTCAGACCGTCTGTCTCCGAACGTCTATCTCGTCCCGTCGGTCTCAGACCGTCTGTCTCAGAACGTCTGTCTCGTCCCGTCGGTCTCAGACCGTCTGTCTCAGACCAGCTGTCTCAGACCGTCTGTCTCAGACCGTGTGTCTCAGACCGTCTGTCTCAGACCGTCTGTTTCATACCGTCTATCTCACACCGTCTGTCTCAGACCGTTTGTCTTAGACCGTCTGTCTCATACCGTCTGTCTCAGACCGTCTGTCTCAGACCGTCTGTCTCACACCGTCTGTCTCAGACCGTCTGTCTCAGACCGTCTGTCTCAGACCGTCTGTCTCAGACCCTCTGTCTCGGACCGTCTGTCTCAGGCCGTCTGCCTCAGACCGTCTGTCTCAGACCGTCTATCTCGTCCCGTCTGTCTCAGACCGTCTGTCTCCGAACGTCTATCTCGTCCCGTCGGTCTCAGACCGTCTGTCTCAGAACGTCTGTCTCGTCCCGTCGGTCTCAGACCGTCTGTCTCAGACCAGCTGTCTCAGACCGTCTGTCTCAGACCGTGTGTCTCAGACCGTCTGTCTCAGACCGTCTGTTTCATACCGTCTATCTCACACCGTCTGTCTCAGACCGTTTGTCTTAGACCGTCTGTCTCATACCGTCTGTCTCAGACCGTCTGTCTCGGACCGTCAGTCTGAGACCGTCTGTCTCAGACCGTCTGTCTCAGGCCGTCTGCCTCAGACCGTCTGTCTCAGACCGTCTATCTCGTCCCGTCTGTCTCAGACCGTCTGCCTCAGACCGTCTGTTTCATACCGTATGTCTCAGACTGTCTGTCTCAGACCAGCTGTCTCAGACCGTCTGTCTCGGACCGTCTGTCTCATACCGTCTGTCTCAGACCGTCTAACTCGTCCCGTCGGTCTCAGACCGTCTGTCTCAGACCAGCTGTCTCAGACCGTCTGTCTCGGACCGTCTGTCTCAGACCGTCTGTCTCAGACCGTCTGTCTCAGACGGTCTATCTCGTCCCGTCGGTCTTAGACCGTCTGTCTCAGACCAGCTGTCTCAGACCGTCTGTCTCAGACCGTCTATCTCGTCCCGTCTGTCTCAGAACTTCCGTCTCAGACCGTCTGCCTCAGACCGTCTGTCTCAGAACGTCTCTCACAGACCGTCTGTCTCAGACCGTCTGTCTCAGACCGTCTGTCTCAGACCGTCTGTCTGAGACCGTCTGTCTCAGACCGTCTGTCTCACACCGCCTGTGTCAGACCGTCTGTCTCAGACCGTCTGTCTCAGACCGTCTGTCTCAGAACATCTATCTCGTCCCGTCGGTCTCAGACCGTCTGTCTCAGAACGTCTATCTCGTCCCGTCGGTCTCAGACCGTCTGCCTCAGACCGTCTGTTTCATACCGTATGTCTCAGACCGTCTGTCTCAGACCAGCTGTCTCAGACCGTCTGTCTCGGACCGTCTGTCTCATACCGTCTGTCTCAGACCGTCTAACTCGTCCCGTCGGTCTCAGACCGTCTGTCTCAGACCAGCTGTCTCAGACCGTCTGTCTCGGACCGTCTGTCTCAGACCGTCTGTCTCAGACCGTCGGTTTCATACCGTCTGTCTCAGACCGTTTGTCTTAGACCGTCTGTCTCAGGCCGTCTGCCTCAGACCGTCTGTCTCAGACCGTCTGTCTCAGACCGTCTGTCTCAGACCGTCAGTCTCAGACCGTCTGTCTCAGACCGTCTGTCTCAGACCGTCTGTCTCAGAGCGTCTGTCTCAGACCGTCTGTCTCAGACCGTCTGTCTCAGACCGTCTGTCTCAGACCGTCTGTCTCAGACCGTCTGTCTCAGACCGTCTGTTTCATACCGTCTGTCTCACACCGTCTGTCTCAGACCGTCTGTCTTAGACCGTCTGTTTCATACCGTCTGTCTCACACCGTCTGTCTCAGACCGTCTGCCTTAGACCGTCTGTCTCATACCGTCTGTCTCATACCGTCTGTCTGAGACCGTCTGTCTCAGACCGTCTGTCTCAGACCGTCTGTCTCAGACCGTCTGTCTCACACCGTCTGTCTCAGACCGTCTGTCTCAGACCGTCTGTCTCAGACCGTCTGTCTCAGACCCTCTGTCTCGGACCGTCTGTCTCAGGCCGTCTGCCTCAGACCGTCTGTCTCAGACCGTCTATCTCGTCCCGTCTGTCTCAGACCGTCTGTCTCCGAACGTCTATCTCGTCCCGTCGGTCTCAGACCGTCTGTCTCAGAACGTCTGTCTCGTCCCGTCGGTCTCAGACCGTCTGTCTCAGACCAGCTGTCTCAGACCGTCTGTCTCAGACCGTCTGTCTCAGACCGTGTGTCTCAGACCGTCTGTCTCAGACCGTCTGTTTCATACCGTCTATCTCACACCGTCTGTCTCAGACCGTTTGTCTTAGACCGTCTGTCTCATACCGTCTGTCTCAGACCGTCTGTCTCGGACCGTCAGTCTGAGACCGTCTGTCTCAGACCGTCTGTCTCAGGCCGTCTGCCTCAGACCGTCTGTCTCAGACCGTCTATCTCGTCCCGTCTGTCTCAGACCGTCTGCCTCAGACCGTCTGTTTCATACCGTATGTCTCAGACTGTCTGTCTCAGACCAGCTGTCTCAGACCGTCTGTCTCGGACCGTCTGTCTCATACCGTCTGTCTCAGACCGTCTAACTCGTCCCGTCGGTCTCAGACCGTCTGTCTCAGACCAGCTGTCTCAGACCGTCTGTCTCGGACCGTCTGTCTCAGACCGTCTGTCTCAGACCGTCTGTCTCAGACGGTCTATCTCGTCCCGTCGGTCTTAGACCGTCTGTCTCAGACCAGCTGTCTCAGACCGTCTGTCTCAGACCGTCTATCTCGTCCCGTCTGTCTCAGAACTTCCGTCTCAGACCGTCTGCCTCAGACCGTCTGTCTCAGAACGTCTCTCACAGACCGTCTGTCTCAGACCGTCTGTCTCAGACCGTCTGTCTCAGACCGTCTGTCTGAGACCGTCTGTCTCAGACCCTCTGTCTCACACCGCCTGTGTCAGACCGTCTGTCTCAGACCGTCTGTCTCAGACCGTCTGTCTCAGACCGTCGGTCTCAGACCGTCGGTCTCAGACCGTCTATCTCGTCCCGTCTGTCTCAGACCGTCTGTCTCAGAACATCTATCTCGTCCCGTCGGTCTCAGACCGTCTGTCTCAGAACGTCTATCTCGTCCCGTCGGTCTCAGACCGTCTGCCTCAGACCGTCTGTTTCATACCGTATGTCTCAGACCGTCTGTCTCAGACCAGCTGTCTCAGACCGTCTGTCTCGGACCGTCTGTCTCATACCGTCTGTCTCAGACCGTCTAACTCGTCCCGTCGGTCTCAGACCGTCTGTCTCAGACCAGCTGTCTCAGACCGTCTGTCTCGGACCGTCTGTCTCAGACCGTCTGTCTCAGACCGTCGGTTTCATACCGTCTGTCTCAGACCGTTTGTCTTAGACCGTCTGTCTCATACCGTCTGTCTCATACCGTCTGTCTCAGACCGTCTTTCTCGGACCGTCTGTCTCAGACCGTCTGTCTCAGACCGTCTATCTCGTCCCGTCGGTCTTAGACCGTCTGTCTCAGACCAGCTGTCTCAGACCGTCTGTCTCAGACCGTCTATCTCGTCCCGTCTGTCTCAGAACTTCCGTCTCAGACCGTCTGCCTCAGACCGTCTGTCTCAGAACGTCTCTCACAGACCGTCTGTCTCAGACCGTCTGTCTCAGACCGTCTGTCTCAGACCGTCTGTCTGAGACCGTCTGTCTCAGACCCTCTGTCTCACACCGCCTGTGTCAGACCGTCTGTCTCAGACCGTCTGTCTCAGACCGTCTGTCTCAGACCGTCGGTCTCAGACCGTCGGTCTCAGACCGTCTATCTCGTCCCGTCTGTCTCAGACCGTCTGTCTCAGAACATCTATCTCGTCCCGTCGGTCTCAGACCGTCTGTCTCAGAACGTCTATCTCGTCCCGTCGGTCTCAGACCGTCTGCCTCAGACCGTCTGTTTCATACCGTATGTCTCAGACCGTCTGTCTCAGACCAGCTGTCTCAGACCGTCTGTCTCGGACCGTCTGTCTCATACCGTCTGTCTCAGACCGTCTAACTCGTCCCGTCGGTCTCAGACCGTCTGTCTCAGACCAGCTGTCTCAGACCGTCTGTCTCGGACCGTCTGTCTCAGACCGTCTGTCTCAGACCGTCGGTTTCATACCGTCTGTCTCAGACCGTTTGTCTTAGACCGTCTGTCTCATACCGTCTGTCTCATACCGTCTGTCTCAGACCGTCTTTCTCGGACCGTCTGTCTCAGACCGTCTGTCTCAGACCGTCGGTTTCATACCGTCTATCTCACACCGTCTGTCTCAGACCGTTTGTCTTAGACCGTCTGTCTCATACCGTCTGTCTCATACCGTCTGTCTCAGACCGTCTGTCTCGGACCGTCTGTCTGAGACCGTCTGTCTCAGACCGTCTGTCTCAGGCCGTCTGCCTCAGACCGTCTGTCTCAGACCGTCTGTCTCGTCCCGTCGGTCTCAGACCGTCTGTCTCAGACCAGCTGTCTCAGACCGTCTGTCTCAGACCGTCTGTCTCAGACCGTGTGTCTCAGACCGTCTGTCTCAGACCGTCTGTCTCAGACCGTCTGTCTCAGACCCTCTGTCTCGGACCGTCTGTCTCAGGCCGTCTGCCTCAGACCGTCTGTCTCAGACCGTCTATCTCGTCCCGTCTGTCTCAGACCGTCTGTCTCCGAACGTCTATCTCGTCCCGTCGGTCTCAGACCGTCTGTCTCAGAACGTCTGTCTCGTCCCGTCGGTCTCAGACCGTCTGTCTCAGACGGTCTATCTCGTCCCGTCGGTCTTAGACCGTCTGTCTCAGACCAGCTGTCTCAGACCGTCTGTCTCAGACCGTCTATCTCGTCCCGTCTGTCTCAGAACTTCCGTCTCAGACCGTCTGCCTCAGACCGTCTGTCTCAGAACGTCTCTCACAGACCGTCTGTCTCAGACCGTCTGTCTCAGACCGTCTGTCTCAGACCGTCTGTCTGAGACCGTCTGTCTCAGACCGTCTGTCTCACACCGCCTGTGTCAGACCGTCTGTCTCAGACCGTCTGTCTCAGACCGTCTGTCTCAGACCGTCGGTCTCAGACCGTCTATCTCGTCCCGTCTGTCTCAGACCGTCTGTCTCAGAACATCTATCTCGTCCCGTCGGTCTCAGACCGTCTGTCTCAGAACGTCTATCTCGTCCCGTCGGTCTCAGACCGTCTGCCTCAGACCGTCTGTTTCATACCGTATGTCTCAGACCGTCTGTCTCAGACCAGCTGTCTCAGACCGTCTGTCTCGGACCGTCTGTCTCATACCGTCTGTCTCAGACCGTCTAACTCGTCCCGTCGGTCTCAGACCGTCTGTCTCAGACCAGCTGTCTCAGACCGTCTGTCTCGGACCGTCTGTCTCAGACCGTCTGTCTCAGACCGTCGGTTTCATACCGTCTGTCTCAGACCGTTTGTCTTAGACCGTCTGTCTCATACCGTCTGTCTCATACCGTCTGTCTCAGACCGTCTTTCTCGGACCGTCTGTCTCAGACCGTCTGTCTCAGACCGTCGGTTTCATACCGTCTATCTCACACCGTCTGTCTCAGACCGTTTGTCTTAGACCGTCTGTCTCATACCGTCTGTCTCATACCGTCTGTCTCAGACCGTCTGTCTCGGACCGTCTGTCTGAGACCGTCTGTCTCAGACCGTCTGTCTCAGGCCGTCTGCCTCAGACCGTCTGTCTCAGACCGTCTGTCTCGTCCCGTCGGTCTCAGACCGTCTGTCTCAGACCAGCTGTCTCAGACCGTCTGTCTCAGACCGTCTGTCTCAGACCGTGTGTCTCAGACCGTCTGTCTCAGACCGTCTGTCTCACACCATCTGTCTCAGACCGTCTGTCTCAGACCGTCTGTCTCAGACCGTCTGTCTCAGACCCTCTGTCTCGGACCGTCTGTCTCAGGCCGTCTGCCTCAGACCGTCTGTCTCAGACCGTCTATCTCGTCCCGTCTGTCTCAGACCGTCTGTCTCCGAACGTCTATCTCGTCACGTCGGTCTCAGACCGTCTGTCTCAGAACGTCTGTCTCGTCCCGTCGGTCTCAGACCGTCTGTCTCAGACCAGCTGTCTCAGACCGTCTGTCTCAGACCGTCTGTCTCAGACCGTGTGTCTCAGACCGTCTGTCTCAGACCGTCTGTTTCATACCGTCTATCTCACACCGTCTGTCTCAGACCGTTTGTCTTAGACCGTCTGTCTCATACCGTCTGTCTCAGACCGTCTGTCTCGGACCGTCAGTCTGAGACCGTCTGTCTTAGACCGTCCGTCTCAGGCCGTCTGCCTCAGACCGTCTGTCTCAGACCGTCTATCTCGTCCCGTCTGTCTCAGACCGTCTGTCTCAGAACGTCTATCTCGTCCCGTCGGTCTCAGACCGTCTGTCTCAGAACGTCTATCTCGTCCCATCGGTCTCAGACCGTCTGTCTCAGACCAGCTGTCTCAGACCGTCTGTCTCAGACCGTCTGCCTCAGACCGTCTGTTTCATACCGTCTGTCTCACACCGTCTGTCTCAGACCGTCTGTCTTAGACTGTCTGTCTCATACCGTCTGTCTCATACCGTCTGTCTCAGACCGTCTATCTCGTCCCGTCGGTCTTAGACCGTCTGTCTCAGACCAGCTGTCTCAGGCCGTCTGTCTCAGACCGTCTATCTCGTCCCGTCTGTCTCAGAACTTCCGTCTCAGACCGTCTGATTCAGACGGTCTGTCTCAGAACTTCCGTCTCAGACCGTCTGTCTCAGAACGTCTGTCACAGACTGTCTGTCTCAGACCGTCTGTCTCAGACCGTCTGTCTGAGACCGTCTGTCTCAGACCGTCTGTCTCACACCGTCTGTCTCAGACCGTCCGTCTCAGACCGTCCGTCTCAGACCGTCCGTCTCAGACCGTCCGTCTCAGACCGTCCGTCTCAGACCGTCCGTCTCAGACCGTCCGTCTCAGACCGTCCGTCTCAGACCGTCCGTCTCAGACCGTCCGTCTCAGACCGTCCGTCTCAGACCGTCCGTCTCAGACCGTCCGTCTCAGACCGTCCGTCTCAGACCGTCCGTCTCAGACCGTCTGTCTCAGACCGTCTGTCTCAGAACGTCTATCTCGTCCCGTCGGTCTCAGACCGTCTGTCTCAGAACGTCTGTCTCAGACCGTCTGTCTCAGACCGTCTGTCTCAGACCGTCTGTCTCAGGCCGTCTGCCTCAGACCGTCTGTCTCAGACCGTCTATCTCGTCCCGTCTGTCTCAGACCGTCTGTCTCAGAACGTCTATCTCGTCCCGTCGGTCTCAGACCGTCTCTCTCAGAACGTCTATCTCGTCCCGTCGGTCTCAGACCGTCTGTCTCAGACCGTCTGTCTCAGACCAGCTATCTCAGACCGTCTGTCTCAGACCGTCTGTCTCAGACCGTCTGTCTGAGACCGTCTGTCTCAGACCGTCTGTCTCAGACCGTCTGTCTCAGACCGTCTGTCTCAGACCGTCTGTCTCAGACCGTCTGTCTCAGACCGGCTGTCTCAGACCGTCTGTCTCAGACCGTCTGTCGCAGACCGTCTGTCTCAGACCGTCTGTCTCCGACCGTCTGTCTCAGACCGTCTGTCTCAGACCGTCTGTCTCAGACCGTCTATCTCGTCCCGTCTGTCTCAGACCGTCTGTCTCAGAACGTCTATCTCGTCCCGTCGGTCTCAGACCGTCTGTCTCAGAACGTCTATCTCGTCCCGTCGGTCTCAGACCGTCTGTCTCAGACCAGCTGTCTCAGACCGTCTGTCTCAGACCGTCTGCCTCAGACCGTCTGTTTCATACCGTCTGTCTCACACCGTCTGTCTCAGACCGTCTGTCTTAGACCGTCTGTCTCATACCGTCTGTCTCATACCGTCTGTCTCAGACCGTCTATCTCGTCCCGTCGGTCTTAGACCGTCTGTCTCAGACCAGCTGTCTCAGGCCGTCTGTCTCAGACCGTCTATCTCGTCCCGTCTGTCTCAGAACTTCCGTCTCAGACCGTCTGATTCAGACGGTCTGTCTCAGAACTTCCGTCTCAGACCGTCTGATTCAGACGGTCTGTCTCAGAACGTCTGTCACAGACTGTCTGTCTCAGACCGTCTGTCTCAGACCGTCTGTCTGAGACTGTCTGTCTCATACCGTCTGTCTCATACCGTCTGTCTCAGACCGTCTATCTCGTCCCGTCGGTCTTAGACCGTCTGTCTCAGACCAGCTGTCTCAGGCCGTCTGTCTCAGACCGTCTATCTCGTCCCGTCTGTCTCAGAACTTCCGTCTCAGACCGTCTGATTCAGACGGTCTGTCTCAGAACTTCCGTCTCAGACCGTCTGTCTCAGAACGTCTGTCACAGACTGTCTGTCTCAGACCGTCTGTCTCAGACCGTCTGTCTGAGACCGTCTGTCTCAGACCGTCTGTCTCACACCGTCTGTCTCAGACCGTCCGTCTCAGACCGTCCGTCTCAGACCGTCCGTCTCAGACCGTCCGTCTCAGACCGTCCGTCTCAGACCGTCCGTCTCAGACCGTCCGTCTCAGACCGTCCGTCTCAGACCGTCCGTCTCAGACCGTCCGTCTCAGACCGTCCGTCTCAGACCGTCCGTCTCAGACCGTCCGTCTCAGACCGTCCGTCTCAGACCGTCCGTCTCAGACCGTCCGTCTCAGACCGTCTGTCTCAGACCGTCTGTCTCAGAACGTCTATCTCGTCCCGTCGGTCTCAGACCGTCTGTCTCAGAACGTCTGTCTCAGACCGTCTGTCTCAGACCGTCTGTCTCAGACCGTCTGTCTCAGGCCGTCTGCCTCAGACCGTCTGTCTCAGACCGTCTATCTCGTCCCGTCTGTCTCAGACCGTCTGTCTCAGAACGTCTATCTCGTCCCGTCGGTCTCAGACCGTCTCTCTCAGAACGTCTATCTCGTCCCGTCGGTCTCAGACCGTCTGTCTCAGACCGTCTGTCTCAGACCAGCTATCTCAGACCGTCTGTCTCAGACCGTCTGTCTCAGACCGTCTGTCTGAGACCGTCTGTCTCAGACCGTCTGTCTCAGACCGTCTGTCTCAGACCGTCTGTCTCAGACCGTCTGTCTCAGACCGTCTGTCTCAGACCGGCTGTCTCAGACCGTCTGTCTCAGACCGTCTGTCGCAGACCGTCTGTCTCAGACCGTCTGTCTCCGACCGTCTGTCTCAGACCGTCTGTCTCAGACCGTCTGTCTCAGACCGTCTATCTCGTCCCGTCTGTCTCAGACCGTCTGTCTCAGAACGTCTATCTCGTCCCGTCGGTCTCAGACCGTCTGTCTCAGAACGTCTATCTCGTCCCGTCGGTCTCAGACCGTCTGTCTCAGACCAGCTGTCTCAGACCGTCTGTCTCAGACCGTCTGCCTCAGACCGTCTGTTTCATACCGTCTGTCTCACACCGTCTGTCTCAGACCGTCTGTCTTAGACCGTCTGTCTCATACCGTCTGTCTCATACCGTCTGTCTCAGACCGTCTATCTCGTCCCGTCGGTCTTAGACCGTCTGTCTCAGACCAGCTGTCTCAGGCCGTCTGTCTCAGACCGTCTATCTCGTCCCGTCTGTCTCAGAACTTCCGTCTCAGACCGTCTGATTCAGACGGTCTGTCTCAGAACTTCCGTCTCAGACCGTCTGATTCAGACGGTCTGTCTCAGAACGTCTGTCACAGACTGTCTGTCTCAGACCGTCTGTCTCAGACCGTCTGTCTGAGACCGTCTGTCTCAGACCGTCTGTCTCACACCGTCTGTCTCAGACCGTCTGTCTCAGACCGTCCGTCTCAGACCGTCCGTCTCAGACCGTCCGTCTCAGACCGTCCGTCTCAGACCGTCCGTCTCAGACCGTCCGTCTCAGACCGTCCGTCTCAGACCGTCCGTCTCAGACCGTCCGTCTCAGACCGTCCGTCTCAGACCGTCCGTCTCAGACCGTCCGTCTCAGACCGTCCGTCTCAGACCGTCCGTCTCAGACCGTCCGTCTGAGACCGTCTATCTCGTCCCGTCTGTCTCAGACCGTCTGTCTCAGACCGTCTGTCTCAGAACGTCTATCTCGTCCCGTCGGTCTCAGACCGTCTGTCTCAGAACGTCTATCTCGTCCCGTCGGTCTCAGACCGTCTGTCTCAGACCGTCTGTCTCAGACCAGCTATCTCAGACCGTCTGTCTCAGACCGTCTGTCTCAGACCGTCTGTCTGAGACCGTCTGTCTCAGACCGGCTGTCTCAGACCTTCTGTCTCAGACCGTCTGTCGCAGACCGTCTGTCTCAGACCGCCTGTCTCCGACCGTCTGTCTCAGACCGTCTGTCTCAGACCGTCTGTCTCATACCGTCTGTCTCAGACCGTCTGTCTCAGACCGTCTGTCTCAGACCAGCTATCTCAGACCGTCTGTCTCAGACCGTCTGTCTCAGACCGTCTGTCTCAGACCGTCTGTCTCAGACCGGCTGTCTCAGACCGTCTGTCTCAGACCGTCTGTCGCAGACCGTCTGTCTCAGACCGCCTGTCTCCGACCGTCTGTCTCAGACCGTCTGTCTCAGACCGTCTGTCTCATACCGTCTGTCTCAGACCGTCTGTCTCGGACCGTCTGTCTGAGACCGTCTGTCTCAGACCGTCTGTCTCAGGCCGTCTGCCTCAGACCGTCTGTCTCAGACCGTCTGTCTCGTCCCGTCGGTCTCAGACCGTCTGTCTCAGACCAGCTGTCTCAGACCGTCTGTCTCAGACCGTCTGTCTCAGACCGTGTGTCTCAGACCGTCTGTCTCAGACCGTCTGTCTCAGACCGTCTGTCTGAGACCGTCTGTCTCAGACCGTCTGTCTCAGACCGTCTGTCTCAGACCGTCTGTCTCAGACCGTCTGTCTCAGACCGTCTGTCTCAGACCGGCTGTCTCAGACCGTCTGTCTCAGACCGTCTGTCGCAGACCGTCTGTCTCAGACCGTCTGTCTCCGACCGTCTGTCTCAGACCGTCTGTCTCAGACCGCCTGTCTCAGACCGTCTATCTCGTCCCGTCTGTCTCAGACCGTCTGTCTCAGAACGTCTATCTCGTCCCGTCGGTCTCAGACCGTCTGTCTCAGAACGTCTATCTCGTCCCGTCGGTCTCAGACCGTCTGTCTCAGACCAGCTGTCTCAGACCGTCTGTCTCAGACCGTCTGCCTCAGACCGTCTGTTTCATACCGTCTGTCTCACACCGTCTGTCTCAGACCGTCTGTCTTAGACCGTCTGTCTCATACCGTCTGTCTCATACCGTCTGTCTCAGACCGTCTATCTCGTCCCGTCGGTCTTAGACCGTCTGTCTCAGACCAGCTGTCTCAGGCCGTCTGTCTCAGACCGTCTATCTCGTCCCGTCTGTCTCAGAACTTCCGTCTCAGACCGTCTGATTCAGACGGTCTGTCTCAGAACTTCCGTCTCAGACCGTCTGATTCAGACGGTCTGTCTCAGAACGTCTGTCACAGACTGTCTGTCTCAGACCGTCTGTCTCAGACCGTCTGTCTCAGAACGTCTATCTCGTCCCGTCGGTCTCAGACCGTCTGTCTCAGAACGTCTATCTCGTCCCGTCGGTCTCAGACCGTCTGTCTCAGACCGTCTGTCTCAGACCAGCTATCTCAGACCGTCTGTCTCAGACCGTCTGTCTCAGACCGTCTGTCTGAGACCGTCTGTCTCAGACCGGCTGTCTCAGACCGTCTGTCTCAGACCGTCTGTCGCAGACCGTCTGTCTCAGACCGCCTGTCTCCGACCGTCTGTCTCAGACCGTCTGTCTCAGACCGTCTGTCTCATACCGTCTGTCTCAGACCGTCTGTCTCAGACCGTCTGTCTCAGACCAGCTATCTCAGACCGTCTGTCTCAGACCGTCTGTCTCAGACCGTCTGTCTCAGACCGTCTGTCTCAGACCGGCTGTCTCAGACCGTCTGTCTCAGACCGTCTGTCGCAGACCGTCTGTCTCAGACCGCCTGTCTCCGACCGTCTGTCTCAGACCGTCTGTCTCAGACCGTCTGTCTCATACCGTCTGTCTCAGACCGTCTGTCTCGGACCGTCTGTCTGAGACCGTCTGTCTCAGACCGTCTGTCTCAGGCCGTCTGCCTCAGACCGTCTGTCTCAGACCGTCTGTCTCGTCCCGTCGGTCTCAGACCGTCTGTCTCAGACCAGCTGTCTCAGACCGTCTGTCTCAGACCGTCTGTCTCAGACCGTGTGTCTCAGACCGTCTGTCTCAGACCGTCTGTCTCAGACCGTCTGTCTGAGACCGTCTGTCTCAGACCGTCTGTCTCAGACCGTCTGTCTCAGACCGTCTGTCTCAGACCGTCTGTCTCAGACCGTCTGTCTCAGACCGGCTGTCTCAGACCGTCTGTCTCAGACCGTCTGTCGCAGACCGTCTGTCTCAGACCGTCTGTCTCCGACCGTCTGTCTCAGACCGTCTGTCTCAGACCGTCTGTCTCAGACCGTCTATCTCGTCCCGTCTGTCTCAGACCGTCTGTCTCAGAACGTCTATCTCGTCCCGTCGGTCTCAGACCGTCTGTCTCAGAACGTCTATCTCGTCCCGTCGGTCTCAGACCGTCTGTCTCAGACCAGCTGTCTCAGACCGTCTGTCTCAGACCGTCTGCCTCAGACCGTCTGTTTCATACCGTCTGTCTCACACCGTCTGTCTCAGACCGTCTGTCTTAGACCGTCTGTCTCATACCGTCTGTCTCATACCGTCCGTCTCAGACCGTCTATCTCGTCCCGTCGGTCTTAGACCGTCTGTCTCAGACCAGCTGTCTCAGGCCGTCTGTCTCAGACCGTCTATCTCGTCCCGTCTGTCTCAGAACTTCCGTCTCAGACCGTCTGATTCAGACGGTCTGTCTCAGAACTTCCGTCTCAGACCGTCTGATTCAGACGGTCTGTCTCAGAACGTCTGTCACAGACTGTCTGTCTCAGACCGTCTGTCTCAGACCGTCTGTCTCAGAACGTCTATCTCGTCCCGTCGGTCTCAGACCGTCTGTCTCAGAACGTCTATCTCGTCCCGTCGGTCTCAGACCGTCTGTCTCAGACCGTCTGTCTCAGACCGTCTGTCTCAGACCGGCTGTCTCAGACCGTCTGTCTCAGACCGTCTGTCGCAGACCGTCTGTCTCAGACCGCCTGTCTCCGACCGTCTGTCTCAGACCGTCTGTCTCAGACCGTCTGTCTCATACCGTCTGTCTCAGACCGTCTGTCTCGGACCGTCTGTCTGAGACCGTCTGTCTCAGACCGTCTGTCTCAGGCCGTCTGCCTCAGACCGTCTGTCTCAGACCGTCTGTCTCGTCCCGTCGGTCTCAGACCGTCTGTCTCAGACCAGCTGTCTCAGACCGTCTGTCTCAGACCGTCTGTCTCAGACCGTGTGTCTCAGACCGTCTGTCTCAGACCGTCTGTCTCAGACCGTCTGTCTGAGACCGTCTGTCTCAGACCGTCTGTCTCAGACCGTCTGTCTCAGACCGTCTGTCTCAGACCGTCTGTCTCAGACCGTCTGTCTCAGACCGGCTGTCTCAGACCGTCTGTCTCAGACCGTCTGTCGCAGACCGTCTGTCTCAGACCGTCTGTCTCCGACCGTCTGTCTCAGACCGTCTGTCTCAGACCGTCTGTCTCAGACCGTCTATCTCGTCCCGTCTGTCTCAGACCGTCTGTCTCAGAACGTCTATCTCGTCCCGTCGGTCTCAGACCGTCTGTCTCAGAACGTCTATCTCGTCCCGTCGGTCTCAGACCGTCTGTCTCAGACCAGCTGTCTCAGACCGTCTGTCTCAGACCGTCTGCCTCAGACCGTCTGTTTCATACCGTCTGTCTCACACCGTCTGTCTCAGACCGTCTGTCTTAGACCGTCTGTCTCATACCGTCTGTCTCATACCGTCTGTCTCAGACCGTCTATCTCGTCCCGTCGGTCTTAGACCGTCTGTCTCAGACCAGCTGTCTCAGGCCGTCTGTCTCAGACCGTCTATCTCGTCCCGTCTGTCTCAGAACTTCCGTCTCAGACCGTCTGATTCAGACGGTCTGTCTCAGAACTTCCGTCTCAGACCGTCTGATTCAGACGGTCTGTCTCAGAACGTCTGTCACAGACTGTCTGTCTCAGACCGTCTGTCTCAGACCGTCTGTCTCAGAACGTCTATCTCGTCCCGTCGGTCTCAGACCGTCTGTCTCAGAACGTCGATCTCGTCCCGTCGGTCTCAGACCGTCTGTCTCAGACCGTCTGTCTCAGACCAGCTATCTCAGACCGTCTGTCTCAGACCGTCTGTCTCAGACCGTCTGTCTGAGACCGTCTGTCTCAGACCGGCTGTCTCAGACCGTCTGTCTCAGACCGTCTGTCGCAGACCGTCTGTCTCAGACCGCCTGTCTCCGACCGTCTGTCTCAGACCGTCTGTCTCAGACCGTCTGTCTCATACCGTCTGTCTCAGACCGTCTGTCTCAGACCGTCTGTCTCAGACCAGCTATCTCAGACCGTCTGTCTCAGACCGTCTGTCTCAGACCGTCTGTCTCAGACCGTCTGTCTCAGACCGGCTGTCTCAGACCGTCTGTCTCAGACCGTCTGTCGCAGACCGTCTGTCTCAGACCGCCTGTCTCCGACCGTCTGTCTCAGACCGTCTGTCTCAGACCGTCTGTCTCATACCGTCTGTCTCAGACCGTCTGTCTCGGACCGTCTGTCTGAGACCGTCTGTCTCAGACCGTCTGTCTCAGGCCGTCTGCCTCAGACCGTCTGTCTCAGACCGTCTGTCTCGTCCCGTCGGTCTCAGACCGTCTGTCTCAGACCAGCTGTCTCAGACCGTCTGTCTCAGACCGTCTGTCTCAGACCGTGTGTCTCAGACCGTCTGTCTCAGACCGTCTGTCTCACACCGTCTGTCTCAGACCGTCTGTCTCAGACCGTCTGTCTCAGACCGTCTGTCTCAGACCCTCTGTCTCGGACCGTCTGTCTCAGGCCGTCTGCCTCAGACCGTCTGTCTCAGACCGTCTATCTCGTCCCGTCTGTCTCAGACCGTCTGTCTCCGAACGTCTATCTCGTCCCGTCGGTCTCAGGCCGTCTGTCTCAGAACGTCTGTCTCGTCCCGTCGGTCTCAGACCGTCTGTCTCAGACCAGCTGTCTCAGACCGTCTGTCTCAGACCGTCTGTCTCAGACCGTGTGTCTCAGACCGTCTGTCTCAGACCGTCTGTTTCATACCGTCTATCTCACACCGTCTGTCTCAGACCGTTTGTCTTAGACCGTCTGTCTCATACCGTCTGTCTCAGACCGTCTGTCTCGGACCGTCAGTCTGAGACCGTCTGTCTCAGACCGTCCGTCTCAGGCCGTCTGCCTCAGACCGTCTGTCTCAGACCGTCTATCTCGTCCCGTCTGTCTCAGACCGTCTGTCTCAGAACGTCTATCTCGTCCCGTCGGTCTCAGACCGTCTGTCTCAGAACGTCTATCTCGTCCCGTCGGTCTCAGACCGTCTGTCTCAGACCAGCTGTCTCAGACCGTCTGTGTCAGACCGTCTGCCTCAGACCGTCTGTTTCATACCGTCTGTCTCACACCGTCTGTCTCAGACCGTCTGTCTTAGACCGTCTGTCTCATACCGTCTGTCTCATACCGTCTGTCTCAGACCGTCTATCTCGTCCCGTCGGTCTTAGACCGTCTGTCTCAGACCAGCTGTCTCAGGCCGTCTGTCTCAGACCGTCTATCTCGTCCCGTCTGTCTCAGAACTTCCGTCTCAGACCGTCTGATTCAGACGGTCTGTCTCAGAACTTCCGTCTCAGACCGTCTGATTCAGACGGTCTGTCTCAGAACGTCTGTCTCAGACCGTCTGTCTGAGACCGTCTGTCTCAGACCGTCTGTCTCACACCGTCTGTCTCAGACCGTCCGTCTCAGACCGTCCGTCTCAGACCGTCCGTCTCAGACCGTCCGTCTCAGACCGTCCGTCTCAGACCGTCCGTCTCAGACCGTCCGTCTCAGACCGTCCGTCTCAGACCGTCCGTCTCAGACCGTCCGTCTCAGACCGTCCGTCTCAGACCGTCCGTCTCAGACCGTCCGTCTCAGACCGTCCGTCTCAGACCGTCCGTCTCAGACCGTCCGTCTCAGACCGTCCGTCTCAGACCGTCTGTCTCAGACCGTCTGTCTCAGAACGTCTATCTCGTCCCGTCGGTCTCAGACCGTCTGTCTCAGAACGTCTGTCTCAGACCGTCTGTCTCAGACCGTCTGTCTCAGACCGTCTGTCTCAGGCCGTCTGCCTCAGACCGTCTGTCTCAGACCGTCTATCTCGTCCCGTCTGTCTCAGACCGTCTGTCTCAGAACGTCTATCTCGTCCCGTCGGTCTCAGACCGTCTGTCTCAGACCGTCTGTCTCAGACCAGCTATCTCAGACCGTCTGTCTCAGACCGTCTGTCTCAGACCGTCTGTCTGAGACCGTCTGTCTCAGACCGTCTGTCTCAGACCGTCTGTCTCAGACCGTCTGTCTCAGACCGTCTGTCTCAGACCGGCTGTCTCAGACCGTCTGTCTCAGACCGTCTGTCGCAGACCGTCTGTCTCAGACCGTCTGTCTCCGACCGTCTGTCTCAGACCGTCTGTCTCAGACCGTCTGTCTCAGACCGTCTGTCTCAGACCGTCTGTCTCAGACCGTCTATCTCGTCCCGTATGTATCAGAACGTCTATCTCGTCCCGTCGGTCTCAGACCGTCTGTCTCAGAACGTCTATCTCGTCCCGTCGGTCTCAGACCGTCTGTCTCAGACCAGCTGTCTCAGACCGTCTGTCTCAGACCGTCTGCCTCAGACCGTCTGTTTCATACCGTCTGTCTCACACCGTCTGTCTCAGACCGTCTGTCTTAGACCGTCTGTTTCATACCGTCTGTCTCACACCGTCTGTCTCAGACCGTCTGCCTTAGACCGTCTGTCTCATACCGTCTGTCTCATACCGTCTGTCTCAGACCGTCTATCTCGTCCCGTCGGTCTTAGACCGTCTGTCTCAGACCAGCTGTCACAGACCGTCTGTCTCAGACCGTCTGTCTCAGACCGTCCGTCTCAGACCGTCCGTCTCAGACCGTCCGTCTCAGACCGTCCGTCTCAGACCGTCCGTCTCAGACCGTCCGTCTCAGACCGTCCGTCTCAGACCGTCCGTCTCAGACCGTCCGTCTCAGACCGTCTGTCTCAGACCGTCTGTCTCAGAACGTCTATCTCGTCCCGTCGGTCTCAGACCGTCTGTCTCAGAACGTCTGTCTCAGACCGTCTGTCTCAGACCGTCTGTCTCAGACCGTCTGTCTCAGGCCGTCTGCCTCAGACCGTCTGTCTCAGACCGTCTATCTCGTCCCGTCTGTCTCAGACCGTCTGTCTCAGAACGTCTATCTCGTCCCGTCGGTCTCAGACCGTCTGTCTCAGACCGTCTGTCTCAGACCAGCTATCTCAGACCGTCTGTCTCAGACCGTCTGTCTCAGACCGTCTGTCTGAGACCGTCTGTCTCAGACCGTCTGTCTCAGACCGTCTGTCTCAGACCGTCTGTCTCAGACCGTCTGTCTCAGACCGGCTGTCTCAGACCGTCTGTCTCAGACCGTCTGTCGCAGACCGTCTGTCTCAGACCGTCTGTCTCCGACCGTCTGTCTCAGACCGTCTGTCTCAGACCGTCTGTCTCAGACCGTCTGTCTCAGACCGTCTGTCTCAGACCGTCTATCTCGTCCCGTATGTATCAGAACGTCTATCTCGTCCCGTCGGTCTCAGACCGTCTGTCTCAGAACGTCTATCTCGTCCCGTCGGTCTCAGACCGTCTGTCTCAGACCAGCTGTCTCAGACCGTCTGTCTCAGACCGTCTGCCTCAGACCGTCTGTTTCATACCGTCTGTCTCACACCGTCTGTCTCAGACCGTCTGTCTTAGACCGTCTGTTTCATACCGTCTGTCTCACACCGTCTGTCTCAGACCGTCTGCCTTAGACCGTCTGTCTCATACCGTCTGTCTCATACCGTCTGTCTCAGACCGTCTATCTCGTCCCGTCGGTCTTAGACCGTCTGTCTCAGACCAGCTGTCACAGACCGTCTGTCTCAGACCGTCTGTCTCAGACCGTCTGTCTGAGACCGTCTGTCTCAGACCGTCTGTCTCAGACCGTCTGTCTCACACCGTCTGTCTCAGACCGTCTGTCTCAGACCGTCTGTCTCAGACCGTCTGTCTCAGACCCTCTGTCTCGTCCCGTCTGTCTCAGACCGTCTGTCTCCGAACGTCTATCTCGTCCCGTCGGTCTCAGACCGTCTGTCTCAGAACGTCTGTCTCGTCCCGTCGGTCTCAGACCGTCTGTCTCAGACCAGCTGTCTCAGACCGTCTGTCTCAGACCGTCTGTCTCAGACCGTGTGTCTCAGACCGTCTGTCTCAGACCGTCTGTTTCATACCGTCTATCTCACACCGTCTGTCTAAGACCGTTTGTCTTAGACCGTCTGTCTCATACCGTCTGTCTCAGACCGTCTGTCTCGGACCGTCAGTCTGAGACCGTCTGTCTCAGACCGTCTGTCTCAGGCCGTCTGCCTCAGACCGTCTGTCTCAGACCGTCTATCTCGTCCCGTCTGTCTCAGACCGTCTGTCTCAGAACGTCTATCTCGTCCCGTCGGTCTCAGACCGTCTGTCTCAGAACGTCTATCTCGTCCCGTCGGTCTCAGACCGTCTGTCTCAGACCAGCTGTCTCAGACCGTCTGTCTCAGACCGTCTGCCTCAGACCGTCTGTTTCATACCGTCTGTCTCACACCGTCTGTCTCAGACCGTCTGTCTTAGACCGTCTGTCTCATACCGTCTGTCTCATACCGTCTGTCTCAGACCGTCTATCTCGTCCCGTCGGTCTTAGACCGTCTGTCTCAGACCAGCTGTCTCAGGCCGTCTGTCTCAGACCGTCTATCTCGTCCCGTCTGTCTCAGAACTTCCGTCTCAGACCGTCTGATTCAGACGGTCTGTCTCAGAACTTCCGTCTCAGACCGTCTGATTCAGACGGTCTGTCTCAGAACGTCTGTCACAGACTGTCTGTCTCAGACCGTCTGTCTCAGACCGTCTGTCTGAGACCGTCTGTCTCAGACCGTCTGTCTCACACCGTCTGTCTCAGACCGTCTGTCTCAGACCGTCCGTCTCAGACCGTCCGTCTCAGACCGTCCGTCTCAGACCGTCCGTCTCAGACCGTCCGTCTCAGACCGTCCGTCTCAGACCGTCCGTCTCAGACCGTCCGTCTCAGACCGTCCGTCTCAGACCGTCCGTCTCAGACCGTCCGTCTCAGACCGTCCGTCTCAGACCGTCCGTCTCAGACCGTCCGTCTCAGACCGTCTATCTCGTCCCGTCTGTCTCAGACCGTCTGTCTCAGAACGTCTATCTCGTCCCGTCGGTCTCAGACCGTCTGTCTCAGAACGTCTATCTCGTCCCGTCGGTCTCAGACCGTCTGTCTCAGACCGTCTGTCTCAGACCAGCTATCTCAGACCGTCTGTCTCAGACCGTCTGTCTCAGACCGTCTGTCTGAGACCGTCTGTCTCAGACCGTCTGTCTCAGACCGTCTGTCTCAGACCGGCTGTCTCAGACCGTCTGTCTCAGACCGTCTGTCGCAGACCGTCTGTCTCAGACCGCCTGTCTCCGACCGTCTGTCTCAGACCGTCTGTCTCAGACCGTCTGTCTCAGACCGTCTGTCTCAGACCGTCTGTCTCAGACCGTCTGTCTCAGACCGTCTATCTCGTCCCGTCTGTCTCAGAACGTCTATCTCGTCCCGTCGGTCTCAGACCGTCTGTCTCAGAACGTCTATCTCGTCCCGTCGGTCTCAGACCGTCTGTCTCAGACCAGCTGTCTCAGACCGTCTGTCTCAGACCGTCTGCCTCAGACCGTCTGTTTCATACCGTCTGTCTCACACCGTCTGTCTCAGACCGTCTGTCTTAGACCGTCTGTTTCATACCGTCTGTCTCACACCGTCTGTCTCAGACCGTCTGCCTTAGACCGTCTGTCTCATACCGTCTGTCTCATACCGTCTGTCTCAGACCGTCTATCTCGTCCCGTCGGTCTTAGACCGTCTGTCTCTGACCAGCTGTCACAGACCGTCTGTCTCAGACCGTCTGTCTCAGACCGTCTGTCTGAGACCGTCTGTCTCAGACCGTCTGTCTCAGACCGTCTGTCTCACACCGTCTGTCTCAGACCGTCTGTCTCAGACCGTCTGTCTCAGACCGTCTGTCTCGGACCCTCTGTCTCGGACCGTCTGTCTCAGGCCGTCTGCCTCAGACCGTCTGTCTCAGACCGTCTATCTCGTCCCGTCTGTCTCAGACCGTCTGTCTCCGAACGTCTATCTCGTCCCGTCGGTCTCAGACCGTCTGTCTCAGAACGTCTGTCTCGTCCCGTCGGTCTCAGACCGCCTGTCTCAGACCAGCTGTCTCAGACCGTCTGTCTCAGACCGTCTGTCTCAGACCGTGTGTCTCAGACCGTCTGTCTCAGACCGTCTGTTTCATACCGTCTATCTCACACCGTCTGTCTCAGACCGTTTGTCTTAGACCGTCTGTCTCATACCGTCTGTCTCAGACCGTCTGTCTCGGACCGTCAGTCTGAGACCGTCTGTCTCAGACCGTCTGTCTTAGGCCGTCTGCCTCAGACCGTCTGTCTCAGACCGTCTATCTCGTCCCGTCTGTCTCAGACCGTCTGTCTCAGAACGTCTATCTCGTCCCGTCGGTCTCAGACCAGCTGTCTCAGACCGTCTGTCTCAGACCGTCTGCCTCAGACCGTCTGTTTCATACCGTCTGTCTCACACCGTCTGTCTCAGACCGTCTGTCTTAGACCGTCTGTTTCATACCGTCTGTCTCACACCGTCTGTCTCAGACCGTCTGCCTTAGACCGTCTGTCTCATACCGTCTGTCTCATACCGTCTGTCTCAGACCGTCTATCTCGTCCCGTCGGTCTTAGACCGTCTGTCTCTGACCAGCTGTCACAGACCGTCTGTCTCAGACCGTCTGTCTCAGACCGTCTGTCTGAGACCGTCTGTCTCAGACCGTCTGTCTCAGACCGTCTGTCTCACACCGTCTGTCTCAGACCGTCTGTCTCAGACCGTCTGTCTCAGACCGTCTGTCTCGGACCCTCTGTCTCGGACCGTCTGTCTCAGGCCGTCTGCCTCAGACCGTCTGTCTCAGACCGTCTATCTCGTCCCGTCTGTCTCAGACCGTCTGTCTCCGAACGTCTATCTCGTCCCGTCGGTCTCAGACCGTCTGTCTCAGAACGTCTGTCTCGTCCCGTCGGTCTCAGACCGCCTGTCTCAGACCAGCTGTCTCAGACCGTCTGTCTCAGACCGTCTGTCTCAGACCGTGTGTCTCAGACCGTCTGTCTCAGACCGTCTGTTTCATACCGTCTATCTCACACCGTCTGTCTCAGACCGTTTGTCTTAGACCGTCTGTCTCATACCGTCTGTCTCAGACCGTCTGTCTCGGACCGTCAGTCTGAGACCGTCTGTCTCAGACCGTCTGTCTTAGGCCGTCTGCCTCAGACCGTCTGTCTCAGACCGTCTATCTCGTCCCGTCTGTCTCAGACCGTCTGTCTCAGAACGTCTATCTCGTCCCGTCGGTCTCAGACCGTCTGTCTCAGACCGTCTGTCTCAGACCAGCTATCTCAGACCGTCTGTCTCAGACCGTCTGTCTCAGACCGTCTGTCTGAGACCGTCTGTCTCAGACCGTCTGTCTCAGACCGTCTGTCTCAGACCGTCTGTCTCAGACCGTCTGTCTCAGACCGTCTGTCTCAGACCGGCTGTCTCAGACCGTCTGTCTCAGACCGTCTGTCGCAGACCGTCTGTCTCAGACCGTCTGTCTCCGACCGTCTGTCTCAGACCGTCTGTCTCAGACCGTCTGTCTCAGACCGTCTGTCTCAGACCGTCTGTCTCAGACCGACTATCTCGTCCCGTATGTATCAGAACGTCTATCTCGTCCCGTCGGTCTCAGACCGTCTGTCTCAGAACGTCTATCTCGTCCCGTCGGTCTCAGACCGTCTGTCTCAGACCAGCTGTCTCAGACCGTCTGTCTCAGACCGTCTGCCTCAGACCGTCTGTTTCATACCGTCTGTCTCACACCGTCTGTCTCAGACCGTCTGTCTTAGACCGTCTGTTTCATACCGTCTGTCTCACACCGTCTGTCTCAGACCGTCTGCCTTAGACCGTCTGTCTCATACCGTCTGTCTCATACCGTCTGTCTCAGACCGTCTATCTCGTCCCGTCGGTCTTAGACCGTCTGTCTCAGACCAGCTGTCACAGACCGTCTGTCTCAGACCGTCTGTCTCAGACCGTCTGTCTGAGACCGTCTGTCTCAGACCGTCTGTCTCAGACCGTCTGTCTCACACCGTCTGTCTCAGACCGTCTGTCTCAGACCGTCTGTCTCAGACCGTCTGTCTCAGACCCTCTGTCTCGTCCCGTCTGTCTCAGACCGTCTGTCTCCGAACGTCTATCTCGTCCCGTCGGTCTCAGACCGTCTGTCTCAGAACGTCTGTCTCGTCCCGTCGGTCTCAGACCGTCTGTCTCAGACCAGCTGTCTCAGACCGTCTGTCTCATACCGTCTGTCTCAGACCGTGTGTCTCAGACCGTCTGTCTCAGACCGTCTGTTTCATACCGTCTATCTCACACCGTCTGTCTAAGACCGTTTGTCTTAGACCGTCTGTCTCATACCGTCTGTCTCAGACCGTCTGTCTCGGACCGTCAGTCTGAGACCGTCTGTCTCAGACCGTCCGTCTCAGACCGTCCGTCTCAGACCGTCCGTCTCAGACCGTCCGTCTCAGACCGTCCGTCTCAGACCGTCCGTCTCAGACCGTCTATCTCGTCCCGTCTGTCTCAGACCGTCTGTCTCAGAACGTCTATCTCGTCCCGTCGGTCTCAGACCGTCTGTCTCAGAACGTCTATCTCGTCCCGTCGGTCTCAGACCGTCTGTCTCAGACCGTCTGTCTCAGACCAGCTATCTCAGACCGTCTGTCTCAGACCGTCTGTCTCAGACCGTCTGTCTGAGACCGTCTGTCTCAGACCGTCTGTCTCAGACCGTCTGTCTCAGACCGGCTGTCTCAGACCGTCTGTCTCAGACCGTCTGTCGCAGACCGTCTGTCTCAGACCGCCTGTCTCCGACCGTCTGTCTCAGACCGTCTGTCTCAGACCGTCTGTCTCAGACCGTCTGTCTCAGACCGTCTGTCTCAGACCGTCTGTCTCAGACCGTCTGTCTCAGACCGTCTGTCTCAGACCGTCTGTCTCAGACCGTCTGTCTCAGACCGTCTGTCTCAGACCGTCTGTCTCAGACCGTCTATCTCGTCCCGTCTGTCTCAGAACGTCTATCTCGTCCCGTCGGTCTCAGACCGTCTGTCTCAGAACGTCTATCTCGTCCCGTCGGTCTCAGACCGTCTGTCTCAGACCAGCTGTCTCAGACCGTCTGTCTCAGACCGTCTGCCTCAGACCGTCTGTTTCATACCGTCTGTCTCACACCGTCTGTCTCAGACCGTCTGTCTTAGACCGTCTGTTTCATACCGTCTGTCTCACACCGTCTGTCTCAGACCGTCTGCCTTAGACCGTCTGTCTCATACCGTCTGTCTCATACCGTCTGTCTCAGACCGTCTATCTCGTCCCGTCGGTCTTAGACCGTCTGTCTCTGACCAGCTGTCACAGACCGTCTGTCTCAGACCGTCTGTCTCAGACCGTCTGTCTGAGACCGTCTGTCTCAGACCGTCTGTCTCAGACCGTCTGTCTCACACCGTCTGTCTCAGACCGTCTGTCTCAGACCGTCTGTCTCAGACCGTCTGTCTCGGACCCTCTGTCTCGGACCGTCTGTCTCAGGCCGTCTGCCTCAGACCGTCTGTCTCAGACCGTCTATCTCGTCCCGTCTGTCTCAGACCGTCTGTCTCCGAACGTCTATCTCGTCCCGTCGGTCTCAGACCGTCTGTCTCAGAACGTCTGTCTCGTCCCGTCGGTCTCAGACCGCCTGTCTCAGACCAGCTGTCTCAGACCGTCTGTCTCAGACCGTCTGTCTCAGACCGTGTGTCTCAGACCGTCTGTCTCAGACCGTCTGTTTCATACCGTCTATCTCACACCGTCTGTCTCAGACCGTTTGTCTTAGACCGTCTGTCTCATACCGTCTGTCTCAGACCGTCTGTCTCGGACCGTCAGTCTGAGACCGTCTGTCTCAGACCGTCTGTCTTAGGCCGTCTGCCTCAGACCGTCTGTCTCAGACCGTCTATCTCGTCCCGTCTGTCTCAGACCGTCTGTCTCAGAACGTCTATCTCGTCCCGTCGGTCTCAGACCGTCTGTCTCAGACCGTCTGTCTCAGACCAGCTATCTCAGACCGTCTGTCTCAGACCGTCTGTCTCAGACCGTCTGTCTGAGACCGTCTGTCTCAGACCGTCTGTCTCAGACCGTCTGTCTCAGACCGTCTGTCTCAGACCGTCTGTCTCAGACCGTCTGTCTCAGACCGGCTGTCTCAGACCGTCTGTCTCAGACCGTCTGTCGCAGACCGTCTGTCTCAGACCGTCTGTCTCCGACCGTCTGTCTCAGACCGTCTGTCTCAGACCGTCTGTCTCAGACCGTCTGTCTCAGACCGTCTGTCTCAGACCGTCTATCTCGTCCCGTATGTATCAGAACGTCTATCTCGTCCCGTCGGTCTCAGACCGTCTGTCTCAGAACGTCTATCTCGTCCCGTCGGTCTCAGACCGTCTGTCTCAGACCAGCTGTCTCAGACCGTCTGTCTCAGACCGTCTGCCTCAGACCGTCTGTTTCATACCGTCTGTCTCACACCGTCTGTCTCAGACCGTCTGTCTTAGACCGTCTGTTTCATACCGTCTGTCTCACACCGTCTGTCTCAGACCGTCTGCCTTAGACCGTCTGTCTCATACCGTCTGTCTCATACCGTCTGTCTCAGACCGTCTATCTCGTCCCGTCGGTCTTAGACCGTCTGTCTCAGACCAGCTGTCACAGACCGTCTGTCTCAGACCGTCTGTCTCAGACCGTCTGTCTCAGACCGTCTGTCTGAGACCGTCTGTCTCAGACCGTCTGTCTCAGACCGTCTGTCTCACACCGTCTGTCTCAGACCGTCTGTCTCAGACCGTCTGTCTCAGACCGTCTGTCTCAGACCCTCTGTCTCGTCCCGTCTGTCTCAGACCGTCTGTCTCCGAACGTCTATCTCGTCCCGTCGGTCTCAGACCGTCTGTCTCAGAACGTCTGTCTCGTCCCGTCGGTCTCAGACCGTCTGTCTCAGACCAGCTGTCTCAGACCGTCTGTCTCAGACCGACTGTCTCAGACCGTGTGTCTCAGACCGTCTGTCTCAGACCGTCTGTTTCATACCGTCTATCTCACACCGTCTGTCTAAGACCGTTTGTCTTAGACCGTCTGTCTCATACCGTCTGTCTCAGACCGTCTGTCTCGGACCGTCAGTCTGAGACCGTCTGTCTCAGACCGTCTGTCTCAGGCCGTCTGCCTCAGACCGTCTGTCTCAGACCGTCTATCTCGTCCCGTCTGTCTCAGACCGTCTGTCTCAGAACGTCTATCTCGTCCCGTCGGTCTCAGACCGTCTGTCTCAGAACGTCTATCTCGTCCCGTCGGTCTCAGACCGTCTGTCTCAGACCAGCTGTCTCAGACCGTCTGTCTCAGACCGTCTGCCTCAGACCGTCTGTTTCATACCGTCTGTCTCACACCGTCTGTCTCAGACTGTCTGTCTTAGACCGTCTGTCTCATACCGTCTGTCTCATACCGTCTGTCTCAGACCGTCTATCTCGTCCCGTCGGTCTTAGACCGTCTGTCTCAGACCAGCTGTCTCAGGCCGTCTGTCTCAGACCGTCTATCTCGTCCCGTCTGTCTCAGAACTTCCGTCTCAGACCGTCTGATTCAGACGGTCTGTCTCAGAACTTCCGTCTCAGACCGTCTGATTCAGACGGTCTGTCTCAGAACGTCTGTCACAGACTGTCTGTCTCAGACCGTCTGTCTCAGACCGTCTGTCTGAGACCGTCTGTCTCAGACCGTCTGTCTCAGACCGTCTGTCTCAGACCGTCTGTCTCACACCGTCTGTCTCAGACCGTCCGTCTCAGACCGTCCGTCTCAGACCGTCCGTCTCAGACCGTCCGTCTCAGACCGTCCGTCTCAGACCGTCCGTCTCAGACCGTCCGTCTCAGACCGTCCGTCTCAGACCGTCCGTCTCAGACCGTCCGTCTCAGACCGTCCGTCTCAGACCGTCCGTCTCAGACCGTCCGTCTCAGACCGTCCGTCTCAGACCGTCCGTCTCAGACCGTCCGTCTCAGACCGTCCGTCTCAGACCGTCCGTCTCAGACCGTCCGTCTCAGACCGTCCGTCTCAGACCGTCCGTCTCAGACCGTCTGTCTCAGAACGTCTATCTCGTCCCGTCGGTCTCAGACCGTCTGTCTCAGAACGTCTGTCTCAGACCGTCTGTCTCAGACCGTCTGTCTCAGACCGTCTGTCTCAGGCCGTCTGCCTCAGACCGTCTGTCTCAGACCATCTATCTCGTCCCGTCTGTCTCAGACCGTCTGTCTCAGAACGTCTATCTCGTCCCGTCGGTCTCAGACCGTCTGTCTCAGAACGTCTATCTCGTCCCGTCGGTCTCAGACCGTCTGTCTCAGACCGTCTGTCTCAGACCAGCTATCTCAGACCGTCTGTCTCAGACCGTCTGTCTCAGACCGTCTGTCTCAGAACGTCTATCTCGTCCCGTCGGTCTCAGACCGTCTGCCTCAGACCGTCTGTTTCATACCGTATGTCTCAGACCGTCTGTCTCAGACCAGCTGTCTCAGACCGTCTGTCTCGGACCGTCTGTCTCATACCGTCTGTCTCAGACCGTCTATCTCGTCCCGTCGGTCTTAGACCGTCTGTCTCAGACCAGCTGTCTCAGACCGTCTGTCTCAGACCGTCTATCTCGTCCCGTCTGTCTCAGAACTTCCGTCTCAGACCGTCTGCCTCAGACCGTCTGTCTCAGAACGTCTCTCACAGACCGTCTGTCTCAGACCGTCTGTCTCAGACCGTCTGTCTCAGACCGTCTGTCTGAGACCGTCCGTCTCAGACCGTCTGTCTCACACCGCCTGTCTCAGACCGTCTGTCTCAGACCGTCGGTCTCAGACCGTCTATCTCGTCCCGTCTGTCTCAGACCGTCTGTCTCAGAACGTCTATCTCGTCCCGTCGGTCTCAGACCGTCTGTCTCAGAACGTCTATCTCGTCCCGTCGGTGTCAGACCGTCAGTCTCAGACCAGCTGTCTCAGACCGTCTGTCTCAGACCGTCTGCCTCAGACCGTCTGTTTCATACCGTCTGTCTCACACCGTCTGTCTCAGACCGTCTGTCTTAGACCGTCTGTCTCATACCGTCTGTCTCATACCGTCTGTCTCAGACCAGCTGTCTTAGACCGTCTGTCTCAGACCGTCTATCTCGTCCCGTCTGTCTCAGAACTTCCGTCTCAGACCGTCTGCCTCAGACCGTCTGTCTCAGAACGTCTCTCACAGACCGTCTGTCTCAGACCGTCTGTCTCAGACCGTCTGTCTGAGACCGTCTGTCTCACACCGTCTGTCTCAGACCGTCTGTCTCAGACCGTCTGTCTCATACCGTCTGTCTCATACCGTCCGTCTCAGACCGTCTATCTCGTCCCGTCGGTCTTAGACCGTCTGTCTCAGACCAGCTGTCTCAGACCGTCTGTCTCAGACCGTCTATCTCGTCCCGTCTGTCTCAGAACTTCCGTCTCAGACCGTCTGCCTCAGACCGTCTGTCTCAGAACGTCTCTCACAGACCGTCTGTCTCAGACCGTCTGTCTCAGACCGTCTGTCTCAGACCGTCTGTCTGAGACCGTCTGTCTCAGACCGTCTGTCTCACACCGCCTGTGTCAGACCGTCTGTCTCAGACCGTCTGTCTCAGACCGTCTGTCTCAGACCGTCGGTCTCAGACCGTCTATCTCGTCCCGTCTGTCTCAGACCGTCTGTCTCAGAACATCTATCTCGTCCCGTCGGTCTCAGACCGTCTGTCTCAGAACGTCTATCTCGTCCCGTCGGTCTCAGACCGTCTGCCTCAGACCGTCTGTTTCATACCGTATGTCTCAGACCGTCTGTCTCAGACCAGCTGTCTCAGACCGTCTGTCTCGGACCGTCTGTCTCATACCGTCTGTCTCAGACCGTCTAACTCGTCCCGTCGGTCTCAGACCGTCTGTCTCAGACCAGCTGTCTCAGACCGTCTGTCTCGGACCGTCTGTCTCAGACCGTCTGTCTCAGACCGTCTGTCTCAGACCGTCTGTCTCAGACCGTCGGTCTCAGACCGTCTATCTCGTCCCGTCTGTCTCAGACCGTCTGTCTCAGACCGTCTGTCTCAGAACATCTATCTCGTCCCGTCGGTCTCAGACCGTCTGTCTCAGAACGTCTATCTCGTCCCGTCGGTCTCAGACCGTCTGCCTCAGACCGTCTGTTTCATACCGTATGTCTCAGACCGTCTGTCTCAGACCAGCTGTCTCAGACCGTCTGTCTCGGACCGTCTGTCTCATACCGTCTGTCTCAGACCGTCTAACTCGTCCCGTCGGTCTCAGACCGTCTGTCTCAGACCAGCTGTCTCAGACCGTCTGTCTCGGACCGTCTGTCTCAGACCGTCTGTCTCAGACCGTCTGTCTCAGACCGTCTGTCTCAGACCGTCGGTCTCAGACCGTCGGTCTCAGACCGTCTATCTCGTCCCGTCTGTCTCAGACCGTCTGTCTCAGAACATCTATCTCGTCCCGTCGGTCTCAGACCGTCTGTCTCAGAACGTCTATCTCGTCCCGTCGGTCTCAGACCGTCTGCCTCAGACCGTCTGTTTCATACCGTATGTCTCAGACCGTCTGTCTCAGACCAGCTGTCTCAGACCGTCTGTCTCGGACCGTCTGTCTCATACCGTCTGTCTCAGACCGTCTAACTCGTCCCGTCGGTCTCAGACCGTCTGTCTCAGACCAGCTGTCTCAGACCGTCTGTCTCGGACCGTCTGTCTCAGACCGTCTGTCTCAGACCGTCGGTTTCATACCGTCTGTCTCAGACCGTTTGTCTTAGACCGTCTGTCTCATACCGTCTGTCTCATACCGTCTGTCTCAGACCGTCTTTCTCGGACCGTCTGTCTCAGACCGTCTGTCTCAGACCGTCGGTTTCATACCGTCTATCTCACACCGTCTGTCTCAGACCGTTTGTCTTAGACCGTCTGTCTCATACCGTCTGTCTCATACCGTCTGTCTCAGACCGTCTGTCTCGGACCGTCTGTCTGAGACCGTCTGTCTCAGACCGTCTGTCTCAGGCCGTCTGCCTCAGACCGTCTGTCTCAGACCGTCTGTCTCGTCCCGTCGGTCTCAGACCGTCTGTCTCAGACCTGCTGTCTCAGACCGTCTGTCTCAGACCGTCTGTCTCAGACCGTGTGTCTCAGACCGTCTGTCTCAGACCGTCTGTCTCAGACCGTCTGTCTCAGACCCTCTGTCTCGGACCGTCTGTCTCAGGCCGTCTGCCTCAGACCGTCTGTCTCAGACCGTCTATCTCGTCCCGTCTGTCTCAGACCGTCTGTCTCCGAACGTCTATCTCGTCCCGTCGGTCTCAGACCGTCTGTCTCAGAACGTCTGTCTCGTCCCGTCGGTCTCAGACCGTCTGTCTCAGACCAGCTGTCTCAGACCGTCTGTCTCAGACCGTCTGTCTCAGACCGTGTGTCTCAGACCGTCTGTCTCAGACCGTCTGTTTCATACCGTCTATCTCACACCGTCTGTCTCAGACCGTTTGTCTTAGACCGTCTGTCTCATACCGTCTGTCTCAGACCGTCTGTCTCGGACCGTCAGTCTGAGACCGTCTGTCTCAGACCGTCTGTCTCAGGCCGTCTGCCTCAGACCGTCTGTCTCAGACCGTCTATCTCGTCCCGTCTGTCTCAGACCGTCTGCCTCAGACCGTCTGTTTCATACCGTATGTCTCAGACTGTCTGTCTCAGACCAGCTGCCTCAGACCGTCTGTCTCGGACCGTCTGTCTCATACCGTCTGTCTCAGACCGTCTATCTCGTCCCGTCTGTCTCAGAACTTCCGTCTCAGACCGTCTGCCTCAGACCGTCTGTCTCAGAACGTCTCTCACAGACCGTCTGTCTCAGACCGTCTGTCTCAGACCGTCTGTCTGAGACCGTCTGTCTCAGACCGTCTGTCTCACACCGCCTGTGTCAGACCGTCTGTCTCAGACCGTCTGTCTCAGACCGTCTGTCTCAGACCGTCGGTCTCAGACCGTCGGTCTCAGACCGTCTATCTCGTCCCGTCTGTCTCAGACCGTCTGTCTCAGAACATCTATCTCGTCCCGTCGGTCTCAGACCGTCTGTCTCAGAACGTCTATCTCGTCCCGTCGGTCTCAGACCGTCTGCCTCAGACCGTCTGTTTCATACCGTATGTCTCAGACCGTCTGTCTCAGACCAGCTGTCTCAGACCGTCTGTCTCGGACCGTCTGTCTCATACCGTCTGTCTCAGACCGTCTAACTCGTCCCGTCGGTCTCAGACCGTCTGTCTCAGACCAGCTGTCTCAGACCGTCTGTCTCGGACCGTCTGTCTCAGACCGTCTGTCTCAGACCGTCGGTTTCATACCGTCTGTCTCAGACCGTTTGTCTTAGACCGTCTGTCTCATACCGTCTGTCTCATACCGTCTGTCTCAGACCGTCTTTCTCGGACCGTATGTCTCAGACCGTCTGTCTCAGACCGTCGGTTTCATACCGTCTATCTCACGCCGTCTGTCTCAGACCGTTTGTCTTAGACCGTCTGTCTCATACCGTCTGTCTCATACCGTCTGTCTCAGACCGTCTGTCTCGGACCGTCTGTCTGAGACGGTCTGTCTCAGACCGTCTGTCTCAGGCCGTCTGCCTCAGACCGTCTGTCTCAGACCGTCTGTCTCGTCCCGTCGGTCTCAGACCGTCTGTCTCAGACCAGCTGTCTCAGACCGTCTGTCTCAGACCGTTTGTCTCAGACCGTGTGTCTCAGACCGTCTGTCTCAGACCGTCTGTCTCACACCGTCTGTCTCAGACCGTCTGTCTCAGACCGTCTGTCTCAGACCGTCTGTCTCAGACCCTCTGTCTCGGACCGTCTGTCTCAGGCCGTCTGCCTCAGACCGTCTGTCTCAGACCGTCTATCTCGTCCCGTCTGTCTCAGACCGTCTGTCTCCGAACATCTATCTCGTCCCGTCGGTCTCAGACCGTCTGTCTCAGAACGTCTATCTCGTCCCGTCGGTCTCAGACCGTCTGCCTCAGACCGTCTGTTTCATACCGTATGTCTCAGACCGTCTGTCTCAGACCAGCTGTCTCAGACCGTCTGTCTCGGACCGTCTGTCTCATACCGTCTGTCTCAGACCGTCTAACTCGTCCCGTCGGTCTCAGACCGTCTGTCTCAGACCAGCTGTCTCAGACCGTCTGTCTCGGACCGTCTGTCTCAGACCGTCTGTCTCAGACCGTCTGTCTCAGACCGTCTGTCTCAGACCGTCGGTCTCAGACCGTCTATCTCGTCCCGTCTGTCTCAGACCGTCTGTCTCAGAACATCTATCTCGTCCCGTCGGTCTCAGACCGTCTGTCTCAGAACGTCTATCTCGTCCCGTCGGTCTCAGACCGTCTGCCTCAGACCGTCTGTTTCATACCGTATGTCTCAGACCGTCTGTCTCAGACCAGCTGTCTCAGACCGTCTGTCTCGGACCGTCTGTCTCATACCGTCTGTCTCAGACCGTCTAACTCGTCCCGTCGGTCTCAGACCGTCTGTCTCAGACCAGCTGTCTCAGACCGTCTGTCTCGGACCGTCTGTCTCAGACCGTCTGTCTCAGACCGTCTGTCTCAGACCGTCTGTCTCAGACCGTCGGTCTCAGACCGTCGGTCTCAGACCGTCTATCTCGTCCCGTCTGTCTCAGACCGTCTGTCTCAGAACATCTATCTCGTCCCGTCGGTCTCAGACCGTCTGTCTCAGAACGTCTATCTCGTCCCGTCGGTCTCAGACCGTCTGCCTCAGACCGTCTGTTTCATACCGTATGTCTCAGACCGTCTGTCTCAGACCAGCTGTCTCAGACCGTCTGTCTCGGACCGTCTGTCTCATACCGTCTGTCTCAGACCGTCTAACTCGTCCCGTCGGTCTCAGACCGTCTGTCTCAGACCAGCTGTCTCAGACCGTCTGTCTCGGACCGTCTGTCTCAGACCGTCTGTCTCAGACCGTCGGTTTCATACCGTCTGTCTCAGACCGTTTGTCTTAGACCGTCTGTCTCATACCGTCTGTCTCATACCGTCTGTCTCAGACCGTCTTTCTCGGACCGTCTGTCTCAGACCGTCTGTCTCAGACCGTCGGTTTCATACCGTCTATCTCACACCGTCTGTCTCAGACCGTTTGTCTTAGACCGTCTGTCTCATACCGTCTGTCTCATACCGTCTGTCTCAGACCGTCTGTCTCGGACCGTCTGTCTGAGACCGTCTGTCTCAGACCGTCTGTCTCAGGCCGTCTGCCTCAGACCGTCTGTCTCAGACCGTCTGTCTCGTCCCGTCGGTCTCAGACCGTCTGTCTCAGACCTGCTGTCTCAGACCGTCTGTCTCAGACCGTCTGTCTCAGACCGTGTGTCTCAGACCGTCTGTCTCAGACCGTCTGTCTCAGACCGTCTGTCTCAGACCCTCTGTCTCGGACCGTCTGTCTCAGGCCGTCTGCCTCAGACCGTCTGTCTCAGACCGTCTATCTCGTCCCGTCTGTCTCAGACCGTCTGTCTCCGAACGTCTATCTCGTCCCGTCGGTCTCAGACCGTCTGTCTCAGAACGTCTGTCTCGTCCCGTCGGTCTCAGACCGTCTGTCTCAGACCAGCTGTCTCAGACCGTCTGTCTCAGACCGTCTGTCTCAGACCGTGTGTCTCAGACCGTCTGTCTCAGACCGTCTGTTTCATACCGTCTATCTCACACCGTCTGTCTCAGACCGTTTGTCTTAGACCGTCTGTCTCATACCGTCTGTCTCAGACCGTCTGTCTCGGACCGTCAGTCTGAGACCGTCTGTCTCAGACCGTCTGTCTCAGGCCGTCTGCCTCAGACCGTCTGTCTCAGACCGTCTATCTCGTCCCGTCTGTCTCAGACCGTCTGCCTCAGACCGTCTGTTTCATACCGTATGTCTCAGACTGTCTGTCTCAGACCAGCTGCCTCAGACCGTCTGTCTCGGACCGTCTGTCTCATACCGTCTGTCTCAGACCGTCTATCTCGTCCCGTCTGTCTCAGAACTTCCGTCTCAGACCGTCTGCCTCAGACCGTCTGTCTCAGAACGTCTCTCACAGACCGTCTGTCTCAGACCGTCTGTCTCAGACCGTCTGTCTGAGACCGTCTGTCTCAGACCGTCTGTCTCACACCGCCTGTGTCAGACCGTCTGTCTCAGACCGTCTGTCTCAGACCGTCTGTCTCAGACCGTCGGTCTCAGACCGTCGGTCTCAGACCGTCTATCTCGTCCCGTCTGTCTCAGACCGTCTGTCTCAGAACATCTATCTCGTCCCGTCGGTCTCAGACCGTCTGTCTCAGAACGTCTATCTCGTCCCGTCGGTCTCAGACCGTCTGCCTCAGACCGTCTGTTTCATACCGTATGTCTCAGACCGTCTGTCTCAGACCAGCTGTCTCAGACCGTCTGTCTCGGACCGTCTGTCTCATACCGTCTGTCTCAGACCGTCTAACTCGTCCCGTCGGTCTCAGACCGTCTGTCTCAGACCAGCTGTCTCAGACCGTCTGTCTCGGACCGTCTGTCTCAGACCGTCTGTCTCAGACCGTCGGTTTCATACCGTCTGTCTCAGACCGTTTGTCTTAGACCGTCTGTCTCATACCGTCTGTCTCATACCGTCTGTCTCAGACCGTCTTTCTCGGACCGTATGTCTCAGACCGTCTGTCTCAGACCGTCGGTTTCATACCGTCTATCTCACGCCGTCTGTCTCAGACCGTTTGTCTTAGACCGTCTGTCTCATACCGTCTGTCTCATACCGTCTGTCTCAGACCGTCTGTCTCGGACCGTCTGTCTGAGACGGTCTGTCTCAGACCGTCTGTCTCAGGCCGTCTGCCTCAGACCGTCTGTCTCAGACCGTCTGTCTCGTCCCGTCGGTCTCAGACCGTCTGTCTCAGACCAGCTGTCTCAGACCGTCTGTCTCAGACCGTTTGTCTCAGACCGTGTGTCTCAGACCGTCTGTCTCAGACCGTCTGTCTCACACCGTCTGTCTCAGACCGTCTGTCTCAGACCGTCTGTCTCAGACCGTCTGTCTCAGACCCTCTGTCTCGGACCGTCTGTCTCAGGCCGTCTGCCTCAGACCGTCTGTCTCAGACCGTCTATCTCGTCCCGTCTGTCTCAGACCGTCTGTCTCCGAACGTCTATCTCGTCCCGTCGGTCTCAGACCGTCTGTCTCAGAACGTCTGTCTCGTCCCGTCGGTCTCAGACCGTCTGTCTCAGACCAGCTGTCTCAGACCGTCTGTCTCAGACCGTCTGTCTCAGACCGTGTGTCTCAGACCGTCTGTCTCAGACCGTCTGTTTCATACCGTCTATCTCACACCGTCTGTCTCAGACCGTTTGTCTTAGACCGTCTGTCTCATACCGTCTGTCTCAGACCGTCTGTCTCGGACCGTCAGTCTGAGACCGTCTGTCTCAGACCGTCTGTCTCAGGCCGTCTGCCTCAGACCGTCTGTCTCAGACCGTCTATCTCGTCCCGTCTGTCTCAGACCGTCTGTCTCAGAACGTCTATCTCGTCCCGTCGGTCTCAGACCGTCTGTCTCAGAACGTCTATCTCGTCCCGTCGGTCTCAGACCGTCTGTCTCAGACCAGCTGTCTCAGACCGTCTGTCTCAGACCGTCTGCCTCAGACCGTCTGTTTCATACCGTCTGTCTCACACCGTCTGTCTCAGACCGTCTGTCTTAGACCGTCTGTCTCATACCGTCTGTCTCATACCGTCTGTCTCAGACCGTCTATCTCGTCCCGTCGGTCTTAGACCGTCTGTCTCAGACCAGCTGTCTCAGGCCGTCTGTCTCAGACCGTCTATCTCGTCCCGTCTGTCTCAGAACTTCCGTCTCAGACCGTCTGATTCAGACGGTCTGTCTCAGAACTTCCGTCTCAGACCGTCTGATTCAGACGGTCTGTCTCAGAACGTCTGTCACAGACTGTCTGTCTCAGACCGTCTGTCTCAGACCGTCTGTCTGAGACCGTCTGTCTCAGACCGTCTGTCTCACACCGTCTGTCTCAGACCGTCCGTCTCAGACCGTCCGTCTCAGACCGTCCGTCTCAGACCGTCCGTCTCAGACCGTCCGTCTCAGACCGTCCGTCTCAGACCGTCCGTCTCAGACCGTCCGTCTCAGACCGTCCGTCTCAGACCGTCCGTCTCAGACCGTCCGTCTCAGACCGTCCGTCTCAGACCGTCCGTCTCAGACCGTCCGTCTCAGACCGTCTGTCTCAGACCGTCTGTCTCAGACCGTCTGTCTCAGAACGTCTATCTCGTCCCGTCGGTCTCAGACCGTCTGTCTCAGAACGTCTGTCTCAGACCGTCTGTCTCAGACCGTCTGTCTCAGACCGTCTGTCTCAGGCCGTCTGCCTCAGACCGTCTGTCTCAGACCGTCTATCTCGTCCCGTCTGTCTCAGACCGTCTGTCTCAGAACGTCTATCTCGTCCCGTCGGTCTCAGACCGTCTGTCTCAGAACGTCTATCTCGTCCCGTCGGTCTCAGACCGTCTGTCTCAGACCGTCTGTCTCAGACCAGCTATCTCAGACCGTCTGTCTCAGACCGTCTGTCTCAGACCGTCTGTCTGAGACCGTCTGTCTCAGACCGTCTGTCTCAGACCGTCTGTCTCAGACCGTCTGTCTCAGACCGTCTGTCTCAGACCGGCTGTCTCAGACCGTCTGTCTCAGACCGTCTGTCGCAGACCGTCTGTCTCAGACCGTCTGTCTCCGACCGTCTGTCTCAGACCGTCTGTCTCAGACCGTCTGTCTCAGACCGTCTGTCTCAGACCGTCTGTCTCAGACCGTCTATCTCGTCCCGTATGTATCAGAACGTCTATCTCGTCCCGTCGGTCTCAGACCGTCTGTCTCAGAACGTCTATCTCGTCCCGTCGGTCTCAGACCGTCTGTCTCAGACCAGCTGTCTCAGACCGTCTGTCTCAGACCGTCTGCCTCAGACCGTCTGTTTCATACCGTCTGTCTCACACCGTCTGTCTCAGACCGTCTGTCTTAGACCGTCTGTTTCATACCGTCTGTCTCACACCGTCTGTCTCAGACCGTCTGCCTTAGACCGTCTGTCTCATACCGTCTGTCTCATACCGTCTGTCTCAGACCGTCTATCTCGTCCCGTCGGTCTTAGACCGTCTGTCTCAGACCAGCTGTCACAGACCGTCTGTCTCAGACCGTCTGTCTCAGACCGTCTGTCTGAGACCGTCTGTCTCAGACCGTCTGTCTCAGACCGTCTGTCTCACACCGTCTGTCTCAGACCGTCTGTCTCAGACCGTCTGTCTCAGACCCTCTGTCTCGGACCGTCTGTCTCAGGCCGTCTGCCTCAGACCGTCTGTCTCAGACCGTCTATCTCGTCCCGTCTGTCTCAGACCGTCTGTCTCCGAACGTCTATCTCGTCCCGTCGGTCTCAGACCGTCTGTCTCAGAACGTCTGTCTCGTCCCGTCGGTCTCAGACCGTCTGTCTCAGACCAGCTGTCTCAGACCGTCTGTCTCAGACCGTCTGTCTCAGACCGTGTGTCTCAGACCGTCTGTCTCAGACCGTCTGTTTCATACCGTCTATCTCACACCGTCTGTCTAAGACCGTTTGTCTTAGACCGTCTGTCTCATACCGTCTGTCTCAGACCGTCTGTCTCGGACCGTCAGTCTGAGACCGTCTGTCTCAGACCGTCTGTCTCAGGCCGTCTGCCTCAGACCGTCTGTCTCAGACCGTCTATCTCGTCCCGTCTGTCTCAGACCGTCTGTCTCAGAACGTCTATCTCGTCCCGTCGGTCTCAGACCGTCTGTCTCAGAACGTCTATCTCGTCCCGTCGGTCTCAGACCGTCTGTCTCAGACCAGCTGTCTCAGACCGTCTGTCTCAGACCGTCTGCCTCAGACCGTCTGTTTCATACCGTCTGTCTCACACCGTCTGTCTCAGACCGTCTGTCTTAGACCGTCTGTCTCATACCGTCTGTCTCATACCGTCTGTCTCAGACCGTCTATCTCGTCCCGTCGGTCTTAGACCGTCTGTCTCAGACCAGCTGTCTCAGGCCGTCTATCTCAGACCGTCTATCTCGTCCCGTCTGTCTCAGAACTTCCGTCTCAGACCGTCTGATTCAGACGGTCTGTCTCAGAACGTCTGTCACAGACTGTCTGTCTCAGACCGTCTGTCTCAGACCGTCTGTCTGAGACCGTCTGTCTCAGACCGTCTGTCTCACACCGTCTGTCTCAGACCGTCTGTCTCAGACCGTCCGTCTCAGACCGTCCGTCTCAGACCGTCCGTCTCAGACCGTCCGTCTCAGACCGTCCGTCTCAGACCGTCCGTCTCAGACCGTCCGTCTCAGACCGTCCGTCTCAGACCGTCCGTCTCAGACCGTCCGTCTCAGACCGTCCGTCTCAGACCGTCCGTCTCAGACCGTCCGTCTCAGACCGTCCGTCTCAGACCGTCCGTCTCAGACCGTCCGTCTCAGACCGTCCGTCTCAGACCGTCCGTCTCAGACCGTCCGTCTCAGACCGTCCGTCTCAGACCGTCCGTCTCAGACCGTCCGTCTCAGACCGTCTGTCTCAGACCGTCTGTCTCAGACCGTCTGTCTCAGAACGTCTATCTCGTCCCGTCGGTCTCAGACCGTCTGTCTCAGAACGTCTGTCTCAGACCGTCTGTCTCAGACCGTCTGTCTCAGACCGTCTGTCTCAGGCCGTCTGCCTCAGACCGTCTGTCTCAGACCGTCTATCTCGTCCCGTCTGTCTCAGACCGTCTGTCTCAGAACGTCTATCTCGTCCCGTCGGTCTCAGACCGTCTGTCTCAGAACGTCTATCTCGTCCCGTCGGTCTCAGACCGTCTGTCTCAGACCGTCTGTCTCAGACCAGCTATCTCAGACCGTCTGTCTCAGACCGTCTGTCTCAGACCGTCTGTCTGAGACCGTCTGTCTCAGACCGTCTGTCTCAGACCGTCTGTCTCAGACCGTCTGTCTCAGACCGTCTGTCTCAGACCGGCTGTCTCAGACCGTCTGTCTCAGACCGTCTGTCGCAGACCGTCTGTCTCAGACCGTCTGTCTCCGACCGTCTGTCTCAGACCGTCTGTCTCAGACCGTCTGTCTCAGACCGTCTGTCTCAGACCGTCTATCTCGTCCCGTATGTATCAGAACGTCTATCTCGTCCCGTCGGTCTCAGACCGTCTGTCTCAGAACGTCTATCTCGTCCCGTCGGTCTCAGACCGTCTGTCTCAGACCAGCTGTCTCAGACCGTCTGTCTCAGGCCGTCTGCCTCAGACCGTCTGTCTCAGACCGTCTATCTCGTCCCGTCTGTCTCAGACCGTCTGTCTCCGAACGTCTATCTCGTCCCGTCGGTCTCAGACCGTCTGTCTCAGACCGTCTGTTTCATACCGTCTATCTCACACCGTCTGTCTAAGACCGTTTGTCTTAGACCGTCTGTCTGATACCGTCTGTCTCAGACCGTCTGTCTCGGACCGTCAGTCTGAGACCGTCTGTCTCAGACCGTCTGTCTCAGGCCGTCTGCCTCAGACCGTCTGTCTCAGACCGTCTATCTCGTCCCGTCTGTCTCAGACCGTCTGTCTCAGAACGTCTATCTCGTCCCGTCGGTCTCAGACCGTCTGTCTCAGAACGTCTATCTCGTCCCGTCGGTCTCAGACCGTCTGTCTCAGACCAGCTGTCTCAGACCGTCTGTCTCAGACCGTCTGCCTCAGACCGTCTGTTTCATACCGTCTGTCTCACACCGTCTGTCTCAGACCGTCTGTCTTAGACCGTCTGTCTCATACCGTCTGTCTCATACCGTCTGTCTCAGACCGTCTATCTCGTCCCGTCGGTCTTAGACCGTCTGTCTCAGACCAGCTGTCTCAGGCCGTCTGTCTCAGACCGTCTATCTCGTCCAGTCTGTCTCAGAACTTCCGTCTCAGACCGTCTGATTCAGACGGTCTGTCTCAGAACTTCCGTCTCAGACCGTCTGATTCAGACGGTCTGTCTCAGAACGTCTGTCACAGACTGTCTGTCTCAGACCGTCTGTCTCAGACCGTCTGTCTGAGACCGTCTGTCTCAGACCGTCTGTCTCACACCGTCTGTCTCAGACCGTCTGTCTCAGACCGTCCGTCTCAGACCGTCCGTCTCAGACCGTCCGTCTCAGACCGTCCGTCTCAGACCGTCCGTCTCAGACCGTCCGTCTCAGACCGTCCGTCTCAGACCGTCCGTCTCAGACCGTCCGTCTCAGACCGTCCGTCTCAGACCGTCCGTCTCAGACCGTCCGTCTCAGACCGTCCGTCTCAGACCGTCCGTCTCAGACCGTCCGTCTCAGACCGTCTATCTCGTCCCGTCTGTCTCAGACCGTCTGTCTCAGAACGTCTATCTCGTCCCGTCGGTCTCAGACCGTCTGTCTCAGAACGTCTATCTCGTCCCGTCGGTCTCAGACCGTCTGTCTCAGACCGTCTGTCTCAGACCAGCTATCTCAGACCGTCTGTCTCAGACCGTCTGTCTCAGACCGTCTGTCTGAGACCGTCTGTCTCAGACCGTCTGTCTCAGACCGTCTGTCTTAGACCGTCTGTCTCAGACCGTCTGTCTCAGACCGGCTGTCTCAGACCGTCTGTCTCAGACCGTCTGTCGCAGACCGTCTGTCTCAGACCGCCTGTCTCCGACCGTCTGTCTCAGACCGTCTGTCTCAGACCGTCTGTCTCAGACCGTCTGTCTCAGACCGTCTGTCTCAGACCGTCTGTCTCAGACCGTCTGTCTCAGACCGTCTGTCTCAGACCGTCTATCTCGTCCCGTCTGTCTCAGAACGTCTATCTCGTCCCGTCGGTCTCAGACCGTCTGTCTCAGAACGTCTATCTCGTCCCGTCGGTCTCAGACCGTCTGTCTCAGACCAGCTGTCTCAGACCGTCTGTCTCAGACCGTCTGCCTCAGACCGTCTGTTTCATACCGTCTGTCTCACACCGTCTGTCTCAGACCGTCTGTCTTAGACCGTCTGTTTCATACCGTCTGTCTCACACCGTCTGTCTCAGACCGTCTGCCTTAGACCGTCTGTCTCATACCGTCTGTCTCATACCGTCTGTCTCAGACCGTCTATCTCGTCCCGTCGGTCTTAGACCGTCTGTCTCTGACCAGCTGTCACAGACCGTCTGTCTCAGACCGTCTGTCTCAGACCGTCTGTCTGAGACCGTCTGTCTCAGACCGTCTGTCTCAGACCGTCTGTCTCACACCGTCTGTCTCAGACCGTCTGTCTCAGACCGTCTGTCTCAGACCGTCTGTCTCAGACCCTCTGTCTCGGACCGTCTGTCTCAGGCCGTCTGCCTCAGACCGTCTGTCTCAGACCGTCTATCTCGTCCCGTCTGTCTCAGACCGTCTGTCTCCGAACGTCTATCTCGTCCCGTCGGTCTCAGACCGTCTGTCTCAGAACGTCTGTCTCGTCCCGTCGGTCTCAGACCGTCTGTCTCAGACCAGCTGTCTCAGACCGTCTGTCTCAGACCGTCTGTCTCAGACCGTGTGTCTCAGACCGTCTGTCTCAGACCGTCTCTTTCATACCGTCTATCTCACACCGTCTGTCTCAGACCGTTTGTCTTAGACCGTCTGTCTCATACCGTCTGTCTCAGACCGTCTGTCTCGGACCGTCAGTCTGAGACCGTCTGTCTCAGACCGTCTGTCTCAGGCCGTCTGCCTCAGACCGTCTGTCTCAGACCGTCTATCTCGTCCCGTCTGTCTCAGACCGTCTGTCTCAGAACGTCTATCTCGTCCCGTCGGTCTCAGACCGTCTGTCTCAGAACGTCTATCTCGTCCCGTCGGTCTCAGACCGTCTGTCTCAGACCAGCTGTCTCAGACCGTCTGTCTCAGACCGTCTGCCTCAGACCGTCTGTTTCATACCGTCTGTCTCACACCGTCTGTCTCAGACCGTCTGTCTTAGACCGTCTGTCTCATACCGTCTGTCTCATACCGTCTGTCTCAGACCGTCTATCTCGTCCCGTCGGTCTTAGACCGTCTGTCTCAGACCAGCTGTCTCAGGCCGTCTGTCTCAGACCGTCTATCTCGTCCCGTCTGTCTCAGAACTTCCGTCTCAGACCGTCTGATTCAGACGGTCTGTCTCAGAACTTCCGTCTCAGACCGTCTGATTCAGACGGTCTGTCTCAGAACGTCTGTCACAGACTGTCTGTCTCAGACCGTCTGTCTCAGACCGTCTGTCTGAGACCGTCTGTCTCAGACCGTCTGTCTCACACCGTCTGTCTCAGACCGTCCGTCTCAGACCGTCCGTCTCAGACCGTCCGTCTCAGACCGTCCGTCTCAGACCGTCCGTCTCAGACCGTCCGTCTCAGACCGTCCGTCTCAGACCGTCCGTCTCAGACCGTCCGTCTCAGACCGTCCGTCTCAGACCGTCCGTCTCAGACCGTCCGTCTCAGACCGTCCGTCTCAGACCGTCCGTCTCAGACCGTCCGTCTCAGACCGTCCGTCTCAGACCGTCCGTCTCAGACCGTCCGTCTCAGACCGTCCGTCTCAGACCGTCCGTCTCAGACCGTCCGTCTCAGACCGTCCGTCTCAGACCGTCCGTCTCAGACCGTCCGTCTCAGACCGTCCGTCTCAGACCGTCCGTCTCAGACCGTCTGTCTCAGACCGTCTGTGTCAGACCGTCTGTCTCAGAACGTCTATCTCGTCCCGTCGGTCTCAGACCGTCTGTCTCAGAACGTCTGTCTCAGACCGTCTGTCTCAGACCGTCTGTCTCAGACCGTCTGTCTCAGGCCGTCTGCCTCAGACCGTCTGTCTCAGACCGTCTATCTCGTCCCGTCTGTCTCAGACCGTCTGTCTCAGAACGTCTATCTCGTCCCGTCGGTCTCAGACCGTCTGTCTCAGAACGTCTATCTCGTCCCGTCGGTCTCAGACCGTCTGTCTCAGACCGTCTGTCTCAGACCAGCTATCTCAGACCGTCTGTCTCAGACCGTCTGTCTCAGACCGTCTGTCTCAGACCGTCTGTCTCAGACCGTCTGTCTCAGACCGTCTGTCTTAGAACGTCTATCTCGTCCCGTCGGTCTCAGACCGTCTGCCTCAGACCGTCTGTTTCATACCGTATGTCTCAGACCGTCTGTCTCAGACCAGCTGTCTCAGACCGTCTGTCTCGGACCGTCTGTCTCATACCGTCTGTCTCAGACCGTCTATCTCGTCCCGTCGGTCTTAGACCGTCTGTCTCAGACCAGCTGTCTCAGACCGTCTGTCTCAGACCGTCTATCTCGTCCCGTCTGTCTCAGAACTTCCGTCTCAGACCGTCTGCCTCAGACCGTCTGTCTCAGAACGTCTCTCACAGACCGTCTGTCTCAGACCGTCTGTCTCAGACCGTCTGTCTCAGACCGTCTGTCTGAGACCGTCTGTCTCAGACCGTCTGTCTCACACCGCCTGTCTCAGACCGTCTGTCTCAGACCGTCTGTCTCAGACCGTCGGTCTCAGACCGTCTATCTCGTCCCGTCTGTCTCAGACCGTCTGTCTCAGAACGTCTATCTCGTCCCGTCGGTCTCAGACCGTCTGTCTCAGAACGTCTATCTCGTCCCGTCGGTGTCAGACCGTCTGTCTCAGACCAGCTGTCTCAGACCGTCTGTCTCAGACCGTCTGCCTCAGACCGTCGGTTTCATACCGTCTGTCTCACACCGTCTGTCTCAGACCGTCTGTCTTAGACCGTCTGTCTCATACCGTCTGTCTCATACCGTCTGTCTCAGACCGTCTATCTCGTCCCGTCGGTCTTAGACCGTCTGTCTCAGACCAGCTGTCTCAGACCGTCTGTCTCAGACCGTCTATCTCGTCCCGTCGGTCTCAGAACTTCCGTCTCAGACCGTCTGCTTCAGACGGTCTGTCTCAGAACGTCTGTCACAGACTGTCTGTCTCAGACCGTCTGTCTCAGACCGTCTGTCTGAGACCGTCTGTCTCAGACCGTCTGTCTGAGACCGTCTGTCTCAGACCGTCTATCTCAGACCGTCTGTCTCAGACCGTCTGTCTGAGACCGTCTATCTCGTCCCGTCGGTCTCAGACCGTCTGTCTCAGAACGTCTATCTCGTCCCGTCGGTCTCAGACCGTCTGTCTCAGACCAGCTGTCTCAGACCGTCTGTCTCAGACCGTCTGCCTCAGACCGTCTGTTTCATACCGTCTGTCTCACACCGTCTGTCTCAGACCGTCTGTCTTAGACCGTCTGTCTCATACCGTCTGTCTCATACCGTCTGTCTCAGACCGTCTATCTCGTCCCGTCGGTCTTAGACCGTCTGTCTCAGACCAGCTGTCTCAGACCGTCTGTCTCAGACCAGCTGTCTCAGACCGTCTGTCTCAGACCGTCTATCTCGTCCCGTCTGTCTCAAAACTTCCGTCTCAGACCGTCTGATTCAGACGGTCTGTCTCAGAACTTCCGTCTCAGACCGTCTGATTCAGACGGTCTGTCTCAGAACGTCTGTCACAGACTGTCTGTCTCAGACCGTCTGTCTCAGACCGTCTGTCTCAGACCGTCTGTCTCAGACCGTCTGTCTGAGACCGTCTGTTTCATACCGTCTGTCTCATACCGTCTGTCTCTGACCGTCTATCTCGTCCCGTCGGTCTTAGACCGTCTGTCTCAGACCAGCTGTCTCAGACCGTCTGTCTCAGACCGTCTATCTCGTCCCGTCTGTCTCAGAACTTCCGTCTCAACCCGTCTGCCTCAGACCGTCTGTCTCACACCGCCTGTCTCAGACCGTCTGTCTCAGACCGTCTGTCTCAGACCGTCTGTCTCAGACCGTCTGTCTCAGACCGTCTATCTCGTCCCGTCTGTCTCAGACCGTCTGTCTCAGAACGTCTATCTCGTCCCGTCGGTCTCAGACCGCCTGTCTCAGACCAGCTGTCACAGACCGTCTGTCTCAGACCGTCTGTCTCAGACCGTCTGTCTGAGACCGTCTGTCTCAGACCGTCTGTCTCACACCGTCTGTCTCAGACCGTCTGTCTCAGACCGTCTGTCTCAGACCGTCTGTCTCAGACCGTCTGTCTCATACCGTCTGTCTCATACCGTCTGTCTCAGACCGTCTATCTCGTCCCGTCGGTCTTAGACCGTCTGTCTCAGACCAGCTGTCTCAGACCGTCTGTCTCAGACCGTCTATCTCGTCCCGTCTGTCTCAGAACTTCCGTCTCAGACCGTCTGCCTCAGACCGTCTGTCTCAGAACGTCTCTCACAGACCGTCTGTCTCAGACCGTCTGTCTCAGACCGTCTGTCTCAGACCGTCTGTCTCAGACCGTCTGTCTGAGACCGTCTGTCTCAGACCGTCTGTCTCACACCGCCTGTCTCAGACCGTCTGTCTCAGACCGTCTGTCTCAGACCATCTGTCTCAGACCGTCGGTCTCAGACCGTCGGTCTCAGACCATCTATCTCGTCCCGTCGGTCTCAGACCGTCTGTCTAAGAACGTCTATCTCGTCCCGTCGGTGTCAGACCGTCTGTCCCAGACCAGCTGTCTCAGACCGTCTGTCTCAGACCGTCTGTCTCAGACCGTCTGTCTCAGACCGTCTGTCTGAGACCGTCTGTCTCAGACCGTCTGTCTCAGACCGTCTGTCTCAGACCGTCTGTCTCAGACCGTCTGTCTCAGACCGTCTGTCTCAGACCGTCTATCTCAGACCGTCTGTCTCAGACCGTCTGTCTGAGACCGTCTGTCTCAGACCGTCTGTCTCACACCGCCTGTCTCAGACCGTCTGTCTCAGACCGTCTGTCTGAGACCGTCTGTCTCAGACCGTCTGTCTCAGACCGTCTGTCTCAGACCGTCTGTCTCAGACCGTCTGTCTCAGACCGTCTATCTCAGACCGTCTGTCTCAGACCGTCTGTCTGAGACCGTCTGTCTCAGACCGTCTGTCTCACACCGCCTGTCTCAGACCGTCTGTCTCAGACCGTCTGTCTCAGACCGTCTGTCTCAGACCGTCCATCTCGTCCCGTCTGTCTCAGAACGTCTATCTCGTCCCGTCGGTCTCAGACCGTCTGTCTCAGAACGTCTATCTCGTCCCGTCGGTCTCAGACCGTCTGTCTCAGACCAGCTGTCTCAGACCGTCTGTCTCAGACCGTCTGCCTCAGACCGTCTGTTTCATACCGTCTGTCTCACACCGTCCGTATCAGACCGTCTGTCTTAGACCGTCTGTCTCATACCGTCTGTCTCATACCGTCTGTCTCAGACCGTCTATCTCGTCCCGTCGGTCTTAGACCGTCTGTCTCAGACCAGCTGTCTCAGACCGTCTGTCTCAGACCGTCTATCTCGTCCCGTCTGTCTCAGAACTTCCGTCTCAGACCGTCTGATTCAGACGGTCTGTCTCAGAACTTCCGTCTCAGACCGTCTGATTCAGACGGTCTGTCTCAGAACGTCTGTCACAGACTGTCTGTCTCAGACCGTCTGTCTCAGACCGTCTGTCTGAGACCGTCTGTCTCAGACCGTCTGTCTCACACCGTCTGTCTCAGACCGTCTGTCTCAGACCGTCTGTCTCAGACCGTCTGTCTCAGACCGTCTGTCTCAGACCGGCTGTCTCAGACCGTCTGTCTCAGACCGTCTGTCTCAGACCGTCTGTCTCAGACCGTCTGTCTCGGACCGTCTGTCTCCGACCGTCTGTCTCAGACCGTCTGTCTCAGACCGTCTGTCTCACACCGTCTGTCTCAGACCGTCTGTCTCAGTCCGTATGTCTCAGATCCTCTGTCTCGGACCGTCTGTCCCGGACCGTCTGTCTCGGACCGTCTGTCTCGGACCGTCTGTCTCGGACCGTGTGTCTCGGACCGCCTGTCTCAGACCGCCTGTCTCAGACCGTCTGTCTCAGGCCGTCTGCTTCATACCGTCTGTCTCAGACCGTCTATCTCGTCCCGTCGGTCTTAGACCGTCTGTCTCAGACCAGCTGTCTCAGACCGTCTGTCTCAGACCGTCTATCTCGTCCCGTCGGTCTTAGACCGTCTGTCTCAGACCAGCTGTCTCAGACCGTCTGTCTCAGACCGTCTGCCTCAGACCGTCTGTTTCATACCGTCTGTCTCACACCGTCTGTCTCAGACCGTCTGTCTTAGACCGTCTGTCTCATACCGTCTGTCTCATACCGTCTGTCTCAGACCGTCTATCTCGTCCCGTCGGTCTTAGACCGTCTGTCTCAGACCAGCTGTCTCAGACCGTCTGTCTCAGACCAGCTGTCTCAGACCGTCTGTCTCAGACCGTCTATCTCGTCCCGTCTGTCTCAAAACTTCCGTCTCAGACCGTCTGATTCAGACGGTCTGTCTCAGAACTTCCGTCTCAGACCGTCTGATTCAGACGGTCTGTCTCAGAACGTCTGTCACAGACTGTCTGTCTCAGACCGTCTGTCTCAGACCGTCTGTCTCAGACCGTCTGTCTCAGACCGTCTGTCTGAGACCGTCTGTTTCATACCGTCTGTCTCATACCGTCTGTCTCTGACCGTCTATCTCGTCCCGTCGGTCTTAGACCGTCTGTCTCAGACCAGCTGTCTCAGACCGTCTGTCTCAGACCGTCTATCTCGTCCCGTCTGTCTCAGAACTTCCGTCTCAACCCGTCTGCCTCAGACCGTCTGTCTCACACCGCCTGTCTCAGACCGTCTGTCTCAGACCGTCTGTCTCAGACCGTCTGTCTCAGACCGTCTGTCTCAGACCGTCTATCTCGTCCCGTCTGTCTCAGACCGTCTGTCTCAGAACGTCTATCTCGTCCCGTCGGTCTCAGACCGCCTGTCTCAGACCAGCTGTCACAGACCGTCTGTCTCAGACCGTCTGTCTCAGACCGTCTGTCTGAGACCGTCTGTCTCAGACCGTCTGTCTCACACCGTCTGTCTCAGACCGTCTGTCTCAGACCGTCTGTCTCAGACCGTCTGTCTCAGACCGTCTGTCTCATACCGTCTGTCTCATACCGTCTGTCTCAGACCGTCTATCTCGTCCCGTCGGTCTTAGACCGTCTGTCTCAGACCAGCTGTCTCAGACCGTCTGTCTCAGACCGTCTATCTCGTCCCGTCTGTCTCAGAACTTCCGTCTCAGACCGTCTGCCTCAGACCGTCTGTCTCAGAACGTCTCTCACAGACCGTCTGTCTCAGACCGTCTGTCTCAGACCGTCTGTCTCAGACCGTCTGTCTCAGACCGTCTGTCTGAGACCGTCTGTCTCAGACCGTCTGTCTCACACCGCCTGTCTCAGACCGTCTGTCTCAGACCGTCTGTCTCAGACCATCTGTCTCAGACCGTCGGTCTCAGACCGTCGGTCTCAGACCGTCGGTCTCAGACCATCTATCTCGTCCCGTCGGTCTCAGACCGTCTGTCTAAGAACGTCTATCTCGTCCCGTCGGTGTCAGACCGTCTGTCCCAGACCAGCTGTCTCAGACCGTCTGTCTCAGACCGTCTGTCTCAGACCGTCTGTCTCAGACCGTCTGTCTGAGACCGTCTGTCTCAGACCGTCTGTCTCAGACCGTCTGTCTCAGACCGTCTGTCTCAGACCGTCTGTCTCAGACCGTCTATCTCAGACCGTCTGTCTCAGACCGTCTGTCTGAGACCGTCTGTCTCAGACCGTCTGTCTCACACCGCCTGTCTCAGACCGTCTGTCTCAGACCGTCTGTCTGAGACCGTCTGTCTCAGACCGTCTGTCTCAGACCGTCTGTCTCAGACCGTCTGTCTCAGACCGTCTGTCTCAGACCGTCTATCTCAGACCGTCTGTCTCAGACCGTCTGTCTGAGACCGTCTGTCTCAGACCGTCTGTCTCACACCGCCTGTCTCAGACCGTCTGTCTCAGACCGTCTGTCTCAGACCGTCTGTCTCAGACCGTCCATCTCGTCCCGTCTGTCTCAGAACGTCTATCTCGTCCCGTCGGTCTCAGACCGTCTGTCTCAGAACGTCTATCTCGTCCCGTCGGTCTCAGACCGTCTGTCTCAGACCAGCTGTCTCAGACCGTCTGTCTCAGACCGTCTGCCTCAGACCGTCTGTTTCATACCGTCTGTCTCACACCGTCCGTATCAGACCGTCTGTCTTAGACCGTCTGTCTCATACCGTCTGTCTCATACCGTCTGTCTCAGACCGTCTATCTCGTCCCGTCGGTCTTAGACCGTCTGTCTCAGACCAGCTGTCTCAGACCGTCTGTCTCAGACCGTCTATCTCGTCCCGTCTGTCTCAGAACTTCCGTCTCAGACCGTCTGATTCAGACGGTCTGTCTCAGAACTTCCGTCTCAGACCGTCTGATTCAGACGGTCTGTCTCAGAACGTCTGTCACAGACTGTCTGTCTCAGACCGTCTGTCTCAGACCGTCTGTCTGAGACCGTCTGTCTCAGACCGTCTGTCTCACACCGTCTGTCTCAGACCGTCTGTCTCAGACCGTCTGTCTCAGACCGTCTGTCTCAGACCGTCTGTCTCAGACCGGCTGTCTCAGACCGTCTGTCTCAGACCGTCTGTCTCAGACCGTCTGTCTCAGACCGTCTGTCTCGGACCGTCTGTCTCCGACCGTCTGTCTCAGACCGTCTGTCTCAGACCGTCTGTCTCACACCGTCTGTCTCAGACCGTCTGTCTCAGTCCGTATGTCTCAGATCCTCTGTCTCGGACCGTCTGTCCCGGACCGTCTGTCTCGGACCGTCTGTCTCGGACCGTCTGTCTCGGACCGTGTGTCTCGGACCGCCTGTCTCAGACCGCCTGTCTCAGACCGTCTGTCTCAGGCCGTCTGCTTCATACCGTCTGTCTCAGACCGTCTATCTCGTCCCGTCGGTCTTAGACCGTCTGTCTCAGACCAGCTGTCTCAGACCGTCTGTCTCAGACCGTCTATCTCGTCCCGTCTGTCTCAGAACTTCCGTCTCAGACCGTCTGCCTCAGACCGTCTGTCTCAGAACGTCTCTCACAGACCGTCTGTCTCAGACCGTCTGTCTCAGACCGTCTGTCTGAGACCGTCTGTCTCACACCGTCTGTCTCAGACCGTCTGTCTCAGACCGTCTGTCTCAGACCGTCGGTCTCAGACCGTCTGTCTCATACCGTCTGTCTCATACCGTCCGTCTCAGACCGTCTATCTCGTCCCGTCGGTCTTAGACCGTCTGTCTCAGACCAGCTGTCTCAGACCGTCTGTCTCAGACCGTCTATCTCGTCCCGTCTGTCTCAGAACTTCCGTCTCAGACCGTCTGCCTCAGACCGTCTGTCTCAGAACGTCTCTCACAGACCGTCTGTCTCAGACCGTCTGTCTCAGACCGTCTGTCTCAGACCGTCTGTCTCAGACCGTCTGTCTCAGACCGTCTGTCTCAGACCGTCTGTCTCAGACCGTCTGTCTCAGACCGTCTGTCTCAGACCGTCGGTCTCAGACCGTCTATCTCGTCCCGTCTGTCTCAGACCGTCTGTCTCAGAATGTCTATCTCGTCCCGTCGGTCTCAGACCGTCTGTCTCAGAACGTCTATCTCGTCCCGTCGGTGTCAGACCGTCTGTCTCAGACCAGCTGTCTCAGACCGTCTGTCTCAGACCGTCTGCCTCAGACCGTCTGTTTCATACCGTCTGTCTCACACCGTCTGTCTCAGACCGTCTGTCTTAGACCGTCTGTCTCATACCGTCTGTCTCATACCGTCTGTCTCAGACCGTCTATCTCGTCCCGTCGGTCTTAGACCGTCTGTCTCAGACCAGCTGTCTCAGACCGTCTGTCTCAGACCGTCTATCTCGTCCCGTCGGTCTCAGAACTTCCGTCTCAGACCGTCTGCTTCAGACGGTCTGTCTCAGAACGTCTGTCACAGACTGTCTGTCTCAGACCGTCTGTCTCAGACCGTCTGTCTGAGACCGTCTGTCTCAGACCGTCTGTCTCAGACCGTCTGTCTGAGACCGTCTGTCTCAGACCGTCTATCTCAGACCGTCTGTCTCAGACCGTCTGTCTGAGACCGTCTATCTCGTCCCGTCGGTCTCAGACCGTCTGTCTCAGAACGTGTATCTCGTCCCGTCGGTCTCAGACCGTCTGTCTCAGACCAGCTGTCTCAGACCGTCTGTCTCAGACCGTCTGCCTCAGACCGTCTGTTTCATACCGTCTGTCTCACACCGTCTGTCTCAGACCGTCTGTCTTAGACCGTCTGTCTCATACCGTCTGTCTCATACCGTCTGTCTCAGACCGTCTATCTCGTCCCGTCGGTCTTAGACCGTCTGTCTCAGACCAGCTGTCTCAGACCGTCTGTCTCAGACCAGCTGTCTCAGACCGTCTGTCTCAGACCGTCTATCTCGTCCCGTCTGTCTCAGAACTTCCGTCTCAGACCGTCTGATTCAGACGGTCTGTCTCAGAACTTCCGTCTCAGACCGTCTGATTCAGACGGTCTGTCTCAGAACGTCTGTCTCTGACCGTCTATCTCGTCCCGTCTGTCTCAGAACTTCCGTCTCAGACCGTCTGCCTCAGACCGTCTGTCTCAGAACGTCCCTCACAGACCGTCTGTCTCAGACCGTCTGTCTCAGACCGTCTGTCTGAGACCGTCTGTCTCACACCGTCTGTCTCAGACCGTCTGTCTCAGACCGTCTGTCTCAGACCGTCTGTCTCATACCGTCTGTCTCATACCGTCTGTCTCAGACCGTCTATCTCGTCCCGTCGGTCTTAGACCGTCTGTCTCAGACCAGCTGTCTCAGACCGTCTGTCTCAGACCGTCTATCTCGTCCCGTCGGTCTCAGAACTTCCGTCTCAGACCGTCTGCTTCAGACGGTCTGTCTCAGAACGTCTGTCACAGACTGTCTGTCTCAGACCGTCTGTCTCAGACCGTCTGTCTGAGACCGTCTGTCTCAGACCGTCTGTCTCAGACCGTCTGTCTGAGACCGTCTGTCTCAGACCGTCTATCTCAGACCGTCTGTCTCAGACCGTCTGTCTGAGACCGTCTGTCTCAGACCGTCTGTCTCACACCGCCTGGCTCAGACCGTCTGTCTCAGACCGTCTGTCTCAGACCGTCTGTCTCAGACCGTCTGTCTCAGACCGTCTGTCTCAGACCGTCTGTCTCAGACCGTCTATCTCGTCCCGTCTGTCTCAGAACGTCTATCTCGTCCCGTCGGTCTCAGACCGTCTGTCTCAGACCAGCTGTCTCAGACCGTCTGTCTCAGACCGTCTATCTCGTCCCGTCTGTCTCAGAACTTCCGTCTCAGACCGTCTGATTCAGACGGTCTGTCTCAGAACTTCCGTCTCAGACCGTCTGATTCAGACGGTCTGTCTCAGAACTTCCGTCTCAGACCGTCTGATTCAGACGGTCTGTCTCAGAACGTCTGTCACAGACTGTCTGTCTCAGACCGTCTGTCTCAGACCGTCTGTCTCAGAACGTCTATCTCGTCCCGTCGGTCTCAGACCGTCTGTCTCAGAACGTCTGTCTCAGACCGTCTATCTCGTCCCGTCGGTCTTAGACCGTCTGTCTCAGACCAGCTGTCTCAGACCGTCTGTCTCAGACCAGCTGTCTCAGACCGTCTGTCTCAGACCGTCTATCTCGTCCCGTCTGTCTCAGAACTTCCGTCTCAGACCGTCTGTCACAGACTGTCTGTCTCAGACCGTCTGTCTCAGACCGTCTGTCTGAGAACGTCTGTCTCAGACCGTCTGTCTCACACCGTCTGTCTCAGACCGTCTGTCTCAGACCGTCCGTCTCAGACCGTCCGTCTCAGACCGTCTGTCTCAGACCGTCTGTCTCAGACCGTCTGTCTCAGACCGTCTGTCTCAGACCGTCTGTCTCAGACCGTCTGTCTCAGACCGTCTGTCTCAGACCGTCTGTCTCAGAACGTCTGTCTGAGACCGTCTGTCTCAGACCGTCTGTCTCAGACCGTCTGTCTGAGACCGTCTGTCTCAGACCGTCTATCTCAGACCGTCTGTCTCAGACCGTCTGTCTGAGACCGTCTATCTCGTCCCGTCGGTCTCAGACCGTCTGTCTCAGAACGTCTATCTCGTCCCGTCGGTCTCATTCCGTCTGTCTCAGACCAGCTGTCTCAGACCGTCTGTCTCAGACCGTCTGCCTCAGACCGTCTGTTTCATACCGTCTGTCTCACACCGTCTGTCTCAGACCGTCTGTCTTAGACCGTCTGTCTCATACCGTCTGTCTCATACCGTCTGTCTCAGACCGTCTATCTCGTCCCGTCGGTCTTAGACCGTCTGTCTCAGACCAGCTGTCTCAGACCGTCTGTCTCAGACCAGCTGTCTCAGACCGTCTGTCTCAGACCGTCTATCTCGTCCCGTCTGTCTCAGAACTTCCGTCTCAGACCGTCTGATTCAGACGGTCTGTCTCAGAACTTCCGTCTCAGACCGTCTGATTCAGACGGTCTGTCTCAGAACGTCTGTCACAGACTGTCTGTCTCTGACGGTCTGTCTCAGACCGTCTGTCTCAGACCGTCTGTCTGAGACCGTCTGTTTCATACCGTCTGTCTCATACCGTCTGTCTCTGACCGTCTATCTCGTCCCGTCGGTCTTAGACCGTCTGTCTCAGACCAGCTGTCTCAGACCGTCTGTCTCAGACCGTCTATCTCGTCCCGTCGGTCTCAGAACTTCCGTCTCAGACCGTCTGCTTCAGACGGTCTGTCTCAGAACGTCTGTCACAGACTGTCTGTCTCAGACCGTCTGTCTCAGACCGTCTGTCTGAGACCGTCTGTCTCAGACCGTCTGTCTCACACCGTCTGTCTGAGACCGTCTGTCTCAGACCGTCTATCTCAGACCGTCTGTCTCAGACCGTCTGTCTGAGACCGTCTGTCTCAGACCGTCTGTCTCACACCGCCTGTCTCAGACCGTCTGTCTCAGACCGTCTGTCTCAGACCGTCTGTCTCAGACCGTCTGTCTCAGACCGTCTGTCTGAGACCGTCTGTCTCAGACCGTCTGTCTCACACCGTCTGTCTCAGACCGTCTGTCTCAGACCGTCCGTCTCAGACCGTCCGTCTCAGACCGTCTGTCTCAGACCGTCTGTCTCAGACCGTCTGTCTCAGACCGTCTGTCTCAGACCGTCTGTCTCAGACCGTCTGTCTCAGAACGTCTATCTCGTCCCGTCGGTCTCAGACCGTCTGTCTCAGAACGTCTGTCTCAGACCGTCTGTCTCAGACCGTCTGTCTCAGACCGTCTGTCTCAGACCGTCTGCCTCAGACCGTCTGTCTCAGACCGTCTGTCTCAGAACGTCTATCTCGTCCCGTCGGTCTCAGACCGTCTGTCTCAGAACGTCTATCTCGTCCCGTCGGTCTCAGACCGTCTGTCTCAGAACGTCTATCTCGTCCCGTCGGTCTCAGACCGTCTGTCTCAGACCGTCTGTCTCAGACCAGCTATCTCAGACCGTCTGTCTCAGACCGTCTGTCTCAGACCGTCTGTCTTAGACCGTCTGTCTTAGACCGTCTGTCTCACACCGTCTGTCTCAGACCGTCTGTCTCAGACCGTCTGTCTCAGACCGTCTGTCTCAGACCGTCTGTCTCAGACCGTCTGTCTCAGAACGTCTATCTCGGCCCGTCGGTCTCAGGCCGTCTGTCTCAGACCGACTGTCTCAGACCGTCTGTCTCAGACCGTCTGTCTCAGACCGTCTGTCTCAGACCGTCTGTCTCAGACCGTCTGTCTCAGACCGTCTGTCTCAGACCGTCTGTCTCAGACCGTCTGTCTCAGACCGTCTGTCTCAGAACGTCTATCTCGTCCCGTCGTTCTCAGACCGTCTGTCTCAGACCAGCTGTCCCAGACCGTCTGTCTCAGACCGTCTGCCTCAGACCGTCTGTTTCATACCGTCTGTCTCACACCGTCTGCCTCAGACCGTCTGTCTTAGACCGTCTGTCTCATACCGCCTGTCTCATACCGTCTGTCTCAGACCGTCTATCTCGTCCCGTCGGTCTTAGACCGTCTGTCTCACACCAGCTGTCTCAGACTGTCTGTCTCAGACCGTCTGTCTCAGACCGTCTGTCTGAGACCGTCTGTCTCAGACCGTCTGTCTCACACCGTCTGTCTCAGACCGTCTGTCTCAGACCGTCTGTCTCAGACCGTCTGTCTCAGACCGGCTGTCTCAGACCGTCTGTCTCAGACCGTCTGTCTCAGACCGTCTGTCTCAGACCGTCTGTCTCCGACCGTCTGTCTCAGACCGTCTGTCTCAGACCGTCTGTCTCAGACCGTCTGTCTCAGACCGTCTGTCTCAGACCGTCTGTCTCAGACCGTCTGTCTCAGACCGTCTGTCTCAGACCGTCTGTCTCACACCGCCTGTCTCAGACCGTCTGTCTCACACCGTCTGTCTCAGACCGTCTGTCTCAGACCGTCCGTCTCAGACCGTCCGTCTCAGACCGTCTGTCTCAGACCGTCTGTCTCAGACCGTCTGTCTCAGACCGTCTGTCTCAGACCGTCTGTCTCAGACCGTCTGTCTCAGAACGTCTATCTCGTCCCGTCGGTCTCAGACCGTCTGTCTCAGAACGTCTGTCTCCGACCGTCTGTCTCAGACCGTCTGTCTCAGACCGTCTGTCTCAGACCGTCTGCCTCAGACCGTCTGTCTCAGACCGTCTGTCTCAGAACGTCTATCTCGTCCCGTCGGTCTCAGACCGTCTGTCTCAGAACGTCTATCTCGTCCCGTCGGTCTCAGACCGTCTGTCTCAGAACGTCTATCTCGTCCCGTCGGTCTCAGACCGTCTGTCTCAGAACGTCTATCTCGTCCCGTCGGTCTCAGACCGTCTGTCTCAGACCGTCTGTCTCAGACCAGCTATCTCAGACCGTCTGTCTCAGACCGTCTGTCTCAGACCGTCTGCTCAGACCGTCTGTCTTAGACCGTCTGTCTCACACCGTCTGTCTCAGACCGTCTGTCTCAGACCGTCTGTCTCAGACCGTCTGTCTCAGAACGTCTATCTCGTCCCGTCGGTCTCAGGCCGTCTGTCTCAGACCAGCTGTCTCAGAACGTCTGTCACAGACTGTCTGTCTCAGACCGTCTGCTCAGACCGTCTGTCTCAGACCGTCTGTCACAGACTGTCTGTCTCAGACCGTCTGTCTCAGACCGTCTGTCTGAGACCGTCTGTCTCAGACCGTCTGTCTCACACCGTCTGTCTCAGACCGTCTGTCTCAGACCGTCCGTCTCAGACCGTCCGTCTCAGACCGTCCGTCTCAGACCGTCCGTCTCAGACCGTCCGTCTCAGACCGTCCGTCTCAGACCGTCCGTCTCAGACCGTCTGTCTCAGACCGTCTGTCTCAGACCGTCTGTCTCAGAACGTCTATCTCGTCCCGTCGGTCTCAGACCGTCTGTGTCAGACCAGCTGTCTCAGACCGTCTGTCTCAGACCGTCTGCCTCAGACCGTCCGTCTCAGACCGTCCGTCTCAGACCGTCTGTCTCAGACCGTCTGTCTCAGACCGTCTGTCTCAGACCGTCTGTCTCAGACCGTCTGTCTCAGACCGTCTGTCTCAGACCGTCTGTCTCAGAACGTCTATCTCGTCCCGTCGGTCTCAGACCGTCTGTCTCAGAACGTCTGTCTCAGACCGTCTGTCTCAGACCGTCTGTCTCAGACCGTCTGTCTCAGACCGTCTGTCTCAGACCGTCTGTCTCAGACCGTCTGCCTCAGACCGTCTGTCTCAGACCGTCTGTCTCAGAACGTCTATCTCGTCCCGTCGGTCTCAGACCGTCTGTCTCAGAACGTCTATCTCGTCCCGTCGGTCTCAGACCGTCTGTCTCAGACCGTCTGTCTCAGACCAGCTATCTCAGACCGTCTGTCTCAGACCGTCTGTCTCAGACCGTCTGTCTCAGACCGTCTGTCTTAGACCGTCTGTCTCACACCGTCTGTCTCAGACCGTCTGTCTCAGACCGTCTGTCTCAGAACGTCTATCTCGTCCCGTCGGACTCAGGCCGTCTGTCTCAGACCAGCTGTCTCAGAACGTCTGTCACAGACTGTCTGTCTCAGACCGTCTGCTCAGACCGTCTGTCTCAGACCGTCCGTCTCAGACCGTCCGTCTCAGACCGTCCGTCTCAGACCGTCCGTCTCAGACCGTCCGTCTCAGACCGTCCGTCTCAGACCGTCCGTCTCAGACCGTCCGTCTCAGACCGTCTGTCTCAGACCGTCTGTCTCAGACCGTCTGTCTCAGACCGTCTGTCTCAGAACGTCTATCTCGTCCCGTCGGTCTCAGACCGTCTGTGTCAGACCAGCTGTCTCAGACCGTCTGTCTCAGACCGTCTGCCTCAGACCGTCTGTTTCATACCGTCTGTCTCACACCGTCTGCCTCAGACCGTCTGTCTTAGACCGTCTGTCTCATACCGTCTGTCTCATACCGTCTGTCTCAGACCGTCTATCTCGTCCCGTCGGTCTTAGACCGTCTGTCTCACACCAGCTGTCTCAGACCGTCTGTCTCAGACCAGCTGTCTCAGACCGTCTGTATCAGACCGTCTATCTCGTCCCGTCTGTCTCAGAACTTCCGTCTCAGACCGTCTGATTCAGACGGTCTGTCTCAGAACTTCCGTCTCAGACCGTCTGATTCAGACGGTCTGTCTCAGAACGTCTGTCACAGACTGTCTGTCTCAGACCGTCTGTCTCAGACCGTCTGTCTCAGACCGTCTGCCTCAGACCGTCTGTTTCATACCGTCTGTCTCACACCGTCTGCCTCAGACCGTCTGTCTTAGACCGTCTGTCTCATACCGCCTGTCTCATACCGTCTGTCTCAGACCGTCTATCTCGTCCCGTCGGTCTTAGACCGTCTGTCTCACACCAGCTGTCTCAGACTGTCTGTCTCAGACCGTCTGTCTCAGACCGTCTGTCTGAGACCGTCTGTCTCAGACCGTCTGTCTCACACCGTCTGTCTCAGACCGTCTGTCTCAGACCGTCTGTCTCAGACCGGCTGTCTCAGACCGTCTGTCTCAGACCGTCTGTCTCAGACCGTCTGTCTCAGACCGTCTGTCTCCGACCGTCTGTCTCAGACCGTCTGTCTCAGACCGTCTGTCTCAGACCGTCTGTCTCAGACCGTCTGTCTCAGACCGTCTGTCTCAGACCGTCTGTCTCAGACCGTCTGTCTCACACCGCCTGTCTCAGACCGTCTGTCTCACACCGTCTGTCTCAGACCGTCTGTCTCAGACCGTCCGTCTCAGACCGTCCGTCTCAGACCGTCTGTCTCAGACCGTCTGTCTCAGACCGTCTGTCTCAGACCGTCTGTCTCAGACCGTCTGTCTCAGACCGTCTGTCTCAGACCGTCTGTCTCAGAACGTCTATCTCGTCCCGTCGGTCTCAGACCGTCTGTCTCAGAACGTCTGTCTCCGACCGTCTGTCTCAGACCGTCTGTCTCAGACCGTCTGTCTCAGACCGTCTGCCTCAGACCGTCTGTCTCAGACCGTCTGTCTCAGAACGTCTATCTCGTCCCGTCGGTCTCAGACCGTCTGTCTCAGAACGTCTATCTCGTCCCGTCGGTCTCAGACCGTCTGTCTCAGAACGTCTATCTCGTCCCGTCGGTCTCAGACCGTCTGTCTCAGAACGTCTATCTCGTCCCGTCGGTCTCAGACCGTCTGTCTCAGACCGTCTGTCTCAGACCAGCTATCTCAGACCGTCTGTCTCAGACCGTCTGTCTCAGACCGTCTGCTCAGACCGTCTGTCTTAGACCGTCTGTCTCACACCGTCTGTCTCAGACCGTCTGTCTCAGACCGTCTGTCTCAGACCGTCTGTCTCAGAACGTCTATCTCGTCCCGTCGGTCTCAGGCCGTCTGTCTCAGACCAGCTGTCTCAGAACGTCTGTCACAGACTGTCTGTCTCAGACCGTCTGCTCAGACCGTCTGTCTCAGACCGTCTGTCACAGACTGTCTGTCTCAGACCGTCTGTCTCAGACCGTCTGTCTGAGACCGTCTGTCTCAGACCGTCTGTCTCACACCGTCTGTCTCAGACCGTCTGTCTCAGACCGTCCGTCTCAGACCGTCCGTCTCAGACCGTCCGTCTCAGACCGTCCGTCTCAGACCGTCCGTCTCAGACCGTCCGTCTCAGACCGTCCGTCTTAGACCGTCTGTCTCAGACCGTCTGTCTCAGACCGTCTGTCTCAGAACGTCTATCTCGTCCCGTCGGTCTCAGACCGTCTGTGTCAGACCAGCTGTCTCAGACCGTCTGTCTCAGACCGTCTGCCTCAGACCGTCCGTCTCAGACCGTCCGTCTCAGACCGTCTGTCTCAGACCGTCTGTCTCAGACCGTCTGTCTCAGACCGTCTGTCTCAGACCGTCTGTCTCAGACCGTCTGTCTCAGACCGTCTGTCTCAGAACGTCTATCTCGTCCCGTCGGTCTCAGACCGTCTGTCTCAGAACGTCTGTCTCAGACCGTCTGTCTCAGACCGTCTGTCTCAGACCGTCTGTCTCAGACCGTCTGTCTCAGACCGTCTGTCTCAGACCGTCTGCCTCAGACCGTCTGTCTCAGACCGTCTGTCTCAGAACGTCTATCTCGTCCCGTCGGTCTCAGACCGTCTGTCTCAGAACGTCTATCTCGTCCCGTCGGTCTCAGACCGTCTGTCTCAGACCGTCTGTCTCAGACCGTCTGTCTCAGACCGTCTGTCTCAGACCGTCTGTCTCAGACCGTCTGTCTTAGACCGTCTGTCTCACACCGTCTGTCTCAGACCGTCTGTCTCAGACCGTCTGTCTCAGAACGTCTATCTCGTCCCGTCGGACTCAGGCCGTCTGTCTCAGACCAGCTGTCTCAGAACGTCTGTCACAGACTGTCTGTCTCAGACCGTCTGCTCAGACCGTCTGTCTCAGACCGTCCGTCTCAGACCGTCCGTCTCAGACCGTCCGTCTCAGACCGTCCGTCTCAGACCGTCCGTCTCAGACCGTCCGTCTCAGACCGTCCGTCTCAGACCGTCCGTCTCAGACCGTCTGTCTCAGACCGTCTGTCTCAGACCGTCTGTCTCAGACCGTCTGTCTCAGAACGTCTATCTCGTCCCGTCGGTCTCAGACCGTCTGTGTCAGACCAGCTGTCTCAGACCGTCTGTCTCAGACCGTCTGCCTCAGACCGTCTGTTTCATACCGTCTGTCTCACACCGTCTGCCTCAGACCGTCTGTCTTAGACCGTCTGTCTCATACCGTCTGTCTCATACCGTCTGTCTCAGACCGTCTATCTCGTCCCGTCGGTCTTAGACCGTCTGTCTCACACCAGCTGTCTCAGACCGTCTGTCTCAGACCAGCTGTCTCAGACCGTCTGTATCAGACCGTCTATCTCGTCCCGTCTGTCTCAGAACTTCCGTCTCAGACCGTCTGATTCAGACGGTCTGTCTCAGAACTTCCGTCTCAGACCGTCTGATTCAGACGGTCTGTCTCAGAACGTCTGTCACAGACTGTCTGTCTCAGACCGTCTGTCTCAGACCGTCTGTCTCAGACCGTCTGCCTCAGACCGTCTGTCTCAGACCGTCTGTCTCAGAACGTCTATCTCGTCCCGTCGGTCTCAGACCGTCTGTCTCAGAACGTCTATCTCGTCCCGTCGGTCTCAGACCGTCTGTCTCAGAACGTCTATCTCGTCCCGTCGGTCTCAGACCGTCTGTCTCAGACCGTCTGTCTCAGACCAGCTATCTCAGACCGTCTGTCTCAGACCGTCTGTCTCAGACCGTCTGTCTTAGACCGTCTGTCTCACACCGTCTGTCTCAGACCGTCTGTCTCAGACCGTCTGTCTCAGACCGTCTGTCTCAGACCGTCTGTCTCAGACCGTCTGTCTCAGAACGTCTATCTCGGCCCGTCGGTCTCAGGCCGTCTGTCTCAGACCAGCTGTCTCAGACTGTCTGTCTCAGACCGTCTGCTCAGACCGTCTGTCTCAGACCGTCTGTCACAGACTGTCTGTCTCAGACCGTCTGTCTCAGACCGTCTGTCTGAGACCGTCTGTCTCAGACCGTCTGTCTCAGACCGTCTGTCTCAGACCGTCTGTCTCAGACCGTCTGTCTCAGACCGTCTGTCTCAGACCGTCTGTCTCAGACCGTCTGTCTCAGACCGTCTGTCTCAGAACGTCTATCTCGGCCCGTCGGTCTCAGGCCGTCTGTCTCAGACCGACTGTCTCAGACCGTCTGTCTCAGACCGTCTGTCTCAGACCGTCTGTCTCAGACCGTCTGTCTCAGACCGTCTGTCTCAGACCGTCTGTCTCAGACCGTCTGTCTCAGACCGTCTGTCTCAGACCGTCTGTCTCAGAACGTCTATCTCGTCCCGTCGTTCTCAGACCGTCTGTCTCAGACCAGCTGTCCCAGACCGTCTGTCTCAGACCGTCTGCCTCAGACCGTCTGTTTCATACCGTCTGTCTCACACCGTCTGCCTCAGACCGTCTGTCTTAGACCGTCTGTCTCATACCGCCTGTCTCATACCGTCTGTCTCAGACCGTCTATCTCGTCCCGTCGGTCTTAGACCGTCTGTCTCACACCAGCTGTCTCAGACTGTCTGTCTCAGACCGTCTGTCTCAGACCGTCTGTCTGAGACCGTCTGTCTCAGACCGTCTGTCTCACACCGTCTGTCTCAGACCGTCTGTCTCAGACCGTCTGTCTCAGACCGTCTGTCTCAGACCGGCTGTCTCAGACCGTCTGTCTCAGACCGTCTGTCTCAGACCGTCTGTCTCAGACCGTCTGTCTCCGACCGTCTGTCTCAGACCGTCTGTCTCAGACCGTCTGTCTCAGACCGTCTGTCTCAGACCGTCTGTCTCAGACCGTCTGTCTCAGACCGTCTGTCTCAGACCGTCTGTCTCAGACCGTCTGTCTCACACCGCCTGTCTCAGACCGTCTGTCTCACACCGTCTGTCTCAGACCGTCTGTCTCAGACCGTCCGTCTCAGACCGTCCGTCTCAGACCGTCTGTCTCAGACCGTCTGTCTCAGACCGTCTGTCTCAGACCGTCTGTCTCAGACCGTCTGTCTCAGACCGTCTGTCTCAGACCGTCTGTCTCAGAACGTCTATCTCGTCCCGTCGGTCTCAGACCGTCTGTCTCAGAACGTCTGTCTCCGACCGTCTGTCTCAGACCGTCTGTCTCAGACCGTCTGTCTCAGACCGTCTGCCTCAGACCGTCTGTCTCAGACCGTCTGTCTCAGAACGTCTATCTCGTCCCGTCGGTCTCAGACCGTCTGTCTCAGAACGTCTATCTCGTCCCGTCGGTCTCAGACCGTCTGTCTCAGAACGTCTATCTCGTCCCGTCGGTCTCAGACCGTCTGTCTCAGAACGTCTATCTCGTCCCGTCGGTCTCAGACCGTCTGTCTCAGACCGTCTGTCTCAGACCAGCTATCTCAGACCGTCTGTCTCAGACCGTCTGTCTCAGACCGTCTGCTCAGACCGTCTGTCTTAGACCGTCTGTCTCACACCGTCTGTCTCAGACCGTCTGTCTCAGACCGTCTGTCTCAGACCGTCTGTCTCAGAACGTCTATCTCGTCCCGTCGGTCTCAGGCCGTCTGTCTCAGACCAGCTGTCTCAGAACGTCTGTCACAGACTGTCTGTCTCAGACCGTCTGCTCAGACCGTCTGTCTCAGACCGTCTGTCACAGACTGTCTGTCTCAGACCGTCTGTCTCAGACCGTCTGTCTGAGACCGTCTGTCTCAGACCGTCTGTCTCACACCGTCTGTCTCAGACCGTCTGTCTCAGACCGTCCGTCTCAGACCGTCCGTCTCAGACCGTCCGTCTCAGACCGTCCGTCTCAGACCGTCCGTCTCAGACCGTCCGTCTCAGACCGTCCGTCTCAGACCGTCTGTCTCAGACCGTCTGTCTCAGACCGTCTGTCTCAGAACGTCTATCTCGTCCCGTCGGTCTCAGACCGTCTGTGTCAGACCAGCTGTCTCAGACCGTCTGTCTCAGACCGTCTGCCTCAGACCGTCCGTCTCAGACCGTCCGTCTCAGACCGTCTGTCTCAGACCGTCTGTCTCAGACCGTCTGTCTCAGACCGTCTGTCTCAGACCGTCTGTCTCAGACCGTCTGTCTCAGACCGTCTGTCTCAGAACGTCTATCTCGTCCCGTCGGTCTCAGACCGTCTGTCTCAGAACGTCTGTCTCAGACCGTCTGTCTCAGACCGTCTGTCTCAGACCGTCTGTCTCAGACCGTCTGTCTCAGACCGTCTGTCTCAGACCGTCTGCCTCAGACCGTCTGTCTCAGACCGTCTGTCTCAGAACGTCTATCTCGTCCCGTCGGTCTCAGACCGTCTGTCTCAGAACGTCTATCTCGTCCCGTCGGTCTCAGACCGTCTGTCTCAGACCGTCTGTCTCAGACCAGCTATCTCAGACCGTCTGTCTCAGACCGTCTGTCTCAGACCGTCTGTCTCAGACCGTCTGTCTTAGACCGTCTGTCTCACACCGTCTGTCTCAGACCGTCTGTCTCAGACCGTCTGTCTCAGAACGTCTATCTCGTCCCGTCGGACTCAGGCCGTCTGTCTCAGACCAGCTGTCTCAGAACGTCTGTCACAGACTGTCTGTCTCAGACCGTCTGCTCAGACCGTCTGTCTCAGACCGTCCGTCTCAGACCGTCCGTCTCAGACCGTCCGTCTCAGACCGTCCGTCTCAGACCGTCCGTCTCAGACCGTCCGTCTCAGACCGTCCGTCTCAGACCGTCCGTCTCAGACCGTCCGTCTCAGACCGTCCGTCTCAGACCGTCTGTCTCAGACCGTCTGTCTCAGACCGTCTGTCTCAGACCGTCTGTCTCAGAACGTCTATCTCGTCCCGTCGGTCTCAGACCGTCTGTGTCAGACCAGCTGTCTCAGACCGTCTGTCTCAGACCGTCTGCCTCAGACCGTCTGTTTCATACCGTCTGTCTCACACCGTCTGCCTCAGACCGTCTGTCTTAGACCGTCTGTCTCATACCGTCTGTCTCATACCGTCTGTCTCAGACCGTCTATCTCGTCCCGTCGGTCTTAGACCGTCTGTCTCACACCAGCTGTCTCAGACCGTCTGTCTCAGACCAGCTGTCTCAGACCGTCTGTATCAGACCGTCTATCTCGTCCCGTCTGTCTCAGAACTTCCGTCTCAGACCGTCTGATTCAGACGGTCTGTCTCAGAACTTCCGTCTCAGACCGTCTGATTCAGACGGTCTGTCTCAGAACGTCTGTCACAGACTGTCTGTCTCAGACCGTCTGTCTCAGACCGTCTGTCTCAGACCGTCTGCCTCAGACCGTCTGTCTCAGACCGTCTGTCTCAGAACGTCTATCTCGTCCCGTCGGTCTCAGACCGTCTGTCTCAGAACGTCTATCTCGTCCCGTCGGTCTCAGACCGTCTGTCTCAGAACGTCTATCTCGTCCCGTCGGTCTCAGACCGTCTGTCTCAGACCGTCTGTCTCAGACCAGCTATCTCAGACCGTCTGTCTCAGACCGTCTGTCTCAGACCGTCTGTCTTAGACCGTCTGTCTCACACCGTCTGTCTCAGACCGTCTGTCTCAGACCGTCTGTCTCAGACCGTCTGTCTCAGACCGTCTGTCTCAGACCGTCTGTCTCAGAACGTCTATCTCGGCCCGTCGGTCTCAGGCCGTCTGTCTCAGACCAGCTGTCTCAGACTGTCTGTCTCAGACCGTCTGCTCAGACCGTCTGTCTCAGACCGTCTGTCACAGACTGTCTGTCTCAGACCGTCTGTCTCAGACCGTCTGTCTGAGACCGTCTGTCTCAGACCGTCTGTCTCACACCGTCTGTCTCAGACCGTCTGTCTCAGACCGTCCGTCTCAGACCGTCCGTCTCAGACCGTCCGTCTCAGACCGTCCGTCTCAGACCGTCGGTCTCAGACCGTCTGTCTCAGACCGTCTGTCTCAGACCGTCTGTCTCAGACCGTCTGTCTCAGACCGTCTGTCTCAGACCGTCTGTCTCAGACCGTCTGTCTCAGACCGTCTGTCTCAGACCGTCTGTCTCAGACCGTCTGTCTCAGACCGTCTGTCTCAGACCGTCTGTCTCAGACCGTCTGTCTCAGACCGTCTGTCTCAGAACGTCTATCTCGTCCCGTCGTTCTCAGACCGTCTGTCTCAGACCAGCTGTCCCAGACCGTCTGTCTCAGACCGTCTGCCTCAGACCGTCTGTTTCATACCGTCTGTCTCACACCGTCTGCCTCAGACCGTCTGTCTTAGACCGTCTGTCTCATACCGTCTGTCTCATACCGTCTGTCTCAGACCGTCTATCTCGTCCCGTCGGTCTTAGACCGTCTGTCTCACACCAGCTGTCTCAGACTGTCTGTCTCAGACCGTCTGTCTCAGACCGTCTGTCTGAGACCGTCTGTCTCAGACCGTCTGTCTCACACCGTCTGTCTCAGGCCGTCTGTCTCAGACCGTCTGTCTCAGACCGTCTGTCTCAGACCGTCTGTCTCAGACCGGCTGTCTCAGACCGTCTGTCTCAGACCGTCTGTCTCAGACCGTCTGTCTCAGACCGTCTGTCTCAGACCGTCTGTCTCCGACCGCCTGTCTCAGACCGTCTGTCTCAGACCGTCTGTCTCAGACCGTCTGTCTCAGACCGTCTGTCTCAGACCGTCTGTCTCAGACCGTCTGTCTCAGACCGTCTGTCTCAGACCGTCTGTCTCAGACCGTCTGTCTCAGACCGTCTGTCTCAGACCGTCTGTCTCAGACCGTCTGTCTCACACCGCCTGTCTCAGACCGTCTGTCTCACACCGTCTGTCTCAGACCGTCCGTCTCAGACCGTCCGTCTCAGACCGTCCGTCTCAGACCGTCCGTCTCAGACCGTCTGTCTCAGACCGTCTGTCTCAGACCGTCTGTCTCAGACCGTCTGTCTCAGACCGTCTGTCTCAGAACGTCTATCTCGTCCCGTCGGTCTCAGACCGTCTGTCTCAGAACGTCTGTCTCCGACCGTCTGTCTCAGACCGTCTGTCTCAGACCGTCTGTCTCAGACCGTCTGCCTCAGACCGTCTGTCTCAGACCGTCTGTCTCAGAACGTCTATCTCGTCCCGTCGGTCTCAGACCGTCTGTCTCAGAACGTCTATCTCGTCCCGTCGGTCTCAGACCGTCTGTCTCAGAACGTCTATCTCGTCCCGTCGGTCTCAGACCGTCTGTCTCAGACCGTCTGTCTCAGACCAGCTATCTCAGACCGTCTGTCTCAGACCGTCTGTCTCAGACCGTCTGTCTCAGACCGTCTGTCTTAGACCGTCTGTCTCACACCGTCTGTCTCAGACCGTCTGTCTCAGACCGTCTGTCTCAGACCGTCTGTCTCAGACCGTCTGTCTCAGAACGTCTATCTCGTCCCGTCGGTCTCAGACCGTCTGTGTCAGACCAGCTGTCTCAGACCGTCTGTCTCAGACCGTCTGCCTCAGACCGTCCGTCTCAGACCGTCCGTCTCAGACCGTCTGTCTCAGACCGTCTGTCTCAGACCGTCTGTCTCAGACCGTCTGTCTCAGACCGTCTGTCTCAGACCGTCTGTCTCAGAACGTCTATCTCGTCCCGTCGGTCTCAGACCGTCTGTCTCAGAACGTCTGTCTCAGACCGTCTGTCTCAGACCGTCTGTCTCAGACCGTCTGTCTCAGACCGTCTGTCTCAGACCGTCTGCCTCAGACCGTCTGTCTCAGACCGTCTGTCTCAGAACGTCTATCTCGTCCCGTCGGTCTCAGACCGTCTGTCTCAGAACGTCTATCTCGTCCCGTCGGTCTCAGACCGTCTGTCTCAGACCGTCTATCTCGTCCCGTCGGTCTCAGACCGTCTGTCTCAGACCGTCTGTCTCAGACCAGCTATCTCAGACCGTCTGTCTCAGACCGTCTGTCTCAGACCGTCTGTCTCAGACCGTCTGTCTTAGACCGTCTGTCTCACACCGTCTGTCTCAGACCGTCTGTCTCAGACGGTCTGTCTCAGAACGTCTATCTCGTCCCGTCGGTCTCAGGCCGTCTGTCTCAGACCAGCTGTCTCAGAACGTCTGTCACAGACTGTCTGTCTCAGACCGTCTGCTCAGACCGTCTGTCTCAGACCGTCTGTCACAGACTGTCTGTCTCAGACCGTCTGTCTCAGACCGTCTGTCTGAGACCGTCTGTCTCAGACCGTCTGTCTCACACCGTCTGTCTCAGACCGTCCGTCTCAGACCGTCCGTCTCAGACCGTCCGTCTCAGACCGTCCGTCTCAGACCGTCCGTCTCAGACCGTCCGTCTCAGACCGTCCGTCTCAGACCGTCCGTCTCAGACCGTCCGTCTCAGACCGTCGGTCTCAGACCGTCTGTCTCAGACCGTCTGTCTCAGACCGTCTGTCTCAGACCGTCTGTCTCAGAACGTCTATCTCGTCCCGTCGGTCTCAGATCGTCTGTGTCAGACCAGCTGTCTCAGACCGTCTGTCTCAGACCGTCTGCCTCAGACCGTCTGTTTCATACCGTCTGTCTCACACCGTCTGCCTCAGACCGTCTGTCTTAGACCGTCTGTCTCATACCGTCTGTCTCATACCGTCTGTCTCAGACCGTCTATCTCGTCCCGTCGGTCTTAGACCGTCTGTCTCACACCAGCTGTCTCAGACCGTCTGTCTCAGACCAGCTGTCTCAGACCGTCTGTATCAGACCGTCTATCTCGTCCCGTCTGTCTCAGAACTTCCGTCTCAGACCGTCTGATTCAGACGGTCTGTCTCAGAACGTCTGTCACAGACTGTCTGTTTCAGACCGTCTGTCTCAGACCGTCTGTCTGAGACCGTCTGTCTCAGACCGTCTGTCTCACACCGTCTGTCTCAGACCGTCTGTCTCAGACCGTCTGTCTCAGACCGTCTGTCTCAGACCGTCTGTCTCAGACCGTCTGTCTCAGACCGTCTGTCTCAGACCGTCTGTCTCAGACCGTCTGTCTCAGACCGTCTGTCTCAGACCGGCTGTCTCAGACCGTCTGTCTCAGACCGTCTGTCTCAGACCGTCCGTCTCAGACCGTCCGTCTCAGACCGTCTGTCTCAGACCGTCTGTCTCAGACCGTCTGTCTCAGACCGTCTGTCTCAGACCGTCTGTCTCAGACCGTCTGTCTCAGACCGTCTGTCTCAGACCGTATGTCTCAGACCGTCTGTCTCAGACCGTCCGTCTCAGACCGTCTGTCTCAGAACGTCTATCTCGTCCCGTCGGTCTCAGACCGTCTGTCTCAGAACGTCTGTCTCAGACCGTCTGTCTCAGACCGTCTGTCTCAGACCGTCTGTCTCAGACCGTCTGCCTCAGACCGTCTGTCTCAGACCGTCTGTCTCAGAACGTCTATCTCGTCCCGTCGGTCTCAGACCGTCTGTCTCAGAACGTCTATCTCGTCCCGTCGGTCTCAGACCGTCTGTCTCAGAACGTCTATCTCGTCCCGTCGGTCTCAGACCGTCTGTCTCAGACCGTCTGTCTCAGACCAGCTATCTCAGACCGTCTGTCTCAGACCGTCTGTCTCAGACCGTCTGTCTTAGACCGTCTGTCTCACACCGTCTGTCTCAGACCGTCTGTCTCAGACCGTCTGTCTCAGACCGTCTGTCTCAGACCGTCTGTCTCAGACCGTCTGTCTGAGAACGTCTATCTCGTCCCGTCGGTCTCAGGCCGTCTGTCTCAGACCAGCTGTCTCAGAACGTCTGTCACAGACTGTCTGTCTCAGACCGTCTGCTCAGACCGTCTGTCTCAGACCGTCTGTCTCAGAACTTCCGTCTCAGACCGTCTGATTCAGACGGTCTGTCTCAGAACTTCCGTCTCAGACCGTCTGATTCAGACGGTCTGTCTCAGAACGTCTGTCACAGACTGTCTGTTTCAGACCGTCTGTCTCAGACCGTCTGTCTGAGACCGTCTGTCCCAGACCGTCTGTCTCAGACCGTCTGCCTCAGACCGTCCGTCTCAGACCGTCCGTCTCAGACCGTCCGTCTCAGACCGTCGGTCTCAGACCGTCTGTCTCAGACCGTCTGTCTCAGACCGTCTGTCTCAGACCAGCTATCTCAGACCGTCCGTCTCAGACCGTCCGTCTCAGACCGTCCGTCTCAGACCGTCCGTCTCAGACCGTCCGTCTCAGACCGTCGGTCTCAGACCGTCTGTCTCAGACCGTCTGTCTCAGACCGTCTGTCTCAGACCGTCTGTCTCAGAACGTCTATCTCGTCCCGTCGGTCTCAGACCGTCTGTGTCAGACCAGCTGTCTCAGACCGTCTGTCTCAGACCGTCTGCCTCAGACCGTCTGTTCCATACCGTCTGTCTCACACCGTCTGCCTCAGACCGTCTGTCTTAGACCGTCTGTCTCATACCGTCTGTCTCATACCGTCTGTCTCAGACCGTCTATCTCGTCCCGTCGGTCTTAGACCGTCTGTCTCACACCAGCTGTCTCAGACCGTCTGTCTCAGACCAGCTGTCTCAGACCGTCTGTATCAGACCGTCTATCTCGTCCCGTCTGTCTCAGAACTTCCGTCTCAGACCGTCTGATTCAGCTGTCTCAGAACGTCTGTCACAGACTGTCTGTTTCAGACCGTCTGTCTCAGACCGTCTGTCTGAGACCGTCTGTCTCAGACCGTCTGTCTCACACCGTCTGTCTCAGACCGTCTGTCTCAGACCGTCTGTCTCAGACCGTCTGTCTCAGACCGTCTGTCTCAGACCGTCTGTCTCAGACCGTCTGTCTCAGACCGTCTGTCTCAGACCGTCTGTCTCAGACCGTCTGTCTCAGACCGTCTGCCTCAGACCGTCTGTTTCATACCGTCTGTCTCACACCGTCTGCCTCAGACCGTCTGTCTTAGACCGTCTGTCTCATACCGTCTGTCTCATACCGTCTGTCTCAGACCGTCTATCTCGTCCCGTCGGTCTTAGACCGTCTGTCTCACACCAGCTGTCTCAGACTGTCTGTCTCAGACCGTCTGTCTCAGACCGTCTGTCTGAGACCGTCTGTCTCAGACCGTCTGTCTCACACCGTCTGTCTCAGACCGTCTGTCTCAGACCGTCTGTCTCAGACCGTCTGTCTCAGACCGGCTGTCTCAGACCGTCTGTCTCAGACCGTCTGTCTCAGACCGTCTGTCTCAGACCGTCTGTCTCCGACCGTCTGTCTCAGACCGTCTGTCTCAGACCGTCTGTCTCAGACCGTCTGTCTCAGACCGTCTGTCTCAGACCGTCTGTCTCAGACCGTCTGTCTCAGACCGTCTGTCTCAGACCGTCTGTCTCAGACCGTCTGTCTCAGACCGTCTGTCTCACACCGCCTGTCTCAGACCGTCTGTCTCACACCGTCTGTCTCAGACCGTCTGTCTCAGACCGTCCGTCTCAGACCGTCCGTCTCAGACCGTCTGTCTCAGACCGTCTGTCTCAGACCGTCTGTCTCAGACCGTCTGTCTCAGACCGTCTGTCTCAGACCGTCTGTCTCAGAACGTCTATCTCGTCCCGTCGGTCTCAGACCGTCTGTCTCAGAACGTCTGTCTCCGACCGTCTGTCTCAGACCGTCCGTCTCAGACCGTCTGTCTCAGACCGTCTGTCTCAGACCGTCTGCCTCAGACCGTCTGTCTCAGACCGTCTGTCTCAGAACGTCTATCTCGTCCCGTCGGTCTCAGACCGTCTGTCTCAGAACGTCTATCTCGTCCCGTCGGTCTCAGACCGTCTGTCTCAGAACGTCTATCTCGTCCCGTCGGTCTCAGACCGTCTGTCTCAGACCGTCTGTCTCAGACCAGCTATCTCAGACCGTCTGTCTCAGACCGTCTGTCTCAGACCGTCTGTCTCAGACCGTCTGTCTCAGACCGTCTGTCTTAGACCGTCTGTCTCACACCGTCTGTCTCAGACCGTCTGTCTCAGACCGTCTGTCTCAGACCGTCTGTCTCAGAACGTCTATCTCGTCCCGTCGGTCTCAGGCCGTCTGTCTCAGACCAGCTGTCTCAGAACGTCTGTCACAGACTGTCTGTCTCAGACCGTCTGCTCAGACCGTCTGTCTCAGACCGTCTGTCACAGACTGTCTGTCTCAGACCGTCTGTCTCAGACCGTCTGTCTGAGACCGTCTGTCTCAGACCGTCTGTCTCACACCGTCTGTCTCAGACCGTCCGTCCCAGACCGTCCGTCTCAGACCGTCCGTCTCATACCGTCCGTCTCAGACCGTCCGTCTCAGACCGTCCGTCTCAGACCGTCCGTCTCAGACCGTCCGTCTCAGACCGTCTGTCTCAGACCGTCTGTCTCAGACCGTCTGTCTCAGACCGTCTGTCTCAGAACGTCTATCTCGTCCCGTCGGTCTCAGACCGTCTGTGTCAGACCAGCTGTCTCAGACCGTCTGTCTCAGACCGTCTGCCTCAGACCGTCCGTCTCAGACCGTCCGTCTCAGACCGTCTGTCTCAGACCGTCTGTCTCAGACCGTCTGTCTCAGACCGTCTGTCTCAGACCGTCTGTCTCAGACCGTCTGTCTCAGAACGTCTATCTCGTCCCGTCGGTCTCAGACCGTCTGTCTCAGAACGTCTGTCTCAGACCGTCTGTCTCAGACCGTCTGTCTCAGACCGTCTGTCTCAGACCGTCTGTCTCAGACCGTCTGCCTCAGACCGTCTGTCTCAGACCGTCTGTCTCAGAACGTCTATCTCGTCCCGTCGGTCTCAGACCGTCTGTCTCAGAACGTCTATCTCGTCCCGTCGGTCTCAGACCGTCTGTCTCAGACCGTCTATCTCGTCCCGTCGGTCTCAGACCGTCTGTCTCAGACCGTCTGTCTCAGACCAGCTATCTCAGACCGTCTGTCTCAGACCGTCTGCCTCAGACCGTCTGTCTCAGACCGTCTGTCTCAGAACGTCTATCTCGTCCCGTCGGTCTCAGACCGTCTGTCTCAGAACGTCTATCTCGTCCCGTCGGTCTCAGACCGTCTGTCTCAGAACGTCTATCTCGTCCCGTCGGTCTCAGACCGTCTGTCTCAGACCGTCTGTCTCAGACCAGCTATCTCAGACCGTCTGTCTCAGACCGTCTGTCTCAGACCGTCTGTCTTAGACCGTCTGTCTCACACCGTCTGTCTCAGACCGTCTGTCTCAGACCGTCTGTCTCCGACCGTCTGTCTCAGACCGTCTGTCTCAGACCGTCTGTCTCAGACCGTCTGTCTCAGACCGTCTGTCTCAGACCGTCTGTCTCAGACCGTCTGTCTCAGACCGTCTGTCTCAGACCGTCTGTCTCAGACCGTCTGTCTCACACCGCCTGTCTCAGACCGTCTGTCTCACACCGTCTGTCTCAGACCGTCTGTCTCAGACCGTCCGTCTCAGACCGTCCGTCTCAGACCGTCTGTCTCAGACCGTCTGTCTCAGACCGTCTGTCTCAGACCGTCTGTCTCAGACCGTCTGTCTCAGACCGTCTGTCTCAGAACGTCTATCTCGTCCCGTCGGTCTCAGACCGTCTGTCTCAGAACGTCTGTCTCCGACCGTCTGTCTCAGACCGTCCGTCTCAGACCGTCTGTCTCAGACCGTCTGTCTCAGACCGTCTGCCTCAGACCGTCTGTCTCAGACCGTCTGTCTCAGAACGTCTATCTCGTCCCGTCGGTCTCAGACCGTCTGTCTCAGAACGTCTATCTCGTCCCGTCGGTCTCAGACCGTCTGTCTCAGAACGTCTATCTCGTCCCGTCGGTCTCAGACCGTCTGTCTCAGACCGTCTGTCTCAGACCAGCTATCTCAGACCGTCTGTCTCAGACCGTCTGTCTCAGACCGTCTGTCTCAGACCGTCTGTCTTAGACCGTCTGTCTCACACCGTCTGTCTCAGACCGTCTGTCTCAGACCGTCTGTCTCAGACCGTCTGTCTCAGAACGTCTATCTCGTCCCGTCGGTCTCAGACCGTCTGTCTCAGAACGTCTATCTCGTCCCGTCGGTCTCAGACCGTCTGTCTCAGACCGTCTATCTCGTCCCGTCGGTCTCAGACCGTCTGTCTCAGACCGTCTGTCTCAGACCAGCTATCTCAGACCGTCTGTCTCAGACCGTCTGTCTCAGACCGTCTGTCTCAGACCGTCTGTCTTAGACCGTCTGTCTCACACCGTCTGTCTCAGACCGTCTGTCTCAGACCGTCTGTCTCAGAACGTCTATCTCGTCCCGTCGGTCTCAGGCCGTCTGTCTCAGACCAGCTGTCTCAGAACGTCTGTCACAGACTGTCTGTCTCAGACCGTCTGTCACAGACTGTCTGTCTCAGACCGTCTGCTCAGACCGTCTGTCTCAGACCGTCTGTCACAGACTGTCTGTCTCAGACCGCCTGTCTCAGACCGTCTGTCTGAGACCGTCTGTCCCAGACCGTCTGTCTCACACCGTCTGTCTCAGACCGTCTGTCTCAGACCGTCCGTCTCAGACCGTCCGTCTCAGACCGTCCGTCTCAGACCGTCCGTCTCAGACCGTCCGTCTCAGACCGTCCGTCTCAGACCGTCCGTCTCAGACCGTCCGTCTCAGACCGTCCGTCTCAGACCGTCCGTCTCAGACCGTCGGTCTCAGACCGTCTGTCTCAGACCGTCTGTCTCAGACCGTCTGTCTCAGACCGTCTGTCTCAGAACGTCTATCTCGTCCCGTCGGTCTCAGACCGTCTGTGTCAGACCAGCTGTCTCAGACCGTCTGTCTCAGACCGTCTGCCTCAGACCGTCTGTTTCATACCGTCTGTCTCACACCGTCTGCCTCAGACCGTCTGTCTTAGACCGTCTGTCTCATACCGTCTGTCTCATACCGTCTGTCTCAGACCGTCTATCTCGTCCCGTCGGTCTTAGACCGTCTGTCTCACACCAGCTGTCTCAGACCGTCTGTCTCAGACCAGCTGTCTCAGACCGTCTGTATCAGACCGTCTATCTCGTCCCGTCTGTCTCAGAACTTCCGTCTCAGACCGTCTGATTCAGACGGTCTGTCTCAGAACGTCTGTCACAGACTGTCTGTTTCAGACCGTCTGTCTCAGACCGTCTGTCTGAGACCGTCTGTCTCAGACCGTCTGTCTCACACCGTCTGTCTCAGACCGTCTGTCTCAGACCGTCTGTCTCAGACCGTCTGTCTCAGACCGTCTGTCTCAGACCGTCTGTCTCAGACCGTCTGTCTCAGACCGTCTGTCTCAGACCGTCTGTCTCAGACCGTCTGTCTCAGACCGTCTGTCTCAGACCGGCTGTCTCAGACCGTCTGTCTCAGACCGTCTGTCTCAGACCGTCCGTCTCAGACCGTCCGTCTCAGACCGTCTGTCTCAGACCGTCTGTCTCAGACCGTCTGTCTCAGACCGTCTGTCTCAGACCGTCTGTCTCAGACCGTATGTCTCAGACCGTCTGTCTCAGACCGTCCGTCTCAGACCGTCTGTCTCAGAACGTCTATCTCGTCCCGTCGGTATCAGACCGTCTGTCTCAGAACGTCTGTCTCAGACCGTCTGTCTCAGACCGTCTGTCTCAGACCGTCTGTCTCAGACCGTCTGTCTCAGACCGTCTGCCTCAGACCGTCTGTCTCAGACCGTCTGTCTCAGAACGTCTATCTCGTCCCGTCGGTCTCAGACCGTCTGTCTCAGAACGTCTATCTCGTCCCGTCGGTCTCAGACCGTCTGTCTCAGAACGTCTATCTCGTCCCGTCGGTCTCAGACCGTCTGTCTCAGACCGTCTGTCTCAGACCAGCTATCTCAGACCGTCTGTCTCAGACCGTCTGTCTCAGACCGTCTGTCTTAGACCGTCTGTCTCACACCGTCTGTCTCAGACCGTCTGTCTCAGACCGTCTGTCTCAGACCGTCTGTCTCAGACCGTCTGTCTCAGACCGTCTGTCTCAGACCGTCTGTCTCAGACCGTCTGTCTCAGACCGTCTGTCTCAGACCGTCTGTCTCAGACCGTCTGTCTCAGACCGTCTGTCTCAGACCGTCTGTCTCAGACCGTCTGTCTCAGACCGTCTGTCTCACACCGCCTGTCTCAGACCGTCTGTCTCACACCGTCTGTCTCAGACCGTCCGTCTCAGACCGTCCGTCTCAGACCGTCCGTCTCAGACCGTCTGTCTCAGACCGTCTGTCTCAGACCGTCTGTCTCAGACCGTCTGTCTCAGACCGTCTGTCTCAGACCGTCTGTCTCAGAACGTCTATCTCGTCCCGTCGGTCTCAGACCGTCTGTCTCAGAACGTCTGTCTCCGACCGTCTGTCTCAGACCGTCCGTCTCAGACCGTCTGTCTCAGACCGTCTGTCTCAGACCGTCTGCCTCAGACCGTCTGTCTCAGACCGTCTGTCTCAGAACGTCTATCTCGTCCCGTCGGTCTCAGACCGTCTGTCTCAGAACGTCTATCTCGTCCCGTCGGTCTCAGACCGTCTGTCTCAGAACGTCTATCTCGTCCCGTCGGTCTCAGACCGTCTGTCTCAGACCGTCTGTCTCAGACCAGCTATCTCAGACCGTCTGTCTCAGACCGTCTGTCTCAGACCGTCTGTCTCAGACCGTCTGTCTCAGACCGTCTGTCTTAGACCGTCTGTCTCACACCGTCTGTCACAGACTGTCTGTCTCAGACCGTCTGCTCAGACCGTCTGTCTCAGACCGTCTGTCACAGACTGTCTGTCTCAGACCGTCTGTCTCAGACCGTCTGTCTGAGACCGTCTGTCTCAGACCGTCTGTCTCACACCGTCTGTCTCAGACCGTCCGTCCCAGACCGTCCGTCTCAGACCGTCCGTCTCATACCGTCCGTCTCAGACCGTCCGTCTCAGACCGTCCGTCTCAGACCGTCCGTCTCAGACCGTCCGTCTCAGACCGTCCGTCTCAGACCGTCCGTCTCAGACCGTCCGTCTCAGACCGTCTGTCTCAGACCGTCTGTCTCAGACCGTCTGTCTCAGACCGTCTGTCTCAGAACGTCTATCTCGTCCCGTCGGTCTCAGACCGTCTGTGTCAGACCAGCTGTCTCAGACCGTCTGTCTCAGACCGTCTGCCTCAGACCGTCCGTCTCAGACCGTCCGTCTCAGACCGTCTGTCTCAGACCGTCTGTCTCAGACCGTCTGTCTCAGACCGTCTGTCTCAGACCGTCTGTCTCAGACCGTCTGTCTCAGACCGTCTGTCTCAGAACGTCTATCTCGTCCCGTCGGTCTCAGACCGTCTGTCTCAGAACGTCTGTCTCAGACCGTCTGTCTCAGACCGTCTGTCTCAGACCGTCTGTCTCAGACCGTCTGTCTCAGACCGTCTGCCTCAGACCGTCTGTCTCAGACCGTCTGTCTCAGAACGTCTATCTCGTCCCGTCGGTCTCAGACCGTCTGTCTCAGAACGTCTATCTCGTCCCGTCGGTCTCAGACCGTCTGTCTCAGACCGTCTATCTCGTCCCGTCGGTCTCAGACCGTCTGTCTCAGACCGTCTGTCTCAGACCAGCTATCTCAGACCGTCTGTCTCAGACCGTCTGTCTCAGACCGTCTGTCTCAGACCGTCTGTCTTAGACCGTCTGTCTCACACCGTCTGTCTCAGACCGTCTGTCTCAGACCGTCTGTCTCAGAACGTCTATCTCGTCCCGTCGGTCTCAGGCCGTCTGTCTCAGACCAGCTGTCTCAGAACGTCTGTCACAGACTGTCTGTCTCGGACCGTCTGTCACAGACTGTCTGTCTCAGACCGTCTGCTCAGACCGTCTGTCTCAGACCGTCTGTCACAGACCGTCTGTCTCAGACCGCCTGTCTCAGACCGTCTGTCTGAGACCGTCTGTCCCAGACCGTCTGTCTCACACCGTCTGTCTCAGACCGTCTGTCTCAGACCGTCCGTCTCAGACCGTCCGTCTCAGACCGTCCGTCTCAGACCGTCCGTCTCAGACCGTCCGTCTCAGACCGTCCGTCTCAGACCGTCCGTCTCAGACCGTCCGTCTCAGACCGTCCGTCTCAGACCGTCCGTCTCAGACCGTCGGTCTCAGACCGTCTGTCTCAGACCGTCTGTCTCAGACCGTCTGTCTCAGACCGTCTGTCTCAGACCGTCTGTCTCAGAACGTCTATCTCGTCCCGTCGGTCTCAGACCGTCTGTGTCAGACCAGCTGTCTCAGACCGTCTGTCTCAGACCGTCTGCCTCAGACCGTCTGTTTCATACCGTCTGTCTCACACCGTCTGCCTCAGACCGTCTGTCTTAGACCGTCTGTCTCATACCGTCTGTCTCATACCGTCTGTCTCAGACCGTCTATCTCGTCCCGTCGGTCTTAGACCGTCTGTCTCACACCAGCTGTCTCAGACCGTCTGTCTCAGACCAGCTGTCTCAGACCGTCTGTATCAGACCGTCTATCTCGTCCCGTCTGTCTCAGAACTTCCGTCTCAGACCGTCTGATTCAGACGGTCTGTCTCAGAACGTCTGTCACAGACTGTCTGTTTCAGACCGTCTGTCTCAGACCGTCTGTCTGAGACCGTCTGTCTCAGACCGTCTGTCTCACACCGTCTGTCTCAGACCGTCTGTCTCAGACCGTCTGTCTCAGACCGTCTGTCTCAGACCGTCTGTCTCAGACCGTCTGTCTCAGACCGTCTGTCTCAGACCGTCTGTCTCAGACCGTCTGTCTCAGACCGTCTGTCTCAGACCGGCTGTCTCAGACCGTCTGTCTCAGACCGTCTGTCTCAGACCGTCCGTCTCAGACCGTCCGTCTCAGACCGTCTGTCTCAGACCGTCTGTCTCAGACCGTCTGTCTCAGACCGTCTGTCTCAGACCGTCTGTCTCAGACCGTATGTCTCAGACCGTCTGTCTCAGACCGTCCGTCTCAGACCGTCTGTCTCAGAACGTCTATCTCGTCCCGTCGGTATCAGACCGTCTGTCTCAGAACGTCTGTCTCAGACCGTCTGTCTCAGACCGTCTGTCTCAGACCGTCTGTCTCAGACCGTCTGCCTCAGACCGTCTGTCTCAGACCGTCTGTCTCAGAACGTCTATCTCGTCCCGTCGGTCTCAGACCGTCTGTCTCAGAACGTCTATCTCGTCCCGTCGGTCTCAGACCGTCTGTCTCAGAACGTCTATCTCGTCCCGTCGGTCTCAGACCGTCTGTCTCAGACCGTCTGTCTCAGACCAGCTATCTCAGACCGTCTGTCTCAGACCGTCTGTCTCAGACCGTCTGTCTTAGACCGTCTGTCTCACACCGTCTGTCTCAGACCGTCTGTCTCAGACCGTCTGTCTCAGACCGTCTGTCTCAGACCGTCTGTCTCAGACCGTCTGTCTCAGACCGTCTGTCTCAGACCGTCTGTCTCAGACCGTCTGTCTCAGACCGTCTGTCTCAGACCGTCTGTCTCAGACCGTCTGTCTCAGAACGTCTATCTCGTCCCGTCGGTCTCAGACCGTCTGTCTCAGAACGTCTATCTCGTCCCGTCGGTCTCAGACCGTCTGTCTCAGAACGTCTATCTCGTCCCGTCGGTCTCAGGCCGTCTGTCTCAGACCAGCTGTCTCAGAACGTCTGTCACAGACTGTCTGTCTCAGACCGTCTGCTCAGACCGTCTGTCTCAGACCGTCTGTCTCAGAACTTCCGTCTCAGACCGTCTGATTCAGACGGTCTGTCTCAGAACTTCCGTCTCAGACCGTCTGATTCAGACGGTCTGTCTCAGAACGTCTGTCACAGACTGTCTGTTTCAGACCGTCTGTCTCAGACCGTCTGTCTGAGACCGTCTGTCTCAGACCGTCTGTCTCACACCGTCTGTCTCAGACCGTCTGTCTCACACCGTCTGTCTCAGACCGTCTGTCTCAGACCGTCTGTCTCAGACCGTCTGTCTCAGACCGTCTGTCTCAGACCGGCTGTCTCAGACCGTCTGTCTCAGACCGTCTGTCTCAGACCGTCTGTCTCAGACCGTCTGTCTCCGACCGTCTGTCTCAGACCGTCTGTCTCAGACCGTCTGTCTCAGACCGTCTGTCTCAGACCGTCTGTCTCAGACCGTCTGTCTCAGACCGTCTGTCTCAGACCGTCTGTCTCAGACCGTCTGTCTCAGACCGTCTGTCTCAGACCGTCTGTCTCACACCGCCTGTCTCAGACCGTCTGTCTCACACCGTCTGTCTCAGACCGTCTGTCTCAGACCGTCCGTCTCAGACCGTCCGTCTCAGACCGTCTGTCTCAGACCGTCTGTCTCAGACCGTCTGTCTCAGACCGTCTGTCTCAGACCGTCTGTCTCAGACCGTCTGTCTCAGAACGTCTATCTCGTCCCGTCGGTCTCAGACCGTCTGTCTCAGAACGTCTGTCTCCGACCGTCTGTCTCAGACCGTCTGTCTCAGACCGTCTGTCTCAGACCGTCTGTCTCAGACCGTCTGCCTCAGACCGTCTGTCTCAGACCGTCTGTCTCAGAACGTCTATCTCGTCCCGTCGGTCTCAGACCGTCTGTCTCAGAACGTCTGTCTCCGACCGTCTGTCTCAGACCGTCTGTCTCAGACCGTCTGTCTCAGACCGTCTGTCTCATACCGTCTGTCTCATACCGTCTGTCTCAGACCGTCTATCTCGTCCCGTCGGTCTTAGACCGTCTGTCTCACACCAGCTGTCTCAGACCGTCTGTCTCAGACCAGCTGTCTCAGACCGTCTGTATCAGACCGTCTATCTCGTCCCGTCTGTCTCAGAACTTCCGTCTCAGACCGTCTGATTCAGACGGTCTGTCTCAGAACGTCTGTCACAGACTGTCTGTTTCAGACCGTCTGTCTCAGACCGTCTGTCTGAGACCGTCTGTCTCAGACCGTCTGTCTCACACCGTCTGTCTCAGACCGTCTGTCTCAGACCGTCTGTCTCAGACCGTCTGTCTCAGACCGTCTGTCTCAGACCGTCTGTCTCAGACCGTCTGTCTCAGACCGTCTGTCTCAGACCGTCTGTCTCAGACCGTCTGTCTCAGACCGGCTGTCTCAGACCGTCTGTCTCAGACCGTCTGTCTCAGACCGTCCGTCTCAGACCGTCCGTCTCAGACCGTCTGTCTCAGACCGTCTGTCTCAGACCGTCTGTCTCAGACCGTCTGTCTCAGACCGTCTGTCTCAGACCGTATGTCTCAGACCGTCTGTCTCAGACCGTCCGTCTCAGACCGTCTGTCTCAGAACGTCTATCTCGTCCCGTCGGTATCAGACCGTCTGTCTCAGAACGTCTGTCTCAGACCGTCTGTCTCAGACCGTCTGTCTCAGACCGTCTGTCTCAGACCGTCTGCCTCAGACCGTCTGTCTCAGACCGTCTGTCTCAGAACGTCTATCTCGTCCCGTCGGTCTCAGACCGTCTGTCTCAGAACGTCTATCTCGTCCCGTCGGTCTCAGACCGTCTGTCTCAGAACGTCTATCTCGTCCCGTCGGTCTCAGACCGTCTGTCTCAGACCGTCTGTCTCAGACCAGCTATCTCAGACCGTCTGTCTCAGACCGTCTGTCTCAGACCGTCTGTCTTAGACCGTCTGTCTCACACCGTCTGTCTCAGACCGTCTGTCTCAGACCGTCTGTCTCAGACCGTCTGTCTCAGACCGTCTGTCTCAGACCGTCTGTCTCAGACCGTCTGTCTCAGACCGTCTGTCTCAGACCGTCTGTCTCACACCGTCTGTCTCAGACCGTCTGTCTCAGACCGCCTGTCTCAGACCGTCTGTCTCAGACCGTCTGTCTCAGACCGTCTGTCTCAGACCGTCTGTCTCAGACCGTCTGTCTCAGAACGTCTATCTCGTCCCGTCGGTCTCAGACCGTCTGTCTCAGAACGTCTATCTCGTCCCGTCGGTCTCAGACCGTCTGTCTCAGAACGTCTATCTCGTCCCGTCGGTCTCAGACCGTCTGTCTCAGAACGTCTATCTCGTCCCGTCGGTCTCAGGCCGTCTGTCTCAGACCAGCTGTCTCAGAACGTCTGTCACAGACTGTCTGTCTCAGACCGTCTGCTCAGACCGTCTGTCTCAGACCGTCTGTCTCAGAACTTCCGTCTCAGACCGTCTGATTCAGACGGTCTGTCTCAGAACTTCCGTCTCAGACCGTCTGATTCAGACGGTCTGTCTCAGAACGTCTGTCACAGACTGTCTGTTTCAGACCGTCTGTCTCAGACCGTCTGTCTGAGACCGTCTGTCTCAGACCGTCTGTCTCACACCGTCTGTCTCAGACCGTCTGTCTCAGACCGTCTGTCTCAGACCGTCTGTCTCAGACCGTCTGTCTCAGACCGTCTGTCTCAGACCGTCTGTCTCAGACCGTCTGTCTCAGACCGTCTGTCTCAGACCGTCCGTCTCAGACCGTCCGTCTCAGACCGTCTGTCTCAGACCGTCTGTCTCAGACCGTCTGTCTCAGACCGTCTGTCTCAGACCGTCTGTCTCAGACCGTCTGTCTCAGACCGTATGTCTCAGACCGTCTGTCTCAGACCGTCCGTCTCAGACCGTCTGTCTCAGAACGTCTATCTCGTCCCGTCTGTCTCAGACCGTCTGTCTCAGAACGTCTATCTCGTCCCGTCGGTCTCAGACCGTCTGTCTCAGAACGTCTGTCTCAGACCGTCTGTCTCAGACCGTCTGTCTCAGACCGTCTGTCTCAGACCGTCTGCCTCAGACCGTCTGTCTCAGACCGTCTGTCTCAGACCGTCTGTCTCAGAACGTCTATCTCGTCCCGTCGGTCTCAGACCGTCTGTCTCAGAACGTCTATCTCGTCCCGTCGGTCTCAGACCGTCTGTCTCAGAACGTCTATCTCGTCCCGTCGGTCTCAGACCGTCTGTCTCAGACCGTCTGTCTCAGACCAGCTATCTCAGACCGTCTGTCTCAGACCGTCTGTCTCAGACCGTCTGTCTTAGACCGTCTGTCTCACACCGTCTGTCTCAGACCGTCTGTCTCAGACCGTCTGTCTCAGACCGTCTGTCTCAGACCGTCTGTCTCAGACCGTCTGTCTGAGAACGTCTATCTCGTCCCGTCGGTCTCAGGCCGTCTGTCTCAGACCAGCTGTCTCAGAACGTCTGTCACAGACTGTCTGTCTCAGACCGTCTGCTCAGACCGTCTGTCTCAGACCGTCTGTCTCAGAACTTCCGTCTCAGACCGTCTGATTCAGACGGTCTGTCTCAGAACTTCCGTCTCAGACCGTCTGATTCAGACGGTCTGTCTCAGAACGTCTGTCACAGACTGTCTGTTTCAGACCGTCTGTCTCAGACCGTCTGTCTGAGACCGTCTGTCCCAGACCGTCTGTCTCAGACCGTCTGCCTCAGACCGTCTGTTTCATACCGTCTGTCTCACACCGTCTGCCTCAGACCGTCTGTCTTAGACCGTCTGTCTCATACCGTCTGTCTCATACCGTCTGTCTCAGACCGTCTATCTCGTCCCGTCGGTCTTAGACCGTCTGTCTCACACCAGCTGTCTCAGACTGTCTGTCTCAGACCGTCTGTCTCAGACCGTCTGTCTGAGACCGTCTGTCTCAGACCGTCTGTCTCACACCGTCTGTCTCAGACCGTCTGTCTCAGACCGTCTGTCTCAGACCGTCTGTCTCAGACCGTCTGTCTCAGACCGGCTGTCTCAGACCGTCTGTCTCAGACCGTCTGTCTCAGACCGTCTGTCTCAGACCGTCTGTCTCCGACCGTCTGTCTCAGACCGTCTGTCTCAGACCGTCTGTCTCAGACCGTCTGTCTCAGACCGTCTGTCTCAGACCGTCTGTCTCAGACCGTCTGTCTCAGACCGTCTGTCTCAGACCGTCTGTCTCAGACCGTCTGTCTCAGACCGTCTGTCTCACACCGCCTGTCTCAGACCGTCTGTCTCACACCGTCTGTCTCAGACCGTCTGTCTCAGACCGTCCGTCTCAGACCGTCCGTCTCAGACCGTCTGTCTCAGACCGTCTGTCTCAGACCGTCTGTCTCAGACCGTCTGTCTCAGACCGTCTGTCTCAGACCGTCTGTCTCAGAACGTCTATCTCGTCCCGTCGGTCTCAGACCGTCTGTCTCAGAACGTCTGTCTCCGACCGTCTGTCTCAGACCGTCTGTCTCAGACCGTCTGTCTCAGACCGTCTGTCTCAGACCGTCTGCCTCAGACCGTCTGTCTCAGACCGTCTGTCTCAGAACGTCTATCTCGTCCCGTCGGTCTCAGACCGTCTGTCTCAGAACGTCTATCTCGTCCCGTCGGTCTCAGACCGTCTGTCTCAGACCGTCTGTCTCAGACCAGCTATCTCAGACCGTCTGTCTCAGACCGTCTGTCTCAGACCGTCTGTCTCAGACCGTCTGTCTTAGACCGTCTGTCTCACACCGTCTGTCTCAGACCGTCTGTCTCAGACCGTCTGTCTCAGACCGTCTGTCTCAGAACGTCTATCTCGTCCCGTCGGTCTCAGGCCGTCTGTCTCAGACCAGCTGTCTCAGAACGTCTGTCACAGACTGTCTGTCTCAGACCGTCTGCTCAGACCGTCTGTCTCAGACCGTCTGTCACAGACTGTCTGTCTCAGACCGTCTGTCTCAGACCGTCTGTCTGAGACCGTCTGTCTCAGACCGTCTGTCTCACACCGTCTGTCTCAGACCGTCCGTCCCAGACCGTCCGTCTCAGACCGTCCGTCTCATACCGTCCGTCTCAGACCGTCCGTCTCAGACCGTCCGTCTCAGACCGTCCGTCTCAGACCGTCCGTCTCAGACCGTCCGTCTCAGACCGTCTGTCTCAGACCGTCTGTCTCAGACCGTCTGTCTCAGAACGTCTATCTCGTCCCGTCGGTCTCAGACCGTCTGTGTCAGACCAGCTGTCTCAGACCGTCTGTCTCAGACCGTCTGCCTCAGACCGTCCGTCTCAGACCGTCCGTCTCAGACCGTCTGTCTCAGACCGTCTGTCTCAGACCGTCTGTCTCAGACCGTCTGTCTCAGACCGTCTGTCTCAGACCGTCTGTCTCAGACCGTCTGTCTCAGAACGTCTATCTCGTCCCGTCGGTCTCAGACCGTCTGTCTCAGAACGTCTGTCTCAGACCGTCTGTCTCAGACCGTCTGTCTCAGACCGTCTGTCTCAGACCGTCTGTCTCAGACCGTCTGCCTCAGACCGTCTGTCTCAGACCGTCTGTCTCAGAACGTCTATCTCGTCCCGTCGGTCTCAGACCGTCTGTCTCAGAACGTCTATCTCGTCCCGTCGGTCTCAGACCGTCTGTCTCAGACCGTCTATCTCGTCCCGTCGGTCTCAGACCGTCTGTCTCAGACCGTCTGTCTCAGACCAGCTATCTCAGACCGTCTGTCTCAGACCGTCTGTCTCAGACCGTCTGTCTCAGACCGTCTGTCTTAGACCGTCTGTCTCACACCGTCTGTCTCAGACCGTCTGTCTCAGACCGTCTGTCTCAGAACGTCTATCTCGTCCCGTCGGTCTCAGGCCGTCTGTCTCAGACCAGCTGTCTCAGAACGTCTGTCACAGACTGTCTGTCTCAGACCGTCTGTCACAGACTGTCTGTCTCAGACCGTCGGTCTCAGACCGTCTGTGTCAGACCAGCTGTCTCAGACCGTCTGTCTCAGACCGTCTGCCTCAGACCGTCCGTCTCAGACCGTCCGTCTCAGACCGTCTGTCTCAGACCGTCTGTCTCAGACCGTCTGTCTCAGACCGTCTGTCTCAGACCGTCTGTCTCAGACCGTCTGTCTCAGAACGTCTATCTCGTCCCGTCGGTCTCAGACCGTCTGTCTCAGAACGTCTGTCTCAGACCGTCTGTCTCAGACCGTCTGTCTCAGACCGTCTGTCTCAGACCGTCTGTCTCAGACCGTCTGCCTCAGACCGTCTGTCTCAGACCGTCTGTCTCAGAACGTCTATCTCGTCCCGTCGGTCTCAGACCGTCTGTCTCAGAACGTCTATCTCGTCCCGTCGGTCTCAGACCGTCTGTCTCAGACCGTCTATCTCGTCCCGTCGGTCTCAGACCGTCTGTCTCAGACCGTCTGTCTCAGACCAGCTATCTCAGACCGTCTGTCTCAGACCGTCCGTCTCAGACCGTCCGTCTCAGACCGTCCGTCTCAGACCGTCCGTCTCAGACCGTCCGTCTCAGACCGTCCGTCTCAGACCGTCCGTCTCAGACCGTCCGTCTCAGACCGTCCGTCTCAGACCGTCGGTCTCAGACCGTCTGTCTCAGACCGTCTGTCTCAGACCGTCTGTCTCAGACCGTCTGTCTCAGACCGTCTGTCTCAGAACGTCTATCTCGTCCCGTCGGTCTCAGACCGTCTGTGTCAGACCAGCTGTCTCAGACCGTCTGTCTCAGACCGTCTGCCTCAGACCGTCTGTTTCATACCGTCTGTCTCACACCGTCTGCCTCAGACCGTCTGTCTTAGACCGTCTGTCTCATACCGTCTGTCTCATACCGTCTGTCTCAGACCGTCTATCTCGTCCCGTCGGTCTTAGACCGTCTGTCTCACACCAGCTGTCTCAGACCGTCTGTCTCAGACCAGCTGTCTCAGACCGTCTGTATCAGACCGTCTATCTCGTCCCGTCTGTCTCAGAACTTCCGTCTCAGACCGTCTGATTCAGACGGTCTGTCTCAGAACGTCTGTCACAGACTGTCTGTTTCAGACCGTCTGTCTCAGACCGTCTGTCTGAGACCGTCTGTCTCAGACCGTCTGTCTCACACCGTCTGTCTCAGACCGTCTGTCTCAGACCGTCTGTCTCAGACCGTCTGTCTCAGACCGTCTGTCTCAGACCGTCTGTCTCAGACCGTCTGTCTCAGACCGTCTGTCTCAGACCGTCTGTCTCAGACCGTCTGTCTCAGACCGTCTGTCTCAGACCGTCTGTCTCAGACCGGCTGTCTCAGACCGTCTGTCTCAGACCGTCTGTCTCAGACCGTCCGTCTCAGACCGTCCGTCTCAGACCGTCTGTCTCAGACCGTCTGTCTCAGACCGTCTGTCTCAGACCGTCTGTCTCAGACCGTCTGTCTCAGACCGTATGTCTCAGACCGTCTGTCTCAGACCGTCCGTCTCAGACCGTCTGTCTCAGAACGTCTATCTCGTCCCGTCGGTATCAGACCGTCTGTCTCAGAACGTCTGTCTCAGACCGTCTGTCTCAGACCGTCTGTCTCAGACCGTCTGTCTCAGACCGTCTGCCTCAGACCGTCTGTCTCAGACCGTCTGTCTCAGAACGTCTATCTCGTCCCGTCGGTCTCAGACCGTCTGTCTCAGAACGTCTATCTCGTCCCGTCGGTCTCAGACCGTCTGTCTCAGAACGTCTATCTCGTCCCGTCGGTCTCAGACCGTCTGTCTCAGACCGTCTGTCTCAGACCAGCTATCTCAGACCGTCTGTCTCAGACCGTCTGTCTCAGACCGTCTGTCTTAGACCGTCTGTCTCACACCGTCTGTCTCAGACCGTCTGTCTCAGACCGTCTGTCTCAGACCGTCTGTCTCAGACCGTCTGTCTCAGACCGTCTGTCTCAGACCGTCTGTCTCAGACCGTCTGTCTCACACCGTCTGTCTCAGACCGTCTGTCTCAGACCGTCTGTCTCAGACCGTCTGTCTCAGACCGTCTGTCTCAGACCGTCTGTCTCAGACCGTCTGTCTCAGAACGTCTATCTCGTCCCGTCGGTCTCAGACCGTCTGTCTCAGAACGTCTATCTCGTCCCGTCGGTCTCAGACCGTCTGTCTCAGAACGTCTATCTCGTCCCGTCGGTCTCAGGCCGTCTGTCTCAGACCAGCTGTCTCAGAACGTCTGTCACAGACTGTCTGTCTCAGACCGTCTGCTCAGACCGTCTGTCTCAGACCGTCTGTCTCAGAACTTCCGTCTCAGACCGTCTGATTCAGACGGTCTGTCTCAGAACTTCCGTCTCAGACCGTCTGATTCAGACGGTCTGTCTCAGAACGTCTGTCACAGACTGTCTGTTTCAGACCGTCTGTCTCAGACCGTCTGTCTGAGACCGTCTGTCTCAGACCGTCTGTCTCACACCGTCTGTCTCAGACCGTCTGTCTCAGACCGTCTGTCTCAGACCGTCTGTCTCAGACCGTCTGTCTCAGACCGTCTGTCTCAGACCGTCTGTCTCAGACCGTCTGTCTCAGACCGTCTGTCTCAGACCGTCTGTCTCAGACCGTCTGTCTCAGACCGTCCGTCTCAGACCGTCCGTCTCAGGCCGTCTGTCTCAGACCAGCTGTCTCAGAACGTCTGTCACAGACTGTCTGTCTCAGACCGTCTGCTCAGACCGTCTGTCTCAGACCGTCTGTCACAGACTGTCTGTCTCAGACCGTCTGTCTCAGACCGTCTGTCTGAGACCGTCTGTCTCAGACCGTCTGTCTCACACCGTCTGTCTCAGACCGTCCGTCCCAGACCGTCCGTCTCAGACCGTCCGTCTCATACCGTCCGTCTCAGACCGTCCGTCTCAGACCGTCCGTCTCAGACCGTCCGTCTCAGACCGTCCGTCTCAGACCGTCCGTCTCAGACCGTCTGTCTCAGACCGTCTGTCTCAGACCGTCTGTCTCAGACCGTCTGTCTCAGAACGTCTATCTCGTCCCGTCGGTCTCAGACCGTCTGTGTCAGACCAGCTGTCTCAGACCGTCTGTCTCAGACCGTCTGCCTCAGACCGTCCGTCTCAGACCGTCCGTCTCAGACCGTCTGTCTCAGACCGTCTGTCTCAGACCGTCTGTCTCAGACCGTCTGTCTCAGACCGTCTGTCTCAGACCGTCTGTCTCAGACCGTCTGTCTCAGAACGTCTATCTCGTCCCGTCGGTCTCAGACCGTCTGTCTCAGAACGTCTGTCTCAGACCGTCTGTCTCAGACCGTCTGTCTCAGACCGTCTGTCTCAGACCGTCTGTCTCAGACCGTCTGCCTCAGACCGTCTGTCTCAGACCGTCTGTCTCAGAACGTCTATCTCGTCCCGTCGGTCTCAGACCGTCTGTCTCAGAACGTCTATCTCGTCCCGTCGGTCTCAGACCGTCTGTCTCAGACCGTCTATCTCGTCCCGTCGGTCTCAGACCGTCTGTCTCAGACCGTCTGTCTCAGACCAGCTATCTCAGACCGTCTGTCTCAGACCGTCTGCCTCAGACCGTCTGTCTCAGACCGTCTGTCTTAGACCGTCTGTCTCACACCGTCTGTCTCAGACCGTCTGTCTCAGACCGTCTGTCTCAGAACGTCTATCTCGTCCCGTCGGTCTCAGGCCGTCTGTCTCAGACCAGCTGTCTCAGAACGTCTGTCACAGACTGTCTGTCTCAGACCGTCTGTCACAGACTGTCTGTCTCAGACCGTCTGCTCAGACCGTCTGTCTCAGACCGTCTGTCACAGACTGTCTGTCTCAGACCGCCTGTCTCAGACCGTCTGTCTGAGACCGTCTGTCCCAGACCGTCTGTCTCACACCGTCTGTCTCAGACCGTCTGTCTCAGACCGTCCGTCTCAGACCGTCCGTCTCAGACCGTCCGTCTCAGACCGTCCGTCTCAGACCGTCCGTCTCAGACCGTCCGTCTCAGACCGTCCGTCTCAGACCGTCCGTCTCAGACCGTCGGTCTCAGACCGTCTGTCTCAGACCGTCTGTCTCAGACCGTCTGTCTCAGACCGTCTGTCTCAGACCGTCTGTCTCAGAACGTCTATCTCGTCCCGTCGGTCTCAGACCGTCTGTGTCAGACCAGCTGTCTCAGACCGTCTGTCTCAGACCGTCTGCCTCAGACCGTCTGTTTCATACCGTCTGTCTCACACCGTCTGCCTCAGACCGTCTGTCTTAGACCGTCTGTCTCATACCGTCTGTCTCATACCGTCTGTCTCAGACCGTCTATCTCGTCCCGTCGGTCTTAGACCGTCTGTCTCACACCAGCTGTCTCAGACCGTCTGTCTCAGACCAGCTGTCTCAGACCGTCTGTATCAGACCGTCTATCTCGTCCCGTCTGTCTCAGAACTTCCGTCTCAGACCGTCTGATTCAGACGGTCTGTCTCAGAACGTCTGTCACAGACTGTCTGTTTCAGACCGTCTGTCTCAGACCGTCTGTCTGAGACCGTCTGTCTCAGACCGTCTGTCTCACACCGTCTGTCTCAGACCGTCTGTCTCAGACCGTCTGTCTCAGACCGTCTGTCTCAGACCGTCTGTCTCAGACCGTCTGTCTCAGACCGTCTGTCTCAGACCGTCTGTCTCAGACCGTCTGTCTCAGACCGTCTGTCTCAGACCGTCTGTCTCAGACCGGCTGTCTCAGACCGTCTGTCTCAGACCGTCTGTCTCAGACCGTCCGTCTCAGACCGTCCGTCTCAGACCGTCTGTCTCAGACCGTCTGTCTCAGACCGTCTGTCTCAGACCGTCTGTCTCAGACCGTCTGTCTCAGACCGTATGTCTCAGACCGTCTGTCTCAGACCGTCCGTCTCAGACCGTCTGTCTCAGAACGTCTATCTCGTCCCGTCGGTCTCAGACCGTCTGTCTCAGAACGTCTGTCTCAGACCGTCTGTCTCAGACCGTCTGTCTCAGACCGTCTGTCTCAGACCGTCTGCCTCAGACCGTCTGTCTCAGACCGTCTGTCTCAGAACGTCTATCTCGTCCCGTCGGTCTCAGACCGTCTGTCTCAGAACGTCTATCTCGTCCCGTCGGTCTCAGACCGTCTGTCTCAGAACGTCTATCTCGTCCCGTCGGTCTCAGACCGTCTGTCTCAGACCGTCTGTCTCAGACCAGCTATCTCAGACCGTCTGTCTCAGACCGTCTGTCTCAGACCGTCTGTCTTAGACCGTCTGTCTCACACCGTCTGTCTCAGACCGTCTGTCTCAGACCGTCTGTCTCAGACCGTCTGTCTCAGACCGTCTGTCTCAGACCGTCTGTCTCAGACCGTCTGTCTCAGAACGTCTATCTCGTCCCGTCGGTCTCAGACCGTCTGTCTCAGAACGTCTATCTCGTCCCGTCGGTCTCAGACCGTCTGTCTCAGAACGTCTATCTCGTCCCGTCGGTCTCAGGCCGTCTGTCTCAGACCAGCTGTCTCAGAACGTCTGTCACAGACTGTCTGTCTCAGACCGTCTGCTCAGACCGTCTGTCTCAGACCGTCTGTCTCAGAACTTCCGTCTCAGACCGTCTGATTCAGACGGTCTGTCTCAGAACTTCCGTCTCAGACCGTCTGATTCAGACGGTCTGTCTCAGAACGTCTGTCACAGACTGTCTGTTTCAGACCGTCTGTCTCAGACCGTCTGTCTGAGACCGTCTGTCTCAGACCGTCTGTCTCACACCGTCTGTCTCAGACCGTCTGTCTCAGACCGTCTGTCTCAGACCGTCTGTCTCAGACCGTCTGTCTCAGACCGTCTGTCTCAGACCGTCTGTCTCAGACCGTCTGTCTCAGACCGTCCGTCTCAGACCGTCCGTCTCAGACCGTCTGTCTCAGACCGTCTGTCTCAGACCGTCTGTCTCAGACCGTCTGTCTCAGACCGTCTGTCTCAGACCGTCTGTCTCAGACCGTATGTCTCAGACCGTCTGTCTCAGACCGTCCGTCTCAGACCGTCTGTCTCAGAACGTCTATCTCGTCCCGTCGGTCTCAGACCGTCTGTCTCAGAACGTCTGTCTCAGACCGTCTGTCTCAGACCGTCTGTCTCAGACCGTCTGCCTCAGACCGTCTGTCTCAGACCGTCTGTCTCAGAACGTCTATCTCGTCCCGTCGGTCTCAGACCGTCTGTCTCAGAACGTCTATCTCGTCCCGTCGGTCTCAGACCGTCTGTCTCAGACCGTCTGTCTCAGACCGTCTGTCTCAGAACGTCTATCTCGTCCCGTCGGTCTCAGGCCGTCTGTCTCAGACCAGCTGTCTCAGAACGTCTGTCACAGACTGTCTGTCTCAGACCGTCTGCTCAGACCGTCTGTCTCAGACCGTCTGTCTCAGAACTTCCGTCTCAGACCGTCTGATTCAGACGGTCTGTCTCAGAACTTCCGTCTCAGACCGTCTGATTCAGACGGTCTGTCTCAGAACGTCTGTCACAGACTGTCTGTTTCAGACCGTCTGTCTCAGACCGTCTGTCTGAGACCGTCTGTCCCAGACCGTCTGTCTCAGACCGTCTGCCTCAGACCGTCTGTTTCATACCGTCTGTCTCACACCGTCTGCCTCAGACCGTCTGTCTTAGACCGTCTGTCTCATACCGTCTGTCTCATACCGTCTGTCTCAGACCGTCTATCTCGTCCCGTCGGTCTTAGACCGTCTGTCTCACACCAGCTGTCTCAGACTGTCTGTCTCAGACCGTCTGTCTCAGACCGTCTGTCTGAGACCGTCTGTCTCAGACCGTCTGTCTCACACCGTCTGTCTCAGACCGTCTGTCTCAGACCGTCTGTCTCAGACCGTCTGTCTCAGACCGTCTGTCTCAGACCGGCTGTCTCAGACCGTCTGTCTCAGACCGTCTGTCTCAGACCGTCTGTCTCAGACCGTCTGTCTCAGACCGTCTGTCTCCGACCGTCTGTCTCAGACCGTCTGTCTCAGACCGTCTGTCTCAGACCGTCTGTCTCAGACCGTCTGTCTCAGACCGTCTGTCTCAGACCGTCTGTCTCAGACCGTCTGTCTCACACCGCCTGTCTCAGACCGTCTGTCTCACACCGTCTGTCTCAGACCGTCTGTCTCAGACCGTCCGTCTCAGACCGTCCGTCTCAGACCGTCTGTCTCAGACCGTCTGTCTCAGACCGTCTGTCTCAGACCGTCTGTCTCAGACCGTCTGTCTCAGAACGTCTATCTCGTCCCGTCGGTCTCAGACCGTCTGTCTCAGAACGTCTGTCTCCGACCGTCTGTCTCAGACCGTCTGTCTCAGACCGTCTGTCTCAGACCGTCTGTCTCAGACCGTCTGCCTCAGACCGTCTGTCTCAGACCGTCTGTCTCAGAACGTCTATCTCGTCCCGTCGGTCTCAGACCGTCTGTCTCAGAACGTCTATCTCGTCCCGTCGGTCTCAGACCGTCTGTCTCAGAACGTCTATCTCGTCCCGTCGGTCTCAGACCGTCTGTCTCAGACCAGCTATCTCAGACCGTCTGTCTCAGACCGTCTGTCTCAGACCGTCTGTCTCAGACCGTCTGTCTTAGACCGTCTGTCTCACACCGTCTGTCTCAGACCGTCTGTCTCAGACCGTCTGTCTCAGACCGTCTGTCTCAGAACGTCTATCTCGTCCCGTCGGTCTCAGGCCGTCTGTCTCAGACCAGCTGTCTCAGAACGTCTGTCACAGACTGTCTGTCTCAGACCGTCTGCTCAGACCGTCTGTCTCAGACCGTCTGTCACAGACTGTCTGTCTCAGACCGTCTGTCTCAGACCGTCTGTCTGAGACCGTCTGTCTCAGACCGTCTGTCTCACACCGTCTGTCTCAGACCGTCCGTCCCAGACCGTCCGTCTCAGACCGTCCGTCTCATACCGTCCGTCTCAGACCGTCCGTCTCAGACCGTCCGTCTCAGACCGTCCGTCTCAGACCGTCCGTCTCAGACCGTCTGTCTCAGACCGTCTGTCTCAGACCGTCTGTCTCAGACCGTCTGTCTCAGAACGTCTATCTCGTCCCGTCGGTCTCAGACCGTCTGTGTCAGACCAGCTGTCTCAGACCGTCTGTCTGAGACCGTCTGCCTCAGACCGTCCGTCTCAGACCGTCCGTCTCAGACCGTCTGTCTCAGACCGTCTGTCTCAGACCGTCTGTCTCAGACGGTCTGTCTCAGAACGTCTGTCACAGACTGTCTGTTTCAGACCGTCTGTCTCAGACCGTCTGTCTCAGACCGGCTGTCTCAGACCGTCTGTCTCAGACCGTCTGTCTCAGACCGTCCGTCTCAGACCGTCCGTCTCAGACCGTCTGTCTCAGACCGTCTGTCTCAGACCGTCTGTCTCAGACCGTCTGTCTCAGACCGTCTGTCTCAGACCGTATGTCTCAGACCGTCTGTCTCAGACCGTCCGTCTCAGACCGTCTGTCTCAGAACGTCTATCTCGTCCCGTCGGTCTCAGACCGTCTGTCTCAGAACGTCTGTCTCAGACCGTCTGTCTCAGACCGTCTGTCTCAGACCGTCTGCCTCAGACCGTCTGTCTCAGACCGTCTGTCTCAGAACGTCTATCTCGTCCCGTCGGTCTCAGACCGTCTGTCTCAGAACGTCTATCTCGTCCCGTCGGTCTCAGACCGTCTGCTCAGACCGTCTGTCTCAGACCGTCTGTCTCAGAACGTCTATCTCGTCCCGTCGGTCTCAGGCCGTCTGTCTCAGACCAGCTGTCTCAGAACGTCTGTCACAGACTGTCTGTCTCAGACCGTCTGCTCAGACCGTCTGTCTCAGACCGTCTGTCACAGACTGTCTGTCTCAGACCGTCTGTCTCAGACCGTCTGTCTGAGACCGTCTGTCTCAGACCGTCTGTCTCACACCGTCGGTCTCAGACCGTCTGTCTCAGACCGTCCGTCTCAGACCGTCTGTCTTAGACCGTCTGTCTCACACCGTCTGTCTCAGACCGTCTGTCTCAGACCGTCTGTCTCAGACCGTCTGTCTCAGACCGGCTGTCTCAGACCGTCTGTCTCAGACCGTCTATCTCGTCCCGTCTGTCTCAGAACTTCCGTCTCAGACCGTCTGATTCAGACGGTCTGTCTCAGAACGTCTGTCACAGACTGTCTGTTTCAGACCGTCTGTCTCAGACCGTCTGTCTGAGACCGTCTGTCTCAGACCGTCTGTCTCACACCGTCTGTCTCAGACCGTCTGTCTCAGACCGTCTGTCTCAGACCGTCTGTCTCAGACCGTCTGTCTCAGACCGTCTGTCTCAGACCGTCTGTCTCAGACCGTCTGTCTCAGACCGTCTGTCTCAGACCGTCTGTCTCAGACCGGCTGTCTCAGACCGTCTGTCTCAGACCGTCTGTCTCAGACCGTCCGTCTCAGACCGTCCGTCTCAGACCGTCCGTCTCAGACCGTCTGTCTCAGACCGTCTGTCTCAGACCGTCTGTCTCAGACCGTCTGTCTCAGACCGTCTGTCTCAGACCGTATGTCTCAGACCGTCTGTCTCAGACCGTCCGTCTCAGACCGTCTGTCTCAGAACGTCTATCTCGTCCCGTCGGTCTCAGACCGTCTGTCTCAGAACGTCTGTCTCAGACCGTCTGTCTCAGACCGTCTGTCTCAGACCGTCTGTCTCAGACCGTCTGCCTCAGACCGTCTGTCTCAGACCGTCTGTCTCAGAACGTCTATCTCGTCCCGTCGGTCTCAGACCGTCTGTCTCAGAACGTCTATCTCGTCCCGTCGGTCTCAGACCGTCTGTCTCAGAACGTCTATCTCGTCCCGTCGGTCTCAGACCGTCTGTCTCAGACCGTCTGTCTCAGACCAGCTATCTCAGACCGTCTGTCTCAGACCGTCTGTCTCAGACCGTCTGTCTTAGACCGTCTGTCTCACACCGTCTGTCTCAGACCGTCTGTCTCAGACCGTCTGTCTCAGACCGTCTGTCTCAGACCGTCTGTCTCAGACCGTCTGTCTCAGACCGTCTGTCTCAGAACGTCTATCTCGTCCCGTCGGTCTCAGACCGTCTGTCTCAGACCGTCTGTCTCAGACCGTCTGTCTCAGACCGTCTGTCTCAGACCGTCTGTCTCAGACCGTCTGTCTCAGACCGTCTGTCTCAGACCGTCTGTCTCAGACCGTCTGTCTCAGACCGTCTGTCTGAGACCGTCTGTCTCAGACCGTCTGTCTCAGACCGTCTGTCTCAGACCGTCTATCTCGTCCCGTCTGTCTCAGAACGTCTATCTCGTCCCGTCGGTCTCACACCGTCTGTCTCAGACCAGCTGTCTCAGACCGTCTGTCTCAGACCGTCTGCCTCAGACCGTCTGTTTCATACCGTCTGTCTCACACCGTCTGTCTCAGACCGTCTGTCTTAGACCGTCTGTCTCATACCGTCTGTCTCATACCGTCTGTCTCAGACCGTCTATCTCGTCCCGTCGGTCTTAGACCGTCTGTCTCAGACCAGCTGTCTCAGGCCGTCTGTCTCAGACCGTCTATCTCGTCCCGTCTGTCTCAGAACTTCCGTCTCAGACCGTCTGATTCAGACGGTCTGTGTCAGAACTTCCGTCTCAGACCGTCTGATTCAGACCGTCTGATTCAGACGGTCTGTCTCAGAACGTCTGTCACAGACTGTCTGTCTCAGACCGTCTGTCTCAGACCGTCTGTCTGAGACCGTCTGTCTCAGACCGTCTGTCTCACACCGTCTGTCTCAGACCGTCCGTCTCAGACCGTCCGTCTCAGACCGTCCGTCTCAGACCGTCGGTCTCAGACCGTCTGTCTCAGACCGTCTGTCTCAGACCAGCTATCTCGTCCCGTCGGTCTCAGGCCGTCTGTCTCAGACCAGCTGTCTCAGAACGTCTGTCACAGACTGTCTGTCTCAGACCGTCTGCTCAGACCGTCTGTCTCAGACCGTCTGTCACAGACTGTCTGTCTCAGACCGTCTGTCTCAGACCGTCTGTCTGAGACCGTCTGTCTCAGACCGTCTGTCTCACACCGTCTGTCTCAGACCGTCTGTCTCAGACCGTCCGTCTCAGACCGTCCGTCTCAGACCGTCCGTCTCAGACCGTCCGTCTCAGACCGTCCGTCTCAGACCGTCCGTCTCAGACCGTCCGTCTCAGACCGTCCGTCTCAGACCGTCTGTCTCAGACCGTCTGTCTCAGACCGTCTGTCTCAGAACGTCTATCTCGTCCCGTCGGTCTCAGACCGTCTGTGTCAGACCAGCTGTCTCAGACCGTCTGTCTCAGACCGTCTGCCTCAGACCGTCCGTCTCAGACCGTCCGTCTCAGACCGTCGGTCTCAGACCGTCTGTCTCAGACCGTCTGTCTCAGACCGTCTGTCTCAGACCGTCTGTCTCAGACCGTCTGTCTCAGACCGTCTGTCTCAGACCGTCTGTCTCAGAACGTCTATCTCGTCCCGTCGGTCTCAGACCGTCTGTCTCAGAACGTCTGTCTCAGACCGTCCGTCTCAGACCGTCCGTCTCAGACCGTCCGTCTCAGACCGTCCGTCTCAGACCGTCCGTCTCAGACCGTCCGTCTCAGACCGTCCGTCTCAGACCGTCCGTCTCAGACCGTCTATCTCGTCCCGTCGGTCTCAGACCGTCTGTGTCAGACCAGCTGTCTCAGACCGTCTGTCTCAGACCGTCTGCCTCAGACCGTCTGTTTCATACCGTCTGTCTCACACCGTCTGCCTCAGACCGTCTGTCTTAGACCGTCTGTCTCATACCGTCTGTCTCATACCGTCTGTCTCAGACCGTCTATCTCGTCCCGTCGGTCTTAGACCGTCTGTCTCACACCAGCTGTCTCAGACCGTCTGTCTCAGACCAGCTGTCTCAGACCGTCTGTATCAGACCGTCTATCTCGTCCCGTCTGTCTCAGAACTTCCGTCTCAGACCGTCTGATTCAGACGGTCTGTCTCAGAACTTCCGTCTCAGACCGTCTGATTCAGACGGTCTGTCTCAGAACGTCTGTCACAGACTGTCTGTTTCAGACCGTCTGTCTCAGACCGTCTGTCTGAGACCGTCTGTCTCAGACCGTCTGTCTCACACCGTCTGTCTCAGACCGTCTGTCTCAGACCGTCTGTCTCAGACCGTCTGTCTCAGACCGTCTGTCTCAGACCGTCTGTCTCAGACCGTCTGTCTCAGACCGTCTGTCTCAGAGCGTCTGTCTCAGAGCGTCTGTCTCAGACCGTCTGTCTCAGACCAGCTGTCTCAGACCGTCTGTCACAGACCGTCTGTTGCATACCGTCTGTCTCACACCGTCTGTCTCAGACCGTCTATCTTAAACCGTCTGTCTCAGGCCGTCCGTTTCATTCCGTCGGTCTCAGACCGTCTGTCTCAGACCGTCTGTCTCAGACCGTCTGTCTCAGACCGTCTGTCTCAGACCGTCTGTCTCACACCGTCTGTCTCAGATCGTCTGTCTCAGACCGTCTGTCTCAGACCGTCTGTCTCAGACCGTGTGTCTCAGACCGTCTGTCTCAGGCCGTCTGCCTCAGACCGTCTGTCTCAGACCGTCTATCTCGTCCCGTCTGTCTCAGACCGTCTGTCTCAGAACGTCTATCTCGTCCCGTCGGTCTCCGACCGTCTGTCTCAGAACGTCTATCTCGTCCCGTCGGTCTCAGGCCGTCTGTCTCAGACCAGCTGTCTCAGACCGTCTGTCTCTGACCGTCTGTTTCATACCGTCTGTCTCACACCGTCCGTCTCAGACCGTCTGTCTCAGACCGTCTGTTTCATACCGTCTGTCTCACACCGTCTGTCTCAGACCGTCTGTCTTAGTCCGTCTGTCTCACACCGTCTGTCTCAGACCGTCTGTCTCAGACTGTCTGTCTCAGACCGTCTGTCTCAGAACGTCTATCTCGTCCCGTCGGTCTCAGGCCGTCTGTCTCAGACCAGCTGTCTCAGACCGTCTGTCTCAGACCGTCTGTTTCATACCGTCTGTCTCACACCGTCTGTCTCGGACCGTCTGCCTCAGACCGTCTGTCTCAGACCGTCTGTCTCAGACCGTCTGTCTCAGACCGTCAGTCTCAGACCGTCTGTCTCAGACCGTCTGTCTCAGAGCGTCTGTCTCAAACCGTCTGTCTCAGACCGTCTGTCTCAGACCAGCTGTCTCAGACCGTCTGTTGCATACCGTCTGTCTCACACCGTCCGTCTCAGACCGTCTGTCTCAGACCGTCTGTCTTAGACCGACTGTCTCATACCGTCTGTCTCATACCATCTGTCTCAGACCGTCTATCTCGTCCCGTCGGTCTTAGACCGTCTGTCTCAGACCAGCTGTCTCAGACCGTCTGTCTCAGACCGTCTATCTCGTCCCGTCTGTCTCAGAACTTCCGTCTCAGACCGTCTGCTTCAGACTGTCTGTCTCAGAACGTCTGTAACAGACTGTCTGTCTCAGACCGTCTGTCTGAGACCGTCTGTCTCACACCGTCTGTCTCAGACCGTCTGTCTCAGACCGTCTGTCTCAGACCGTCTGTCTCAGAACGTCTATCTCGTCCCGTCGGTCTCAGACCGTCTGTCTCAGAACGTCTGTCTCAGACCGTCTGTCTCAGACCGTCTGTCTCAGACCGTCTGTCTCAGGCCGTCTGCCTCAGACCGTCTGTCTCAGACCGTCTATCTCGTCCCGCCTGTCTCAGACCGTCTGTCTCAGAACGTCTATCTCGTCCCGTCGGTCTCAGACCGTCTGTCTCAGAACGTCTATCTCGTCCCGTCGGTCTCAGACCGTCTGTCTCAGACCGTCTGTCTCAGAACAGCTATCTCAGACCGTCTGTCTCAGACCGTCTGTCTCAGACCGTCTGTCTTAGACCGTCTGTCTCACACCGTCTGTCTCAGACCGTCTGTCTCAGACCGTCTGTCTCAGACCGTCTGTCTCAGAACGTCTATCTCGTCCCGTCGGTCTCAGGCCGTCTGTCTCAGACCAGCTGTCTCAGACCGTCTGTCTCAGACCGTCTGTTTCATACCGTCTGTCTCACACCGTCTGTCTCAGACGGTCTGCCTCAGACCGTCTGTCTCAGACCGTCTGTCTCAGGCCGTCTGCCTCAGACCGCCTGTCTCAGACCGTCTGTCTCAGACCGTCTGTCTCAGACCGTCAGTCTCAGACCGTCTGTCTCAGACCTTCTGTCTCAGAGCTTCTGTCTCAGACCGTCTGTCTCAGACCGTCTGTCTCAGACCAGCTGTCTCAGACCGTCTGTCTCAGACCGTCTGTTGCATACCGTCTGTCTCACACCGTCTGTCTCAGACCGTCTGTCTCAGAACGTCTATCTCGTCCCGTCGGTCTCAGACCGTCTGTCTCAGAACGTCTATCTCGTCCCGTCGGTCTCAGGCCGTCTGTCTCAGACCAGCTGTCTCAGACCGTCTGTCTCAGACCGTCTGTTTCATACCGTCTGTCTCACACCGTCTGTCTCGGACCGTCTGCCTCAGACCGTCTGTATCAGACCGTCTGTCTCAGACCGTCTGTCTCAGACCGTCTGTCTTAGACCGTCTGTCTCATACCGTCTGTCTCATACCATCTGTCTCAGACCGTCTATCTCGTCCCGTCGGTCTTAGACCGTCTGTCTCAGACCAGCTGTCTCAGACCGTCTGTCTCAGACCGTCTATCTCGTCCCGTCTGTCTCAGAACTTCCGTCTCAGAACTTCCGTCTCAGACCGTCTGCTTCAGACTGTCTGTCTCAGAACGTCTGTCACAGACTGTCTGTCTCAGACCGTCTGTCTGAGACCGTCTGTCTCAGACCGTCTGTCTGAGACCGTCTGTCTCAGACCGTCTGTCTCCGACCGTCTGTCTCAGACCGTCTGTCTCAGACCGTCTGTCTCAGACCGTCTGTCTCGGACCGTCTGTCTCAGACCGTCTGTCTCAGAACGTCTATCTCGTCCCGTCGGTCTCAGACCGTCTGCCTCAGACCGTCTGTTTCATACCGTATGTCTCAGACCGTCTGTCTCAGACCGTCTGTCTCAGACCGTCTGTCTCAGACCGTCGGTCTCAGACCGTCTGTCTCAGAACGTCTATCTCGTCCCGTCGGTCTCAGGCCGTCTGTCTCAGACCAGCTGTCTCAGACCGTCTGTCTCTGACCGTCTGTTTCATACCGTCTGTCTCACACCGTCTGTCTCAGACCGTCTGCCTCAGACCGTCTGTCTCAGACCGTCTGTCTCAGGCCGTCTGCCTCAGACCGTCTGTCTCAGACCGTCTGTCTCGTCCCGTCTGTCTCAGAACGTCTATCTCGTCCCGTCGGTCTCAGACCGTCTGTCTCAGAACAGCTATCTCAGACCGTCTGTCTCAGACCGTCTGTCTCAGACCGTCTGTCTTAGACCGTCTGTCTCACACCGTCTGTCTCAGACCGTCTGTCTCAGACCGTCTGTCTCAGACCGTCTGTCTCAGAACGTCTATCTCGTCCCGTCGGTCTCAGGCCGTCTGTCTCAGACCAGCTGTCTCAGACCGTCTGTCTCAGACCGTCTGTTTCATACCGTCTGTCTCAGACCGTCTGTCTCAGACCGTCTGTCTTAGACGGTCTGTCTCACACCGTCTGTCTCAGACCGTCTGTCTCAGACCGTCTGTCTCAGACCGTCTGTCTCAGACCGTCTGTCTCAGAATGTCTATCTCGTCCCGTCGGTCTCAGGCCGTCTGTCTCAGACCGTCTGTCTCAGGCCATCTGCCTCAGACCGTCTGTCTCAGACCGTCTGTCTCAGACCGTCTGTCTCAGACCGTCAGTCTCAGACCGTCTGTCTCAGACCGTCAGTCTCAGACCGTCTGTCTCAGACCGTCTGTCTCAGAGCGTCTGTCTCAGACCGTCTGTCTCAGACCGTCTGTCTCAGACCAGCTGTCTCAGACCGTCTGTCTCAGACCGTCTGTTGCATACCGTCTGTCTCACACCGTTTGTCTCAGACCGTCTATCTTAAACCGTCTGTCTCAGGCCGTCCGTTTCATTCCGTCGGTCTCAGACCGTCTGTCTCAGACCGTCTGTCTCAGACCGTCTGTCTCAGACCGTCTGTCTCAGACCGTCTGTCTCAGACCGTCTGTCTCAGACCGTCTGTCTCACACCGTCTGTCTCAGATCGTCTGTCTCAGACCGTCTGTCTCGGACCGTCTGTCTCAGACCGTCTGTCTCAGACCGTCTGTTTCATACCGTCTATCTCACACCGTCTGTCTCAGACCGTTTGTCTTAGACCGTCTGTCTCATACCGTCTGTTTCATACCGTCTGTCTCAGACCGTCTGTCTCAGAACGTCTATCTCGTCCCGTCGGTCTCAGACCGTCTGTCTCAGAACGTCTGTCTCAGACCGTCTGTCTCAGACCGTCTGTTTCAGACCGTCTGTCTCAGGCCGTCTGCCTCAGACCGTCTGTCTCAGACCGTCTATCTCGTCCCGTCTGTCTCAGACCGTCTGTCTCAGAACGTCTATCTCGTCCCGTCGGTCTCAGACCGTCTGCCTCAGACCGTCTGTCTCAGACCGTCTGTCTCAGGCCATCTGCCTCAGACCGTCTGTCTCAGACCGTCTGTCTCACACCGTCTGTCTCAGACCGTCTGTCTCAGACCGTCTGTCTCAGACCGTCTGTCTCAGACCGTCTGTCTCAGAACGTCTATCTCGTCCCGTCGGTCTCAGGCCGTCTGTCTCAGACCAGCTGTCTCAGACCGTCTGTGTCAGACCGTCTGTCTTAGACCGTCTGTCTCATACCGTCTGTCTCATACCATCTGTCTCAGACCGTCTATCTCGTCCCGTCGGTCTTAGACCGTCTGTCTCAGACCAGCTGTCTCAGACCGTCTGTCTCAGACCGTCTATCTCGTCCCGTCTGTCTCAGAACTTCCGTCTCAGAACTTCCGTCTCAGACCGTCTGGTTCAGACTGTCTGTCTCAGAACGTCTGTCACAGACTGTCTGTCTCAGACCGTCTGTCTGAGACCGTCTGTCTCAGACCGTCTGTCTGAGACCGTCTGTCTCAGACCGTCTGTCTCCGACCGTCTGTCTCAGACCGTCTGTCTCAGACCGTCTGTCTCAGACCGTCTGTCTCGGACCGTCTGTCTCAGACCGTCTGTCTCAGAACGTCTATCTCGTCCCGTCGGTCTCAGACCGTCTGCCTCAGACCGTCTGTTTCATACCGTCTGTCTCACACCGTCTGTCTCGGACCGTCTGTCTCAGACAGTCTGTCTCAGACCGTCGGTCTCAGACCGTCTGTCTCAGAACGTCTATCTCGTCCCGTCGGTCTCAGGCCGTCTGTCTCAGACCAGCTGTCTCAGACCGTCTGTCTCTGACCGTCTGTTTCATACCGTCTGTCTCACACCGTCTGTCTCAGACCGTCTGCCTCAGACCGTCTGTCTCAGACCGTCTGTCTCAGGCCGTCTGCCTCAGACCGTCTGTCTCAGACCGTCTGTCTCGTCCCGTCTGTCTCAGAACGTCTATCTCGTCCCGTCGGTCTCAGACCGTCTGTCTCAGAACAGCTATCTCAGACCGTCTGTCTCAGACCGTCTGTCTCAGACCGTCTGTCTTAGACCGTCTGTCTCACACCGTCTGTCTCAGACCGTCTGTCTCAGACCGTCTGTCTCAGACCGTCTGTCTCAGAACGTCTATCTCGTCCCGTCGGTCTCAGGCCGTCTGTCTCAGACCAGCTGTCTCAGACCGTCTGTCTCAGACCGTCTGTTTCATACCGTCTGTCTCAGACCGTCTGTCTCAGACCGTCTGTCTTAGACCGTCTGTCTCACACCGTCTGTCTCAGACCGTCTGTCTCAGACCGTCTGTCTCAGACCGTCTGTCTCAGAATGTCTATCTCGTCCCGTCGGTCTCAGGCCGTCTGTCTCAGACCAGCTGACTCAGACCGTCTGTCTCAGACCGTCTGTTTCATACCGTCTGTCTCACACCGTCTGTCTCAGACCCTCTGCCTCAGACCGTCTGTCTCAGGCCATCTGCCTCAGACCGTCTGTCTCAGACCGTCTGTCTCAGACCGTCTGTCTCAGACCGTCAGTCTCAGACCGTCTGTCTCAGACCGTCAGTCTCAGACCGTCTGTCTCAGGCCGTCTGCCTCAGACCGCCTGTCTCAGACCGTCTGTCTCAGACCGTCTGTCTCAGACCGTCAGTCTCAGACCGTCTGTCTCAGACCTTCTGTCTCAGAGCTTCTGTCTCAGACCGTCTGTCTCAGACCGTCTGGTTCAGACTGTCTGTCTCAGAACGTCTGTCACAGACTGTCTGTCTCAGACCGTCTGTCTGAGACCGTCTGTCTCAGACCGTCTGTCTGAGACCGTCTGTCTCAGACCGTCTGTCTCCGACCGTCTGTCTCAGACCGTCTGTCTCAGACCGTCTGTCTCAGACCGTCTGTCTCGGACCGTCTGTCTCAGACCGTCTGTCTCAGAACGTCTATCTCGTCCCGTCGGTCTCAGACCGTCTGCCTCAGACCGTCTGTTTCATACCGTCTGTCTCACACCGTCTGTCTCGGACCGTCTGTCTCAGACCGTCTGTCTCAGACCGTCGGTCTCAGACCGTCTGTCTCAGAACGTCTATCTCGTCCCGTCGGTCTCAGGCCGTCTGTCTCAGACCAGCTGTCTCAGACCGTCTGTCTCTGACCGTCTGTTTCATACCGTCTGTCTCACACCGTCTGTCTCAGACCGTCTGCCTCAGACCGTCTGTCTCAGACCGTCTGTCTCAGGCCGTCTGCCTCAGACCGTCTGTCTCAGACCGTCTGTCTCGTCCCGTCTGTCTCAGAACGTCTATCTCGTCCCGTCGGTCTCAGACCGTCTGTCTCAGAACAGCTATCTCAGACCGTCTGTCTCAGACCGTCTGTCTCAGACCGTCTGTCTTAGACCGTCTGTCTCACACCGTCTGTCTCAGACCGTCTGTCTCAGACCGTCTGTCTCAGACCGTCTGTCTCAGAACGTCTATCTCGTCCCGTCGGTCTCAGGCCGTCTGTCTCAGACCAGCTGTCTCAGACCGTCTGTCTCAGACCGTCTGTTTCATACCGTCTGTCTCAGACCGTCTGTCTCAGACCGTCTGTCTTAGACCGTCTGTCTCACACCGTCTGTCTCAGACCGTCTGTTTCATACCGTCTGTCTCACACCGTCTGTCTCAGACCCTCTGCCTCAGACCGTCTGTCTCAGACCGTCTGTCTCAGGCCATCTGCCTCAGACCGTCTGTCTCAGACCGTCTGTCTCAGACCGTCTGTCTCAGACCGTCAGTCTCAGACCGTCTGTCTCAGACCGTCAGTCTCAGACCGTCTGTCTCAGACCGTCTGTCTCAGAGCGTCTGTCTCAGACCGTCTGTCTCAGACCGTCTGTCTCAGACCAGCTGTCTCAGACCGTCTGTCTCAGACCGTCTGTTGCATACCGTCTGTCTCACACCGTTTGTCTCAGACCGTCTATCTTAAACCGTCTGTCTCAGGCCGTCCGTTTCATTCCGTCGGTCTCAGACCGTCTGTCTCAGACCGTCTGTCTCAGACCGTCTGTCTCAGACCGTCTGTCTCAGACCGTCTGTCTCAGACCGTCTGTCTCACACCGTCTGTCTCAGATCGTCTGTCTCAGACCGTCTGTCTCGGACCGTCTGTCTGAGACCGTCTGTCTCAGACCGTCTGTTTCATACCGTCTATCTCACACCGTCTGTCTCAGACCGTTTGTCTTAGACCGTCTGTCTCATACCGTCTGTTTCATACCGTCTGTCTCAGACCGTCTGTCTCAGAACGTCTATCTCGTCCCGTCAGTCTCAGACCGTCTGTCTCAGACCGTCTGTCTCAGAGCGTCTGTCTCAGACCGTCTGTCTCAGACCGTCTGTCTCAGACCAGCTGTCTCAGACCGTCTGTCTCAGACCGTCTGTTGCATACCGTCTGTCTCACACCGTTTGTCTCAGACCGTCTATCTTAAACCGTCTGTCTCAGGCCGTCCGTTTCATTCCGTCGGTCTCAGACCGTCTGTCTCAGACCGTCTGTCTCAGACCGTCTGTCTCAGACCGTCTGTCTCAGACCGTCTGTCTCAGAACGTCTATCTCGTCCCGTCGGTCTCAGGCCGTCTGTCTCAGACCAGCTGTCTCAGACCGTCTGTCTCAGACCGTCTGTTTCATACCGTCTGTCTCAGACCGTCTGTCTCAGACCGTCTGTCTTAGACCGTCTGTCTCACACCGTCTGTCTCAGACCGTCTGTTTCATACCGTCTGTCTCACACCGTCTGTCTCAGACCCTCTGCCTCAGACCGTCTGTCTCAGACCGTCTGTCTCAGGCCATCTGCCTCAGACCGTCTGTCTCAGACCGTCTGTCTCAGACCGTCTGTCTCAGACCGTCAGTCTCAGACCGTCTGTCTCAGACCGTCAGTCTCAGACCGTCTGTCTCAGACCGTCTGTCTCAGAGCGTCTGTCTCAGACCGTCTGTCTCAGACCGTCTGTCTCAGACCAGCTGTCTCAGACCGTCTGTCTCAGACCGTCTGTTGCATACCGTCTGTCTCACACCGTTTGTCTCAGACCGTCTATCTTAAACCGTCTGTCTCAGGCCGTCCGTTTCATTCCGTCGGTCTCAGACCGTCTGTCTCAGACCGTCTGTCTCAGACCGTCTGTCTCAGACCGTCTGCCTCAGACCGTCTGTCTCAGACCGTCTGTCTCACACCGTCTGTCTCAGATCGTCTGTCTCAGACCGTCTGTCTCGGACCGTCTGTCTGAGACCGTCTGTCTCAGACCGTCTGTTTCATACCGTCTATCTCACACCGTCTGTCTCAGACCGTTTGTCTTAGACCGTCTGTCTCATACCGTCTGTTTCATACCGTCTGTCTCAGACCGTCTGTCTCAGAACGTCTATCTCGTCCCGTCAGTCTCAGACCGTCTGTCTCAGACCGTCTGTCTCAGAGCGTCTGTCTCAGACCGTCTGTCTCAGACCGTCTGTCTCAGACCAGCTGTCTCAGACCGTCTGTCTCAGACCGTCTGTTGCATACCGTCTGTCTCACACCGTTTGTCTCAGACCGTCTATCTTAAACCGTCTGTCTCAGGCCGTCCGTTTCATTCCGTCGGTCTCAGACCGTCTGTCTCAGACCGTCTGTCTCAGACCGTCTGTCTCAGACCGTCTGTCTCAGACCGTCTGTCTCAGACCGTCTGTCTCAGACCGTCTGTCTCAGACCGTCTGTCTCACACCGTCTGTCTCAGATCGTCTGTCTCAGACCGTCTGTCTCGGACCGTCTGTCTCAGACCGTCTGTCTCAGACCGTCTGTTTCATACCGTCTATCTCACACCGTCTGTCTCAGACCGTTTGTCTTAGACCGTCTGTCTCATACCGTCTGTTTCATACCGTCTGTCTCAGACCGTCTGTCTCAGAACGTCTATCTCGTCCCGTCGGTCTCAGACCGTCTGTCTCAGAACGTCTGTCTCAGACCGTCTGTCTCAGACCGTCTGTTTCAGACCGTCTGTCTCAGGCCGTCTGCCTCAGACCGTCTGTCTCAGACCGTCTATCTCGTCCCGTCTGTCTCAGACCGTCTGTCTCAGAACGTCTATCTCGTCCCGTCGGTCTCAGACCGTCTGCCTCAGACCGTCTGTCTCAGACCGTCTGTCTCAGGCCATCTGCCTCAGACCGTCTGTCTCAGACCGTCTGTCTCAGACCGTCTGTCTCAGACCGTCTGTCTCAGACCGTCTGTCTCAGACCGTCTGTCTCAGACCGTCTGTCTCAGAACGTCTATCTCGTCCCGTCGGTCTCAGGCCGTCTGTCTCAGACCAGCTGTCTCAGACCGTCTGTGTCAGACCGTCTGTCTTAGACCGTCTGTCTCATACCGTCTGTCTCATACCATCTGTCTCAGACCGTCTATCTCGTCCCGTCGGTCTTAGACCGTCTGTCTCAGACCAGCTGTCTCAGACCGTCTGTCTCAGACCGTCTATCTCGTCCCGTCTGTCTCAGAACTTCCGTCTCAGAACTTCCGTCTCAGACCGTCTGGTTCAGACTGTCTGTCTCAGAACGTCTGTCACAGACTGTCTGTCTCAGACCGTCTGTCTGAGACCGTCTGTCTCAGACCGTCTGTCTCGTCCCGTCGGTCTCAGACCGTCTGTCTCAGAACGTCTATCTCGTCCCGTCGGTCTCAGGCCGTCTGTCTCAGACCAGCTGTCTCAGACCGTCTGTCTCTGACCGTCTGTTTCATACCGTCTGTCTCACACCGTCCGTCTCAGACCGTCTGTCTCAGACCGTCTGTTTCATACCGTCTGTCTCACACCGTCTGTCTCAGACCGTCTGTCTTAGTCCGTCTGTCTCACACCGTCTGTCTCAGACCGTCTGTCTCAGACTGTCTGTCTCAGACCGTCTGTCTCAGAACGTCTATCTCGTCCCGTCGGTCTCAGGCCGTCTGTCTCAGACCAGCTGTCTCAGACCGTCTGTCTCAGACCGTCTGTTTCATACCGTCTGTCTCACACCGTCTGTCTCGGACCGTCTGCCTCAGACCGTCTGTCTCAGACCGTCTGTCTCAGACCGTCTGTCTCAGACCGTCAGTCTCAGACCGTCTGTCTCAGACCGTCTGTCTCAGAGCGTCTGTCTCAAACCGTCTGTCTCAGACCGTCTGTCTCGGACCAGCTGTCTCAGACCGTCTGTTGCATACCGTCTGTCTCACACCGTCCGTCTCAGACCGTCTGTCTCAGACCGTCTGTCTTAGACCGACTGTCTCATACCGTCTGTCTCATACCATCTGTCTCAGACCGTCTATCTCGTCCCGTCGGTCTTAGACCGTCTGTCTCAGACCAGCTGTCTCAGACCGTCTGTCTCAGACCGTCTATCTCGTCCCGTCTGTCTCAGAACTTCCGTCTCAGACCGTCTGCTTCAGACTGTCTGTCTCAGAACGTCTGTAACAGACTGTCTGTCTCAGACCGTCTGTCTGAGACCGTCTGTCTCACACCGTCTGTCTCAGACCGTCTGTCTCAGACCGTCTGTCTCAGACCGTCTGTCTCAGAACGTCTATCTCGTCCCGTCGGTCTCAGACCGTCTGTCTCAGAACGTCTGTCTCAGACCGTCTGTCTCAGACCGTCTGTCTCAGACCGTCTGTCTCAGGCCGTCTGCCTCAGACCGTCTGTCTCAGACCGTCTATCTCGTCCCGTCTGTCTCAGACCGTCTGTCTCAAAACGTCTATCTCGTCCCGTCGGTCTCAGACCGTCTGTCTCAGAACGTCTATCTCGTCCCGTCGGTCTCAGACCGTCGGTCTCAGACCGTCTGTCTCAGACCGTCTGTCTCAGAACAGCTATCTCAGACCGTCTGTCTCAGACCGTCTGTCTCAGACCGTCTGTCTTAGACCGTCTGTCTCACACCGTCTGTCTCAGACCGTCTGTCTCAGACCGTCTGTCTCAGACCGTCTGTCTCAGAACGTCTATCTCGTCCCGTCGGTCTCAGGCCGTCTGTCTCAGACCAGCTGTCTCAGACCGTCTGTCTCAGACCGTCTGTTTCATACCGTCTGTCTCACACCGTCTGTCTCAGACGGTCTGCCTCAGACCGTCTGTCTCAGACCGTCTGTCTCAGGCCGTCTGCCTCAGACCGCCTGTCTCAGACCGTCTGTCTCAGACCGTCTGTCTCAGACCGTCAGTCTCAGACCGTCTGTCTCAGACCTTCTGTCTCAGAGCTTCTGTCTCAGACCGTCTGTCTCAGACCGTCTGTCTCAGACCAGCTGTCTCAGACCGTCTGTCTCAGACCGTCTGTTGCATACCGTCTGTCTCACACCGTCTGTCTCAGACCGTCTGTCTCAGAACGTCTATCTCGTCCCGTCGGTCTCAGACCGTCTGTCTCAGAACGTCTATCTCGTCCCGTCGGTCTCAGGCCGTCTGTCTCAGACCAGCTGTCTCAGACCGTCTGTCTCAGACCGTCTGTTTCATACCGTCTGTCTCACACCGTCTGTCTCGGACCGTCTGCCTCAGACCGTCTGTATCAGACCGTCTGTCTCAGACCGTCTGTCACAGACCGTCTGTCTTAGACCGTCTGTCTCATACCGTCTGTCTCATACCATCTGTCTCAGACCGTCTATCTCGTCCCGTCGGTCTTAGACCGTCTGTCTCAGACCAGCTGTCTCAGACCGTCTGTCTCAGACCGTCTATCTCGTCCCGTCTGTCTCAGAACTTCCGTCTCAGAACTTCCGTCTCAGACCGTCTGCTTCAGACTGTCTGTCTCAGAACGTCTGTCACAGACTGTCTGTCTCAGACCGTCTGTCTGAGACCGTCTGTCTCAGACCGTCTGTCTGAGACCGTCTGTCTCAGACCGTCTGTCTCCGACCGTCTGTCTCAGACCGTCTGTCTCAGACCGTCTGTCTCAGACCGTCTGTCTCGGACCGTCTGTCTCAGACCGTCTGTCTCAGAACGTCTATCTCGTCCCGTCGGTCTCAGACCGTCTGCCTCAGACCGTCTGTTTCATACCGTATGTCTCAGACCGTCTGTCTCAGACCGTCTGTCTCAGACCGTCTGTCTCAGACCGTCGGTCTCAGACCGTCTGTCTCAGAACGTCTATCTCGTCCCGTCGGTCTCAGGCCGTCTGTCTCAGACCAGCTGTCTCAGACCGTCTGTCTCTGACCGTCTGTTTCATACCGTCTGTCTCACACCGTCTGTCTCAGACCGTCTGCCTCAGACCGTCTGTCTCAGACCGTCTGTCTCAGGCCGTCTGCCTCAGACCGTCTGTCTCAGACCGTCTGTCTCGTCCCGTCTGTCTCAGAACGTCTATCTCGTCCCGTCGGTCTCAGACCGTCTGTCTCAGAACAGCTATCTCAGACCGTCTGTCTCAGACCGTCTGTCTCAGACCGTCTGTCTTAGACCGTCTGTCTCACACCGTCTGTCTCAGACCGTCTGTCTCAGACCGTCTGTCTCAGACCGTCTGTCTCAGAACGTCTATCTCGTCCCGTCGGTCTCAGGCCGTCTGTCTCAGACCAGCTGTCTCAGACCGTCTGTCTCAGACCGTCTGTTTCATACCGTCTGTCTCAGACCGTCTGTCTCAGACCGTCTGTCTTAGACGGTCTGTCTCACACCGTCTGTCTCAGACCGTCTGTCTCAGACCGTCTGTCTCAGACCGTCTGTCTCAGACCGTCTGTCTCAGAATGTCTATCTCGTCCCGTCGGTCTCAGGCCGTCTGTCTCAGACCGTCTGTCTCAGGCCATCTGCCTCAGACCGTCTGTCTCAGACCGTCTGTCTCAGACCGTCTGTCTCAGACCGTCAGTCTCAGACCGTCTGTCTCAGACCGTCAGTCTCAGACCGTCTGTCTCAGACCGTCTGTCTCAGAGCGTCTGTCTCAGACCGTCTGTCTCAGACCGTCTGTCTCAGACCAGCTGTCTCAGACCGTCTGTCTCAGACCGTCTGTTGCATACCGTCTGTCTCACACCGTTTGTCTCAGACCGTCTATCTTAAACCGTCTGTCTCAGGCCGTCCGTTTCATTCCGTCGGTCTCAGACCGTCTGTCTCAGACCGTCTGTCTCAGACCGTCTGTCTCAGACCGTCTGTCTCAGACCGTCTGTCTCAGACCGTCTGTCTCACACCGTCTGTCTCAGATCGTCTGTCTCAGACCGTCTGTCTCGGACCGTCTGTCTCAGACCGTCTGTCTCAGACCGTCTGTTTCATACCGTCTATCTCACACCGTCTGTCTCAGACCGTTTGTCTTAGACCGTCTGTCTCATACCGTCTGTTTCATACCGTCTGTCTCAGACCGTCTGTCTCAGAACGTCTATCTCGTCCCGTCGGTCTCAGACCGTCTGTCTCAGAACGTCTGTCTCAGACCGTCTGTCTCAGACCGTCTGTTTCAGACCGTCTGTCTCAGGCCGTCTGCCTCAGACCGTCTGTCTCAGACCGTCTATCTCGTCCCGTCTGTCTCAGACCGTCTGTCTCAGAACGTCTATCTCGTCCCGTCGGTCTCAGACCGTCTGCCTCAGACCGTCTGTCTCAGACCGTCTGTCTCAGGCCATCTGCCTCAGACCGTCTGTCTCAGACCGTCTGTCTCAGACCGTCTGTCTCAGACCGTCTGTCTCAGACCGTCTGTCTCAGACCGTCTGTCTCAGACCGTCTGTCTCAGAACGTCTATCTCGTCCCGTCGGTCTCAGGCCGTCTGTCTCAGACCAGCTGTCTCAGACCGTCTGTGTCAGACCGTCTGTCTTAGACCGTCTGTCTCATACCGTCTGTCTCATACCATCTGTCTCAGACCGTCTATCTCGTCCCGTCGGTCTTAGACCGTCTGTCTCAGACCAGCTGTCTCAGACCGTCTGTCTCAGACCGTCTATCTCGTCCCGTCTGTCTCAGAACTTCCGTCTCAGAACTTCCGTCTCAGACCGTCTGGTTCAGACTGTCTGTCTCAGAACGTCTGTCACAGACTGTCTGTCTCAGACCGTCTGTCTGAGACCGTCTGTCTCAGACCGTCTGTCTGAGACCGTCTGTCTCAGACCGTCTGTCTCCGACCGTCTGTCTCAGACCGTCTGTCTCAGACCGTCTGTCTCAGACCGTCTGTCTCAGACCGTCTGTCTCGGACCGTCTGTCTCAGACCGTCTGTCTCAGAACGTCTGTTTCATACCGTCTGTCTCACACCGTCTGTCTCGGACCGTCTGTCTCAGACAGTCTGTCTCAGACCGTCGGTCTCAGACCGTCTGTCTCAGAACGTCTATCTCGTCCCGTCGGTCTCAGGCCGTCTGTCTCAGACCAGCTGTCTCAGACCGTCTGTCTCTGACCGTCTGTTTCATACCGTCTGTCTCACACCGTCTGTCTCAGACCGTCTGCCTCAGACCGTCTGTCTCAGACCGTCTGTCTCAGACCGTCTGCCTCAGACCGTCTGTCTCAGACCGTCTGTCTCGTCCCGTCTGTCTCAGAACGTCTATCTCGTCCCGTCGGTCTCAGACCGTCTGTCTCAGAACAGCTATCTCAGACCGTCTGTCTCAGACCGTCTGTCTCAGACCGTCTGTCTTAGACCGTCTGTCTCACACCGTCTGTCTCAGACCGTCTGTCTCAGACCGTCTGTCTCAGACCGTCTGTCTCAGAACGTCTATCTCGTCCCGTCGGTCTCAGGCCGTCTGTCTCAGACCAGCTGTCTCAGACCGTCTGTCTCAGACCGTCTGTTTCATACCGTCTGTCTCAGACCGTCTGTCTCAGACCGTCTGTCTTAGACCGTCTGTCTCACACCGTCTGTCTCAGACCGTCTGTCTCAGACCGTCTGTCTCAGACCGTCTGTCTCAGAATGTCTATCTCGTCCCGTCGGTCTCAGGCCGTCTGTCTCAGACCAGCTGACTCAGACCGTCTGTCTCAGACCGTCTGTTTCATACCGTCTGTCTCACACCGTCTGTCTCAGACCCTCTGCCTCAGACCGTCTGTCTCAGACCGTCTGTCTCAGGCCATCTGCCTCAGACCGTCTGTCTCAGACCGTCTGTCTCAGACCGTCTGTCTCAGACCGTCAGTCTCAGACCGTCTGTCTCAGACCGTCAGTCTCAGACCGTCTGTCTCAGGCCGTCTGCCTCAGACCGCCTGTCTCAGACCGTCTGTCTCAGACCGTCTGTCTCAGACCGTCAGTCTCAGACCGTCTGTCTCAGACCTTCTGTCTCAGAGCTTCTGTCTCAGACCGTCTGTCTCAGACCGTCTGGTTCAGACTGTCTGTCTCAGAACGTCTGTCACAGACTGTCTGTCTCAGACCGTCTGTCTGAGACCGTCTGTCTCAGACCGTCTGTCTGAGACCGTCTGTCTCAGACCGTCTGTCTCCGACCGTCTGTCTCAGACCGTCTGTCTCAGACCGTCTGTCTCAGACCGTCTGTCTCGGACCGTCTGTCTCAGACCGTCTGTCTCAGAACGTCTATCTCGTCCCGTCGGTCTCAGACCGTCTGCCTCAGACCGTCTGTTTCATACCGTCTGTCTCACACCGTCTGTCTCGGACCGTCTGTCTCAGACCGTCTGTCTCAGACCGTCGGTCTCAGACCGTCTGTCTCAGAACGTCTATCTCGTCCCGTCGGTCTCAGGCCGTCTGTCTCAGACCAGCTGTCTCAGACCGTCTGTCTCTGACCGTCTGTTTCATACCGTCTGTCTCACACCGTCTGTCTCAGACCGTCTGCCTCAGACCGTCTGTCTCAGACCGTCTGTCTCAGGCCGTCTGCCTCAGACCGTCTGTCTCAGACCGTCTGTCTCGTCCCGTCTGTCTCAGAACGTCTATCTCGTCCCGTCGGTCTCAGACCGTCTGTCTCAGAACAGCTATCTCAGACCGTCTGTCTCAGACCGTCTGTCTCAGACCGTCTGTCTTAGACCGTCTGTCTCACACCGTCTGTCTCAGACCGTCTGTCTCAGACCGTCTGTCTCAGACCGTCTGTCTCAGAACGTCTATCTCGTCCCGTCGGTCTCAGGCCGTCTGTCTCAGACCAGCTGTCTCAGACCGTCTGTCTCAGACCGTCTGTTTCATACCGTCTGTCTCAGACCGTCTGTCTCAGACCGTCTGTCTTAGACCGTCTGTCTCACACCGTCTGTCTCAGACCGTCTGTTTCATACCGTCTGTCTCACACCGTCTGTCTCAGACCCTCTGCCTCAGACCGTCTGTCTCAGACCGTCTGTCTCAGGCCATCTGCCTCAGACCGTCTGTCTCAGACCGTCTGTCTCAGACCGTCTGTCTCAGACCGTCAGTCTCAGACCGTCTGTCTCAGACCGTCAGTCTCAGACCGTCTGTCTCTGACCGTCTGTTTCATACCGTCTGTCTCACACCGTCTGTCTCAGACCGTCTGTTTCATACCGTCTGTCTCACACCGTCTGTCTCAGACCCTCTGCCTCAGACCGTCTGTCTCAGACCGTCTGTCTCAGGCCATCTGCCTCAGACCGTCTGTCTCAGACCAGCTGTCTCAGACCGTCTGTCTCAGACCGTCTGTTGCATACCGTCTGTCTCACACCGTTTGTCTCAGACCGTCTATCTTAAACCGTCTGTCTCAGGCCGTCCGTTTCATTCCGTCGGTCTCAGACCGTCTGTCTCAGACCGTCTGTCTCAGACCGTCTGTCTCAGACCGTCTGTCTCAGACCGTCTGTCTCAGACCGTCTGTCTCACACCGTCTGTCTCAGATCGTCTGTCTCAGACCGTCTGTCTCGGACCGTCTGTCTGAGACCGTCTGTCTCAGACCGTCTGTTTCATACCGTCTATCTCACACCGTCTGTCTCAGACCGTTTGTCTTAGACCGTCTGTCTCATACCGTCTGTTTCATACCGTCTGTCTCAGACCGTCTGTCTCAGAACGTCTATCTCGTCCCGTCAGTCTCAGACCGTCTGTCTCAGACCGTCTGTCTCAGAGCGTCTGTCTCAGACCGTCTGTCTCAGACCGTCTGTCTCAGACCAGCTGTCTCAGACCGTCTGTCTCAGACCGTCTGTTGCATACCGTCTGTCTCACACCGTTTGTCTCAGACCGTCTATCTTAAACCGTCTGTCTCAGGCCGTCCGTTTCATTCCGTCGGTCTCAGACCGTCTGTCTCAGACCGTCTGTCTCAGACCGTCTGTCTCAGACCGTCTGTCTCAGACCGTCTGTCTCAGACCGTCTGTCTCAGACCGTCTGTCTCACACCGTCTGTCTCAGATCGTCTGTCTCAGACCGTCTGTCTCGGACCGTCTGTCTCAGACCGTCTGTCTCAGACCGTCTGTTTCATACCGTCTATCTCACACCGTCTGTCTCAGACCGTTTGTCTTAGACCGTCTGTCTCATACCGTCTGTTTCATACCGTCTGTCTCAGACCGTCTGTCTCAGAACGTCTATCTCGTCCCGTCGGTCTCAGACCGTCTGTCTCAGAACGTCTGTCTCAGACCGTCTGTCTCAGACCGTCTGTTTCAGACCGTCTGTCTCAGGCCGTCTGCCTCAGACCGTCTGTCTCAGACCGTCTATCTCGTCCCGTCTGTCTCAGACCGTCTGTCTCAGAACGTCTATCTCGTCCCGTCGGTCTCAGACCGTCTGCCTCAGACCGTCTGTCTCAGACCGTCTGTCTCAGGCCATCTGCCTCAGACCGTCTGTCTCAGACCGTCTGTCTCAGACCGTCTGTCTCAGACCGTCTGTCTCAGACCGTCTGTCTCAGACCGTCTGTCTCAGACCGTCTGTCTCAGAACGTCTATCTCGTCCCGTCGGTCTCAGGCCGTCTGTCTCAGACCAGCTGTCTCAGACCGTCTGTGTCAGACCGTCTGTCTTAGACCGTCTGTCTCATACCGTCTGTCTCATACCATCTGTCTCAGACCGTCTATCTCGTCCCGACGGTCTTAGACCGTCTGTCTCAGACCAGCTGTCTCAGACCGTCTGTCTCAGACCGTCTATCTCGTCCCGTCTGTCTCAGTACTTCCGTCTCAGAACTTCCGTCTCAGACCGTCTGGTTCAGACTGTCTGTCTCAGAACGTCTGTCACAGACTGTCTGTCTCAGACCGTCTGTCTGAGACCGTCTGTCTCAGACCGTCTGTCTGAGACCGTCTGTCTCAGACCGTCTGTCTCCGACCGTCTGTCTCAGACCGTCTGTCTCAGACCGTCTGTCTCAGACCGTCTGTCTCGGACCGTCTGTCTCAGACCGTCTGTCTCAGAACGTCTATCTCGTCCCGTCGGTCTCAGGCCGTCTGCCTCAGACCGTCTGTTTCATACCGTCTGTCTCACACCGTCTGTCTCGGACCGTCTGTCTCAGACCGTCTGTCTCAGACCGTCGGTCTCAGAACGTCTATCTCGTCCCGTCGGTCTCAGGCCGTCTGTCTCAGACCAGCTGTCTCAGACCGTCTGTCTCTGACCGTCTGTTTCATACCGTCTGTCTCACACCGTCTGTCTCAGACCGTCTGCCTCAGACCGTCTGTCTCAGACCGTCTGTCTCAGGCCGTCTGCCTCAGACCGTCTGTCTCAGACCGTCTGTCTCGTCCCGTCTGTCTCAGAACGTCTATCTCGTCCCGTCGGTCTCAGACCGTCTGTCTCAGAACAGCTATCTCAGACCGTCTGTCTCAGACCGTCTGTCTTAGACCGTCTGTCTTAGACCGTCTGTCTCACACCGTCTGTCTCAGACCGTCTGTCTCAGACCGTCTGTCTCAGACCGTCTGTCTCAGAACGTCTATCTCGTCCCGTCGGTCTCAGGCCGTCTGTCTCAGACCAGCTGTCTCAGACCGTCTGTCTCAGACCGTCTGTTTCATACCGTCTGTCTCAGACCGTCTGTCTCAGACCGTCTGTCTTAGACCGTCTGTCTCACACCGTCTGTCTCAGACCGTCTGTTTCATACCGTCTGTCTCACACCGTCTGTCTCAGACCCTCTGCCTCAGACCGTCTGTCTCAGACCGTCTGTCTCAGGCCATCTGCCTCAGACCGTCTGTCTCAGACCGTCTGTCTCAGACCGTCTGTCTCAGACCGTCAGTCTCAGACCGTCTGTCTCAGACCGTCAGTCTCAGACCGTCTGTCTCTGACCGTCTGTTTCATACCGTCTGTCTCACACCGTCTGTCTCAGACCGTCTGTTTCATACCGTCTGTCTCACACCGTCTGTCTCAGACCCTCTGCCTCAGACCGTCTGTCTCAGACCGTCTGTCTCAGGCCATCTGCCTCAGACCGTCTGTCTCAGACCAGCTGTCTCAGACCGTCTGTCTCAGACCGTCTGTTGCATACCGTCTGTCTCACACCGTTTGTCTCAGACCGTCTATCTTAAACCGTCTGTCTCAGGCCGTCCGTTTCATTCCGTCGGTCTCAGACCGTCTGTCTCAGACCGTCTGTCTCAGACCGTCTGTCTCAGACCGTCTGTCTCAGACCGTCTGTCTCACACCGTCTGTCTCAGATCGTCTGTCTCAGACCGTCTGTCTCGGACCGTCTGTCTGAGACCGTCTGTCTCAGACCGTCTGTTTCATACCGTCTATCTCACACCGTCTGTCTCAGACCGTTTGTCTTAGACCGTCTGTCTCATACCGTCTGTTTCATACCGTCTGTCTCAGACCGTCTGTCTCAGAACGTCTATCTCGTCCCGTCAGTCTCAGACCGTCTGTCTCAGACCGTCTGTCTCAGAGCGTCTGTCTCAGACCGTCTGTCTCAGACCGTCTGTCTCAGACCAGCTGTCTCAGACCGTCTGTCTCAGACCGTCTGTTGCATACCGTCTGTCTCACACCGTTTGTCTCAGACCGTCTATCTTAAACCGTCTGTCTCAGGCCGTCCGTTTCATTCCGTCGGTCTCAGACCGTCTGTCTCAGACCGTCTGTCTCAGACCGTCTGTCTCAGACCGTCTGTCTCAGACCGTCTGTCTCAGACCGTCTGTCTCAGACCGTCTGTCTCACACCGTCTGTCTCAGATCGTCTGTCTCAGACCGTCTGTCTCGGACCGTCTGTCTCAGACCGTCTGTCTCAGACCGTCTGTTTCATACCGTCTATCTCACACCGTCTGTCTCAGACCGTTTGTCTTAGACCGTCTGTCTCATACCGTCTGTTTCATACCGTCTGTCTCAGACCGTCTGTCTCAGAACGTCTATCTCGTCCCGTCGGTCTCAGACCGTCTGTCTCAGAACGTCTGTCTCAGACCGTCTGTCTCAGACCGTCTGTTTCAGACCGTCTGTCTCAGGCCGTCTGCCTCAGACCGTCTGTCTCAGACCGTCTATCTCGTCCCGTCTGTCTCAGACCGTCTGTCTCAGAACGTCTATCTCGTCCCGTCGGTCTCAGACCGTCTGCCTCAGACCGTCTGTCTCAGACCGTCTGTCTCAGGCCATCTGCCTCAGACCGTCTGTCTCAGACCGTCTGTCTCAGACCGTCTGTCTCAGACCGTCTGTCTCAGACCGTCTGTCTCAGACCGTCTGTCTCAGACCGTCTGTCTCAGAACGTCTATCTCGTCCCGTCGGTCTCAGGCCGTCTGTCTCAGACCAGCTGTCTCAGACCGTCTGTGTCAGACCGTCTGTCTTAGACCGTCTGTCTCATACCGTCTGTCTCATACCATCTGTCTCAGACCGTCTATCTCGTCCCGACGGTCTTAGACCGTCTGTCTCAGACCAGCTGTCTCAGACCGTCTGTCTGAGACCGTCTGTCTCAGACCGTCTGTCTCCGACCGTCTGTCTCAGACCGTCTGTCTCAGACCGTCTGTCTCAGACCGTCTGTCTCAGACCGTCTGTCTCAGAACGTCTATCTCGTCCCGTCGGTCTCAGGCCGTCTGTCTCAGACCAGCTGTCTCAGACCGTCTGTCTCAGACCGTCTGTTTCATACCGTCTGTCTCAGACCGTCTGTCTCAGACCGTCTGTCTTAGACCGTCTGTCTCACACCGTCTGTCTCAGACCGTCTGTCTCAGACCGTCTGTCTCAGACCGTCTGTCTCAGAATGTCTATCTCGTCCCGTCGGTCTCAGGCCGTCTGACGCAGACCAGCTGACTCAGACCGTCTGTCTCAGACCGTCTGTTTCATACCGTCTGTCTCACACCGTCTGTCTCAGACCCTCTGCCTCAGACCGTCTGTCTCAGACCGTCTGTCTCAGGCCATCTGCCTCAGACCGTCTGTCTCAGACCGTCTGTCTCAGACCGTCTGTCTCAGACCGTCTGTCTCAGAGCGTCTGTCTCAGACCGTCTGTCTCAGACCGTCTGTCTCAGACCAGCTGTCTCAGACCGTCTGTCTCAGACCGTCTGTTGCATACCGTCTGTCTCACACCGTTTGTCTCAGACCGTCTATCTTAAACCGTCTGTCTCAGGCCGTCCGTTTCATTCCGTCGGTCTCAGACCGTCTGTCTCAGACCGTCTGTCTCAGACCGTCTGTCTCAGACCGTCTGTCTCAGACCGTCTGTCTCAGACCGTCTGTCTCAGACCGTCTGTCTCACACCGTCTGTCTCAGATCGTCTGTCTCAGACCGTCTGTCTCGGACCGTCTGTCTGAGACCGTCTGTCTCAGACCGTCTGTTTCATACCGTCTATCTCACACCGTCTGTCTCAGACCGTTTGTCTTAGACCGTCTGTCTCATACCGTCTGTTTCATACCGTCTGTCTCAGACCGTCTGTCTCAGAACGTCTATCTCGTCCCGTCGGTCTCAGACCGTCTGTCTCAGAACGTCTGTCTCAGACCGTCTGTCTCAGACCGTCTGTCTCAGACCGTCTGTCTCAGGCCGTCTGCCTCAGACCGTCTGTCTCAGACCGTCTATCTCGTCCCGTCTGTCTCAGACCGTCTGTCTCAGAACGTCTATCTCGTCCCGTCGGTCTCAGACCGTCTGTCTCAGAACGTCTACCTCGTCCCGTCGGTCTCAGACCGTCTGTCTCAGACCGTCTGTCTCAGAACAGCTATCTCAGACCGTCTGTCTCAGACCGTCTGTCTCAGACCGTCTGTCTTAGACCGTCTTTCTCACACCGTCTGTCTCAGACCGTCTGTCTCAGACCGTCTGTCTCAGACCGTCTGTCTCAGACCGTCTGTCTCAGAACGTCTATCTCGTCCCGTCGGTCTCAGGCCGTCTGTCTCAGACCAGCTGTCTCAGACCGTCTGTGTCAGACCGTCTGTTTCATACCGTCTGTCTCACACCGTCTGTCTCAGACCGTCTGCCTCAGACCGTCAGTCTCAGACCGTCTGTCTCAGACCGCCTGTCTCAGAGCGTCTGTCTCAGACCGTCTGTCTCAGACCGTCTGTCTCAGACCAGCTGTCTCAGACCGTCTGTCTCAGACCGTCTGTTGCATACCGTCTGTCTCACACCGTCTGTCTCAGACCGTCTATCTTAAACCGTCTGTCTCAGGCCGTCCGTTTCATTCCGTCGGTCTCAGACCGTCTGTCTCAGACCGTCTGTCTCAGACCGTCTGTCTCACACCGTCTGTCTCAGACCGTCTGTCTCAGACCGTCTGTCTCAGACCGTGTGTCTCAGACCGTCTGTCTCAGGCCGTCTGCCTCAGACCGTCTGTCTCAGACCGTCTATCTCGTCCCGTCTGTCTCAGACCGTCTGTCTCAGAACGTCTATCTCGTCCCGTCGGTCTCAGACCGTCTGTCTCAGAACGTCTATCTCGTCCCGTCGGTCTCAGGCCGTCTGTCTCAGACCAGCTGTCTCAGACCGTCTGTCTCTGACCGTCTGTTTCATACCGTCTATCTCACACCGTCTGTCTCAGACCGTCTGCCTCAGACCGTCTGTCTCAGACCGTCTGTCTCAGGCCGTCTGCCTCAGACCGTCTGTCTCAGACCGTCTGTCTCAGACCGTCTGTCTCAGACCGTCAGTCTCAGACCGTCTGTCTCAGACCGTCTGTCTCAGACCGTCTGTCTCAGAGCGTCTGTCTCAGACCGTCTGTCTCAGACCGTCTGTCTCAGACCGTCTGTTTCATACCGTCTGTCTCACACCGTCTGTCTCAGACCGTCTGTCTTAGACCGTCTGTCTCACACCGTCTGTCTCAGACCGTCTGTCTCAGACTGTCTGTCTCAGACCGTCTGTCTCAGAACGTCTATCTCGTCCCGTCGGTCTCAGGCCGTCTGTCTCAGACCAGCTGTCTCAGACCGTCTGTCTCAGACCGTCTGTCTCAGACCGTCTGTTTCATACCGTCTGTCTCACACCGTCTGTCTCGGACCGTCTGCCTCAGACCGTCTGTCTCAGACCGTCTGTCTCAGGCCGTCTGCCTCAGACCGTCTGTCTCAGACCGTCTGTCTCAGACCGTCTGTCTCAGACCGTCAGTCTCAGACCGTCTGTCTCAGACCGTCTGTCTCAGAGCGTCTGTCTCAGACCGTCTGTCTCAGACCGTCTGTCTCAGACCAGCTGTCTCAGACCGTCTGTTGCATACCGTCTGTCTCACACCGTCCGTCTCAGACCGTCTGTCTCAGACCGTCTGTCTTAGACCGTCTGTCTCATACCGTCTGTCTCATACCATCTGTCTCAGACCGTCTATCTCGTCCCGTCGGTCTTAGACCGTCTGTCTCAGACCAGCTGTCTCAGACCGTCTGTCTCAGACCGTCTATCTCGTCCCGTCTGTCTCAGAACTTCCGTCTCAGACCGTCTGCTTCAGACGGTCTGTCTCAGACCGTCTGTCTCAGACCAGCTGTCTCAGACCGTCTGTCTCGGACCGTCTGTCTCATACCGTCTGTCTCAGACCGTCTATCTCGTCCCGTCGGTCTCAGACTGTCTGTCTCAGACCAGCTGTCTCAGACCGTCTGTCTCGGACCGTCTGTCTCAGACCGTCTGTCTCAGACCGTCTGTTTCATACCGTCTATCTCACACCGTCTGTCTCAGACCGTTTGTCTTAGACCGTCTGTCTCATACGGTCTGTCTCAGACCGTCTGTCTCGGACCGTCAGTCTGAGACCGTCTGTCTCAGACCGTCTGTCTCAGGCCGTCTGCCTCAGACCGTCTGTCTCAGACCGTCTATCTCGTCCCGTCTGTCTCAGACCGTCTGTCTCAGAACGTCTATCTCGTCCCGTCGGTCTCAGACCGTCTGTCTCAGACCGTGTGTCTCAGACCGTCTGTCTCAGGCCGTCTGCCTCAGACCGTCTGTCTCAGACCGTCTATCTCGTCCCGTCTGTCTCAGACCGTCTGTCTCAGAACGTCTATCTCGTCCCGTCGGTCTCAGACCGTCTGTCTCAGAACGTCTATCTCGTCCCGTCGGTCTCAGGCCGTCTGTCTCAGACCAGCTGTCTCAGACCGTCTGTCTCAGACCGTCTGTTTCATACCGTCTGTCTCACACCGTCTGTCTCGGACCGTCTGCCTCAGACCGTCTGTATCAGACCGTCTGTCTCAGACCGTCTGTCTCAGACCGTCTGTCTCAGACCGTCTGTCTCAGACCGTCTGTCTCAGAACGTCTATCTCGTCCCGTCGGTCTCAGGCCGTCTGTCTCAGACCAGCTGTCTCAGACCGTCTGTCTCAGACCGTCTGTTTCATACCGTCTGTCTCAGACCGTCTGTCTCAGACCGTCTGTCTTAGACCGTCTGTCTCACACCGTCTGTCTCAGACCGTCTGTTTCATACCGTCTGTCTCACACCGTCTGTCTCAGACCCTCTGCCTCAGACCGTCTGTCTCAGACCGTCTGTCTCAGGCCATCTGCCTCAGACCGTCTGTCTCAGACCGTCTGTCTCAGACCGTCTGTCTCAGACCGTCAGTCTCAGACCGTCTGTCTCAGACCGTCAGTCTCAGACCGTCTGTCTCTGACCGTCTGTTTCATACCGTCTGTCTCACACCGTCTGTCTCAGACCGTCTGTTTCATACCGTCTGTCTCACACCGTCTGTCTCAGACCCTCTGCCTCAGACCGTCTGTCTCAGACCGTCTGTCTCAGGCCATCTGCCTCAGACCGTCTGTCTCAGACCAGCTGTCTCAGACCGTCTGTCTCAGACCGTCTGTTGCATACCGTCTGTCTCACACCGTTTGTCTCAGACCGTCTATCTTAAACCGTCTGTCTCAGGCCGTCCGTTTCATTCCGTCGGTCTCAGACCGTCTGTCTCAGACCGTCTGTCTCAGACCGTCTGTCTCAGACCGTCTGTCTCAGACCGTCTGTCTCACACCGTCTGTCTCAGATCGTCTGTCTCAGACCGTCTGTCTCGGACCGTCTGTCTGAGACCGTCTGTCTCAGACCGTCTGTTTCATACCGTCTATCTCACACCGTCTGTCTCAGACCGTTTGTCTTAGACCGTCTGTCTCATACCGTCTGTTTCATACCGTCTGTCTCAGACCGTCTGTCTCAGAACGTCTATCTCGTCCCGTCAGTCTCAGACCGTCTGTCTCAGACCGTCTGTCTCAGAGCGTCTGTCTCAGACCGTCTGTCTCAGACCGTCTGTCTCAGACCAGCTGTCTCAGACCGTCTGTCTCAGACCGTCTGTTGCATACCGTCTGTCTCACACCGTTTGTCTCAGACCGTCTATCTTAAACCGTCTGTCTCAGGCCGTCCGTTTCATTCCGTCGGTCTCAGACCGTCTGTCTCAGACCGTCTGTCTCAGACCGTCTGTCTCAGACCGTCTGTCTCAGACCGTCTGTCTCAGACCGTCTGTCTCAGACCGTCTGTCTCACACCGTCTGTCTCAGATCGTCTGTCTCAGACCGTCTGTCTCGGACCGTCTGTCTCAGACCGTCTGTCTCAGACCGTCTGTTTCATACCGTCTATCTCACACCGTCTGTCTCAGACCGTTTGTCTTAGACCGTCTGTCTCATACCGTCTGTTTCATACCGTCTGTCTCAGACCGTCTGTCTCAGAACGTCTATCTCGTCCCGTCGGTCTCAGACCGTCTGTCTCAGAACGTCTGTCTCAGACCGTCTGTCTCAGACCGTCTGTTTCAGACCGTCTGTCTCAGGCCGTCTGCCTCAGACCGTCTGTCTCAGACCGTCTATCTCGTCCCGTCTGTCTCAGACCGTCTGTCTCAGAACGTCTATCTCGTCCCGTCGGTCTCAGACCGTCTGCCTCAGACCGTCTGTCTCAGACCGTCTGTCTCAGGCCATCTGCCTCAGACCGTCTGTCTCAGACCGTCTGTCTCAGACCGTCTGTCTCAGACCGTCTGTCTCAGACCGTCTGTCTCAGACCGTCTGTCTCAGACCGTCTGTCTCAGAACGTCTATCTCGTCCCGTCGGTCTCAGGCCGTCTGTCTCAGACCAGCTGTCTCAGACCGTCTGTGTCAGACCGTCTGTCTTAGACCGTCTGTCTCATACCGTCTGTCTCATACCATCTGTCTCAGACCGTCTATCTCGTCCCGACGGTCTTAGACCGTCTGTCTCAGACCAGCTGTCTCAGACCGTCTGTCTGAGACCGTCTGTCTCAGACCGTCTGTCTCCGACCGTCTGTCTCAGACCGTCTGTCTCAGACCGTCTGTCTCAGACCGTCTGTCTCAGACCGTCTGTCTCAGAACGTCTATCTCGTCCCGTCGGTCTCAGGCCGTCTGTCTCAGACCAGCTGTCTCAGACCGTCTGTCTCAGACCGTCTGTTTCATACCGTCTGTCTCAGACCGTCTGTCTCAGACCGTCTGTCTTAGACCGTCTGTCTCACACCGTCTGTCTCAGACCGTCTGTCTCAGACCGTCTGTCTCAGACCGTCTGTCTCAGAATGTCTATCTCGTCCCGTCGGTCTCAGGCCGTCTGACGCAGACCAGCTGACTCAGACCGTCTGTCTCAGACCGTCTGTTTCATACCGTCTGTCTCACACCGTCTGTCTCAGACCCTCTGCCTCAGACCGTCTGTCTCAGACCGTCTGTCTCAGGCCATCTGCCTCAGACCGTCTGTCTCAGACCGTCTGTCTCAGACCGTCTGTCTCAGACCGTCAGTCTCAGACCGTCTGTCTCAGACCGTCAGTCTCAGACCGTCTGTCTCAGACCGTCTGTCTCAGAGCGTCTGTCTCAGACCGTCTGTCTCAGACCGTCTGTCTCAGACCAGCTGTCTCAGACCGTCTGTCTCAGACCGTCTGTTGCATACCGTCTGTCTCACACCGTTTGTCTCAGACCGTCTATCTTAAACCGTCTGTCTCAGGCCGTCCGTTTCATTCCGTCGGTCTCAGACCGTCTGTCTCAGACCGTCTGTCTCAGACCGTCTGTCTCAGACCGTCTGTCTCAGACCGTCTGTCTCAGACCGTCTGTCTCAGACCGTCTGTCTCACACCGTCTGTCTCAGATCGTCTGTCTCAGACCGTCTGTCTCGGACCGTCTGTCTGAGACCGTCTGTCTCAGACCGTCTGTTTCATACCGTCTATCTCACACCGTCTGTCTCAGACCGTTTGTCTTAGACCGTCTGTCTCATACCGTCTGTTTCATACCGTCTGTCTCAGACCGTCTGTCTCAGAACGTCTATCTCGTCCCGTCGGTCTCAGACCGTCTGTCTCAGAACGTCTGTCTCAGACCGTCTGTCTCAGACCGTCTGTCTCAGACCGTCTGTCTCAGGCCGTCTGCCTCAGACCGTCTGTCTCAGACCGTCTATCTCGTCCCGTCTGTCTCAGACCGTCTGTCTCAGAACGTCTATCTCGTCCCGTCGGTCTCAGACCGTCTGTCTCAGAACGTCTACCTCGTCCCGTCGGTCTCAGACCGTCTGTCTCAGACCGTCTGTCTCAGAACAGCTATCTCAGACCGTCTGTCTCAGACCGTCTGTCTCAGACCGTCTGTCTTAGACCGTCTTTCTCACACCGTCTGTCTCAGACCGTCTGTCTCAGACCGTCTGTCTCAGACCGTCTGTCTCAGACCGTCTGTCTCAGAACGTCTATCTCGTCCCGTCGGTCTCAGGCCGTCTGTCTCAGACCAGCTGTCTCAGACCGTCTGTGTCAGACCGTCTGTTTCATACCGTCTGTCTCACACCGTCTGTCTCAGACCGTCTGCCTCAGACCGTCAGTCTCAGACCGTCTGTCTCAGACCGCCTGTCTCAGAGCGTCTGTCTCAGACCGTCTGTCTCAGACCGTCTGTCTCAGACCAGCTGTCTCAGACCGTCTGTCTCAGACCGTCTGTTGCATACCGTCTGTCTCACACCGTCTGTCTCAGACCGTCTATCTTAAACCGTCTGTCTCAGGCCGTCCGTTTCATTCCGTCGGTCTCAGACCGTCTGTCTCAGACCGTCTGTCTCAGACCGTCTGTCTCACACCGTCTGTGTCAGACCGTCTGTCTCAGACCGTCTGTCTCAGACCGTGTGTCTCAGACCGTCTGTCTCAGGCCGTCTGCCTCAGACCGTCTGTCTCAGACCGTCTATCTCGTCCCGTCTGTCTCAGACCGTCTGTCTCAGAACGTCTATCTCGTCCCGTCGGTCTCAGACCGTCTGTCTCAGAACGTCTATCTCGTCCCGTCGGTCTCAGGCCGTCTGTCTCAGACCAGCTGTCTCAGACCGTCTGTCTCTGACCGTCTGTTTCATACCGTCTATCTCACACCGTCTGTCTCAGACCGTCTGCCTCAGACCGTCTGTCTCAGACCGTCTGTCTCAGGCCGTCTGCCTCAGACCGTCTGTCTCAGACCGTCTGTCTCAGACCGTCTGTCTCAGACCGTCAGTCTCAGACCGTCTGTCTCAGACCGTCTGTCTCAGACCGTCTGTCTCAGAGCGTCTGTCTCAGACCGTCTGTCTCAGACCGTCTGTCTCAGACCGTCTGTTTCATACCGTCTGTCTCACACCGTCTGTCTCAGACCGTCTGTCTTAGACCGTCTGTCTCACACCGTCTGTCTCAGACCGTCTGTCTCAGACTGTCTGTCTCAGACCGTCTGTCTCAGAACGTCTATCTCGTCCCGTCGGTCTCAGGCCGTCTGTCTCAGACCAGCTGTCTCAGACCGTCTGTCTCAGACCGTCTGTCTCAGACCGTCTGTTTCATACCGTCTGTCTCACACCGTCTGTCTCGGACCGTCTGCCTCAGACCGTCTGTCTCAGACCGTCTGTCTCAGGCCGTCTGCCTCAGACCGTCTGTCTCAGACCGTCTGTCTCAGACCGTCTGTCTCAGACCGTCAGTCTCAGACCGTCTGTCTCAGACCGTCTGTCTCAGAGCGTCTGTCTCAGACCGTCTGTCTCAGACCGTCTGTCTCAGACCAGCTGTCTCAGACCGTCTGTTGCATACCGTCTGTCTCACACCGTCCGTCTCAGACCGTCTGTCTCAGACCGTCTGTCTTAGACCGTCTGTCTCATACCGTCTGTCTCATACCATCTGTCTCAGACCGTCTATCTCGTCCCGTCGGTCTTAGACCGTCTGTCTCAGACCAGCTGTCTCAGACCGTCTGTCTCAGACCGTCTATCTCGTCCCGTCTGTCTCAGAACTTCCGTCTCAGACCGTCTGCTTCAGACGGTCTGTCTCAGACCGTCTGTCTCAGACCAGCTGTCTCAGACCGTCTGTCTCGGACCGTCTGTCTCATACCGTCTGTCTCAGACCGTCTATCTCGTCCCGTCGGTCTCAGACTGTCTGTCTCAGACCAGCTGTCTCAGACCGTCTGTCTCGGACCGTCTGTCTCAGACCGTCTGTCTCAGACCGTCTGTTTCATACCGTCTATCTCACACCGTCTGTCTCAGACCGTTTGTCTTAGACCGTCTGTCTCATACGGTCTGTCTCAGACCGTCTGTCTCGGACCGTCAGTCTGAGACCGTCTGTCTCAGACCGTCTGTCTCAGGCCGTCTGCCTCAGACCGTCTGTCTCAGACCGTCTATCTCGTCCCGTCTGTCTCAGACCGTCTGTCTCAGAACGTCTATCTCGTCCCGTCGGTCTCAGACCGTCTGTCTCAGACCGTGTGTCTCAGACCGTCTGTCTCAGGCCGTCTGCCTCAGACCGTCTGTCTCAGACCGTCTATCTCGTCCCGTCTGTCTCAGACCGTCTGTCTCAGAACGTCTATCTCGTCCCGTCGGTCTCAGACCGTCTGTCTCAGAACGTCTATCTCGTCCCGTCGGTCTCAGGCCGTCTGTCTCAGACCAGCTGTCTCAGACCGTCTGTCTCAGACCGTCTGTTTCATACCGTCTGTCTCACACCGTCTGTCTCGGACCGTCTGCCTCAGACCGTCTGTATCAGACCGTCTGTCTCAGACCGTCTGTCTCAGACCGTCTGTCTTAGACCGTCTGTCTCATACCGTCTGTCTCATACCATCTGTCTCAGACCGTCTATCTCGTCCCGTCGGTCTTAGACCGTCTGTGTCAGACCAGCTGTCTCAGACCGTCTGTCTCAGACCGTCTATCTCGTCCCGTCTGTCTCAGAACTTCCGTCTCAGAACTTCCGTCTCAGACCGTCTGCTTCAGACTGTCTGTCTCAGAACGTCTGTCACAGACTGTCTGTCTCAGACCGTCTGTCTGAGACCGTCTGTCTCAGACCGTCTGTCTGAGACCGTCTGTCTCAGACCGTCTGTCTCCGACCGTCTGTCTCAGACCGTCTGTCTCAGACCGTCTGTCTCAGACCGTCTGTCTCGGACCGTCTGTCTCAGACCGTCTGTCTCAGAACGTCTATCACGTCCCGTCGGTCTCAGACCGTCTGCCTCAGACCGTCTGTTTCATACCGTATGTCTCAGACCGTCTGTCTCAGACCGTCGGTCTCAGACCGTCTGTCTCAGAACGTCTATCTCGTCCCGTCGGTCTCAGACCGTCTGTCTCTGACCGTCTGTTTCATACCGTCTGTCTCACACCGTCTGTCTCAGACCGTCTGCGTCAGACCGTCTGTCTCAGACCGTCTGTCTCAGGCCGTCTGCCTCAGACCGTCTGTCTCAGACCGTCTGTCTCGTCCCGTCTGTCTCAGAACGTCTATCTCGTCCCGTCGGTCTCAGACCGTCTGTCTCAGAACAGCTATCTCAGACCGTCTGTCTCAGACCGTCTGTCTCAGACCGTCTGTCTCAGACCGTCTGTCTCAGAATGTCTATCTCGTCCCGTCGGTCTCAGGCCGTCTGTCTCAGACCAGCTGACTCAGACCGTCTGTCTCAGACCGTCTGTTTCATACCGTCTGTCTCACACCGTCTGTCTCAGACCCTCTGCCTCAGACCGTCTGTCTCAGACCGTCTGTCTCAGGCCATCTGCCTCAGACCGTCTGTCTCAGACCGTCTGTCTCAGACCGTCTGTCTCAGACCGTCAGTCTCAGACCGTCTGTCTCAGACCGTCAGTCTCACACCGTCTGTCTCAGACCCTCTGCCTCAGACCGTCTGTCTCAGACCGTCTATCTCGTCCCGTCTGTCTCAGACCGTCTGTCTCAGACCAGCTGTCTCAGACCGTCTGTCTCAGACCGTCTGTTTCATACCGTCTGTCTCACACCGTCTGTCTCGGACCGTCTGTCTCGGACCGTCTGTCTCAGACCGTCTGTCTCCGACCGTCTGTCTCAGACCGTCTGTCTCAGACCGTCTGTCTCAGACCGTCTGTCTCGGACCGTCTGTCTCAGACCGTCTGTCTCAGACCGTCTGTCTCAGAACGTCTATCACGTCCCGTCTGTTTCATACCGTATGTCTCAGACCGTCTGTCTCAGACCGTCTGTCTCAGACCGTCGGTCTCAGACCGTCTGTCTCAGAACGTCTATCTCGTCCCGTCGGTCTCAGGCCGTCTGTCTCAGACCAGCTGTCTCAGACCGTCTGTCTCTGACCGTCTGTTTCATACCGTCTGTCTCACACCGTCTGTCTCAGACCGTCTGCCTCAGACCGTCTGTCTCAGACCGTCTGTCTCAGGCCGTCTGCCTCAGACCGTCTGTCTCAGACCGTCTGTCTCGTCCCGTCTGTCTCAGAACGTCTATCTCGTCCCGTCGGTCTCAGACCGTCTGTCTCAGAACAGCTATCTCAGACCGTCTGTCTCAGACCGTCTGTCTCAGACCGTCTGTCTCAGACCGTCTGTCTCAGAATGTCTATCTCGTCCCGTCGGTCTCAGGCCGTCTGTCTCAGACCAGCTGACTCAGACCGTCTGTCTCAGACCGTCTGTTTCATACCGTCTGTCTCACACCGTCTGTCTCAGACCCTCTGCCTCAGACCGTCTGTCTCAGACCGTCTGTCTCAGGCCATCTGCCTCAGACCGTCTGTCTCAGACCGTCTGTCTCAGACCGTCTGTCTCAGACCGTCAGTCTCAGACCGTCTGTCTCAGAGCGTCTGTCTCAGACCGTCTGTCTCAGACCGTCTGTCTCAGACCAGCTGTCTCAGACCGTCTGTCTCAGACCGTCTGTTGCATACCGTCTGTCTCACACCGTTTGTCTCAGACCGTTTGTCTTAAACCGTCTGTCTCAGGCCGTCCGTTTCATTCCGTCGGTCTCAGACCGTCTGTCTCAGACCGTCTGTCTCAGACCGTCTGTCTCACACCGTCTGTCTCAGATCGTCTGTCTCAGACCGTCTGTCTCGGACCGTCTGTCTCAGACCGTCTGTCTCAGACCGTCTGTTTCATACCGTCTATCTCACACCGTCTGTCTCAGACCGTTTGTCTTAGACCGTCTGTCTCATACCGTCTGTTTCATACCGTCTGTCTCAGACCGTCTGTCTCAGAACGTCTATCTCGTCCCGTCGGTCTCAGACCGTCTGTCTCAGAACGTCTGTCTCAGACCGTCTGTCTCAGACCGTCTGTCTCAGACCGTCTGTCTCAGGCCGTCTGCCTCAGACCGTCTGTCTCAGACCGTCTATCTCGTCCCGTCTGTCTCAGACCGTCTGTCTCAGAACGTCTATCTCGTCCCGTCGGTCTCAGACCGTCTGTCTCAGAACGTCTACCTCGTCCCGTCGGTCTCAGACCGTCTGTCTCAGACCGTCTGTCTCAGAACAGCTATCTCAGACCGTCTGTGTCAGACCGTCTGTCTTAGACCGTCTTTCTCACACCGTCTGTCTCAGACCGTCTGTCTCAGACCGTCTGTCTCAGACCGTCTGTCTCAGACCGTCTGTCTCAGACCGTCTGTCTCAGAACGTCTATCTCGTCCCGTCGGTCTCAGGCCGTCTGTCTCAGACCAGCTGTCTCAGACCGTCTGTGTCAGACCGTCTGTTTCATACCGTCTGTCTCACACCGTCTGTCTCAGACCGTCTGCCTCAGACCGTCTGTCTCAGACCGTCTGTCTCAGGCCGTCTGCCTCAGACCGTCTGTCTCAGACCGTCTGTCTCAGACCGTCTGTCTCAGACCGTCAGTCTCAGACCGTCTGTCTCAGACCGTCTGTCTCAGAGCGTCTGTCTCAGACCGTCTGTCTCAGACCGTCTGTCTCAGACCAGCTGTCTCAGACCGTCTGTCTCAGACCGTCTGTTGCATACCGTCTGTCTCAGACCGTCTGTCTCAGACCGTCTGTTGCATACCGTCTGTCTCACACCGTTTGTCTCAGACCGTCTATCTTAAACCGTCTGTCTCAGGCCGTCCGTTTCATTCCGTCGGTCTCAGACCGTCTGTCTCAGACCGTCTGTCTCAGACCGTCTGTCTCAGACCGTCTGTCTCGGACCGTCTGTCTCAGACCGTCTGTCTCAGACCGTCTGTCTCAGACCGTCGGTTTCATACCGTCTATCTCACACCGTCTGTCTCAGACCGTTTGTCTTAGACCGTCTGTCTCATACCGTCTGTTTCATACCGTCTGTCTCAGACCGTCTGTCTCAGAACGTCTATCTCGTCCCGTCGGTCTCAGACCGTCTGTCTCAGAACGTCTGTCTCAGACCGTCTGTCTCAGACCGTCTGTCTCAGACCGTCTGTCTCAGGCCGTCTGCCTCAGACCGTCTGTCTCAGACCGTCTATCTCGTCCCGTCTGTCTCAGAACGTCTATCTCGTTCCGTCGGTCTCAGACCGTCTGTCTCAGAACGTCTACCTCGTCCCGTCGGTCTCAGACCGTCTGTCTCAGACCGTCTGTCTCAGAACAGCTATCTCAGACCGTCTGTCTCAGACCGTCTGTCTTAGACCGTCTTTCTCACACCGTCTGTCTCAGACCGTCTGTCTCAGACCGTCTGTCTCAGACCGTCTGTCTCAGACCGTCTGTCTCAGAACGTCTATCTCGTCCCGTCGGTCTCAGGCCGTCTGTCTCAGACCAGCTGTCTCAGACCGTCTGTGTCAGACCGTCTGTTTCATACCGTCTGTCTCACACCGTCTGTCTCAGACCGTCTGCCTCATACCGTCTGTCTCAGACCGTCTGTCTCAGGCCGTCTGCCTCAGACCGTCTGTCTCAGACCGTCTGTCTCAGACCGTCTGTCTCAGACCGTCAGTCTCAGACCGTCTGTCTCAGACCGTCTGTCTCAGAGCGTCTGTCTCAGACCGTCTGTCTCAGACCGTCTGTCTCAGACCAGCTGTCTCAGACCGTCTGTCTCAGACCGTCTGTTGCATACCGTCTGTCTCACACCGTCTGTCTCAGACCGTCTATCTTAAACCGTCTGTCTCAGGCCGTCCGTTTCATTCCGTCGGTCTCAGACCGTCTGTCTCAGACCGTCTGTCTCAGACCGTCTGTCTCACACCGTCTGTCTCAGACCGTCTGTCTCAGACCGTCTGTCTCAGACCGTGTGTCTCAGACCGTCTGTCTCAGGCCGTCTGCCTCAGACCGTCTGTCTCAGACCGTCTATCTCGTCCCGTCTGTCTCAGACCGTCTGTCTCAGAACGTCTATCTCGTCCCGTCGGTCTCAGACCGTCTGTCTCAGAACGTCTATCTCGTCCCGTCGGTCTCAGGCCGTCTGTCTCAGACCAGCTGTCTCAGACCGTCTGTCTCTGACCGTCTGTTTCATACCGTCTATCTCACACCGTCTGTCTCAGACCGTCTGCCTCAGACCGTCTGTCTCAGACCGTCTGTCTCAGGCCGTCTGCCTCAGACCGTCTGTCTCAGACCGTCTGTCTCAGACCGTCTGTCTCAGACCGTCTGTTTCACACCGTCTGTCTCACACCGTCTGTCTCAGACCGTCTGCCTTAGACCGTCTGTCTCACACCGTCTGTCTCAGACCGTCTGTCTCAGACTGTCTGTCTCAGACCGTCTGTCTCAGAACGTCTATCTCGTCCCGTCGGTCTCAGGCCGTCTGTCTCAGACCAGCTGTCTCAGACCGTCTGTCTCAGACCGTCTGTCTCAGACCGTCTGTTTCATACCGTCTGTCTCACACCGTCTGTCTCGGACCGTCTGCCTCAGACCGTCTGTCTCAGACCGTCTGTCTCAGGCCGTCTGCCTCAGACCGTCTGTCTCAGACCGTCTGTCTCAGACCGTCTGTCTCAGACCATCAGTCTCAGACCGTCTGTCTCAGACCGTCTGTCTCAAAGCGTCTGTCTCAGACCGTCTGTCTCAGACCGTCTGTCTCAGACCAGCTGTCTCAGACCGTCTGTTGCATACCGTCTGTCTCACACCGTCCGTCTCAGACCGTCTGTCTCAGACCGTCTGTCTTAGACCGTCTGTCTCATACCGTCTGTCTCATACCATCTGTCTCAGACCGTCTATCTCGTCCCGTCGGTCTTAGACCGTCTGTCTCAGACCAGCTGTCTCAGACCGTCTGTCTCAGACCGTCTATACCGTCCCGTCTGTCTCAGAACTTCCGTCTCAGACCGTCTGCTTCAGACGGTCTGTCTCAGAACGTCTGTCACAGACTGTCTGTCTCAGACCGTCTGCTCAGACCGTCTGTCTCAGACCGTCTGTCTGAGACCGTCTGTCTCAGACCGTCTGTCTCACACCGTCTTTCTCAGACCGTCTGTCTCAGACCGTCTGTCTCAGACCGTCTGTCTCAGACCGTCTGTCTCAGACCGTCTGTCTCAGACCGTCTGTCTCAGAACGTCTATCTCGTCCCGTCGGTCTCAGACCGTCTGCCTCAGACCGTCTGTTTCATACCGTATGTCTCAGACCGTCTGTCTCAGACCAGCTGTCTCAGACCGTCTGTCTCGGACCGTCTGTCTCATACCGTCTGTCTCAGACCGTCTATCTCGTCCCGTCGGTCTCAGACTGTCTGTCTCAGACCAGCTGTCTCAGACCGTCTGTCTCGGACCGTCTGTCTCAGACCGTCTGTCTCAGACCGTCTGTTTCATACCGTCTATCTCACACCGTCTGTCTCAGACCGTTTGTCTTAGACCGTCTGTCTCATACGGTCTGTCTCAGACCGTCTGTCTCGGACCGTCAGTCTGAGACCGTCTGTCTCAGACCGTCTGTCTCAGGCCGTCTTGCTCAGACCGTCTGTCTCAGACCGTCTATCTCGTCCCGTCTGTCTCAGACCGTCTGTCTCAGAACGTCTATCTCGTCCCGTCGGTCTCAGACCGTCTGTCTCAGAACGTCTATCTCGTCCCGTCGGTCTCAGACCGTCTGTCTCAGACCGTCTGTCACAGACCGTCTGTCTCAGACCAGCTATCTCAGACCGTCTGTCTCAGACCGTCTGTCTCAGACCGTCTGTCTCAGACCGTCTGTCTCAGACCGTCTGTTTCATACCGTCTGTCTCACACCGTCTGTCTCAGACCGTCTGTCTTAGACCGTCTGTCTCATACCGTCTGTCTCAGACCGTCTGTCTCAGACCGTCTGTCTCAGACCGTCTGTCTCAGATCGTCTGTCTCAGACCAGCTGCCTCAGACCGTCTCTCTCAGACCGTCCGTCTCAGACCGTCTGTTTCATACCGTCTGTCTCACACCGTCTGTCGCAGACCGTCTGTCTTAGACCGTCTGTTGCATACCGTCTGTCTCACACCGTCTGTCTCAGACCGTCTATCTTAAACCGTCTGTCTCAGGCCGTCCGTTTCATTCCGTCGGTCTCAGACCGTCTGTCTCAGACCGTCTGTCTCAGAACGTCTATCTCGTCCCGTCGGTCTCAGACCGTCTGTCTCAGAACGTCTGTCTCAGACCGTCTGTCTCAGACCGTCTGTCTCAGACCGTCTGTCTCAGGCCGTCTGCCTCAGACCGTCTGTCTCAGAACGTCTATCTCGTCCCGTCGGTCTCAGACCGTCTGTCTCAGAACGTCTACCTCGTCCCGTCGGTCTCAGACCGTCTGTCTCAGACCGTCTGTCTCAGAACAGCTATCTCAGACCGTCTGTCTCAGACCGTCTGTCTCAGACCGTCTGTCTTAGACCGTCTTTCTCACACCGTCTGTCTCAGACCGTCTGTCTCAGACCGTCTGTCTCAGACCGTCTGTCTCAGACCGTCTGTCTCAGAACGTCTATCTCGTCCCGTCGGTCTCAGGCCGTCTGTCTCAGACCAGCTGTCTCAGACCGTCTGTGTCAGACCGTCTGTTTCATACCGTCTGTCTCACACCGTCTGTCTCAGACCGTCTGCCTCAGACCGTCTGTCTCAGACCGTCTGTCTCAGGCCGTCTGCCTCAGACCGTCTGTCTCAGACCGTCTGTCTCAGACCGTCTGTCTCAGACCGTCAGTCTCAGACCGTCTGTCTCAGACCGTCTGTCTCAGAGCGTCTGTCTCAGACCGTCTGTCTCAGACCGTCTGTCTCAGACCAGCTGTCTCAGACCGTCTGTCTCAGACCGTCTGTTGCATACCGTCTGTCTCACACCGTCTGTCTCAGACCGTCTATCTTAAACCGTCTGTCTCAGGCCGTCCGTTTCATTCCGTCGGTCTCAGACCGTCTGTCTCAGACCGTCTGTCTCAGACCGTCTGTCTCAGACCGTCTGTCTCACACCGTCTGCCTCAGACCGTCTGTCTCAGACCGTCTGTCTCAGACCGTGTGTCTCAGACCGTCTGTCTCAGGCCGTCTGCCTCAGACCGTCTGTCTCAGACCGTCTATCTCGTCCCGTCTGTCTCAGACCGTCTGTCTCAGAACGTCTATCTCGTCCCGTCGGTCTCAGACCGTCTGTCTCAGAACGTCTATCTCGTCCCGTCGGTCTCAGGCCGTCTGTCTCAGACCAGCTGTCTCAGACCGTCTGTCTCTGACCGTCTGTTTCATACCGTCTATCTCACACCGTCTGTCTCAGACCGTCTGCCTCAGACCGTCTGTCTCAGACCGTCTGTCTCAGGCCGTCTGCCTCAGACCGTCTGTCTCAGACCGTCTGTCTCAGACCGTCTGTCTCAGACCGTCAGTCTCAGACCGTCTGTCTCAGACCGTCTGTCTCAGACCGTCTGTCTCAGAGCGTCTGTCTCAGACCGTCTGTCTCAGACCGTCTGTCTCAGACCGTCTGTTTCATACCGTCTGTCTCACACCGTCTGTCTCAGACCGTCTGTCTTAGACCGTCTGTCTCACACCGTCTGTCTCAGACCGTCTGTCTCAGACTGTCTGTCTCAGACCGTCTGTCTCAGAACGTCTATCTCGTCCCGTCGGTCTCAGGCCGTCTGTCTCAGACCAGCTGCCTCAGACCGTCTGTCTCAGACCGTCTGTCTCAGACCGTCTGTTTCATACCGTCTGTCTCACACCGTCTGTCTCGGACCGTCTGCCTCAGACCGTCTGTCTCAGACCGTCTGTCTCAGGCCGTCTGCCTCAGACCGTCTGTCTCAGACCGTCTGTCTCAGACCGTCTGTCTCAGACCGTCAGTCTCAGACCGTCTGTCTCAGACCGTCTGTCTCAGAGCGTCTGTCTCAGACCGTCTGTCTCAGACCGTCTGTCTCAGACCAGCTGTCTCAGACCGTCTGTTGCATACCGTCTGTCTCACACCGTCCGTCTCAGACCGTCTGTCTCAGACCGTCTGTCTTAGACCGTCTGTCTCATACCGTCTGTCTCATACCATCTGTCTCAGACCGTCTATCTCGTCCCGTCGGTCTTAGACCGTCTGTCTCAGACCGTCTATCTCGTCCCGTCTGTCTCAGAACTTCCGTCTCAGACCGTCTGCTTCAGACGGTCTGTCTCAGAACGTCTGTCACAGACTGTCTGTCTCAGACCGTCTGCTCAGACCGTCTGTCTCAGACCGTCTGTCTGAGACCGTCTGTCTCAGACCGTCTGTCTCACACCGTCTTTCTCAGACCGTCTGTCTCAGACCGTCTGTCTCAGACCGTCTGTCTCAGACCGTCTGTCTCAGACCGTCTGTCTCAGACCGTCTGTCTCAGACCGTCTGTCTCAGAACGTCTATCTCGTCCCGTCGGTCTCAGACCGTCTGCCTCAGACCGTCTGTTTCATACCGTATGTCTCAGACCGTCTGTCTCAGACCAGCTGTCTCAGACCGTCTGTCTCGGACCGTCTGTCTCATACCGTCTGTCTCAGACCGTCTATCTCGTCCCGTCGGTCTCAGACTGTCTGTCTCAGACCAGCTGTCTCAGACCGTCTGTCTCGGACCGTCTGTCTCAGACCGTCTGTCTCAGACCGTCTGTCTCAGACCGTCTGTTTCATACCGTCTATCTCACACCGTCTGTCTCAGACCGTTTGTCTTAGACCGTCTGTCTCATACGGTCTGTCTCAGACCGTCTGTCTCGGACCGTCTGTCTCAGACCGTCTATCTCGTCCCGTCTGTCTCAGACCGTCTGTCTCAGAACGTCTATCTCGTCCCGTCGGTCTCAGACCGTCTGTCTCAGAACGTCTATCTCGTCCCGTCGGTCTCAGACCGTCTGTCTCAGACCGTCTGTCTCAGACCAGCTATCTCAGACCGTCTGTCTCAGACCGTCTGTCTCAGACCGTCTGTCTCAGACCGTCTGTCTCAGACCGTGTGTCTCAGACCGTCTGTCTCAGGCCGTCTGCCTCAGACCGTCTGTCTCAGACCGTCTATCTCGTCCCGTCTGTCTCAGACCGTCTGTCTCAGAACGTCTATCTCGTCCCGTCGGTCTCAGACCGTCTGTCTCAGAACGTCTATCTCGTCCCGTCGGTCTCAGGCCGTCTGTCTCAGACCAGCTGCCTCAGACCGTCTGTCTCAGACCGTCTGTTTCATACCGTCTGTCTCACACCGTCTGTCTCGGACCGTCTGCCTCAGACCGTCTGTATCAGACCGTCTGTCTCAGACCGTCTGTCTCAGACCGTCTGTCTTAGACCGTCTGTCTCATACCGTCTGTCTCATACCATCTGTCTCAGACCGTCTATCTCGTCCCGTCGGTCTTAGACCGTCTGTCTCAGACCAGCTGTCTCAGACCGTCTGTCTCAGACCGTCTATCTCGTCCCGTCTGTCTCAGAACTTCCGTCTCAGAACTTCCGTCTCAGACCGTCTGCTTCAGACTGTCTGTCTCAGAACGTCTGTCACAGACTGTCTGTCTCAGACCGTCTGTCTGAGACCGTCTGTCTGAGACCGTCTGTCTCAGACCGTCTGTCTGAGACCGTCTGTCTCAGACCGTCTGTCTCCGACCGTCTGTCTCAGACCGTCTGTCTCAGACCGTCTGTCTCGGACCGTCTGTCTCGGACCGTCTGTCTCAGACCGTCTGTCTCAGAACGTCTATCTCGTCCCGTCGGTCTCAGACCGTCTGTCTCAGACCGTCTGTCTCAGACCGTCTGTTTCATACCGTCTGTCTCACACCGTCTGTCTCAGACCGTCTGTCTTAGACCGTCTGTCTCACACCGTCTGTCTCAGACCGTCTGTCTCAGACTGTCTGTCTCAGACCGTCTATCTCAGAACGTCTATCTCGTCCCGTCGGTCTCAGGCCGTCTGTCTCAGACCAGCTGTCTCAGACCGTCTGTCTCAGACCGTCTGTCTCAGACCGTCTGTTTCATACCGTCTGTCTCACACCGTCTGTCTCGGACCGTCTGCCTCAGACCGTCTGTCTCAGACCGTCTGTCTCAGGCCGTCTGCCTCAGACCGTCTGTCTCAGACCGTCTGTCTCAGACCGTCTGTCTCAGACCGTCAGTCTCAGACCGTCTGTCTCAGACCGTCTGTCTCAGAGCGTCTGTCTCAGACCTTCTGTCTCAGACCGTCTGTCTCAGACCAGCTGTCTCAGACCGTCTGTTGCATACCGTCTGTCTCACACCGTCCGTCTCAGACCGTCTGTCTCAGACCGTCTGTCTTAGACCGTCTGTCTCATACCGTCTGTCTCATACCATCTGTCTCACACCGTCTATCTCGTCCCGTCGGTCTTAGACCGTCTGTCTCAGACCAGCTGTCTCAGACCGTCTGTCTCAGACCGTCTATCTCGTCCCGTCTGTCTCAGAACTTCCGTCTCAGACCGTCAACGTCTGTCACAGACTGTCTGTCTCAGACCGTCTGTCTCAGACCGTCTGTCTCAGACCGTCTGTCTCAGAACGTCTATCTCGCCCCATCGGTCTCAGTCCGTCTGCCTCAGACCGTCTGTTTCATACCGTATGTCTCAGACCGTCTGTCTCAGACCAGCTGTCTCAGACCGTCTGTCTCGGACCGTCTGTCTCATACCGTCTGTCTCAGACCGTCTATCTCGTCCCGTCGGTCTCAGACTGTCTGTCTCAGACCAGCTGTCTCAGACCGTCTGTCTCGGACCGTCTGTCTCAGACCGTCTGTCTCAGACCGTCTGTTTCATACCGTCTATCTCACACCGTCTGTCTCAGACCGTTTGTCTTAGACCGTCTGTCTCATACGGCCTGTCTCAGACCGTCTGTCTCGGACCGTCAGTCTGAGACCGTCTGTCTCAGACCGTCTGTCTCAGGCCGTCTGCCTCAGACCGTCTGTCTCAGACCGTCTATCTCGTCCCGTCTGTCTCAGACCGTCTGTCTCAGAACGTCTATCTCGTCCCGTCGGTCTCAGACCGTCTGTCTCAGAACGTCTATCTCGTCCCGTCGGTCTCAGACCGTCTGTCTCAGACCGTCTGTCTCAGACCGTCTGTCTCAGACAAGCTATCTCAGACCGTCTGTCTCAGACCGTCTGTCTCAGACCGTCTGTCTCAGACCGTCTGTCTCAGACCGTCTGTCTCAGACCGTCTGTTTCATACCGTCTGTCTCACACCGTCTGTCTCAGACCGTCTGTCTTAGACCGTCTGTCTCATACCGTCTGTCTCAGACCGTCCGTCTCAGACCGTCTGTTTCATACCGTCTGTCTCACACCGTCTGTCTCAGACCGTCTGTCTTAGACCGTCTGTTGCATACCGTCTGTCTCACACCGTCTGTCTCAGACCGTCTATCTTAAACCGTCTGTCTCAGGCCGTCCGTTTCATTCCGTCGGTCTCAGACCGTCTGTCTCAGACCGTCTGTCTCAGACCGTCTGTCTCAGACCGTCTGTCTCACACCGTCTGTCTCAGACCGTCTGTCTCAGACCGTGTGTCTCAGACCGTCTGTCTCAGGCCGTCTGCCTCAGACCGTCTGTCTCAGACCGTCTATCTCGTCCCGTCTGTCTCAGACCGTCTGTCTCAGAACGTCTATCTCGTCCCGTCGGTCTCAGACCGTCTGTCTCAGACCAGCTGTCTCAGACCGTCTGTCTCGGACCGTCTGTCTCAGACCGTCTGTCTCAGACCGTCTGTTTCATACCGTCTATCTCACACCGTCTGTCTCAGACCGTTTGTCTTAGACCGTCTGTCTCATACGGTCTGTCTCAGACCGTCTGTCTCGGACCGTCAGTCTGAGACCGTCTGTCTCAGACCGTCTGTCTCAGACCGTCTGTCTCAGACCGTCTGTCTCAGACCGTCTGTCTCAGACCGTCTGTTTCATACCGTCTGTCTCACACCGTCTGTCTCAGACCGTCTGTCTTAGACCGTCTGTCTCATACCGTCTGTCTCAGACCGTCTGTCTCAGACCGTCTGTCTCAGACCGTCTGTCTCAGATCGTCTGTCTCAGACCAGCTGCCTCAGACCGTCTCTCTCAGACCGTCCGTCTCAGACCGTCTGTTTCATACCGTCTGTCTCACACCGTCTGTCTCAGACCGTCTGTCTCAGACCGTCTGTCTCAGACCGTCTGTCTCAGAACGTCTATCTCGTCCCGTCGGTCTCAGGCCGTCTGTCTCAGACCAGCTGTCTCAGACCGTCTGTGTCAGACCGTCTGTTTCATACCGTCTGTCTCACACCGTCTGTCTCAGACCGTCTGTCTCAGACCGTCTGCCTCAGACCGTCTGTCTCAGACCGTCTGTCTCAGGCCGTCTGCCTCAGACCGTCTGTCTCAGACCGTCTGTCTCAGACCGTCTGTCTCAGACCGTCAGTCTCAGACCGTCTGTCTCAGACCGTCTGTCTCAGAGCGTCTGTCTCAGACCGTCTGTCTCAGACCGTCTGTCTCAGACCAGCTGTCTCAGACCGTCTGTCTCAGACCGTCTGTTGCATACCGTCTGTCTCACACCGTCTGTCTCAGACCGTCTATCTTAAACCGTCTGTCTCAGGCCGTCCGTTTCATTCCGTCGGTCTCAGACCGTCTGTCTCAGACCGTCTGTCTCAGACCGTCTGTCTCAGACCGTCTGTCTCACACCGTCTGTCTCAGACCGTCTGTCTCAGACCGTCTGTCTCAGACCGTGTGTCTCAGACCGTCTGTCTCAGGCCGTCTGCCTCAGACCGTCTGTCTCAGACCGTCTATCTCGTCCCGTCTGTCTCAGACCGTCTGTCTCAGAACGTCTATCTCGTCCCGTCGGTCTCAGACCGTCTGTCTCAGAACGTCTATCTCGTCCCGTCGGTCTCAGGCCGTCTGTCTCAGACCAGCTGTCTCAGACCGTCTGTCTCTGACCGTCTGTTTCATACCGTCTATCTCACACCGTCTGTCTCAGACCGTCTGCCTCAGACCGTCTGTCTCAGACCGTCTGTCTCAGGCCGTCTGCCTCAGACCGTCTGTCTCAGACCGTCTGTCTCAGACCGTCTGTCTCAGACCGTCAGTCTCAGACCGTCTGTCTCAGACCGTCTGTCTCAGACCGTCTGTCTCAGAGCGTCTGTCTCAGACCGTCTGTCTCAGACCGTCTGTCTCAGACCGTCTGTTTCATACCGTCTGTCTCACACCGTCTGTCTCAGACCGTCTGTCTTAGACCGTCTGTCTCACACCGTCTGTCTCAGACCGTCTGTCTCAGACTGTCTGTCTCAGACCGTCTATCTCGTCCCGTCTGTCTCAGAACTTCCGTCTCAGACCGTCAACGTCTGTCACAGACTGTCTGTCTCAGACCGTCTGCTCAGACCGTCTGTCTCAGACCGTCTGTCTGAGACCGTCTGTCTCAGACCGTCTGTCTCACACCGTCTTTCTCAGACCGTCTGTCTCAGACCGTCTGTCTCAGACCGTCTGTCTCAGACCGTCTGTCTCAGACCGTCTGTCTCAGACCGTCTGTCTCAGAACGTCTATCTCGCCCCGTCGGTCTCAGTCCGTCTGCCTCAGACCGTCCGTTTCATACCGTATGTCTCAGACCGTCTGTCTCAGACCAGCTGTCTCAGACCGTCTGTCTCGGACCGTCTGTCTCATACCGTCTGTCTCAGACCGTCTATCTCGTCCCGTCGGTCTCAGACTGTCTGTCTCAGACCAGCTGTCTCAGACCGTCTGTCTCGGACCGTCTGTCTCAGACCGTCTGTCTCAGACCGTCTGTTTCATACCGTCTATCTCACACCGTCTGTCTCAGACCGTTTGTCTTAGACCGTCTGTCTCATACGGTCTGTCTCAGACCGTCTGTCTCGGACCGTCAGTCTGAGACCGTCTGTCTCAGACCGTCTGTCTCAGGCCGTCTGCCTCAGACCGTCTGTCTCAGACCGTCTATCTCGTCCCGTCTGTCTCAGACCGTCTGTCTCAGAACGTCTATCTCGTCCCGTCGGTCTCAGACCGTCTGTCTCAGAACGTCTATCTCGTCCCGTCGGTCTCAGACCGTCTGTCTCAGACCGTCTGTCTCAGACCGTCTGTCTTAGACCGTCTGTCTCATACCGTCTGTCTCAGACCGTCCGTCTCAGACCGTCTGTTTCATACCGTCTGTCTCACACCGTCTGTCTCAGACCGTCTGTCTTAGACCGTCTGTTGCATACCGTCTGTCTCACACCGTCTGTCTCAGACCGTCTATCTTAAACCGTCTGTCTCAGGCCGTCCGTTTCATTCCGTCGGTCTCAGACCGTCTGTCTCAGACCGTCTGTCTCAGACCGTCTGTCTCAGACCGTCTGTCTCACACCGTCTGTCTCAGACCGTCTGTCTCAGACCGTGTGTCTCAGACCGTCTGTCTCAGGCCGTCTGCCTCAGACCGTCTGTCTCAGACCGTCTATCTCGTCCCGTCTGTCTCAGACCGTCTGTCTCAGAACGTCTATCTCGTCCCGTCGGTCTCAGACCGTCTGTCTCAGACCAGCTGTCTCAGACCGTCTGTCTCGGACCGTCTGTCTCAGACCGTCTGTCTCAGACCGTCTGTTTCATACCGTCTATCTCACACCGTCTGTCTCAGACCGTTTGTCTTAGACCGTCTGTCTCATACGGTCTGTCTCAGACCGTCTGTCTCGGACCGTCAGTCTGAGACCGTCTGTCTCAGACCGTCTGTCTCAGACCGTCTGTCTCAGACCGTCTGTCTCAGACCGTCTGTCTCAGACCGTCTGTTTCATACCGTCTGTCTCACACCGTCTGTCTCAGACCGTCTGTCTTAGACCGTCTGTCTCATACCGTCTGTCTCAGACCGTCTGTCTCAGACCGTCTGTCTCAGACCGTCTGTCTCAGATCGTCTGTCTCAGACCAGCTGCCTCAGACCGTCTCTCTCAGACCGTCCGTCTCAGACCGTCTGTTTCATACCGTCTGTCTCACACCGTCTGTCTCAGACCGTCTGTCTCAGACCGTCTGTCTCAGACCGTCTGTCTCAGAACGTCTATCTCGTCCCGTCGGTCTCAGGCCGTCTGTCTCAGACCAGCTGTCTCAGACCGTCTGTGTCAGACCGTCTGTTTCATACCAACTGTCTCACACCGTCTGTCTCAGACCGTCTGCCTCAGACCGTCCGTCTCAGACCGTCTGTCTCAGGCCGTCTGCCTCAGACCGTCTGTCTCAGACCGTCTGTCTCAGACCGTCTGTCTCAGACCGTCTGTCTCAGACCGTCAGTCTCAGACCGTCTGTCTCAGACCGTCTGTCTCAGAGCGTCTGTCTCAGACCGTCTGTCTCAGACCGTCTGTCTCAGACCAGCTGTCTCAGACCGTCTGTCTCAGACCGTCTGTTGCATACCGTCTGTCTCACACCGTCTGTCTCAGACCGTCTATCTTAAACCGTCTGTCTCAGGCCGTCCGTTTCATTCCGTCGGTCTCAGACCGTCTGTCTCAGACCGTCTGTCTCAGACCGTCTGTCTCAGACCGTCTGTCTCACACCGTCTGTCTCAGACCGTCTGTCTCAGACCGTCTGTCTCCGACCGTGTGTCTCAGACCGTCTGTCTCAGGCCGTCTGCCTCAGACCGTCTGTCTCAGACCGTCTATCTCGTCCCGTCTGTCTCAGACCGTCTGTCTCAGAACGTCTATCTCGTCCCGTCGGTCTCAGACCGTCTGTCTCAGAACGTCTATCTCGTCCCGTCGGTCTCAGGCCGTCTGTCTCAGACCAGCTGTCTCACACCGTCTGTCTCTGACCGTCTGTTTCATACCGTCTATCTCACACCGTCTGTCTCAGACCGTCTGCCTCAGACCGTCTGTCTCAGACCGTCTGTCTCAGGCCGTCTGCCTCAGACCGTCTGTCTCAGACCGTCTGTCTCAGACCGTCTGTCTCAGACCGTCAGTCTCAGACCGTCTGTCTCAGACCGTCTGTCTCAGACCGTCTGTCTCAGAGCGTCTGTCTCAGACCGTCTGTCTCAGACCGTCTGTCTCAGACCGTCTGTTTCATACCGTCTGTCTCACACCGTCTGTCTCAGACCGTCTGTCTTAGACCGTCTGTCTCACACCGTCTGTCTCAGACCGTCTGTCTCAGACTGTCTGTCTCAGACCGTCTATCTCGTCCCGTCTGTCTCAGAACTTCCGTCTCAGACCGTCAACGTCTGTCACAGACTGTCTGTCTCAGACCGTCTGCTCAGACCGTCTGTCTCAGACCGTCTGTCTGAGACCGTCTGTCTCAGACCGTCTGTCTCACACCGTCTTTCTCAGACCGTCTGTCTCAGACCGTCTGTCTCAGACCGTCTGTCTCAGACCGTCTGTCTCAGACCGTCTGTCTCAGACCGTCTGTCTCAGACCGTCTGTCTCAGAACGTCTATCTCGCCCCGTCGGTCTCAGTCCGTCTGCCTCAGACCGTCTGTTTCATACCGTATGTCTCAGACCGTCTGTCTCAGACCAGCTGTCTCAGACCGTCTGTCTCGGACCGTCTGTCTCATACCGTCTGTCTCAGACCGTCTATCTCGTCCCGTCGGTCTCAGACTGTCTGTCTCAGACCAGCTGTCTCAGACCGTCTGTCTCGGACCGTCTGTCTCAGACCGTCTGTCTCAGACCGTCTGTTTCATACCGTCTATCTCACACCGTCTGTCTCAGACCGTTTGTCTTAGACCGTCTGTCTCATACGGTCTGTCTCAGACCGTCTGTCTCGGACCGTCAGTCTGAGACCGTCTGTCTCAGACCGTCTGTCTCAGGCCGTCTGCCTCAGACCGTCTGTCTCAGACCGTCTATCTCGTCCCGTCTGTCTCAGACCGTCTGTCTCAGAACGTCTATCTCGTCCCGTCGGTCTCAGACCGTCTGTCTCAGAACGTCTATCTCGTCCCGTCGGTCTCAGACCGTCTGTCTCAGACCGTCTGTCTCAGACCGTCTGTCTCAGACCAGCTATCTCAGACCGTCTGTCTCAGACCGTCTGTCTCAGACCGTCTGTCTCAGACCGTCTGTCTCAGACCGTCTGTCTCAGACCGTCTGTTTCATACCGTCTGTCTCACACCGTCTGTCTCAGACCGTCTGTCTTAGACCGTCTGTCTCATACCGTCTGTCTCAGACCGTCCGTCTCAGACCGTCTGTTTCATACCCTCTGTCTCACACGGTCTGTCTCAGACCGTCTGTCTTAGACCGTCTGTTGCATACCGTCTGTCTCACACCGTCTGTCTCAGACCGTCTATCTTAAACCGTCTGTCTCAGGCCGTCCGTTTCATTCCGTCGGTCTCAGACCGTCTGTCTCAGACCGTCTGTCTCAGACCGTCTGTCTCAGACCGTCTGTCTCAGACCGTCTGTCTCAGACCGTCTGTCTCACACCGTCTGTCTCAGACCGTCTGTCTCAGACCGTCTGTCTCAGACCGTGTGTCTCAGACCGTCTGTCTCAGGCCGTCTGCCTCAGACCGTCTGTCTCAGACCGTCTATCTCGTCCCGTCTGTCTCAGACCGTCTGTCTCAGAACGTCTATCTCGTCCCGTCGGTCTCAGACCGTCTGTCTCAGAACGTCTATCTCGTCCCGTCGGTCTCAGGCCGTCTGTCTCAGAACGTCTATCTCGTCCCGTCGGTCTCAGACCGTCTGTCTCAGAACGTCTATCTCGTCCCGTCGGTCTCAGACCGTCTGTCTCAGACCGTCTGTCTCAGACCGTCTGTCTCAGACCAGCTATCTCAGACCGTCTGTCTCAGACCGTCTGTCTCAGACCGTCTGTCTCAGACCGTCTGTCTCAGACCGTCTGTTTCATACCGTCTGTCTCACACCGTCTGTCTCAGACCGTCTGTCTCACACGGTCTGTCTCAGACCGTCTGTCTTAGACCGTCTGTTGCATACCGTCTGTCTCACACCGTCTGTCTCAGACCGTCTATCTTAAACCGTCTGTCTCAGGCCGTCCGTTTCATTCCGTCGGTCTCAGACCGTCTGTCTCAGACCGTCTGTCTCAGACCGTCTGTCTCAGACCGTCTGTCTCAGACCGTCTGTCTCAGACCGTCTGTCTCACACCGTCTGTCTCAGACCGTCTGTCTCAGACCGTCTGTCTCAGACCGTGTGTCTCAGACCGTCTGTCTCAGGCCGTCTGCCTCAGACCGTCTGTCTCAGACCGTCTATCTCGTCCCGTCTGTCTCAGACCGTCTGTCTCAGAACGTCTATCTCGTCCCGTCGGTCTCAGACCGTCTGTCTCAGAACGTCTATCTCGTCCCGTCGGTCTCAGGCCGTCTGTCTCAGAACGTCTATCTCGTCCCGTCGGTCTCAGACCGTCTGTCTCAGAACGTCTATCTCGTCCCGTCGGTCTCAGACCGTCTGTCTCAGACCGTCTGTCTCAGACCGTCTGTCTCAGACCAGCTATCTCAGACCGTCTGTCTCAGACCGTCTGTCTCAGACCGTCTGTCTCAGACCGTCTGTCTCAGACCGTCTGTTTCATACCGTCTGTCTCACACCGTCTGTCTCAGACCGTCTGTCTCACACGGTCTGTCTCAGACCGTCTGTCTTAGACCGTCTGTTGCATACCGTCTGTCTCACACCGTCTGTCTCAGACCGTCTATCTTAAACCGTCTGTCTCAGGCCGTCCGTTTCATTCCGTCGGTCTCAGACCGTCTGTCTCAGACCGTCTGTCTCAGACCGTCTGTCTCAGACCGTCTGTCTCAGACCGTCTGTCTCAGACCGTCTGTCTCACACCGTCTGTCTCAGACCGTCTGTCTCAGACCGTCTGTCTCAGACCGTGTGTCTCAGACCGTCTGTCTCAGGCCGTCTGCCTCAGACCGTCTGTCTCAGACCGTCTATCTCGTCCCGTCTGTCTCAGACCGTCTGTCTCAGAACGTCTATCTCGTCCCGTCGGTCTCAGACCGTCTGTCTCAGAACGTCTATCTCGTCCCGTCGGTCTCAGGCCGTCTGTCCCAGACCAGCTGTCTCAGACCGTCTGTCTCTGACCGTCTGTTTCATACCGTCTATCTCACACCGTCTGTCTCAGACCGTCTGTCTCAGACCGTCTGTCTCAGACCGTGTGTCTCAGACCGTCTGTCTCAGGCCGTCTGCCTCAGACCGTCTGTCTCAGACCGTCTATCTCGTCCCGTCTGTCTCAGACCGTCTGTCTCAGAACGTCTATCTCGTCCCGTCGGTCTCAGACCGTCTGTCTCAGAACGTCTATCTCGTCCCGTCTGTCTCAGAACTTCCGTCTCAGACCGTCAACGTCTGTCACAGACTGTCTGTCTCAGACCGTCTGCTCAGACCGTCTGTCTCAGACCGTCTGTCTGAGACCGTCTGTCTCAGACCGTCTGTCTCACACCGTCTTTCTCAGACCGTCTGTCTCAGACCGTCTGTCTCAGACCGTCTGTCTCAGACCGTCTGTCTCAGACCGTCTGTCTCAGACCGTCTGTCTCAGACCGTCTGTCTCAGAACGTCTATCTCGCCCCGTCGGTCTCAGTCCGTCTGCCTCAGACCGTCTGTTTCATACCGTATGTCTCAGACCGTCTGTCTCAGACCAGCTGTCTCAGACCGTCTGTCTCGGACCGTCTGTCTCATACCGTCTGTCTCAGACCGTCTATCTCGTCCCGTCGGTCTCAGACTGTCTGTCTCAGACCAGCTGTCTCAGACCGTCTGTCTCGGACCGTCTGTCTCAGACCGTCTGTCTCAGACCGTCTGTTTCATACCGTCTATCTCACACCGTCTGTCTCAGACCGTTTGTCTTAGACCGTCTGTCTCATACGGTCTGTCTCAGACCGTCTGTCTCGGACCGTCAGTCTGAGACCGTCTGTCTCAGACCGTCTGTCTCAGGCCGTCTGCCTCAGACCGTCTGTCTCAGACCGTCTATCTCGTCCCGTCTGTCTCAGACCGTCTGTCTCAGAACGTCTATCTCGTCCCGTCGGTCTCAGACCGTCTGTCTCAGACCGTCTGTCTCAGACCAGCTGTCTCAGACCGTCTGTGTCAGACCGTCTGTTTCATACCGTCTGTCTCACACCGTCTGTCTCAGACCGTCTGCCTCAGACCGTCTGTCTCAGACCGTCTGTCTCAGGCCGTCTGCCTCAGACCGTCTGTCTCAGACCGTCTGTCTCAGACCGTCTGTCTCAGACCGTCAGTCTCAGACCGTCTGTCTCAGACCGTCTGTCTCAGAGCGTCTGTCTCAGACCGTCTGTCTCAGACCGTCTGTCTCAGACCAGCTGTCTCAGACCGTCTGTCTCAGACCGTCTGTTGCATACCGTCTGTCTCACACCGTCTGTCTCAGACCGTCTATCTTAAACCGTCTGTCTCAGGCCGTCCGTTTCATTCCGTCGGTCTCAGACCGTCTGTCTCAGACCGTCTGTCTCAGACCGTCTGTCTCAGACCGTCTGTCTCACACCGTCTGTCTCAGACCGTCTGTCTCAGACCGTCTGTCTCAGACCGTGTGTCTCAGACCGTCTGTCTCAGGCCGTCTGCCTCAGACCGTCTGTCTCAGACCGTCTATCTCGTCCCGTCTGTCTCAGACCGTCTGTCTCAGAACGTCTATCTCGTCCCGTCGGTCTCAGACCGTCTGTCTCAGAACGTCTATCTCGTCCCGTCGGTCTCAGGCCGTCTGTCTCAGACCAGCTGTCTCAGACCGTCTGTCTCTGACCGTCTGTTTCATACCGTCTATCTCACACCGTCTGTCTCAGACCGTCTGCCTCAGACCGTCTGTCTCAGACCGTCTGTCTCAGGCCGTCTGCCTCAGACCGTCTGTCTCAGACCGTCTGTCTCAGACCGTCTGTCTCAGACCGTCAGTCTCAGACCGTCTGTCTCAGACCGTCTGTCTCAGACCGTCTGTCTCAGAGCGTCTGTCTCAGACCGTCTGTCTCAGACCGTCTGTCTCAGACCGTCTGTTTCATACCGTCTGTCTCACACCGTCTGTCTCAGACCGTCTGTCTTAGACCGTCTGTCTCACACCGTCTGTCTCAGACCGTCTGTCTCAGACTGTCTGTCTCAGACCGTCTATCTCGTCCCGTCTGTCTCAGAACTTCCGTCTCAGACCGTCAACGTCTGTCACAGACTGTCTGTCTCAGACCGTCTGCTCAGACCGTCTGTCTCAGACCGTCTGTCTGAGACCGTCTGTCTCAGACCGTCTGTCTCACACCGTCTTTCTCAGACCGTCTGTCTCAGACCGTCTGTCTCAGACCGTCTGTCTCAGACCGTCTGTCTCAGACCGTCTGTCTCAGACCGTCTGTCTCAGACCGTCTGTCTCAGAACGTCTATCTCGCCCCGTCGGTCTCAGTCCGTCTGCCTCAGACCGTCTGTTTCATACCGTATGTCTCAGACCGTCTGTCTCAGACCAGCTGTCTCAGACCGTCTGTCTCGGACCGTCTGTCTCATACCGTCTGTCTCAGACCGTCTATCTCGTCCCGTCGGTCTCAGACTGTCTGTCTCAGACCAGCTGTCTCAGACCGTCTGTCTCGGACCGTCTGTCTCAGACCGTCTGTCTCAGACCGTCTGTTTCATACCGTCTATCTCACACCGTCTGTCTCAGACCGTTTGTCTTAGACCGTCTGTCTCATACGGTCTGTCTCAGACCGTCTGTCTCGGACCGTCAGTCTGAGACCGTCTGTCTCAGACCGTCTGTCTCAGGCCGTCTGCCTCAGACCGTCTGTCTCAGACCGTCTATCTCGTCCCGTCTGTCTCAGACCGTCTGTCTCAGAACGTCTATCTCGTCCCGTCGGTCTCAGACCGTCTGTCTCAGAACGTCTATCTCGTCCCGTCGGTCTCAGACCGTCTGTCTCAGACCGTCTGTCTCAGACCGTCTGTCTCAGACCGTCTGTCTCAGACCAGCTATCTCAGACCGTCTGTCTCAGACCGTCTGTCTCAGACCGTCTGTCTCAGACCGTCTGTCTCAGACCGTCTGTTTCATACCGTCTGTCTCACACCGTCTGTCTCAGACCGTCTGTCTTAGACCGTCTGTCTCATACCGTCTGTCTCAGACCGTCCGTCTCAGACCGTCTGTTTCATACCGTCTGTCTCACACCGTCTGTCTCAGACCGTCTGTCTTAGACCGTCTGTTGCATACCGTCTGTCTCACACCGTCTGTCTCAGACCGTCTATCTTAAACCGTCTGTCTCAGGCCGTCCGTTTCATTCCGTCGGTCTCAGACCGTCTGTCTCAGACCGTCTGTCTCAGACCGTCTGTCTCAGACCGTCTGTCTCAGACCGTCTGTCTCAGACCGTCTGTCTCACACCGTCTGTCTCAGACCGTCTGTCTCAGACCGTCTGTCTCAGACCGTGTGTCTCAGACCGTCTGTCTCAGGCCGTCTGCCTCAGACCGTCTGTCTCAGACCGTCTATCTCGTCCCGTCTGTCTCAGACCGTCTGTCTCAGAACGTCTATCTCGTCCCGTCGGTCTCAGACCGTCTGTCTCAGAACGTCTATCTCGTCCCGTCGGTCTCAGGCCATCTGTCCCAGACCAGCTGTCTCAGACCGTCTGTCTCTGACCGTCTGTTTCATACCGTCTATCTCACACCGTCTGTCTCAGACCGTCTGCCTCAGACCGTCTGTCTCAGACCGTCTGTCTCAGGACGTCTGCCTCAGACCGTCTGTCTCAGACCGTCTGTCTCAGACCGTCAGTCTCAGACCGTCTGTCTCAGACCGTCTGTCTCAGACCGTCTGTCTCAGAGCGTCTGTCTCAGACCGTCTGTCTCAGACTGTCTGTCTCAGACCGTCTGTTTCATACCGTCTGTCTCACACCGTCTGTCTCAGACCGTCTGTCTTAGACCGTCTGTCTCACACCGTCTGTCTCAGACCGTCTGTCTCAGACTGTCTGTCTCAGACCGTCTGTCTCAGAACGTCTATCTCGTCCCGTCGGTCTCAGGCCGTCTGTCTCAGACCAGCTGTCTCAGACCGTCTGTCTCAGACCGTCTGTTTCATACCGTCTGTCTCACACCGTCTGTCTCGGACCGTCTGCCTCAGACCGTCTGTCTCAGACCGTCTGTCTCAGGCCGTCTGCCTCAGACCGTCTGTCTCAGACCGTCTGTCTCAGACCGTCTGTCTCAGACCGTCAGTCTCAGACCGTCTGTCTCAGTCCGTCTGTCTCAGAGCGTCTGTCTCAGACCGTCTGTCTCATACCGTCTGTCTCAGACCAGCTGTCTCAGACCGTCTGTTGCATACCGTCTGTCTCACACCGTCCGTCTCAGACCGTCTGTCTCATACCGTCTGTCTCATACCATCTGTCTCAGACCGTCTATCTCGTCCCGTCGGTCTTAGACCGTCTGTCTCAGACCAGCTGTCTCAGACCGTCTGTCTCAGACCGTCTATCTCGTCCTGTCTGTCTCAGAACTTCCGTCTCAGACCGTCTGCTTCAGACGGTCTGTCTCAGAACGTCTGTCACAGACTGTCTGTCTCAGACCGTCTGCTCAGACCGTCTGTCTCACACCGTCTGTCTCAGACCGTCTGTCTCAGACTGTCTGTCTCAGACCGTCTATCTCGTCCCGTCTGTCTCAGAACTTCCGTCTCAGACCGTCAACGTCTGTCACAGACTGTCTGTCTCAGACCGTCTGCTCAGACCGTCTGTCTCAGACCGTCTGTCTGAGACCGTCTGTCTCAGACCGTCTGTCTCACACCGTCTTTCTCAGACCGTCTGTCTCAGACCGTCTGTCTCAGACCGTCTGTCTCAGACCGTCTGTCTCAGACCGTCTGTCTCAGACCGTCTGTCTCAGACCGTCTGTCTCAGAACGTCTATCTCGCCCCGTCGGTCTCAGTCCGTCTGCCTCAGACCGTCTGTTTCATACCGTATGTCTCAGACCGTCTGTCTCAGACCAGCTGTCTCAGACCGTCTGTCTCGGACCGTCTGTCTCATACCGTCTGTCTCAGACCGTCTATCTCGTCCCGTCGGTCTCAGACTGTCTGTCTCAGACCAGCTGTCTCAGACCGTCTGTCTCGGACCGTCTGTCTCAGACCGTCTGTCTCAGACCGTCTGTTTCATACCGTCTATCTCACACCGTCTGTCTCAGACCGTTTGTCTTAGACCGTCTGTCTCATACGGTCTGTCTCAGACCGTCTGTCTCGGACCGTCAGTCTGAGACCGTCTGTCTCAGACCGTCTGTCTCAGGCCGTCTGCCTCAGACCGTCTGTCTCAGACCGTCTATCTCGTCCCGTCTGTCTCAGACCGTCTGTCTCAGAACGTCTATCTCGTCCCGTCGGTCTCAGACCGTCTGTCTCAGAACGTCTATCTCGTCCCGTCGGTCTCAGACCGTCTGTCTCAGACCGTCTGTCTCAGACCAGCTGTCTCAGACCGTCTGTGTCAGACCGTCTGTTTCATACCGTCTGTCTCACACCGTCTGTCTCAGACCGTCTGCCTCAGACCGTCTGTCTCAGACCGTCTGTCTCAGGCCGTCTGCCTCAGACCGTCTGTCTCAGACCGTCTGTCTCAGACCGTCTGTCTCAGACCGTCAGTCTCAGACCGTCTGTCTCAGACCGTCTGTCTCAGAGCGTCTGTCTCAGACCGTCTGTCTCAGACCGTCTGTCTCAGACCAGCTGTCTCAGACCGTCTGTCTCAGACCGTCTGTTGCATACCGTCTGTCTCACACCGTCTGTCTCAGACCGTCTATCTTAAACCGTCTGTCTCAGGCCGTCCGTTTCATTCCGTCGGTCTCAGACCGTCTGTCTCAGACCGTCTGTCTCAGACCGTCTGTCTCAGACCGTCTGTCTCACACCGTCTGTCTCAGACCGTCTGTCTCAGACCGTCTGTCTCCGACCGTGTGTCTCAGACCGTCTGTCTCAGGCCGTCTGCCTCAGACCGTCTGTCTCAGACCGTCTATCTCGTCCCGTCTGTCTCAGACCGTCTGTCTCAGAACGTCTATCTCGTCCCGTCGGTCTCAGACCGTCTGTCTCAGAACGTCTATCTCGTCCCGTCGGTCTCAGGCCGTCTGTCTCAGACCAGCTGTCTCACACCGTCTGTCTCTGACCGTCTGTTTCATACCGTCTATCTCACACCGTCTGTCTCAGACCGTCTGCCTCAGACCGTCTGTCTCAGACCGTCTGTCTCAGGCCGTCTGCCTCAGACCGTCTGTCTCAGACCGTCTGTCTCAGACCGTCTGTCTCAGACCGTCAGTCTCAGACCGTCTGTCTCAGACCGTCTGTCTCAGACCGTCTGTCTCAGAGCGTCTGTCTCAGACCGTCTGTCTCAGACCGTCTGTCTCAGACCGTCTGTTTCATACCGTCTGTCTCACACCGTCTGTCTCAGACCGTCTGTCTTAGACCGTCTGTCTCACACCGTCTGTCTCAGACCGTCTGTCTCAGACTGTCTGTCTCAGACCGTCTATCTCGTCCCGTCTGTCTCAGAACTTCCGTCTCAGACCGTCAACGTCTGTCACAGACTGTCTGTCTCAGACCGTCTGCTCAGACCGTCTGTCTCAGACCGTCTGTCTGAGACCGTCTGTCTCAGACCGTCTGTCTCACACCGTCTTTCTCAGACCGTCTGTCTCAGACCGTCTGTCTCAGACCGTCTGTCTCAGACCGTCTGTCTCAGACCGTCTGTCTCAGACCGTCTGTCTCAGACCGTCTGTCTCAGAACGTCTATCTCGCCCCGTCGGTCTCAGTCCGTCTGCCTCAGACCGTCTGTTTCATACCGTATGTCTCAGACCGTCTGTCTCAGACCAGCTGTCTCAGACCGTCTGTCTCGGACCGTCTGTCTCATACCGTCTGTCTCAGACCGTCTATCTCGTCCCGTCGGTCTCAGACTGTCTGTCTCAGACCAGCTGTCTCAGACCGTCTGTCTCGGACCGTCTGTCTCAGACCGTCTGTCTCAGACCGTCTGTTTCATACCGTCTATCTCACACCGTCTGTCTCAGACCGTTTGTCTTAGACCGTCTGTCTCATACGGTCTGTCTCAGACCGTCTGTCTCGGACCGTCAGTCTGAGACCGTCTGTCTCAGACCGTCTGTCTCAGGCCGTCTGCCTCAGACCGTCTGTCTCAGACCGTCTATCTCGTCCCGTCTGTCTCAGACCGTCTGTCTGAGACCGTCTGTCTCAGACCGTCTGTCTCACACCGTCTTTCTCAGACCGTCTGTCTCAGACCGTCTGTCTCAGACCGTCTGTCTCAGACCGTCTGTCTCAGACCGTCTGTCTCAGACCGTCTGTCTCAGACCGTCTGTCTCAGACCGTCTGTCTCAGAACGTCTATCTCGCCCCGTCGGTCTCAGTCCGTCTGCCTCAGACCGTCTGTTTCATACCGTATGTCTCAGACCGTCTGTCTCAGACCAGCTGTCTCAGACCGTCTGTCTCGGACCGTCTGTCTCATACCGTCTGTCTCAGACCGTCTATCTCGTCCCGTCGGTCTCAGACTGTCTGTCTCAGACCAGCTGTCTCAGACCGTCTGTCTCGGACCGTCTGTCTCAGACCGTCTGTCTCAGACCGTCTGTTTCATACCGTCTATCTCACACCGTCTGTCTCAGACCGTTTGTCTTAGACCGTCTGTCTCATACGGTCTGTCTCAGACCGTCTGTCTCGGACCGTCAGTCTGAGACCGTCTGTCTCAGACCGTCTGTCTCAGGCCGTCTGCCTCAGACCGTCTGTCTCAGACCGTCTATCTCGTCCCGTCTGTCTCAGACCGTCTGTCTCAGAACGTCTATCTCGTCCCGTCGGTCTCAGACCGTCTGTCTCAGAACGTCTATCTCGTCCCGTCGGTCTCAGACCGTCTGTCTCAGACCGTCTGTCTCAGACCGTCTGTCTTAGACCGTCTGTCTCATACCGTCTGTCTCAGACCGTCCGTCTCAGACCGTCTGTTTCATACCGTCTGTCTCACACCGTCTGTCTCAGACCGTCTGTCTTAGACCGTCTGTTGCATACCGTCTGTCTCACACCGTCTGTCTCAGACCGTCTATCTTAAACCGTCTGTCTCAGGCCGTCCGTTTCATTCCGTCGGTCTCAGACCGTCTGTCTCAGACCGTCTGTCTCAGACCGTCTGTCTCAGACCGTCTGTCTCACACCGTCTGTCTCAGACCGTCTGTCTCAGACCGTGTGTCTCAGACCGTCTGTCTCAGGCCGTCTGCCTCAGACCGTCTGTCTCAGACCGTCTATCTCGTCCCGTCTGTCTCAGACCGTCTGTCTCAGAACGTCTATCTCGTCCCGTCGGTCTCAGACCGTCTGTCTCAGACCAGCTGTCTCAGACCGTCTGTCTCGGACCGTCTGTCTCAGACCGTCTGTCTCAGACCGTCTGTTTCATACCGTCTATCTCACACCGTCTGTCTCAGACCGTTTGTCTTAGACCGTCTGTCTCATACGGTCTGTCTCAGACCGTCTGTCTCGGACCGTCAGTCTGAGACCGTCTGTCTCAGACCGTCTGTCTCAGACCGTCTGTCTCAGACCGTCTGTCTCAGACCGTCTGTCTCAGACCGTCTGTTTCATACCGTCTGTCTCACACCGTCTGTCTCAGACCGTCTGTCTTAGACCGTCTGTCTCATACCGTCTGTCTCAGACCGTCTGTCTCAGACCGTCTGTCTCAGACCGTCTGTCTCAGATCGTCTGTCTCAGACCAGCTGCCTCAGACCGTCTCTCTCAGACCGTCCGTCTCAGACCGTCTGTTTCATACCGTCTGTCTCACACCGTCTGTCTCAGACCGTCTGTCTCAGACCGTCTGTCTCAGACCGTCTGTCTCAGACCGTCTGTCTCAGAACGTCTATCTCGTCCCGTCGGTCTCAGGCCGTCTGTCTCAGACCAGCTGTCTCAGACCGTCTGTGTCAGACCGTCTGTTTCATACCGTCTGTCTCACACCGTCTGTCTCAGACCGTCTGCCTCAGACCGTCTGTCTCAGACCGTCTGTCTCAGGCCGTCTGCCTCAGACCGTCTGTCTCAGACCGTCTGTCTCAGACCGTCTGTCTCAGACCGTCAGTCTCAGACCGTCTGTCTCAGACCGTCTGTCTCAGAGCGTCTGTCTCAGACCGTCTGTCTCAGACCGTCTGTCTCAGACCAGCTGTCTCAGACCGTCTGTCTCAGACCGTCTGTTGCATACCGTCTGTCTCACACCGTCTGTCTCAGACCGTCTATCTTAAACCGTCTGTCTCAGGCCGTCCGTTTCATTCCGTCGGTCTCAGACCGTCTGTCTCAGACCGTCTGTCTCAGACCGTCTGTCTCAGACCGTCTGTCTCACACCGTCTGTCTCAGACCGTCTGTCTCAGACCGTCTGTCTCAGACCGTGTGTCTCAGACCGTCTGTCTCAGGCCGTCTGCCTCAGACCGTCTGTCTCAGACCGTCTATCTCGTCCCGTCTGTCTCAGACCGTCTGTCTCAGAACGTCTATCTCGTCCCGTCGGTCTCAGACCGTCTGTCTCAGAACGTCTATCTCGTCCCGTCGGTCTCAGGCCGTCTGTCTCAGACCAGCTGTCTCAGACCGTCTGTCTCTGACCGTCTGTTTCATACCGTCTATCTCACACCGTCTGTCTCAGACCGTCTGCCTCAGACCGTCTGTCTCAGACCGTCTGTCTCAGGCCGTCTGCCTCAGACCGTCTGTCTCAGACCGTCTGTCTCAGACCGTCTGTCTCAGACCGTCAGTCTCAGACCGTCTGTCTCAGACCGTCTGTCTCAGACCGTCTGTCTCAGAGCGTCTGTCTCAGACCGTCTGTCTCAGACCGTCTGTCTCAGACCGTCTGTTTCATACCGTCTGTCTCACACCGTCTGTCTCAGACCGTCTGTCTTAGACCGTCTGTCTCACACCGTCTGTCTCAGACCGTCTGTCTCAGACTGTCTGTCTCAGACCGTCTATCTCGTCCCGTCTGTCTCAGAACTTCCGTCTCAGACCGTCAACGTCTGTCACAGACTGTCTGTCTCAGACCGTCTGCTCAGACCGTCTGTCTCAGACCGTCTGTCTGAGACCGTCTGTCTCAGACCGTCTGTCTCACACCGTCTTTCTCAGACCGTCTGTCTCAGACCGTCTGTCTCAGACCGTCTGTCTCAGACCGTCTGTCTCAGACCGTCTGTCTCAGACCGTCTGTCTCAGACCGTCTGTCTCAGAACGTCTATCTCGCCCCGTCGGTCTCAGTCCGTCTGCCTCAGACCGTCTGTTTCATACCGTATGTCTCAGACCGTCTGTCTCAGACCAGCTGTCTCAGACCGTCTGTCTCGGACCGTCTGTCTCATACCGTCTGTCTCAGACCGTCTATCTCGTCCCGTCGGTCTCAGACTGTCTGTCTCAGACCAGCTGTCTCAGACCGTCTGTCTCGGACCGTCTGTCTCAGACCGTCTGTCTCAGACCGTCTGTTTCATACCGTCTATCTCACACCGTCTGTCTCAGACCGTTTGTCTTAGACCGTCTGTCTCATACGGTCTGTCTCAGACCGTCTGTCTCGGACCGTCAGTCTGAGACCGTCTGTCTCAGACCGTCTGTCTCAGGCCGTCTGCCTCAGACCGTCTGTCTCAGACCGTCTATCTCGTCCCGTCTGTCTCAGACCGTCTGTCTCAGAACGTCTATCTCGTCCCGTCGGTCTCAGACCGTCTGTCTCAGAACGTCTATCTCGTCCCGTCGGTCTCAGACCGTCTGTCTCAGACCGTCTGTCTCAGACCGTCTGTCTCAGACCAGCTATCTCAGACCGTCTGTCTCAGACCGTCTGTCTCAGACCGTCTGTCTCAGACCGTCTGTCTCAGACCGTCTGTTTCATACCGTCTGTCTCACACCGTCTGTCTCAGACCGTCTGTCTTAGACCGTCTGTCTCATACCGTCTGTCTCAGACCGTCCGTCTCAGACCGTCTGTTTCATACCGTCTGTCTCACACCGTCTGTCTCAGACCGTCTGTCTTAGACCGTCTGTTGCATACCGTCTGTCTCACACCGTCTGTCTCAGACCGTCTATCTTAAACCGTCTGTCTCAGGCCGTCCGTTTCATTCCGTCGGTCTCAGACCGTCTGTCTCAGACCGTCTGTCTCAGACCGTCTGTCTCAGACCGTCTGTCTCAGACCGTCTGTCTCAGACCGTCTGTCTCACACCGTCTGTCTCAGACCGTCTGTCTCAGACCGTCTGTCTCAGACCGTGTGTCTCAGACCGTCTGTCTCAGGCCGTCTGCCTCAGACCGTCTGTCTCAGACCGTCTATCTCGTCCCGTCTGTCTCAGACCGTCTGTCTCAGAACGTCTATCTCGTCCCGTCGGTCTCAGACCGTCTGTCTCAGAACGTCTATCTCGTCCCGTCGGTCTCAGGCCGTCTGTCCCAGACCAGCTGTCTCAGACCGTCTGTCTCTGACCGTCTGTTTCATACCGTCTATCTCACACCGTCTGTCTCAGACCGTCTGCCTCAGACCGTCTGTCTCAGGACGTCTGCCTCAGACCGTCTGTCTCAGACCGTCTGTCTCAGACCGTCAGTCTCAGACCGTCTGTCTCAGACCGTCTGTCTCAGACCGTCTGTCTCAGAGCGTCTGTCTCAGACCGTCTGTCTTAGACCGTCTGTTGCATACCGTCTGTCTCACACCGTCTGTCTCAGACCGTCTATCTTAAACCGTCTGTCTCAGGCCGTCCGTTTCATTCCGTCGGTCTCAGACCGTCTGTCTCAGACCGTCTGTCTCAGACCGTCTGTCTCAGACCGTCTGTCTCAGACCGTCTGTCTCACACCGTCTGTCTCAGACCGTCTGTCTCAGACCGTCTGTCTCAGACCGTGTGTCTCAGACCGTCTGTCTCAGGCCGTCTGCCTCAGACCGTCTGTCTCAGACCGTCTATCTCGTCCCGTCTGTCTCAGACCGTCTGTCTCAGAACGTCTATCTCGTCCCGTCGGTCTCAGACCGTCTGTCTCAGAACGTCTATCTCGTCCCGTCGGTCTCAGGCCGTCTGTCCCAGACCAGCTGTCTCAGACCGTCTGTCTCTGACCGTCTGTTTCATACCGTCTATCTCACACCGTCTGTCTCAGACCGTCTGCCTCAGACCGTCTGTCTCAGACCGTCTGTCTCAGGACGTCTGCCTCAGACCGTCTGTCTCAGACCGTCTGTCTCAGACCGTCAGTCTCAGACCGTCTGTCTCAGACCGTCTGTCTCAGACCGTCTGTCTCAGAGCGTCTGTCTCAGACCGTCTGTCTCAGACTGTCTGTCTCAGACCGTCTGTTTCATACCGTCTGTCTCACACCGTCCGTCTCAGACCGTCTGTCTTAGACCGTCTGGTCACACCGTCTGTCTCAGACCGTCTGTCTCAGACTGTCTGTCTCAGACCGTCTGTCTCAGAACGTCTATCTCGTCCCGTCGGTCTCAGGCCGTCTGTCTCAGACCAGCTGTCTCAGACCGTCTGTCTCAGACCGTCTGTTTCATACCGTCTGTCTCACACCGTCTGTCTCGGACCGTCTGCCTCAGACCGTCTGTCTCAGACCGTCTGTCTCAGGCCGTCTGCCTCAGACCGTCTGTCTCAGACCGTCTGTCTCAGACCGTCTGTCTCAGACCGTCAGTCTCAGACCGTCTGTCTCAGTCCGTCTGTCTCAGAGCGTCTGTCTCAGACCGTCTGTCTCATACCGTCTGTCTCAGACCAGCTGTCTCAGACCGTCTGTTGCATACCGTCTGTCTCACACCGTCCGTCTCAGACCGTCTGTCTCATACCGTCTGTCTCATACCATCTGTCTCAGACCGTCTATCTCGTCCCGTCGGTCTTAGACCGTCTGTCTCAGACCAGCTGTCTCAGACCGTCTGTCTCAGACCGTCTATCTCGTCCTGTCTGTCTCAGAACTTCCGTCTCAGACCGTCTGCTTCAGACGGTCTGTCTCAGAACGTCTGTCACAGACTGTCTGTCTCAGACCGTCTGCTCAGACCGTCTGTCTCACACCGTCTGTCTCAGACCGTCTGTCTCAGACTGTCTGTCTCAGACCGTCTATCTCGTCCCGTCTGTCTCAGAACTTCCGTCTCAGACCGTCAACGTCTGTCACAGACTGTCTGTCTCAGACCGTCTGCTCAGACCGTCTGTCTCAGACCGTCTGTCTGAGACCGTCTGTCTCAGACCGTCTGTCTCACACCGTCTTTCTCAGACCGTCTGTCTCAGACCGTCTGTCTCAGACCGTCTGTCTCAGACCGTCTGTCTCAGACCGTCTGTCTCAGACCGTCTGTCTCAGACCGTCTGTCTCAGACCGTCTGTCTCAGAACGTCTATCTCGCCCCGTCGGTCTCAGTCCGTCTGCCTCAGACCGTCTGTTTCATACCGTATGTCTCAGACCGTCTGTCTCAGACCAGCTGTCTCAGACCGTCTGTCTCGGACCGTCTGTCTCATACCGTCTGTCTCAGACCGTCTATCTCGTCCCGTCGGTCTCAGACTGTCTGTCTCAGACCAGCTGTCTCAGACCGTCTGTCTCGGACCGTCTGTCTCAGACCGTCTGTCTCAGACCGTCTGTTTCATACCGTCTATCTCACACCGTCTGTCTCAGACCGTTTGTCTTAGACCGTCTGTCTCATTCGGTCTGTCTCAGACCGTCTGTCTCGGACCGTCAGTCTGAGACCGTCTGTCTCAGACCGTCTGTCTCAGGCCGTCTGCCTCAGACCGTCTGTCTCAGACCGTCTATCTCGTCCCGTCTGTCTCAGACCGTCTGTCTCAGAACGTCTATCTCGTCCCGTCGGTCTCAGACCGTCTGTCTCAGAACGTCTATCTCGTCCCGTCGGTCTCAGACCGTCTGTCTCAGACCGTCTGTCTCAGACCGTCTGTCTTAGACCGTCTGTCTCATACCGTCTGTCTCAGACCGTCCGTCTCAGACCGTCTGTTTCATACCGTCTGTCTCACACCGTCTGTCTCAGACCGTCTGTCTTAGACCGTCTGTTGCATACCGTCTGTCTCACACCGTCTGTCTCAGACCGTCTATCTTAAACCGTCTGTCTCAGGCCGTCCGTTTCATTCCGTCGGTCTCAGACCGTCTGTCTCAGACCGTCTGTCTCAGACCGTCTGTCTCAGACCGTCTGTCTCACACCGTCTGTCTCAGACCGTCTGTCTCAGACCGTGTGTCTCAGACCGTCTGTCTCAGGCCGTCTGCCTCAGACCGTCTGTCTCAGACCGTCTATCTCGTCCCGTCTGTCTCAGACCGTCTGTCTCAGAACGTCTATCTCGTCCCGTCGGTCTCAGACCGTCTGTCTCAGACCAGCTGTCTCAGACCGTCTGTCTCGGACCGTCTGTCTCAGACCGTCTGTCTCAGACCGTCTGTTTCATACCGTCTATCTCACACCGTCTGTCTCAGACCGTTTGTCTTAGACCGTCTGTCTCATACGGTCTGTCTCAGACCGTCTGTCTCGGACCGTCAGTCTGAGACCGTCTGTCTCAGACCGTCTGTCTCAGACCGTCTGTCTCAGACCGTCTGTCTCAGACCGTCTGTCTCAGACCGTCTGTTTCATACCGTCTGTCTCACACCGTCTGTCTCAGACCGTCTGTCTTAGACCGTCTGTCTCATACCGTCTGTCTCAGACCGTCTGTCTCAGACCGTCTGTCTCAGACCGTCTGTCTCAGATCGTCTGTCTCAGACCAGCTGCCTCAGACCGTCTCTCTCAGACCGTCCGTCTCAGACCGTCTGTTTCATACCGTCTGTCTCACACCGTCTGTCTCAGACCGTCTGTCTCAGACCGTCTGTCTCAGACCGTCTGTCTCAGAACGTCTATCTCGTCCCGTCGGTCTCAGGCCGTCTGTCTCAGACCAGCTGTCTCAGACCGTCTGTGTCAGACCGTCTGTTTCATACCGTCTGTCTCACACCGTCTGTCTCAGACCGTCTGCCTCAGACCGTCTGTCTCAGACCGTCTGTCTCAGGCCGTCTGCCTCAGACCGTCTGTCTCAGACCGTCTGTCTCAGACCGTCTGTCTCAGACCGTCAGTCTCAGACCGTCTGTCTCAGACCGTCTGTCTCAGAGCGTCTGTCTCAGACCGTCTGTCTCAGACCGTCTGTCTCAGACCAGCTGTCTCAGACCGTCTGTCTCAGACCGTCTGTTGCATACCGTCTGTCTCACACCGTCTGTCTCAGACCGTCTATCTTAAACCGTCTGTCTCAGGCCGTCGGTTTCATTCCGTCGGTCTCAGACCGTCTGTCTCAGACCGTCTGTCTCAGACCGTCTGTCTCAGACCGTCTGTCTCACACCGTCTGTCTCAGACCGTCTGTCTCAGACCGTCTGTCTCAGACCGTGTGTCTCAGACCGTCTGTCTCAGGCCGTCTGCCTCAGACCGTCTGTCTCAGACCGTCTATCTCGTCCCGTCTGTCTCAGACCGTCTGTCTCAGAACGTCTATCTCGTCCCGTCGGTCTCAGACCGTCTGTCTCAGAACGTCTATCTCGTCCCGTCGGTCTCAGGCCGTCTGTCTCAGACCAGCTGTCTCAGACCGTCTGTCTCTGACCGTCTGTTTCATACCGTCTATCTCACACCGTCTGTCTCAGACCGTCTGCCTCAGACCGTCTGTCTCAGACCGTCTGTCTCAGGCCGTCTGCCTCAGACCGTCTGTCTCAGACCGTCTGTCTCAGACCGTCTGTCTCAGACCGTCAGTCTCAGACCGTCTGTCTCAGACCGTCTGTCTCAGACCGTCTGTCTCAGAGCGTCTGTCTCAGACCGTCTGTCTCAGACCGTCTGTCTCAGACCGTCTGTTTCATACCGTCTGTCTCACACCGTCTGTCTCAGACCGTCTGTCTTAGACCGTCTGTCTCACACCGTCTGTCTCAGACCGTCTGTCTCAGACTGTCTGTCTCAGACCGTCTATCTCGTCCCGTCTGTCTCAGAACTTCCGTCTCAGACCGTCAACGTCTGTCACAGACTGTCTGTCTCAGACCGTCTGCTCAGACCGTCTGTCTCAGACCGTCTGTCTGAGACCGTCTGTCTCAGACCGTCTGTCTCACACCGTCTTTCTCAGACCGTCTGTCTCAGACCGTCTGTCTCAGACCGTCTGTCTCAGACCGTCTGTCTCAGACCGTCTGTCTCAGACCGTCTGTCTCAGACCGTCTGTCTCAGAACGTCTATCTCGCCCCGTCGGTCTCAGTCCGTCTGCCTCAGACCGTCTGTTTCATACCGTATGTCTCAGACCGTCTGTCTCAGACCAGCTGTCTCAGACCGTCTGTCTCGGACCGTCTGTCTCATACCGTCTGTCTCAGACCGTCTATCTCGTCCCGTCGGTCTCAGACTGTCTGTCTCAGACCAGCTGTCTCAGACCGTCTGTCTCGGACCGTCTGTCTCAGACCGTCTGTCTCAGACCGTCTGTTTCATACCGTCTATCTCACACCGTCTGTCTCAGACCGTTTGCCTTAGACCGTCTGTCTCATACGGTCTGTCTCAGACCGTCTGTCTCGGACCGTCAGTCTGAGACCGTCTGTCTCAGACCGTCTGTCTCAGGCCGTCTGCCTCAGACCGTCTGTCTCAGACCGTCTATCTCGTCCCGTCTGTCTCAGACCGTCTGTCTCAGAACGTCTATCTCGTCCCGTCGGTCTCAGACCGTCTGTCTCAGAACGTCTATCTCGTCCCGTCGGTCTCAGACCGTCTGTCTCAGACCGTCTGTCTCAGACCGTCTGTCTCAGACCAGCTATCTCAGACCGTCTGTCTCAGACCGTCTGTCTCAGACCGTCTGTCTCAGACCGTCTGTCTCAGACCGTCTGTTTCATACCGTCTGTCTCACACCGTCTGTCTCAGACCGTCTGTCTTAGACCGTCTGTCTCATACCGTCTGTCTCAGACCGTCCGTCTCAGACCGTCTGTTTCATACCGTCTGTCTCACACCGTCTGTCTCAGACCGTCTGTCTTAGACCGTCTGTTGCATACCGTCTGTCTCACACCGTCTGTCTCAGACCGTCTATCTTAAACCGTCTGTCTCAGGCCGTCCGTTTCATTCCGTCGGTCTCAGACCGTCTGTCTCAGACCGTCTGTCTCAGACCGTCTGTCTCAGACCGTCTGTCTCAGACCGTCTGTCTCACACCGTCTGTCTCAGACCGCCTGTCTCAGACCGTCTGTCTCAGACCGTGTGTCTCAGACCGTCTGTCTCAGGCCGTCTGCCTCAGACCGTCTGTCTCAGACCGTCTATCTCGTCCCGTCTGTCTCAGACCGTCTGTCTCAGAACGTCTATCTCGTCCCGTCGGTCTCAGACCGTCTGTCTCAGAACGTCTATCTCGTCCCGTCGGTCTCAGGCCGTCTGTCCCAGACCAGCTGTCTCAGACCGTCTGTCTCTGACCGTCTGTTTCATACCGTCTATCTCACACCGTCTGTCTCAGACCGTCTGCCTCAGACCGTCTGTCTCAGACCGTCTGTCTCAGGACGTCTGCCTCAGACCGTCTGTCTCAGACCGTCTGTCTCAGACCGTCAGTCTCAGACCGTCTGTCTCAGACCGTCTGTCTCAGACCGTCTGTCTCAGAGCGTCTGTCTCAGACCGTCTGTCTCAGACTGTCTGTCTCAGACCGTCTGTTTCATACCGTCTGTCTCACACCGTCTGTCTCAGACCGTCTGTCTTAGACCGTCTGTCTCACACCGTCTGTCTCAGACCGTCTGTCTCAGACTGTCTGTCTCAGACCGTCTGTCTCAGAACGTCTATCTCGTCCCGTCGGTCTCAGGCCGTCTGTCTCAGACCAGCTGTCTCAGACCGTCTGTCTCAGACCGTCTGTTTCATACCGTCTGTCTCACACCGTCTGTCTCGGACCGTCTGCCTCAGACCGTCTGTCTCAGACCGTCTGTCTCAGGCCGTCTGCCTCAGACCGTCTGTCTCAGACCGTCTGTCTCAGACCGTCTGTCTCAGACCGTCAGTCTCAGACCGTCTGTCTCAGTCCGTCTGTCTCAGAGCGTCTGTCTCAGACCGTCTGTCTCATACCGTCTGTCTCAGACCAGCTGTCTCAGACCGTCTGTTGCATACCGTCTGTCTCACACCGTCCGTCTCAGACCGTCTGTCTCATACCGTCTGTCTCATACCATCTGTCTCAGACCGTCTATCTCGTCCCGTCGGTCTTAGACCGTCTGTCTCAGACCAGCTGTCTCAGACCGTCTGTCTCAGACCGTCTATCTCGTCCTGTCTGTCTCAGAACTTCCGTCTCAGACCGTCTGCTTCAGACGGTCTGTCTCAGAACGTCTGTCACAGACTGTCTGTCTCAGACCGTCTGCTCAGACCGTCTGTCTCAGACCGTCTGTCTGAGACCGTCTGTCTCAGACCGTCTGTCTCACACCGTCTTTCTCAGACCGTCTGTCTCAGACCGTCTGTCTCAGACCGTCTGTCTCAGACCAGCTGTCTCAGACCGTCTGTCTCGGACCGCCTGTCTCATACCGTCTGTCTCAGACCGTCTATCTCGTCCCGTCTGTCTCGGACCGTTTGTCTTAGACCGTCTGTCTCATACGGTCTGTCTCCGACCGTCTGTCTCGGACCGTCAGTCTGAGACCGTCTGTCTCAGACCGTCTGTCTCAGGCCGTCTGCCTCAGACCGTCTGTCTCAGACCGTCTATCTCGTCCCGTCTGTCTCAGACCGTCTGTCTCAGAACGTCTATCTCGTTCCGTCGGTCTCAGACCGTCTGTCTCGGAACGTCTATCTCGTCCCGTCGGTCTCAGACCGTCTGTCTCAGACCGTCTGTCTCAGACCGTCTGTCTCAGACCAGCTATCTCAGACCGTCTGTCTCAGACCGTCTGTCTCAGACCGTCTGTCTCAGACCGTCTGTCTCAGACCGTCTGTCTCAGACCGTCTGTCTCAGACCAGCTATCTCAGACCGTCTGTCTCAGACCGTCTGTCTCAGACCGTCTGTCTCAGACCGCCTGTTTCATACCGTCTGTCTCACACCGTCTGTCTCAGACCGTCTGTCTTAGACCGTCTGTCTCGTACCGTCTGTCTCAGACCGTCTGTCTCAGACCGTCTGTCTCAGACCGTCTGTCTCAGACCGTCTGTCTCAGACCGTCTGTCTCAGACTGTCTGTCTCAGACCGTCTGCTCAGACCGTCTGTCTCAGACCGTCTGTCTGAGACCGTCTGTCTCAGACCGTCTGTCTCAGACCGTCTGCTCAGACCGTCTGTCTCAGACCGTCTGTCACAGACTGTCTGTCTCAGACCGTCTGCTCAGACCGTCTGTCTCAGACCGTCTGTCTGAGACCGTCTGTCTCAGACCGTCTGTCTCAGACCGTCTGTCTCAGACCGTCTGTCTCAGACTGTCTGTCTCAGACCGTCTGCTCAGACCGTCTGTCTCAGACCGTCTGTCTGAGACCGTCTGTCTCAGACCGTCTGCTCAGACCGTCTGTCTCAGACCGTCTGTCTGAGACCGTCTGTCTCAGACCGTCTGTCTCACACCGTCTTTCTCAGACCGTCTGTCTCAGACCGTCTGTCTCAGACCGTCTGTCTCAGACCGTCTGTCTCAGACCGTCTGTCTCAGACCCTCTGTCTCAGACCGTCTATCTCGTCCCGTCGGTCTCAGGCCGTCTGTCTCAGACCAGCTGCCTCAGACCGTCTCTCTCAGACCGTCCGTCTCAGACCGTCTGTTTCATACCGTCTGTCTCACACCGTCTGTCTCAGACCGTCTGTCTTAGACCGTCTGTCTCATACCGTCTGTCTCATACCGTCTGTCTCAGACCGTCTATCTCGTCCCGTCGGTCTTAGACCGTCTGTCTCAGACCAGCTGTCACAGACCGTCTGTCTCAGACCGTCTGTCTCAGACCGTCTGTCTGAGACCGTCTGTCTGAGGCCGTCTGTCTCAGAGCGTCTGTCTCACACCGTCTGTCTCAGACCGTCTGTCTCAGACCGTCTGTCTCAGACCGTCTGTCTCAGACCGTCTGTCTCAGACCGTCTGTCTCAGACCGTCTGTCTCAGACCGTCTGTTTCATACCGTCTGTCTCAGACCGTCTGTCTCAGACCGTCAGTCTCAGACCGTCTGTCTCAGACCGTCTGTCTCAGAGCGTCTGTCTCAGACCGTCTGTCTCAGACCGTCTGTCTCAGACCAGCTGTCTCAGACCGTCTGTCTCAGACCGTCTGTTGCATACCGTCTGTCTCACACCGTCTGTCTCAGACCGTCTATCTTAATCCGTCTGTCTCAGGCCGTCCGTTTCATTCCGTCGGTCTCAGACCGTCTGTCTCAGACCGTCTGTCTCAGACCGTGTGTCTCAGACCGTCTGTCTCAGGCCGTCTGTCTCAGTCCGTATGTCTCAGATCCTCTGTCTCGGACCGTCTGTCTCGGACCGTCTGTCTCGGACCGTCTGTCTCGGACCGTCTGTCTCGGACCGTGTGTCTCGGACCGCCTGTCTCAGACCGCCTGTCTCAGACCGTCTGTCTCAGGCCGTCTGCTTCATACCGTCTGTCTCAGACCGTCTATCTCGTCCCGTCGGTCTTAGACCGTCTGTCTCAGACCAGCTGTCTCAGACCGTCTGTCTCAGATACGTCTATCTCGTCCCGTCTGTCTCAGAACTTCCGTCTCAGACCGTCTGCCTCAGACCGTCTGTCTCAGAACGTCTCTCACAGACCGTCTGTCTCAGACCGTCTGTCTCACACCGCCTGTCTCGGACCGTCTGTCTCAGACCGTCTGTCTCAGACCGTCTGTCTCAGACCGTCTATCTCGTCCCGTCGGTCTCAGGCCGTCTGTCTCAGACCAGCTGTCTCAGACCGTCTGTCTCAGACCGTCTGTTTCATACCGTCTGTCTCACACCGTCTGTCTCGGACCGTCTGCCTCAGACCGTCTGTCTCAGACCGTCTGTCTCAGGCCGTCTGCCTCAGACCGTCTGTCTCAGACCGTCTGTCTCAGACCGTCTGTCTCAGACCGTCAGTCTCAGACCGTCTGTCTCAGACCGTCTGTCTCAGAGCGTCTGTCTCAGACCGTCTGTCTCAGACCGTCTGTCTCAGACCAGCTGTCTCAGACCGTCTGTTGCATACCGTCTGTCTCACACCGTCCGTCTCAGACCGTCTGTCTCAGACCGTCTGTCTTAGACCGTCTGTCTCATACCGTCTGTCTCATACCATCTGTCTCAGACCGTCTATCTCGTCCCGTCGGTCTTAGACCGTCTGTCTCAGACCAGCTGTCTCAGACCGTCTGTCTCAGACCGTCTATCTCGTCCCGTCTGTCTCAGAACTTCCGTCTCAGACCGTCTGCTTCAGACGGTCTGTCTCAGAACGTCTGTCACAGACTGTCTGTCTCAGACCGTCTGCTCAGACCGTCTGTCTCAGACCGTCTGTCTGAGACCGTCTGTCTCAGACCGTCTGTCTCACACCGTCTTTCTCAGACCGTCTGTCTCAGACCGTCTGTCTCAGACCGTCTGTCTCAGACCGTCTGTCTCAGACCGTCTGTCTCAGACCCTCTGTCTCAGACCGTCTATCTCGTCCCGTCGGTCTCAGGCCGTCTGTCTCAGACCAGCTGTCTCAGACCGTCTGTCTCAGACCGTCTGTTTCATACCGTCTGTCTCACACCGTCTGTCTCGGACCGTCTGCCTCAGACCGTCTGTCTCAGACCGTCTGTCTCAGGCCGTCTGCCTCAGACCGTCTGTCTCAGACCGTCTGTCTCAGACCGTCTGTCTCAGACCGTCAGTCTCAGACCGTCTGTCTCAGACCGTCTGTCTCAGAGCGTCTGTCTCAGACCGTCTGTCTCAGACCGTCTGTCTCAGACCAGCTGTCTCAGACCGTCTGTTGCATACCGTCTGTCTCACACCGTCCGTCTCAGACCGTCTGTCTCAGACCGTCTGTCTTAGACCGTCTGTCTCATACCGTCTGTCTCATACCATCTGTCTCAGACCGTCTATCTCGTCCCGTCGGTCTTAGACCGTCTGTCTCAGACCAGCTGTCTCAGACCGTCTGTCTCAGACCGTCTATCTCGTCCCGTCTGTCTCAGAACTTCCGTCTCAGACCGTCTGCTTCAGACGGTCTGTCTCAGAACGTCTGTCACAGACTGTCTGTCTCAGACCGTCTGCTCAGACCGTCTGTCTCAGACCGTCTGTCTGAGACCGTCTGTCTCAGACCGTCTGTCTCACACCGTCTTTCTCAGACCGTCTGTCTCAGACCGTCTGTCTCAGACCGTCTGTCTCAGACCGTCTGTCTCAGACCGTCTGTCTCAGACCGTCTGTCTCAGAACGTCTATCTCGTCCCGTCGGTCTCAGACCGTCTGCCTCAGACCGTCTGTTTCATACCGTATGTCTCAGACCGTCTGTCTCAGACCACCTGTCTCAGACCGTCTGTCTCGGACCGTCTGTCTCATACCGTCTGTCTCAGACCGTCTATCTCGTCCCGTCGGTCTCAGACCGTCTGTCTCAGACCAGCTGTCTCAGACCGTCTGTCTCGGACCGTCTGTCTCAGACCGTCTGTCTTAGACCGTCTGTTTCATACCGTCTGTCTCACACCGTCTGTCTCAGACCTTCTGCCTTAGACCGTCTGTCTCATACCGTCTGTCTCATACCGTCTGTCTCAGACCGTCTATCTCGTCCCGTCGGTCTTAGACCGTCTGTCTCAGACCAGCTGTCAAAGACCGTCTGTCTCAGACCGTCTGTCTCAGACCGTCTGTCTGAGACCGTCTGTCTCAGACCGTCTGTCTCAGACCGTCTGTCTCACACCGTCTGTCTCAGACCGTCTGTCTCAGACCGTCTGTCTCGTCCCGTCGGTCTCAGACCGTCTGTCTCAGACCGTCTATCTCGTCCCGTCTGTCTCAGACCGTCTGTCTCAGAACGTCTATCTCGTCCCGTCGGTCTCAGACCGTCTGTCTCAGAACGTCTATCTCGTCCCGTCGGTCTCAGACCGTCTGTCTCAGACCAGCTGTCTCAGACCGTCTGTCTCAGACCGTCTGCCTCAGACCGTCTGTTTCATACCGTCTGTCTCACACCGTCTGTCTCAGACCGTCTGTCTTAGACCGTCTGTCTCATACCGTCTGTCTCATACCGTCTGTCTCAGACCGTCTATCTCGTCCCGTCGGTCTTAGACCGTCTGTCTCAGACCAGCTGTCTCAGGCCGTCTGTCTCAGACCGTCTATCTCGTCCCGTCTGTCTCAGAACTTCCGTCTCAGACCGTCTGATTCAGACGGTCTGTCTCAGAACTTCCGTCTCAGACCGTCTGATTCAGACGGTCTGTCTCAGACCGTCCGTCTCAGACCGTCCGTCTCAGACCGTCCGTCTCAGACCGTCCGTCTCAGACCGTCCGTCTCAGACCGTCCGTCTCAGACCGTCCGTCTCAGACCGTCCGTCTCAGACCGTCCGTCTCAGACCGTCCGTCTCAGACCGTCCGTCTCAGACCGTCCGTCTCAGACCGTCTGTCTCAGACCGTCTATCTCGTCCCGTCTGTCTCAGAACGTCTATCTCGTCCCGTCGGTCTCAGACCGTCTGTCTCAGAACGTCTATCTCGTCCCGTCGGTCTCAGACCGTCTGTCTCAGACCAGCTGTCTCAGACCGTCTGTCTCAGACCGTCTGCCTCAGACCGTCTGTTTCATACCGTCTGTCTCACACCGTCTGTCTCAGACCGTCTGTCTTAGACCGTCTGTTTCATACCGTCTGTCTCACACCGTCTGTCTCAGACCGTCTGCCTTAGACCGTCTGTCTCATACCGTCTGTCTCATACCGTCTGTCTCAGACCGTCTATCTCGTCCCGTCGGTCTTAGACCGTCTGTCTCAGACCAGCTGTCACAGACCGTCTGTCTCAGACCGTCCGTCTCAGACCGTCCGTCTCAGACCGTCCGTCTCAGACCGTCCGTCTCAGACCGTCCGTCTCAGACCGTCCGTCTCAGACCGTCCGTCTCAGACCGTCCGTCTCAGACCGTCCGTCTCAGACCGTCCGTCTCAGACCGTCCGTCTCAGACCGTCCGTCTCAGACCGTCCGTCTCAGACCGTCCGTCTCAGACCGTCCGTCTCAGACCGTCCGTCTCAGACCGTCCGTCTCAGACCGTCCGTCTCAGACCGTCCGTCTCAGACCGTCCGTCTCAGACCGTCTGTCTCAGACCGTCTATCTCGTCCCGTCTGTCTCAGAACGTCTATCTCGTCCCGTCGGTCTCAGACCGTCTGTCTCAGAACGTCTATCTCGTCCCGTCGGTCTCAGACCGTCTGTCTCAGACCAGCTGTCTCAGACCGTCTGTCTCAGACCGTCTGCCTCAGACCGTCTGTTTCATACCGTCTGTCTCACACCGTCTGTCTCAGACCGTCTGTCTTAGACCGTCTGTTTCATACCGTCTGTCTCACACCGTCTGTCTCAGACCGTCTGCCTTAGACCGTCTGTCTCATACCGTCTGTCTCATACCGTCTGTCTCAGACCGTCTATCTCGTCCCGTCGGTCTTAGACCGTCTGTCTCAGACCAGCTGTCACAGACCGTCTGTCTCAGACCGTCTGTCTCAGACCGTCTGTCTGAGACCGTCTGTCTCAGACCAGCTGCCTCAGACCGTCTGTCTCAGACCGTCTGCCTCAGACCGTCTGTTTCATACCGTCTGTCTCACACCGTCTGTCTCAGACCGTCTGTCTTAGACCGTCTGTCTCATACCGTCTGTCTCATACCGTCTGTCTCAGACCGTCTATCTCGTCCCGTCGGTCTTAGACCGTCTGTCTCAGACCAGCTGTCTCAGACCGTCTGTCTCAGACCGTCTATCTCGTCCCGTCGGTCTCAGAACTTCCGTCTCAGACCGTCTGATTCAGACGGTCTGTCTCAGAACTTCCGTCTCAGACCGTCTGATTCAGACGGTCTGTCTCAGAACGTCTGTCACAGACTGTCTGTCTCAGACCGTCTGTCTCAGACCGTCTGTCTGAGACCGTCTGTCCAAGACCGTCTGTCTCACACCGTCTGTCTCAGACCGTCTGTCTCAGACCGTCTGTCTCAGACCGTCTGTCTCAGACCGTCTATCTCGTCCCGTCTGTCTCAGAACGTCTATCTCGTCCCGTCGGTCTCAGACCGTCTGTCTCAGAACGTCTATCTCGTCCCGTCGGTCTCAGACCGTCTGTCTCAGACCAGCTGTCTCAGACCGTCTGTCTCAGACCGTCTGCCTCAGACCGTCTGTTTCATACCGTCTGTCTCACACCGTCTGTCTCAGACCGTCTGTCTTAGACCGTCTGTTTCATACCGTCTGTCTCACACCGTCTGTCTCAGACCGTCTGTCTCAGACCGTCTGTCTCAGACCGTCTGTCTCAGACCCTCTGTCTCGGACCGTCTGTCTCAGGCCGTCTGCCTCAGACCGTCTGTCTCAGACCGTCTGTCTCAGACCGTCTGTCTCAGACCGTCTGTCTCAGGCCGTCTGTCTCAGACCGTCTATCTCGTCCCGTCTGTCTCAGAACGTCTATCTCGTCCCGTCGGTCTCAGACCGTCTGTCTCAGAACGTCTATCTCGTCCCGTCGGTCTCAGACCGTCTGTCTCAGACCAGCTGTCTCATACCGTCTGTCTCATACCGTCTGTCTCAGACCGTCTATCTCGTCCCGTCGGTCTTAGACCGTCTGTCTCAGACCAGCTGTCACAGACCGTCTGTCTCAGACCGTCTGTCTCAGACCGTCTGTCTCAGACCGTCTGTCTCACACCGTCTGTCTCAGACCGTCTGTCTCAGACCGTCTGTCTCAGACCGTCTGTCTCAGACCAGCTGTCTCAGACCGTCTGTCTCAGACCGTCTGTCTCACACCGTCTGTTTCATACCGTCTGTCTCACACCGTCTGTCTCAGACCGTCTGTCTTAGACCGTCTGTTTCATACCGTCTGTCTCACACCGTCTGTCTCAGACCGTCTGTCTCAGACCGTCTGTCTCAGACCGTCTGTCTCAGACCGTCTATCTCGTCCCGTCGGTCTTAGACCGTCTGTCTCAGACCAGCTGTCACAGACCGTCTGTCTCAGACCGTCCGTCTCAGACCGTCCGTCTCAGACCGTCCGTCTCAGACCGTCCGTCTCAGACCGTCCGTCTCAGACCGTCCGTCTCAGACCGTCCGTCTCAGACCGTCCGTCTCAGACCGTCCGTCTCAGACCGTCCGTCTCAGACCGTCCGTCTCAGACCGTCCGTCTCAGACCGTCCGTCTCAGACCGTCCGTCTCAGACCGTCCGTCTCAGACCGTCCGTCTCAGACCGTCCGTCTCAGACCGTCCGTCTCAGACCGTCCGTCTCAGACCGTCCGTCTCAGACCGTCTGTCTCAGACCGTCTATCTCGTCCCGTCTGTCTCAGAACGTCTATCTCGTCCCGTCGGTCTCAGACCGTCTGTCTCAGAACGTCTATCTCGTCCCGTCGGTCTCAGACCGTCTGTCTCAGACCAGCTGTCTCAGACCGTCTGTCTCAGACCGTCTGCCTCAGACCGTCTGTTTCATACCGTCTGTCTCACACCGTCTGTCTCAGACCGTCTGTCTTAGACCGTCTGTTTCATACCGTCTGTCTCACACCGTCTGTCTCAGACCGTCTGCCTTAGACCGTCTGTCTCATACCGTCTGTCTCATACCGTCTGTCTCAGACCGTCTATCTCGTCCCGTCGGTCTTAGACCGTCTGTCTCAGACCAGCTGTCACAGACCGTCTGTCTCAGACCGTCTGTCTCAGACCGTCTGTCTGAGACCGTCTGTCTCAGACCAGCTGCCTCAGACCGTCTGTCTCAGACCGTCTGCCTCAGACCGTCTGTTTCATACCGTCTGTCTCACACCGTCTGTCTCAGACCGTCTGTCTTAGACCGTCTGTCTCATACCGTCTGTCTCATACCGTCTGTCTCAGACCGTCTATCTCGTCCCGTCGGTCTTAGACCGTCTGTCTCAGACCAGCTGTCTCAGACCGTCTGTCTCAGACCGTCTATCTCGTCCCGTCGGTCTCAGAACTTCCGTCTCAGACCGTCTGATTCAGACGGTCTGTCTCAGAACTTCCGTCTCAGACCGTCTGATTCAGACGGTCTGTCTCAGAACGTCTGTCACAGACTGTCTGTCTCAGACCGTCTGTCTCAGACCGTCTGTCTGAGACCGTCTGTCCAAGACCGTCTGTCTCACACCGTCTGTCTCAGACCGTCTGTCTCAGACCGTCTGTCTCAGACCGTCTGTCTCAGACCGTCTATCTCGTCCCGTCTGTCTCAGAACGTCTATCTCGTCCCGTCGGTCTCAGACCGTCTGTCTCAGAACGTCTATCTCGTCCCGTCGGTCTCAGACCGTCTGTCTCAGACCAGCTGTCTCAGACCGTCTGTCTCAGACCGTCTGCCTCAGACCGTCTGTTTCATACCGTCTGTCTCACACCGTCTGTCTCAGACCGTCTGTCTTAGACCGTCTGTTTCATACCGTCTGTCTCACACCGTCTGTCTCAGACCGTCTGTCTCAGACCGTCTGTCTCAGACCGTCTGTCTCAGACCCTCTGTCTCGGACCGTCTGTCTCAGGCCGTCTGCCTCAGACCGTCTGTCTCAGACCGTCTGTCTCAGACCGTCTGTCTCAGACCGTCTGTCTCAGGCCGTCTGTCTCAGACCGTCTATCTCGTCCCGTCTGTCTCAGAACGTCTATCTCGTCCCGTCGGTCTCAGACCGTCTGTCTCAGAACGTCTATCTCGTCCCGTCGGTCTCAGACCGTCTGTCTCAGACCAGCTGTCTCATACCGTCTGTCTCATACCGTCTGTCTCAGACCGTCTATCTCGTCCCGTCGGTCTTAGACCGTCTGTCTCAGACCAGCTGTCACAGACCGTCTGTCTCAGACCGTCTGTCTCAGACCGTCTGTCTCAGACCGTCTGTCTCACACCGTCTGTCTCAGACCGTCTGTCTCAGACCGTCTGTCTCAGACCGTCTGTCTCAGACCCTCTGTCTCGGACCGTCTGTCGCAGGCCGTCTGCCTCAGACCGTCTGTCTCAGACCGTCTATCTCGTCCCGTCTGTCTCAGACCGTCTGTCTCCGAACGTCTATATCGTCCCGTCGGTCTCAGACCGTCTGTCTCAGAACGTCTGTCTCGTCCCGTCGGTCTCAGACCGTCTGTCTCAGACCAGCTGTCTCAGACCGTCTGTCTCAGACCGTCTGCCTCAGACCGTGTGTCTCAGGCCGTCTGTCTCAGAACGTCTGTTTCATACCGTCTATCTCACACCGTCTGTCTCAGACCGTTTGTCTTAGACCGTCTGTCTCATACCGTCTGTCTCAGACCGTCTGTCTCGGACCGTCAGTCTGAGACCGTCTGTCTCAGACCGTCTGTCTCAGGCCGTTTGCCTCAGACCGTCTGTCTCAGACCGTCTATCTCGTCCCGTCTGTCTCAGACCGTCTGTCTCAGAACGTCTATCTCGTCCCGTCGGTCTCAGACCGTCTGTCTCAGAACGTCTATGTCGTCCCGTCGGTCTCAGACCGTCTGTCTCAGACCAGCTGTCTCAGACCGTCTGTCTCAGACCGTCTGCCTCAGACCGTCTGTTTCATACCGTCTGTCTCACACCGTCTGTCTCAGACCGTCTGTCTTAGACCGTCTGTCTCATACCGTCTGTCTCATACCGTCTGTCTCAGACCGTCTATCTCGTCCCGTCGGTCTTAGACCGTCTGTCTCAGACCAGCTGTCTCAGGCCGTCTGTCTCAGACCGTCTATCTCGTCCCGTATGTCTCAGAACTTCCGTCTCAGACCGTCTGATTCAGACGGTCTGTCTCAGAACTTCCGTCTCAGACCGTCTGATTCAGACGGTCTGTCTCAGAACGTCTGTCACAGACTGTCTGTCTCAGACCGTCTGTCTCAGACCGTCTGTCTGAGACCGTCTGTCTCAGACCGTCTGTCTCACACCGTCTGTCTCAGACCGTCCGTCTCAGACCGTCCGTCTCAGACCGTCCGTCTCAGACCGTCCGTCTCAGACCGTCCGTCTCAGACCGTCCGTCTCAGACCGTCCGTCTCAGACCGTCCGTCTCAGACCGTCCGTCTCAGACCGTCCGTCTCAGACCGTCCGTCTCAGACCGTCCGTCTCAGACCGTCCGTCTCAGACCGTCCGTCTCAGACCGTCCGTCTCAGACCGTCCGTCTCAGACCGTCCGTCTCAGACCGTCCGTCTCAGACCGTCCGTCTCAGACCGTCCGTCTCAGACCGTCCGTCTCAGACCGTCCGTCTCAGACCGTCCGTCTCAGACCGTCCGTCTCAGACCGTCCGTCTCAGACCGTCCGTCTCAGACCGTCCGTCTCAGACCGTCCGTCTCAGACCGTCCGTCTCAGACCGTCCGTCTCAGACCGTCCGTCTCAGACCGTCCGTCTCAGACCGTCCGTCTCAGACCGTCCGTCTCAGACCGTCCGTCTCAGACCGTCTGTCTCAGAACGTCTATCTCGTCCCGTCTGTCTCAGACCGTCTGTCTCAGAACGTCTATCTCGTCCCGTCGGTCTCAGACTGTCTGTCTCAGAACGTCTATCTCGTCCCGTCGGTCTCAGACCGTCTGTCTCAGACCAGCTATCTCAGACCGTCTGTCTCAGACCGTCTGTGTCAGACCGTCTGTCTCAGACCGTCTGTCTCAGACCGTCTGTCTCAGAACGTCTATCTCGTCCCGTCGGTCTCAGACCGTCTGCCTCAGACCGTCTGTTTCATACCGTATGTCTCAGACCGTCTGTCTCAGACCAGCTGTCTCAGACCGTCTGTCTCGGACCGTCTGTCTCATACCGTCTGTCTCAGACCGTCTAACTCGTCCCGTCGGTCTCAGACCGTCTGTCTCAGACCAGCTGTTTCAGACCGTCTGTCTCGGACCGTCTGTCTCAGACCGTCTGTCTCAGACCGTCCGTCTCAGACCGTCCGTCTCAGACCGTCCGTCTCAGACCGTCCGTCTCAGACCGTCCGTCTCAGACCGTCCGTCTCAGACCGTCCGTCTCAGACCGTCCGTCTCAGACCGTCCGTCTCAGACCGTCTGTCTCAGACCGTCTGTCTCAGAACGTCTATCTCGTCCCGTCTGTCTCAGACCGTCTGTCTCAGAACGTCTATCTCGTCCCGTCGGTCTCAGACTGTCTGTCTCAGAACGTCTATCTCGTCCCGTCGGTCTCAGACCGTCTGTCTCAGACCAGCTATCTCAGACCGTCTGTCTCAGACCGTCTGTGTCAGACCGTCTGTCTCAGACCGTCTGTCTCAGACCGTCTGTCTCAGAACGTCTATCTCGTCCCGTCGGTCTCAGACCGTCTGCCTCAGACCGTCTGTTTCATACCGTATGTCTCAGACCGTCTGTCTCAGACCAGCTGTCTCAGACCGTCTGTCTCGGACCGTCTGTCTCATACCGTCTGTCTCAGACCGTCTAACTCGTCCCGTCGGTCTCAGACCGTCTGTCTCAGACCAGCTGTGTCAGACCGTCTGTCTCGGACCGTCTGTCTCAGACCGTCTGTCTCAGACCGTCGGTTTCATACCGTCTATCTCACACCGTCTGTCTCAGACCGTTTGTCTTAGACCGTCTGTCTCATACCGTCTGTCTCATACCGTCTGTCTCATACCGTCTGTCTCGGACCGTCTGTCTGAGACCGTCTGTCTCAGACCGTCTGTCTCAGGCCGTCTGCCTCAGACCGTCTGTCTCAGACCGTCTATCTCGTCCCGTCTGTCTCAGACCGTCTGTCTCAGAACGTCTATCTCGTCCCGTCGGTCTCAGACCGTCTGTCTCAGAACGTCTATCTCGTCCCGTCGGTCTCAGACCGCCTGTCTCAGACCGTCTGTCTCAGACCGTCTGTCTCAGACCGTGTGTCTCAGACCAGCTATCTCAGACCGTCTGTCTCAGACCGTCTGTCTCAGACCGTCTGTCTCAGACCGTCTGTCTCAGACCGTCTGTTTCATACCGTCTGTCTCACACCGTCTGTCTCAGACCGTCTGTCTTAGACCGTCTGTCTCATACCGTCTGTCTCAGACCGTCTGTCTCAGACCGTCTGTCTCAGACCGTCTGTCTCAGACCGTCTGTCTCAGTCCAGCTGCCTCAGACCGTCCGGCTCAGACCGTCTGTTTCATACCGTCTGTCTCACACCGTCTGTCTCAGACCGTCTGCCTTAGACCGTCTGTCTCATACCGTCTGTCTCATACCGTCTGTCTCAGACCGTCTATCTCGTCCCGTCGGTCTTAGACCGTCTGTCTCAGACCAGCTGTCACAGACCGTCTGTCTCAGACCGTCTGTCTCAGACCGTCTGTCTGAGACCGTCTGTCTCAGACCGTCTGTCTCAGACCGTCTGTCTCACACCGTCTGTCTCAGGCCGTCTGCCTCAGACCGTCTGTCTCAGACCGTCTATCTCGTCCCGTCTGTCTCAGACCGTCTGTCTCCGAACGTCTATCTCGTCCCGTCGGTCTCAGACCGTCTGTCTCAGACCGTCTATCTCGTCCCGTCGGTCTCAGACCGTCTGCCTCAGACCGTCTGTTTCATACCGTATGTCTCAGACCGTCTGTCTCAGACCAGCTGTCTCAGACCGTCTGTCTCGGACCGCCTGTCTCATACCGTCTGTCTCAGACCGTCTATCTCGTCCCGTCGGTCTCAGACCGTCTGTCTCAGACCAGCTGTCTCAGACCGTCTGTCTCGGACCGTCTGTCTCAGACCGTCTGTCTCGGACCGTCTGTTTCATACCGTCTATCTCACACCGTCTGTCTCAGACCGTTTGTCTTAGACCGTCTGTCTCATACCGTCTGTCTCAGACCGTCTGTCTCGGACCGTCAGTCTGAGACCGTCTGTCTCAGACCGTCTGTCTCAGGCCGTCTGCCTCAGACCGTCTGTCTCAGACCGTCTATCTCGTCCCGTCTGTCTCAGACCGCCTGTCTCAGAACGTCTATCTCGTACCGTCGGTCTCAGACCGTCTGTCTCAGAACGTCTATCTCGTCCCGTTGGTCTCAGACCGTCTGTCTCAGACTGTCTGTCTCAGACCAGCTATCTCAGACCGTCTGTCTCAGACCGTCTGTCTCAGACCGTCTGTCTCAGACCGTCTGTTTCAGACCGTCTGTTTCATACCGTCTGTCTCACACCGTCTGTCTCACACCGTCTGTCTTAGACCGTCTGTCTCATACCGTCTGTCTCAGACCGTCTGTCTCAGACCGTCTGTCTCAGGCGGTCTGTCTCAGACCAGCTGCCTCAGACCGTCTCTCTCAGACCGTCCGTCTCAGACCGACTGTCTCAGACCGTCTGTCTCAGGCCGTCTGCCTCAGACCGTCTGTCTCAGACCGTCTATCTCGTCCCGTCTGTCTCAGACCGTCTGTCTCAGAACGTCTATCTCGTCCCGTCGGTCTCAGACCGTCTGTCTCAGAACGTCTATGTCGTCCCGTCGGTCTCAGACCGTCTGTCTCAGACCAGCTGTCTCAGACCGTCTGTCTCAGACCGTCTGCCTCAGACCGTCTGTTTCATACCGTCTGTCTCAGACCGTCTGTCTTAGACCGTCTGTCTCATACCGTCTGTCTCATACCGTCTGTCTCAGACCGTCTATCTCGTCCCGTCGGTCTCAGACCGTCTGCCTCAGACCGTCTGTTTCATACCGTATGTCTCAGACCGTCTGTCTCAGACCAGCTGTCTCAGACCGTCTGTCTCGGACCGTCTGTCTCATACCGTCTGTCTCAGACCGTCTATCTCGTCCCGTCGGTCTCAGACCGTCTGTCTCAGACCAGCTGTCTCAGACCGTCTGTCTCGGACCGTCTGTCTCAGACCGTCTGTCTCGGACCGTCTGTTTCATACCGTCTATCTCACACCGTCTGTCTCAGACCGTTTGTCTTAGACCGTCTGTCTCATACCGTCTGTCTCAGACCGTCTGTCTCGGACCGTCAGTCTGAGACCGTCTGTCTCAGACCGTCTGTCTCAGGCCGTCTGCCTCAGACCGTCTGTCTCAGACCGTCTATCTCGTCCCGTCTGTCTCAGACCGCCTGTCTCAGAACGTCTATCTCGTACCGTCGGTCTCAGACCGTCTGTCTCAGAACGTCTATCTCGTCCCGTTGGTCTCAGACCGTCTGTCTCAGACTGTCTGTCTCAGACCAGCTATCTCAGACCGTCTGTCTCAGACCGTCTGTCTCAGACCGTCTGTCTCAGACCGTCTGTTTCAGACCGTCTGTTTCATACCGTCTGTCTCACACCGTCTGTCTCACACCGTCTGTCTTAGACCGTCTGTCTCATACCGTCTGTCTCAGACCGTCTGTCTCAGACCGTCTGTCTCAGGCGGTCTGTCTCAGACCAGCTGCCTCAGACCGTCTCTCTCAGACCGTCCGTCTCAGACCGACTGTCTCAGACCGTCTGTCTCAGGCCGTCTGCCTCAGACCGTCTGTCTCAGACCGTCTATCTCGTCCCGTCTGTCTCAGACCGTCTGTCTCAGAACGTCTATCTCGTCCCGTCGGTCTCAGACCGTCTGTCTCAGAACGTCTATGTCGTCCCGTCGGTCTCAGACCGTCTGTCTCAGACCAGCTGTCTCAGACCGTCTGTCTCAGACCGTCTGCCTCAGACCGTCTGTTTCATACCGTCTGTCTCAGACCGTCTGTCTTAGACCGTCTGTCTCATACCGTCTGTCTCATACCGTCTGTCTCAGACCGTCTATCTCGTCCCGTCGGTCTTAGACCGTCTGTCTCAGACCAGCTGTCTCAGGCCGTCTGTCTCAGACCGTCTATCTCGTCCCGTCTGTCTCATAACTTCCGTCTCAGACCGTCTGATTCAGACGGTCTGTCTCAGAGCGTCTGTCACAGACTGTCTGTCTCAGACCGTCTGTCTCAGACCGTCTGTCTGAGACCGTCTGTCTCAGACCGTCTGTCTCAGACCGTCTGTCTCACACCGTCTGTCTCAGACCGTCTGTCTCAGACCGTCCGTCTCAGACCGTCCGTCTCAGACCGTCTGTCTCAGACCGTCTGTCTCAGACCGTCTGTCTCAGACCGTCTTTCTCAGACCCTCTGTCTCAGACCGTCTGTCTCAGACCGTCTGTCTCAGACCGTCTGTCTCAGACCGTCTGTCTCAGACCGTCTGTCTCAGACCGTCTGTCTCAGACCGTCTGTCTCAGACCGTCTGTCTCAGAACGTCTATCTCGTCCCGTCGGTCTCAGACCGTCTGTCTCAGAACGTCTATCTCGTCCCGTCGGTCTCAGACCGTCTGTCTCAGAACGTCTATCTCGTCCCGTCGGTCTCAGACCGTCTATCTCAGAACGTCTATCTCGTCCCGTCGGTCTCAGACCGTCTGTCTCAGACCGTCTATCTCGTCCCGTCTGTCTCAGACCGTCTATCTCAGAACGTCTATCTCGTCCCGTCGGTCTCAGACCGTCTGTCTCAGAACGTCTATCTCGTCCCGTCGGTCTCAGACCGTCTGTCTCAGACCGTCTGTCTCAGACCAGCTATCTCAGACCGTCTGTCTCAGACCGTCTGTCTCAGACCGTCTGTCTCAGAACGTCTATCTCGTCCCGTCGGTCTCAGACCGTCTGCCTCAGACCGTCTGTTTCATACCGTATGTCTCAGACCGTCTGTCTCAGACCAGCTGTCTCAGACCGTCTGTCTCGGACCGTCTGTCTCATACCGTCTGTCTCAGACCGTCTAACTCGTCCCGTCGGTCTCAGACCGTCTGTCTCAGACCAGCTGTCTCAGACCGTCTGTCTCGGACCGTCTGTCTCAGACCGTCTGTCTCAGACCGTCGGTTTCATACCGTCTATCTCACACCGTCTGTCTCATACCGTCTGTCTCATACCGTCTGTCTCAGACGGTCTATCTCGTCCCGTCGGTCTTAGACCGTCTGTCTCAGACCAGCTGTCTCAGACCGTCTGTCTCAGACCGTCTATCTCGTCTCGTCTGTCTCAGAACTTCCGTCTCAGACCGTCTGCCTCAGACCGTCTGTCTCAGAACGTCTCTCACAGACCGTCTGTCTCAGACCGTCTGTCTCAGACCGTCTGTCTCAGACCGTCTGTCTGAGACCGTCTGTCTCAGACCGTCTGTCACAGACTGTCTGTCTCAGACCGTCTGTCTCAGACCGTCTGTCTGAGACCGTCTGTCTCAGACCGTCTGTCTCAGACCGTCTGTCTCACACCGTCTGTCTCAGACCGTCTGTCTCAGACCGTCCGTCTCAGACCGTCCGTCTCAGACCGTCTGTCTCAGACCGTCTGTCTCAGACCGTCTGTCTCAGACCGTCTTTCTCAGACCCTCTGTCTCAGACCGTCTGTCTCAGACCGTCTGTCTCAGACCGTCTGTCTCAGACCGTCTGTCTCAGACCGTCTGTCTCAGACCGTCTGTCTCAGACCGTCTGTCTCAGACCGTCTGTCTCAGACCGTCTGTCTCAGAACGTCTATCTCGTCCCGTCGGTCTCAGACCGTCTGTCTCAGAACGTCTATCTCGTCCCGTCGGTCTCAGACCGTCTGTCTCAGAACGTCTATCTCGTCCCGTCGGTCTCAGACCGTCTATCTCAGAACGTCTATCTCGTCCCGTCGGTCTCAGACCGTCTGTCTCAGACCGTCTATCTCGTCCCGTCTGTCTCAGACCGTCTATCTCAGAACGTCTATCTCGTCCCGTCGGTCTCAGACCGTCTGTCTCAGAACGTCTATCTCGTCCCGTCGGTCTCAGACCGTCTGTCTCAGACCGTCTGTCTCAGACCAGCTATCTCAGACCGTCTGTCTCAGACCGTCTGTCTCAGACCGTCTGTCTCAGAACGTCTATCTCGTCCCGTCGGTCTCAGACCGTCTGCCTCAGACCGTCTGTTTCATACCGTATGTCTCAGACCGTCTGTCTCAGACCAGCTGTCTCAGACCGTCTGTCTCGGACCGTCTGTCTCATACCGTCTGTCTCAGACCGTCTAACTCGTCCCGTCGGTCTCAGACCGTCTGTCTCAGACCAGCTGTCTCAGACCGTCTGTCTCGGACCGTCTGTCTCAGACCGTCTGTCTCAGACCGTCGGTTTCATACCGTCTATCTCACACCGTCTGTCTCATACCGTCTGTCTCATACCGTCTGTCTCAGACGGTCTATCTCGTCCCGTCGGTCTTAGACCGTCTGTCTCAGACCAGCTGTCTCAGACCGTCTGTCTCAGACCGTCTATCTCGTCTCGTCTGTCTCAGAACTTCCGTCTCAGACCGTCTGCCTCAGACCGTCTGTCTCAGAACGTCTCTCACAGACCGTCTGTCTCAGACCGTCTGTCTCAGACCGTCTGTCTCAGACCGTCTGTCTGAGACCGTCTGTCTCAGACCGTCTGTCTCACACCGCCTGTCTCAGACCGTCTGTCTCAGACCGTCTGTCTCAGACCGTCTGTCTCAGACCGTCGGTCTCAGACCGTCTATCTCGTCCCGTCTGTCTCAGACCGTCTGTCTCAGAACGTCTATCTCGTCCCGTCGGTCTCAGACCGTCTGTCTCAGAACGGCTATCTCGTCCCGTCGGTCTCAGACCGTCTGCCTCAGACCGTCTGTTTCATACCGTATGTCTCAGACCGTCTGTCTCAGACCAGCTGTCTCAGACCGTCTGTCTCGGACCGTCTGTCTCATACCGTCTGTCTCAGACCGTCTAACTCGTCCCGTCGGTCTCAGACCGTCTGTCTCAGACCAGCTGTCTCAGACCGTCTGTCTCGGACCGTCTGTCTCAGACCGTCTGTCTCAGACCGTCTGTCTCAGACCGTCGGTTTCATACCGTCTGTCTCAGACCGTTTGTCTTAGACCGTCTGTCTCATACCGTCTGTCTCATACCGTCTGTCTCAGACCGTCTTTCTCGGACCGTCTGTCTCAGACCGTCTGTCTCAGACCGTCGGTTTCATACCGTCTATCTCACACCGTCTGTCTCAGACCGTTTGTCTTAGACCGTCTGTCTCATACCGTCTGTCTCATACCGTCTGTCTCAGACCGTCTGTCTCGGACCGTCTGTCTGAGACCGTCTGTCTCAGACCGTCTGTCTCAGGCCGTCTGCCTCAGACCGTCTGTCTCAGACCGTCTATCTCGTCCCGCCTGTCTCAGACCGTCTGTCTCAGAACGTCTATCTCGTCCCGTCGGTCTCAGACCGTCTGTCTCAGAACGTCTATCTCGTCCCGTCGGTCTCAGACCGTCTGTCTCAGACCGTCAGTCTCAGACCAGCTATCTCAGAGCGTCTGTCTCAGACCGTCTGTCTCAGACCGTCTGTCTCAGACCGTCTGTCTCAGACCGTCTGTCTCAGACCGTCTGTCTCAGACCGTCTGTCTCAGAACGTCTATCTCGTCCCGTCAGTCTCAGACCGTCTGCCTCAGACCGTCTGTTTCATACCGTATGTCTCAGACCGTCTGTCTCAGACCAGCTGTCTCAGACCGTCTGTCTCGGACCGTCTGTCTCATACCGTCTGTCTCAGACCGTCTAACTCGTCCCGTCGGTCTCAGACCGTCTAACTCGTCCCGTCGGTCTCAGACCGTCTGTCTCAGACCAGCTGTCTCAGACCGTCTGTCTCAGACCGTCTGTCTCAGACCGTCTGTCTCAGACCGTCTGTCTCAGACCGTCTGTCTCAGAACGTCTATCTCGTCCCGTCGGTCTCAGACCGTCTGTCTCAGAACGTCTGTCTCAGACCATCTGTCTCAGACCGTCTGTCTCAGACCGTCTGTCTCAGGCCGTCTGCCTCAGACCGTCTGTCTCAGACCGTCTATCTCGTCCCGTCTGTCTCAGACCGTCTATCTCAGAACGTCTATCTCGTCCCGTCGGTCTCAGACCGTCTGTCTCAGAACGTCTATCTCGTCCCGTCGGTCTCAGACCGTCTGTCTCAGACCGTCTGTCTCAGACCAGCTATCTCAGACCGTCTGTCTCAGACCGTCTGTCTCAGACCGTCTGTCTCAGAACGTCTATCTCGTCCCGTCGGTCTCAGACCGTCTGCCTCAGACCGTCTGTTTCATACCGTATGTCTCAGACCGTCTGTCTCAGACCAGCTGTCTCAGACCGTCTGTCTCGGACCGTCTGTCTCATACCGTCTGTCTCAGACCGTCTAACTCGTCCCGTCGGTCTCAGACCGTCTGTCTCAGACCAGCTGTCTCAGACCGTCTGTCTCGGACCGTCTGTCTCAGACCGTCTGTCTCAGACCGTCGGTTTCATACCGTCTATCTCACACCGTCTGTCTCATACCGTCTGTCTCATACCGTCTGTCTCAGACGGTCTATCTCGTCCCGTCGGTCTTAGACCGTCTGTCTCAGACCAGCTGTCTCAGACCGTCTGTCTCAGACCGTCTATCTCGTCCCGTCTGTCTCAGAACTTCCGTCTCAGACCGTCTGCCTCAGACCGTCTGTCTCAGAACGTCTCTCACAGACCGTCTGTCTCAGACCGTCTGTCTCAGACCGTCTGTCTCAGACCGTCTGTCTGAGACCGTCTGTCTCAGACCGTCTGTCTCACACCGCCTGTGTCAGACCGTCTGTCTCAGACCGTCTGTCTCAGACCGTCGGTCTCAGACCGTCTATCTCGTCCCGTCTGTCTCAGACCGTCTGTCTCAGAACGTCTATCTCGTCCCGTCGGTCTCAGACCGTCTGTCTCAGAACGTCTATCTCGTCCCGTCGGTCTCAGACCGTCTGCCTCAGACCGTCTGTTTCATACCGTATGTCTCAGACCGTCTGTCTCAGACCAGCTGTCTCAGACCGTCTGTCTCGGACCGTCTGTCTCATACCGTCTGTCTCAGACCGTCTAACTCGTCCCGTCGGTCTCAGACCGTCTGTCTCAGACCAGCTGTCTCAGACCGTCTGTCTCGGACCGTCTGTCTCAGACCGTCTGTCTCAGACCGTCGGTTTCATACCGTCTGTCTCAGACCGTTTGTCTTAGACCGTCTGTCTCATACCGTCTGTCTCATACCGTCTGTCTCAGACCGTCTTTCTCGGACCGTCTGTCTCAGACCGTCTGTCTCAGACCGTCGGTTTCATACCGTCTATCTCACACCGTCTGTCTCAGACCGTTTGTCTTAGACCGTCTGTCTCATACCGTCTGTCTCATACCGTCTGTCTCAGACCGTCTGTCTCGGACCGTCTGTCTGAGACCGTCTGTCTCAGACCGTCTGTCTCAGGCCGTCTGCCTCAGACCGTCTGTCTCAGACCGTCTATCTCGTCCCGCCTGTCTCAGACCGTCTGTCTCAGAACGTCTATCTCGTCCCGTCGGTCTCAGACCGTCTGTCTCAGAACGTCTATCTCGTCCCGTCGGTCTCAGACCGTCTGTCTCAGACCGTCAGTCTCAGACCAGCTACCTCAGAGCGTCTGTCTCAGACCGTCTGTCTCAGAGCGTCTGTCTCAGACCGTCTGTCTCAGACCGTCGGTCTCAGACCGTCTATCTCGTCCCGTCTGTCTCAGACCGTCTGTCTCAGAACGTCTATCTCGTCCCGTCGGTCTCAGACCGTCTGTCTCAGAACGTCTATCTCGTCCCGTCGGTGTCAGACCGTCTGTCTCAGACCAGCTGTCTCAGACCGTCTGTCTCAGACCGTCTGCCTCAGACCGTCTGTTTCATACCGTCTGTCTCACACCGTCTGTCTCAGACCGTCTGTCTTAGACCGTCTGTCTCATACCGTCTGTCTCATACCGTCTGTCTCAGACCGTCTATCTCGTCCCGTCGGTCTTAGACCGTCTGTCTCAGACCAGCTGTCTCAGACCGTCTGTCTCAGACCGTCTATCTCGTCCCGTCGGTCTCAGAACTTCCGTCTCAGACCGTCTGATTCAGACGGTCTGTCTCAGAACTTCCGTCTCAGACCGTCTGATTCAGACGGTCTGTCTCAGAACGTCTGTCACAGACTGTCTGTCTCAGACCGTCTGTCTCAGACCGTCTGTCTCAGACCGTCTGTCTCAGACCGTCTGTCTGAGACCGTCTGTCTCAGACCGTCTGTCTCACACCGTCTGTCTCAGACCGTCTGTCTCAGACCGTCTGTCTCAGACCGTCTGTCTCAGACCGTCTGTCTCAGACCGTCTGTCTCAGACCGTCTGTCTCAGACCGGCTGTCTCAGACCGTCTGTCTCAGACCGTCTGTCGCAGACCGTCTGTCTCAGACCGTCTGTCTCCGACCGTCTGTCTCAGACCGTCTGTCTCAGACCGTCTGTCTCAGACCGTCTGTCTCAGACCGTCTGTCTCAGACCGTCTGTCTCAGACCGTCTGTCTCAGACCGTCTATCTCGTCCCGTCTGTCTCAGAACGTCTATCTCGTCCCGTCGGTCTCAGACCGTCTGTCTCAGAACGTCTATCTCGTCCCGTCGGTCTCAGACCGTCTGTCTCAGACCAGCTGTCTCAGACCGTCTGTCTCAGACCGTCTGCCTCAGACCGTCTGTTTCATACCGTCTGTCTCACACCGTCTGTCTCAGACCGTCTGTCTTAGACCGTCTGTTTCATACCGTCTGTCTCACACCGTCTGTCTCAGACCGTCTGCCTTAGACCGTCTGTCTCATACCGTCTGTCTCATACCGTCTGTCTCAGACCGTCTATCTCGTCCCGTCGGTCTTAGACCGTCTGTCTCAGACCAGCTGTCACAGACCGTCTGTCTCAGACCGTCTGTCTCAGACCGTCTGTCTGAGACCGTCTGTCTCAGACCGTCTGTCTCAGACCGTCTGTCTCAGACCGTCTGTCTCACACCGTCTGTCTCAGACCGTCTGTCTCAGACCGTCTGTCTCAGACCGTCTGTCTCAGACCCTCTGTCTCGGACCGTCTGTCTCAGGCCGTCTGCCTCAGACCGTCTGTCTCAGACCGTCTATCTCGTCCCGTCTGTCTCAGACCGTCTGTCTCCGAACGTCTATCTCCTCCCGTCGGTCTCAGACCGTCTGTCTCAGAACGTCTGTCTCGTCCCGTCGGTCTCAGACCGTCTGTCTCAGACCAGCTGTCTCAGACCGTCTGTCTCAGACCGTGTGTCTCAGACCGTCTGTCTCAGACCGTCTGTTTCATACCGTCTATCTCACACCCTCTGTCTCAGACCGTTTGTCTTAGACCGTCTGTCTCATACCGTCTGTCTCAGACCGTCTGTCTCGGACCGTCAGTCTGAGACCGTCTGTCTCAGACCGTCTGTCTCAGGCCGTCTGCCTCAGACCGTCTGTCTCAGACCGTCTATCTCGTCCCGTCTGTCTCAGACCGTCTGCCTCAGACCGTCTGTTTCATACCGTATGTCTCAGACTGTCTGTCTCAGACCAGCTGTCTCAGACCGTCTGTCTCGGACCGTCTGTCTCATACCGTCTGTCTCAGACCGTCTAACTCGTCCCGTCGGTCTCAGACCGTCTGTCTCAGACCAGCTGTCTCAGACCGTCTGTCTCGGACCGTCTGTCTCAGACCGTCTGTCTCAGACCGTCTGTCTCAGACGGTCTATCTCGTCCCGTCGGTCTTAGACCGTCTGTCTCAGACCAGCTGTCTCAGACCGTCTGTCTCAGACCGTCTATCTCGTCCCGTCTGTCTCAGAACTTCCGTCTCAGACCGTCTGCCTCAGACCGTCTGTCTCAGAACGTCTCTCACAGACCGTCTGTCTCAGACCGTCTGTCTCAGACCGTCTGTCTCAGACCGTCTGTCTGAGACCGTCTGTCTCAGACCGTCTGTCTCACACCGCCTGTGTCAGACCGTCTGTCTCAGACCGTCTGTCTCAGACCGTCTGTCTCAGACCGTCGGTCTCAGACCGTCGGTCTCAGACCGTCTATCTCGTCCCGTCTGTCTCAGACCGTCTGTCTCAGAACATCTATCTCGTCCCGTCGGTCTCAGACCGTCTGTCTCAGAACGTCTATCTCGTCCCGTCGGTCTCAGACCGTCTGCCTCAGACCGTCTGTTTCATACCGTATGTCTCAGACCGTCTGTCTCAGACCAGCTGTCTCAGACCGTCTGTCTCGGACCGTCTGTCTCATACCGTCTGTCTCAGACCGTCTAACTCGTCCCGTCGGTCTCAGACCGTCTGTCTCAGACCAGCTGTCTCAGACCGTCTGTCTCGGACCGTCTGTCTCAGACCGTCTGTCTCAGACCGTCGGTTTCATACCGTCTGTCTCAGACCGTTTGTCTTAGACCGTCTGTCTCAGGCCGTCTGCCTCAGACCGTCTGTCTCAGACCGTCTGTCTCAGACCGTCTGTCTCAGACCGTCAGTCTCAGACCGTCTGTCTCAGACCGTCTGTCTCAGACCGTCTGTCTCAGAGCGTCTGTCTCAGACCGTCTGTCTCAGACCGTCTGTCTCAGACCGTCTGTTTCATACCGTCTGTCTCACACCGTCTGTCTCAGACCGTCTGTCTTAGACCGTCTGTTTCATACCGTCTGTCTCACACCGTCTGTCTCAGACCGTCTGCCTTAGACCGTCTGTCTCATACCGTCTGTCTCATACCGTCTGTCTCAGACCGTCTATCTCGTCCCGTCGGTCTTAGACCGTCTGTCTCAGACCAGCTGTCACAGACCGTCTGTCTCAGACCGTCTGTCTCAGACCGTCTGTCTGAGACCGTCTGTCTCAGACCGTCTGTCTCAGACCGTCTGTCTCAGACCGTCTGTCTCAGAACGTCTATCTCGTCCCGTCAGTCTCAGACCGTCTGCCTCAGACCGTCTGTTTCATACCGTATGTCTCAGACCGTCTGTCTCAGACCAGCTGTCTCAGACCGTCTGTCTCGGACCGTCTGTCTCATACCGTCTGTCTCAGACCGTCTAACTCGTCCCGTCGGTCTCAGACCGTCTGTCTCAGACCAGCTGTCTCAGACCGTCTGTCTCAGACCGTCGGTCTCAGACCGTCTATCTCGTCCCGTCTGTCTCAGACCGTCTGTCTCAGAACGTCTATCTCGTCCCGTCGGTCTCAGACCGTCTGTCTCAGAACGTCTATCTCGTCCCGTCGGTGTCAGACCGTCTGTCTCAGACCAGCTGTCTCAGACCGTCTGTCTCAGACCGTCTGCCTCAGACCGTCTGTTTCATACCGTCTGTCTCACACCGTCTGTCTCAGACCGTCTGTCTTAGACCGTCTGTCTCATACCGTCTGTCTCATACCGTCTGTCTCAGACCGTCTATCTCGTCCCGTCGGTCTTAGACCGTCTGTCTCAGACCAGCTGTCTCAGACCGTCTGTCTCAGACCGTCTATCTCGTCCCGTCGGTCTCAGAACTTCCGTCTCAGACCGTCTGATTCAGACGGTCTGTCTCAGAACTTCCGTCTCAGACCGTCTGATTCAGACGGTCTGTCTCAGAACGTCTGTCACAGACTGTCTGTCTCAGACCGTCTGTCTCAGACCGTCTGTCTCAGACCGTCTGTCTGAGACCGTCTGTCTCAGACCGTCTGTCTCACACCGTCTGTCTCAGACCGTCTGTCTCAGACCGTCTGTCTCAGACCGTCTGTCTCAGACCGTCTGTCTCAGACCGTCTGTCTCAGACCGGCTGTCTCAGACCGTCTGTCTCAGACCGTCTGTCGCAGACCGTCTGTCTCAGACCGTCTATCTCGTCCCGTCGGTCTCAGACCGTCTGTCTCAGACCAGCTGTCTCAGACCGTCTGTCTCAGACCGTCTGTCTCAGACCGTCTGTCTCAGACCGTCTGTCTCAGACCGTCTGTCTCAGACCGTCTGTCTCAGACCGTCTGCCTCAGACCGTCTGTTTCATACCGTCTGTCTCACACCGTCTGTCTCAGACCGTCTGTCTTAGACCGTCTGTTTCATACCGTCTGTCTCACACCGTCTGTCTCAGACCGTCTGCCTTAGACCGTCTGTCTCATACCGTCTGTCTCATACCGTCTGTCTCAGACCGTCTATCTCGTCCCGTCGGTCTTAGACCGTCTGTCTCAGACAAGCTGTCACAGACCGTCTGTCTCAGACCGTCTGTCTCAGACCGTCTGTCTGAGACCGTCTGTCTCAGACCGTCTGTCTCAGACCGTCTGTCTCAGACCGTCTGTCTCACACCGTCTGTCTCAGACCGTCTGTCTCAGACCGTCTGTCTCAGACCGTCTGTCTCAGACCCTCTGTCTCGGACCGTCTGTCTCAGGCCGTCTGCCTCAGACCGTCTGTCTCAGACCGTCTATCTCGTCCCGTCTGTCTCAGACCGTCTGTCTCCGAACGTCTATCTCGTCCCGTCGGTCTCAGACCGTCTGTCTCAGAACGTCTGTCTCGTCCCGTCGGTCTCAGACCGTCTGTCTCAGACCAGCTGTCTCAGACCGTCTGTCTCAGACCGTGTGTCTCAGACCGTCTGTCTCAGACCGTCTGTTTCATACCGTCTATCTCACACCGTCTGTCTCAGACCGTTTGTCTTAGACCGTCTGTCTCATACCGTCTGTCTCAGACCGTCTGTCTCGGACCGTCAGTCTGAGACCGTCTGTCTCAGACCGTCTGTCTCAGGCCGTCTGCCTCAGACCGTCTGTCTCAGACCGTCTATCTCGTCCCGTCTGTCTCAGACCGTCTGCCTCAGACCGTCTGTTTCATACCGTATGTCTCAGACTGTCTGTCTCAGACCAGCTGTCTCAGACCGTCTGTCTCGGACCGTCTGTCTCATACCGTCTGTCTCAGACCGTCTAACTCGTCCCGTCGGTCTCAGACCGTCTGTCTCAGACCAGCTGTCTCAGACCGTCTGTCTCGGACCGTCTGTCTCAGACCGTCTGTCTCAGACCGTCTGTCTCAGACGGTCTATCTCGTCCCGTCGGTCTTAGACCGTCTGTCTCAGACCAGCTGTCTCAGACCGTCTGTCTCAGACCGTCTTTCTCGTCCCGTCTGTCTCAGAACTTCCGTCTCAGACCGTCTGCCTCAGACCGTCTGTCTCAGAACGTCTCTCACAGACCGTCTGTCTCAGACCGTCTGTCTCAGACCGTCTGTCTCAGACCGTCTGTCTGAGACCGTCTGTCTCAGACCGTCTGCCTCACACCGCCTGTGTCAGACCGTCTGTCTCAGACCGTCTGTCTCAGACCGTCTGTCTCAGAACATCTATCTCGTCCCGTCGGTCTCAGACCGTCTGTCTCAGAACGTCTATCTCGTCCCGTCGGTCTCAGACCGTCTGCCTCAGACCGTCTGTTTCATACCGTATGTCTCAGACCGTCTGTCTCAGACCAGCTGTCTCAGACCGTCTGTCTCGGACCGTCTGTCTCATACCGTCTGTCTCAGACCGTCTAACTCGTCCCGTCGGTCTCAGACCGTCTGTCTCAGACCAGCTGTCTCAGACCGTCTGTCTCGGACCGTCTGTCTCAGACCGTCTGTCTCAGACCGTCGGTTTCATACCGTCTGTCTCAGACCGTTTGTCTTAGACCGTCTGTCTCAGGCCGTCTGCCTCAGACCGTCTGTCTCAGACCGTCTGTCTCAGACCGTCTGTCTCAGACCGTCAGTCTCAGACCGTCTGTCTCAGACCGTCTGTCTCAGACCGTCTGTCTCAGAGCGTCTGTCTCAGACCGTCTGTCTCAGACCGTCTGTCTCAGACCGTCTGTTTCATACCGTCTGTCTCACACCGTCTGTCTCAGACCGTCTGTCTTAGACCGTCTGTTTCATACCGTCTGTCTCACACCGTCTGTCTCAGACCGTCTGCCTTAGACCGTCTGTCTCATACCGTCTGTCTCATACCGTCTGTCTCAGACCGTCTATCTCGTCCCGTCGGTCTTAGACCGTCTGTCTCAGACCAGCTGTCACAGACCGTCTGTCTCAGACCGTCTGTCTCAGACCGTCTGTCTGAGACCGTCTGTCTCAGACCGTCTGTCTCAGACCGTCTGTCTCAGACCGTCTGTCTCACACCGTCTGTCTCAGACCGTCTGTCTCAGACCGTCTGTCTCAGACCGTCTGTCTCAGACCCTCTGTCTCGGACCGTCTGTCTCAGGCCGTCTGCCTCAGACCGTCTGTCTCAGACCGTCTATCTCGTCCCGTCTGTCTCAGACCGTCTGTCTCCGAACGTCTATCTCGTCCCGTCGGTCTCAGACCGTCTGTCTCAGAACGTCTGTCTCGTCCCGTCGGTCTCAGACCGTCTGTCTCAGACCAACTGTCTCAGACCGTCTGTCTCAGACCGTCTGTCTCAGACCGTGTGTCTCAGACCGTCTGTCTCAGACCGTCTGTTTCATACCGTCTATCTCACACCGTCTGTCTCAGACCGTTTGTCTTAGACCGTCTGTCTCATACCGTCTGTCTCAGACCGTCTGTCTCGGACCGTCAGTCTGAGACCGTCTGTCTCAGACCGTCTGTCTCAGGCCGTCTGCCTCAGACCGTCTGTCTCAGACCGTCTATCTCGTCCCGTCTGTCTCAGACCGTCTGCCTCAGACCGTCTGTTTCATACCGTATGTCTCAGACTGTCTGTCTCAGACCAGCTGTCTCAGACCGTCTGTCTCGGACCGTCTGTCTCATACCGTCTGTCTCAGACCGTCTAACTCGTCCCGTCGGTCTCAGACCGTCTGTCTCAGACCAGCTGTCTCAGACCGTCTGTCTCGGACCGTCTGTCTCAGACCGTCTGTCTCAGACCGTCTGTCTCAGACGGTCTATCTCGTCCCGTCGGTCTTAGACCGTCTGTCTCAGACCAGCTGTCTCAGACCGTCTGTCTCAGACCGTCTATCTCGTCCCGTCTGTCTCAGAACTTCCGTCTCAGACCGTCTGCCTCAGACCGTCTGTCTCAGAACGTCTCTCACAGACCGTCTGTCTCAGACCGTCTGTCTCAGACCGTCTGTCTCAGACCGTCTGTCTGAGACCGTCTGTCTCAGACCCTCTGTCTCACACCGCCTGTGTCAGACCGTCTGTCTCAGACCGTCTGTCTCAGACCGTCGGTCTCAGACCGTCGGTCTCAGACCGTCTATCTCGTCCCGTCTGTCTCAGACCGTCTGTCTCAGAACATCTATCTCGTCCCGTCGGTCTCAGACCGTCTGTCTCAGAACGTCTATCTCGTCCCGTCGGTCTCAGACCGTCTGCCTCAGACCGTCTGTTTCATACCGTATGTCTCAGACCGTCTGTCTCAGACCAGCTGTCTCAGACCGTCTGTCTCGGACCGTCTGTCTCATACCGTCTGTCTCAGACCGTCTAACTCGTCCCGTCGGTCTCAGACCGTCTGTCTCAGACCAGCTGTCTCAGACCGTCTGTCTCGGACCGTCTGTCTCAGACCGTCTGTCTCAGACCGTCGGTTTCATACCGTCTGTCTCAGACCGTTTGTCTTAGACCGTCTGTCTCATACCGTCTGTCTCATACCGTCTGTCTCAGACCGTCTTTCTCGGACCGTCTGTCTCAGACCGTCTGTCTCAGACCGTCGGTTTCATACCGTCTATCTCACACCGTCTGTCTCAGACCGTTTGTCTTAGACCGTCTGTCTCATACCGTCTGTCTCATACCGTCTGTCTCAGACCGTCTGTCTCGGACCGTCTGTCTGAGACCATCTGTCTCAGACCGTCTGTCTCAGGCCGTCTGCCTCAGACCGTCTGTCTCAGACCGTCTGTCTCGTCCCGTCGGTCTCAGACCGTCTGTCTCAGACCAGCTGTCTCAGACCGTCTGTCTCAGACCGTCTGTCTCAGACCGTGTGTCTCAGACCGTCTGTCTCAGACCGTCTGTCTCAGACCGTCTGTCTCAGACCCTCTGTCTCGGACCGTCTGTCTCAGGCCGTCTGCCTCAGACCGTCTGTCTCAGACCGTCTATCTCGTCCCGTCTGTCTCAGACCGTCTGTCTCCGAACGTCTATCTCGTCCCGTCGGTCTCAGACCGTCTGTCTCAGAACGTCTGTCTCGTCCCGTCGGTCTCAGACCGTCTGTCTCAGACGGTCTATCTCGTCCCGTCGGTCTTAGACCGTCTGTCTCAGACCAGCTGTCTCAGACCGTCTGTCTCAGACCGTCTATCTCGTCCCGTCTGTCTCAGAACTTCCGTCTCAGACCGTCTGCCTCAGACCGTCTGTCTCAGAACGTCTCTCACAGACCGTCTGTCTCAGACCGTCTGTCTCAGACCGTCTGTCTCAGACCGTCTGTCTGAGACCGTCTGTCTCAGACCGTCTGTCTCACACCGCCTGTGTCAGACCGTCTGTCTCAGACCGTCTGTCTCAGACCGTCTGTCTCAGACCGTCGGTCTCAGACCGCCTATCTCGTCCCGTCTGTCTCAGACCGTCTGTCTCAGAACATCTATCTCGTCCCGTCGGTCTCAGACCGTCTGTCTCAGAACGTCTATCTCGTCCCGTCGGTCTCAGACCGTCTGCCTCAGACCGTCTGTTTCATACCGTATGTCTCAGACCGTCTGTCTCAGACCAGCTGTCTCAGACCGTCTGTCTCGGACCGTCTGTCTCATACCGTCTGTCTCAGACCGTCTAACTCGTCCCGTCGGTCTCAGACCGTCTGTCTCAGACCAGCTGTCTCAGACCGTCTGTCTCGGACCGTCTGTCTCAGACCGTCTGTCTCAGACCGTCGGTTTCATACCGTCTGTCTCAGACCGTTTGTCTTAGACCGTCTGTCTCATACCGTCTGTCTCATACCGTCTGTCTCAGACCGTCTTTCTCGGACCGTCTGTCTCAGACCGTCTGTCTCAGACCGTCGGTTTCATACCGTCTATCTCACACCGTCTGTCTCAGACCGTTTGTCTTAGACCGTCTGTCTCATACCGTCTGTCTCATACCGTCTGTCTCAGACCGCCTGTCTCGGACCGTCTGTCTGAGACCGTCTGTCTCAGACCGTCTGTCTCAGGCCGTCTGCCTCAGACCGTCTGTCTCAGACCGTCTGTCTCGTCCCGTCGGTCTCAGACCGTCTGTCTCAGACCAGCTGTCTCAGACCGTCTGTCTCAGACCGTCTGTCTCAGACCGTGTGTCTCAGACCGTCTGTCTCAGACCGTCTGTCTCACACCATCTGTCTCAGACCGTCTGTCTCAGACCGTCTGTCTCAGACCGTCTGTCTCAGACCCTCTGTCTCGGACCGTCTGTCTCAGGCCGTCTGCCTCAGACCGTCTGTCTCAGACCGTCTATCTCGTCCCGTCGGTCTCAGACCGTCTGTCTCAGAACGTCTGTCTCGTCCCGTCGGTCTCAGACCGTCTGTCTCAGACCAGCTGTCTCAGACCGTCTGTCTCAGACCGTCTGTCTCAGACCGTGTGTCTCAGACCGTCTGTCTCAGACCGTCTGTTTCATACCGTCTATCTCACACCGTCTGTCTCAGACCGTTTGTCTTAGACCGTCTGTCTCATACCGTCTGTCTCAGACCGTCTGTCTCGGACCGTCAGTCTGAGACCGTCTGTCTCAGACCGTCCGTCTCAGGCCGTCTGCCTCAGACCGTCTGTCTCAGACCGTCTATCTCGTCCCGTCTGTCTCAGACCGTCTGTCTCAGAACGTCTATCTCGTCCCGTCGGTCTCAGACCGTCTGTCTCAGAACGTCTATCTCGTCCCATCGGTCTCAGACCGTCTGTCTCAGACCAGCTGTCTCAGACCGTCTGTCTCAGACCGTCTGCCTCAGACCGTCTGTTTCATACCGTCTGTCTCACACCGTCTGTCTCAGACCGTCTGTCTTAGACCGTCTGTCTCATACCGTCTGTCTCATACCGTCTGTCTCAGACCGTCTATCTCGTCCCGTCGGTCTTAGACCGTCTGTCTCAGACCAGCTGTCTCAGGCCGTCTGCCTCAGACCGTCTATCTCGTCCCGTCTGTCTCAGAACTTCCGTCTCAGACCGTCTGATTCAGACGGTCTGTCTCAGAACTTCCGTCTCAGACCGTCTGTCTCAGAACGTCTGTCACAGACTGTCTGTCTCAGACCGTCTGTCTCAGACCGTCTGTCTGAGACCGTCTGTCTCAGACCGTCTGTCTCACACCGTCTGTCTCAGACCGTCCGTCTCAGACCGTCCGTCTCAGACCGTCCGTCTCAGACCGTCCGTCTCAGACCGTCCGTCTCAGACCGTCCGTCTCAGACCGTCCGTCTCAGACCGTCCGTCTCAGACCGTCCGTCTCAGACCGTCCGTCTCAGACCGTCCGTCTCAGACCGTCCGTCTCAGACCGTCCGTCTCAGACCGTCCGTCTCAGACCGTCCGTCTCAGACCGTCTGTCTCAGACCGTCTGTCTCAGAACGTCTATCTCGTCCCGTCGGTCTCAGACCGTCTGTCTCAGAACGTCTGTCTCAGACCGTCTGTCTCAGACCGTCTGTCTCAGGCCGTCTGCCTCAGACCGTCTGTCTCAGACCGTCTATCTCGTCCCGTCTGTCTCAGACCGTCTGTCTCAGAACGTCTATCTCGTCCCGTCGGTCTCAGACCGTCTCTCTCAGAACGTCTATCTCGTCCCGTCGGTCTCAGACCGTCTGTCTCAGACCGTCTGTCTCAGACCAGCTATCTCAGACCGTCTGTCTCAGACCGTCTGTCTCAGACCGTCTGTCTGAGACCGTCTGTCTCAGACCGTCTGTCTCAGACCGTCTGTCTCAGACCGTCTGTCTCAGACCGTCTGTCTCAGACCGTCTGTCTCAGACCGGCTGTCTCAGACCGTCTGTCTCAGACCGTCTGTCGCAGACCGTCTGTCTCAGACCGTCTGTCTCCGACCGTCTGTCTCAGACCGTCTGTCTCAGACCGTCTGTCTCAGACCGTCTGTCTCAGACCGTCTATCTCGTCCCGTATGTATCAGAACGTCTATCTCGTCCCGTCGGTCTCAGACCGTCTGTCTCAGAACGTCTATCTCGTCCCGTCGGTCTCAGACCGTCTGTCTCAGACCAGCTGTCTCAGACCGTCTGTCTCAGACCGTCTGCCTCAGACCGTCTGTTTCATACCGTCTGTCTCACACCGTCTGTCTCAGACCGTCTGTCTTAGACCGTCTGTTTCATACCGTCTGTCTCACACCGTCTGTCTCAGACCGTCTGCCTTAGACCGTCTGTCTCAGACCGTCTGTCTCAGACCCTCTGTCTCGTCCCGTCTGTCTCAGACCGTCTGTCTCCGAACGTCTATCTCGTCCCGTCGGTCTCAGACCGTCTGTCTCAGAACGTCTGTCTCGTCCCGTCGGTCTCAGACCGTCTGTCTCAGACCAGCTGTCTCAGACCGTCTGTCTCAGACCGTCTGTCTCAGACCGTGTGTCTCAGACCGTCTGTCTCAGACCGTCTGTTTCATACCGTCTATCTCACACCGTCTGTCTAAGACCGTTTGTCTTAGACCGTCTGTCTCATACCGTCTGTCTCAGACCGTCTGTCTCGGACCGTCAGTCTGAGACCGTCTGTCTCAGACCGTCTGTCTCAGGCCGTCTGCCTCAGACCGTCTGTCTCAGACCGTCTATCTCGTCCCGTCTGTCTCAGACCGTCTGTCTCAGAACGTCTATCTCGTCCCGTCGGTCTCAGACCGTCTGTCTCAGAACGTCTATCTCGTCCCGTCGGTCTCAGACCGTCTGTCTCAGACCAGCTGTCTCAGACCGTCTGTCTCAGACCGTCTGCCTCAGACCGTCTGTTTCATACCGTCTGTCTCACACCGTCTGTCTCAGACCGTCTGTCTTAGACCGTCTGTCTCATACCGTCTGTCTCATACCGTCTGTCTCAGACCGTCTATCTCGTCCCGTCGGTCTTAGACCGTCTGTCTCAGACCAGCTGTCTCAGGCCGTCTGTCTCAGACCGTCTATCTCGTCCCGTCTGTCTCAGAACTTCCGTCTCAGACCGTCTGATTCAGACGGTCTGTCTCAGAACTTCCGTCTCAGACCGTCTGATTCAGACGGTCTGTCTCAGAACGTCTGTCACAGACTGTCTGTCTCAGACCGTCTGTCTCAGACCGTCTGTCTGAGACCGTCTGTCTCAGACCGTCTGTCTCACACCGTCTGTCTCAGACCGTCTGTCTCAGACCGTCCGTCTCAGACCGTCCGTCTCAGACCGTCCGTCTCAGACCGTCCGTCTCAGACCGTCCGTCTCAGACCGTCCGTCTCAGACCGTCCGTCTCAGACCGTCCGTCTCAGACCGTCCGTCTCAGACCGTCCGTCTCAGACCGTCCGTCTCAGACCGTCCGTCTCAGACCGTCCGTCTCAGACCGTCCGTCTCAGACCGTCCGTCTGAGACCGTCTATCTCGTCCCGTCTGTCTCAGACCGTCTGTCTCAGAACGTCTATCTCGTCCCGTCGGTCTCAGACCGTCTGTCTCAGAACGTCTATCTCGTCCCGTCGGTCTCAGACCGTCTGTCTCAGACCGTCTGTCTCAGACCAGCTATCTCAGACCGTCTGTCTCAGACCGTCTGTCTCAGACCGTCTGTCTGAGACCGTCTGTCTCAGACCGTCTGTCTCAGACCGTCTGTCTCAGACCGTCTGTCTCAGACCGTCTGTCTCAGACCGGCTGTCTCAGACCGTCTGTCTCAGACCGTCTGTCGCAGACCGTCTGTCTCAGACCGCCTGTCTCCGACCGTCTGTCTCAGACCGTCTGTCTCAGACCGTCTGTCTCATACCGTCTGTCTCAGACCGTCTGTCTCGGACCGTCTGTCTGAGACCGTCTGTCTCAGACCGTCTGTCTCAGGCCGTCTGCCTCAGACCGTCTGTCTCAGACCGTCTGTCTCGTCCCGTCGGTCTCAGACCGTCTGTCTCAGACCAGCTGTCTCAGACCGTCTGTCTCAGACCGTCTGTCTCAGACCGTGTGTCTCAGACCGTCTGTCTCAGACCGTCTGTCTCAGACCGTCTGTCTCAGACCGTCTGTCTCAGACCCTCTGTCTCGGACCGTCTGTCTCAGGCCGTCTGCCTCAGACCGTCTGTCTCAGACCGTCTATCTCGTCCCGTCTGTCTCAGACCGTCTGTCTCCGAACGTCTATCTCGTCCCGTCGGTCTCAGGCCGTCTGTCTCAGAACGTCTGTCTCGTCCCGTCGGTCTCAGACCGTCTGTCTCAGACCAGCTGTCTCAGACCGTCTGTCTCAGACCGTCTGTCTCAGACCGTGTGTCTCAGACCGTCTGTCTCAGACCGTCTGTTTCATACCGTCTATCTCACACCGTCTGTCTCAGACCGTTTGTCTTAGACCGTCTGTCTCATACCGTCTGTCTCAGACCGTCTGTCTCGGACCGTCAGTCTGAGACCGTCTGTCTCAGACCGTCCGTCTCAGGCCGTCTGCCTCAGACCGTCTGTCTCAGACCGTCTATCTCGTCCCGTCTGTCTCAGACCGTCTGTCTCAGAACGTCTATCTCGTCCCGTCGGTCTCAGACCGTCTGTCTCAGAACGTCTATCTCGTCCCGTCGGTCTCAGACCGTCTGTCTCAGACCAGCTGTCTCAGACCGTCTGTCTCAGACCGTCTGCCTCAGACCGTCTGTTTCATACCGTCTGTCTCACACCGTCTGTCTCAGACCGTCTGTCTTAGACCGTCTGTCTCATACCGTCTGTCTCATACCGTCTGTCTCAGACCGTCTATCTCGTCCCGTCGGTCTTAGACCGTCTGTCTCAGACCAGCTGTCTCAGGCCGTCTGTCTCAGACCGTCTATCTCGTCCCGTCTGTCTCAGAACTTCCGTCTCAGACCGTCTGATTCAGACGGTCTGTCTCAGAACTTCCGTCTCAGACCGTCTGATTCAGACGGTCTGTCTCAGAACGTCTGTCACAGACTGTCTGTCTCAGACCGTCTGTCTCAGACCGTCTGTCTGAGACCGTCTGTCTCAGACCGTCTGTCTCACACCGTCTGTCTCAGACCGTCTGTCTCAGACCGTCCGTCTCAGACCGTCCGTCTCAGACCGTCCGTCTCAGACCGTCCGTCTCAGACCGTCCGTCTCAGACCGTCCGTCTCAGACCGTCCGTCTCAGACCGTCCGTCTCAGACCGTCCGTCTCAGACCGTCCGTCTCAGACCGTCCGTCTCAGACCGTCCGTCTCAGACCGTCCGTCTCAGACCGTCCGTCTCAGACCGTCCGTCTCAGACCGTCCGTCTCAGACCGTCTGTCTCAGACCGTCTGTCTCAGAACGTCTATCTCGTCCCGTCGGTCTCAGACCGTCTGTCTCAGAACGTCTGTCTCAGACCGTCTGTCTCAGACCGTCTGTCTCAGACCGTCTGTCTCAGGCCGTCTGCCTCAGACCGTCTGTCTCAGACCGTCTATCTCGTCCCGTCTGTCTCAGACCGTCTGTCTCAGAACGTCTATCTGGTCCCGTCGGTCTCAGACCGTCTGTCTCAGAACGTCTATCTCGTCCCGTCGGTCTCAGACCGTCTGTCTCAGACCGTCTGTCTCAGACCAGCTATCTCAGACCGTCTGTCTCAGACCGTCTGTCTCAGACCGTCTGTCTCAGACCGTCTGTCTGAGACCGTCTGTCTCAGACCGTCTGTCTCAGACCGTCTGTCTCAGACCGTCTGTCTCAGACCGGCTGTCTCAGACCGTCTGTCTCAGACCGTCTGTCGCAGACCGTCTGTCTCAGACCGTCTGTCTCCGACCGTCTGTCTCAGACCGTCTGTCTCAGACCGTCTGTCTCAGACCGTCTGTCTCAGACCGTCTATCTCGTCCCGTATGTATCAGAACGTCTATCTCGTCCCGTCGGTCTCAGACCGTCTGTCTCAGAACGTCTATCTCGTCCCGTCGGTCTCAGACCGTCTGTCTCAGACCAGCTGTCTCAGACCGTCTGTCTCAGACCGTCTGCCTCAGACCGTCTGTTTCATACCGTCTGTCTCACACCGTCTGTCTCAGACCGTCTGTCTTAGACCGTCTGTTTCATACCGTCTGTCTCACACCGTCTGTCTCAGACCGTCTGCCTTAGACCGTCTGTCTCATACCGTCTGTCTCATACCGTCTGTCTCAGACCGTCTATCTCGTCCCGTCGGTCTTAGACCGTCTGTCTCAGACCAGCTGTCACAGACCGTCTGTCTCAGACCGTCTGTCTCAGACCGTCTATCTCGTCCCGTCTGTCTCAGACCGTCTGTCTCCGAACGTCTATCTCGTCCCGTCGGTCTCAGACCGTCTGTCTCAGAACGTCTGTCTCGTCCCGTCGGTCTCAGACCGTCTGTCTCAGACCAGCTGTCTCAGACCGTCTGTCTCAGACCGTGTGTCTCAGACCGTCTGTCTCAGACCGTCTGTTTCATACCGTCTATCTCACACCGTCTGTCTCAGACCGTTTGTCTTAGACCGTCTGTCTCATACCGTCTGTCTCAGACCGTCTGTCTCAGACCGTCTGTCTCACACCGTCTGTCTCAGACCGTCTGTCTCAGACCGTCTGTCTCAGACCGTCTGTCTCAGACCCTCTGTCTCGGACCGTCTGTCTCAGGCCGTCTGCCTCAGACCGTCTGTCTCAGACCGTCTATCTCGTCCCGTCTGTCTCAGACCGTCTGTCTCCGAACGTCTATCTCGTCCCGTCGGTCTCAGACCGTCTGTCTCAGAACGTCTGTCTCGTCCCGTCGGTCTCAGACCGTCTGTCTCAGACCAGCTGTCTCAGACCGTCTGTCTCAGACCGTGTGTCTCAGACCGTCTGTCTCAGACCGTCTGTTTCATACCGTCTATCTCACACCGTCTGTCTCAGACCGTTTGTCTTAGACCGTCTGTCTCATACCGTCTGTCTCAGACCGTCTGTCTCGGACCGTCAGTCTGAGACCGTCTGTCTCAGACCGTCTGTCTCAGGCCGTCTGCCTCAGACCGTCTGTCTCAGACCGTCTATCTCGTCCCGTCTGTCTCAGACCGTCTGCCTCAGACCGTCTGTTTCATACCGTATGTCTCAGACTGTCTGTCTCAGACCAGCTGTCTCAGACCGTCTGTCTCGGACCGTCTGTCTCATACCGTCTGTCTCAGACCGTCTAACTCGTCCCGTCGGTCTCAGACCGTCTGTCTCAGACCAGCTGTCTCAGACCGTCTGTCTCGGACCGTCTGTCTCAGACCGTCTGTCTCAGACCGTCTGTCTCAGACGGTCTATCTCGTCCCGTCGGTCTTAGACCGTCTGTCTCAGACCAGCTGTCTCAGACCGTCTGTCTCAGACCGTCTATCTCGTCCCGTCTGTCTCAGAACTTCCGTCTCAGACCGTCTGCCTCAGACCGTCTGTCTCAGAACGTCTCTCACAGACCGTCTGTCTCAGACCGTCTGTCTCAGACCGTCTGTCTCAGACCGTCTGTCTGAGACCGTCTGTCTCAGACCGTCTGTCTCACACCGCCTGTGTCAGACCGTCTGTCTCAGACCGTCTGTCTCAGACCGTCTGTCTCAGAACATCTATCTCGTCCCGTCGGTCTCAGACCGTCTGTCTCAGAACGTCTATCTCGTCCCGTCGGTCTCAGACCGTCTGCCTCAGACCGTCTGTTTCATACCGTATGTCTCAGACCGTCTGTCTCAGACCAGCTGTCTCAGACCGTCTGTCTCGGACCGTCTGTCTCATACCGTCTGTCTCAGACCGTCTAACTCGTCCCGTCGGTCTCAGACCGTCTGTCTCAGACCAGCTGTCTCAGACCGTCTGTCTCGGACCGTCTGTCTCAGACCGTCTGTCTCAGACCGTCGGTTTCATACCGTCTGTCTCAGACCGTTTGTCTTAGACCGTCTGTCTCAGGCCGTCTGCCTCAGACCGTCTGTCTCAGACCGTCTGTCTCAGACCGTCTGTCTCAGACCGTCAGTCTCAGACCGTCTGTCTCAGACCGTCTGTCTCAGACCGTCTGTCTCAGAGCGTCTGTCTCAGACCGTCTGTCTCAGACCGTCTGTCTCAGACCGTCTGTCTCAGACCGTCTGTTTCATACCGTCTGTCTCACACCGTCTGTCTCAGACCGTCTGTCTTAGACCGTCTGTTTCATACCGTCTGTCTCACACCGTCTGTCTCAGACCGTCTGCCTTAGACCGTCTGTCTCATACCGTCTGTCTCATACCGTCTGTCTCAGACCGTCTATCTCGTCCCGTCGGTCTTAGACCGTCTGTCTCAGACCAGCTGTCACAGGCCGTCTGTCTCAGACCGTCTGTCTCAGACCGTCTGTCTGAGACCGTCTGTCTCAGACCGTCTGTCTCAGACCGTCTGTCTCAGACCGTCTGTCTCACACCGTCTGTCTCAGACCGTCTGTCTCAGACCGTCTGTCTCAGACCGTCTGTCTCAGACCCTCTGTCTCGGACCGTCTGTCTCAGGCCGTCTGCCTCAGACCGTCTGTCTCAGACCGTCTATCTCGTCCCGTCTGTCTCAGACCGTCTGTCTCCGAACGTCTATCTCGTCCCGTCGGTCTCAGACCGTCTGTCTCAGAACGTCTGTCTCGTCCCGTCGGTCTCAGACCGTCTGTCTCAGACCAGCTGTCTCAGACCGTCTGTCTCAGACCGTCTGTCTCAGACCGTGTGTCTCAGACCGTCTGTCTCAGACCGTCTGTTTCATACCGTCTATCTCACACCGTCTGTCTCAGACCGTTTGTCTTAGACCGTCTGTCTCATACCGTCTGTCTCAGACCGTCTGTCTCGGACCGTCAGTCTGAGACCGTCTGTCTCAGACCGTCTGTCTCAGGCCGTCTGCCTCAGACCGTCTGTCTCAGACCGTCTATCTCGTCCCGTCTGTCTCAGACCGTCTGCCTCAGACCGTCTGTTTCATACCGTATGTCTCAGACTGTCTGTCTCAGACCAGCTGTCTCAGACCGTCTGTCTCGGACCGTCTGTCTCATACCGTCTGTCTCAGACCGTCTAACTCGTCCCGTCGGTCTCAGACCGTCTGTCTCAGACCAGCTGTCTCAGACCGTCTGTCTCGGACCGTCTGTCTCAGACCGTCTGTCTCAGACCGTCTGTCTCAGACGGTCTATCTCGTCCCGTCGGTCTTAGACCGTCTGTCTCAGACCAGCTGTCTCAGACCGTCTGTCTCAGACCGTCTATCTCGTCCCGTCTGTCTCAGAACTTCCGTCTCAGACCGTCTGCCTCAGACCGTCTGTCTCAGAACGTCTCTCACAGACCGTCTGTCTCAGACCGTCTGTCTCAGACCGTCTGTCTCAGACCGTCTGTCTGAGACCGTCTGTCTCAGACCCTCTGTCTCACACCGCCTGTGTCAGACCGTCTGTCTCAGACCGTCTGTCTCAGACCGTCTGTCTCAGACCGTCGGTCTCAGACCGTCGGTCTCAGACCGTCTATCTCGTCCCGTCTGTCTCAGACCGTCTGTCTCAGAACATCTATCTCGTCCCGTCGGTCTCAGACCGTCTGTCTCAGAACGTCTATCTCGTCCCGTCGGTCTCAGACCGTCTGCCTCAGACCGTCTGTTTCATACCGTATGTCTCAGACCGTCTGTCTCAGACCAGCTGTCTCAGACCGTCTGTCTCGGACCGTCTGTCTCATACCGTCTGTCTCAGACCGTCTAACTCGTCCCGTCGGTCTCAGACCGTCTGTCTCAGACCAGCTGTCTCAGACCGTCTGTCTCGGACCGTCTGTCTCAGACCGTCTGTCTCAGACCGTCGGTTTCATACCGTCTGTCTCAGACCGTTTGTCTTAGACCGTCTGTCTCATACCGTCTGTCTCATACCGTCTGTCTCAGACCGTCTTTCTCGGACCGTCTGTCTCAGACCGTCTGTCTCAGACCGTCGGTTTCATACCGTCTATCTCACACCGTCTGTCTCAGACCGTTTGTCTTAGACCGTCTGTCTCATACCGTCTGTCTCATACCGTCTGTCTCAGACCGTCTGTCTCGGACCGTCTGTCTGAGACCGTCTGTCTCAGACCGTCTGTCTCAGGCCGTCTGCCTCAGACCGTCTGTCTCAGACCGTCTGTCTCGTCCCGTCGGTCTCAGACCGTCTGTCTCAGACCAGCTGTCTCAGACCGTCTGTCTCAGACCGTCTGTCTCAGACCGTGTGTCTCAGACCGTCTGTCTCAGACCGTCTGTCTCAGACCGTCTGTCTCAGACCCTCTGTCTCGGACCGTCTGTCTCAGGCCGTCTGCCTCAGACCGTCTGTCTCAGACCGTCTATCTCGTCCCGTCTGTCTCAGACCGTCTGTCTCCGAACGTCTATCTCGTCCCGTCGGTCTCAGACCGTCTGTCTCAGAACGTCTGTCTCGTCCCGTCGGTCTCAGACCGTCTGTCTCAGACGGTCTATCTCGTCCCGTCGGTCTTAGACCGTCTGTCTCAGACCAGCTGTCTCAGACCGTCTGTCTCAGACCGTCTATCTCGTCCCGTCTGTCTCAGAACTTCCGTCTCAGACCGTCTGCCTCAGACCGTCTGTCTCAGAACGTCTCTCACAGACCGTCTGTCTCAGACCGTCTGTCTCAGACCGTCTGTCTCAGACCGTCTGTCTGAGACCGTCTGTCTCAGACCGTCTGTCTCACACCGCCTGTGTCAGACCGTCTGTCTCAGACCGTCTGTCTCAGACCGTCTGTCTCAGACCGTCGGTCTCAGACCGTCTATCTCGTCCCGTCTGTCTCAGACCGTCTGTCTCAGAACATCTATCTCGTCCCGTCGGTCTCAGACCGTCTGTCTCAGAACGTCTATCTCGTCCCGTCGGTCTCAGACCGTCTGCCTCAGACCGTCTGTTTCATACCGTATGTCTCAGACCGTCTGTCTCAGACCAGCTGTCTCAGACCGTCTGTCTCGGACCGTCTGTCTCATACCGTCTGTCTCAGACCGTCTAACTCGTCCCGTCGGTCTCAGACCGTCTGCCTCAGACCGTCTGTTTCATACCGTCTATCTCACACCGTCTGTCTCAGACCGTTTGTCTTAGACCGTCTGTCTCATACCGTCTGTCTCAGACCGTCTGTCTCGGACCGTCAGTCTGAGACCGTCTGTCTCAGACCGTCTGTCTCAGGCCGTCTGCCTCAGACCGTCTGTCTCAGACCGTCTATCTCGTCCCGTCTGTCTCAGACCGTCTGCCTCAGACCGTCTGTTTCATACCGTATGTCTCAGACTGTCTGTCTCAGACCAGCTGTCTCAGACCGTCTGTCTCGGACCGTCTGTCTCATACCGTCTGTCTCAGACCGTCTAACTCGTCCCGTCGGTCTCAGACCGTCTGTCTCAGACCAGCTGTCTCAGACCGTCTGTCTCGGACCGTCTGTCTCAGACCGTCTGTCTCAGACCGTCTGTCTCAGACGGTCTATCTCGTCCCGTCGGTCTTAGACCGTCTGTCTCAGACCAGCTGTCTCAGACCGTCTGTCTCAGACCGTCTATCTCGTCCCGTCTGTCTCAGAACTTCCGTCTCAGACCGTCTGCCTCAGACCGTCTGTCTCAGAACGTCTCTCACAGACCGTCTGTCTCAGACCGTCTGTCTCAGACCGTCTGTCTCAGACCGTCTGTCTGAGACCGTCTGTCTCAGACCCTCTGTCTCACACCGCCTGTGTCAGACCGTCTGTCTCAGACCGTCTGTCTCAGACCGTCTGTCTCAGACCGTCGGTCTCAGACCGTCGGTCTCAGACCGTCTATCTCGTCCCGTCTGTCTCAGACCGTCTGTCTCAGAACATCTATCTCGTCCCGTCGGTCTCAGACCGTCTGTCTCAGAACGTCTATCTCGTCCCGTCGGTCTCAGACCGTCTGCCTCAGACCGTCTGTTTCATACCGTATGTCTCAGACCGTCTGTCTCAGACCAGCTGTCTCAGACCGTCTGTCTCGGACCGTCTGTCTCATACCGTCTGTCTCAGACCGTCTAACTCGTCCCGTCGGTCTCAGACCGTCTGTCTCAGACCAGCTGTCTCAGACCGTCTGTCTCGGACCGTCTGTCTCAGACCGTCTGTCTCAGACCGTCGGTTTCATACCGTCTGTCTCAGACCGTTTGTCTTAGACCGTCTGTCTCATACCGTCTGTCTCATACCGTCTGTCTCAGACCGTCTTTCTCGGACCGTCTGTCTCAGACCGTCTGTCTCAGACCGTCGGTTTCATACCGTCTATCTCACACCGTCTGTCTCAGACCGTTTGTCTTAGACCGTCTGTCTCATACCGTCTGTCTCATACCGTCTGTCTCAGACCGTCTGTCTCGGACCGTCTGTCTGAGACCGTCTGTCTCAGACCGTCTGTCTCAGGCCGTCTGCCTCAGACCGTCTGTCTCAGACCGTCTGTCTCGTCCCGTCGGTCTCAGACCGTCTGTCTCAGACCAGCTGTCTCAGACCGTCTGTCTCAGACCGTCTGTCTCAGACCGTGTGTCTCAGACCGTCTGTCTCAGACCGTCTGTCTCAGACCGTCTGTCTCAGACCCTCTGTCTCGGACCGTCTGTCTCAGGCCGTCTGCCTCAGACCGTCTGTCTCAGACCGTCTATCTCGTCCCGTCTGTCTCAGACCGTCTGTCTCCGAACGTCTATCTCGTCCCGTCGGTCTCAGACCGTCTGTCTCAGAACGTCTGTCTCGTCCCGTCGGTCTCAGACCGTCTGTCTCAGACGGTCTATCTCGTCCCGTCGGTCTTAGACCGTCTGTCTCAGACCAGCTGTCTCAGACCGTCTGTCTCAGACCGTCTATCTCGTCCCGTCTGTCTCAGAACTTCCGTCTCAGACCGTCTGCCTCAGACCGTCTGTCTCAGAACGTCTCTCACAGACCGTCTGTCTCAGACCGTCTGTCTCAGACCGTCTGTCTCAGACCGTCTGTCTGAGACCGTCTGTCTCAGACCGTCTGTCTCACACCGCCTGTGTCAGACCGTCTGTCTCAGACCGTCTGTCTCAGACCGTCTGTCTCAGACCGTCGGTCTCAGACCGTCTATCTCGTCCCGTCTGTCTCAGACCGTCTGTCTCAGAACATCTATCTCGTCCCGTCGGTCTCAGACCGTCTGTCTCAGAACGTCTATCTCGTCCCGTCGGTCTCAGACCGTCTGTCTCAGACCAGCTGTCTCAGACCGTCTGTCTCAGACCGTCTGTCTCAGACCGTGTGTCTCAGACCGTCTGTCTCAGACCGTCTGTCTCACACCATCTGTCTCAGACCGTCTGTCTCAGACCGTCTGTCTCAGACCGTCTGTCTCAGACCCTCTGTCTCGGACCGTCTGTCTCAGGCCGTCTGCCTCAGACCGTCTGTCTCAGACCGTCTATCTCGTCCCGTCTGTCTCAGACCGTCTGTCTCCGAACGTCTATCTCGTCCCGTCGGTCTCAGACCGTCTGTCTCAGAACGTCTGTCTCGTCCCGTCGGTCTCAGACCGTCTGTCTCAGACCAGCTGTCTCAGACCGTCTGTCTCAGACCGTCTGTCTCAGACCGTGTGTCTCAGACCGTCTGTCTCAGACCGTCTGTTTCATACCGTCTATCTCACACCGTCTGTCTCAGACCGTTTGTCTTAGACCGTCTGTCTCATACCGTCTGTCTCAGACCGTCTGTCTCGGACCGTCAGTCTGAGACCGTCTGTCTTAGACCGTCCGTCTCAGGCCGTCTGCCTCAGACCGTCTGTCTCAGACCGTCTATCTCGTCCCGTCTGTCTCAGACCGTCTGTCTCAGAACGTCTATCTCGTCCCGTCGGTCTCAGACCGTCTGTCTCAGAACGTCTATCTCGTCCCATCGGTCTCAGACCGTCTGTCTCAGACCAGCTGTCTCAGACCGTCTGTCTCAGACCGTCTGCCTCAGACCGTCTGTTTCATACCGTCTGTCTCACACCGTCTGTCTCAGACCGTCTGTCTTAGACTGTCTGTCTCATACCGTCTGTCTCATACCGTCTGTCTCAGACCGTCTATCTCGTCCCGTCGGTCTTAGACCGTCTGTCTCAGACCAGCTGTCTCAGGCCGTCTGTCTCAGACCGTCTATCTCGTCCCGTCTGTCTCAGAACTTCCGTCTCAGACCGTCTGATTCAGACGGTCTGTCTCAGAACTTCCGTCTCAGACCGTCTGTCTCAGAACGTCTGTCACAGACTGTCTGTCTCAGACCGTCTGTCTCAGACCGTCTGTCTGAGACCGTCTGTCTCAGACCGTCTGTCTCACACCGTCTGTCTCAGACCGTCCGTCTCAGACCGTCCGTCTCAGACCGTCCGTCTCAGACCGTCCGTCTCAGACCGTCCGTCTCAGACCGTCCGTCTCAGACCGTCCGTCTCAGACCGTCCGTCTCAGACCGTCCGTCTCAGACCGTCCGTCTCAGACCGTCCGTCTCAGACCGTCCGTCTCAGACCGTCCGTCTCAGACCGTCCGTCTCAGACCGTCCGTCTCAGACCGTCCGTCTCAGACCGTCTGTCTCAGACCGTCTGTCTCAGACCGTCTGTCTCAGAACGTCTATCTCGTCCCGTCGGTCTCAGACCGTCTGTCTCAGAACGTCTGTCTCAGACCGTCTGTCTCAGACCGTCTGTCTCAGACCGTCTGTCTCAGGCCGTCTGCCTCAGACCGTCTGTCTCAGACCGTCTATCTCGTCCCGTCTGTCTCAGACCGTCTGTCTCAGAACGTCTATCTCGTCCCGTCGGTCTCAGACCGTCTCTCTCAGAACGTCTATCTCGTCCCGTCGGTCTCAGACCGTCTGTCTCAGACCGTCTGTCTCAGACCAGCTATCTCAGACCGTCTGTCTCAGACCGTCTGTCTCAGACCGTCTGTCTGAGACCGTCTGTCTCAGACCGTCTGTCTCAGACCGTCTGTCTCAGACCGTCTGTCTCAGACCGTCTGTCTCAGACCGTCTGTCTCAGACCGGCTGTCTCAGACCGTCTGTCTCAGACCGTCTGTCGCAGACCGTCTGTCTCAGACCGTCTGTCTCCGACCGTCTGTCTCAGACCGTCTGTCTCAGACCGTCTGTCTCAGACCGTCTATCTCGTCCCGTCTGTCTCAGACCGTCTGTCTCAGAACGTCTATCTCGTCCCGTCGGTCTCAGACCGTCTGTCTCAGAACGTCTATCTCGTCCCGTCGGTCTCAGACCGTCTGTCTCAGACCAGCTGTCTCAGACCGTCTGTCTCAGACCGTCTGCCTCAGACCGTCTGTTTCATACCGTCTGTCTCACACCGTCTGTCTCAGACCGTCTGTCTTAGACCGTCTGTCTCATACCGTCTGTCTCATACCGTCTGTCTCAGACCGTCTATCTCGTCCCGTCGGTCTTAGACCGTCTGTCTCAGACCAGCTGTCTCAGGCCGTCTGTCTCAGACCGTCTATCTCGTCCCGTCTGTCTCAGAACTTCCGTCTCAGACCGTCTGATTCAGACGGTCTGTCTCAGAACTTCCGTCTCAGACCGTCTGATTCAGACGGTCTGTCTCAGAACGTCTGTCACAGACTGTCTGTCTCAGACCGTCTGTCTCAGACCGTCTGTCTGAGACTGTCTGTCTCATACCGTCTGTCTCATACCGTCTGTCTCAGACCGTCTATCTCGTCCCGTCGGTCTTAGACCGTCTGTCTCAGACCAGCTGTCTCAGGCCGTCTGTCTCAGACCGTCTATCTCGTCCCGTCTGTCTCAGAACTTCCGTCTCAGACCGTCTGATTCAGACGGTCTGTCTCAGAACTTCCGTCTCAGACCGTCTGTCTCAGAACGTCTGTCACAGACTGTCTGTCTCAGACCGTCTGTCTCAGACCGTCTGTCTGAGACCGTCTGTCTCAGACCGTCTGTCTCACACCGTCTGTCTCAGACCGTCCGTCTCAGACCGTCCGTCTCAGACCGTCCGTCTCAGACCGTCCGTCTCAGACCGTCCGTCTCAGACCGTCCGTCTCAGACCGTCCGTCTCAGACCGTCCGTCTCAGACCGTCCGTCTCAGACCGTCCGTCTCAGACCGTCCGTCTCAGACCGTCCGTCTCAGACCGTCCGTCTCAGACCGTCCGTCTCAGACCGTCCGTCTCAGACCGTCTGTCTCAGACCGTCTGTCTCAGAACGTCTATCTCGTCCCGTCGGTCTCAGACCGTCTGTCTCAGAACGTCTGTCTCAGACCGTCTGTCTCAGACCGTCTGTCTCAGACCGTCTGTCTCAGGCCGTCTGCCTCAGACCGTCTGTCTCAGACCGTCTATCTCGTCCCGTCTGTCTCAGACCGTCTGTCTCAGAACGTCTATCTCGTCCCGTCGGTCTCAGACCGTCTCTCTCAGAACGTCTATCTCGTCCCGTCGGTCTCAGACCGTCTGTCTCAGACCGTCTGTCTCAGACCAGCTATCTCAGACCGTCTGTCTCAGACCGTCTGTCTCAGACCGTCTGTCTGAGACCGTCTGTCTCAGACCGTCTGTCTCAGACCGTCTGTCTCAGACCGTCTGTCTCAGACCGTCTGTCTCAGACCGTCTGTCTCAGACCGGCTGTCTCAGACCGTCTGTCTCAGACCGTCTGTCGCAGACCGTCTGTCTCAGACCGTCTGTCTCCGACCGTCTGTCTCAGACCGTCTGTCTCAGACCGTCTGTCTCAGACCGTCTATCTCGTCCCGTCTGTCTCAGACCGTCTGTCTCAGAACGTCTATCTCGTCCCGTCGGTCTCAGACCGTCTGTCTCAGAACGTCTATCTCGTCCCGTCGGTCTCAGACCATCTGTCTCAGACCAGCTGTCTCAGACCGTCTGTCTCAGACCGTCTGCCTCAGACAGTCTGTTTCATACCGTCTGTCTCACACCGTCTGTCTCAGACCGTCTGTCTTAGACCGTCTGTCTCATACCGTCTGTCTCATACCGTCTGTCTCAGACCGTCTATCTCGTCCCGTCGGTCTTAGACCGTCTGTCTCAGACCAGCTGTCTCAGGCCGTCTGTCTCAGACCGTCTATCTCGTCCCGTCTGTCTCAGAACTTCCGTCTCAGACCGTCTGATTCAGACGGTCTGTCTCAGAACTTCCGTCTCAGACCGTCTGATTCAGACGGTCTGTCTCAGAACGTCTGTCACAGACTGTCTGTCTCAGACCGTCTGTCTCAGACCGTCTGTCTGAGACCGTCTGTCTCAGACCGTCTGTCTCACACCGTCTGTCTCAGACCGTCTGTCTCAGACCGTCCGTCTCAGACCGTCCGTCTCAGACCGTCCGTCTCAGACCGTCCGTCTCAGACCGTCCGTCTCAGACCGTCCGTCTCAGACCGTCCGTCTCAGACCGTCCGTCTCAGACCGTCCGTCTCAGACCGTCCGTCTCAGACCGTCCGTCTCAGACCGTCCGTCTCAGACCGTCCGTCTCAGACCGTCCGTCTCAGACCGTCCGTCTCAGACCGTCCGTCTCAGACCGTCCGTCTGAGACCGTCTATCTCGTCCCGTCTGTCTCAGACCGTCTGTCTCAGACCGTCTGTCTCAGAACGTCTATCTCGTCCCGTCGGTCTCAGACCGTCTGTCTCAGAACGTCTATCTCGTCCCGTCGGTCTCAGACCGTCTGTCTCAGACCGTCTGTCTCAGACCAGCTATCTCAGACCGTCTGTCTCAGACCGTCTGTCTCAGACCGTCTGTCTGAGACCGTCTGTCTCAGACCGGCTGTCTCAGACCTTCTGTCTCAGACCGTCTGTCGCAGACCGTCTGTCTCAGACCGCCTGTCTCCGACCGTCTGTCTCAGACCGTCTGTCTCAGACCGTCTGTCTCATACCGTCTGTCTCAGACCGTCTGTCTCAGACCGTCTGTCTCAGACCAGCTATCTCAGACCGTCTGTCTCAGACCGTCTGTCTCAGACCGTCTGTCTCAGACCGTCTGTCTCAGACCGGCTGTCTCAGACCGTCTGTCTCAGACCGTCTGTCGCAGACCGTCTGTCTCAGACCGCCTGTCTCCGACCGTCTGTCTCAGACCGTCTGTCTCAGACCGTCTGTCTCATACCGTCTGTCTCAGACCGTCTGTCTCGGACCGTCTGTCTGAGACCGTCTGTCTCAGACCGTCTGTCTCAGGCCGTCTGCCTCAGACCGTCTGTCTCAGACCGTCTGTCTCGTCCCGTCGGTCTCAGACCGTCTGTCTCAGACCAGCTGTCTCAGACCGTCTGTCTCAGACCGTCTGTCTCAGACCGTGTGTCTCAGACCGTCTGTCTCAGACCGTCTGTCTCAGACCGTCTGTCTGAGACCGTCTGTCTCAGACCGTCTGTCTCAGACCGTCTGTCTCAGACCGTCTGTCTCAGACCGTCTGTCTCAGACCGTCTGTCTCAGACCGGCTGACTCAGACCGTCTGTCTCAGACCGTCTGTCGCAGACCGTCTGTCTCAGACCGTCTGTCTCCGACCGTCTGTCTCAGACCGTCTGTCTCAGACCGTCTGTCTCAGACCGTCTATCTCGTCCCGTCTGTCTCAGACCGTCTGTCTCAGAACGTCTATCTCGTCCCGTCGGTCTCAGACCGTCTGTCTCAGAACGTCTATCTCGTCCCGTCGGTCTCAGACCGTCTGTCTCAGACCAGCTGTCTCAGACCGTCTGTCTCAGACCGTCTGCCTCAGACCGTCTGTTTCATACCGTCTGTCTCACACCGTCTGTCTCAGACCGTCTGTCTTAGACCGTCTGTCTCATACCGTCTGTCTCATACCGTCTGTCTCAGACCGTCTATCTCGTCCCGTCGGTCTTAGACCGTCTGTCTCAGACCAGCTGTCTCAGGCCGTCTGTCTCAGACCGTCTATCTCGTCCCGTCTGTCTCAGAACTTCCGTCTCAGACCGTCTGATTCAGACGGTCTGTCTCAGAACTTCCGTCTCAGACCGTCTGATTCAGACGGTCTGTCTCAGAACGTCTGTCACAGACTGTCTGTCTCAGACCGTCTGTCTCAGACCGTCTGTCTCAGAACGTCTATCTCGTCCCGTCGGTCTCAGACCGTCTGTCTCAGAACGTCTATCTCGTCCCGTCGGTCTCAGACCGTCTGTCTCAGACCGTCTGTCTCAGACCAGCTATCTCAGACCGGCTGTCTCAGACCGTCTGTCTCAGACCGTCTGTCGCAGACCGTCTGTCTCAGACCGCCTGTCTCCGACCGTCTGTCTCAGACCGTCTGTCTCAGACCGTCTGTCTCATACCGTCTGTCTCAGACCGTCTGTCTCAGACCGTCTGTCTCAGACCAGCTATCTCAGACCGTCTGTCTCAGACCGTCTGTCTCAGACCGTCTGTCTCAGACCGTCTGTCTCAGACCGGCTGTCTCAGACCGTCTGTCTCAGACCGTCTGTCGCAGACCGTCTGTCTCAGACCGCCTGTCTCCGACCGTCTGTCTCAGACCGTCTGTCTCAGACCGTCTGTCTCATACCGTCTGTCTCAGACCGTCTGTCTCGGACCGTCTGTCTGAGACCGTCTGTCTCAGACCGTCTGTCTCAGGCCGTCTGCCTCAGACCGTCTGTCTCAGACCGTCTGTCTCGTCCCGTCGGTCTCAGACCGTCTGTCTCAGACCAGCTGTCTCAGACCGTCTGTCTCAGACCGTCTGTCTCAGACCGTGTGTCTCAGACCGTCTGTCTCAGACCGTCTGTCTCAGACCGTCTGTCTGAGACCGTCTGTCTCAGACCGTCTGTCTCAGACCGTCTGTCTCAGACCGTCTGTCTCAGACCGTCTGTCTCAGACCGTCTGTCTCAGACCGGCTGTCTCAGACCGTCTGTCTCAGACCGTCTGTCGCAGACCGTCTGTCTCAGACCGTCTGTCTCCGACCGTCTGTCTCAGACCGTCTGTCTCAGACCGTCTGTCTCAGACCGTCTATCTCGTCCCGTCTGTCTCAGACCGTCTGTCTCAGAACGTCTATCTCGTCCCGTCGGTCTCAGACCGTCTGTCTCAGAACGTCTATCTCGTCCCGTCGGTCTCAGACCGTCTGTCTCAGACCAGCTGTCTCAGACCGTCTGTCTCAGACCGTCTGCCTCAGACCGTCTGTTTCATACCGTCTGTCTCACACCGTCTGTCTCAGACCGTCTGTCTTAGACCGTCTGTCTCATACCGTCTGTCTCATACCGTCTGTCTCAGACCGTCTATCTCGTCCCGTCGGTCTTAGACCGCCTGTCTCCGACCGTCTGTCTCAGACCGTCTGTCTCAGACCGTCTGTCTCATACCGTCTGTCTCAGACCGTCTGTCTCAGACCGTCTGTCTCAGACCAGCTATCTCAGACCGTCTGTCTCAGACCGTCTGTCTCAGACCGTCTGTCTCAGACCGTCTGTCTCAGACCGGCTGTCTCAGACCGTCTGTCTCAGACAGTCTGTCGCAGACCGTCTGTCTCAGACCGCCTGTCTCCGACCGTCTGTCTCAGACCGTCTGTCTCAGACCGTCTGTCTCATACCGTCTGTCTCAGACCGTCTGTCTCGGACCGTCTGTCTGAGACCGTCTGTCTCAGACCGTCTGTCTCAGGCCGTCTGCCTCAGACCGTCTGTCTCAGACCGTCTGTCTCGTCCCGTCGGTCTCAGACCGTCTGTCTCAGACCAGCTGTCTCAGACCGTCTGTCTCAGACCGTCTGTCTCAGACCGTGTGTCTCAGACCGTCTGTCTCAGACCGTCTGTCTCCGACCGTCTGTCTCAGACCGTCTGTCTCAGACCGTCTGTCTCAGACCGTCTATCTCGTCCCGTCTGTCTCAGACCGTCTGTCTCAGAACGTCTATCTCGTCCCGTCGGTCTCAGACCGTCTGTCTCAGAACGTCTATCTCGTCCCGTCGGTCTCAGACCGTCTGTCTCAGACCAGCTGTCTCAGACCGTCTGTCTCAGACCGTCTGCCTCAGACCGTCTGTTTCATACCGTCTGTCTCACACCGTCTGTCTCAGACCGTCTGTCTTAGACCGTCTGTCTCATACCGTCTGTCTCATACCGTCTGTCTCAGACCGTCTATCTCGTCCCGTCGGTCTTAGACCGTCTGTCTCAGACCAGCTGTCTCAGGCCGTCTGTCTCAGACCGTCTATCTCGTCCCGTCTGTCTCAGAACTTCCGTCTCAGACCGTCTGATTCAGACGGTCTGTCTCAGAACTTCCGTCTCAGACCGTCTGATTCAGACGGTCTGTCTCAGAACGTCTGTCACAGACTGTCTGTCTCAGACCGTCTGTCTCAGACCGTCTGTCTCAGAACGTCTATCTCGTCCCGTCGGTCTCAGACCGTCTGTCTCAGAACGTCTATCTCGTCCCGTCGGTCTCAGACCGTCTGTCTCAGACCGTCTGTCTCAGACCGTCTGTCTCAGACCGGCTGTCTCAGACCGTCTGTCTCAGACCGTCTGTCGCAGACCGTCTGTCTCAGACCGCCTGTCTCCGACCGTCTGTCTCAGACCGTCTGTCTCAGACCGTCTGTCTCATACCGTCTGTCTCAGACCGTCTGTCTCGGACCGTCTGTCTGAGACCGTCTGTCTCAGACCGTCTGTCTCAGGCCGTCTGCCTCAGACCGTCTGTCTCAGACCGTCTGTCTCGTCCCGTCGGTCTCAGACCGTCTGTCTCAGACCAGCTGTCTCAGACCGTCTGTCTCAGACCGTCTGTCTCAGACCGTGTGTCTCAGACCGTCTGTCTCAGACCGTCTGTCTCAGACCGTCTGTCTGAGACCGTCTGTCTCAGACCGTCTGTCTCAGACCGTCTGTCTCAGACCGTCTGTCTCAGACCGTCTGTCTCAGACCGTCTGTCTCAGACCGGCTGTCTCAGACCGTCTGTCTCAGACCGTCTGTCGCAGACCGTCTGTCTCAGACCGTCTGTCTCCGACCGTCTGTCTCAGACCGTCTGTCTCAGACCGTCTGTCTCAGACCGTCTATCTCGTCCCGTCTGTCTCAGACCGTCTGTCTCAGAACGTCTATCTCGTCCCGTCGGTCTCAGACCGTCTGTCTCAGAACGTCTATCTCGTCCCGTCGGTCTCAGACCGTCTGTCTCAGACCAGCTGTCTCAGACCGTCTGTCTCAGACCGTCTGCCTCAGACCGTCTGTTTCATACCGTCTGTCTCACACCGTCTGTCTCAGACCGTCTGTCTTAGACCGTCTGTCTCATACCGTCTGTCTCATACCGTCTGTCTCAGACCGTCTATCTCGTCCCGTCGGTCTTAGACCGTCTGTCTCAGACCAGCTGTCTCAGGCCGTCTGTCTCAGACCGTCTATCTCGTCCCGTCTGTCTCAGAACTTCCGTCTCAGACCGTCTGATTCAGACGGTCTGTCTCAGAACTTCCGTCTCAGACCGTCTGATTCAGACGGTCTGTCTCAGAACGTCTGTCACAGACTGTCTGTCTCAGACCGTCTGTCTCAGACCGTCTGTCTCAGAACGTCTATCTCGTCCCGTCGGTCTCAGACCGTCTGTCTCAGAACGTCTATCTCGTCCCGTCGGTCTCAGACCGTCTGTCTCAGACCGTCTGTCTCAGACCAGCTATCTCAGACCGTCTGTCTCAGACCGTCTGTCTCAGACCGTCTGTCTGAGACCGTCTGTCTCAGACCGGCTGTCTCAGACCGTCTGTCTCAGACCGTCTGTCGCAGACCGTCTGTCTCAGACCGCCTGTCTCCGACCGTCTGTCTCAGACCGTCTGTCTCAGACCGTCTGTCTCATACCGTCTGTCTCAGACCGTCTGTCTCAGACCGTCTGTCTCAGACCAGCTATCTCAGACCGTCTGTCTCAGACCGTCTGTCTCAGACCGTCTGTCTCAGACCGTCTGTCTCAGACCGGCTGTCTCAGACCGTCTGTCTCAGACCGTCTGTCGCAGACCGTCTGTCTCAGACCGCCTGTCTCCGACCGTCTGTCTCAGACCGTCTGTCTCAGACCGTCTGTCTCATACCGTCTGTCTCAGACCGTCTGTCTCGGACCGTCTGTCTGAGACCGTCTGTCTCAGACCGTCTGTCTCAGGCCGTCTGCCTCAGACCGTCTGTCTCAGACCGTCTGTCTCGTCCCGTCGGTCTCAGACCGTCTGTCTCAGACCAGCTGTCTCAGACCGTCTGTCTCAGACCGTCTGTCTCAGACCGTGTGTCTCAGACCGTCTGTCTCAGACCGTCTGTCTCACACCGTCTGTCTCAGACCGTCTGTCTCAGACCGTCTGTCTCAGACCGTCTGTCTCAGACCCTCTGTCTCGGACCGTCTGTCTCAGGCCGTCTGCCTCAGACCGTCTGTCTCAGACCGTCTATCTCGTCCCGTCTGTCTCAGACCGTCTGTCTCCGAACGTCTATCTCGTCCCGTCGGTCTCAGGCCGTCTGTCTCAGAACGTCTGTCTCGTCCCGTCGGTCTCAGACCGTCTGTCTCAGACCAGCTGTCTCAGACCGTCTGTCTCAGACCGTCTGTCTCAGACCGTGTGTCTCAGACCGTCTGTCTCAGACCGTCTGTTTCATACCGTCTATCTCACACCGTCTGTCTCAGACCGTTTGTCTTAGACCGTCTGTCTCATACCGTCTGTCTCAGACCGTCTGTCTCGGACCGTCAGTCTGAGACCGTCTGTCTCAGACCGTCCGTCTCAGGCCGTCTGCCTCAGACCGTCTGTCTCAGACCGTCTATCTCGTCCCGTCTGTCTCAGACCGTCTGTCTCAGAACGTCTATCTCGTCCCGTCGGTCTCAGACCGTCTGTCTCAGAACGTCTATCTCGTCCCGTCGGTCTCAGACCGTCTGTCTCAGACCAGCTGTCTCAGACCGTCTGTGTCAGACCGTCTGCCTCAGACCGTCTGTTTCATACCGTCTGTCTCACACCGTCTGTCTCAGACCGTCTGTCTTAGACCGTCTGTCTCATACCGTCTGTCTCATACCGTCTGTCTCAGACCGTCTATCTCGTCCCGTCGGTCTTAGACCGTCTGTCTCAGACCAGCTGTCTCAGGCCGTCTGTCTCAGACCGTCTATCTCGTCCCGTCTGTCTCAGAACTTCCGTCTCAGACCGTCTGATTCAGACGGTCTGTCTCAGAACTTCCGTCTCAGACCGTCTGATTCAGACGGTCTGTCTCAGAACGTCTGTCTCAGACCGTCTGTCTGAGACCGTCTGTCTCAGACCGTCTGTCTCACACCGTCTGTCTCAGACCGTCCGTCTCAGACCGTCCGTCTCAGACCGTCCGTCTCAGACCGTCCGTCTCAGACCGTCCGTCTCAGACCGTCCGTCTCAGACCGTCCGTCTCAGACCGTCCGTCTCAGACCGTCCGTCTCAGACCGTCCGTCTCAGACCGTCCGTCTCAGACCGTCCGTCACAGACCGTCCGTCTCAGACCGTCCGTCTCAGACCGTCCGTCTCAGACCGTCCGTCTCAGACCGTCCGTCTCAGACCGTCCGTCTCAGACCGTCTGTCTCAGACCGTCTGTCTCAGAACGTCTATCTCGTCCCGTCGGTCTCAGACCGTCTGTCTCAGAACGTCTGTCTCAGACCGTCTGTCTCAGACCGTCTGTCTCAGACCGTCTGTCTCAGGCCGTCTGCCTCAGACCGTCTGTCTCAGACCGTCTATCTCGTCCCGTCTGTCTCAGACCGTCTGTCTCAGAACGTCTATCTCGTCCCGTCGGTCTCAGACCGTCTGTCTCAGACCGTCTGTCACAGACCAGCTATCTCAGACCGTCTGTCTCAGACCGTCTGTCTCAGACCGTCTGTCTGAGACCGTCTGTCTCAGACCGTCTGTCTCAGACCGTCTGTCTCAGACCGTCTGTCTCAGACCGTCTGTCTCAGACCGGCTGTCTCAGACCGTCTGTCTCAGACCGTCTGTCGCAGACCGTCTGTCTCAGACCGTCTGTCTCCGACCGTCTGTCTCAGACCGTCTGTCTCAGACCGTCTGTCTCAGACCGTCTGTCTCAGACCGTCTGTCTCAGACCGTCTATCTCGTCCCGTATGTATCAGAACGTCTATCTCGTCCCGTCGGTCTCAGACCGTCTGTCTCAGAACGTCTATCTCGTCCCGTCGGTCTCAGACCGTCTGTCTCAGACCAGCTGTCTCAGACCGTCTGTCTCAGACCGTCTGCCTCAGACCGTCTGTTTCATACCGTCTGTCTCACACCGTCTGTCTCAGACCGTCTGTCTTAGACCGTCTGTTTCATACCGTCTGTCTCACACCGTCTGTCTCAGACCGTCTGCCTTAGACCGTCTGTCTCATACCGTCTGTCTCATACCGTCTGTCTCAGACCGTCTATCTCGTCCCGTCGGTCTTAGACCGTCTGTCTCAGACCAGCTGTCACAGACCGTCTGTCTCAGACCGTCTGTCTCAGACCGTCTGTCTGAGACCGTCTGTCTCAGACCGTCTGTCTCAGACCGTCTGTCTCACACCGTCTGTCTCAGACCGTCTGTCTCAGACCGTCTGTCTCAGACCGTCTGTCTCAGACCCTCTGTCTCGTCCCGTCTGTCTCAGACCGTCTGTCTCCGAACGTCTATCTCGTCCCGTCGGTCTCAGACCGTCTGTCTCAGAACGTCTGTCTCGTCCCGTCGGTCTCAGACCGTCTGTCTCAGACCAGCTGTCTCAGACCGTCTGTCTCAGACCGTCTGTCTCAGACCGTGTGTCTCAGACCGTCTGTCTCAGACCGTCTGTTTCATACCGTCTATCTCACACCGTCTGTCTAAGACCGTTTGTCTTAGACCGTCTGTCTCATACCGTCTGTCTCAGACCGTCTGTCTCGGACCGTCAGTCTGAGACCGTCTGTCTCAGACCGTCTGTCTCAGGCCGTCTGCCTCAGACCGTCTGTCTCAGACCGTCTATCTCGTCCCGTCTGTCTCAGACCGTCTGTCTCAGAACGTCTATCTCGTCCCGTCGGTCTCAGACCGTCTGTCTCAGAACGTCTATCTCGTCCCGTCGGTCTCAGACCGTCTGTCTCAGACCAGCTGTCTCAGACCGTCTGTCTCAGACCGTCTGCCTCAGACCGTCTGTTTCATACCGTCTGTCTCACACCGTCTGTCTCAGACCGTCTGTCTTAGACCGTCTGTCTCATACCGTCTGTCTCATACCGTCTGTCTCAGACCGTCTATCTCGTCCCGTCGGTCTTAGACCGTCTGTCTCAGACCAGCTGTCTCAGGCCGTCTGTCTCAGACCGTCTATCTCGTCCCGTCTGTCTCAGAACTTCCGTCTCAGACCGTCTGATTCAGACGGTCTGTCTCAGAACTTCCGTCTCAGACCGTCTGATTCAGACGGTCTGTCTCAGAACGTCTGTCACAGACTGTCTGTCTCAGACCGTCTGTCTCAGACCGTCTGTCTGAGACCGTCTGTCTCAGACCGTCTGTCTCACACCGTCTGTCTCAGACCGTCTGTCTCAGACCGTCCGTCTCAGACCGTCCGTCTCAGACCGTCCGTCTCAGACCGTCCGTCTCAGACCGTCCGTCTCAGACCGTCCGTCTCAGACCGTCCGTCTCAGACCGTCCGTCTCAGACCGTCCGTCTCAGACCGTCCGTCTCAGACCGTCCGTCTCAGACCGTCCGTCTCAGACCGTCCGTCTCAGACCGTCCGTCTCAGACCGTCCGTCTCAGACCGTCTATCTCGTCCCGTCTGTCTCAGACCGTCTGTCTCAGAACGTCTATCTCGTCCCGTCGGTCTCAGACCGTCTGTCTCAGAACGTCTATCTCGTCCCGTCGGTCTCAGACCGTCTGTCTCAGACCGTCTGTCTCAGACCAGCTATCTCAGACCGTCTGTCTCAGACCGTCTGTCTCAGACCGTCTGTCTGAGACCGTCTGTCTCAGACCGTCTGTCTCAGACCGTCTGTCTCAGACCGGCTGTCTCAGACCGTCTGTCTCAGACCGTCTGTCGCAGACCGTCTGTCTCAGACCGCCTGTCTCCGACCGTCTGTCTCAGACCGTCTGTCTCAGACCGTCTGTCTCAGACCGTCTGTCTCAGACCGTCTGTCTCAGACCGTCTGTCTCAGACCGTCTATCTCGTCCCGTCTGTCTCAGAACGTCTATCTCGTCCCGTCGGTCTCAGACCGTCTGTCTCAGAACGTCTATCTCGTCCCGTCGGTCTCAGACCGTCTGTCTCAGACCAGCTGTCTCAGACCGTCTGTCTCAGACCGTCTGCCTCAGACCGTCTGTTTCATACCGTCTGTCTCACACCGTCTGTCTCAGACCGTCTGTCTTAGACCGTCTGTTTCATACCGTCTGTCTCACACCGTCTGTCTCAGACCGTCTGCCTTAGACCGTCTGTCTCATACCGTCTGTCTCATACCGTCTGTCTCAGACCGTCTATCTCGTCCCGTCGGTCTTAGACCGTCTGTCTCTGACCAGCTGTCACAGACCGTCTGTCTCAGACCGTCTGTCTCAGACCGTCTGTCTGAGACCGTCTGTCTCAGACCGTCTGTCTCAGACCGTCTGTCTCACACCGTCTGTCTCAGACCGTCTGTCTCAGACCGTCTGTCTCAGACCGTCTGTCTCGGACCCTCTGTCTCGGACCGTCTGTCTCAGGCCGTCTGCCTCAGACCGTCTGTCTCAGACCGTCTATCTCGTCCCGTCTGTCTCAGACCGTCTGTCTCCGAACGTCTATCTCGTCCCGTCGGTCTCAGACCGTCTGTCTCAGAACGTCTGTCTCGTCCCGTCGGTCTCAGACCGCCTGTCTCAGACCAGCTGTCTCAGACCGTCTGTCTCAGACCGTCTGTCTCAGACCGTGTGTCTCAGACCGTCTGTCTCAGACCGTCTGTTTCATACCGTCTATCTCACACCGTCTGTCTCAGACCGTTTGTCTTAGACCGTCTGTCTCATACCGTCTGTCTCAGACCGTCTGTCTCGGACCGTCAGTCTGAGACCGTCTGTCTCAGACCGTCTGTCTTAGGCCGTCTGCCTCAGACCGTCTGTCTCAGACCGTCTATCTCGTCCCGTCTGTCTCAGACCGTCTGTCTCAGAACGTCTATCTCGTCCCGTCGGTCTCAGACCGTCTGTCTCAGACCGTCTGTCTCAGACCAGCTATCTCAGACCGTCTGTCTCAGACCGTCTGTCTCAGACCGTCTGTCTGAGACCGTCTGTCTCAGACCGTCTGTCTCAGACCGTCTGTCTCAGACCGTCTGTCTCAGACCGTCTGTCTCAGACCGTCTGTCTCAGACCGTCTGTCTCAGACCGGCTGTCTCAGACCGTCTGTCTCAGACCGTCTGTCGCAGACCGTCTGTCTCAGACCGTCTGTCTCCGACCGTCTGTCTCAGACCGTCTGTCTCAGAACGTCTGTCTCGTCCCGTCGGTCTCAGACCGTCTGTCTCAGACCAGCTGTCTCAGACCGTCTGTCTCATACCGTCTGTCTCAGACCGTGTGTCTCAGACCGTCTGTCTCAGACCGTCTGTTTCATACCGTCTATCTCACACCGTCTGTCTAAGACCGTTTGTCTTAGACCGTCTGTCTCATACCGTCTGTCTCAGACCGTCTGTCTCGGACCGTCAGTCTGAGACCGTCTGTCTCAGACCGTCCGTCTCACACCGTCCGTCTCAGACCGTCCGTCTCAGACCGTCCGTCTCAGACCGTCCGTCTCAGACCGTCCGTCTCAGACCGTCTATCTCGTCCCGTCTGTCTCAGACCGTCTGTCTCAGAACGTCTATCTCGTCCCGTCGGTCTCAGACCGTCTGTCTCAGAACGTCTATCTCGTCCCGTCGGTCTCAGACCGTCTGTCTCAGACCGTCTGTCTCAGACCAGCTATCTCAGACCGTCTGTCTCAGACCGTCTGTCTCAGACCGTCTGTCTGAGACCGTCTGTCTCAGACCGTCTGTCTCAGACCGTCTGTCTCAGACCGGCTGTCTCAGACCGTCTGTCTCAGACCGTCTGTCGCAGACCGTCTGTCTCAGACCGCCTGTCTCCGACCGTCTGTCTCAGACCGTCTGTCTCAGACCGTCTGTCTCAGACCGTCTGTCTCAGACCGTCTGTCTCAGACCGTCTGTCTCAGACCGTCTGTCTCAGACCGTCTGTCTCAGACCGTCTGTCTCAGACCGTCTGTCTCAGACCGTCTGTCTCAGACCGTCTATCTCGTCCCGTCTGTCTCAGAACGTCTATCTCGTCCCGTCGGTCTCAGACCGTCTGTCTCAGAACGTCTATCTCGTCCCGTCGGTCTCAGACCGTCTGTCTCAGACCAGCTGTCTCAGACCGTCTGTCTCAGACCGTCTGCCTCAGACCGTCTGTTTCATACCGTCTGTCTCACACCGTCTGTCTCAGACCGTCTGTCTTAGACCGTCTGTTTCATACCGTCTGTCTCACACCGTCTGTCTCAGACCGTCTGCCTTAGACCGTCTGTCTCATACCGTCTGTCTCATACCGTCTGTCTCAGACCGTCTATCTCGTCCCGTCGGTCTTAGACCGTCTGTCTCTGACCAGCTGTCACAGACCGTCTGTCTCAGACCGTCTGTCTCAGACCGTCTGTCTGAGACCGTCTGTCTCAGACCGTCTGTCTCAGACCGTCTGTCTCACACCGTCTGTCTCAGACCGTCTGTCTCAGACCGTCTGTCTCAGACCGTCTGTCTCGGACCCTCTGTCTCGGACCGTCTGTCTCAGGCCGTCTGCCTCAGACCGTCTGTCTCAGACCGTCTATCTCGTCCCGTCTGTCTCAGACCGTCTGTCTCCGAACGTCTATCTCGTCCCGTCGGTCTCAGACCGTCTGTCTCAGAACGTCTGTCTCGTCCCGTCGGTCTCAGACCGCCTGTCTCAGACCAGCTGTCTCAGACCGTCTGTCTCAGACCGTCTGTCTCAGACCGTGTGTCTCAGACCGTCTGTCTCAGACCGTCTGTTTCATACCGTCTATCTCACACCGTCTGTCTCAGACCGTTTGTCTTAGACCGTCTGTCTCATACCGTCTGTCTCAGACCGTCTGTCTCGGACCGTCAGTCTGAGACCGTCTGTCTCAGACCGTCTGTCTTAGGCCGTCTGCCTCAGACCGTCTGTCTCAGACCGTCTATCTCGTCCCGTCTGTCTCAGACCGTCTGTCTCAGAACGTCTATCTCGTCCCGTCGGTCTCAGACCGTCTGTCTCAGACCGTCTGTCTCAGACCAGCTATCTCAGACCGTCTGTCTCAGACCGTCTGTCTCAGACCGTCTGTCTGAGACCGTCTGTCTCAGACCGTCTGTCTCAGACCGTCTGTCTCAGACCGTCTGTCTCAGACCGTCTGTCTCAGACCGTCTGTCTCAGACCGGCTGTCTCAGACCGTCTGTCTCAGACCGTCTGTCGCAGACCGTCTGTCTCAGACCGTCTGTCTCCGACCGTCTGTCTCAGACCGTCTGTCTCAGACCGTCTGTCTCAGACCGTCTGTCTCAGACCGTCTGTCTCAGACCGTCTATCTCGTCCCGTATGTATCAGAACGTCTATCTCGTCCCGTCGGTCTCAGACCGTCTGTCTCAGAACGTCTATCTCGTCCCGTCGGTCTCAGACCGTCTGTCTCAGACCAGCTGTCTCAGACCGTCTGTCTCAGACCGTCTGCCTCAGACCGTCTGTTTCATACCGTCTGTCTCACACCGTCTGTCTCAGACCGTCTGTCTTAGACCGTCTGTTTCATACCGTCTGTCTCACACCGTCTGTCTCAGACCGTCTGCCTTAGACCGTCTGTCTCATACCGTCTGTCTCATACCGTCTGTCTCAGACCGTCTATCTCGTCCCGTCGGTCTTAGACCGTCTGTCTCAGACCAGCTGTCACAGACCGTCTGTCTCAGACCGTCTGTCTCAGACCGTCTGTCTGAGACCGTCTGTCTCAGACCGTCTGTCTCAGACCGTCTGTCTCACACCGTCTGTCTCAGACCGTCTGTCTCAGACCGTCTGTCTCAGACCGTCTGTCTCAGACCCTCTGTCTCGTCCCGTCTGTCTCAGACCGTCTGTCTCCGAACGTCTATCTCGTCCCGTCGGTCTCAGACCGTCTGTCTCAGAACGTCTGTCTCGTCCCGTCGGTCTCAGACCGTCTGTCTCAGACCAGCTGTCTCAGACCGTCTGTCTCAGACCGTCTGTCTCAGACCGTGTGTCTCAGACCGTCTGTCTCAGACCGTCTGTTTCATACCGTCTATCTCACACCGTCTGTCTAAGACCGTTTGTCTTAGACCGTCTGTCTCATACCGTCTGTCTCAGACCGTCTGTCTCGGACCGTCAGTCTGAGACCGTCTGTCTCAGACCGTCTGTCTCAGGCCGTCTGCCTCAGACCGTCTGTCTCAGACCGTCTATCTCGTCCCGTCTGTCTCAGACCGTCTGTCTCAGAACGTCTATCTCGTCCCGTCGGTCTCAGACCGTCTGTCTCAGAACGTCTATCTCGTCCCGTCGGTCTCAGACCGTCTGTCTCAGACCAGCTGTCTCAGACCGTCTGTCTCAGACCGTCTGCCTCAGACCGTCTGTTTCATACCGTCTGTCTCACACCGTCTGTCTCAGACCGTCTGTCTTAGACCGTCTGTCTCATACCGTCTGTCTCATACCGTCTGTCTCAGACCGTCTATCTCGTCCCGTCGGTCTTAGACCGTCTGTCTCAGACCAGCTGTCTCAGGCCGTCTGTCTCAGACCGTCTATCTCGTCCCGTCTGTCTCAGAACTTCCGTCTCAGACCGTCTGATTCAGACGGTCTGTCTCAGAACTTCCGTCTCAGACCGTCTGATTCAGACGGTCTGTCTCAGAACGTCTGTCACAGACTGTCTGTCTCAGACCGTCTGTCTCAGACCGTCTGTCTGAGACCGTCTGTCTCAGACCGTCTGTCTCAGACCGTCTGTCTCAGACCGTCTGTCTCACACCGTCTGTCTCAGACCGTCCGTCTCAGACCGTCCGTCTCAGACCGTCCGTCTCAGACCGTCCGTCTCAGACCGTCCGTCTCAGACCGTCCGTCTCAGACCGTCCGTCTCAGACCGTCCGTCTCAGACCGTCCGTCTCAGACCGTCCGTCTCAGACCGTCCGTCTCAGACCGTCCGTCTCAGACCGTCCGTCTCAGACCGTCCGTCTCAGACCGTCCGTCTCAGACCGTCCGTCTCAGACCGTCCGTCTCAGACCGTCCGTCTCAGACCGTCCGTCTCAGACCGTCCGTCTCAGACCGTCCGTCTCAGACCGTCCGTCTCAGACCGTCCGTCTCAGACCGTCCGTCTCAGACCGTCCGTCTCAGACCGTCTGTCTCAGACCGTCTGTCTCAGAACGTCTATCTCGTCCCGTCGGTCTCAGACCGTCTGTCTCAGAACGTCTGTCTCAGACCGTCTGTCTCAGACCGTCTGTCTCAGACCGTCTGTCTCAGGCCGTCTGCCTCAGACCGTCTGTCTCAGACCATCTATCTCGTCCCGTCTGTCTCAGACCGTCTGTCTCAGAACGTCTATCTCGTCCCGTCGGTCTCAGACCGTCTGTCTCAGAACGTCTATCTCGTCCCGTCGGTCTCAGACCGTCTGTCTCAGACCGTCTGTCTCAGACCAGCTATCTCAGACCGTCTGTCTCAGACCGTCTGTCTCAGACCGTCTGTCTCAGAACGTCTATCTCGTCCCGTCGGTCTCAGACCGTCTGCCTCAGACCGTCTGTTTCATACCGTATGTCTCAGACCGTCTGTCTCAGACCAGCTGTCTCAGACCGTCTGTCTCGGACCGTCTGTCTCATACCGTCTGTCTCAGACCGTCTATCTCGTCCCGTCGGTCTTAGACCGTCTGTCTCAGACCAGCTGTCTCAGACCGTCTGTCTCAGACCGTCTATCTCGTCCCGTCTGTCTCAGAACTTCCGTCTCAGACCGTCTGCCTCAGACCGTCTGTCTCAGAACGTCTCTCACAGACCGTCTGTCTCAGACCGTCTGTCTCAGACCGTCTGTCTCAGACCGTCTGTCTGAGACCGTCCGTCTCAGACCGTCTGTCTCACACCGCCTGTCTCAGACCGTCTGTCTCAGACCGTCTGTCTCAGACCGTCGGTCTCAGACCGTCTATCTCGTCCCGTCTGTCTCAGACCGTCTGTCTCAGAACGTCTATCTCGTCCCGTCGGTCTCAGACCGTCTGTCTCAGAACGTCTATCTCGTCCCGTCGGTGTCAGACCGTCAGTCTCAGACCAGCTGTCTCAGACCGTCTGTCTCAGACCGTCTGCCTCAGACCGTCTGTTTCATACCGTCTGTCTCACACCGTCTGTCTCAGACCGTCTGTCTTAGACCGTCTGTCTCATACCGTCTGTCTCATACCGTCTGTCTCAGACCAGCTGTCTTAGACCGTCTGTCTCAGACCGTCTATCTCGTCCCGTCTGTCTCAGAACTTCCGTCTCAGACCGTCTGCCTCAGACCGTCTGTCTCAGAACGTCTCTCACAGACCGTCTGTCTCAGACCGTCTGTCTCAGACCGTCTGTCTGAGACCGTCTGTCTCACACCGTCTGTCTCAGACCGTCTGTCTCAGACCGTCTGTCTCATACCGTCTGTCTCATACCGTCCGTCTCAGACCGTCTATCTCGTCCCGTCGGTCTTAGACCGTCTGTCTCAGACCAGCTGTCTCAGACCGTCTGTCTCAGACCGTCTATCTCGTCCCGTCTGTCTCAGAACTTCCGTCTCAGACCGTCTGCCTCAGACCGTCTGTCTCAGAACGTCTCTCACAGACCGTCTGTCTCAGACCGTCTGTCTCAGACCGTCTGTCTCAGACCGTCTGTCTGAGACCGTCTGTCTCAGACCGTCTGTCTCACACCGCCTGTGTCAGACCGTCTGTCTCAGACCGTCTGTCTCAGACCGTCTGTCTCAGACCGTCGGTCTCAGACCGTCTATCTCGTCCCGTCTGTCTCAGACCGTCTGTCTCAGAACATCTATCTCGTCCCGTCGGTCTCAGACCGTCTGTCTCAGAACGTCTATCTCGTCCCGTCGGTCTCAGACCGTCTGCCTCAGACCGTCTGTTTCATACCGTATGTCTCAGACCGTCTGTCTCAGACCAGCTGTCTCAGACCGTCTGTCTCGGACCGTCTGTCTCATACCGTCTGTCTCAGACCGTCTAACTCGTCCCGTCGGTCTCAGACCGTCTGTCTCAGACCAGCTGTCTCAGACCGTCTGTCTCGGACCGTCTGTCTCAGACCGTCTGTCTCAGACCGTCTGTCTCAGACCGTCTGTCTCAGACCGTCGGTCTCAGACCGTCTATCTCGTCCCGTCTGTCTCAGACCGTCTGTCTCAGAACATCTATCTCGTCCCGTCGGTCTCAGACCGTCTGTCTCAGAACGTCTATCTCGTCCCGTCGGTCTCAGACCGTCTGCCTCAGACCGTCTGTTTCATACCGTATGTCTCAGACCGTCTGTCTCAGACCAGCTGTCTCAGACCGTCTGTCTCGGACCGTCTGTCTCATACCGTCTGTCTCAGACCGTCTAACTCGTCCCGTCGGTCTCAGACCGTCTGTCTCAGACCAGCTGTCTCAGACCGTCTGTCTCGGACCGTCTGTCTCAGACCGTCTGTCTCAGACCGTCTGTCTCAGACCGTCTGTCTCAGACCGTCGGTCTCAGACCGTCGGTCTCAGACCGTCTATCTCGTCCCGTCTGTCTCAGACCGTCTGTCTCAGAACATCTATCTCGTCCCGTCGGTCTCAGACCGTCTGTCTCAGAACGTCTATCTCGTCCCGTCGGTCTCAGACCGTCTGCCTCAGACCGTCTGTTTCATACCGTATGTCTCAGACCGTCTGTCTCAGACCAGCTGTCTCAGACCGTCTGTCTCGGACCGTCTGTCTCATACCGTCTGTCTCAGACCGTCTAACTCGTCCCGTCGGTCTCAGACCGTCTGTCTCAGACCAGCTGTCTCAGACCGTCTGTCTCGGACCGTCTGTCTCAGACCGTCTGTCTCAGACCGTCGGTTTCATACCGTCTGTCTCAGACCGTTTGTCTTAGACCGTCTGTCTCATACCGTCTGTCTCATACCGTCTGTCTCAGACCGTCTTTCTCGGACCGTCTGTCTCAGACCGTCTGTCTCAGACCGTCGGTTTCATACCGTCTATCTCACACCGTCTGTCTCAGACCGTTTGTCTTAGACCGTCTGTCTCATACCGTCTGTCTCATACCGTCTGTCTCAGACCGTCTGTCTCGGACCGTCTGTCTGAGACCGTCTGTCTCAGACCGTCTGTCTCAGGCCGTCTGCCTCAGACCGTCTGTCTCAGACCGTCTGTCTCGTCCCGTCGGTCTCAGACCGTCTGTCTCAGACCTGCTGTCTCAGACCGTCTGTCTCAGACCGTCTGTCTCAGACCGTGTGTCTCAGACCGTCTGTCTCAGACCGTCTGTCTCAGACCGTCTGTCTCAGACCCTCTGTCTCGGACCGTCTGTCTCAGGCCGTCTGCCTCAGACCGTCTGTCTCAGACCGTCTATCTCGTCCCGTCTGTCTCAGACCGTCTGTCTCCGAACGTCTATCTCGTCCCGTCGGTCTCAGACCGTCTGTCTCAGAACGTCTGTCTCGTCCCGTCGGTCTCAGACCGTCTGTCTCAGACCAGCTGTCTCAGACCGTCTGTCTCAGACCGTCTGTCTCAGACCGTGTGTCTCAGACCGTCTGTCTCAGACCGTCTGTTTCATACCGTCTATCTCACACCGTCTGTCTCAGACCGTTTGTCTTAGACCGTCTGTCTCATACCGTCTGTCTCAGACCGTCTGTCTCGGACCGTCAGTCTGAGACCGTCTGTCTCAGACCGTCTGTCTCAGGCCGTCTGCCTCAGACCGTCTGTCTCAGACCGTCTATCTCGTCCCGTCTGTCTCAGACCGTCTGCCTCAGACCGTCTGTTTCATACCGTATGTCTCAGACTGTCTGTCTCAGACCAGCTGTCTCAGACCGTCTGTCTCGGACCGTCTGTCTCATACCGTCTGTCTCAGACCGTCTATCTCGTCCCGTCTGTCTCAGAACTTCCGTCTCAGACCGTCTGCCTCAGACCGTCTGTCTCAGAACGTCTCTCACAGACCGTCTGTCTCAGACCGTCTGTCTCAGACCGTCTGTCTGAGACCGTCTGTCTCAGACCGTCTGTCTCACACCGCCTGTGTCAGACCGTCTGTCTCAGACCGTCTGTCTCAGACCGTCTGTCTCAGACCGTCGGTCTCAGACCGTCGGTCTCAGACCGTCTATCTCGTCCCGTCTGTCTCAGACCGTCTGTCTCAGAACATCTATCTCGTCCCGTCGGTCTCAGACCGTCTGTCTCAGAACGTCTATCTCGTCCCGTCGGTCTCAGACCGTCTGCCTCAGACCGTCTGTTTCATACCGTATGTCTCAGACCGTCTGTCTCAGACCAGCTGTCTCAGACCGTCTGTCTCGGACCGTCTGTCTCATACCGTCTGTCTCAGACCGTCTAACTCGTCCCGTCGGTCTCAGACCGTCTGTCTCAGACCAGCTGTCTCAGACCGTCTGTCTCGGACCGTCTGTCTCAGACCGTCTGTCTCAGACCGTCGGTTTCATACCGTCTGTCTCAGACCGTTTGTCTTAGACCGTCTGTCTCATACCGTCTGTCTCATACCGTCTGTCTCAGACCGTCTTTCTCGGACCGTATGTCTCAGACCGTCTGTCTCAGACCGTCGGTTTCATACCGTCTATCTCACGCCGTCTGTCTCAGACCGTTTGTCTTAGACCGTCTGTCTCATACCGTCTGTCTCATACCGTCTGTCTCAGACCGTCTGTCTCGGACCGTCTGTCTGAGACGGTCTGTCTCAGACCGTCTGTCTCAGGCCGTCTGCCTCAGACCGTCTGTCTCAGACCGTCTGTCTCGTCCCGTCGGTCTCAGACCGTCTGTCTCAGACCAGCTGTCTCAGACCGTCTGTCTCAGACCGTTTGTCTCAGACCGTGTGTCTCAGACCGTCTGTCTCAGACCGTCTGTCTCACACCGTCTGTCTCAGACCGTCTGTCTCAGACCGTCTGTCTCAGACCGTCTGTCTCAGACCCTCTGTCTCGGACCGTCTGTCTCAGGCCGTCTGCCTCAGACCGTCTGTCTCAGACCGTCTATCTCGTCCCGTCTGTCTCAGACCGTCTGTCTCCGAACGTCTATCTCGTCCCGTCGGTCTCAGACCGTCTGTCTCAGAACGTCTGTCTCGTCCCGTCGGTCTCAGACCGTCTGTCTCAGACCAGCTGTCTCAGACCGTCTGTCTCAGACCGTCTGTCTCAGACCGTGTGTCTCAGACCGTCTGTCTCAGACCGTCTGTTTCATACCGTCTATCTCACACCGTCTGTCTCAGACCGTTTGTCTTAGACCGTCTGTCTCATACCGTCTGTCTCAGACCGTCTGTCTCGGACCGTCAGTCTGAGACCGTCTGTCTCAGACCGTCTGTCTCAGGCCGTCTGCCTCAGACCGTCTGTCTCAGACCGTCTATCTCGTCCCGTCTGTCTCAGACCGTCTGTCTCAGAACGTCTATCTCGTCCCGTCGGTCTCAGACCGTCTGTCTCAGAACGTCTATCTCGTCCCGTCGGTCTCAGACCGTCTGTCTCAGACCAGCTGTCTCAGACCGTCTGTCTCAGACCGTCTGCCTCAGACCGTCTGTTTCATACCGTCTGTCTCACACCGTCTGTCTCAGACCGTCTGTCTTAGACCGTCTGTCTCATACCGTCTGTCTCATACCGTCTGTCTCAGACCGTCTATCTCGTCCCGTCGGTCTTAGACCGTCTGTCTCAGACCAGCTGTCTCAGGCCGTCTGTCTCAGACCGTCTATCTCGTCCCGTCTGTCTCAGAACTTCCGTCTCAGACCGTCTGATTCAGACGGTCTGTCTCAGAACTTCCGTCTCAGACCGTCTGATTCAGACGGTCTGTCTCAGAACGTCTGTCACAGACTGTCTGTCTCAGACCGTCTGTCTCAGACCGTCTGTCTGAGACCGTCTGTCTCAGACCGTCTGTCTCACACCGTCTGTCTCAGACCGTCCGTCTCAGACCGTCCGTCTCAGACCGTCCGTCTCAGACCGTCCGTCTCAGACCGTCCGTCTCAGACCGTCCGTCTCAGACCGTCCGTCTCAGACCGTCCGTCTCAGACCGTCCGTCTCAGACCGTCCGTCTCAGACCGTCCGTCTCAGACCGTCCGTCTCAGACCGTCCGTCTCAGACCGTCCGTCTCAGACCGTCTGTCTCAGACCGTCTGTCTCAGAACGTCTATCTCGTCCCGTCGGTCTCAGACCGTCTGTCTCAGAACGTCTGTCTCAGACCGTCTGTCTCAGACCGTCTGTCTCAGACCGTCTGTCTCAGGCCGTCTGCCTCAGACCGTCTGTCTCAGACCGTCTATCTCGTCCCGTCTGTCTCAGACCGTCTGTCTCAGAACGTCTATCTCGTCCCGTCGGTCTCAGACCGTCTGTCTCAGAACGTCTATCTCGTCCCGTCGGTCTCAGACCGTCTGTCTCAGACCGTCTGTCTCAGACCAGCTATCTCAGACCGTCTGTCTCAGACCGTCTGTCTCAGACCGTCTGTCTGAGACCGTCTGTCTCAGACCGTCTGTCTCAGACCGTCTGTCTCAGACCGTCTGTCTCAGACCGTCTGTCTCAGACCGGCTGTCTCAGACCGTCTGTCTCAGACCGTCTGTCGCAGACCGTCTGTCTCAGACCGTCTGTCTCCGACCGTCTGTCTCAGACCGTCTGTCTCAGACCGTCTGTCTCAGACCGTCTGTCTCAGACCGTCTATCTCGTCCCGTATGTATCAGAACGTCTATCTCGTCCCGTCGGTCTCAGACCGTCTGTCTCAGAACGTCTATCTCGTCCCGTCGGTCTCAGACCGTCTGTCTCAGACCAGCTGTCTCAGACCGTCTGTCTCAGACCGTCTGCCTCAGACCGTCTGTTTCATACCGTCTGTCTCACACCGTCTGTCTCAGACCGTCTGTCTTAGACCGTCTGTTTCATACCGTCTGTCTCACACCGTCTGTCTCAGACCGTCTGCCTTAGACCGTCTGTCTCATACCGTCTGTCTCATACCGTCTGTCTCAGACCGTCTATCTCGTCCCGTCGGTCTTAGACCGTCTGTCTCAGACCAGCTGTCACAGACCGTCTGTCTCAGACCGTCTGTCTCAGACCGTCTGTCTGAGACCGTCTGTCTCAGACCGTCTGTCTCAGACCGTCTGTCTCACACCGTCTGTCTCAGACCGTCTGTCTCAGACCGTCTGTCTCAGACCCTCTGTCTCGGACCGTCTGTCTCAGGCCGTCTGCCTCAGACCGTCTGTCTCAGACCGTCTATCTCGTCCCGTCTGTCTCAGACCGTCTGTCTCCGAACGTCTATCTCGTCCCGTCGGTCTCAGACCGTCTGTCTCAGAACGTCTGTCTCGTCCCGTCGGTCTCAGACCGTCTGTCTCAGACCAGCTGTCTCAGACCGTCTGTCTCAGACCGTCTGTCTCAGACCGTGTGTCTCAGACCGTCTGTCTCAGACCGTCTGTTTCATACCGTCTATCTCACACCGTCTGTCTAAGACCGTTTGTCTTAGACCGTCTGTCTCATACCGTCTGTCTCAGACCGTCTGTCTCGGACCGTCAGTCTGAGACCGTCTGTCTCAGACCGTCTGTCTCAGGCCGTCTGCCTCAGACCGTCTGTCTCAGACCGTCTATCTCGTCCCGTCTGTCTCAGACCGTCTGTCTCAGAACGTCTATCTCGTCCCGTCGGTCTCAGACCGTCTGTCTCAGAACGTCTATCTCGTCCCGTCGGTCTCAGACCGTCTGTCTCAGACCAGCTGTCTCAGACCGTCTGTCTCAGACCGTCTGCCTCAGACCGTCTGTTTCATACCGTCTGTCTCACACCGTCTGTCTCAGACCGTCTGTCTTAGACCGTCTGTCTCATACCGTCTGTCTCATACCGTCTGTCTCAGACCGTCTATCTCGTCCCGTCGGTCTTAGACCGTCTGTCTCAGACCAGCTGTCTCAGGCCGTCTATCTCAGACCGTCTATCTCGTCCCGTCTGTCTCAGAACTTCCGTCTCAGACCGTCTGATTCAGACGGTCTGTCTCAGAACGTCTGTCACAGACTGTCTGTCTCAGACCGTCTGTCTCAGACCGTCTGTCTGAGACCGTCTGTCTCAGACCGTCTGTCTCACACCGTCTGTCTCAGACCGTCTGTCTCAGACCGTCCGTCTCAGACCGTCCGTCTCAGACCGTCCGTCTCAGACCGTCCGTCTCAGACCGTCCGTCTCAGACCGTCCGTCTCAGACCGTCCGTCTCAGACCGTCCGTCTCAGACCGTCCGTCTCAGACCGTCCGTCTCAGACCGTCCGTCTCAGACCGTCCGTCTCAGACCGTCCGTCTCAGACCGTCCGTCTCAGACCGTCCGTCTCAGACCGTCCGTCTCAGACCGTCCGTCTCAGACCGTCCGTCTCAGACCGTCCGTCTCAGACCGTCTGTCTCAGACCGTCTGTCTCAGACCGTCTGTCTCAGAACGTCTATCTCGTCCCGTCGGTCTCAGACCGTCTGTCTCAGAACGTCTGTCTCAGACCGTCTGTCTCAGACCGTCTGTCTCAGACCGTCTGTCTCAGGCCGTCTGCCTCAGACCGTCTGTCTCAGACCGTCTATCTCGTCCCGTCTGTCTCAGACCGTCTGTCTCAGAACGTCTATCTCGTCCCGTCGGTCTCAGACCGTCTGTCTCAGAACGTCTATCTCGTCCCGTCGGTCTCAGACCGTCTGTCTCAGACCGTCTGTCTCAGACCAGCTATCTCAGACCGTCTGTCTCAGACCGTCTGTCTCAGACCGTCTGTCTGAGACCGTCTGTCTCAGACCGTCTGTCTCAGACCGTCTGTCTCAGACCGTCTGTCTCAGACCGTCTGTCTCAGACCGGCTGTCTCAGACCGTCTGTCTCAGACCGTCTGTCGCAGACCGTCTGTCTCAGACCGTCTGTCTCCGACCGTCTGTCTCAGACCGTCTGTCTCAGACCGTCTGTCTCAGACCGTCTGTCTCAGACCGTCTATCTCGTCCCGTATGTATCAGAACGTCTATCTCGTCCCGTCGGTCTCAGACCGTCTGTCTCAGAACGTCTATCTCGTCCCGTCGGTCTCAGACCGTCTGTCTCAGACCAGCTGTCTCAGACCGTCTGTCTCAGGCCGTCTGCCTCAGACCGTCTGTCTCAGACCGTCTATCTCGTCCCGTCTGTCTCAGACCGTCTGTCTCCGAACGTCTATCTCGTCCCGTCGGTCTCAGACCGTCTGTCTCAGACCGTCTGTTTCATACCGTCTATCTCACACCGTCTGTCTAAGACCGTTTGTCTTAGACCGTCTGTCTGATACCGCCTGTCTCAGACCGTCTGTCTCGGACCGTCAGTCTGAGACCGTCTGTCTCAGACCGTCTGTCTCAGGCCGTCTGCCTCAGACCGTCTGTCTCAGACCGTCTATCTCGTCCCGTCTGTCTCAGACCGTCTGTCTCAGAACGTCTATCTCGTCCCGTCGGTCTCAGACCGTCTGTCTCAGAACGTCTATCTCGTCCCGTCGGTCTCAGACCGTCTGTCTCAGACCAGCTGTCTCAGACCGTCTGTCTCAGACCGTCTGCCTCAGACCGTCTGTTTCATACCGTCTGTCTCACACCGTCTGTCTCAGACCGTCTGTCTTAGACCGTCTGTCTCATACCGTCTGTCTCATACCGTCTGTCTCAGACCGTCTATCTCGTCCCGTCGGTCTTAGACCGTCTGTCTCAGACCAGCTGTCTCAGGCCGTCTGTCTCAGACCGTCTATCTCGTCCAGTCTGTCTCAGAACTTCCGTCTCAGACCGTCTGATTCAGACGGTCTGTCTCAGAACTTCCGTCTCAGACCGTCTGATTCAGACGGTCTGTCTCAGAACGTCTGTCACAGACTGTCTGTCTCAGACCGTCTGTCTCAGACCGTCTGTCTGAGACCGTCTGTCTCAGACCGTCTGTCTCACACCGTCTGTCTCAGACCGTCTGTCTCAGACCGTCCGTCTCAGACCGTCCGTCTCAGACCGTCCGTCTCAGACCGTCCGTCTCAGACCGTCCGTCTCAGACCGTCCGTCTCAGACCGTCCGTCTCAGACCGTCCGTCTCAGACCGTCCGTCTCAGACCGTCCGTCTCAGACCGTCCGTCTCAGACCGTCCGTCTCAGACCGTCCGTCTCAGACCGTCCGTCTCAGACCGTCTATCTCGTCCCGTCTGTCTCAGACCGTCTGTCTCAGAACGTCTATCTCGTCCCGTCGGTCTCAGACCGTCTGTCTCAGAACGTCTATCTCGTCCCGTCGGTCTCAGACCGTCTGTCTCAGACCGTCTGTCTCAGACCAGCTATCTCAGACCGTCTGTCTCAGACCGTCTGTCTCAGACCGTCTGTCTGAGACCGTCTGTCTCAGACCGTCTGTCTCAGACCGTCTGTCTTAGACCGTCTGTCTCAGACCGTCTGTCTCAGACCGGCTGTCTCAGACCGTCTGTCTCAGACCGTCTGTCGCAGACCGTCTGTCTCAGACCGCCTGTCTCCGACCGTCTGTCTCAGACCGTCTGTCTCAGACCGTCTGTCTCAGACCGTCTGTCTCAGACCGTCTGTCTCAGACCGTCTGTCTCAGACCGTCTGTCTCAGACCGTCTGTCTCAGACCGTCTATCTCGTCCCGTCTGTCTCAGAACGTCTATCTCGTCCCGTCGGTCTCAGACCGTCTGTCTCAGAACGTCTATCTCGTCCCGTCGGTCTCAGACCGTCTGTCTCAGACCAGCTGTCTCAGACCGTCTGTCTCAGACCGTCTGCCTCAGACCGTCTGTTTCATACCGTCTGTCTCACACCGTCTGTCTCAGACCGTCTGTCTTAGACCGTCTGTTTCATACCGTCTGTCTCACACCGTCTGTCTCAGACCGTCTGCCTTAGACCGTCTGTCTCATACCGTCTGTCTCATACCGTCTGTCTCAGACCGTCTATCTCGTCCCGTCGGTCTTAGACCGTCTGTCTCTGACCAGCTGTCACAGACCGTCTGTCTCAGACCGTCTGTCTCAGACCGTCTGTCTGAGACCGTCTGTCTCAGACCGTCTGTCTCAGACCGTCTGTCTCACACCGTCTGTCTCAGACCGTCTGTCTCAGACCGTCTGTCTCAGACCGTCTGTCTCAGACCCTCTGTCTCGGACCGTCTGTCTCAGGCCGTCTGCCTCAGACCGTCTGTCTCAGACCGTCTATCTCGTCCCGTCTGTCTCAGACCGTCTGTCTCCGAACGTCTATCTCGTCCCGTCGGTCTCAGACCGTCTGTCTCAGAACGTCTGTCTCGTCCCGTCGGTCTCAGACCGTCTGTCTCAGACCAGCTGTCTCAGACCGTCTGTCTCAGACCGTCTGTCTCAGACCGTGTGTCTCAGACCGTCTGTCTCAGACCGTCTCTTTCATACCGTCTATCTCACACCGTCTGTCTCAGACCGTTTGTCTTAGACCGTCTGTCTCATACCGTCTGTCTCAGACCGTCTGTCTCGGACCGTCAGTCTGAGACCGTCTGTCTCAGACCGTCTGTCTCAGGCCGTCTGCCTCAGACCGTCTGTCTCAGACCGTCTATCTCGTCCCGTCTGTCTCAGACCGTCTGTCTCAGAACGTCTATCTCGTCCCGTCGGTCTCAGACCGTCTGTCTCAGAACGTCTATCTCGTCCCGTCGGTCTCAGACCGTCTGTCTCAGACCAGCTGTCTCAGACCGTCTGTCTCAGACCGTCTGCCTCAGACCGTCTGTTTCATACCGTCTGTCTCACACCGTCTGTCTCAGACCGTCTGTCTTAGACCGTCTGTCTCATACCGTCTGTCTCATACCGTCTGTCTCAGACCGTCTATCTCGTCCCGTCGGTCTTAGACCGTCTGTCTCAGACCAGCTGTCTCAGGCCGTCTGTCTCAGACCGTCTATCTCGTCCCGTCTGTCTCAGAACTTCCGTCTCAGACCGTCTGATTCAGACGGTCTGTCTCAGAACTTCCGTCTCAGACCGTCTGATTCAGACGGTCTGTCTCAGAACGTCTGTCACAGACTGTCTGTCTCAGACCGTCTGTCTCAGACCGTCTGTCTGAGACCGTCTGTCTCAGACCGTCTGTCTCACACCGTCTGTCTCAGACCGTCCGTCTCAGACCGTCCGTCTCAGACCGTCCGTCTCAGACCGTCCGTCTCAGACCGTCCGTCTCAGACCGTCCGTCTCAGACCGTCCGTCTCAGACCGTCCGTCTCAGACCGTCCGTCTCAGACCGTCCGTCTCAGACCGTCCGTCTCAGACCGTCCGTCTCAGACCGTCCGTCTCAGACCGTCCGTCTCAGACCGTCCGTCTCAGACCGTCCGTCTCAGACCGTCCGTCTCAGACCGTCCGTCTCAGACCGTCCGTCTCAGACCGTCCGTCTCAGACCGTCCGTCTCAGACCGTCCGTCTCAGACCGTCCGTCTCAGACCGTCCGTCTCAGACCGTCCGTCTCAGACCGTCCGTCTCAGACCGTCTGTCTCAGACCGTCTGTGTCAGACCGTCTGTCTCAGAACGTCTATCTCGTCCCGTCGGTCTCAGACCGTCTGTCTCAGAACGTCTGTCTCAGACCGTCTGTCTCAGACCGTCTGTCTCAGACCGTCTGTCTCAGGCCGTCTGCCTCAGACCGTCTGTCTCAGACCGTCTATCTCGTCCCGTCTGTCTCAGACCGTCTGTCTCAGAACGTCTATCTCGTCCCGTCGGTCTCAGACCGTCTGTCTCAGAACGTCTATCTCGTCCCGTCGGTCTCAGACCGTCTGTCTCAGACCGTCTGTCTCAGACCAGCTATCTCAGACCGTCTGTCTCAGACCGTCTGTCTCAGACCGTCTGTCTCAGACCGTCTGTCTCAGACCGTCTGTCTTAGAACGTCTATCTCGTCCCGTCGGTCTCAGACCGTCTGCCTCAGACCGTCTGTTTCATACCGTATGTCTCAGACCGTCTGTCTCAGACCAGCTGTCTCAGACCGTCTGTCTCGGACCGTCTGTCTCATACCGTCTGTCTCAGACCGTCTATCTCGTCCCGTCGGTCTTAGACCGTCTGTCTCAGACTAGCTGTCTCAGACCGTCTGTCTCAGACCGTCTATCTCGTCCCGTCTGTCTCAGAACTTCCGTCTCAGACCGTCTGCCTCAGACCGTCTGTCTCAGAACGTCTCTCACAGACCGTCTGTCTCAGACCGTCTGTCTCAGACCGTCTGTCTCAGACCGTCTGTCTCAGACCGTCTGTCTGAGACCGTCTGTCTCAGACCGTCTGTCTCACACCGCCTGTCTCAGACCGTCTGTCTCAGACCGTCTGTCTCAGACCGTCGGTCTCAGACCGTCTATCTCGTCCCGTCTGTCTCAGACCGTCTGTCTCAGAACGTCTATCTCGTCCCGTCGGTCTCAGACCGTCTGTCTCAGAACGTCTATCTCGTCCCGTCGGTGTCAGACCGTCTGTCTCAGACCAGCTGTCTCAGACCGTCTGTCTCAGACCGTCTGCCTCAGACCGTCGGTTTCATACCGTCTGTCTCACACCGTCTGTCTCAGACCGTCTGTCTTAGACCGTCTGTCTCATACCGTCTGTCTCATACCGTCTGTCTCAGACCGTCTATCTCGTCCCGTCGGTCTTAGACCGTCTGTCTCAGACCAGCTGTCTCAGACCGTCTGTCTCAGACCGTCTATCTCGTCCCGTCGGTCTCAGAACTTCCGTCTCAGACCGTCTGCTTCAGACGGTCTGTCTCAGAACGTCTGTCACAGACTGTCTGTCTCAGACCGTCTGTCTCAGACCGTCTGTCTGAGACCGTCTGTCTCAGACCGTCTGTCTGAGACCGTCTGTCTCAGACCGTCTATCTCAGACCGTCTGTCTCAGACCGTCTGTCTGAGACCGTCTATCTCGTCCCGTCGGTCTCAGACCGTCTGTCTCAGAACGTCTATCTCGTCCCGTCGGTCTCAGACCGTCTGTCTCAGACCAGCTGTCTCAGACCGTCTGTCTCAGACCGTCTGCCTCAGACCGTCTGTTTCATACCGTCTGTCTCACACCGTCTGTCTCAGACCGTCTGTCTTAGACCGTCTGTCTCATACCGTCTGTCTCATACCGTCTGTCTCAGACCGTCTATCTCGTCCCGTCGGTCTTAGACCGTCTGTCTCAGACCAGCTGTCTCAGACCGTCTGTCTCAGACCAGCTGTCTCAGACCGTCTGTCTCAGACCGTCTATCTCGTCCCGTCTGTCTCAGAACTTCCGTCTCAGACCGTCTGATTCAGACGGTCTGTCTCAGAACGTCTGTCACAGACTGTCTGTCTCAGACCGTCTGTCTCAGACCGTCTGTCTCAGACCGTCTGTCTCAGACCGTCTGTCTGAGACCGTCTGTTTCATACCGTCTGTCTCATACCGTCTGTCTCTGACCGTCTATCTCGTCCCGTCGGTCTTAGACCGTCTGTCTCAGACCAGCTGTCTCAGACCGTCTGTCTCAGACCGTCTATCTCGTCCCGTCTGTCTCAGAACTTCCGTCTCAACCCGTCTGCCTCAGACCGTCTGTCTCACACCGCCTGTCTCAGACCGTCTGTCTCAGACCGTCTGTCTCAGACCGTCTGTCTCAGACCGTCTGTCTCAGACCGTCTATCTCGTCCCGTCTGTCTCAGACCGTCTGTCTCAGAACGTCTATCTCGTCCCGTCGGTCTCAGACCGCCTGTCTCAGACCAGCTGTCACAGACCGTCTGTCTCAGACCGTCTGTCTCAGACCGTCTGTCTGAGACCGTCTGTCTCAGACCGTCTGTCTCACACCGTCTGTCTCAGACCGTCTGTCTCAGACCGTCTGTCTCAGACCGTCTGTCTCAGACCGTCTGTCTCATACCGTCTGTCTCATACCGTCTGTCTCAGACCGTCTATCTCGTCCCGTCGGTCTTAGACCGTCTGTCTCAGACCAGCTGTCTCAGACCGTCTGTCTCAGACCGTCTATCTCGTCCCGTCTGTCTCAGAACTTCCGTCTCAGACCGTCTGCCTCAGACCGTCTGTCTCAGAACGTCTCTCACAGACCGTCTGTCTCAGACCGTCTGTCTCAGACCGTCTGTCTCAGACCGTCTGTCTGAGACCGTCTGTCTCAGACCGTCTGTCTCACACCGCCTGTCTCAGACCGTCTGTCTCAGACCGTCTGTCTCAGACCATCTGTCTCAGACCGTCGGTCTCAGACCGTCGGTCTCAGACCGTCGGTCTCAGACCATCTATCTCGTCCCGTCGGTCTCAGACCGTCTGTCTAAGAACGTCTATCTCGTCCCGTCGGTGTCAGACCGTCTGTCCCAGACCAGCTGTCTCAGACCGTCTGTCTCAGACCGTCTGTCTCAGACCGTCTGTCTCAGACCGTCTGTCTCAGACCGTCTGTCTGAGACCGTCTGTCTCAGACCGTCTGTCTCAGACCGTCTGTCTCAGACCGTCTGTCTCAGACCGTCTGTCTCAGACCGTCTATCTCAGACCGTCTGTCTCAGACCGTCTGTCTGAGACCGTCTGTCTCAGACCGTCTGTCTCACACCGCCTGTCTCAGACCGTCTGTCTCAGACCGTCTGTCTGAGACCGTCTGTCTCAGACCGTCTGTCTCAGACCGTCTGTCTCAGACCGTCTGTCTCAGACCGTCTGTCTCAGACCGTCTATCTCAGACCGTCTGTCTCAGACCGTCTGTCTGAGACCGTCTGTCTCAGACCGTCTGTCTCACACCGCCTGTCTCAGACCGTCTGTCTCAGACCGTCTGTCTCAGACCGTCTGTCTCAGACCGTCCATCTCGTCCCGTCTGTCTCAGAACGTCTATCTCGTCCCGTCGGTCTCAGACCGTCTGTCTCAGAACGTCTATCTCGTCCCGTCGGTCTCAGACCGTCTGTCTCAGACCAGCTGTCTCAGACCGTCTGTCTCAGACCGTCTGCCTCAGACCGTCTGTTTCATACCGTCTGTCTCACACCGTCCGTATCAGACCGTCTGTCTTAGACCGTCTGTCTCATACCGTCTGTCTCATACCGTCTGTCTCAGACCGTCTATCTCGTCCCGTCGGTCTTAGACCGTCTGTCTCAGACCAGCTGTCTCAGACCGTCTGTCTCAGACCGTCTATCTCGTCCCGTCTGTCTCAGAACTTCCGTCTCAGACCGTCTGATTCAGACGGTCTGTCTCAGAACTTCCGTCTCAGACCGTCTGATTCAGACGGTCTGTCTCAGAACGTCTGTCACAGACTGTCTGTCTCAGACCGTCTGTCTCAGACCGTCTGTCTGAGACCGTCTGTCTCAGACCGTCTGTCTCACACCGTCTGTCTCAGACCGTCTGTCTCAGACCGTCTGTCTCAGACCGTCTATCTCGTCCCGTCTGTCTCAGACCGTCTGTCTCAGAACGTCTATCTCGTCCCGTCGGTCTCAGACCGCCTGTCTCAGACCAGCTGTCACAGACCGTCTGTCTCAGACCGTCTGTCTCAGACCGTCTGTCTCAGACCGTCTGTCTCAGACCGTCCATCTCGTCCCGTCTGTCTCAGAACGTCTATCTCGTCCCGTCGGTCTCAGACCGTCTGTCTCAGAACGTCTATCTCGTCCCGTCGGTCTCAGACCGTCTGTCTCAGACCAGCTGTCTCAGACCGTCTGTCTCAGACCGTCTGCCTCAGACCGTCTGTTTCATACCGTCTGTCTCACACCGTCCGTATCAGACCGTCTGTCTTAGACCGTCTGTCTCATACCGTCTGTCTCATACCGTCTGTCTCAGACCGTCTATCTCGTCCCGTCGGTCTTAGACCGTCTGTCTCAGACCAGCTGTCTCAGACCGTCTGTCTCAGACCGTCTATCTCGTCCCGTCTGTCTCAGAACTTCCGTCTCAGACCGTCTGATTCAGACGGTCTGTCTCAGAACTTCCGTCTCAGACCGTCTGATTCAGACGGTCTGTCTCAGAACGTCTGTCACAGACTGTCTGTCTCAGACCGTCTGTCTCAGACCGTCTGTCTGAGACCGTCTGTCTCAGACCGTCTGTCTCACACCGTCTGTCTCAGACCGTCTGTCTCAGACCGTCTGTCTCAGACCGTCTATCTCGTCCCGTCTGTCTCAGACCGTCTGTCTCAGAACGTCTATCTCGTCCCGTCGGTCTCAGACCGCCTGTCTCAGACCAGCTGTCACAGACCGTCTGTCTCAGACCGTCTGTCTCAGACCGTCTGTCTGAGACCGTCTGTCTCAGACCGTCTGTCTCACACCGTCTGTCTCAGACCGTCTGTCTCAGACCGTCTGTCTCAGACCGTCTGTCTCAGACCGTCTGTCTCATACCGTCTGTCTCATACCGTCTGTCTCAGACCGTCTATCTCGTCCCGTCGGTCTTAGACCGTCTGTCTCAGACCAGCTGTCTCAGACCGTCTGTCTCAGACCGTCTATCTCGTCCCGTCTGTCTCAGAACTTCCGTCTCAGACCGTCTGCCTCAGACCGTCTGTCTCAGAACGTCTCTCACAGACCGTCTGTCTCAGACCGTCTGTCTCAGACCGTCTGTCTCAGACCGTCTGTCTGAGACCGTCTGTCTCAGACCGTCTGTCTCACACCGCCTGTCTCAGACCGTCTGTCTCAGACCGTCTGTCTCAGACCATCTGTCTCAGACCGTCGGTCTCAGACCGTCGGTCTCAGACCGTCGGTCTCAGACCATCTATCTCGTCCCGTCGGTCTCAGACCGTCTGTCTAAGAACGTCTATCTCGTCCCGTCGGTGTCAGACCGTCTGTCCCAGACCAGCTGTCTCAGACCGTCTGTCTCAGACCGTCTGTCTCAGACCGTCTGTCTCAGACCGTCTGTCTCAGACCGTCTGTCTGAGACCGTCTGTCTCAGACCGTCTGTCTCAGACCGTCTGTCTCAGACCGTCTGTCTCAGACCGTCTGTCTCAGACCGTCTATCTCAGACCGTCTGTCTCAGACCGTCTGTCTGAGACCGTCTGTCTCAGACCGTCTGTCTCACACCGCCTGTCTCAGACCGTCTGTCTCAGACCGTCTGTCTGAGACCGTCTGTCTCAGACCGTCTGTCTCAGACCGTCTGTCTCAGACCGTCTGTCTCAGACCGTCTGTCTCAGACCGTCTATCTCAGACCGTCTGTCTCAGACCGTCTGTCTGAGACCGTCTGTCTCAGACCGTCTGTCTCACACCGCCTGTCTCAGACCGTCTGTCTCAGACCGTCTGTCTCAGACCGTCTGTCTCAGACCGTCCATCTCGTCCCGTCTGTCTCAGAACGTCTATCTCGTCCCGTCGGTCTCAGACCGTCTGTCTCAGAACGTCTATCTCGTCCCGTCGGTCTCAGACCGTCTGTCTCAGACCAGCTGTCTCAGACCGTCTGTCTCAGACCGTCTGCCTCAGACCGTCTGTTTCATACCGTCTGTCTCACACCGTCCGTATCAGACCGTCTGTCTTAGACCGTCTGTCTCATACCGTCTGTCTCATACCGTCTGTCTCAGACCGTCTATCTCGTCCCGTCGGTCTTAGACCGTCTGTCTCAGACCAGCTGTCTCAGACCGTCTGTCTCAGACCGTCTATCTCGTCCCGTCTGTCTCAGAACTTCCGTCTCAGACCGTCTGATTCAGACGGTCTGTCTCAGAACTTCCGTCTCAGACCGTCTGATTCAGACGGTCTGTCTCAGAACGTCTGTCACAGACTGTCTGTCTCAGACCGTCTGTCTCAGACCGTCTGTCTGAGACCGTCTGTCTCAGACCGTCTGTCTCACACCGTCTGTCTCAGACCGTCTGTCTCAGACCGTCTGTCTCAGACCGTCTGTCTCAGACCGTCTGTCTCAGACCGGCTGTCTCAGACCGTCTGTCTCAGACCGTCTGTCTCAGACCGTCTGTCTCAGACCGTCTGTCTCGGACCGTCTGTCTCCGACCGTCTGTCTCAGACCGTCTGTCTCAGACCGTCTGTCTCAGACCGTCTGTCTCGGACCGTCTGTCTCCGACCGTCTGTCTCAGACCGTCTGTCTCAGACCGTCTGTCTCACACCGTCTGTCTCAGACCGTCTGTCTCAGTCCGTATGTCTCAGATCCTCTGTCTCGGACCGTCTGTCCCGGACCGTCTGTCTCGGACCGTCTGTCTCGGACCGTCTGTCTCGGACCGTGTGTCTCGGACCGCCTGTCTCAGACCGCCTGTCTCAGACCGTCTGTCTCAGGCCGTCTGCTTCATACCGTCTGTCTCAGACCGTCTATCTCGTCCCGTCGGTCTTAGACCGTCTGTCTCAGACCAGCTGTCTCAGACCGTCTGTCTCAGACCGTCTATCTCGTCCCGTCTGTCTCAGAACTTCCGTCTCAGACCGTCTGCCTCAGACCGTCTGTCTCAGAACGTCTCTCACAGACCGTCTGTCTCAGACCGTCTGTCTCAGACCGTCTGTCTGAGACCGTCTGTCTCACACCGTCTGTCTCAGACCGTCTGTCTCAGACCGTCTGTCTCAGACCGTCGGTCTCAGACCGTCTGTCTCATACCGTCTGTCTCATACCGTCCGTCTCAGACCGTCTATCTCGTCCCGTCGGTCTTAGACCGTCTGTCTCAGACCAGCTGTCTCAGACCGTCTGTCTCAGACCGTCTATCTCGTCCCGTCTGTCTCAGAACTTCCGTCTCAGACCGTCTGCCTCAGACCGTCTGTCTCAGAACGTCTCTCACAGACCGTCTGTCTCAGACCGTCTGTCTCAGACCGTCTGTCTCAGACCGTCTGTCTCAGACCGTCTGTCTCAGACCGTCTGTCTCAGACCGTCTGTCTCAGACCGTCTGTCTCAGACCGTCTGTCTCAGACCGTCTGTCTCAGACCGTCTGTCTCAGACCGTCTGTCTCAGACCGTCGGTCTCAGACCGTCGGTCTCAGACCGTCTATCTCGTCCCGTCTGTCTCAGACCGTCTGTCTCAGAATGTCTATCTCGTCCCGTCTGTCTCAGAACTTCCGTCTCAGACCGTCTGATTCAGACGGTCTGTCTCAGAACTTCCGTCTCAGACCGTCTGATTCAGACGGTCTGTCTCAGAACGTCTGTCACAGACTGTCTGTCTCAGACCGTCTGTCTCAGACCGTCTGTCTCAGACCGTCTGTCTGAGACCGTCTGTCTCAGACCGTCTGTCTCACACCGCCTGTCTCAGACCGTCTGTCTCAGACCGTCTGTCTCAGACCGTCTGTCTCAGACCGTCCATCTCGTCCCGTCTGTCTCAGAACGTCTATCTCGTCCCGTCGGTCTCAGACCGTCTGTCTCAGAACGTCTATCTCGTCCCGTCGGTCTCAGACCGTCTGTCTCAGACCAGCTGTCTCAGACCGTCTGTCTCAGACCGTCTGCCTCAGACCGTCTGTTTCATACCGTCTGTCTCACACCGTCCGTATCAGACCGTCTGTCTTAGACCGTCTGTCTCATACCGTCTGTCTCATACCGTCTGTCTCAGACCGTCTATCTCGTCCCGTCGGTCTTAGACCGTCTGTCTCAGACCAGCTGTCTCAGACCGTCTGTCTCAGACCGTCTATCTCGTCCCGTCTGTCTCAGAACTTCCGTCTCAGACCGTCTGATTCAGACGGTCTGTCTCAGAACTTCCGTCTCAGACCGTCTGATTCAGACGGTCTGTCTCAGAACGTCTGTCACAGACTGTCTGTCTCAGACCGTCTGTCTCAGACCGTCTGTCTGAGACCGTCTGTCTCAGACCGTCTGTCTCACACCGTCTGTCTCAGACCGTCTGTCTCAGACCGTCTGTCTCAGACCGTCTGTCTCAGACCGTCTGTCTCAGACCGGCTGTCTCAGACCGTCTGTCTCAGACCGTCTGTCTCAGACCGTCTGTCTCAGACCGTCTGTCTCGGACCGTCTGTCTCCGACCGTCTGTCTCAGACCGTCTGTCTCAGACCGTCTGTCTCAGACCGTCTGTCTCGGACCGTCTGTCTCCGACCGTCTGTCTCAGACCGTCTGTCTCAGACCGTCTGTCTCACACCGTCTGTCTCAGACCGTCTGTCTCAGTCCGTATGTCTCAGATCCTCTGTCTCGGACCGTCTGTCCCGGACCGTCTGTCTCGGACCGTCTGTCTCGGACCGTCTGTCTCGGACCGTGTGTCTCGGACCGCCTGTCTCAGACCGCCTGTCTCAGACCGTCTGTCTCAGGCCGTCTGCTTCATACCGTCTGTCTCAGACCGTCTATCTCGTCCCGTCGGTCTTAGACCGTCTGTCTCAGACCAGCTGTCTCAGACCGTCTGTCTCAGACCGTCTATCTCGTCCCGTCTGTCTCAGAACTTCCGTCTCAGACCGTCTGCCTCAGACCGTCTGTCTCAGAACGTCTCTCACAGACCGTCTGTCTCAGACCGTCTGTCTCAGACCGTCTGTCTGAGACCGTCTGTCTCACACCGTCTGTCTCAGACCGTCTGTCTCAGACCGTCTGTCTCAGACCGTCGGTCTCAGACCGTCTGTCTCATACCGTCTGTCTCATACCGTCCGTCTCAGACCGTCTATCTCGTCCCGTCGGTCTTAGACCGTCTGTCTCAGACCAGCTGTCTCAGACCGTCTGTCTCAGACCGTCTATCTCGTCCCGTCTGTCTCAGAACTTCCGTCTCAGACCGTCTGCCTCAGACCGTCTGTCTCAGAACGTCTCTCACAGACCGTCTGTCTCAGACCGTCTGTCTCAGACCGTCTGTCTCAGACCGTCTGTCTCAGACCGTCTGTCTCAGACCGTCTGTCTCAGACCGTCTGTCTCAGACCGTCTGTCTCAGACCGTCTGTCTCAGACCGTCTGTCTCAGACCGTCTGTCTCAGACCGTCTGTCTCAGACCGTCGGTCTCAGACCGTCGGTCTCAGACCGTCTATCTCGTCCCGTCTGTCTCAGACCGTCTGTCTCAGAATGTCTATCTCGTCCCGTCGGTCTCAGACCGTCTGTCTCAGAACGTCTATCTCGTCCCGTCGGTGTCAGACCGTCTGTCTCAGACCAGCTGTCTCAGACCGTCTGTCTCAGACCGTCTGCCTCAGACCGTCTGTTTCATACCGTCTGTCTCACACCGTCTGTCTCAGACCGTCTGTCTTAGACCGTCTGTCTCATACCGTCTGTCTCATACCGTCTGTCTCAGACCGTCTATCTCGTCCCGTCGGTCTTAGACCGTCTGTCTCAGACCAGCTGTCTCAGACCGTCTGTCTCAGACCGTCTATCTCGTCCCGTCGGTCTCAGAACTTCCGTCTCAGACCGTCTGCTTCAGACGGTCTGTCTCAGAACGTCTGTCACAGACTGTCTGTCTCAGACCGTCTGTCTCAGACCGTCTGTCTGAGACCGTCTGTCTCAGACCGTCTGTCTCAGACCGTCTGTCTGAGACCGTCTGTCTCAGACCGTCTATCTCAGACCGTCTGTCTCAGACCGTCTGTCTGAGACCGTCTATCTCGTCCCGTCGGTCTCAGACCGTCTGTCTCAGAACGTGTATCTCGTCCCGTCGGTCTCAGACCGTCTGTCTCAGACCAGCTGTCTCAGACCGTCTGTCTCAGACCGTCTGCCTCAGACCGTCTGTTTCATACCGTCTGTCTCACACCGTCTGTCTCAGACCGTCTGTCTTAGACCGTCTGTCTCATACCGTCTGTCTCATACCGTCTGTCTCAGACCGTCTATCTCGTCCCGTCGGTCTTAGACCGTCTGTCTCAGACCAGCTGTCTCAGACCGTCTGTCTCAGACCAGCTGTCTCAGACCGTCTGTCTCAGACCGTCTATCTCGTCCCGTCTGTCTCAGAACTTCCGTCTCAGACCGTCTGATTCAGACGGTCTGTCTCAGAACTTCCGTCTCAGACCGTCTGATTCAGACGGTCTGTCTCAGAACGTCTGTCTCTGACCGTCTATCTCGTCCCGTCTGTCTCAGAACTTCCGTCTCAGACCGTCTGCCTCAGACCGTCTGTCTCAGAACGTCCCTCACAGACCGTCTGTCTCAGACCGTCTGTCTCAGACCGTCTGTCTGAGACCGTCTGTCTCACACCGTCTGTCTCAGACCGTCTGTCTCAGACCGTCTGTCTCAGACCGTCTGTCTCATACCGTCTGTCTCATACCGTCTGTCTCAGACCGTCTATCTCGTCCCGTCGGTCTTAGACCGTCTGTCTCAGACCAGCTGTCTCAGACCGTCTGTCTCAGACCGTCTATCTCGTCCCGTCGGTCTCAGAACTTCCGTCTCAGACCGTCTGCTTCAGACGGTCTGTCTCAGAACGTCTGTCACAGACTGTCTGTCTCAGACCGTCTGTCTCAGACCGTCTGTCTGAGACCGTCTGTCTCAGACCGTCTGTCTCAGACCGTCTGTCTGAGACCGTCTGTCTCAGACCGTCTATCTCAGACCGTCTGTCTCAGACCGTCTGTCTGAGACCGTCTGTCTCAGACCGTCTGTCTCACACCGCCTGGCTCAGACCGTCTGTCTCAGACCGTCTGTCTCAGACCGTCTGTCTCAGACCGTCTGTCTCAGACCGTCTGTCTCAGACCGTCTGTCTCAGACCGTCTATCTCGTCCCGTCTGTCTCAGAACGTCTATCTCGTCCCGTCGGTCTCAGACCGTCTGTCTCAGACCAGCTGTCTCAGACCGTCTGTCTCAGACCGTCTATCTCGTCCCGTCTGTCTCAGAACTTCCGTCTCAGACCGTCTGATTCAGACGGTCTGTCTCAGAACTTCCGTCTCAGACCGTCTGATTCAGACGGTCTGTCTCAGAACTTCCGTCTCAGACCGTCTGATTCAGACGGTCTGTCTCAGAACGTCTGTCACAGACTGTCTGTCTCAGACCGTCTGTCTCAGACCGTCTGTCTCAGAACGTCTATCTCGTCCCGTCGGTCTCAGACCGTCTGTCTCAGAACGTCTGTCTCAGACCGTCTATCTCGTCCCGTCGGTCTTAGACCGTCTGTCTCAGACCAGCTGTCTCAGACCGTCTGTCTCAGACCAGCTGTCTCAGACCGTCTGTCTCAGACCGTCTATCTCGTCCCGTCTGTCTCAGAACTTCCGTCTCAGACCGTCTGTCACAGACTGTCTGTCTCAGACCGTCTGTCTCAGACCGTCTGTCTGAGAACGTCTGTCTCAGACCGTCTGTCTCACACCGTCTGTCTCAGACCGTCTGTCTCAGACCGTCCGTCTCAGACCGTCCGTCTCAGACCGTCTGTCTCAGACCGTCTGTCTCAGACCGTCTGTCTCAGACCGTCTGTCTCAGACCGTCTGTCTCAGACCGTCTGTCTCAGACCGTCTGTCTCAGACCGTCTGTCTCAGAACGTCTGTCTGAGACCGTCTGTCTCAGACCGTCGGTCTCAGACCGTCTGTCTCAGAACGTCTATCTCGTCCCGTCGGTCTCATTCCGTCTGTCTCAGACCAGCTGTCTCAGACCGTCTGTCTCAGACCGTCTGCCTCAGACCGTCTGTTTCATACCGTCTGTCTCACACCGTCTGTCTCAGACCGTCTGTCTTAGACCGTCTGTCTCATACCGTCTGTCTCATACCGTCTGTCTCAGACCGTCTATCTCGTCCCGTCGGTCTTAGACCGTCTGTCTCAGACCAGCTGTCTCAGACCGTCTGTCTCAGACCAGCTGTCTCAGACCGTCTGTCTCAGACCGTCTATCTCGTCCCGTCTGTCTCAGAACTTCCGTCTCAGACCGTCTGATTCAGACGGTCTGTCTCAGAACTTCCGTCTCAGACCGTCTGATTCAGACGGTCTGTCTCAGAACGTCTGTCACAGACTGTCTGTCTCTGACGGTCTGTCTCAGACCGTCTGTCTCAGACCGTCTGTCTGAGACCGTCTGTTTCATACCGTCTGTCTCATACCGTCTGTCTCTGACCGTCTATCTCGTCCCGTCGGTCTTAGACCGTCTGTCTCAGACCAGCTGTCTCAGACCGTCTGTCTCAGACCGTCTATCTCGTCCCGTCGGTCTCAGAACTTCCGTCTCAGACCGTCTGCTTCAGACGGTCTGTCTCAGAACGTCTGTCACAGACTGTCTGTCTCAGACCGTCTGTCTCAGACCGTCTGTCTGAGACCGTCTGTCTCAGACCGTCTGTCTCACACCGTCTGTCTGAGACCGTCTGTCTCAGACCGTCTATCTCAGACCGTCTGTCTCAGACCGTCTGTCTGAGACCGTCTGTCTCAGACCGTCTGTCTCACACCGCCTGTCTCAGACCGTCTGTCTCAGACCGTCTGTCTCAGACCGTCTGTCTCAGACCGTCTGTCTCAGACCGTCTGTCTGAGACCGTCTGTCTCAGACCGTCTGTCTCACACCGTCTGTCTCAGACCGTCTGTCTCAGACCGTCCGTCTCAGACCGTCCGTCTCAGACCGTCTGTCTCAGACCGTCTGTCTCAGACCGTCTGTCTCAGACCGTCTGTCTCAGACCGTCTGTCTCAGACCGTCTGTCTCAGACCGTCTGTCTCAGAACGTCTATCTCGTCCCGTCGGTCTCAGACCGTCTGTCTCAGAACGTCTGTCTCAGACCGTCTGTCTCAGACCGTCTGTCTCAGACCGTCTGTCTCAGACCGTCTGCCTCAGACCGTCTGTCTCAGACCGTCTGTCTCAGAACGTCTATCTCGTCCCGTCGGTCTCAGACCGTCTGTCTCAGAACGTCTATCTCGTCCCGTCGGTCTCAGACCGTCTGTCTCAGAACGTCTATCTCGTCCCGTCGGTCTCAGACCGTCTGTCTCAGACCGTCTGTCTCAGACCAGCTATCTCAGACCGTCTGTCTCAGACCGTCTGTCTCAGACCGTCTGTCTTAGACCGTCTGTCTTAGACCGTCTGTCTCACACCGTCTGTCTCAGACCGTCTGTCTCAGACCGTCTGTCTCAGACCGTCTGTCTCAGACCGTCTGTCTCAGACCGTCTGTCTCAGAACGTCTATCTCGGCCCGTCGGTCTCAGGCCGTCTGTCTCAGACCGACTGTCTCAGACCGTCTGTCTCAGACCGTCTGTCTCAGACCGTCTGTCTCAGACCGTCTGTCTCAGACCGTCTGTCTCAGACCGTCTGTCTCAGACCGTCTGTCTCAGACCGTCTGTCTCAGACCGTCTGTCTCAGACCGTCTGTCTCAGAACGTCTATCTCGTCCCGTCGTTCTCAGACCGTCTGTCTCAGACCAGCTGTCCCAGACCGTCTGTCTCAGACCGTCTGCCTCAGACCGTCTGTTTCATACCGTCTGTCTCACACCGTCTGCCTCAGACCGTCTGTCTTAGACCGTCTGTCTCATACCGCCTGTCTCATACCGTCTGTCTCAGACCGTCTATCTCGTCCCGTCGGTCTTAGACCGTCTGTCTCACACCAGCTGTCTCAGACTGTCTGTCTCAGACCGTCTGTCTCAGACCGTCTGTCTGAGACCGTCTGTCTCAGACCGTCTGTCTCACACCGTCTGTCTCAGACCGTCTGTCTCAGACCGTCTGTCTCAGACCGTCTGTCTCAGACCGGCTGTCTCAGACCGTCTGTCTCAGACCGTCTGTCTCAGACCGTCTGTCTCAGACCGTCTGTCTCAGACCGTCTGTCTCAGAACGTCTATCTCGTCCCGTCGGTCTCAGACCGTCTGTCTCAGAACGTCTGTCTCAGACCGTCTGTCTCAGACCGTCTGTCTCAGACCGTCTGTCTCAGACCGTCTGCCTCAGACCGTCTGTCTCAGACCGTCTGTCTCAGAACGTCTATCTCGTCCCGTCGGTCTCAGACCGTCTGTCTCAGAACGTCTATCTCGTCCCGTCGGTCTCAGACCGTCTGTCTCAGAACGTCTATCTCGTCCCGTCGGTCTCAGACCGTCTGTCTCAGACCGTCTGTCTCAGACCAGCTATCTCAGACCGTCTGTCTCAGACCGTCTGTCTCAGACCGTCTGTCTTAGACCGTCTGTCTTAGACCGTCTGTCTCACACCGTCTGTCTCAGACCGTCTGTCTCAGACCGTCTGTCTCAGACCGTCTGTCTCAGACCGTCTGTCTCAGACCGTCTGTCTCAGAACGTCTATCTCGGCCCGTCGGTCTCAGGCCGTCTGTCTCAGACCGACTGTCTCAGACCGTCTGTCTCAGACCGTCTGTCTCAGACCGTCTGTCTCAGACCGTCTGTCTCAGACCGTCTGTCTCAGACCGTCTGTCTCAGACCGTCTGTCTCAGACCGTCTGTCTCAGACCGTCTGTCTCAGACCGTCTGTCTCAGAACGTCTATCTCGTCCCGTCGTTCTCAGACCGTCTGTCTCAGACCAGCTGTCCCAGACCGTCTGTCTCAGACCGTCTGCCTCAGACCGTCTGTTTCATACCGTCTGTCTCACACCGTCTGCCTCAGACCGTCTGTCTTAGACCGTCTGTCTCATACCGCCTGTCTCATACCGTCTGTCTCAGACCGTCTATCTCGTCCCGTCGGTCTTAGACCGTCTGTCTCACACCAGCTGTCTCAGACTGTCTGTCTCAGACCGTCTGTCTCAGACCGTCTGTCTGAGACCGTCTGTCTCAGACCGTCTGTCTCACACCGTCTGTCTCAGACCGTCTGTCTCAGACCGTCTGTCTCAGACCGTCTGTCTCAGACCGGCTGTCTCAGACCGTCTGTCTCAGACCGTCTGTCTCAGACCGTCTGTCTCAGACCGTCTGTCTCCGACCGTCTGTCTCAGACCGTCTGTCTCAGACCGTCTGTCTCAGACCGTCTGTCTCAGACCGTCTGTCTCAGACCGTCTGTCTCAGACCGTCTGTCTCAGACCGTCTGTCTCAGACCGTCTGTCTCACACCGCCTGTCTCAGACCGTCTGTCTCACACCGTCTGTCTCAGACCGTCTGTCTCAGACCGTCCGTCTCAGACCGTCCGTCTCAGACCGTCCGTCTCAGACCGTCTGTCTCAGACCGTCTGTCTCAGACCGTCTGTCTCAGACCGTCTGTCTCAGACCGTCTGTCTCAGACCGTCTGTCTCAGAACGTCTATCTCGTCCCGTCGGTCTCAGACCGTCTGTCTCAGAACGTCTGTCTCCGACCGTCTGTCTCAGACCGTCTGTCTCAGACCGTCTGTCTCAGACCGTCTGCCTCAGACCGTCTGTCTCAGACCGTCTGTCTCAGAACGTCTATCTCGTCCCGTCGGTCTCAGACCGTCTGTCTCAGAACGTCTATCTCGTCCCGTCGGTCTCAGACCGTCTGTCTCAGAACGTCTATCTCGTCCCGTCGGTCTCAGACCGTCTGTCTCAGAACGTCTATCTCGTCCCGTCGGTCTCAGACCGTCTGTCTCAGACCGTCTGTCTCAGACCAGCTATCTCAGACCGTCTGTCTCAGACCGTCTGTCTCAGACCGTCTGCTCAGACCGTCTGTCTTAGACCGTCTGTCTCACACCGTCTGTCTCAGACCGTCTGTCTCAGACCGTCTGTCTCAGACCGTCTGTCTCAGAACGTCTATCTCGTCCCGTCGGTCTCAGGCCGTCTGTCTCAGACCAGCTGTCTCAGAACGTCTGTCACAGACTGTCTGTCTCAGACCGTCTGCTCAGACCGTCTGTCTCAGACCGTCTGTCACAGACTGTCTGTCTCAGACCGTCTGTCTCAGACCGTCTGTCTGAGACCGTCTGTCTCAGACCGTCTGTCTCACACCGTCTGTCTCAGACCGTCTGTCTCAGACCGTCCGTCTCAGACCGTCCGTCTCAGACCGTCCGTCTCAGACCGTCCGTCTCAGACCGTCCGTCTCAGACCGTCCGTCTCAGACCGTCCGTCTCAGACCGTCTGTCTCAGACCGTCTGTCTCAGACCGTCTGTCTCAGAACGTCTATCTCGTCCCGTCGGTCTCAGACCGTCTGTGTCAGACCAGCTGTCTCAGACCGTCTGTCTCAGACCGTCTGCCTCAGACCGTCCGTCTCAGACCGTCCGTCTCAGACCGTCTGTCTCAGACCGTCTGTCTCAGACCGTCTGTCTCAGACCGTCTGTCTCAGACCGTCTGTCTCAGACCGTCTGTCTCAGACCGTCTGTCTCAGAACGTCTATCTCGTCCCGTCGGTCTCAGACCGTCTGTCTCAGAACGTCTGTCTCAGACCGTCTGTCTCAGACCGTCTGTCTCAGACCGTCTGTCTCAGACCGTCTGTCTCAGACCGTCTGTCTCAGACCGTCTGCCTCAGACCGTCTGTCTCAGACCGTCTGTCTCAGAACGTCTATCTCGTCCCGTCGGTCTCAGACCGTCTGTCTCAGAACGTCTATCTCGTCCCGTCGGTCTCAGACCGTCTGTCTCAGACCGTCTGTCTCAGACCAGCTATCTCAGACCGTCTGTCTCAGACCGTCTGTCTCAGACCGTCTGTCTCAGACCGTCTGTCTTAGACCGTCTGTCTCACACCGTCTGTCTCAGACCGTCTGTCTCAGACCGTCTGTCTCAGAACGTCTATCTCGTCCCGTCGGACTCAGGCCGTCTGTCTCAGACCAGCTGTCTCAGAACGTCTGTCACAGACTGTCTGTCTCAGACCGTCTGCTCAGACCGTCTGTCTCAGACCGTCCGTCTCAGACCGTCCGTCTCAGACCGTCCGTCTCAGACCGTCCGTCTCAGACCGTCCGTCTCAGACCGTCCGTCTCAGACCGTCCGTCTCAGACCGTCCGTCTCAGACCGTCCGTCTCAGACCGTCCGTCTCAGACCGTCTGTCTCAGACCGTCTGTCTCAGACCGTCTGTCTCAGACCGTCTGTCTCAGAACGTCTATCTCGTCCCGTCGGTCTCAGACCGTCTGTGTCAGACCAGCTGTCTCAGACCGTCTGTCTCAGACCGTCTGCCTCAGACCGTCTGTTTCATACCGTCTGTCTCACACCGTCTGCCTCAGACCGTCTGTCTTAGACCGTCTGTCTCATACCGTCTGTCTCATACCGTCTGTCTCAGACCGTCTATCTCGTCCCGTCGGTCTTAGACCGTCTGTCTCACACCAGCTGTCTCAGACCGTCTGTCTCAGACCAGCTGTCTCAGACCGTCTGTATCAGACCGTCTATCTCGTCCCGTCTGTCTCAGAACTTCCGTCTCAGACCGTCTGATTCAGACGGTCTGTCTCAGAACTTCCGTCTCAGACCGTCTGATTCAGACGGTCTGTCTCAGAACGTCTGTCACAGACTGTCTGTCTCAGACCGTCTGTCTCAGACCGTCTGTCTCAGACCGTCTGCCTCAGACCGTCTGTTTCATACCGTCTGTCTCACACCGTCTGCCTCAGACCGTCTGTCTTAGACCGTCTGTCTCATACCGCCTGTCTCATACCGTCTGTCTCAGACCGTCTATCTCGTCCCGTCGGTCTTAGACCGTCTGTCTCACACCAGCTGTCTCAGACTGTCTGTCTCAGACCGTCTGTCTCAGACCGTCTGTCTGAGACCGTCTGTCTCAGACCGTCTGTCTCACACCGTCTGTCTCAGACCGTCTGTCTCAGACCGTCTGTCTCAGACCGTCTGTCTCAGACCGGCTGTCTCAGACCGTCTGTCTCAGACCGTCTGTCTCAGACCGTCTGTCTCAGACCGTCTGTCTCCGACCGTCTGTCTCAGACCGTCTGTCTCAGACCGTCTGTCTCAGACCGTCTGTCTCAGACCGTCTGTCTCAGACCGTCTGTCTCAGACCGTCTGTCTCAGACCGTCTGTCTCAGACCGTCTGTCTCACACCGCCTGTCTCAGACCGTCTGTCTCACACCGTCTGTCTCAGACCGTCTGTCTCAGACCGTCCGTCTCAGACCGTCCGTCTCAGACCGTCTGTCTCAGACCGTCTGTCTCAGACCGTCTGTCTCAGACCGTCTGTCTCAGACCGTCTGTCTCAGACCGTCTGTCTCAGACCGTCTGTCTCAGACCGTCTGTCTCAGAACGTCTATCTCGTCCCGTCGGTCTCAGACCGTCTGTCTCAGAACGTCTGTCTCCGACCGTCTGTCTCAGACCGTCTGTCTCAGACCGTCTGTCTCAGACCGTCTGCCTCAGACCGTCTGTCTCAGACCGTCTGTCTCAGAACGTCTATCTCGTCCCGTCGGTCTCAGACCGTCTGTCTCAGAACGTCTATCTCGTCCCGTCGGTCTCAGACCGTCTGTCTCAGAACGTCTATCTCGTCCCGTCGGTCTCAGACCGTCTGTCTCAGAACGTCTATCTCGTCCCGTCGGTCTCAACCGTCTGTCTCAGACCGTCTGTCTCAGACCAGCTATCTCAGACCGTCTGTCTCAGACCGTCTGTCTCAGACCGTCTGCTCAGACCGTCTGTCTTAGACCGTCTGTCTCACACCGTCTGTCTCAGACCGTCTGTCTCAGACCGTCTGTCTCAGACCGTCTGTCTCAGAACGTCTATCTCGTCCCGTCGGTCTCAGGCCGTCTGTCTCAGACCAGCTGTCTCAGAACGTCTGTCACAGACTGTCTGTCTCAGACCGTCTGCTCAGACCGTCTGTCTCAGACCGTCTGTCACAGACTGTCTGTCTCAGACCGTCTGTCTCAGACCGTCTGTCTGAGACCGTCTGTCTCAGACCGTCTGTCTCACACCGTCTGTCTCAGACCGTCTGTCTCAGACCGTCCGTCTCAGACCGTCCGTCTCAGACCGTCCGTCTCAGACCGTCCGTCTCAGACCGTCCGTCTCAGACCGTCCGTCTCAGACCGTCCGTCTCAGACCGTCTGTCTCAGACCGTCTGTCTCAGACCGTCTGTCTCAGAACGTCTATCTCGTCCCGTCGGTCTCAGACCGTCTGTGTCAGACCAGCTGTCTCAGACCGTCTGTCTCAGACCGTCTGCCTCAGACCGTCCGTCTCAGACCGTCCGTCTCAGACCGTCTGTCTCAGACCGTCTGTCTCAGACCGTCTGTCTCAGACCGTCTGTCTCAGACCGTCTGTCTCAGACCGTCTGTCTCAGACCGTCTGTCTCAGAACGTCTATCTCGTCCCGTCGGTCTCAGACCGTCTGTCTCAGAACGTCTGTCTCAGACCGTCTGTCTCAGACCGTCTGTCTCAGACCGTCTGTCTCAGACCGTCTGTCTCAGACCGTCTGTCTCAGACCGTCTGCCTCAGACCGTCTGTCTCAGACCGTCTGTCTCAGAACGTCTATCTCGTCCCGTCGGTCTCAGACCGTCTGTCTCAGAACGTCTATCTCGTCCCGTCGGTCTCAGACCGTCTGTCTCAGACCGTCTGTCTCAGACCAGCTATCTCAGACCGTCTGTCTCAGACCGTCTGTCTCAGACCGTCTGTCTCAGACCGTCTGTCTTAGACCGTCTGTCTCACACCGTCTGTCTCAGACCGTCTGTCTCAGACCGTCTGTCTCAGAACGTCTATCTCGTCCCGTCGGACTCAGGCCGTCTGTCTCAGACCAGCTGTCTCAGAACGTCTGTCACAGACTGTCTGTCTCAGACCGTCTGCTCAGACCGTCTGCCTCAGACCGTCTGTTTCATACCGTCTGTCTCACACCGTCTGCCTCAGACCGTCTGTCTTAGACCGTCTGTCTCATACCGTCTGTCTCATACCGTCTGTCTCAGACCGTCTATCTCGTCCCGTCGGTCTTAGACCGTCTGTCTCACACCAGCTGTCTCAGACCGTCTGTCTCAGACCAGCTGTCTCAGACCGTCTGTATCAGACCGTCTATCTCGTCCCGTCTGTCTCAGAACTTCCGTCTCAGACCGTCTGATTCAGACGGTCTGTCTCAGAACTTCCGTCTCAGACCGTCTGATTCAGACGGTCTGTCTCAGAACGTCTGTCACAGACTGTCTGTCTCAGACCGTCTGTCTCAGACCGTCTGTCTCAGACCGTCTGCCTCAGACCGTCTGTCTCAGACCGTCTGTCTCAGAACGTCTATCTCGTCCCGTCGGTCTCAGACCGTCTGTCTCAGAACGTCTATCTCGTCCCGTCGGTCTCAGACCGTCTGTCTCAGAACGTCTATCTCGTCCCGTCGGTCTCAGACCGTCTGTCTCAGACCGTCTGTCTCAGACCAGCTATCTCAGACCGTCTGTCTCAGACCGTCTGTCTCAGACCGTCTGTCTTAGACCGTCTGTCTCACACCGTCTGTCTCAGACCGTCTGTCTCAGACCGTCTGTCTCAGACCGTCTGTCTCAGACCGTCTGTCTCAGACCGTCTGTCTCAGAACGTCTATCTCGGCCCGTCGGTCTCAGGCCGTCTGTCTCAGACCAGCTGTCTCAGACTGTCTGTCTCAGACCGTCTGCTCAGACCGTCTGTCTCAGACCGTCTGTCACAGACTGTCTGTCTCAGACCGTCTGTCTCAGACCGTCTGTCTGAGACCGTCTGTCTCAGACCGTCTGTCTCAGACCGTCTGTCTCAGACCGTCTGTCTCAGACCGTCTGTCTCAGACCGTCTGTCTCAGACCGTCTGTCTCAGACCGTCTGTCTCAGACCGTCTGTCTCAGAACGTCTATCTCGGCCCGTCGGTCTCAGGCCGTCTGTCTCAGACCGACTGTCTCAGACCGTCTGTCTCAGACCGTCTGTCTCAGACCGTCTGTCTCAGACCGTCTGTCTCAGACCGTCTGTCTCAGACCGTCTGTCTCAGACCGTCTGTCTCAGACCGTCTGTCTCAGACCGTCTGTCTCAGAACGTCTATCTCGTCCCGTCGTTCTCAGACCGTCTGTCTCAGACCAGCTGTCCCAGACCGTCTGTCTCAGACCGTCTGCCTCAGACCGTCTGTTTCATACCGTCTGTCTCACACCGTCTGCCTCAGACCGTCTGTCTTAGACCGTCTGTCTCATACCGCCTGTCTCATACCGTCTGTCTCAGACCGTCTATCTCGTCCCGTCGGTCTTAGACCGTCTGTCTCACACCAGCTGTCTCAGACTGTCTGTCTCAGACCGTCTGTCTCAGACCGTCTGTCTGAGACCGTCTGTCTCAGACCGTCTGTCTCACACCGTCTGTCTCAGACCGTCTGTCTCAGACCGTCTGTCTCAGACCGTCTGTCTCAGACCGGCTGTCTCAGACCGTCTGTCTCAGACCGTCTGTCTCAGACCGTCTGTCTCAGACCGTCTGTCTCCGACCGTCTGTCTCAGACCGTCTGTCTCAGACCGTCTGTCTCAGACCGTCTGTCTCAGACCGTCTGTCTCAGACCGTCTGTCTCAGACCGTCTGTCTCAGACCGTCTGTCTCAGACCGTCTGTCTCACACCGCCTGTCTCAGACCGTCTGTCTCACACCGTCTGTCTCAGACCGTCTGTCTCAGACCGTCCGTCTCAGACCGTCCGTCTCAGACCGTCTGTCTCAGACCGTCTGTCTCAGACCGTCTGTCTCAGACCGTCTGTCTCAGACCGTCTGTCTCAGACCGTCTGTCTCAGACCGTCTGTCTCAGACCGTCTGTCTCAGAACGTCTATCTCGTCCCGTCGGTCTCAGACCGTCTGTCTCAGAACGTCTGTCTCCGACCGTCTGTCTCAGACCGTCTGTCTCAGACCGTCTGTCTCAGACCGTCTGCCTCAGACCGTCTGTCTCAGACCGTCTGTCTCAGAACGTCTATCTCGTCCCGTCGGTCTCAGACCGTCTGTCTCAGAACGTCTATCTCGTCCCGTCGGTCTCAGACCGTCTGTCTCAGAACGTCTATCTCGTCCCGTCGGTCTCAGACCGTCTGTCTCAGACCGTCTGTCTCAGACCAGCTATCTCAGACCGTCTGTCTCAGACCGTCTGTCTCAGACCGTCTGCTCAGACCGTCTGTCTTAGACCGTCTGTCTCACACCGTCTGTCTCAGACCGTCTGTCTCAGACCGTCTGTCTCAGACCGTCTGTCTCAGAACGTCTATCTCGTCCCGTCGGTCTCAGGCCGTCTGTCTCAGACCAGCTGTCTCAGAACGTCTGTCACAGACTGTCTGTCTCAGACCGTCTGCTCAGACCGTCTGTCTCAGACCGTCTGTCACAGACTGTCTGTCTCAGACCGTCTGTCTCAGACCGTCTGTCTGAGACCGTCTGTCTCAGACCGTCTGTCTCACACCGTCTGTCTCAGACCGTCTGTCTCAGACCGTCCGTCTCAGACCGTCCGTCTCAGACCGTCCGTCTCAGACCGTCCGTCTCAGACCGTCCGTCTCAGACCGTCCGTCTCAGACCGTCCGTCTCAGACCGTCTGTCTCAGACCGTCTGTCTCAGACCGTCTGTCTCAGAACGTCTATCTCGTCCCGTCGGTCTCAGACCGTCTGTGTCAGACCAGCTGTCTCAGACCGTCTGTCTCAGACCGTCTGCCTCAGACCGTCCGTCTCAGACCGTCCGTCTCAGACCGTCTGTCTCAGACCGTCTGTCTCAGACCGTCTGTCTCAGACCGTCTGTCTCAGACCGTCTGTCTCAGACCGTCTGTCTCAGACCGTCTGTCTCAGAACGTCTATCTCGTCCCGTCGGTCTCAGACCGTCTGTCTCAGAACGTCTGTCTCAGACCGTCTGTCTCAGACCGTCTGTCTCAGACCGTCTGTCTCAGACCGTCTGTCTCAGACCGTCTGTCTCAGACCGTCTGCCTCAGACCGTCTGTCTCAGACCGTCTGTCTCAGAACGTCTATCTCGTCCCGTCGGTCTCAGACCGTCTGTCTCAGAACGTCTATCTCGTCCCGTCGGTCTCAGACCGTCTGTCTCAGACCGTCTGTCTCAGACCAGCTATCTCAGACCGTCTGTCTCAGACCGTCTGTCTCAGACCGTCTGTCTCAGACCGTCTGTCTTAGACCGTCTGTCTCACACCGTCTGTCTCAGACCGTCTGTCTCAGACCGTCTGTCTCAGAACGTCTATCTCGTCCCGTCGGACTCAGGCCGTCTGTCTCAGACCAGCTGTCTCAGAACGTCTGTCACAGACTGTCTGTCTCAGACCGTCTGCTCAGACCGTCTGTCTCAGACCGTCCGTCTCAGACCGTCCGTCTCAGACCGTCCGTCTCAGACCGTCCGTCTCAGACCGTCCGTCTCAGACCGTCCGTCTCAGACCGTCCGTCTCAGACCGTCCGTCTCAGACCGTCTGTCTCAGACCGTCTGTCTCAGACCGTCTGTCTCAGACCGTCTGTCTCAGAACGTCTATCTCGTCCCGTCGGTCTCAGACCGTCTGTGTCAGACCAGCTGTCTCAGACCGTCTGTCTCAGACCGTCTGCCTCAGACCGTCTGTTTCATACCGTCTGTCTCACACCGTCTGCCTCAGACCGTCTGTCTTAGACCGTCTGTCTCATACCGTCTGTCTCATACCGTCTGTCTCAGACCGTCTATCTCGTCCCGTCGGTCTTAGACCGTCTGTCTCACACCAGCTGTCTCAGACCGTCTGTCTCAGACCAGCTGTCTCAGACCGTCTGTATCAGACCGTCTATCTCGTCCCGTCTGTCTCAGAACTTCCGTCTCAGACCGTCTGATTCAGACGGTCTGTCTCAGAACTTCCGTCTCAGACCGTCTGATTCAGACGGTCTGTCTCAGAACGTCTGTCACAGACTGTCTGTCTCAGACCGTCTGTCTCAGACCGTCTGTCTCAGACCGTCTGCCTCAGACCGTCTGTCTCAGACCGTCTGTCTCAGAACGTCTATCTCGTCCCGTCGGTCTCAGACCGTCTGTCTCAGAACGTCTATCTCGTCCCGTCGGTCTCAGACCGTCTGTCTCAGAACGTCTATCTCGTCCCGTCGGTCTCAGACCGTCTGTCTCAGACCGTCTGTCTCAGACCAGCTATCTCAGACCGTCTGTCTCAGACCGTCTGTCTCAGACCGTCTGTCTTAGACCGTCTGTCTCACACCGTCTGTCTCAGACCGTCTGTCTCAGACCGTCTGTCTCAGACCGTCTGTCTCAGACCGTCTGTCTCAGACCGTCTGTCTCAGAACGTCTATCTCGGCCCGTCGGTCTCAGGCCGTCTGTCTCAGACCAGCTGTCTCAGACTGTCTGTCTCAGACCGTCTGCTCAGACCGTCTGTCTCAGACCGTCTGTCACAGACTGTCTGTCTCAGACCGTCTGTCTCAGACCGTCTGTCTGAGACCGTCTGTCTCAGACCGTCTGTCTCACACCGTCTGTCTCAGACCGTCTGTCTCAGACCGTCCGTCTCAGACCGTCCGTCTCAGACCGTCCGTCTCAGACCGTCCGTCTCAGACCGTCGGTCTCAGACCGTCTGTCTCAGACCGTCTGTCTCAGACCGTCTGTCTCAGACCGTCTGTCTCAGACCGTCTGTCTCAGACCGTCTGTCTCAGACCGTCTGTCTCAGACCGTCTGTCTCAGAACGTCTATCTCGTCCCGTCGTTCTCAGACCGTCTGTCTCAGACCAGCTGTCCCAGACCGTCTGTCTCAGACCGTCTGCCTCAGACCGTCTGTTTCATACCGTCTGTCTCACACCGTCTGCCTCAGACCGTCTGTCTTAGACCGTCTGTCTCATACCGTCTGTCTCATACCGTCTGTCTCAGACCGTCTATCTCGTCCCGTCGGTCTTAGACCGTCTGTCTCACACCAGCTGTCTCAGACTGTCTGTCTCAGACCGTCTGTCTCAGACCGTCTGTCTGAGACCGTCTGTCTCAGACCGTCTGTCTCACACCGTCTGTCTCAGGCCGTCTGTCTCAGACCGTCTGTCTCAGACCGTCTGTCTCAGACCGTCTGTCTCAGACCGGCTGTCTCAGACCGTCTGTCTCAGACCGTCTGTCTCAGACCGTCTGTCTCAGACCGTCTGTCTCAGACCGTCTGTCTCCGACCGCCTGTCTCAGACCGTCTGTCTCAGACCGTCTGTCTCAGACCGTCTGTCTCAGACCGTCTGTCTCAGACCGTCTGTCTCAGACCGTCTGTCTCAGACCGTCTGTCTCAGACCGTCTGTCTCAGACCGTCTGTCTCAGACCGTCTGTCTCAGACCGTCTGTCTCAGACCGTCTGTCTCACACCGCCTGTCTCAGACCGTCTGTCTCACACCGTCTGTCTCAGACCGTCCGTCTCAGACCGTCCGTCTCAGACCGTCCGTCTCAGACCGTCCGTCTCAGACCGTCTGTCTCAGACCGTCTGTCTCAGACCGTCTGTCTCAGACCGTCTGTCTCAGACCGTCTGTCTCAGAACGTCTATCTCGTCCCGTCGGTCTCAGACCGTCTGTCTCAGAACGTCTGTCTCCGACCGTCTGTCTCAGACCGTCTGTCTCAGACCGTCTGTCTCAGACCGTCTGCCTCAGACCGTCTGTCTCAGACCGTCTGTCTCAGAACGTCTATCTCGTCCCGTCGGTCTCAGACCGTCTGTCTCAGAACGTCTATCTCGTCCCGTCGGTCTCAGACCGTCTGTCTCAGAACGTCTATCTCGTCCCGTCGGTCTCAGACCGTCTGTCTCAGACCGTCTGTCTCAGACCAGCTATCTCAGACCGTCTGTCTCAGACCGTCTGTCTCAGACCGTCTGTCTCAGACCGTCTGTCTTAGACCGTCTGTCTCACACCGTCTGTCTCAGACCGTCTGTCTCAGACCGTCTGTCTCAGACCGTCTGTCTCAGACCGTCTGTCTCAGAACGTCTATCTCGTCCCGTCGGTCTCAGACCGTCTGTGTCAGACCAGCTGTCTCAGACCGTCTGTCTCAGACCGTCTGCCTCAGACCGTCCGTCTCAGACCGTCCGTCTCAGACCGTCTGTCTCAGACCGTCTGTCTCAGACCGTCTGTCTCAGACCGTCTGTCTCAGACCATCTGTCTCAGACCGTCTGTCTCAGAACGTCTATCTCGTCCCGTCGGTCTCAGACCGTCTGTCTCAGAACGTCTGTCTCAGACCGTCTGTCTCAGACCGTCTGTCTCAGACCGTCTGTCTCAGACCGTCTGTCTCAGACCGTCTGCCTCAGACCGTCTGTCTCAGACCGTCTGTCTCAGAACGTCTATCTCGTCCCGTCGGTCTCAGACCGTCTGTCTCAGAACGTCTATCTCGTCCCGTCGGTCTCAGACCGTCTGTCTCAGACCGTCTATCTCGTCCCGTCGGTCTCAGACCGTCTGTCTCAGACCGTCTGTCTCAGACCAGCTATCTCAGACCGTCTGTCTCAGACCGTCTGTCTCAGACCGTCTGTCTCAGACCGTCTGTCTTAGACCGTCTGTCTCACACCGTCTGTCTCAGACCGTCTGTCTCAGACGGTCTGTCTCAGAACGTCTATCTCGTCCCGTCGGTCTCAGGCCGTCTGTCTCAGACCAGCTGTCTCAGAACGTCTGTCACAGACTGTCTGTCTCAGACCGTCTGCTCAGACCGTCTGTCTCAGACCGTCTGTCACAGACTGTCTGTCTCAGACCGTCTGTCTCAGACCGTCTGTCTGAGACCGTCTGTCTCAGACCGTCTGTCTCACACCGTCTGTCTCAGACCGTCCGTCTCAGACCGTCCGTCTCAGACCGTCCGTCTCAGACCGTCCGTCTCAGACCGTCCGTCTCAGACCGTCCGTCTCAGACCGTCCGTCTCAGACCGTCCGTCTCAGACCGTCCGTCTCAGACCGTCGGTCTCAGACCGTCTGTCTCAGACCGTCTGTCTCAGACCGTCTGTCTCAGACCGTCTGTCTCAGAACGTCTATCTCGTCCCGTCGGTCTCAGATCGTCTGTGTCAGACCAGCTGTCTCAGACCGTCTGTCTCAGACCGTCTGCCTCAGACCGTCTGTTTCATACCGTCTGTCTCACACCGTCTGCCTCAGACCGTCTGTCTTAGACCGTCTGTCTCATACCGTCTGTCTCATACCGTCTGTCTCAGACCGTCTATCTCGTCCCGTCGGTCTTAGACCGTCTGTCTCACACCAGCTGTCTCAGACCGTCTGTCTCAGACCAGCTGTCTCAGACCGTCTGTATCAGACCGTCTATCTCGTCCCGTCTGTCTCAGAACTTCCGTCTCAGACCGTCTGATTCAGACGGTCTGTCTCAGAACGTCTGTCACAGACTGTCTGTTTCAGACCGTCTGTCTCAGACCGTCTGTCTGAGACCGTCTGTCTCAGACCGTCTGTCTCACACCGTCTGTCTCAGACCGTCTGTCTCAGACCGTCTGTCTCAGACCGTCTGTCTCAGACCGTCTGTCTCAGACCGTCTGTCTCAGACCGTCTGTCTCAGACCGTCTGTCTCAGACCGTCTGTCTCAGACCGGCTGTCTCAGACCGTCTGTCTCAGACCGTCTGTCTCAGACCGTCCGTCTCAGACCGTCCGTCTCAGACCGTCTGTCTCAGACCGTCTGTCTCAGACCGTCTGTCTCAGACCGTCTGTCTCAGACCGTCTGTCTCAGACCGTCTGTCTCAGACCGTCTGTCTCAGACCGTATGTCTCAGACCGTCTGTCTCAGACCGTCCGTCTCAGACCGTCTGTCTCAGAACGTCTATCTCGTCCCGTCGGTCTCAGACCGTCTGTCTCAGAACGTCTGTCTCAGACCGTCTGTCTCAGACCGTCTGTCTCAGACCGTCTGTCTCAGACCGTCTGCCTCAGACCGTCTGTCTCAGACCGTCTGTCTCAGAACGTCTATCTCGTCCCGTCGGTCTCAGACCGTCTGTCTCAGAACGTCTATCTCGTCCCGTCGGTCTCAGACCGTCTGTCTCAGAACGTCTATCTCGTCCCGTCGGTCTCAGACCGTCTGTCTCAGACCGTCTGTCTCAGACCAGCTATCTCAGACCGTCTGTCTCAGACCGTCTGTCTCAGACCGTCTGTCTTAGACCGTCTGTCTCACACCGTCTGTCTCAGACCGTCTGTCTCAGACCGTCTGTCTCAGACCGTCTGTCTCAGACCGTCTGTCTCAGACCGTCTGTCTGAGAACGTCTATCTCGTCCCGTCGGTCTCAGGCCGTCTGTCTCAGACCAGCTGTCTCAGAACGTCTGTCACAGACTGTCTGTCTCAGACCGTCTGCTCAGACCGTCTGTCTCAGACCGTCTGTCTCAGAACTTCCGTCTCAGACCGTCTGATTCAGACGGTCTGTCTCAGAACTTCCGTCTCAGACCGTCTGATTCAGACGGTCTGTCTCAGAACGTCTGTCACAGACTGTCTGTTTCAGACCGTCTGTCTCAGACCGTCTGTCTGAGACCGTCTGTCCCAGACCGTCTGTCTCAGACCGTCTGCCTCAGACCGTCCGTCTCAGACCGTCCGTCTCAGACCGTCCGTCTCAGACCGTCGGTCTCAGACCGTCTGTCTCAGACCGTCTGTCTCAGACCGTCTGTCTCAGACCAGCTATCTCAGACCGTCCGTCTCAGACCGTCCGTCTCAGACCGTCCGTCTCAGACCGTCCGTCTCAGACCGTCCGTCTCAGACCGTCGGTCTCAGACCGTCTGTCTCAGACCGTCTGTCTCAGACCGTCTGTCTCAGACCGTCTGTCTCAGAACGTCTATCTCGTCCCGTCGGTCTCAGACCGTCTGTGTCAGACCAGCTGTCTCAGACCGTCTGTCTCAGACCGTCTGCCTCAGACCGTCTGTTTCATACCGTCTGTCTCACACCGTCTGCCTCAGACCGTCTGTCTTAGACCGTCTGTCTCATACCGTCTGTCTCATACCGTCTGTCTCAGACCGTCTATCTCGTCCCGTCGGTCTTAGACCGTCTGTCTCACACCAGCTGTCTCAGACCGTCTGTCTCAGACCAGCTGTCTCAGACCGTCTGTATCAGACCGTCTATCTCGTCCCGTCTGTCTCAGAACTTCCGTCTCAGACCGTCTGATTCAGCTGTCTCAGAACGTCTGTCACAGACTGTCTGTTTCAGACCGTCTGTCTCAGACCGTCTGTCTGAGACCGTCTGTCTCAGACCGTCTGTCTCACACCGTCTGTCTCAGACCGTCTGTCTCAGACCGTCTGTCTCAGACCGTCTGTCTCAGACCGTCTGTCTCAGACCGTCTGTCTCAGACCGTCTGTCTCAGACCGTCTGTCTCAGACCGTCTGTCTCAGACCGTCTGCCTCAGACCGTCTGTTTCATACCGTCTGTCTCACACCGTCTGCCTCAGACCGTCTGTCTTAGACCGTCTGTCTCATACCGTCTGTCTCATACCGTCTGTCTCAGACCGTCTATCTCGTCCCGTCGGTCTTAGACCGTCTGTCTCACACCAGCTGTCTCAGACTGTCTGTCTCAGACCGTCTGTCTCAGACCGTCTGTCTGAGACCGTCTGTCTCAGACCGTCTGTCTCACACCGTCTGTCTCAGACCGTCTGTCTCAGACCGTCTGTCTCAGACCGGCTGTCTCAGACCGTCTGTCTCAGACCGTCTGTCTCAGACCGTCTGTCTCAGACCGTCTGTCTCCGACCGTCTGTCTCAGACCGTCTGTCTCAGACCGTCTGTCTCAGACCGTCTGTCTCAGACCGTCTGTCTCAGACCGTCTGTCTCAGACCGTCTGTCTCAGACCGTCTGTCTCAGACCGTCTGTCTCAGACCGTCTGTCTCACACCGCCTGTCTCAGACCGTCTGTCTCACACCGTCTGTCTCAGACCGTCTGTCTCAGACCGTCCGTCTCAGACCGTCCGTCTCAGACCGTCTGTCTCAGACCGTCTGTCTCAGACCGTCTGTCTCAGACCGTCTGTCTCAGACCGTCTGTCTCAGACCGTCTGTCTCAGAACGTCTATCTCGTCCCGTCGGTCTCAGACCGTCTGTCTCAGAACGTCTGTCTCCGACCGTCTGTCTCAGACCGTCCGTCTCAGACCGTCTGTCTCAGACCGTCTGTCTCAGACCGTCTGCCTCAGACCGTCTGTCTCAGACCGTCTGTCTCAGAACGTCTATCTCGTCCCGTCGGTCTCAGACCGTCTGTCTCAGAACGTCTATCTCGTCCCGTCGGTCTCAGACCGTCTGTCTCAGAACGTCTATCTCGTCCCGTCGGTCTCAGACCGTCTGTCTCAGACCGTCTGTCTCAGACCAGCTATCTCAGACCGTCTGTCTCAGACCGTCTGTCTCAGACCGTCTGTCTCAGACCGTCTGTCTCAGACCGTCTGTCTTAGACCGTCTGTCTCACACCGTCTGTCTCAGACCGTCTGTCTCAGACCGTCTGTCTCAGACCGTCTGTCTCAGAACGTCTATCTCGTCCCGTCGGTCTCAGGCCGTCTGTCTCAGACCAGCTGTCTCAGAACGTCTGTCACAGACTGTCTGTCTCAGACCGTCTGCTCAGACCGTCTGTCTCAGACCGTCTGTCACAGACTGTCTGTCTCAGACCGTCTGTCTCAGACCGTCTGTCTGAGACCGTCTGTCTCAGACCGTCTGTCTCACACCGTCTGTCTCAGACCGTCCGTCCCAGACCGTCCGTCTCAGACCGTCCGTCTCATACCGTCCGTCTCAGACCGTCCGTCTCAGACCGTCCGTCTCAGACCGTCCGTCTCAGACCGTCCGTCTCAGACCGTCTGTCTCAGACCGTCTGTCTCAGACCGTCTGTCTCAGACCGTCTGTCTCAGAACGTCTATCTCGTCCCGTCGGTCTCAGACCGTCTGTGTCAGACCAGCTGTCTCAGACCGTCTGTCTCAGACCGTCTGCCTCAGACCGTCCGTCTCAGACCGTCCGTCTCAGACCGTCTGTCTCAGACCGTCTGTCTCAGACCGTCTGTCTCAGACCGTCTGTCTCAGACCGTCTGTCTCAGACCGTCTGTCTCAGAACGTCTATCTCGTCCCGTCGGTCTCAGACCGTCTGTCTCAGAACGTCTGTCTCAGACCGTCTGTCTCAGACCGTCTGTCTCAGACCGTCTGTCTCAGACCGTCTGTCTCAGACCGTCTGCCTCAGACCGTCTGTCTCAGACCGTCTGTCTCAGAACGTCTATCTCGTCCCGTCGGTCTCAGACCGTCTGTCTCAGAACGTCTATCTCGTCCCGTCGGTCTCAGACCGTCTGTCTCAGACCGTCTATCTCGTCCCGTCGGTCTCAGACCGTCTGTCTCAGACCGTCTGTCTCAGACCAGCTATCTCAGACCGTCTGTCTCAGACCGTCTGTCTCAGACCGTCTGTCTCAGACCGTCTGTCTTAGACCGTCTGTCTCACACCGTCTGTCTCAGACCGTCTGTCTCAGACCGTCTGTCTCAGAACGTCTATCTCGTCCCGTCGGTCTCAGGCCGTCTGTCTCAGACCAGCTGTCTCAGAACGTCTGTCACAGACTGTCTGTCTCAGACCGTCTGTCACAGACTGTCTGTCTCAGACCGTCTGCTCAGACCGTCTGTCTCAGACCGTCTGTCTCAGACCGTCTGTCACAGACTGTCTGTCTCAGACCGCCTGTCTCAGACCGTCTGTCTGAGACCGTCTGTCCCAGACCGTCTGTCTCACACCGTCTGTCTCAGACCGTCTGTCTCAGACCGTCCGTCTCAGACCGTCCGTCTCAGACCGTCCGTCTCAGACCGTCCGTCTCAGACCGTCCGTCTCAGACCGTCCGTCTCAGACCGTCCGTCTCAGACCGTCCGTCTCAGACCGTCCGTCTCAGACCGTCGGTCTCAGACCGTCTGTCTCAGACCGTCTGTCTCAGACCGTCTGTCTCAGACCGTCTGTCTCAGAACGTCTATCTCGTCCCGTCGGTCTCAGACCGTCTGTGTCAGACCAGCTGTCTCAGACCGTCTGTCTCAGACCGTCTGCCTCAGACCGTCTGTTTCATACCGTCTGTCTCACACCGTCTGCCTCAGACCGTCTGTCTTAGACCGTCTGTCTCATACCGTCTGTCTCATACCGTCTGTCTCAGACCGTCTATCTCGTCCCGTCGGTCTTAGACCGTCTGTCTCACACCAGCTGTCTCAGACCGTCTGTCTCAGACCAGCTGTCTCAGACCGTCTGTATCAGACCGTCTATCTCGTCCCGTCTGTCTCAGAACTTCCGTCTCAGACCGTCTGATTCAGACGGTCTGTCTCAGAACGTCTGTCACAGACTGTCTGTTTCAGACCGTCTGTCTCAGACCGTCTGTCTGAGACCGTCTGTCTCAGACCGTCTGTCTCACACCGTCTGTCTCAGACCGTCTGTCTCAGACCGTCTGTCTCAGACCGTCTGTCTCAGACCGTCTGTCTCAGACCGTCTGTCTCAGACCGTCTGTCTCAGACCGTCTGTCTCAGACCGTCTGTCTCAGACCGTCTGTCTCAGACCGTCTGTCTCAGACCGGCTGTCTCAGACCGTCTGTCTCAGACCGTCTGTCTCAGACCGTCCGTCTCAGACCGTCCGTCTCAGACCGTCTGTCTCAGACCGTCTGTCTCAGACCGTCTGTCTCAGACCGTCTGTCTCAGACCGTCTGTCTCAGACCGTATGTCTCAGACCGTCTGTCTCAGACCGTCCGTCTCAGACCGTCTGTCTCAGAACGTCTATCTCGTCCCGTCGGTATCAGACCGTCTGTCTCAGAACGTCTGTCTCAGACCGTCTGTCTCAGACCGTCTGTCTCAGACCGTCTGTCTCAGACCGTCTGCCTCAGACCGTCTGTCTCAGACCGTCTGTCTCAGAACGTCTATCTCGTCCCGTCGGTCTCAGACCGTCTGTCTCAGAACGTCTATCTCGTCCCGTCGGTCTCAGACCGTCTGTCTCAGAACGTCTATCTCGTCCCGTCGGTCTCAGACCGTCTGTCTCAGACCGTCTGTCTCAGACCAGCTATCTCAGACCGTCTGTCTCAGACCGTCTGTCTCAGACCGTCTGTCTTAGACCGTCTGTCTCACACCGTCTGTCTCAGACCGTCTGTCTCAGACCGTCTGTCTCCGACCGTCTGTCTCAGACCGTCTGTCTCAGACCGTCTGTCTCAGACCGTCTGTCTCAGACCGTCTGTCTCAGACCGTCTGTCTCAGACCGTCTGTCTCAGACCGTCTGTCTCAGACCGTCTGTCTCAGACCGTCTGTCTCACACCGCCTGTCTCAGACCGTCTGTCTCACACCGTCTGTCTCAGACCGTCTGTCTCAGACCGTCCGTCTCAGACCGTCCGTCTCAGACCGTCTGTCTCAGACCGTCTGTCTCAGACCGTCTGTCTCAGACCGTCTGTCTCAGACCGTCTGTCTCAGACCGTCTGTCTCAGAACGTCTATCTCGTCCCGTCGGTCTCAGACCGTCTGTCTCAGAACGTCTGTCTCCGACCGTCTGTCTCAGACCGTCCGTCTCAGACCGTCTGTCTCAGACCGTCTGTCTCAGACCGTCTGCCTCAGACCGTCTGTCTCAGACCGTCTGTCTCAGAACGTCTATCTCGTCCCGTCGGTCTCAGACCGTCTGTCTCAGAACGTCTATCTCGTCCCGTCGGTCTCAGACCGTCTGTCTCAGAACGTCTATCTCGTCCCGTCGGTCTCAGACCGTCTGTCTCAGACCGTCTGTCTCAGACCAGCTATCTCAGACCGTCTGTCTCAGACCGTCTGTCTCAGACCGTCTGTCTCAGACCGTCTGTCTTAGACCGTCTGTCTCACACCGTCTGTCTCAGACCGTCTGTCTCAGACCGTCTGTCTCAGACCGTCTGTCTCAGAACGTCTATCTCGTCCCGTCGGTCTCAGACCGTCTGTCTCAGAACGTCTATCTCGTCCCGTCGGTCTCAGACCGTCTGTCTCAGACCGTCTATCTCGTCCCGTCGGTCTCAGACCGTCTGTCTCAGACCGTCTGTCTCAGACCAGCTATCTCAGACCGTCTGTCTCAGACCGTCTGTCTCAGACCGTCTGTCTCAGACCGTCTGTCTTAGACCGTCTGTCTCACACCGTCTGTCTCAGACCGTCTGTCTCAGACCGTCTGTCTCAGAACGTCTATCTCGTCCCGTCGGTCTCAGGCCGTCTGTCTCAGACCAGCTGTCTCAGAACGTCTGTCACAGACTGTCTGTCTCAGACCGTCTGTCACAGACTGTCTGTCTCAGACCGTCTGCTCAGACCGTCTGTCTCAGACCGTCTGTCACAGACTGTCTGTCTCAGACCGCCTGTCTCAGACCGTCTGTCTGAGACCGTCTGTCCCAGACCGTCTGTCTCACACCGTCTGTCTCAGACCGTCTGTCTCAGACCGTCCGTCTCAGACCGTCCGTCTCAGACCGTCCGTCTCAGACCGTCCGTCTCAGACCGTCCGTCTCAGACCGTCCGTCTCAGACCGTCCGTCTCAGACCGTCCGTCTCAGACCGTCGGTCTCAGACCGTCTGTCTCAGACCGTCTGTCTCAGACCGTCTGTCTCAGACCGTCTGTCTCAGAACGTCTATCTCGTCCCGTCGGTCTCAGACCGTCTGTGTCAGACCAGCTGTCTCAGACCGTCTGTCTCAGACCGTCTGCCTCAGACCGTCTGTTTCATACCGTCTGTCTCACACCGTCTGCCTCAGACCGTCTGTCTTAGACCGTCTGTCTCATACCGTCTGTCTCATACCGTCTGTCTCAGACCGTCTATCTCGTCCCGTCGGTCTTAGACCGTCTGTCTCACACCAGCTGTCTCAGACCGTCTGTCTCAGACCAGCTGTCTCAGACCGTCTGTATCAGACCGTCTATCTCGTCCCGTCTGTCTCAGAACTTCCGTCTCAGACCGTCTGATTCAGACGGTCTGTCTCAGAACGTCTGTCACAGACTGTCTGTTTCAGACCGTCTGTCTCAGACCGTCTGTCTGAGACCGTCTGTCTCAGACCGTCTGTCTCACACCGTCTGTCTCAGACCGTCTGTCTCAGACCGTCTGTCTCAGACCGTCTGTCTCAGACCGTCTGTCTCAGACCGTCTGTCTCAGACCGTCTGTCTCAGACCGTCTGTCTCAGACCGTCTGTCTCAGACCGTCTGTCTCAGACCGTCTGTCTCAGACCGTCTGTCTCAGACCGGCTGTCTCAGACCGTCTGTCTCAGACCGTCTGTCTCAGACCGTCCGTCTCAGACCGTCCGTCTCAGACCGTCTGTCTCAGACCGTCTGTCTCAGACCGTCTGTCTCAGACCGTCTGTCTCAGACCGTCTGTCTCAGACCGTATGTCTCAGACCGTCTGTCTCAGACCGTCCGTCTCAGACCGTCTGTCTCAGAACGTCTATCTCGTCCCGTCGGTATCAGACCGTCTGTCTCAGAACGTCTGTCTCAGACCGTCTGTCTCAGACCGTCTGTCTCAGACCGTCTGTCTCAGACCGTCTGCCTCAGACCGTCTGTCTCAGACCGTCTGTCTCAGAACGTCTATCTCGTCCCGTCGGTCTCAGACCGTCTGTCTCAGAACGTCTATCTCGTCCCGTCGGTCTCAGACCGTCTGTCTCAGAACGTCTATCTCGTCCCGTCGGTCTCAGACCGTCTGTCTCAGACCGTCTGTCTCAGACCAGCTATCTCAGACCGTCTGTCTCAGACCGTCTGTCTCAGACCGTCTGTCTTAGACCGTCTGTCTCACACCGTCTGTCTCAGACCGTCTGTCTCAGACCGTCTGTCTCAGACCGTCTGTCTCAGACCGTCTGTCTCAGACCGTCTGTCTCAGACCGTCTGTCTCAGACCGTCTGTCTCAGACCGTCTGTCTCAGACCGTCTGTCTCAGACCGTCTGTCTCAGACCGTCTGTCTCAGACCGTCTGTCTCAGACCGTCTGTCTCAGACCGTCTGTCTCACACCGCCTGTCTCAGACCGTCTGTCTCACACCGTCTGTCTCAGACCGTCTGTCTCAGACCGTCCGTCTCAGACCGTCCGTCTCAGACCGTCTGTCTCAGACCGTCTGTCTCAGACCGTCTGTCTCAGACCGTCTGTCTCAGACCGTCTGTCTCAGACCGTCTGTCTCAGAACGTCTATCTCGTCCCGTCGGTCTCAGACCGTCTGTCTCAGAACGTCTGTCTCCGACCGTCTGTCTCAGACCGTCCGTCTCAGACCGTCTGTCTCAGACCGTCTGTCTCAGACCGTCTGCCTCAGACCGTCTGTCTCAGACCGTCTGTCTCAGAACGTCTATCTCGTCCCGTCGGTCTCAGACCGTCTGTCTCAGAACGTCTATCTCGTCCCGTCGGTCTCAGACCGTCTGTCTCAGAACGTCTATCTCGTCCCGTCGGTCTCAGACCGTCTGTCTCAGACCGTCTGTCTCAGACCAGCTATCTCAGACCGTCTGTCTCAGACCGTCTGTCTCAGACCGTCTGTCTCAGACCGTCTGTCTTAGACCGTCTGTCTCACACCGTCTGTCTCAGACCGTCTGTCTCAGACCGTCTGTCTCAGACCGTCTGTCTCAGAACGTCTATCTCGTCCCGTCGGTCTCAGGCCGTCTGTCTCAGACCAGCTGTCTCAGAACGTCTGTCACAGACTGTCTGTCTCAGACCGTCTGCTCAGACCGTCTGTCTCAGACCGTCTGTCACAGACTGTCTGTCTCAGACCGTCTGTCTCAGACCGTCTGTCTGAGACCGTCTGTCTCAGACCGTCTGTCTCACACCGTCTGTCTCAGACCGTCCGTCCCAGACCGTCCGTCTCAGACCGTCCGTCTCATACCGTCCGTCTCAGACCGTCCGTCTCAGACCGTCCGTCTCAGACCGTCCGTCTCAGACCGTCCGTCTCAGACCGTCTGTCTCAGACCGTCTGTCTCAGACCGTCTGTCTCAGACCGTCTGTCTCAGAACGTCTATCTCGTCCCGTCGGTCTCAGACCGTCTGTGTCAGACCAGCTGTCTCAGACCGTCTGTCTCAGACCGTCTGCCTCAGACCGTCCGTCTCAGACCGTCCGTCTCAGACCGTCCGTCTCAGACCGTCTGTCTCAGACCGTCTGTCTCAGACCGTCTGTCTCAGACCGTCTGTCTCAGACCGTCTGTCTCAGACCGTCTGTCTCAGAACGTCTATCTCGTCCCGTCGGTCTCAGACCGTCTGTCTCAGAACGTCTGTCTCAGACCGTCTGTCTCAGACCGTCTGTCTCAGACCGTCTGTCTCAGACCGTCTGTCTCAGACCGTCTGCCTCAGACCGTCTGTCTCAGACCGTCTGTCTCAGAACGTCTATCTCGTCCCGTCGGTCTCAGACCGTCTGTCTCAGAACGTCTATCTCGTCCCGTCGGTCTCAGACCGTCTGTCTCAGACCGTCTATCTCGTCCCGTCGGTCTCAGACCGTCTGTCTCAGACCGTCTGTCTCAGACCAGCTATCTCAGACCGTCTGTCTCAGACCGTCTGTCTCAGACCGTCTGTCTCAGACCGTCTGTCTTAGACCGTCTGTCTCACACCGTCTGTCTCAGACCGTCTGTCTCAGACCGTCTGTCTCAGAACGTCTATCTCGTCCCGTCGGTCTCAGGCCGTCTGTCTCAGACCAGCTGTCTCAGAACGTCTGTCACAGACTGTCTGTCTCGGACCGTCTGTCACAGACTGTCTGTCTCAGACCGTCTGCTCAGACCGTCTGTCTCAGACCGTCTGTCACAGACCGTCTGTCTCAGACCGCCTGTCTCAGACCGTCTGTCTGAGACCGTCTGTCCCAGACCGTCTGTCTCACACCGTCTGTCTCAGACCGTCTGTCTCAGACCGTCCGTCTCAGACCGTCCGTCTCAGACCGTCCGTCTCAGACCGTCCGTCTCAGACCGTCCGTCTCAGACCGTCCGTCTCAGACCGTCCGTCTCAGACCGTCCGTCTCAGACCGTCCGTCTCAGACCGTCCGTCTCAGACCGTCGGTCTCAGACCGTCTGTCTCAGACCGTCTGTCTCAGACCGTCTGTCTCAGACCGTCTGTCTCAGACCGTCTGTCTCAGAACGTCTATCTCGTCCCGTCGGTCTCAGACCGTCTGTGTCAGACCAGCTGTCTCAGACCGTCTCTCTCAGACCGTCTGCCTCAGACCGTCTGTTTCATACCGTCTGTCTCACACCGTCTGCCTCAGACCGTCTGTCTTAGACCGTCTGTCTCATACCGTCTGTCTCATACCGTCTGTCTCAGACCGTCTATCTCGTCCCGTCGGTCTTAGACCGTCTGTCTCACACCAGCTGTCTCAGACCGTCTGTCTCAGACCAGCTGTCTCAGACCGTCTGTATCAGACCGTCTATCTCGTCCCGTCTGTCTCAGAACTTCCGTCTCAGACCGTCTGATTCAGACGGTCTGTCTCAGAACGTCTGTCACAGACTGTCTGTTTCAGACCGTCTGTCTCAGACCGTCTGTCTGAGACCGTCTGTCTCAGACCGTCTGTCTCACACCGTCTGTCTCAGACCGTCTGTCTCAGACCGTCTGTCTCAGACCGTCTGTCTCAGACCGTCTGTCTCAGACCGTCTGTCTCAGACCGTCTGTCTCAGACCGTCTGTCTCAGACCGTCTGTCTCAGACCGTCTGTCTCAGACCGGCTGTCTCAGACCGTCTGTCTCAGACCGTCTGTCTCAGACCGTCCGTCTCAGACCGTCCGTCTCAGACCGTCTGTCTCAGACCGTCTGTCTCAGACCGTCTGTCTCAGACCGTCTGTCTCAGACCGTCTGTCTCAGACCGTGTGTCTCAGACCGTCTGTCTCAGACCGTCCGTCTCAGACCGTCTGTCTCAGAACGTCTATCTCGTCCCGTCGGTATCAGACCGTCTGTCTCAGAACGTCTGTCTCAGACCGTCTGTCTCAGACCGTCTGTCTCAGACCGTCTGTCTCAGACCGTCTGCCTCAGACCGTCTGTCTCAGACCGTCTGTCTCAGAACGTCTATCTCGTCCCGTCGGTCTCAGACCGTCTGTCTCAGAACGTCTATCTCGTCCCGTCGGTCTCAGACCGTCTGTCTCAGAACGTCTATCTCGTCCCGTCGGTCTCAGACCGTCTGTCTCAGACCGTCTGTCTCAGACCGTCTGTCTCAGACCAGCTATCTCAGACCGTCTGTCTCAGACCGTCTGTCTCAGACCGTCTGTCTTAGACCGTCTGTCTCACACCGTCTGTCTCAGACCGTCTGTCTCAGACCGTCTGTCTCAGACCGTCTGTCTCAGACCGTCTGTCTCAGACCGTCTGTCTCAGACCGTCTGTCTCAGACCGTCTGTCTCAGACCGTCTGTCTCACACCGTCTGTCTCAGACCGTCTGTCTCAGACCGTCTGTCTCAGACCGTCTGTCTCAGACCGTCTGTCTCAGACCGTCTGTCTCAGACCGTCTGTCTCAGACCGTCTGTCTCAGAACGTCTATCTCGTCCCGTCGGTCTCAGACCGTCTGTCTCAGAACGTCTATCTCGTCCCGTCGGTCTCAGACCGTCTGTCTCAGAACGTCTATCTCGTCCCGTCGGTCTCAGGCCGTCTGTCTCAGACCAGCTGTCTCAGAACGTCTGTCACAGACTGTCTGTCTCAGACCGTCTGCTCAGACCGTCTGTCTCAGACCGTCTGTCTCAGAACTTCCGTCTCAGACCGTCTGATTCAGACGGTCTGTCTCAGAACTTCCGTCTCAGACCGTCTGATTCAGACGGTCTGTCTCAGAACGTCTGTCACAGACTGTCTGTTTCAGACCGTCTGTCTCAGACCGTCTGTCTGAGACCGTCTGTCTCAGACCGTCTGTCTCACACCGTCTGTCTCAGACCGTCTGTCTCACACCGTCTGTCTCAGACCGTCTGTCTCAGACCGTCTGTCTCAGACCGTCTGTCTCAGACCGTCTGTCTCAGACCGGCTGTCTCAGACCGTCTGTCTCAGACCGTCTGTCTCAGACCGTCTGTCTCAGACCGTCTGTCTCCGACCGTCTGTCTCAGACCGTCTGTCTCAGACCGTCTGTCTCAGACCGTCTGTCTCAGACCGTCTGTCTCAGACCGTCTGTCTCAGACCGTCTGTCTCAGACCGTCTGTCTCAGACCGTCTGTCTCAGACCGTCTGTCTCAGACCGTCTGTCTCACACCGCCTGTCTCAGACCGTCTGTCTCACACCGTCTGTCTCAGACCGTCTGTCTCAGACCGTCCGTCTCAGACCGTCCGTCTCAGACCGTCTGTCTCAGACCGTCTGTCTCAGACCGTCTGTCTCAGACCGTCTGTCTCAGACCGTCTGTCTCAGACCGTCTGTCTCAGACCGTCTGTCTCAGAACGTCTATCTCGTCCCGTCGGTCTCAGACCGTCTGTCTCAGAACGTCTGTCTCCGACCGTCTGTCTCAGACCGTCTGTCTCAGACCGTCTGTCTCAGACCGTCTGTCTCAGACCGTCTGCCTCAGACCGTCTGTCTCAGACCGTCTGTCTCAGAACGTCTATCTCGTCCCGTCGGTCTCAGACCGTCTGTCTCAGAACGTCTGTCTCCGACCGTCTGTCTCAGACCGTCTGTCTCAGACCGTCTGTCTCAGACCGTCTGTCTCATACCGTCTGTCTCATACCGTCTGTCTCAGACCGTCTATCTCGTCCCGTCGGTCTTAGACCGTCTGTCTCACACCAGCTGTCTCAGACCGTCTGTCTCAGACCAGCTGTCTCAGACCGTCTGTATCAGACCGTCTATCTCGTCCCGTCTGTCTCAGAACTTCCGTCTCAGACCGTCTGATTCAGACGGTCTGTCTCAGAACGTCTGTCACAGACTGTCTGTTTCAGACCGTCTGTCTCAGACCGTCTGTCTGAGACCGTCTGTCTCAGACCGTCTGTCTCACACCGTCTGTCTCAGACCGTCTGTCTCAGACCGTCTGTCTCAGACCGTCTGTCTCAGACCGTCTGTCTCAGACCGTCTGTCTCAGACCGTCTGTCTCAGACCGTCTGTCTCAGACCGTCTGTCTCAGACCGTCTGTCTCAGACCGTCTGTCTCAGACCGGCTGTCTCAGACCGTCTGTCTCAGACCGTCTGTCTCAGACCGTCCGTCTCAGACCGTCCGTCTCAGACCGTCTGTCTCAGACCGTCTGTCTCAGACCGTCTGTCTCAGACCGTCTGTCTCAGACCGTCTGTCTCAGACCGTATGTCTCAGACCGTCTGTCTCAGACCGTCCGTCTCAGACCGTCTGTCTCAGAACGTCTATCTCGTCCCGTCGGTATCAGACCGTCTGTCTCAGAACGTCTGTCTCAGACCGTCTGTCTCAGACCGTCTGTCTCAGACCGTCTGTCTCAGACCGTCTGCCTCAGACCGTCTGTCTCAGACCGTCTGTCTCAGAACGTCTATCTCGTCCCGTCGGTCTCAGACCGTCTGTCTCAGAACGTCTATCTCGTCCCGTCGGTCTCAGAACGTCTATCTCGTCCCGTCGGTCTCAGACCGTCTGTCTCAGACCGTCTGTCTCAGACCAGCTATCTCAGACCGTCTGTCTCAGACCGTCTGTCTCAGACCGTCTGTCTTAGACCGTCTGTCTCACACCGTCTGTCTCAGACCGTCTGTCTCAGACCGTCTGTCTCAGACCGTCTGTCTCAGACCGTCTGTCTCAGACCGTCTGTCTCAGACCGTCTGTCTCAGACCGTCTGTCTCACACCGTCTGTCTCAGACCGTCTGTCTCAGACCGCCTGTCTCAGACCGTCTGTCTCAGACCGTCTGTCTCAGACCGTCTGTCTCAGACCGTCTGTCTCAGACCGTCTGTCTCAGAACGTCTATCTCGTCCCGTCGGTCTCAGACCGTCTGTCTCAGAACGTCTATCTCGTCCCGTCGGTCTCAGACCGTCTGTCTCAGAACGTCTATCTCGTCCCGTCGGTCTCAGGCCGTCTGTCTCAGACCAGCTGTCTCAGAACGTCTGTCACAGACTGTCTGTCTCAGACCGTCTGCTCAGACCGTCTGTCTCAGACCGTCTGTCTCAGAACTTCCGTCTCAGACCGTCTGATTCAGACGGTCTGTCTCAGAACTTCCGTCTCAGACCGTCTGATTCAGACGGTCTGTCTCAGAACGTCTGTCACAGACTGTCTGTTTCAGACCGTCTGTCTCAGACCGTCTGTCTGAGACCGTCTGTCTCAGACCGTCTGTCTCACACCGTCTGTCTCAGACCGTCTGTCTCAGACCGTCTGTCTCAGACCGTCTGTCTCAGACCGTCTGTCTCAGACCGTCTGTCTCAGACCGTCTGTCTCAGACCGTCTGTCTCAGACCGTCTGTCTCAGACCGTCTGTCTCAGACCGTCCGTCTCAGACCGTCCGTCTCAGACCGTCTGTCTCAGACCGTCTGTCTCAGACCGTCTGTCTCAGACCGTCTGTCTCAGACCGTCTGTCTCAGACCGTCTGTCTCAGACCGTATGTCTCAGACCGTCTGTCTCAGACCGTCCGTCTCAGACCGTCTGTCTCAGAACGTCTATCTCGTCCCGTCTGTCTCAGACCGTCTGTCTCAGAACGTCTATCTCGTCCCGTCGGTCTCAGACCGTCTGTCTCAGAACGTCTGTCTCAGACCGTCTGTCTCAGACCGTCTGTCTCAGACCGTCTGCCTCAGACCGTCTGTCTCAGACCGTCTGTCTCAGAACGTCTATCTCGTCCCGTCGGTCTCAGACCGTCTGTCTCAGAACGTCTATCTCGTCCCGTCGGTCTCAGACCGTCTGTCTCAGAACGTCTATCTCGTCCCGTCGGTCTCAGACCGTCTGTCTCAGACCGTCTGTCTCAGACCAGCTATCTCAGACCGTCTGTCTCAGACCGTCTGTCTCAGACCGTCTGTCTTAGACCGTCTGTCTCACACCGTCTGTCTCAGACCGTCTGTCTCAGACCGTCTGTCTCAGACCGTCTGTCTCAGACCGTCTGTCTCAGACCGTCTGTCTCAGACCGTCTGTCTGAGAACGTCTATCTCGTCCCGTCGGTCTCAGGCCGTCTGTCTCAGACCAGCTGTCTCAGAACGTCTGTCACAGACTGTCTGTCTCAGACCGTCTGCTCAGACCGTCTGTCTCAGACCGTCTGTCTCAGAACTTCCGTCTCAGACCGTCTGATTCAGACGGTCTGTCTCAGAACTTCCGTCTCAGACCGTCTGATTCAGACGGTCTGTCTCAGAACGTCTGTCACAGACTGTCTGTTTCAGACCGTCTGTCTCAGACCGTCTGTCTGAGACCGTCTGTCCCAGACCGTCTGTCTCAGACCGTCTGCCTCAGACCGTCTGTTTCATACCGTCTGTCTCACACCGTCTGCCTCAGACCGTCTGTCTTAGACCGTCTGTCTCATACCGTCTGTCTCATACCGTCTGTCTCAGACCGTCTATCTCGTCCCGTCGGTCTTAGACCGTCTGTCTCACACCAGCTGTCTCAGACTGTCTGTCTCAGACCGTCTGTCTCAGACCGTCTGTCTGAGACCGTCTGTCTCAGACCGTCTGTCTCACACCGTCTGTCTCAGACCGTCTGTCTCAGACCGTCTGTCTCAGACCGTCTGTCTCAGACCGTCTGTCTCAGACCGGCTGTCTCAGACCGTCTGTCTCAGACCGTCTGTCTCAGACCGTCTGTCTCAGACCGTCTGTCTCCGACCGTCTGTCTCAGACCGTCTGTCTCAGACCGTCTGTCTCAGACCGTCTGTCTCAGACCGTCTGTCTCAGACCGTCTGTCTCAGACCGTCTGTCTCAGACCGTCTGTCTCAGACCGTCTGTCTCAGACCGTCTGTCTCACACCGCCTGTCTCAGACCGTCTGTCTCACACCGTCTGTCTCAGACCGTCTGTCTCAGACCGTCCGTCTCAGACCGTCCGTCTCAGACCGTCTGTCTCAGACCGTCTGTCTCAGACCGTCTGTCTCAGACCGTCTGTCTCAGACCGTCTGTCTCAGACCGTCTGTCTCAGACCGTCTGTCTCAGAACGTCTATCTCGTCCCGTCGGTCTCAGACCGTCTGTCTCAGAACGTCTGTCTCCGACCGTCTGTCTCAGACCGTCTGTCTCAGACCGTCTGTCTCAGACCGTCTGTCTCAGACCGTCTGCCTCAGACCGTCTGTCTCAGACCGTCTGTCTCAGAACGTCTATCTCGTCCCGTCGGTCTCAGACCGTCTGTCTCAGAACGTCTATCTCGTCCCGTCGGTCTCAGACCGTCTGTCTCAGACCGTCCGTCTCAGACCGTCCGTCTCAGGCCGTCTGTCTCAGACCAGCTGTCTCAGAACGTCTGTCACAGACTGTCTGTCTCAGACCGTCTGCTCAGACCGTCTGTCTCAGACCGTCTGTCACAGACTGTCTGTCTCAGACCGTCTGTCTCAGACCGTCTGTCTCAGACCGTCTGTCTCACACCGTCTGTCTCAGACCGTCCTTCCCAGACCGTCCGTCTCAGACCGTCCGTCTCATACCGTCCGTCTCAGACCGTCCGTCTCAGACCGTCCGTCTCAGACCGTCCGTCTCAGACCGTCCGTCTCAGACCGTCCGTCTCAGACCGTCTGTCTCAGACCGTCTGTCTGAGACCGTCTGTCTCAGACCGTCTGTCTCACACCGTCGGTCTCAGACCGTCTGTCTCAGACCGTCCGTCTCAGACCGTCTGTCTTAGACCGTCTGTCTCACACCGTCTGTCTCAGAACGTCTATCTCGTCCCGTCGGTCTCAGACCGTCTGTCTCAGACCGTCTGTCTCAGACCGTCTGTCTCAGAACGTCTATCTCGTCCCGTCGGTCTCAGGCCGTCTGTCTCAGACCAGCTGTCTCAGAACGTCTGTCACAGACTGTCTGTCTCAGACCGTCTGCTCAGACCGTCTGTCTCAGACCGTCTGTCACAGACTGTCTGTCTCAGACCGTCTGTCTCAGACCGTCTGTCTGAGACCGTCTGTCTCAGACCGTCTGTCTCACACCGTCGGTCTCAGACCGTCTGTCTCAGACCGTCCGTCTCAGACCGTCTGTCTTAGACCGTCTGTCTCACACCGTCTGTCTCAGACCGTCTGTCTCAGACCGTCTGTCTCAGACCGTCTGTCTCAGACCGGCTGTCTCAGACCGTCTGTCTCAGACCGTCTGTCTCAGACCGTCCGTCTCAGACCGTCCGTCTCAGACCGTCTGTCTCAGACCGTCTGTCTCAGACCGTCTGTCTCAGACCGTCTGTCTCAGACCGTCTGTCTCAGACCGTATGTCTCAGACCGTCTGTCTCAGACCGTCCGTCTCAGACCGTCTGTCTCAGAACGTCTATCTCGTCCCGTCGGTCTCAGACCGTCTGTCTCAGAACGTCTGTCTCAGACCGTCTGTCTCAGACCGTCTGTCTCAGACCGTCTGCCTCAGACCGTCTGTCTCAGACCGTCTGTCTCAGAACGTCTATCTCGTCCCGTCGGTCTCAGACCGTCTGTCTCAGAACGTCTATCTCGTCCCGTCGGTCTCAGACCGTCTGTCTCAGACCGTCTGTCTCAGACCGTCTGTCTCAGAACGTCTATCTCGTCCCGTCGGTCTCAGGCCGTCTGTCTCAGACCAGCTGTCTCAGAACGTCTGTCACAGACTGTCTGTCTCAGACCGTCTGCTCAGACCGTCTGTCTCAGACCGTCTGTCACAGACTGTCTGTCTCAGACCGTCTGTCTCAGACCGTCTGTCTGAGACCGTCTGTCTCAGACCGTCTGTCTCACACCGTCGGTCTCAGACCGTCTGTCTCAGACCGTCCGTCTCAGACCGTCTGTCTTAGACCGTCTGTCTCACACCGTCTGTCTCAGACCGTCTGTCTCAGACCGTCTGTCTCAGACCGTCTGTCTCAGAACGTCTATCTCGTCCCGTCGGTCTCAGGCCGTCTGTCTCAGACCAGCTGTCTCAGAACGTCTGTCACAGACTGTCTGTCTCAGACCGTCTGTCTCACACCGTCGGTCTCAGACCGTCTGTCTCAGACCGTCCGTCTCAGACCGTCCGTCTCAGACCGTCCGTCTCAGACCGTCCGTCTCAGACCGTCTGTCTCACACCGTCTGCCTCAGACCGTCTGTCTTAGACCGTCTGTCTCATACCGTCTGTCTCATACCGTCTGTCTCAGACCGTCTATCTCGTCCCGTCGGTCTTAGACCGTCTGTCTCACACCAGCTGTCTCAGACCGTCTGTCTCAGACCAGCTGTCTCAGACCGTCTGTCTCAGACCGTCTATCTCGTCCCGTCTGTCTCAGAACTTCCGTCTCAGACCGTCTGATTCAGACGGTCTGTCTCAGAACTTCCGTCTCAGACCGTCTGATTCAGACGGTCTGTCTCAGAACGTCTGTCACAGACTGTCTGTCTCAGACCGTCTGTCTCAGACCGTCTGTCTGAGACCGTCTGTCTCACACCGTCTGTCTCAGACCGCCTGTCTCAGACCGTCTGTCTCAGACCGTCTGTCTCAGAGCGTCTGTCTCAGACCGTCTGTCTCAGACCGGCTGTCTCAGACCGTCTGTCTCAGACCGTCTGTCTCAGACCGTCTGTCTCAGACCGTCTGTCTCAGACCGTCTGTCTCAGACCGTCTGTCTCAGACCGTCTGTCTCAGACCGTCTGTCTCAGACCGTCTGTCTCAGACCGTCTGTCTCAGACCGTCTGTCTCAGACCGTCTGTCTCAGACCGTCTGTCTCAGACCGTCTGTCTGAGACCGTCTGTCTCAGACCGTCTGTCTCAGACCGTCTGTCTCAGACCGTCTATCTCGTCCCGTCTGTCTCAGAACGTCTATCTCGTCCCGTCGGTCTCACACCGTCTGTCTCAGACCAGCTGTCTCAGACCGTCTGTCTCAGACCGTCTGCCTCAGACCGTCTGTTTCATACCGTCTGTCTCACACCGTCTGTCTCAGACCGTCTGTCTTAGACCGTCTGTCTCATACCGTCTGTCTCATACCGTCTGTCTCAGACCGTCTATCTCGTCCCGTCGGTCTTAGACCGTCTGTCTCAGACCAGCTGTCTCAGGCCGTCTGTCTCAGACCGTCTATCTCGTCCCGTCTGTCTCAGAACTTCCGTCTCAGACCGTCTGATTCAGACGGTCTGTGTCAGAACTTCCGTCTCAGACCGTCTGATTCAGACCGTCTGATTCAGACGGTCTGTCTCAGAACGTCTGTCACAGACTGTCTGTCTCAGACCGTCTGTCTCAGACCGTCTGTCTGAGACCGTCTGTCTCAGACCGTCTGTCTCACACCGTCTGTCTCAGACCGTCCGTCTCAGACCGTCCGTCTCAGACCGTCCGTCTCAGACCGTCCGTCTCAGACCGTCCGTCTCAGACCGTCTGTCTCAGACCGTCTGTCTCAGACCGTCTGTCTCAGACCGTCTGTCTCAGACCGTCTGTCTCAGAACGTCTATCTCGTCCCGTCGGTCTCAGACCGTCTGTCTCAGACCGTCTGTCTCAGGCCGTCTGCCTCAGACCGTCTGTCTCAGACCGTCTGTCTCAGAACGTCTATCTCGTCCCGTCGGTCGCAGACCGTCTGTCTCAGAACGTCTATCTCGTCCCGTCGGTCTCAGACCGTCTGTCTCAGACCAGCTATCTCAGACCGTCTGTCTCAGACCGTCTGTCTCAGACCGTCTGTCTTAGACCGTCTGTCTCACACCGTCTGTCTCAGACCGTCTGTCTCACACCGCCTGTCTCAGACCGTCTGTCTCACACCGTCTGTCTCAGACCGTCTGTCTCAGACCGTCCGTCTCAGACCGTCCGTCTCAGACCGTCTGTCTCAGACCGTCTGTCTCAGACCGTCTGTCTCAGACCGTCTGTCTCAGACCGTCTGTCTCAGACCGTCTGTCTCAGACCGTCTGTCTCAGACCGTCTGTCTCAGACCGTCTGTCTCAGAACGTCTATCTCGTCCCGTCGGTCTCAGACCGTCTGTCTCAGAACGTCTGTCTCCGACCGTCTGTCTCAGACCGTCTGTCTCAGACCGTCTGTCTCAGACCGTCTGTCTCAGACCGTCTGCCTCAGACCGTCTGTCTCAGACCGTCTGTCTCAGAACGTCTATCTCGTCCCGTCGGTCTCAGACCGTCTGTCTCAGACCGTCTGTCTCAGACCGTCTGTCTCAGAACGTCTATCTCGTCCCGTCGGTCTCAGGCCGTCTGTCTCAGACCAGCTGTCTCAGAACGTCTGTCACAGACTGTCTGTCTCAGACCGTCTGCTCAGACCGTCTGTCTCAGACCGTCTGTCACAGACTGTCTGTCTCAGACCGTCTGTCTCAGACCGTCTGTCTGAGACCGTCTGTCTCAGACCGTCTGTCTCACACCGTCGGTCTCAGACCGTCTGTCTCAGACCGTCCGTCTCAGACCGTCTGTCTTAGACCGTCTGTCTCACACCGTCTGTCTCAGACCGTCTGTCTCAGACCGTCTGTCTCAGACCGTCTGTCTCAGAACGTCTATCTCGTCCCGTCGGTCTCAGGCCGTCTGTCTCAGACCAGCTGTCTCAGAACGTCTGTCACAGACTGTCTGTCTCAGACCGTCTGTCTCACACCGTCGGTCTCAGACCGTCTGTCTCAGACCGTCCGTCTCAGACCGTCCGTCTCAGACCGTCCGTCTCAGACCGTCCGTCTCAGACCGTCTGTCTCACACCGTCTGCCTCAGACCGTCTGTCTTAGACCGTCTGTCTCATACCGTCTGTCTCATACCGTCTGTCTCAGACCGTCTATCTCGTCCCGTCGGTCTTAGACCGTCTGTCTCACACCAGCTGTCTCAGACCGTCTGTCTCAGACCAGCTGTCTCAGACCGTCTGTCTCAGACCGTCTATCTCGTCCCGTCTGTCTCAGAACTTCCGTCTCAGACCGTCTGATTCAGACGGTCTGTCTCAGAACTTCCGTCTCAGACCGTCTGATTCAGACGGTCTGTCTCAGAACGTCTGTCACAGACTGTCTGTCTCAGACCGTCTGTCTCAGACCGTCTGTCTGAGACCGTCTGTCTCACACCGTCTGTCTCAGACCGCCTGTCTCAGACCGTCTGTCTCAGACCGTCTGTCTCAGAGCGTCTGTCTCAGACCGTCTGTCTCAGACCGGCTGTCTCAGACCGTCTGTCTCAGACCGTCTGTCTCAGACCGTCTGTCTCAGACCGTCTGTCTCAGACCGTCTGTCTCAGACCGTCTGTCTCAGACCGTCTGTCTCAGACCGTCTGTCTCAGACCGTCTGTCTCAGACCGTCTGTCTCAGACCGTCTGTCTCAGACCGTCTGTCTCAGACCGTCTGTCTCAGACCGTCTGTCTGAGACCGTCTGTCTCAGACCGTCTGTCTCAGACCGTCTGTCTCAGACCGTCTATCTCGTCCCGTCTGTCTCAGAACGTCTATCTCGTCCCGTCGGTCTCACACCGTCTGTCTCAGACCAGCTGTCTCAGACCGTCTGTCTCAGACCGTCTGCCTCAGACCGTCTGTTTCATACCGTCTGTCTCACACCGTCTGTCTCAGACCGTCTGTCTTAGACCGTCTGTCTCATACCGTCTGTCTCATACCGTCTGTCTCAGACCGTCTATCTCGTCCCGTCGGTCTTAGACCGTCTGTCTCAGACCAGCTGTCTCAGGCCGTCTGTCTCAGACCGTCTATCTCGTCCCGTCTGTCTCAGAACTTCCGTCTCAGACCGTCTGATTCAGACGGTCTGTGTCAGAACTTCCGTCTCAGACCGTCTGATTCAGACCGTCTGATTCAGACGGTCTGTCTCAGAACGTCTGTCACAGACTGTCTGTCTCAGACCGTCTGTCTCAGACCGTCTGTCTGAGACCGTCTGTCTCAGACCGTCTGTCTCACACCGTCTGTCTCAGACCGTCCGTCTCAGACCGTCCGTCTCAGACCGTCCGTCTCAGACCGTCCGTCTCAGACCGTCCGTCTCAGACCGTCTGTCTCAGACCGTCTGTCTCAGACCGTCTGTCTCAGACCGTCTGTCTCAGACCGTCTGTCTCAGAACGTCTATCTCGTCCCGTCGGTCTCAGACCGTCTGTCTCAGACCGTCTGTCTCAGGCCGTCTGCCTCAGACCGTCTGTCTCAGACCGTCTGTCTCAGAACGTCTATCTCGTCCCGTCGGTCGCAGACCGTCTGTCTCAGAACGTCTATCTCGTCCCGTCGGTCTCAGACCGTCTGTCTCAGACCAGCTATCTCAGACCGTCTGTCTCAGACCGTCTGTCTCAGACCGTCTGTCTTAGACCGTCTGTCTCACACCGTCTGTCTCAGACCGTCTGTCTCACACCGCCTGTCTCAGACCGTCTGTCTCACACCGTCTGTCTCAGACCGTCTGTCTCAGACCGTCCGTCTCAGACCGTCCGTCTCAGACCGTCTGTCTCAGACCGTCTGTCTCAGACCGTCTGTCTCAGACCGTCTGTCTCAGACCGTCTGTCTCAGACCGTCTGTCTCAGACCGTCTGTCTCAGACCGTCTGTCTCAGACCGTCTGTCTCAGAACGTCTATCTCGTCCCGTCGGTCTCAGACCGTCTGTCTCAGAACGTCTGTCTCCGACCGTCTGTCTCAGACCGTCTGTCTCAGACCGTCTGTCTCAGACCGTCTGTCTCAGACCGTCTGCCTCAGACCGTCTGTCTCAGACCGTCTGTCTCAGAACGTCTATCTCGTCCCGTCGGTCTCAGACCGTCTGTCTCAGAACGTCTATCTCGTCCCGTCGGTCTCAGACCGTCTGTCTCAGAACGTCTATCTCGTCCCGTCGGTCTCAGACCGTCTGTCTCAGACCGTCTGTCTCAGACCAGCTATCTCGTCCCGTCGGTCTCAGGCCGTCTGTCTCAGACCAGCTGTCTCAGAACGTCTGTCACAGACTGTCTGTCTCAGACCGTCTGCTCAGACCGTCTGTCTCAGACCGTCTGTCACAGACTGTCTGTCTCAGACCGTCTGTCTCAGACCGTCTGTCTGAGACCGTCTGTCTCAGACCGTCTGTCTCACACCGTCTGTCTCAGACCGTCTGTCTCAGACCGTCCGTCTCAGACCGTCCGTCTCAGACCGTCCGTCTCAGACCGTCCGTCTCAGACCGTCCGTCTCAGACCGTCCGTCTCAGACCGTCCGTCTCAGACCGTCCGTCTCAGACCGTCTGTCTCAGACCGTCTGTCTCAGACCGTCTGTCTCAGAACGTCTATCTCGTCCCGTCGGTCTCAGACCGTCTGTGTCAGACCAGCTGTCTCAGACCGTCTGTCTCTGACCGTCTGCCTCAGACCGTCCGTCTCAGACCGTCCGTCTCAGACCGTCGGTCTCAGACCGTCTGTCTCAGACCGTCTGTCTCAGACCGTCTGTCTCAGACCGTCTGTCTCAGACCGTCTGTCTCAGACCGTCTGTCTCAGACCGTCTGTCTCAGACCGTCTGTCTCAGACCGTCTGTCTCAGAACGTCTATCTCGTCCCGTCGGTCTCAGACCGTCTGTCTCAGAACGTCTGTCTCAGACCGTCCGTCTCAGACCGTCCGTCTCAGACCGTCCGTCTCAGACCGTCCGTCTCAGACCGTCCGTCTCAGACCGTCCGTCTCAGACCGTCCGTCTCAGACCGTCCGTCTCAGACCGTCTATCTCGTCCCGTCGGTCTCAGACCGTCTGTGTCAGACCAGCTGTCTCAGACCGTCTGTCTCAGACCGTCTGCCTCAGACCGTCTGTTTCATACCGTCTGTCTCACACCGTCTGCCTCAGACCGTCTGTCTTAGACCGTCTGTCTCATACCGTCTGTCTCATACCGTCTGTCTCAGACCGTCTATCTCGTCCCGTCGGTCTTAGACCGTCTGTCTCACACCAGCTGTCTCAGACCGTCTGTCTCAGACCAGCTGTCTCAGACCGTCTGTATCAGACCGTCTATCTCGTCCCGTCTGTCTCAGAACTTCCGTCTCAGACCGTCTGATTCAGACGGTCTGTCTCAGAACTTCCGTCTCAGACCGTCTGATTCAGACGGTCTGTCTCAGAACGTCTGTCACAGACTGTCTGTTTCAGACCGTCTGTCTCAGACCGTCTGTCTGAGACCGTCTGTCTCAGACCGTCTGTCTCACACCGTCTGTCTCAGACCGTCTGTCTCAGACCGTCTGTCTCAGACCGTCTGTCTCAGACCGTCTGTCTCAGACCGTCTGTCTCAGACCGGCTGTCTCAGACCGTCTGTCTCAGACCGTCTGTCTCAGACCGTCCGTCTCAGACCGTCCGTCTCAGACCGTCTGTCTCAGACCGTCTGTCTCAGACCGTCTGTCTCAGACCGTCTGTCTCAGACCGTCTGTCTCAGACCGTCTGTCTCAGACCGTATGTCTCAGACCGTCTGTCTCAGACCGTCCGTCTCAGACCGTCTGTCTCAGAACGTCTATCTCGTCCCGTCGGTCTCAGACCGTCTGTCTCAGAACGTCTGTCTCAGACCGTCTGTCTCAGACCGTCTGTCTCAGACCGTCTGTCTCAGACCGTCTGCCTCAGACCGTCTGTCTCAGACCGTCTGTCTCAGAACGTCTATCTCGTCCCGTCGGTCTCAGACCGTCTGTCTCAGAACGTCTATCTCGTCCCGTCGGTCTCAGACCGTCTGTCTCAGAACGTCTATCTCGTCCCGTCGGTCTCAGACCGTCTGTCTCAGACCGTCTGTCTCAGACCAGCTGTCTCAGACCGTCTGTCTTAGACCGTCTGTCTCATACCGTCTGTCTCATACCGTCTGTCTCAGACCGTCTATCTCGTCCCGTCGGTCTTAGACCGTCTGTCTCACACCAGCTGTCTCAGACCGTCTGTCTCAGACCAGCTGTCTCAGACCGTCTGTATCAGACCGTCTATCTCGTCCCGTCTGTCTCAGAACTTCCGTCTCAGACCGTCTGATTCAGACGGTCTGTCTCAGAACTTCCGTCTCAGACCGTCTGATTCAGACGGTCTGCCTCAGAACGTCTGTTTCAGACCGTCTGTCTCAGACTGTCTGTCTGAGACCGTCTGTCTCAGACCGTCTGTCTCACACCGTCTGTCTCAGACCGTCTGTCTCAGACCGTCTGTCTCAGACCGTCTGTCTCAGACCGTCTGTCTCAGACCGTCTGTCTCAGACCGGCTGTCTCAGACCGTCTGTCTCAGACCGTCTGTCTCAGACCGTCCGTCTCAGACCGTCCGTCTCAGACCGTCTGTCTCAGACCGTCTGTCTCAGACCGTCTGTCTCAGACCGTCTGTCTCAGACCGTCTGTCTCAGACCGTCTGTCTCAGACCGTATGTCTCAGACCGTCTGTCTCAGACCGTCCGTCTCAGACCGTCTGTCTCAGAACGTCTATCTCGTCCCGTCGGTCTCAGACCGTCTGTCTCAGAACGTCTGTCTCAGACCGTCTGTCTCAGACCGTCTGTCTCAGACCGTCTGTCTCAGACCGTCTGCCTCAGACCGTCTGTCTCAGACCGTCTGTCTCAGAACGTCTATCTCGTCCCGTCGGTCTCAGACCGTCTGTCTCAGAACGTCTATCTCGTCCCGTCGGTCTCAGACCGTCTGTCTCAGAACGTCTATCTCGTCCCGTCGGTCTCAGACCGTCTGTCTCAGACCGTCTGTCTCAGACCAGCTATCTCAGACCGTCTGTCTCAGACCGTCTGTCTCAGACCGTCTGTCTTAGACCGTCTGTCTCACACCGTCTGTCTCAGACCGTCTGTCTCAGACCGTCTGTCTCAGACCGTCTGTCTCAGAACGTCTATCTCGTCCCGTCGGTCTCAGGCCGTCTGTCTCAGACCAGCTGTCTCAGAACGTCTGTAACAGACTGTCTGTCTCAGACCGTCTGCTCAGACCGTCTGTCTCAGACCGTCTGTCTCAGAACTTCCGTCTCAGACCGTCTGATTCAGACGGTCTGTCTCAGAACTTCCGTCTCAGACCGTCTGATTCAGACGGTCTGTCTCAGAACGTCTGTCACAGACTGTCTGTTTCAGACCGTCTGTCTCAGACCGTCTGTCTGAGACCGTCTGTCTCAGACCGTCTGTCTCACACCGTCTGTCTCAGACCGTCTGTCTCAGACCGTCTGTCTCAGACCGTCTGTCTCAGACCGTCTGTCTCAGACCGTCTGTCTCAGACCGGCTGTCTCAGACCGTCTGTCTCAGACCGTCTGTCTCAGACCGTCCGTCTCAGACCGTCCGTCTCAGACCGTCTGTCTCAGACCGTCTGTCTCAGACCGTCTGTCTCAGACCGTCTGTCTCAGACCGTCTGTCTCAGACCGTCTGTCTCAGACCGTCTGTCTCAGACCGTCTGTCTCAGACCGTATGTCTCAGACCGTCTGTCTCAGACCGTCCGTCTCAGACCGTCTGTCTCAGAACGTCTATCTCGTCCCGTCGGTCTCAGACCGTCTGTCTCAGAACGTCTGTCTCAGACCGTCTGTCTCAGACCGTCTGTCTCAGACCGTCTGCCTCAGACCGTCTGTCTCAGACCGTCTGTCTCAGACCGTCTGTCTCAGAACGTCTATCTCGTCCCGTCGGTCTCAGACCGTCTGTCTCAGAACGTCTATCTCGTCCCGTCGGTCTCAGATCGTCTGTCTCAGAACGTCTATCTCGTCCCGTCGGTCTCAGACCGTCTGTCTCAGACCGTCGGTCTCAGACCAGCTTTCTCAGACCGTCTGTCTCAGACCGTCTGTCTCAGACCGTCTGTCTTAGACCGTCTGTCTCACACCGTCTGTCTCAGACCGTCTGTCTCAGACCGTCTGTCTCAGACCGTCTGTCTCAGACCGTCTGTCTCAGACCGTCTGTCTCAGACCGTCTGTCTCAGACCGTCTGTCTCAGAACGTCTATCTCGTCCCGTCGGTCTCAGGCCGTCTGTCTCAGACCAGCTGTCTCAGAACGTCTGTCACAGACTGTCTGTCTCAGACCGTCTGCTCAGACCGTCTGTCTCAGACCGTCTGTGTCAGAACTTCCGTCTCAGACCGTCTGATTCAGACGGTCTGTCTCAGAACTTCCGTCTCAGACCGTCTGATTCAGACGGTCTGTCTCAGAACGTCTGTCACAGACTGTCTGTTTCAGACCGTCTGTCTCAGACCGTCTGTCTGAGACCGTCTGTCTCAGACCGTCTGTCTCACACCGTCTGTCTCAGACCGTCTGTCTCAGACCGGCTGTCTCAGACCGTCTGTCTCAGACCGTCTGTCTCAGACCGTCCGTCTCAGACCGTCCGTCTCAGACCGTCTGTCTCAGACCGTCTGTCTCAGACCGTCTGTCTCAGACCGTCTGTCTCAGACCGTCTGTCTCAGACCGTATGTCTCAGACCGTCTGTCTCAGACCGTCCGTCTCAGACCGTCTGTCTCAGAACGTCCATCTCGTCCCGTCGGTCTCAGACCGTCTGTCTCAGAACGTCTGTCTCAGACCGTCTGTCTCAGACCGTCTGTCTCAGACCGTCTGCCTCAGACCGTCTGTCTCAGACCGTCTGTCTCAGAACGTCTATCTCGTCCCGTCGGTCTCAGACCGTCTGTCTCAGAACGTCTATCTCGTCCCGTCGGTCTCAGATCGTCTGTCTCAGAACGTCTATCTCGTCCCGTCGGTCTCAGACCGTCTGTCTCAGACCGTCGGTCTCAGACCAGCTATCTCAGACCGTCTGTCTCAGACCGTCTGTCTCAGACCGTCTGTCTTAGACCGTCTGTCTCACACCGTCTGTCTCAGACCGTCTGTCTCAGACCAGCTGTCTCAGAACGTCTGTCACAGACTGTCTGTCTCAGACCGTCTGCTCAGACCGTCTGTCTCAGACCGTCTGTCACAGACTGTCTGTCTCAGACCGTCTGTCTCAGACCGTCTGTCTGAGACCGTCTGTCTCAGACCGTCTGTCTCACACCGTCGGTCTCAGACCGTCTGTCTCAGACCGTCCGTCTCAGACCGTCCGTCTCAGACCGTCCGTCTCAGACCGTCCGTCTCAGACCGTCTGTCTCAGACCGTCTGTCTCAGACCGTCTGCCTCAGACCGTCTGTCTCAGACCGTCTGTCTCAGACCGTCTGTCTCAGACCGTCTGTCTCAGAACGTCTATCTCGTCCCGTCGGTCTCAGACCGTCTGTCTCAGACCAGCTGTCTCAGACCGTCTGTCTCAGACCGTCTGCCTCAGACCGTCTGTTTCATACCGTCTGTCTCACACCGTCTGCCTCAGACCGTCTGTCTTAGACCGTCTGTCTCATACCGTCTGTCTCATACCGTCTGTCTCAGACCGTCTGTCTCACACCAGCTGTCTCAGACCGTCTGTCTCAGACCGTCTGTCTCAGACCGTCTGTCTCAGACCGTCTGTCTCAGACCGTCTGTCTCAGACCGTCTGTCTCAGACCGTCTGTCTCAGACCGTCTGTCTCAGACCGTCTGTCTCAGACCGTCTGTCTCAGACCGTCTGTCTCAGACCGTCTGTCTCAGACCGTCTGTCTGAGACCGTCTGTCTCAGACCGTCTGTCCCAGACCGTCTGTCTCAGACCGTGTATCTCGTCCCGTCTGTCTCAGAACGTCTATCTCGTACCGTCGGTCTCACACCGTCTGTCTCAGACCAGCTGTCTCAGACCGTCTGTCTCAGACCGTCTGCCTCAGACCGTCTGTTTCATACCGTCTGTCTCACACCGTCTGTCTCAGACCGTCTGTCTTAGACCGTCTGTCTCATACCGTCTGTCTCATACCGTCTGTCTCAGACCGTCTATCTCGTCCCGTCGGTCTTAGACCGTCTGTCTCAGACCAGCTGTCTCAGGCCGTCTGTCTCAGACCGTCTATCTCGTCCCGTCTGTCTCAGAACTTCCGTCTCAGACCGTCTGATTCAGACGGTCTGTGTCAGAACTTCCGTCTCAGACCGTCTGATTCAGACCGTCTGATTCAGACGGTCTGTCTCAGAACGTCTGTCACAGACTGTCTGTCTCAGACCGTCTGTCTCAGACCGTCTGTCTGAGACCGTCTGTCTCAGACCGTCTGTCTCACACCGTCTGTCTCAGACCGTCCGTCTCAGACCGTCCGTCTCAGACCGTCCATCTCAGACCGTCCGTCTCAGACCGTCCGTCTCAGACCGTCCGTCTCAGACCGTCCGTCTCAGACCGTCCGTCTCAGACCGTCTGTCTCAGACCGTCTGTCTCAGACCGTCTGTCTCAGACCGTCTGTCTCAGAACGTCTATCTCGTCCCGTCGGTCTCAGACCGTCTGTCTCAGAACGTCTGTCTCAGACCGTCTGTCTTAGACCGTCTGTCTCACACCGTCTGTCTCAGACCGTCTGTCTCAGACCGTCTGTCTCAGAACGTCTATCTCGTCCCGTCGGTCTCAGGCCGTCTGTCTCAGACCAGCTGTCTCAGAACGTCTGTCACAGACTGTCTGTCTCAGACCGTCTGCTCAGACCGTCTGTCTCAGACCGTCTGTCTGAGACCGTCTGTCTCAGACCGTCTGTCTCACACCGTCTGTCTCAGACCGTCTGTCTCAGACCGTCTGTCTCAGACCGTCTGTCTCAGACCGTCTGTCTCAGACCGTCTGTCTCAGACCGTCTGTCTCAGACCGTCTGTCTCAGACCGTCTGTCTCAGACCGTCTGTCTCAGACCGTCTGTCTCAGACCGTCTGTCTCAGACCGTCTGTCTCAGACCGTCTGTCTCAGACCGTCTGTCTCAGACCGTCTGCCTCAGACCGTCTGTCTCAGACCGTCTGTCTCAGAACGTCTATCTCGTCCCGTCGGTCTCAGACCGTCTGTCTCAGAACGTCTATCTCGTCCCGTCGGTCTCAGACCGTCTGTCTCAGAACGTCTATCTCGTCCCGTCGGTCTCAGACCGTCTGTCTCAGACCGTCTGTCTCAGACCAGCTATCTCAGACCGTCTGTCTCAGACCGTCTGTCTCAGACCGTCTGTCTTAGACCGTCTGTCTCACACCGTCTGTCTCAGACCGTCTGTCTCAGACCGTCTGTCTCAGACCGTCTGTCTCAGACCGTCTGTCTCAGAACGTCTATCTCGTCCCGTCGGTCTCAGGCCGTCTGTCTCAGACCAGCTGTCTCAGAACGTCTGTAACAGACTGTCTGTCTCAGACCGTCTGCTCAGACCGTCTGTCTCAGACCGTCTGTCTCAGAACTTCCGTCTCAGACCGTCTGATTCAGACGGTCTGTCTCAGAACTTCCGTCTCAGACCGTCTGATTCAGACGGTCTGTCTCAGAACGTCTGTCACAGACTGTCTGTTTCAGACCGTCTGTCTCAGACCGTCTGTCTGAGACCGTCTGTCTCAGACCGTCTGTCTCACACCGTCTGTCTCAGACCGTCTGTCTCAGACCGTCTGTCTCAGACCGTCTGTCTCAGACCGTCTGTCTCAGACCGTCTGTCTCAGACCGTCTGTCTCAGACCGGCTGTCTCAGACCGTCTGTCTCAGACCGTCTGTCTCAGACCGTCCGTCTCAGACCGTCCGTCTCAGACCGTCTGTCTCAGACCGTCTGTCTCAGACCGTCTGTCTCAGACCGTCTGTCTCAGACCGTCTGTCTCAGACCGTCTGTCTCAGACCGTCTGTCTCAGACCGTCTGTCTCAGACCGTATGTCTCAGACCGTCTGTCTCAGACCGTCCGTCTCAGACCGTCTGTCTCAGAACGTCTATCTCGTCCCGTCGGTCTCAGACCGTCTGTCTCAGAACGTCTGTCTCAGACCGTCTGTCTCAGACCGTCTGTCTCAGACCGTCTGCCTCAGACCGTCTGTCTCAGACCGTCTGTCTCAGACCGTCTGTCTCAGAACGTCTATCTCGTCCCGTCGGTCTCAGACCGTCTGTCTCAGAACGTCTATCTCGTCCCGTCGGTCTCAGATCGTCTGTCTCAGAACGTCTATCTCGTCCCGTCGGTCTCAGACCGTCTGTCTCAGACCGTCGGTCTCAGACCAGCTTTCTCAGACCGTCTGTCTCAGACCGTCTGTCTCAGACCGTCTGTCTTAGACCGTCTGTCTCACACCGTCTGTCTCAGACCGTCTGTCTCAGACCGTCTGTCTCAGACCGTCTGTCTCAGACCGTCTGTCTCAGACCGTCTGTCTCAGACCGTCTGTCTCAGACCGTCTGTCTCAGAACGTCTATCTCGTCTCGTCGGTCTCAGGCCGTCTGTCTCAGACCAGCTGTCTCAGAACGTCTGTCACAGACTGTCTGTCTCAGACCGTCTGCTCAGACCGTCTGTCTCAGACCGTCTGTGTCAGAACTTCCGTCTCAGACCGTCTGATTCAGACGGTCTGTCTCAGAACTTCCGTCTCAGACCGTCTGATTCAGACGGTCTGTCTCAGAACGTCTGTCACAGACTGTCTGTTTCAGACCGTCTGTCTCAGACCGTCTGTCTGAGACCGTCTGTCTCAGACCGTCTGTCTCACACCGTCTGTCTCAGACCGTCTGTCTCAGACCGGCTGTCTCAGACCGTCTGTCTCAGACCGTCTGTCTCAGACCGTCCGTCTCAGACCGTCCGTCTCAGACCGTCTGTCTCAGACCGTCTGTCTCAGACCGTCTGTCTCAGACCGTCTGTCTCAGACCGTCTGTCTCAGACCGTATGTCTCAGACCGTCTGTCTCAGACCGTCCGTCTCAGACCGTCTGTCTCAGAACGTCCATCTCGTCCCGTCGGTCTCAGACCGTCTGTCTCAGAACGTCTGTCTCAGACCGTCTGTCTCAGACCGTCTGTCTCAGACCGTCTGCCTCAGACCGTCTGTCTCAGACCGTCTGTCTCAGAACGTCTATCTCGTCCCGTCGGTCTCAGACCGTCTGTCTCAGAACGTCTATCTCGTCCCGTCGGTCTCAGATCGTCTGTCTCAGAACGTCTATCTCGTCCCGTCGGTCTCAGACCGTCTGTCTCAGACCGTCGGTCTCAGACCAGCTATCTCAGACCGTCTGTCTCAGACCGTCTGTCTCAGACCGTCTGTCTTAGACCGTCTGTCTCACACCGTCTGTCTCAGACCGTCTGTCTCAGACCAGCTGTCTCAGAACGTCTGTCACAGACTGTCTGTCTCAGACCGTCTGCTCAGACCGTCTGTCTCAGACCGTCTGTCACAGACTGTCTGTCTCAGACCGTCTGTCTCAGACCGTCTGTCTGAGACCGTCTGTCTCAGACCGTCTGTCTCACACCGTCGGTCTCAGACCGTCTGTCTCAGACCGTCCGTCTCAGACCGTCCGTCTCAGACCGTCCGTCTCAGACCGTCCGTCTCAGACCGTCTGTCTCAGACCGTCTGTCTCAGACCGTCTGCCTCAGACCGTCTGTCTCAGACCGTCTGTCTCAGACCGTCTGTCTCAGACCGTCTGTCTCAGAACGTCTATCTCGTCCCGTCGGTCTCAGACCGTCTGTCTCAGACCAGCTGTCTCAGACCGTCTGTCTCAGACCGTCTGCCTCAGACCGTCTGTTTCATACCGTCTGTCTCACACCGTCTGCCTCAGACCGTCTGTCTTAGACCGTCTGTCTCATACCGTCTGTCTCATACCGTCTGTCTCAGACCGTCTGTCTCACACCAGCTGTCTCAGACCGTCTGTCTCAGACCGTCTGTCTCAGACCGTCTGTCTCAGACCGTCTGTCTCAGACCGTCTGTCTCAGACCGTCTGTCTCAGACCGTCTGTCTCAGACCGTCTGTCTCAGACCGTCTGCCTCAGACCGTCTGTCTCAGACCGTCTGTCTCAGACCGTCTGTCTCAGACCGTCTGTCTCAGACCGTCTGTCTGAGACCGTCTGTCTCAGACCGTCTGTCCCAGACCGTCTGTCTCAGACCGTCTATCTCGTCCCGTCTGTCTCAGAACGTCTATCTCGTACCGTCGGTCTCACACCGTCTGTCTCAGACCAGCTGTCTCAGACCGTCTGTCTCAGACCGTCTGCCTCAGACCGTCTGTTTCATACCGTCTGTCTCACACCGTCTGTCTCAGACCGTCTGTCTTAGACCGTCTGTCTCATACCGTCTGTCTCATACCGTCTGTCTCAGACCGTCTATCTCGTCCCGTCGGTCTTAGACCGTCTGTCTCAGACCAGCTGTCTCAGGCCGTCTGTCTCAGACCGTCTATCTCGTCCCGTCTGTCTCAGAACTTCCGTCTCAGACCGTCTGATTCAGACGGTCTGTGTCAGAACTTCCGTCTCAGACCGTCTGATTCAGACCGTCTGATTCAGACGGTCTGTCTCAGAACGTCTGTCACAGACTGTCTGTCTCAGACCGTCTGTCTCAGACCGTCTGTCTGAGACCGTCTGTCTCAGACCGTCTGTCTCACACCGTCTGTCTCAGACCGTCCGTCTCAGACCGTCCGTCTCAGACCGTCCGTCTCAGACCGTCCGTCTCAGACCGTCCGTCTCAGACCGTCCGTCTCAGACCGTCCGTCTCAGACCGTCCGTCTCAGACCGTCTGTCTCAGACCGTCTGTCTCAGACCGTCTGTCTCAGACCGTCTGTCTCAGAACGTCTATCTCGTCCCGTCGGTCTCAGACCGTCTGTCTCAGAACGTCTGTCTCAGACCGTCTGTCTTAGACCGTCTGTCTCACACCGTCTGTCTCAGACCGTCTGTCTCAGACCGTCCGTCTCAGAACGTCTATCTCGTCCCGTCGGTCTCAGGCCGTCTGTCTCAGACCAGCTGTCTCAGAACGTCTGTCACAGACTGTCTGTCTCAGACCGTCTGCTCAGACCGTCTGTCTCAGACCGTCTGTCTGAGACCGTCTGTCTCAGACCGTCTGTCTCACACCGTCTGTCTCAGACCGTCTGTCTCAGACCGTCTGTCTCAGACCGTCTGTCTCAGACCGTCTGTCTCAGACCGTCTGTCTCAGACCGTCTGTCTCAGACCGTCTGTCTCAGACCGTCTGTCTCAGACCGTCTGTCTCAGACCGTCTGTCTCAGACCGTCTGTCTCAGACCGTCTGTCTCAGACCGTCTGTCTCAGACCGTCTGTCTCAGAACGTCTATCTCGTCCCGCCGGTCTCAGAGCGTCTGCCTCAGACCGTCTGTTTCATACCGTATGTCTCAGACCGTCTGTCATAGACCAGCTGTCTCAGACCGTCTGTCTCGGACCGTCTGTCTCATACCGTCTGTCTCATACCGTCTGTCTCAGACCGTCTATCTCGTCCCGTCGGTCTCAGACCGTCTGTCTCAGACCAGCTGTCTCAGACCGTCTGTCTCGGACCGTCTGTTTCAGACCGTCTGTCTCAGACCGTCTGTCTCAGACCGTCTGTTTCATACCGTCTATGTCACACCGTCTGTCTCAGACCGTTTGTCTTAGACCGTCTGTCTCATACCGTCTGTCTCATACCGTCTGTCTCAGACCGTCTGTCTCGGACCGTCTGTCTGAGACCGTCTGTCTCAGACCGTCTGTCTCAGGCCGTCTGCCTCAGACCGTCTGTCTCAGACCGTCTATCTCGTCCCGTCTGTCTCAGAACGTCTATCTCGTCCCGTCGGTCTCAGACCGTCTGTCTCAGAACGTCTATCTCGTCCCGTCGGTCTCAGACCGTCTGTCTCAGACCGTCTGTCTCAGATCAGCTATCTCAGACCGTCTGTCTCAGACCGTCTGTCTCAGATCGTCTGTCTCAGACCGTCTGTCTCAGACCGTCTGTTTCATACCGTCTGTCTCACACCGTCTGTCTCAGACCGTCTGTCTTAGACCGTCTGTCTCATACCGTCTGTCTCAGACCGTCTGTCTCAGACCGTCTGTCTCAGACCGTCTGTCTCAGACCAGCTGCCTCAGACCGTCTCTCTCAGACCGTCCGTCTCAGACCGTCTGTTTCATACCGTCTGTCTCACACCGTCTGTCTCAGACTGTCTGCCTTAGACCGTCTGTCTCATACCGTCTGTCTCATACCGTCTGTCACAGACCGTCTATCTCGTCCCGTCGGTCTTAGACCGTCTGTCTCAGACCAGCTGTCACAGACCGTCTGTCTCAGACCGTCTGTCTCAGACCGTCTGTCTGAGACCGTCTGTCTCAGACCGTCTGTCTCAGACCGTCTGTCTCACACCGTCTGTCTCAGACCGTCTGTCATAGACCAGCTGTCTCAGACCGTCTGTCTCGGACCGTCTATCTCGTCCCGTCGGTGTCAGACCGTCTGTCTCAGACCAGCTGTCTCAGACCGTCTGTCTCCGAACGTCTATCTCGTCCCGTCGGTCTCAGACCGTCTGTCTCAGAACGTCTGTCTCGTCCCGTCGGTCTCAGACCGTCTGTCTCAGACCAGCTGTCACAGACCGTCTGTCTCAAACCGTCTGTCTCAGACCGTCTGTCTGAGACCGTCTGTCTCAGACCGTCTGTCTCACACCGTCTGTCTCAGACCGTCTGTCTCAGACCGTCTGTCTCAGGCCGTCTGCCTCAGACCGTCTGTCTCAGACCGTCTGTCTCAGACCGTCTGTCTCAGACCGTCTGTCTCAGACCGTCAGTCTCAGACCGTCTGTCTCAGACCGTCTGTCTCAGAGCGTCTGTCTCAGCCCGTCTGTCTCAGACCGTCTGTCTCAGACCAGCTGTCTCAGACCGTCTGTCTCCGAACGTCTATCTCGTCCCGTCGGTCTCAGACCGTCTGTCTCAGAACGTCTGTCTCGTCCCGTCGGTCTCAGACCGTCTGTCTCAGACCAGCTGTCACAGACCGTCTGTCTCAGACCGTCTGTCTCAGACCGTCTGTCTGAGACCGTCTGGCTCAGACCGTCTATCTCGTCCCGTCTGTCTCCGAACATCTATCTCGTCCCGTCGGTCTCAGACCGTCTGTCTCAGAACGTCTATCTCGTCCCGTCTGTCTCAGACCGTCTGTCTCACACCGTCTGTCTCAGACCGTCTGTCTCAGACCATCTGTCTCAGACCGTCTGTCTCAGACCAGCTGTCTCAGACCGTCTGTCTCAGACCGTCTGTTGCATACCGTCTGTCTCACACCGTCTGTCTCCGACCGTCTATCTTAAACCGTCTGTCTCAGGCCGTCCGTTTCATTCCGTCGGTCTCAGACCGTCTGTCTCATACCGTCTGTCTCATACCGTCTGTCTCAGACCGTCTATCTCGTCCCGTCGGTCTTAGACCGTCTGTCTCAGACCAGCTGTCTCAGACCGTCTGTCTCAGACCGTCTATCTCGTCCCGTCTGTCTCAGAACTTCCGTCTCAGACCGTCTGCCTCAGACCGTCTGTCTCAGAACGTCTCTCACAGACCGTCTGTCTCAGACCGTCTGTCTGAGACCGTCTGTCTCAGACCGTCTGTCTCACACCGCCTGTCTCAGACCGTCTGTCTCAGACCGTCTGTCTCAGACCGTCTGTCTCAGACCGTCTGTCTCACACCGTCTGTTTCAGAACGTCTATCTCGTCCCGTCGGTCTCAGACCGTCTGTCTCAGACCGTCTATCTCGTCCCGTCGGTCTTAGACCGTCTGTCTCAGACCAGCTGTCTCAGACCGTCTGTCTCAGACCGTCTATCTCGTCCCGTCTGTCTCAGAACTTCCGTCTCAGACCGTCTGCCTCAGACCGTCTGTCTCAGAACGTCTCTCACGGACCGTCTGTCTCAGACCGTCTGACTGAGACCGTCTGTCTCAGAACGTCTGTCTCAGACCGTCTGTCTCACACCGCCTGTCTCAGACCGTCTGTCTCAGACCGTCTGTCTCAGACCGTCTGTCTCAGACCGTCTGTCTCAGACCGTCTGTCTCAGACCGTCGGTCTCAGACCGTCGGTCTCAGACCGTCTATCTCGTCCCGTCTGTCTCAGACCGTCTGTCTCAGAACGTCTATCTCGTCCCGTCGGTCTCAGACCGTCTGTCTCAGAACGTCTATCTCGTCCCGTCGGTGTCAGACCGTCTGTCTCAGACCAGCTGTCTCAGACCGTCTGTCTTAGACCGTCTGTCTCAGACCGTCTGTCTCAGGCCGTCTGCCTCAGACCGTCTGGCTCAGAGCGTCTATCTCGTCCCGTCTGTCTCCGAACGTCTATCTCGTCCCGTCGGTCTCAGACCGTCTGTCTCAGAACGTCTATCTCGTCCCGTCTGTCTCAGACCGTCTGTCTCACACCGTCTGTCTCAGACCGTCTGCCTCAGACCATCTGTCTCAGACCGTCTGTCTCAGACCAGCTGTCTCAGACCGTCTGTCTCAGACCGTCTGTTGCATACCGTCTGTCTCACACCGTCTGTCTCCGACCGTCTATCTTAAACCGTCTGTCTCAGGCCGTCCGTTTCATTCCGTCGGTCTCAGACCGTCTGTCTCAGACCGTCTGTCTCAGACCGTCTGTCTCACACCGTCTGTCTCAGAACGTCTATCTCGTCCCGTCGGTCTCAGACCGTCTGCCTCAGACCATCTGTCTCAGACCGTCTGTCTCAGACCGTCTATCTCGTCCCGTCTGTCTCAGACCGTCTGTCTCAGAACGTCTATCTCGTCCCGTCGGTCTCAGACCGTCTGTCTCAGACCGTCTTTCCCAGACCGTCTGTCTCAGACCAGCTATCTCAGACTGTCTGTCTCAGACCGTCTGTCTCAGACCGTCTGTCTCAGACCGTCTGTCTCAGACCGTCTGTTTCATACCGTCTGTCTCACACCGTCTGTCTCAGACCGTCTGTCTTAGACCGTCTGTCTCACACCGTCTGTCTCAGACCGTCTGTCTCAGACCGTCTATCTCGTCCCGTCTGTCTCGGAACGTCTATCTCGTCCCGTCGGTCTCAGGCCGTCTGTCTCAGACCGTCTATCTCGTCCCGTCGGTCTCAGACCGTCTGTCTCAGACCGTCTGTCTCAGATCAGCTATCTCAGACCGTCTGTCTCAGACCGTCTGTCTCAGATCGTCTGTCTCAGACCGTCTGTCTCAGACCGTCTGTTTCATACCGTCTGTCTCACACCGTCTGTCTCAGACCGTCTGTCTTAGACCGTCTGTCTCATACCGTCTGTCTCAGACCGTCTGTCTCAGACCGTCTGTCTCAGACCGTCTGTCTCAGACCAGCTGCCTCAGACCGTCTCTCTCAGACCGTCCGTCTCAGACCGTCTGTTTCATACCGTCTGTCTCACACCGTCTGTCTCAGACTGTCTGCCTTAGACCGTCTGTCTCATACCGTCTGTCTCATACCGTCTGTCACAGACCGTCTATCTCGTCCCGTCGGTCTTAGACCGTCTGTCTCAGACCAGCTGTCACAGACCGTCTGTCTCAGACCGTCTGTCTCAGACCGTCTGTCTGAGACCGTCTGTCTCAGACCGTCTGTCTCAGACCGTCTGTCTCACACCGTCTGTCTCAGACCGTCTGTCATAGACCAGCTGTCTCAGACCGTCTGTCTCGGACCGTCTATCTCGTCCCGTCGGTGTCAGACCGTCTGTCTCAGACCAGCTGTCTCAGACCGTCTGTCTCGGACCGTCTGTCTCAGACCGTCTGTCTCAGACCGTCTGTTTCATACCGTCTATCTCACACCGTATGTCTCAGGCCGTCTGTCTTAGACCGTCTGTCTCATACCGTCTGTCTCGGACCGTCTGTCTGAGACCGTCTGTCTCAGACCGTCTGTCTCAGGCCGTCTGCCTCAGACCGTCTGTCTCAGACCGTCTATCTCGTCCCGTCTGTCTCAGACAGTCTGTCTCAGAACGTCTATGTCGTCCCGTCGGTCTCAGACCGTCTGTCTCAGAACGTCTATCTCGTCCCGTCGGTCTCAGACCGTCTGTCTCAGACCGTCTGTCTCAGACCAGCTATCTCAGACCGTCTGTCTCAGACCGTCTGTCTCAGACCGTCTGTCTCAGACCGTCTGTCTCAGACCGTCTGTCTCAGACCGTCTGTTTCATACCGTCTGTCTCACACCGTCTGTCTCAGACCGTCTGTCTTAGACCGTCTGTCTCATACCGTCTGTCTCAGACCGTCTGTCTCAGACCGTCTGTCTCAGACCGTCTGTCTCAGACCAGCTGCCTCAGACCGTCTCTCTCAGACCGTCCGTCTCAGACCGTCTGTTTCATACCGTCTTTCTCACACCGTCTGTCTCAGACCGTCTGCCTTAGACCGTCTGTCTCATACCGTCTGTCTCATACCGTCTGTCTCAGACCGTCTGTCTCAGACCGTCTGTTTCATACCGTCTGTCTCACACCGTCTGTCTCAGACCGTCTGCCTCAGACCGTCTGTCTCAGACCGTCTGTCTCAGGCCGTCTGCCTCAGACCGTCTGTCTCAGACCGTCTGTCTCAGACCGTCTGTCTCAGACCGTCTGTCTCAGACCGTCTGTCTCAGACCGTCAGTCTCAGACCGTCTGTCTCAGACCGTCTGTCTCAGAGCGTCTGTCTCAGACCGTCTGTCTCAGACCGTCTGTCTCAGACCAGCTGTCTCAGACCGTCTGTCTCCGAACGTCTATCTCGTCCCGTCGGTCTCAGACCGTCTGTCTCAGAACGTCTGTCTCGTCCCGTCGGTCTCAGACCGTCTGTCTCAGACCAGCTGTCACAGACCGTCTGTCTCAAACCGTCTGTCTCAGACCGTCTGTCTGAGACCGTCTGTCTCAGACCGTCTGTCTCACACCGTCTGTCTCAGACCGTCTGTCTCAGACCGTCTGTCTCAGACCGTCTGTCTTAGACCGTCGGTCTCATACCGTCTGTCTCATACCGTCTGTCTCAGACCGTCTATCTCGTCCCGTCGGTCTTAGACCGTCTGTCTCAGACCAGCTGTCACAGACCGTCTGTCTCAGACCGTCTGTCTCAGACCGTCTGTCTGAGACCGTCTGTCTCAGACCGTCTGTCTCAGACCGTCTGTCTCACACCGTCTGTCTCAGACCGTCTGTCTCAGACCGTCTGTCTCGGACCGTCTGTCTCGGACCGTCTGTCTCGGACCGTCTGTCTCAGGCCGTCTGCCTCAGACCGTCTGTCTCAGACCGTCTATCTCGTCCCGTCTGTCTCAGACCGTCTGTCTCCGAACGTCTATCTCGTCCCGTCGGTCTCAGACCGTCTGTCTCAGAACGTCTGTCTCGTCCCGTCGGTCTCAGACCGTCTGTCTCAGACCAGCTGTCTCAGACCGTCTGTCTCAGACCGTCTGTCTCAGACCGTCTGTCTCAGACCGTCTGTTTCATACCGTCTGTCTCACACCGTCTGTCTCAGACCGTCTGCCTCAGACCGTCTGTCTCAGACCGTCTGTCTCAGGCCGTCTGCCTCAGACCGTCTGTCTCAGACCGTCTGTCTCAGACCGTCTGTCTCAGACCGTCTGTCTCAGACCGTCAGTCTCAGACCGTCTGTCTCAGACCGTCTGTCTCAGAGCGTCTGTCTCAGACCGTCTGTCTCAGACCGTCTGTCTCAGACCAGCTGTCTCAGACCGTCTGTCTCCGAACGTCTATCTCGTCCCGTCGGTCTCAGACCGTCTGTCTCAGAACGTCTGTCTCGTCCCGTCGGTCTCAGACCGTCTGTCTCAGACCAGCTGTCACAGACCGTCTGTCTCAAACCGTCTGTCTCAGACCGTCTGTCTGAGACCGTCTGTCTCAGACCGTCTGTCTCACACCGTCTGTCTCAGACCGTCTGTCTCAGGCCGTCTGCCTCAGACCGTCTGTCTCAGACCGTCTGTCTCAGACCGTCTGTCTCAGACCGTCTGTCTCAGACCGTCAGTCTCAGACCGTCTGTCTCAGACCGTCTGTCTCAGAGCGTCTGTCTCAGCCCGTCTGTCTCAGACCGTCTGTCTCAGACCAGCTGTCTCAGACCGTCTGTCTCCGAACGTCTATCTCGTCCCGTCGGTCTCAGACCGTCTGTCTCAGAACGTCTGTCTCGTCCCGTCGGTCTCAGACCGTCTGTCTCAGACCAGCTGTCACAGACCGTCTGTCTCAGACCGTCTGTCTCAGACCGTCTGTCTGAGACCGTCTGGCTCAGACCGTCTATCTCGTCCCGTCTGTCTCCGAACATCTATCTCGTCCCGTCGGTCTCAGACCGTCTGTCTCAGAACGTCTATCTCGTCCCGTCTGTCTCAGACCGTCTGTCTCACACCGTCTGTCTCAGACCGTCTGTCTCAGACCATCTGTCTCAGACCGTCTGTCTCAGACCAGCTGTCTCAGACCGTCTGTCTCAGACCGTCTGTTGCATACCGTCTGTCTCACACCGTCTGTCTCCGACCGTCTATCTTAAACCGTCTGTCTCAGGCCGTCCGTTTCATTCCGTCGGTCTCAGACCGTCTGTCTCATACCGTCTGTCTCATACCGTCTGTCTCAGACCGTCTATCTCGTCCCGTCGGTCTTAGACCGTCTGTCTCAGACCAGCTGTCTCAGACCGTCTGTCTCAGACCGTCTATCTCGTCCCGTCTGTCTCAGAACTTCCGTCTCAGACCGTCTGCCTCAGACCGTCTGTCTCAGAACGTCTCTCACAGACCGTCTGTCTCAGACCGTCTGTCTGAGACCGTCTGTCTCAGACCGTCTGTCTCACACCGCCTGTCTCAGACCGTCTGTCTCAGACCGTCTGTCTCAGACCGTCTGTCTCAGACCGTCTGTCTCACACCGTCTGTTTCAGAACGTCTATCTCGTCCCGTCGGTCTCAGACCGTCTGTCTCAGACCGTCTATCTCGTCCCGTCGGTCTTAGACCGTCTGTCTCAGACCAGCTGTCTCAGACCGTCTGTCTCAGACCGTCTATCTCGTCCCGTCTGTCTCAGAACTTCCGTCTCAGACCGTCTGCCTCAGACCGTCTGTCTCAGAACGTCTCTCACAGACCGTCTGTCTCAGACCGTCTGTCTGAGACCGTCTGTCTCAGAACGTCTGTCTCAGACCGTCTGTCTCACACCGCCTGTCTCAGACCGTCTGTCTCAGACCGTCTGTCTCAGACCGTCTGTCTCAGACCGTCTGTCTCAGACCGTCTGTCTCAGACCGTCGGTCTCAGACCGTCGGTCTCAGACCGTCTATCTCGTCCCGTCTGTCTCAGACCGTCTGTCTCAGAACGTCTATCTCGTCCCGTCGGTCTCAGACCGTCTGTCTCAGAACGTCTATCTCGTCCCGTCGGTGTCAGACCGTCTGTCTCAGACCAGCTGTCTCAGACCGTCTGTCTTAGACCGTCTGTCTCAGACCGTCTGTCTCAGGCCGTCTGCCTCAGACCGTCTGGCTCAGAGCGTCTATCTCGTCCCGTCTGTCTCCGAACGTCTATCTCGTCCCGTCGGTCTCAGACCGTCTGTCTCAGAACGTCTATCTCGTCCCGTCTGTCTCAGACCGTCTGTCTCACACCGTCTGTCTCAGACCGTCTGCCTCAGACCATCTGTCTCAGACCGTCTGTCTCAGACCAGCTGTCTCAGACCGTCTGTCTCAGACCGTCTGTTGCATACCGTCTGTCTCACACCGTCTGTCTCCGACCGTCTATCTTAAACCGTCTGTCTCAGGCCGTCCGTTTCATTCCGTCGGTCTCAGACCGTCTGTCTCAGACCGTCTATCTCGTCCCGTCTGTCTCAGACCGTCTGTCTCAGAACGTCTATCTCGTCCCGTCTGTCTCAGACCGTCTGTCTCAGAACGTCTATCTCGTCCCGTCGGTCTCAGACCGTCTGTCTCAGAACGTCTATCTCGTCCCGTCGGTGTCAGACCGTCTGTCTCAGACCAGCTGTCTCAGACCGTCTGTCTCAGACCGTCTGCCTCAGACCGTCTGTTTCATACCGTCTGTCTCACACCGTCTGTCTCAGACCGTCTGTCTTAGACCGTCTGTCTCATACCGTCTGTCCCATACCGTCTGTCTCAGACCGTCGATCTCGTCCCGTCGGTCTTAGACCGTCTGTCTCAGACCAGCTGTCTCAGACCGTCTGTCTCAGACCGTCTATCTCGTCCCGTCGGTCTCAGAACTTCCGTCTCAGACCGTCTGCTTCAGACGGTCTGTCTCAGAACGTCTGTCACAGCCTGTCTGTCTCAGACCGTCTGTGTCAGACCGTCTATCTCAGACCAGCTGTCTCAGACCGTCTGTCTCAGACCGTCCGTCTCAGACCGTCTGTTTCATACCGTCTGTCTCACACCGTCTGTCTCAGACCGTCTGTCTTAGACCGTCTGTCTCATACCGTCTGTCTCATACCGTCTGTCTCAGACCGTCTATCTCGTCCCGTCGGTCTTAGACCGTCTGTCTCAGACCAGCTGTCACAGACCGTCTGTTTCAGACCGTCTGTCTCAGACCGTCTGTCTGAGACCGTCTGTCTCAGACCGTCTGTCTCACACCGTCTGTCTCAGACCGTCTGTCGCAGACCGTCTGTCTCAGACCGTCTGTCTCAGACCGTCTGTCTCAGACCGTCTGTCTCAGACCGTCTGTCTCAGACCGTCTGTCTCAGACCGTCTGTCTCAGACCGTCTGTCTCAGACCGGCTGTCTCAGACCGTCTGTCTCAGACCAGCTATCTCAGACCGTCTGTCTCAGACCGTCTGTCTCAGACCGTCTGTCTTAGACCGTCTGTCTCACACCGTCTGTCTCAGACCGTCTGTCTCAGACCGTCTGTTTCAGACCGTCTGTCTCAGACCGTCTGTCTCAGAACGTCTATCTCGTCCCGTCGGTCTCAGGCCGTCTGTCTCAGACCAGCTGTCTCAGAACGTCTGTCACAGACTGTCTGTCTCAGACCGTCTGCTCAGACCGTCTGTCTCAGACCGTCTGTCACAGACTGTCTGTCTCAGACCGTCTGTCTCAGACCGTCTGTCTGAGACCGTCTGTCTCAGACCGTCTGTCTCACACCGTCGGTCTCAGACCGTCTGTCTCAGACCGTCTGTCTCAGACCGTCTGCCTCAGACCGTCTGTTTCATACCGTCTGTCTCACACCGTCTGCCTCAGACCGTCTGTCTTAGACCGTCTGTCTCATACCGTCTGTCTCATACCGTCTGTCTCAGACCGTCTATCTCGTCCCGTCGGTCTTAGACCGTCTGTCTCACACCAGCTGTCTCAGACCGCCTGTCTCAGACCAGCTGTCTCAGACCGTCTGTCTCAGTCCGTCTATCTCGTCCCGTCTGTCTCAGAACTTCCGTCTCAGACCGTCTGATTCAGACGGTCTGTCTCAGAACTTCCGTCTCAGACCGTCTGATTCAGACGGTCTGTCTCAGAACGTCTGTCACAGACTGTCTGTCTCAGACCGTCTGTCTCAGACCGTCTGTCTCAGACCGTCTGTCTGAGACCGTCTGTCTCACACCGTCTGTCTCAGACCGTCTGTCTCAGACCGTCTGTCTCAGACCGTCTGTCTCAGACCGGCTGTCTCAGACCGTCTGTCTCAGACCGTCTGTCTCAGACCGTCTGTCTCAGACCGTCTGTCTCAGACCGTCTGTCTCAGACCGTCTGTCTCAGACCGTCTGTCTCAGACCGTCTGTCTCAGACCGTCTGTCTCAGACCGTCTGTCTCAGACCGTCTGTCTCAGACCGTCTGTCTCAGACCGTCTGTCTCAGACCGTCTGTCTGAGACCGTCTGTCTCAGACCGTCTGTCTCAGACCGTCTGTCTCAGACCGTCTATCTCGTCCCGTCTGTCTCAGAACGTCTATCTCGTCCCGTCGGTCTCACACCGTCTGTCTCAGACCAGCTGTCTCAGACCGTCTGTCTCAGACCGTCTGCCTCAGACCGTCTGTTTCATACCGTCTGTCTCACACCGTCTGTCTCAGACCGTCTGTCTTAGACCGTCTGTCTCATACCGTCTGTCTCATACCGTCTGTCTCAGACCGTCTATCTCGTCCCGTCGGTCTTAGACCGTCTGTCTCAGACCAGCTGTCTCAGGCCGTCTGTCTCAGACCGTCTATCTCGTCCCGTCTGTCTCAGAACTTCCGTCTCAGACCGTCTGATTCAGACGGTCTGTGTCAGAACTTCCGTCTCAGACCGTCTGATTCAGACCGTCTGATTCAGACGGTCTGTCTCAGAACGTCTGTCACAGACTGTCTGTCTCAGACCGTCTGTCTCAGACCGTCTGTCTGAGACCGTCTGTCTCAGACCGTCTGTCTCACACCGTCTGTCTCAGACCGTCCGTCTCAGACCGTCCGTCTCAGACCGTCCGTCTCAGACCGTCCGTCTCAGACCGTCCGTCTCAGACCGTGAGTCTCAGACCGTCTGTCTCAGACCGTCTGTCTCAGACCGTCTGTCTCAGACCGTCTGTCTCAGACCGTCTGTCTCAGAACGTCTATCTCGTCCCGTCGGTCTCAGACCGTCTGTCTCAGAACGTCTGTCTCAGACCGTCTGTCTCAGACCGTCTGTCTCAGACCGTCTGTCTCAGACCGTCTGTCTCAGGCCGTCTGCCTCAGACCGTCTGTCTCAGACCGTCTGTCTCAGAACGTCTATCTCGTCCCGTCGGTCGCAGACCGTCTGTCTCAGAACGTCTATCTCGTCCCGTCGGTCTCAGACCGTCTGTCTCAGACCAGCTATCTCAGACCGTCTGTCTCAGACCGTCTGTCTCAGACCGTCTGTCTTAGACCGTCTGTCTCACACCGTCTGTCTCAGACCGTCTGTCTCAGACCGTCTGTCTCAGACCGTCTGTCTCAGAACGTCTATCTCGTCCCGTCGGTCTCAGGCCGTCTGTCTCAGACCAGCTGTCTCAGAACGTCTGTCACAGACTGTCTGTCTCAGACCGTCTGCTCAGACCGTCTGTCTCATACCGTCTGTCTGAGACCGTCTGTTTCATACCGTCTGTCTCACACCGTCTGCCTCAGACCGTCTGTCTTAGACCGTCTGTCTCATACCGTCTGTCTCATACCGTCTGTCTCAGACCGTCTATCTCGTCCCGTCGGTCTTAGACCGTCTGTCTCACACCAGCTGTCTCAGACCGCCTGTCTCAGACCAGCTGTCTCAGACCGTCTGTCTCAGTCCGTCTATCTCGTCCCGTCTGTCTCAGAACTTCCGTCTCAGACCGTCTGATTCAGACGGTCTGTCTCAGAACTTCCGTCTCAGACCGTCTGATTCAGACGGTCTGTCTCAGAACGTCTGTCACAGACTGTCTGTCTCAGACCGTCTGTCTCAGACCGTCTGTCTCAGACCGTCTGTCTGAGACCGTCTGTCTCACACCGTCTGTCTCAGACCGTCTGTCTCAGACCGTCTGTCTCAGACCGTCTGTCTCAGACCGGCTGTCTCAGACCGTCTGTCTCAGACCGTCTGTCTCAGACCGTCTGTCTCAGACCGTCTGTCTCAGACCGTCTGTCTCAGACCGTCTGTCTCAGACCGTCTGTCTCAGACCGTCTGTCTCAGACCGTCTGTCTCAGACCGTCTGTCTCAGACCGTCTGTCTCAGACCGTCTGTCTCAGACCGTCTGTCTCAGACCGTCTGTCTCAGACCGTCTGTCTCAGACCGTCTGTCTCAGACCGTCTGTCTCAGACCGTCTGTCTCAGACCGTCTGTCTCAGACCGTCTGTCTCAGACCGTCTGTCTCAGAACGTCTATCTCGTCCCGCCGGTCTCAGAGCGTCTGCCTCAGACCGTCTGTTTCATACCGTATGTCTCAGACCGTCTGTCATAGACCAGCTGTCTCAGACCGTCTGTCTCGGACCGTCTGTCTCATACCGTCTGTCTCATACCGTCTGTCTCAGACCGTCTATCTCGTCCCGTCGGTCTCAGACCGTCTGTCTCAGACCAGCTGTCTCAGACCGTCTGTCTCGGACCGTCTGTCTCAGACCGTCTGTCTCAGACCGTCTGTTTCATACCGTCTATGTCACACCGTCTGTCTCAGACCGTTTGTCTTAGACCGTCTGTCTCATACCGTCTGTCTCAGGCCGTCTGCCTCAGACCGTCTGTCTCAGACCGTCTATCTCGTCCCGTCTGTCTCAGACCGTCTGTCTCAGAACGTCTGTCTCAGACCGTCTGTCTCAGACCGTCTGTCTCAGACCGTCTGTCTCAGACCGTCTGTCTCAGACCGTCTGTCTCAGACCGTCTGTCTCGGACCGTCTGTCTCATACCGTCTGTCTCATACCGTCTGTCTCAGACCGTCTATCTCGTCCCGTCGGTCTCAGACCGTCTGTCTCAGACCAGCTGTCTCAGACCGTCTGTCTCGGACCGTCTGTCTCAGACCGTCTGTCTCAGACCGTCTGTTTCATACCGTCTATGTCACACCGTCTGTCTCAGACCGTTTGTCTTAGACCGTCTGTCTCAGACCGTCTGTCTCAGGCCGTCTGCCTCAGACCGTCTGTCTCAGACCGTCTATCTCGTCCCGTCTGTCTCAGACCGTCTGTCTCAGACCGTCTGTCTCAGACCGTCTGTCTCAGACCGTCTGTCTCAGACCGTCTGTCTCAGACCGTCTGTCTCAGACCGTCTGTCTCGGACCGTCTGTCTCATACCGTCTGTCTCATACCGTCTGTCTCAGACCGTCTATCTCGTCCCGTCGGTCTCAGACCGTCTGTCTCAGAACGTCTATCTCGTCCCGTCGGTCTCAGACCGTCTGTCTCAGACCGTCTGTCTCAGATCAGCTATCTCAGACCGTCTGTCTCAGACCGTCTGTCTCAGACCGTCTGTCTCAGACCGTCTGTCTCAGACCGTCTGTCTCAGACCGTCTGTCTCAGACCGTCTGTCTCAGACCGTCTGTTTCATACCGTCTGTCTCACACCGTCTGTCTCAGACCGTCTGTCTTAGACCGTCTGTCTCATACCGTCTGTCTCAGACCGTCTGTCTCAGACCGTCTGTCTCAGACCAGCTGCCTCAGACCGTCTCTCTCAGACCGTCCGTCTCAGACCGTCTGTTTCATACCGTCTGTCTCACACCGTCTGTCTCAGACTGTCTGCCTTAGACCGTCTGTCTCATACCGTCTGTCTCATAACGTCTGTCTCAGACCGTCTATCTCGTCCCGTCGGTCTTAGACCGTCTGTCTCAGACCAGCTGTCACAGACCGTCTGTCTCACACCGTATGTCTCAGACCGTTTGTCTTAGACCGTCTGTCTCATACCGTCTGTCTCATACCGTCTGTCTCAGACCGTCTGTCTTAGACCGTCTGTCTCATACCGTCTGTCTCAGACCGTCTGTCTCAGACCGTCTGTCTCAGACCGTCTGTCTCAGACCAGCTGCCTCAGACCGTCTGTCTCAGACCGTCCGTCTCAGACCGTCTGTTTCATACCGTCTGTCTCACACCGTCTGTCTCAGACTGTCTGCCTTAGACCGTCTGTCTCATACCATCTGTCTCATACCGTCTGTCTCAGACCGTCTATCTCGTCCCGTCGGTCTTAGACCGTCTGTCTCAGACCAGCTGTCACAGACCGTCTGTCTCAGACCGTCTGTCTCAGACCGTCTGTCTGAGACCGTCTGTCTCAGACCGTCTGTCTCAGACCGTCTGTCTCACACCGTCTGTCTCAGACCGTCTGTCATAGACCAGCTGTCTCAGACCGTCTGTCTCGGACCGTCTGTCTCATACCGTCTGTCTCATACCGTCTGTCTCAGACCGTCTATCTCGTCCCGTCGGTCTCAGACCGTCTGTCTCAGACCAGCTGTCTCAGACCGTCTGTCTCGGACCGTCTGTCTCAGACCGTCTGTCTCAGACCGTCTGTCTCAGACCGTCTGTTTCATACCGTCTATCTCACACCGTCTGTCTCAGACCGTTTGTCTTAGACCGTCTGTCTCATACCGTCTGTCTCATACCGTCTGTCTCAGACCGTCTGTCTCGGACCGTCTGTCTGAGACCGTCTGTCTCAGACCGTCTGTCTCAGGCCGTCTGCCTCAGACCGTCTGTCTCAGACCGTCTATCTCGTCCCGTCTGTCTCAGACCGTCTGTCTCAGAACGTCTATCTCGTCCCGTCGGTCTCAGACCGTCTGTCTCAGAACGTCTATCTCGTCCCGTCGGTCTCAGACCGTCTGTCTCAGACCGTCTGTCTCAGACCAGCTATCTCAGACCGTCTGTCTCAGACCGTCTGTCTCAGACCGTCTGTCTCAGACCGTCTGTCTCAGACCGTCTGTTTCATACCGTCTGTCTCACACCGTCTGTCTCAGACCGTCTGTCTTAGACCGTCTGTCTCATACCGTCTGTCTCAGACCGTCTGTCTCAGACCGTCTGTCTCAGACCGTCTGTCTCAGACCGTCTGTCTCAGACCAGCTGCCTCAGACCGTCTCTCTCAGACCGTCCGTCTCAGACCGTCTGTTTCATACCGTCTGTCTCACACCGTCTGTCTCAGACCGTCTGCCTTAGACCGTCTGTCTCATACCGTCTGTCTCATACCGTCTGTCTCAGACCGTCTGTCTCAGACCGTCTGTTTCATACCGTCTGTCTCACACCGTCTGTCTCAGACCGTCTGCCTCAGACCGTCTGTCTCAGACCGTCTGTCTCAGGCCGTCTGCCTCAGACCGTCTGTCTCAGACCGTCTGTCTCAGACCGTCTGTCTCAGACCGTCTGTCTCAGACCGTCAGTCTCAGACCGTCTGTCTCAGACCGTCTGTCTCAGAGCGTCTGTCTCAGACCGTCTGTCTCAGACCGTCTGTCTCAGACCAGCTGTCTCAGACCGTCTGTCTCCGAACGTCTATCTCGTCCCGTCGGTCTCAGACCGTCTGTCTCAGAACGTCTGTCTCGTCCCGTCGGTCTCAGACCGTCTGTCTCAGACCAGCTGTCACAGACCGTCTGTCTCAAACCGTCTGTCTCAGACCGTCTGTCTGAGACCGTCTGTCTCAGACCGTCTGTCTCACACCGTCTGTCTCAGACCGTCTGTCTCAGACCGTCTGTCTCAGACCGTCTGTCTCAGACCGTCTGTCTTAGACCGTCGGTCTCATACCGTCCGTCTCATACCGTCTGTCTCAGACCGTCTATCTCGTCCCGTCGGTCTTAGACCGTCTGTCTCAGACCAGCTGTCACAGACCGTCTGTCTCAGACCGTCTGTCTCAGACCGTCTGTCTGAGACCGTCTGTCTCAGACCGTCTGTCTCAGACCGTCTGTCTCACACCGTCTGTCTCAGACCGTCTGTCTCAGACCGTCTGTCTCGGACCGTCTGTCTCGGACCGTCTGTCTCGGACCGTCTGTCTCAGGCCGTCTGCCTCAGACCGTCTGTCTCAGACCGTCTATCTCGTCCCGTCGGTCTCAGACCGTCTGTCTCAGAACGTCTGTCTCGTCCCGTCGGTCTCAGACCGTCTGTCTCAGACCAGCTGTCTCAGACCGTCTGTCTCAGACCGTCTGTCTCAGACCGTCTGTTTCATACCGTCTGTCTCACACCGTCTGTCTCAGACCGTCTGCCTCAGACCGTCTGTCTCAGACCGTCTGTCTCAGGCCGTCTGCCTCAGACCGTCTGTCTCAGACCGTCTGTCTCAGACCGTCTGTCTCAGACCGTCTGTCTCAGACCGTCAGTCTCAGACCGTCTGTCTCAGACCGTCTGTCTCAGAGCGTCTGTCTCAGACCGTCTGTCTCAGACCGTCTGTCTCAGACCAGCTGTCTCAGACCGTCTGTCTCCGAACGTCTATCTCGTCCCGTCGGTCTCAGACCGTCTGTCTCAGAACGTCTGTCTCAGACCGTCAGTCTCAGACCGTCTGTCTCAGACCGTCTGTCTCAGAGCGTCTGTCTCAGACCGTCTGTCTCAGACCGTCTGTCTCAGACCGTCTGTCTCAGACCGTCTGTTTCATACCGTCTGTCTCACACCGTCTGTCTCAGACCGTCTGTCTTAGACCGTCTGTCTCATACCGTCTGTCTCAGACCGTCTGTCTCAGACCGTCTGTCTCAGACCGTCTGTCTCAGACCGTCTGTCTCAGACCGTCTGTCTCAGACCAGCTGCCTCAGACCGTCTCTCTCAGACCGTCCGTCTCAGACCGTCTGTTTCATACCGTCTGTCTCACACCGTCTGTCTCAGACCGTCTGCCTTAGACCGTCTGTCTCATACCGTCTGTCTCATACCGTCTGTCTCAGACCGTCTGTCTGAGACCGTCTGTCTCAGACCGTCTGTCTCACACCGTCTGTCTCAGACCGTCTGTCATAGACCAGCTGTCTCAGACCGTCTGTCTCGGACCGTCTGTCTCATACCGTCTGTCTCATACCGTCTGTCTCAGACCGTCTATCTCGTCCCGTCTGTCTGAGACCGTCTGTCTCAGACCGTCTGTCTCAGACCGTCTGTCTCACACCGTCTGTCTCAGACCGTCTGTCTCAGACCGTCTGTCTCAGACCGTCTGTCTCGGACCGTCTGTCTCGGACCGTCTGTCTCAGGCCGTCTGCCTCAGACCGTCTGTCTCAGACCGTCTATCTCGTCCCGTCGGTCTCAGACCGTCTGTCTCAGAACGTCTGTCTCGTCCCGTCGGTCTCAGACCGTCTGTCTCAGACCAGCTGTCTCAGACCGTCTGTCTCAGACCGTCTGTCTCAGACCGTCTGTTTCATACCGTCTGTCTCACACCGTCTGTCTCAGACCGTCTGCCTCAGACCGTCTGTCTCAGACCGTCTGTCTCAGGCCGTCTGCCTCAGACCGTCTGTCTCAGACCGTCTGTCTCAGACCGTCTGTCTCAGACCGTCTGTCTCAGACCGTCAGTCTCAGACCGTCTGTCTCAGACCGTCTGTCTCAGAGCGTCTGTCTCAGACCGTCTGTCTCAGACCGTCTGTCTCAGACCAGCTGTCTCAGACCGTCTGTCTCCGAACGTCTATCTCGTCCCGTCGGTCTCAGACCGTCTGTCTCAGAACGTCTGTCTCAGACCGTCAGTCTCAGACCGTCTGTCTCAGACCGTCTGTCTCAGAGCGTCTGTCTCAGACCGTCTGTCTCAGACCGTCTGTCTCAGACCGTCTGTCTCAGACCGTCTGTTTCATACCGTCTGTCTCACACCGTCTGTCTCAGACCGTCTGTCTTAGACCGTCTGTCTCATACCGTCTGTCTCAGACCGTCTGTCTCAGACCGTCTGTCTCAGACCGTCTGTCTCAGACCGTCTGTCTCAGACCGTCTGTCTCAGACCGTCTGTCTCAGACCAGCTGCCTCAGACCGTCTCTCTCAGACCGTCCGTCTCAGACCGTCTGTTTCATACCGTCTGTCTCACACCGTCTGTCTCAGACCGTCTGCCTTAGACCGTCTGTCTCATACCGTCTGTCTCATACCGTCTGTCTCAGACCGTCTATCTCGTCCCGTCGGTCTTAGACCGTCTGTCTCAGACCAGCTGTCACAGACCGTCTGTCTCAGACCGTCTGTCTCAGACCGTCTGTCTGAGACCGTCTGTCTCAGACCGTCTGTCTCAGACCGTCTGTCTCACACCGTCTGTCATAGACCAGCTGTCTCAGACCGTCTGTCTCGGACCGTCTGTCTCATACCGTCTGTCTCATACCGTCTGTCTCAGACCGTCTATCTCGTCCCGTCGGTCTCAGACCGTCTGTCTCAGACCAGCTGTCTCAGACCGTCTGTCTCGGACCGTCTGTCTCAGACCGTCTGTCTCAGACCGTCTGTCTCAGACCGTCTGTTTCATACCGTCTATCTCACACCGTCTGTCTCAGACCAGCTGTCTCAGACCGTCTGTCTCCGAACGTCTATCTCGTCCCGTCGGTCTCAGACCGTCTGTCTCAGAACGTCTGTCTCAGACCGTCTGTCTCAGGCCGTCTGCCTCAGACCGTCTGTCTCAGACCGTCTGTCTCAGACCGTCTGTCTCAGACCGTCTGTCTCAGACCGTCAGTCTCAGACCGTCTGTCTCAGACCGTCTGTCTCAGAGCGTCTGTCTCAGACCGTCTGTCTCAGACCGTCTGTCTCAGACCAGCTGTCTCAGACCGTCTGTCTCCGAACGTCTATCTCGTCCCGTCGGTCTCAGACCGTCTGTCTCAGAACGTCTGTCTCGTCCCGTCGGTCTCAGACCGTCTGTCTCAGACCAGCTGTCACAGACCGTCTGTCTCAAACCGTCTGTCTCAGACCGTCTGTCTGAGACCGTCTGTCTCAGACCGTCTGTCTCACACCGTCTGTCTCAGACCGTCTGTCTCAGACCGTCTGTCTCAGACCGTCTGTCTCAGACCGTCTGTCTTAGACCGTCGGTCTCATACCGTCCGTCTCATACCGTCTGTCTCAGACCGTCTATCTCGTCCCGTCGGTCTTAGACCGTCTGTCTCAGACCAGCTGTCACAGACCGTCTGTCTCAGACCGTCTGTCTCAGACCGTCTGTCTGAGACCGTCTGTCTCAGACCGTCTGTCTCAGACCGTCTGTCTCACACCGTCTGTCTCAGACCGTCTGTCTCAGACCGTCTGTCTCGGACCGTCTGTCTCGGACCGTCTGTCTCGGACCGTCTGTCTCAGGCCGTCTGCCTCAGACCGTCTGTCTCAGACCGTCTATCTCGTCCCGTCGGTCTCAGACCGTCTGTCTCAGAACGTCTGTCTCGTCCCGTCGGTCTCAGACCGTCTGTCTCAGACCAGCTGTCTCAGACCGTCTGTCTCAGACCGTCTGTCTCAGACCGTCTGTTTCATACCGTCTGTCTCACACCGTCTGTCTCAGACCGTCTGCCTCAGACCGTCTGTCTCAGACCGTCTGTCTCAGGCCGTCTGCCTCAGACCGTCTGTCTCAGACCGTCTGTCTCAGACCGTCTGTCTCAGACCGTCAGTCTCAGACCGTCTGTCTCAGACCGTCTGTCTCAGAGCGTCTGTCTCAGACCGTCTGTCTCAGACCGTCTGTCTCAGACCAGCTGTCTCAGACCGTCTGTCTCCGAACGTCTATCTCGTCCCGTCGGTCTCAGACCGTCTGTCTCAGAACGTCTGTCTCAGACCGTCAGTCTCAGACCGTCTGTCTCAGACCGTCTGTCTCAGAGCGTCTGTCTCAGACCGTCTGTCTCAGACCGTCTGTCTCAGACCGTCTGTCTCAGACCGTCTGTTTCATACCGTCTGTCTCACACCGTCTGTCTTAGACCGTCTGTCTCATACCGTCTGTCTCAGACCGTCTGTCTCAGACCGTCTGTCTCAGACCGTCTGTCTCAGACCGTCTGTCTCAGACCGTCTGTCTCAGACCAGCTGCCTCAGACCGTCTCTCTCAGACCGTCCGTCTCAGACCGTCTGTTTCATACCGTCTGTCTCACACCGTCTGTCTCAGACCGTCTGCCTTAGACCGTCTGTCTCATACCGTCTGTCTCATACCGTCTGTCTCAGACCGTCTGTCTGAGACCGTCTGTCTCAGACCGTCTGTCTCACACCGTCTGTCTCAGACCGTCTGTCATAGACCAGCTGTCTCAGACCGTCTGTCTCGGACCGTCTGTCTCATACCGTCTGTCTCATACCGTCTGTCTCAGACCGTCTATCTCGTCCCGTCTGTCTGAGACCGTCTGTCTCAGACCGTCTGTCTCAGACCGTCTGTCTCACACCGTCTGTCTCAGACCGTCTGTCTCAGACCGTCTGTCTCAGACCGTCTGTCTCGGACCGTCTGTCTCGGACCGTCTGTCTCAGGCCGTCTGCCTCAGACCGTCTGTCTCAGACCGTCTATCTCGTCCCGTCGGTCTCAGACCGTCTGTCTCAGAACGTCTGTCTCAGACCGTCTGTCTCAGACCGTCAGTCTCAGACCGTCTGTCTCAGACCGTCTGTCTCAGAGCGTCTGTCTCAGACCGTCTGTCTCAGACCGTCTGTCTCAGACCAGCTGTCTCAGACCGTCTGTCTCCGAACGTCTATCTCGTCCCGTCGGTCTCAGACCGTCTGTCTCAGAACGTCTGTCTCAGACCGTCAGTCTCAGACCGTCTGTCTCAGACCGTCTGTCTCAGAGCGTCTGTCTCAGACCGTCTGTCTCAGACCGTCTGTCTCAGACCGTCTGTCTCAGACCGTCTGTTTCATACCGTCTGTCTCACACCGTCTGTCTCAGACCGTCTGTCTTAGACCGTCTGTCTCATACCGTCTGTCTCAGACCGTCTGTCTCAGACCGTCTGTCTCAGACCGTCTGTCTCAGACCGTCTGTCTCAGACCGTCTGTCTCAGACCGTCTGTCTCAGACCAGCTGCCTCAGACCGTCTCTCTCAGACCGTCCGTCTCAGACCGTCTGTTTCATACCGTCTGTCTCACACCGTCTGTCTCAGACCGTCTGCCTTAGACCGTCTGTCTCATACCGTCTGTCTCATACCGTCTGTCTCAGACCGTCTATCTCGTCCCGTCGGTCTTAGACCGTCTGTCTCAGACCAGCTGTCACAGACCGTCTGTCTCAGACCGTCTGTCTCAGACCGTCTGTCTGAGACCGTCTGTCTCAGACCGTCTGTCTCAGACCGTCTGTCTCACACCGTCTGTCATAGACCAGCTGTCTCAGACCGTCTGTCTCGGACCGTCTGTCTCATACCGTCTGTCTCATACCGTCTGTCTCAGACCGTCTATCTCGTCCCGTCGGTCTCAGACCGTCTGTCTCAGACCAGCTGTCTCAGACCGTCTGTCTCGGACCGTCTGTCTCAGACCGTCTGTCTCAGACCGTCTGTCTCAGACCGTCTGTTTCATACCGTCTATCTCACACCGTCTGTCTCAGACCAGCTGTCTCAGACCGTCTGTCTCCGAACGTCTATCTCGTCCCGTCGGTCTCAGACCGTCTGTCTCAGAACGTCTGTCTCGTCCCGTCGGTCTCAGACCGTCTGTCTCAGACCAGCTGTCACAGACCGTCTGTCTCAAACCGTCTGTCTCAGACCGTCTGTCTGAGACCGTCTGTCTCAGACCGTCTGTCTCAGACCGTCTGTCTCAGACCGTCTGTCTTAGACCGTCTGTCTCATACCGTCTGTCTCAGACCGTCTGTCTCAGACCGTCTGTCTCAGACCGTCTGTCTCAGACCAGCTGCCTCAGACCGTCTGTCTCAGACCGTCCGTCTCAGACCGTCTGTTTCATACCGTCTGTCTCACACCGTCTGTCTCAGACTGTCTGCCTTAGACCGTCTGTCTCATACCATCTGTCTCATACCGTCTGTCTCAGACCGTCTATCTCGTCCCGTCGGTCTTAGACCGTCTGTCTCAGACCAGCTGTCACAGACCGTCTGTCTCAGACCGTCTGTCTCAGACCGTCTGTCTGAGACCGTCTGTCTCAGACCGTCTGTCTCAGACCGTCTGTCTCACACCGTCTGTCTCAGACCGTCTGTCATAGACCAGCTGTCTCAGACCGTCTGTCTCGGACCGTCTGTCTCATACCGTCTGTCTCATACCGTCTGTCTCAGACCGTCTATCTCGTCCCGTCGGTCTCAGACCGTCTGTCTCAGACCAGCTGTCTCAGACCGTCTGTCTCGGACCGTCTGTCTCAGACCGTCTGTCTCAGACCGTCTGTCTCAGACCGTCTGTTTCATACCGTCTATCTCACACCGTCTGTCTCAGACCGTTTGTCTTAGACCGTCTGTCTCATACCGTCTGTCTCATACCGTCTGTCTCAGACCGTCTGTCTCGGACCGTCTGTCTGAGACCGTCTGTCTCAGACCGTCTGTCTCAGGCCGTCTGCCTCAGACCGTCTGTCTCAGACCGTCTATCTCGTCCCGTCTGTCTCAGACCGTCTGTCTCAGAACGTCTATCTCGTCCCGTCGGTCTCAGACCGTCTGTCTCAGAACGTCTATCTCGTCCCGTCGGTCTCAGACCGTCTGTCTCAGACCGTCTGTCTCAGACCAGCTATCTCAGACCGTCTGTCTCAGACCGTCTGTCTCAGACCGTCTGTCTCAGACCGTCTGTCTCAGACCGTCTGTTTCATACCGTCTGTCTCACACCGTCTGTCTCAGACCGTCTGTCTTAGACCGTCTGTCTCATACCGTCTGTCTCAGACCGTCTGTCTCAGACCGTCTGTCTCAGACCGTCTGTCTCAGACCAGCTGCCTCAGACCGTCTCTCTCAGACCGTCCGTCTCAGACCGTCTGTTTCATACCGTCTGTCTCACACCGTCTGTCTCAGACCGTCTGCCTTAGACCGTCTGTCTCATACCGTCTGTCTCATACCGTCTGTCTCAGACCGTCTGTCTCAGACCGTCTGTTTCATACCGTCTGTCTCACACCGTCTGTCTCAGACCGTCTGCCTCAGACCGTCTGTCTCAGACCGTCTGTCTCAGGCCGTCTGCCTCAGACCGTCTGTCTCAGACCGTCTGTCTCAGACCGTCTGTCTCAGACCGTCTGTCTCAGACCGTCAGTCTCAGACCGTCTGTCTCAGACCGTCTGTCTCAGAGCGTCTGTCTCAGACCGTCTGTCTCAGACCGTCTGTCTCAGACCAGCTGTCTCAGACCGTCTGTCTCCGAACGTCTATCTCGTCCCGTCGGTCTCAGACCGTCTGTCTCAGAACGTCTGTCTCGTCCCGTCGGTCTCAGACCGTCTGTCTCAGACCAGCTGTCACAGACCGTCTGTCTCAAACCGTCTGTCTCAGACCGTCTGTCTGAGACCGTCTGTCTCAGACCGTCTGTCTCACACCGTCTGTCTCAGACCGTCTGTCTCAGACCGTCTGTCTCAGACCGTCTGTCTCAGACCGTCTGTCTTAGACCGTCGGTCTCATACCGTCCGTCTCATACCGTCTGTCTCAGACCGTCTATCTCGTCCCGTCGGTCTTAGACCGTCTGTCTCAGACCAGCTGTCACAGACCGTCTGTCTCAGACCGTCTGTCTCAGACCGTCTGTCTGAGACCGTCTGTCTCAGACCGTCTGTCTCAGACCGTCTGTCTCACACCGTCTGTCTCAGACCGTCTGTCTCAGACCGTCTGTCTCAGACCGTCTGTCTCGGACCGTCTGTCTCGGACCGTCTGTCTCAGGCCGTCTGCCTCAGACCGTCTGTCTCAGACCGTCTATCTCGTCCCGTCGGTCTCAGACCGTCTGTCTCAGAACGTCTGTCTCGTCCCGTCGGTCTCAGACCGTCTGTCTCAGACCAGCTGTCTCAGACCGTCTGTCTCAGACCGTCTGTCTCAGACCGTCTGTTTCATACCGTCTGTCTCACACCGTCTGTCTCAGACCGTCTGCCTCAGACCGTCTGTCTCAGACCGTCTGTCTCAGGCCGTCTGCCTCAGACCGTCTGTCTCAGACCGTCTGTCTCAGACCGTCTGTCTCAGACCGTCTGTCTCAGACCGTCAGTCTCAGACCGTCTGTCTCAGACCGTCTGTCTCAGAGCGTCTGTCTCAGACCGTCTGTCTCAGACCGTCTGTCTCAGACCAGCTGTCTCAGACCGTCTGTCTCCGAACGTCTATCTCGTCCCGTCGGTCTCAGACCGTCTGTCTCAGAACGTCTGTCTCAGACCGTCAGTCTCAGACCGTCTGTCTCAGACCGTCTGTCTCAGAGCGTCTGTCTCAGACCGTCTGTCTCAGACCGTCTGTCTCAGACCGTCTGTCTCAGACCGTCTGTTTCATACCGTCTGTCTCACACCGTCTGTCTCAGACCGTCTGTCTTAGACCGTCTGTCTCATACCGTCTGTCTCAGACCGTCTGTCTCAGACCGTCTGTCTCAGACCGTCTGTCTCAGACCGTCTGTCTCAGACCGTCTGTCTCAGACCGTCTGTCTCAGACCAGCTGCCTCAGACCGTCTCTCTCAGACCGTCCGTCTCAGACCGTCTGTTTCATACCGTCTGTCTCACACCGTCTGTCTCAGACCGTCTGCCTTAGACCGTCTGTCTCATACCGTCTGTCTCATACCGTCTGTCTCAGACCGTCTGTCTCAGACCGTCTGTTTCATACCGTCTGTCTCACACCGTCTGTCTCAGACCGTCTGCCTCAGACCGTCTGTCTCAGACCGTCTGTCTCAGGCCGTCTGCCTCAGACCGTCTGTCTCAGACCGTCTGTCTCAGACCGTCTGTCTCAGACCGTCTGTCTCAGACCGTCAGTCTCAGACCGTCTGTCTCAGACCGTCTGTCTCAGACCGTCTGTCTCAGAGCGTCTGTCTCAGACCGTCTGTCTCAGACCGTCTGTCTCAGACCAGCTGTCTCAGACCGTCTGTCTCCGAACGTCTATCTCGTCCCGTCGGTCTCAGACCGTCTGTCTCAGAACGTCTGTCTCGTCCCGTCGGTCTCAGACCGTCTGTCTCAGACCAGCTGTCACAGACCGTCTGTCTCAAACCGTCTGTCTCAGACCGTCTGTCTGAGACCGTCTGTCTCAGACCGTCTGTCTCACACCGTCTGTCTCAGACCGTCTGTCTCAGACCGTCTGTCTCAGACCGTCTGTCTTAGACCGTCGGTCTCATACCATCTGTCTCATACCGTCTGTCTCAGACCGTCTATCTCGTCCCGTCGGTCTTAGACCGTCTGTCTCAGACCAGCTGTCACAGACCGTCTGTCTCAGACCGTCTGTCTCAGACCGTCTGTCTGAGACCGTCTGTCTCAGACCGTCTGTCTCAGACCGTCTGTCTCACACCGTCTGTCTCAGACCGTCTGTCATAGACCGTCTGTCTCAGACCGTCTGTCTTAGACCGTCGGTCTCATACCATCTGTCTCATACCGTCTGTCTCAGACCGTCTATCTCGTCCCGTCGGTCTTAGACCGTCTGTCTCAGACCAGCTGTCACAGACCGTCTGTCTCAGACCGTCTGTCTCAGACCGTCTGTCTGAGACCGTCTGTCTCAGACCGTCTGTCTCAGACCGTCTGTCTCACACCGTCTGTCTCAGACCGTCTGTCATAGACCAGCTGTCTCAGACCGTCTGTCTCGGACCGTCTGTCTCATACCGTCTGTCTCATACCGTCTGTCTCAGACCGTCTATCTCGTCCCGTCGGTCTCAGACCGTCTGTCTCAGACCAGCTGTCTCAGACCGTCTGTCTCGGACCGTCTGTCTCAGACCGTCTGTCTCAGACCGTCTGTCTCAGACCGTCTGTTTCATACCGTCTATCTCACACCGTCTGTCTCAGACCGTTTGTCTTAGACCGTCTGTCTCATACCGTCTGTCTCATACCGTCTGTCTCAGACCGTCTGTCTCGGACCGTCTGTCTGAGACCGTCTGTCTCAGACCGTCTGTCTCAGGCCGTCTGCCTCAGACCGTCTGTCTCAGACCGTCTATCTCGTCCCGTCTGTCTCAGACCGTCTGTCTCAGAACGTCTATCTCGTCCCGTCGGTCTCAGACCGTCTGTCTCAGAACGTCTATCTCGTCCCGTCGGTCTCAGACCGTCTGTCTCAGACCGTCTGTCTCAGACCAGCTATCTCAGACCGTCTGTCTCAGACCGTCTGTCTCAGACCGTCTGTCTCAGACCGTCTGTCTCAGACCGTCTGTTTCATACCGTCTGTCTCACACCGTCTGTCTCAGACCGTCTGTCTTAGACCGTCTGTCTCATACCGTCTGTCTCAGACCGTCTGTCTCAGACCGTCTGTCTCAGACCGTCTGTCTCAGACCGTCTGTCTCAGACCAGCTGCCTCAGACCGTCTCTCTCAGACCGTCCGTCTCAGACCGTCTGTTTCATACCGTCTGTCTCACACCGTCTGTCTCAGACCGTCTGCCTTAGACCGTCTGTCTCATACCGTCTGTCTCATACCGTCTGTCTCAGACCGTCTGTCTCAGACCGTCTGTTTCATACCGTCTGTCTCACACCGTCTGTCTCAGACCGTCTGCCTCAGACCGTCTGTCTCAGACCGTCTGTCTCAGGCCGTCTGCCTCAGACCGTCTGTCTCAGACCGTCTGTCTCAGACCGTCTGTCTCAGACCGTCTGTCTCAGACCGTCAGTCTCAGACCGTCTGTCTCAGACCGTCTGTCTCAGAGCGTCTGTCTCAGACCGTCTGTCTCAGACCGTCTGTCTCAGACCAGCTGTCTCAGACCGTCTGTCTCCGAACGTCTATCTCGTCCCGTCGGTCTCAGACCGTCTGTCTCAGAACGTCTGTCTCGTCCCGTCGGTCTCAGACCGTCTGTCTCAGACCAGCTGTCACAGACCGTCTGTCTCAAACCGTCTGTCTCAGACCGTCTGTCTGAGACCGTCTGTCTCAGACCGTCTGTCTCACACCGTCTGTCTCAGACCGTCTGTCTCAGACCGTCTGTCTCAGACCGTCTGTCTTAGACCGTCGGTCTCATACCGTCCGTCTCATACCGTCTGTCTCAGACCGTCTATCTCGTCCCGTCGGTCTTAGACCGTCTGTCTCAGACCAGCTGTCACAGACCGTCTGTCTCAGACCGTCTGTCTCAGACCGTCTGTCTGAGACCGTCTGTCTCAGACCGTCTGTCTCAGACCGTCTGTCTCACACCGTCTGTCTCAGACCGTCTGTCTCAGACCGTCTGTCTCAGACCGTCTGTCTCGGACCGTCTGTCTCGGACCGTCTGTCTCAGGCCGTCTGCCTCAGACCGTCTGTCTCAGACCGTCTATCTCGTCCCGTCGGTCTCAGACCGTCTGTCTCAGAACGTCTGTCTCGTCCCGTCGGTCTCAGACCGTCTGTCTCAGACCAGCTGTCTCAGACCGTCTGTCTCAGACCGTCTGTCTCAGACCGTCTGTCTCAGACCGTCTGTCTCAGACCAGCTGCCTCAGACCGTCTCTCTCAGACCGTCCGTCTCAGACCGTCTGTTTCATACCGTCTGTCTCACACCGTCTGTCTCAGACCGTCTGCCTTAGACCGTCTGTCTCATACCGTCTGTCTCATACCGTCTGTCTCAGACCGTCTGTCTCAGACCGTCTGTTTCATACCGTCTGTCTCACACCGTCTGTCTCAGACCGTCTGCCTCAGACCGTCTGTCTCAGACCGTCTGTCTCAGGCCGTCTGCCTCAGACCGTCTGTCTCAGACCGTCTGTCTCAGACCGTCTGTCTCAGACCGTCTGTCTCAGACCGTCAGTCTCAGACCGTCTGTCTCAGACCGTCTGTCTCAGAGCGTCTGTCTCAGACCGTCTGTCTCAGACCGTCTGTCTCAGACCAGCTGTCTCAGACCGTCTGTCTCCGAACGTCTATCTCGTCCCGTCGGTCTCAGACCGTCTGTCTCAGAACGTCTGTCTCGTCCCGTCGGTCTCAGACCGTCTGTCTCAGACCAGCTGTCACAGACCGTCTGTCTCAAACCGTCTGTCTCAGACCGTCTGTCTGAGACCGTCTGTCTCAGACCGTCTGTCTCACACCGTCTGTCTCAGACCGTCTGTCTCAGACCGTCTGTATCAGACCGTCTGTCTTAGACCGTCGGTCTCATACCGTCCGTCTCATACCGTCTGTCTCAGACCGTCTATCTCGTCCCGTCGGTCTTAGACCGTCTGTCTCAGACCAGCTGTCACAGACCGTCTGTCTCAGACCGTCTGTCTCAGACCGTCTGTCTGAGACCGTCTGTCTCAGACCGTCTGTCTCAGACCGTCTGTCTCACACCGTCTGTCTCAGACCGTCTGTCTCAGACCGTCTGTCTCAGACCGTCTGTCTCGGACCGTCTGTCTCGGACCGTCTGTCTCAGGCCGTCTGCCTCAGACCGTCTGTCTCAGACCGTCTATCTCGTCCCGTCGGTCTCAGACCGTCTGTCTCAGAACGTCTGTCTCGTCCCGTCGGTCTCAGACCGTCTGTCTCAGACCAGCTGTCTCAGACCGTCTGTCTCAGACCGTCTGTCTCAGACCGTCTGTTTCATACCGTCTGTCTCACACCGTCTGTCTCAGACCGTCTGCCTCAGACCGTCTGTCTCAGACCGTCTGTCTCAGGCCGTCTGCCTCAGACCGTCTGTCTCAGACCGTCTGTCTCAGACCGTCTGTCTCAGACCGTCTGTCTCAGACCGTCAGTCTCAGACCGTCTGTCTCAGACCGTCTGTCTCAGAGCGTCTGTCTCAGACCGTCTGTCTCAGACCGTCTGTCTCAGACCAGCTGTCTCAGACCGTCTGTCTCCGAACGTCTATCTCGTCCCGTCGGTCTCAGACCGTCTGTCTCAGAACGTCTGTCTCAGACCGTCAGTCTCAGACCGTCTGTCTCAGACCGTCTGTCTCAGAGCGTCTGTCTCAGACCGTCTGTCTCAGACCGTCTGTCTCAGACCGTCTGTCTCAGACCAGCTGTCTCAGACCGTCTGTCTCCGAACGTCTATCTCGTCCCGTCGGTCTCAGACCGTCTGTCTCAGAACGTCTGTCTCAGACCGTCAGTCTCAGACCGTCTGTCTCAGACCGTCAGTCTCAGACCGTCTGTCTCAGACCGTCTGTGTCAGAGCGTCTGTCTCAGACCGTCTGTCTCAGACCGTCTGTCTCACACCGTCTGTCTGAGACCGTCTGTCTCAGACCGTCTGTCTCGCACCGTCTGTCTCAGACCGTCTGTCTCAGACCGTCTGTCTCAGGCCGTCTGCCTCAGACCGTCTGTCTCAGACCGTCTGTCTCAGACCGTCTGTCTCAGACCGTCAGTCTCAGACCGTCTGTCTCAGACCGTCTGTCTCAGAGCGTCTGTCTCAGACCGTCTGTCTCAGACCGTCTGTCTCAGACCGTCTGTCTCAGACCAGCTGTCTCAGACCGTCTGTCTCCGAACGTCTATCTCGTCCCGTCGGTCTCAGACCGTCTGTCTCAGAACGTCTGTCTCGTCCCGTCGGTCTCAGACCGTCTGTCTCAGACCAGCTGTCACAGACCGTCTGTCTCAGACCGTCTGTCTCAGACCGTCTGCCTCAGACCGTCTGTCTCAGACCGTCTATCTCGTCCCGTCTGTCTCAGACCGTCTGTCTCAGAACGTCTATCTCGTCCCGTCGGTCTCAGACCGTCTGTCTCAGAACGTCTATCTCGTCCCGTCGGTCTCAGACCGTCTGTCTCAGACCGTCTGTCTCAGACCAGCTATCTCAGACCGTCTGTCTCAGACCGTCTGTCTCAGACCGTCTGTCTCAGACCGTCTGTCTCAGACCGTCTGTTTCATACCGTCTGTCTCACACCGTCTGTCTCAGACCGTCTGTCTTAGACCGTCTGTCTCATACCGTCTGTCTCAGACCGTCTGTCTCAGACCGTCTGTCTCAGACCGTCTGTCTCAGACCGTCTGTCTCAGACCAGCTGCCTCAGACCGTCTCTCTCAGACCGTCCGTCTCAGACCGTCTGTTTCATACCGTCTGTCTCACACCGTCTGTCTCAGACCGTCTGCCTTAGACCGTCTGTCTCATACCGTCTGTCTCATACCGTCTGTCTCAGACCGTCTGTCTCAGACCGTCTGTTTCATACCGTCTGTCTCACACCGTCTGTCTCAGACCGTCTGCCTCAGACCGTCTGTCTCAGACCGTCTATCTCGTCCCGTCTGTCTCAGACCGTCTGTCTCAGAACGTCTATCTCGTCCCGTCGGTCTCAGACCGTCTGTCTCAGAACGTCTATCTCGTCCCGTCGGTCTCAGACCGTCTGTCTCAGGCCGTCTGCCTCAGACCGTCTGTCTCAGACCGTCTGTCTCAGACCGTCTGTCTCAGACCGTCTGTCTCAGACCGTCAGTCTCAGACCGTCTGTCTCAGACCGTCTGTCTCAGACCGTCTGTCTCAGAGCGTCTGTCTCAGACCGTCTGTCTCAGACCGTCTGTCTCAGACCAGCTGTCTCAGACCGTCTGTCTCCGAACGTCTATCTCGTCCCGTCGGTCTCAGACCGTCTGTCTCAGAACGTCTGTCTCGTCCCGTCGGTCTCAGACCGTCTGTCTCAGACCAGCTGTCACAGACCGTCTGTCTCAAACCGTCTGTCTCAGACCGTCTGTCTGAGACCGTCTGTCTCAGACCGTCTGTCTCACACCGTCTGTCTCAGACCGTCTGTCTCAGACCGTCTGTCTCAGACCGTCTGTCTTAGACCGTCGGTCTCATACCGTCTGTCTCATACCGTCTGTCTCAGACCGTCTATCTCGTCCCGTCGGTCTTAGACCGTCTGTCTCAGACCAGCTGTCACAGACCGTCTGTCTCAGACCGTCTGTCTCAGACCGTCTGTCTGAGACCGTCTGTCTCAGACCGTCTGTCTCAGACCGTCTGTCTCACACCGTCTGTCTCAGACCGTCTGTCTCAGACCGTCTGTCTCAGACCGTCTGTCTCGGACCGTCTGTCTCGGACCGTCTGTCTCAGGCCGTCTGCCGCAGACCGTCTGTCTCAGACCGTCTATCTCGTCCCGTCTGTCTCAGACCGTCTGTCTCCGAACGTCTATCTCGTCCCGTCGGTCTCAGACCGTCTGTCTCAGAACGTCTGTCTCGTCCCGTCGGTCTCAGACCGTCTGTCTCAGACCAGCTGTCTCAGACCGTCTGTCTCAGACCGTCTGTTTCATACCGTCTGTCTCACACCGTCTGTCTCAGACCGTCTGCCTCAGACCGTCTGTCTCAGACCGTCTGTCTCAGGCCGTCTGCCTCAGACCGTCTGTCTCAGACCGTCTGTCTCAGACCGTCTGTCTCAGACCGTCTGTCTCAGACCGTCAGTCTCAGACCGTCTGTCTCAGACCGTCTGTCTCAGAGCGTCTGTCTCAGACCGTCTGTCTCAGACCGTCTGTCTCAGACCAGCTGTCTCAGACCGTCTGTCTCCGAACGTCTATCTCGTCCCGTCGGTCTCAGACCGTCTGTCTCAGAACGTCTGTCTCGTCCCGTCGGTCTCAGACCGTCTGTCTCAGACCAGCTGTCACAGACCGTCTGTCTCAAACCGTCTGTCTCAGACCGTCTGTCTGAGACCGTCTGTCTCAGACCGTCTGTCTCACACCGTCTGTCTCAGACCGTCTGTCTCAGACCGTCTGTCTCAGACCGTCTGTCTTAGACCGTCGGTCTCATACCGTCTGTCTCATACCGTCTGTCTCAGACCGTCTATCTCGTCCCGTCGGTCTTAGACCGTCTGTCTCAGACCAGCTGTCACAGACCGTCTGTCTCAGACCGTCTGTCTCAGACCGTCTGTCTGAGACCGTCTGTCTCAGACCGTCTGTCTCACACCGTCTGTCTCAGACCGTCTGTCTCAGACCGTCTGTCTCAGGCCGTCTGCCTCAGACCGTCTGTCTCAGACCGTCTGTCTCAGACCGTCTGTCTAAGACCGTCTGTCTCAGACCGTCAGTCTCAGACCGTCTGTCTCAGACCGTCTGTCTCAGAGCGTCTGTCTCAGACCGTCTGTCTCAGACCGTCTGTCTCAGACCAGCTGTCTCAGACCGTCTGTCTCCGAACGTCTATCTCGTCCCGTCGGTCTCAGACCGTCTGTCTCAGAACGTCTGTCTCGTCCCGTCGGTCTCAGACCGTCTGTCTCAGACCAGCTGTCACAGACCGTCTGTCTCAGACCGTCTGTCTCAGACCGTCTGTCTGAGACCGTCTGGCTCAGACCGTCTATCTCGTCCCGTCTGTCTCCGAACGTCTATCTCGTCCCGTCGGTCTCAGACCGTCTGTCTCAGAACGTCTATCTCGTCCCGTCTGTCTCAGACCGTCTGTCTCACACCGTCTGTCTCAGACCGTCTGCCTCAGACCATCTGTCTCAGACCGTCTGTCTCAGACCAGCTGTCTCAGACCGTCTGTCTCCGAACGTCTATCTCGTCCCGTCGGTCTCAGACCGTCTGTCTCAGAACGTCTGTCTCGTCCCGTCGGTCTCAGACCGCCTGTCTCAGACCGTCTGTCTCAGACCGTCTGTCTCAGACCGTCTGTCTCAGACCGTCGGTCTCAGACCGTCTATCTCGTCCCGTCTGTCTCAGACCGTCTGTCTCAGAACGTCTATCTCGTCCCGTCGGTCTCAGACCGTCTGTCTCAGAACGTCTATCTCGTCCCGTCGGTGTCAGACCGTCTGTCTCAGACCAGCTGTCTCAGACCGTCTGTCTCAGACCGTCTGCCTCAGACCGTCTGTTTCATACCGTCTGTCTCACACCGTCTGTCTCAGACCGTCTGTCTTAGACCGTCTGTCTCATACCGTCTGTCTCATACCGTCTGTCTCAGACCGTCGATCTCGTCCCGTCGGTCTTAGACCGTCTGTCTCAGACCATCTGTCTCAGACCAGCTGTCACAGACCGTCTCTCTCAGACCGTCTGTCTCAGACCGTCTGTCTGAGACCGTCTGTCTCAGACCGTCTGTCTCACACCGTCTGTCTCAGACCGTCTGTCTCAGACCGTCTGTCTCAGACCGTCTGTCTCAGACCGTCTGTCTCAGACCGTCTGTCTCAGGCCGTCTGCCTCAGACCGTCTGGCTCAGACCGTCTATCTCGTCCCGTCTGTCTCCGAACGTCTATCTCGTCCCGTCGGTCTCAGACCGTCTGTCTCAGAACGTCTATCTCGTCCCGTCTGTCTCAGACCGTCTGTCTCACACCGTCTGTCTCAGATCGTCTGCCTCAGACCATCTGTCTCAGACCGTCTGTCTCAGACCAGCTGTCTCAGACCGTCTGTCTCAGACCGTCTGTTGCATACCGTCTGTCTCACACCGTCTGTCTCCGACCGTCTATCTTAAACCGTCTGTCTCAGGCCGTCCGTTTCATTCCGTCGGTCTCAGACCGTCTGTCTCAGACCGTCTGTCTCAGACCGTCTGTCTCAGACCGTCTGTCTCACACCGTCTGTCTCAGAACATCTATCTCGTCCCGTCGGTCTCAGACCGTCTGTCTCATACCGTCTGTCTCATACCGGCTGTCTCAGACCGTCTATCTCGTCCCGTCGGTCTTAGACCGTCTGTCTCAGACCAGCTGTCTCAGACCGTCTATCTCGTCCCGTCTGTCTCAGAACTTCCGTCTCAGACCGTCTGCCTCAGACCGTCTGTCTCAGAACGTCTCTCAAAGACCGTCTGTCTCAGACCGTCTGTCTCAGACCGTCTGTCTGAGACCGTCTGTCTCAGACCGTCTGTCTCACACCGCCTGTCTCAGACCGTCTGTCTCAGACCGTCTGTCTCAGACCGTCTGTCTCAGACCGTCGGTCTCAGACCGTCTATCTCGTCCCGTCTGTCTCAGACCGTCTGTCTCAGAACGTCTATCTCGTCCCGTCGGTCTCAGACCGTCTGTCTCAGAACGTCTATCTCGTCCCGTCGGTGTCAGACCGTCTGTCTCAGACCAGCTGTCTCAGACCGTCTGTCTCAGACCGTCTGCCTCAGACCGTCTGTTTCATACCGTCTGTCTCACACCGTCTGTCTCAGACCGTCTGTCTTAGACCGTCTGTCTCATACCGTCTGTCTCATACCGTCTGTCTCAGACCGTCGATCTCGTCCCGTCGGTCTTAGACCGTCTGTCTCAGACCAGCTGTCTCAGACCGTCTGTCTCAGACCGTCTATCTCGTCCCGTCGGTCTCAGAACTTCCGTCTCAGACCGTCTGTCTCAGACCGTCCGTCTCAGACCGTCTGTTTCATACCGTCTGTCTCACACCGTCTGTCTCAGACCGTCTGTCTTAGACCGTCTGTCTCATACCGTCTGTCTCATACCGTCTGTCTCAGACCGTCTATCTCGTCCCGTCGGTCTTAGACCGTCTGTCTCAGACCAGCTGTCACAGACCGTCTGTGTCAGACCGTCTGTCTCAGACCGTCTGTCTGAGACCGTCTGTCTCAGACCGTCTGTCTCACACCGTCTGTCTCAGACCGTCTGTCGCAGACCGTCTGTCTCAGACCGTCTGTCTCAGACCGTCTGTCTCAGACCGTCTGTCTCAGACCGTCTGTCTCAGACCGTCTGTCTCAGACCGTCTGTCTCAGACCGTCTGTCTCAGACCGTCTGTCTCAGGCCGTCTGCCTCAGACCGTCTGTCTCAGACCGTCTATCTCGTCACGTCTGTCTCAGACCCTCTGTCTCCGAACGTCTATCTCGTCCCGTCGGTCTCAGACCGTCTGTCTCAGAACGTCTATCTCGTCCCGTCTGTCTCAGACCGTCTGTCTCAGACCGTCTGTCTCACACCGTATGTCTCAGACCGTCTGCCTCAGACCGTCTGTCTCAGACCGTCTGTCTCAGACCAGCTGTCTCAGACCGTCTGTCTCAGACCAGCTGTCACAGACCGTCTGTCTCAGACCGTCTGTCTCAGACCGTCTGTCTGAGACCGTCTGTCTCAGACCGTCTGTCTCACACCGTCTGTCTCAGACAGTCTGTCTCAGACCGTCTGTCTCAGACCGTCTGTCTCAGACCGTCTGTCTCAGACCGTCTGTCTCAGACCGTCTGTTGCATACCGTCTGTCTGACACCGTCTGTCTCCGACCGTCTATCTTAAACCGTCTGTCTCAGGCCGTCCGTTTCATTCCGTCGGTCTCAGACCGTCTGTCTCAGACCGTCTGTCTCAGACCGTCTGTCTCAGACCGTCTGTCTCAGACCGTCTGTCTCAGACCGTCTGTCTCACACCGTCTGTCTCAGAACGTCTATCTCGTCCCGTCGGTCTCAGACCGTCTGTCTCAGAACGTCTATCTCGTCCCGTCGGTCTCAGACCGTCTGTCTCAGACCAGCTGTCTCAGACCGTCTGTCTCAGACCGTCTGTCTCAGACCGTCTGTCTCAGACCGTCTGTCTCAGACCGTCTGTCTCAGACCGTCTGTCTCAGACCGTCTATCTCGTCCCGTCTGTCTCAGACCGTCTGTCTCAGAACGTCTATCTCGTCCCGTCGGTCTCAGACCGTCTGTCTCAGAACGTCTATCTCGTCCCGTTGGTCTCAGACCGTCTGTCTCAGACCGTCTTTCTCAGACCGTCTGTCTCAGACCAGCTATCTCAGACCGTCTGTCTCAGACCGTCTGTCTCAGACCGTCTGTTTCATACCGTCTGTCTCACACCGTCTGTCTCCGACCGTCTGTCTTAGACCGTCTGTCTCACACCGTCTGTCTGAGACCGTCTGTCTCAGACCGTCTGTCTCAGAACGTCTATCTCGTCCCGTCGGTCTCAGGCCGTCTGTCTCAGACCAGCTGTCTCAGACCGTCTGTCTCTATCCGTCTGTTTCATACCGTCTGTCTCACACCGTCTGTCTCAGACCGTCTGCCTCAGACCGTCTGTCTCAGGCCGTCTGCCTCAGACCGTCTGTCTCAGACCGTCTGTCTCAGACCGTCTGTCTCAGACCGTCAGTCTCAGACCGTCTGTCTCAGACCGTCTGTCTCAGAGCGTCTGTCTCAGACCGTCTGTCTCAGACCGTCTGTCTCAGAGCGTCTGTCTCAGACCGTCTGTCTCAGACCGTCTGTTGCATACCGTCTGTCTCACACCGTCTGTCTCAGACCGTCTATCTCGTCCCGTCGGTCTTAGACCGTCTGTCTCAGACCAGCTGTCACAGACCGTCTGTCTCAGACCGTCTGTCTCAGACCGTCTGTCTGAGACCGTCTGTCTCAGACCGTCTGTCTCACACCGTCTGTCTCAGACCGTCTGTCTCAGACCGTCTGTCTCAGACCGTCTGTCTCAGACCGTCTGTCTCAGACCGTCTGTCTCAGACCGTCTGTCTCAGACCGTCTGGCTCAGACCGTCTGTCTCAGACCGTCTGTCTCAGACCGTCTGTCTCAGACCGTCTGTCTCAGACCGTCTGTCTCAGGCCGTCTGCCTCAGACCGTCTGTCTCAGACCGTCTATCTCGTCCCGTCTGTCCCAGACCGTCTGTCTCCGAACGTCTATCTCGTCCCGTCGGTCTCAGAACGTCTATCTCGTCCCGTCTGTCTCAGACCGTCTGTCTCAGACCGTCTGCCTCACACCGTCTGTCTCAGACCGTCTGCCTCAGACCGTCTGTCTCAGACCGTCTGTCTCAGACCAGCTGTCTCAGACCGTCTGTCTCAGACCGTCTGTTGCATACCGTCTGTCTCACACCGTCTATCTCAGACCGTCTATCTTAAACCGTCTGCCTCAGGCCGTCCGTTTCATTCCGTCGGTCTCAGACCGTCTGTCTCAGACCGTCTGTCTCAGACCGTCTGTCTCAGACCGTCTGTCTCAGACCGTCTGTCTCAGACCGTCTGTCTCAGACCGTCTGTCTCACACCGTCTGTCTCAGAACGTCTATCTCGTCCCGTCGGTCTCAGACCGTCTGTCTCAGAACGTCTATCTCGTCCCGTCGGTCTCAGACCGTCTGTCTCAGACCAGCTGTCTCAGACCGTCTGTCTCAGACCGTCTGTCTCAGACCGTCTGTCTCAGACCGTCTATCTCGTCCCGTCTGTCTCAGACCGTCTGTCTCAGACCGTCTGTCTCACACCGTCTGTCTCAGACCGTCTGCCTCAGACCGTCTGTCTCAGACCGTCTGTCTCAGACCGTCTGTCTCAGACCGTCTGTCTCAGACCGTCTGTCTCAGACCGTCTGTCTCAGACCGTCTGTCTCAGACCGTCTGTCTCAGACCGTCTGTCTCAGACCGTCTGTCTCAGACCGTCTGTCTCAGACCGTCTGTCTCAGACCGTCTATCTCGTCCCGTCTGTCTCAGACCGTCTGTCTCAGTACGTCTATCTCGTCCCGTCGGTCTCAGACCGTCTGTCTCAGAACGTCTATCTCGTCCCGTCGGTCTCAGACCGTCTGTCTCAGACCGTCCGTCTCAGACCGTCTGTCTCAGACCGTCTGTCTCAGACCGTCTATCTCGTCCCGTCTGTCACAGACCGTCTGTCTCAGTACGTCTATCTCGTCCCGTCGGTCTCAGACCGTCTGTCTCAGAACGTCTATCTCGTCCCGTCGGTCTCAGGCCGTCTGTCTCAGACCAGCTGTGTCAGACCGTCTGTCTCTATCCGTCTGTTTCATACCGTCTGTCTCACACCGTCTGTCTCAGACCGTCTGCCTCAGACCGTCTGTCTCAGACCGTCTGTCTCAGGCCGTCTGCCTCAGACCGTCTGTCTCAGACCGTCTGTCTCAGACCGTCTGTCTCAGACCGTCAGTCTCAGACCGTCTGTCTCAGACCGTCTGTCTCAGAGCGTCTGTCTCAGACCGTCTGTCTCAGACCGTCTGTCTCAGAGCGTCTGTCTCAGACCGTCTGTCTCAGACCGTCTGTTGCATACCGTCTGTCTCACACCGTCTGTCTCAGACCGTCTATCTCGTCCCGTCGGTCTTAGACCGTCTGTCTCAGACCGTCTGGCTCAGACCGTCTGTCTCAGACCGTCTGTCTCAGGCCAGCTATCTCAGACCGTCTGTCTCAGACCGTCTGTCTCAGACCGTCTGTCTTTGACCGTCTGTCTCACACCGTCTGTCTCAGACCGTCTGTCTCAGACCGTCTGTCTCAGACCGTCTGTCTCAGACCGTCTGTCTCAGACCGTCTGTCTCAGACCGTCTGCCTCAGACCGTCTGTCTCAGAACGTCTATCTCGTCCCGTCGGTCTCAGGCCGTCTGTCTCAGACCAGCTGTCTCAGAACGTCTGTCACAGACTGTCTGTCTCAGACCGTCTGCTCAGACCGTCTGTCTCAGACCGTCTGTCTGAGACCGTCTGTCTCAGACCGTCTGTCTCACACCGTCTGTCTCAGACCGTCTGTCTCGTCCCGTCGGTCTCAGACCGTCTGTCTCAGACCAGCTGTCTCAGACCGTCTGTCTCGGACCGTCTGTCTCAGACCGTCTGTTTTATACCGTCTATGTCACACCGTCTGTCTCAGACCGTTTGTCTTAGACCGTCTGTCTCATACCGTCTGTCTCATACCGTCTGTCTCAGACCGTCTGTCTCGGAAAGTCTGTCTGAGACCGTCTGTCTCAGACCGTCTGTCTCAGGCCGTCTGCCTCAGACCGTCTGTCTCAGACCGTCTGTCTCAGACCGTCTGGCTCAGACCGTCTGTCTCAGACCGTCTGTCTCAGACCGTCTGTCTCAGACCGTCTGTCTCAGATTGTCTGTCTCAGGCCGTCTGCCTCAGACCGTCTGTCTCAGACCGTCTATCTCGTCCCGTCTGTCCCAGACCGTCTGTCTCCGAACGTCTATCTCGTCCCGTCGGTCTCAGACCGTCTGTCTCAGAACGTCTATCTCGTCCCGTCTGTCTCAGACCGTCTGTCTCAGACCGTCTGTCTCACACCGTCTGTCTCAGACCGTCTGCCTCAGACCGTCTGTCTCAGACCAGCTGTCTCAGACCGTCTGTCTCAGACCGTCTGTTGCATACCGTCTGTCTCACACCGTCTATCTCAGACCGTCTATCTTAAACCGTCTGTCTCAGGCCGTCCGTTTCATTCCGTCGGTCTCAGACCGTCTGTCTCAGACCGTCTGTCTCAGACCGTCTGTCTCAGACCGTCTGTCTCAGACCGTCTGTCTCAGACCGTCTGTCTCAGACCGTCTGTCTCACACCGTCTGTCTCAGAACGTCTATCTCGTCCCGTCGGTCTCAGACCGTCTGTCTCAGAACGTCTATCTCGTCCCGTCGGTCTCAGACCGTCTGTCTCAGACCAGCTGTCTCAGACCGTCTGTCTCAGACCGTCTGTCTCAGACCGTCTATCTCGTCCCGTCTGTCTCAGACCGTCTGTCTCAGACCGTCTGTCTCACACCGTCTGTCTCAGACCGTCTGAATCAGACCGTCTGTCTCAGACCGTCTGTCTCAGACCAGCTGTCTCAGACCGTCTGTCTCAGACCGTCTGTTGCGTACCGTCTGTCTCACACCGTCTGTCTCAGACCGTCTATCTTAAACCGTCTGTCTCAGGCCGTCCGTTTCATTCCGTCGGTCTCAGACCGTCTGTCTCAGAACGTCTATCTCGTCCCGTCGGTCTCAGACCGTCTGTCTCAGACCAGCTGTCTCAGACCGTCTGTCTCAGACCGTCTGTCTCAGACCGTCTGTCTCAGACCGTCTGTCTCAGACCGTCTGTCTCAGACCGTCTGTCTCAGACCGTCTGTCTCAGACCGTCTGTCTCAGACCGGCTATCTCGTCCCGTCTGTCTCAGACCGTCTGTCTCAGAACGTCTATCTCGTCCCGTCGGTCTCAGACCGTCTGTCTCAGAACGTCTATCTCGTCCCGTCGGTCTCAGACCGTCTGTCTCAGACCAGCTGTCTCAGACCGTCTGTCTCAGACCGTCTGTCTCAGACCGTCTGTCTCAGACCGTCTATCTCGTCCCGTCTGTCTCAGACCGTCTGTCTCAGACCGTCTGTCTCACACCGTCTGTCTCAGACCGTCTGAATCAGACCGTCTGTCTCAGACCGTCTGTCTCAGACCAGCTGTCTCAGACCGTCTGTCTCAGACCGTCTGTTGCGTACCGTCTGTCTCACACCGTCTGTCTCAGACCGTCTATCTTAAACCGTCTGTCTCAGGCCGTCCGTTTCATTCCGTCGGTCTCAGACCGTCTGTCTCAGAACGTCTATCTCGTCCCGTCGGTCTCAGACCGTCTGTCTCAGACCAGCTGTCTCAGACCGTCTGTCTCAGACCGTCTGTCTCAGGCCGTCTGCCTCAGACCGTCTGTCTCACACCGTCTGTCTTAGACCGTCTGTCTCAGACCGTCTGTCTCAGACCGTCTGTCTCAGACCGTCTGTCTCAGACCGTCTGTCTCAGACCGTCTGTCTCAGACCGTCTATCTCGTCCCGTCTGTCTCCGAACGTCTATCTCGTCCCGTCGGTCTCAGACCGTCTGTCTCAGAACGTCTATCTCGTCCCGTCTGTCTCAGACCGTCTGTCTCACACCGTCTGTCTCAGACCGTCTGCCTCAGACCATCTGTCTCAGACCGTCTGTCTCAGACCAGCTGTCTCAGACCGTCTGTCTCAGACCGTCTGTTGCATACCGTCTGTCTCACACCGTCTGTCTCAGACCGTCTATCTTAAACCGTCTGTCTCAGGCCGTCCGTTTCATTCCGTCGGTCTCAGACCGTCTGTCCCAGACCGTCTGTCTCAGACCGTCTATCTCGTCCCGTCTGTCTCAGACCGTCTGTCTCAGAACGTCTATCTCGTCCCGTCGGTCTCAGACCGTCTGTCTCAGAACGTCTATCTCGTCCCGTCGGTCTCAGACCGTCTGTCTCAGACCGTCTTTCTCAGACCGTCTGTCTCAGACCAGCTATCTCAGACCGTCTGCCTCAGACCGTCTGTCTCAGACCGTCTGTCTCAGACCGTCTGTCTCAGACCGTCAGTCTCAGACCGTCTGTCTCAGACCGTCTGTCTCAGAGCGTCTGTCTCAGACCGTCTGTGTCAGACCGTCTGTCTCAGAGCGTCTGTCTCAGACCGTCTGTCTCAGACCGTCTGTCTCAGACCGTCTGTCTCAGACCGTTTGTTGCATACCGTCTGTCTCACAACGTCTGTCTCAGACCGTCTATCTTAGACCGTCTGTCTCAGGCCGTCCGTTTCATTCCGTCGGTCTCAGACCGTCTGTCTCAGACCGTCTGTCTCAGACCGTCTGTCTCACACCGTCTGTCTCAGACCGTCTGTCTCAGACCGTCTGTCTCAGACCGTCTGTCTCAGACCGTCTGTCTCAGACCGTCTGTCTCAGACCGTCTGTCTCAGACCGTGTGTCTCAGACCGTCTGTCTCAGGCCGTCCGCCTCAGACCGTCTGTCTCATACCGTCTGTCTCAGACCGTCTGTCTCAGACCGTCTGTCTCACACCAGCTGCCTCAGACCGTCTGTCTCAGACCGTCCGTCTCAGACCGTCTGTTTCATACCGTCTGTCTCACACCGTCTGTCTCAGACCGTCTGTCTTAGACCGTCTGTCTCATACCGTCTGTCTCATACCGTGTGTCTCAGACCGTCTATCTCGTCCCGTCGGTCTTAGACCGTCTGTCTCAGACCAGCTGTCACAGACCGTCTGTCTCAGACCGTCTGTCTGAGACCGTCTGTCTCAGACCGTCTGTCTCTATCCGTCTGTTTCATACCGTCTGTCTCACACCGTCTGTCTCAGACCGTCTGCCTCAGACCGTCTGTCTCAGACCGTCTGTCTCAGGCCGTCTGCCTCAGACCGTCTGTCTCAGACCGTCTGTCTCAGACCGTCTGTCTCAGACCGTCAGTCTCAGACCGTCTGTCTCAGACCGTCTGTCTCAGAGCGTCTGTCTCAGACCGTCTGTCTCAGACCGTCTGTCTCAGAGCGTCTGTCTCAGACCGTCTGTCTCAGACCGTTTGTTGCATACCGTCTGTCTCACACCGTCTGTCTCAGACCGTCTATATTAGACCGTCTGTCTCAGGCCGACCGTTTCATTCCGTCGGTCTCAGACCGTCTGTCTCAGGCCGTCTGTCTCAGACCGTCTGTCTCACACCGTCTGTCTCAGACCGTCTGTCTCAGACCGTCTGTCTCAGACCGTCTGTCTCAGACCGTCTGTCTCAGACCGTGTGTCTCAGACCGTCTGTCTCAGGCCGTCTGCCTCAGACCGTCTGTCTCAGACAGTCTATCTCGTCCCGTCTGTCTCAGTCGGTCTGTCTCAGAACGTCTGTCACAGACCGTCTGTCTCAGACCGTCTGTCTCAGACCGTCTGTCTCAGACCAGCTATCTCAGACCGTCTGTCTCAGACCGTCTGTCTCAGACCGTCTGTCTCAGACCGTCTGTCTCAGACCGTCTGTCTCAGACCGTCTGTCTCAGACCGTCTGTCTCACACCAGCTGCCTCAGACCGTCTGTCTCAGACCGTCCGTCTCAGACCGTCTGTTTCATACCGTCTGTCTCACACCGTCTGTCTCAGACCGTCTGTCTTAGACCGTCTGTCTCATACCGTCTGTCTCATACCGTGTGTCTCAGACCGTCTATCTCGTCCCGTCGGTCTTAGACCGTCTGTCTCAGACCAGCTGTCACAGACCGTCTGTCTCAGACCGTCTGTCTCAGACCGTCTGTCTGAGACCGTCTGTCTCAGACCGTCTGTCTCAGACCGTCTGTCTCACACCGTCTGTCTCAGACCGTCTGTCTCAGACCGTCTGTCTCAGACCGTCTGTCTCAGACCGTCTGTCTCAGAACGTCTATCTCGTCCCGTCGGTCTCATGCCGTCTGTCTCAGACCAGCTGTCTCAGACCGTCTGTCTCAGACCGTCTGTTTCATACCGTCTGTCTCACACCGTCTGTCTCAGACCGTCTGCCTCAGACCGTCTGTCTCAGACCGTCTGTCTCAGGCCGTCTGCCTCAGACCGTCTGCCTCAGACCGTCTGTCTCAGACCGTCTGTCTCAGACCGTCAGTCTCAGACCGTCTGTCTCAGACCGTCTGTCTCAGAGCGTCTGTCTCGGACCGTCTGTCTCAGACCGTCTGTCTCAGACCAGCTGTCTCAGACCGTCTGTCTCAGACCGTCTGTTGCATACCGTCTCTCTCACACCGTCTGTCTCAGACCGTCTATCTTAAACCGTCTGTCTCAGGCCGTCCGTTTCATTCCGTCGGTCTCAGACCGTCTGTCTCAGACTGTCTGTCTCAGACCGTCTGTCTCAGACCGTCTGTCTCAGACCGTCTGTCTCAGACCGTGTGTCTCGGACCGTGTGTCTCGGACCGCCTGTCTCAGACCGCCTCTCTCAGACCGTCTGTCTCAGGCCGTCTGCTTCGTACCGTCTGTCTCAGACCGTCTATCTCGTCCCGTCGGTCTTAGACCGTCTGTCTCAGACCAGCTGTCTCAGACCGTCTGTCTCAGACCGTCTATCTCGTCCCGTCTGTCTCAGAACTTCCGTCTCAGACCGTCTGCCTCAGACCGTCTGTCTCAGACCGTCTGTCTCAGACCGTCTGTCTCAGACCGTCTGTCTCAGAACGTCTATCTCGTCCCGTCGGTCTCAGAACGTCTGTCTCAGACCGTCTTTCTCAGACCGTCTGTCTCAGACCAGCTATCTCAGACCGTCTGTCTCAGAGCGTCTGTCTCAGACCGTCTGTCTCAGACCGTCTGTCTCAGAGCGTCTGTCTCAGACCGTCTGTCTCAGACCGTTTGTTGCATACCGTCTGTCTCACACCGTCTGTCTCAGACCGTCTATCTTAGACCGTCTGTCTCAGGCCGACCGTTTCATTCCGTCGGTCTCAGACCGTCTGTGTCAGACCGTCTGTCTCAGACCGTCTGTCTCACACCGTCTGTCTCAGACCGTCTGTCTCAGACCGTCTGTCTCAGACCGTGTGTCTCAGACCGTCTGTCTCAGGCCGTCCGCCTCAGACCGTCTGTCTCATACCGTCTGTCTCAGACCGTCTGTCTCAGACCGTCTGTCTCAGACCGTCTGTCTCAGACCGGCTATCTCGTCCCGTCTGTCTCAGACCGTCTGTCTCAGAACGTCTATCTCGTCCCGTCGGTCTCAGACCGTCTGTCTCAGAACGTCTATCTCGTCCCGTCGGTCTCAGACCGTCTGTCTCAGACCAGCTGTCTCAGACCGTCTGTCTCAGACCGTCTGTCTCAGACCGTCTATCTCGTCCCGTCTGTCTCAGACCGTCTGTCTCAGACCGTCTGTCTCACACCGTCTGTCTCAGACCGTCTGAATCAGACCGTCTGTCTCAGACCGTCTGTCTCAGACCAGCTGTCTCAGACCGCCTGTCTCAGACCGTCTGTTGCGTACCGTCTGTCTCACACCGTCTGTCTCAGACCGTCTATCTTAAACCGTCTGTCTCAGGCCGTCCGTTTCATTCCGTCGGTCTCAGACCGTCTGTCTCAGAACGTCTATCTCGTCCCGTCGGTCTCAGACCGTCTGTCTCAGACCAGCTGTCTCAGACCGTCTGTCTCAGACCGTCTGTCTCAGGCCGTCTGCCTCAGACCGTCTGTCTCACACCGTCTGTCTTAGACCGTCTGTCTCAGACCGTCTGTCTCAGACCGTCTGTCTCAGACCGTCTGTCTCAGACCGTCTGTCTCAGACCGTCTGTCTCAGACCGTCTATCTCGTCCCGTCTGTCTCCGAACGTCTATCTCGTCCCGTCGGTCTCAGACCGTCTGTCTCAGAACGTCTATCTCGTCCCGTCTGTCTCAGACCGTCTGTCTCACACCGTCTGTCTCAGACCGTCTGCCTCAGACCATCTGTCTCAGACCGTCTGTCTCAGACCAGCTGTCTCAGACCGTCTGTCTCAGACCGTCTGTTGCATACCGTCTGTCTCACACCGTCTGTCTCAGACCGTCTATCTTAAACCGTCTGTCTCAGGCCGTCCGTTTCATTCCGTCGGTCTCAGACCGTCTGTCTCAGAACGTCTATCTCGTCCCGTCGGTCTCAGACCGTCTGTCTCAGACCAGCTGTCTCAGACCGTCTGTCCCAGACCGTCTGTCTCAGACCGTCTATCTCGTCCCGTCTGTCTCAGACCGTCTGTCTCAGAACGTCTATCTCGTCCCGTCGGTCTCAGACCGTCTGTCTCAGAACGTCTATCTCGTCCCGTCGGTCTCAGACCGTCTGTCTCAGACCGTCTTTCTCAGACCGTCTGTCTCAGACCAGCTATCTCAGACCGTCTGCCTCAGACCGTCTGTCTCAGACCGTCTGTCTCAGACCGTCTGTCTCAGACCGTCAGTCTCAGACCGTCTGTCTCAGACCGTCTGTCTCAGAGCGTCTGTCTCAGACCGTCTGTGTCAGACCGTCTGTCTCAGAGCGTCTGTCTCAGACCGTCTGTCTCAGACCGTCTGTCTCAGACCGTCTGTCTCAGACCGTTTGTTGCATACCGTCTGTCTCACACCGTCTGTCTCAGACCGTCTATCTTAGACCGTCTGTCTCAGGCCGTCCGTTTCATTCCGTCGGTCTCAGACCGTCTGTCTCAGACCGTCTGTCTCAGACCGTCTGTCTCACACCGTCTGTCTCAGACCGTCTGTCTCAGACCGTCTGTCTCAGACCGTCTGTCTCAGACCGTCTGTCTCAGACCGTCTGTCTCAGACCGTGTGTCTCAGACCGTCTGTCTCAGGCCGTCCGCCTCAGACCGTCTGTCTCATACCGTCTGTCTCAGACCGTCTGTCTCAGACCGTCTGTCTCACACCAGCTGCCTCAGACCGTCTGTCTCAGACCGTCCGTCTCAGACCGTCTGTTTCATACCGTCTGTCTCACACCGTCTGTCTCAGACCGTCTGTCTTAGACCGTCTGTCTCATACCGTCTGTCTCATACCGTGTGTCTCAGACCGTCTATCTCGTCGCGTCGGTCTTAGACCGTCTGTCTCAGACCAGCTGTCACAGACCGTCTGTCTCATACCGTCTGTCTCATACCGTGTGTCTCAGACCGTCTATCTCGTCCCGTCGGTCTTAGACCGTCTGTCTCAGACCAGCTGTCACAGACCGTCTGTCTCAGACCGTCTGTCTCAGACCGTCTGTCTGAGACCGTCTGTCTCAGACCGTCTGTCTCTATCCGTCTGTTTCATACCGTCTGTCTCACACCGTCTGTCTCAGACCGTCTGCCTCAGACCGTCTGTCTCAGACCGTCTGTCTCAGGCCGTCTGCCTCAGACCGTCTGTCTCAGACCGTCTGTCTCAGACCGTCTGTCTCAGACCGTCAGTCTCAGACCGTCTGTCTCAGACCGTCTGTCTCAGAGCGTCTGTCTCAGACCGTCTGTCTCAGACCGTCTGTCTCAGAGCGTCTGTCTCAGACCGTCGGTCTTAGACCGTCTGTCTCAGACCAGCTGTCTCAGACCGTCTGTCTCAGACCGTCTATCTCGTCCCGTCTGTCTCAGAACTTCCGTCTCAGACCGTCTGCCTCAGACCGTCTGTCTCAGACCGTCTGTCTCAGACCGTCTGTCTCAGACCGTCTGTCTCAGAACGTCTATCTCGTCCCGTCGGTCTCAGAACGTCTGTCTCAGACCGTCTTTCTCAGACCGTCTGTCTCAGACCAGCTATCTCAGACCGTCTGTCTCAGAGCGTCTGTCTCAGACCGTCTGTCTCAGACCGTCTGTCTCAGAGCGTCTGTCTCAGACCGTCTGTCTCAGACCGTTTGTTGCATACCGTCTGTCTCACACCGTCTGTCTCAGACCGTCTATCTTAGACCGTCTGTCTCAGGCCGACCGTTTCATTCCGTCGGTCTCAGACCGTCTGTGTCAGACCGTCTGTCTCAGACCGTCTGTCTCACACCGTCTGTCTCAGACCGTCTGTCTCAGACCGTCTGTCTCAGACCGTCTGTCTCAGACCGTGTGTCTCAGACCGTCTGTCTCAGGCCGTCCGCCTCAGACCGTCTGTCTCATACCGTCTGTCTCAGACCGTCTGTCTCAGACCGTCTGTCTCAGACCGTCTGTCTCAGACCGTCTGTCTCAGACCGTCTGTCTCAGACCGGCTATCTCGTCCCGTCTGTCTCAGACCGTCTGTCTCAGAACGTCTATCTCGTCCCGTCGGTCTCAGACCGTCTGTCTCAGAACGTCTATCTCGTCCCGTCGGTCTCAGACCGTCTGTCTCAGACCAGCTGTCTCAGACCGTCTGTCTCAGACCGTCTGTCTCAGACCGTCTGTCTCAGACCGTCTATCTCGTCCCGTCTGTCTCAGACCGTCTGTCTCAGACCGTCTGTCTCACACCGTCTGTCTCAGACCGTCTGAATCAGACCGTCTGTCTCAGACCGTCTGTCTCAGACCAGCTGTCTCAGACCGTCTGTCTCAGACCGTCTGTTGCGTACCGTCTGTCTCACACCGTCTGTCTCAGACCGTCTATCTTAAACCGTCTGTCTCAGGCCGTCCGTTTCATTCCGTCGGTCTCAGACCGTCTGTCTCAGAACGTCTATCTCGTCCCGTCGGTCTCAGACCGTCTGTCTCAGACCAGCTGTCTCAGACCGTCTGTCTCAGACCGTCTGTCTCAGGCCGTCTGCCTCAGACCGTCTGTCTCACACCGTCTGTCTTAGACCGTCTGTCTCAGACCGTCTGTCTCAGACCGTCTGTCTCAGACCGTCTGTCTCAGACCGTCTGTCTCAGACCGTCTATCTCGTCCCGTCTGTCTCCGAACGTCTATCTCGTCCCGTCGGTCTCAGACCGTCTGTCTCAGAACGTCTATCTCGTCCCGTCTGTCTCAGACCGTCTGTCTCACACCGTCTGTCTCAGACCGTCTGCCTCAGACCATCTGTCTCAGACCGTCTGTCTCAGACCAGCTGTCTCAGACCGTCTGTCTCAGACCGTCTGTTGCATACCGTCTGTCTCACACCGTCTGTCTCAGACCGTCTATCTTAAACCGTCTGTCTCAGGCCGTCCGTTTCATTCCGTCGGTCTCAGACCGTCTGTCCCAGACCGTCTGTCTCAGACCGTCTATCTCGTCCCGTCTGTCTCAGACCGTCTGTCTCAGAACGTCTATCTCGTCCCGTCGGTCTCAGACCGTCTGTCTCAGAACGTCTATCTCGTCCCGTCGGTCTCAGACCGTCTGTCTCAGACCGTCTTTCTCAGACCGTCTGTCTCAGACCAGCTATCTCAGACCGTCTGCCTCAGACCGTCTGTCTCAGACCGTCTGTCTCAGACCGTCTGTCTCAGACCGTCAGTCTCAGACCGTCTGTCTCAGACCGTCTGTCTCAGAGCGTCTGTCTCAGACCGTCTGTGTCAGACCGTCTGTCTCAGAGCGTCTGTCTCAGACCGTCTGTCTCAGACCGTCTGTCTCAGACCGTCTGTCTCAGACCGTTTGTTGCATACCGTCTGTCTCACACCGTCTGTCTCAGACCGTCTATCTTAGACCGTCTGTCTCAGGCCGTCCGTTTCATTCCGTCGGTCTCAGACCGTCTGTCTCAGACCGTCTGTCTCAGACCGTCTGTCTCACACCGTCTGTCTCAGACCGTCTGTCTCAGACCGTCTGTCTCAGACCGTCTGTCTCAGACCGTCTGTCTCAGACCGTCTGTCTCAGACCGTGTGTCTCAGACCGTCTGTCTCAGGCCGTCCGCCTCAGACCGTCTGTCTCATACCGTCTGTCTCAGACCGTCTGTCTCAGACCGTCTGTCTCACACCAGCTGCCTCAGACCGTCTGTCTCAGACCGTCCGTCTCAGACCGTCTGTTTCATACCGTCTGTCTCACACCGTCTGTCTCAGACCGTCTGTCTTAGACCGTCTGTCTCATACCGTCTGTCTCATACCGTGTGTCTCAGACCGTCTATCTCGTCCCGTCGGTCTTAGACCGTCTGTCTCAGACCAGCTGTCACAGACCGTCTGTCTCATACCGTCTGTCTCATACCGTGTGTCTCAGACCGTCTATCTCGTCCCGTCGGTCTTAGACCGTCTGTCTCAGACCAGCTGTCACAGACCGTCTGTCTCAGACCGTCTGTCTCAGACCGTCTGTCTGAGACCGTCTGTCTCAGACCGTCTGTCTCTATCCGTCTGTTTCATACCGTCTGTCTCACACCGTCTGTCTCAGACCGTCTGCCTCAGACCGTCTGTCTCAGACCGTCTGTCTCAGGCCGTCTGCCTCAGACCGTCTGTCTCAGACCGTCTGTCTCAGACCGTCTGTCTCAGACCGTCAGTCTCAGACCGTCTGTCTCAGACCGTCTGTCTCAGAGCGTCTGTCTCAGACCGTCTGTCTCAGACCGTCTGTCTCAGAGCGTCTGTCTCAGACCGTCTGTCTCAGACCGTTTGTTGCATACCGTCTGTCTCACACCGTCTGTCTCAGACCGTCTATATTAGACCGTCTGTCTCAGGCCGACCGTTTCATTCCGTCGGTCTCAGACCGTCTGTCTCAGGCCGTCTGTCTCAGACCGTCTGTCTCACACCGTCTGTCTCAGACCGTCTGTCTCAGACCGTCTGTCTCAGACCGTCTGTCTCAGACCGTCTGTCTCAGACCGTGTGTCTCAGACCGTCTGTCTCAGGCCGTCTGCCTCAGACCGTCTGTCTCAGACAGTCTATCTCGTCCCGTCTGACTCAGTCGGTCTGTCTCAGAACGTCTGTCACAGACCGTCTGTCTCAGACCGTCTGTCTCAGACCGTCTGTCTCAGACCAGCTATCTCAGACCGTCTGTCTCAGACCGTCTGTCTCAGACCGTCTGTCTCAGACCGTCTGTCTCAGACCGTCTGTCTCAGACCGTCTGTCTCAGACCGTCTGTCTCAGACCGTCTGTCTCACACCAGCTGCCTCAGACCGTCTGTCTCAGACCGTCCGTCTCAGACCGTCTGTTTCATACCGTCTGTCTCACACCGTCTGTCTCAGACCGTCTGTCTTAGACCGTCTGTCTCATACCGTCTGTCTCATACCGTGTGTCTCAGACCGTCTATCTCGTCCCGTCGGTCTTAGACCGTCTGTCTCAGACCAGCTGTCACAGACCGTCTGTCTCAGACCGTCTGTCTCAGACCGTCTGTCTGAGACCGTCTGTCTCAGATCGTCTGTCTCAGACCGTCTGTCTCACACCGTCTGTCTCAGACCGGCTATCTCGTCCCGTCTGTCTCAGACCGTCTGTCTCAGAACGTCTATCTCGTCCCGTCGGTCTCAGACCGTCTGTCTCAGAACGTCTATCTCGTCCCGTCGGTCTCAGACCGTCTGTCTCAGACCAGCTGTCTCAGACCGTCTGTCTCAGACCGTCTGTCTCAGACCGTCTGTCTCAGACCGTCTATCTCGTCCCGTCTGTCTCAGACCGTCTGTCTCAGACCGTCTGTCTCACACCGTCTGTCTCAGACCGTCTGAATCAGACCGTCTGTCTCAGACCGTCTGTCTCAGACCAGCTGTCTCAGACCGTCTGTCTCAGACCGTCTGTTGCGTACCGTCTGTCTCACACCGTCTGTCTCAGACCGTCTATCTTAAACCGTCTGTCTCAGGCCGTCCGTTTCATTCCGTCGGTCTCAGACCGTCTGTCTCAGAACGTCTATCTCGTCCCGTCGGTCTCAGACCGTCTGTCTCAGACCAGCTGTCTCAGACCGTCTGTCTCAGACCGTCTGTCTCAGGCCGTCTGCCTCAGACCGTCTGTCTCACACCGTCTGTCTTAGACCGTCTGTCTCAGACCGTCTGTCTCAGACCGTCTGTCTCAGACCGTCTGTCTCAGACCGTCTGTCTCAGACCGTCTGTCTCAGACCGTCTATCTCGTCCCGTCTGTCTCCGAACGTCTATCTCGTCCCGTCGGTCTCAGACCGTCTGTCTCAGAACGTCTATCTCGTCCCGTCTGTCTCAGACCGTCTGTCTCACACCGTCTGTCTCAGACCGTCTGCCTCAGACCATCTGTCTCAGACCGTCTGTCTCAGACCAGCTGTCTCAGACCGTCTGTCGCAGACCGTCTGTTGCATACCGTCTGTCTCACACCGTCTGTCTCAGACCGTCTATCTTAAACCGTCTGTCTCAGGCCGTCCGTTTCATTCCGTCGGTCTCAGACCGTCTGTCCCAGACCGTCTGTCTCAGACCGTCTATCTCGTCCCGTCTGTCTCAGACCGTCTGTCTCAGAACGTCTATCTCGTCCCGTCGGTCTCAGACCGTCTGTCTCAGAACGTCTATCTCGTCCCGTCGGTCTCAGACCGTCTGTCTCAGACCGTCTTTCTCAGACCGTCTGTCTCAGACCAGCTATCTCAGACCGTCTGCCTCAGACCGTCTGTCTCAGACCGTCTGTCTCAGACCGTCTGTCTCAGACCGTCAGTCTCAGACCGTCTGTCTCAGACCGTCTGTCTCAGAGCGTCTGTCTCAGACCGTCTGTGTCAGACCGTCTGTCTCAGAGCGTCTGTCTCAGACCGTCTGTCTCAGACCGTCTGTCTCAGACCGTTTGTTGCATACCGTCTGTCTCACACCGTCTGTCTCAGACCGTCTATCTTAGACCGTCTGTCTCAGGCCGTCCGTTTCATTCCGTCGGTCTCAGACCGTCTGTCTCAGACCGTCTGTCTCAGACCGTCTGTCTCACACCGTCTGTCTCAGACCGTCTGTCTCAGACCGTCTGTCTCAGACCGTCTGTCTCAGACCGTCTGTCTCAGACCGTCTGTCTCAGACCGTGTGTCTCAGACCGTCTGTCTCAGGCCGTCCGCCTCAGACCGTCTGTCTCATACCGTCTGTCTCAGACCGTCTGTCTCAGACCGTCTGTCTCACACCAGCTGCCTCAGACCGTCTGTCTCAGACCGTCCGTCTCAGACCGTCTGTTTCATACCGTCTGTCTCACACCGTCTGTCTCAGACCGTCTGTCTTAGACCGTCTGTCTCATACCGTCTGTCTCATACCGTGTGTCTCAGACCGTCTATCTCGTCCCGTCGGTCTTAGACCGTCTGTCTCAGACCAGCTGTCACAGACCGTCTGTCTCATACCGTCTGTCTCATACCGTGTGTCTCAGACCGTCTATCTCGTCCCGTCGGTCTTAGACCGTCTGTCTCAGACCAGCTGTCACAGACCGTCTGTCTCAGACCGTCTGTCTCAGACCGTCTGTCTGAGACCGTCTGTCTCAGACCGTCTGTCTCTATCCGTCTGTTTCATACCGTCTGTCTCACACCGTCTGTCTCAGACCGTCTGCCTCAGACCGTCTGTCTCAGACCGTCTGTCTCAGGCCGTCTGCCTCAGACCGTCTGTCTCAGACCGTCTGTCTCAGACCGTCTGTCTCAGACCGTCAGTCTCAGACCGTCTGTCTCAGACCGTCTGTCTCAGAGCGTCTGTCTCAGACCGTCTGTCTCAGACCGTCTGTCTCAGAGCGTCTGTCTCAGACCGTCTGTCTCAGACCGTTTGTTGCATACCGTCTGTCTCACACCGTCTGTCTCAGACCGTCTATATTAGACCGTCTGTCTCAGGCCGACCGTTTCATTCCGTCGGTCTCAGACCGTCTGTCTCAGGCCGTCTGTCTCAGACCGTCTGTCTCACACCGTCTGTCTCAGACCGTCTGTCTCAGACCGTCTGTCTCAGACCGTCTGTCTCAGACCGTCTGTCTCAGACCGTGTGTCTCAGACCGTCTGTCTCAGGCCGTCTGCCTCAGACCGTCTGTCTCAGACAGTCTATCTCGTCCCGTCTGTCTCAGTCGGTCTGTCTCAGAACGTCTGTCACAGACCGTCTGTCTCAGACCGTCTGTCTCAGACCGTCTGTCTCAGACCAGCTATCTCAGACCGTCTGTCTCAGACCGTCTGTCTCAGACCGTCTGTCTCAGACCGTCTGTCTCAGACCGTCTGTCTCACACCAGCTGCCTCAGACCGTCTGTCTCAGACCGTCCGTCTCAGACCGTCTGTTTCATACCGTCTGTCTCACACCGTCTGTCTCAGACCGTCTGTCTTAGACCGTCTGTCTCATACCGTCTGTCTCATACCGTGTGTCTCAGACCGTCTATCTCGTCCCGTCGGTCTTAGACCGTCTGTCTCAGACCAGCTGTCACAGACCGTCTGTCTCAGACCGTCTGTCTCAGACCGTCTGTCTGAGACCGTCTGTCTCAGACCGTCTTTCTCAGACCGTCTGTCTCACACCGTCTGTCTCAGACCGGCTATCTCGTCCCGTCTGTCTCAGACCGTCTGTCTCAGAACGTCTATCTCGTCCCGTCGGTCTCAGACCGTCTGTCTCAGAACGTCTATCTCGTCCCGTCGGTCTCAGACCGTCTGTCTCAGACCAGCTGTCTCAGACCGTCTGTCTCAGACCGTCTGTCTCAGACCGTCTGTCTCAGACCGTCTATCTCGTCCCGTCTGTCTCAGACCGTCTGTCTCAGACCGTCTGTCTCACACCGTCTGTCTCAGACCGTCTGAATCAGACCGTCTGTCTCAGACCGTCTGTCTCAGACCAGCTGTCTCAGACCGTCTGTCTCAGACCGTCTGTTGCGTACCGTCTGTCTCACACCGTCTGTCTCAGACCGTCTATCTTAAACCGTCTGTCTCAGGCCGTCCGTTTCATTCCGTCGGTCTCAGACCGTCTGTCTCAGAACGTCTATCTCGTCCCGTCGGTCTCAGACCGTCTGTCTCAGACCAGCTGTCTCAGACCGTCTGTCTCAGACCGTCTGTCTCAGGCCGTCTGCCTCAGACCGTCTGTCTCACACCGTCTGTCTTAGACCGTCTGTCTCAGACCGTCTGTCTCAGACCGTCTGTCTCAGACCGTCTGTCTCAGACCGTCTGTCTCAGACCGTCTGTCTCAGACCGTCTATCTCGTCCCGTCTGTCTCCGAACGTCTATCTCGTCCCGTCGGTCTCAGACCGTCTGTCTCAGAACGTCTATCTCGTCCCGTCTGTCTCAGACCGTCTGTCTCACACCGTCTGTCTCAGACCGTCTGCCTCAGACCATCTGTCTCAGACCGTCTGTCTCAGACCAGCTGTCTCAGACCGTCTGTCTCAGACCGTCTGTTGCATACCGTCTGTCTCACACCGTCTGTCTCAGACCGTCTATCTTAAACCGTCTGTCTCAGGCCGTCCGTTTCATTCCGTCGGTCTCAGACCGTCTGTCCCAGACCGTCTGTCTCAGACCGTCTATCTCGTCCCGTCTGTCTCAGACCGTCTGTCTCAGAACGTCTATCTCGTCCCGTCGGTCTCAGACCGTCTGTCTCAGAACGTCTATCTCGTCCCGTCGGTCTCAGACCGTCTGTCTCAGACCGTCTTTCTCAGACCGTCTGTCTCAGACCAGCTATCTCAGACCGTCTGCCTCAGACCGTCTGTCTCAGACCGTCTGTCTCAGACCGTCTGTCTCAGACCGTCAGTCTCAGACCGTCTGTCTCAGACCGTCTGTCTCAGAGCGTCTGTCTCAGACCGTCTGTGTCAGACCGTCTGTCTCAGAGCGTCTGTCTCAGACCGTCTGTCTCAGACCGTCTGTCTCAGACCGTCTGTCTCAGACCGTTTGTTGCATACCGTCTGTCTCACACCGTCTGTCTCAGACCGTCTATCTTAGACCGTCTGTCTCAGGCCGTCCGTTTCATTCCGTCGGTCTCAGACCGTCTGTCTCAGACCGTCTGTCTCAGACCGTCTGTCTCACACCGTCTGTCTCAGACCGTCTGTCTCAGACCGTCTGTTTCATACCGTCTGTCTCACACCGTCTGTCTCAGACCGTCTGCCACAGACCGTCGGTCTCAGAACGTCTGTCTCAGACCGTCTTTCTCAGACCGTCTGTCTCAGACCAGCTATCTCAGACCGTCTGTCTCAGAGCGTCTGTCTCAGACCGTCTGTCTCAGAGCGTCTGTCTCAGACCGTCTGTCTCAGACCGTTTGTTGCATACCGTCTGTCTCACACCGTCTGTCTCAGACCGTCTATCTTAGACCGTCTGTCTCAGGCCGACCGTTTCATTCCGTCGGTCTCAGACCGTCTGTGTCAGACCGTCTGTCTCAGACCGTCTGTCTCACACCGTCTGTCTCAGACCGTCTGTCTCAGACCGTCTGTCTCAGACCGTCTGTCTCAGACCGTGTGTCTCAGACCGTCTGTCTCAGGCCGTCCGCCTCAGACCGTCTGTCTCATACCGTCTGTCTCAGACCGTCTGTCTCAGACCGTCTGTCTCACACCAGCTGCCTCAGACCGTCTGTCTCAGACCGTCCGTCTCAGACCGTCTGTTTCATACCGTCTGTCTCACACCGTCTGTCTCAGACCGTCTGTCTTAGACCGTCTGTCTCATACCGTCTGTCTCATACCGTGTGTCTCAGACCGTCTATCTCGTCCCGTCGGTCTTAGACCGTCTGTCTCAGACCAGCTGTCACAGACCGTCTGTCTCATACCGTCTGTCTCATACCGTGTGTCTCAGACCGTCTATCTCGTCCCGTCGGTCTTAGACCGTCTGTCTCAGACCAGCTGTCACAGACCGTCTGTCTCAGACCGTCTGTCTCAGACCGTCTGTCTGAGACCGTCTGTCTCAGACCGTCTGTCTCAGACCGTCTGTCTCACACCGTCTGTCTCAGACCGTCTGTCTCAGACCGTCTGTCTCAGACCGTCTGTCTCCGAACGTCTATCTCGTCCCGTCGGTCTCAGACCGTCTGTCTCAGAACGTCTATCTCGTCCCGTCGGTCTCAGACCGTCTGTCTCAGACCAGCTGTCTCAGACCGTCTGTCTCAGACCGTCTGTCTCAGACCGTCTGTCTCAGACCGTCTGCCTCAGAACGTCTATCTCGTCCCGTCGGTCTCAGGCCGTCTGTCTCATACCAGCTGTCTCAGACCGTCTGTCTCTATCCGTCTGTTTCATACCGTCTGTCTCACACCGTCTGTCTCAGACCGTCTGCCTCAGACCGTCTGTCTCAGACCGTCTGTCTCAGGCCGTCTGCCTCAGACCGTCTGTCTCAGACCGTCTGTCTCAGACCGTCTGTCTCAGACCGTCAGTCTCAGACCGTCTGTCTCAGACCGTCTGTCTCAGAGCGTCTGTCTCAGACCGTCTGTCTCAGACCGTCTGTCTCAGAGCGTCTGTCTCAGACCGTCTGTCTCAGACCGTTTGTTGCATACCGTCTGTCTCACACCGTCTGTCTCAGACCGTCTATATTAGACCGTCTGTCTCAGGCCGACCGTTTCATTCCGTCGGTCTCAGACCGTCTGTCTCAGGCCGTCTGTCTCAGACCGTCTGTCTCACACCGTCTGTCTCAGACCGTCTGTCTCAGACCGTCTGTCTCAGACCGTCTGTCTCAGACCGTCTGTCTCAGACCGTGTGTCTCAGACCGTCTGTCTCAGGCCGTCTGCCTCAGACCGTCTGTCTCAGACAGTCTATCTCGTCCCGTCTGTCTCAGTCGGTCTGTCTCAGAACGTCTGTCACAGACCGTCTGTCTCAGACCGTCTGTCTCAGACCAGCTATCTCAGACCGTCTGTCTCAGACCGTCTGTCTCAGACCGTCTGTCTCAGACCGTCTGTCTCAGACCGTCTGTCTCAGACCGTCTGTCTCAGACCGTCTGTCTCAGACCGTCTGTCTCACACCAGCTGCCTCAGACCGTCTGTCTCAGACCGTCCGTCTCAGACCGTCTGTTTCATACCGTCTGTCTCACACCGTCTGTCTCAGACCGTCTGTCTTAGACCGTCTGTCTCATACCGTCTGTCTCATACCGTGTGTCTCAGACCGTCTATCTCGTCCCGTCGGTCTTAGACCGTCTGTCTCAGACCAGCTGTCACAGACCGTCTGTCTCAGACCGTCTGTCTCAGACCGTCTGTCTGAGACCGTCTGTCTCAGACCGTCTGTCTCAGACCGTCTGTCTCACACCGTCTGTCTCAGACCGTCTGTCTCAGACCGTCTGTCTCAGACCGTCTGTCTCAGACCGTCTGTCTCAGACCGTCTGTCTCAGAACGTCTATCTCGTCCCGTCGGTCTCAGACCAGCTGTCTCAGACCGTCTGTCTCAGACCGTCTGTTTCATACCGTCTGTCTCACACCGTCTGTCTCAGACCGTCTGCCTCAGACCGTCTGTCTCAGACCGTCTGTCTCAGGCCGTCTGCCTCAGACCGTCTGCCTCAGACCGTCTGTCTCAGACCGTCTGTCTCAGACCGTCAGTCTCAGACCGTCTGTCTCAGACCGTCTGTCTCAGAGCGTCTGTCTCGGACCGTCTGTCTCAGACCGTCTGTCTCAGACCAGCTGTCTCAGACCGTCTGTCTCAGACCGTCTGTTGCATACCGTCTGTCTCACGCCGTCTGTCTCAGACCGTCTATCTTAAACCGTCTGTCTCAGGCCGTCCGTTTCATTCCGTCGGTCTCAGACCGTCTGTCTCAGACCGTCTGTCTCAGACCGTCTGTCTCAGACCGTCTGTCTCAGACCGTCTGTCTCAGACCGTGTGTCTCGGACCGTGTGTCTCGGACCGCCTGTCTCAGACCGCCTCTCTCAGACCGTCTGTCTCAGGCCGTCTGCTTCGTACCGTCTGTCTCAGACCGTCTATCTCGTCCCGTCGGTCTTAGACCGTCTGTCTCAGACCAGCTGTCTCAGACCGTCTGTCTCAGACCGTCTATCTCGTCCCGTCTGTCTCAGAACTTCCGTCTCAGACCGTCTGCCTCAGACCGTCTGTCTCAGACCGTCTGTCTCAGACCGTCTGTCTCAGAACGTCTATCTCGTCCCGTCGGTCTCAGAACGTCTGTCTCAGACCGTCTTTCTCAGACCGTCTGTCTCAGACCAGCTATCTCAGACCGTCTGTCTCAGAGCGTCTGTCTCAGACCGTCTGTCTCAGACCGTCTGTCTCAGAGCGTCTGTCTCAGACCGTCTGTCTCAGACCGTTTGTTGCATACCGTCTGTCTCACACCGTCTGTCTCAGACCGTCTATCTTAGACCGTCTGTCTCAGGCCGACCGTTTCATTCCGTCGGTCTCAGACCGTCTGTGTCAGACCGTCTGTCTCAGACCGTCTGTCTCACACCGTCTGTCTCAGACCGTCTGTCTCAGACCGTCTGTCTCAGACCGTCTGTCTCAGACCGTCTGTCTCAGACCGTCTGTCTCAGACCGTGTGTCTCAGACCGTCTGTCTCAGGCCGTCTGCCTCAGACCTTCTGTCTCAGACAGTCTATCTCGTCCCGTCTGTCTCAGTCGGTCTGTCTCAGAACGTCTGTCACAGACCGTCTGTCTCAGACCGTCTGTCTCAGACCGTCTGTCATAGACCAGCTATCTCAGACCGTCTGTCTCAGACCGTCTGTCTCAGACCGTCTGTCTCAGACCGTCTGTCTCAGACCGTCTGTCTCAGACCGTCTGTCTCAGACCGTCTGTCTCACACCGTCTGTCTCAGAACGTCTATCTCGTCCCGTCGGTCTCAGACCGTCTGTCTCAGACCGTCTGTCTCAGACCGTCTTTCTCAGACCGTCTGTCTCAGACCAGCTATCTCAGACCGTCTGTCTCAGACCGTCTGTCTCAGACCGTCTGTCTCAGACCGTCTGTCTCAGAACGTCTATCTCGTCCCGTCGGTCTCAGGCCGTCTGTCTCATACCAGCTGTCTCAGACCGTCTGTCTCTATCCGTCTGTTTCATACCGTCTGTCTCACACCGTCTGTCTCAGACCGTCTGCCTCGGACCGTCTGTCTCAGACCGTCTGTCTCAGGCCGTCTGCCTCAGACCGTCTGTCTCAGACCGTCTGTCTCAGACCGTCTGTCTCAGACCGTCAGTCTCAGACCGTCTGTCTCAGACCGTCTGTCTCAGAGCGTCTGTCTCAGACCGTCTGTCTCAGACCGTCTGTCTCAGAGCGTCTGTCTCAGACCGTCTGTCTCAGACCGTTTGTTGCATACCGTCTGTCTCACACCGTCTGTCTCAGACCGTCTATCTTAGACCGTCTGTCTCAGGCCGACCGTTTCATTCCGTCGGTCTCAGACCGTCTGTCTCAGGCCGTCTGTCTCAGACCGTCTGTCTCACACCGTCTGTCTCAGACCGTCTGTCTCAGACCGTCTGTCTCAGACCGTGTGTCTCAGACCGTCTGTCTCAGGCCGTCTGCCTCAGACCGTCTGTCTCAGACAGTCTATCTCGTCCCGTCTGTCTCAGTCGGTCTGTCTCAGAACGTCTGTCACAGACCGTCTGTCTCAGACCGTCTGTCTCAGACCGTCTGTCTCAGACCAGCTATCTCAGACCGTCTGTCTCAGAGCGTCTGTCTCAGACCGTCTGTCTCAGACCGTCTGTCTCAGAGCGTCTGTCTCAGACCGTCTGTCTCAGACCGTTTGTTGCATACCGTCTGTCTCACACCGTCTGTCTCAGACCGTCTATCTTAGACCGTCTGTCTCAGGCCGACCGTTTCATTCCGTCGGTCTCAGACCGTCTGTCTCAGGCCGTCTGTCTCAGACCGTCTGTCTCACACCGTCTGTCTCAGACCGTCTGTCTCAGACCGTCTGTCTCAGACCGTCTGTCTCAGACCGTCTGTCTCAGACCGTGTGTCTCAGACCGTCTGTCTCAGGCCGTCTGCCTCAGACCGTCTGTCTCAGACAGTCTATCTCGTCCCGTCTGTCTCAGTCGGTCTGTCTCAGAACGTCTGTCACAGACCGTCTGTCTCAGACCGTCTGTCTCAGACCGTCTGTCTCAGACCAGCTATCTCAGACCGTCTGTCTCAGACCGTCTGTCTCAGACCGTCTGTCTCAGACCGTCTGTCTCAGACCGTCTGTCTCAGACCGTCTGTCTCAGACTGCCTGTTTCATACCGTCTGTCTCACACCGTCTGTCTTAGACCGTCTGTCTCATACCGTCTGTCTCAGGCCGTCTGTCTCACACCAGCTGCCTCAGACCGTCTGTCTCAGACCGTCCGTCTCAGACCGTCTGTTTCATACCGTCTGTCTCACACCGTCTGTCTCAGACCGTCTGTCTTAGACCGTCTGTCTCATACCGTCTGTCTCATACCGTGTGTCTCAGACCGTCTATCTCGTCCCGTCGGTCTTAGACCGTCTGTCTCAGACCAGCTGTCACAGACCGTCTGTCTCAGACCGTCTGTCTCAGACCGTCTGTCTGAGACCGTCTGTCTCAGACCGTCTGTCTCAGACCGTCTGTCTCACACCGTCTGTCTCGGACCGTCTGTCTCAGACCGTCTGTCTCAGAACGTCTATCTCGTCCCGTCGGTCTCAGGCCGTCTGTCTCAGACCAGCTGTCTCAGACCGTCTGTCTCAGACCGTCTGTTTCATACCGTCTGTCTCACACCGTCTGTCTCAGACCGTCTGCCTCAGACCGTCTGCCTCAGACCGTCTGTCTCAGACCGTCTGTCTCAGACCGTCAGTCTCAGACCGTCTGTCTCAGACCGTCTGTCTCAGAGCGTCTGTCTCGGACCGTCTGTCTCAGACCGTCTGTCTCAGACCAGCTGTCTCAGACCGTCTGTCTCAGACCGTCTGTTGCATACCGTCTGTCTCACACCGTCTGTCTCAGACCGTCTATCTTAAACCGTCTGTCTCAGGCCGTCCGTTTCATTCCGTCGGTCTCAGACCGTCTGTCTCAGACCGTCTGTCTCAGACCGTCTGTCTCAGACCGTCTGTCTCAGACCGTGTGTCTCGGACCGTGTGTCTCGGACCGCCTGTCTCAGACCGCCTCTCTCAGACCGTCTGTCTCAGGCCGTCTGCTTCGTACCGTCTGTCTCAGACCGTCTATCTCGTCCCGTCGGTCTTAGACCGTCTGTCTCAGACCAGCTGTCTCAGACCGTCTCTCTCAGACCGTCTATCTCGTCCCGTCTGTCTCAGAACTTCCGTCTCAGACCGTCTGCCTCAGACCGTCTGTCTCAGAACGTCTCTCACAGACCGTCTGTCTCAGACCGTCTGTCTCAGACCGTCTGTCTCAGACCGTCTGTCTCAGACCGTCTGTCTCAGACCGTCTGTCTCAGACCGTCTGTCTCAGACCGTCTGTCTCAGACCGTCTGTCTCACACCGCCTGTCTCAGACCGTCTGTCTCAGACCGTCCGTCTCAGACCGTCTGTCTCAGACCGTCTGTCTCAGACCGTCTGTCTCAGACCGTCTATCTCGCCCAGTCTGTCTCAGACCGTCTGTCTCAGAACGTCTATCTCGTCCCGTCGGTCTCAGACCGTCTGTCTCAGACCAGCTGACTCAGACCGTCTGTCTCAGACCTTCTGCCTCAGACCGTCTGTTTCATACCGTCTGTCTCACACCGTTTGTCTCAGACCGTCAGTCTTAGACCGTCTGTCCCATACCGTCTGTCTCATACCGTCTGTCTCAGACCGTCTATCTCGTCCCGTCGGTCTTAGACCGTCTGTCTCAGACCAGCTGTCTCAGACCGTCTGTCTCACACCGTCTGTCTCAGACCGTCTGTCTCAGACCGTCTGTCTCAGACCGTCTGTCTCAGACCGTCTGTCTCAGACCGTCTGTCTCAGACCGTCTGTCTCAAACCGTCTGTCTCAGACCGTCTGTCTCAGACCGTCTGTCTCAGACCGTCTGTCTCAGACCGTCTGTCTCAGACCGTCTGTCTCAGACCGTCTGTCTCAGACCGTCTATCTCGTCCCGTCTGTCTCAGACCGTCTGTCTCAGAACGTCTATCTCGTCCCGTCGGTCTCAGACCGTCTGTCTCAGAACGTCTATCTCGTCCCGTCGGTCTCAGACCGTCTGTCTCAGACCGTCTTTCTCAGACCGTCTGTCTCAGACCAGCTATCTCAGACCGTCTGTCTCAGAGCGTCTGTCTCAGACCGTCTGTCTCAGACCGTCTGTCTCAGAGCGTCTGTCTCAGACCGTCTGTCTCAGACCGTTTGTTGCATACCGTCTGTCTGACACCGTCTGTCTCAGACCGTCTATCTTAGACCGTCTGTCTCAGGACGACCGTTTCATTCCGTCGGTCTCAGACCGTCTGTCTCAGACCGTCTGTCTCAGACCGTCTGTCTCACACCGTCTGTCTCAGGCCGTCTGCCTCAGACCGTCTGTCTCAGACCGTCTGTCTCAGACCGTCTGTCTCAGACCGTCAGTCTCAGACCGTCTGTCTCAGACCGTCTGTCTCAGAGCGTCTGTCTCAGACCGTCTGTCTCAGACCGTCTGTCTCAGAGCGTCTGTCTCAGACCGTCTGTCTCAGACCGTTTGTTGCATACCGTCTGTCTCACACCGTCTGTCTCAGACCGTCTAACTTAGACCGTCTGTCTCAGGCCGACCGTTTCATTCCGTCGGTCTCAGACCGTCTGTCTCAGGCCGTCTGTCTCAGACCGTCTGTCTCACACCGTCTGTCTCAGACCGTCTGTCTCAGACCGTCTGTCTCAGACCGTCTGTCTCAGACCGTCTGTCTCAGACCGTGTGTCTCAGACCGTCTGTCTCAGGCCGTCTGCCTCAGACCGTCTGTCTCAGACAGTCTATCTCGTCCAGTCTGTCTCAGTCGGTCTGTCTCAGAACGTCTGTCACAGACCGTCTGTCTCAGACCGTCTGTCTCAGACCGTCTGTCTCAGACCGTCTGTCTCAGACCAGCTATCTCAGACCGTCTGTCTCAGACCGTCTGTCTCAGACCGTCTGTCTCAGACCGTCTGTCTCAGACCGTCTGTCTCAGACCGTCTGTCTCAGACCGTCTGTCTCAGACCGTCTGTCTCAGACCGTCTGTCTCAGACTGCCTGTTTCATACCGTCTGTCTCACACCGTCTGTCTTAGACCGTCTGTCTCATACCGTCTGTCTCAGACCGTCTGTCTCAGACCGTCTGTCTCACACCAGCTGCCTCAGACCGTCTGTCTCAGACCGTCCGTCTCAGACCGTCTGTTTCATACCGTCTGTCTCACACCGTCTGTCTCAGACCGTCTGTCTTAGACCGTCTGTCTCATACCGTCTGTCTCATACCGTGTGTCTCAGACCGTCTATCTCGTTCCGTCGGTCTTAGACCGTCTGTCTCAGACCAGCTGTCTCAGACCGTCTCTCTCAGACCGTCTATCTCGTCCCGTCTGTCTCAGAACTTCCGTCTCAGACCGTCTGCCTCAGACCGTCTGTCTCAGAACGTCTCTCACAGACCGTCTGTCTCAGACCGTCTGTCTCAGACCGTCTGTCTCAGACCGTCTGTCTCAGACCGTCTGTCTCAGACCGTCTGTCTCAGACCGTCTGTCTCAGACCGTCTGTCTCAGACCGTCTGTCTCAGACCGTCTGTCTCAGACCGTCTGTCTCACACCGCCTGTCTCAGACCGTCTGTCTCAGACCGTCCGTCTCAGACCGTCTGTCTCAGACCGTCTGTCTCAGACCGTCTGTCTCAGACCGTCTATCTCGCCCAGTCTGTCTCAGACCGTCTGTCTCAGAACGTCTATCTCGTCCCGTCGGTCTCAGACCGTCTGTCTCAGACCAGCTGACTCAGACCGTCTGTCTCAGACCTTCTGCCTCAGACCGTCTGTTTCATACCGTCTGTCTCACACCGTTTGTCTCAGACCGTCAGTCTTAGACCGTCTGTCCCATACCGTCTGTCTCATACCGTCTGTCTCAGACCGTCTATCTCGTCCCGTCGGTCTTAGACCGTCTGTCTCAGACCAGCTGTCTCAGACCGTCTGTCTCACACCGTCTGTCTCAGACCGTCTGTCTCAGACCGTCTGTCTCAGACCGTCTGTCTCAGACCGTCTGTCTCAGACCGTCTGTCTCAGACCGTCTGTCTCAGACCGTCTGTCTCAGACCGTCTGTCTCAGACCGTCTGTCTCAGACCGTCTGTCTCAGACCGTCTGTCTCAGACCGTCTGTCTCAGACCGTCTGTCTCAGACCGTCTGTCTCAGACCGTCTGTCTCAGACCGTCTGTCTCAGACCGTCTGTCTCAGACCGTCTGTCTCAGACCGTCTGTCTCAGACCGTCTGTCTCACACCGCCTGTCTCAGACCGTCTGTCTCAGACCGTCCGTCTCAGACCGTCTGTCTCAGACCGTCTGTCTCAGACCGTCTGTCTCAGACCGTCTATCTCGTCCAGTCTGTCTCAGACCGTCTGTCTCAGAACGTCTATCTCGTCCCGTCGGTCTCAGACCGTCTGTCTCAGACCAGCTGACTCAGACCGTCTGTCTCAGACCTTCTGCCTCAGACCGTCTGTTTCATACCGTCTGTCTCACACCGTTTGTCTCAGACCGTCAGTCTTAGACCGTCTGTCCCATACCGTCTGTCTCATACCGTCTGTCTCAGACCGTCTATCTCGTCCCGTCGGTCTTAGACCGTCTGTCTCAGACCAGCTGTCTCAGACCGTCTGTCTCACACCGTCTGTTGCATACCGTCTGTCTCACACCGTCTGTCTCAGACCGTCTATCTTAAACCGTCTGTCTCAGGCCGTCCGTTTCATTCCGTCGGTCTCAGACCGTCTGTCTCAGACCGTCTGCCTCAGACCGTCTGTCTCAGACCGTCTGTCTCAGACCGTCAGTCTCAGACCGTCTGTCTCAGACCGTCTGTCTCAGAGCGTCTGTCTCGGACCGTCTGTCTCAGACCGTCTGTCTCAGACCAGCTGTCTCAGACCGTCTGTCTCAGACCGTCTGTTGCATACCGTCTGTCTCACACCGTCTGTCTCAGACCGTCTATCTTAAACCGTCTGTCTCAGGCCGTCCGTTTCATTCCGTCGGTCTCAGACCGTCTGTCTCAGACCGTCTGTCTCAGACCGTCTGTCTCAGACCGTCTGTCTCAGACCGTCTGTCTCAGACCGTCTGTCTCAGACCGTGTGTCTCGGACCGTGTGTCTCGGACCGCCTGTCTCAGACCGGCTCTCTCAGACCGTCTGTCTCAGGCCGTCTGCTTCGTACCGTCTGTCTCAGACCGTCTATCTCGTCCCGTCGGTCTTAGACCGTCTGTCTCAGACCAGCTGTCTCAGACCGTCTCTCTCAGACCGTCTATCTCGTCCCGTCTGTCTCAGAACTTCCGTCTCAGACCGTCTGCCTCAGACCGTCTGTCTCAGAACGTCTCTCACAGACCGTCTGTCTCAGACCGTCTGTCTCAGACCGTCTGTCTCAGACCGTCTGTCTCAGACCGTCTGTCTCAGACCGTCTGTCTCAGACCGTCTGTCTCAGACCGTCTGTCTCACACCGCCTGTCTCAGACCGTCCGTCTCAGACCGTCTGTCTCAGACCGTCTGTCTCAGACCGTCTGTCTCAGACCGTCTATCTCGTCCAGTCTGTCTCAGACCGTCTGTCTCAGAACGTCTATCTCGTCCCGTCGGTCTCAGACCGTCTGTCTCAGACCAGCTGACTCAGACCGTCTGTCTCAGACCTTCTGCCTCAGACCGTCTGTTTCATACCGTCTGTCTCACACCGTTTGTCTCAGACCGTCAGTCTTAGACCGTCTGTCCCATACCGTCTGTCTCATACCGTCTGTCTCAGACCGTCTATCTCGTCCCGTCGGTCTTAGACCGTCTGTCTCAGACCAGCTGTCTCAGACCGTCTGTCTCACACCGTCTGTCTCAGACCGTCTGTCTCAGACCGTCTGTCTCAGACCGTCTGTCTCAGACCGTCTGTCTCAGACCGTCTGTCTCAGACCGTCTGTCTCAGACCGTCTGTCTCAGACCGTCTGTCTCAGACCGTCTGTCTCAGACCGTCTGTCTCAGACCGTCTGTCTCAGACCGTCTGTCTCAGACCGTGTGTCTCGGACCGTGTGTCTCGGACCGCCTGTCTCAGACCGCCTCTCTCAGACCGTCTGTCTCAGACCGTCTATCTCGTCCCGTCTGTCTCAGACCGTCTGTCTCAGAACGTCTATCTCGTCCCGTCGGTCTCAGACCGTCTGTCTCAGAACGTCTATCTCGTCCCGTCGGTCTCAGACCGTCTGTCTCAGACCGTCTTTCTCAGACCGTCTGTCTCAGACCAGCTATCTCAGACCGTCTGTCTCAGAGCGTCTGTCTCAGACCGTCTGTCTCAGACCGTCTGTCTCAGAGCGTCTGTCTCAGACCGTCTGTCTCAGACCGTTTGTTGCATACCGTCTGTCTGACACCGTCTGTCTCAGACCGTCTATCTTAGACCGTCTGTCTCAGGACGACCGTTTCATACCGTCTGTCTCAGACCGTCTGTCTCAGACCGTCTGTCTCACACCGTCTGTCTCAGGCCGTCTGCCTCAGACCGTCTGTCTCAGACCGTCTGTCTCAGACCGTCTGTCTCAGACCGTCAGTCTCAGACCGTCTGTCTCAGACCGTCTGTCTCAGAGCGTCTGTCTCAGACCGTCTGTCTCAGACCGTCTGTCTCAGAGCGTCTGTCTCAGACCGTCTGTCTCAGACCGTTTGTTGCATACCGTCTGTCTCACACCGTCTGTCTCAGACCGTCTAACTTAGACCGTCTGTCTCAGGCCGACCGTTTCATTCCGTCGGTCTCAGACCGTCTGTCTCAGGCCGTCTGTCTCAGACCGTCTGTCTCACACCGTCTGTCTCAGACCGTCTGTCTCAGACCGTCTGTCTCAGACCGTCTGTCTCAGACCGTCTGTCTCAGACCGTCTGTCTCAGACCGTCTGTCTCAGTCGGTCTGTCTCAGAACGTCTGTCACAGACCGTCTGTCTCAGACCGTCTGTCTCAGACCGTCTGTCTCAGACCAGCTATCTCAGACCGTCTGTCTCAGACCGTCTGTCTCAGACCGTCTGTCTCAGACCGTCTGTCTCAGACCGTCTGTCTCAGACCGTCTGTCTCAGACCGTCTGTCTCAGACCGTCTGTCTCAGACCGTCTGTCTCAGACCGTCTGTCTCAGACTGCCTGTTTCATACCGTCTGTCTCACACCGTCTGTCTTAGACCGTCTGTCTCATACCGTCTGTCTCAGACCGTCTGTCTCAGACCGTCTGTCTCACACCAGCTGCCTCAGACCGTCTGTCTCAGACCGTCCGTCTCAGACCGTCTGTTTCATACCGTCTGTCTCACACCGTCTGTCTCAGACCGTCTGTCTTAGACCGTCTGTCTCATACCGTCTGTCTCATACCGTGTGTCTCAGACCGTCTATCTCGTCCCGTCGGTCTTAGACCGTCTGTCTCAGACCGTCTGTCACACAGTCAGTCTCAGACCGTCTGTCTCAGACCGTCTGTCTCAGACCGTCTGTCTCAGAACGTCTATCTCGTCCCGTCGGTCTCAGGCCGTCTGTCTCAGACCAGCTGTCTCAGACCGTCTGTCTCATACCGTCTGTTTCATACCGTCTGTCTCACACCGTCTGTCTCAGACCGTCTGCCTCAGACCGTCTGTCTCAGACCGTCTGTCTCAGGCCGTCTGCCTCAGACCGTCTGCCTCAGACCGTCTGTCTCAGACCGTCTGTCTCAGACCGTCAGTCTCAGACCGTCTGTCTCAGACCGTCTGTCTCAGAGCGTCTGTCTCGGACCGTCTGTCTCAGACCGTCTGTCTCAGACCAGCTGTCTCAGACCGTCTGTCTCAGACCGTCTGTTGCATACCGTCTGTCTCACACCGTCTGTCTCAGACCGTCTATCTTAAACCGTCTGTCTCAGGCCGTCCGTTTCATTCCGTCGGTCTCAGACCGTCTGTCTCAGACCGTCTGTCTCAGACCGTCTGTCTCAGACCGTCTGTCTCAGACCGTGTGTCTCGGACCGTGTGTCTCGGACCGCCTGTCTCAGACCGCCTCTCTCAGACCGTCTGTCTCAGGCCGTCTGCTTCGTACCGTCTGTCTCAGACCGTCTATCTCGTCCCGTCGGTCTTAGAGCGTCTGTCTCAGACCAGCTGTCTCAGACCGTCTGTCTCAGACCGTCTGTCTCAGACCGTCTATCTCGTCCCGTCTGTCTCAGAACTTCCGTCTCAGACCGTCTGCCTCAGACCGTCTGTCTCAGAACGTCTCTCACAGACCGTCTGTCTCAGACCGTCTGTCTCAGACCGTCTGTCTCAGAACGTCTCTCTCAGACCGTCTGTCTCAGACCGTCTGTCTCAGACCGTCTATCTCGTCCCGTCTGTCTCAGACCGTCTGTCTCAGTACGTCTATCTCGTCCCGTCGGTCTCAGACCGTCTGTCTCAGACCAGCTGACTCAGACCGTCTGTCTCAGACCTTCTGCCTCAGACCGTCTGTTTCATACCGTCTGTCTCACACCGTCTGTCTCAGACCGTCAGTCTTAGACCGTCTGTCCCATACCGTCTGTCTCATACCGTCTGTCTCAGACCGTCTATCTCGTCCCGTCGGTCTTAGACCGTCTGTCTCAGACCAGCTGTCTCAGACCGTCTGTCTCACACCGTCTGTCTCAGACCGTCTGTCTCAGACCGTCTGTCTCAGACCGTCTGTCTCAGACCGTCTGTCTCAGACCGTCTGTCTCAGACCGTCTGTCTCAGACCGTCTGTCTCAGACCGTCTGTCTCAGACCGTCTGTCTCAGACCGTGTGTCTCGGATCGTGTGTCTCGGACCGCCTGTCTCAGACCGCCTCTCTCAGACCGTCTGTCTCAGACCGTCTATCTCGTCCCGTCTGTCTCAGACCGTCTGTCTCAGAACGTCTATCTCGTCCCGTCGGTCTCAGACCGTCTGTCTCAGAACGTCTATCTCGTCCCGTCGGTCTCAGACCGTCTGTCTCAGACCGTCTTTCTCAGACCGTCTGTCTCAGACCAGCTATCTCAGACCGTCTGTCTCAGAGCGTCTGTCTCAGACCGTCTGTCTCAGACCGTCTGTCTCAGAGCGTCTGTCTCAGACCGTTTGTTGCATACCGTCTGTCTCACACCGTCTGTCTCAGACCGTCTATCTTAGACCGTCTGTCTCAGGCCGACCGTTTCATTCCGTCGGTCTCAGACCGTCTGTCTCAGACCGTCTGTCTCACACCGTCTGTCTCAGACCGTCTGTCTCAGACCGTCTGTCTCAGACCGTCTGTCTCAGACCGTCTGTCTCAGACCGTGTGTCTCAGACCGTCTGTCTCAGGCCGTCTGCCTCAGACCTTCTGTCTCAGACAGTCTATCTCGTCCTGTCTGTCTCAGAACGTCTGTCACAGACCGTCTGTCTCAGACCGTCTGTCTCAGACCAGCTATCTCAGACCGTCTGTCTCAGACCGTCTGTCTCAGACCGTCTGTCTCAGACCGTCTGTCTCAGACCGTCTGTCTCAGACCGTCTGTCTCAGACCGTCTGTCTCAGACCGTCTGTCTCAGACCGTCTGTCTCAGACCGTCTGTCTCAGACTGCCTGTTTCATACCGTCTGTCTCACACCGTCTGTCTTAGACCGTCTGTCTCATACCGTCTGTCTCAGACCGTCTGTCTCACACCAGCTGCCTCAGACCGTCTGTCTCAGACCGTCCGTCTCAGACCGTCTGTTTCATACCGTCTGTCTCACACCGTCTGTCTCAGACCGTCTGTCTTAGACCGTCTGTCTCATACCGTCTGTCTCATACCGTGTGTCTCAGACCGTCTATCTCGTCCCGTCGGTCTTAGACCGTCTGTCTCAGACCAGCTGTCACAGACCGTCTGTCTCAGACCGTCTATCTCGTCCCGTCTGTCTCAGAACTTCCGTCTCAGACCGTCTGCCTCAGACCGTGTGTCTCAGAACGTCTCTCACAGACCGTCTGTCTCAGACCGTCTGTCTCAGACCGTCTGTCTGAGACCGTCTGTCTCAGACCGTCTGTCTCACACCGCCTGTCTCAGACCCTCTGTCTCAGACCGTAGGTCTCAGACCGTCTGTCTCAGACCGTCTGTCTCAGACCGTCTGTCTCAGAACGTCTATCTCGTCCCGTCGGTCTCAGACAGTCTGTCTCAGAACGTCTATCTCGTCCCGTCGGTCTCAGACCGTCTGTCTCAGACCAGCTGACTCAGACCGTCTGTCTCAGACCTTCTGCCTCAGACCGTCTGTTTCATACCGTCTGTCTCACACCGTCTGTCTCAGACCGTCAGTCTTAGACCGTCTGTCTCATACCGTCTGTCTCATACCGTCTGCCTCAGACCGTCTATCTCGTCCCGTCGGTCTTAGACCGTCTGTCTCAGACCAGCTGTCTCAGACCGTCTGTCTCACACCGTCTGTCTCAGACCGTCTGTCTCAGACCGTCTGTCTCAGACCGTCTGTCTCAGACCGTCTGTCTCAGACCGTCTGTCTCAGACCGTGTGTCTCGGACCGTGTGTCTCGGACCGCCTGTCTCAGACCGCCTCTCTCAGACCGTCTGTCGCAGGCCGTCTGCTTCATACCGTCTGTCTCAGACCGTCTATCTCGTCCCGTCGGTCTTAGACCGTCTGTCTCAGACCAGCTGTCTCAGACCGTCTGTCTCAGACCGTCTATCTCGTCCCGTCTGTCTCAGACCGTCTGTCTCAGAACGTCTATCTCGTCCCGTCGGTCTCAGACCGTCTGTCTCAGAACGTCTATCTCGTCCCGTCGGTCTCAGACCGTCTGTCTCAGACCGTCTTTCTCAGACCGTCTGTCTCAGACCAGCTATCTCAGACCGTCTGTCTCGTCCCGTCTGTCTCAGACTGTCTGTCTCAGACCGTCAGTCTCAGACCGTCTGTCTCAGACCGTCTGTCTCACACCGTCTGTCTCAGACCGTCTGTCTGAGACCGTCTGTCTCAGACCGTCTGTCTCAGACCGTCTGTCTCAGAGCGTCTGTCTCAGACCGTTTGTTGCATACCGTCTGTCTCACACCGTCTGTCTCAGACCGTCTATCTTAGACCGTCTGTCTCAGGCCGACCGTTTCATTCCGTCGGTCTCAGACCGTCTGTCTCAGACCGTCTGTCTCACACCGTCTGTCTCAGACCGTCTGTCTCAGACCGTCTGTCTCAGACCGTCTGTCTCAGACCGTCTGTCTCAGACCGTGTGTCTCAGACCGTCTGTCTCAGGCCGTCTGCCTCAGACCTTCTGTCTCAGACAGTCTATCTCGTCCTGTCTGTCTCAGAACGTCTGTCACAGACCGTCTGTCTCAGACCGTCTGTCTCAGACCGTCTGTCTCAGACCAGCTATCTCAGACCGTCTGTCTCAGACCGTCTGTCTCAGACCGTCTGTCTCAGACCGTCTGTCTCAGACCGTCTGTCTCAGACCGTCTGTCTCAGACCGTCTGTCTCAGACCGTCTGTCTCAGACCGTCTGTCTCAGACTGCCTGTTTCATACCGTCTGTCTCACACCGTCTGTCTTAGACCGTCTGTCTCATACCGTCTGTCTCAGACCGTCTGTCTCACACCAGCTGCCTCAGACCGTCTGTCTCAGACCGTCCGTCTCAGACCGTCTGTTTCATACCGTCTGTCTCACACCGTCTGTCTCAGACCGTCTGTCTTAGACCGTCTGTCTCATACCGTCTGTCTCATACCGTGTGTCTCAGACCGTCTATCTCGTCCCGTCGGTCTTAGACCGTCTGTCTCAGACCAGCTGTCACAGACCGTCTGTCTCAGACCGTCTATCTCGTCCCGTCTGTCTCAGAACTTCCGTCTCAGACCGTCTGCCTCAGACCGTGTGTCTCAGAACGTCTCTCACAGACCGTCTGTCTCAGACCGTCTGTCTCAGACCGTCTGTCTCAGACCGTCTGTCTGAGACCGTCTGTCTCAGACCGTCTGTCTCACACCGCCTGTCTCAGACCCTCTGTCTCAGACCGTAGGTCTCAGACCGTCTGTCTCAGACCGTCTGTCTCAGACCGTCTGTCTCAGAACGTCTATCTCGTCCCGTCGGTCTCAGACAGTCTGTCTCAGAACGTCTATCTCGTCCCGTCGGTCTCAGACCGTCTGTCTCAGACCAGCTGACTCAGACCGTCTGTCTCAGACCTTCTGCCTCAGACCGTCTGTTTCATACCGTCTGTCTCACACCGTCTGTCTCAGACCGTCAGTCTTAGACCGTCTGTCTCATACCGTCTGTCTCATACCGTCTGTCTCAGACCGTCTATCTCGTCCCGTCGGTCTTAGACCGTCTGTCTCAGACCAGCTGTCTCAGACCGTCTGTCTCACACCGTCTGTCTCAGACCGTCTGTCTCAGACCGTCTGTCTCAGACCGTCTGTCTCAGACCGTCTGTCTCAGACCGTCTGTCTCAGACCGTCTGTCTCAGACCGTCTGTCTCAGACCGTGTGTCTCGGACCGTGTGTCTCGGACCGCCTGTCTCAGACCGCCTCTCTCAGACCGTCTGTCGCAGGCCGTCTGCTTCATACCGTCTGTCTCAGACCGTCTATCTCGTCCCGTCGGTCTTAGACCGTCTGTCTCAGACCAGCTGTCTCAGACCGTCTGTCTCAGACCGTCTATCTCGTCCCGTCTGTCTCAGACCGTCTGTCTCAGAACGTCTATCTCGTCCCGTCGGTCTCAGACCGTCTGTCTCAGAACGTCTATCTCGTCCCGTCGGTCTCAGACCGTCTGTCTCAGACCGTCTTTCTCAGACCGTCTGTCTCAGACCAGCTATCTCAGACCGTCTGTCTCGTCCCGTCTGTCTCAGACTGTCTGTCTCAGACCGTCAGTCTCAGACCGTCTGTCTCAGACCGTCTGTCTCACACCGTCTGTCTCAGACCGTCTGTCTGAGACCGTCTGTCTCAGACCGTCTGTCTCACACCGTCTGTCTCAGACCGTCTGTCTCAGACCGTCTGTCTCAGACCGTCTGTCTCGTCCCGTCGGTCTTAGACCGTCTGTCTCAGACCAGCTGTCTCAGACCGTCTGTCTCAGACCGTCTATCTCGTCCCGTCTGTCACAGAACTTCCGTCTCAGACCGTCTGCCTCAGTCCGTCTGTCTCAGAACGTCTCTCACAGACCGTCTGTCTCAGACCGTCTGTCTCAGACCGTCTGTCTCAGACCGTCTGTCTCAGACCGTCTGTCTGAGACCGTCTGTCTCAGAACGTCTATCTCGTCCCGTCGGTCTCAGACCGTCTGTCGCAGACCGTCTGTCTGAGACCGTCTGTCTCAGAACGTCTATCTCGTCCCGTCGGTCTCAGACCGTCTGTCTCAGACCGTCTGTCTCAGACCGTCTGTCTCAGACCGTCTGTCTCAGACCGTCTGTCTCAGACCGTCTGTCTCAGACCGTCTGTCTCAGACCGTGTGTCTCGGACCGTGTGTCTCGGACCGCCTGTCTCAGACCGCCTCTCTCAGACCGTCTGTCTCAGGCCGTCTGCTTCGTACCGTCTGTCTCAGACCGTCTATCTCGTCCCGTCGGTCTTAGACCGTCTGTCTCAGACCAGCTGTCTCAGACCGTCTGTCTCAGACCGTCTATCTCGTCCCGTCTGTCTCAGAACTTCCGTCTCAGACCGTCTGCCTCAGACCGTGTGTCTCAGAACGTCTCTCACAGACCGTCTGTCTCAGACCGTCTGTCTCAGACCGTCTGTCTCAGACCGTCTGTCTGAGACCGTCTGTCTCAGACCGTCTGTCTCACACCGCCTGTCTCAGACCGTCTGTCTCAGACCGTAGGTCTCAGACCGTCTGTCTCAGACCGTCTGTCTCATACCGTCTGTCTCAGACCGTCTATCTCGTCCCGTCGGTCTTAGACCGTCTGTCTCAGACCAGCTGTCTCAGACCGTCTGTCTCACACCGTCTGTCTCAGACCGTCTGTCTCAGACCGTCTGTCTCAGACCGTCTGTCTCAGACCGTCTGTCTCAGACCGTCTGTCTTAGACCGTCTGTCTCAGACCGTCTGTCTCAGACCGTCTGTCTCAGACCGTCTGTCTCAGACCGTGTGTCTCGGACCGTGTGTCTCGGACCGCCTGTCTCAGACCGCCTCTCTCAGACCGTCTGTCTCAGGCCGTCTGCTTCATACCGTCTGTCTCAGACCGTCTATCTCGTCCCGTCGGTCTTAGACCGTCTGTCTCAGACCAGCTGTCTCAGACCGTCTGTCTCAGACCGTCTATCTCGTCCCGTCTGTCACAGAACTTCCGTCTCAGACCGTCTGCCTCAGACCGTCTGTCTCAGAACGTCTCTCACAGACCGTCTGTCTCAGACCGTCTGTCTCAGACCGTCTGTCTCAGACCGTCTGTCTGAGACCGTCTGTCTCAGAACGTCTATCTCGTCCCGTCGGTCTCAGACCGTCTGTCGCAGACCGTCTGTCTCAGACCGTCTGTCTCAGACCGTCTGTCTCAGACCGTCTGTCTCAGACCGTCTGTCTCAGACCGTCTGTCTCAGACCGTCTGTCTCAGACCGTCTATCTCGTCCCGTCTGTCTCAGACCGTCTGTCTCAGAACGTCTATCTCGTCCCGTCGGTCTCAGACCGTCTGTCTCAGAACGTCTATCTCGTCCCGTCGGTCTCAGACCGTCTGTCTCAGACCGTCTTTCTCAGACCGTCTGTCTCAGACCAGCTATCTCAGACCGTCTGTCTCGTCCCGTCTGTCTCAGACTGTCTATCTCGTCCCGTCTGTCTCAGACCGTCTGTCTCAGAACGTCTATCTCGTCCCGTCGGTCTCAGACCGTCTGTCTCAGAACGTCTATCTCGTCCCGTCGGTCTCAGACCGTCTGTCTCAGACCGTCTTTCTCAGACCGTCTGTCTCAGACCAGCTATCTCAGACCGTCTGTCTCGTCCCGTCTGTCTCAGACTGTCTGTCTCAGACCGTCAGTCTCAGAACGTCTGTCTCAGACCGTCTGTCTCACACCGTCTGTCTCAGACCGTCTGTCGCAGACCGTCTGTCTCAGACCGTCTGTCTCAGACCGTCTGTCTCAGACCGTCTGTCTCAGACCGTCTGTCTCAGACCGTCTATCTCGTCCCGTCTGTCTCAGACCGTCTGTCTCAGAACGTCTATCTCGTCCCGTCGGTCTCAGACCGTCTGTCTCAGAACGTCTATCTCGTCCCGTCGGTCTCAGACCGTCTGTCTCAGACCGTCTTTCTCAGACGGTCTGTCTCAGACCAGCTATCTCAGACCGTCTGTCTCAGACCGTCAGTCTCAGACCGTCTGTCTCAGACCGTCTGTCTCAGACCGTCTGTCTCAGACCGTCTGTCTCAGACCGTCTGTCTCACACCGTCTGTCTCAGACCGTCTGTCTGAGACCGTCTGTCTCAGACCGTCTGTCTCACACCGTCTGTCTCAGACCGTCTGTCTCAGACCGTCTGCCTCGTCCCGTCGGTCTTAGACCGTCTGTCTCAGACCAGCTGTCTCAGACCGTCTGTCTCAGACCGTCTATCTCGTCCCGTCTGTCACAGAACTTCCGTCTCAGACCGTCTGCCTCAGACCGTCTGTCTCAGAACGTCTCTCACAGACCGTCTGTCTCAGACCGTCTGTCTCAGACCGTCTGTCTCAGACCGTCTGTCTGAGACCGTCTGTCTCAGAACGTCTATCTCGTCCCGTCGGTCTCAGACCGTCTGTCGCAGACCGTCTGTCTCAGACCGTCTGTCTCAGACCGTCTGTCTCAGACCGTCTGTCTCAGACCGTCTGTCTCAGACCGTCTGTCTCAGACCGTCTGTCTCAGACCGTCTGTCTCAGACCGTCTGTCTCAGACCGTCTATCTCGTCCCGTCTGTCTCAGACCGTCTGTCTCAGACCGTCTGTCTCAGACCGTCTGTCTCAGACCGTCTGTCTCAGACCGTGTGTCTCAGACCGTCTGTCTCAGGCCGTCTGCCTCAGACCGTCTGTCTCAGACTGTCTATCTCGTCCCGTCTGTCTCAGACGGTCTGTCTCAGAACGTCTGTCACAGACCGTCTGTCTCAGACCGTCTGTCTCAGACCGTCTGTCTCAGACCAGCTATCTCAGACCGTCTGTCTCAGACCGTCTGTCTCAGACCGTCTGTCTCAGACCGTCTGTCTCAGACCGTCTATCTCGTCCCGTCGGTCTTAGACCGTCTGTCTCAGACCAGCTGTCTCAGACCGTCTGTCTCAGACCGTCTATCTCGTCCCGTCTGTCTCCGTACTTCCGTCACAGACCGTCTGTCTCAGACCGTCTGTCTCAGACCGTCTGTCTCAGACCGTCTGTCTCAGACCGTCTGTCTCAGACCGTCTGTCTGAGACCGTCTGTCTCAGACCGTCTGTCTCACACCGCCTGTCTCAGACCGTCTGTCTCAGACCGTCCGTCTCAGACCGTCTGTCTCAGACCGTCTGTGTCAGACCGTCTGTCTCAGACCGTCTATCTCGTCCCGTCTGTCTCAGACCGTCTGTCTCAGAACGTCTATCTCGTCCCGTCGGTCTCAGACAGTCTGTCTCAGAACGTCTATCTCGTCCCGTCGGTCTCAGACCGTCTGTCTCAGACCAGCTGACTCAGACCGTCTGTCTCAGACCTTCTGCCTCAGACCGTCTGTTTCATACCGTCTGTCTCACACCGTCTGTCTCCGACCGTCTATCTCGTCCCGTCTGTCTCAGACTGTCTGTCTCAGACCGTCAGTCTCAGACCGTCTGTCTCAGACCGTCTGTCTCACACCGTCTGTCTCAGACCGTCTGTCTGAGACCGTCTGTCTCAGACCGTCTGTCTCACACCGTCTGTCTTAGACCGTCTGTCTCAGACCGTCTGTCTCATACCGTCTGTCTCAGACCGTCTATCTCGTCCCGTCGGTCTTAGACCGTCTGTCTCAGACCAGCTGTCTCAGACCGTCTGTCTCCGACCGTCTATCTCGTCCCGTCTGTCTCAGACTGTCTGTCTCAGACCGTCAGTCTCAGACCGTCTGTCTCAGACCGTCTGTCTCACACCGTCTGTCTCAGACCGTCTGTCTGAGACCGTCTGTCTCAGACCGTCTGTCTCACACCGTCTGTCTCAGACCGTCTGTCTCAGACCGTCTGTCTCAGACCGTCTGTCTCAGACCGTCTGTCTCAGACCGTCTGTCTCAGACCGTCTGTCTCAGACCGTCTGTCTCAGACCGTCTGTCTCAGACCGTCTGTCTCAGACCGTCTGTCTCAGACCGTCTGTCTCAGGCCGTCTGCTTCATACCGTCTGTCTCAGACCGTCTATCTCGTCCCGTCGGTCTCAGACCGTCTGCCTCAGACCGTCTGTTTCATACCGTCTGTCTCAGAACGTCTCTCACAGACCGTCTGTCTCAGACCGTCTGTCTCAGACCGTCTGTCTCAGACCGTCTGTCTCAGACCGTCTGTCTCAGACCGTCTGTCTCAGACCGTCTGTCTCAGACCGTGTGTCTCGGACCGTGTGTCTCGGACCGCCTGTCTCAGACCGCCTCTCTCAGACCGTCTGTCTCAGGCCGTCTGCTTCATACCGTCTGACTCAGACCGTCTATCTCGTCCCGTCGGTCTTAGACCGTCTGTCTCAGACCAGCTGTCTCAGACCGTCTGTCTCAGACCGTCTATCTCGTCCCGTCTGTCACAGAACTTCCGTCTCAGACCGTCTGCCTCAGACCGTCTGTCTCAGAACGTCTCTCACAGACCGTCTGTCTCAGACCGTCTGTCTCAGACCGTCTGTCTCAGACCGTCTGTCTGAGACCGTCTGTCTCAGAACGTCTATCTCGTCCCGTCGGTCTCAGACCGTCTGTCGCAGACCGTCTGTCTCAGACCGTCTGTCTCAGACCGTCTGTCTCAGACCGTCTGTCTCAGACCGTCTGTCTCAGACCGTCTGTCTTAGACCGTCTGTCTCAGACCGTCTGTCTCAGACCGTCTGTCTCAGACCGTCTGTCTCAGACCGTGTGTCTCGGACCGTGTGTCTCGGACCGCCTGTCTCAGACCGCCTCTCTCAGACCGTCTGTCTCAGGCCGTCTGCTTCATACCGTCTGTCTCAGACCGTCTATCTCGTCCCGTCGGTCTTAGACCGTCTGTCTCAGACCAGCTGTCTCAGACCGTCTGTCTCAGACCGTCTATCTCGTCCCGTCTGTCACAGAACTTCCGTCTCAGACCGTCTGCCTCAGACCGTCTGTCTCAGAACGTCTCTCACAGACCGTCTGTCTCAGACCGTCTGTCTCAGACCGTCTGTCTCAGACCGTCTGTCTCAGACCGTCTGTCTGAGACCGTCTGTCTCAGAACGTCTATCTCGTCCCGTCGGTCTCAGACCGTCTGTCGCAGACCGTCTGTCTCAGACCGTCTGTCTCAGACCGTCTGTCTCAGACCGTCTGTCTCAGACCGTCTGTCTCAGACCGTCTGTCTCAGACCGTCTGTCTCAGACCGTCTATCTCGTCCCGTCTGTCTCAGACCGTCTGTCTCAGAACGTCTATCTCGTCCCGTCGGTCTCAGACCGTCTGTCTCAGAACGTCTATCTCGTCCCGTCGGTCTCAGACCGTCTGTCTCAGACCGTCTTTCTCAGACCGTCTGTCTCAGACCAGCTATCTCAGACCGTCTGTCTCGTCCCGTCTGTCTCAGACTGTCTATCTCGTCCCGTCTGTCTCAGACCGTCTGTCTCAGAACGTCTATCTCGTCCCGTCGGTCTCAGACCGTCTGTCTCAGAACGTCTATCTCGTCCCGTCGGTCTCAGACCGTCTGTCTCAGACCGTCTTTCTCAGACCGTCTGTCTCAGACCAGCTATCTCAGACCGTCTGTCTCGTCCCGTCTGTCTCAGACTGTCTGTCTCAGACCGTCAGTCTCAGAACGTCTGTCTCAGACCGTCTGTCTCACACCGTCTGTCTCAGACCGTCTGTCGCAGACCGTCTGTCTCAGACCGTCTGTCTCAGACCGTCTGTCTCAGACCGTCTGTCTCAGACCGTCTGTCTCAGACCGTCTGTCTCAGACCGTCTATCTCGTCCCGTCTGTCTCAGACCGTCTGTCTCAGAACGTCTATCTCGTCCCGTCGGTCTCAGACCGTCTGTCTCAGAACGTCTATCTCGTCCCGTCGGTCTCAGACCGTCTGTCTCAGACCGTCTTTCTCAGACGGTCTGTCTCAGACCAGCTATCTCAGACCGTCTGTCTCAGACCGTCAGTCTCAGACCGTCTGTCTCAGACCGTCTGTCTCAGACCGTCTGTCTCAGACCGTCTGTCTCACACCGTCTGTCTCAGACCGTCTGTCTGAGACCGTCTGTCTCAGACCGTCTGTCTCACACCGTCTGTCTCAGACCGTCTGTCTCAGACCGTCTGCCTCGTCCCGTCGGTCTTAGACCGTCTGTCTCAGACCAGCTGTCTCAGACCGTCTGTCTCAGACCGTCTATCTCGTCCCGTCTGTCACAGAACTTCCGTCTCAGACCGTCTGCCTCAGACCGTCTGTCTCAGAACGTCTCTCACAGACCGTCTGTCTCAGACCGTCTGTCTCAGACCGTCTGTCTCAGACCGTCTGTCTGAGACCGTCTGTCTCAGAACGTCTATCTCGTCCCGTCGGTCTCAGACCGTCTGTCGCAGACCGTCTGTCTCAGACCGTCTGTCTCAGACCGTCTGTCTCAGACCGTCTGTCTCAGACCGTCTGTCTCAGACCGTCTGTCTCAGACCGTCTGTCTCAGACCGTCTGTCTCAGACCGTCTGTCTCAGACCGTCTATCTCGTCCCGTCTGTCTCAGACCGTCTGTCTCAGACCGTCTGTCTCAGACCGTCTGTCTCAGACCGTCTGTCTCAGACCGTCTGTCTCAGACCGTGTGTCTCAGACCGTCTGTCTCAGGCCGTCTGCCTCAGACCGTCTGTCTCAGACTGTCTATCTCGTCCCGTCTGTCTCAGACGGTCTGTCTCAGAACGTCTGTCACAGACCGTCTGTCTCAGACCGTCTGTCTCAGACCGTCTGTCTCAGACCAGCTATCTCAGACCGTCTGTCTCAGACCGTCTGTCTCAGACCGTCTGTCTCAGACCGTCTATCTCGTCCCGTCGGTCTTAGACCGTCTGTCTCAGACCAGCTGTCTCAGACCGTCTGTCTCAGACCGTCTATCTCGTCCCGTCTGTCTCCGTACTTCCGTCACAGACCGTCTGTCTCAGACCGTCTGTCTCAGACCGTCTGTCTCAGACCGTCTGTCTCAGACCGTCTGTCTCAGACCGTCTGTCTGAGACCGTCTGTCTCAGACCGTCTGTCTCACACCGCCTGTCTCAGACCGTCTGTCTCAGACCGTCCGTCTCAGACCGTCTGTCTCAGACCGTCTGTGTCAGACCGTCTGTCTCAGACCGTCTATCTCGTCCCGTCTGTCTCAGACCGTCTGTCTCAGAACGTCTATCTCGTCCCGTCGGTCTCAGACAGTCTGTCCCAGAACGTCTATCTCGTCCCGTCGGTCTCAGACCGTCTGTCTCAGACCAGCTGACTCAGACCGTCTGTCTCAGACCTTCTGCCTCAGACCGTCTGTTTCATACCGTCTGTCTCACACCGTCTGTCTCCGACCGTCTATCTCGTCCCGTCTGTCTCAGACTGTCTGTCTCAGACCGTCAGTCTCAGACCGTCTGTCTCAGACCGTCTGTCTCACACCGTCTGTCTCAGACCGTCTGTCTGAGACCGTCTGTCTCAGACCGTCTGTCTCACACCGTCTGTCTTAGACCGTCTGTCTCAGACCGTCTGTCTCATACCGTCTGTCTCAGACCGTCTATCTCGTCCCGTCGGTCTTAGACCGTCTGTCTCAGACCAGCTGTCTCAGACCGTCTGTCTCCGACCGTCTATCTCGTCCCGTCTGTCTCAGACTGTCTGTCTCAGACCGTCAGTCTCAGACCGTCTGTCTCAGACCGTCTGTCTCACACCGTCTGTCTCAGACCGTCTGTCTGAGACCGTCTGTCTCAGACCGTCTGTCTCACACCGTCTGTCTCAGACCGTCTGTCTCAGACCGTCTGTCTCAGACCGTCTGTCTCAGACCGTCTGTCTCAGACCGTCTGTCTCAGACCGTCTGTCTCAGACCGTCTGTCTCAGACCGTCTGTCTCAGACCGTCTGTCTCAGACCGTCTGTCTCAGACCGTCTGTCTCAGGCCGTCTGCTTCATACCGTCTGTCTCAGACCGTCTATCTCGTCCCGTCGGTCTCAGACCGTCTGCCTCAGACCGTCTGTTTCATACCGTCTGTCTCAGAACGTCTCTCACAGACCGTCTGTCTCAGACCGTCTGTCTCAGACCGTCTGTCTCAGACCGTCTGTCTCAGACCGTCTGTCTCAGACCGTGTGTCTCGGACCGTGTGTCTCGGACCGCCTGTCTCAGACCGCCTCTCTCAGACCGTCTGTCTCAGGCCGTCTGCTTCATACCGTCTGACTCAGACCGTCTATCTCGTCCCGTCGGTCTTAGACCGTCTGTCTCAGACCAGCTGTCTCAGACCGTCTGTCTCAGACCGTCTATCTCGTCCCGTCTGTCACAGAACTTCCGTCTCAGACCGTCTGCCTCAGACCGTCTGTCTCAGAACGTCTCTCACAGACCGTCTGTCTCAGACCGTCTGTCTCAGACCGTCTGTCTCAGACCGTCTGTCTGAGACCGTCTGTCTCAGAACGTCTATCTCGTCCCGTCGGTCTCAGACCGTCTGTCGCAGACCGTCTGTCTCAGACCGTCTGTCTCAGACCGTCTGTCTCAGACCGTCTGTCTCAGACCGTCTGTCTCAGACCGTCTGTCTCAGACCGTCTGTCTCAGACCGTCTGTCTCAGACCGTCTGTCTCAGACCGTCTGTCTCAGACCGTCTATCTCGTCCCGTCTGTCTCAGACCGTCTGTCTCAGAACGTCTATCTCGTCCCGTCGGTCTCAGACCGTCTGTCTCAGAACGTCTATCTCGTCCCGTCGGTCTCAGACCGTCTGTCTCAGACCGTCTTTCTCAGACCGTCTGTCTCAGACCAGCTATCTCAGACCGTCTGTCTCGTCCCGTCTGTCTCAGACTGTCTGTCTCAGACCGTCAGTCTCAGACCGTCTGTCTCAGACCGTCTGTCTCACACCGTCTGTCTCAGACCGTCTGTCTGAGACCGTCTGTCTCAGACCGTCTGTCTCACACCGTCTGTCTCAGACCGTCTGTCTCAGACCGTCTGTCTCAGACCGTCTGTCTCGTCCCGTCGGTCTTAGACCGTCTGTCTCAGATCAGCTGTCTCAGACCGTCTGTCTCAGACCGTCTATCTCGTCCCGTCTGTCACAGAACTTCCGTCTCAGACCGTCTGCCTCAGACCGTCTGTCTCACACCGTCTGTCTCAGGCCGTCTGCCTCAGACCGTCTGTCTCAGACCGTCTGTCTCAGACCGTCTGTCTCAGACCGTCAGTCTCAGACCGTCTGTCTCAGACCGTCTGTCTCAGAGCGTCTGTCTCAGACCGTCTGTCTCAGACCGTCTGTCTCAGAGCGTCTGTCTCAGACCGTCTGTCTCAGACCGTTTGTTGCATACCGTCTGTCTCACACCGTCTGTCTCAGACCGTCTAACTTAGACCGTCTGTCTCAGGCCGACCGTTTCATTCCGTCGGTCTCAGACCGTCTGTCTCAGGCCGTCTGTCTCAGACCGTCTGTCTCAGGCCGTCTGTCTCAGACGGTCTGTCTCACACCGTCTGTCTCAGACCGTCTGTCTCAGACCGTCTGTCTCAGACCGTCTGTCTCAGACCGTCTGTCTCAGACCGTCTGTCTCAGACCGTGTGTCTCAGACCGTCTGTCTCAGGCCGTCTGCCTCAGACCGTCTGTCTCAGACAGTCTATCTCGTCCCGTCTGTCTCAGTCGGTCTGTCTCAGAACGTCTGTCACAGACCGTCTGTCTCAGACCGTCTGTCTCAGACCGTCTGTCTCAGACCAGCTATATCAGACCGTCTGTCTCAGACCGTCTGTCTCAGACCGTCTGTCTCAGACCGTCTGTCTCAGACCGTCTGTCTCAGACCGTCTGTCTCAGACCGTCTGTCTCAGACCGTCTGTCTCAGACCGTCTGTCTCAGACTGCCTGTTTCATACCGTCTGTCTCACACCGTCTGTCTTAGACCGTCTGTCTCATACCGTCTGTCTCAGACCGTCTGTCTCAGACCGTCTGTCTCACACCAGCTGCCTCAGACCGTCTGTCTCAGACCGTCCGTCTCAGACCGTCTGTTTCATACCGTCTGTCTCACACCGTCTGTCTCAGACCGTCTGTCTTAGACCGTCTGTCTCATACCGTCTGTCTCATACCGTGTGTCTCAGACCGTCTATCTCGTTCCGTCGGTCTTAGACCGTCTGTCTCAGACCAGCTGTCACAGACCGTCTGTCTCAGACCGTCTGTCTCAGACCGTCTGTCACACAGTCTGTCTCAGACCGTCTGTCTCAGACCGTCTGTCTCAGAACGTCTATCTCGTCCCGTCGGTCTCAGGCCGTCTGTCTCAGACCAGCTGTCTCAGACCGTCTGTCTCAGACCGTCTGTTTCATACCGTCTGTCTCACACCGTCTGTCTCAGACCGTCTGCCTCAGACCGTCTGTCTCAGACCGTCTGTCTCAGGCCGTCTGCCTCAGACCGTCTGCCTCAGACCGTCTGTCTCAGACCGTCTGTCTCAGACCGTCAGTCTCAGACCGTCTGTCTCAGACCGTCTGTCTCAGAGCGTCTGTCTCGGACCGTCTGTCTCAGACCGTCTGTCTCAGACCAGCTGTCTCAGACCGTCTGTCTCAGACCGTCTGTTGCATACCGTCTGTCTCACACCGTCTGTCTCAGACCGTCTATCTTAAACCGTCTGTCTCAGGCCGTCCGTTTCATTCCGTCGGTCTCAGACCGTCTGTCTCAGACCGTCTGCCTCAGACCGTCTGTCTCAGACCGTCTGTCTCAGACCGTCAGTCTCAGACCGTCTGTCTCAGACCGTCTGTCTCAGAGCGTCTGTCTCGGACCGTCTGTCTCAGACCGTCTGTCTCAGACCAGCTGTCTCAGACCGTCTGTCTCAGACCGTCTGTTGCATACCGTCTGTCTCACACCGTCTGTCTCAGACCGTCTATCTTAAACCGTCTGTCTCAGGCCGTCCGTTTCATTCCGTCGGTCTCAGACCGTCTGTCTCAGACCGTCTGTCTCAGACCGTCTGTCTCAGACCGTCTGTCTCAGACCGTCTGTCTCAGACCGTGTGTCTCGGACCGTGTGTCTCGGACCGCCTGTCTCAGACCGCCTCTCTCAGACCGTCTGTCTCAGGCCGTCTGCTTCGTACCGTCTGTCTCAGACCGTCTATCTCGTCCCGTCGGTCTTAGACCGTCTGACTCAGACCGTCTATCTCGTCCCGTCGGTCTTAGACCGTCTGTCTCAGACCAGCTGTCTCAGACCGTCTGTCTCAGACCGTCTATCTCGTCCCGTCTGTCACAGAACTTCCGTCTCAGACCGTCTGCCTCAGACCGTCTGTCTCAGAACGTCTCTCACAGACCGTCTGTCTCAGACCGTCTGTCTCAGACCGTCTGTCTCAGACCGTCTGTCTGAGACCGTCTGTCTCAGAACGTCTATCTCGTCCCGTCGGTCTCAGACCGTCTGTCGCAGACCGTCTGTCTCAGACCGTCTGTCTCAGACCGTCTGTCTCAGACCGTCTGTCTCAGACCGTCTGTCTCAGACCGTCTGTCTCAGACCGTCTGTCTCAGACCGTCTGTCTCAGACCGTCTGTCTCAGACCGTCTGTCTCAGACCGTCTGTCTCAGACCGTCTATCTCGTCCCGTCTGTCTCAGACCGTCTGTCTCAGAACGTCTATCTCGTCCCGTCGGTCTCAGACCGTCTGTCTCAGAACGTCTATCTCGTCCCGTCGGTCTCAGACCGTCTGTCTCAGACCGTCTTTCTCAGACCGTCTGTCTCAGACCAGCTATCTCAGACCGTCTGTCTCGTCCCGTCTGTCTCAGACCGTCTGTCGCAGACCGTCTGTCTCAGACCGTCTGTCTCAGACCGTCTGTCTCAGACCGTCTGTCTCAGACCGTCTGTCTCAGACCGTCTGTCTCAGACCGTCTGTCTCAGACCGTCTGTCTCAGACCGTCTGTCTCAGACCGTCTGTCTCAGACCGTCTATCTCGTCCCGTCTGTCTCAGACCGTCTGTCTCAGAACGTCTATCTCGTCCCGTCGGTCTCAGACCGTCTGTCTCAGAACGTCTATCTCGTCCCGTCGGTCTCAGACCGTCTGTCTCAGACCGTCTTTCTCAGACCGTCTGTCTCAGACCAGCTATCTCAGACCGTCTGTCTCGTCCCGTCTGTCTCAGACTGTCTGTCTCAGACCGTCAGTCTCAGACCGTCTGTCTCAGACCGTCTGTCTCACACCGTCTGTCTCAGACCGTCTGTCTGAGACCGTCTGTCTCAGACCGTCTGTCTCACACCGTCTGTCTCAGACCGTCTGTCTCAGACCGTCTGTCTCAGACCGTCTGTCTCGTCCCGTCGGTCTTAGACCGTCTGTCTCAGATCAGCTGTCTCAGACCGTCTGTCTCAGACCGTCTATCTCGTCCCGTCTGTCACAGAACTTCCGTCTCAGACCGTCTGCCTCAGACCGTCTGTCTCACACCGTCTGTCTCAGGCCGTCTGCCTCAGACCGTCTGTCTCAGACCGTCTGTCTCAGACCGTCTGTCTCAGACCGTCAGTCTCAGACCGTCTGTCTCAGACCGTCTGTCTCAGAGCGTCTGTCTCAGACCGTCTGTCTCAGACCGTCTGTCTCAGAGCGTCTGTCTCAGACCGTCTGTCTCAGACCGTTTGTTGCATACCGTCTGTCTCACACCGTCTGTCTCAGACCGTCTAACTTAGACCGTCTGTCTCAGGCCGACCGTTTCATTCCGTCGGTCTCAGACCGTCTGTCTCAGGCCGTCTGTCTCAGACCGTCTGTCTCAGGCCGTCTGTCTCAGACGGTCTGTCTCACACCGTCTGTCTCAGACCGTCTGTCTCAGACCGTCTGTCTCAGACCGTCTGTCTCAGACCGTCTGTCTCAGACCGTGTGTCTCAGACCGTCTGTCTCAGGCCGTCTGCCTCAGACCGTCTGTCTCAGACAGTCTATCTCGTCCCGTCTGTCTCAGTCGGTCTGTCTCAGAACGTCTGTCACAGACCGTCTGTCTCAGACCGTCTGTCTCAGACCGTCTGTCTCAGACCAGCTATCTCAGACCGTCTGTCTCAGACCGTCTGTCTCAGACCGTCTGTCTCAGACCGTCTGTCTCAGACCGTCTGTCTCAGACCGTCTGTCTCAGACCGTCTGTCTCAGACCGTCTGTCTCAGACCGTCTGTCTCAGACCGTCTGTCTCAGACCGTCTGTCTCAGACTGCCTGTTTCATACCGTCTGTCTCACACCGTCTGTCTTAGACCGTCTGTCTCATACCGTCTGTCTCAGACCGTCTGTCTCACACCAGCTGCCTCAGACCGTCTGTCTCAGACCGTCCGTCTCAGACCGTCTGTTTCATACCGTCTGTCTCACACCGTCTGTCTCAGACCGTCTGTCTTAGACCGTCTGTCTCATACCGTCTGTCTCATACCGTGTGTCTCAGACCGTCTATCTCGTTCCGTCGGTCTTAGACCGTCTGTCTCAGACCAGCTGTCACAGACCGTCTGTCTCAGACCGTCTGTCTCAGACCGTCTGTCACACAGTCTGTCTCAGACCGTCTGTCTCAGACCGTCTGTCTCAGACCGTCTGTCTCAGAACGTCTATCTCGTCCCGTCGGTCTCAGGCCGTCTGTCTCAGACCAGCTGTCTCAGACCGTCTGTCTCAGACCGTCTGTTTCATACCGTCTGTCTCACACCGTCTGTCTCAGACCGTCTGCCTCAGACCGTCTGTCTCAGACCGTCTGTCTCAGGCCGTCTGCCTCAGACCGTCTGCCTCAGACCGTCTGTCTCAGACCGTCTGTCTCAGACCGTCAGTCTCAGACCGTCTGTCTCAGACCGTCTGTCTCAGAGCGTCTGTCTCGGACCGTCTGTCTCAGACCGTCTGTCTCAGACCAGCTGTCTCAGACCGTCTGTCTCAGACCGTCTGTTGCATACCGTCTGTCTCACACCGTCTGTCTCAGACCGTCTATCTTAAACCGTCTGTCTCAGGCCGTCCGTTTCATTCCGTCGGTCTCAGACCGTCTGTCTCAGACCGTCTGCCTCAGACCGTCTGTCTCAGACCGTCTGTCTCAGACCGTCAGTCTCAGACCGTCTGTCTCAGACCGTCTGTCTCAGAGCGTCTGTCTCGGACCGTCTGTCTCAGACCGTCTGTCTCAGACCAGCTGTCTCAGACCGTCTGTCTCAGACCGTCTGTTGCATACCGTCTGTCTCACACCGTCTGTCTCAGACCGTCTATCTTAAACCGTCTGTCTCAGGCCGTCCGTTTCATTCCGTCGGTCTCAGACCGTCTGTCTCAGACCGTCTGTCTCAGACCGTCTGTCTCAGACCGTCTGTCTCAGACCGTCTGTCTCAGACCGTGTGTCTCGGACCGTGTGTCTCGGACCGCCTGTCTCAGACCGCCTCTCTCAGACCGTCTGTCTCAGGCCGTCTGCTTCGTACCGTCTGTCTCAGACCGTCTATCTCGTCCCGTCGGTCTTAGACCGTCTGTCTCAGACCAGCTGTCTCAGACCGTCTCTCTCAGACCGTCTATCTCGTCCCGTCTGTCTCAGAACTTCCGTCTCAGACCGTCTGCCTCAGACCGTCTGTCTCAGACCGTCTGTCTCAGACCGTCTGTCTCACACCGCCTGTCTCAGACCGTCTGTCTCAGACCGTCCGTCTCAGACCGTCTGTCTCAGACCGTCTGTCTCAGACCGTCTGTCTCAGACCGTCTATCTCGTCCAGTCTGTCTCAGACCGTCTGTCTCAGAACGTCTATCTCGTCCCGTCGGTCTCAGACCGTCTGTCTCAGACCAGCTGACTCAGACCGTCTGTCTCAGACCTTCTGCCTCAGACCGTCTGTTTCATACCGTCTGTCTCACACCGTTTGTCTCAGACCGTCAGTCTTAGACCGTCTGTCCCATACCGTCTGTCTCATACCGTCTGTCTCAGACCGTCTATCTCGTCCCGTCGGTCTTAGACCGTCTGTCTCAGACCAGCTGTCTCAGACCGTCTGTCTCACACCGTCTGTCTCAGACCGTCTGTCTCAGACCGTCTGTCTCAGACCGTCTGTCTCAGACCGTCTGTCTCAGACCGTCTGTCTCAGACCGTCTGTCTCAGACCGTCTGTCTCAGACCGTCTGTCTCAGACCGTCTGTCTCAGACCGTCTGTCTCAGACCGTCTGTCTCAGACCGTCTGTCTCAGACCGTCTGTCTCAGACCGTCTGTCTCAGACCGTCTGTCTCAGAGCGTCTGTCTCAGACCGTCTGTCTCAGACCGTTTGTTGCATACCGTCTGTCTGACACCGTCTGTCTCAGACCGTCTATCTTAGACCGTCTGTCTCAGGACGACCGTTTCATACCGTCTGTCTCAGACCGTCTGTCTCAGACCGTCTGTCTCACACCGTCTGTCTCAGGCCGTCTGCCTCAGACCGTCTGTCTCAGACCGTCTGTCTCAGACCGTCTGTCTCAGACCGTCAGTCTCAGACCGTCTGTCTCAGACCGTCTGTCTCAGAGCGTCTGTCTCAGACCGTCTGTCTCAGACCGTCTGTCTCAGAGCGTCTGTCTCAGACCGTCTGTCTCAGACCGTTTGTTGCATACCGTCTGTCTCACAACGTCTGTCTCAGACCGTCTAACTTAGACCGTCTGTCTCAGGCCGACCGTTTCATTCCGTCGGTCTCAGACCGTCTGTCTCAGGCCGTCTGTCTCAGACCGTCTGTCTCACACCGTCTGTCTCAGACCGTCTGTCTCAGACCGTCTGTCTCAGACCGTCTGTCTCAGACCGTCTGTCTCAGACCGTCTGTCTCAGTCGGTCTGTCTCAGAACGTCTGTCACAGACCGTCTGTCTCAGACCGTCTGTCTCAGACCGTCTGTCTCAGACCAGCTATCTCAGACCGTCTGTCTCAGACCGTCTGTCTCAGACCGTCTGTCTCAGACCGTCTGTCTCAGACCGTCTGTCTCAGACCGTCTGTCTCAGACCGTCTGTCTCAGACCGTCTGTCTCAGACCGTCTGTCTCAGACTGCCTGTTTCATACCGTCTGTCTCACACCGTCTGTCTTAGACCGTCTGTCTCATACCGTCTGTCTCAGACCGTCTGTCTCAGACCGTCTGTCTCACACCAGCTGCCTCAGACCGTCTGTCTCAGACCGTCCGTCTCAGACCGTCTGTTTCATACCGTCTGTCTCACACCGTCTGTCTCAGACCGTCTGTCTTAGACCGTCTGTCTCATACCGTCTGTCTCATACCGTGTGTCTCAGACCGTCTATCTCGTCCCGTCAGTCTCAGACCGTCTGTCTCAGACCGTCTGTCTCAGAGCGTCTGTCTCGGACCGTCTGTCTCAGACCGTCTGTCTCAGACCAGCTGTCTCAGACCGTCTGTCTCAGACCGTCTGTTGCATACCGTCTGTCTCACACCGTCTGTCTCAGACCGTCTATCTTAAACCGTCTGTCTCAGGCCGTCCGTTTCATTCCGTCGGTCTCAGACCGTCTGTCTCAGACCGTCTGTCTCAGACCGTCTGTCTCAGACCGTCTGTCTCAGACCGTCTGTCTCAGACCGTGTGTCTCGGACCGTGTGTCTCGGACCGCCTGTCTCAGACCGCCTCTCTCAGACCGTCTGTCTCAGGCCGTCTGCTTCGTACCGTCTGTCTCAGACCGTCTATCTCGTCCCGTCGGTCTTAGACCGTCTGTCTCAGACCAGCTGTCTCAGACCGTCTCTCTCAGACCGTCTATCTCGTCCCGTCTGTCTCAGAACTTCCGTCTCAGACCGTCTGCCTCAGACCGTCTGTCTCAGACCGTCTGTCTCAGACCGTCTGTCTCAGACCGTCTGTCTCACACCGCCTGTCTCAGACCGTCTGTCTCAGACCGTCCGTCTCAGACCGTCTGTCTCAGACCGTCTGTCTCAGACCGTCTGTCTCAGACCGTCTATCTCGTCCAGTCTGTCTCAGACCGTCTGTCTCAGAACGTCTATCTCGTCCCGTCGGTCTCAGACCGTCTGTCTCAGACCAGCTGACTCAGACCGTCTGTCTCAGACCTTCTGCCTCAGACCGTCTGTTTCATACCGTCTGTCTCACACCGTTTGTCTCAGACCGTCAGTCTTAGACCGTCTGTCCCATACCGTCTGTCTCATACCGTCTGTCTCAGACCGTCTATCTCGTCCCGTCGGTCTTAGACCGTCTGTCTCAGACCAGCTGTCTCAGACCGTCTGTCTCACACCGTCTGTCTCAGACCGTCTGTCTCAGACCGTCTGTCTCAGACCGTCTGTCTCAGACCGTCTGTCTCAGACCGTCTGTCTCAGACCGTCTGTCTCAGACCGTCTGTCTCAGACCGTCTGTCTCAGACCGTCTGTCTCAGACCGTCTGTCTCAGAGCGTCTGTCTCAGACCGTCTGTCTCAGACCGTTTGTTGCATACCGTCTGTCTGACACCGTCTGTCTCAGACCGTCTATCTTAGACCGTCTGTCTCAGGACGACCGTTTCATACCGTCTGTCTCAGACCGTCTGTCTCAGACCGTCTGTCTCACACCGTCTGTCTCAGGCCGTCTGCCTGAGACCGTCTGTCTCAGACCGTCTGTCTCAGACCGTCTGTCTCAGACCGTCAGTCTCAGACCGTCTGTCTCAGACCGTCTGTCTCAGAGCGTCTGTCTCAGACCGTCTGTCTCAGACCGTCTGTCTCAGAGCGTCTGTCTCAGACCGTCTGTCTCAGACCGTTTGTTGCATACCGTCTGTCTCACACCGTCTGTCTCAGACCGTCTAACTTAGACCGTCTGTCTCAGGCCGACCGTTTCATTCCGTCGGTCTCAGACCGTCTGTCTCAGGCCGTCTGTCTCAGACCGTCTGTCTCACACCGTCTGTCTCAGACCGTCTGTCTCAGACCGTCTGTCTCAGACCGTCTGTCTCAGACCGTCTGTCTCAGTCGGTCTGTCTCAGAACGTCTGTCACAGACCGTCTGTCTCAGACCGTCTGTCTCAGACCGTCTGTCTCAGACCAGCTATCTCAGACCGTCTGTCTCAGACCGTCTGTCTCAGACCGTCTGTCTCAGACCGTCTGTCTCAAACCGTCTGTCTCAGACCGTCTGTCTCAGACCGTCTGTCTCAGACCGTCTGTCTCAGACTGCCTGTTTCATACCGTCTGTCTCACACCGTCTGTCTTAGACCGTCTGTCTCATACCGTCTGTCTCAGACCGTCTGTCTCAGACCGTCTGTCTCACACCAGCTGCCTCAGACCGTCTGTCTCAGACCGTCCGTCTCAGACCGTCTGTTTCATACCGTCTGTCTCACACCGTCTGTCTCAGACCGTCTGTCTTAGACCGTCTGTCTCATACCGTCTGTCTCATACCGTGTGTCTCAGACCGTCTATCTCGTCCCGTCGGTCTTAGACCGTCTGTCTCAGACCGTCTGTCACACAGTCTGTCTCAGACCGTCTGTCTCAGACCGTCTGTCTCAGACCGTCTGTCTCAGAACGTCTATCTCGTCCCGTCGGTCTCAGGCCGTCTGTCTCAGACCAGCTGTCTCAGACCGTCTGTCTCAGACCGTCTGTTTCATACCGTCTGTCTCACACCGTCTGTCTCAGACCGTCTGCCTCAGACCGTCTGTCTCAGACCGTCTGTCTCAGGCCGTCTGCCTCAGACCGTCTGCCTCAGACCGTCTGTCTCAGACCGTCTGTCTCAGACCGTCAGTCTCAGACCGTCTGTCTCAGACCGTCTGTCTCAGAGCGTCTGTCTCGGACCGTCTGTCTCAGACCGTCTGTCTCAGACCAGCTGTCTCAGACCGTCTGTCTCAGACCGTCTGTTGCATACCGTCTGTCTCACACCGTCTGTCTCAGACCGTCTATCTTAAACCGTCTGTCTCAGGCCGTCCGTTTCATTCCGTCGGTCTCAGACCGTCTGTCTCAGACCGTCTGTCTCAGACCGTCTGTCTCAGACCGTCTGTCTCAGACCGTGTGTCTCGGACCGTGTGTCTCGGACCGCCTGTCTCAGACCGCCTCTCTCAGACCGTCTGTCTCAGGCCGTCTGCTTCGTACCGTCTGTCTCAGACCGTCTATCTCGTCCCGTCGGTCTTAGAGCGTCTGTCTCAGACCAGCTGCCTCAGACCGTCTGTCTCAGACCGTCTATCTCGTCCCGTCTGTCTCAGAACTTCCGTCTCAGACCGTCTGCCTCAGACCGTCTGTCTCAGAACGTCTCTCACAGACCGTCTGTCTCAGACCGTCTGTCTCAGACCGTCTGTCTCAGACCGTCTGTCTCAGACCGTCTGTCTCAGACCGTCTGTCTCAGACCGTCTGTCTCAGACCGTCTGTCTCAGACCGTCTGTCTCACACCGCCTGTCTCAGACCGTCTGTCTCAGACCGTCCGTCTCAGACCGTCTGTCTCAGACCGTCTGTCTCAGACCGTCTGTCTCAGACCGTCTATCTCGTCCCGTCTGTCTCAGACCGTCTGTCTCAGAACGTCTATCTCGTCCCGTCGGTCTCAGACCGTCTGTCTCATACCGTCTGTCTCAGACCGTCTATCTCGTCCCGTCGGTCTTAGACCGTCTGTCTCAGACCAGCTGTCTCAGACCGTCTGTCTCACACCGTCTGTCTCAGACCGTCTGTCTCAGACCGTCTGTCTCAGACCGTCTGTCTCAGACCGTCTGTCTCAGACCGTCTGTCTCAGACCGTCTGTCTCAGACCGTGTGTCTCGGATCGTGTGTCTCGGACCGCCTGTCTCAGACCGCCTCTCTCAGACCGTCTGTCTCAGACCGTCTATCTCGTCCCGTCTGTCTCAGAACGTCTATCTTGTCCCGTCGGTCTCAGACCGTCTGTCTCAGAACGTCTATCTCGTCCCGTCGGTCTCAGACCGTCTGTCTCAGACCGTCTTTCTCAGACCGTCTGTCTCAGACCAGCTATCTCAGACCGTCTGTCTCAGAGCGTCTGTCTCAGACCGTCTGTCTCAGACCGTCTGTCTCAGAGCGTCTGTCTCAGACCGTCTGTCTCAGACCGTTTGTTGCATACCGTCTGTCTCACACCGTCTGTCTCAGACCGTCTATCTTAGACCGTCTGTCTCAGGCCGACCGTTTCATTCCGTCGGTCTCAGACCGTCTGTCTCAGACCGTCTGTCTCACACCGTCTGTCTCAGACCGTCTGTCTCAGACCGTCTGTCTCAGACCGTCTGTCTCAGACCGTCTGTCTCAGACCGTGTGTCTCAGACCGTCTGTCTCAGGCCGTCTGCCTCAGACCTTCTGTCTCAGACAGTCTATCTCGTCCCGTCTGTCTCAGTCGGTCTGTCTCAGAACGTCTGTCACAGACCGTCTGTCTCAGACCGTCTGTCTCAGACCGTCTGTCTCAGACCAGCTATCTCAGACCGTCTGTCTCAGACCGTCTGTCTCAGACCGTCTGTCTCAGACCGTCTGTCTCAGACCGTCTGTCTCAGACCGTCTGTCTCAGACCGTCTGTCTCAGACCGTCTGTCTCAGACTGCCTGTTTCATACCGTCTGTCTCACACCGTCTGTCTTAGACCGTCTGTCTCATACCGTCTGTCTCAGACCGTCTGTCTCACACCAGCTGCCTCAGACCGTCTGTCTCAGACCGTCCGTCTCAGACCGTCCGTTTCATACCGTCTGTCTCACACCGTCTGTCTCAGACCGTCTGTCTTAGACCGTCTGTCTCATACCGTCTGTCTCATACCGTGTGTCTCAGACCGTCTATCTCGTCCCGTCGGTCTTAGACCGTCTGTCTCAGACCAGCTGTCACAGACCGTCTGTCTCAGACCGTCTATCTCGTCCCGTCTGTCTCAGAACTTCCGTCTCAGACCGTCTGCCTCAGACCGTGTGTCTCAGAACGTCTCTCACAGACCGTCTGTCTCAGACCGTCTGTCTCACACCGTCTGTCTCAGACCGTCAGTCTTAGACCGTCTGTCTCATACCGTCTGTCTCATACCGTCTGTCTCAGACCGTCTATCTCGTCCCGTCGGTCTTAGACCGTCTGTCTCAGACCAGCTGTCTCAGACCGTCTGTCTCACACCGTCTGTCTCAGACCGTCTGTCTCAGACCGTCTGTCTCAGACCGTCTGTCTCAGACCGTCTGTCTCAGACCGTCTGTCTCAGACCGTCTGTCTCAGACCGTCTGTCTCAGACCGTGTGTCTCGGACCGTGTGTCTCGGACCGCCTGTCTCAGACCGCCTCTCTCAGACCGTCTGTCGCAGGCCGTCTGCTTCATACCGTCTGTCTCAGACCGTCTATCTCGTCCCGTCGGTCTTAGACCGTCTGTCTCAGACCAGCTGTCTCAGACCGTCTGTCTCAGACCGTCTATCTCGTCCCGTCTGTCTCAGACCGTCTGTCTCAGAACGTCTATCTCGTCCCGTCGGTCTCAGACCGTCTGTCTCAGAACGTCTATCTCGTCCCGTCGGTCTCAGACCGTCTGTCTCAGACCGTCTTTCTCAGACCGTCTGTCTCAGACCAGCTATCTCAGACCGTCTGTCTCGTCCCGTCTGTCTCAGACTGTCTGTCTCAGACCGTCAGTCTCAGACCGTCTGTCTCAGACCGTCTGTCTCACACCGTCTGTCTCAGACCGTCTGTCTGAGACCGTCTGTCTCAGACCGTCTGTCTCACACCGTCTGTCTCAGACCGTCTGTCTCAGACCGTCTGTCTCAGACCGTCTGTCTCGTCCCGTCGGTCTTAGACCGTCTGTCTCAGACCAGCTGTCTCAGACCGTCTGTCTCAGACCGTCTATCTCGTCCCGTCTGTCACAGAACTTCCGTCTCAGACCGTCTGCCTCAGACCGTCTGTCTCAGAACGTCTCTCACAGACCGTCTGTCTCAGACCGTCTGTCTCAGACCGTCTGTCTCAGACCGTCTGTCTCAGACCGTCTGTCTGAGACCGTCTGTCTCAGAACGTCTATCTCGTCCCGTCGGTCTCAGACCGTCTGTCGCAGACCGTCTGTCTCAGACCGTCTGTCTCAGACCGTCTATCTCGTCCCGTCTGTCTCAGAACGTCTGTCTCAGAACGTCTATCTCGTCCCGTCGGTCTCAGACAGTCTGTCTCAGAACGTCTATCTCGTCCCGTCGGTCTCAGACCGTCTGTCTCAGACCGTCTGTCTCAGACCGTCTGTCTGAGACCGTCTGTCTCAGACCGTCTGTCTCAGACCGTCTGTCTCAGACCGTGTGTCTCGGACCGTGTGTCTCGGACCGCCTGTCTCAGACCGCCTCTCTCAGACCGTCTGTCTCAGGCCGTCTGCTTCGTACCGTCTGTCTCAGACCGTCTATCTCGTCCCGTCGGTCTTAGACCGTCTGTCTCAGACCAGCTGTCTCAGACCGTCTGTCTCAGACCGTCTATCTCGTCCCGTCTGTCTCAGAACTTCCGTCTCAGACCGTCTGCCTCAGACCGTGTGTCTCAGAACGTCTCTCACAGACCGTCTGTCTCAGACCGTCTGTCTCAGACCGTCTGTCTCAGACCGTCTGTCTCAGACCGTCTGTCTGAGACCGTCTGTCTCAGACCGTCTGTCTCACACCGCCTGTCTCAGACCGTCTGTCTCAGACCGTAGGTCTCAGACCGTCTGTCTCAGACCGTCTGTCTCAGACCGTCTGTCTCAGACCGTCTATCTCGTCCCGTCTGTCTCAGACCGTCTGTCTCAGAACGTCTATCTCGTCCCGTCGGTCTCAGACAGTCTGTCTCAGAACGTCTATCTCGTCCCGTCGGTCTCAGACCGTCTGTCTCAGACCAGCTGACTCAGACCGTCTGTCTCAGACCTTCTGCCTCAGACCGTCTGTTTCATACCGTCTGTCTCACACCGTCTGTCTCATACCGTCTGTCTCATACCGTCTGTCTCAGACCGTCTATCTCGTCCCGTCGGTCTTAGACCGTCTGTCTCAGACCAGCTGTCTCAGACCGTCTGTCTCACACCGTCTGTCTCAGACCGTCTGTCTCAGACCGTCTGTCTCAGACCGTCTGTCTCAGACCGTCTGTCTCAGACCGTCTGTCTTAGACCGTCTGTCTCAGGCCGTCTGTCTCAGACCGTCTGTCTCAGACCGTCTGTCTCAGACCGTGTGTCTCGGACCGTGTGTCTCGGACCGCCTGTCTCAGACCGCCTCTCTCAGACCGTCTGTCTCAGGCCGTCTGCTTCATACCGTCTGTCTCAGACCGTCTATCTCGTCCCGTCGGTCTTAGACCGTCTGTCTCAGACCAGCTGTCTCAGACCGTCTGTCTCAGACCGTCTATCTCGTCCCGTCTGTCACAGAACTTCCGTCTCAGACCGTCTGCCTCAGACTGTCTGTCTCAGAACGTCTCTCACAGACCGTCTGTCTCAGACCGTCTGTCTCAGACCGTCTGTCTCAGACCGTCTGTCTCAGACCGTCTGTCTCAGACCGTCTGTCTGAGACCGTCTGTCTCAGAACGTCTATCTCGTCCCGTCGGTCTCAGACCGTCTGTCGCAGACCGTCTGTCTCAGACCGTCTGTCTCAGACCGTCTGTCTCAGACCGTCTGTCTCAGACCGTCTGTCTCAGACCGTCTGTCTCAGACCGTCTATCTCGTCCCGTCTGTCTCAGACCGTCTGTCTCAGAACGTCTATCTCGTCCCGTCGGTCTCAGACCGTCTGTCTCAGAACGTCTATCTCGTCCCGTCGGTCTCAGACCGTCTGTCTCAGACCGTCTTTCTCAGACCGTCTGTCTCAGACCAGCTATCTCAGACCGTCTGTCTCGTCCCGTCTGTCTCAGACTGTCTGTCTCAGACCGTCAGTCTCAGACCGTCTGTCTCAGACCGTCTGTCTCACACCGTCTGTCTCAGACCGTCTGTCTGAGACCGTCTGTCTCAGACCGTCTGTCTCACACCGTCTGTCTCAGACCGTCTGTCTCAGACCGTCTGTCTCGTCCCGTCGGTCTTAGACCGTCTGTCTCAGACCAGCTGTCTCAGACCGTCTGTCTCAGACCGTCTATCTCGTCCCGTCTGTCACAGAACTTCCGTCTCAGACCGTCTGCCTCAGACCGTCTGTCTCAGAACGTCTCTCACAGACCGTCTGTCTCAGACCGTCTGTCTCAGACCGTCTGTCTCAGACCGTCTGTCTGAGACCGTCTGTCTCAGAACGTCTATCTCGTCCCGTCGGTCTCAGACCGTCTGTCGCAGACCGTCTGTCTCAGACCGTCTGTCTCAGACCGTCTGTCTCAGACCGTCTGTCTCAGACCGTCTGTCTCAGACCGTCTGTCTCAGACCGTCTGTCTCAGACCGTCTGTCTCAGACCGTCTGTCTCAGACCGTCTATCTCGTCCCGTCTGTCTCAGACCGTCTGTCTCAGAACGTCTATCTCGTCCCGTCGGTCTCAGACCGTCTGTCTCAGAACGTCTATCTCGTCCCGTCGGTCTCAGACCGTCTGTCTCAGACCGTCTTTCTCAGACCGTCTGTCTCAGACCAGCTATCTCAGACCGTCTGTCTCAGACCGTCTGTCTCAGACCGTCTGTCTCAGACCGTCTGTCTTAGACCGTCTGTTTCATACCGTCTGTCTCACACCGTCTGTCTCAGACCGTCTGTCTTATACCGTCTGTCTCACACCGTCTGTCTCAGACCGTCTGTCTCAGACCGTCTGTCTCAGACCGTCTGTCTCAGACCGTCTGTCTCAGACCGTCTGTCTCAGACCGTCTGTCTCAGACCATCTGTCTCAGAACGTCTATCTCGTCCCGTCGGTCTCAGGCCGTCTGTCTCAGACCAGCTGTCTCAGACCGTCTGTCTCTATCCGTCTGTTTCATACCGTCTGTCTCACACCGTCTGTCTCAGACCGTCTCTCTTAGACCGTCTGTCTCAGGCCGTCCGTTTCATTCCGTCGGTCTCAGACCGTCTGCCTCAGACCGTCTGTCTCAGACCGTCTGTCTCACACCGTCTGTCTCAGACCGTCTGTCTCAGACCGTCTGTCTCAGACCGTCTGTCTCAGACCGTCTGTCTCAGACCGTGTGTCTCAGACCGTCTGTCTCAGGCCGTCTGCCTCAGACCGTCTGTCTCAGACTGTCTATCTCGTCCCGTCTGTCTCAGACGGTCTGTCTCAGAACGTCTGTCACAGACCGTCTGTCTCAGACCGTCTGTCTCAGACCGTCTGTCTCAGACCAGCTATCTCAGACCGTCTGTCTCAGACCGTCTGTCTCAGACCGTCTATCTCGTCCCGTCGGTCTTAGACCGTCTGTCTCAGACCAGCTGTCTCAGACCGTCTGTCTCAGACCGTCTATCTCGTCCCGTCTGTCTCCGTACTTCCGTCACAGACCGTCTGTCTCAGACCGTCTGTCTCAGACCGTCTGTCTCAGACCGTCTGTCTGAGACCGTCTGTCTCAGACCGTCTGTCTCACACCGCCTGTCTCAGACCGTCTGTCTCAGACCGTCCGTCTCAGACCGTCTGTCTCAGACCGTCTGTGTCAGACCGTCTGTCTCAGACCGTCTATCTCGTCCCGTCTGTCTCAGACCGTCTGTCTCAGAACGTCTATCTCGTCCCGTCGGTCTCAGACAGTCTGTCTCAGAACGTCTATCTCGTCCCGTCGGTCTCAGACCGTCTGTCTCAGACCAGCTGACTCAGACCGTCTGTCTCAGACCTTCTGCCTCAGACCGTCTGTTTCATACCGTCTGTCTCACACCGTCTGTCTCCGACCGTCTATCTCGTCCCGTCTGTCTCAGACTGTCTGTCTCAGACCGTCAGTCTCAGACCGTCTGTCTCAGACCGTCTGTCTCACACCGTCTGTCTCAGACCGTCTGTCTGAGACCGTCTGTCTCAGACCGTCTGTCTCACACCGTCTGTCTTAGACCGTCTGTTTCAGACCGTCTGTCTCATACCGTCTGTCTCAGACCGTCTATCTCGTCCCGTCGGTCTTAGACCGTCTGTCTCAGACCAGCTGTCTCAGACCGTCTGTCTCCGACCGTCTATCTCGTCCCGTCTGTCTCAGACTGTCTGTCTCAGACCGTCAGTCTCAGACCGTCTGTCTCAGACCGTCTGTCTCACACCGTCTGTCTCAGACCGTCTGTCTGAGACCGTCTGTCTCAGACCGTCTGTCTCACACCGTCTGTCTCAGACCGTCTGTCTCAGACCGTCTGTCTCAGACCGTCTGTCTCAGACCGTCTGTCTCAGACCGTCTGTCTCAGACCGTCTGTCTCAGACCGTCTGTCTCAGACCGTCTGTCTCAGACCGTCTGTCTCAGACCGTCTGTCTCAGACCGTCTGTCTCAGCCCGTCTGTCTCAGGACGTCTATCTCGTCCCGTCGGTCTCAGACCGTCTGCCTCAGACCGTCTGTTTCATACCGTATGTCTCAGACCGTCTGCTTCAGACGGTCTGTCTCAGAACGCCTGTCACAGACTGTCTGTCTCACACCGTCTGTCTCAGACCGTCTGTCTCAGACCGTCTGTCTCAGACCGTCTGTCTCAGACCGTGTGTCTCGGACCGTGTGTCTCGGACCGCCTGTCTCAGACCGCCTCTCTCAGACCGTCTGTCTCAGGCCGTCTGCTTCATACCGTCTGTCTCAGACCGTCTATCTCGTCCCGTCTGTCACAGAACTTCCGTCTCAGACCGTCTGCCTCAGACCGTCTGTCTCAGAACGTCTCTCACAGACCGTCTGTCTCAGACCGTCTGTCTCAGACCGTCTGTCTCAGACCGTCTGTCTCAGACCGTCTGTCTCAGACCGTCTGTCTCAGACCGTCTGTCTCAGACCGTCTGTCTCAGACCGTGTGTCTCGGACCGTGTGTCTCGGACCGCCTGTCTCAGACCGCCTCTCTCAGACCGTCTGTCTCAGGCCGTCTGCTTCATACCGTCTGACTCAGACCGTCTATCTCGTCCCGTCGGTCTTAGACCGTCTGTCTCAGACCAGCTGTCTCAGACCGTCTGTCTCAGACCGTCTATCTCGTCCCGTCTGTCACAGATCTTCCGTCTCAGACCGTCTGCCTCAGACCGTCTGTCTCAGAACGTCTCTCACAGACCGTCTGTCTCAGACCGTCTGTCTCAGACCGTCTGTCTCAGACCGTCTGTCTGAGACCGTCTGTCTCAGAACGTCTATCTCGTCCCGTCGGTCTCAGACCGTCTGTCGCAGACCGTCTGTCTCAGACCGTCTGTCTCAGACCGTCTGTCTCAGACCGTCTGTCTCAGACCGTCTGTCTCAGACCGTCTGTCTCAGACCGTCTGTCTCAGACCGTCTGTCTCAGACCGTCTGTCTCAGACCGTCTGTCTCAGACCGTCTATCTCGTCCCGTCTGTCTCAGACCGTCTGTCTCAGAACGTCTATCTCGTCCCGTCGGTCTCAGACCGTCTGTCTCAGAACGTCTATCTCGTCCCGTCGGTCTCAGACCGTCTGTCTCAGACCGTCTTTCTCAGACCGTCTGTCTCAGACCAGCTATCTCAGACCGTCTGTCTCGTCCCGTCTGTCTCAGACTGTCTGTCTCAGACCGTCAGTCTCAGACCGTCTGTCTCAGACCGTCTGTCTCACACCGTCTGTCTCAGACCGTCTGTCTGAGACCGTCTGTCTCAGACCGTCTGTCTCACACCGTCTGTCTCAGACCGTCTGTCTCAGACCGTCTGTCTCAGACCGTCTGTCTCGTCCCGTCGGTCTTAGACCGTCTGTCTCAGACCAGCTGTCTCAGACCGTCTGTCTCAGACCGTCTATCTCGTCCCGTCTGTCACAGAACTTCCGTCTCAGACCGTCTGCCTCAGACCGTCTGTCTCAGAACGTCTCTCACAGACCGTCTGTCTCAGACCGTCTGTCTCAGACCGTCTGTCTCAGACCGTCTGTCTGAGACCGTCTGTCTCAGAACGTCTATCTCGTCCCGTCGGTCTCAGACCGTCTGTCGCAGACCGTCTGTCTCAGACCGTCTGTCTCAGACCGTCTGTCTCAGACCGTCTGTCTCAGATCGTCTGTCTCAGACCGTCTGTCTCAGACCGTCTGTCTCAGACCGTCTGTCTCAGACCGTCTATCTCAGACCGTCTGTCTCAGACCGGCTGTCTCAGACCGTCTGTCTCAGACCGTCTATCTCGTCCCGTCGGTCTTAGACCGTCTGTCTCAGACCAGCTGTCTCAGACCGTCTGTCTCAGACCGTCTATCTCGTCCCGTCTGTCTCCGTACTTCCGTCACAGACCGTCTGTCTCAGACCGTCTGTCTCAGACCGTCTGTCTCAGACCGTCTGTCTCAGACCGTCTGTCTCAGACCGTCTGTCTGAGACCGTCTGTCTCAGACCGTCTGTCTCACACCGCCTGTCTCAGACCGTCTGTCTCAGACCGTCCGTCTCAGACCGTCTGTCTCAGACCGTCTGTGTCAGACCGTCTGTCTCAGACCGTCTATCTCGTCCCGTCTGTCTCAGACCGTCTGAATCAGAACGTCTATCTCGTCCCGTCGGTCTCAGACAGTCTGTCTCAGAACGTCTATCTCGTCCCGTCGGTCTCAGACCGTCTGTCTCAGACCAGCTGACTCAGACCGTCTGTCTCAGACCTTCTGCCTCAGACCGTCTGTTTCATACCGTCTGTCTCACACCGTCTGTCTCCGACCGTCTATCTCGTCCCGTCTGTCTCAGACTGTCTGTCTCAGACCGTCAGTCTCAGACCGTCTGTCTCAGACCGTCTGTCTCACACCGTCTGTCTCAGACCGTCTGTCTGAGACCGTCTGTCTCAGACCGTCTGTCTCACACCGTCTGTCTTAGACCGTCTGTCTCAGACCGTCTGTCTCATACCGTCTGTCTCAGACCGCCTATCTCGTCCCGTCGGTCTTAGACCGTCTGTCTCAGACCAGCTGTCTCAGACCGTCTGTCTCCGACCGTCTATCTCGTCCCGTCTGTCTCAGACTGTCTGTCTCAGACCGTCAGTCTCAGACCGTCTGTCTCAGACCGTCTGTCTCACACCGTCTGTCTCAGACCGTCTGTCTGAGACCGTCTGTCTCAGACCGTCTGTCTCACACCGTCTGTCTCAGACCGTCTGTCTCAGACCGTCTGTCTCAGACCGTCTGTCTCAGACCGTCTGTCTCAGACCGTCTGTCTCAGACCGTCTGTCTCAGACCGTCTGTCTCAGACCGTCTGTCTCAGACCGTCTGTCTCAGACCGTCTGTCTCAGACCGTCTGTCTCAGACCGTCTGTCTCAGACCGTCTGTCTCAGACCGTCTGTCTCAGCCCGTCTGTCTCAGGACGTCTATCTCGTCCCGTCGGTCTCAGACCGTCTGCCTCAGACCGTCTGTTTCATACCGTATGTCTCAGACCGTCTGCTTCAGACGGTCTGTCTCAGAACGCCTGTCACAGACTGTCTGTCTCACACCGTCTGTCTCAGACCGTCTGTCTCAGACCGTCTGTCTCAGACCGTCTGTCTCAGACCGTGTGTCTCGGACCGTGTGTCTCGGACCGCCTGTCTCAGACCGCCTCTCTCAGACCGTCTGTCTCAGGCCGTCTGCTTCATACCGTCTGTCTCAGACCGTCTATCTCGTCCCGTCGGTCTCAGACCGTCTGTCTCAGAACGTCTATCTCGTCCCGTCGGTCTCAGACCGTCTGCCTCAGACCGTCTGTTTCATACCGTATGTCTCAGACCGTCTGCTTCAGACGGTCTGTCTCAGAACGCCTGTCACAGACTGTCTGTCTCACACCGTCTGTCTCAGACCGTCTGTCTCAGACCGTCTGTCTCAGACCGTCTGTCTCAGACCGTGTGTCTCGGACCGTGTGTCTCGGACCGCCTGTCTCAGACCGCCTCTCTCAGACCGTCTGTCTCAGGCCGTCTGCTTCATACCGTCTGTCTCAGACCGTCTATCTCGTCCCGTCTGTCACAGAACTTCCGTCTCAGACCGTCTGCCTCAGACCGTCTGTCTCAGAACGTCTCTCACAGACCGTCTGTCTCAGACCGTCTGTCTCAGACCGTCTGTCTCAGACCGTCTGTCTCAGACCGTCTGTCTCAGACCGTCTATCTCAGACCGTCTGTCTGAGACCGTCTATCTCGTCCCGTCTGTCTCAGACCGTCTGTCTCAGAAGGTCTATCTCGTCCCGTCGGTCTCAGACCGTCTGTCTCAGAACGTCTATCTCGTCCCGTCGGTCTCAGACCGTCTGTCTCAGACCGTCTTTCTCAGACCGTCTGTCTCAGACCAGCTATCTCAGACCGTCTGTCTCAGACCGTCTGTCTCAGACCGTCTGTCTCAGACCGTCTGTCTCAGACCGTCTGTCTCAGACCGTCTGTCTCAGACCGTCTGTTTCATACCGTCTGTCTCACACCGTCTGTCTCAGACCGTCTGTCTCAGACCGTCTGTCTCAGACCGTCTGTCTCAGACCGTCTGTCTCAGACCGTCTGTCTCAGACCGTCTGTCTCAGACCGTCTGTCTCAGAACGTCTATCTCGTCCCGTCGGTCTCAGGCCGTCTGTCTCAGACCAGCTGTCTCAGACCGTCTGTCTCTATCCGTCTGTTTCATACCGTCTGTCTCACACCGTCTATCTCAGACCGTCTGCCTCAGACCGTCTGTCTCAGACCGTCTGTCTCAGGCCGTCTGCCTCAGACCGTCTGTCTCAGACCGTCTGTCTCAGACCGTCTGTCTCAGACCGTCAGTCTCAGACCGTCTGTCTCAGACCGTCTGTCTCAGAGCGTCTGTCTCAGACCGTCTGTCTCAGACCGTCTGTCTCAGAGCGTCTGTCTCAGACCGTCTCTCTCAGACCGTTTGTTGCATACCGTCTGTCTCACACCGTCTGTCTCAGACCGTCTCTCTTAGACCGTCTGTCTCAGGCCGTCCGTTTCATTCCGTCGGTCTCAGACCGTCTGCCTCAGACCGTCTGTCTCAGACCGTGTGTCTCAGACCGTCTGTCTCAGGCCGTCTGCCTCAGACCGTCTGTCTCAGACTGTCTATCTCGTCCCGTCTGTCTCAGACGGTCTGTCTCAGAACGTCTGTCACAGACCGTCTGTCTCAGACCGTCTGTCTCAGACCGTCTGTCTCAGACCAGCTATCTCAGACCGTCTGTCTCAGACCGTCTATCTCGTCCCGTCGGTCTTAGACCGTCTGTCTCAGACCAGCTGTCTCAGACCGTCTGTCTCAGACCGTCTATCTCGTCCCGTCTGTCTCCGTACTTCCGTCTCAGACCGTCTGCCTCAGACCGTCTGTCTCAGAACGTCTCTCACAGACCGTCTGTCTCAGACCGTCTGTCTCTGACCGTCTGTCTCTGACCGTCTGTCTGAGACCGTCTGTCTCAGACCGTCTGTCTCACACCGCCTGTCTCAGACCGTCTGTCTCAGACCGTCTGTCTCAGACCGTCTGTCTCAGACCGTCTGTCTCAGACCGTCTGTCTCAGACCGTCTATCTCGTCCCGTCTGTCTCAGAACTTCCGTCTCAGACCGTCAGCCTCAGACCGTCTGTCTCAGAACGTCTCTCACAGACCGTCTGTCTCAGACCGTCTGCCTCAGCCCGTCTGTCTCAGAACGTCTATCTCGTCCCGTCGGTCTCAGACCGTCTGCCTCAGACCGTCTGTTTCATACCGTATGTCTCAGACCGTCTGCTTCAGACGGTCTGTCTCAGAACGTCTGTCACAGACTGTCTGTCTCACACCGTCTGTCTCATACCGTCTGTCTCAGACCGTCTGTCTCAGACCGTCTGTCTCAGACCGTCTGTCTCAGGCCGTCTGCCTCAGACCGTCTGTCTCAGACCGTCTGTCTCAGACCGTCTATCTCGTCCCGTCTGTCTCAGAACTTCCGTCTCAGACCGTCTGCCTCAGACCGGCTGTCTCAGACCGCCTCTCTCAGACCGTCTGTCTCAGGCCGTCTGCTTCATACCGTCTGTCTCAGACCTTCTATCTCGTCCCGTCGGTCTTAGACCGTCTGTCTCAGACCAGCTGTCTCAGACCGTCTGTCTCAGACCGTCTATCTCGTCCCGTCTGTCACAGAACTTCCGTCTCAGACCGTCTGCCTCAGACCGTCTGTTTCATACCGTCTGTCTCACACCGTCTGTCGCAGACCGTCTGTCTCAGACCGTCTGTCTCAGACCGTCTGTCTCAGACCGTCTGTCTCAGGCCGTCTGCCTCAGACCGTCTGTCTCAGACCGTCTGTCTCAGACCGTCTGTCTCAGACCGTCAGTCTCAGACCGTCTGTCTCAGACCGTCTGTCTCAGAGCGTCTGTCTCAGACCGTCTGTCTCAGACCGTCTGTCTCAGAGCGTCTGTCTCAGACCGTCTGTCTCAGACCGTTTGTTGCATACCGTCTGTCTCACACCGTCTGTCTCAGACCGTCTCTCTTAGACCGTCTGTCTCAGGCCGTCCGTTTCATTCCGTCGGTCTCAGACCGTCTGCCTCAGACCGTCTGTCTCAGACCGTCTGTCTCACACCGTCTGTCTCAGACCGTCTGTCTCAGACCGTCTGTCTCAGACCGTCTGTCTCAGACCGTGTGTCTCAGACCGTCTGTCTCAGGCCGTCTGCCTCAGACCGTCTGTCTCAGACTGTCTATCTCGTCCCGTCTGTCTCAGACGGTCTGTCTCAGAACGTCTGTCACAGACCGTCTGTCTCAGACCGTCTGTCTCAGACCGTCTGTCTCAGACCAGCTATCTCAGACCGTCTGTCTCAGACCGTCTGTCTCAGACCGTCTATCTCGTCCCGTCGGTCTTAGACCGTCTGTCTCAGACCAGCTGTCTCAGACCGTCTGTCTCAGACCGTCTATCTCGTCCCGTCTGCCTCAGACCGTCTGTCTCAGACTGTCTATCTCGTCCCGTCTGTCTCAGACGGTCTGTCTCAGAACGTCTGTCACAGACCGTCTGTCTCAGACCGTCTGTCTCAGACCGTCTGTCTCAGACCGTCTATCTCGTCCCGTCGGTCTTAGACCGTCTGTCTCAGACCAGCTGTCTCAGACCGTCTGTCTCAGACCGTCTATCTCGTCCCGTCTGTCTCAGACCGTCTGTCTCAGACCGTCTGTCTCAGACCGTCTGTCTCAGACCGTCTATCTCGTCCCGTCTGTCTCCGTACTTCCGTCACAGACCGTCTGTCTCAGACCGTCTGTCTCAGACCGTCTGTCTCAGACCGTCTGTCTGAGACCGCCTGTCTCAGACCGTCTGTCTCACACCGCCTGTCTCAGACCGTCTGTCTCAGACCGTCCGTCTCAGACCGTCTGTCTCAGACCGTCTGTGTCAGACCGTCTGTCTCAGACCGTCTATCTCGTCCCGTCTGTCTCAGACCGTCTGTCTCAGAACGTCTATCTCGTCCCGTCGGTCTCAGACAGTCTGTCTCAGAACGTCTATCTCGTCCCGTCGGTCTCAGACCGTCTGTCTCAGACCAGCTGACTCAGACCATCTGTCTCAGACCTTCTGCCTCAGACCTCTGTTTCATACCGTCTGTCTCACACCGTCTGTCTCAGACCGTCAGTCTTAGACCGTCTGTCTCATACCGTCTGTCTCATACCGTCTGTCTCAGACCGTCTATCTCGTCCCGTCTGTCTTAGACCGTCTGTCTTACACCAGCTGTCTCAGACCGTCTGTCTCCGACCGTCTATCTCGTCCCGCCTGTCTCAGACTGTCTGTCTCAGACCGTCAGTCTCAGACTGTCTGTCTCAGACCGTCAGTCTCAGACCGTCTGTCTCAGAACGTCTATCTCGTCCCGTCGGTCTCAGGCCGTCTGTCTCAGACCAGCTGTCTCAGACCGTCTGTCTCTATCCGTCTGTTTCATACATGTCTGTCTCACACCGTCTATCTCAGACCGTCTGCCTCAGACCGTCTGTCGCAGACCGTCTGTCTCAGGCCGTCTGCCTCAGACCGTCTGTCTCAGACCGTCTGTCTCAGACCGTCTGTCTCAGACCGTCAGTCTCAGACCGTCTGTCTCAGACCGTCTGTCTCAGACCGTCTGTCTCAGACCGTCTGTCTCAGAGCGTCTGTCTCAGACCGTCTGTCTCAGACCGTTTGTTGCATACCGTCTGTCTCACACCGTCTGTCTCAGACCGTCTCTCTTAGACCGTCTGTCTCAGGCCGTCCGTTTCATTCCGTCGGTCTCAGACCGTCTGCCTCAGACCGTCTGTCTCAGACCGTGTGTCTCAGACCGTCTGTCTCAGACCGTCTATCTCAGACCGTCTGTCTGAGACCGTCTATCTCGTCCCGTCTGTCTCAGACCGTCTGTCTCAGAAGGTCTATCTCGTCCCGTCGGTCTCAGACCGTCTGTCTCAGAACGTCAATCTCGTCCCGTCGGTCTCAGACCGTCTGTCTCAGACCGTCTTTCTCAGACCGTCTGTCTCAGACCAGCTATCTCAGACCGTCTGTCTCAGACCGTCTGTCTCAGACCGTCTGTCTCAGACCGTCTGTTTCATACCGTCTGTCTCACACCGTCTGTCTCAGACCGTCTGTCTCAGACCGTCTGTCTCAGACCGTCTGTCTCAGACCGTCTGTCTCAGACCGTCTGTCTCAGACCGTCTGTCTCAGACCGTCTGTCTCAGACCGTCTGTCTCAGAACGTCTATCTCGTCCCGTCGGTCTCAGGCCGTCTGTCTCAGACCAGCTGTCTCAGACCGTCTGTCTCTATCCGTCTGTTTCATACATGTCTGCCTCACACCGTCTATCTCAGACCGTCTGCCTCAGACCGTCTGTCGCAGACCGTCTGTCTCAGGCCGTCTGCCTCAGACCGTCTGTCTCAGACCGTCTGTCTCAGACCGTCTGTCTCAGACCGTCAGTCTCAGACCGTCTGTCTCAGACCGTCTGTCTCAGAGCGTCTGTCTCAGACCGTCTGTCTCAGACCGTCTGTCTCAGACCGTCTGTCTCAGACCGTCTATCTCAGACCGTCTGTCTCAGACCGGCTGTCTCAGACCGTCTGTCTCAGACCGTCTATCTCGTCCCGTCGGTCTTAGACCGTCTGTCTCAGACCAGCTGTCTCAGACCGTCTGTCTCAGACCGTCTATCTCGTCCCGTCTGTCTCCGTACTTCCGTCACAGACCGTCTGTCTCAGACCGTCTGTCTCAGACCGTCTGTCTCAGACCGTCTGTCTCAGACCGTCTGTCTGAGACCGTCTGTCTCAGACCGTCTGTCTCACACCGCCTGTCTCAGACCGTCTGTCTCAGACCGTCCGTCTCAGACCGTCTGTCTCAGACCGTCTGTGTCAGACCGTCTGTCTCAGACCGTCTATCTCGTCCCGTCTGTCTCAGACCGTCTGAATCAGAACGTCTATCTCGTCCCGTCGGTCTCAGACAGTCTGTCTCAGAACGTCTATCTCGTCCCGTCGGTCTCAGACCGTCTGTCTCAGACCAGCTGACTCAGACCGTCTGTCTCAGACCTTCTGCCTCAGACCGTCTGTTTCATACCGTCTGTCTCACACCGTCTGTCTCCGACCGTCTATCTCGTCCCGTCTGTCTCAGACTGTCTGTCTCAGACCGTCAGTCTCAGACCGTCTGTCTCAGACCGTCTGTCTCACACCGTCTGTCTCAGACCGTCTGTCTGAGACCGTCTGTCTCAGACCGTCTGTCTCACACCGTCTGTCTTAGACCGTCTGTCTCAGACCGTCTGTCTCATACCGTCTGTCTCAGACCGCCTATCTCGTCCCGTCGGTCTTAGACCGTCTGTCTCAGACCAGCTGTCTCAGACCGTCTGTCTCCGACCGTCTATCTCGTCCCGTCTGTCTCAGACTGTCTGTCTCAGACCGTCAGTCTCAGACCGTCTGTCTCAGACCGTCTGTCTCACACCGTCTGTCTCAGACCGTCTGTCTGAGACCGTCTGTCTCAGACCGTCTGTCTCACACCGTCTGTCTCAGACCGTCTGTCTCAGACCGTCTGTCTCAGACCGTCTGTCTCAGACCGTCTGTCTCAGACCGTCTGTCTCAGACCGTCTGTCTCAGACCGTCTGTCTCAGACCGTCTGTCTCAGACCGTCTGTCTCAGACCGTCTGTCTCAGACCGTCTGTCTCAGCCCGTCTGTCTCAGGACGTCTATCTCGTCCCGTCGGTCTCAGACCGTCTGCCTCAGACCGTCTGTTTCATACCGTATGTCTCAGACCGTCTGCTTCAGACGGTCTGTCTCAGAACGCCTGTCACAGACTGTCTGTCTCACACCGTCTGTCTCAGACCGTCTGTCTCAGACCGTCTGTCTCAGACCGTCTGTCTCAGACCGTGTGTCTCGGACCGTGTGTCTCGGACCGCCTGTCTCAGACCGCCTCTCTCAGACCGTCTGTCTCAGGCCGTCTGCTTCATACCGTCTGTCTCAGACCGTCTATCTCGTCCCGTCGGTCTCAGACCGTCTGTCTCAGAACGTCTATCTCGTCCCGTCGGTCTCAGACCGTCTGCCTCAGACCGTCTGTTTCATACCGTATGTCTCAGACCGTCTGCTTCAGACGGTCTGTCTCAGAACGCCTGTCACAGACTGTCTGTCTCACACCGTCTGTCTCAGACCGTCTGTCTCAGACCGTCTGTCTCAGAAGGTCTATCTCGTCCCGTCGGTCTCAGACCGTCTGTCTCAGAACGTCTATCTCGTCCCGTCGGTCTCAGACCGTCTGTCTCAGACCGTCTTTCTCAGACCGTCTGTCTCAGACCAGCTATCTCAGACCGTCTGTCTCAGACCGTCTGTCTCAGACCGTCTGTCTCAGACCGTCTGTCTCAGACCGTCTGTCTCAGACCGTCTGTCTCAGACCGTCTGTCTCAGACCGTCTGTCTCAGACCGTCTGTTTCATACCGTCTGTCTCACACCGTCTGTCTCAGACCGTCTGTCTCAGACCGTCTGTCTCAGACCGTCTGTCTCAGACCGTCTGTCTCAGACCGTCTGTCTCAGAACGTCTATCTCGTCCCGTCGGTCTCAGGCCGTCTGTCTCAGACCAGCTGTCTCAGACCGTCTGTCTCTATCCGTCTGTTTCATACCGTCTGTCTCACACCGTCTATCTCAGACCGTCTGCCTCAGACCGTCTGTCTCAGACCGTCTGTCTCAGGCCGTCTGCCTCAGACCGTCTGTCTCAGACCGTCTGTCTCAGACCGTCTGTCTCAGACCGTCAGTCTCAGACCGTCTGTCTCAGACCGTCTGTCTCAGAGCGTCTGTCTCAGACCGTCTGTCTCAGACCGTCTGTCTCAGAGCGTCTGTCTCAGACCGTCTCTCTCAGACCGTTTGTTGCATACCGTCTGTCTCACACCGTCTGTCTCAGACCGTCTCTCTTAGACCGTCTGTCTCAGGCCGTCCGTTTCATTCCGTCGGTCTCAGACCGTCTGCCTCAGACCGTCTGTCTCAGACCGTGTGTCTCAGACCGTCTGTCTCAGGCCGTCTGCCTCAGACCGTCTGTCTCAGACTGTCTATCTCGTCCCGTCTGTCTCAGACGGTCTGTCTCAGAACGTCTGTCACAGACCGTCTGTCTCAGACCGTCTGTCTCAGACCGTCTGTCTCAGACCAGCTATCTCAGACCGTCTGTCTCAGACCGTCTATCTCGTCCCGTCGGTCTTAGACCGTCTGTCTCAGACCAGCTGTCTCAGACCGTCTGTCTCAGACCGTCTATCTCGTCCCGTCTGTCTCCGTACTTCCGTCTCAGACCGTCTGCCTCAGACCGTCTGTCTCAGAACGTCTCTCACAGACCGTCTGTCTCAGACCGTCTGTCTCTGACCGTCTGTCTCTGACCGTCTGTCTGAGACCGTCTGTCTCAGACCGTCTGTCTCACACCGCCTGTCTCAGACCGTCTGTCTCAGACCGTCTGTCTCAGACCGTCTGTCTCAGACCGTCTGTCTCAGACCGTCTGTCTCAGACCGTCTATCTCGTCCCGTCTGTCTCAGAACTTCCGTCTCAGACCGTCTGCCTCAGACCGTCTGTCTCAGAACGTCTCTCACAGACCGTCTGTCTCAGACCGTCTGCCTCAGCCCGTCTGTCTCAGAACGTCTATCTCGTCCCGTCGGTCTCAGACCGTCTGCCTCAGACCGTCTGTTTCATACCGTATGTCTCAGACCGTCTGCTTCAGACGGTCTGTCTCAGAACGTCTGTCACAGACTGTCTGTCTCACACCGTCTGTCTCAGACCGTCTGTCTCAGACCGTCTGTCTCAGACCGTCTGTCTCAGACCGTCTGTCTCAGGCCGTCTGCCTCAGACCGTCTGTCTCAGACCGTCTGTCTCAGACCGTCTATCTCGTCCCGTCTGTCTCAGAACTTCCGTCTCAGACCGTCTGCCTCAGACCGGCTGTCTCAGACCGCCTCTCTCAGACCGTCTGTCTCAGGCCGTCTGCTTCATACCGTCTGTCTCAGACCTTCTATCTCGTCCCGTCGGTCTTAGACCGTCTGTCTCAGACCAGCTGTCTCAGACCGTCTGTCTCAGACCGTCTATCTCGTCCCGTCTGTCACAGAACTTCCGTCTCAGACCGTCTGCCTCAGACCGTCTGTTTCATACCGTCTGTCTCACACCGTCTGTCGCAGACCGTCTGTCTCAGACCGTCTGTCTCAGACCGTCTGTCTCAGACCGTCTGTCTCAGGCCGTCTGCCTCAGACCGTCTGTCTCAGACCGTCTGTCTCAGACCGTCTGTCTCAGACCGTCAGTCTCAGACCGTCTGTCTCAGACCGTCTGTCTCAGAGCGTCTGTCTCAGACCGTCTGTCTCAGACCGTCTGTCTCAGAGCGTCTGTCTCAGACCGTCTGTCTCAGACCGTTTGTTGCATACCGTCTGTCTCACACCGTCTGTCTCAGACCGTCTCTCTTAGACCGTCTGTCTCAGGCCGTCCGTTTCATTCCGTCGGTCTCAGACCGTCTGCCTCAGACCGTCTGTCTCAGACCGTCTGTCTCACACCGTCTGTCTCAGACCGTCTGTCTCAGACCGTCTGTCTCAGACCGTCTGTCTCAGACCGTCTGTCTCAGACCGTGTGTCTCAGACCGTCTGTCTCAGGCCGTCTGCCTCAGACCGTCTGTCTCAGACTGTCTATCTCGTCCCGTCTGTCTCAGACGGTCTGTCTCAGAACGTCTGTCACAGACCGTCTGTCTCAGACCGTCTGTCTCAGACCGTCTGTCTCAGACCAGCTATCTCAGACCGTCTGTCTCAGACCGTCTGTCTCAGACCGTCTATCTCGTCCCGTCGGTCTTAGACCGTCTGTCTCAGACCAGCTGTCTCAGACCGTCTGTCTCAGACCGTCTATCTCGTCCCGTCTGCCTCAGACCGTCTGTCTCAGACTGTCTATCTCGTCCCGTCTGTCTCAGACGGTCTGTCTCAGAACGTCTGTCACAGACCGTCTGTCTCAGACCGTCTGTCTCAGACCGTCTGTCTCAGACCAGCTATCTCAGACCGTCTGTCTCAGACCGTCTGTCTCAGACCGTCTGTCTCAGACCGTCTATCTCGTCCCGTCGGTCTTAGACCGTCTGTCTCAGACCAGCTGTCTCAGACCGTCTGTCTCAGACCGTCTATCTCGTCCCGTCTGTCTCAGACCGTCTGTCTCAGACCGTCTGTCTCAGACCGTCTGTCTCAGACCGTCTATCTCGTCCCGTCTGTCTCCGTACTTCCGTCACAGACCGTCTGTCTCAGACCGTCTGTCTCAGACCGTCTGTCTCAGACCGTCTGTCTGAGACCGCCTGTCTCAGACCGTCTGTCTAACACCGCCTGTCTCAGACCGTCTGTCTCAGACCGTCCGTCTCAGACCGTCTGTCTCAGACCGTCTGTGTCAGACCGTCTGTCTCAGACCGTCTATCTCGTCCCGTCTGTCTCAGACCGTCTGTCTCAGAACGTCTATCTCGTCCCGTCGGTCTCAGACAGTCTGTCTCAGAACGTCTATCTCGTCCCGTCGGTCTCAGACCGTCTGTCTCAGACCAGCTGACTCAGACCATCTGTCTCAGACCTTCTGCCTCAGACCTCTGTTTCATACCGTCTGTCTCACACCGTCTGTCTCAGACCGTCAGTCTTAGACCGTCTGTCTCATACCGTCTGTCTCATACCGTCTGTCTCAGACCGTCTATCTCGTCCCGTCTGTCTTAGACCGTCTGTCTTACACCAGCTGTCTCAGACCGTCTGTCTCCGACCGTCTATCTCGTCCCGCCTGTCTCAGACTGTCTGTCTCAGACCGTCAGTCTCAGACTGTCTATCTCAGACCGTCAGTCTCAGACCGTCTGTCTCAGAACGTCTATCTCGTCCCGTCGGTCTCAGGCCGTCTGTCTCAGACCAGCTGTCTCAGACCGTCTGTCTCTATCCGTCTGTTTCATACATGTCTGTCTCACACCGTCTATCTCAGACCGTCTGCCTCAGACCGTCTGTCGCAGACCGTCTGTCTCAGGCCGTCTGCCTCAGACCGTCTGTCTCAGACCGTCTGTCTCAGACCGTCTGTCTCAGACCGTCAGTCTCAGACCGTCTGTCTCAGACCGTCTGTCTCAGACCGTCTGTCTCAGACCGTCTGTCTCAGAGCGTCTGTCTCAGACCGTCTGTCTCAGACCGTTTGTTGCATACCGTCTGTCTCACACCGTCTGTCTCAGACCGTCTCTCTTAGACCGTCTGTCTCAGGCCGTCCGTTTCATTCCGTCGGTCTCAGACCGTCTGCCTCAGACCGTCTGTCTCAGACCGTGTGTCTCAGACCGTCTGTCTCAGACCGTCTATCTCAGACCGTCTGTCTGAGACCGTCTATCTCGTCCCGTCTGTCTCAGACCGTCTGTCTCAGAAGGTCTATCTCGTCCCGTCGGTCTCAGACCGTCTGTCTCAGAACGTCAATCTCGTCCCGTCGGTCTCAGACCGTCTTTCTCAGACCGTCTGTCTCAGACCAGCTATCTCAGACCGTCTGTCTCAGACCGTCTGTCTCAGACCGTCTGTCTCAGACCGTCTGTTTCATACCGTCTGTCTCACACCGTCTGTCTCAGACCGTCTGTCTCAGACCGTCTGTCTCAGACCGTCTGTCTCAGACCGTCTGTCTCAGACCGTCTGTCTCAGACCGTCTGTCTCAGACCGTCTGTCTCAGACCGTCTGTCTCAGACCGTCTGTCTCAGACCGTCTGTCTCAGAACGTCTATCTCGTCCCGTCGGTCTCAGGCCGTCTGTCTCAGACCAGCTGTCTCAGACCGTCTGTCTCTATCCGTCTGTTTCATACATGTCTGCCTCACACCGTCTATCTCAGACCGTCTGCCTCAGACCGTCTGTCGCAGACCGTCTGTCTCAGGCCGTCTGCCTCAGACCGTCTGTCTCAGACCGTCTGTCTCAGACCGTCTGTCTCAGACCGTCAGTCTCAGACCGTCTGTCTCAGACCGTCTGTCTCAGAGCGTCTGTCTCAGACCGTCTGTCTCAGACCGTCTGTCTCAGAGCGTCTGTCTCAGACCGTCTGTCTCAGACCGTTTGTTGCATACCGTCTGTCTCACACCGTCTGTCTCAGACCGTCTCTCTTAGACCGTCTGTCTCAGGCCGTCCGTTTCATTCCGTCGGTCTCAGACCGTCTGCCTCAGACCGTCTGTCTCAGACCGTGTGTCTCAGACCGTCTGTCTCAGGCCGTCTGCCACAGACCGTCTGTCTCAGACTGTCTATCTCGTCCCGTCTGTCTCAGACGGTCTGTCTCAGAACGTCTGTCACAGACCGTCTGTCTCAGACCGTCTGTCTCAGACCGTCTGTCTCAGACCAGCTATCTCAGACCGTCTGTCTCAGACGGTCTATCTCGTCCCGTCGGTCTTAGACCGTCTGTCTCAGACCAGCTGTCTCAGACCGTCTGTCTCAGACCGTCTATCTCGTCCCGTCTGTCTCCGTACTTCCGTCTCAGACCGTCTGCCTCAGACCGTCTGTCTCAGAACGTCTCTCACAGACCGTCTGTCTCAGACCGTCTGTCTCAGACCGTCTGTCTCAGACCGTCTGTCTCTGACCGTCTGTCTGAGACCGTCTGTCTCAGACCGTCTGTCTCACACCGCCTGTCTCAGACCGTCTGTCTCAGACCGTCTGTCTCAGACCGTCTGTCTCAGACCGTCTGTCTCAGACCGTCTGTCTCAGACCGTCTGTCTCAGACCGTGTGTCTCAGACCGTCTGTCTCAGGCCGTCTGCCACAGACCGTCTGTCTCAGACTGTCTATCTCGTCCCGTCTGTCTCAGACGGTCTGTCTCAGAACGTCTGTCACAGACCGTCTGTCTCAGACCGTCTGTCTCAGACCGTCTGTCTCAGACCAGCTATCTCAGACCGTCTGTCTCAGACGGTCTATCTCGTCCCGTCGGTCTTAGACCGTCTGTCTCAGACCAGCTGTCTCAGACCGTCTGTCTCAGACCGTCTATCTCGTCCCGTCTGTCTCCGTACTTCCGTCTCAGACCGTCTGCCTCAGACCGTCTGTCTCAGAACGTCTCTCACAGACCGTCTGTCTCAGACCGTCTGTCTCAGACCGTCTGTCTCAGACCGTCTGTCTCTGACCGTCTGTCTGAGACCGTCTGTCTCAGACCGTCTGTCTCACACCGCCTGTCTCAGACCGTCTGTCTCAGACCGTCTGTCTCAGACCGTCTGTCTCAGACCGTCTGTCTCAGACCGTCTGTCTCAGACCGTCTGTCTCAGACCGTGTGTCTCAGACCGTCTGTCTCAGGCCGTCTGCCACAGACCGTCTGTCTCAGACTGTCTATCTCGTCCCGTCTGTCTCAGACGGTCTGTCTCAGAACGTCTGTCACAGACCGTCTGTCTCAGACCGTCTGTCTCAGACCGTCTGTCTCAGACCAGCTATCTCAGACCGTCTGTCTCAGACCGTCTATCTCGTCCCGTCGGTCTTAGACCGTCTGTCTCAGACCAGCTGTCTCAGACCGTCTGTCTCAGACCGTCTATCTCGTCCCGTCTGTCTCCGTACTTCCGTCTCAGACCGTCTGCCTCAGACCGTCTGTCTCAGAACGTCTCTCACAGACCGTCTGTCTCAGACCGTCTGTCTCAGACCGTCTGTCTCTGACCGTCTGTCTGAGACCGTCTGTCTCAGACCGTCTGTCTCACACCGCCTGTCTCAGACCGTCTGTCTCAGACCGTCTGTCTCAGACCGTCTGTCTCAGACCGTCTGTCTCAGACCGTCTGTCTCAGACCGTCTGTCTCAGACCGTCTGTCTCAGACCGTCTGTCTCAGACCGTCTATCTCGTCCCGTCTGTCTCAGAACTTCCGTCTCAGACCGTCTGCCTCAGACCGTCTGTCTCAGAACGTCTCTCACAGACCGTCTGTCTCAGACCGTCTGCCTCAGCCCGTCTGTCTCAGAACGTCTATCTCGTCCCGTCGGTCTCAGACCGTCTGCCTCAGACCGTCTGTTTCATACCGTATGTCTCAGACCGTCTGCTTCAGACGGTCTGTCTCAGAACGTCTGTCACAGACTGTCTGTCTCACACCGTCTGTCTCAGACCGTCTGTCTCAGACCGTCTGTCTCAGACCGTGTGTCTCGGACCGTGTGTCTCGGACCGGCTGTCTCAGACCGCCTCTCTCAGACCGTCTGTCTCAGGCCGTCTGCTTCATACCGTCTGTCTCAGACCTTCTATCTCGTCCCGTCGGTCTTAGACCGTCTGTCTCAGACCAGCTGTCTCAGACCGTCTGTCTCAGACCGTCTATCTCGTCCCGTCTGTCACAGAACTTCCGTCTCAGACCGTCTGCCTCAGATCGTCTGTCTCAGAACGTCTCTCACAGACCGTCTGTCTCAGACCGTCTGTCTCAGACCGTCTGTCTCAGACCGTCTGTCTGAGACCGTCTGTCTCAGAACGTCTATCTCGTCCCGTCGGTCTCAGACCGTCTGTCGCAGACCGTCTGTCTCAGACCGTCTGTCTCAGACCGTCTGTCTCAGACCGTCTGTCTCAGACCGTCTGTCTCAGACCGTCTGTCTCAGACCGTCTGTCTCAGACCGTCTATCTCGTCCCGTCGGTCTCAGACCGTCTGTCGCAGACCGTCTGTCTCAGACCTTCTGCCTCAGACCGTCTGTTTCATACCGTCTGTCTCACACCGTCTGTCTCAGACCGTCAGTCTTAGACCGTCTGTCTCATACCGTCTGTCTCATACCGTCTGTCTCAGACCGTCTATCTCGTCCCGTCGGTCTTAGACCGTCTGTCTCAGACCAGCTGTCTCAGACTGTCTGTCTCCGACCGTCTATCTCGTCCCGTCTGTCTCAGACTCTCTGTCTCAGACCGTCAGTCTCAGACCGTCTGTCTCAGACCGTCTGTCTCACACCGTCTGTCTCAGACCGTCTGTCTGAGACCGTCTGTCTCAGACCGTCTGTCTCACACCGTCTGTCTCAGACCGTCTGTCTCAGACCGTCTGTCTCAGACCGTCTGTCTCAGACCGTCTGTCTCAGACCGTCTGTCTCAGACCGTCTGTCTCAGACCGTCTGTCTCAGAACGTCTGTCACAGACCGTCTGTCTCAGACCGTCTGTCTCAGACCGTCTGTCTCAGACCAGCTATCTCAGACCGTCTGTCTCAGACCGTCTATCTCGTCCCGTCGGTCTTAGACCGTCTGTCTCAGACCAGCTGTCTCAGACCGTCTGTCTCAGACCGTCTATCTCGTCCCGTCTGTCTCCGTACTTCCGTCTCAGACCGTCTGCCTCAGACCGTCTGTCTCAGAACGTCTCTCACAGACCGTCTGTCTCAGACCGTCTGTCTCAGACCGTCTGTCTCTGACCGTCTGTCTGAGACCGTCTGTCTCAGACCGTCTGTCTCACACCGCCTGTCTCAGACCGTCTGTCTCAGACCGTCTGTCTCAGACCGTCTGTCTCAGACCGTCTGTCTCAGACCGTCTATCTCGTCCCGTCTGTCTCAGAACTTCCGTCTCAGACCGTCTGCCTCAGACCGTCTGTCTCAGAACGTCTCTCACAGACCGTCTGTCTCAGACCGTCTGCCTCAGCCCGTGTGTCTCAGAACGTCTATCTCGTCCCGTCGGTCTCAGACCGTCTGTTTCATACCGTATGTCTCAGACCGTCTGCTTCAGACGGTCTGTCTCAGAACGTCTGTCACAGACTGTCTGTCTCACACCGTCTGTCTCAGACCGTCTGTCTCAGACCGTCTGTCTCAGACCGTGTGTCTCGGACCGTGTGTCTCGGACCGGCTGTCTCAGACCGCCTCTCTCAGACCGTCTGTCTCAGGCCGTCTGCTTCATACCGTCTGTCTCAGACCTTCTATCTCGTCCCGTCGGTCTTAGACCGTCTGTCTCAGACCAGCTGTCTCAGACCGTCTGTCTCAGACCGTCTATCTCGTCCCGTCTGTCACAGAACTTCCGTCTCAGACCGTCTGCCTCAGACCGTCTGTCTCAGAACGTCTCTCACAGACCGTCTGTCTCAGACCGTCTGTCTCAGACCGTCTGTCTCAGACCGTCTGTCTGAGACCGTCTGTCTCAGAACGTCTATCTCGTCCCGTCGGTCTCAGACCGTCTGTCGCAGACCGTCTGTCTCAGACCGTCTGTCTCAGACCGTCTGTCTCAGACCGTCTGTCTCAGACCGTCTGTCTCAGACCGTCTGTATCAGACCGTCTGTCTCAGACCGTCTGTCTCAGACCGTCTGTCTCAGACCGTCTATCTCGTCCCGTCTGTCTCAGACCGTCTGTCTCAGAACGTCTATCTCGTCCCGTCGGTCTCAGACCGTCTGTCTCAGAACGTCTATCTCGTCCCGTCGGTCTCAGACCGTCTGTCTCAGACCGTCTTTCTCAGACCGTCTGTCTCAGACCAGCTATCTCAGACTGTCTGTCTCCGACCGTCTATCTCGTCCCGTCTGTCTCAGACTCTCTGTCTCAGACCGTCAGTCTCAGACCGTCTGTCTCAGACCGTCTGTCTCACACCGTCTGTCTCAGACCGTCTGTCTGAGACCGTCTGTCTCAGACCGTCTGTCTCACACCGTCTGTCTCAGACCGTCTGTCTCAGACCGTCTGTCTCAGACCGTCTGTCTCAGACCGTCTGTCTCAGACCGTCTGTCTCAGACCGTCTGTCTCAGACCGTCTGTCTCAGACCGTCTGTCTCAGAACGTCTGTCACAGACCGTCTGTCTCAGACCGTCTGTCTCAGACCGTCTGTCTCAGACCAGCTATCTCAGACCGTCTGTCTCAGACCGTCTATCTCGTCCCGTCGGTCTTAGACCGTCTGACTCAGACCAGCTGTCTCAGACCGTCTGTCTCAGACCGTCTATCTCGTCCCGTCTGTCTCCGTACTTCCGTCTCAGACCGTCTGCCTCAGACCGTCTGTCTCAGAACGTCTCTCACAGACCGTCTGTCTCAGACCGTCTGTCTCAGACCGTCTGTCTCTGACCGTCTGTCTGAGACCGTCTGTCTCAGACCGTCTGTCTCACACCGCCTGTCTCAGACCGTCTGTCTCAGACCGTCTGTCTCAGACCGTCTGTCTCAGACCGTCTGTCTCAGACCGTCTATCTCGTCCCGTCTGTCTCAGAACTTCCGTCTCAGACCGTCTGCCTCAGACCGTCTGTCTCAGAACGTCTCTCACAGACCGTCTGTCTCAGACCGTCTGCCTCAGCCCGTGTGTCTCAGAACGTCTATCTCGTCCCGTCGGTCTCAGACCGTCTGCCTCAGACCGTCTGTTTCATACCGTATGTCTCAGACCGTCTGCTTCAGACGGTCTGTCTCAGAACGTCTGTCACAGACTGTCTGTCTCACACCGTCTGTCTCAGACCGTCTGTCTCAGACCGTCTGTCTCAGACCGTGTGTCTCGGACCGTGTGTCTCGGACCGGCTGTCTCAGACCGCCTCTCTCAGACCGTCTGTCTCAGGCCGTCTGCTTCATACCGTCTGTCTCAGACCTTCTATCTCGTCCCGTCGGTCTTAGACCGTCTGTCTCAGACCAGCTGTCTCAGACCGTCTGTCTCAGACCGTCTATCTCGTCCCGTCTGTCACAGAACTTCCGTCTCAGACCGTCTGCCTTAGACCGTCTGTCTCAGAACGTCTCTCACAGACCGTCTGTCTCAGACCGTCTGTCTCAGACCGTCTGTCTCAGACCGTCTGTCTGAGACCGTCTGTCTCAGAACGTCTATCTCGTCCCGTCGGTCTCAGACCGTCTGTCGCAGACCGTCTGTCTCAGACCGTCTGTCTCAGACCGTCTGTCTCAGACCGTCTGTCTCAGACCGTCTGTCTCAGACCGTCTGTCTCAGACCGTCTGTCTCAGACCGTCTGTCTCAGACCGTCTATCTCGTCCCGTCTGTCTCAGACCGTCTGTCTCAGAACGTCTATCTCGTCCCGTCGGTCTCAGACCGTCTGTCTCAGAACGTCTATCTCGTCCCGTCGGTCTCAGACCGTCTGTCTCAGACCGTCTTTCTCAGACCGTCTGTCTCAGACCAGCTATCTCAGACCGTCTGTCTCAGACCGTCTGTCTCAGACCTTCTGTCTCAGACCGTCTGTCTCAGACCGTCTGTCTCAGACCGTCTGTCTCAGACCGTCTGTTTCATACCGTCTGTCTCACACCGTCTGTCTCAGACCGTCTGTCTTATACCGTCTGTCTCACACCGTCTGTCTCAGACCGTCTGTCTCAGACCGTCTGTCTCAGACCGTCTGTCTCAGACCGTCTGTCTCAGAACGTCTATCTCGTCCCGTCGGTCTCAGGCCGTCTGTCTCAGACCAGCTGTCTCAGACCGTCTGTCTCTATCCGTCTGTTTCATACCATCTGTCTCACACCGTCTGTCTCAGACCGTCTGCCTCAGACCGTCTGTCTCAGACCGTCTGTCTCATACCGTCTGTCTCACACCGTCTGTCTCAGACCGTCTGTCTTATACCGTCTGTCTCACACCGTCTGTCTCAGACCGTCTGTCTCAGACCGTCTGTCTCAGACCGTCTGTCTCAGACCGTCTGTCTCAGACCGTCTGTCTCAGCCCGTCTGTCTCAGAACGTCTATCTCGTCCCGTCGGTCTCAGACCGTCTGCCTCAGACCGTCTATCTCGTCCCGTCTGTCTCAGAACTTCCGTCTCAGACCGTCTGCCTCAGACCGTCTGTCTCAGAACGTCTCTCACAGACCGTCTGTCTCAGACCGTCTGCCTCAGCCCGTCTGTCTCAGAACGTCTATCTCGTCCCGTCGGTCTCAGACCGTCTGCCTCAGACCGTCTGTTTCATACCGTATGTCTCAGACCGTCTGCTTCAGACGGTCTGTCTCAGAACGTCTGTCACAGACTGTCTGTCTCACACCGTCTGTCTCAGACCGTCTGTCTCAGGCCGTCTATCTCGTCCCGTCTGTCTCAGACCGTCTGTCTCAGAACGTCTATCTCGTCCCGTCGGTCTCAGACAGTCTGTCTCAGAACGTCTATCTCGTCCCGTCGGTCTCAGACCGTCTGTCTCAGACGAGCTGACTCAGACCGTCTGTCTCAGACCTTCTGCCTCAGACCGTCTGTTTCATACCGTCTGTCTCACACCGTCTGTCTCAGACCGTCAGTCTTAGACCGTCTGTCTCATACCGTCTGTCTCATACCGTCTGTCTCAGACCGTCTATCTCGTCCCGTCGGTCTTAGACCGTCTGTCTCAGACCAGCTGTCTCAGACTGTCTGTCTCCGACCGTCTATCTCGTCCCGTCTGTCTCAGACTCTCTGTCTCAGACCGTCAGTCTCAGACCGTCTGTCTCAGACCGTCTGTCTCACACCGTCTGTCTCAGACCGTCTGTCTGAGACCGTCTGTCTCAGACCGTCTGTCTCACACCGTCTGTCTCAGACCGTCTGTCTCAGACCGTCTGTCTCAGACCGTCTGTCTCAGACCGTCTGTCTCAGACCGTCTGTCTCAGACCGTCTGTCTCAGACCGTCTGTCTCAGACCGTCTGTCTCAGACCGTCTGTCTCAGCCCGTCTGTCTCAGAACGTCTATCTCGTCCCGTCGGTCTCAGACCGTCTGCCTCAGACCGTCTGTTTCATACCGTATGTCTCAGACCGTCTGCTTCAGACGGTCTGTCTCAGAACGTCTGTCACAGACTGTCTGTCTCACACCGTCTGTCTCAGACCGTCTGTCTCAGACCGTCTGTCTCAGACCGTCTGTCTCAGACCGTGTGTCTCGGACCGTGTGTCTCGGACCGCCTGTCTCAGACCGCCTCTCTCAGACCGTCTGTCTCAGGCCGTCTGCTTCATACCGTCTGACTCAGACCGTCTATCTCGTCCCGTCGGTCTTAGACCGTCTGTCTCAGACCAGCTGTCTCAGACCGTCTGTCTCAGACCGTCTATCTCGTCCCGTCTGTCACAGAACTTCCGTCTCAGACCGTCTGCCTCAGACCGTCTGTCTCAGAACGTCTCTCACAGACCGTCTGTCTCAGACCGTCTGTCTCAGACCGTCTATCTCAGACCGTATGTCTGAGACCGTCTGTCTCAGAACGTCTATCTCGTCCCGTCGGTCTCAGACCGTCTGTCGCAGACCGTCTGTCTCAGACCGTCTGTCTCAGACCGTCTATCTCAGACCGTCTGTCTCAGACCGACTATATCGTCCCGTCTGTCTCAGACCGTCTGTCTCAGAACGTCTATCTCGTCCCGTCGGTCTCAGACCGTCTGTCTCAGAACGTCTATCTCGTCCCGTCGGTCTCAGACCGTCTGTCTCAGACCGTCTTTCTCAGACCGTCTGTCTCAGACCAGCTATCTCAGACCGTCTGTCTCAGACCGTCTGTCTCAGACCGTCTGTCTCAGACCGTCTGTTTCATACCGTCTGTCTCACACCGTCTGTCTCAGACCGTCTGTCTTAGACCGTCTGTCTCACACTGTCTGTCTCAGACCGTCTGTCTCAGACCGTCTGTCTCAGACCGTCTGTCTCAGAACGTCTATCTCGTCCCGTCGGTCTCAGGCCGTCTGTCTCAGACCAGCTGTCTCAGACCGTCTGTCTCTATCCGTCTGTTTCATACCGTCTGTCTCACACCGTCTATCTCAGACCGTCTGCCTCAGACCGTCTGTCTCAGACCGTCTGTCTCAGAACGTCTGTCACAGACCGTCTGTCTCAGACCGTCTGTCTCAGACCGTCTGTCTCAGACCAGCTATCTCAGACCGTCTGTCTCAGACCGTCTGTCTCAGACCGTCTGTCTCAGACCGTCTATCTCGTCCCGTCGGTCTTAGACCGTCTGTCTCAGACCAGCTGTCTCAGACCGTCTGTCTCAGACCGTCTATCTCGTCCCGTCTGTCTCCGTACTTCCGTCTCAGACCGTCTGCCTCAGACCGTCTGTCTCAGAACGTCTCTCACAGACCGTCTGTCTCAGACCGTCTGTCTCAGACCGTCTGTCTCTGACCGTCTGTCTGAGACCGTCTGTCTCAGACCGTCTGTCTCACACCGCCTGTCTCAGACCGTCTGTCTCAGACCGTCTGTTTCATACCGTATGTCTCAGACCGTCTGCTTCAGACGGTCTGTCTCAGAACGTCTGTCACAGACTGTCTGTCTCACACCGTCTGTCTCAGACCGTCTGTCTCAGACCGTCTATCTCGTCCCGTCTGTCTCAGACCGTCTGTCTCAGAACGTCTATCTCGTCCCGTCGGTCTCAGACAGTCTGCCTCAGAACGTCTATCTCGTCCCGTCGGTCTCAGACCGTCTGTCTCAGACCAGCTGACTCAGACCGTCTGTCTCAGACCTTCTGCCTCAGACCGTCTATTTCATACCGTCTGTCTCACACCGTCTGTCTCAGACCGTCAGTCTTAGACCGTCTGTCTCATACCGTCTGTCTCATACCGTCTGTCTCAGACCGTCTATCTCGTCCCGTCGGTCTTAGACCGTCTGACTCAGACCAGCTGTCTCAGACTGTCTGTCTCCGACCGTCTATCTCGTCCCGTCTGTCTCAGACTCTCTGTCTCAGACCGTCAGTCTCAGACCGTCTGTCTCAGACCGTCTGTCTCACACCGTCTGCCTCAGACCGTCTGTCTCAGACCGTCTGTCTCAGACCGTCTGTCTCAGACCGTCTGTCTCAGACCGTCTGTCTCAGACCGTCTGTCTCAGACCGTCTGTCTCAGACCGTCTGTCTCAGACCGTCTGTCTCAGACCGTCTGTCTCAGACCGTCTGTCTCAGACCGTCTGTCTCAGCCCGTCTGTCTCAGAACGTCTATCTCGTCCCGTCGGTCTCAGACCGTCTGCCTCAGACCGTCTGTTTCATACCGTATGTCTCAGACCGTCTGCTTCAGACGGACTGTCTCAGAACGTCTGTCACAGACTGTCTGTCTCACACCGTCTGTCTCAGACCGTCTGTCTCAGACCGTCTGTCTCAGACCGTCTGTCTCAGACCGTCTGTCTCAGACCGTGTGTCTCGGACCGTGTGTCTCGGACCGCCTCTCTCAGACCGTCTGTCTCAGACCGTCTGGCTCAGACCGTCTGTCTCAGACCGTCTGTCTCACACCGCCTGTCTCAGACCGTCTGTCTCAGACCGTCTGTCTCAGACCGTCTGTCTCAGACCGTCTGTCTCAGACCGTCTGTCTCAGACCGTCTGTCTCAGACCGTCTATCTCGTCCCGTCTGTCTCAGAACTTCCGTCTCAGACCGTCTGCCTCAGACCGTCTGTCTCAGAACGTCTCTCACAGACCGTCTGTCTCAGACCGTCTGCCTCAGCCCGTCTGTCTCAGAACGTCTATCTCGTCCCGTCGGTCTCAGACCGTCTGCCTCAGACCGTCTGTTTCATACCGTATGTCTCAGACCGTCTGCTTCAGACGGTCTGTCTCAGAACGTCTGTCACAGACTGTCTGTCTCACACCGTCTGTCTCAGACCGTCTGTCTCAGACCGTCTGTCTCAGACCGTGTGTCTCGGACCGTGTGTCTCGGACCGCCTGTCTCAGACCGCCTCTCTCAGACCGTCTGTGTCAGGCCGTCTGCTTCATACCGTCTGTCTCAGACCGTCTATCTCGTCCCGTCGGTCTTAGACCGTCTGTCTCAGACCGTCTGTCTCAGACCGTCTGCCTCAGCCCGTCTGTCTCAGAACGTCTATCTCGTCCCGTCGGTCTCAGACCGTCTGCCTCAGACCGTCTGTTTCATACCGTATGTCTCAGACCGTCTGCTTCAGACGGTCTGTCTCAGAACGTCTGTCACAGACTGTCTGTCTCACACCGTCTGTCTCAGACCGTCTGTCTCAGACCGTCTGTCTCAGACCGTCTGTCTGAGACCGTCTGTCTCAGAACGTCTATCTCGTCCCGTCGGTCTCAGACCGTCTGTCGCAGACCGTCTGTCTCAGACCGTCTGTCTCAGACCGTCTGTCTCAGACCGTCTGTCTCAGACCGTCTGTCTCAGACCGTCTGTCTCAGACCGTCTGTCTCAGACCGTCTGTCTCAGACCGTCTATCTCGTCCCGTCGGTCTCAGACCGTCTGTCTCAGAACGTCTATCTCGTCCCGTCGGTCTCAGACCGTCTGTCTCAGACCGTCTTTCTCAGACCGTCTGTCTCAGACCAGCTATCTCAGACCGTCTGTCTCAGACCGTCTGTCTCAGACCGTCTGTCTCAGAACGTCTATCTCGTCCCGTCGGTCTCAGACCGTCTGTCTCAGACCGTCTTTCTCAGACCGTCTGTCTCAGACCAGCTATCTCAGACCGTCTGTCTCAGACCGTCTGTCTCAGACCGTCTGTCTCAGACCGTCTGTCTCAGACCGTCTGTCTCAGACCGTCTGTTTCATACCGTCTGTCTCACACCGTCTGTCTCAGACCGTCTGTCTTATACCGTCTGTCTCACACCGTCTGTCTCAGACCGTCTGTCTCAGACCGTCTGTCTCAGACCGTCTGTCTCAGACCGTCTGTCTCAGACCGTGTGTCTCAGACCGTCTGTCTCGTCCCGTCTGTCTAAGACGGTCTGTCTCAGAACGTCTGTCACAGACCGTCTGTCTCAGACCGTCTGTCTCAGACCGTCTGTCTCAGGCCGTCTGCCTCAGACCGTCTGTCTCAGAACGTCTATCTCGTCCCGTCGGTCTCAGACCGTCTGTCTCAGAACGTCTATCTCGTCCCGTCGGTCTCAGACCGTCTGTCTCAGACCGTCTGTCTCAGACCGTCTGTCTAAGAACGTCTATCTCGTCCCGTCGGTCTCAGGCCGTCTGTCTCAGACCAGCTGTCTCAGACCGTCTGTCTCTATCCGTCTGTTTCATACCATCTGTCTCACACCGTCTGTCTCAGACCGTCTGCCTCAGACCGTCTGTCTCAGGCCGTCTGTCTCAGGCCGTCTGCCTCAGACCGTCTGTCTCAGACCGTCTGTCTCAGACCGTCTGTCTCAGACCGTCAGTCTCAGACCGTCTGTCTCAGACCGTCTGCCTCAGACCGTCTGTCTCAGACCGTCTGTCTCAGACCGTCTGTCTCAGACCGTCTGTCTCAGACCGTGTGTCTCAGACCGTCTGTCTCGTCCCGTCTGTCTAAGACGGTCTGTCTCAGAACGTCTGTCACAGACCGTCTGTCTCAGACCGTCTGTCTCAGACCGTCTGTCTCAGACCGTCTGTCTCAGACCAGCTATCTCAGACCGTCTGTCTCAGACCGTCTGTCTCAGACCGTCTATCTCGTCCCGTCGGTCTTAGACCGTCTGTCTCAGACCAGCTGTCTCAGACCGTCTGTCTAAGACCGTCTATCTCGTCCCGTCTGTCTCCGTACTTCCGTCACAGACCGTCTGTCTCAGACCGTCTGTCTCAGACCGTCTGTCTGAGACCGTCTGTCTCAGACCGTCTGTCTCACACCGCCTGTCTCAGACCGTCTGTCTCAGACCGTCCGTCTCAGACCGTCTGTCTCAGACCGTCTGTGTCAGACCGTCTGTCTCAGACCGTCTATCTCGTCCCGTCTGTCTCAGACCGTCTGTCTCAGAACGTCTATCTCGTCCCGTCGGTCTCAGACAGTCTGTCTCAGAACGTCTATCTCGTCCCGTCGGTCTCAGACCGTCTGTCTCAGACCAGCTGACTCAGACCGTCTGTCTCAGACCTTCTGAATCAGACCGTCTGTTTCATACCGTCTGTCTCACACCGTCTGTCTCAGACCGTCAGTCTTAGACCGTCTGTCTCATACCGTCTGTCTCATACCGTCTGTCTCAGACCGTCTATCTCGTCCCGTCGGTCTTAGACCGTCTGTCTCAGACCAGCTGTCTCAGACCGTCTGTCTCCGACCGTCTATCTCGTCCCGTCTGTCTCAGACTCTCTGTCTCAGACCGTCAGTCTCAGACCGTCTGTCTCAGACCGTCTGTCTCACACCGTCTGTCTCAGACCGTCTGTCTGAGACCGTCTGTCTCAGACCGTCTGTCTCACACCGTCTGTCTCAGACCGTCTGTCTCAGACCGTCTGTCTCAGACCGTCTGTCTCAGACCGTCTGTCTCAGACCGTCTGTCTCAGACCGTCTGTCTCAGACCGTCTGTCTCAGCCCGTCTGTCTCAGAACGTCTATCTCGTCCCGTCGGTCTCAGACCGTCTGCCTCAGACCGTCTGTCTCAGACCGTCTGTCTCACACCGTCTGTCTCAGACCGTCTGTCTGAGACCGTCTGTCTCAGACCGTCTGTCTCACACCGTCTGTCTCAGACCGTCTGTCTCAGACCGTCTGTCTCAGACCGTCTGTCTCAGACCGTCTGTCTCAGACCGTCTGTCTCAGACCGTCTGTCTCAGACCGTCTGTCTCAGACCGTCTGTCTCAGACCGTCTGTCTCAGCCCGTCTGTCTCAGAACGTCTATCTCGTCCCGTCGGTCTCAGACCGTCTGCCTCAGACCGTCTGTTTCATACCGTATGTCTCAGACCGTCTGCTTCAGACGGTCTGTCTCAGAACGTCTGTCACAGACTGTCTGTCTCACACCGTCTGTCTCAGACCGTCTGTCTCAGACCGTCTGTCTCAGACCGTCTGTCTCAGACCGTGTGTCTCGGACCGTGTGTCTCGGACCGCCTGTCTCAGACCGCCTCTCTCAGACCGTCTGTCTCAGGCCGTCTGCTTCATACCGTCTGACTCAGACCGTCTATCTCGTCCCGTCGGTCTTAGACCGTCTGTCTCAGACCAGCTGTCTCAGACCGTCTGTCTCAGACCGTCTATCTCGTCCCGTCTGTCACAGAACTTCCGTCTCAGACCGTCTGCCTCAGACCGTCTGTCTCAGAGCGTCTCTCACAGACCGTCTGTCTCAGACCGTCTGTCTCAGACCGTCTATCTCAGACCGTATGTCTGAGACCGTCTGTCTCAGAACGTCTATCTCGTCCCGTCGGTCTCAGACCGTCTGTCGCAGACCGTCTGTCTCAGACCGTCTGTCTCAGACCGTCTATCTCAGACCGTCTGTCTCAGACCGTCTATATCGTCCCGTCTGTCTCAGACCGTCTGTCTCAGAACGTCTATCTCGTCCCGTCGGTCTCAGACCGTCTGTCTCAGAACGTCTATCTCGTCCCGTCGGTCTCAGACCGTCTGTCTCAGACCGTCTTTCTCAGACCGTCTGTCTCAGACCAGCTATCTCAGACCGTCTGTCTCAGACCGTCTGTCTCAGACCGTCTGTCTCAGACCGTCTGTTTCATACCGTCTGTCTCACACCGTCTGTCTCAGACCGTCTGTCTTAGACCGTCTGTCTCACACTGTCTGTCTCAGACCGTCTGTCTCAGACCGTCTGTCTCAGACCGTCTGTCTCAGAACGTCTATCTCGTCCCGTCGGTCTCAGGCCGTCTGTCTCAGACCAGCTGTCTCAGACCGTCTGTCTCTATCCGTCTGTTTCATACCGTCTGTCTCACACCGTCTATCTCAGACCGTCTGCCTCAGACCGTCTGTCTCAGACCGTCTGTCTCAGAACGTCTGTCACAGACCGTCTGTCTCAGACCGTCTGTCTCAGACCGTCTGTCTCAGACCAGCTATCTCAGACCGTCTGTCTCAGACCGTCTGTCTCAGACCGTCTGTCTCAGACCGTCTATCTCGTCCCGTCGGTCTTAGACCGTCTGTCTCAGACCAGCTGTCTCAGACCGTCTGTCTCAGACCGTCTATCTCGTCCCGTCTGTCTCCGTACTTCCGTCTCAGACCGTCTGCCTCAGACCGTCTGTCTCAGAACGTCTCTCACAGACCGTCTGTCTCAGACCGTCTGTCTCAGACCGTCTGTCTCTGACCGTCTGTCTGAGACCGTCTGTCTCAGACCGTCTGTCTCACACCGCCTGTCTCAGACCGTCTGTCTCAGACCGTCTGTTTCATACCGTATGTCTCAGACCGTCTGCTTCAGACGGTCTGTCTCAGAACGTCTGTCACAGACTGTCTGTCTCACACCGTCTGTCTCAGACCGTCTGTCTCAGACCGTCTATCTCGTCCCGTCTGTCTCAGACCGTCTGTCTCAGAACGTCTATCTCGTCCCGTCGGTCTCAGACAGTCTGCCTCAGAACGTCTATCTCGTCCCGTCGGTCTCAGACCGTCTGTCTCAGACCAGCTGACTCAGACCGTCTGTCTCAGACCTTCTGCCTCAGACCGTCTATTTCATACCGTCTGTCTCACACCGTCTGTCTCAGACCGTCAGTCTTAGACCGTCTGTCTCATACCGTCTGTCTCATACCGTCTGTCTCAGACCGTCTATCTCGTCCCGTCGGTCTTAGACCGTCTGACTCAGACCAGCTGTCTCAGACTGTCTGTCTCCGACCGTCTATCTCGTCCCGTCTGTCTCAGACTCTCTGTCTCAGACCGTCAGTCTCAGACCGTCTGTCTCAGACCGTCTGTCTCACACCGTCTGCCTCAGACCGTCTGTCTCAGACCGTCTGTCTCAGACCGTCTGTCTCAGACCGTCTGTCTCAGACCGTCTGTCTCAGACCGTCTGTCTCAGACCGTCTGTCTCAGACCGTCTGTCTCAGACCGTCTGTCTCAGACCGTCTGTCTCAGACCGTCTGTCTCAGACCGTCTGTCTCAGCCCGTCTGTCTCAGAACGTCTATCTCGTCCCGTCGGTCTCAGACCGTCTGCCTCAGACCGTCTGTTTCATACCGTATGTCTCAGACCGTCTGCTTCAGACGGTCTGTCTCAGAACGTCTGTCACAGACTGTCTGTCTCACACCGTCTGTCTCAGACCGTCTGTCTCAGACCGTCTGTCTCAGACCGTCTGTCTCAGACCGTCTGTCTCAGACCGTGTGTCTCGGACCGTGTGTCTCGGACCGCCTGTCTCAGACCGCCTCTCTCAGACCGTCTGTCTCAGACCGTCTGGCTCAGACCGTCTGTCTCAGACCGTCTGTCTCACACCGCCTGTCTCAGACCGTCTGTCTCAGACCGTCTGTCTCAGACCGTCTGTCTCAGACCGTCTGTCTCAGACCGTCTGTCTCAGACCGTCTATCTCGTCCCGTCTGTCTCAGAACTTCCGTCTCAGACCGTCTGCCTCAGACCGTCTGTCTCAGAACGTCTCTCACAGACCGTCTGTCTCAGACCGTCTGCCTCAGCCCGTCTGTCTCAGAACGTCTATCTCGTCCCGTCGGTCTCAGACCGTCTGCCTCAGACCGTCTGTTTCATACCGTATGTCTCAGACCGTCTGCTTCAGACGGTCTGTCTCAGAACGTCTGTCACAGACTGTCTGTCTCACACCGTCTGTCTCAGACCGTCTGTCTCAGACCGTCTGTCTCAGACCGTGTGTCTCGGACCGTGTGTCTCGGACCGCCTGTCTCAGACCGCCTCTCTCAGACCGTCTGTGTCAGGCCGTCTGCTTCATACCGTCTGTCTCAGACCGTCTATCTCGTCCCGTCGGTCTTAGACCGTCTGTCTCAGACCGTCTGTCTCAGACCGTCTGCCTCAGCCCGTCTGTCTCAGAACGTCTATCTCGTCCCGTCGGTCTCAGACCGTCTGCCTCAGACCGTCTGTTTCATACCGTATGTCTCAGACCGTCTGCTTCAGACGGTCTGTCTCAGAACGTCTGTCACAGACTGTCTGTCTCACACCGTCTGTCTCAGACCGTCTGTCTCAGACCGTCTGTCTCAGACCGTCTGTCTGAGACCGTCTGTCTCAGAACGTCTATCTCGTCCCGTCGGTCTCAGACCGTCTGTCGCAGACCGTCTGTCTCAGACCGTCTGTCTCAGACCGTCTGTCTCAGACCGTCTGTCTCAGACCGTCTGTCTCAGACCGTCTGTCTCAGACCGTCTGTCTCAGACCGTCTGTCTCAGACCGTCTATCTCGTCCCGTCTGTCTCAGACCGTCTGTCTCAGAACGTCTATCTCGTCCCGTCGGTCTCAGACCGTCTGTCTCAGAACGTCTATCTCGTCCCGTCGGTCTCAGACCGTCTGTCTCAGACCGTCTTTCTCAGACCGTCTGTCTCAGACCAGCTATCTCAGACCGTCTGTCTCAGACCGTCTGTCTCAGACCGTCTGTCTCAGACCGTCTGTCTCAGACCGTCTGTCTCAGACCGTCTGTTTCATACCGTCTGTCTCACACCGTCTGTCTCAGACCGGCTGTCTTATACCGTCTGTCTCACACCGTCTGTCTCAGACCGTCTGTCTCAGACCGTCTGTCTCAGACCGTCTGTCTCAGACCGTCTGTCTCAGACCGTGTGTCTCAGACCGTCTGTCTCGTCCCGTCTGTCTAAGACGGTCTGTCTCAGAACGTCTGTCACAGACCGTCTGTCTCAGACCGTCTGTCTCAGACCGTCTGTCTCAGGCCGTCTGCCTCAGACCGTCTGTCTCAGAACGTCTATCTCGTCCCGTCGGTCTCAGACCGTCTGTCTCAGAACGTCTATCTCGTCCCGTCGGTCTCAGACCGTCTGTCTCAGACCGTCTGTCTCAGACCGTCTGTCTCAGACCGTCTGTCTAAGAACGTCTATCTCGTCCCGTCGGTCTCAGGCCGTCTGTCTCAGACCAGCTGTCTCAGACCGTCTGTCTCTATCCGTCTGTTTCATACCATCTGTCTCACACCGTCTGTCTCAGACCGTCTGCCTCAGACCGTCTGTCTCAGGCCGTCTGTCTCAGGCCGTCTGCCTCAGACCGTCTGTCTCAGACCGTCTGTCTCAGACCGTCTGTCTCAGACCGTCAGTCTCAGACCGTCTGTCTCAGACCGTCTGCCTCAGACCGTCTGTCTCAGACCGTCTGTCTCAGACCGTCTGTCTCAGACCGTCTGTCTCAGACCGTGTGTCTCAGACCGTCTGTCTCGTCCCGTCTGTCTAAGACGGTCTGTCTCAGAACGTCTGTCACAGACCGTCTGTCTCAGACCGTCTGTCTCAGACCGTCTGTCTCAGACCGTCTGTCTCAGACCAGCTATCTCAGACCGTCTGTCTCAGACCGTCTGTCTCAGACCGTCTATCTCGTCCCGTCGGTCTTAGACCGTCTGTCTCAGACCAGCTGTCTCAGACCGTCTGTCTAAGACCGTCTATCTCGTCCCGTCTGTCTCCGTACTTCCGTCACAGACCGTCTGTCTCAGACCGTCTGTCTCAGACCGTCTGTCTGAGACCGTCTGTCTCAGACCGTCTGTCTCACACCGCCTGTCTCAGACCGTCTGTCTCAGACCGTCCGTCTCAGACCGTCTGTCTCAGACCGTCTGTGTCAGACCGTCTGTCTCAGACCGTCTATCTCGTCCCGTCTGTCTCAGACCGTCTGTCTCAGAACGTCTATCTCGTCCCGTCGGTCTCAGACAGTCTGTCTCAGAACGTCTATCTCGTCCCGTCGGTCTCAGACCGTCTGTCTCAGACCAGCTGACTCAGACCGTCTGTCTCAGACCTTCTGAATCAGACCGTCTGTTTCATACCGTCTGTCTCACACCGTCTGTCTCAGACCGTCAGTCTTAGACCGTCTGTCTCATACCGTCTGTCTCATACCGTCTGTCTCAGACCGTCTATCTCGTCCCGTCGGTCTTAGACCGTCTGTCTCAGACCAGCTGTCTCAGACCGTCTGTCTCCGACCGTCTATCTCGTCCCGTCTGTCTCAGACTCTCTGTCTCAGACCGTCAGTCTCAGACCGTCTGTCTCAGACCGTCTGTCTCACACCGTCTGTCTCAGACCGTCTGTCTGAGACCGTCTGTCTCAGACCGTCTGTCTCACACCGTCTGTCTCAGACCGTCTGTCTCAGACCGTCTGTCTCAGACCGTCTGTCTCAGACCGTCTGTCTCAGACCGTCTGTCTCAGACCGTCTGTCTCAGACCGTCTGTCTCAGACCGTCTGTCTCAGACCGTCTGTCTCAGACCGTCTGTCTCAGACCGTCTGTCTCAGACCGTCTGTCTCAGACCGTCTGTCTCAGACCGTCTGTCTCAGCCCGTCTGTCTCAGAACGTCTATCTCGTCCCGTCGGTCTCAGACCGTCTGCCTCAGACCGTCTGTTTCATACCGTATGTCTCAGACCGTCTGCTTCAGACGGTCTGTCTCAGAACGTCTGTCACAGACTGTCTGTCTCACACCGTCTGTCTCAGACCGTCTGTCTCAGACCGTCTGTCTCAGACCGTCTGTCTCAGACCGTGTGTCTCGGACCGTGTGTCTCGGACCGCCTGTCTCAGACCGCCTCTCTCAGACCGTCTGTCTCAGGCCGTCTGCTTCATACCGTCTGTCTCAGACCGTCTATCTCGTCCCGTCGGTCTTAGACCGTCTGTCTCAGACCAGCTGTCTCAGACCGTCTGTCTCAGACCGTCTATCTCGTCCCGTCTGTCACAGAACTTCCGTCTCAGACCGTCTGCCTCAGACCGTCTGTCTCAGAACGTCTCTCACAGACCGTCTGTCTCAGACCGTCTGTCTCAGACCGTCTGTCTCAGACCGTCTATCTCAGACCGTCTGTCTGAGACCGTCTGTCTCAGAACGTCTATCTCGTCCCGTCGGTCTCAGACCGTCTGTCTCAGAACGTCTATCTCGTCCCGTCGGTCTCAGACCGTCTGTCTCAGACCGTCTTTCTCAGACCGTCTGTCTCAGACCAGCTATCTCAGACCGTCTGTCTCAGACCGTCTGTCTCAGACCGTCTGTCTCAGACCGTCTGTCTCAGACCGTCTGTCTCAGACCGTCTGTTTCATACCGTCTGTCTCACACCGTCTGTCTCAGACCGTCTGTCTTATACCGTCTGTCTCACACCGTCTGTCTCAGACCGTCTGTCTCAGACCGTCTGTCTCAGACCGTCTGTCACAGACCGTCTGTCTCAGACCGTCTGTCTCAGACCGTCTGTCTCAGGCCGTCTGCCTCAGACCGTCTGTCTCAGAACGTCTATCTCGTCCCGTCGGTCTCAGACCGTCTGTCTGAGACCGTCTGTCTCAGAACGTCTATCTCGTCCCGTCGGTCTCAGACCGTCTGTCTCAGAACGTCTATCTCGTCCCGTCGGTCTCAGACCGTCTGTCTCAGACCGTCTTTCTCAGACCGTCTGTCTCAGACCAGCTATCTCAGACCGTCTGTCTCAGACCGTCTGTCTCAGACCGTCTGTCTCAGACCGTCTGTCTCAGACCGTCTGTCTCAGACCGTCTGTTTCATACCGTCTGTCTCACACCGTCTGTCTCAGACCGTCTGTCTTATACCGTCTGTCTCACACCGTCTGTCTCAGACCGTCTGTCTCAGACCGTCTGTCTCAGACCGTCTGTCACAGACCGTCTGTCTCAGACCGTCTGTCTCAGACCGTCTGTCTCAGGCCGTCTGCCTCAGACCGTCTGTCTCAGAACGTCTATCTCGTCCCGTCGGTCTCAGACCGTCTGTCTCAGAACGTCTATCTCGTCCCGTCGGTCTCAGACCGTCTGTCTCAGACCGTCTGTCTCAGACCGTCTGTCTCAGACCGTCTGTCTAAGAACGTCTATCTCGTCCCGTCGGTCTCAGGCCGTCTGTCTCAGACCAGCTGTCTCAGACCGTCTGTCTCTATCCGTCTGTTTCATACCATCTGTCTCACACCGTCTGTCTCAGACCGTCTGCCTCAGACCGTCTGCCTCAGACCGTCTGTCTCAGGCCGTCTGCCTCAGACCGTCTGTCTCAGACCGTCTGTCTCAGACCGTCTGTCTCAGACCGTCAGTCTCAGACCGTCTGTCTCAGACCGTCTGCCTCAGACCGTCTGTCTCAGACCGTCTGTCTCAGACCGTCTGTCTCAGACCGTCTGTCTCAGACCGTGTGTCTCAGACCGTCTGTCTCGTCCCGTCTGTCTAAGACGGTCTGTCTCAGAACGTCTGTCACAGACCGTCTGTCTCAGACCGTCTGTCTCAGACCGTCTGTCTCAGACCGTCTGTCTCAGACCAGCTATCTCAGACCGTCTGTCTCAGACCGTCTGTCTCAGACCGTCTATCTCGTCCCGTCGGTCTTAGACCGTCTGTCTCAGACCAGCTGTCTCAGACCGTCTGTCTAAGACCGTCTATCTCGTCCCGTCTGTCTCCGTACTTCCGTCACAGACCGTCTGTCTCAGACCGTCTGTCTCAGACCGTCTGTCTGAGACCGTCTGTCTCAGACCGTCTGTCTCACACCGCCTGTCTCAGACCGTCTGTCTCAGACCGTCCGTCTCAGACCGTCTGTCTCAGACCGTCTGTGTCAGACCGTCTGTCTCAGACCGTCTATCTCGTCCCGTCTGTCTCAGACCGTCTGTCTCAGAACGTCTATCTCGTCCCGTCGGTCTCAGACAGTCTGTCTCAGAACGTCTATCTCGTCCCGTCGGTCTCAGACCGTCTGTCTCAGACCAGCTGACTCAGACCGTCTGTCTCCGACCGTCTATCTCGTCCCGTCTGTCTCAGACTCTCTGTCTCAGACCGTCAGTCTCAGACCGTCTGTCTCAGACCGTCTGTCTCACACCGTCTGTCTCAGACCGTCTGTCTGAGACCGTCTGTCTCAGACCGTCTGTCTCACACCGTCTGTCTCAGACCGTCTGTCTCAGACCGTCTGTCTCAGACCGTCTGTCTCAGACCGTCTGTCTCAGACCGTCTGTCTCAGACCGTCTGTCTCAGACCGTCTGTCTCAGACCGTCTGTCTCAGACCGTCTGTCTCAGACCGTCTGTCTCAGACCGTCTGTCTCAGACCGTCTGTCTCAGACCGTCTGTCTCAGCCCGTCTGTCTCAGAACGTCTATCTCGTCCCGTCGGTCTCAGACCGTCTGCCTCAGACCGTCTGTTTCATACCGTATGTCTCAGACCGTCTGCTTCAGACGGTCTGTCTCAGAACGTCTGTCACAGACTGTCTGTCTCACACCGTCTGTCTCAGACCGTCTGTCTCAGACCGTCTGTCTCAGACCGTCTGTCTCAGACCGTCTGTCTCAGACCGTGTGTCTCGGACCGTGTGTCTCGGACCGTCTGTCTCAGACCGCCTCTCTCAGACCGTCTGTCTCAGGCCGTCTGCTTCATACCGTCTGTCTCAGACCGTCTATCTCGTCCCGTCGGTCTTAGACCGTCTGTCTCAGACCAGCTGTCTCAGACCGTCTGTCTCAGGACGTCTATCTCGTCCCGTCGGTCTCAGACCGTCTGTCTCAGAACGTCTATCTCGTCCCGTCGGTCTCAGACCGTCTGTCTCAGACCGTCTTTCTCAGACCGTCTGTCTCAGACCAGCTATCTCAGACCGTCTGTCTCAGACCGTCTGTCTCAGAACGTCTATCTCGTCCCGTCGGTCTCAGACCGTCTGTCTCAGAACGTCTATCTCGTCCCGTCGGTCTCAGACCGTCTGTCTCAGACCGTCTTTCTCAGACCGTCTGTCTCAGACCAGCTATCTCAGACCGTCTGTCTCAGACCGTCTGTCTCAGACCGTCTGTCTCAGACCGTCTGTTTCATACCGTCTGTCTCACACCGTCTGTCTCAGACCGTCTGTCTTAGACCGTCTGTCTCACACCGTCTGTCTCAGACCGTCTGTCTCAGACCGTCTGTCTCAGACCGTCTGTCTCAGAACGTCTATCTCGTCCCGTCGGTCTCAGGCCGTCTGTCTCAGACCAGCTGTCTCAGACCGTCTGTCTCTATCCGTCTGTTTCATACCGTCTGTCTCACACCGTCTATCTCAGACCGTCTGCCTCAGACCGTCTGTCTCAGACCGTCTGTCTCAGGCCGTCTGCCTCAGACCGTCTGTCTCAGACCGTCTGTCTCAGACCGTCTGTCTCAGACCGTCAGTCTCAGACCGTCTGTCTCAGACCGTCTGTCTCAGAGCGTCTGTCTCAGACCGTCTGTCTCAGACCGTCTGTCTCAGAACGTCTATCTCGTCCCGTCGGTCTCAGGCCGTCTGTCTCAGACCAGCTGTCTCAGACCGTCTGTCTCTATCCGTCTGTTTCATACCGTCTGTCTCACACCGTCTATCTCAGACCGTCTGCCTCAGACCGTCTGTCTCAGACCGTCTGTCTCAGGCCGTCTGCCTCAGACCGTTTGTCTCAGACCGTCTGTCTCAGACCGTCTGTCTCAGACCGTCAGTCTCAGACCGTCTGTCTCAGACCGTCTGTCTCAGAGCGTCTGTCTCAGACCGTCTGTCTCAGACCGTCTGTCTCAGAGCGTCTGTCGCAGACCGTCTATCTCGTCCCGTCTGTCTCAGACGGTCTGTCTCAGAACGTCTGTCACAGACCGTCTGTCTCAGACCGTCTGTCTCAGACCGTCTGTCTCAGACCAGCTATCTCAGACCGTCTGTCTCAGACCGTCTGTCTCAGACCGTCTATCTCGTCCCGTCGGTCTTAGACCGTCTGTCTCAGACCAGCTGTCTCAGACCGTCTGTCTCAGACCATCTATCTCGTCCCGTCTGTCTCCGTACTTCCGTCTCAGACCGTCTGCCTCAGACCGTCTGTCTCAGAACGTCTCTCACAGACCGTCTGTCTCAGACCGTCTGTCTCAGACCGTCTGTCTCAGACCGTCTGTCTCAGACCGTCTGTCTCTGACCGTCTGTCTGAGACCGTCTGTCTCAGACCGTCTGTCTCACACCGCCTGTCTCAGACCGTCTGTCTCAGACCGTCTGTCTCAGACCGTCTGTCTCAGACCGTCTGTCTCAGACCGTCTGTCTCAGACCGTCTATCTCGTCCCGTCTGTCTCAGACCGTCTGTCTCAGACCGTCTATCTCGTCCCGTCTGTCTCAGACCGTCTGTCTCAGAACGTCTATCTCGTCCCGTCGGTCTCAGACAGTCTGTCTCATAACGTCTATCTCGTCCCGTCGGTCTCAGACCGTCTGTCTCAGACCAGCTGACTCAGACCGTCTGTCTCAGACCTTCTGTCTCAGACCGTCTGTTTCATACCGTCTGTCTCACACCGTCTGTCTCAGACCGTCAGTCTTAGACCGTCTGTCTCATACCGTCTGTCTCATACCGTCTGTCTCAGACCGTCTGTCTCAGACCGTCTGTCTCAGACCGTCTGTCTCAGACCGTCTGTCTCAGACCGTCTGTCTCAGACCGTCTGTCTCAGACCGTCTGTCTGAGACCGTCTGTCTCAGACCGTCTGTCTGAGACCGTCTGTCTCAGACCGTCTGTCTCACACCGTCTGTCTCAGACCGTCTGTCTCAGACCGTCTGTCTCAGACCGTCTGTCTCAGACCGTCTGTCTCAGACCGTCTGTCTCATACCGTCTGTCTCAGACCGTCTATCTCGTCCCGTCGGTCTTAGACCGTCTGTCTCAGACCAGCTGTCTCAGACCGTCTGTCTCCGACCGTCTATCTCGTCCCGTCTGTCTCAGACTCTCTGTCTCAGACCGTCAGTCTCAGACCGTCTGTCTCAGACCGTCTGTCTCACACCGTCTGTCTCAGACCGTCTGTCTGAGACCGTCTGTCTCAGACCGTCTGTCTCACACCGTCTGTCTCAGACCGTCTGTCTCAGACCGTCTGTCTCAGACCGTCTGTCTCAGACCGTCTGTCTCAGACCGTCTGTCTCAGACCGTCTGTCTCAGACCGTCTGTCTCAGACCGTCTGTCTCAGACCGTCTGTCTCAGACCGTCTGTCTCAGACCGTCTGTCTCAGACCGTCTGTCTCAGACCGTCTGTCTCAGCCCGTCTGTCTCAGAATGTCTATCTCGTCCCGTCGGTCTCAGACCGTCTGCCTCAGACCGTCTGTTTCATACCGTATGTCTCAGACCGTCTGCTTCAGACGGTCTGTCTCAGAACGTCTGTCACAGACTGTCTGTCTCACACCGTCTGTCTCAGACCGTCTGTCTCAGACCGTCTGTCTCAGACCGTCTGTCTCAGACCGTGTGTCTCGGACCGTGTGTCTCGGACCGCCTGTCTCAGACCGCCTCTCTCAGACCGTCTGTCTCAGGCCGTCTGCTTCATACCGTCTGTCTCAGACCGTCTATCTCGTCCCGTCGGTCTTAGACCGTCTGTCTCAGACCAGCTGTCTCAGACCGTCTGTCTCAGACCGTCTATCTCGTCCCGTCTGTCACAGAACTTCCGTCTCAGACCGTCTGCCTCAGACCGTCTGTCTCAGAACGTCTCTCACAGACCGCCTGCCTCAGACCGTCTGTTTCATACCGTATGTCTCAGACCGTCTGCTTCAGACGGTCTGTCTCAGAACGTCTGTCACAGACTGTCTGTCTCACACCGTCTGTCTCAGACCGTCTGTCTCAGACCGTCTGTCTCAGACCGTCTGTCTCAGACCGTGTGTCTCGGACCGTGTGTCTCGGACCGCCTGTCTCAGACCGCCTCTCTCAGACCGTCTGTCTCAGGCCGTCTGCTTCATACCGTCTGTCTCAGACCGTCTATCTCGTCCCGTCGGTCTTAGACCGTCTGTCTCAGACCAGCTGTCTCAGACCGTCTGTCTCAGACCGTCTATCTCGTCCCGTCTGTCACAGAACTTCCGTCTCAGACCGTCTGCCTCAGACCGTCTGTCTCAGAACGTCTCTCACAGACCGCCTGCCTCAGACCGTCTGTCTCAGACCGTCTGTCTCAGACCGTCTGTCTCAGACCGTCTATCTCAGACCGTCTGTCTGAGACCGTCTGTCTCAGAACGTCTATCTCGTCCCGTCGGTCTCAGACCGTCTGTCGCAGACCGTCTGTCTCAGACCGTCTGTCTCAGACCGTCTGTCTCAGACCGTCTGTCTCAGACGGTCTATCTCAGACCGTCTGTCTCAGACCGTCTATCTCGTCCCGTCTGTCTCAGACCGTCTGTCTCAGAACGTCTATCTCGTCCCGTCGGTCTCAGACCGTCTGTCTCAGAACGTCTATCTCGTCCCGTCGGTCTCAGACCGTCTGTCTCAGACCGTCTTTCTCAGACCGTCTGTCTCAGACCAGCTATCTCAGACCGTCTGTCTCAGACCGTCTGTCTCAGAACGTCTATCTCGTCCCGTCGGTCTCAGACCGTCTGTCTCAGAACGTCTATCTCGTCCCGTCGGTCTCAGACCGTCTGTCTCAGACCGTCTTTCTCAGACCGTCTGTCTCAGACCAGCTATCTCAGACCGTCTGTCTCAGACCGTCTGTCTCAGACCGTCTGTCTCAGACCGTCTGTTTCATACCGTCTGTCTCACACCGTCTGTCTCAGACCGTCTGTCTTAGACCGTCTGTCTCACACCGTCTGTCTCAGACCGTCTGTCTCAGACCGTCTGTCTCAGACCGTCTGTCTCAGACCGTCTGTCTCAGACCGTCTGTCTCAGAACGTCTATCTCGTCCCGTCGGTCTCAGGCCGTCTGTCTCAGACCAGCTGTCTCAGACCGTCTGTCTCTATCCGTCTGTTTCATACCGTCTGTCTCACACCGTCTATCTCAGACCGTCTGCCTCAGACCGTCTGTCTCAGACCGTCTGTCTCAGGCCGTCTGCCTCAGACCGTCTGTCTCAGACCGTCTGTCTCAGACCGTCTGTCTCAGACCGTCAGTCTCAGACCGTCTGTCTCAGACCGTCTGTCTCAGAGCGTCTGTCTCAGACCGTCTGTCTCAGACCGTCTGTCTCAGAACGTCTATCTCGTCCCGTCGGTCTCAGGCCGTCTGTCTCAGACCAGCTGTCTCAGACCGTCTGTCTCTATCCGTCTGTTTCATACCGTCTGTCTCACACCGTCTATCTCAGACCGTCTGCCTCAGACCGTCTGTCTCAGACCGTCTGTCTCAGGCCGTCTGTCTCAGACCGTCTATCTCGTCCCGTCTGTCTCCGTACTTCCGTCTCAGACCGTCTGTCTCAGAACGTCTCTCACAGACCGTCTGTCTCAGACCGTCTATCTCAGACCGTCTGTCTCAGACCGTCTGTCTCAGACCGTCTGTCTCAGAATGTCTGTCACAGACCGTCTGTCTCAGACCGTCTGTCTCAGACCGTCTATCTCGTCCCGTCTGTCTCCGTACTTCCGTCTCAGACCGTCTGTCTCAGAACGTCTCTCACAGACCGTCTGTCTCAGACCGTCTATCTCGTCCCGTCTGTCTCAGACGGTCTGTCTCAGAATGTCTGTCACAGACCGTCTGTCTCAGACCGTCTGTCTCAGACCGTCTATCTCGTCCCGTCTGTCTCCGTACTTCCGTCTCAGACCGTCTGTCTCAGAACGTCTCTCACAGACCGTCTGTCTCAGACCGTCTGTCTCAGACCGTCTGTCTCAGACCGTCTGTCTCAGACCGTCTGTCTCTGACCGTCTGTCTGAGACCGTCTGTCTCAGACCGTCTGTCTCACACCGCCTGTCTCAGACCGTCTGTCTCAGACCGTCTGTCTCAGACCGTCTGTCTCAGACCGTCTGTCTCAGACCGTCTGTCTCAGACCGTCTGTCTCAGACCGTCTATCTCGTCCCGTCTGTCTCAGACCGTCTGTCTCAGACCGTCTATCTCGTCCCGTCTGTCTCAGACCGTCTGTCTCAGAACGTCTATCTCGTCCCGTCGGTCTCAGACAGTCTGTCTCAGAACGTCTATCTCGTCCCGTCGGTCTCAGACCGTCTGTCTCAGACCAGCTGACTCAGACCGTCTGTCTCAGACCTTCTGCCTCAGACCGTCTGTTTCATACCGTCTGTCTCACACCGTCTGTCTCAGACCGTCAGTCTTAGACCGTCTGTCTCATACCGTCTGTCTCATACCGTCTGTCTCAGACCGTCTGTCTCAGACCGTCTGTCTCAGACCGTCTGTCTCAGACCGTCTGTCTCAGACCGTCTGTCTCAGACCGTCTGTCTCAGACCGTCTGTCTGAGACCGTCTGTCTCAGACCGTCTGTCTGAGACCGTCTGTCTCACACCGTCTGTCTCAGACCGTCTGCCTCAGACCGTCTGTCTCAGACCGTCTGTCTCAGACCGTCTGTCTCAGACCGTCTGTCTCAGACCGTCTGTCTCAGACCGTCTGTCTCAGCCCGTCTGTCTCAGAACGTCTATCTCGTCCCGTCGGTCTCAGACCGTCTGCCTCAGACCGTCTGTTTCATACCGTATGTCTCAGACCGTCTGCTTCAAACGGTCTGTCTCAGAACGTCTGTCACAGACTGTCTGTCTCACACCGTCTGTCTCAGACCGTCTGTCTCAGACCGTCTGTCTCAGACCGTGTGTCTCGGACCGTGTGTCTCGGACCGCCTGTCTCAGACCGCCTCTCTCAGACCGTCTGTCTCAGGCCGTCTGCTTCATACCGTCTGTCTCAGACCGTCTATCTCGTCCCGTCGGTCTTAGACCGTCTGTGTCAGACCAGCTGTCTCAGACCGTCTGTCTCAGACCGTCTATCTCGTCCCGTCTGCCTCAGACCGTCTGTCTCAGAACGTCTCTCACAGACCGTCTGTCTCAGACCGTCTGTCTCAGACCGTCTGTCTCAGACCGTCTGTCTCAGACCGTCTGTCTCAGACCGTCAGTCTCAGACCGTCTGTCTCAGACCGTCTGTCTCAGAGCGTCTGTCTCAGACCGTCTGTCTCAGACCGTCTGTCTCAGAGCGTCTGTCTCAGACCGTCTGTCTCAGACCGTTTGTTGCATACCCTCTGTCTCACACCGTCTGTCTCAGACCGTCTATCTTAGACCGTCTGTCTCAGGCCGTCCGTTTCATTCCGTCGGTCTCAGACCGTCTGTCTCAGACCGTCTGTCTCAGACCGTCTGTCTCACACCGTCTGTCTCAGACCGTCTGTCTCAGACCCTCTGTCTCAGACCGTCTGTCTCAGACCGTCTGTCTCAGACCGTGTGTCTCAGACCGTCTGTCTCAGGCCGTCTGCCTCAGACCGTCTGTCTCAGACAGTCTATCTCGTCCCGTCTGTCTCAGACGGTCTGTCTCAGAACGTCTGTCACAGACCGTCTGTCTCAGACCGTCTGTCTCAGACCGTCTGTCTCAGACCAGCTATCTCAGACCGTCTGTCTCAGACCGTCTGTCTCAGACCGTCTGTCTCAGACCGTCTGTCTCAGATCGTCTGTCTCAGACCGTCTGTCTCAGACTGCCTGTTTCATACCGTCTGTCTCACACCGTCTGTCTCAGACCGTCTGTCTTAGACCGTCTGTCTCAGACCGTCTGTCTCAGACCGTCTGTCTCAGAGCGTCTGTCTCAGACCGTCTGTCTCAGACCGTCTGTCTCAGACCGTCTGTCTCAGACCGTCTGTCTCAGACCGTCTGTCTCTCACCAGCTGCCTCAGACCGTCTGTCTCAGACCGTCCGTCTCAGACCGTCTGTTTCATACCGTCTGTCTCACACCGTCTGTCTCAGACCGTCTATCTCGTCCCGTCGGTCTTAGACCGTCTGTCTCAGACCAGCTGTCTCAGACCGTCTGCTTCAAACGGTCTGTCTCAGAACGTCTGTCACAGACTGTCTGTCTCACACCGTCTGTCTCAGACCGTCTGTCTCAGACCGTCTGTCTCAGACCGTCTGTCTCAGACCGTGTGTCTCGGACCGTGTGTCTCGGACCGTGTGTCTCGGACCGCCTGTCTCAGACCGCCTCTCTCAGACCGTCTGTCTCAGGCCGTCTGCTTCATACCGTCTGTCTCAGACCGTCTATCTCGTCCCGTCGGTCTTAGACCGTCTGTGTCAGACCAGCTGTCTCAGACCGTCTGTCTCAGACCGTCTATCTCGTCCCGTCTGTCTCAGAACTTCCGTCTCAGACCGTCTGCCTCAGACCGTCTGTCTCAGAACGTCTCTCACAGACCGTCTGTCTCAGACCGTCTGTCTCAGACCGTCTGTCTCAGACCGTCTGTCTGAGACCGTCTGTCTCAGACCGTCTGTCTCACACCGCATGTCTCAGACAGTCTGTCTCAGGCCGTCTGCCTCAGACCGTCTGTCTCAGACCGTCTGTCTCAGACCGTCTGTCTCAGACCGTCAGTCTCAGACCGTCTGTCTCAGACCGTCTGTCTCAGAGCGTCTGTCTCAGACCGTCTGTCTCAGACCGTCTGTCTCAGAGCGTCTGTCTCAGACCGTCTGTCTCAGACCGTTTGTTGCATACCGTCTGTCTCACACCGTCTGTCTCAGACCGTCTATCTTAGACCGTCTGTCTCAGGCCGTCCGTTTCATTCCGTCGGTCTCAGACCGTCTGTCTCAGACCGTCTGTCTCAGACCGTCTGTCTCACACCGTCTGTCTCAAACCGTCTGTCTCAGACCGTCTGTCTGAGACCGTCTGTCTCAGACCGTCTGTCTGAGACCGTCTGTCTCAGACCGTCTGTCTCACACCGTCTGTCTCTGACCGTCTGTTTCATACCGTCTGTCTCACACCGTCTGTCTCAGACCGTCTGCCTCAGACCGTCTGCCTCAGACCGTCTGTCACAGACCGTCTGTCTCAGACCGTCTGCTTCAAACGGTCTGTCTCAGAACGTCTGTCACAGACTGTCTGTCTCACACCGTCTGTCTCAGACCGTCTGTCTCAGACCGTCTGTCTCAGACCGTGTGTCTCGGACCGTGTGTCTCGGACCGCCTGTCTCAGACCGCCTCTCTCAGACCGTCTGTCTCAGGCCGTCTGCTTCATACCGTCTGTCTCAGACCGTCTATCTCGTCCCGTCGGTCTTAGACCGTCTGTGTCAGACCAGCTGTCTCAGACCGTCTGTCTCAGACCGTCTATCTCGTCCCGTCTGCCTCAGACCGTCTGTCTCAGAACGTCTCTCACAGACCGTGTGTCTCGGACCGTGTGTCTCGGACCGCCTGTCTCAGACCGCCTCTCTCAGACCGTCTGTCTCAGGCCGTCTGCTTCATACCGTCTGTCTCAGACCGTCTATCTCGTCCCGTCGGTCTTAGACCGTCTGTGTCAGACCAGCTGTCTCAGACCGTCTGTCTCAGACCGTCTATCTCGTCCCGTCTGTCTCAGAACTTCCGTCTCAGACCGTCTGCCTCAGACCGTCTGTCTCAGAACGTCTCTCACAGACCGTCTGTCTCAGACCGTCTGTCTCAGACCGTCTGTCTCAGACCGTCTGTCTCAGACCGTCTGTCTCAGACCGTCTGTCTGAGACCGTCTGTCTCAGACCGTCTGTCTCACACCGCCTGTCTCAGACAGTCTGTCTCAGGCCGTCTGCCTCAGACCGTCTGTCTCAGACCGTCTGTCTCAGACCGTCTGTCTCAGACCGTCAGTCTCAGACCGTCTGTCTCAGACCGTCTGTCTCAGAGCGTCTGTCTCAGACCGTCTGTCTCAGACCGTCTGTCTCAGAGCGTCTGTCTCAGACCGTCTGTCTCAGACCGTTTGTTGCATACCGTCTGTCTCACACCGTCTGTCTCAGACCGTCTATCTTAGACCGTCTGTCTCAGGCCGTCCGTTTCATTCCGTCGGTCTCAGACCGTCTGTCTCAGACCGTCTGTCTCAGACCGTCTGTCTCACACCGTCTGTCTCAGACCGTCTGTCTCAGACCGTCTGTCTGAGACCGTCTGTCTCAGACCGTCTGTCTCACACCGTCTGTCTCTGACCGTCTGTTTCATACCGTCTGTCTCACACCGTCTGTCTCAGACCGTCTGCCTCAGACCGTCTGTCTCAGACCGTCTGTCTCAGACCGTCTGTCTCAGACCGTCTGTCTCAGACCGTCTGTCTCAGACCGTCTGTCTCAGCCCGTCTGTCTCAGAACGTCTATCTCGTCCCGTCGGTCTCAGACCGTCTGCCTCAGACCGTCTGTTTCATACCGTATGTCTCAGACCGTCTGCTTCAGACGGTCTGTCTCAGAACGTCTGTCACAGACTCTCTGTCTCACACCGTCTGTCTCAGACCGTCTGTCTCAGACCGTCTGTCTCAGACCGTGTGTCTCGGACCGTGTGTCTCGGACCGCCTGTCTCAGACCGCCTCTCTCAGACCGTCTGTCTCAGGCCGTCTGCTTCATACCGTCTGTCTCAGACCGTCTATCTCGTCCCGTCGGTCTTAGACCGTCTGTGTCAGACCAGCTGTCTCAGACCGTCTGTCTCAGACCGTCTATCTCGTCCCGTCTGTCTCAGAACTTCCGTCTCAGACCGTCTGCCTCAGACCGTCTGTCTCAGAACGTCTCTCACAGACCGTCTGTCTCAGACCGTCTGTCTCAGACCGTCTGTCTCAGACCGTCTGTCTGAGACCGTCTGTCTCAGACCGTCTGTCTCAGACCGTCTGTCTCACACCGTCTGTCTCTGACCGTCTGTTTCATACCGTCTGTCTCACACCGTCTGTCTCAGACCGTCTGCCTCAGACCGTCTGTCTCAGACCGTCTGTCTCAGACCGTCTGTCTCAGACCGTCTGTCTCAGACCGTCTGTCTCAGACCGTCTGTCTCAGCCCGTCTGTCTCAGAACGTCTATCTCGTCCCGTCGGTCTCAGACCGTCTGCCTCAGACCGTCTGTTTCATACCGTATGTCTCAGACCGTCTGCTTCAAACGGTCTGTCTCAGAACGTCTGTCACAGACTGTCTGTCTCACACCGTCTGTCTCACACCGCCTGTCTCAGACAGTCTGTCTCAGACCGTCTGCCTCAGACCGTCTGTCTCAGACCGTCTGTCTCAGACCGTCTGTCTCAGACCGTCAGTCTCAGACCGTCTGTCTCAGACCGTCTGTCTCAGAGCGTCTGTCTCAGACCGTCTGTCTCAGACCGTTTGTTGCATACCGTCTGTCTCACACCGTCTGTCTCAGACCGTCTATCTTAGACCGTCTGTCTCAGGCCGTCCGTTTCATTCCGTCGGTCTCAGACCGTCTGTCTCACACCGTCTGTCTCTGACCGTCTGTTTCATACCGTCTGTCTCACACCGTCTGTCTCAGACCGTCTGCCTCAGACCGTCTGTCTCAGACCGTCTGTCTCAGACCGTCTGTCTCAGACCGTCTGTCTCAGACCGTCTGTCTCAGACCGTCTGTCTCAGCCCGTCTGTCTCAGAACGTCTATCTCGTCCCGTCGGTCTCAGACCGTCTGCCTCAGACCGTCTGTTTCATACCGTATGTCTCAGACCGTCTATCTCGTCCCGTCTGCCTCAGACCGTCTGTCTCAGAACGTCTCTCACAGACCGTCTGTCTCAGACCGTCTGTCTCAGACCGTCTGTCTCAGACCGTCTGTCTCAGACCGTCTGTCTCAGACCGTCTGTCTGAGACCGTCTGTCTCAGACCGTCTGTCTCACACCGCCTGTCTCAGACAGTCTGTCTCAGGCCGTCTGCCTCAGACCGTCTGTCTCAGACCGTCTGTCTCAGACCGTCTGTCTCAGACCGTCAGTCTCAGACCGTCTGTCTCAGACCGTCTGTCTCAGAGCGTCTGTCTCAGACCGTCTGTCTCAGACCGTCTGTCTCAGAGCGTCTGTCTCAGACCGTCTGTCTCAGACCGTTTGTTGCATACCGTCTGTCTCACACCGTCTGTCTCAGACCGTCTATCTTAGACCGTCTGTCTCAGGCCGTCCGTTTCATTCCGTCGGTCTCAGACCGTCTGTCTCAGACCGTCTGTCTCACACCGTCTGTCTCAGACCGTCTGTCTCAGACCGTCTGTCTCAGACCGTCTGTCTCAGACCGTCTGTCTCAGACCGTCTGTCTCAGACCGTGTGTCTCAGACCGTCTGTCTCAGGCCGTCTGCCTCAGACCGTCTGTCTCAGACAGTCTATCTCGTCCCGTCTGTCTCAGACGGTCTGTCTCAGAACGTCTGTCACAGACCGTCTGTCTCAGACCGTCTGTCTCAGACCGTCTGTCTCAGACCAGCTATCTCAGACCGTCTGTCTCAGACCGTCTGTCTCAGACCGTCTGTCTCAGACCGTCTGTCTCAGATCGTCTGTCTCAGACCGTCTGTCTCAGACTGCCTGTTTCATACCGTCTGTCTCACACCGTCTGTCTCAGACCGTCTGTCTTAGACCGTCTGTCTCATACCGTCTGTCTCAGACCGTCTGTCTCAGACCGTCTGTCTCTCACCAGCTGCCTCAGACCGTCTGTCTCAGACCGTCCGTCTCAGACCGTCTGTTTCATACCGTCTGTCTCACACCGTCTGTCTCAGACCGTCTATCTCGTCCCGTCGGTCTTAGACCGTCTGTCTCAGACCAGCTGTCTCAGACCGTCTGCTTCAAACGGTCTGTCTCAGAACGTCTGTCACAGACTGTCTGTCTCACACCGTCTGTCTCAGACCGTCTGTCTCAGACCGTCTGTCTCAGACCGTGTGTCTCGGACCGTGTGTCTCGGACCGCCTGTCTCAGACCGCCTCTCTCAGACCGTCTGTCTCAGGCCGTCTGCTTCATACCGTCTGTCTCAGACCGTCTATCTCGTCCCGTCGGTCTTAGACCGTCTGTGTCAGACCAGCTGTCTCAGACCGCCTGTCTCAGACAGTCTGTCTCAGGCCGTCTGCCTCAGACCGTCTGTCTCAGACCGTCTGTCTCAGACCGTCTGTCTCAGACCGTCAGTCTCAGACCGTCTGTCTCAGACCGTCTGTCTCAGAGCGTCTGTCTCAGACCGTCTGTCTCAGACCGTCTGTCTCAGAGCGTCTGTCTCAGACCGTCTGTCTCAGACCGTTTGTTGCATACCGTCTGTCTCACACCGTCTGTCTCAGACCGTCTATCTTAGACCGTCTGTCTCAGGCCGTCCGTTTCATTCCGTCGGTCTCAGACCGTCTGTCTCAGACCGTCTGTCTCAGACCGTCTGTCTCACACCGTCTGTCTCAAACCGTCTGTCTCAGACCGTCTGTCTGAGACCGTCTGTCTCAGACCGTCTGTCTGAGACCGTCTGTCTCAGACCGTCTGTCTCACACCGTCTGTCTCTGACCGTCTGTTTCATACCGTCTGTCTCACACCGTCTGTCTCAGACCGTCTGCCTCAGACCGTCTGTCTCAGACCGTCTGTCTCAGACCGTCTGTCTCAGACCGTCTGTCTCAGCCCGTCTGTCTCAGAACGTCTATCTCGTCCCGTCGGTCTCAGACCGTCTGCCTCAGACCGTCTGTTTCATACCGTATGTCTCAGACCGTCTGCTTCAAACGGTCTGTCTCAGAACGTCTGTCACAGACTGTCTGTCTCACACCGTCTGTCTCAGACCGTCTGTCTCAGACCGTCTGTCTCAGACCGTCTGTCTCAGACCGTGTGTCTCGGACCGTGTGTCTCGGACCGCCTGTCTCAGACCGCCTCTCTCAGACCGTCTGTCTCAGGCCGTCTGCTTCATACCGTCTGTCTCAGACCGTCTATCTCGTCCCGTCGGTCTTAGACCGTCTGTGTCAGACCAGCTGTCTCAGACCGTCTGTCTCAGACCGTCTATCTCGTCCCGTCTGCCTCAGACCGTCTGTCTCAGAACGTCTCTCACAGACCGTCTGTCTCAGACCGTCTGTCTCAGACCGTCTGTCTCAGACCGTCTGTCTCAGACCGTCTGTCTGAGACCGTCTGTCTCAGACCGTCTGTCTCACACCGCCTGTCTCAGACAGTCTGTCTCAGGCCGTCTGCCTCAGACCGTCTGTCTCAGACCGTCTGTCTCAGACCGTCTGTCTCAGACCGTCTGTCTCAGACCGTCTGTCTCAGACCGTCAGTCTCAGACCGTCTGTCTCAGACCGTCTGTCTCAGAGCGTCTGTCTCAGACCGTCTGTCTCAGACCGTCTGTCTCAGAGCGTCTGTCTCAGACCGTCTGTCTCAGACCGTTTGTTGCATACCGTCTGTCTCACACCGTCTGTCTCAGACCGTCTATCTTAGACCGTCTGTCTCAGGCCGTCCGTTTCATTCCGTCGGTCTCAGACCGTCTGTCTCAGACCGTCTGTCTCAGACCGTCTGTCTCAGACCGTCTGTCTCACACCGTCTGTCTCAGACCGTCTGTCTCAGACCGTCTGTCTCAGACCGTCTGTCTCAGACCGTCTGTCTCAGACCGTGTGTCTCAGACCGTCTGTCTCAGGCCGTCTGCCTCAGACCGTCTGTCTCAGACAGTCTATCTCGTCCCGTCTGTCTCAGACGGTCTGTCTCAGAACGTCTGTCACAGACCGTCTGTCTCAGACCGTCTGTCTCAGACCGTCTGTCTCAGACCAGCTATCTCAGACCGTCTGTCTCAGACCGTCTGTCTCAGACCGTCTGTCTCAGACCGTCTGTCTCAGACCGTCTGTCTCAGACTGCCTGTTTCATACCGTCTGTCTCACACCGTCTGTCTCAGACCGTCTGTCTTAGACCGTCTGTCTCATACCGTCTGTCTCAGACCGTCTGTCTCAGACCGTCTGTCTCTCACCAGCTGCCTCAGACCGTCTGTCTCAGACCGTCCGTCTCAGACCGTCTGTTTCATACCGTCTGTCTCACACCGTCTGTCTCAGACCGTCTATCTCGTCCCGTCGGTCTTAGACCGTCTGTCTCAGACCAGCTGTCTCAGACCGTCTGTCTCAGACCGTCTATCTCGTCCCGTCTGTCTCAGAACTTCCGTCTCAGACCGCCTGCCTCAGACCGTCTGTCTCAGAACGTCTCTCACAGACCGTCTGTCTCAGACCGTCTGTCTCAGACCGTCTGTCTCAGACCGTCTGTCTCAGACCGTCTGCCTGAGACCGTCTGTCTCAGACCGTCTGTCTCACACCGCCTGTCTCAGACCGTCTGTCTCAGACCGTCCGTCTCAGACCGTCTGTCTCAGACCGTCTGTCTCAGACCGTCTATCTCGTCCCGTCTGTCTCAGACCGTCTGTCTCAGAACGTCTATCTCGTCCCGTCGGTCTCAGACAGTCTGTCTCAGAACGTCTATCTCGTCCCGTCGGTCTCAGACCGTCTGTCTCAGACCAGCTGACACAGACCGTCTGTCTCAGACCTTCTGCCTCAGACCGTCTGTTTCATACCGTCTGTCTCACACCGTCTGTCTCAGACCGTCAGTCTTAGACCGTCTGTCTCATACCGTCTGTCTCATACCGTCTGTCTCATACCGTCTGTCTCAGACCGTCTATCTCGTCCCGTCGGTCTTAGACCGTCTGTCTCAGACCAGCTGTCTCAGACCGTCTGTCTCAGACCGTCTATCTCGTCCCGTCTGTCTCAGACTGTCTGTCTGAGACCGTCAGTCTCAGACCGTCTGTCTCAGACCGTCTGTCTGAGACCGTCTGTCTCAGACCGTCTTTCTCAGACCGTCTGTCTCAGACCGTCTGTCTCACACCGTCTGTCTCAGACCGTCTGTCTCAGACCGTCTGTCTCAGACCGTCTCTCTCAGACCGTCTGTCTCTGACCGTCTGTTTCATACCGTCTGTCTCAGACCGTCTGTCTCAGACCGTGTGTCTCGGACCGTGTGTCTCGGACCGCCTGTCTCAGACCGCCTCTCTCAGACCGTCTGTCTCAGGCCGTCTGCTTCATACCGTCTGTCTCAGACCGTCTATCTCGTCCCGTCGGTCTTAGACCGTCTGTGTCAGACCAGCTGTCTCAGACCGTCTGTCTCAGAGCGTCTGTCTCAGACCGTCTGTCTCAGACCGTTTGTTGCATACCGTCTGTCTCACACCGTCTGTCTCAGACCGTCTATCTTAGACCGTCTGTCTCAGGCCGTCCGTTTCATTCCGTCGGTCTCAGACCGTCTGTCTCAGACCGTCTGTCTCAGACCGTCTGTCTCACACCGTCTGTCTCAGACCGTCTGTCTCAGACCGTCTGTCTGAGACCGTCTGTCTCAGACCGTCTGTCTGAGACCGTCTGTCTCAGACCGTCTGTCTCACACCGTCTGTCTCTGACCGTCTGTTTCATACCGTCTGTCTCACACCGTCTGTCTCAGACCGTCTGCCTCAGACCGTCTGTCTCAGACCGTCTGTCTCAGACCGTCTGTCTCAGACCGTCTGTCTCAGACCGTCTGTCTCAGCCCGTCTGTCTCAGAACGTCTATCTCGTCCCGTCGGTCTCAGACCGTCTGCCTCAGACCGTCTGTTTCATACCGTATGTCTCAGACCGTCTGCTTCAAACGGCCTGTCTCAGAACGTCTGTCACAGACTGTCTGTCTCACACCGTCTGTCTCAGACCGTCTGTCTCAGACCGTCTGTCTCAGACCGTGTGTCTCGGACCGTGTGTCTCGGACCGCCTGTCTCAGACCGCCTCTCTCAGACCGTCTGTCTCAGGCCGTCTGCTTCATACCGTCTGTCTCAGACCGTCTATCTCGTCCCGTCGGTCTTAGACCGTCTGTGTCAGACCAGCTGTCTCAGACCGTCTGTCTCAGACCGTCTATCTCGTCCCGTCTGCCTCAGACCGTCTGTCTCAGAACGTCTCTCACAGACCGTCTGTCTCAGACCGTCTGTCTCAGACCGTCTGCCTCAGACCGTCTGTCTCAGACCGTCTGTCTGAGACCGTCTGTCTCAGACCGTCTGTCTCACACCGCCTGTCTCAGACAGTCTGTCTCAGGCCGTCTGCCTCAGACCGTCTGTCTCAGACCGTCTGTCTCAGACCGTCTGTCTCAGACCGTCAGTCTCAGACCAGCTATCTCAGACCGTCTGTCTCAGAGCGTCTGTCTCAGAACGTCTATCTCGTCCCGTCGGTCTCAGACCGTCTGCCTCAGACCGTCTGTTTCATACCGTATGTCTCAGACCGTCTGCTTCAAACGGTCTGTCTCAGAACGTCTGTCACAGACTGTCTGTCTCACACCGTCTGTCTCAGACCGTCTGTCTCAGACCGTGTGTCTCGGACCGTGTGTCTCGGACCGCCTGTCTCAGACCGCCTCTCTCAGACCGTCTGTCTCAGGCCGTCTGCTTCATACCGTCTGTCTCAGACCGTCTATCTCGTCCCGTCGGTCTTAGACCGTCTGTGTCAGACCAGCTGTCTCAGACCGTCTGTCTCAGACCGTCTATCTCGTCCCGTCTGTCTCAGACCGTCTGTCTCAGACCGTCTGTCTCAGACCGTCTGTCTCAGACCGTGTGTCTCAGACCGTCTGTCTCAGGCCGTCTGCCTCAGACCGTCTGTCTCAGACAGTCTATCTCGTCCCGTCTGTCTCAGACGGTCTGTCTCAGAACGTCTGTCACAGACCGTCTGTCTCAGACCGTCTGTCTCAGACCGTCTGTCTCAGACCAGCTATCTCAGACCGTCTGTCTCAGACCGTCTGTCTCAGACCGTCTGTCTCAGACCGTCTGTCTCAGACCGTCTGTCTCAGACTGCCTGTTTCATACCGTCTGTCTCACACCGTCTGTCTCAGACCGTCTGTCTTAGACCGTCTGTCTCATACCGTCTGTCTCAGACCGTCTGTCTCAACCGTCTGTCTCTCACCAGCTGCCTCAGACCGTCTGTCTCAGACCGTCCGTCTCAGACCGTCTGTTTCATACCGTCTGTCTCACACCGTCTGTCTCAGACCGTCTATCTCGTCCCGTCGGTCTTAGACCGTCTGTCTCAGACCAGCTGTCTCAGACCGTCTGTCTCAGACCGTCTATCTCGTCCCGTCTGTCTCAGAACTTCCGTCTCAGACCGCCTGCCTCAGACCGTCTGTCTCAGAACGTCTCTCACAGACCGTCTGTCTCAGACCGTCTGTCTCAGACCGTCTGTCTCAGACCGTCTGTCTCAGACCGTCTGCCTGAGACCGTCTGTCTCAGACCGTCTGTCTCACACCGCCTGTCTCAGACCGTCTGTCTCAGACCGTCCGTCTCAGACCGTCTGTCTCAGACCGTCTGTCTCAGACCGTCTATCTCGTCCCGTCTGTCTCAGACCGTCTGTCTCAGAACGTCTATCTCGTCCCGTCGGTCTCAGACAGTCTGTCTCAGAACGTCTATCTCGTCCCGTCGGTCTCAGACCGTCTGTCTCAGACCAGCTGACACAGACCGTCTGTCTCAGACCTTCTGCCTCAGACCGTCTGTTTCATACCGTCTGTCTCACACCGTCTGTCTCAGACCGTCAGTCTTAGACCGTCTGTCTCATACCGTCTGTCTCATACCGTCTGTCTCAGACCGTCTATCTCGTCCCGTCGGTCTTAGACCGTCTGTCTCAGACCGTCTGTCTCACACCGCCTGTCTCAGACCGTCTGTCTCAGACCGTCTGTCTCTGACCGTCTGTTTCATACCGTCTGTCTCAGACCGTCTGTCTCAGACCGTGTGTCTCGGACCGTGTGTCTCGGACCGCCTGTCTCAGACCGCCTCTCTCAGACCGTCTGTCTCAGGCCGTCTGCTTCATACCGTCTGTCTCAGACCGTCTATCTCGTCCCGTCGGTCTTAGACCGTCTGTGTCAGACCAGCTGTCTCAGACCGTCTGTCTCAGAGCGTCTGTCTCAGACCGTCTGTCTCAGACCGTTTGTTGCATACCGTCTGTCTCACACCGTCTGTCTCAGACCGTCTATCTTAGACCGTCTGTCTCAGGCCGTCCGTTTCATTCCGTCGGTCTCAGACCGTCTGTCTCAGACCGTCTGTCTCAGACCGTCTGTCTCAGACCGTCTGTCTGAGACCGTCTGTCTCAGACCGTCTGTCTCACACCGCCTGTCTCAGACAGTCTGTCTCAGGCCGTCTGCCTCAGACCGTCTGTCTCAGACCGTCTGTCTCAGACCGTCTGTCTCAGACCGTCAGTCTCAGACCAGCTATCTCAGACCGTCTGTCTCAGAGCGTCTGTCTCAGAACGTCTATCTCGTCCCGTCGGTCTCAGACCGTCTGCCTCAGACCGTCTGTTTCATACCGTATGTCTCAGACCGTCTGCTTCAAACGGTCTGTCTCAGAACGTCTGTCACAGACTGTCTGTCTCACACCGTCTGTCTCAGACCGTCTGTCTCAGACCGTCTGTCTCAGACCGTGTGTCTCGGACCGTGTGTCTCGGACCGCCTGTCTCAGACCGCCTCTCTCAGACCGTCTGTCTCAGGCCGTCTGCTTCATACCGTCTGTCTCAGACCGTCTATCTCGTCCCGTCGGTCTTAGACCGTCTGTGTCAGACCAGCTGTCTCAGACCGTCTGTCTCAGACCGTCTATCTCGTCCCGTCTGCCTCAGACCGACTGTCTCAGAACGTCTCTCACAGACCGTCTGTCTGAGACCGTCTGTCTCAGACCGTCTGTCTCACACCGCCTGTCTCAGACAGTCTGTCTCAGGCCGTCTGCCTCAGACCGTCTGTCTCAGACCGTCTGTCTCAGACCGTCTGTCTCAGACCGTCAGTCTCAGACCGTCTGTCTCAGACCGTCTGTCTCAGAGCGTCTGTCTCAGACCGTCTGTCTCAGACCGTCTGTCTCAGAGCGTCTGTCTCAGACCGTCTGTCTCAGACCGTTTGTTGCATACCGTCTGTCTCACACCGTCTGTCTCAGACCGTCTATCTTAGACCGTCTGTCTCAGGCCGTCCGTTTCATTCCGTCGGTCTCAGACCGTCTGTCTCAGACCGTCTGTCTCAGACCGTCTGTCTCACACCGTCTGTCTCAGACCGTCTGTCTCAGACCGTCTGTCTGAGACCGTCTGTCTCAGACCGTCTGTCTGAGACCGTCTGTCTCAGACCGTCTGTCTCACACCGTCTGTCTCTGACCGTCTGTTTCATACCGCCTGTCTCACACCGTCTGTCTCAGACCGTCTGCCTCAGACCGTCTGTCTCAGACCGTCTGTCTCAGACCGTCTGTCTCAGACCGTCTGTCTCAGACCGTCTGTCTCAGCCCGTCTGTCTCAGAACGTCTATCTCGTCCCGTCGGTCTCAGACCGTCTGCCTCAGACCGTCTGTTTCATACCGTATGTCTCAGACCGTCTGCTTCAAACGGTCTGTCTCAGAACGTCTGTCACAGACTGTCTGTCTCACACCGTCTGTCTCAGACCGTCTGTCTCAGACCGTCTGTCTCAGACCGTGTGTCTCGGACCGTGTGTCTCGGACCGCCTGTCTCAGACCGCCTCTCTCAGACCGTCTGTCTCAGGCCGTCTGCTTCATACCGTCTGTCTCAGACCGTCTATCTCGTCCCGTCGGTCTTAGACCGTCTGTGTCAGACCAGCTGTCTCAGACCGTCTGTCTCAGACCGTCTATCTCGTCCCGTCTGCCTCAGACCGTCTGTCTCAGAACGTCTCTCACAGACCGTCTGTCTCAGACCGTCTGTCTCAGACCGTCTGTCTCAGACCGTCTGTCTCAGACCGTCTGTCTCAGACCGTCTGTCTGAGACCGTCTGTCTCAGACCGTCTGTCTCACACCGCCTGTCTCAGACAGTCTGTCTCAGGCCGTCTGCCTCAGACCGTCTGTCTCAGACCGTCTGTCTCAGACCGTCTGTCTCAGACCGTCAGTCTCAGACCAGCTATCTCAGACCGTCTGTCTCAGAGCGTCTGTCTCAGACCGTCTGTCTCAGACCGTCTGTCTCAGACCGTCTGTCTCAGACCGTCTGTCTCAGACCGTCTGTCTCAGACCGTCTGTCTCAGACTGCCTGTTTCATACCGTCTGTCTCACACCGTCTGTCTCAGACCGTCTGTCTTAGACCGTCTGTCTCATACCGTCTGTCTCAGACCGTCTGTCTCAGACTGTCTGTCTCTCACCAGCTGCCTCAGACCGTCTGTCTCAGACCGTCCGTCTCAGACCGTCTGTTTCATACCGTCTGTCTCACACCGTCTGTCTCAGACCGTCTATCTCGTCCCGTCGGTCTTAGACCGTCTGTCTCAGACCAGCTGTCTCAGACCGTCTGTCTCAGACCGTCTATCTCGTCCCGTCTGTCTCAGAACTTCCGTCTCAGACCGCCTGCCTCAGACCGTCTGTCTCAGAACGTCTCTCACAGACCGTCTGTCTCAGACCGTCTGTCTCAGACCGTCTGTCTCAGACCGTCTGCCTGAGACCGTCTGTCTCAGACCGTCTGTCTCACACCGCCTGTCTCAGACCGTCTGTCTCAGACCGTCCGTCTCAGACCGTCTGTCTCAGACCGTCTGTCTCAGACCGTCTATCTCGTCCCGTCTGTCTCAGACCGTCTGTCTCAGAACGTCTATCTCGTCCCGTCGGTCTCAGACAGTGTGTCTCAGAACGTCTATCTCGTCCCGTCGGTCTCAGACCGTCTGTCTCAGACCAGCTGACACAGACCGTCTGTCTCAGACCTTCTGCCTCAGACCGTCTGTTTCATACCGTCTGTCTCACACCCTCTGTCTCAGACCGTCAGTCTTAGACCGTCTGTCTCATACCGTCTGTCTCATACCGTCTGTCTCAGACCGTCTATCTCGTCCCGTCGGTCTTAGACCGTCTGTCTCAGACCAGCTGTCTCAGACCGTCTGTCTCAGACCGTCTATCTCGTCCCGTCTGTCTCAGACTGTCTGTCTGAGACCGTCAGTCTCAGACCGTCTGTCTCAGACCGTCTGTCTGAGACCGTCTGTCTCAGACCGTCTTTCTCAGACCGTCTGTCTCAGACCGTCTGTCTCAGACCGTCTGCCTCAGACCGTCTGTCTCAGACCGTCTGTCTCAGGCCGTCTGCCTCAGACCGTCTGTCTCAGACCGTCTGTCTCAGACCGTCTGTCTCAGACCGTCTGTCTCAGACCGTCAGTCTCAGACCGTCTGTCTCAGACCGTCTATCTCGTCCCGTCTGTCTCAGACCGTCTGTCTCAGAACGTCTGTCTCACACCGTCTGTCTCAAACCGTCTGCCTCAGACCATCTGTCTCAGACCGTCTGTCTCAGACCGTCTGTCTCAGACCGTCTATCTCGTCCCGTCTGTCTCAGACCGTCTGTCTCAGAACGTCTATCTCGTCCCGTCGGTCTCAGACCGTCTGTCTCAGAACGTCTATCTCGTCCCATCGGTCTCAGACCGTCTGTCTCAGACCGTCTTTCTCAGACCGTCTGTCTCAGACCAGCTATCTCAGACCGTCTGTCTCAGACCGTCTGTCTCAGACCGTCCGTCTTAGACCGTCTGTCTCACACCGTCTGTCTCAGACCGTCTGTCTCTGACCGTCTGTTTCATACCGTCTGTCTCACACCGTCTGTCTCAGACCGTCTGCCTCAGACCGTCTGTCTCAGACCGTCTGTCTCAGGCCGTCTGCCTCAGACCGTCTGTCTCAGACCGTCTGTCTCAGACCGTCTGTCTCAGACCGTCTGTCTCAGAGCGTCTGTCTCAGACCGTCTGTCTCAGACCGTCTGTCTCAGAGCGTCTGTCTCAGACCGTCTGTCTCAGACCGTTTGTTGCATACCGTCTGTCTCACACCGTCTGTCTCAGACCGTCTATCTTAGACCGTCTGTCTCAGGCCGTCCGTTTCATTCCGTCGGTCTCAGACCGTCTGTCTCAGACCGTCTGTCTCAGACCGTCTGTCTCACACCGTCTGTCTCAGACCGTCTGTCTCAGACCGTCTGTCTCAGACCGTCTGTCTCAGACCGTCTGTCTCAGACCGTCTGTCTCAGACCGTGTGTCTCAGACCGTCTGTCTCAGGCCGTCTGCCTCAGACCGTCTGTCTCAGACAGTCTATCTCGTCCCGTCTGTCTCAGACGGTCTGTCTCAGAACGTCTGTCACAGACCGTCTGTCTCAGACCGTCTGTCTCAGACCGTCTGTCTCAGACCGTCTGTCTCAGACCAGCTATCTCAGACCGTCTGTCTCAGACCGTCTGTCTCAGACCGTCTGTCTCAGACCGTCTGTCTCAGACCGTCTGTCTCAGACCGTCTGTCTCAGACCGTCTGTCTCAGACCGTCTGTCTCAGACTGCCTGTTTCATACCGTCTGTCTCACACCGTCTGTCTCAGACCGTCTGTCTTAGACCGTCTGTCTCAGACCGTCTGTCTCAGACCGTCTGTCTCTCACCAGCTGCCTCAGACCGTCTGTCTCAGACCGTCCGTCTCAGACCGTCTGTTTCATACCGTCTGTCTCACACCGTCTGTCTCAGACCGTCTATCTCGTCCCGTCGGTCTTAGACCGTCTGTCTCAGACCAGCTGTCTCAGACCGTCTGTCTCAGACCGTCTATCTCGTCCCGTCTGTCTCAGAACTTCCGTCTCAGACCGCCTGCCTCAGACCGTCTGTCTCAGAACGTCTCTCACAGACCGTCTGTCTCAGACAGTCTGTCTCAGACCGTCTGTCTCAGACCGTCTGCCTGAGACCGTCTGTCTCAGACCGTCTATCTCGTCCCGTCGGTCTCAGACCGTCTGCCTCAGACCGTCTGTCTCAGACCGTCTATCTCGTCCCGTCTGTCTCAGACGGTCTGTCTCAGAACGTCTGTCACAGACTGTCTGTCTCAGACCGTCTGTCTCAGACCGTCTGTTGCATACCGTCTGTCTCACACCGTCTGTCTCAGACCGTCTATCTTAAACCGTCTGTCTCAGGCCGTCCGTTTCATTCGGTCGGTCTCCGACCGTCTGTCTCAGACCGTCTGTCTCAGACCGTCTGTCTGAGACCGTCTGTCTCAGACCGTCTGTCTGAGACCGTCTGTCTCAGACCGTCTGTCTCACACCGTCTGTCTCAGACCGTCTGTCTCAGACCGTCTGTCTCAGACCGTCTGTCTCAGACCGTCTGTCTCAGACCGTCTGTCTCAGACCGTCTGTCTCAGACCGTCTGTCTCAGACCGTCTGTCTCAGACCGTCTGTCTCAGACCGTCTGTCTCAGACCGTCTGTCTCAGACCGTCTGTCTCAGACCGTCTGTCTCAGACCGTCTGTCTCAGACCGTCTGTCTGAGACCGTCTGTCTCAGACCGTCTGTCTGAGACCGTCTGTCTCAGACCGTCTGTCTCACACCGTCTGTCTCAGACTGTCTGTCTCAGACCGTCTGTCTCAGACCGTCTGTCTCAGACCGTCTGTCTCAGACCGTCTGTCTCAGACCGTCTGTCTCAGGCCGTCTGTCTCAGACCGTCTGTCTCAGACCGTGTGTCTCAGACCGTCTGTCTCAGGCCGTCTGCCTCAGACCGTCTGTCTCAGACCGTCTATCTCGTCCCGTCTGTCTCAGACGGTCTGTCTCAGAACGTCTGTCACAGACTGTCTGTCTCAGACGGTCTGTCTCAGACCGTCCGTTGCATACCGTCTGTCTCACACCGTCTGTCTCAGACCGTCTATCTTAAACCGTCTGTCTCAGGCCGTCCGTTTCATTCCGTCGGTCTCAGACCGTCTGTCTCAGACCGTCTGTCTCAGACCGTCTGTCTCAGACCGTCTGTCTGAGACCGTCTGTCTCAGACCGTCTGTCTGAGACCGTCTGTCTCAGACCGTCTGTCTCACACCGTCTGTCTCAGACCGTCTGTCTCAGACCGTCTGTCTCAGACCGTCTGTCTCAGACCGTCTGTCTCAGACCGTCTGTCTCAGACCGTCTGTCTCAGACCGTCTGTCTCAGACCGTCTGTCTCAGACCGTCTGTCTCAGACCATCTGTCTCAGAACGTCTATCTCGTCCCGTCGGTCTCAGACCGTCTGCCTCAGACCGTCTGTCTCAGACCGTGTGTCTCAGACCGTCTGTCTCAGGCCGTCTGCCTCAGACCGTCTGTCTCAGACCGTCTATCTCGTCCCGTCTGTCTCAGACGGTCTATCTCAGAACGTCTGTCACAGACTGTCTGTCTCAGACCGTCTGTCTCAGACCGTCCGTTGCATACCGTCTGTCTCACACCGTCTGTCTCAGACCGTCTATCTTAAACCGTCTGTCTCAGGCCGTCCGTTTCATTCCGTCGGTCTCAGACCGTCTGCCTCAGACCGTCTGTCTCAGACCGTCTGTCTCAGGCCGTCTGCCTCAGACCGTCTGTCTCAGACCGTCTGTCTCAGACCGTCTGTCTCAGACCGTCTGTCTCAGAGCGTCTGTCTCAGACCGTCTGTCTCAGACCGTCTGTCTCAGAGCGTCTGTCTCAGACCGTCTGTCTCAGACCGTTTGTTGCATACCGTCTGTCTCACACCGTCTGTCTCAGACCGTCTATCTTAGACCGTCTGTCTCAGGCCGTCCGTTTCATTCCGTCGGTCTCAGACCGTCTGTCTCAGACCGTCTGTCTCAGACCGTCTGTCTCACACCGTCTGTCTCAGACCGTCTGTCTCAGACCGTCTGTCTCAGACCGTCTGTCTCAGACCGTCTGTCTCAGACCGTGTGTCTCAGACCGTCTGTCTCAGGCCGTCTGCGTCAGACCGTCTGTCTCAGACAGTCTATCTCGTCCCGTCTGTCTCAGACGGTCTGTCTCAGAACGTCTGTCACAGACCGTCTGTCTCAGACCGTCTGTCTCAGACCGTCTGTCTCAGACCGTCTGTCTCAGACCAGCTATCTCAGACCGTCTGTCTCAGACCGTCTGTCTCAGACCGTCTGTCTCAGACCGTCTGTCTCAGACCGTCTGTCTCAGACCGTCTGTCTCAGACCGTCTGTCTCAGACCGTCTGTCTCAGACCGTCTGTCTCAGACTGCCTGTTTCATACCGTCTGTCTCACACCGTCTGTCTCAGACCGTCTGTCTTAGACCGTCTGTCTCAGACCGTCTGTCTCAGACCGTCTGTCTCTCACCAGCTGCCTCAGACCGTCTGTCTCAGACCGTCCGTCTCAGACCGTCTGTTTCATACCGTCTGTCTCACACCGTCTGTCTCAGACCGTCTATCTCGTCCCGTCGGTCTTAGACCGTCTGTCTCAGACCAGCTGTCTCAGACCGTCTGTCTCAGACCGTCTATCTCGTCCCGTCTGTCTCAGAACTTCCGTCTCAGACCGCCTGCCTCAGACCGTCTGTCTCAGAACGTCTCTCACAGACCGTCTGTCTCAGACAGTCTGTCTCAGACCGTCTGTCTCAGACCGTCTGCCTGAGACCGTCTGTCTCAGACCGTCTATCTCGTCCCGTCGGTCTCAGACCGTCTGCCTCAGACCGTCTGTCTCAGACCGTCTATCTCGTCCCGTCTGTCTCAGACGGTCTGTCTCAGAACGTCTGTCTCAGACGGTCTGTCTCAGAACGTCTGTCACAGACTGTCTGTCTCAGACCGTCTGTCTCAGACCGTCTGTTGCATACCGTCTGTCTCACACCGTCTGTCTCAGACCGTCTATCTTAAACCGTCTGTCTCAGGCCGTCCGTTTCATTCGGTCGGTCTCCGACCGTCTGTCTCAGACCGTCTGTCTCAGACCGTCTGTCTGAGACCGTCTGTCTCAGACCGTCTGTCTGAGACCGTCTGTCTCAGACCGTCTGTCTCACACCGTCTGTCTCAGACCGTCTGTCTCAGACCGTCTGTCTCAGACCGTCTGTCTCAGACCGTCTGTCTCAGACCGTCTGTCTCAGACCGTCTGTCTCAGAACGTCTATCTCGTCCCGTCGGTCTCAGACCGTCTGCCTCAGACCGTCTGTCTCAGACCGTCTGTCTCAGACCGTCTGTCTCAGACCGTCTGTCTCAGACCGTCTGTCTCAGACCGTCTGTCTCAGACCGTCTGTCTCAGACCGTCTGTCTCAGACCGTCTGTCTCAGACCGTCTGTCTCAGACCGTCTGTCTCAGACCGTCTGTCTCAGACCGTCTGTCTCAGACCGTCTGTCTCAGACCGTCTGTCTCAGACCGTCTGTCTCAGACCGTCTGTCTGAGACCGTCTGTCTCAGACCGTCTGTCTGAGACCGTCTGTCTCAGACCGTCTGTCTCACACCGTCTGTCTCAGACTGTCTGTCTCAGACCGTCTGTCTCAGACCGTCTGTCTCAGACCGTCTGTCTCAGACCGTCTGTCTCAGACCGTCTGTCTCAGGCCGTCTGTCTCAGACCGTCTGTCTGAGACCGTGTGTCTCAGACCGTCTGTCTCAGGCCGTCTGTCTGAGACCGTCTGTCTCAGACCGTCTGTCTCACACCGTCTGTCTCAGACCGTCTGTCTCAGACCGTCTGTCTCAGACCGTCTGTCTCAGACCATCTGTCTCAGAACGTCTATCTCGTCCCGTCGGTCTCAGACCGTCTGTCTCAGACCGTCTGTCTCAGACCGTCTGTCTCAGACCGTCTGTCTCAGACCGTCTGTCTCAGACCGTCTGTCTCAGACCATCTGTCTCAGAACGTCTATCTCGTCCCGTCGGTCTCAGACCGTCTGCCTCAGACCGTCTGTCTCAGACCGTGTGTCTCAGACCGTCTGTCTCGTCCCGTCGGTCTCAGACCGTCTGCCTCAGACCGTCTGTTTCAGACCGTCTGTCTCAGACCGTCTGTCTCAGACCGTCTGTCTCAGACCGTCTGTCTCAGACCGTCTGTCTCAGACCGTCTGTCTCAGACCGTCTGTCTCAGACCGTCTGTCTCAGACCGTCTGTCTCAGACCGTCTGTCTCAGACCGTCTGTCTCAGACCGTCTGTCTCAGACCGTCTGTCTCAGACCGTCTGTCTCAGACCGTCTGTCTCAGACCGTCTGTCTCAGACCGTCTGTTGCATACCGTCTGTCTCACACCGTCTGTCTCAGACCGTCTATCTTAAACCGTCTGTCTCAGGCCGTCCGTTTCATTCCGTCGGTCTCAGACCGTCTGTCTCAGACCGTCTGTCTCAGGCCGTCTGTCTCAGACCGTCTGTCTCAGACCGTGTGTCTCAGACCGTCTGTCTCAGGCCGTCTGCCTCAGACCGTCTGTCTCAGACCGTCTATCTCGTCCCGTCTGTCTCAGACGGTCTGTCTCAGAACGTCTGTCACAGACTGTCTGTCTCAGACCGTCTGTCTCAGACCGTCCGTTGCATACCGTCTGTCTCACACCGTCTGTCTCAGACCGTCTATCTTAAACCGTCTGTCTCAGGCCGTCCGTTTCATTCCGTCGGTCTCAGACCGTCTGTCTCAGACCGTCTGTCTCAGACCGTCTGTCTCAGACCGTCTGTCTGAGACCGTCTGTCTCAGACCGTCTGTCTGAGACCGTCTGTCTCAGACCGTCTGTCTCACACCGTCTGTCTCAGACCGTCTGTCTCAGACCGTCTGTCTCAGACCGTCTGTCTCAGACCGTCTGTCTCAGACCGTCTGTCTCAGACCGTCTGTCTCAGACCGTCTGTCTCAGACCGTCTGTCTCAGACCGTCTGTCTCAGGCCGTCCGTTTCATTCCGTCGGTCTCAGACCGTCTGTCTCAGACCGTCTGTCTCAGACCGTCTGTCTCAGACCGTCTGTCTCACACCGTCTGTCTCAGACCGTCTGTCTGAGACCGTCTGTGTCAGACCGTCTGTCTCACACCGTCTGTCTCAGACCGTCTGTCTCAGACCGTCTGTTGCATACCGTCTGTCTCACACCGTCTGTCTCAGACCGTCTATCTTAAACCGTCTGTCTCAGGCCGTCCGTTTCATTCCGTCGGTCTCAGACCGTCTGTCTCAGACCGTCTGTCTCAGGCCGTCTGTCTCAGACCGTCTGTCTCAGACCGTGTGTCTCAGACCGTCTGTCTCAGGCCGTCTGCCTCAGACCGTCTGTCTCAGACCGTCTATCTCGTCCCGTCTGTCTCAGAACTTCCGTCTCAGACCGTCTGCCTCAGACCGTCTGTCTCAGAACGTCTCTCACAGACCGTCTGTCTCAGACCGTCTGTCTCAGACCGTCTGTCTCAGACCGTCTGTCTCAGACCGTCTGTCTGAGACCGTCTGTCTCAGACCGTCTGTCTCACACCGCCTGTCTCAGACAGTCTGTCTCAGGCCGTCTGCCTCAGACCGTCTGTCTCAGACCGTCTGTCTCAGACCGTCTGTCTCAGACCGTCTTTCTCAGACCGTCTGTCTCAGACCGTCTGTCTCACACCGTCTGTCTCAGACCGTCTGTCTCAGACCGTCTGTCTCAGACCGTCTGTCTCAGACCGTCTCTCTCAGACCGTCTGTCTCTGACCGTCTGTTTCATACCGTCTGTCTCACACCGTCTGTCTCAGACCGTCTGCCTCAGACCGTCTGTCTCAGACCGTCTGTCTCAGGCCGTCTGCCTCAGACCGTCTGTCTCAGACCGTCTGTCTCAGACCGTCTGTCTCAGACCGTCTGTCTCAGACCGTCAGTCTCAGACCGTCTGTCTCAGACCGTCTATCTCGTCCCGTCTGTCTCAGACCGTCTGTCTCAGAACGTCTGTCTCAGACCGTCTGTCTCAGACCGTCTGTCTCAGACCGTCTATAGCGTCCCGTCTGTCTCAGACCGTCTGTCTCAGACCGTCTTTCTCAGACCGTCTGTCTCAGACCAGCTATCTTAGACCGTCTGTCTCAGACCGTCTGTCTCAGACCGTCCGTCTCAGACCGTCTGTCTCACACCGTCTGTCTCAGACCGTCTGTCTCTGACCGTCTGTTTCATACCGTCTGTCTCACACCGTCTGTCTCAGACCGTCTGCCTCAGACCGTCTGTCTCAGACCGTCTGTCTCAGGCCGTCTGCCTCAGACCGTCTGTCTCAGACCGTCTGTCTCAGACCGTCTGTCTCAGACCGTCAGTCTCAGACCGTCTGTCTCAGACCGTCTGTCTCAGAGCGTCTGTCTCAGACCGTCTGTCTCAGAGCGTCTGTCTCAGACCGTCTGTCTCAGACCGTTTGTTGCATACCGTCTGTCTCACACCGTCTGTCTCAGACCGTCTATCTTAGACCGTCTGTCTCAGGCCGTCCGTTTCATTCCGTCTGTCTCAGACCGTCTATCTCGTCCCGTCTGTCTCAGACCGTCTGTCTCAGAACGTCTGTCTCAGACCGTCTGTCTCAGACCGTCTGTCTCAGACCGTCTATAGCGTCCCGTCTGTCTCAGACCGTCTGTCTCAGACCGTCTTTCTCAGACCGTCTGTCTCAGACCAGCTATCTCAGACCGTCTGTCTCAGACCGTCTGTCTCAGACCGTCCGTCTCAGACCGTCTGTCTCACACCGTCTGTCTCAGACCGTCTGTCTCTGACCGTCTGTTTCATACCGTCTGTCTCACACCGTCTGTCTCAGACCGTCTGCCTCAGACCGTCTGTCTCAGACCGTCTGTCTCAGGCCGTCTGCCTCAGACCGTCTGTCTCAGACCGTCTGTCTCAGACCGTCTGTCTCAGACCGTCAGTCTCAGACCGTCTGTCTCAGACCGTCTGTCTCAGAGCGTCTGTCTCAGACCGTCTGTCTCAGACCGTCTGTCTCAGAGCGTCTGTCTCAGACCGTCTGTCTCAGACCGTTTGTTGCATACCGTCTGTCTCACACCGTCTGTCTCAGACCGTCTATCTTAGACCGTCTGTCTCAGGCCGTCCGTTTCATTCCGTCGGTCTCAGACCGTCTGTCTCAGACCGTCTGTCTCAGACCGTCTGTCTCAGACCGTCTGTCTCACACCGTCTGTCTCAGACCGTCTGTCTCAGACCGTCTGTCTCAGACCGTCTGTCTCAGACCGTCTGTCTCAGACCGTCTGTCTCAGACCATCTGTCTCAGAACGTCTATCTCGTCCCGTCGGTCTCAGACCGTCTGCCTCAGACCGTCTGTCTCAGACCGTGTGTCTCAGACCGTCTGTCTCAGGCCGTCTGCCTCAGACCGTCTGTCTCAGACCGTCTATCTCGTCCCGTCTGTCTCAGACGGTCTATCTCAGAACGTCTGTCACAGACTGTCTGTCTCAGACCGTCTGTCTCAGACCGTCCGTTGCATACCGTCTGTCTCACACCGTCTGTCTCAGACCGTCTATCTTAAACCGTCTGTCTCAGGCCGTCCGTTTCATTCCGTCGGTCTCAGACCGTCTGTCTCAGACCGTCTGTCTCAGACCGTCTGTCTCACACCGTCTGTCTCAGACCGTCTGTCTGAGACCGTCTGTCTCAGACCGTCTGTCTCACACCGTCTGTCTCAGACCGTCTGTCTCAGACCGTCTGTCTCAGACCGTCTGTCTCAGACCGTCTGTCTCAGACCGTCTGTCTCAGACCGTCTGTTGCATACCGTCTGTCTCACACCGTCTGTCTCAGACCGTCTATCTTAAACCGTCTGTCTCAGGCCGTCCGTTTCATTCCGTCGGTCTCAGACCGTCTGTCTCAGACCGTCTGTCTCAGGCCGTCTGTCTCAGACCGTCTGTCTCAGACCGTGTGTCTCAGACCGTCTGTCTCAGGCCGTCTGCCTCAGACCGTCTGTCTCAGACCGTCTATCTCGTCCCGTCTGTCTCAGAACTTCCGTCTCAGACCGTCTGCCTCAGACCGTCTGTCTCAGAACGTCTCTCACAGACCGTCTGTCTCAGACCGTCTGTCTCAGACCGTCTGTCTCAGACCGTCTGTCTCAGACCGTCAGTCTCAGACCGTCTGTCTCAGACCGTCTGTCTCAGAGCGTCTGTCTCAGACCGTCTGTCTCAGGCCGTCTGTCTCAGACCGTCTGTCTCAGAGCGTCTGTCTCAGACCGTCTGTCTCAGACCGTTTGTTGCATACCGTCTGTCTCACACCGTCTGTCTCAGACCGTCTATCTTAGACCGTCTGTCTCAGGCCGTCCGTTTCATTCCGTCGGTCTCAGACCGTCTGTCTCAGACCGTCTGTCTCAGACTGTCTGTCTCACACCGTCTGTCTCAGACCGTCTGTCTCAGACCGTGTGTCTCAGACCGTCTGTCTCAGGCCGTCTGCCTCAGACCGTCTGTCTCAGACAGTCTATCTCGTCCCGTCTGTCTCAGAACGTCTGTCACAGACCGTCTGTCTCAGACCGTCTGTCTCAGACCGTCTGTCTCAGACCAGCTATCTCAGACCGTCTGTCTCAGACCGTCTGTCTCAGACCGTCTGTCTCAGACCGTCTGTCTCAGACCGTCTGTCTCAGACCGTCTGTCTCAGACTGCCTGTTTCATACCGTCTGTCTCACACCGTCTGTCTCAGACCGTCTGTCTTAGACCGTCTGTCTCATACCGTCTGTCTCAGACCGTCTGTCTCAGACCGTCTGTCTCTCACCAGCTGCCTCAGACCGTCTGTCTCAGACCGTCCGTCTCAGACCGTCTGTTTCATACCGTCTGTCTCACACCGTCTGTCTCAGACCGTCTATCTCGTCCCGTCGGTCTTAGACCGTCTGTCTCAGACCAGCTGTCTCAGACCGTCTGTCTCAGACCGTCTATCTCGTCCCGTCTGTCTCAGAACTTCCGTCTCAGACCGCCTGCCTCAGACCGTCTGTCTCAGAACGTCTCTCACAGACCGTCTGTCTCAGACCGTCTGTCTCAGACCGTCTGTCTCAGACCGTCTGCCTGAGACCGTCTGTCTCAGACCGTCTGTCTCACACCGCCTGTCTCAGACCGTCTGTCTCAGACCGTCCGTCTCAGACCGTCTGTCTCAGACCGTCTGTCTCAGACCGTCTATCTCGTCCCGTCTGTCTCAGACCGTCTGTCTCAGAACGTCTATCTCGTCCCGTCGGTCTCAGACAGTCTGTCTCAGAACGTCTATCTCGTCCCGTCGGTCTCAGACCGTCTGTCTCAGACCAGCTGACACAGACCGTCTGTCTCAGACCTTCTGCCTCAGACCGTCTGTTTCATACCGTCTGTCTCACACCGTCTGTCTCAGACCGTCAGTCTTAGACCGTCTGTCTCATACCGTCTGTCTCATACCGTCTGTCTCAGACCGTCTATCTCGTCCCGTCGGTCTTAGACCGTCTGTCTCAGACCAGCTGTCTCAGAGCGTCTGTCTCAGACCGTCTATCTCGTCCCGTCTGTCTCAGACCGTCTGTCTCAGACCGTCTGTCTCAGACCGTCAGTCTCAGACCGTCTGTCTCAGACCGTCTATCTCGTCCCGTCTGTCTCAGACCGTCTGTCTCAGAACGTCTGTCTCAGACCGTCTGTCTCAGACCGTCTGTCTCAGACCGTCTATCTCGTCCCGTCTGTCTCAGACCGTCTTTCTCAGACCGTCTGTCTCAGACCAGCTATCTCAGACCGTCTGTCTCAGACCGTCTGTCTCAGACCGTCCGTCTCAGACCGTCTGTCTCACACCGTCTGTCTCAGACCGTCTGTCTCTGACCGTCTGTTTCATACCGTCTGTCTCACACCGTCTGTCTCAGACCGTCTGCCTCAGACCGTCTGTCTCAGACCGTCTGTCTCAGGCCGTCTGCCTCAGACCGTCTGTCTCAGACCGTCTGTCTCAGACCGTCTGTCTCAGACCGTCAGTCTCAGACCGTCTGTCTCAGACCGTCTGTCTCAGAGCGTCTGTCTCAGACCGTCTGTCTCAGACCGTCTGTCTGAGACCGTCTGTCTCAGACCGTCTGTCTGAGACCGTCTGTCTGAGACCGTCTGTCTCAGACCGTCTGTCTCACACCGCCTGTCTCAGACAGTCTGTCTCAGGCCGTCTGCCTCAGACCGTCTGTCTCAGACCGTCTGTCTCAGACCGTCTGTCTCAGACCGTCAGTCTCAGACCGTCTGTCTCAGACCGTCTGTCTCAGAGCGTCTGTCTCAGACCGTCTGTCTCAGACCGTCTGTCTCAGAGCGTCTGTCTCAGACCGTCTGTCTCAGACCGTTTGTTGCATACCGTCTGTCTCACACCGTCTGTCTCAGACCGTCTATCTTAGACCGTCTGTCTCAGGCCGTCCGTTTCATTCCGTCGGTCTCAGACCGTCTGTCTCAGACCGTCTGTCTCAGACCGTCTGTCTCAGACCGTCTGTCTCACACCGTCTGTCTCAGACCGTCTGTCTCAGACCGTCTGTCTCAGACCGTCTGTCTCAGACCGTCTGTCTCAGACCGTGTGTCTCAGACCGTCTGTCTCAGGCCGTCTGCCTCAGACCGTCTGTCTCAGACAGTCTATCTCGTCCCGTCTGTCTCAGACGGTCTGTCTCAGAACGTCTGTCACAGACCGTCTGTCTCAGACCGTCTGTCTCAGACCGTCTGTCTCAGACCAGCTATCTCAGACCGTCTGTCTCAGACCGTCTGTCTCAGACCGTCTGTCTCAGACCGTCTGTCTCAGACCGTCTGTCTCAGACCGTCTGTCTCAGACCGTCTGTCTCAGACTGCCTGTTTCATACCGTCTGTCTCACACCGTCTGTCTCAGACCGTCTGTCTTAGACCGTCTGTCTCATACCGTCTGTCTCAGACCGTCTGTCTCAGACCGTCTGTCTCAGACCGTCTGTCTCACACCGCCTGTCTCAGACCGTCTGTCTCAGACCGTGTGTCTCAGACCGTCTGTCTCAGGCCGTCTGCCTCAGACCGTCTGTCTCAGACAGTCTATCTCGTCCCGTCTGTCTCAGAACGTCTGTCACAGACCGTCTGTCTCAGACCGTCTGTCTCAGACCGTCTGTCTCAGACCAGCTATCTCAGACCGTCTGTCTCAGACCGTCTGTCTCAGACCGTCTGTCTCAGACCGTCTGTCTCAGGCCGTCTGTCTCAGACCGTCTGTCTCAGAGCGTCTGTCTCAGACCGTCTGTCTCAGACCGTTTGTTGCATACCGTCTGTCTCACACCGTCTGTCTCAGACCGTCTATCTTAGACCGTCTGTCTCAGGCCGTCCGTTTCATTCCGTCGGTCTCAGACCGTCTGTCTCAGACCGTCTGTCTCAGACCGTCTGTCTCACACCGTCTGTCTCAGACCGTCTGTCTCAGACCGTGTGTCTCAGACCGTCTGTCTCAGGCCGTCTGCCTCAGACCGTCTGTCTCAGACAGTCTATCTCGTCCCGTCTGTCTCAGAACGTCTGTCACAGACCGTCTGTCTCAGACCGTCTGTCTCAGACCGTCTGTCTCAGACCAGCTATCTCAGACCGTCTGTCTCAGACCGTCTGTCTCAGACCGTCTGTCTCAGACCGTCTGTCTCAGACCGTCTGTCTCAGACCGTCTGTCTCAGACTGCCTGTTTCATACCGTCTGTCTCACACCGTCTGTCTCAGACCGTCTGTCTTAGACCGTCTGTCTCATACCGTCTGTCTCAGACCGTCTGTCTCAGACCGTCTGTCTCTCACCAGCTGCCTCAGACCGTCTGTCTCAGACCGTCCGTCTCAGACCGTCTGTTTCATACCGTCTGTCTCACACCGTCTGTCTCAGACCGTCTATCTCGTCCCGTCGGTCTTAGACCGTCTGTCTCAGACCAGCTGTCTCAGACCGTCTGTCTCAGACCGTCTATCTCGTCCCGTCTGTCTCAGAACTTCCGTCTCAGACCGCCTGCCTCAGACCGTCTGTCTCAGAACGTCTCTCACAGACCGTCTGTCTCAGACCGTCTGTCTCAGACCGTCTGTCTCAGACCGTCTGCCTGAGACCGTCTGTCTCAGACCGTCTGTCTCACACCGCCTGTCTCAGACCGTCTGTCTCAGACCGTCCGTCTCAGACCGTCTGTCTCAGACCGTCTGTCTCAGACCGTCTATCTCGTCCCGTCTGTCTCAGACCGTCTGTCTCAGAACGTCTATCTCGTCCCGTCGGTCTCAGACAGTCTGTCTCAGAACGTCTATCTCGTCCCGTCGGTCTCAGACCGTCTGTCTCAGACCAGCTGACACAGACCGTCTGTCTCAGACCTTCTGCCTCAGACCGTCTGTTTCATACCGTCTGTCTCACACCGTCTGTCTCAGACCGTCAGTCTTAGACCGTCTGTCTCATACCGTCTGTCTCATACCGTCTGTCTCAGACCGTCTATCTCGTCCCGTCGGTCTTAGACCGTCTGTCTCAGACCAGCTGTCTCAGACCGTCAGTCTCAGACCGTCTGTCTCAGACCGTCTATCTCGTCCCGTCTGTCTCAGACCGTCTGTCTCAGAACGTCTGTCTCAGACCGTCTGTCTCAGACCGTCTGTCTCAGACCGTCTGTCTCAGACCGTCTATCTCGTCCCGTCTGTCTCAGACCGTCTTTCTCAGACCGTCTGTCTCAGACCAGCTATCTCAGACCGTCTGTCTCAGACCGTCTGTCTCAGACCGTCCGTCTCAGACCGTCTGCCTCAGACCGTCTGTCTCAGACCGTCTGTCTCAGACCGTCTGTCTCAGACCGTCAGTCTCAGACCGTCTGTCTCAGACCGTCTGTCTCAGAGCGTCTGTCTCAGACCGTCTGTCTCAGACCGTCTGTCTGAGACCGTCTGTCTCAGACCGTCTGTCTGAGACCGTCTGTCTGAGACCGTCTGTCTCAGACCGTCTGTCTCACACCGCCTGTCTCAGACAGTCTGTCTCAGGCCGTCTGCCTCAGACCGTCTGTCTCAGACCGTCTGTCTCAGACCGTCTGTCTCAGACCGTCAGTCTCAGACCGTCTGTCTCAGACCGTCTGTCTCAGAGCGTCTGTCTCAGACCGTCTGTCTCAGACCGTCTGTCTCAGAGCGTCTGTCTCAGACCGTCTGTCTCAGACCGTTTGTTGCATACCGTCTGTCTCACACCGTCTGTCTCAGACCGTCTATCTTAGACCGTCTGTCTCAGGCCGTCCGTTTCATTCCGTCGGTCTCAGACCGTCTGTCTCAGACCGTCTGTCTCAGACCGTCTGTCTCAGACCGTCTGTCTCACACCGTCTGTCTCAGACCGTCTGTCTCAGACCGTCTGTCTCAGACCGTCTGTCTCAGACCGTCTGTCTCAGACCGTGTGTCTCAGACCGTCTGTCTCAGGCCGTCTGCCTCAGACCGTCTGTCTCAGACAGTCTATCTCGTCCCGTCTGTCTCAGACGGTCTGTCTCAGAACGTCTGTCACAGACCGTCTGTCTCAGACCGTCTGTCTCAGACCGTCTGTCTCAGACCAGCTATCTCAGACCGTCTGTCTCAGACCGTCTGTCTCAGACCGTCTGTCTCAGACCGTCTGTCTCAGACCGTCTGTCTCAGACCGTCTGTCTCAGACCGTCTGTCTGAGACCGTCTGTCTCAGACCGTCTGTCTCACACCGCCTGTCTCAGACCGTCTGTCTCAGACCGTAGGTCTCAGACCGTCTGTCTCAGACCGTCTGTCTCAGACCGTCTGTCTCAGACCGTCTATCTCGTCCCGTCTGTCTCAGACCGTCTGTCTCAGAACGTCTATCTCGTCCCGTCGGTCTCAGACAGTCTGTCTCAGAACGTCTATCTCGTCCCGTCGGTCTCAGACCGTCTGTCTCAGACCAGCTGACTCAGACCGTCTGTCTCAGACCTTCTGCCTCAGACCGTCTGTTTCATACCGTCTGTCTCACACCGTCTGTCTCATACCGTCTGTCTCATACCGTCTGTCTCAGACCGTCTATCTCGTCCCGTCGGTCTTAGACCGTCTGTCTCAGACCAGCTGTCTCAGACCGTCTGTCTCACACCGTCTGTCTCAGACCGTCTGTCTCAGACCGTCTGTCTCAGACCGTCTGTCTCAGACCGTCTGTCTCAGACCGTCTGTCTTAGACCGTCTGTCTCAGGCCGTCTGTCTCAGACCGTCTGTCTCAGACCGTCTGTCTCAGACCGTGTGTCTCGGACCGTGTGTCTCGGACCGCCTGTCTCAGACCGCCTCTCTCAGACCGTCTGTCTCAGGCCGTCTGCTTCATACCGTCTGTCTCAGACCGTCTATCTCGTCCCGTCGGTCTTAGACCGTCTGTCTCAGACCAGCTGTCTCAGACCGTCTGTCTCAGACCGTCTATCTCGTCCCGTCTGTCACAGAACTTCCGTCTCAGACCGTCTGCCTCAGACTGTCTGTCTCAGAACGTCTCTCACAGACCGTCTGTCTCAGACCGTCTGTCTCAGACCGTCTGTCTCAGACCGTCTGTCTCAGACCGTCTGTCTCAGACCGTCTGTCTGAGACCGTCTGTCTCAGAACGTCTATCTCGTCCCGTCGGTCTCAGACCGTCTGTCGCAGACCGTCTGTCTCAGACCGTCTGTCTCAGACCGTCTGTCTCAGACCGTCTGTCTCAGACCGTCTGTCTCAGACCGTCTGTCTCAGACCGTCTATCTCGTCCCGTCTGTCTCAGACCGTCTGTCTCAGAACGTCTATCTCGTCCCGTCGGTCTCAGACCGTCTGTCTCAGAACGTCTATCTCGTCCCGTCGGTCTCAGACCGTCTGTCTCAGACCGTCTTTCTCAGACCGTCTGTCTCAGACCAGCTATCTCAGACCGTCTGTCTCGTCCCGTCTGTCTCAGACTGTCTGTCTCAGACCGTCAGTCTCAGACCGTCTGTCTCAGACCGTCTGTCTCACACCGTCTGTCTCAGACCGTCTGTCTGAGACCGTCTGTCTCAGACCGTCTGTCTCACACCGTCTGTCTCAGACCGTCTGTCTCAGACCGTCTGTCTCGTCCCGTCGGTCTTAGACCGTCTGTCTCAGACCAGCTGTCTCAGACCGTCTGTCTCAGACCGTCTATCTCGTCCCGTCTGTCACAGAACTTCCGTCTCAGACCGTCTGCCTCAGACCGTCTGTCTCAGAACGTCTCTCACAGACCGTCTGTCTCAGACCGTCTGTCTCAGACCGTCTGTCTCAGACCGTCTGTCTGAGACCGTCTGTCTCAGAACGTCTATCTCGTCCCGTCGGTCTCAGACCGTCTGTCGCAGACCGTCTGTCTCAGACCGTCTGTCTCAGACCGTCTGTCTCAGACCGTCTGTCTCAGACCGTCTGTCTCAGACCGTCTGTCTCAGACCGTCTGTCTCAGACCGTCTATCTCGTCCCGTCTGTCTCAGACCGTCTGTCTCAGAACGTCTATCTCGTCCCGTCGGTCTCAGACCGTCTGTCTCAGAACGTCTATCTCGTCCCGTCGGTCTCAGACCGTCTGTCTCAGACCGTCTTTCTCAGACCGTCTGTCTCAGACCAGCTATCTCAGACCGTCTGTCTCAGACCGTCAGTCTCAGACCGTCTGTCTCAGACCGTCTGTCTCACACCGTCTGTCTCAGACCGTCAGTCTCAGACCGTCTGTCTCAGACCGTCTGTCTCACACCGTCTGTCTCAGACCGTCTGTCTGAGACCGTCTGTCTCAGACCGTCTGTCTCACACCGTCTGTCTCAGACCGTCTGTCTCAGACCGTCTGCCTCGTCCCGTCGGTCTTAGACCGTCTGTCTCAGACCAGCTGTCTCAGACCGTCTGTCTCAGACCGTCTATCTCGTCCCGTCTGTCACAGAACTTCCGTCTCAGACCGTCTGCCTCAGACCGTCTGTCTCAGAACGTCTCTCACAGACCGTCTGTCTCAGACCGTCTGTCTCAGACCGTCTGTCTCAGACCGTCTGTCTGAGACCGTCTGTCTCAGAACGTCTATCTCGTCCCGTCGGTCTCAGACCGTCTGTCGCAGACCGTCTGTCTCAGACCGTCTGTCTCAGACCGTCTGTCTCAGACCGTCTGTCTCAGACCGTCTGTCTCAGACCGTCTGTCTCAGACCGTCTGTCTCAGACCGTCTGTCTCAGACCGTCTGTCTCAGACCGTCTGTCTCAGACCGTCTATCTCGTCCCGTCTGTCTCAGACCGTCTGTCTCAGAACGTCTATCTCGTCCCGTCGGTCTCAGACCGTCTGTCTCAGAACGTCTATCTCGTCCCGTCGGTCTCAGACCGTCTGTCTCAGACCGTCTTTCTCAGACCGTCTGTCTCAGACCAGCTATCTCAGACCGTCTGTCTCAGACCGTCTGTCTCAGACCGTCTGTCTCAGACCGTCTGTCTTAGACCGTCTGTTTCATACCGTCTGTCTCACACCGTCTGTCTCAGACCGTCTGTCTTATACCGTCTGTCTCACACCGTCTGTCTCAGACCGTCTGTCTCAGACCGTCTGTCTCAGACCGTCTGTCTCAGACCGTCTGTCTCAGACCGTCTGTCTCAGACCGTCTGTCTCAGACCATCTGTCTCAGAACGTCTATCTCGTCCCGTCGGTCTCAGGCCGTCTGTCTCAGACCAGCTGTCTCAGACCGTCTGTCTCTATCCGTCTGTTTCATACCGTCTGTCTCACACCGTCTGTCTCAGACCGTCTCTCTTAGACCGTCTGTCTCAGGCCGTCCGTTTCATTCCGTCGGTCTCAGACCGTCTGCCTCAGACCGTCTGTCTCAGACCGTCTGTCTCACACCGTCTGTCTCAGACCGTCTGTCTCAGACCGTCTGTCTCAGACCGTCTGTCTCAGACCGTCTGTCTCAGACCGTGTGTCTCAGACCGTCTGTCTCAGGCCGTCTGCCTCAGACCGTCTGTCTCAGACTGTCTATCTCGTCCCGTCTGTCTCAGACGGTCTGTCTCAGAACGTCTGTCACAGACCGTCTGTCTCAGACCGTCTGTCTCAGACCGTCTGTCTCAGACCAGCTATCTCAGACCGTCTGTCTCAGACCGTCTGTCTCAGACCGTCTATCTCGTCCCGTCGGTCTTAGACCGTCTGTCTCAGACCAGCTGTCTCAGACCGTCTGTCTCAGACCGTCTATCTCGTCCCGTCTGTCTCCGTACTTCCGTCACAGACCGTCTGTCTCAGACCGTCTGTCTCAGACCGTCTGTCTCAGACCGTCTGTCTGAGACCGTCTGTCTCAGACCGTCTGTCTCACACCGCCTGTCTCAGACCGTCTGTCTCAGACCGTCCGTCTCAGACCGTCTGTCTCAGACCGTCTGTGTCAGACCGTCTGTCTCAGACCGTCTATCTCGTCCCGTCTGTCTCAGACCGTCTGTCTCAGAACGTCTATCTCGTCCCGTCGGTCTCAGACAGTCTGTCTCAGAACGTCTATCTCGTCCCGTCGGTCTCAGACCGTCTGTCTCAGACCAGCTGACTCAGACCGTCTGTCTCAGACCTTCTGCCTCAGACCGTCTGTTTCATAGCGTCTGTCTCACACCGTCTGTCTCCGACCGTCTATCTCGTCCCGTCTGTCTCAGACTGTCTGTCTCAGACCGTCAGTCTCAGACCGTCTGTCTCAGACCGTCTGTCTCACACCGTCTGTCTCAGACCGTCTGTCTGAGACCGTCTGTCTCAGACCGTCTGTCTCACACCGTCTGTCTTAGACCGTCTGTCTCAGACCGTCTGTCTCATACCGTCTGTCTCAGACCGTCTATCTCGTCCCGTCGGTCTTAGACCGTCTGTCTCAGACCAGCTGTCTCAGACCGTCTGTCTCCGACCGTCTATCTCGTCCCGTCTGTCTCAGACTGTCTGTCTCAGACCGTCAGTCTCAGACCGTCTGTCTCAGACCGTCTGTCTCACACCGTCTGTCTCAGACCGTCTGTCTGAGACCGTCTGTCTCAGACCGTCTGTCTCACACCGTCTGTCTCAGACCGTCTGTCTCAGACCGTCTGTCTCAGACCGTCTGTCTCAGACCGTCTGTCTCAGACCGTCTGTCTCAGACCGTCTGTCTCAGACCGTCTGTCTCAGACCGTCTGTCTCAGACCGTCTGTCTCAGACCGTCTGTCTCAGACCGTCTGTCTCAGCCCGTCTGTCTCAGGACGTCTATCTCGTCCCGTCGGTCTCAGACCGTCTGCCTCAGACCGTCTGTTTCATACCGTATGTCTCAGACCGTCTGCTTCAGACGGTCTGTCTCAGAACGCCTGTCACAGACTGTCTGTCTCACACCGTCTGTCTCAGACCGTCTGTCTCAGACCGTCTGTCTCAGACCGTCTGTCTCAGACCGTGTGTCTCGGACCGTGTGTCTCGGACCGCCTGTCTCAGACCGCCTCTCTCAGACCGTCTGTCTCAGGCCGTCTGCTTCATACCGTCTGTCTCAGACCGTCTATCTCGTCCCGTCTGTCACAGAACTTCCGTCTCAGACCGTCTGCCTCAGACCGTCTGTCTCAGAACGTCTCTCACAGACCGTCTGTCTCAGACCGTCTGTCTCAGACCGTCTGTCTCAGACCGTCTGTCTCAGACCGTCTGTCTCAGACCGTCTGTCTCAGACCGTCTGTCTCAGACCGTCTGTCTCAGACCGTGTGTCTCGGACCGTGTGTCTCGGACCGCCTGTCTCAGACCGCCTCTCTCAGACCGTCTGTCTCAGGCCGTCTGCTTCATACCGTCTGACTCAGACCGTCTATCTCGTCCCGTCGGTCTTAGACCGTCTGTCTCAGACCAGCTGTCTCAGACCGTCTGTCTCAGACCGTCTATCTCGTCCCGTCTGTCACAGATCTTCCGTCTCAGACCGTCTGCCTCAGACCGTCTGTCTCAGAACGTCTCTCACAGACCGTCTGTCTCAGACCGTCTGTCTCAGACCGTCTGTCTCAGACCGTCTGTCTGAGACCGTCTGTCTCAGAACGTCTATCTCGTCCCGTCGGTCTCAGACCGTCTGTCGCAGACCGTCTGTCTCAGACCGTCTGTCTCAGACCGTCTGTCTCAGACCGTCTGTCTCAGACCGTCTGTCTCAGACCGTCTGTCTCAGACCGTCTGTCTCAGACCGTCTGTCTCAGACCGTCTGTCTCAGACCGTCTGTCTCAGACCGTCTATCTCGTCCCGTCTGTCTCAGACCGTCTGTCTCAGAACGTCTATCTCGTCCCGTCGGTCTCAGACCGTCTGTCTCAGAACGTCTATCTCGTCCCGTCGGTCTCAGACCGTCTGTCTCAGACCGTCTTTCTCAGACCGTCTGTCTCAGACCAGCTATCTCAGACCGTCTGTCTCGTCCCGTCTGTCTCAGACTGTCTGTCTCAGACCGTCAGTCTCAGACCGTCTGTCTCAGACCGTCTGTCTCACACCGTCTGTCTCAGACCGTCTGTCTGAGACCGTCTGTCTCAGACCGTCTGTCTCACACCGTCTGTCTCAGACCGTCTGTCTCAGACCGTCTGTCTCAGACCGTCTGTCTCGTCCCGTCGGTCTTAGACCGTCTGTCTCAGACCAGCTGTCTCAGACCGTCTGTCTCAGACCGTCTATCTCGTCCCGTCTGTCACAGAACTTCCGTCTCAGACCGTCTGCCTCAGACCGTCTGTCTCAGAACGTCTCTCACAGACCGTCTGTCTCAGACCGTCTGTCTCAGACCGTCTGTCTCAGACCGTCTGTCTGAGACCGTCTGTCTCAGAACGTCTATCTCGTCCCGTCGGTCTCAGACCGTCTGTCGCAGACCGTCTGTCTCAGACCGTCTGTCTCAGACCGTCTGTCTCAGACCGTCTGTCTCAGATCGTCTGTCTCAGACCGTCTGTCTCAGACCGTCTGTCTCAGACCGTCTGTCTCAGACCGTCTATCTCAGACCGTCTGTCTCAGACCGGCTGTCTCAGACCGTCTGTCTCAGACCGTCTATCTCGTCCCGTCGGTCTTAGACCGTCTGTCTCAGACCAGCTGTCTCAGACCGTCTGTCTCAGACCGTCTATCTCGTCCCGTCTGTCTCCGTACTTCCGTCACAGACCGTCTGTCTCAGACCGTCTGTCTCAGACCGTCTGTCTCAGACCGTCTGTCTCAGACCGTCTGTCTCAGACCGTCTGTCTGAGACCGTCTGTCTCAGACCGTCTGTCTCACACCGCCTGTCTCAGACCGTCTGTCTCAGACCGTCCGTCTCAGACCGTCTGTCTCAGACCGTCTGTGTCAGACCGTCTGTCTCAGACCGTCTATCTCGTCCCGTCTGTCTCAGACCGTCTGAATCAGAACGTCTATCTCGTCCCGTCGGTCTCAGACAGTCTGTCTCAGAACGTCTATCTCGTCCCGTCGGTCTCAGACCGTCTGTCTCAGACCAGCTGACTCAGACCGTCTGTCTCAGACCTTCTGCCTCAGACCGTCTGTTTCATACCGTCTGTCTCACACCGTCTGTCTCCGACCGTCTATCTCGTCCCGTCTGTCTCAGACTGTCTGTCTCAGACCGTCAGTCTCAGACCGTCTGTCTCAGACCGTCTGTCTCACACCGTCTGTCTCAGACCGTCTGTCTGAGACCGTCTGTCTCAGACCGTCTGTCTCACACCGTCTGTCTTAGACCGTCTGTCTCAGACCGTCTGTCTCATACCGTCTGTCTCAGACCGCCTATCTCGTCCCGTCGGTCTTAGACCGTCTGTCTCAGACCAGCTGTCTCAGACCGTCTGTCTCCGACCGTCTATCTCGTCCCGTCTGTCTCAGACTGTCTGTCTCAGACCGTCAGTCTCAGACCGTCTGTCTCAGACCGTCTGTCTCACACCGTCTGTCTCAGACCGTCTGTCTGAGACCGTCTGTCTCAGACCGTCTGTCTCACACCGTCTGTCTCAGACCGTCTGTCTCAGACCGTCTGTCTCAGACCGTCTGTCTCAGACCGTCTGTCTCAGACCGTCTGTCTCAGACCGTCTGTCTCAGACCGTCTGTCTCAGACCGTCTGTCTCAGACCGTCTGTCTCAGACCGTCTGTCTCAGACCGTCTGTCTCAGACCGTCTGTCTCAGCCCGTCTGTCTCAGGACGTCTATCTCGTCCCGTCGGTCTCAGACCGTCTGCCTCAGACCGTCTGTTTCATACCGTATGTCTCAGACCGTCTGCTTCAGACGGTCTGTCTCAGAACGCCTGTCACAGACTGTCTGTCTCACACCGTCTGTCTCAGACCGTCTGTCTCAGACCGTCTGTCTCAGACCGTCTGTCTCAGACCGTGTGTCTCGGACCGTGTGTCTCGGACCGCCTGTCTCAGACCGCCTCTCTCAGACCGTCTGTCTCAGGCCGTCTGCTTCATACCGTCTGTCTCAGACCGTCTATCTCGTCCCGTCTGTCACAGAACTTCCGTCTCAGACCGTCTGCCTCAGACCGTCTGTCTCAGAACGTCTCTCACAGACCGTCTGTCTCAGACCGTCTGTCTCAGACCGTCTGTCTCAGACCGTCTGTCTCAGACCGTCTATCTCAGACCGTCTGTCTGAGACCGTCTATCTCGTCCCGTCTGTCTCAGACCGTCTGTCTCAGAAGGTCTATCTCGTCCCGTCGGTCTCAGACCGTCTGTCTCAGAACGTCTATCTCGTCCCGTCGGTCTCAGACCGTCTGTCTCAGACCGTCTTTCTCAGACCGTCTGTCTCAGACCAGCTATCTCAGACCGTCTGTCTCAGACCGTCTGTCTCAGACCGTCTGTCTCAGACCGTCTGTCTCAGACCGTCTGTCTCAGACCGTCTGTCTCAGACCGTCTGTTTCATACCGTCTGTCTCACACCGTCTGTCTCAGACCGTCTGTCTCAGACCGTCTGTCTCAGACCGTCTGTCTCAGACCGTCTGTCTCAGACCGTCTGTCTCAGACCGTCTGTCTCAGAACGTCTATCTCGTCCCGTCGGTCTCAGGCCGTCTGTCTCAGACCAGCTGTCTCAGACCGTCTGTCTCTATCCGTCTGTTTCATACCGTCTGTCTCACACCGTCTATCTCAGACCGTCTGCCTCAGACCGTCTGTCTCAGACCGTCTGTCTCAGGCCGTCTGCCTCAGACCGTCTGTCTCAGACCGTCTGTCTCAGACCGTCTGTCTCAGACCGTCAGTCTCAGACCGTCTGTCTCAGACCGTCTGTCTCAGAGCGTCTGTCTCAGACCGTCTGTCTCAGACCGTCTGTCTCAGAGCGTCTGTCTCAGACCGTCTCTCTCAGACCGTTTGTTGCATACCGTCTGTCTCACACCGTCTGTCTCAGACCGTCTCTCTTAGACCGTCTGTCTCAGGCCGTCCGTTTCATTCCGTCGGTCTCAGACCGTCTGCCTCAGACCGTCTGTCTCAGACCGTGTGTCTCAGACCGTCTGTCTCAGGCCGTCTGCCTCAGACCGTCTGTCTCAGACTGTCTATCTCGTCCCGTCTGTCTCAGACGGTCTGTCTCAGAACGTCTGTCACAGACCGTCTGTCTCAGACCGTCTGTCTCAGACCGTCTGTCTCAGACCAGCTATCTCAGACCGTCTGTCTCAGACCGTCTATCTCGTCCCGTCGGTCTTAGACCGTCTGTCTCAGACCAGCTGTCTCAGACCGTCTGTCTCAGACCGTCTATCTCGTCCCGTCTGTCTCCGTACTTCCGTCTCAGACCGTCTGCCTCAGACCGTCTGTCTCAGAACGTCTCTCACAGACCGTCTGTCTCAGACCGTCTGTCTCTGACCGTCTGTCTCTGACCGTCTGTCTGAGACCGTCTGTCTCAGACCGTCTGTCTCACACCGCCTGTCTCAGACCGTCTGTCTCAGACCGTCTGTCTCAGACCGTCTGTCTCAGACCGTCTGTCTCAGACCGTCTGTCTCAGACCGTCTATCTCGTCCCGTCTGTCTCAGAACTTCCGTCTCAGACCGTCTGCCTCAGACCGTCTGTCTCAGAACGTCTCTCACAGACCGTCTGTCTCAGACCGTCTGCCTCAGCCCGTCTGTCTCAGAACGTCTATCTCGTCCCGTCGGTCTCAGACCGTCTGCCTCAGACCGTCTGTTTCATACCGTATGTCTCAGACCGTCTGCTTCAGACGGTCTGTCTCAGAACGTCTGTCACAGACTGTCTGTCTCACACCGTCTGTCTCATACCGTCTGTCTCAGACCGTCTGTCTCAGACCGTCTGTCTCAGACCGTCTGTCTCAGGCCGTCTGCCTCAGACCGTCTGTCTCAGACCGTCTGTCTCAGACCGTCTATCTCGTCCCGTCTGTCTCAGAACTTCCGTCTCAGACCGTCTGCCTCAGACCGGCTGTCTCAGACCGCCTCTCTCAGACCGTCTGTCTCAGGCCGTCTGCTTCATACCGTCTGTCTCAGACCTTCTATCTCGTCCCGTCGGTCTTAGACCGTCTGTCTCAGACCAGCTGTCTCAGACCGTCTGTCTCAGACCGTCTATCTCGTCCCGTCTGTCACAGAACTTCCGTCTCAGACCGTCTGCCTCAGACCGTCTGTTTCATACCGTCTGTCTCACACCGTCTGTCGCAGACCGTCTGTCTCAGACCGTCTGTCTCAGACCGTCTGTCTCAGACCGTCTGTCTCAGGCCGTCTGCCTCAGACCGTCTGTCTCAGACCGTCTGTCTCAGACCGTCTGTCTCAGACCGTCAGTCTCAGACCGTCTGTCTCAGACCGTCTGTCTCAGAGCGTCTGTCTCAGACCGTCTGTCTCAGACCGTCTGTCTCAGAGCGTCTGTCTCAGACCGTCTGTCTCAGACCGTTTGTTGCATACCGTCTGTCTCACACCGTCTGTCTCAGACCGTCTCTCTTAGACCGTCTGTCTCAGGCCGTCCGTTTCATTCCGTCGGTCTCAGACCGTCTGCCTCAGACCGTCTGTCTCAGACCGTCTGTCTCACACCGTCTGTCTCAGACCGTCTGTCTCAGACCGTCTGTCTCAGACCGTCTGTCTCAGACCGTGTGTCTCAGACCGTCTGTCTCAGGCCGTCTGCCTCAGACCGTCTGTCTCAGACTGTCTATCTCGTCCCGTCTGTCTCAGACGGTCTGTCTCAGAACGTCTGTCACAGACCGTCTGTCTCAGACCGTCTGTCTCAGACCGTCTGTCTCAGACCAGCTATCTCAGACCGTCTGTCTCAGACCGTCTGTCTCAGACCGTCTATCTCGTCCCGTCGGTCTTAGACCGTCTGTCTCAGACCAGCTGTCTCAGACCGTCTGTCTCAGACCGTCTATCTCGTCCCGTCTGCCTCAGACCGTCTGTCTCAGACTGTCTATCTCGTCCCGTCTGTCTCAGACGGTCTGTCTCAGAACGTCTGTCACAGACCGTCTGTCTCAGACCGTCTGTCTCAGACCGTCTGTCTCAGACCAGCTATCTCAGACCGTCTGTCTCAGACCGTCTGTCTCAGACCGTCTGTCTCAGACCGTCTATCTCGTCCCGTCGGTCTTAGACCGTCTGTCTCAGACCAGCTGTCTCAGACCGTCTGTCTCAGACCGTCTATCTCGTCCCGTCTGTCTCAGACCGTCTGTCTCAGACCGTCTGTCTCAGACCGTCTGTCTCAGACCGTCTATCTCGTCCCGTCTGTCTCCGTACTTCCGTCACAGACCGTCTGTCTCAGACCGTCTGTCTCAGACCGTCTGTCTCAGACCGTCTGTCTGAGACCGCCTGTCTCAGACCGTCTGTCTCACACCGCCTGTCTCAGACCGTCTGTCTCAGACCGTCTATCTCGTCCCGTCTGTCTCAGACCGTCTGTCTCAGAACGTCTATCTCGTCCCGTCGGTCTCAGACAGTCTGTCTCAGAACGTCTATCTCGTCCCGTCGGTCTCAGACCGTCTGTCTCAGACCAGCTGACTCAGACCATCTGTCTCAGACCTTCTGCCTCAGACCTCTGTTTCATACCGTCTGTCTCACACCGTCTGTCTCAGACCGTCAGTCTTAGACCGTCTGTCTCATACCGTCTGTCTCATACCGTCTGTCTCAGACCGTCTATCTCGTCCCGTCTGTCTTAGACCGTCTGTCTTACACCAGCTGTCTCAGACCGTCTGTCTCCGACCGTCTATCTCGTCCCGCCTGTCTCAGACTGTCTGTCTCAGACCGTCAGTCTCAGACTGTCTGTCTCAGACCGTCAGTCTCAGACCGTCTGTCTCAGAACGTCTATCTCGTCCCGTCGGTCTCAGGCCGTCTGTCTCAGACCAGCTGTCTCAGACCGTCTGTCTCTATCCGTCTGTTTCATACATGTCTGTCTCACACCGTCTATCTCAGACCGTCTGCCTCAGACCGTCTGTCGCAGACCGTCTGTCTCAGGCCGTCTGCCTCAGACCGTCTGTCTCAGACCGTCTGTCTCAGACCGTCTGTCTCAGACCGTCAGTCTCAGACCGTCTGTCTCAGACCGTCTGTCTCAGACCGTCTGTCTCAGACCGTCTGTCTCAGAGCGTCTGTCTCAGACCGTCTGTCTCAGACCGTTTGTTGCATACCGTCTGTCTCACACCGTCTGTCTCAGACCGTCTCTCTTAGACCGTCTGTCTCAGGCCGTCCGTTTCATTCCGTCGGTCTCAGACCGTCTGCCTCAGACCGTCTGTCTCAGACCGTGTGTCTCAGACCGTCTGTCTCAGACCGTCTATCTCAGACCGTCTGTCTGAGACCGTCTATCTCGTCCCGTCTGTCTCAGACCGTCTGTCTCAGAAGGTCTATCTCGTCCCGTCGGTCTCAGACCGTCTGTCTCAGAACGTCAATCTCGTCCCGTCGGTCTCAGACCGTCTGTCTCAGACCGTCTTTCTCAGACCGTCTGTCTCAGACCAGCTATCTCAGACCGTCTGTCTCAGACCGTCTGTCTCAGACCGTCTGTCTCAGACCGTCTGTTTCATACCGTCTGTCTCACACCGTCTGTCTCAGACCGTCTGTCTCAGACCGTCTGTCTCAGACCGTCTGTCTCAGACCGTCTGTCTCAGACCGTCTGTCTCAGACCGTCTGTCTCAGACCGTCTGTCTCAGACCGTCTGTCTCAGAACGTCTATCTCGTCCCGTCGGTCTCAGGCCGTCTGTCTCAGACCAGCTGTCTCAGACCGTCTGTCTCTATCCGTCTGTTTCATACATGTCTGCCTCACACCGTCTATCTCAGACCGTCTGCCTCAGACCGTCTGTCGCAGACCGTCTGTCTCAGGCCGTCTGCCTCAGACCGTCTGTCTCAGACCGTCTGTCTCAGACCGTCTGTCTCAGACCGTCAGTCTCAGACCGTCTGTCTCAGACCGTCTGTCTCAGAGCGTCTGTCTCAGACCGTCTGTCTCAGACCGTCTGTCTCAGACCGTCTGTCTCAGACCGTCTATCTCAGACCGTCTGTCTCAGACCGGCTGTCTCAGACCGTCTGTCTCAGACCGTCTATCTCGTCCCGTCGGTCTTAGACCGTCTGTCTCAGACCAGCTGTCTCAGACCGTCTGTCTCAGACCGTCTATCTCGTCCCGTCTGTCTCCGTACTTCCGTCACAGACCGTCTGTCTCAGACCGTCTGTCTCAGACCGTCTGTCTCAGACCGTCTGTCTCAGACCGTCTGTCTCAGACCGTCTGTCTGAGACCGTCTGTCTCAGACCGTCTGTCTCACACCGCCTGTCTCAGACCGTCTGTCTCAGACCGTCCGTCTCAGACCGTCTGTCTCAGACCGTCTGTGTCAGACCGTCTGTCTCAGACCGTCTATCTCGTCCCGTCTGTCTCAGACCGTCTGAATCAGAACGTCTATCTCGTCCCGTCGGTCTCAGACAGTCTGTCTCAGAACGTCTATCTCGTCCCGTCGGTCTCAGACCGTCTGTCTCAGACCAGCTGACTCAGACCGTCTGTCTCAGACCTTCTGCATCAGACCGTCTGTTTCATACCGTCTGTCTCACACCGTCTGTCTCCGACCGTCTATCTCGTCCCGTCTGTCTCAGACTGTCTGTCTCAGACCGTCAGTCTCAGACCGTCTGTCTCAGACCGTCTGTCTCACACCGTCTGTCTCAGACCGTCTGTCTGAGACCGTCTGTCTCAGACCGTCTGTCTCACACCGTCTGTCTTAGACCGTCTGTCTCAGACCGTCTGTCTCATACCGTCTGTCTCAGACCGCCTATCTCGTCCCGTCGGTCTTAGACCGTCTGTCTCAGACCAGCTGTCTCAGACCGTCTATCTCGTCCCGTCTGTCTCAGACTGTCTGTCTCAGACCGTCAGTCTCAGACCGTCTGTCTCAGACCGTCTGTCTCACACCGTCTGTCTCAGACCGTCTGTCTGAGACCGTCTGTCTCAGACCGTCTGTCTCACACCGTCTGTCTCAGACCGTCTGTCTCAGACCGTCTGTCTCAGACCGTCTGTCTCAGACCGTCTGTCTCAGACCGTCTGTCTCAGACCGTCTGTCTCAGACCGTCTGTCTCAGACCGTCTGTCTCAGACCGTCTGTCTCAGACCGTCTGTCTCAGACCGTCTGTCTCAGCCCGTCTGTCTCAGGACGTCTATCTCGTCCCGTCGGTCTCAGACCGTCTGCCTCAGACCGTCTGTTTCATACCGTATGTCTCAGACCGTCTGCTTCAGACGGTCTGTCTCAGAACGCCTGTCACAGACTGTCTGTCTCACACCGTCTGTCTCAGACCGTCTGTCTCAGACCGTCTGTCTCAGACCGTCTGTCTCAGACCGTGTGTCTCGGACCGTGTGTCTCGGACCGCCTGTCTCAGACCGCCTCTCTCAGACCGTCTGTCTCAGGCCGTCTGCTTCATACCGTCTGTCTCAGACCGTCTATCTCGTCCCGTCGGTCTCAGACCGTCTGTCTCAGAACGTCTATCTCGTCCCGTCGGTCTCAGACCGTCTGCCTCAGACCGTCTGTTTCATACCGTATGTCTCAGACCGTCTGCTTCAGACGGTCTGTCTCAGAACGCCTGTCACAGACTGTCTGTCTCACACCGTCTGTCTCAGACCGTCTGTCTCAGACCGTCTGTCTCAGACCGTCTGTCTCAGACCGTGTGTCTCGGACCGTGTGTCTCGGACCGCCTGTCTCAGACCGCCTCTCTCAGACCGTCTGTCTCAGGCCGTCTGCTTCATACCGTCTGTCTCAGACCGTCTATCTCGTCCCGTCTGTCACAGAACTTCCGTCTCAGACCGTCTGCCTCAGACCGTCTGTCTCAGAACGTCTCTCACAGACCGTCTGTCTCAGACCGTCTGTCTCAGACCGTCTGTCTCAGACCGTCTGTCTCAGACCGTCTATCTCAGACCGTCTGTCTGAGACCGTCTATCTCGTCCCGTCTGTCTCAGACCGTCTGTCTCAGAAGGTCTATCTCGTCCCGTCGGTCTCAGACCGTCTGTCTCAGAACGTCTATCTCGTCCCGTCGGTCTCAGACCGTCTGTCTCAGACCGTCTTTCTCAGACCGTCTGTCTCAGACCAGCTATCTCAGACCGTCTGTCTCAGACCGTCTGTCTCAGACCGTCTGTCTCAGACCGTCTGTCTCAGACCGTCTGTCTCAGACCGTCTGTCTCAGACCGTCTGTTTCATACCGTCTGTCTCACACCGTCTGTCTCAGACCGTCTGTCTCAGACCGTCTGTCTCAGACCGTCTGTCTCAGACCGTCTGTCTCAGACCGTCTGTCTCAGACCGTCTGTCTCAGAACGTCTATCTCGTCCCGTCGGTCTCAGGCCGTCTGTCTCAGACCAGCTGTCTCAGACCGTCTGTCTCTATCCGTCTGTTTCATACCGTCTGTCTCACACCGTCTATCTCAGACCGTCTGCCTCAGACCGTCTGTCTCAGACCGTCTGTCTCAGGCCGTCTGCCTCAGACCGTCTGTCTCAGACCGTCTGTCTCAGACCGTCTGTCTCAGACCGTCAGTCTCAGACCGTCTGTCTCAGACCGTCTGTCTCAGAGCGTCTGTCTCAGACCGTCTGTCTCAGACCGTCTGTCTCAGAGCGTCTGTCTCAGACCGTCTCTCTCAGACCGTTTGTTGCATACCGTCTGTCTCACACCGTCTGTCTCAGACCGTCTCTCTTAGACCGTCTGTCTCAGGCCGTCCGTTTCATTCCGTCGGTCTCAGACCGTCTGCCTCAGACCGTCTGTCTCAGACCGTGTGTCTCAGACCGTCTGTCTCAGGCCGTCTGCCTCAGACCGTCTGTCTCAGACTGTCTATCTCGTCCCGTCTGTCTCAGACGGTCTGTCTCAGAACGTCTGTCACAGACCGTCTGTCTCAGACCGTCTGTCTCAGACCGTCTGTCTCAGACCAGCTATCTCAGACCGTCGGTCTCAGACCGTCTATCTCGTCCCGTCGGTCTTAGACCGTCTGTCTCAGACCAGCTGTCTCAGACCGTCTGTCTCAGACCGTCTATCTCGTCCCGTCTGTCTCCGTACTTCCGTCTCAGACCGTCTGCCTCAGACCGTCTGTCTCAGAACGTCTCTCACAGACCGTCTGTCTCAGACCGTCTGTCTCTGACCGTCTGTCTCTGACCGTCTGTCTGAGACCGTCTGTCTCAGACCGTCTGTCTCACACCGCCTGTCTCAGACCGTCTGTCTCAGACCGTCTGTCTCAGACCGTCTGTCTCAGACCGTCTGTCTCAGACCGTCTGTCTCAGACCGTCTATCTCGTCCCGTCTGTCTCAGAACTTCCGTCTCAGACCGTCTGCCTCAGACCGTCTGTCTCAGAACGTCTCTCACAGACCGTCTGTCTCAGACCGTCTGCCTCAGCCCGTCTGTCTCAGAACGTCTATCTCGTCCCGTCGGTCTCAGACCGTCTGCCTCAGACCGTCTGTTTCATACCGTATGTCTCAGACCGTCTGCTTCAGACGGTCTGTCTCAGAACGTCTGTCACAGACTGTCTGTCTCACACCGTCTGTCTCAGACCGTCTGTCTCAGACCGTCTGTCTCAGACCGTCTGTCTCAGACCGTCTGTCTCAGGCCGTCTGCCTCAGACCGTCTGTCTCAGACCGTCTGTCTCAGACCGTCTATCTCGTCCCGTCTGTCTCAGAACTTCCGTCTCAGACCGTCTGCCTCAGACCGGCTGTCTCAGACCGCCTCTCTCAGACCGTCTGTCTCAGGCCGTCTGCTTCATACCGTCTGTCTCAGACCTTCTATCTCGTCCCGTCGGTCTTAGACCGTCTGTCTCAGACCAGCTGTCTCAGACCGTCTGTCTCAGACCGTCTATCTCGTCCCGTCTGTCACAGAACTTCCGTCTCAGACCGTCTGCCTCAGACCGTCTGTTTCATACCGTCTGTCTCACACCGTCTGTCGCAGACCGTCTGTCTCAGACCGTCTGTCTCAGACCGTCTGTCTCAGACCGTCTGTCTCAGGCCGTCTGCCTCAGACCGTCTGTCTCAGACCGTCTGTCTCAGACCGTCTGTCTCAGACCGTCAGTCTCAGACCGTCTGTCTCAGACCGTCTGTCTCAGAGCGTCTGTCTCAGACCGTCTGTCTCAGACCGTCTGTCTCAGAGCGTCTGTCTCAGACCGTCTGTCTCAGACCGTTTGTTGCATACCGTCTGTCTCACACCGTCTGTCTCAGACCGTCTCTCTTAGACCGTCTGTCTCAGGCCGTCCGTTTCATTCCGTCGGTCTCAGACCGTCTGCCTCAGACCGTCTGTCTCAGACCGTCTGTCTCACACCGTCTGTCTCAGACCGTCTGTCTCAGACCGTCTGTCTCAGACCGTCTGTCTCAGACCGTCTGTCTCAGACCGTGTGTCTCAGACCGTCTGTCTCAGGCCGTCTGCCTCAGACCGTCTGTCTCAGACTGTCTATCTCGTCCCGTCTGTCTCAGACGGTCTGTCTCAGAACGTCTGTCACAGACCGTCTGTCTCAGACCGTCTGTCTCAGACCGTCTGTCTCAGACCAGCTATCTCAGACCGTCTGTCTCAGACCGTCTGTCTCAGACCGTCTATCTCGTCCCGTCGGTCTTAGACCGTCTGTCTCAGACCAGCTGTCTCAGACCGTCTGTCTCAGACCGTCTATCTCGTCCCGTCTGCCTCAGACCGTCTGTCTCAGACTGTCTATCTCGTCCCGTCTGTCTCAGACGGTCTGTCTCAGAACGTCTGTCACAGACCGTCTGTCTCAGACCGTCTGTCTCAGACCGTCTGTCTCAGACCAGCTATCTCAGACCGTCTGTCTCAGACCGTCTGTCCCAGACCGTCTGTCTCAGACCGTCTATCTCGTCCCGTCGGTCTTAGACCGTCTGTCTCAGACCAGCTGTCTCAGACCGTCTGTCTCAGACCGTCTATCTCGTCCCGTCTGTCTCAGACCGTCTGTCTCAGACCGTCTGTCTCAGACCGTCTGTCTCAGACCGTCTATCTCGTCCCGTCTGTCTCCGTACTTCCGTCACAGACCGTCTGTCTCAGACCGTCTGTCTCAGACCGTCTGTCTCAGACCGTCTGTCTGAGACCGCCTGTCTCAGACCGTCTGTCTCACACCGCCTGTCTCAGACCGTCTGTCTCAGACCGTCCGTCTCAGACCGTCTGTCTCAGACCGTCTGTGTCAGACCGTCTGTCTCAGACCGTCTATCTCGTCCCGTCTGTCTCAGACCGTCTGTCTCAGAACGTCTATCTCGTCCCGTCGGTCTCAGACAGTCTGTCTCAGAACGTCTATCTCGTCCCGTCGGTCTCAGACCGTCTGTCTCAGACCAGCTGACTCAGACCATCTGTCTCAGACCTTCTGCCTCAGACCTCTGTTTCATACCGTCTGTCTCACACCGTCTGTCTCAGACCGTCAGTCTTAGACCGTCTGTCTCATACCGTCTGTCTCATACCGTCTGTCTCCGACCGTCTATCTCGTCCCGCCTGTCTCAGACTGTCTGTCTCAGACCGTCAGTCTCAGACTGTCTATCTCAGACCGTCAGTCTCAGACCGTCTGTCTCAGAACGTCTATCTCGTCCCGTCGGTCTCAGGCCGTCTGTCTCAGACCAGCTGTCTCAGACCGTCTGTCTCTATCCGTCTGTTTCATACATGTCTGTCTCACACCGTCTATCTCAGACCGTCTGCCTCAGACCGTCTGTCGCAGACCGTCTGTCTCAGGCCGTCTGCCTCAGACCGTCTGTCTCAGACCGTCTGTCTCAGACCGTCTGTCTCAGACCGTCAGTCTCAGACCGTCTGTCTCAGACCGTCTGTCTCAGACCGTCTGTCTCAGACCGTCTGTCTCAGAGCGTCTGTCTCAGACCGTCTGTCTCAGACCGTTTGTTGCATACCGTCTGTCTCACACCGTCTGTCTCAGACCGTCTCTCTTAGACCGTCTGTCTCAGGCCGTCCGTTTCATTCCGTCGGTCTCAGACCGTCTGCCTCAGACCGTCTGTCTCAGACCGTGTGTCTCAGACCGTCTGTCTCAGACCGTCTATCTCAGACCGTCTGTCTGAGACCGTCTATCTCGTCCCGTCTGTCTCAGACCGTCTGTCTCAGAAGGTCTATCTCGTCCCGTCGGTCTCAGACCGTCTGTCTCAGAACGTCAATCTCGTCCCGTCGGTCTCAGACCGTCTGTCTCAGACCGTCTTTCTCAGACCGTCTGTCTCAGACCAGCTATCTCAGACCGTCTGTCTCAGACCGTCTGTCTCAGACCGTCTGTCTCAGACCGTCTGTTTCATACCGTCTGTCTCACACCGTCTGTCTCAGACCGTCTGTCTCAGACCGTCTGTCTCAGACCGTCTGTCTCAGACCGTCTGTCTCAGACCGTCTGTCTCAGACCGTCTGTCTCAGACCGTCTGTCTCAGACCGTCTGTCTCAGACCGTCTGTCTCAGAACGTCTATCTCGTCCCGTCGGTCTCAGGCCGTCTGTCTCAGACCAGCTGTCTCAGACCGTCTGTCTCTATCCGTCTGTTTCATACATGTCTGCCTCACACCGTCTATCTCAGACCGTCTGCCTCAGACCGTCTGTCGCAGACCGTCTGTCTCAGGCCGTCTGCCTCAGACCGTCTGTCTCAGACCGTCTGTCTCAGACCGTCTGTCTCAGACCGTCAGTCTCAGACCGTCTGTCTCAGACCGTCTGTCTCAGAGCGTCTGTCTCAGACCGTCTGTCTCAGACCGTCTGTCTCAGAGCGTCTGTCTCAGACCGTCTGTCTCAGACCGTTTGTTGCATACCGTCTGTCTCACACCGTCTGTCTCAGACCGTCTCTCTTAGACCGTCTGTCTCAGGCCGTCCGTTTCATTCCGTCGGTCTCAGACCGTCTGCCTCAGACCGTCTGTCTCAGACCGTGTGTCTCAGACCGTCTGTCTCAGGCCGTCTGCCACAGACCGTCTGTCTCAGACTGTCTATCTCGTCCCGTCTGTCTCAGACGGTCTGTCTCAGAACGTCTGTCACAGACCGTCTGTCTCAGACCGTCTGTCTCAGACCGTCTGTCTCAGACCAGCTATCTCAGACCGTCTGTCTCAGACGGTCTATCTCGTCCCGTCGGTCTTAGACCGTCTGTCTCAGACCAGCTGTCTCAGACCGTCTGTCTCAGACCGTCTATCTCGTCCCGTCTGTCTCCGTACTTCCGTCTCAGACCGTCTGCCTCAGACCGTCTGTCTCAGAACGTCTCTCACAGACCGTCTGTCTCAGACCGTCTGTCTCAGACCGTCTGTCTCTGACCGTCTGTCTGAGACCGTCTGTCTCAGACCGTCTGTCTCACACCGCCTGTCTCAGACCGTCTGTCTCAGACCGTCTGTCTCAGACCGTCTGTCTCAGACCGTCTGTCTCAGACCGTCTGTCTCAGACCGTCTGTCTCAGACCGTGTGTCTCAGACCGTCTGTCTCAGGCCGTCTGCCACAGACCGTCTGTCTCAGACTGTCTATCTCGTCCCGTCTGTCTCAGACGGTCTGTCTCAGAACGTCTGTCACAGACCGTCTGTCTCAGACCGTCTGTCTCAGACCGTCTGTCTCAGACCAGCTATCTCAGACCGTCTGTCTCAGACCGTCTATCTCGTCCCGTCGGTCTTAGACCGTCTGTCTCAGACCAGCTGTCTCAGACCGTCTGTCTCAGACCGTCTATCTCGTCCCGTCTGTCTCCGTACTTCCGTCTCAGACCGTCTGCCTCAGACCGTCTGTCTCAGAACGTCTCTCACAGACCGTCTGTCTCAGACCGTCTGTCTCAGACCGTCTGTCTCTGACCGTCTGTCTGAGACCGTCTGTCTCAGACCGTCTGTCTCACACCGCCTGTCTCAGACCGTCTGTCTCAGACCGTCTGTCTCAGACCGTCTGTCTCAGACCGTCTGTCTCAGACCGTCTGTCTCAGACCGTCTGTCTCAGACCGTCTGTCTCAGACCGTCTGTCTCAGACCGTCTGTCTCAGACCGTCTGTCTCAGACCGTCTATCTCGTCCCGTCTGTCTCAGAACTTCCGTCTCAGACCGTCTGCCTCAGACCGTCTGTCTCAGAACGTCTCTCACAGACCGTCTGTCTCAGACCGTCTGCCTCAGCCCGTCTGTCTCAGAACGTCTATCTCGTCCCGTCGGTCTCAGACCGTCTGCCTCAGACCGTCTGTTTCATACCGTATGTCTCAGACCGTCTGCTTCAGACGGTCTGTCTCAGAACGTCTGTCACAGACTGTCTGTCTCACACCGTCTGTCTCAGACCGTCTGTCTCAGACCGTCTGTCTCAGACCGTGTGTCTCGGACCGTGTGTCTCGGACCGGCTGTCTCAGACCGCCTCTCTCAGACCGTCTGTCTCAGGCCGTCTGCTTCATACCGTCTGTCTCAGACCTTCTATCTCGTCCCGTCGGTCTTAGACCGTCTGTCTCAGACCAGCTGTCTCAGACCGTCTGTCTCAGACCGTCTATCTCGTCCCGTCTGTCACAGAACTTCCGTCTCAGACCGTCTGCCTCAGATCGTCTGTCTCAGAACGTCTCTCACAGACCGTCTGTCTCAGACCGTCTGTCTCAGACCGTCTGTCTCAGACCGTCTGTCTGAGACCGTCTGTCTCAGAACGTCTATCTCGTCCCGTCGGTCTCAGACCGTCTGTCGCAGACCGTCTGTCTCAGACCGTCTGTCTCAGACCGTCTGTCTCAGACCGTCTGTCTCAGACCGTCTGTCTCAGACCGTCTGTCTCAGACCGTCTGTCTCAGACCGTCTGTCTCAGACCGTCTGTCTCAGACCGTCTGTCTCAGACCGTCTATCTCGTCCCGTCGGTCTCAGACCGTCTGTCGCAGACCGTCTGTCTCAGACCTTCTGCCTCAGACCGTCTGTTTCATACCGTCTGTCTCACACCGTCTGTCTCAGACCGTCAGTCTTAGACCGTCTGTCTCATACCGTCTGTCTCATACCGTCTGTCTCAGACCGTCTATCTCGTCCCGTCGGTCTTAGACCGTCTGTCTCAGACCAGCTGTCTCAGACTGTCTGTCTCCGACCGTCTATCTCGTCCCGTCTGTCTCAGACTCTCTGTCTCAGACCGTCAGTCTCAGACCGTCTGTCTCAGACCGTCTGTCTCACACCGTCTGTCTCAGACCGTCTGTCTGAGACCGTCTGTCTCAGACCGTCTGTCTCACACCGTCTGTCTCAGACCGTCTGTCTCAGACCGTCTGTCTCAGACCGTCTGTCTCAGACCGTCTGTCTCAGACCGTCTGTCTCAGACCGTCTGTCTCAGACCGTCTGTCTCAGACCGTCTGTCTCAGAACGTCTGTCACAGACCGTCTGTCTCAGACCGTCTGTCTCAGACCGTCTGTCTCAGACCAGCTATCTCAGACCGTCTGTCTCAGACCGTCTATCTCGTCCCGTCGGTCTTAGACCGTCTGTCTCAGACCAGCTGTCTCAGACCGTCTGTCTCAGACCGTCTATCTCGTCCCGTCTGTCTCCGTACTTCCGTCTCAGACCGTCTGCCTCAGACCGTCTGTCTCAGAACGTCTCTCACAGACCGTCTGTCTCAGACCGTCTGTCTCAGACCGTCTGTCTCTGACCGTCTGTCTGAGACCGTCTGTCTCAGACCGTCTGTCTCACACCGCCTGTCTCAGACCGTCTGTCTCAGACCGTCTGTCTCAGACCGTCTGTCTCAGACCGTCTATCTCGTCCCGTCTGTCTCAGAACTTCCGTCTCAGACCGTCTGCCTCAGACCGTCTGTCTCAGAACGTCTCTCACAGACCGTCTGTCTCAGACCGTCTGCCTCAGCCCGTGTGTCTCAGAACGTCTATCTCGTCCCGTCGGTCTCAGACCGTCTGTTTCATACCGTATGTCTCAGACCGTCTGCTTCAGACGGTCTGTCTCAGAACGTCTGTCACAGACTGTCTGTCTCACACCGTCTGTCTCAGACCGTCTGTCTCAGACCGTCTGTCTCAGACCGTGTGTCTCGGACCGTGTGTCTCGGACCGGCTGTCTCAGACCGCCTCTCTCAGACCGTCTGTCTCAGGCCGTCTGCTTCATACCGTCTGTCTCAGACCTTCTATCTCGTCCCGTCGGTCTTAGACCGTCTGTCTCAGACCAGCTGTCTCAGACCGTCTGTCTCAGACCGTCTATCTCGTCCCGTCTGTCACAGAACTTCCGTCTCAGACCGTCTGCCTCAGACCGTCTGTCTCAGAACGTCTCTCACAGACCGTCTGTCTCAGACCGTCTGTCTCAGACCGTCTGTCTCAGACCGTCTGTCTGAGACCGTCTGTCTCAGAACGTCTATCTCGTCCCGTCGGTCTCAGACCGTCTGTCGCAGACCGTCTGTCTCAGACCGTCTGTCTCAGACCGTCTGTCTCAGACCGTCTGTCTCAGACCGTCTGTCTCAGACCGTCTGTCTCAGACCGTCTGTATCAGACCGTCTGTCTCAGACCGTCTGTCTCAGACCGTCTGTCTCAGACCGTCTATCTCGTCCCGTCTGTCTCAGACCGTCTGTCTCAGAACGTCTATCTCGTCCCGTCGGTCTCAGACCGTCTGTCTCAGAACGTCTATCTCGTCCCGTCGGTCTCAGACCGTCTGTCTCAGACCGTCTTTCTCAGACCGTCTGTCTCAGACCAGCTATCTCAGACTGTCTGTCTCCGACCGTCTATCTCGTCCCGTCTGTCTCAGACTCTCTGTCTCAGACCGTCAGTCTCAGACCGTCTGTCTCAGACCGTCTGTCTCACACCGTCTGTCTCAGACCGTCTGTCTGAGACCGTCTGTCTCAGACCGTCTGTCTCACACCGTCTGTCTCAGACCGTCTGTCTCAGACCGTCTGTCTCAGACCGTCTGTCTCAGACCGTCTGTCTCAGACCGTCTGTCTCAGACCGTCTGTCTCAGACCGTCTGTCTCAGACCGTCTGTCTCAGAACGTCTGTCACAGACCGTCTGTCTCAGACCGTCTGTCTCAGACCGTCTGTCTCAGACCAGCTATCTCAGACCGTCTGTCTCAGACCGTCTATCTCGTCCCGTCGGTCTTAGACCGTCTGACTCAGACCAGCTGTCTCAGACCGTCTGTCTCAGACCGTCTATCTCGTCCCGTCTGTCTCCGTACTTCCGTCTCAGACCGTCTGCCTCAGACCGTCTGTCTCAGAACGTCTCTCACAGACCGTCTGTCTCAGACCGTCTGTCTCAGACCGTCTGTCTCTGACCGTCTGTCTGAGACCGTCTGTCTCAGACCGTCTGTCTCACACCGCCTGTCTCAGACCGTCTGTCTCAGACCGTCTGTCTCAGACCGTCTGTCTCAGACTGTCTGTCTCAGACCGTCTATCTCGTCCCGTCTGTCTCAGAACTTCCGTCTCAGACCGTCTGCCTCAGACCGTCTGTCTCAGAACGTCTCTCACAGACCGTCTGTCTCAGACCGTCTGCCTCAGCCCGTGTGTCTCAGAACGTCTATCTCGTCCCGTCGGTCTCAGACCGTCTGCCTCAGACCGTCTGTTTCATACCGTATGTCTCAGACCGTCTGCTTCAGACGGTCTGTCTCAGAACGTCTGTCACAGACTGTCTGTCTCACACCGTCTGTCTCAGACCGTCTGTCTCAGACCGTCTGTCTCAGACCGTGTGTCTCGGACCGTGTGTCTCGGACCGGCTGTCTCAGACCGCCTCTCTCAGACCGTCTGTCTCAGGCCGTCTGCTTCATACCGTCTGTCTCAGACCTTCTATCTCGTCCCGTCGGTCTTAGACCGTCTGTCTCAGACCAGCTGTCTCAGACCGTCTGTCTCAGACCGTCTATCTCGTCCCGTCTGTCACAGAACTTCCGTCTCAGACCGTCTGCCTTAGACCGTCTGTCTCAGAACGTCTCTCACAGACCGTCTGTCTCAGACCGTCTGTCTCAGACCGTCTGTCTCAGACCGTCTGTCTGAGACCGTCTGTCTCAGAACGTCTATCTCGTCCCGTCGGTCTCAGACCGTCTGTCGCAGACCGTCTGTCTCAGACCGTCTGTCTCAGACCGTCTGTCTCAGACCGTCTGTCTCAGACCGTCTGTCTCAGACCGTCTGTCTCAGACCGTCTGTCTCAGACCGTCTGTCTCAGACCGTCTGTCTCAGACCGTCTATCTCGTCCCGTCTGTCTCAGACCGTCTGTCTCAGAACGTCTATCTCGTCCCGTCGGTCTCAGACCGTCTGTCTCAGAACGTCTATCTCGTCCCGTCGGTCTCAGACCGTCTGTCTCAGACCGTCTTTCTCAGACCGTCTGTCTCAGACCAGCTATCTCAGACCGTCTGTCTCAGACCGTCTGTCTCAGACCTTCTGTCTCAGACCGTCTGTCTCAGACCGTCTGTCTCAGACCGTCTGTCTCAGACCGTCTGTTTCATACCGTCTGTCTCACACCGTCTGTCTCAGACCGTCTGTCTTATACCGTCTGTCTCACACCGTCTGTCTCAGACCGTCTGTCTCAGACCGTCTGTCTCAGACCGTCTGTCTCAGACCGTCTGTCTCAGAACGTCTATCTCGTCCCGTCGGTCTCAGGCCGTCTGTCTCAGACCAGCTGTCTCAGACCGTCTGTCTCTATCCGTCTGTTTCATACCATCTGTCTCACACCGTCTGTCTCAGACCGTCTGCCTCAGACCGTCTGTCTCAGACCGTCTGTCTCATACCGTCTGTCTCACACCGTCTGTCTCAGACCGTCTGTCTTATACCGTCTGTCTCACACCGTCTGTCTCAGACCGTCTGTCTCAGACCGTCTGTCTCAGACCGTCTGTCTCAGACCGTCTGTCTCAGCCCGTCTGTCTCAGAACGTCTATCTCGTCCCGTCGGTCTCAGACCGTCTGCCTCAGACCGTCTATCTCGTCCCGTCTGTCTCAGAACTTCCGTCTCAGACCGTCTGCCTCAGACCGTCTGTCTCAGAACGTCTCTCACAGACCGTCTGTCTCAGACCGTCTGCCTCAGCCCGTCTGTCTCAGAACGTCTATCTCGTCCCGTCGGTCTCAGACCGTCTGCCTCAGACCGTCTGTTTCATACCGTATGTCTCAGACCGTCTGCTTCAGACGGTCTGTCTCAGAACGTCTGTCACAGACTGTCTGTCTCACACCGTCTGTCTCAGACCGTCTGTCTCAGGCCGTCTATCTCGTCCCGTCTGTCTCAGACCGTCTGTCTCAGAACGTCTATCTCGTCCCGTCGGTCTCAGACAGTCTGTCTCAGAACGTCTATCTCGTCCCGTCGGTCTCAGACCGTCTGTCTCAGACGAGCTGACTCAGACCGTCTGTCTCAGACCTTCTGCCTCAGACCGTCTGTTTCATACCGTCTGTCTCACACCGTCTGTCTCAGACCGTCAGTCTTAGACCGTCTGTCTCATACCGTCTGTCTCATACCGTCTGTCTCAGACCGTCTATCTCGTCCCGTCGGTCTTAGACCGTCTGTCTCAGACCAGCTGTCTCAGACTGTCTGTCTCCGACCGTCTATCTCGTCCCGTCTGTCTCAGACTCTCTGTCTCAGACCGTCAGTCTCAGACCGTCTGTCTCAGACCGTCTGTCTCACACCGTCTGTCTCAGACCGTCTGTCTGAGACCGTCTGTCTCAGACCGTCTGTCTCACACCGTCTGTCTCAGACCGTCTGTCTCAGACCGTCTGTCTCAGACCGTCTGTCTCAGACCGTCTGTCTCAGACCGTCTGTCTCAGACCGTCTGTCTCAGACCGTCTGTCTCAGACCGTCTGTCTCAGACCGTCTGTCTCAGCCCGTCTGTCTCAGAACGTCTATCTCGTCCCGTCGGTCTCAGACCGTCTGCCTCAGACCGTCTGTTTCATACCGTATGTCTCAGACCGTCTGCTTCAGACGGTCTGTCTCAGAACGTCTGTCACAGACTGTCTGTCTCACACCGTCTGTCTCAGACCGTCTGTCTCAGACCGTCTGTCTCAGACCGTCTGTCTCAGACCGTGTGTCTCGGACCGTGTGTCTCGGACCGCCTGTCTCAGACCGCCTCTCTCAGACCGTCTGTCTCAGGCCGTCTGCTTCATACCGTCTGACTCAGACCGTCTATCTCGTCCCGTCGGTCTTAGACCGTCTGTCTCAGACCAGCTGTCTCAGACCGTCTGTCTCAGACCGTCTATCTCGTCCCGTCTGTCACAGAACTTCCGTCTCAGACCGTCTGCCTCAGACCGTCTGTCTCAGAACGTCTCTCACAGACCGTCTGTCTCAGACCGTCTGTCTCAGACCGTCTATCTCAGACCGTATGTCTGAGACCGTCTGTCTCAGAACGTCTATCTCGTCCCGTCGGTCTCAGACCGTCTGTCGCAGACCGTCTGTCTCAGACCGTCTGTCTCAGACCGTCTATCTCAGACCGTCTGTCTCAGACCGTCTATATCGTCCCGTCTGTCTCAGACCGTCTGTCTCAGAACGTCTATCTCGTCCCGTCGGTCTCAGACCGTCTGTCTCAGAACGTCTATCTCGTCCCGTCGGTCTCAGACCGTCTGTCTCAGACCGTCTTTCTCAGACCGTCTGTCTCAGACCAGCTATCTCAGACCGTCTGTCTCAGACCGTCTGTCTCAGACCGTCTGTCTCAGACCGTCTGTTTCATACCGTCTGTCTCACACCGTCTGTCTCAGACCGTCTGTCTTAGACCGTCTGTCTCACACTGTCTGTCTCAGACCGTCTGTCTCAGACCGTCTGTCTCAGACCGTCTGTCTCAGAACGTCTATCTCGTCCCGTCGGTCTCAGGCCGTCTGTCTCAGACCAGCTGTCTCAGACCGTCTGTCTCTATCCGTCTGTTTCATACCGTCTGTCTCACACCGTCTATCTCAGACCGTCTGCCTCAGACCGTCTGTCTCAGACCGTCTGTCTCAGAACGTCTGTCACAGACCGTCTGTCTCAGACCGTCTGTCTCAGACCGTCTGTCTCAGACCAGCTATCTCAGACCGTCTGTCTCAGACCGTCTGTCTCAGACCGTCTGTCTCAGACCGTCTATCTCGTCCCGTCGGTCTTAGACCGTCTGTCTCAGACCAGCTGTCTCAGACCGTCTGTCTCAGACCGTCTATCTCGTCCCGTCTGTCTCCGTACTTCCGTCTCAGACCGTCTGCCTCAGACCGTCTGTCTCAGAACGTCTCTCACAGACCGTCTGTCTCAGACCGTCTGTCTCAGACCGTCTGTCTCTGACCGTCTGTCTGAGACCGTCTGTCTCAGACCGTCTGTCTCACACCGCCTGTCTCAGACCGTCTGTCTCAGACCGTCTGTTTCATACCGTATGTCTCAGACCGTCTGCTTCAGACGGTCTGTCTCAGAACGTCTGTCACAGACTGTCTGTCTCACACCGTCTGTCTCAGACCGTCTGTCTCAGACCGTCTATCTCGTCCCGTCTGTCTCAGACCGTCTGTCTCAGAACGTCTATCTCGTCCCGTCGGTCTCAGACAGTCTGCCTCAGAACGTCTATCTCGTCCCGTCGGTCTCAGACCGTCTGTCTCAGACCAGCTGACTCAGACCGTCTGTCTCAGACCTTCTGCCTCAGACCGTCTATTTCATACCGTCTGTCTCACACCGTCTGTCTCAGACCGTCAGTCTTAGACCGTCTGTCTCATACCGTCTGTCTCATACCGTCTGTCTCAGACCGTCTATCTCGTCCCGTCGGTCTTAGACCGTCTGACTCAGACCAGCTGTCTCAGACTGTCTGTCTCCGACCGTCTATCTCGTCCCGTCTGTCTCAGACTCTCTGTCTCAGACCGTCAGTCTCAGACCGTCTGTCTCAGACCGTCTGTCTCACACCGTCTGCCTCAGACCGTCTGTCTCAGACCGTCTGTCTCAGACCGTCTGTCTCAGACCGTCTGTCTCAGACCGTCTGTCTCAGACCGTCTGTCTCAGACCGTCTGTCTCAGACCGTCTGTCTCAGACCGTCTGTCTCAGACCGTCTGTCTCAGACCGTCTGTCTCAGACCGTCTGTCTCAGCCCGTCTGTCTCAGAACGTCTATCTCGTCCCGTCGGTCTCAGACCGTCTGCCTCAGACCGTCTGTTTCATACCGTATGTCTCAGACCGTCTGCTTCAGACGGTCTGTCTCAGAACGTCTGTCACAGACTGTCTGTCTCACACCGTCTGTCTCAGACCGTCTGTCTCAGACCGTCTGTCTCAGACCGTCTGTCTCAGACCGTCTGTCTCAGACCGTGTGTCTCGGACCGTGTGTCTCGGACCGCCTGTCTCAGACCGCCTCTCTCAGACCGTCTGTCTCAGACCGTCTGGCTCAGACCGTCTGTCTCAGACCGTCTGTCTCACACCGCCTGTCTCAGACCGTCTGTCTCAGACCGTCTGTCTCAGACCGTCTGTCTCAGACCGTCTGTCTCAGACCGTCTGTCTCAGACCGTCTATCTCGTCCCGTCTGTCTCAGAACTTCCGTCTCAGACCGTCTGCCTCAGACCGTCTGTCTCAGAACGTCTCTCACAGACCGTCTGTCTCAGACCGTCTGCCTCAGCCCGTCTGTCTCAGAACGTCTATCTCGTCCCGTCGGTCTCAGACCGTCTGCCTCAGACCGTCTGTTTCATACCGTATGTCTCAGACCGTCTGCTTCAGACGGTCTGTCTCAGAACGTCTGTCACAGACTGTCTGTCTCACACCGTCTGTCTCAGACCGTCTGTCTCAGACCGTCTGTCTCAGACCGTGTGTCTCGGACCGTGTGTCTCGGACCGCCTGTCTCAGACCGCCTCTCTCAGACCGTCTGTGTCAGGCCGTCTGCTTCATACCGTCTGTCTCAGACCGTCTATCTCGTCCCGTCGGTCTTAGACCGTCTGTCTCAGACCGTCTGTCTCAGACCGTCTGCCTCAGCCCGTCTGTCTCAGAACGTCTATCTCGTCCCGTCGGTCTCAGACCGTCTGCCTCAGACCGTCTGTTTCATACCGTATGTCTCAGACCGTCTGCTTCAGACGGTCTGTCTCAGAACGTCTGTCACAGACTGTCTGTCTCACACCGTCTGTCTCAGACCGTCTGTCTCAGACCGTCTGTCTCAGACCGTCTGTCTGAGACCGTCTGTCTCAGAACGTCTATCTCGTCCCGTCGGTCTCAGACCGTCTGTCGCAGACCGTCTGTCTCAGACCGTCTGTCTCAGACCGTCTGTCTCAGACCGTCTGTCTCAGACCGTCTGTCTCAGACCGTCTGTCTCAGACCGTCTGTCTCAGACCGTCTGTCTCAGACCGTCTATCTCGTCCCGTCTGTCTCAGACCGTCTGTCTCAGAACGTCTATCTCGTCCCGTCGGTCTCAGACCGTCTGTCTCAGAACGTCTATCTCGTCCCGTCGGTCTCAGACCGTCTGTCTCAGACCGTCTTTCTCAGACCGTCTGTCTCAGACCAGCTATCTCAGACCGTCTGTCTCAGACCGTCTGTCTCAGACCGTCTGTCTCAGACCGTCTGTCTCAGACCGTCTGCCTCAGACCGTCTGTCTCAGACCGTCTGTCTCAGACCGTCTGTCTCAGACCGTCTGTCTCAGACCGTGTGTCTCAGACCGTCTGTCTCGTCCCGTCTGTCTAAGACGGTCTGTCTCAGAACGTCTGTCACAGACCGTCTGTCTCAGACCGTCTGTCTCAGACCGTCTGTCTCAGACCGTCTGTCTCAGACCAGCTATCTCAGACCGTCTGTCTCAGACCGTCTGTCTCAGACCGTCTATCTCGTCCCGTCGGTCTTAGACCGTCTGTCTCAGACCAGCTGTCTCAGACCGTCTGTCTAAGACCGTCTATCTCGTCCCGTCTGTCTCCGTACTTCCGTCACAGACCGTCTGTCTCAGACCGTCTGTCTCAGACCGTCTGTCTGAGACCGTCTGTCTCAGACCGTCTGTCTCACACCGCCTGTCTCAGACCGTCTGTCTCAGACCGTCCGTCTCAGACCGTCTGTCTCAGACCGTCTGTGTCAGACCGTCTGTCTCAGACCGTCTATCTCGTCCCGTCTGTCTCAGACCGTCTGTCTCAGAACGTCTATCTCGTCCCGTCGGTCTCAGACAGTCTGTCTCAGAACGTCTATCTCGTCCCGTCGGTCTCAGACCGTCTGTCTCAGACCAGCTGACTCAGACCGTCTGTCTCAGACCTTCTGAATCAGACCGTCTGTTTCATACCGTCTGTCTCACACCGTCTGTCTCAGACCGTCAGTCTTAGACCGTCTGTCTCATACCGTCTGTCTCATACCGTCTGTCTCAGACCGTCTATCTCGTCCCGTCGGTCTTAGACCGTCTGTCTCAGACCAGCTGTCTCAGACCGTCTGTCTCCGACCGTCTATCTCGTCCCGTCTGTCTCAGACTCTCTGTCTCAGACCGTCAGTCTCAGACCGTCTGTCTCAGACCGTCTGTCTCACACCGTCTGTCTCAGACCGTCTGTCTGAGACCGTCTGTCTCAGACCGTCTGTCTCACACCGTCTGTCTCAGACCGTCTGTCTCAGACCGTCTGTCTCAGACCGTCTGTCTCAGACCGTCTGTCTCAGACCGTCTGTCTCAGACCGTCTGTCTCACACCGTCTGTCTCAGACCGTCTGTCTGAGACCGTCTGTCTCAGACCGTCTGTCTCACACCGTCTGTCTCAGACCGTCTGTCTCAGACCGTCTGTCTCAGACCGTCTGTCTCAGACCGTCTGTCTCAGACCGTCTGTCTCAGACCGTCTGTCTCAGACCGTCTGTCTCAGACCGTCTGTCTCAGACCGTCTGTCTCAGCCCGTCTGTCTCAGAACGTCTATCTCGTCCCGTCGGTCTCAGACCGTCTGCCTCAGACCGTCTGTTTCATACCGTATGTCTCAGACCGTCTGCTTCAGACGGTCTGTCTCAGAACGTCTGTCACAGACTGTCTGTCTCACACCGTCTGTCTCAGACCGTCTGTCTCAGACCGTCTGTCTCAGACCGTCTGTCTCAGACCGTGTGTCTCGGACCGTGTGTCTCGGACCGCCTGTCTCAGACCGCCTCTCTCAGACCGTCTGTCTCAGGCCGTCTGCTTCATACCGTCTGACTCAGACCGTCTATCTCGTCCCGTCGGTCTTAGACCGTCTGTCTCAGACCAGCTGTCTCAGACCGTCTGTCTCAGACCGTCTATCTCGTCCCGTCTGTCACAGAACTTCCGTCTCAGACCGTCTGCCTCAGACCGTCTGTCTCAGAACGTCTCTCACAGACCGTCTGTCTCAGACCGTCTGTCTCAGACCGTCTATCTCAGACCGTATGTCTGAGACCGTCTGTCTCAGAACGTCTATCTCGTCCCGTCGGTCTCAGACCGTCTGTCGCAGACCGTCTGTCTCAGACCGTCTGTCTCAGACCGTCTATCTCAGACCGTCTGTCTCAGACCGTCTATATCGTCCCGTCTGTCTCAGACCGTCTGTCTCAGAACGTCTATCTCGTCCCGTCGGTCTCAGACCGTCTGTCTCAGAACGTCTATCTCGTCCCGTCGGTCTCAGACCGTCTGTCTCAGACCGTCTTTCTCAGACCGTCTGTCTCAGACCAGCTATCTCAGACCGTCTGTCTCAGACCGTCTGTCTCAGACCGTCTGTCTCAGACCGTCTGTTTCATACCGTCTGTCTCACACCGTCTGTCTCAGACCGTCTGTCTTAGACCGTCTGTCTCACACTGTCTGTCTCAGACCGTCTGTCTCAGACCGTCTGTCTCAGACCGTCTGTCTCAGAACGTCTATCTCGTCCCGTCGGTCTCAGGCCGTCTGTCTCAGACCAGCTGTCTCAGACCGTCTGTCTCTATCCGTCTGTTTCATACCGTCTGTCTCACACCGTCTATCTCAGACCGTCTGCCTCAGACCGTCTGTCTCAGACCGTCTGTCTCAGAACGTCTGTCACAGACCGTCTGTCTCAGACCGTCTGTCTCAGACCGTCTGTCTCAGACCAGCTATCTCAGACCGTCTGTCTCAGACCGTCTGTCTCAGACCGTCTGTCTCAGACCGTCTATCTCGTCCCGTCGGTCTTAGACCGTCTGTCTCAGACCAGCTGTCTCAGACCGTCTGTCTCAGACCGTCTATCTCGTCCCGTCTGTCTCCGTACTTCCGTCTCAGACCGTCTGCCTCAGACCGTCTGTCTCAGAACGTCTCTCACAGACCGTCTGTCTCAGACCGTCTGTCTCAGACCGTCTGTCTCTGACCGTCTGTCTGAGACCGTCTGTCTCAGACCGTCTGTCTCACACCGCCTGTCTCAGACCGTCTGTCTCAGACCGTCTGTTTCATACCGTATGTCTCAGACCGTCTGCTTCAGACGGTCTGTCTCAGAACGTCTGTCACAGACTGTCTGTCTCACACCGTCTGTCTCAGACCGTCTGTCTCAGACCGTCTATCTCGTCCCGTCTGTCTCAGACCGTCTGTCTCAGAACGTCTATCTCGTCCCGTCGGTCTCAGACAGTCTGCCTCAGAACGTCTATCTCGTCCCGTCGGTCTCAGACCGTCTGTCTCAGACCAGCTGACTCAGACCGTCTGTCTCAGACCTTCTGCCTCAGACCGTCTATTTCATACCGTCTGTCTCACACCGTCTGTCTCAGACCGTCAGTCTTAGACCGTCTGTCTCATACCGTCTGTCTCATACCGTCTGTCTCAGACCGTCTATCTCGTCCCGTCGGTCTTAGACCGTCTGACTCAGACCAGCTGTCTCAGACTGTCTGTCTCCGACCGTCTATCTCGTCCCGTCTGTCTCAGACTCTCTGTCTCAGACCGTCAGTCTCAGACCGTCTGTCTCAGACCGTCTGTCTCACACCGTCTGCCTCAGACCGTCTGTCTCAGACCGTCTGTCTCAGACCGTCTGTCTCAGACCGTCTGTCTCAGACCGTCTGTCTCAGACCGTCTGTCTCAGACCGTCTGTCTCAGACCGTCTGTCTCAGACCGTCTGTCTCAGACCGTCTGTCTCAGCCCGTCTGTCTCAGAACGTCTATCTCGTCCCGTCGGTCTCAGACCGTCTGCCTCAGACCGTCTGTTTCATACCGTATGTCTCAGACCGTCTGCTTCAGACGGTCTGTCTCAGAACGTCTGTCACAGACTGTCTGTCTCACACCGTCTGTCTCAGACCGTCTGTCTCAGACCGTCTGTCTCAGACCGTCTGTCTCAGACCGTGTGTCTCGGACCGTGTGTCTCGGACCGCCTGTCTCAGACCGCCTCTCTCAGACCGTCTGTCTCAGACCGTCTGGCTCAGACCGTCTGTCTCAGACCGTCTGTCTCACACCGCCTGTCTCAGACCGTCTGTCTCAGACCGTCTGTCTCAGACCGTCTGTCTCAGACCGTCTGTCTCAGACCGTCTATCTCGTCCCGTCTGTCTCAGAACTTCCGTCTCAGACCGTCTGCCTCAGACCGTCTGTCTCAGAACGTCTCTCACAGACCGTCTGTCTCAGACCGTCTGCCTCAGCCCGTCTGTCTCAGAACGTCTATCTCGTCCCGTCGGTCTCAGACCGTCTGCCTCAGACCGTCTGTTTCATACCGTATGTCTCAGACCGTCTGCTTCAGACGGTCTGTCTCAGAACGTCTGTCACAGACTGTCTGTCTCACACCGTCTGTCTCAGACCGTCTGTCTCAGACCGTCTGTCTCAGACCGTGTGTCTCGGACCGTGTGTCTCGGACCGCCTGTCTCAGACCGCCTCTCTCAGACCGTCTGTCTCAGACCGTGTGTCTCGGACCGTGTGTCTCGGACCGCCTGTCTCAGACCGCCTCTCTCAGACCGTCTGTGTCAGGCCGTCTGCTTCATACCGTCTGTCTCAGACCGTCTATCTCGTCCCGTCGGTCTTAGACCGTCTGTCTCAGACCGTCTGTCTCAGACCGTCTGCCTCAGCCCGTCTGTCTCAGAACGTCTATCTCGTCCCGTCGGTCTCAGACCGTCTGCCTCAGACCGTCTGTTTCATACCGTATGTCTCAGACCGTCTGCTTCAGACGGTCTGTCTCAGAACGTCTGTCACAGACTGTCTGTCTCACACCGTCTGTCTCAGACCGTCTGTCTCAGACCGTCTGTCTCAGACCGTCTGTCTGAGACCGTCTGTCTCAGAACGTCTATCTCGTCCCGTCGGTCTCAGACCGTCTGTCGCAGACCGTCTGTCTCAGACCGTCTGTCTCAGACCGTCTGTCTCAGACCGTCTGTCTCAGACCGTCTGTCTCAGACCGTCTGTCTCAGACCGTCTGTCTCAGACCGTCTGTCTCAGACCGTCTATCTCGTCCCGTCTGTCTCAGACCGTCTGTCTCAGAACGTCTATCTCGTCCCGTCGGTCTCAGACCGTCTGTCTCAGAACGTCTATCTCGTCCCGTCGGTCTCAGACCGTCTGTCTCAGACCGTCTTTCTCAGACCGTCTGTCTCAGACCAGCTATCTCAGACCGTCTGTCTCAGACCGTCTGTCTCAGACCGTCTGTCTCAGACCGTCTGTCTCAGACCGTCTGTCTCAGACCGTCTGTCTCAGACCGTCTGTTTCATACCGTCTGTCTCACACCGTCTGTCTCAGACCGTCTGTCTTATACCGTCTGTCTCACACCGTCTGTCTCAGACCGTCTGTCTCAGACCGTCTGTCTCAGACCGTCTGTCTCAGACCGTCTGTCTCAGACCGTGTGTCTCAGACCGTCTGTCTCGTCCCGTCTGTCTAAGACGGTCTGTCTCAGAACGTCTGTCACAGACCGTCTGTCTCAGACCGTCTGTCTCAGACCGTCTGTCTCAGGCCGTCTGCCTCAGACCGTCTGTCTCAGAACGTCTATCTCGTCCCGTCGGTCTCAGACCGTCTGTCTCAGAACGTCTATCTCGTCCCGTCGGTCTCAGACCGTCTGTCTCAGACCGTCTGTCTCAGACCGTCTGTCTCAGACCGTCTGTCTCAGACCGTCTGTCTAAGAACGTCTATCTCGTCCCGTCGGTCTCAGGCCGTCTGTCTCAGACCAGCTGTCTCAGACCGTCTGTCTCTATCCGTCTGTTTCATACCATCTGTCTCACACCGTCTGTCTCAGACCGTCTGCCTCAGACCGTCTGTCTCAGGCCGTCTGTCTCAGGCCGTCTGCCTCAGACCGTCTGTCTCAGACCGTCTGTCTCAGACCGTCTGTCTCAGACCGTGTGTCTCGGACCGTGTGTCTCGGACCGCCTGTCTCAGACCGCCTCTCTCAGACCGTCTGTCTCAGGCCGTCTGCTTCATACCGTCTGTCTCAGACCGTCTATCTCGTCCCGTCGGTCTTAGACCGTCTGTCTCAGACCAGCTGTCTCAGACCGTCTGTCTCAGACCGTCTATCTCGTCCCGTCTGTCACAGAACTTCCGTCTCAGACCGTCTGCCTCAGACCGTCTGTCTCAGAACGTCTCTCACAGACCGTCTGTCTCAGACCGTCTGTCTCAGACCGTCTGTCTCAGACCGTCTATCTCAGACCGTCTGTCTGAGACCGTCTGTCTCAGAACGTCTATCTGGTCCCGTCGGTCTCAGACCGTCTGTCTCAGAACGTCTATCTCGTCCCGTCGGTCTCAGACCGTCTGTCTCAGACCGTCTTTCTCAGACCGTCTGTCTCAGACCAGCTATCTCAGACCGTCTGTCTCAGACCGTCTGTCTCAGACCGTCTGTCTCAGACCGTCTGTCTCAGACCGTCTGTCTCAGACCGTCTGTTTCATACCGTCTGTCTCACACCGTCTGTCTCAGACCGTCTGTCTTATACCGTCTGTCTCACACCGTCTGTCTCAGACCGTCTGTCTCAGACCGTCTGTCTCAGACCGTCTGTCACAGACCGTCTGTCTCAGACCGTCTGTCTCAGACCGTCTGTCTCAGGCCGTCTGCCTCAGACCGTCTGTCTCAGAACGTCTATCTCGTCCCGTCGGTCTCAGACCGTCTGTCTCAGAACGTCTATCTCGTCCCGTCGGTCTCAGACCGTCTGTCTCAGACCGTCTGTCTCAGACCGTCTGTCTCAGACCGTCTGTCTAAGAACGTCTATCTCGTCCCGTCGGTCTCAGGCCGTCTGTCTCAGACCAGCTGTCTCAGACCGTCTGTCTCTATCCGTCTGTTTCATACCATCTGTCTCACACCGTCTGTCTCAGACCGTCTGCCTCAGACCGTCTGCCTCAGACCGTCTGTCTCAGGCCGTCTGCCTCAGACCGTCTGTCTCAGACCGTCTGTCTCAGACCGTCTGTCTCAGACCGTCAGTCTCAGACCGTCTGTCTCAGACCGTCTGCCTCAGACCGTCTGTCTCAGACCGTCTGTCTCAGACCGTCTGTCTCAGACCGTCTGTCTCAGACCGTGTGTCTCAGACCGTCTGTCTCGTCCCGTCTGTCTAAGACGGTCTGTCTCAGAACGTCTGTCACAGACCGTCTGTCTCAGACCGTCTGTCTCAGACCGTCTGTCTCAGACCGTCTGTCTCAGACCAGCTATCTCAGACCGTCTGTCTCAGACCGTCTGTCTCAGACCGTCTATCTCGTCCCGTCGGTCTTAGACCGTCTGTCTCAGACCAGCTGTCTCAGACCGTCTGTCTAAGACCGTCTATCTCGTCCCGTCTGTCTCCGTACTTCCGTCACAGACCGTCTGTCTCAGACCGTCTGTCTCAGACCGTCTGTCTGAGACCGTCTGTCTCAGACCGTCTGTCTCACACCGCCTGTCTCAGACCGTCTGTCTCAGACCGTCCGTCTCAGACCGTCTGTCTCAGACCGTCTGTGTCAGACCGTCTGTCTCAGACCGTCTATCTCGTCCCGTCTGTCTCAGACCGTCTGTCTCAGAACGTCTATCTCGTCCCGTCGGTCTCAGACAGTCTGTCTCAGAACGTCTATCTCGTCCCGTCGGTCTCAGACCGTCTGTCTCAGACCAGCTGACTCAGACCGTCTGTCTCCGACCGTCTATCTCGTCCCGTCTGTCTCAGACTCTCTGTCTCAGACCGTCAGTCTCAGACCGTCTGTCTCAGACCGTCTGTCTCACACCGTCTGTCTCAGACCGTCTGTCTGAGACCGTCTGTCTCAGACCGTCTGTCTCACACCGTCTGTCTCAGACCGTCTGTCTCAGACCGTCTGTCTCAGACCGTCTGTCTCAGACCGTCTGTCTCAGACCGTCTGTCTCAGACCGTCTGTCTCAGACCGTCTGTCTCAGACCGTCTGTCTCAGACCGTCTGTCTCAGACCGTCTGTCTCAGACCGTCTGTCTCAGACCGTCTGTCTCAGACCAGCTGTCTCAGACCGTCTGTCTCCGACCGTCTATCTCGTCCCGTCTGTCTCAGACTGTCTGTCTCAGACCGTCAGTCTCAGACCGTCTGTCTCAGACCGTCTGTCTCACACCGTCTGTCTCAGACCGTCTGTCTGAGACCGTCTGTCTCAGACCGTCTGTCTCACACCGTCTGTCTCAGACCGTCTGTCTCAGACCGTCTGTCTCAGACCGTCTGTCTCAGACCGTCTGTCTCAGACCGTCTGTCTCAGACCGTCTGTCTCAGACCGTCTGTCTCAGACCGTCTGTCTCAGACCGTCTGTCTCAGACCGTCTGTCTCAGCCCGTCTGTCTCAGGACGTCTATCTCGTCCCGTCGGTCTCAGACCGTCTGCCTCAGACCGTCTGTTTCATACCGTATGTCTCAGACCGTCTGCTTCAGACGGTCTGTCTCAGAACGCCTGTCACAGACTGTCTGTCTCACACCGTCTGTCTCAGACCGTCTGTCTCAGACCGTCTGTCTCAGACCGTCTGTCTCAGACCGTGTGTCTCGGACCGTGTGTCTCGGACCGCCTGTCTCAGACCGCCTCTCTCAGACCGTCTGTCTCAGGCCGTCTGCTTCATACCGTCTGTCTCAGACCGTCTATCTCGTCCCGTCGGTCTCAGACCGTCTGTCTCAGAACGTCTATCTCGTCCCGTCGGTCTCAGACCGTCTGCCTCAGACCGTCTGTTTCATACCGTATGTCTCAGACCGTCTGCTTCAGACGGTCTGTCTCAGAACGCCTGTCACAGACTGTCTGTCTCACACCGTCTGTCTCAGACCGTCTGTCTCAGACCGTCTGTCTCAGACCGTCTGTCTCAGACCGTGTGTCTCGGACCGTGTGTCTCGGACCGCCTGTCTCAGACCGCCTCTCTCAGACCGTCTGTCTCAGGCCGTCTGCTTCATACCGTCTGTCTCAGACCGTCTATCTCGTCCCGTCTGTCACAGAACTTCCGTCTCAGACCGTCTGCCTCAGACCGTCTGTCTCAGAACGTCTCTCACAGACCGTCTGTCTCAGACCGTCTGTCTCAGACCGTCTGTCTCAGACCGTCTGTCTCAGACCGTCTATCTCAGACCGTCTGCCTGAGACCGTCTATCTCGTCCCGTCTGTCTCAGACCGTCTGTCTCAGAAGGTCTATCTCGTCCCGTCGGTCTCAGACCGTCTGTCTCAGAACGTCTATCTCGTCCCGTCGGTCTCAGACCGTCTGTCTCAGACCGTCTTTCTCAGACCGTCTGTCTCAGACCAGCTATCTCAGACCGTCTGTCTCAGACCGTCTGTCTCAGACCGTCTGTCTCAGACCGTCTGTCTCAGACCGTCTGTCTCAGACCGTCTGTCTCAGACCGTCTGTTTCATACCGTCTGTCTCACACCGTCTGTCTCAGACCGTCTGTCTCAGACCGTCTGTCTCAGACCGTCTGTCTCAGACCGTCTGTCTCAGACCGTCTGTCTCAGACCGTCTGTCTCAGAACGTCTATCTCGTCCCGTCGGTCTCAGGCCGTCTGTCTCAGACCAGCTGTCTCAGACCGTCTGTCTCTATCCGTCTGTTTCATACCGTCTGTCTCACACCGTCTATCTCAGACCGTCTGCCTCAGACCGTCTGTCTCAGACCGTCTGTCTCAGGCCGTCTGCCTCAGACCGTCTGTCTCAGACCGTCTGTCTCAGACCGTCTGTCTCAGACCGTCAGTCTCAGACCGTCTGTCTCAGACCGTCTGTCTCAGAGCGTCTGTCTCAGACCGTCTGTCTCAGACCGTCTGTCTCAGAGCGTCTGTCTCAGACCGTCTCTCTCAGACCGTTTGTTGCATACCGTCTGTCTCACACCGTCTGTCTCAGACCGTCTCTCTTAGACCGTCTGTCTCAGGCCGTCCGTTTCATTCCGTCGGTCTCAGACCGTCTGCCTCAGACCGTCTGTCTCAGACCGTGTGTCTCAGACCGTCTGTCTCAGGCCGTCTGCCTCAGACCGTCTGTCTCAGACTGTCTATCTCGTCCCGTCTGTCTCAGACGGTCTGTCTCAGAACGTCTGTCACAGACCGTCTGTCTCAGACCGTCTGTCTCAGACCGTCTGTCTCAGACCAGCTATCTCAGACCGTCGGTCTCAGACCGTCTATCTCGTCCCGTCGGTCTTAGACCGTCTGTCTCAGACCAGCTGTCTCAGACCGTCTGTCTCAGACCGTCTATCTCGTCCCGTCTGTCTCCGTACTTCCGTCTCAGACCGTCTGCCTCAGACCGTCTGTCTCAGAACGTCTCTCACAGACCGTCTGTCTCAGACCGTCTGTCTCTGACCGTCTGTCTCTGACCGTCTGTCTGAGACCGTCTGTCTCAGACCGTCTGTCTCACACCGCCTGTCTCAGACCGTCTGTCTCAGACCGTCTGTCTCAGACCGTCTGTCTCAGACCGTCTGTCTCAGACCGTCTGTCTCAGACCGTCTATCTCGTCCCGTCTGTCTCAGAACTTCCGTCTCAGACCGTCTGCCTCAGACCGTCTGTCTCAGAACGTCTCTCACAGACCGTCTGTCTCAGACCGTCTGCCTCAGCCCGTCTGTCTCAGAACGTCTATCTCGTCCCGTCGGTCTCAGACCGTCTGCCTCAGACCGTCTGTTTCATACCGTATGTCTCAGACCGTCTGCTTCAGACGGTCTGTCTCAGAACGTCTGTCACAGACTGTCTGTCTCACACCGTCTGTCTCAGACCGTCTGTCTCAGACCGTCTGTCTCAGACCGTCTGTCTCAGACCGTCTGTCTCAGGCCGTCTGCCTCAGACCGTCTGTCTCAGACCGTCTGTCTCAGACCGTCTATCTCGTCCCGTCTGTCTCAGAACTTCCGTCTCAGACCGTCTGCCTCAGACCGGCTGTCTCAGACCGCCTCTCTCAGACCGTCTGTCTCAGGCCGTCTGCTTCATACCGTCTGTCTCAGACCTTCTATCTCGTCCCGTCGGTCTTAGACCGTCTGTCTCAGACCAGCTGTCTCAGACCGTCTGTCTCAGACCGTCTATCTCGTCCCGTCTGTCACAGACCGTCTGTCTCAGACCGTCTGTCTCACACCGTCTGTCTCAGACCGTCTGTCTCAGACCGTCTGTCGCAGACCGTCTGTCTCAGACCGTCTGTCTCAGACCGTCTGTCTCAGACCGTCTGTCTCAGGCCGTCTGCCTCAGACCGTCTGTCTCAGACTGTCTATCTCGTCCCGTCTGTCTCAGACGGTCTGTCTCAGAACGTCTGTCACAGACCGTCTGTCTCAGACCGTCTGTCTCAGACCGTCTGTCTCAGACCAGCTATCTCAGACCGTCTGTCTCAGACCGTCTGTCTCAGACCGTCTATCTCGTCCCGTCGGTCTTAGACCGTCTGTCTCAGACCAGCTGTCTCAGACCGTCTGTCTCAGACCGTCTATCTCGTCCCGTCTGCCTCAGACCGTCTGTCTCAGACTGTCTATCTCGTCCCGTCTGTCTCAGACGGTCTGTCTCAGAACGTCTGTCACAGACCGTCTGTCTCAGACCGTCTGTCTCAGACCGTCTGTCTCAGACCAGCTATCTCAGACCGTCTGTCTCAGACCGTCTGTCTCAGACCGTCTGTCTCAGACCGTCTATCTCGTCCCGTCGGTCTTAGACCGTCTGTCTCAGACCAGCTGTCTCAGACCGTCTGTCTCAGACCGTCTATCTCGTCCCGTCTGTCTCAGACCGTCTGTCTCAGACCGTCTGTCTCAGACCGTCTGTCTCAGACCGTCTATCTCGTCCCGTCTGTCTCCGTACTTCCGTCACAGACCGTCTGTCTCAGACCGTCTGTCTCAGACCGTCTGTCTCAGACCGTCTGTCTGAGACCGCCTGTCTCAGACCGTCTGTCTCACACCGCCTGTCTCAGACCGTCTGTCTCAGACCGTCCGTCTCAGACCGTCTGTCTCAGACCGTCTGTGTCAGACCGTCTGTCTCAGACCGTCTATCTCGTCCCGTCTGTCTCAGACCGTCTGTCTCAGAACGTCTATCTCGTCCCGTCGGTCTCAGACAGTCTGTCTCAGAACGTCTATCTCGTCCCGTCGGTCTCAGACCGTCTGTCTCAGACCAGCTGACTCAGACCATCTGTCTCAGACCTTCTGCCTCAGACCTCTGTTTCATACCGTCTGTCTCACACCGTCTGTCTCAGACCGTCAGTCTTAGACCGTCTGTCTCATACCGTCTGTCTCATACCGTCTGTCTCCGACCGTCTATCTCGTCCCGCCTGTCTCAGACTGTCTGTCTCAGACCGTCAGTCTCAGACTGTCTATCTCAGACCGTCAGTCTCAGACCGTCTGTCTCAGAACGTCTATCTCGTCCCGTCGGTCTCAGGCCGTCTGTCTCAGACCAGCTGTCTCAGACCGTCTGTCTCTATCCGTCTGTTTCATACATGTCTGTCTCACACCGTCTATCTCAGACCGTCTGCCTCAGACCGTCTGTCGCAGACCGTCTGTCTCAGGCCGTCTGCCTCAGACCGTCTGTCTCAGACCGTCTGTCTCAGACCGTCTGTCTCAGACCGTCAGTCTCAGACCGTCTGTCTCAGACCGTCTGTCTCAGACCGTCTGTCTCAGACCGTCTGTCTCAGAGCGTCTGTCTCAGACCGTCTGTCTCAGACCGTTTGTTGCATACCGTCTGTCTCACACCGTCTGTCTCAGACCGTCTCTCTTAGACCGTCTGTCTCAGGCCGTCCGTTTCATTCCGTCGGTCTCAGACCGTCTGCCTCAGACCGTCTGTCTCAGACCGTGTGTCTCAGACCGTCTGTCTCAGACCGTCTATCTCAGACCGTCTGTCTGAGACCGTCTATCTCGTCCCGTCTGTCTCAGACCGTCTGTCTCAGAAGGTCTATCTCGTCCCGTCGGTCTCAGACCGTCTGTCTCAGAACGTCAATCTCGTCCCGTCGGTCTCAGACCGTCTGTCTCAGACCGTCTTTCTCAGACCGTCTGTCTCAGACCAGCTATCTCAGACCGTCTGTCTCAGACCGTCTGTCTCAGACCGTCTGTCTCAGACCGTCTGTTTCATACCGTCTGTCTCACACCGTCTGTCTCAGACCGTCTGTCTCAGACCGTCTGTCTCAGACCGTCTGTCTCAGACCGTCTGTCTCAGACCGTCTGTCTCAGACCGTCTGTCTCAGACCGTCTGTCTCAGACCGTCTGTCTCAGACCGTCTGTCTCAGAACGTCTATCTCGTCCCGTCGGTCTCAGGCCGTCTGTCTCAGACCAGCTGTCTCAGACCGTCTGTCTCTATCCGTCTGTTTCATACATGTCTGCCTCACACCGTCTATCTCAGACCGTCTGCCTCAGACCGTCTGTCGCAGACCGTCTGTCTCAGGCCGTCTGCCTCAGACCGTCTGTCTCAGACCGTCTGTCTCAGACCGTCTGTCTCAGAACGTCTATCTCGTCCCGTCGGTCTCAGACCGTCTGCCTCAGACCGTCTGTTTCATACCGTATGTCTCAGACCGTCTGCTTCAGACGGTCTGTCTCAGAACGTCTGTCACAGACTGTCTGTCTCACACCGTCTGTCTCAGACCGTCTGTCTCAGACCGTCTGTCTCAGACCGTCTGTCTCAGACCGTGTGTCTCGGACCGTGTGTCTCGGACCGCCTGTCTCAGACCGCCTCTCTCAGACCGTCTGTCTCAGGCCGTCTGCTTCATACCGTCTGTCTCAGACCGTCTATCTCGTCCCGTCGGTCTTAGACCGTCTGTCTCAGACCAGCTGTCTCAGACCGTCTGTCTCAGACCGTCTATCTCGTCCCGTCTGTCACAGAACTTCCGTCTCAGACCGTCTGCCTCAGACCGTCTGTCTCAGAACGTCTCTCACAGACCGTCTGTCTCAGACCGTCTATCTCAGACCGTCTGTCTGAGACCGTCTGTCTCAGAACGTCTATCTCGTCCCGTCGGTCTCAGACCGTCTGTCGCAGACCGTCTGTCTCAGACCGTCTGTCTCAGACCGTCTGTCTCAGACCGTCTGTCTCAGACCGTCTATCTCAGACCGTCTGTCTCAGACCGTCTATCTCGTCCCGTCTGTCTCAGACCGTCTGTCTCAGGACGTCTATCTCGTCCCGTCGGTCTCAGACCGTCTGTCTCAGAACGTCTATCTCGTCCCGTCGGTCTCAGACCGTCTGTCTCAGACCGTCTTTCTCAGACCGTCTGTCTCAGACCAGCTATCTCAGACCGTCTGTCTCAGACCGTCTGTCTCAGAACGTCTATCTCGTCCCGTCTGTCTCAGAACGTCTATCTCGTCCCGTCGGTCTCAGACCGTCTGTCTCAGACCGTCTTTCTCAGACCGTCTGTCTCAGACCAGCTATCTCAGACCGTCTGTCTCAGACCGTCTGTCTCAGACCGTCTGTCTCAGACCGTCTGTTTCATACCGTCTGTCTCACACCGTCTGTCTCAGACCGTCTGTCTTAGACCGTCTGTCTCACACCGTCTGTCTCAGACCGTCTGTCTCAGACCGTCTGTCTCAGACCGTCTGTCTCAGAACGTCTATCTCGTCCCGTCGGTCTCAGGCCGTCTGTCTCAGACCAGCTGTCTCAGACCGTCTGTCTCTATCCGTCTGTTTCATACCGTCTGTCTCACACCGTCTATCTCAGACCGTCTGCCTCAGACCGTCTGTCTCAGACCGTCTGTCTCAGGCCGTCTGCCTCAGACCGTCTGTCTCAGACCGTCTGTCTCAGACCGTCTGTCTCAGACCGTCAGTCTCAGACCGTCTGTCTCAGACCGTCTGTCTCAGAGCGTCTGTCTCAGACCGTCTGTCTCAGACCGTCTGTCTCAGAACGTCTATCTCGTCCCGTCGGTCTCAGGCCGTCTGTCTCAGACCAGCTGTCTCAGACCGTCTGTCTCTATCCGTCTGTTTCATACCGTCTGTCTCACACCGTCTATCTCAGACCGTCTGCCTCAGACCGTCTGTCTCAGACCGTCTGTCTCAGGCCGTCTGCCTCAGACCGTTTGTCTCAGACCGTCTGTCTCAGACCGTCTGTCTCAGACCGTCAGTCTCAGACCGTCTGTCTCAGACCGTCTGTCTCAGAGCGTCTGTCTCAGACCGTCTGTCTCAGACCGTCTGTCTCAGAGCGTCTGTCGCAGACCGTCTATCTCGTCCCGTCTGTCTCAGACGGTCTGTCTCAGAACGTCTGTCACAGACCGTCTGTCTCAGACCGTCTGTCTCAGACCGTCTGTCTCAGACCAGCTATCTCAGACCGTCTGTCTCAGACCGTCTGTCTCAGACCGTCTATCTCGTCCCGTCGGTCTTAGACCGTCTGTCTCAGACCAGCTGTCTCAGACCGTCTGTCTCAGACCATCTATCTCGTCCCGTCTGTCTCCGTACTTCCGTCTCAGACCGTCTGCCTCAGACCGTCTGTCTCAGAACGTCTCTCACAGACCGTCTGTCTCAGACCGTCTGTCTCAGACCGTCTGTCTCAGACCGTCTGTCTCAGACCGTCTGTCTCTGACCGTCTGTCTGAGACCGTCTGTCTCAGACCGTCTGTCTCACAGCGCCTGTCTCAGACCGTCTGTCTCAGACCGTCTGTCTCAGACCGTCTGTCTCAGACCGTCTGTCTCAGACCGTCTGTCTCAGACCGTCTGTCTCAGACCGTCTATCTCGTCCCGTCTGTCTCAGACCGTCTGTCTCAGACCGTCTATCTCGTCCCGTCTGTCTCAGACCGTCTGTCTCAGAACGTCTATCTCGTCCCGTCGGTCTCAGACAGTCTGTCTCAGAACGTCTATCTCGTCCCGTCGGTCTCAGACCGTCTGTCTCAGACCAGCTGACTCAGACCGTCTGTCTCAGACCTTCTGTCTCAGACCGTCTGTTTCATACCGTCTGTCTCACACCGTCTGTCTCAGACCGTCAGTCTTAGACCGTCTGTCTCATACCGTCTGTCTCATACCGTCTGTCTCAGACCGTCTGTCTCAGACCGTCTGTCTCAGACCGTCTGTCTCAGACCGTCTGTCTCAGACCGTCTGTCTCAGACCGTCTGTCTCAGACCGTCTGTCTGAGACCGTCTGTCTCAGACCGTCTGTCTGAGACCGTCTGTCTCAGACCGTCTGTCTCACACCGTCTGTCTCAGACCGTCTGTCTCAGACCGTCTGTCTCAGACCGTCTGTCTCAGACCGTCTGTCTCATACCGTCTGTCTCAGACCGTCTATCTCGTCCCGTCGGTCTTAGACCGTCTGTCTCAGACCAGCTGTCTCAGACCGTCTGTCTCCGACCGTCTATCTCGTCCCGTCTGTCTCAGACTCTCTGTCTCAGACCGTCAGTCTCAGACCGTCTGTCTCAGACCGTCTGTCTCACACCGTCTGTCTCAGACCGTCTGTCTGAGACCGTCTGTCTCAGACCGTCTGTCTCACACCGTCTGTCTCAGACCGTCTGTCTCAGACCGTCTGTCTCAGACCGTCTGTCTCAGACCGTCTGTCTCAGACCGTCTGTCTCAGACCGTCTGTCTCAGACCGTCTGTCTCAGACCGTCTGTCTCAGACCGTCTGTCTCAGACCGTCTGTCTCAGACCGTCTGTCTCAGACCGTCTGTCTCAGACCGTCTGTCTCAGCCCGTCTGTCTCAGAACGTCTATCTCGTCCCGTCGGTCTCAGACCGTCTGCCTCAGACCGTCTGTTTCATACCGTATGTCTCAGACCGTCTGCTTCAGACGGTCTGTCTCAGAACGTCTGTCACAGACTGTCTGTCTCACACCGTCTGTCTCAGACCGTCTGTCTCAGACCGTCTGTCTCAGACCGTCTGTCTCAGACCGTGTGTCTCGGACCGTGTGTCTCGGACCGCCTGTCTCAGACCGCCTCTCTCAGACCGTCTGTCTCAGGCCGTCTGCTTCATACCGTCTGTCTCAGACCGTCTATCTCGTCCCGTCGGTCTTAGACCGTCTGTCTCAGACCAGCTGTCTCAGACCGTCTGTCTCAGACCGTCTATCTCGTCCCGTCTGTCACAGAACTTCCGTCTCAGACCGTCTGCCTCAGACCGTCTGTCTCAGAACGTCTCTCACAGACCGCCTGCCTCAGACCGTCTGTTTCATACCGTATGTCTCAGACCGTCTGCTTCAGACGGTCTGTCTCAGAACGTCTGTCACAGACTGTCTGTCTCACACCGTCTGTCTCAGACCGTCTGTCTCAGACCGTCTGTCTCAGACCGTCTGTCTCAGACCGTGTGTCTCGGACCGTGTGTCTCGGACCGCCTGTCTCAGACCGCCTCTCTCAGACCGTCTGTCTCAGGCCGTCTGCTTCATACCGTCTGTCTCAGACCGTCTATCTCGTCCCGTCGGTCTTAGACCGTCTGTCTCAGACCAGCTGTCTCAGACCGTCTGTCTCAGACCGTCTATCTCGTCCCGTCTGTCACAGAACTTCCGTCTCAGACCGTCTGCCTCAGACCGTCTGTCTCAGAACGTCTCTCACAGACCGCCTGCCTCAGACCGTCTGTCTCAGACCGTCTGTCTCAGACCGTCTGTCTCAGACCGTCTATCTCAGACCGTCTGTCTGAGACCGTCTGTCTCAGAACGTCTATCTCGTCCCGTCGGTCTCAGACCGTCTGTCGCAGACCGTCTGTCTCAGACCGTCTGTCTCAGACCGTCTGTCTCAGACCGTCTGTCTCAGAACGTCTATCTCGTCCCGTCGGTCTCAGACCGTCTGTCTCAGACCGTCTTTCTCAGACCGTCTGTCTCAGACCAGCTATCTCAGACCGTCTGTCTCAGACCGTCTGTCTCAGAACGTCTATCTCGTCCCGTCGGTCTCAGACCGTCTGTCTCAGAACGTCTATCTCGTCCCGTCGGTCTCAGACCGTCTGTCTCAGACCGTCTTTCTCAGACCGTCTGTCTCAGAACGTCTATCTCGTCCCGTCGGTCTCAGACCGTCTGTCTCAGAACGTCTATCTCGTCCCGTCGGTCTCAGACCGTCTGTCTCAGACCGTCTGTCTCAGACCGTCTGTCTCAGACCGTCTGTCTCAGAACGTCTATCTCGTCCCGTCGGTCTCAGGCCGTCTGTCTCAGACCAGCTGTCTCAGACCGTCTGTCTCTATCCGTCTGTTTCATACCGTCTGTCTCACACCGTCTATCTCAGACCGTCTGCCTCAGACCGTCTGTCTCAGACCGTCTGTCTCAGGCCGTCTGCCTCAGACCGTCTGTCTCAGACCGTCTGTCTCAGACCGTCTGTCTCAGACCGTCTGTCTCAGACCGTCAGTCTCAGACCGTCTGTCTCAGACCGTCTGTCTCAGAGCGTCTGTCTCAGACCGTCTGTCTCAGACCGTCTGTCTCAGAACGTCTATCTCGTCCCGTCGGTCTCAGGCCGTCTGTCTCAGACCAGCTGTCTCAGACCGTCTGTCTCTATCCGTCTGTTTCATACCGTCTGTCTCACACCGTCTATCTCAGACCGTCTGCCTCAGACCGTCTGTCTCAGACCGTCTGTCTCAGGCCGTCTGTCTCAGACCGTCTATCTCGTCCCGTCTGTCTCCGTACTTCCGTCTCAGACCGTCTGTCTCAGAACGTCTCTCACAGACCGTCTGTCTCAGACCGTCTATCTCAGACCGTCTGTCTCAGACCGTCTGTCTCAGACCGTCTGTCTCAGAATGTCTGTCACAGACCGTCTGTCTCAGACCGTCTGTCTCAGACCGTCTATCTCGTCCCGTCTGTCTCCGTACTTCCGTCTCAGACCGTCTGTCTCAGAACGTCTCTCACAGACCGTCTGTCTCAGACCGTCTATCTCGTCCCGTCTGTCTCAGACGGTCTGTCTCAGAATGTCTGTCACAGACCGTCTGTCTCAGACCGTCTGTCTCAGACCGTCTATCTCGTCCCGTCTGTCTCCGTACTTCCGTCTCAGACCGTCTGTCTCAGAACGTCTCTCACAGACCGTCTGTCTCAGACCGTCTGTCTCAGACCGTCTGTCTCAGACCGTCTGTCTCTGACCGTCTGTCTGAGACCGTCTGTCTCAGACCGTCTGTCTCACACCGCCTGTCTCAGACCGTCTGTCTCAGACCGTCTGTCTCAGACCGTCTGTCTCAGACCGTCTGTCTCAGACCGTCTGTCTCAGACCGTCTGTCTCAGACCGTCTGTCTCAGACCGTCTATCTCGTCCCGTCTGTCTCAGACCGTCTGTCTCAGACCGTCTATCTCGTCCCGTCTGTCTCAGACCGTCTGTCTCAGAACGTCTATCTCGTCCCGTCGGTCTCAGACAGTCTGTCTCAGAACGTCTATCTCGTCCCGTCGGTCTCAGACCGTCTGTCTCAGACCAGCTGACTCAGACCGTCTGTCTCAGACCTTCTGCCTCAGACCGTCTGTTTCATACCGTCTGTCTCACACCGTCTGTCTCAGACCGTCAGTCTTAGACCGTCTGTCTCATACCGTCTGTCTCATACCGTCTGTCTCAGACCGTCTGTCTCAGACCGTCTGTCTCAGACCGTCTGTCTCAGACCGTCTGTCTCAGACCGTCTGTCTCAGACCGTCTGTCTCAGACCGTCTGTCTGAGACCGTCTGTCTCAGACCGTCTGTCTGAGACCGTCTGTCTCACACCGTCTGTCTCAGACCGTCTGCCTCAGACCGTCTGTCTCAGACCGTCTGTCTCAGACCGTCTGTCTCAGACCGTCTGTCTCAGACCGTCTGTCTCAGACCGTCTGTCTCAGCCCGTCTGTCTCAGAACGTCTATCTCGTCCCGTCGGTCTCAGACCGTCTGCCTCAGACCGTCTGTTTCATACCGTATGTCTCAGACCGTCTGCTTCAAACGGTCTGTCTCAGAACGTCTGTCACAGACTGTCTGTCTCACACCGTCTGTCTCAGACCGTCTGTCTCAGACCGTCTGTCTCAGACCGTGTGTCTCGGACCGTGTGTCTCGGACCGCCTGTCTCAGACCGCCTCTCTCAGACCGTCTGTCTCAGGCCGTCTGCTTCATACCGTCTGTCTCAGACCGTCTATCTCGTCCCGTCGGTCTTAGACCGTCTGTGTCAGACCAGCTGTCTCAGACCGTCTGTCTCAGACCGTCTATCTCGTCCCGTCTGCCTCAGACCGTCTGTCTCAGAACGTCTCTCACAGACCGTCTGTCTCAGACCGTCTGTCTCAGACCGTCTGTCTCAGACCGTCTGTCTCAGACCGTCTGTCTCAGACCGTCAGTCTCAGACCGTCTGTCTCAGACCGTCTGTCTCAGAGCGTCTGTCTCAGACCGTCTGTCTCAGACCGTCTGTCTCAGAGCGTCTGTCTCAGACCGTCTGTCTCAGACCGTTTGTTGCATACCCTCTGTCTCACACCGTCTGTCTCAGACCGTCTATCTTAGACCGTCTGTCTCAGGCCGTCCGTTTCATTCCGTCGGTCTCAGACCGTCTGTCTCAGACCGTCTGTCTCAGACCGTCTGTCTCACACCGTCTGTCTCAGACCGTCTGTCTCAGACCGTCTGTCTCAGACCGTCTGTCTCAGACCGTCTGTCTCAGACCGTGTGTCTCAGACCGTCTGTCTCAGGCCGTCTGCCTCAGACCGTCTGTCTCAGACAGTCTATCTCGTCCCGTCTGTCTCAGACGGTCTGTCTCAGAACGTCTGTCACAGACCGTCTGTCTCAGACCGTCTGTCTCAGACCGTCTGTCTCAGACCAGCTATCTCAGACCGTCTGTCTCAGACCGTCTGTCTCAGACCGTCTGTCTCAGACCGTCTGTCTCAGATCGTCTGTCTCAGACCGTCTGTCTCAGACTGCCTGTTTCATACCGTCTGTCTCACACCGTCTGTCTCAGACCGTCTGTCTTAGACCGTCTGTCTCAGACCGTCTGTCTCAGACCGTCTGTCTCAGAGCGTCTGTCTCAGACCGTCTGTCTCAGACCGTCTGTCTCAGACCGTCTGTCTCAGACCGTCTGTCTCTCACCAGCTGCCTCAGACCGTCTGTCTCAGACCGTCCGTCTCAGACCGTCTGTTTCATACCGTCTGTCTCACACCGTCTGTCTCAGACCGTCTATCTCGTCCCGTCGGTCTTAGACCGTCTGTCTCAGACCAGCTGTCTCAGACCGTCTGCTTCAAACGGTCTGTCTCAGAACGTCTGTCACAGACTGTCTGTCTCACACCGTCTGTCTCAGACCGTCTGTCTCAGACCGTCTGTCTCAGACCGTCTGTCTCAGACCGTGTGTCTCGGACCGTGTGTCTCGGACCGTGTGTCTCGGACCGCCTGTCTCAGACCGCCTCTCTCAGACCGTCTGTCTCAGGCCGTCTGCTTCATACCGTCTGTCTCAGACCGTCTATCTCGTCCCGTCGGTCTTAGACCGTCTGTGTCAGACCAGCTGTCTCAGACCGTCTGTCTCAGACCGTCTATCTCGTCCCGTCTGTCTCAGAACTTCCGTCTCAGACCGTCTGCCTCAGACCGTCTGTCTCAGAACGTCTCTCACAGACCGTCTGTCTCAGACCGTCTGTCTCAGACCGTCTGTCTCAGACCGTCTGTCTGAGACCGTCTGTCTCAGACCGTCTGTCTCACACCGCATGTCTCAGACAGTCTGTCTCAGGCCGTCTGCCTCAGACCGTCTGTCTCAGACCGTCTGTCTCAGACCGTCTGTCTCAGACCGTCAGTCTCAGACCGTCTGTCTCAGACCGTCTGTCTCAGAGCGTCTGTCTCAGACCGTCTGTCTCAGACCGTCTGTCTCAGAGCGTCTGTCTCAGACCGTCTGTCTCAGACCGTTTGTTGCATACCGTCTGTCTCACACCGTCTGTCTCAGACCGTCTATCTTAGACCGTCTGTCTCAGGCCGTCCGTTTCATTCCGTCGGTCTCAGACCGTCTGTCTCAGACCGTCTGTCTCAGACCGTCTGTCTCACACCGTCTGTCTCAAACCGTCTGTCTCAGACCGTCTGTCTGAGACCGTCTGTCTCAGACCGTCTGTCTGAGACCGTCTGTCTCAGACCGTCTGTCTCACACCGTCTGTCTCTGACCGTCTGTTTCATACCGTCTGTCTCACACCGTCTGTCTCAGACCGTCTGCCTCAGACCGTCTGCCTCAGACCGTCTGTCTCAGACCGTCTGTCTCAGACCGTCTGCTTCAAACGGTCTGTCTCAGAACGTCTGTCACAGACTGTCTGTCTCACACCGTCTGTCTCAGACCGTCTGTCTCAGACCGTCTGTCTCAGACCGTGTGTCTCGGACCGTGTGTCTCGGACCGCCTGTCTCAGACCGCCTCTCTCAGACCGTCTGTCTCAGGCCGTCTGCTTCATACCGTCTGTCTCAGACCGTCTATCTCGTCCCGTCGGTCTTAGACCGTCTGTGTCAGACCAGCTGTCTCAGACCGTCTGTCTCAGACCGTCTATCTCGTCCCGTCTGCCTCAGACCGTCTGTCTCAGAACGTCTCTCACAGACCGTGTGTCTCGGACCGTGTGTCTCGGACCGCCTGTCTCAGACCGCCTCTCTCAGACCGTCTGTCTCAGGCCGTCTGCTTCATACCGTCTGTCTCAGACCGTCTATCTCGTCCCGTCGGTCTTAGACCGTCTGTGTCAGACCAGCTGTCTCAGACCGTCTGTCTCAGACCGTCTATCTCGTCCCGTCTGTCTCAGAACTTCCGTCTCAGACCGTCTGCCTCAGACCGTCTGTCTCAGAACGTCTCTCACAGACCGTCTGTCTCAGACCGTCTGTCTCAGACCGTCTGTCTCAGACCGTCTGTCTCAGACCGTCTGTCTCAGACCGTCTGTCTGAGACCGTCTGTCTCAGACCGTCTGTCTCACACCGCCTGTCTCAGACAGTCTGTCTCAGGCCGTCTGCCTCAGACCGTCTGTCTCAGACCGTCTGTCTCAGACCGTCTGTCTCAGACCGTCAGTCTCAGACCGTCTGTCTCAGACCGTCTGTCTCAGAGCGTCTGTCTCAGACCGTCTGTCTCAGACCGTCTGTCTCCGAGCGTCTGTCTCAGACCGTCTGTCTCAGACCGTTTGTTGCATACCGTCTGTCTCACACCGTCTGTCTCAGACCGTCTATCTTAGACCGTCTGTCTCAGGCCGTCCGTTTCATTCCGTCGGTCTCAGACCGTCTGTCTCAGACCGTCTGTCTCAGACCGTCTGTCTCACACCGTCTGTCTCAGACCGTCTGTCTCAGACCGTCTGTCTGAGACCGTCTGTCTCAGACCGTCTGTCTCACACCGTCTGTCTCTGACCGTCTGTTTCATACCGTCTGTCTCACACCGTCTGTCTCAGACCGTCTGCCTCAGACCGTCTGTCTCAGACCGTCTGTCTCAGACCGTCTGTCTCAGACCGTCTGTCTCAGACCGTCTGTCTCAGACCGTCTGTCTCAGCCCGTCTGTCTCAGAACGTCTATCTCGTCCCGTCGGTCTCAGACCGTCTGCCTCAGACCGTCTGTTTCATACCGTATGTCTCAGACCGTCTGCTTCAGACGGTCTGTCTCAGAACGTCTGTCACAGACTCTCTGTCTCACACCGTCTGTCTCAGACCGTCTGTCTCAGACCGTCTGTCTCAGACCGTGTGTCTCGGACCGTGTGTCTCGGACCGCCTGTCTCAGACCGCCTCTCTCAGACCGTCTGTCTCAGGCCGTCTGCTTCATACCGTCTGTCTCAGACCGTCTATCTCGTCCCGTCGGTCTTAGACCGTCTGTGTCAGACCAGCTGTCTCAGACCGTCTGTCTCAGACCGTCTATCTCGTCCCGTCTGTCTCAGAACTTCCGTCTCAGACCGTCTGCCTCAGACCGTCTGTCTCAGAACGTCTCTCACAGACCGTCTGTCTCAGACCGTCTGTCTCAGACCGTCTGTCTCAGACCGTCTGTCTGAGACCGTCTGTCTCAGACCGTCTGTCTCAGACCGTCTGTCTCACACCGTCTGTCTCTGACCGTCTGTTTCATACCGTCTGTCTCACACCGTCTGTCTCAGACCGTCTGCCTCAGACCGTCTGTCTCAGACCGTCTGTCTCAGACCGTCTGTCTCAGACCGTCTGTCTCAGACCGTCTGTCTCAGACCGTCTGTCTCAGCCCGTCTGTCTCAGAACGTCTATCTCGTCCCGTCGGTCTCAGACCGTCTGCCTCAGACCGTCTGTTTCATACCGTATGTCTCAGACCGTCTGCTTCAAACGGTCTGTCTCAGAACGTCTGTCACAGACTGTCTGTCTCACACCGTCTGTCTCACACCGCCTGTCTCAGACAGTCTGTCTCAGACCGTCTGCCTCAGACCGTCTGTCTCAGACCGTCTGTCTCAGACCGTCTGTCTCAGACCGTCAGTCTCAGACCGTCTGTCTCAGACCGTCTGTCTCAGAGCGTCTGTCTCAGACCGTCTGTCTCAGACCGTTTGTTGCATACCGTCTGTCTCACACCGTCTGTCTCAGACCGTCTATCTTAGACCGTCTGTCTCAGGCCGTCCGTTTCATTCCGTCGGTCTCAGACCGTCTGTCTCACACCGTCTGTCTCTGACCGTCTGTTTCATACCGTCTGTCTCACACCGTCTGTCTCAGACCGTCTGCCTCAGACCGTCTGTCTCAGACCGTCTGTCTCAGACCGTCTGTCTCAGACCGTCTGTCTCAGACCGTCTGTCTCAGACCGTCTGTCTCAGCCCGTCTGTCTCAGAACGTCTATCTCGTCCCGTCGGTCTCAGACCGTCTGCCTCAGACCGTCTGTTTCATACCGTATGTCTCAGACCGTCTGCTTCAAACGGTCTGTCTCAGAACGTCTGTCACAGACTGTCTGTCTCACACCGTCTGTCTCAGACCGTCTGTCTCAGACCGTCTGTCTCAGACCGTGTGTCTCGGACCGTGTGTCTCGGACCGCCTGTCTCAGACCGCCTCTCTCAGACCGTCTGTCTCAGGCCGTCTGCTTCATACCGTCTGTCTCAGACCGTCTATCTCGTCCCGTCGGTCTTAGACCGTCTGTGTCAGACCAGCTGTCTCAGACCGTCTGTCTCAGACCGTCTATCTCGTCCCGTCTGCCTCAGACCGTCTGTCTCAGAACGTCTCTCACAGACCGTCTGTCTCAGACCGTCTGTCTCAGACCGTCTGTCTCAGACCGTCTGTCTCAGACCGTCTGTCTGAGACCGTCTGTCTCAGACCGTCTGTCTCACACCGCCTGTCTCAGACAGTCTGTCTCAGGCCGTCTGCCTCAGACCGTCTGTCTCAGACCGTCTGTCTCAGACCGTCTGTCTCAGACCGTCAGTCTCAGACCGTCTGTCTCAGACCGTCTGTCTCAGAGCGTCTGTCTCAGACCGTCTGTCTCAGACCGTCTGTCTCAGAGCGTCTGTCTCAGACCGTCTGTCTCAGACCGTTTGTTGCATACCGTCTGTCTCACACCGTCTGTCTCAGACCGTCTATCTTAGACCGTCTGTCTCAGGCCGTCCGTTTCATTCCGTCGGTCTCAGACCGTCTGTCTCAGACCGTCTGTCTCACACCGTCTGTCTCAGACCGTCTGTCTCAGACCGTCTGTCTCAGACCGTCTGTCTCAGACCGTCTGTCTCAGACCGTCTGTCTCAGACCGTGTGTCTCAGACCGTCTGTCTCAGGCCGTCTGCCTCAGACCGTCTGTCTCAGACAGTCTATCTCGTCCCGTCTGTCTCAGACGGTCTGTCTCAGAACGTCTGTCACAGACCGTCTGTCTCAGACCGTCTGTCTCAGACCGTCTGTCTCAGACCAGCTATCTCAGACCGTCTGTCTCAGACCGTCTGTCTCAGACCGTCTGTCTCAGACCGTCTGTCTCAGATCGTCTGTCTCAGACCGTCTGTCTCAGACTGCCTGTTTCATACCGTCTGTCTCACACCGTCTGTCTCAGACCGTCTGTCTTAGACCGTCTGTCTCATACCGTCTGTCTCAGACCGTCTGTCTCAGACCGTCTGTCTCTCACCAGCTGCCTCAGACCGTCTGTCTCAGACCGTCCGTCTCAGACCGTCTGTTTCATACCGTCTGTCTCACACCGTCTGTCTCAGACCGTCTATCTCGTCCCGTCGGTCTTAGACCGTCTGTCTCAGACCAGCTGTCTCAGACCGTCTGCTTCAAACGGTCTGTCTCAGAACGTCTGTCACAGACTGTCTGTCTCACACCGTCTGTCTCAGACCGTCTGTCTCAGACCGTCTGTCTCAGACCGTGTGTCTCGGACCGTGTGTCTCGGACCGCCTGTCTCAGACCGCCTCTCTCAGACCGTCTGTCTCAGGCCGTCTGCTTCATACCGTCTGTCTCAGACCGTCTATCTCGTCCCGTCGGTCTTAGACCGTCTGTGTCAGACCAGCTGTCTCAGACCGTCTGTCTCAGACCGTCTATCTCGTCCCGTCTGTCTCAGAACTTCCGTCTCAGACCGTCTGCCTCAGACCGTCTGTCTCAGAACGTCTCTCACAGACCGTCTGTCTCAGACCGTCTGTCTCATACCGTCTGTCTCAGACCGTCTGTCTGAGACCGTCTGTCTCAGACCGTCTGTCTCACACCGCCTGTCTCAGACAGTCTGTCTCAGGCCGTCTGCCTCAGACCGTCTGTCTCAGACCGTCTGTCTCAGACCGTCTGTCTCAGACCGTCAGTCTCAGACCGTCTGTCTCAGACCGTCTGTCTCAGAGCGTCTGTCTCAGACCGTCTGTCTCAGACCGTCTGTCTCAGAGCGTCTGTCTCAGACCGTCTGTCTCAGACCGTTTGTTGCATACCGTCTGTCTCACACCGTCTGTCTCAGACCGTCTATCTTAGACCGTCTGTCTCAGGCCGTCCGTTTCATTCCGTCGGTCTCAGACCGTCTGTCTCAGACCGTCTGTCTCAGACCGTCTGTCTCACACCGTCTGTCTCAAACCGTCTGTCTCAGACCGTCTGTCTGAGACCGTCTGTCTCAGACCGTCTGTCTGAGACCGTCTGTCTCAGACCGTCTGTCTCACACCGTCTGTCTCTGACCGTCTGTTTCATACCGTCTGTCTCACACCGTCTGTCTCAGACCGTCTGCCTCAGACCGTCTGTCTCAGACCGTCTGTCTCAGACCGTCTGTCTCAGACCGTCTGTCTCAGCCCGTCTGTCTCAGAACGTCTATCTCGTCCCGTCGGTCTCAGACCGTCTGCCTCAGACCGTCTGTTTCATACCGTATGTCTCAGACCGTCTGCTTCAAACGGTCTGTCTCAGAACGTCTGTCACAGACTGTCTGTCTCACACCGTCTGTCTCAGACCGTCTGTCTCAGACCGTCTGTCTCAGACCGTGTGTCTCGGACCGTGTGTCTCGGACCGCCTGTCTCAGACCGCCTCTCTCAGACCGTCTGTCTCAGGCCGTCTGCTTCATACCGTCTGTCTCAGACCGTCTATCTCGTCCCGTCGGTCTTAGACCGTCTGTGTCAGACCAGCTGTCTCAGACCGTCTGTCTCAGACCGTCTATCTCGTCCCGTCTGCCTCAGACCGTCTGTCTCAGAACGTCTCTCACAGACCGTCTGTCTCAGACCGTCTGTCTCAGACCGTCTGTCTCAGACCGTCTGTCTCAGACCGTCTGTCTGAGACCGTCTGTCTCAGACCGTCTGTCTCACACCGCCTGTCTCAGACAGTCTGTCTCAGGCCGTCTGCCTCAGACCGTCTGTCTCAGACCGTCTGTCTCAGACCGTCTGTCTCAGACCGTCTGTCTCAGACCGTCTGTCTCAGACCGTCAGTCTCAGACCGTCTGTCTCAGACCGTCTGTCTCAGAGCGTCTGTGTCAGACCAGCTGTCTCAGACCGTCTGTCTCAGAGCGTCTGTCTCAGACCGTCTGTCTCAGACCGTTTGTTGCATACCGTCTGTCTCACACCGTCTGTCTCAGACCGTCTATCTTAGACCGTCTGTCTCAGGCCGTCCGTTTCATTCCGTCGGTCTCAGACCGTCTGTCTCAGACCGTCTGTCTCAGACCGTCTGTCTCAGACCGTCTGTCTCACACCGTCTGTCTCAGACCGTCTGTCTCAGACCGTCTGTCTCAGACCGTCTGTCTCAGACCGTCTGTCTCAGACCGTGTGTCTCAGACCGTCTGTCTCAGGCCGTCTGCCTCAGACCGTCTGTCTCAGACAGTCTATCTCGTCCCGTCTGTCTCAGACGGTCTGTCTCAGAACGTCTGTCACAGACCGTCTGTCTCAGACCGTCTGTCTCAGACCGTCTGTCTCAGACCGTCTGTCTCAGACCAGCTATCTCAGACCGTCTGTCTCAGACCGTCTGTCTCAGACCGTCTGTCTCAGACCGTCTGTCTCAGACCGTCTGTCTCAGACTGCCTGTTTCATACCGTCTGTCTCACACCGTCTGTCTCAGACCGTCTGTCTTAGACCGTCTGTCTCATACCGTCTGTCTCAGACCGTCTGTCTCAGACCGTCTGTCTCTCACCAGCTGCCTCAGACCGTCTGTCTCAGACCGTCCGTCTCAGACCGTCTGTTTCATACCGTCTGTCTCACACCGTCTGTCTCAGACCGTCTATCTCGTCCCGTCGGTCTTAGACCGTCTGTCTCAGACCAGCTGTCTCAGACCGTCTGTCTCAGACCGTCTATCTCGTCCCGTCTGTCTCAGAACTTCCGTCTCAGACCGCCTGCCTCAGACCGTCTGTCTCAGAACGTCTCTCACAGACCGTCTGTCTCAGACCGTCTGTCTCAGACCGTCTGTCTCAGACCGTCTGTCTCAGACCGTCTGCCTGAGACCGTCTGTCTCAGACCGTCTGTCTCACACCGCCTGTCTCAGACCGTCTGTCTCAGACCGTCCGTCTCAGACCGTCTGTCTCAGACCGTCTGTCTCAGACCGTCTATCTCGTCCCGTCTGTCTCAGACCGTCTGTCTCAGAACGTCTATCTCGTCCCGTCGGTCTCAGACAGTCTGTCTCAGAACGTCTATCTCGTCCCGTCGGTCTCAGACCGTCTGTCTCAGACCAGCTGACACAGACCGTCTGTCTCAGACCTTCTGCCTCAGACCGTCTGTTTCATACCGTCTGTCTCACACCGTCTGTCTCAGACCGTCAGTCTTAGACCGTCTGTCTCATACCGTCTGTCTCATACCGTCTGTCTCATACCGTCTGTCTCAGACCGTCTATCTCGTCCCGTCGGTCTTAGACCGTCTGTCTCAGACCAGCTGTCTCAGACCGTCTGTCTCAGACCGTCTATCTCGTCCCGTCTGTCTCAGACTGTCTGTCTGAGACCGTCAGTCTCAGACCGTCTGTCTCAGACCGTCTGTCTGAGACCGTCTGTCTCAGACCGTCTTTCTCAGACCGTCTGTCTCAGACCGTCTGTCTCACACCGTCTGTCTCAGACCGTCTGTCTCAGACCGTCTGTCTCAGACCGTCTCTCTCAGACCGTCTGTCTCTGACCGTCTGTTTCATACCGTCTGTCTCAGACCGTCTGTCTCAGACCCTGTGTCTCGGACCGTGTGTCTCGGACCGCCTGTCTCAGACCGCCTCTCTCAGACCGTCTGTCTCAGGCCGTCTGCTTCATACCGTCTGTCTCAGACCGTCTATCTCGTCCCGTCGGTCTTAGACCGTCTGTGTCAGACCAGCTGTCTCAGACCGTCTGTCTCAGAGCGTCTGTCTCAGACCGTCTGTCTCAGACCGTTTGTTGCATACCGTCTGTCTCACACCGTCTGTCTCAGACCGTCTATCTTAGACCGTCTGTCTCAGGCCGTCCGTTTCATTCCGTCGGTCTCAGACCGTCTGTCTCAGACCGTCTGTCTCAGACCGTCTGTCTCAGACCGTCTGTCTCACACCGTCTGTCTCAGACCGTCTGTCTCAGACCGTCTGTCTGAGACCGTCTGTCTCAGACCGTCTGTCTGAGACCGTCTGTCTCAGACCGTCTGTCTCACACCGTCTGTCTCTGACCGTCTGTTTCATACCGTCTGTCTCACACCGTCTGTCTCAGACCGTCTGCCTCAGACCGTCTGTCTCAGACCGTCTGTCTCAGACCGTCTGTCTCAGACCGTCTGTCTCAGACCGTCTGTCTCAGCCCGTCTGTCTCAGAACGTCTATCTCGTCCCGTCGGTCTCAGACCGTCTGCCTCAGACCGTCTGTTTCATACCGTATGTCTCAGACCGTCTGCTTCAAACGGCCTGTCTCAGAACGTCTGTCACAGACTGTCTGTCTCACACCGTCTGTCTCAGACCGTCTGTCTCAGACCGTCTGTCTCAGACCGTGTGTCTCGGACCGTGTGTCTCGGACCGCCTGTCTCAGACCGCCTCTCTCAGACCGTCTGTCTCAGGCCGTCTGCTTCATACCGTCTGTCTCAGACCGTCTATCTCGTCCCGTCGGTCTTAGACCGTCTGTGTCAGACCAGCTGTCTCAGACCGTCTGTCTCAGACCGTCTATCTCGTCCCGTCTGCCTCAGACCGTCTGTCTCAGAACGTCTCTCACAGACCGTCTGTCTCAGACCGTCTGTCTCAGACCGTCTGCCTCAGACCGTCTGTCTCAGACCGTCTGTCTGAGACCGTCTGTCTCAGACCGTCTGTCTCACACCGCCTGTCTCAGACAGTCTGTCTCAGGCCGTCTGCCTCAGACCGTCTGTCTCAGACCGTCTGTCTCAGACCGTCTGTCTCAGACCGTCAGTCTCAGACCAGCTATCTCAGACCGTCTGTCTCAGAGCGTCTGTCTCAGAACGTCTATCTCGTCCCGTCGGTCTCAGACCGTCTGCCTCAGACCGTCTGTTTCATACCGTATGTCTCAGACCGTCTGCTTCAAACGGTCTGTCTCAGAACGTCTGTCACAGACTGTCTGTCTCACACCGTCTGTCTCAGACCGTCTGTCTCAGACCGTGTGTCTCGGACCGTGTGTCTCGGACCGCCTGTCTCAGACCGCCTCTCTCAGACCGTCTGTCTCAGGCCGTCTGCTTCATACCGTCTGTCTCAGACCGTCTATCTCGTCCCGTCGGTCTTAGACCGTCTGTGTCAGACCAGCTGTCTCAGACCGTCTGTCTCAGACCGTCTATCTCGTCCCGTCTGTCTCAGACCGTCTGTCTCAGACCGTCTGTCTCAGACCGTCTGTCTCAGACCGTGTGTCTCAGACCGTCTGTCTCAGGCCGTCTGCCTCAGACCGTCTGTCTCAGACAGTCTATCTCGTCCCGTCTGTCTCAGACGGTCTGTCTCAGAACGTCTGTCACAGACCGTCTGTCTCAGACCGTCTGTCTCAGACCGTCTGTCTCAGACCAGCTATCTCAGACCGTCTGTCTCAGACCGTCTGTCTCAGACCGTCTGTCTCAGACCGTCTGTCTCAGACCGTCTGTCTCAGACTGCCTGTTTCATACCGTCTGTCTCACACCGTCTGTCTCAGACCGTCTGTCTTAGACCGTCTGTCTCATACCGTCTGTCTCAGACCGTCTGTCTCAACCGTCTGTCTCTCACCAGCTGCCTCAGACCGTCTGTCTCAGACCGTCCGTCTCAGACCGTCTGTTTCATACCGTCTGTCTCACACCGTCTGTCTCAGACCGTCTATCTCGTCCCGTCGGTCTTAGACCGTCTGTCTCAGACCAGCTGTCTCAGACCGTCTGTCTCAGACCGTCTATCTCGTCCCGTCTGTCTCAGAACTTCCGTCTCAGACCGCCTGCCTCAGACCGTCTGTCTCAGAACGTCTCTCACAGACCGTCTGTCTCAGACCGTCTGTCTCAGACCGTCTGTCTCAGACCGTCTGTCTCAGACCGTCTGCCTGAGACCGTCTGTCTCAGACCGTCTGTCTCACACCGCCTGTCTCAGACCGTCTGTCTCAGACCGTCCGTCTCAGACCGTCTGTCTCAGACCGTCTGTCTCAGACCGTCTATCTCGTCCCGTCTGTCTCAGACCGTCTGTCTCAGAACGTCTATCTCGTCCCGTCGGTCTCAGACAGTCTGTCTCAGAACGTCTATCTCGTCCCGTCGGTCTCAGACCGTCTGTCTCAGACCAGCTGACACAGACCGTCTGTCTCAGACCTTCTGCCTCAGACCGTCTGTTTCATACCGTCTGTCTCACACCGTCTGTCTCAGACCGTCAGTCTTAGACCGTCTGTCTCATACCGTCTGTCTCATACCGTCTGTCTCAGACCGTCTATCTCGTCCCGTCGGTCTTAGACCGTCTGTCTCAGACCGTCTGTCTCACACCGCCTGTCTCAGACCGTCTGTCTCAGACCGTCTGTCTCTGACCGTCTGTTTCATACCGTCTGTCTCAGACCGTCTGTCTCAGACCGTGTGTCTCGGACCGTGTGTCTCGGACCGCCTGTCTCAGACCGCCTCTCTCAGACCGTCTGTCTCAGGCCGTCTGCTTCATACCGTCTGTCTCAGACCGTCTATCTCGTCCCGTCGGTCTTAGACCGTCTGTGTCAGACCAGCTGTCTCAGACCGTCTGTCTCAGAGCGTCTGTCTCAGACCGTCTGTCTCAGACCGTTTGTTGCATACCGTCTGTCTCACACCGTCTGTCTCAGACCGTCTATCTTAGACCGTCTGTCTCAGGCCGTCCGTTTCATTCCGTCGGTCTCAGACCGTCTGTCTCAGACCGTCTGTCTCAGACCGTCTGTCTCAGACCGTCTGTCTCAGACCGTCTGTCTGAGACCGTCTGTCTCAGACCGTCTGTCTCACACCGCCTGTCTCAGACAGTCTGTCTCAGGCCGTCTGCCTCAGACCGTCTGTCTCAGACCGTCTGTCTCAGACCGTCTGTCTCAGACCGTCAGTCTCAGACCAGCTATCTCAGACCGTCTGTCTCAGAGCGTCTGTCTCAGAACGTCTATCTCGTCCCGTCGGTCTCAGACCGTCTGCCTCAGACCGTCTGTTTCATACCGTATGTCTCAGACCGTCTGCTTCAAACGGTCTGTCTCAGAACGTCTGTCACAGACTGTCTGTCTCACACCGTCTGTCTCAGACCGTCTGTCTCAGACCGTCTGTCTCAGACCGTGTGTCTCGGACCGTGTGTCTCGGACCGCCTGTCTCAGACCGCCTCTCTCAGACCGTCTGTCTCAGGCCGTCTGCTTCATACCGTCTGTCTCAGACCGTCTATCTCGTCCCGTCGGTCTTAGACCGTCTGTGTCAGACCAGCTGTCTCAGACCGTCTGTCTCAGACCGTCTATCTCGTCCCGTCTGCCTCAGACCGACTGTCTCAGAACGTCTCTCACAGACCGTCTGTCTGAGACCGTCTGTCTCAGACCGTCTGTCTCACACCGCCTGTCTCAGACAGTCTGTCTCAGGCCGTCTGCCTCAGACCGTCTGTCTCAGACCGTCTGTCTCAGACCGTCTGTCTCAGACCGTCAGTCTCAGACCGTCTGTCTCAGACCGTCTGTCTCAGAGCGTCTGTCTCAGACCGTCTGTCTCAGACCGTCTGTCTCAGAGCGTCTGTCTCAGACCGTCTGTCTCAGACCGTTTGTTGCATACCGTCTGTCTCACACCGTCTGTCTCAGACCGTCTATCTTAGACCGTCTGTCTCAGGCCGTCCGTTTCATTCCGTCGGTCTCAGACCGTCTGTCTCAGACCGTCTGTCTCAGACCGTCTGTCTCACACCGTCTGTCTCAGACCGTCTGTCTCAGACCGTCTGTCTGAGACCGTCTGTCTCAGACCGTCTGTCTGAGACCGTCTGTCTCAGACCGTCTGTCTCACACCGTCTGTCTCTGACCGTCTGTTTCATACCGCCTGTCTCACACCGTCTGTCTCAGACCGTCTGCCTCAGACCGTCTGTCTCAGACCGTCTGTCTCAGACCGTCTGTCTCAGACCGTCTGTCTCAGACCGTCTGTCTCAGCCCGTCTGTCTCAGAACGTCTATCTCGTCCCGTCGGTCTCAGACCGTCTGCCTCAGACCGTCTGTTTCATACCGTATGTCTCAGACCGTCTGCTTCAAACGGTCTGTCTCAGAACGTCTGTCACAGACTGTCTGTCTCACACCGTCTGTCTCAGACCGTCTGTCTCAGACCGTCTGTCTCAGACCGTGTGTCTCGGACCGTGTGTCTCGGACCGCCTGTCTCAGACCGCCTCTCTCAGACCGTCTGTCTCAGGCCGTCTGCTTCATACCGTCTGTCTCAGACCGTCTATCTCGTCCCGTCGGTCTTAGACCGTCTGTGTCAGACCAGCTGTCTCAGACCGTCTGTCTCAGACCGTCTATCTCGTCCCGTCTGCCTCAGACCGTCTGTCTCAGAACGTCTCTCACAGACCGTCTGTCTCAGACCGTCTGTCTCAGACCGTCTGTCTCAGACCGTCTGTCTCAGACCGTCTGTCTGAGACCGTCTGTCTCAGACCGTCTGTCTCACACCGCCTGTCTCAGACAGTCTGTCTCAGGCCGTCTGCCTCAGACCGTCTGTCTCAGACCGTCTGTCTCAGACCGTCTGTCTCAGACCGTCAGTCTCAGACCAGCTATCTCAGACCGTCTGTCTCAGAGCGTCTGTCTCAGACCGTCTGTCTCAGACCGTCTGTCTCAGACCGTCTGTCTCAGACCGTCTGTCTCAGACCGTCTGTCTCAGACCGTCTGTCTCAGACTGCCTGTTTCATACCGTCTGTCTCACACCGTCTGTCTCAGACCGTCTGTCTTAGACCGTCTGTCTCATACCGTCTGTCTCAGACCGTCTGTCTCAGACTGTCTGTCTCTCACCAGCTGCCTCAGACCGTCTGTCTCAGACCGTCCGTCTCAGACCGTCTGTTTCATACCGTCTGTCTCACACCGTCTGTCTCAGACCGTCTATCTCGTCCCGTCGGTCTTAGACCGTCTGTCTCAGACCAGCTGTCTCAGACCGTCTGTCTCAGACCGTCTATCTCGTCCCGTCTGTCTCAGAACTTCCGTCTCAGACCGCCTGCCTCAGACCGTCTGTCTCAGAACGTCTCTCACAGACCGTCTGTCTCAGACCGTCTGTCTCAGACCGTCTGTCTCAGACCGTCTGCCTGAGACCGTCTGTCTCAGACCGTCTGTCTCACACCGCCTGTCTCAGACCGTCTGTCTCAGACCGTCCGTCTCAGACCGTCTGTCTCAGACCGTCTGTCTCAGACCGTCTATCTCGTCCCGTCTGTCTCAGACCGTCTGTCTCAGAACGTCTATCTCGTCCCGTCGGTCTCAGACAGTGTGTCTCAGAACGTCTATCTCGTCCCGTCGGTCTCAGACCGTCTGTCTCAGACCAGCTGACACAGACCGTCTGTCTCAGACCTTCTGCCTCAGACCGTCTGTTTCATACCGTCTGTCTCACACCCTCTGTCTCAGACCGTCAGTCTTAGACCGTCTGTCTCATACCGTCTGTCTCATACCGTCTGTCTCAGACCGTCTATCTCGTCCCGTCGGTCTTAGACCGTCTGTCTCAGACCAGCTGTCTCAGACCGTCTGTCTCAGACCGTCTATCTCGTCCCGTCTGTCTCAGACTGTCTGTCTGAGACCGTCAGTCTCAGACCGTCTGTCTCAGACCGTCTGTCTGAGACCGTCTGTCTCAGACCGTCTTTCTCAGACCGTCTGTCTCAGACCGTCTGTCTCAGACCGTCTGCCTCAGACCGTCTGTCTCAGACCGTCTGTCTCAGGCCGTCTGCCTCAGACCGTCTGTCTCAGACCGTCTGTCTCAGACCGTCTGTCTCAGACCGTCTGTCTCAGACCGTCAGTCTCAGACCGTCTGTCTCAGACCGTCTATCTCGTCCCGTCTGTCTCAGACCGTCTGTCTCAGAACGTCTGTCTCACACCGTCTGTCTCAAACCGTCTGCCTCAGACCATCTGTCTCAGACCGTCTGTCTCAGACCGTCTGTCTCAGACCGTCTATCTCGTCCCGTCTGTCTCAGACCGTCTGTCTCAGAACGTCTATCTCGTCCCGTCGGTCTCAGACCGTCTGTCTCAGAACGTCTATCTCGTCCCATCGGTCTCAGACCGTCTGTCTCAGACCGTCTTTCTCAGACCGTCTGTCTCAGACCAGCTATCTCAGACCGTCTGTCTCAGACCGTCTGTCTCAGACCGTCCGTCTCAGACCGTCTGTCTCACACCGTCTGTCTCAGACCGTCTGTCTCTGACCGTCTGTTTCATACCGTCTGTCTCACACCGTCTGTCTCAGACCGTCTGCCTCAGACCGTCTGTCTCAGACCGTCTGTCTCAGGCCGTCTGCCTCAGACCGTCTGTCTCAGACCGTCTGTCTCAGACCGTCTGTCTCAGACCGTCTGTCTCAGAGCGTCTGCCTCAGACCGTCTGTCTCAGACCGTCTGTCTCAGAGCGTCTGTCTCAGACCGTCTGTCTCAGACCGTTTGTTGCATACCGTCTGTCTCACACCGTCTGTCTCAGACCGTCTATCTTAGACCGTCTGTCTCAGGCCGTCCGTTTCATTCCGTCGGTCTCAGACCGTCTGTCTCAGACCGTCTGTCTCAGACCGTCTGTCTCACACCGTCTGTCTCAGACCGTCTGTCTCAGACCGTCTGTCTCAGACCGTCTGTCTCAGACCGTCTGTCTCAGACCGTCTGTCTCAGACCGTGTGTCTCAGACCGTCTGTCTCAGGCCGTCTGCCTCAGACCGTCTGTCTCAGACAGTCTATCTCGTCCCGTCTGTCTCAGACGGTCTGTCTCAGAACGTCTGTCACAGACCGTCTGTCTCAGACCGTCTGTCTCAGACCGTCTGTCTCAGACCGTCTGTCTCAGACCAGCTATCTCAGACCGTCTGTCTCAGACCGTCTGTCTCAGACCGTCTGTCTCAGACCGTCTGTCTCAGACCGTCTGTCTCAGACCGTCTGTCTCAGACCGTCTGTCTCAGACCGTCTGTCTCAGACCGTCTGTCTCAGACTGCCTGTTTCATACCGTCTGTCTCACACCGTCTGTCTCAGACCGTCTGTCTTAGACCGTCTGTCTCAGACCGTCTGTCTCAGACCGTCTGTCTCTCACCAGCTGCCTCAGACCGTCTGTCTCAGACCGTCCGTCTCAGACCGTCTGTTTCATACCGTCTGTCTCACACCGTCTGTCTCAGACCGTCTATCTCGTCCCGTCGGTCTTAGACCGTCTGTCTCAGACCAGCTGTCTCAGACCGTCTGTCTCAGACCGTCTATCTCGTCCCGTCTGTCTCAGAACTTCCGTCTCAGACCGCCTGCCTCAGACCGTCTGTCTCAGAACGTCTCTCACAGACCGTCTGTCTCAGACAGTCTGTCTCAGACCGTCTGTCTCAGACCGTCTGCCTGAGACCGTCTGTCTCAGACCGTCTATCTCGTCCCGTCGGTCTCAGACCGTCTGCCTCAGACCGTCTGTCTCAGACCGTCTATCTCGTCCCGTCTGTCTCAGACGGTCTGTCTCAGAACGTCTGTCACAGACTGTCTGTCTCAGACCGTCTGTCTCAGACCGTCTGTTGCATACCGTCTGTCTCACACCGTCTGTCTCAGACCGTCTATCTTAAACCGTCTGTCTCAGGCCGTCCGTTTCATTCGGTCGGTCTCCGACCGTCTGTCTCAGACCGTCTGTCTCAGACCGTCTGTCTGAGACCGTCTGTCTCAGACCGTCTGTCTGAGACCGTCTGTCTCAGACCGTCTGTCTCACACCGTCTGTCTCAGACCGTCTGTCTCAGACCGTCTGTCTCAGACCGTCTGTCTCAGACCGTCTGTCTCAGACCGTCTGTCTCAGACCGTCTGTATCAGACCGTCTGTCTCAGACCGTCTGTCTCAGACCGTCTGTCTCAGACCGTCTGTCTCAGACCGTCTGTCTCAGACCGTCTGTCTCAGACCGTCTGTCTCAGACCGTCTGTATCAGACCGTCTGTCTGAGACCGTCTGTCTCAGACCGTCTGTCTGAGACCGTCTGTCTCAGACCGTCTGTCTCACACCGTCTGTCTCAGACTGTCTGTCTCAGACCGTCTGTCTCAGACCGTCTGTCTCAGACCGTCTGTCTCAGACCGTCTGTCTCAGACCGTCTGTCTCAGGCCGTCTGTCTCAGACCGTCTGTCTCAGACCGTGTGTCTCAGACCGTCTGTCTCAGGCCGTCTGCCTCAGACCGTCTGTCTCAGACCGTCTATCTCGTCCCGTCTGTCTCAGACGGTCTGTCTCAGAACGTCTGTCACAGACTGTCTGTCTCAGACGGTCTGTCTCAGACCGTCCGTTGCATACCGTCTGTCTCACACCGTCTGTCTCAGACCGTGTATCTTAAACCGTCTGTCTCAGGCCGTCCGTTTCATTCCGTCGGTCTCAGACCGTCTGTCTCAGACCGTCTGTCTCAGACCGTCTGTCTCAGACCGTCTGTCTGAGACCGTCTGTCTCAGACCGTCTGTCTGAGACCGTCTGTCTCAGACCGTCTGTCTCACACCGTCTGTCTCAGACCGTCTGTCTCAGACCGTTTGTCTCAGACCGTCTGTCTCAGACCGTCTGTCTCAGACCGTCTGTCTCAGACCGTCTGTCTCAGACCGTCTGTCTCAGACCGTCTGTCTCAGACCGTCTGTCTCAGACCATCTGTCTCAGAACGTCTATCTCGTCCCGTCGGTCTCAGACCGTCTGCCTCAGACCGTCTGTCTCAGACCGTGTGTCTCAGACCGTCTGTCTCAGGCCGTCTGCCTCAGACCGTCTGTCTCAGACCGTCTATCTCGTCCCGTCTGTCTCAGACGGTCTATCTCAGAACGTCTGTCACAGACTGTCTGTCTCAGACCGTCTGTCTCAGACCGTCCGTTGCATACCGTCTGTCTCACACCGTCTGTCTCAGACCGTCTATCTTAAACCGTCTGTCTCAGGCCGTCCGTTTCATTCCGTCGGTCTCAGACCGTCTGCCTCAGACCGTCTGTCTCAGACCGTCTGTCTCAGGCCGTCTGCCTCAGACCGTCTGTCTCAGACCGTCTGTCTCAGACCGTCTGTCTCAGACCGTCTGTCTCAGAGCGTCTGTCTCAGACCGTCTGTCTCAGACCGTCTGTCTCAGAGCGTCTGTCTCAGACCGTCTGTCTCAGACCGTTTGTTGCATACCGTCTGTCTCACACCGTCTGTCTCAGACCGTCTATCTTAGACCGTCTGTCTCAGGCCGTCCGTTTCATTCCGTCGGTCTCAGACCGTCTGTCTCAGACCGTCTGTCTCAGACCGTCTGTCTCACACCGTCTGTCTCAGACCGTCTGTCTCAGACCGTCTGTCTCAGACCGTCTGTCTCAGACCGTCTGTCTCAGACCGTGTGTCTCAGACCGTCTGTCTCAGGCCGTCTGCGTCAGACCGTCTGTCTCAGACAGTCTATCTCGTCCCGTCTGTCTCAGACGGTCTGTCTCAGAACGTCTGTCACAGACCGTCTGTCTCAGACCGTCTGTCTCAGACCGTCTGTCTCAGACCGTCTGTCTCAGACCAGCTATCTCAGACCGTCTGTCTCAGACCGTCTGTCTCAGACCGTCTGTCTCAGACCGTCTGTCTCAGACCGTCTGTCTCAGACCGTCTGTCTCAGACCGTCTGTCTCAGACCGTCTGTCTCAGACTGCCTGTTTCATACCGTCTGTCTCACACCGTCTGTCTCAGACCGTCTGTCTTAGACCGTCTGTCTCAGACCGTCTGTCTCAGACCGTCTGTCTCTCACCAGCTGCCTCAGACCGTCTGTCTCAGACCGTCCGTCTCAGACCGTCTGTTTCATACCGTCTGTCTCACACCGTCTGTCTCAGACCGTCTATCTCGTCCCGTCGGTCTTAGACCGTCTGTCTCAGACCAGCTGTCTCAGACCGTCTGTCTCAGACCGTCTATCTCGTCCCGTCTGTCTCAGAACTTCCGTCTCAGACCGCCTGCCTCAGACCGTCTGTCTCAGAACGTCTCTCACAGACCGTCTGTCTCAGACAGTCTGTCTCAGACCGTCTGTCTCAGACCGTCTGCCTGAGACCGTCTGTCTCAGACCGTCTATCTCGTCCCGTCGGTCTCAGACCGTCTGCCTCAGACCGTCTGTCTCAGACCGTCTATCTCGTCCCGTCTGTCTCAGACGGTCTGTCTCAGAACGTCTGTCTCAGACGGTCTGTCTCAGAACGTCTGTCACAGACTGTCTGTCTCAGACCGTCTGTCTCAGACCGTCTGTTGCATACCGTCTGTCTCACACCGTCTGTCTCAGACCGTCTATCTTAAACCGTCTGTCTCAGGCCGTCCGTTTCATTCGGTCGGTCTCCGACCGTCTGTCTCAGACCGTCTGTCTCAGACCGTCTGTCTGAGACCGTCTGTCTCAGACCGTCTGTCTGAGACCGTCTGTCTCAGACCGTCTGTCTCACACCGTCTGTCTCAGACCGTCTGTCTCAGACCGTCTGTCTCAGACCGTCTGTCTCAGACCGTCTGTCTCAGACCGTCTGTCTCAGACCGTCTGTCTCAGAACGTCTATCTCGTCCCGTCGGTCTCAGACCGTCTGCCTCAGACCGTCTGTCTCAGACCGTCTGTCTCAGACCGTCTGTCTCAGACCGTCTGTCTCAGACCGTCTGTCTCAGACCGTCTGTCTCAGACCGTCTGTCTCAGACCGTCTGTCTCAGACCGTCTGTCTCAGACCGTCTGTCTCAGACCGTCTGTCTCAGACCGTCTGTCTCAGACCGTCTGTCTCAGACCGTCTGTCTCAGACCGTCTGTCTCAGACCGTCTGTCTCAGACCGTCTGTCTGAGACCGTCTGTCTCAGACCGTCTGTCTGAGACCGTCTGTCTCAGACCGTCTGTCTCACACCGTCTGTCTCAGACTGTCTGTCTCAGACCGTCTGTCTCAGACCGTCTGTCTCAGACCGTCTGTCTCAGACCGTCTGTCTCAGACCGTCTGTCTCAGGCCGTCTGTCTCAGACCGTCTGTCTGAGACCGTGTGTCTCAGACCGTCTGTCTCAGGCCGTCTGTCTGAGACCGTCTGTCTCAGACCGTCTGTCTCACACCGTCTGTCTCAGACCGTCTGTCTCAGACCGTCTGTCTCAGACCGTCTGTCTCAGACCATCTGTCTCAGAACGTCTATCTCGTCCCGTCGGTCTCAGACCGTCTGTCTCAGACCGTCTGTCTCAGACCGTCTGTCTCAGACCGTCTGTCTCAGACCGTCTGTCTCAGACCGTCTGTCTCAGACCATCTGTCTCAGAACGTCTATCTCGTCCCGTCGGTCTCAGACCGTCTGCCTCAGACCGTCTGTCTCAGACCGTGTGTCTCAGACCGTCTGTCTCGTCCCGTCGGTCTCAGACCGTCTGCCTCAGACCGTCTGTTTCAGACCGTCTGTCTCAGACCGTCTGTCTCAGACCGTCTGTCTCAGACCGTCTGTCTCAGACCGTCTGTCTCAGACCGTCTGTCTCAGACCGTCTGTCTCAGACCGTCTGTCTCAGACCGTCTGTCTCAGACCGTCTGTCTCAGACCGTCTGTCTCAGACCGTCTGTCTCAGACCGTCTGTCTCAGACCGTCTGTCTCAGACCGTCTGTCTCAGACCGTCTGTCTCAGACCGTCTGTCTCAGACCGTCTGTTGCATACCGTCTGTCTCACACCGTCTGTCTCAGACCGTCTATCTTAAACCGTCTGTCTCAGGCCGTCCGTTTCATTCCGTCGGTCTCAGACCGTCTGTCTCAGACCGTCTGTCTCAGGCCGTCTGTCTCAGACCGTCTGTCTCAGACCGTGTGTCTCAGACCGTCTGTCTCAGGCCGTCTGCCTCAGACCGTCTGTCTCAGACCGTCTATCTCGTCCCGTCTGTCTCAGACGGTCTGTCTCAGAACGTCTGTCACAGACTGTCTGTCTCAGACCGTCCGTTGCATACCGTCTGTCTCACACCGTCTGTCTCAGACCGTCTATCTTAAACCGTCTGTCTCAGGCCGTCCGTTTCATTCCGTCGGTCTCAGACCGTCTGTCTCAGACCGTCTGTCTCAGACCGTCTGTCTCAGACCGTCTGTCTCAGACCGTCTGTCTGAGACCGTCTGTCTCAGACCGTCTGTCTGAGACCGTCTGTCTCAGACCGTCTGTCTCACACCGTCTGTCTCAGACCGTCTGTCTCAGACCGTCTGTCTCAGACCGTCTGTCTCAGACCGTCTGTCTCAGACCGTCTGTCTCAGACCGTCTGTCTCAGACCGTCTGTCTCAGACCGTCTGTCTCAGACCGTCTGTCTCAGACCGTCTGTCTCAGACCGTCTGTCTCAGGCCGTCCGTTTCATTCCGTCGGTCTCAGACCGTCTGTCTCAGACCGTCTGTCTCAGACCGTCTGTCTCAGACCGTCTGTCTCACACCGTCTGTCTCAGACCGTCTGTCTGAGACCGTCTGTCTCAGACCGTCTGTCTCACACCGTCTGTCTCAGACCGTCTGTCTCAGACCGTCTGTTGCATACCGTCTGTCTCACACCGTCTGTCTCAGACCGTCTATCTTAAACCGTCTGTCTCAGGCCGTCCGTTTCATTCCGTCGGTCTCAGACCGTCTGTCTCAGACCGTCTGTCTCAGGCCGTCTGTCTCAGACCGTCTGTCTCAGACCATGTGTCTCAGACCGTCTGTCTCAGGCCGTCTGCCTCAGACCGTCTGTCTCAGACCGTCTATCTCGTCCCGTCTGTCTCAGAACTTCCGTCTCAGACCGTCTGCCTCAGACCGTCTGTCTCAGAACGTCTCTCACAGACCGTCTGTCTCAGACCGTCTGTCTCAGACCGTCTGTCTCAGACCGTCTGTCTCAGACCGTCTGTCTGAGACCGTCTGTCTCAGACCGTCTGTCTCACACCGCCTGTCTCAGACAGTCTGTCTCAGGCCGTCTGCCTCAGACCGTCTGTCTCAGACCGTCTGTCTCAGACCGTCTGTCTCAGACCGTCTTTCTCAGACCGTCTGTCTCAGACCGTCTGTCTCACACCGTCTGTCTCAGACCGTCTGTCTCAGACCGTCTGTCTCAGACCGTCTGTCTCTGACCGTCTGTTTCATACCGTCTGTCTCACACCGTCTGTCTCAGACCGTCTGCCTCAGACCGTCTGTCTCAGACCGTCTGTCTCAGGCCGTCTGCCTCAGACCGTCTGTCTCAGACCGTCTGTCTCAGACCGTCTGTCTCAGACCGTCTGTCTCAGACCGTCAGTCTCAGACCGTCTGTCTCAGACCGTCTATCTCGTCCCGTCTGTCTCAGACCGTCTGTCTCAGAACGTCTGTCTCAGACCGTCTGTCTCAGACCGTCTGTCTCAGACCGTCTATAGCGTCCCGTCTGTCTCAGACCGTCTGTCTCAGACCGTCTTTCTCAGACCGTCTGTCTCAGACCAGCTATCTCAGACCGTCTGTCTCAGACCGTCTGTCTCAGACCGTCCGTCTCAGACCGTCTGTCTCACACCGTCTGTCTCAGACCGTCTGTCTCTGACCGTCTGTTTCATACCGTCTGTCTCACACCGTCTGTCTCAGACCGTCTGCCTCAGACCGTCTGTCTCAGACCGTCTGTCTCAGGCCGTCTGCCTCAGACCGTCTGTCTCAGACCGTCTGTCTCAGACCGTCTGTCTCAGACCGTCAGTCTCAGACCGTCTGTCTCAGACCGTCTGTCTCAGAGCGTCTGTCTCAGACCGTCTGTCTCAGAGCGTCTGTCTCAGACCGTCTGTCTCAGACCGTTTGTTGCATACCGTCTGTCTCACACCGTCTGTCTCAGACCGTCTATCTTAGACCGTCTGTCTCAGGCCGTCCGTTTCATTCCGTCTGTCTCAGACCGTCTATCTCGTCCCGTCTGTCTCAGACCGTCTGTCTCAGAACGTCTGTCTCAGACCGTCTGTCTCAGACCGTCTGTCTCAGACCGTCTATAGCGTCCCGTCTGTCTCAGACCGTCTGTCTCAGACCGTCTTTCTCAGACCGTCTGTCTCAGACCAGCTATCTCAGACCGTCTGTCTCAGACCGTCTGTCTCAGACCGTCCGTCTCAGACCGTCTGTCTCACACCGTCTGTCTCAGACCGTCTGTCTCTGACCGTCTGTTTCATACCGTCTGTCTCACACCGTCTGTCTCAGACCGTCTGCCTCAGACCGTCTGTCTCAGACCGTCTGTCTCAGGCCGTCTGCCTCAGACCGTCTGTCTCAGACCGTCTGTCTCAGACCGTCTGTCTCAGACCGTCAGTCTCAGACCGTCTGTCTCAGACCGTCTGTCTCAGAGCGTCTGTCTCAGACCGTCTGTCTCAGACCGTCTGTCTCAGAGCGTCTGTCTCAGACCGTCTGTCTCAGACCGTTTGTTGCATACCGTCTGTCTCACACCGTCTGTCTCAGACCGTCTATCTTAGACCGTCTGTCTCAGGCCGTCCGTTTCATTCCGTCGGTCTCAGACCGTCTGTCTCAGACCGTCTGTCTCAGACCGTCTGTCTCAGACCGTCTGTCTCACACCGTCTGTCTCAGACCGTCTGTCTCAGACCGTCTGTCTCAGACCGTCTGTCTCAGACCGTCTGTCTCAGACCGTCTGTCTCAGACCATCTGTCTCAGAACGTCTATCTCGTCCCGTCGGTCTCAGACCGTCTGCCTCAGACCGTCTGTCTCAGACCGTGTGTCTCAGACCGTCTGTCTCAGGCCGTCTGCCTCAGACCGTCTGTCTCAGACCGTCTATCTCGTCCCGTCTGTCTCAGACGGTCTATCTCAGAACGTCTGTCACAGACTGTCTGTCTCAGACCGTCTGTCTCAGACCGTCCGTTGCATACCGTCTGTCTCACACCGTCTGTCTCAGACCGTCTATCTTAAACCGTCTGTCTCAGGCCGTCCGTTTCATTCCGTCGGTCTCAGACCGTCTGTCTCAGACCGTCTGTCTCAGACCGTCTGTCTCAGACCGTCTGTCTCAGACCGTCTGTCTCACACCGTCTGTCTCAGACCGTCTGTCTGAGACCGTCTGTCTCAGACCGTCTGTCTCACACCGTCTGTCTCAGACCGTCTGTCTCAGACCGTCTGTCTCAGACCGTCTGTCTCAGACCGTCTGTCTCAGACCGTCTGTCTCAGACCGTCTGTCTCAGACCGTCTGTCTCAGACCGTCTGTCTCAGACCGTCTGTTGCATACCGTCTGTCTCACACCGTCTGTCTCAGACCGTCTATCTTAAACCGTCTGTCTCAGGCCGTCCGTTGCATTCCGTCGGTCTCAGACCGTCTGTCTCAGACCGTCTGTCTCAGGCCGTCTGTCTCAGACCGTCTGTCTCAGACCGTGTGTCTCAGACCGTCTGTCTCAGGCCGTCTGCCTCAGACCGTCTGTCTCAGACCGTCTATCTCGTCCCGTCTGTCTCAGAACTTCCGTCTCAGACCGTCTGCCTCAGACCGTCTGTCTCAGAACGTCTCTCACAGACCGTCTGTCTCAGACCGTCTGTCTCAGACCGTCTGTCTCAGACCGTCTGTCTCAGACCGTCAGTCTCAGACCGTCTGTCTCAGACCGTCTGTCTCAGAGCGTCTGTCTCAGACCGTCTGTCTCAGGCCGTCTGTCTCAGACCGTCTGTCTCAGAGCGTCTGTCTCAGACCGTCTGTCTCAGACCGTTTGTTGCATACCGTCTGTCTCACACCGTCTGTCTCAGACCGTCTATCTTAGACCGTCTGTCTCAGGCCGTCCGTTTCATTCCGTCGGTCTCAGACCGTCTGTCTCAGACCGTCTGTCTCAGACCGTCTGTCTCACACCGTCTGTCTCAGACCGTCTGTCTCAGACCGTGTGTCTCAGACCGTCTGTCTCAGGCCGTCTGCCTCAGACCGTCTGTCTCAGACAGTCTATCTCGTCCCGTCTGTCTCAGAACGTCTGTCACAGACCGTCTGTCTCAGACCGTCTGTCTCAGACCGTCTGTCTCAGACCAGCTATCTCAGACCGTCTGTCTCAGACCGTCTGTCTCAGACCGTCTGTCTCAGACCGTCTGTCTCAGACCGTCTGTCTCAGACTGCCTGTTTCATACCGTCTGTCTCACACCGTCTGTCTCAGACCGTCTGTCTCAGACCGTCTGTCTCAGACCGTCTGTCTCACACCGTCTGTCTCAGACCGTCTGTCTGAGACCGTCTGTCTCAGACCGTCTGTCTCACACCGTCTGTCTCAGACCGTCTGTCTCAGACCGTCTGTCTCAGACCGTCTGTCTCAGACCGTCTGTCTCAGACCGTCTGTCTCAGACCGTCTGTCTCAGACCGTCTGTCTCAGACCGTCTGTTGCATACCGTCTGTCTCACACCGTCTGTCTCAGACCGTCTATCTTAAACCGTCTGTCTCAGGCCGTCCGTTGCATTCCGTCGGTCTCAGACCGTCTGTCTCAGACCGTCTGTCTCAGGCCGTCTGTCTCAGACCGTCTGTCTCAGACCGTGTGTCTCAGACCGTCTGTCTCAGGCCGTCTGCCTCAGACCGTCTGTCTCAGACCGTCTATCTCGTCCCGTCTGTCTCAGAACTTCCGTCTCAGACCGTCTGCCTCAGACCGTCTGTCTCAGAACGTCTCTCACAGACCGTCTGTCTCAGACCGTCTGTCTCAGACCGTCTGTCTCAGACCGTCTGTCTCAGACCGTCAGTCTCAGACCGTCTGTCTCAGACCGTCTGTCTCAGAGCGTCTGTCTCAGACCGTCTGTCTCAGGCCGTCTGTCTCAGACCGTCTGTCTCAGAGCGTCTGTCTCAGACCGTCTGTCTCAGACCGTTTGTTGCATACCGTCTGTCTCACACCGTCTGTCTCAGACCGTCTATCTTAGACCGTCTGTCTCAGGCCGTCCGTTTCATTCCGTCGGTCTCAGACCGTCTGTCTCAGACCGTCTGTCTCAGACCGTCTGTCTCACACCGTCTGTCTCAGACCGTCTGTCTCAGACCGTGTGTCTCAGACCGTCTGTCTCAGGCCGTCTGCCTCAGACCGTCTGTCTCAGACAGTCTATCTCGTCCCGTCTGTCTCAGAACGTCTGTCACAGACCGTCTGTCTCAGACCGTCTGTCTCAGACCGTCTGTCTCAGACCAGCTATCTCAGACCGTCTGTCTCAGACCGTCTGTCTCAGACCGTCTGTCTCAGACCGTCTGTCTCAGACCGTCTGTCTCAGACTGCCTGTTTCATACCGTCTGTCTCACACCGTCTGTCTCAGACCGTCTGTCTTAGACCGTCTGTCTCATACCGTCTGTCTCAGACCGTCTGTCTCAGACCGTCTGTCTCAGACCGTCTGTCTCTCACCAGCTGCCTCAGACCGTCTGTCTCAGACCGTCCGTCTCAGACCGTCTGTTTCATACCGTCTGTCTCACACCGTCTGTCTCAGACCGTCTATCTCGTCGCGTCGGTCTTAGACCGTCTGTCTCAGACCAGCTGTCTCAGACCGTCTGTCTCAGACCGTCTATCTCGTCCCGTCTGTCTCAGAACTTCCGTCTCAGACCGCCTGCCTCAGACCGTCTGTCTCAGAACGTCTCTCACAGACCGTCTGTCTCAGACCGTCTGTCTCAGACCGTCTATCTCGTCCCGTCTGTCTCAGACCGTCAGTCTCAGACCGTCTGTCTCAGACCGTCTGTCTGAGACCGTCTGTCTCAGACCGTCTTTCTCAGACCGTCTTTCTCAGACCGTCTGTCTCAGACCGTCTGTCTCACACCGTCTGTCTCAGACCGTCTGTCTCAGACCGTCTGTCTCAGACCGTCTCTCTCAGACCGTCTGTCTCTGACCGTCTGTTTCATACCGTCTGTCTCACACCGTCTGTCTCAGACCGTCTGCCTCAGACCGTCTGTCTCAGACCGTCTGTCTCAGGCCGTCTGCCTCAGACCGTCTGTCTCAGACCGTCTGTCTCAGACCGTCTGTCTCAGACCGTCTGTCTCAGACCGTCAGTCTCAGACCGTCTGTCTCAGACCGTCTATCTCGTCCCGTCTGTCTCAGACCGTCTGTCTCAGAACGTCTGTCTCAGACCGTCTGTCTCAGACCGTCTGTCTCAGACCGTCTATAGCGTCCCGTCTGTCTCAGACCGTCTGTCTCAGACCGTCTTTCTCAGACCGTCTGTCTCAGACCAGCTATCTCACACCGTCTGTCTCAGACCGTCTGTCTCAGACCGTCCGTCTCAGACCGTCTGTCTCACACCGTCTGTCTCAGACCGTCTGTCTCTGACCGTCTGTTTCATACCGTCTGTCTCACACCGTCTGTCTCAGACCGTCTGCCTCAGACCGTCTGTCTCAGACCGTCTGTCTCAGGCGGTCTGCCTCAGACCGTCTGTCTCAGACCGTCTGTCTCAGACCGTCTGTCTCAGACCGTCAGTCTCAGACCGTCTGTCTCAGACCGTCTGTCTCAGAGCGTCTGTCTCAGACCGTCTGTCTCAGACCGTCTGTCTGAGACCGTCTGTCTCAGACCGTCTGTCTGAGACCGTCTGTCTGAGACCGTCTGTCTCAGACCGTCTGTCTCACACCGCCTGTCTCAGACAGTCTGTCTCAGGCCGTCTGCCTCAGACCGTCTGTCTCAGACCGTCTGTCTCAGACCGTCTGTCTCAGACCGTCAGTCTCAGACCGTCGGTCTCAGACCGTCTGTCTCAGACCGTCTGTCTCAGACCGTCTGTCTCACACCGTCTGTCTCAGACCGTCTGTCTCAGACCGTGTGTCTCAGACCGTCTGTCTCAGGCCGTCTGCCTCAGACCGTCTGTCTCAGACAGTCTATCTCGTCCCGTCTGTCTCAGAACGTCTGTCACAGACCGTCTGTCTCAGACCGTCTGTCTCAGACCGTCTGTCTCAGACCAGCTATCTCAGACCGTCTGTCTCAGACCGTCTGTCTCAGACCGTCTGTCTCAGACCGTCTGTCTCAGACCGTCTGTCTCAGACTGCCTGTTTCATACCGTCTGTCTCACACCGTCTGTCTCAGACCGTCTGTCTTAGACCGTCTGTCTCATACCGTCTGTCTCAGACCGTCTGTCTCAGACCGTCTGTCTCAGACCGTCTGTCTCTCACCAGCTGCCTCAGACCGTCTGTCTCAGACCGTCCGTCTCAGACCGTCTGTTTCATACCGTCTGTCTCACACCGTCTGTCTCAGACCGTCTATCTCGTCGCGTCGGTCTTAGACCGTCTGTCTCAGACCAGCTGTCTCAGACCGTCTGTCTCAGACCGTCTATCTCGTCCCGTCTGTCTCAGAACTTCCGTCTCAGACCGCCTGCCTCAGACCGTCTGTCTCAGAACGTCTCTCACAGACCGTCTGTCTCAGACCGTCTGTCTCAGACCGTCTATCTCGTCCCGTCTGTCTCAGACCGTCAGTCTCAGACCGTCTGTCTCAGACCGTCTGTCTGAGACCGTCTGTCTCAGACCGTCTTTCTCAGACCGTCTTTCTCAGACCGTCTGTCTCAGACCGTCTGTCTCACACCGTCTGTCTCAGACCGTCTGTCTCAGACCGTCTGTCTCAGACCGTCTCTCTCAGACCGTCTGTCTCTGACCGTCTGTTTCATACCGTCTGTCTCACACCGTCTGTCTCAGACCGTCTGCCTCAGACCGTCTGTCTCAGACCGTCTGTCTCAGGCCGTCTGCCTCAGACCGTCTGTCTCAGACCGTCTGTCTCAGACCGTCTGTCTCAGACCGTCTGTCTCAGACCGTCAGTCTCAGACCGTCTGTCTCAGACCGTCTATCTCGTCCCGTCTGTCTCAGACCGTCTGTCTCAGAACGTCTGTCTCAGACCGTCTGTCTCAGACCGTCTGTCTCAGACCGTCTATAGCGTCCCGTCTGTCTCAGACCGTCTGTCTCAGACCGTCTTTCTCAGACCGTCTGTCTCAGACCAGCTATCTCAGACCGTCTGTCTCAGACCGTCTGTCTCAGACCGTCCGTCTCAGACCGTCTGTCTCACACCGTCTGTCTCAGACCGTCTGTCTCTGACCGTCTGTTTCATACCGTCTGTCTCACACCGTCTGTCTCAGACCGTCTGCCTCAGACCGTCTGTCTCAGACCGTCTGTCTCAGGCCGTCTGCCTCAGACCGTCTGTCTCAGACCGTCTGTCTCAGACCGTCTGTCTCAGACCGTCAGTCTCAGACCGTCTGTCTCAGACCGTCTGTCTCAGAGCGTCTGTCTCAGACCGTCTGTCTCAGACCGTCTGTCTGAGACCGTCTGTCTCAGACCGTCTGTCTGAGACCGTCTGTCTGAGACCGTCTGTCTCAGACCGTCTGTCTCACACCGCCTGTCTCAGACAGTCTGTCTCAGGCCGTCTGCCTCAGACCGTCTGTCTCAGACCGTCTGTCTCAGACCGTCTGTCTCAGACCGTCAGTCTCAGACCGTCTGTCTCAGACCGTCTGTCTCAGAGCGTCTGTCTCAGACCGTCTGTCTCAGACCGTCTGTCTCAGAGCGTCTGTCTCAGACCGTCTGTCTCAGACCGTTTGTTGCATACCGTCTGTCTCACACCGTCTGTCTCAGACCGTCTATCTTAGACCGTCTGTCTCATGCCGTCCGTTTCATTCCGTCGGTCTCAGACCGTCTGTCTCAGACCGTCTGTCTCAGACCGTCTGTCTCAGACCGTCTGTCTCAGACCGTCTGTCTCACACCGTCTGTCTCAGACCGTCTGTCTCAGACCGTCTGTCTCAGACCGTCTGTCTCAGACCGTCTGTCTCAGACCGTCTGTCTCAGACCATCTGTCTCAGAACGTCTATCTCGTCCCGTCGGTCTCAGACCGTCTGCCTCAGACCGTCTGTCTCAGACCGTGTGTCTCAGACCGTCTGTCTCAGGCCGTCTGCCTCAGACCGTCTGTCTCAGACCGTCTATCTCGTCCCGTCTGTCTCAGACGGTCTATCTCAGAACGTCTGTCACAGACTGTCTGTCTCAGACCGTCTGTCTCAGACCGTCCGTTGCATACCGTCTGTCTCACACCGTCTGTCTCAGACCGTCTATCTTAAACCGTCTGTCTCAGGCCGTCCGTTTCATTCCGTCGGTCTCAGACCGTCTGTCTCAGACCGTCTGTCTCACACCGTCTGTCTCAGACCGTCTGTCTGAGACCGTCTGTCTCAGACCGTCTGTCTCAGGCCGTCTGTCTCAGACCGTCTGTCTCAGACCGTGTGTCTCAGACCGTCTGTCTCAGGCCGTCTGCCTCAGACCGTCTGTCTCAGACCGTCTATCTCGTCCCGTCTGTCTCAGAACTTCCGTCTCAGACCGTCTGTCTCAGACCGTCTGTCTCAGACCGTCTGTCTCAGACCGTCTGTCTCAGACCGTCAGTCTCAGACCGTCTGTCTCAGACCGTCTGTCTCAGAGCGTCTGTCTCAGACCGTCTGTCTCAGGCCGTCTGTCTCAGACCGTCTGTCTCAGAGCGTCTGTCTCAGACCGTGTGTCTCAGACCGTTTGTTGCATACCGTCTGTCTCACACCGTCTGTCTCAGACCGTCTATCTTAGACCGTCTGTCTCAGGCCGTCCGTTTCATTCCGTCGGTCTCAGACCGTCTGTCTCAGACCGTCTGTCTCAGACCGTCTGTCTCACACCGTCTGTCTCAGACCGTCTGTCTCAGACCGTGTGTCTCAGACCGTCTGTCTCAGGCCGTCTGCCTCAGACCGTCTGTCTCAGACAGTCTATCTCGTCCCGTCTGTCTCAGAACGTCTGTCACAGACCGTCTGTCTCAGACCGTCTGTCTCAGACCGTCTGTCTCAGACCAGCTATCTCAGACCGTCTGTCTCAGACCGTCTGTCTCAGACCGTCTGTCTCAGACCGTCTGTCTCAGACCGTCTGTCTCAGACCGTCTGTCTCAGACTGCCTGTTTCATACCGTCTGTCTCACACCGTCTGTCTCAGACCGTCTGTCTTAGACCGTCTGTCTCATACCGTCTGTCTCAGACCGTCTGTCTCAGACCGTCTGTCTCTCACCAGCTGCCTCAGACCGTCTGTCTCAGACCGTCCGTCTCAGACCGTCTGTTTCATACCGTCTGTCTCACACCGTCTGTCTCAGACCGTCTATCTCGTCCCGTCGGTCTTAGACCGTCTGTCTCAGACCAGCTGTCTCAGACCGTCTGTCTCAGACCGTCTATCTCGTCCCGTCTGTCTCAGAACTTCCGTCTCAGACCGCCTGCCTCAGACCGTCTGTCTCAGAACGTCTCTCACAGACCGTCTGTCTCAGACCGTCTGTCTCAGACCGTCTGTCTCAGACCGTCTGCCTGAGACCGTCTGTCTCAGACCGTCTGTCTCACACCGCCTGTCTCAGACCGTCTGTCTCAGACCGTCCGTCTCAGACCGTCTGTCTCAGACCGTCTGTCTCAGACCGTCTATCTCGTCCCGTCTGTCTCAGACCGTCTGTCTCAGAACGTCTATCTCGTCCCGTCGGTCTCAGACAGTCTGTCTCAGAACGTCTATCTCGTCCCGTCGGTCTCAGACCGTCTGTCTCAGACCAGCTGACACAGACCGTCTGTCTCAGACCTTCTGCCTCAGACCGTCTGTTTCATACCGTCTGTCTCACACCGTCTGTCTCAGACCGTCAGTCTTAGACCGTCTGTCTCATACCGTCTGTCTCATACCGTCTGTCTCAGACCGTCTATCTCGTCCCGTCGGTCTTAGACCGTCTGTCTCAGACCAGCTGTCTCAGACCGTCTGTCTCAGACCGTCTATCTCGTCCCGTCTGTCTCAGACCGTCTGTCTCAGACCGTCTGTCTCAGACCGTCAGTCTCAGACCGTCTGTCTCAGACCGTCTATCTCGTCCCGTCTGTCTCAGACCGTCTGTCTCAGAACGTCTGTCTCAGACCGTCTGTCTGAGACCGTCTGTCTCAGACCGTCTGTCTGAGACCGTCTGTCTGAGACCGTCTGTCTCAGACCGTCTGTCTCACACCGCCTGTCTCAGACCGTCTGTCTCAGACCGTCTATCTCGTCCCGTCTGTCTCAGACCGTCTTTCTCAGACCGTCTGTCTCAGACCAGCTATCTCAGACCGTCTGTCTCAGACCGTCTGTCTCAGACCGTCCGTCTCAGACCGTCTGTCTCACACCGTCTGTCTCAGACCGTCTGTCTCTGACCGTCTGTTTCATACCGTCTGTCTCACACCGTCTGTCTCAGACCGTCTGCCTCAGACCGTCTGTCTCAGACCGTCTGTCTCAGGCCGTCTGCCTCAGACCGTCTGTCTCAGACCGTCTGTCTCAGACCGTCTGTCTCAGACCGTCAGTCTCAGACCGTCTGTCTCAGACCGTCTGTCTCAGAGCGTCTGTCTCAGACCGTCTGTCTCAGACCGTCTGTCTGAGACCGTCTGTCTCAGACCGTCTGTCTGAGACCGTCTGTCTGAGACCGTCTGTCTCAGACCGTCTGTCTCACACCGCCTGTCTCAGACAGTCTGTCTCAGGCCGTCTGCCTCAGACCGTCTGTCTCAGACCGTCTGTCTCAGACCGTCTGTCTCAGACCGTCAGTCTCAGACCGTCTGTCTCAGACCGTCTGTCTCAGAGCGTCTGTCTCAGACCGTCTGTCTCAGACCGTCTGTCTCAGAGCGTCTGTCTCAGACCGTCTGTCTCAGACCGTTTGTTGCATACCGTCTGTCTCACACCGTCTGTCTCAGACCGTCTATCTTAGACCGTCTGTCTCAGGCCGTCCGTTTCATTCCGTCGGTCTCAGACCGTCTGTCTCAGACCGTCTGTCTCAGACCGTCTGTCTCAGACCGTCTGTCTCACACCGTCTGTCTCAGACCGTCTGTCTCAGACCGTCTGTCTCAGACCGTCTGTCTCAGACCGTCTGTCTCAGACCGTGTGTCTCAGACCGTCTGTCTCAGGCCGTCTGCCTCAGACCGTCTGTCTCAGACAGTCTATCTCGTCCCGTCTGTCTCAGACGGTCTGTCTCAGAACGTCTGTCACAGACCGTCTGTCTCAGACCGTCTGTCTCAGACCGTCTGTCTCAGACCAGCTATCTCAGACCGTCTGTCTCAGACCGTCTGTCTCAGACCGTCTGTCTCAGACCGTCTGTCTCAGACCGTCTGTCTCAGACCGTCTGTCTCAGACCGTCTGTCTCAGACTGCCTGTTTCATACCGTCTGTCTCACACCGTCTGTCTCAGACCGTCTGTCTTAGACCGTCTGTCTCATACCGTCTGTCTCAGACCGTCTGTCTCAGACCGTCTGTCTCAGACCGTCTGTCTCACACCGCCTGTCTCAGACCGTCTGTCTCAGACCGTGTGTCTCAGACCGTCTGTCTCAGGCCGTCTGCCTCAGACCGTCTGTCTCAGACAGTCTATCTCGTCCCGTCTGTCTCAGAACGTCTGTCACAGACCGTCTGTCTCAGACCGTCTGTCTCAGACCGTCTGTCTCAGACCAGCTATCTCAGACCGTCTGTCTCAGACCGTCTGTCTCAGACCGTCTGTCTCAGACCGTCTGTCTCAGGCCGTCTGTCTCAGACCGTCTGTCTCAGAGCGTCTGTCTCAGACCGTCTGTCTCAGACCGTTTGTTGCATACCGTCTGTCTCACACCGTCTGTCTCAGACCGTCTATCTTAGACCGTCTGTCTCAGGCCGTCCGTTTCATTCCGTCGGTCTCAGACCGTCTGTCTCAGACCGTCTGTCTCAGACCGTCTGTCTCACACCGTCTGTCTCAGACCGTCTGTCTCAGACCGTGTGTCTCAGACCGTCTGTCTCAGGCCGTCTGCCTCAGACCGTCTGTCTCAGACAGTCTATCTCGTCCCGTCTGTCTCAGAACGTCTGTCACAGACCGTCTGTCTCAGACCGTCTGTCTCAGACCGTCTGTCTCAGACCAGCTATCTCAGACCGTCTGTCTCAGACCGTCTGTCTCAGACCGTCTGTCTCAGACCGTCTGTCTCAGACCGTCTGTCTCAGACCGTCTGTCTCAGACCGTCTGTCTCAGACTGCCTGTTTCATACCGTCTGTCTCACACCGTCTGTCTCAGACCGTCTGTCTTAGACCGTCTGTCTCATACCGTCTGTCTCAGACCGTCTGTCTCAGACCGTCTGTCTCTCACCAGCTGCCTCAGACCGTCTGTCTCAGACCGTCCGTCTCAGACCGTCTGTTTCATACCGTCTGTCTCACACCGTCTGTCTCAGACCGTCTATCTCGTCCCGTCGGTCTTAGACCGTCTGTCTCAGACCAGCTGTCTCAGACCGTCTGTCTCAGACCGTCTATCTCGTCCCGTCTGTCTCAGAACTTCCGTCTCAGACCGCCTGCCTCAGACCGTCTGTCTCAGAACGTCTCTCACAGACCGTCTGTCTCAGACCGTCTGTCTCAGACCGTCTGTCTCAGACCGTCTGTCTCAGACCGTCTGCCTGAGACCGTCTGTCTCAGACCGTCTGTCTCACACCGCCTGTCTCAGACCGTCTGTCTCAGACCGTCCGTCTCAGACCGTCTGTCTCAGACCGTCTGTCTCAGACCGTCTATCTCGTCCCGTCTGTCTCAGACCGTCTGTCTCAGAACGTCTATCTCGTCCCGTCGGTCTCAGACAGTCTGTCTCAGAACGTCTATCTCGTCCCGTCGGTCTCAGACCGTCTGTCTCAGACCAGCTGACACAGACCGTCTGTCTCAGACCTTCTGCCTCAGACCGTCTGTTTCATACCGTCTGTCTCACACCGTCTGTCTCAGACCGTCAGTCTTAGACCGTCTGTCTCATACCGTCTGTCTCATACCGTCTGTCTCAGACCGTCTATCTCGTCCCGTCGGTCTTAGACCGTCTGTCTCAGACCAGCTGTCTCAGACCGTCAGTCTCAGACCGTCTGTCTCAGACCGTCTATCTCGTCCCGTCTGTCTCAGACCGTCTGTCTCAGAACGTCTGTCTCAGACCGTCTGTCTCAGACCGTCTGTCTCAGACCGTCTATCTCGTCCCGTCTGTCTCAGACCGTCTTTCTCAGACCGTCTGTCTCAGACCAGCTATCTCAGACCGTCTGTCTCAGACCGTCTGTCTCAGACCGTCCGTCTCAGACCGTCTGCCTCAGACCGTCTGTCTCAGACCGTCTGTCTCAGACCGTCTGTCTCAGACCGTCAGTCTCAGACCGTCTGTCTCAGACCGTCTGTCTCAGAGCGTCTGTCTCAGACCGTCTGTCTCAGACCGTCTGTCTCAGACCAGCTATCTCAGACCGTCTATCTCAGACCGTCTGTCTCAGACCGTCTGTCTCAGACCGTCTGTCTCAGACCGTCTGTCTCAGACCGTCTGTCTCAGACCGTCTGTCTCAGACTGCCTGTTTCATACCGTCTGTCTCACACCGTCTGTCTCAGACCGTCTGTCTTAGACCGTCTGTCTCATACCGTCTGTCTCAGACCGTCTGTCTCAGACCGTCTGTCTCTCACCAGCTGTCTCAGACCGTCTGTCTCAGACCGTCCGTCTCAGACCGTCTGTTTCATACCGTCTGTCTCACACCGTCTGTCTCAGACCGTCTATCTCGTCCCGTCGGTCTTAGACCGTCTGTCTCAGACCAGCTGTCTCAGACCGTCTGTCTCAGACCGTCTATCTCGTCCCGTCTGTCTCAGAACTTCGGTGTCAGACCGCCTGCCTCAGACCGTCTGTCTCAGAACGTCTCTCACAGACCGTCTGTCTCAGACCGTCTGTCTCAGACCGTCTGCCTGAGACCGTCTGTCTCAGACCGTCTGTCTCACACCGCCTGTCTCAGACCGTCTGTCTCAGACCGTCCGTCTCAGACCGTCTGTCTCAGACCGTCTGTCTCAGACCGTCTATCTCGTCCCGTCTGTCTCAGACCGTCTGTCTCAGAACGTCTATCTCGTCCCGTCGGTCTCAGACAGTCTGTCTCAGAACGTCTATCTCGTCCCGTCGGTCTCAGACCGTCTGTCTCAGACCAGCTGACACAGACCGTCTGTCTCAGACCTTCTGCCTCAGACCGTCTGTTTCATACCGTCTGTCTCACACCGTCTGTCTCAGACCGTCAGTCTTAGACCGTCTGTCTCATACCGTCTGTCTCATACCGTCTGTCTCAGACCGTCTATCTCGTCCCGTCGGTCTTAGACCGTCTGTCTCAGACCAGCTGTCTCAGACCGTCTGTCTCAGACCGTCTATCTCGTCCCGTCTGTCTCAGACTGTCTGTCTCAGACCGTCAGTCTCAGACCGTCTGTCTCAGACCGTCTGTCTGAGACCGTCTGTCTCAGACCGTCTTTCTCAGACCGTCTGTCTCAGACCGTCTGTCTCACACCGTCTGTCTCAGACCGTCTGTCTCAGACCGTCTGTCTCAGACCGTCTGTCTCAGACCGTCTCTCTCAGACCGTCTGTCTCTGACCGTCTGTTTCATACCGTCTGTCTCACACCGTCTGTCTCAGACCGTCTGCCTCAGACCGTCTGTCTCAGACCGTCTGTCTCAGGCCGTCTGCCTCAGACCGTCTGTCTCAGACCGTCTGTCTCAGACCGTCTGTCTCAGACCGTCTGTCTCAGACCGTCAGTCTCAGACCGTCTGTCTCAGACCGTCTATCTCGTCCCGTCTGTCTCAGACCGTCTGTCTCAGAACGTCTGTCTCACACCGTCTGTCTCAGACCGTCTGCCTCAGACCATCTGTCTCAGACCGTCTGTCTCAGACCGTCTGTCTCAGACCGTCTATCTCGTCCCGTCTGTCTCAGACCGTCTGTCTCAGACCGTCTTTCTCAGACCGTCTGTCTCAGACCAGCTATCTCAGACCGTCTGTCTCAGACCGTCTGTCTCTGACCGTCTGTTTCATACCGTCTGTCTCACACCGTCTGTCTCAGACCGTCTGCCTCAGACCGTCTGTCTCAGACCGTCTGTCTCAGGCCGTCTGCCTCAGACCGTCTGTCTCAGACCGTCTGTCTCAGACCGTCTGTCTCAGACCGTCAGTCTCAGACCGTCTGTCTCAGACCGTCTGTCTCAGAGCGTCTGTCTCAGACCGTCTGTCTCAGACCGTCTGTCAGAGACCGTCTGTCTGAGACCGTCTGTCTCAGACCGTCTGTCTCACACCGTCTGTCTCAGACCGTCTGTCTCAGACCGTCTGTCTCAGACCGTCTGTCTCAGACCGTCTGTCTCAGACCGTCTGTCTCAGACCGTCTGTCTCAGACCGTCTGTCTCAGACCGTCTGTCTCAGACCGTCTGTCAGAGACCGTCTGTCTCAGACCGTCTGTCTGAGACCGTCTGTCTCAGACCGTCTGTCTCACACCGTCTGTCTCAGACCGTCTGTCTCAGACCGTCTGTCTCAGACCGTCTGTCTCAGACCGTCTGTCTCAGACCGTCTGTCTCAGACCGTCTGTCTCAGACCGTCTGTCTCAGACCGTCTGTCTCAGAACGTCTATCTCGTCCCGTCGGTCTCAGACCGTCTGTCTCAGAACGTCTATCTCGTCCCATCGGTCTCAGACCGTCTGTCTCAGACCGTCTTTCTCAGACCGTCTGTCTCAGACCAGCTATCTCAGACCGTCTGTCTCAGACCGTCTGTCTCAGTCCGTCCGTCTCAGACCGTCTGTCTCACACCGTCTGTCTCAGACCGTCTGTCTCTGACCGTCTGTCTCAGACCGTCTGTCTCAGACCGTCCGTCTCAGACCGTCTGTCTCACACCGTCTGTCTCAGACCGTCTGTCTCTGACTGTCTGTTTCATACCGTCTGTCTCACACCGTCTGTCTCAGACCGTCAGTCTCAGACCGTCTGTCTCAGACCGTCTATCTCGTCCCGTCTGTCTCAGACCGTCTGTCTCAGAACGTCTGTCTCACACCGTCTGTCTCAGACCGTCTGCCTCAGACCATCTGTCTCAGACCGTCTGTCTCAGACCGTCTGTCTCAGACCGTCTATCTCGTCCCGTCTGTCTCAGACCGTCTGTCTCAGACCGTCTTTCTCAGACCGTCTGTCTCAGACCAGCTATCTCAGACCGTCTGTCTCAGACCGTCTGTCTCAGACCGTCCGTCTCAGACCGTCTGTCTCACACCGTCTGTCTCAGACCGTCTGTCTCTGACCGTCTGTTTCATACCGTCTGTCTCACACCGTCTGTCTCAGACCGTCTGCCTCAGACCGTCTGTCTCAGACCGTCTGTCTCAGACCGTCTGTCTCAGACCGTCTGTCTGAGACCGTCTGTCTGAGACCGTCTGTCTCAGACCGTCTGTCTCACACCGTCTGTCTCAGACCGTCTGTCTCAGACCGTCTGTCTCAGACCGTCTGTCTCAGACCGTCTGTCTCAGACCGTCTGTCTCAGACCGTCTGTCTCAGACCGTCTGTCTCACACCGTCTGTCTCAGACCGTCTGTCTCAGACCGTCTGTCTCAGACCGTCTGTCTCAGACCGTCTGTCTCAGACCGTCTGTCTCAGACCGTCTGTCTCAGACCGTCTGTCTCAGACCGTCTGTCTCAGACCGTCTGTCTCAGACCGTCTGTCTCAGACCGTCTGTCTCAGACCGTCTGTCTCAGACCGTCTGTTGCATACCGTCTGTCTCACACCGTCTGTCTCAGACCGTCTATCTTAAACCGTCTGTCTCAGGCCGTCCGTTTCATTCCGTCGGTCTCAGTCCGTCTGTCTCAGACCGTCTGTCTCAGGCCGTCTGTCTCAGGCCGTCTGTCTCAGACCGTGTGTCTCAGACCGTCTGTCTCAGGCCGTCTGCCTCAGACCGTCTGTCTCAGACCGTCTATCTCGTCCCGTCTGTCTCAGACGGTCTGTCTCAGAACGTCTGTCACAGACTGTCTGTCTCAGACCGTCTGTCTCAGACCGTCCGTTGCATACCGTCTGTCTCACACCGTCTGTCTCAGACCGTCTATCTTAAACCGTCTGTCTCAGGCCGTCCGTTTCATTCCGTCGGTCTCAGACCGTCTGTCTCAGACCGTCTGTCTCAGACCGTCTGTCTGAGACCGTCTGTCTCAGACCGTCTGTCTCAGACCGTCTGTCTCAGACCGTCTGTCTCAGACCGTCTGTCTCAGACCGTCTGTCTCAGACCGTCTGTCAGAGACCGTCTGTCTCAGACCGTCTGTCTCACACCGTCTGTCTCAGACCGTCTGTCTCAGACCGTCTGTCTCAGACCGTCTGTCTCAGACCGTCTGTCTCAGACCGTCTGTCTCAGACCGTCTGTCTCAGACCGTCTGTCTCAGAACGTCTATCTCGTCCCGTCAGTCTCAGACCGTCTGCCTCAGACCGTCTGTTTCATACCGTATGTCTCAGACCGTCTGTCTCAGACCAGCTGTCTCAGACCGTCTGTCTCGGACCGTCTGTCTCATACCGTCTGTCTCAGACCGTCTGTCTCAGACCAGCTATCTCAGACCGTCTGTCTCAGACCGTCTGTCTCAGTCCGTCCGTCTCAGACCGTCTGTCTCACACCGTCTGTCTCAGACCGTCTGTCTCTGACCGTCTGTCTCAGACCGTCTGTCTCAGACCGTCCGTCTCAGACCGTCTGTCTCACACCGTCTGTCTCAGACCGTCTGTCTCTGACTGTCTGTTTCATACCGTCTGTCTCACACCGTCTGTCTCAGACCGTCAGTCTCAGACCGTCTGTCTCAGACCGTCTATCTCGTCCCGTCTGTCTCAGACCGTCTGTCTCAGAACGTCTGTCTCACACCGTCTGTCTCAGACCGTCTGCCTCAGACCATCTGTCTCAGACCGTCTGTCTCAGACCGTCTGTCTCAGACCGTCTATCTCGTCCCGTCTGTCTCAGACCGTCTGTCTCAGACCGTCTTTCTCAGACCGTCTGTCTCAGACCAGCTATCTCAGACCGTCTGTCTCAGACCGTCTGTCTCAGACCGTCCGTCTCAGACCGTCTGTCTCACACCGTCTGTCTCAGACCGTCTGTCTCTGACCGTCTGTTTCATACCGTCTGTCTCACACCGTCTGTCTCAGACCGTCTGCCTCAGACCGTCTGTCTCAGACCGTCTGTCTCAGACCGTCTGTCTCAGACCGTCTGTCTGAGACCGTCTGTCTGAGACCGTCTGTCTCAGACCGTCTGTCTCACACCGTCTGTCTCAGACCGTCTGTCTCAGACCGTCTGTCTCAGACCGTCTGTCTCAGACCGTCTGTCTCAGACCGTCTGTCTCAGACCGTCTGTCTCAGACCGTCTGTCTCACACCGTCTGTCTCAGACCGTCTGTCTCAGACCGTCTGTCTCAGACCGTCTGTCTCAGACCGTCTGTCTCAGACCGTCTGTCTCAGACCGTCTGTCTCAGACCGTCTGTCTCAGACCGTCTGTCTCAGACCGTCTGTCTCAGACCGTCTGTCTCAGACCGTCTGTCTCAGACCGTCTGTCTCAGACCGTCTGTTGCATACCGTCTGTCTCACACCGTCTGTCTCAGACCGTCTATCTTAAACCGTCTGTCTCAGGCCGTCCGTTTCATTCCGTCGGTCTCAGTCCGTCTGTCTCAGACCGTCTGTCTCAGGCCGTCTGTCTCAGGCCGTCTGTCTCAGACCGTGTGTCTCAGACCGTCTGTCTCAGGCCGTCTGCCTCAGACCGTCTGTCTCAGACCGTCTATCTCGTCCCGTCTGTCTCAGACGGTCTGTCTCAGAACGTCTGTCACAGACTGTCTGTCTCAGACCGTCTGTCTCAGACCGTCCGTTGCATACCGTCTGTCTCACACCGTCTGTCTCAGACCGTCTATCTTAAACCGTCTGTCTCAGGCCGTCCGTTTCATTCCGTCGGTCTCAGACCGTCTGTCTCAGACCGTCTGTCTCAGACCGTCTGTCTGAGACCGTCTGTCTCAGACCGTCTGACTGAGACCGTCTGTCTCAGACCGTCTGTCTCACACCGTCTGTCTCAGACCGTCTATCTTAAACCGTCTGTCTCAGGCCGTCCGTTTCATTCCGTCGGTCTCAGTCCGTCTGTCTCAGACCGTCTGTCTCAGGCCGTCTGTCTCAGGCCGTCTGCCTCAGACCGTCTGTCTCAGACCGTCTGTCTCAGACCGTCTGTCTCAGACCGTCTGTCTGAGACCGTCTGTCTCAGACCGTCTGTCTGAGACCGTCTGTCTCAGACCGTCTGTCTCACACCGTCTGTCTCAGACTGTCTGTCTCAGACCGTCTGTCTCAGACCGTCTGTCTCAGACCGTCTGTCTCAGACCGTCTGTCTCAGACCGTCTGTCTCAGACCGTCTGTCTCAGACCGTCTGTCTCAGACCGTCTGTTGCATACCGTCTGTCTCACACCGTCTGTCTCAGACCGTCTATATTAAACCGTCTGTCTCAGGCCGTCCGTTTCATTCCGTCGGTCTCAGACCGTCTGTCTCAGACCGTCTGTCTCAGGCCGTCTGTCTCAGACCGTCTGTCTCAGACCGTGTGTCTCAGACCGTCTGTCTCAGGCCGTCTGCCTCAGACCGTCTGTCTCAGACCGTCTATCTCGTCCCGTCTGTCTCAGACGGTCTGTCTCAGAACGTCTGTCACAGACTGTCTGTCTCAGACCGTCTGTCTCAGACCGTCCGTTGCATACCGTCTGTCTCACACCGTCTGTCTCAGACCGTCTATCTTAAACCGTCTGTCTCAGGCCGTCCGTTTCATTCCGTCGGTCTCAGACCGTCTGTCTCAGACCGTCTGTCTGAGACCGTCTGTCTCAGACCGTCTGTCTGAGACCGTCTGTCTCACACCGTCTGTCTCACACCGTCTGTCTCAGACCGTCTGTCTCAGACCGTCTGTCTCAGACCGTCTGTCTCAGACCGTCTGTCTCAGACCGTCTGTCTCAGACCGTCTGTCTCAGACCGTCTGTCTCAGACCGTCTGTCTCAGACCATCTGTCTCAGAACGTCTATCTCGTCCCGTCGGTCTCAGACCGTCTGCCTCAGACCGTCTGTCTCAGACCGTGTGTCTCAGACCGTCTGTCTCAGGCCGTCTGCCTCAGACCGTCTGTCTCAGACCGTCTATCTCGTCCCGTCTGTCTCAGAACGTCTGTCACAGACTGTCTGTCTCAGACCGTCTGTCTCAGACCGTCCGTTGCATACCGTCTGTCTCACACCGTCTGTCTCAGACCGTCTATCTTAAACCGTCTGTCTCAGGCCGTCCGTTTCATTCCGTCGGTCTCAGACCGTCTGTCTCAGACCGTCTGTCTCAGACCGTCTGTCTCAGACCGTCTGTCTCAGACCGTCTGTCACAGACCGTCTGTCTCAGACCGTCTGTCTCAGACCGTCTGTCTCAGACCGTCTGTCTCAGACCGTCTGTCTCAGACCGTCTGTCTCAGACCGTCTGTCTCAGACCGTCTGTTGCATACCGTCTGTCTCACACCGTCTGTCTCAGACCGTCTATCTTAAACCGTCTGTCTCAGGCCGTCCGTTTCATTCCGTCGGTCTCAGACCGTCTGTCTCAGACCGTCTGTCTCAGGCCGTCTATCTCGTCCCGTCTGTCTCAGACGGTCTGTCTCAGAACGCCTGTCACAGACTGTCTGTCTCAGACCGTCTGTCTCAGACCGTCCGTTGCATACCGTCTGTCTCACACCGTCTGTCTCAGACCGTCTATCTTAAACCGTCTGTCTCAGGCCGTCCGTTTCATTCCGTCGGTCTCAGACCGTCTGTCTCAGACCGTCTGTCTCAGACCGTCTGTCTGAGACCGTCTGTCTCAGACCGTCTGTCTCACACCGTCTGTCTCAGACCGTCTGTCTCAGACCGTCTGTCTCAGACCGTCTGTCTCAGACCGTCTGTATCAGACCGTCTGTCTCAGACCGTCTGTCTCAGACCGTCTGTCTCAGACCATCTGTCTCAGAACGTCTATCTCGTCCCGTCGGTCTCAGACCGTCTGCCTCAGACCGTCTGTCTCAGACCGTCTGTCTCAGACCGTCTGTCTGAGACCGTCCGTCTCAGACCGTCTGTCTGAGACCGTCTGTCTCAGACCGTCTGTCTCACACCGTCTGTCTCAGACCGTCTGTCTCAGACCGTCTGTCTCAGACCGTCTGTCTCAGACCGTCTGTCTCAGACCGTCTGTCTCAGACCGTCTGTCTCAGACCGTCTGTCTCAGACCGTCTGTCTCAGACCGTCTGTCTCAGACCGTCTGTTGCATACCGTCTGTCTCACACCGTCTGTCTCAGACCGTCTATCTTAAACCGTCTGTCTCAGGCCGTCCGTTTCATTCCGTCGGTCTCAGACCGTCTGTCTCAGACCGTCTGTCTCAGACCGTCTGTCTCAGACTGTCTGTTGCATACCGTCTGTCTCACACCGTCTGTCTCAGACCGTCTATCTTAAACCGTCTGTCTCAGGCCGTCCGTTTCATTCCGTCGGTCTCAGAACGTCTGTCTCAGACCGTCTGTCTCAGACCGTCTGTCTCAGACCGTCTGTCTCAGACCGTCTGTCTCAGACCGTCTGTCTCAGACCGTCTGTCTCAGACCGTCTGTCTCAGACCGTCTGTCTCAGACCGTCTGTCTCAGACCGTCTGTCTCAGACCGTCTATCTCGTCCCGTCTGTCTCAGACCGTCTGTCTCAGAACGTCTGTCTCACACCGTCTGTCTCAGACCGTCTGCCTCAGACCATCTGTCTCAGACCGTCTGTCTCAGACCGTCTGTCTCAGACCGTCTATCTCGTCCCGTCTGTCTCAGACCGTCTGTCTCAGAACGTCTATCTCGTCCCGTCGGTCTCAGACCGTCTGTCTCAGAACGTCTATCTCGTCCCGTCGGTCTCAGACCGTCTGTCTCAGACCGTCTTTCTCAGACCGTCTGTCTCAGACCAGCTATCTCAGACCGTCTGTCTCAGACCGTCTGTCTCAGACCGTCTGTCTCAGACCGTCTGTCTCAGACCGTCTGTCTCACACCGTCTGCCTCAGACCGTCTGTCTCTGACCGTCTGTTTCATACCGTCTGTCTCACACCGTCTGTCTCAGACCGTCTGCCTCAGACCGTCTGTCTCAGACCGTCTGTCTCAGGCCGTCTGCCTCAGACCGTCTGTCTCAGACCGTCTGTCTCAGACCGTCTGTCTCAGACCGTCAGTCTCAGACCGTCTGTCTCAGACCGTCTGTCTCAGAGCGTCTGTCTCAGACCGTCTGTCTCAGACCGTCTGTCTCAGACCAGCTGTCTCAGACCGTCTGTCTCAGACCGTCTGTTGCATACCGTCTGTCTCACACCGTCTGTCTCAGACCGTCTATCTTAGACCGTCTGTCTCAGGCCGTCCGTTTCATTCCGTCGGTCTCAGACCGTCTGTCTCAGACCGTCTGTCTCAGGCCGTCTGTCTCAGACCGTCTGTCTCAGACCGTGTGTCTCAGACCGTCTGTCTCAGGCCGTCTGCATCAGACCGTCTGTCTCAGACCGTCTATCTCGTCCCGTCTGTCTCAGACGGTCTGTCTCAGAATGTCTGTCACAGACTGTCTGTCTCAGACCGTCTGTCTCAGACCGTCTGTCTGAGACCGTCTGTCTCACACCGTCTGTCTCAGACCGTCTGTCTCAGACCGTCTGTCTCAGACCGTCTGTCTCAGACCGTCTGTCTCAGACCGTCTGTCTCAGACCGTCTGTCTCAGACCGTCTGTCTCAGAACGTCTATCTCGTCCCGTCGGTCTCAGACCGTCTGCCTCGGACCGTCTGTTTCATACCGTATGTCTCAGACCGTCTGTCTCAGACCAGCTGTCTCAGACCGTCTGTCTCGGACTGTCTGTCTCATACCGTCTGTCTCAGACCGTCTATCTCGTCCCGTCGGTCTTAGACCGTCTGTCTCGGACCGTCTGTCTCGGACCGTCTGTCTCGGACCGTCTGTCTCGGACCGTCTGTCTCAGAACTTCCGTCTCAGACCGTCTGCTTCAGACGGTCTGTCTCAGAACGTCTGTCACAGACTGTCTGTCTCAGTCCGTCTGTCTCAGACCGTCTGTCTCAGACCGTCTGTCTGAGACCGTCTGTCTCACACCGGCTGTCTCACACCGTCGGTCTCAGACCGTCTGTCTCAGAACGTCTATCTCGTCCCGTCGGTCTCAGACCGTCTGCCTCAGACCGTCTGTCTCAGACCGTCTGTCTCAGACCGTCTGTCTCAGACCGTCTGTCTCAGACCGTCTGTCTCAGACCGTCTGTCTCAGACCGTCTGTCTCAGACCGTCTGTCTCAGACCGTCTGTCTCAGACCGTCTGTCTCAGACCGTCTGTCTGAGACCGTCTGTCTCAGACCGTCAGTCTGAGACCGTCTGTCTCAGACCGTCTGTCTCACACCGTCTGTCTCAGAACGTCTGTCTCACACCGTCTGTCTCAGACCGTCTGTCTCAGACCGTCCGTTGCATACCGTCTGTCTCACACCGTCTGTCTCAGACCGTCTATCTTAAACCGTCTGTCTCAGGCCGTCCGTTTCATTCCGTCGGTCTCAGACCGTCTGTCTCAGACCGTCTGTCTCAGACCGTCTGTCTGAGACCGTCTGTCTCAGACCGTCTGTCTGAGACCGTCTGTCTCAGACCGTCTGTCTCACACCGTCTGTCTCAGACCGTCTGTCTCAGACCGTCTGTCTCAGACCGTCTGTCTCAGACCGTCTGTCTCAGACCGTCTGTCTCAGACCGTCTGTCTCAGACCGTCTGTCTCAGACCGTCTGTCTCAGACCGTCTGTCTCAGACCGTCTGTCTCAGACCGTCTGTCTCAGACCGTCTGTCTCAGACCGTCTGTTGCATACCGTCTGTCTCACACCGTCTGTCTCAGACCGTCTATCTTAAACCGTCTGTCTCAGGCCGTCCGTTTCATTCCGTCGGTCTCAGACCGTCTGTCTCAGACCGTCTGTCTCAGGCCGTCTGTCTCAGACCGTCTGTCTCAGACCGTGTGTCTCAGACCGTCTGTCTCAGGCCGTCTATCTCGTCCCGTCTGTCTCAGACCGTCTATCTCGTCCCGTCTGTCTCAGACCGTCCGTTGCATACCGTCTGTCTCACACCGTCTGTCTCAGACCGTCTATCTTAAACCGTCTGTCTCAGGCCGTCCGTTTCATTCCGTCGGTCTCAGACCGTCTGTCTCAGACCGTCTGTCTCAGACCGTCTGTCTGAGACCGTCTGTCTCAGACCGTCTGTCTCAGACCGTCTGTCTCAGACCGTCTGTCACAGACTGTCTGTCTCAGACCGTCTGTCTCAGACCGTCCGTTGCATACCGTCTGTCTCACACCGTCTGTCTCAGACCGTCTATCTTAAACCGTCTGTCTCAGGCCGTCCGTTTCATTCCGTCGGTCTCAGACCGTCTGTCTCAGACCGTCTGTCTCAGACCGTCTGTCTCAGACCGTCTGTCTGAGACCGTCTGTCTCAGACCGTCTGTCTCACACCGTCTGTCTCAGACCGTCTGTCTCAGACCGTCTGTCTCAGACCGTCTGTCTCAGACCGTCTGTCTCAGACCGTCTGTCTCAGACCGTCTGTCTCAGACCGTCTGTCTCAGACCGTCTGTCTCAGACCGTCTGTCTCAGACCGTCTGTCTCAGACCGTCTGTCTCAGACCATCTGTCTCAGAACGTCTATCTCGTCCCGTCGGTCTCAGACCGTCTGCCTCAGACCGTCTGTCTCAGACCGTCTGTCTCAGACCGTCTGTCTCAGACCGTCTGTCTCAGACCGTCTGTCTCAGACCGTCTGTCTCAGACCGTCTGTCTCAGACCGTCTGTCTCAGACCGTCTGTCTCAGACCGTCTGTCTCAGACCGTCTGTCTCAGACCGTCTGTCTGAGACCGTCTGTCTCAGACCGTCTGTTGCATACCGTCTGTCTCACACCGTCTGTCTCAGACCGTCTATCTTAAACCGTCTGTCTCAGGCCGTCCGTTTCATTCCGTCGGTCTCAGAACGGCTGTCTCAGACCGTCTGTCTCAGACCGTCTGTCTCAGACCATCTGTCTCAGACCGTCTGTCTCAGACCGTCTGTCTCAGACCGTCTGTCTCAGACCGTCTATCTCGTCCCGTCTGTCTCAGACCGTCTGTCTCAGAACGTCTGTCTCACACCGTCTGTCTCAGACCGTCTGCCTCAGACCGTCTGTCTCAGACCGTCTGTCTCAGACCGTCTGTCTCAGACCGTCTGTCTCAGACCGTCTGTCTCAGACCGTCTGTCTGAGACCGTCTGTCTCACACCGTCTGTCTCAGACCGTCTGTCTCAGACCGTCTGTCTCAGACCGTCTGTCTCAGACCGTCTGTCTCAGACCGTCTGTCTCAGACCGTCTGTCTCAGACCGTCTGTCTCAGAACGTCTATCTCGTCCCGTCGGTCTCAGACCGTCTGCCTCGGACCGTCTGTTTCATACCGTATGTCTCAGACCGTCTGTCTCAGACCAGCTGTCTCAGACCGTCTGTCTCGGACCGTCTGTCTCATACCGTCTGTCTCAGACCGTCTATCTCGTCCCGTCGGTCTTAGACCGTCTGTCTCGGACCGTCTGTCTCGGACCGTCTGTCTCGGACCGTCTGTCTCAGAACTTCCGTCTCAGACCGTCTGCTTCAGACGGTCTGTCTCAGAACGTCTGTCACAGACTGTCTGTCTCAGACCGTCTGTCTCAGACCGTCTGTCTCAGACCGTCTGTCTGAGACCGTCTGTCTCACACCGGCTGTCTCACACCGTCGGTCTCAGACCGTCTGTCTCAGAACGTCTATCTCGTCCCGTCGGTCTCAGACCGTCTGCCTCAGACCGTCTGTCTCAGACCGTCTGTCTCAGACCGTCTGTCTCAGACCGTCTGTCTCAGACCGTCTGTCTCAGACCGTCTGTCTCAGACCGTCTGTCTCAGACCGTCTGTCTCAGACCGTCTGTCTCAGACCGTCTGTCTGAGACCGTCTGTCTCAGACCGTCAGTCTGAGACCGTCTGTCTCAGACCGTCTGTCTCACACCGTCTGTCTCAGAACGTCTGTCTCACACCGTCTGTCTCAGACCGTCTGTCTCAGACCGTCCGTTGCATACCGTCTGTCTCACACCGTCTGTCTCAGACCGTCTATCTTAAACCGTCTGTCTCAGGCCGTCCGTTTCATTCCGTCGGTCTCAGACCGTCTGTCTCAGACCGTCTGTCTCAGACCGTCTGTCTGAGACCGTCTGTCTCAGACCGTCTGTCTGAGACCGTCTGTCTCAGACCGTCTGTCTCAGACCGTCCGTTGCATACCGTCTGTCTCACACCGTCTGTCTCAGACCGTCTATCTTAAACCGTCTGTCTCAGGCCGTCCGTTTCATTCCGTCGGTCTCAGACCGTCTGTCTCAGACCGTCTGTCTCAGACCGTCTGTCTGAGACCGTCTGTCTCAGACCGTCTGTCTCACACCGTCTGTCTCAGACCGTCTGTCTCAGACCGTCTGTCTCAGACCGTCTGTCTCAGACCGTCTGTCTCAGACCGTCTGTCTCAGACCGTCTGTCTCAGACCGTCTGTCTCAGACCGTCTGTCTCAGACCGTCTGTCTCAGACCGTCTGTCTCAGACCGTCTGTCTCAGACCGTCTGTCTCAGACCGTCTGTCTCAGACCATCTGTCTCAGAACGTCTATCTCGTCCCGTCGGTCTCAGACCGTCTGCCTCAGACCGTCTGTCTCAGACCGTCTGTCTCAGACCGTCTGTCTCAGACCGTCTGTCTCAGACCGTCTGTCTCAGACCGTCTGTCTCAGACCGTCTGTCTCAGACCGTCTGTCTCAGACCGTCTGTCTCAGACCGTCTGTCTCAGACCGTCTGTCTCAGACCGTCTGTCTCAGACCGTCTGTCTCAGACCGTCTGTCTGAGACCGTCTGTCTCAGACCGTCTGTTGCATACCGTCTGTCTCACACCGTCTGTCTCAGACCGTCTATCTTAAACCGTCTGTCTCAGGCCGTCCGTTTCATTCCGTCGGTCTCAGAACGTCTGTCTCAGACCGTCTGTCTCAGACCGTCTGTCTCAGACCGTCTGTCTCAGACCGTCTGTCTCAGACCATCTGTCTCAGACCGTCTGTCTCAGACCGTCTGTCTCAGACCGTCTGTCTCAGACCGTCTATCTCGTCCCGTCTGTCTCAGACCGTCTGTCTCAGAACGTCTGTCTCACACCGTCTGTCTCAGACCGTCTGCCTCAGACCATCTGTCTCAGACCGTCTGTCTCAGACCGTCTGTCTCAGACCGTCTATCTCGTCCCGTCTGTCTCAGACCGTCTGTTTCAGAACGTCTATCTCGTCCCGTCGGTCTCAGACCGTCTGTCTCAGAACGTCTATCTCGTCCCGTCGGTCTCAGACCGTCTGTCTCAGACCGTCTTTCTCAGACCGTCTGTCTCAGACCAGCTATCTCAGACCGTCTGTCTCAGACCGTCTGTCTCAGACCGTCTGTCTCAGACCGTCTGTCTCACACCGTCTGCCTCAGACCGTCTGTCTCTGACCGTCTGTTTCATACCGTCTGTCTCACACCGTCTGTCTCAGACCGTCTGCCTCAGACCGTCTGTCTCAGACCGTCTGTCTCAGGCCGTCTGCCTCAGACCGTCTGTCTCAGACCGTCTGTCTCAGACCGTCTGTCTCAGACCGTCAGTCTCAGACCGTCTGTCTCAGACCGTCTGTCTCAGAGCGTCTGTCTCAGACCGTCTGTCTCAGACCGTCTGTCTCAGACCAGCTGTCTCAGACCGTCTGTCTCAGACCGTCTGTTGCATACCGTCTGTCTCACACCGTCTGTCTCAGACCGTCTATCTTAGACCGTCTGTCTCAGGCCGTCCGTTTCATTCCGTCGGTCTCAGACCGTCTGTCTCAGACCGTCTGTCTCAGGCCGTCTGTCTCAGACCGTCTGTCTCAGACCGTGTGTCTCAGACCGTCTGTCTCAGGCCGTCTGCATCAGACCGTCTGTCTCAGACCGTCTATCTCGTCCGGTCTGTCTCAGACGGTCTGTCTCAGAATGTCTGTCACAGACTATCTGTCTCAGACCGTCTGTCTCAGACCGTCTGTCTGAGACCGTCTGTCTCAGACCGTCTGTCTCAGACCGTCTGTCTCACACCGTCTGTCTCAGACCGTCTGTCTCAGACCGTCTGTCTCAGACCGTCTGTCTCAGACCGTCTGTCTCAGACCGTCTGTCTCAGAACGTCAATCTCGTCCCGTCGGTCTCAGACCGTCTGCCTCGGACCGTCTGTTTCATACCGTATGTCTCAGACCGTCTGTCTCAGACCAGCTGTCTCAGACCGTCTGTCTCGGACCGTCTGTCTCATACCGTCTGTCTCAGACCGTCTATCTCGTCCCGTCGGTCTTAGACCGTCTGTCTCGGACCGTCTGTCACGGACCGTCTGTCTCGGACCGTCTGTCTCAGAACTTCCGTCTCAGACCGTCTGCTTCAGACGGTCTGTCTCAGAACGTCTGTCACAGACTGTCTGTCTCAGACCGTCTGTCTCAGACCGTCTGTCTCAGACCGTCTGTCTGAGACCGTCTGTCTCACACCGGCTGTCTCACACCGTCGGTCTCAGACCGTCTGTCTCAGAACGTCTATCTCGTCCCGTCGGTCTCAGACCGTCTGCCTCAGACCGTCTGTCTCAGACCGTCTGTCTCAGACCGTCTGTCTCAGACCGTCTGTCTCAGACCGTCTGTCTCAGACCGTCTGTCTCAGACCGTCTGTCTCAGACCGTCTGTCTCAGACCGTCTGTCTCAGACCGTCTGTCTGAGACCGTCTGTCTGAGACCGTCTGTCTCAGACCGTCTGTCTGAGACCGTCTGTCTCAGACCGTCTGTCTCACACCGTCTGTCTCAGACTGTCTGTCTCAGACCGTCTGTCTCAGACCGTCTGTCTCAGACCGTCTGTCTCAGACCGTCTGTCTCAGACCGTCTGTCTCAGACCGTCTTTCTCAGACCGTCTGTCTCAGACCGTCTGTCTCAGACCGTCTGTCTCAGACCGTCTGTCTCAGACCGTCTGTCTCAGACCGTCTGTCTCAGACCGTCTGTCTCAGACCGTCTGTCTCAGACCGTCTGTCTCAGACCGTCTGTTGCATACCGTCTGTCTCACACCGTCTGTCTCAGACCGTCTATCTTAAACCGTCTGTCTCAGGCCGTCCGTTTCATTCCGTCGGTCTCAGAACGTCTGTCTCAGACCGTCTGTCTCAGACCGTCTGTCTCAGACCGTCTGTCTCAGACCGTCTGTCTCAGACCGTCTGTCTCAGACCGTCTGTCTCAGACCGTCTGTCTCAGACCGTCTATCTCGTCCCGTCTGTCTCAGACCGTCTGTCTCAGAACGTCTGTCTCACACCGTCTGTCTCAGACCGTCTGCCTCAGACCATCTGTCTCAGACCGTCTGTCTCAGACCGTCTGTCTCAGACCGTCTATCTCGTCCCGTCTGTCTCAGACCGTCTGTCTCAGAACGTCTATCTCGTCCCGTCGGTCTCAGACCGTCTGTCTCAGACCGTCTTTCTCAGACCGTCTGTCTCAGACCAGCTATCTCAGACCGTCTGTCTCAGACCGTCTGTCTCACACCGTCTGCCTCAGACCGTCTGTCTCTGACCGTCTGTTTCATACCGTCTGTCTCACACCGTCTGTCTCAGACCGTCTGCCTCAGACCGTCTGTCTCAGACCGTCTGTCTCAGACCGTCTGTCTCAGAGCGTCTGTCTCAGACCGTCTGTCTCAGACCGTCTGTCTCAGACCAGCTGTCTCAGACCGTCTGTCTCAGACCGTCTGTCTCAGACCGTCTGTCTCAGACCGTCTGTCTCAGACCGTCTGTCTCAGACCGTCTGTCTGAGACCGTCTGTCTCAGACCGTCTGTCTGAGACCGTCTGTCTCAGACCGTCTGTCTCACACCGTCTGTCTCAGACCGTCTGTCTCAGACCGTCTGTCTCAGACCGTCTGTCTCAGACCGTCTGTCTCAGACCGTCTGTCTCAGACCGTCTGTCTCAGACCGTCTGTCTCAGACCGTCTATCTCAGACCGTCTGTCTCAGACCGTCTGTCTCAGACCGTCTGTCTCAGAACGTCAATCTCGTCCCGTCGGTCTCAGACCGTCTGCCTCGGACCGTCTGTTTCATACCGTATGTCTCAGACCGTCTGTCTCAGACCAGCTGTCTCAGACCGTCTGTCTCGGACCGTCTGTCTCATACCGTCTGTCTCTGACCGTCTATCTCGTCCCGTCGGTCTTAGACCGTCTGTCTCGGACCGTCTGTCACGGACCGTCTGTCTCGGACCGTCTGTCTCAGAACTTCCGTCTCAGACCGTCTGCTTCAGACGGTCTGTCTCAGAACGTCTGTCACAGACTGTCTGTCTCAGACCGTCTGTCTCAGACCGTCTGTCTCAGACCGTCTGTCTGAGACCGTCTGTCTCACACCGGCTGTCTCACACCGTCGGTCTCAGACCGTCTGTCTCAGAACGTCTATCTCGTCCCGTCGGTCTCAGACCGTCTGCCTCAGACCGTCTGTCTCAGACCGTCTGTCTCAGACCGTCTGTCTCAGACCGTCTGTCTCAGACCGTCTGTCTCAGACCGTCTGTCTCAGACCGTCTGTCTCAGACCGTCTGTCTCAGACCGTCTGTCTCAGACCGTCTGTCTGAGACCGTCTGTCTGAGACCGTCTGTCTCAGACCGTCTGTCTGAGACCGTCTGTCTCAGACCGTCTGTCTCACACCGTCTGTCTCAGACTGTCTGTCTCAGACCGTCTGTCTCAGACCGTCTGTCTCAGACCGTCTGTCTCAGACCGTCTGTCTCAGACCGTCTGTCTCAGACCGTCTTTCTCAGACCGTCTGTCTCAGACCGTCTGTCTCAGACCGTCTGTCTCAGACCGTCTGTCTCAGACCGTCTGTCTCAGACCGTCTGTCTCAGACCGTCTGTCTCAGACCGTCTGTTGCATACCGTCTGTCTCACACCGTCTGTCTCAGACCGTCTATCTTAAACCGTCTGTCTCAGGCCGTCCGTTTCATTCCGTCGGTCTCAGAACGTCTGTCTCAGACCGTCTGTCTCAGACCGTCTGTCTCAGACCGTCTGTCTCAGACCGTCTGTCTCAGACCGTCTGTCTCAGACCGTCTGTCTCAGACCGTCTGTCTCAGACCGTCTATCTCGTCCCGTCTGTCTCAGACCGTCTGTCTCAGAACGTCTGTCTCACACCGTCTGTCTCAGACCGTCTGCCTCAGACCATCTGTCTCAGACCGTCTGTCTCAGACCGTCTGTCTCAGACCGTCTATCTCGTCCCGTCTGTCTCAGACCGTCTGTCTCAGAACGTCTATCTCGTCCCGTCGGTCTCAGACCGTCTGTCTCAGACCGTCTTTCTCAGACCGTCTGTCTCAGACCAGCTATCTCAGACCGTCTGTCTCAGACCGTCTGTCTCAGACCGTCTGTCTCACACCGTCTGCCTCAGACCGTCTGTCTCTGACCGTCTGTTTCATACCGTCTGTCTCACACCGTCTGTCTCAGACCGTCTGCCTCAGACCGTCTGTCTCAGACCGTCTGTCTCAGACCGTCTGTCTCAGAGCGTCTGTCTCAGACCGTCTGTCTCAGACCGTCTGTCTCAGACCAGCTGTCTCAGACCGTCTGTCTCAGACCGTCTGTCTCAGACCGTCTGTCTCAGACCGTCTGTCTCAGACCGTCTGTCTCAGACCGTCTGTCTGAGACCGTCTGTCTCAGACCGTCTGTCTGAGACCGTCTGTCTCAGACCGTCTGTCTCACACCGTCTGTCTCAGACCGTCTGTCTCAGACCGTCTGTCTCAGACCGTCTGTCTCAGACCGTCTGTCTCAGACCGTCTGTCTCAGACCGTCTGTCTCAGACCGTCTGTTGCATACCGTCTGTCTCACACCGTCTGTCTCAGACCGTCTATCTTAAACCGTCTGTCTCAGGCCGTCCGTTTCATTCCGTCGGTCTCAGACCGTCTGTCTCAGACCGTCTGTCTCAGGCCGTCTGTCTCAGACCGTCTGTCTCAGACCGTGTGTCTCAGACCGTCTGTCTCAGGCCGTCTATCTCGTCCCGTCTGTCTCAGACCGTCCGTTGCATACCGTCTGTCTCACACCGTCTGTCTCAGACCGTCTATCTTAAACCGTCTGTCTCAGGCCGTCCGTTTCATTCCGTCGGTCTCAGACCGTCTGTCTCAGACCGTCTGTCTCAGACCGTCTGTCTGAGACCGTCTGTCTCAGACCGTCTGTCTCAGACCGTCTGTCTCAGACCGTCTGTCACAGACTGTCTGTCTCAGACCGTCTGTCTCAGACCGTCCGTTGCATACCGTCTGTCTCACACCGTCTGTCTCAGACCGTCTATCTTAAACCGTCTGTCTCAGGCCGTCCGTTTCATTCCGTCGGTCTCAGACCGTCTGTCTCAGACCGTCTGTCTCAGACCGTCTGTCTGAGACCGTCTGTCTCAGACCGTCTGTCTCACACCGTCTGTCTCAGACCGTCTGTCTCAGACCGTCTGTCTCAGACCGTCTGTCTCAGACCGTCTGTCTCAGACCGTCTGTCTCAGACCGTCTGTCTCAGACCGTCTGTCTCAGACCGTCTGTCTCAGACCGTCTGTCTCAGACCGTCTGTCTCACACCGTCTGTCTCAGACCGTCTATCTTAAACCGTCTGTCTCAGGCCGTCCGTTTCATTCCGTCTGTCTCAGAACGTCTGTCTCAGACCGTCTGTCTCAGACCGTCTGTCTCAGACCGTCTTTCTCAGACCGTCTGTCTCAGACCAGCTATCTCAGACCGTCTGTCTCAGACCGTCTGTCTCAGACCGTCTGTCTCACACCGTCTGCCTCAGACCGTCTGTCTCTGACCGTCTGTTTCATACCGTCTGTCTCACACCGTCTGTCTCAGACAGTCTGCCTCAGACCGTCTGTCTCAGACCGTCTGTCTCAGGCCGTCTGCCTCAGACCGTCTGTCTCAGACCGTCTGTCTCAGACCGTCTGTCTCAGACCGTCTGTCTCAGACCGTCAGTCTCAGACCGTCTGTCTCAGACCGTCTGTCTCAGAGCGTCTGTCTCAAACCGTCTGTCTCAGACCGTCTGTCTCAGACCAGCTGTCTCAGACCGTCTGTCTCAGACCGTCTGTTGCATACCGTCTGTCTCACACCGTCTGTCTCAGACCGTCTATCTTAGACCGTCTGTCTCAGGCCGTCCGTTTCATTCCGTCGGTCTCAGACCGTCTGTCTCAGACCGTCTGTCTCAGGCCGTCTGTCTCAGACCGTCTGTCTCAGACCGTGTGTCTCAGACCGTCTGTCTCAGGCCGTCTGCATCAGACCGTCTGTCTCAGACCGTCTATCTCGTCCCGTCTGTCTCAGACGGTCTGTCTCAGAATGTCTGTCACAGACTGTCTGTCTCAGACCGTCTGTCTCAGACCGTCTGTCTGAGACCGTCTGTCTCAGACCGTCTGTCTCAGACCGTCTGTCTCAGACCGTCTGTCTCACACCGTCTGTCTCAGACCGTCTGTCTCAGACCGTCTGTCTCAGACCGTCTGTCTCAGACCGTCTGTCTCAGACCGTCTGTCTCAGACCGTCTGTCTCAGAACGTCTGTCTCAGACCGTCTGTCTCAGACCGTCTGTCTCAGAACGTCTATCTCGTCCCGTCGGTCTCAGACCGTCTGCCTCAGACCGTCTGTTTCATACCGTATGTCTCAGACCGTCGGTCTCAGACCGTCTGTCTCAGAACGTCTATCTCGTCCCGTCGGTCTCAGACCGTCTGTCTCAGAACGTCTATCTCGTCCCGTCGGTCTCAGACCGTCTGTCTCAGAACGTCTATCTCGTCCCGTCGGTCTCAGACCGTCTGTCTCAGACCGTCAGTCTCAGACCGTCTGTCTCAGAGCGTCTGTCTCAGACCGTCTGTCTCAGACCGTCTGTCTCAGACCAGCTGTCTCAGACCGTCTGTCTCAGACCGTCTGTTGCATACCGTCTGTCTCACACCGTCTGTCTCAGACCTTCTATCTTAAACCGTCTGTCTCAGGCCGTCCGTTTCATTCCGTCGGTCTCAGACCGTCTGTCTCAGACCGTCTGTCTCAGACCGTCTGTCTCAGACCGTCTGTCTCAGACCGTCTGTCTCATACCGTCTGTCTCAGACCGTCTGTCTCACACCGTCTGTCTCAGACCGTCTGTCTCAGACCGTCTGTCTCAGACCGTCTGTCTCAGACCGTGTGTCTCAGACCGTCTGTCTCAGGCCGTCTGCCTCAGACCGTCTGTCTCAGACCAGCTGTCTCAGACCGTCTGTCTCAGACCGTCTGTCTCAGACCGTCTGTCTCAGACCGTCTGTCTCAGACCGTCTGTCTGAGACCGTCTGTCTCAGACCGTCTGTCTCAGACCAGCTGTCTCAGACCGTCTGTCTCAGACCGTCTGTCTCAGACCGTCTGTCTCAGACCGTCTGTCTCAGACCGTCTGTCTCAGACCGTCTGTCTCAGACCGTCTGTCTGAGACCGTCTGTCTGAGACCGTCTGTCTCAGACCGTCTGTCTCAGACCGTCTGTCTCAGACTGTCTGTCTCAGACCGTCTGTCTCAGACCGTCTGTCTCAGACCGTCTGTCTCAGACCGTCTGTATCAGACCGTCTGTCTCAGACCGTCTGTCTCAGACCGTCTGTCTCAGACCGTCTGTCTCAGACCGTCTGTCTCAGACCGTCTGTCTCAGACCGTCTGTCTCAGACCGTCTGTCTCAGACCGTCTGTCTCAGACCGTCTGTCTCAGACCGTCTGTTGCATACCGTCTGTCTCACACCGTCTGTCTCAGGCCGTCTATCTTAAACCGTCTGTCTCAGGCCGTCCGTTTCATTCCGTCGGTCTCAGAACGTCTGTCTCAGACCGTCTGTCTCAGACCGTCTGTCTCAGACCGTCTGTCTCAGACCGTCTTTCTCAGACCGTCTGTCTCAGACCAGCTATCTCAGACCGTCTGTCTCAGACCGTCTGTCTCAGACCGTCTGTCTCACACCGTCTGCCTCAGACCGTCTGTCTCTGACCGTCTGTTTCATACCGTCTGTCTCACACCGTCTGTCTCAGACCGTCTGCCTCAGACCGTCTGTCTCAGACCGTCTGTCTCAGGCCGTCTGCCTCAGACCGTCTGTCTCAGACCGTCTGTCTCAGACCGTCTGTCTCAGACCGTCTGTCTCAGACCGTCAGTCTCAGACCGTCTGTCTCAGACCGTCTGTCTCAGAGCGTCTGTCTCAAACCGTCTGTCTCAGACCGTCTGTCTCAGACCAGCTGTCTCAGACCGTCTGTCTCAGACCGTCTGTTGCATACCGTCTGTCTCACACCGTCTGTCTCAGACCGTCTATCTTAGACCGTCTGTCTCAGGCCGTCCGTTTCATTCCGTCGGTCTCAGACCGTCTGTCTCAGACCGTCTGTCTCAGACCGTCTGTCTGAGACCGTCTGTCTCAGACCGTCTGTCTCAGACCGTCTGTCTCACACCGTCTGTCTCAGACCGTCTGTCTCAGACCGTCTGTCTCAGACCGTCTGTCTCAGACCGTCTGTCTCAGACCGTCTGTCTCAGAACGTCTGTCTCAGACCGTCTGTCTCAGACCGTCTGTCTCAGAACGTCTATCTCGTCCCGTCGGTCTCAGACCGTCTGCCTCAGACCGTCTGTTTCATACCGTATGTCTCAGACCGTCTGTCTCAGACCAGCTGTCTCAGACCGTCTGTCTCGGACCGTCTGTCTCATACCGTCTGTCTCAGACCGTCTATCTCGTCCCGTCGGTCTTAGACCGTCTGTCTCGGACCGTCTGTCTCGGACCGTCTGTCTCGGACCGTCTGTCTCAGAACTTCCGTCTCAGACCGTCTGCTTCAGACGGTCTGTCTCAGAACGTCTGTCACAGACTGTCTGTCTCAGACCGTCTGTCTCCGACCGTCTGTCTCAGACCGTCTGCCTGAGACCGTCTGTCTCACACCGGCTGTCTCACACCGTCGGTCTCAGACCGTCTGTCTCAGAACGTCTATCTCGTCCCGTCGGTCTCAGACCGTCTGTCTCAGAACGTCTATCTCGTCCCGTCGGTCTCAGACCGTCTGTCTCAGAACGTCTATCTCGTCCCGTCGGTCTCAGACCGTCTGTCTCAGACCGTCTGTCTCAGACCGTCAGTCTCAGACCGTCTGTCTCAGAGCGTCTGTCTCAGACCGTCTGTCTCAGACCGTCTGTCTCAGACCAGCTGTCTCAGACCGTCTGTCTCAGACCGTCTGTTGCATACCGTCTGTCTCACACCGTCTGTCTCAGACCGTCTATCTTAAACCGTCTGTCTCAGGCCGTCCGTTTCATTCCGTCGGTCTCAGACCGTCTGTCTCAGACCGTCTGTCTCATACCGTCTGTCTCAGACCGTCTGTCTCACACCGTCTGTCTCAGACCGTCTGTCTCAGACCGTCTGTCTCAGACCGTGTGTCTCAGACCGTCTGTCTCAGGCCGTCTGCCTCAGACCGTCTGTCTCAGACCGTCTATCTCGTCCCGTCTGTCTCAGACCGTCTGTCTCAGACCGTCTATCTCGTCCCGTCTGTCTCAGATCGTCTGTCTCAGAACGTCTATCTCGTCCCGTCGGTCTCAGACCGTCTGTCTCAGAACGTCTATCTCGTCCCGTCGGTCTCAGATCGTCTGTCTCAGAACGTCTATCTCGTCCCGTCGGTCTCAGACCGTCTGTCTCAGACCGTCTGTCTCAGACCGTCAGTCTCAGACCGTCTGTCTCAGAGCGTCTGTCTCAGACCGTCTGTCTCAGACCGTCTGTCTCAGACCAGCTGTCTCAGACCGTCTGTCTCAGACCGTCTGTTGCATACCGTCTGTCTCACACCGTCTGTCTCAGACCGTCTATCTTAAACCGTCTGTCTCAGGCCGTCCGTTTCATTCCGTCGGTCTCAGACCGTCTGTCTCAGACCGTCTGTCTCATACCGTCTGTCTCAGACCGTCTGTCTCACACCGTCTGTCTCAGACCGTCTGTCTCAGACCGTCTGTCTCAGACCGTGTGTCTCAGACCGTCTGTCTCAGGCCGTCTGCCTCAGACCGTCTGTCTCAGACCGTCTATCTCGTCCCGTCTGTCTCAGACCGTCTGTCTCAGACCGTCTATCTCGTCCCGTCTGTCTCAGATCGTCTGTCTCAGAACGTCTATCTCGTCCCGTCGGTCTCAGACCGTCTGTCTCAGAACGTCTATCTCGTCCCGTCGGTCTCAGATCGTCTGTCTCAGACCGTCTGTCTCAGACCAGCTATCTCAGACCGTCTGTCTCAGACCGTCTGTCTCAGACCGTCTGTCTCAGACCGTCTGTCTCAGACCGTCTGTCTCAGACCGTCTGTCTCAGACCGTCTGTCTCAGACCGTCTGTTTCATACCGTCTGTCTCACACCGTCTGTCTCAGACCGTCTGTCTTAGACCGTCTGTCTCACACCGTCTGTCTCAGACCGTCTGTCTCAGACCGTCTGTCTCAGACCGTCTGTCTCAGACCGTCTGTCTCAGAACGTCTATCACGTCCCGTCGGTCTCAGACCGTCTGTCTCAGACCAGCTGTCTCAGACTGTCTGTCTCTGACCGTCTGTTGCATACCGTCTGTCTCACACCGTCTGTCTCAGACCGTCTGTCTCAGACCGTCTGTCTCAGACCGTCTGTCTCAGACCGTCTGTCTCAGACCGTCTGTCTCAGACCGTCTGTCTCAGACCGTCTGTCTGAGACCGTCTGTCTCAGACCGTCTGTCTCACACCGTCTGTCTCAGACCGTCTGTCTGAGACCGTCTGTCTCAGACCGTCTGTCTCACACCGTCTGTCTCAGACCGTCTGTCTCAGACCGTCTGTCTCAGACCGTCTGTCTCAGACCGTCTGTCTCAGACCGTCTGTCTCAGACCGTCTGTCTCAGACCGTCTGTCTCAGACCAGCTGTCTGAGACCGTCTGTCTCGGACCGTCTGTCTCAGACCGTCTGTATCAGACCGTCTGTTTCATACCGTCTGTCTCACACCGTCTGTCTCAGACCGTCTGTCTTAGACCGTCTGTCTCAGACCGTCTGTCTCAGACCGTCTGCCTCTGACCGTCTGTCTCAGACCGTCTATCACGTTCCGTCTGTCTCAGACCGTCTGTCTCAGAACGTCTATCTCGTCCCGTCGGTCTCAGACCGTCTGTCTCAGAACGTCTATCTCGTCCCGTCGGTCTCAGACCGTCTGTCTCAGACCGTCTGTGTCAGACCAGCTATCTCAGACCGTCTGTCTCAGACCGTCTGTCTCAGACCGTCTGTCTCAGACCGTCTGTCTCAGACCGTCTGTCTTAGACCGTCTGTCTCATACCGTCTGTCTCAGACCGTCTGTCTCAGACCGTCTGTCTCAGACCGTCTGTCTCAGACCGTCTGTCTCAGACCGTCTGTCTTAGGCCGTCTATCTCGTCCCGTCGGCCTCAGACCGTCTGTCTCAGAACGTCTGCCTCAGACCGTCTGTCTCAGACCGTCTATCTCGTCCCGTCTGTCTCAGACCGTCTGTCTCAGAACGTCTATCTCGTCCCGTCGGTCTTAGACCGTCTGTCTCAGACCGTCTGTCTCAGACCGTCTGTTGCATACCGTCTGTCTCACACCGTCTGTCTCAGACCGTCTATCTTAAACCGTCTGTCTCAGACCGTCTGTCTCAGACTGTCTGTCTCTGACCGTCTGTTGCATACCGTCTGTCTCACACCGTCTGTCTCAGACCGTCTGTCTCAGACCGTCTGTCTCAGACCGTCTGTCTCAGACCGTCTGTCTCAGACCGTCTGTCTCAGACCGTCTGTCTCAGACCGTCTGTCTCAGACCGTCTGTCTCAGACCGTCTGTCTCAGACCGTCTGTCTCAGACCGTCTGTCTCAGACCGTCTGTCTCAGACCGTCCGTTGCATACCGTCTGTCTCACACCGTCTGTCTCAGACCGTCTATCTTAAACCGTCTGTCTCAGGCCGTCCGTTTCATTCCGTCGGTCTCAGACCGTCTGTCTCAGACCGTCTGTCTCAGACCGTCTGTCTCAGACCGTCTGTCTCAGACCGTCTGTCTCAGACCGTCTGTCTCAGACCGTCTATCTCGTCCCGTCTGTCTCAGACCGTCTGTCTCAGAACGTCTGTCTCACACCGTCTGTCTCAGACCGTCTGCCTCAGACCATCTGTCTCAGACCGTCTGCCTCAGACCGTCTGTCTCAGACCGTCTGTCTCAGGCCGTCTGCCTCAGACCGTCTGTCTCAGACCGTCTGTCTCAGACCGTCTGTCTCAGACCGTCAGTCTCAGACCGTCTGTCTCAGACCGTCTGTCTCAGAGCGTCTGTCTCAAACCGTCTGTCTCAGACCGTCTGTCTCAGACCAGCTGTCTCAGACCGTCTGTCTCAGACCGTCTGTTGCATACCGTCTGTCTCACACCGTCTGTCTCAGACCGTCTATCTTAGACCGTCTGTCTCAGGCCGTCCGTTTCCTTCCGTCGGTCTCAGACCGTCTGTCTCAGACCGTCTGTCTCAGGCCGTCTGTCTCAGACCGTCTGTCTCAGACCGTGTGTCTCAGACCGTCTGTCTCAGGCCGTCTGCATCAGACCGTCTGTCTCAGACCGTCTATCTCGTCCCGTCTGTCTCAGACGGTCTGTCTCAGAATGTCTGTCACAGACTGTCTGTCTCAGACCGTCTGTCTCAGACCGTCTGTCTGAGACCGTCTGTCTCAGAACGTCTATCTCGTCCCGTCGGTCTCAGACCGTCTGTTTCATACCGTATGTCTCAGACCGTCTGTCTCAGACCAGCTGTCTCAGACCGTCTGTCTCGGACCGTCTGTCTCATACCGTCTGTCTCAGACCGTCTATCTCGTCCCGTCGGTCTTAGACCGTCTGTCTCGGACCGTCTGTCTCGGACCGTCTGTCTCGGACCGTCTGTCTCAGAACTTCCGTCTCAGACCGTCTGCTTCAGACGGTCTGTCTCAGAACGTCTGTCACAGACTGTCTGTCTCAGACCGTCTGTCTCAGACCGTCTGTCTCAGACCGTCTGTCTGAGACCGTCTGTCTCACACCGGCTGTCTCACACCGTCGGTCTCAGACCGTCTGTCTCAGAACGTCTATCTCGTCCCGTCGGTCTCAGACCGTCTGTCTCAGAACGTCTATCTCGTCCCGTCGGTCTCAGACCGTCTGTCTCAGAACGTCTATCTCGTCCCGTCGGTCTCAGACCGTCTGTCTCAGACCGTCTGTCTCAGACCGTCTGTCTCAGACCGTCTGTCTCAGACCGTCTGTCTCAGACCAGCTGTCTCAGACCGTCTGTCTCAGACCGTCTGTTGCATACCGTCTGTCTCACACCGTCTGTCTCAGACCGTCTATCTTAAACCGTCTGTCTCAGGCCGTCCGTTTCATTCCGTCGGTCTCAGACCGTCTGTCTCAGACCGTCTGTCTCAGACCGTCTGCCTCAGACCGTCTGTCTCAGACCGTCTATCTCGTCCCGTCTGTCTCAGACCGTCTGTCTCAGACCGTCTATCTTGTCCCGTCTGTCTCAGATCGTCTGTCTCAGAACGTCTATCTCGTCCCGTCGGTCTCAGACCGTCTGTCTCAGAACGTCTATCTCGTCCCGTCGGTCTCAGATCGTCTGTCTCAGACCGTCTGTCTCAGACCGTCTGTCTCAGACCAGCTATCTCAGACCGTCTGTCTCAGACCGTCTGTCTCAGACCGTGTGTCTCAGACCGTCTGTCTCAGACCGTCTGTCTCAGACCGTCTGTCTGAGACCGTCTGTCTCAGACCGTCTGTCTCACACCGTCTGTCTCAGACCGTCTGTCTCAGACCAGCTATCTCAGACCGTCTGTCTCAGACCGTCTGTCTCAGACCGTCTGTCTCAGACCGTCTGTCTCAGACCGTCTGTCTCAGACCGTCTGTTTCATACCGTCTGTCACACACCGTCTGTCTCAGACCGTCTGTCTTAGACCGTCTGTCTCACACCGTCTGTCTCAGACCGTCTGTCTCAGACCGTCTGTCTCAGACCGTCTGTCTCAGACCGTCTGTCTCAGAACGTCTGTCTCAGACCGTCTGTGTCAGACCAGCTATCTCAGACCGTCTGTCTCAGACCGTCTGTCTCAGACCGTCTGTCTCAGGCCGTCTGTCTCAGACCGTCTGTCTCAGACCGTGTGTCTCAGACCGTCTGTCTCAGGCCGTCTGCATCAGACCGTCTGTCTCAGACCGTCTATCTCGTCCCGTCTGTCTCAGACGGTCTGTCTCAGAATGTCTGTCACAGACTGTCTGTCTCAGACCGTCTGTCTCAGACCGTCTGTCTGAGACCGTCTGTCTCAGAACGTCTATCTCGTCCCGTCGGTCTCAGACCGTCTGCCTCAGACCGTCTGTTTCATACCGTATGTCTCAGACCGTCTGTCTCAGACCAGCTGTCTCAGACCGTCTGTCTCGGACCGTCTGTCTCATACCGTCTGTCTCAGACCGTCTATCTCGTCCCGTCGGTCTTAGACCGTCTGTCTCGGACCGTCTGTCTCGGACCGTCTGTCTCGGACCGTCTGTCTCAGAACTTCCGTCTCAGACCGTCTGCTTCAGACGGTCTGTCTCAGAACGTCTGTCACAGACTGTCTGTCTCAGACCGTCTGTCTCAGACCGTCTGTCTCAGACCGTCTGTCTGAGACCGTCTGTCTCACACCGGCTGTCTCACACCGTCGGTCTCAGACCGTCTGTCTCAGAACGTCTATCTCGTCCCGTCGGTCTCAGACCGTCTGTCTCAGAACGTCTATCTCGTCCCGTCGGTCTCAGACCGTCTGTCTCAGAACGTCTATCTCGTCCCGTCGGTCTCAGACCGTCTGTCTCAGACCGTCTGTCTCAGACCGTCAGTCTCAGACCGTCTGTCTCAGAGCGTCTGTCTCAGACCGTCTGTCTCAGACCGTCTGTCTCAGACCAGCTGTCTCAGACCGTCTGTCTCAGAGCGTCTGTTGCATACCGTCTGTCTCACACCGTCTGTCTCAGACCGTCTATCTCGTCCCGTCGGTCTCAGACCGTCTGCCTCAGACCGTCTGTTTCATACCGTATGTCTCAGACCGTCTGTCTCAGACCAGCTGTCTCAGACCGTCTGTCTCGGACCGTCTGTCTCATACCGTCTGTCTCAGACCGTCTATCTCGTCCCGTCGGTCTTAGACCGTCTGTCTCGGACCGTCTGTCTCGGACCGTCTGTCTCGGACCGTCTGTCTCAGAACTTCCGTCTCAGACCGTCTGCTTCAGACGGTCTGTCTCAGAACGTCTGTCACAGACTGTCTGTCTCAGACCGTCTGTCTCCGACCGTCTGTCTCAGACCGTCTGCCTGAGACCGTCTGTCTCACACCGGCTGTCTCACACCGTCGGTCTCAGACCGTCTGTCTCAGAACGTCTATCTCGTCCCGTCGGTCTCAGACCGTCTGTCTCAGAACGTCTATCTCGTCCCGTCGGTCTCAGACCGTCTGTCTCAGAACGTCTATCTCGTCCCGTCGGTCTCAGACCGTCTGTCTCAGACCGTCTGTCTCAGACCGTCAGTCTCAGACCGTCTGTCTCAGAGCGTCTGTCTCAGACCGTCTGTCTCAGACCGTCTGTCTCAGACCAGCTGTCTCAGACCGTCTGTCTCAGACCGTCTGTTGCATACCGTCTGTCTCACACCGTCTGTCTCAGACCGTCTATCTTAAACCGTCTGTCTCAGGCCGTCCGTTTCATTCCGTCGGTCTCAGACCGTCTGTCTCAGACCGTCTGTCTCAGAACGTCTATCTCGTCCCGTCGGTCTCAGACCGTCTGTCTCAGAACGTCTATCTCGTCCCGTCGGTCTCAGACCGTCTGTCTCAGACCGTCTGTCTCAGACCGTCTGTCTCAGACCGTCTGTCTCAGACCAGCTGTCTCAGACCGTCTGTCTCAGACCGTCTGTTGCATACCGTCTGTCTCACACCGTCTGTCTCAGACCGTCTATCTTAAACCGTCTGTCTCAGGCCGTCCGTTTCATTCCGTCTGTCTCAGACCGTCTGTCTCAGACCGTCTGTCTCAGACCGTCTGTCTCAGAACGTCTGTCTCAGACCGTCTGTGTCAGACCAGCTATCTCAGACCGTCTGTCTCAGACCGTCTGTCTCAGACCGTCTGTCTCAGGCCGTCTGTCTCAGACCGTCTGTCTCAGACCGTGTGTCTCAGACCGTCTGTCTCAGGCCGTCTGCATCAGACCGTCTGTCTCAGACCGTCTATCTCGTCCCGTCTGTCTCAGACGGTCTGTCTCAGAATGTCTGTCACAGACTGTCTGTCTCAGACCGTCTGTCTCAGACCGTCTGTCTGAGACCGTCTGTCTCAGAACGTCTATCTCGTCCCGTCGGTCTCAGACCGTCTGCCTCAGACCGTCTGTTTCATACCGTATGTCTCAGACCGTCTGTCTCAGACCAGCTGTCTCAGACCGTCTGTCTCGGACCGTCTGTCTCATACCGTCTGTCTCAGACCGTCTATCTCGTCCCGTCGGTCTTAGACCGTCTGTCTCGGACCGTCTGTCTCGGACCGTCTGTCTCGGACCGTCTGTCTCAGAACTTCCGTCTCAGACCGTCTGCTTCAGACGGTCTGTCTCAGAACGTCTGTCACAGACTGTCTGTCTCAGACCGTCTGTCTCAGACCGTCTGTCTCAGACCGTCTGTCTGAGACCGTCTGTCTCACACCGGCTGTCTCACACCGTCGGTCTCAGACCGTCTGTCTCAGAACGTCTATCTCGTCCCGTCGGTCTCAGACCGTCTGTCTCAGAACGTCTATCTCGTCCCGTCGGTCTCAGACCGTCTGTCTCAGAACGTCTATCTCGTCCCGTCGGTCTCAGACCGTCTGTCTCAGACCGTCTGTCTCAGACCGTCAGTCTCAGACCGTCTGTCTCAGAGCGTCTGTCTCAGACCGTCTGTCTCAGACCGTCTGTCTCAGACCAGCTGTCTCAGACCGTCTGTCTCAGACCGTCTGTTGCATACCGTCTGTCTCACACCGTCTGTCTCAGACCGTCTATCTTAAACCGTCTGTCTCAGGCCGTCCGTTTCATTCCGTCGGTCTCAGACCGTCTGTCTCAGACCGTCTGTCTCAGACCGTCTGCCTCAGACCGTCTGTCTCAGACCGTCTATCTCGTCCCGTCTGTCTCAGACCGTCTGTCTCAGACCGTCTGTCTCAGACCGTCTATCTTGTCCCGTCTGTCTCAGATCGTCTGTCTCAGAACGTCTATCTCGTCCCGTCGGTCTCAGACCGTCTGTCTCAGAACGTCTATCTCGTCCCGTCGGTCTCAGATCGTCTGTCTCAGACCGTCTGTCTCAGACCGTCTGTCTCAGACCAGCTATCTCAGACCGTCTGTCTCAGACCGTCTGTCTCAAACCGTGTGTCTCAGACCGTCTGTCTCAGACCGTCTGTCTCAGACCGTCTGTCTGAGACCGTCTGTCTCAGACCGTCTGTCTCACACCGTCTGTCTCAGACCGTCTGTCTCAGACCAGCTATCTCAGACCGTCTGTCTCAGACCGTCTGTCTCAGACCGTCTGTCTCAGACCGTCTGTCTCAGACCGTCTGTCTCAGACCGTCTGTTTCATACCGTCTGTCACACACCGTCTGTCTCAGACCGTCTGTCTTAGACCGTCTGTCTCACACCGTCTGTCTCAGACCGTCTGTCTCAGACCGTCTGTCTCAGACCGTCTGTCTCAGACCGTCTGTCTCAGACCGTCTGTCTCAGAACGTCTGTCTCAGACCGTCTGTGTCAGACCAGCTATCTCAGACCGTCTGTCTCAGACCGTCTGTCTCAGACCGTCTGTCTCAGACCGTCTGTCTCAGACCGTCTGTCTTAGACCGTCTGTCTCATACCGTCTGTCTCAGACCGTCTGTCTCAGACCGTCTGTCTCAGACCGTCTGTCTCAGACCGTCTGTCTTAGGCCGTCTATCTCGTCCCGTCGGTCTCAGACCGTCTGTCTCAGAACGTCTGCCTCAGACCGTCTGTCTCAGACCGTCTATCTCGTCCCGTCTGTCTCAGACCGTCTGTCTCAAAACGTCTATCTCGTCCCGTCGGTCTTAGACCGTCTGTCTCAGACCGTCTGTCTCAGACCGTCTGTCTGAGACCGTCTGTCTCAGACCGTCTGTCTCAGACCGTCTGTCTCAGACCGTCTGTCTCAGACCGTCTGTTTCATACCGTCTGTCTCACACCGTCTGTCTCAGACCGTCTGTCTTAGACCGTCTGTCTCACACCGTCTGTCTCAGACCGTCTGTCTCAGACCGTCTGTCTCAGACCGTCTGTCTCAGACCGTCTGTCTCAGACCGTCTGTTGCATACCGTCTGTCTCACACCGTCTGTCTCAGACCGTCTATCTTAAACCGTCTGTCTCAGGCCGTCCGTTTCATTCCGTCGGTCTCAGACCGTCTGTCTCAGACCGTCTGTCTCAGAACGTCTATCTCGTCCCGTCGGTCTCAGACCGTCTGTCTCAGACCAGCTGTCTCAGACCGTCTGTCTCAGACCGTCTGCCTCAGACCGTCTGTTTCATACCGTCTGTCTCACACCGTCTGTCTCAGACCGTCTGTCTTAGACCGTCTGTTTCATACCGTCTGTCTCACACCGTCTGTCTCAGACCGTCTATCTCGTCCCGTCTGTCTCAGACCGTCTGTCTCAGAACGTCTATCTCGTCCCGTCGGTCTCAGACCGTCTGTCTCAGAACGTCTATCTCGTCCCGTCGGTCTCAGACCGTCTGTCTCCGACCGTCTTTCTCAGACCGTCTGTCTCAGACCAGCTATCTCAGACCGTCTGTCTCAGACCGTCTGTCTCAGACCGTCTGTCTCAGACCGTCTGTCTCACACCGTCTGTCTCAGACCGTCTGTCTCTGACCGTCTGTTTCATACCGTCTGTCTCACACCGTCTGTCTCAGACCGTCTGCCTCAGACCGTCTGTCTCAGACCGTCTGTCTCAGGCCGTCTGCCTCAGACCGTCTGTCTCAGACCGTCTGTCTCAGACCGTCTGTCTCAGACCGTCAGTCTCAGACCGTCTGTCTCAGAGCGTCTGTCTCTGAGCGTCTGTCTCAGACCGTCTGTCTCAGACCAGCTGTCTCAGACCGTCTGTTGCATACCGTCTGTCTCACACCGTCTGTCTCAGACCGTCTGTCTCAGACCGTCTATCTTAGACCGTCTGTCTCAGGCCGTCCGTTTCATTCCGTCGGTCTCAGACCGTCTGTCTCAGACCGTCTGTCTCAGGCCGTCTGTCTCAGACCGTCTGTCTCAGACCGTGTGTCTCAGACCGTCTGTCTCAGACCGTCTGTCTCAGACCGTCGGTTTCATACCGTCTGTCTCAGACCGTTTGTCTTAGACCGTCTGTCTCATACCGTCTGTCTCATACCGTCTGTCTCAGACCGTCTTTCTCGGACCGTCTGTCTCAGACCGTCTGTCTCAGACCGTCGGTTTCATACCGTCTATCTCACACCGTCTGTCTCAGACCGTTTGTCTTAGACCGTCTGTCTCATACCGTCTGTCTCATACCGTCTGTCTCAGACCGTCTGTCTCGGACCGTCTGTCTGAGACCGTCTGTCTCAGACCGTCTGTCTCAGGCCGTCTGCCTCAGACCGTCTGTCTCAGACCGTCTATCTCGTCCCGCCTGTCTCAGACCGTCTGTCTCAGAACGTCTATCTCGTCCCGTCGGTCTCAGACCGTCTGTCTCAGAACGTCTATCTCGTCCCGTCGGTCTCAGACCGTCTGTCTCAGACCGTCAGTCTCAGACCAGCTACCTCAGAGCGTCTGTCTCAGACCGTCTGTCACAGACCAGCTGTCTCAGACCGTCTGTCTCAGACCGTCTGTCTCAGACCGTCTGTTGCATACCGTCTGTCTCACACCGTCTGTCTCAGACCGTCTATCTTAAACCGTCTGTCTCAGGCCGTCCGTTTCATTCCGTCGGTCTCAGACCGTCTGTCTCAGACCGTCTGTCTCAGACCGTCTGTCTCAGACCGTCTGTCTCAGACCGTCTGTCTCAGACCGTCTGTCTCAGACCGTCTGTCTCAGACCGTCTGTCTCAGACCGTCTGTCTCAGACCGTCTGTCTCAGACCGTCTGTCTCAGACCGTCTATCTCGTCCCGTCTGTCTCAGAACGTCTATCTCGTCCCGTCGGTCTCAGACCGTCTGTCTCAGAACGTCTATCTCGTCCCGTCGGTCTCAGACCGTCTGTCTCAGACCAGCTGTCTCAGACCGTCTGTCTCAGACCGTCTGCCTCAGACCGTCTGTTTCATACCGTCTGTCTCACACCGTCTGTCTCAGACCGTCTGTCTTAGACCGTCTGTTTCATACCGTCTGTCTCACACCGTCTGTCTCAGACCGTCTGCCTTAGACCGTCTGTCTCATACCGTCTGTCTCATACCGTCTGTCTCAGACCGTCTATCTCGTCCCGTCGGTCTTAGACCGTCTGTCTCAGACCAGCTGTCACAGACCGTCTGTCTCAGACCGTCTGTCTGAGACCGTCTGTCTCAGACCGTCTGTCTCAGACCGTCTGTCTCACACCGTCTGTCTCAGACCGTCTGTCTCAGACCGTCTGTCTCAGACCGTCTGTCTCAGACCGTCTGTCTCAGACCGTCTGTCTCAGACCGTCTGTCTCAGACCGTCTGTCTCAGAACGTCTATCTCGTCCCGTCAGTCTCAGACCGTCTGCCTCAGACCGTCTGTTTCATACCGTATGTCTCAGACCGTCTGTCTCAGACCAGCTGTCTCAGACCGTCTGTCTCGGACCGTCTGTCTCATACCGTCTGTCTCAGACCGTCTAACTCGTCCCGTCGGTCTCAGACCGTCTGTCTCAGACCAGCTGTCTCAGACCGTCTGTCTCAGACCGTCGGTCTCAGACCGTCTATCTCGTCCCGTCTGTCTCAGACCGTCTGTCTCAGAACGTCTATCTCGTCCCGTCGGTCTCAGACCGTCTGTCTCAGAACGTCTATCTCGTCCCGTCGGTGTCAGACCGTCTGTCTCAGACCAGCTGTCTCAGACCGTCTGTCTCAGACCGTCTGCCTCAGACCGTCTGTTTCATACCGTCTGTCTCACACCGTCTGTCTCAGACCGTCTGTCTTAGACCGTCTGTCTCATACCGTCTGTCTCATACCGTCTGTCTCAGACCGTCTATCTCGTCCCGTCGGTCTTAGACCGTCTGTCTCAGACCAGCTGTCTCAGACCGTCTGTCTCAGACCGTCTATCTCGTCCCGTCGGTCTCAGAACTTCCGTCTCAGACCGTCTGATTCAGACGGTCTGTCTCAGAACTTCCGTCTCAGACCGTCTGATTCAGACGGTCTGTCTCAGAACGTCTGTCACAGACTGTCTGTCTCAGACCGTCTGTCTCAGACCGTCTGTCTGAGACCGTCTGTCTCAGACCGTCTGTCTCACACCGTCTGTCTCAGACCGTCTGTCTCAGACCGTCTGTCTCAGACCGTCTGTCTCAGACCGTCTGTCTCAGCCCGTCTGTCTCAGACCGGCTGTCTCAGACCGTCTGTCTCAGACCGTCTGTCGCAGACCGTCTGTCTCAGACCGTCTGTCTCCGACCGTCTGTCTCAGACCGTCTGTCTCAGACCGTCTGTCTCAGACCGTCTGTCTCAGACCGTCTGTCTCAGACCGTCTATCTCGTCCCGTCTGTCTCAGAACGTCTATCTCGTCCCGTCGGTCTCAGACCGTCTGTCTCAGAACGTCTATCTCGTCCCGTCGGTCTCAGACCGTCTGTCTCAGACCAGCTGTCTCAGACCGTCTGTCTCAGACCGTCTGCCTCAGACCGTCTGTTTCATACCGTCTGTCTCACACCGTCTGTCTCAGACCGTCTGTCTTAGACCGTCTATTTCATACCGTCTGTCTCACACCGTCTGTCTCAGACCGTCTGCCTTAGACCGTCTGTCTCATACCGTCTGCCTCAGACCGTCTGTCTCAGACCGTCTATCTCGTCCCGTCTGTCTCAGACCGTCTGTCTCCGAACGTCTATCTCGTCCCGTCGGTCTCAGACCGTCTGTCTCAGAACGTCTGTCTCGTCCCGTCGGTCTCAGACCGTCTGTCTCAGACCAGCTGTCTCAGACCGTCTGTCTCAGACCGTCTGTCTCAGACCGTGTGTCTCAGACCGTCTGTCTCAGACCGTCTGTTTCATACCGTCTATCTCACACCGTCTGTCTCAGACCGTTTGTCTTAGACCGTCTGTCTCATACCGTCTGTCTCAGACCGTCTGTCTCGGACCGTCAGTCTGAGACCGTCTGTCTCAGACCGTCTGTCCAGGCCGTCTGCCTCAGACCGTCTGTCTCAGACCGTCTATCTCGTCCCGTCTGTCTCAGACCGTCTGCCTCAGACCGTCTGTTTCATACCGTATGTCTCAGACTGTCTGTCTCAGACCAGCTGTCTCAGACCGTCTGTCTCGGACCGTCTGTCTCATACCGCCTGTGTCAGACCGTCTAACTCGTCCCGTCGGTCTCAGACCGTCTGTCTCAGACCAGCTGTCTCAGACCGTCTGTCTCGGACCGTCTGTCTCAGACCGTCTGTCTCAGACCGTCTGTCTCAGACGGTCTATCTCGTCCCGTCGGTCTTAGACCGTCTGTCTCAGACCAGCTGTCTCAGACCGTCTGTCTCAGACCGTCTATCTCGTCCCGTCTGTCTCAGAACTTCCGTCTCAGACCGTCTGCCTCAGACCGTCTGTCTCAGAACGTCTCTCACAGACCGTCTGTCTCAGACCGTCTGTCTCAGACCGTCTGTCTCAGACCGTCTGTCTGAGACCGTCTGTCTCAGACCGTCTGTCTCACACCGCCTGTGTCAGACCGTCTGTCTCAGACCGTCGGTCTCAGACCGTCGGTCTCAGACCGTCTATCTCGTCCCGTCTGTCTCAGACCGTCTGTCTCAGAACATCTATCTCGTCCCGTCGGTCTCAGACCGTCTGTCTCAGAACGTCTATCTTGTCCCGTCGGTCTCAGACCGTCTGCCTCAGACCGTCTGTTTCATACCGTATGTCTCAGACCGTCTGTCTCAGACCAGCTGTCTCAGACCGTCTGTCTCGGACCGTCTGTCTCATACCGTCTGTCTCAGACCGTCTAACTCGTCCCGTCGGTCTCAGACCGTCTGTCTCAGACCAGCTGTCTCAGACCGTCTGTCTCGGACCGTCTGTCTCAGACCGTCTGTCTCAGACCGTCGGTTTCATACCGTCTGTCTCAGACCGTTTGTCTTAGACCGTCTGTCTCATACCGTCTGTCTCATACCGTCTGTCTCAGACCGTCTTTCTCGGACCGTCTGTCTCAGACCGTCTGTCTCAGACCGTCGGTTTCATACCGTCTATCTCACACCGTCTGTCTCAGACCGTTTGTCTTAGACCGTCTGTCTCATACCGTCTGTCTCATACCGTCTGTCTCAGACCGTCTGTCTCACACCGCCTGTGTCAGACCGTCTGTCTCAGACCGTCTGTCTCAGACCGTCTGTCTCAGACCGTCTGTCTCAGACCGTCTATCTCGTCCCGTCTGTCTCAGACCGTCTGTCTCAGAACATCTATCTCGTCCCGTCGGTCTCAGACCGTCTGTCTCAGAACGTCTATCTCGTCCCGTCGGTCTCAGACCGTCTGCCTCAGACCGTCTGTTTCATACCGTATGTCTCAGACCGTCTGTCTCAGACCAGCTGTCTCAGACCGTCTGTCTCGGACCGTCTGTCTCATACCGTCTGTCTCAGACCGTCTAACTCGTCCCGTCGGTCTCAGACCGTCTGTCTCAGACCAGCTGTCTCAGACCGTCTGTCTCGGACCGTCTGTCTCAGACCGTCTGTCTCAGACCGTCGGTTTCATACCGTCTGTCTCAGACCGTTTGTCTTAGACCGTCTGTCTCATACCGTCTGTCTCATACCGTCTGTCTCAAACCGTCTTTCTCGGACCGTCTGTCTCAGACCGTCTGTCTCAGACCGTCGGTTTCATACCGTCTATCTCACACCGTCTGTCTCAGACCGTTTGTCTTAGACCGTCTGTCTCATACCGTCTGTCTCAGACCGTCTGTCTCGGACCGTCTGTCTGAGACCGTCTGTCTCAGACCGTCTGTCTCAGGCCGTCTGCCTCAGACCGTCTGTCTCAGACCGTCTGTCTCGTCCCGTCGGTCTCAGGCCGTCTGTCTCAGACCAGCTGTCTCAGACCGTCTGTCTCAGACCGTCTGTCTCAGACCGTGTGTCTCAGACCGTCTGTCTCAGACCGTCTGTCTCACACCGTCTGTCTCAGACCGTCTGTCTCAGACCGTCTGTCTCAGACCGTCTGTCTCGGACCCTCTGTCTCGGACCGTCTGTCTCAGGCCGTCTGCCTCAGACCGTCTGTCTCAGACCGTCTATCTCGTCCCGTCTGTCTCAGACCGTCTGTCTCCGAACGTCTATCTCGTCCCGTCGGTCTCAGACCGTCTGTCTCAGAACGTCTGTCTCGTCCCGTCGGTCTCAGACCGTCTGTCTCAGACCAGCTGTCTCAGACCGTCTGTCTCAGACCGTCTGTCTCAGACCGTCTGTCTCAGACCGTGTGTCTCAGACCGTCTGTCTCAGACCGTCTGTTTCATACCGTCTATCTCACACCGTCTGTCTCAGACCGTTTGTCTTAGACCGTCTGTCTCATACCGTCTGTCTCAGACCGTCTGTCTCGGACCGTCAGTCTGAGACCGTCTGTCTCAGACCGTCTGTCTCAGGCCGTCTGCCTCAGACCGTCTGTCTCAGACCGTCTATCTCGTCCCGTCTGTCTCAGACCGTCTGTCTCAGAACGTCTATCTCGTCCCGTCGGTCTCAGACCGTCTGTCTCAGAACGTCTATCTCGTCCCGTCGGTCTCAGACCGTCTGTCTCAGACCAGCTGTCTCAGACCGTCTGTCTCAGACCGTCTGCCTCAGACCGTCTGTTTCATACCGTCTGTCTCACACCGTCTGTCTCAGACCGTCTGTCTTAGACCGTCTGTCTCATACCGTCTGTCTCATACCGTCTGTCTCAGACCGTCTATCTCGTCCCGTCGGTCTTAGACCGTCTGTCTCAGACCAGCTGTCTCAGGCCGTCTGTCTCAGACCGTCTATCTCGTCCCGTCTGTCTCAGAACTTCCGTCTCAGACCGTCTGTCTGAGACCGTCTGTCTCAGACCGTCTGTCTCAGACCGTCTGTCTCACACCGTCTGTCTCAGACCGTCTGTCTCAGACCGTCTGTCTCAGACCGTCTGTCTCAGACCGTCTGTCTCAGACCGTCTGTCTCAGACCCTCTGTCTCGGACCGTCTGTCTCAGACCGTCTGTCTCAGACCGTCTGTCTCAGACCGTCTGTCTCAGACCGTCTGTCTCAGACCGTCTGTCTCAGACCGTCTATCTCGTCCCGTCTGTCTCAGAACGTCTATCTCGTCCCGTCGGTCTCAGACCGTCTGTCTCAGAACGTCTATCTCGTCCCGTCGGTCTCAGACCGTCTGTCTCAGACCGTCTGTCTCAGACCAGCTATCTCAGACCGTCTGTCTCAGACCGTCTGTCTCAGACCGTCTGTCTCAGACCGTCTGTCTCAGACCGTTTGTCTTAGACCGTCTGTCTCAGACCGTCTGTTTCATACCGTCTATCTCACACCGTCTGTCTCAGACCGTTTGTCTTAGACCGTCTGTCTCATACCGTCTGTCTCAGACCGTCTGTCTCGGACCGTCAGTCTGAGACCGTCTGTCTCAGACCGTCTGTCCAGGCCGTCTGCCTCAGACCGTCTGTCTCAGACCGTCTATCTCGTCCCGTCTGTCTCAGACCGTCTGCCTCAGACCGTCTGTTTCATACCGTATGTCTCAGACTGTCTGTCTCAGACCAGCTGTCTCAGACCGTCTGTCTCGGACCGTCTGTCTCATACCGCCTGTGTCAGACCGTCTAACTCGTCCCGTCGGTCTCAGACCGTCTGTCTCAGACCAGCTGTCTCAGACCGTCTGTCTCGGACCGTCTGTCTCAGACCGTCTGTCTCAGACCGTCTGTCTCAGACGGTCTATCTCGTCCCGTCGGTCTTAGACCGTCTGTCTCAGACCAGCTGTCTCAGACCGTCTGTCTCAGACCGTCTATCTCGTCCCGTCTGTCTCAGAACTTCCGTCTCAGACCGTCTGCCTCAGACCGTCTGTCTCAGAACGTCTCTCACAGACCGTCTGTCTCAGACCGTCTGTCTCAGACCGTCTGTCTCAGACCGTCTGTCTGAGACCGTCTGTCTCAGACCGTCTGTCTCACACCGCCTGTGTCAGACCGTCTGTCTCAGACCGTCGGTCTCAGACCGTCGGTCTCAGACCGTCTATCTCGTCCCGTCTGTCTCAGACCGTCTGTCTCAGAACATCTATCTCGTCCCGTCGGTCTCAGACCGTCTGTCTCAGAACGTCTATCTTGTCCCGTCGGTCTCAGACCGTCTGCCTCAGACCGTCTGTTTCATACCGTATGTCTCAGACCGTCTGTCTCAGACCAGCTGTCTCAGACCGTCTGTCTCGGACCGTCTGTCTCATACCGTCTGTCTCAGACCGTCTAACTCGTCCCGTCGGTCTCAGACCGTCTGTCTCAGACCAGCTGTCTCAGACCGTCTGTCTCGGACCGTCTGTCTCAGACCGTCTGTCTCAGACCGTCGGTTTCATACCGTCTGTCTCAGACCGTTTGTCTTAGACCGTCTGTCTCATACCGTCTGTCTCATACCGTCTGTCTCAGACCGTCTTTCTCGGACCGTCTGTCTCAGACCGTCTGTCTCAGACCGTCGGTTTCATACCGTCTATCTCACACCGTCTGTCTCAGACCGTTTGTCTTAGACCGTCTGTCTCATACCGTCTGTCTCATACCGTCTGTCTCAGACCGTCTGTCTCACACCGCCTGTGTCAGACCGTCTGTCTCAGACCGTCTGTCTCAGACCGTCTGTCTCAGACCGTCTGTCTCAGACCGTCTATCTCGTCCCGTCTGTCTCAGACCGTCTGTCTCAGAACATCTATCTCGTCCCGTCGGTCTCAGACCGTCTGTCTCAGAACGTCTATCTCGTCCCGTCGGTCTCAGACCGTCTGCCTCAGACCGTCTGTTTCATACCGTATGTCTCAGACCGTCTGTCTCAGACCAGCTGTCTCAGACCGTCTGTCTCGGACCGTCTGTCTCATACCGTCTGTCTCAGACCGTCTAACTCGTCCCGTCGGTCTCAGACCGTCTGTCTCAGACCAGCTGTCTCAGACCGTCTGTCTCGGACCGTCTGTCTCAGACCGTCTGTCTCAGACCGTCGGTTTCATACCGTCTGTCTCAGACCGTCTGTCTCAGACCGTCTGTCTCAGACCGTCTGTCTCAGACCGTCTATCTCGTCCCGTCTGTCTCAGACCGTCTGTCTCAGAACATCTATCTCGTCCCGTCGGTCTCAGACCGTCTGTCTCAGAACGTCTATCTCGTCCCGTCGGTCTCAGACCGTCTGCCTCAGACCGTCTGTTTCATACCGTATGTCTCAGACCGTCTGTCTCAGACCAGCTGTCTCAGACCGTCTGTCTCGGACCGTCTGTCTCATACCGTCTGTCTCAGACCGTCTAACTCGTCCCGTCGGTCTCAGACCGTCTGTCTCAGACCAGCTGTCTCAGACCGTCTGTCTCGGACCGTCTGTCTCAGACCGTCTGTCTCAGACCGTCGGTTTCATACCGTCTGTCTCAGACCGTTTGTCTTAGACCGTCTGTCTCATACCGTCTGTCTCATACCGTCTGTCTCAAACCGTCTTTCTCGGACCGTCTGTCTCAGACCGTCTGTCTCAGACCGTCGGTTTCATACCGTCTATCTCACACCGTCTGTCTCAGACCGTTTGTCTTAGACCGTCTGTCTCATACCGTCTGTCTCAGACCGTCTGTCTCGGACCGTCTGTCTGAGACCGTCTGTCTCAGACCGTCTGTCTCAGGCCGTCTGCCTCAGACCGTCTGTCTCAGACCGTCTGTCTCGTCCCGTCGGTCTCAGGCCGTCTGTCTCAGACCAGCTGTCTCAGACCGTCTGTCTCAGACCGTCTGTCTCAGACCGTGTGTCTCAGACCGTCTGTCTCAGACCGTCTGTCTCACACCGTCTGTCTCAGACCGTCTGTCTCAGACCGTCTGTCTCAGACCGTCTGTCTCGGACCCTCTGTCTCGGACCGTCTGTCTCAGGCCGTCTGCCTCAGACCGTCTGTCTCAGACCGTCTATCTCGTCCCGTCTGTCTCAGACCGTCTGTCTCCGAACGTCTATCTCGTCCCGTCGGTCTCAGACCGTCTGTCTCAGAACGTCTGTCTCGTCCCGTCGGTCTCAGACCGTCTGTCTCAGACCAGCTGTCTCAGACCGTCTGTCTCAGACCGTCTGTCTCAGACCGTCTGTCTCAGACCGTCTGTCTCAGACCGTGTGTCTCAGACCGTCTGTCTCAGACCGTCTGTTTCATACCGTCTATCTCACACCGTCTGTCTCAGACCGTTTGTCTTAGACCGTCTGTCTCATACCGTCTGTCTCAGACCGTCTGTCTCGGACCGTCAGTCTGAGACCGTCTGTCTCAGACCGTCTGCCTCAGGCCGTCTGCCTCAGACCGTCTGTCTCAGACCGTCTATCTCGTCCCGTCTGTCTCAGACCGTCTGTCTCAGAACGTCTATCTCGTCCCGTCGGTCTCAGACCGTCTGTCTCAGAACGTCTATCTCGTCCCGTCGGTCTCAGACCGTCTGTCTCAGACCAGCTGTCTCAGACCGTCTGTCTCAGACCGTCTGCCTCAGACCGTCTGTTTCATACCGTCTGTCTCACACCGTCTGTCTCAGACCGTCTGTCTTAGACCGTCTGTCTCATACCGTCTGTCTCATACCGTCTGTCTCAGACCGTCTATCTCGTCCCGTCGGTCTTAGACCGTCTGTCTCAGACCAGCTGTCTCAGGCCGTCTGTCTCAGACCGTCTATCTCGTCCCGTCTGTCTCAGAACTTCCGTCTCAGACCGTCTGTCTCAGGCCGTCTGCCTCAGACCGTCTGTCTCAGACCGTCTATCTCGTCCCGTCTGTCTCAGACCGTCTGTCTCCGAACGTCTATCTCGTCCCGTCGGTCTCAGACCGTCTGTCTCAGAACGTCTGTCTCGTCCCGTCGGTCTCAGACCGTCTGTCTCAGACCAGCTGTCTCAGACCGTCTGTCTCAGACCGTCTGTCTCAGACCGTCTGTCTCAGACCGTGTGTCTCAGACCGTCTGTCTCAGACCGTCTGTTTCATACCGTCTATCTCACACCGTCTGTCTCAGACCGTTTGTCTTAGACCGTCTGTCTCATACCGTCTGTCTCAGACCGTCTGTCTCGGACCGTCAGTCTGAGACCGTCTGTCTCAGACCGTCTGTCTCAGGCCGTCTGCCTCAGACCGTCTGTCTCAGACCGTCTATCTCGTCCCGTCTGTCTCAGACCGTCTGTCTCAGAACGTCTATCTCGTCCCGTCGGTCTCAGACCGTCTGTCTCAGAACGTCTATCTCGTCCCGTCGGTCTCAGACCGTCTGTCTCAGACCAGCTGTCTCAGACCGTCTGTCTCAGACCGTCTGCCTCAGACCGTCTGTTTCATACCGTCTGTCTCACACCGTCTGTCTCAGACCGTCTGTCTTAGACCGTCTGTCTCATACCGTCTGTCTCATACCGTCTGTCTCAGACCGTCTATCTCGTCCCGTCGGTCTTAGACCGTCTGTCTCAGACCAGCTGTCTCAGGCCGTCTGTCTCAGACCGTCTATCTCGTCCCGTCTGTCTCAGAACTTCCGTCTCAGACCGTCTGTCTGAGACCGTCTGTCTCAGACCGTCTGTCTCAGACCGTCTGTCTCAGACCGTCTGTCTCAGACCGTCTGTCTCAGACCGTCTGTCTCAGACCCTCTGTCTCGGACCGTCTGTCTCAGACCGTCTGTCTCAGACCGTCTGTCTCAGACCGTCTGTCTCAGACCGTCTGTCTCAGACCGTCTATCTCGTCCCGTCTGTCTCAGAACGTCTATCTCGTCCCGTCGGTCTCAGACCGTCTGTCTCAGAACGTCTATCTCGTCCCGTCGGTCTCAGACCGTCTGTCTCAGACCGTCTGTCTCAGACCAGCTATCTCAGACCGTCTGTCTCAGACCGTCTGTCTCAGACCGTCTGTCTCAGACCGTCTGTCTCAGACCGTCTGTCTCAGACCGTCTGTCTCAGACCGTCTGTCTCAGACCGTCTGTCTCAGACCGTCTGTCTCAGACCGTCTGTCTCAGACCGTCTGTCTCAGACCGTCTATCTCGTCCCGTCTGTCTCAGACCGTCTGTCTCAGACCGTCTGTCTCAGACCGTCTGTCTCAGACCGTCTGTCTCAGACCGTCTGTCTCAGACCGTCTGTCTCAGACCGTCTGTCTCAGACCGTCTGTCTCAGACCGTCTATCTCGTCCCGTCTGTCTCAGAACGTCTATCTCGTCCCGTCGGTCTCAGACCGTCTGTCTCAGAACGTCTATCTCGTCCCGTCGGTCTCAGACCGTCTGTCTCAGACCAGCTGTCTCAGACCGTCTGTCTCAGACCGTCTGCCTCAGACCGTCTGTTTCATACCGTCTGTCTCACACCGTCTGTCTCAGACCGTCTGTCTTAGACCGTCTGTTTCATACCGTCTGTCTCACACCGTCTGTCTCAGACCGTCTGCCTTAGACCGTCTGTCTCATACCGTCTGTCTCATACCGTCTGTCTCAGACCGTCTATCTCGTCCCGTCGGTCTTAGACCGTCTGTCTCTGACCAGCTGTCACAGACCGTCTGTCTCAGACCGTCTGTCTCAGACCGTCTGTCTGAGACCGTCTGTCTCAGACCGTCTGTCTCAGACCGTCTGTCTCACACCGTCTGTCTCAGACCGTCTGTCTCAGACCGTCTGTCTCAGACCGTCTGTCTCAGACCCTCTGTCTCGGACCGTCTGTCTCAGGCCGTCTGCCTCAGACCGTCTGTCTCAGACCGTCTATCTCGTCCCGTCTGTCTCAGACCGTCTGTCTCCGAACGTCTATCTCGTCCCGTCGGTCTCAGACCGTCTGTCTCAGAACGTCTGTCTCGTCCCGTCGGTCTCAGACCGTCTGTCTCAGACCAGCTGTCTCAGACCGTCTGTCTCAGACCGTCTGTCTCAGACCGTGTGTCTCAGACCGTCTGTCTCAGACCGTCTGTTTCATACCGTCTATCTCACACCGTCTGTCTCAGACCGTTTGTCTTAGACCGTCTGTCTCATACCGTCTGTCTCAGACCGTCTGTCTCGGACCGTCAGTCTGAGACCGTCTGTCTCAGACCGTCTGTCTCAGGCCGTCTGCCTCAGACCGTCTGTCTCAGACCGTCTATCTCGTCCCGTCTGTCTCAGACCGTCTGTCTCAGAACGTCTATCTCGTCCCGTCGGTCTCAGACCGTCTGTCTCAGAACGTCTATCTCGTCCCGTCGGTCTCAGACCGTCTGTCTCAGACCAGCTGTCTCAGACCGTCTGTCTCAGACCGTCTGCCTCAGACCGTCTGCCTCAGACCGTCTCTTTCATACCGTCTGTCTCACACCGTCTGTCTCACACCGTCTGTCTCAGACCGTCTGTCTTAGACCGTCCGTCTCAGACCGTCCGTCTCAGACCGTCCGTCTCAGACCGTCCGTCTCAGACCGTCCGTCTCAGACCGTCCGTCTCAGACCGTCCGTCTCAGACCGTCCGTCTCAGACCGTCCGTCTCAGACCGTCCGTCTCAGACCGTCCGTCTCAGACCGTCCGTCTCAGACCGTCCGTCTCAGACCGTCCGTCTCAGACCGTCCGTCTCAGACCGTCCGTCTCAGACCGTCCGTCTCAGACCGTCCGTCTCAGACCGTCCGTCTCAGACCGTCCGTCTCAGACCGTCCGTCTCAGACCGTCCGTCTCAGACCGTCCGTCTCAGACCGTCCGTCTCAGACCGTCCGTCTCAGACCGTCCGTCTCAGACCGTCCGTCTCAGACCGTCTGTCTCAGACCGTCTGTCTCAGAACGTCTATCTCGTCCCGTCGGTCTCAGACCGTCTGTCTCAGAACGTCTGTCTCAGACCGTCTGTCTCAGACCGTCTGTCTCAGACCGTCTGTCTCAGGCCGTCTGCCTCAGACCGTCTGTCTCAGACCGTCTATCTCGTCCCGTCTGTCTCAGACCGTCTGTCTCAGAACGTCTATCTCGTCCCGTCGGTCTCAGACCGTCTGTCTCAGAACGTCTATCTCGTCCCGTCGGTCTCAGACCGTCTGCCTCAGACCGTCTGTTTCATACCGTATGTCTCAGACCGTCTGTCTCAGACCAGCTGTCTCAGACCGTCTGTCTCGGACCGTCTGTCTCATACCGTCTGTCTCAGACCGTCTATCTCGTCCCGTCGGTCTTAGACCGTCTGTCTCAGACCAGCTGTCTCAGACCGTCTGTCTCAGACCGTCTATCTCGTCCCGTCTGTCTCAGAACTTCCGTCTCAGACCGTCTGCCTCAGACCGTCTGTCTCAGAACGTCTCTCACAGACCGTCTGTCTCAGACCGTCTGTCTCAGACCGTCTGTCTCAGACCGTCTGTCTGAGACCGTCTGTCTCAGACCGTCTGTCTCACACCGCCTGTCTCAGACCGTCTGTCTCAGACCGTCTGTCTCAGACCGTCGGTCTCAGACCGTCGGTCTCAGACCGTCTATCTCGTCCCGTCTGTCTCAGACCGTCTGTCTCAGAACGTCTATCTCGTCCCGTCGGTCTCAGACCGTCTGTCTCAGAACGTCTATCTCGTCCCGTCGGTGTCAGACCGTCTGTCTCAGACCAGCTGTCTCAGACCGTCTGTCTCAGACCGTCTGCCTCAGACCGTCTGTTTCATACCGTCTGTCTCACACCGTCTGTCTCAGACCGTCTGTCTTAGACCGTCTGTCTCATACCGTCTGTCTCATACCGTCTGTCTCAGACCAGCTGTCTTAGACCGTCTGTCTCAGACCGTCTATCTCGTCCCGTCTGTCTCAGAACTTCCGTCTCAGACCGTCTGCCTCAGACCGTCTGTCTCAGAACGTCTCTCACAGACCGTCTGTCTCAGACCGTCTGTCTCAGACCGTCTGTCTGAGACCGTCTGTCTCACACCGTCTGTCTCAGACCGTCTGCCTCAGACCGTCTGTCTCAGACCGTCCGTCTCAGACCGTCTGTCTCATACCGTCTGTCTCATACCGTCCGTCTCAGACCGTCTATCTCGTCCCGTCGGTCTTAGACCGTCTGTCTCAGACCAGCTGTCTCAGACCGTCTGTCTCAGACCGTCTATCTCGTCCCGTCTGTCTCAGAACTTCCGTCTCAGACCGTCTGCCTCAGACCGTCTGTCTCAGAACGTCTCTCACAGACCGTCTGTCTCAGACCGTCTGTCTCAGACCATCTGTCTCAGACCGTCTGTCTCAGACCGTCTGTCTCAGACCGTCTGTCTCAGACCGTCTGTCTCAGACCGTCGGTCTCAGACCGTCGGTCTCAGACCGTCTATCTCGTCCCGTCTGTCTCAGACCGTCTGTCTCAGACCGTCTGTCTCAGAACTTCCGTCTCAGACCGTCTGCTTCAGACGGTCTGTCTCAGAACGTCTGTCACAGACCGTCTATCTCGTCCCGTCGGTCTCAGAACTTCCGTCTCAGACTGTCTGCTTCAGACGGTCTGTCTCAGAACGTCTGTCACAGACTGTCTGTCTCAGACCGTCTGTCTCAGACCGTCTGTCTGAGACCGTCTGTCTCAGACCGTCTGTCTCAGACCGTCTGTCTGAGACCGTCTGTCTCAGACCGTCTATCTCAGACCGTCTGTCTCAGACCGTCTGTCTGAGACCGTCTATCTCGTCCCGTCGGTCTCAGACCGTCTGTCTCAGAACGTCTATCTCGTCCCGTCGGTCTCAGACCGTCTGTCTCAGACCAGCTGTCTCAGACCGTCTGTCTCAGACCGTCTGCCTCAGACCGTCTGTTTCATACCGTCTGTCTCACACCGTCTGTCTCAGACCGTCTGTCTTAGACCGTCTGTCTCATACCGTCTGTCTCATACCGTCTGTCTCAGACCGTCTATCTCGTCCCGTCGGTCTTAGACCGTCTGTCTCAGACCAGCTGTCTCAGACCGTCTGTCTCAGACCGTCTATCTCGTCCCGTCTGTCTCAGAACTTCCGTCTCAGACCGTCTGATTCAGACGGTCTGTCTCAGAACTTCCGTCTCAGACCGCCTGATTCAGACGGTCTGTCTCAGAACGTCTGTCACAGACTGTCTGTCTCAGACCGTCTGTCTCAGACCGTCTGTCTCAGACCGTCTGTCTCAGACCGTCTGTCTCAGACCGTCTGTCTGAGACCGTCTGTTTCATACCGTCTGTCTCATACCGTCTGTCTCTGACCGTCTATCTCGTCCCGTCGGTCTTAGACCGTCTGTCTCAGACCAGCTGTCTCAGACCGTCTGTCTCAGACCGTCTATCTCGTCCCGTCTGTCTCAGAACTTCCGTCTCAGACCGTCTGCCTCAGACCGTCTGTCTCACACCGCCTGTCTCAGACCGTCTGTCTCAGACCGTCTGTCTCAGACCGTCTGTCTCAGACCGTCTATCTCGTCCCGTCTGTCTCAGACCGTCTGTCTCAGAACGTCTATCTCGTCCCGTCGGTCTCAGACCGTCTGTCTCAGACCAGCTGTCACAGACCGTCTGTCTCAGACCGTCTGTCTCAGACCGTCTGTCTGAGACCGTCTGTCTCAGACCGTCTGTCTCACACCGTCTGTCTCAGACCGTCTGTCTCAGACCGTCTGTCTCAGACCGTCTGTCTCAGACCGTCTGTCTCATACCGTCTGTCTCATACCGTCTGTCTCAGACCGTCTATCTCGTCCCGTCGGTCTTAGACCGTCTGTCTCAGACCAGCTGTCTCAGACCGTCTGTCTCAGACCGTCTATCTCGTCCCGTCTGTCTCAGAACTTCCGTCTCAGACCGTCTGCCTCAGACCGTCTGTCTCAGAACGTCTGTCTGAGACCGTCTGTCTCAGACCGTCTGTCTCACACCGCCTGTCTCAGACCGTCTGTCTCAGACCGTCTGTCTCAGACCGTCTGTCTCAGACCGTCGGTCTCAGACCGTCGGTCTCAGACCGTCTATCTCGTCCCGTCTGTCTCAGACCGTCTGTCTCAGAACATCTATCTCGCCCCGTCGGTCTCAGACCGTCTGTCTCAGAACGTCTATCTCGTCCCGTCGGTGTCAGACCGTCTGTCCCAGACCAGCTGTCTCAGACCGTCTGTCTCAGACCGTCTGCCTCAGACCGTCTGTTTCATACCGTCTGTCTCACACCGTCTGTCTCAGACCGTCTGTCTTAGACCGTCTGTCTCATACCGTCTGTCTCATACCGTCTGTCTCAGACCGTCTATCTCGTCCCGTCGGTCTTAGACCGTCTGTCTCAGACCAGCTGTCTCAGACCGTCTGTCTCAGACCGTCTATCTCGTCCCGTCGGTCTCAGAACTTCCGTCTCAGACCGTCTGCTTCAGACGGTCTGTCTCAGAACGTCTGTCACAGACTGTCTGTCTCAGACCGTCTGTCTCAGACCGTCTGTCTGAGACCGTCTGTCTCAGACCGTCTGTCTCAGACCGTCTGTCTCAGACCGTCTGTCTCAGACCGTCTATCTCAGACCGTCTGTCTCAGACCGTCTGTCTGAGACCGTCTGTCTCAGACCGTCTGTCTCACACCGCCTGTCTCAGACCGTCTGTCTCAGACCGTCTGTCTGAGACCGTCTGTCTCATACCGTCTGTCTCATACCGTCTGTCTCAGACCGTCTATCTCGTCCCGTCGGTCTTAGACCGTCTGTCTCAGACCAGCTGTCTCAGACCGTCTGTCTCAGACCGTCTATCTCGTCCCGTCTGTCTCAGAACTTCCGTCTCAGACCGTCTGATTCAGACGGTCTGTCTCAGAACTTCCGTCTCAGACCGTCTGATTCAGACGGTCTGTCTCAGAACGTCTGTCACAGACTGTCTGTCTCAGACCGTCTGTCTCAGACCGTCTGTCTGAGACCGTCTGTCTCAGACCGTCTGTCTCACACCGTCTGTCTCGGACCGTCTGTCTCAGACCGTCTGTCTCAGACCGTCTGTCTCAGACCGGCTGTCTCAGACCGTCTGTCTCAGACCGTCTGTCTCAGACCGTCTGTCTCGGACCGTCTGTCTCGGACCGTCTGTCTCCGACCGTCTGTCTCAGACCGTCTGTCTCAGACCGTCTGTCTCAGACCGTCTGTCTCAGACCGTCTGTCTCAGACCGTCTGTCTCAGACCGTCTGTCTCAGACCGTCTGTCTCAGACCGTCTGTCTCAGACCGTCTGTCTCAGACCGTCTGTCTCAGACCGTCTGTCTCAGACCGTCTGTCTCAGACCGTCTGTCTCAGACCGTCTGTCTGAGACCGTCTGTCTCAGACCGTGTGTCTCAGACCGTCTGCCTCAGACCGTCTGTCTCAGAACGTCTCTCACAGACCGTCTGTCTCAGACCGTCTGTCTCAGACCGTCTGTCTGAGACCGTCTGTCTCACACCGTCTGTCTCAGACCGTCTGTCTCAGACCGTCTGTCTCAGACCGTCTGTCTCATACCGTCTGTCTCATACCGTCCGTCTCAGACCGTCTATCTCGTCCCGTCGGTCTTAGACCGTCTGTCTCAGACCAGCTGTCTCAGACCGTCTGTCTCAGACCGTCTATCTCGTCCCGTCTGTCTCAGAACTTCCGTCTCAGACCGTCTGCCTCAGACCGTCTGTCTCAGAACGTCTCTCACAGACCGTCTGTCTCAGACCGTCTGTCTCAGACCGTCTGTCTCAGACCGTCTGTCTCAGACCGTCTGTCTCAGACCGTCTGTCTCAGACCGTCTGTCTCAGACCGTCTGTCTCAGACCGTCTGTCTCAGACCGTCGGTCTCAGACCGTCGGTCTCAGACCGTCTATCTCGTCCCGTCTGTCTCAGACCGTCTGTCTCAGAACGTCTATCTCGTCCCGTCGGTCTCAGACCGTCTGTCTCAGAACGTCTATCTCGTCCCGTCGGTGTCGGACCGTCTGTCTCAGTCCAGCTGTCTCAGACCGTCTGTCTCAGACCGTCTGCCTCAGACCGTCTGTTTCATACCGTCTGTCTCACACCGTCTGTCTCAGACCGTCTGTCTTAGACCGTCTGTCTCATACCGTCTGTCTCATACCGTCTGTCTCAGACCGTCTATCTCGTCCCGTCGGTCTTAGACCGTCTGTCTCAGACCAGCTGTCTCAGACCGTCTGTCTCAGACCGTCTATCTCGTCCCGTCGGTCTCAGAACTTCCGTCTCAGACCGTCTGCTTCAGACGGTCTGTCTCAGAACGTCTGTCACAGACTGTCTGTCTCAGACCGTCTGTCTCAGACCGTCTGTCTGAGACCGTCTGTCTCAGACCGTCTGTCTCAGACCGTCTGTCTGAGACCGTCTGTCTCAGACCGTCTATCTCAGACCGTCTGTCTCAGACCGTCTGTCTGAGACCGTCTATCTCGTCCCGTCGGTCTCAGACCGTCTGTCTCAGAACGTGTATCTCGTCCCGTCGGTCTCAGACCGTCTGTCTCAGACCAGCTGTCTCAGACCGTCTGTCTCAGACCGTCTGCCTCAGACCGTCTGTTTCATACCGTCTGTCTCACACCGTCTGTCTCAGACCGTCTGTCTTAGACCGTCTGTCTCATACCGTCTGTCTCATACCGTCTGTCTCAGACCGTCTATCTCGTCCCGTCGGTCTTAGACCGTCTGTCTCAGACCAGCTGTCTCAGACCGTCTGTCTCAGACCAGCTGTCTCAGACCGTCTGTCTCAGACCGTCTATCTCGTCCCGTCTGTCTCAGAACTTCCGTCTCAGACCGTCTGATTCAGACGGTCTGTCTCAGAACTTCCGTCTCAGACCGTCTGATTCAGACGGTCTGTCTCAGAACGTCTGTCTCTGACCGTCTATCTCGTCCCGTCTGTCTCAGAACTTCCGTCTCAGACCGTCTGCCTCAGACCGTCTGTCTCAGAACGTCCCTCACAGACCGTCTGTCTCAGACCGTCTGTCTCAGACCGTCTGTCTGAGACCGTCTGTCTCACACCGTCTGTCTCAGACCGTCTGTCTCAGACCGTCTGTCTCAGACCGTCTGTCTCATACCGTCTGTCTCATACCGTCTGTCTCAGACCGTCTATCTCGTCCCGTCGGTCTTAGACCGTCTGTCTCAGACCAGCTGTCTCAGACCGTCTGTCTCAGACCGTCTATCTCGTCCCGTCGGTCTCAGAACTTCCGTCTCAGACCGTCTGTCTCAGACCGTCTGTCTCAGACCGTCTGTCTGAGACCGTCTGTCTCAGACCGTCTGTCTCACACCGCCTGTCTCAGACCGTCTGTCTCAGACCGTCTGTCTCAGACCGTCTGTCTCAGACCGTCGGTCTCAGACCGTCGGTCTCAGACCGTCTATCTCGTCCCGTCTGTCTCAGACCGTCTGTCTCAGAACATCTATCTCGTCCCGTCGGTCTCAGACCGTCTGTCTCAGAACGTCTATCTCGTCCCGTCGGTGTCAGACCGTCTGTCCCAGACCAGCTGTCTCAGACCGTCTGTCTCAGACCGTCTGCCTCAGACCGTCTGTTTCATACCGTCTGTCTCACACCGTCTGTCTCAGACCGTCTGTCTTAGACCGTCTGTCTCATACCGTCTGTCTCATACCGTCTGTCTCAGACCGTCTATCTCGTCCCGTCGGTCTTAGACCGTCTGTCTCAGACCAGCTGTCTCAGACCGTCTGTCTCAGACCGTCTATCTCGTCCCGTCGGTCTCAGAACTTCCGTCTCAGACCGTCTGCTTCAGACGGTCTGTCTCAGAACGTCTGTCACAGACTGTCTGTCTCAGACCGTCTGTCTCAGACCGTCTGTCTGAGACCGTCTGTCTCACACCGCCTGGCTCCGACCGTCTGTCTCAGACCGTCTGTCTCAGACCGTCTGTCTCAGACCGTCTGTCTCAGACCGTCTATCTCGTCCCGTCTGTCTCAGAACGTCTATCTCGTCCCGTCAGTCTCAGACCGTCTGTCTCAGACCAGCTGTCTCAGACCGTCTGTCTCAGACCGTCTATCTCGTCCCGTCGGTCTTAGACCGTCTGTCTCAGACCAGCTGTCTCAGACCGTCTGTCTCAGACCGTCTATCTCGTCCCGTCTGTCTCAGAACTTCCGTCTCAGACCGTCTGTCACAGACTGTCTGTCTCAGACCGTCTGTCTCAGACCGTCTGTCTGAGAACGTCTGTCTCAGACCGTCTGTCTCACACCGTCTGTCTCAGACCGTCTGTCTCAGACCGTCCGTCTCAGACCGTCCGTCTCAGACCGTCTGTCTCAGACCGTCTGTCTCAGACCGTCTGTCTCAGACCGTCTGTCTCAGACCGTCTGTCTCAGACCGTCTGTCTCAGACCGTCTGTCTCAGAACGTCTGTCTGAGACCGTCTGTCTCAGACCGTCTGTCTCAGACCGTCTGTCTGAGACCGTCTGTCTCAGACCGTCTATCTCAGACCGTCTGTCTCAGACCGTCTGTGTGAGACCGTCTATCTCGTCCCGTCGGTCTCAGACCGTCTGTCTCAGAACGTCTATCTCGTCCCGTCGGTCTCAGACCGTCTGTCTCAGACCAGCTGTCTCAGACCGTCTGTCTCAGACCGTCTGCCTCAGACCGTCTGTTTCATACCGTCTGTCTCACACCGTCTGTCTCAGACCGTCTGTCTTAGACCGTCTGTCTCATACCGTCTGTCTCATACCGTCTGTCTCAGACCGTCTATCTCGTCCCGTCGGTCTTAGACCGTCTGTCTCAGACCAGCTGTCTCAGACCGTCTGTCTCAGACCAGCTGTCTCAGACCGTCTGTCTCAGACCGTCTATCTCGTCCCGTCTGTCTCAGAACTTCCGTCTCAGACCGTCTGATTCAGACGGTCTGTCTCAGAACTTCCGTCTCAGACCGTCTGATTCAGACGGTCTGTCTCAGAACGTCTGTCACAGACTGTCTGTCTCAGACCGTCTGTCTCAGACCGTCTGTCTCAGACCGTCTGTCTCAGACCGTCTGTCTCAGACCGTCTGTCTGAGACCGTCTGTTTCATACCGTCTGTCTCATACCGTCTGTCTCTGACCGTCTATCTCGTCCCGTCGGTCTTAGTCCGTCTGTCTCAGACCAGCTGTCTCAGACCGTCTGTCTCAGACCAGCTGTCTCAGACCGTCTGTCTCAGACCGTCTATCTCGTCCCGTCGGTCTCAGAACTTCCGTCTCAGACCGTCTGCTTCAGACGGTCTGTCTCAGAACGTCTGTCACAGACTGTCTGTCTCAGACCGTCTGTCTCAGACCGTCTGTCTGAGACCGTCTGTCTCAGACCGTCTGTCTCACACCGTCTGTCTGAGACCGTCTGTCTCAGACCGTCTATCTCAGACCGTCTGTCTCAGACCGTCTGTCTGAGACCGTCTGTCTCAGACCGTCTGTCTCACACCGCCTGTCTCAGACCGTCTGTCTCAGACCGTCTGTCTCAGACCGTCTGTCTCAGACCGTCTGTCTCAGACCGTCTGTCTGAGACCGTCTGTCTCAGACCGTCTGTCTCACACCGTCTGTCTCAGACCGTCTGTCTCAGACCGTCTGTCTCAGACCGTCTGTCTCAGACCGTCTGTCTCAGAACGTCTATCTCGTCCCGTCGGTCTCAGACCGTCTGTCTCAGAACGTCTGTCTCAGACCGTCTGTCTCAGACCGTCTGTCTCAGACCGTCTGTCTCAGACCGTCTGTCTCAGACCGTCTGCCTCAGACCGTCTGTCTCAGACCGTCTGTCTCAGAACGTCTATCTCGTCCCGTCGGTCTCAGACCGTCTGTCTCAGAACGTCTATCTCGTCCCGTCGGTCTCAGACCGTCTGTCTCAGAACGTCTATCTCGTCCCGTCGGTCTCAGACCGTCTGTCTCAGACCGTCTGTCTCAGACCAGCTATCTCAGACCGTCTGTCTCAGACCGTCTGTCTCAGACCGTCTGTCTCAGACCGTCTGTCTTAGACCGTCTGTCTCACACCGTCTGTCTCACACCGTCTGTCTCAGACCGTCTGTCTCAGACCGTCTGTCTCAGACCGTCTGTCTCAGACCGTCTGTCTCAGAACGTCTATCTCGGCCCGTCGGTCTCAGGCCGTCTGTCTCAGACCAGCTGTCTCAGAACGTCTGTCACAGACTGTCTGTCTCAGACCGTCTGCTCAGACCGTCTGTCTCAGACCGTCCGTCTCAGACCGTCCGTCTCAGACCGTCCGTCTCAGACCGTCCGTCTCAGACCGTCGGTCTCAGACCGTCTGTCTCAGACCGTCTGTCTCAGACCGTCTGTCTCAGACCGTCTGTCTCAGACCGTCTGTCTCAGACCGTCTGTCTCAGACCGTCTGTCTCAGACCGTCTGTCTCAGACCGTCTGTCTCAGACCGTCTGTCTCAGAACGTCTATCTCGTCCCGTCGTTCTCAGACCGTCTGTCTCAGACCAGCTGTCCCAGACCGTCTGTCTCAGACCGTCTGCCTCAGACCGTCTGTTTCATACCGTCTGTCTCACACCGTCTGCCTCAGACCGTCTGTCTTAGACCGTCTGTCTCATACCGTCTGTCTCATACCGTCTGTCTCAGACCGTCTATCTCGTCCCGTCGGTCTTAGACCGTCTGTCTCACCCCAGCTGTCTCAGACTGTCTGTCTCAGACCGTCTGTCTCAGACCGTCTGTCTGAGACCGTCTGTCTCAGACCGTCTGTCTCACACCGTCTGTCTCAGACCGTCTGTCTCAGACCGTCTGTCTCAGACCGTCTGTCTCAGACCGTCTGTCTCAGACCGGCTGTCTCAGACCGTCTGTCTCAGACCGTCTGTCTCAGACCGTCTGTCTCAGACCGTCTGTCTCCGACCGTCTGTCTCAGACCGTCTGTCTCAGACCGTCTGTCTCAGACCGTCTGTCTCAGACCGTCTGTCTCAGACCGTCTGTCTCAGACCGTCTGTCTCAGACCGTCTGTCTCAGACCGTCTGTCTCAGACCGTCTGTCTCAGACCGTCTGTCTCAGACCGTCTGTCTCACACCGCCTGTCTCAGACCGTCTGTCTCACACCGTCTGTCTCAGACCGTCTGTCTCAGACCGTCCGTCTCAGACCGTCCGTCTCAGACCGTCTGTCTCAGACCGTCTGTCTCAGACCGTCTGTCTCAGACCGTCTGTCTGAGACCGTCTGTCTCAGACCGTCTGTCTCACACCGTCTGTCTGAGACCGTCTGTCTCAGACCGTCTATCTCACACCGTCTGTCTCAGACCGTCTGTCTGAGACCGTCTGTCTCAGACCGTCTGTCTCACACCGCCTGTCTCAGACCGTCTGTCTCAGACCGTCTGTCTCAGACCGTCTGTCTCAGACCGTCTGTCTCAGACCGTCTGTCTCACACCGTCTGTCTCAGACCGTCTGTCTCACACCGTCTGTCTCAGACCGTCTGTCTCAGACCGTCTGTCTCAGACCGTCTGTCTCAGACCGTCTGTCTCAGACCGTCTGTCTCAGAACGTCTATCTCGTCCCGTCGGTCTCAGACCGTCTGTCTCAGAACGTCTGTCTCAGACCGTCTGTCTCAGACCGTCTGTCTCAGACCGTCTGTCTCAGACCGTCTGCCTCAGACCGTCTGTCTCAGACCGTCTGTCTCAGAACGTCTATCTCGTCCCGTCGGTCTCAGACCGTCTGTCTCAGAACGTCTATCTCGTCCCGTCGGTCTCAGACCGTCTGTCTCAGAACGTCTATCTCGTCCCGTCGGTCTCAGACCGTCTGTCTCAGACCGTCTGTCTCAGACCAGCTATCTCAGACCGTCTGTCTCAGACCGTCTGTCTCAGACCGTCTGTCTCAGACCGTCTGTCTTAGACCGTCTGTCTCACACCGTCTGTCTCACACCGTCTGTCTCAGACCGTCTGTCTCAGACCGTCTGTCTCAGACCGTCTGTCTCAGACCGTCTGTCTCAGAACGTCTATCTCGGCCCGTCGGTCTCAGGCCGTCTGTCTCAGACCAGCTGTCTCAGAACGTCTGTCACAGACTGTCTGTCTCAGACCGTCTGCTCAGACCGTCTGTCTCAGACCGTCTGTCACAGACTGTCTGTCTCAGACCGTCTGTCTCAGACCGTCTGTCTGAGACCGTCTGTCTCAGACCGTCTGTCTCACACCGTCTGTCTCAGACCGTCTGTCTCAGACCGTCCGTCTCAGACCGTCCGTCTCAGACCGTCCGTCTCAGACCGTCCGTCTCAGACCGTCGGTCTCAGACCGTCTGTCTCAGACCGTCTGTCTCAGACCGTCTGTCTCAGACCGTCTGTCTCAGACCGTCTGTCTCAGACCGTCTGTCTCAGACCGTCTGTCTCAGACCGTCTGTCTCAGACCGTCTGTCTCAGAACGTCTATCTCGTCCCGTCGTTCTCAGACCGTCTGTCTCAGACCAGCTGTCCCAGACCGTCTGTCTCAGACCGTCTGCCTCAGACCGTCTGTTTCATACCGTCTGTCTCACACCGTCTGCCTCAGACCGTCTGTCTTAGACCGTCTGTCTCATACCGTCTGTCTCATACCGTCTGTCTCAGACCGTCTATCTCGTCCCGTCGGTCTTAGACCGTCTGTCTCACCCCAGCTGTCTCAGACTGTCTGTCTCAGACCGTCTGTCTCAGACCGTCTGTCTGAGACCGTCTGTCTCAGACCGTCTGTCTCACACCGTCTGTCTCAGACCGTCTGTCTCAGACCGTCTGTCTCAGACCGGCTGTCTCAGACCGTCTGTCTCAGACCGTCTGTCTCAGACCGTCTGTCTCAGACCGTCTGTCTCCGACCGTCTGTCTCAGACCGTCTGTCTCAGACCGTCTGTCTCAGACCGTCTGTCTCAGACCGTCTGTCTCAGACCGTCTGTCTCAGACCGTCTGTCTCAGACCGTCTGTCTCAGACCGTCTGTCTCACACCGCCTGTCTCAGACCGTCTGTCTCACACCGTCTGTCTCAGACCGTCCGTCTCAGACCGTCCGTCTCAGACCGTCTGTCTCAGACCGTCTGTCTCAGACCGTCTGTCTCAGACCGTCTGTCTCAGACAGTCTGTCTCAGACCGTCTGTCTCAGACCGTCTGTCTCAGAACGTCTATCTCGTCCCGTCGGTCTCAGACCGTCTGTCTCAGAACGTCTGTCTCCGACCGTCTGTCTCAGACCGTCTGTCTCAGACCGTCTGTCTCAGACCGTCTGTCTCAGACCGTCTGCCTCAGACCGTCTGTCTCAGACCGTCTGTCTCAGAACGTCTATCTCGTCCCGTCGGTCTCAGACCGTCTGTCTCAGAACGTCTATCTCGTCCCGTCGGTCTCAGACCGTCTGTCTCAGAACGTCTATCTCGTCCCGTCGGTCTCAGACAGTCTGTCTCAGACCGTCTGTCTCAGACCATCTATCTCAGACCGTCTGTCTCAGACCGTCTGTCTCAGACCGTCTGTCTCAGACCGTCTGTCTTAGACCGTCTGTCTCACACCGTCTGTCTCAGACCGTCTGTCTCAGACCGTCTGTCTCAGAACGTCTATCTCGTCCCGTCGGTCTCAGGCCGTCTGTCTCAGACCAGCTGTCTCAGAACGTCTGTCACAGACTGTCTGTCTCAGACCGTCTGCTCAGACCGTCTGTCTCAGACCGTCTGTCACAGACTGTCTGTCTCAGACCGTCTGTCTCAGACCGTCTGTCTGAGACCGTCTGTCTCAGACCGTCTGTCTCACACCGTCTGTCTCAGACCGTCTGTCTCAGACCGTCCGTCTCAGACCGTCCGTCTCAGACCGTCCGTCTCAGACCGTCTGTCTCAGAACGTCTATCTCGTCCCGTCGGTCTCAGACCGTCTGTCTCAGAACGTCTGTCTCAGACCGTCTGTCTCAGACCGTCTGTCTCAGACCGTCTGTCTCAGACCGTCTGTCTCAGACCGTCTGCCTCAGACCGTCTGTCTCAGACCGTCTGTCTCAGAACGTCTATCTCGTCCCGTCGGTCTCAGACCGTCTGTCTCAGAACGTCTATCTCGTCCCGTCGGTCTCAGACCGTCTGTCTCAGAACGTCTATCTCGTCCCGTCGGTCTCAGACCGTCTGTCTCAGACCGTCTGTCTCAGACCAGCTATCTCAGACCGTCTGTCTCAGACCGTCTGTCTCAGACCGTCTGTCTCAGACCGTCTGTCTTAGACCGTCTGTCTCACACCGTCTGTCTCAGACCGTCTGTCTCAGACCGTCTGTCTCAGACCGTCTGTCTCAGAACGTCTATCTCGTCCCGTCGGTCTCAGGCCGTCTGTCTCAGACCAGCTGTCTCAGAACGTCTGTCACAGACTGTCTGTCTCAGACCGTCTGCTCAGACCGTCTGTCTCAGACCGTCTGTCACAGACTGTCTGTCTCAGACCGTCTGTCTCAGACCGTCTGTCTGAGACCGTCTGTCTCAGACCGTCTGTCTCACACCGTCTGTCTCAGACCGTCTGTCTCAGACCGTCCGTCTCAGACCGTCCGTCTCAGACCGTCCGTCTCAGACCGTCCGTCTCAGACCGTCCGTCTCAGACCGTCCGTCTCAGACCGTCCGTCTCAGACCGTCCGTCTCAGACCGTCCGTCTCAGACCGTCCGTCTCAGACCGTCTGTCTCAGACCGTCTGTCTCAGACCGTCTGTCTCAGAACGTCTATCTCGTCCCGTCGGTCTCAGACCGTCTGTGTCAGACCAGCTGTCTCAGACCGTCTGTCTCAGACCGTCTGCCTCAGACCGTCTGTTTCATACCGTCTGTCTCACACCGTCTGCCTCAGACCGTCTGTCTTAGACCGTCTGTCTCATACCGTCTGTCTCATACCGTCTGTCTCAGACCGTCTATCTCGTCCCGTCGGTCTTAGACCGTCTGTCTCACACCAGCTGTCTCAGACCGTCTGTCTCAGACCAGCTGTCTCAGACCGTCTGTATCAGACCGTCTATCTCGTCCCGTCTGTCTCAGAACTTCCGTCTCAGACCGTCTGATTCAGACGGTCTGTCTCAGAACTTCCGTCTCAGACCGTCTGATTCAGACGGTCTGTCTCAGAACGTCTGTCACAGACTGTCTGTTTCAGACCGTCTGTCTCAGACCGTCTGTCTGAGACCGTCTGTCTCAGACCGTCTGTCTCACACCGTCTGTCTCAGACCGTCTGTCTCAGACCGTCTGTCTCAGACCGTCTGTCTCAGACCGTCTGTCTCAGACCGTCTGTCTCAGACCGTCTGTCTCAGACCGTCTGTCTCAGACCGGCTGTCTCAGACCGTCTGTCTCAGACCGTCTGTCTCAGACCGTCCGTCTCAGACCGTCCGTCTGAGACCGTCTGTCTCAGACCGTCTGTCTCAGACCGTCTGTCTCAGACCGTCTGTCTCAGACCGTCTGTCTCAGACCGTCTGTCTCAGACCGTATGTCTCAGACCGTCTGTCTCAGACCGTCCGTCTCAGACCGTCTGTCTCAGAACGTCTATCTCGTCCCGTCGGTCTCAGACCGTCTGTCTCAGAACGTCTATCTCGTCCCGTCGGTCTCAGACCGTCTGTCTCAGAACGTCTATCTCGTCCCGTCGGTCTCAGACCGTCTGTCTCAGACCGTCTGTCTCAGACCAGCTATCTCAGACCGTCTGTCTCAGACCGTCTGTCTCAGACCGTCTGTCTTAGACCGTCTGTCTCACACCGTCTGTCTCAGACCGTCTGTCTCAGACCGTCTGTCTCAGACCGTCTGTCTCAGAACGTCTATCTCGTCCCGTCGGTCTCAGACCGTCTGTCTCAGACCGTCTGTCTCAGAACGTCTATCTCGTCCCGTCGGTCTCAGACCGTCTGTCTGAGACCGTCTGTCTCAGACCGTCTGTCTCACACCGTCTGTCTCAGACCGTCTGTCTCAGACCGTCTGTCTCAGACCGGCTGTCTCAGACCGTCTGTCTCAGACCGTCTGTCTCAGACCGTCTGTCTCAGACCGTCTGTCTCCGACCGTCTGTCTCAGACCGTCTGTCTCAGACCGTCTGTCTCAGACCGTCTGTCTCAGACCGTCTGTCTCAGACCGTCTGTCTCAGACCGTCTGTCTCAGACCGTCTGTCTCAGACCGTCTGTCTCACACCGCCTGTCTCAGACCGTCTGTCTCACACCGTCTGTCTCAGACCGTCCGTCTCAGACCGTCCGTCTCAGACCGTCTGTCTCAGACCGTCTGTCTCAGACCGTCTGTCTCAGACCGTCTGTCTCAGACAGTCTGTCTCAGACCGTCTGTCTCAGACCGTCTGTCTCAGAACGTCTATCTCGTCCCGTCGGTCTCAGACCGTCTGTCTCAGAACGTCTGTCTCCGACCGTCTGTCTCAGACCGTCTGTCTCAGACCGTCTGTCTCAGACCGTCTGTCTCAGACCGTCTGCCTCAGACCGTCTGTCTCAGACCGTCTGTCTCAGAACGTCTATCTCGTCCCGTCGGTCTCAGACCGTCTGTCTCAGAACGTCTATCTCGTCCCGTCGGTCTCAGACCGTCTGTCTCAGAACGTCTATCTCGTCCCGTCGGTCTCAGACAGTCTGTCTCAGACCGTCTGTCTCAGACCATCTATCTCAGACCGTCTGTCTCAGACCGTCTGTCTCAGACCGTCTGTCTCAGACCGTCTGTCTTAGACCGTCTGTCTCACACCGTCTGTCTCAGACCGTCTGTCTCAGACCGTCTGTCTCAGAACGTCTATCTCGTCCCGTCGGTCTCAGGCCGTCTGTCTCAGACCAGCTGTCTCAGAACGTCTGTCACAGACTGTCTGTCTCAGACCGTCTGCTCAGACCGTCTGTCTCAGACCGTCTGTCACAGACTGTCTGTCTCAGACCGTCTGTCTCAGACCGTCTGTCTGAGACCGTCTGTCTCAGACCGTCTGTCTCACACCGTCTGTCTCAGACCGTCTGTCTCAGACCGTCCGTCTCAGACCGTCCGTCTCAGACCGTCCGTCTCAGACCGTCTGTCTCAGAACGTCTATCTCGTCCCGTCGGTCTCAGACCGTCTGTCTCAGAACGTCTGTCTCAGACCGTCTGTCTCAGACCGTCTGTCTCAGACCGTCTGTCTCAGACCGTCTGTCTCAGACCGTCTGCCTCAGACCGTCTGTCTCAGACCGTCTGTCTCAGAACGTCTATCTCGTCCCGTCGGTCTCAGACCGTCTGTCTCAGAACGTCTATCTCGTCCCGTCGGTCTCAGACCGTCTGTCTCAGAACGTCTATCTCGTCCCGTCGGTCTCAGACCGTCTGTCTCAGACCGTCTGTCTCAGACCAGCTATCTCAGACCGTCTGTCTCAGACCGTCTGTCTCAGACCGTCTGTCTCAGACCGTCTGTCTTAGACCGTCTGTCTCACACCGTCTGTCTCAGACCGTCTGTCTCAGACCGTCTGTCTCAGACCGTCTGTCTCAGAACGTCTATCTCGTCCCGTCGGTCTCAGGCCGTCTGTCTCAGACCAGCTGTCTCAGAACGTCTGTCACAGACTGTCTGTCTCAGACCGTCTGCTCAGACCGTCTGTCTCAGACCGTCTGTCACAGACTGTCTGTCTCAGACCGTCTGTCTCAGACCGTCTGTCTGAGACCGTCTGTCTCAGACCGTCTGTCTCACACCGTCTGTCTCAGACCGTCTGTCTCAGACCGTCCGTCTCAGACCGTCCGTCTCAGACCGTCCGTCTCAGACCGTCCGTCTCAGACCGTCCGTCTCAGACCGTCCGTCTCAGACCGTCCGTCTCAGACCGTCCGTCTCAGACCGTCCGTCTCAGACCGTCCGTCTCAGACCGTCTGTCTCAGACCGTCTGTCTCAGACCGTCTGTCTCAGAACGTCTATCTCGTCCCGTCGGTCTCAGACCGTCTGTGTCAGACCAGCTGTCTCAGACCGTCTGTCTCAGACCGTCTGCCTCAGACCGTCTGTTTCATACCGTCTGTCTCACACCGTCTGCCTCAGACCGTCTGTCTTAGACCGTCTGTCTCATACCGTCTGTCTCATACCGTCTGTCTCAGACCGTCTATCTCGTCCCGTCGGTCTTAGACCGTCTGTCTCACACCAGCTGTCTCAGACCGTCTGTCTCAGACCAGCTGTCTCAGACCGTCTGTATCAGACCGTCTATCTCGTCCCGTCTGTCTCAGAACTTCCGTCTCAGACCGTCTGATTCAGACGGTCTGTCTCAGAACTTCCGTCTCAGACCGTCTGATTCAGACGGTCTGTCTCAGAACGTCTGTCACAGACTGTCTGTTTCAGACCGTCTGTCTCAGACCGTCTGTCTGAGACCGTCTGTCTCAGACCGTCTGTCTCACACCGTCTGTCTCAGACCGTCTGTCTCAGACCGTCTGTCTCAGACCGTCTGTCTCAGACCGTCTGTCTCAGACCGTCTGTCTCAGACCGTCTGTCTCAGACCGTCTGTCTCAGACCGGCTGTCTCAGACCGTCTGTCTCAGACCGTCTGTCTCAGACCGTCCGTCTCAGACCGTCCGTCTGAGACCGTCTGTCTCAGACCGTCTGTCTCAGACCGTCTGTCTCAGACCGTCTGTCTCAGACCGTCTGTCTCAGACCGTCTGTCTCAGACCGTATGTCTCAGACCGTCTGTCTCAGACCGTCCGTCTCAGACCGTCTGTCTCAGAACGTCTATCTCGTCCCGTCGGTCTCAGACCGTCTGTCTCAGAACGTCTATCTCGTCCCGTCGGTCTCAGACCGTCTGTCTCAGAACGTCTATCTCGTCCCGTCGGTCTCAGACCGTCTGTCTCAGACCGTCTGTCTCAGACCAGCTATCTCAGACCGTCTGTCTCAGACCGTCTGTCTCAGACCGTCTGTCTTAGACCGTCTGTCTCACACCGTCTGTCTCAGACCGTCTGTCTCAGACCGTCTGTCTCAGACCGTCTGTCTCAGAACGTCTATCTCGTCCCGTCGGTCTCAGACCGTCTGTCTCAGACCGTCTGTCTCAGAACGTCTATCTCGTCCCGTCGGTCTCAGACCGTCTGTCTCAGAACGTCTATCTCGTCCCGTCGGTCTCAGATCGTCTGTCTCAGAACGTCTATCTCGTCCCGTCGGTCTCAGACCGTCTGTCTCAGACCGTCTGTCTCAGACCAGCTATCTCAGACCGTCTGTCTCAGACCGTCTGTCTCAGACCGTCTGTCTTAGACCGTCTGTCTCAGACCGTCTGTCACAGACTGTCTGTCTCAGACCGTCAGTCTCAGACCGTCTGGCTCAGACCGTCTATCTCGTCCCGTCTGTCTCCGAACGTCTATCTCGTCCCGTCGGTCTCAGACCGTCTGTCTCAGAACGTCTATCTCGTCCCGTCTGTCTCAGACCGTCTGTCTCACACCGTCTATCTCAGACCGTCTGCCTCAGACCATCTGTCTCAGACCGTCTGTCTCAGACCAGCTGTCTCAGACCGTCTGTCTCAGACCGTCTGTCTCAGACCGTCTGTCTCAGACCGTCAGTCTCAGACCGTCTGTCTCAGACCGTCTGTCTCAGAGCGTCTGTCTCAGACCGTCTGTCTCAGACCGTCTGTCTCAGACCAGCTGTCTCAGACCGTCTGTCTCCGAACGTCTATCTCGTCCCGTCGGTCTCAGACCGTCTGTCTCAGAACGTCTGTCTCGTCCCGTCGGTCTCAGACCGTCTGTCTCAGACCAGCTGTCACAGACCGTCTGTCTCAGACCGTCTGTCTCAGACCGTCTGTCTGAGACCGTCTGGCTCAGACCGTCTATCTCGTCCCGTCTGTCTCCGAACGTCTATCTCGTCCCGTCGGTCTCAGACCGTCTGTCTCAGAACGTCTATCTCGTCCCGTCTGTCTCAGACCGTCTGTCTCACACCGTCTATCTCAGACCGTCTGCCTCAGACCATCTGTCTCAGACCGTCTGTCTCAGACCAGCTGTCTCAGACCGTCTGTCTCAGACCGTCTGTTGCATACCGTCTGTCTCACACCGTCTGTCTCCGACCGTCTATCTTAAACCGTCTGTCTCAGGCCGTCCGTTTCATTCCGTCGGTCTCAGACCGTCTGTCTCATACCGTCTGTCTCATACCGTCTGTCTCAGACCGTCTATCTCGTCCCGTCGGTCTTAGACCGTCTGTCTCAGACCAGCTGTCTCAGACCGTCTGTCTCAGACCGTCTATCTCGTCCCGTCTGTCTCAGAACTTCCGTCTCAGACCGTCTGCCTCAGACCGTCTGTCTCAGAACGTCTCTCACAGACCGTCTGTCTCAGACCGTCTGTCTGAGACCGTCTGTCTGAGACCGTCTGTCTCAGACGGTCTGTCTCACACCGCCTGTCTCAGACCGTCTGTCTCAGACCGTCTGTCTCAGACCGTCTGTCTCAGACCGTCTGTCTCACACCGTCTGTTTCAGAACGTCTATCTCGTCCCGTCGGTCTCAGACCGTCTGTCTCAGACCGTCTATCTCGTCCCGTCGGTCTTAGACCGTCTGTCTCAGACCAGCTGTCTCAGACCGTCTGTCTCAGACCGTCTATCTCGTCCCGTCTGTCTCAGAACTTCCGTCTCAGACCGTCTGCCTCAGACCGTCTGTCTCAGAACGTCTCTCACAGACCGTCTGTCTCAGACCGTCTGTCTGAGACCGTCTGTCTCAGAACGTCTGTCTCAGACCGTCTGTCTCACACCGCCTGTCTCAGACCGTCTGTCTCAGACCGTCTGTCTCAGACCGTCTGTCTCAGACCGTCTGTCTCAGACCGTCTGTCTCAGACCGTCGGTCTCAGACCGTCGGTCTCAGACCGTCTATCTCGTCCCGTCTGTCTCAGACCGTCTGTCTCAGAACGTCTATCTCGTCCCGTCGGTCTCAGACCGTCTGTCTCAGAACGTCTATCTCGTCCCGTCGGTGTCAGACCGTCTGTCTCAGACCAGCTGTCTCAGACCGTCTGTCTTAGACCGTCTGTCTCAGACCGTCTGTCTCAGGCCGTCTGCCTCAGACCGTCTGGCTCAGAGCGTCTATCTCGTCCCGTCTGTCTCCGAACGTCTATCTCGTCCCGTCGGTCTCAGACCGTCTGTCTCAGAACGTCTATCTCGTCCCGTCTGTCTCAGACCGTCTGTCTCACACCGTCTGTCTCAGACCGTCTGCCTCAGACCATCTGTCTCAGACCGTCTGTCTCAGACCAGCTGTCTCAGACCGTCTGTCTCAGACCGTCTGTTGCATACCGTCTGTCTCACACCGTCTGTCTCCGACCGTCTATCTTAAACCGTCTGTCTCAGGCCGTAAGTTTCATTCCGTCGGTCTCAGACCGTCTGTCTCAGACCGTCTGTCTCACACCGTCTGTCTCAGAACGTCTATCTCGTCCCGTCGGTCTCAGACCGTCTGCCTCAGACCATCTGTCTCAGACCGTCTGTCTCAGACCGTCTATCTCGTCCCGTCTGTCTCAGACCGTCTGTCTCAGAACGTCTATCTCGTCCCGTCGGTCTCAGACCGTCTGTCTCAGAACGTCTATCTCGTCCCGTCGGTCTCAGACCGTCTGTCTCAGACCGTCTTTCACAGACCGTCTGTCTCAGACCAGCTATCTCAGACTGTCTGTCTCAGACCGTCTGTCTCAGACCGTCTGTCTCAGACCGTCTGTCTCAGACCGTCTGTTTCATACCGTCTGTCTCACACCGTCTGTCTCAGACCGTCTGTCTTAGACCGTCTGTCTCACACCGTCTGTCTCAGACCGTCTGTCTCAGACCGTCTGTCTCAGACCGTCTGTCTCAGACCGTCTGTCTCAGAACGTCTATCTCGTCCCGTCGGTCTCAGGCCGTCTGTCTCAGACCGTCTGTCTCAGACCGTCTGTCTCAGACCGTCTGTCTCAGGCCGTCTGCCTCAGACCGTCTGGCTCAGACCGTCTATCTCGTCCCGTCTGTCTCCGAACGTCTATCTCGTCCCGTCGGTGTCAGACCGTCTGTCTCAGAACGTCTATCTCGTCCCGTCTGTCTCAGACCGTCTGTCTCACACCGTCTGTCTCAGACCGTCTGCCTCAGACCATCTGTCTCAGACCGTCTGTCTCAGACCAGCTGTCTCAGACCGTCTGTCTCAGACCGTCTGTCTCAGACCGTCTGTTGCATACCGTCTGTCTCACACCGTCTGTCTCCGACCGTCTATCTTAAACCGTCTGTCTCAGGCCGTCCGTTTCATTCCGTCGGTCTCAGACCGTCTGTCTCAGACCGTCTGTCTCAGACCGTCTGTCTCAGACCGTCTGTCTCACACCGTCTGTCTCAGAACATCTATCTCGTCCCGTCGGTCTCAGACCGTCTGTCTCATACCGTCTGTCTCATACCGTCTGTCTCAGACCGTCTATCTCGTCCCGTCGGTCTTAGACCGTCTGTCTCAGACCAGCTGTCTCAGACCGTCTGTCTCAGACCGTCTATCTCGTCCCGTCTGTCTCAGAACTTCCGTCTCAGACCGTCTGCCTCAGACCGTCTGTCTCAGAACGTCTCTCAAAGACCGTCTGTCTCAGACCGTCTGTCTCAGACCGTCTGTCTGAGACCGTTTGTCTCAGACCGTCTGTCTCACACCGCCTGTCTCAGACCGTCTGTCTCAGACCGTCTGTCTCAGACCGTCGGTCTCAGACCGTCTATCTCGTCCCGTCTGTCTCAGACCGTCTGTCTCAGAACGTCTATCTCGTCCCGTCGGTCTCAGACCGTCTGTCTCAGAACGTCTATCTCGTCCCGTCGGTGTCAGACCGTCTGTCTCAGACCAGCTGTCTCAAACCGTCTGTCTCAGACCGTCTGCCTCAGACCGTCTGTTTCATACCGTCTGTCTCACACCGTCTGTTTCAGACCGTCTGTCTTAGACCGTCTGTCTCATACCGTCTGTCTCATACCGTCTGTCTCAGACCGTCGATCTCGTCCCGTCGGTCTTAGACCGTCTGTCTCAGACCAGCTGTCTCAGACCGTCTGTCTCAGACCGTCTATCTCGTCCCGTCGGTCTCAGAACTTCCGTCTCAGACCGTCTGCTTCAGACGGTCTGTCTCAGAACGTCTGTCACAGCCTGTCTGTCTCAGACCGTCTGTGTCAGACCGTCTATCTCAGACCAGCTGTCTCAGACCGTCTGTCTCAGACCGTCCGTCTCAGACCGTCTGTTTCATACCGTCTGTCTCACACCGTCTGTCTCAGACCGTCTGTCTTAGACCGTCTGTCTCATACCGTCTGTCTCATACCGTCTGTCTCAGACCGTCTATCTCGTCCCGTCGGTCTTAGACCGTCTGTCTCAGACCAGCTGTCACAGACCGTCTGTTTCAGACCGTCTGTCTCAGACCGTCTGTCTGAGACCGTCTGTCTCAGACCGTCTGTCTCACACCGTCTGTCTCAGACCGTCTGTCGCAGACCGTCTGTCTCAGAGCGTCTGTCTCAGACCGTCTGTCTGAGACCGTCTGTCTCAGACCGTCTGTCTCAGACCGTCTGTCTCAGACCGTCTGTCTCAGACCGTCTGTCTCAGACCGGCTGTCTCAGACCGTCTGTCTCAGACCAGCTATCTCAGACCGTCTGTCTCAGACCGTCTGTCTTAGACCGTCTGTCTCACACCGTCTGTCTCAGACCGTCTGTCTCAGACCGTCTGTCTCAGACCGTCTGTCTCAGACCGTCTGTCTCAGACCGTCTGTCTCAGACCGTCTGTCTCAGACCGTCTGTCTCAGAACGTCTATCTCGTCCCGTCGGTCTCAGGCCGTCTGTCTCAGACCAGCTGTCTCAGAACGTCTGTCACAGACTGTCTGTCTCAGACCGTCTGCGCAGACCGTCTGTCTCAGACCGTCTGTCACAGACTGTCTGTCTCAGACCGTCTGTCTCAGACCGTCTGTCTGAGACCGTCTGTCTCAGACCGTCTGTCTCACACCGTCGGTCTCAGACCGTCTGTCTCAGACCGTCTGTCTCAGACCGTCTGCCTCAGACCGTCTGTTTCATACCGTCTGTCTCACACCGTCTGCCTCAGACCGTCTGTCTTAGACCGTCTGTCTCATACCGTCTGTCTCATACTGTCTGTCTCAGACCGTCTATCTCGTCCCGTCGGTCTTAGACCGTCTGTCTCACACCAGCTGTCTCAGACCGCCTGTCTCAGACCAGCTGTCTCAGACCGTCTGTCTCAGACCGTCTATCTCGTCCCGTCTGTCTCAGAACTTCCGTCTCAGACCGTCTGATTCAGACGGTCTGTCTCAGAACTTCCGTCTCAGACCGTCTGATTCAGACGGTCTGTCTCAGAACGTCTGTCACAGACTGTCTGTCTCAGACCGTCTGTCTCAGACCGTCTGTCTCAGACCGTCTGTCTGAGACCGTCTGTCTCACACCGTCTGTCTCAGACCGTCTGTCTCAGACCGTCTGTCTCAGACCGTCTGTCTCAGACCGTCTGTCTCAGACCGGCTGTCTCAGACCGTCTGTCTCAGACCGTCTGTCTCAGACCGTCTGTCTCAGACCGTCTGTCTCAGACCGTCTGTCTCAGACCGTCTGTCTCAGACCGTCTGTCTCAGACCGTCTGTCTCAGACCGTCTGTCTCAGACCGTCTGTCTCAGACCGTCTGTCTCAGACCGTCTGTCTCAGACCGTCTGTCTCAGACCGTCTGTCTCAGACCGTCTGTCTGAGACCGTCTGTCTCAGACCGTCTGTCTCAGACCGTCTGTCTCAGACCGTCTATCTCGTCCCGTCTGTCTCAGAACGTCTATCTCGTCCCGTCGGTCTCACACCGTCTGTCTCAGACCAGCTGTCTCAGACCGTCTGCCTCAGACCGTCTGTTTCATACCGTCTGTCTCACACCGTCTGTCTCAGACCGTCTGTCTTAGACCGTCTGTCTCATACCGTCTGTCTCATACCGTCTGTCTCAGACCGTCTATCTCGTCCCGTCGGTCTTAGACCGTCTGTCTCAGACCAGCTGTCTCAGGCCGTCTGTCTCAGACCGTCTATCTCGTCCCGTCTGTCTCAGAACTTCCGTCTCAGACCGTCTGATTCAGACGGTCTGTGTCAGAACTTCCGTCTCAGACCGTCTGATTCAGACCGTCTGATTCAGACGGTCTGTCTCAGAACGTCTGTCACAGACCGTCTGTCTCAGACCGTCTGTCTCAGACCGTCTGTCTCATACCGTCTGTCTCAGGCCGTCTGCCTCAGACCGTCTGTCTCAGACCGTCTGTCTCAGAACGTCTATCTCGTCCCGTCGGTCGCAGACCGTCTGTCTCAGAGCGTCTATCTCGTCCCGTCGGTCTCAGACCGTCTGTCTCAGACCAGCTATCTCAGACCGTCTGTCTCAGACCGTCTGTCTCAGACCGTCTGTCTTAGACCGTCTGTCTCACACCGTCTGTCTCAGACCGTCTGTCTCAGACCGTCTGTCTCAGACCGTCTGTCTCAGAACGTCTATCTCGTCCCGTCGGTCTCAGGCCGTCTGTCTCAGACCAGCTGTCTCAGAACGTCTGTCACAGACTGTCTGTCTCAGACCGTCTGCTCAGACCGTCTGTCTCAGACCGTCTGTCTGAGACCGTCTGTCTCAGACCGTCTGTCTCACACCGTCTGTCTCAGACCGTCTGTCTCAGACCGTCTGTCTCAGACCGTCTGTCTCAGACCGTCTGTCTCAGAACGTCTATCTCGTCCCGTCGGTCTCAGACCGTCTGTCTCAGACCGTCTGTCTGAGACCGTCTGTCTCAGACCGTCTGTCTCACACCGTCTGTCTCAGACCGTCCGTCTCAGACCGTCCGTCTCAGACCGTCCGTCTCAGACCGTACGTCTCAGACCGTCCGTCTCAGACCGTCCGTCTCAGACCGTCCGTCTCAGACCGTCTGTCTCAGACCGTCTGTCTCAGACCGTCTGTCTCAGACCGTCTGTCTCAGACCGTCTGTCTCAGAACGTCTATCTCGTCCCGTCGGTCTCAGACCGTCTGTCTCAGAACGTCTGTCTCAGACCGTCTGTCTCAGACCGTCTGTCTCAGACCGTCTGTCTCAGACCGTCTGTCTCAGGCCGTCTGCCTCAGACCGTCTGTCTCAGACCGTCTGTCTCAGAACGTCTATCTCGTCCCGTCGGTCGCAGACCGTCTGTCTCAGAGCGTCTATCTCGTCCCGTCGGTCTCAGACCGTCTGTCTCAGACCAGCTATCTCAGACCGTCTGTCTCAGACCGTCTGTCTCAGACCGTCTGTCTTAGACCGTCTGTCTCACACCGTCTGTCTCAGACCGTCTGTCTCAGACCGTCTGTCTCAGACCGTCTGTCTCAGAACGTCTATCTCGTCCCGTCGGTCTCAGGCCGTCTGTCTCAGACCAGCTGTCTCAGAACGTCTGTCACAGACTGTCTGTCTCAGACCGTCTGCTCAGACCGTCTGTCTCAGACCGTCTGTCTGAGACCGTCTGTCTCAGACCGTCTGTCTCACACCGTCTGTCTCAGACCGTCTGTCTCAGACCGTCTGTCTCAGACCGTCTGTCTCAGAACGTCTATCTCGTCCCGTCGGTCTCAGACCGTCTGTCTCAGACCGTCTGTCTCACACCGTCTGTCTCAGACCGTCTGTCGCAGACCGTCTGTCTCAGAGCGTCTGTCTCAGACCGTCTGTCTCAGACCGTCTGTCTCAGACCGTCTGTCTCACACCGTCTGTCTCAGACCGTCTGTCTCAGACCGTCTGTCTCAGACCGTCTGTCTCAGACCGTCTGTCTCAGACCGTCTGTCTCAGACCGTCTGTCTCAGAACGTCTATCTCGTCCCGTCGGTCTCAGGCCGTCTGTCTCAGACCAGCTGTCTCAGAACGTCTGTCACAGACTGTCTGTCTCAGACCGTCTGCGCAGACCGTCTGTCTCAGACCGTCTGTCACAGACTGTCTGTCTCAGACCGTCTGTCTCAGACCGTCTGTCTGAGACCGTCTGTCTCAGACCGTCTGTCTCACACCGTCGGTCTCAGACCGTCTGTCTCAGACCGTCTGTCTCAGACCGTCTGCCTCAGACCGTCTGTTTCATACCGTCTGTCTCACACCGTCTGCCTCAGACCGTCTGTCTTAGACCGTCTGTCTCATACCGTCTGTCTCATACTGTCTGTCTCAGACCGTCTATCTCGTCCCGTCGGTCTTAGACCGTCTGTCTCACACCAGCTGTCTCAGACCGCCTGTCTCAGACCAGCTGTCTCAGACCGTCTGTCTCAGACCGTCTATCTCGTCCCGTCTGTCTCAGAACTTCCGTCTCAGACCGTCTGATTCAGACGGTCTGTCTCAGAACTTCCGTCTCAGACCGTCTGATTCAGACGGTCTGTCTCAGAACGTCTGTCACAGACTGTCTGTCTCAGACCGTCTGTCTCAGACCGTCTGTCTCAGACCGTCTGTCTGAGACCGTCTGTCTCACACCGTCTGTCTCAGACCGTCTGTCTCAGACCGTCTGTCTCAGACCGTCTGTCTCAGACCGTCTGTCTCAGACCGGCTGTCTCAGACCGTCTGTCTCAGACCGTCTGTCTCAGACCGTCTGTCTCAGACCGTCTGTCTCAGACCGTCTGTCTCAGACCGTCTGTCTCAGACCGTCTGTCTCAGACCGTCTGTCTCAGACCGTCTGTCTCAGACCGTCTGTCTCAGACCGTCTGTCTCAGACCGTCTGTCTCAGACCGTCTGTCTCAGACCGTCTGTCTGAGACCGTCTGTCTCAGACCGTCTGTCTCAGACCGTCTGTCTCAGACCGTCTATCTCGTCCCGTCTGTCTCAGAACGTCTATCTCGTCCCGTCGGTCTCACACCGTCTGTCTCAGACCAGCTGTCTCAGACCGTCTGCCTCAGACCGTCTGTTTCATACCGTCTGTCTCACACCGTCTGTCTCAGACCGTCTGTCTTAGACCGTCTGTCTCATACCGTCTGTCTCATACCGTCTGTCTCAGAACGTCTATCTCGTCCCGTCGGTGTCAGACCGTCTGTCTCAGACCAGCTGTCTCAAACCGTCTGTCTCAGACCGTCTGCCTCAGACCGTCTGTTTCATACCGTCTGTCTCACACCGTCTGTCTCAGACCGTCTGTCATAGACCGTCTGTCTCATACCGTCTGTCTCATACCGTCTGTCTCAGACCGTCGATCTCGTCCCGTCGGTCTTAGACCGTCTGTCTCAGACCAGCTGTCTCAGACCGTCTGTCTCAGACCGTCTATCTCGTCCCGTCGGTCTCAGAACTTCCGTCTCAGACCGTCTGCTTCAGACGGTCTGTCTCAGAACGTCTGTCACAGCCTGTCTGTCTCAGACCGTCTGTGTCAGACCGTCTATCTCAGACCAGCTGTCTCAGACCGTCTGTCTCAGACCGTCCGTCTCAGACCGTCTGTTTCATACCGTCTGTCTCACACCGTCTGTCTCAGACCGTCTGTCTTAGACCGTCTGTCTCATACCGTCTGTCTCATACCGTCTGTCTCAGACCGTCTATCTCGTCCCGTCGGTCTTAGACCGTCTGTCTCAGACCAGCTGTCACAGACCGTCTGTTTCAGACCGTCTGTCTCAGACCGTCTGTCTGAGACCGTCTGTCTCAGACCGTCTGTCTCACACCGTCTGTCTCAGACCGTCTGTCGCAGACCGTCTGTCTCAGAGCGTCTGTCTCAGACCGTCTGTCTGAGACCGTCTGTCTCAGACCGTCTGTCTCAGACCGTCTGTCTCAGACCGTCTGTCTCAGACCGTCTGTCTCAGACCGGCTGTCTCAGACCGTCTGTCTCAGACCAGCTATCTCAGACCGTCTGTCTCAGACCGTCTGTCTTAGACCGTCTGTCTCACACCGTCTGTCTCAGACCGTCTGTCTCAGACCGTCTGTCTCAGACCGTCTGTCTCAGACCGTCTGTCTCAGACCGTCTGTCTCAGACCGTCTGTCTCAGACCGTCTGTCTCAGACCGTCTGTCTCAGAACGTCTATCTCGTCCCGTCGGTCTCAGGCCGTCTGTCTCAGACCAGCTGTCTCAGAACGTCTGTCACAGACTGTCTGTCTCAGACCGTCTGCGCAGACCGTCTGTCTCAGACCGTCTGTCACAGACTGTCTGTCTCAGACCGTCTGTCTCAGACCGTCTGTCTGAGACCGTCTGTCTCAGACCGTCTGTCTCACACCGTCGGTCTCAGACCGTCTGTCTCAGACCGTCTGTCTCAGACCGTCTGCCTCAGACCGTCTGTTTCATACCGTCTGTCTCACACCGTCTGCCTCAGACCGTCTGTCTTAGACCGTCTGTCTCATACCGTCTGTCTCATACTGTCTGTCTCAGACCGTCTATCTCGTCCCGTCGGTCTTAGACCGTCTGTCTCACACCAGCTGTCTCAGACCGCCTGTCTCAGACCAGCTGTCTCAGACCGTCTGTCTCAGACCGTCTATCTCGTCCCGTCTGTCTCAGAACTTCCGTCTCAGACCGTCTGATTCAGACGGTCTGTCTCAGAACTTCCGTCTCAGACCGTCTGATTCAGACGGTCTGTCTCAGAACGTCTGTCACAGACTGTCTGTCTCAGACCGTCTGTCTCAGACCGTCTGTCTCAGACCGTCTGTCTGAGACCGTCTGTCTCACACCGTCTGTCTCAGACCGTCTGTCTCAGACCGTCTGTCTCAGACCGTCTGTCTCAGACCGTCTGTCTCAGACCGGCTGTCTCAGACCGTCTGTCTCAGACCGTCTGTCTCAGACCGTCTGTCTCAGACCGTCTGTCTCAGACCGTCTGTCTCAGACCGTCTGTCTCAGACCGTCTGTCTCAGACCGTCTGTCTCAGACCGTCTGTCTCAGACCGTCTGTCTCAGACCGTCTGTCTCAGACCGTCTGTCTCAGACCGTCTGTCTCAGACCGTCTGTCTGAGACCGTCTGTCTCAGACCGTCTGTCTCAGACCGTCTGTCTCAGACCGTCTATCTCGTCCCGTCTGTCTCAGAACGTCTATCTCGTCCCGTCGGTCTCACACCGTCTGTCTCAGACCAGCTGTCTCAGACCGTCTGCCTCAGACCGTCTGTTTCATACCGTCTGTCTCACACCGTCTGTCTCAGACCGTCTGTCTTAGACCGTCTGTCTCATACCGTCTGTCTCATACCGTCTGTCTCAGACCGTCTATCTCGTCCCGTCGGTCTTAGACCGTCTGTCTCAGACCAGCTGTCTCAGGCCGTCTGTCTCAGACCGTCTATCTCGTCCCGTCTGTCTCAGAACTTCCGTCTCAGACCGTCTGATTCAGACGGTCTGTGTCAGAACTTCCGTCTCAGACCGTCTGATTCAGACCGTCTGATTCAGACGGTCTGTCTCAGAACGTCTGTCACAGACTGTCTGTCTCAGACCGTCTGTCTCAGACCGTCTGTCTGAGACCGTCTGTCTCAGACCGTCTGTCTCACACCGTCTGTCTCAGACCGTCCGTCTCAGACCGTCCGTCTCAGACCGTCCGTCTCAGACCGTACGTCTCAGACCGTCCGTCTCAGACCGTCCGTCTCAGACCGTCCGTCTCAGACCGTCTGTCTCAGACCGTCTGTCTCAGACCGTCTGTCTCAGACCGTCTGTCTCAGACCGTCTGTCTCAGAACGTCTATCTCGTCCCGTCGGTCTCAGACCGTCTGTCTCAGAACGTCTGTCTCAGACCGTCTGTCTCAGACCGTCTGTCTCAGACCGTCTGTCTCAGACCGTCTGTCTCAGGCCGTCTGCCTCAGACCGTCTGTCTCAGACCGTCTGTCTCAGAACGTCTATCTCGTCCCGTCGGTCGCAGACCGTCTGTCTCAGAGCGTCTATCTCGTCCCGTCGGTCTCAGACCGTCTGTCTCAGACCAGCTATCTCAGACCGTCTGTCTCAGACCGTCTGTCTCAGACCGTCTGTCTTAGACCGTCTGTCTCACACCGTCTGTCTCAGACCGTCTGTCTCAGACCGTCTGTCTCAGACCGTCTGTCTCAGAACGTCTATCTCGTCCCGTCGGTCTCAGGCCGTCTGTCTCAGACCAGCTGTCTCAGAACGTCTGTCACAGACTGTCTGTCTCAGACCGTCTGCTCAGACCGTCTGTCTCAGACCGTCTGTCTGAGACCGTCTGTCTCAGACCGTCTGTCTCACACCGTCTGTCTCAGACCGTCTGTCTCAGACCGTCTGTCTCAGACCGTCTGTCTCAGACCGTCTGTCTCAGAACGTCTATCTCGTCCCGTCGGTCTCAGACCGTCTGTCTCAGACCGTCTGTCTCACACCGTCTGTCTCAGACCGTCTGTCGCAGACCGTCTGTCTCAGAGCGTCTGTCTCAGACCGTCTGTCTCAGACCGTCTGTCTCAGACCGTCTGTCTCAGACCGTCTGTCTCAGACCGTCTGTCTCAGACCGTCTGTCTCAGACCGGCTGTCTCAGACCGTCTGTCTCAGACCAGCTATCTCAGACCGTCTGTCTCAGACCGTCTGTCTTAGACCGTCTGTCTCACACCGTCTGTCTCAGACCGTCTGTCTCAGACCGTCTGTCTCAGACCGTCTGTCTCAGACCGTCTGTCTCAGACCGTCTGTCTCAGACCGTCTGTCTCAGAACGTCTATCTCGTCCCGTCGGTCTCAGGCCGTCTGTCTCAGACCAGCTGTCTCAGAACGTCTGTCACAGACTGTCTGTCTCAGACCGTCTGCGCAGACCGTCTGTCTCAGACCGTCTGTCACAGACTGTCTGTCTCAGACCGTCTGTCTCAGACCGTCTGTCTGAGACCGTCTGTCTCAGACCGTCTGTCTCACACCGTCGGTCTCAGACCGTCTGTCTCAGACCGTCTGTCTCAGACCGTCTGCCTCAGACCGTCTGTTTCATACCGTCTGTCTCACACCGTCTGCCTCAGACCGTCTGTCTTAGACCGTCTGTCTCATACCGTCTGTCTCATACTGTCTGTCTCAGACCGTCTATCTCGTCCCGTCGGTCTTAGACCGTCTGTCTCACACCAGCTGTCTCAGACCGCCTGTCTCAGACCAGCTGTCTCAGACCGTCTGTCTCAGACCGTCTATCTCGTCCCGTCTGTCTCAGAACTTCCGTCTCAGACCGTCTGATTCAGACGGTCTGTCTCAGAACTTCCGTCTCAGACCGTCTGATTCAGACGGTCTGTCTCAGAACGTCTGTCACAGACTGTCTGTCTCAGACCGTCTGTCTCAGACCGTCTGTCTCAGACCGTCTGTCTGAGACCGTCTGTCTCACACCGTCTGTCTCAGACCGTCTGTCTCAGACCGTCTGTCTCAGACCGTCTGTCTCAGACCGTCTGTCTCAGACCGGCTGTCTCAGACCGTCTGTCTCAGACCGTCTGTCTCAGACCGTCTGTCTCAGACCGTCTGTCTCAGACCGTCTGTCTCAGACCGTCTGTCTCAGACCGTCTGTCTCAGACCGTCTGTCTCAGACCGTCTGTCTCAGACCGTCTGTCTCAGACCGTCTGTCTCAGACCGTCTGTCTCAGACCGTCTGTCTCAGACCGTCTGTCTCAGACCGTCTGTCTCAGACCGTCTGTCTGAGACCGTCTGTCTCAGACCGTCTGTCTCAGACCGTCTGTCTCAGACCGTCTATCTCGTCCCGTCTGTCTCAGAACGTCTATCTCGTCCCGTCGGTCTCACACCGTCTGTCTCAGACCAGCTGTCTCAGACCGTCTGCCTCAGACCGTCTGTTTCATACCGTCTGTCTCACACCGTCTGTCTCAGACCGTCTGTCTTAGACCGTCTGTCTCATACCGTCTGTCTCATACCGTCTGTCTCAGAACGTCTATCTCGTCCCGTCGGTCTCAGACCGTCTGTCTCAGAACGTCTGTCTCAGACCGTCTGTCTCAGACCGTCTGTCTCAGACCGTCTGTCTCAGACCGTCTGTCTCAGGCCGTCTGCCTCAGACCGTCTGTCTCAGACCGTCTGTCTCAGAACGTCTATCTCGTCCCGTCGGTCGCAGACCGTCTGTCTCAGACCGTCTGTCTCAGACCGTCTGTCTCAGACCGGCTGTCTCAGACCGTCTGTCTCAGACCAGCTATCTCAGACCGTCTGTCTCAGACCGTCTGTCTTAGACCGTCTGTCTCACACCGTCTGTCTCAGACCGTCTGTCTCAGACCGTCTGTCTCAGACCGTCTGTCTCAGACCGTCTGTCTCAGACCGTCTGTCTCAGACCGTCTGTCTCAGACCGTCTGTCTCAGAACGTCTATCTCGTCCCGTCGGTCTCAGGCCGTCTGTCTCAGACCAGCTGTCTCAGAACGTCTGTCACAGACTGTCTGTCTCAGACCGTCTGCGCAGACCGTCTGTCTCAGACCGTCTGTCACAGACTGTCTGTCTCAGACCGTCTGTCTCAGACCGTCTGTCTGAGACCGTCTGTCTCAGACCGTCTGTCTCACACCGTCGGTCTCAGACCGTCTGTCTCAGACCGTCTGTCTCAGACCGTCTGCCTCAGACCGTCTGTTTCATACCGTCTGTCTCACACCGTCTGCCTCAGACCGTCTGTCTTAGACCGTCTGTCTCATACCGTCTGTCTCATACTGTCTGTCTCAGACCGTCTATCTCGTCCCGTCGGTCTTAGACCGTCTGTCTCACACCAGCTGTCTCAGACCGCCTGTCTCAGACCAGCTGTCTCAGACCGTCTGTCTCAGACCGTCTATCTCGTCCCGTCTGTCTCAGAACTTCCGTCTCAGACCGTCTGATTCAGACGGTCTGTCTCAGAACTTCCGTCTCAGACCGTCTGATTCAGACGGTCTGTCTCAGAACGTCTGTCACAGACTGTCTGTCTCAGACCGTCTGTCTCAGACCGTCTGTCTCAGACCGTCTGTCTCAGACCGTCTGTCTCAGACCGTCTGTCTGAGACCGTCTGTCTCAGACCGTCTGTCTCAGACCGTCTGTCTCAGACCGTCTATCTCGTCCCGTCTGTCTCAGAACGTCTATCTCGTCCCGTCGGTCTCACACCGTCTGTCTCAGACCAGCTGTCTCAGACCGTCTGCCTCAGACCGTCTGTTTCATACCGTCTGTCTCACACCGTCTGTCTCAGACCGTCTGTCTTAGACCGTCTGTCTCATACCGTCTGTCTCATACCGTCTGTCTCAGACCGTCTATCTCGTCCCGTCGGTCTTAGACCGTCTGTCTCAGACCAGCTGTCTCAGGCCGTCTGTCTCAGACCGTCTATCTCGTCCCGTCTGTCTCAGAACTTCCGTCTCAGACCGTCTGATTCAGACGGTCTGTGTCAGAACTTCCGTCTCAGACCGTCTGATTCAGACCGTCTGATTCAGACGGTCTGTCTCAGAACGTCTGTCACAGACTGTCTGTCTCAGACCGTCTGTCTCAGACCGTCTGTCTGAGACCGTCTGTCTCAGACCGTCTGTCTCACACCGTCTGTCTCAGACCGTCCGTCTCAGACCGTCCGTCTCAGACCGTCCGTCTCAGACCGTACGTCTCAGACCGTCCGTCTCAGACCGTCCGTCTCAGACCGTCCGTCTCAGACCGTCTGTCTCAGACCGTCTGTCTCAGACCGTCTGTCTCAGACCGTCTGTCTCAGACCGTCTGTCTCAGAACGTCTATCTCGTCCCGTCGGTCTCAGACCGTCTGTCTCAGAACGTCTGTCTCAGACCGTCTGTCTCAGACCGTCTGTCTCAGACCGTCTGTCTCAGACCGTCTGTCTCAGGCCGTCTGCCTCAGACCGTCTGTCTCAGACCGTCTGTCTCAGAACGTCTATCTCGTCCCGTCGGTCGCAGACCGTCTGTCTCAGAGCGTCTATCTCGTCCCGTCGGTCTCAGACCGTCTGTCTCAGACCAGCTATCTCAGACCGTCTGTCTCAGACCGTCTGTCTCAGACCGTCTGTCTTAGACCGTCTGTCTCACACCGTCTGTCTCAGACCGTCTGTCTCAGACCGTCTGTCTCAGACCGTCTGTCTCAGACCGTCTGTCTCAGAACGTCTATCTCGTCCCGTCGGTCTCAGGCCGTCTGTCTCAGACCAGCTGTCTCAGAACGTCTGTCACAGACTGTCTGTCTCAGACCGTCTGCTCAGACCGTCTGTCTCAGACCGTCTGTCTGAGACCGTCTGTCTCAGACCGTCTGTCTCACACCGTCTGTCTCAGACCGTCTGTCTCAGACCGTCTGTCTCAGACCGTCTGTCTCAGACCGTCTGTCTCAGACCAGCTGTCTCAGACCGTCTGTCTCGGACCGTCTGTCTCAGACCGTCTGTCTCAGACCGTCTGTTTCATACCGTCTATGTCACACCGTCTGTCTCAGACCGTTTGTCTTAGACCGTCTGTCTCATACCGTCTGTCTCATACCGTCTGTCTCAGACCGTCTGTCTCGGACCGTCTGTCTGAGACCGTCTGTCTCAGACCGTCTGTCTCAGGCCGTCTGCCTCAGACCGTCTGTCTCAGACCGTCTATCTCGTCCCGTCTGTCTCAGACCGTCTGTCTCAGAACGTCTATCTCGTCCCGTCGGTCTCAGACCGTCTGTCTCAGAACGTCTATCTCGTCCCGTCGGTCTCAGACCGTCTGCCTCAGACCGTCTGTCTCAGATCAGCTATCTCAGACCGTCTGTCTCAGACCGTCTGTCTCAGACCGTCTGTCTCAGACCGTCTGTCTCAGACCGTCTGTCTCAGACCGTCTGTTTCATACCGTCTGTCTCACACCGTCTGTCTCAGACTGTCTGCCTTAGACCGTCTGTCTCATACCGTCTGTCTCATACCGTCTGTCTCAGACCGTCTATCTCGTCCCGTCGGTCTTAGACCGTCTGTCTCAGACCAGCTGTCACAGACCGTCTGTCTCAGACCGTCTGTCTCAGACCGTCTGTCTGAGACCGTCTGTCTCAGACCGTCTGTCTCAGGCCGTCTGTCTCACACCGTCTGTCTCAGACCGTCTGTCATAGACCAGCTGTCTCAGACCGTCTGTCTCGGACCGTCTGTCTCATACCGTCTGTCTCATACCGTCTGTCTCAGACCGTCTATCTCGTCCCGTCGGTCTCAGACCGTCTGTCTCAGACCAGCTGTCTCAGACGGTCTGTCTCGGACCGTCTGTCTCAGACCGTCTGTCTCAGACCGTCTGTTTCATACCGTCTATCTCACACCGTATGTCTCAGACCGTTTGTCTTAGACCGTCTGTCTCATACCGTCTGTCTCATACCGTCTGTCTCAGACCGTCTGTCTTAGACCGTCTGTCTCATACCGTCTGTCTCAGACCGTCTGTCTCAGACCGTCTGTCTCAGACCAGCTGCCTCAGACCGTCTGTCTCAGACCGTCCGTCTCAGACCGTCTGTTTCATACCGTCTGTCTCACACCGTCTGTCTTAGACTGTCTGCCTTAGACCGTCTGTCTCATACCGTCTGTCTCATACCGTCTGTCTCAGACCGTCTATCTCGTCCCGTCGGTCTTAGACCGTCTGTCTCAGACCAGCTGTCACAGACCGTCTGTCTCAGACCGTCTGTCTCAGACCGTCTGTCTGAGACCGTCTGTCTCAGACCGTCTGTCTCAGACCGTCTGTCTCACACCGTCTGTCTCAGACCGTCTGTCATAGACCAGCTGTCTCAGACCGTCTGTCTCGGACCGTCTGTCTCATACCGTCTGTCTCATACCGTCTGTCTCAGACCGTCTATCTCGTCCCGTCGGTCTCAGACCGTCTGTCTCAGACCAGCTGTCTCAGACCGTCTGTCTCGGACCGTCTGTCTCAGACCGTCTGTCTCAGACCGTCTGTCTCAGACCGTCTGTTTCATACCGTCTATCTCACACCGTCTGTCTCAGACCGTTTGTCTTAGACCGTCTGTCTCATACCGTCTGTCTCATACCGTCTGTCTCAGACGGTCTGTCTCGGACCGTCTGTCTGAGACCGTCTGTCTCAGACCGTCTGTCTCAGGCCGTCTGCCTCAGACCGTCTGTCTCAGACCGTCTATCTCGTCCCGTCTGTCTCAGACCGTCTGTCTCAGAACGTCTATCTCGTCCCGTCGGTCTCAGACCGTCTGTCTCAGAACGTCTATCTCGTCCCGTCGGTCTCAGACCGTCTGTCTCAGACCGTCTGTCTCAGACCAGCTATCTCAGACCGTCTGTCTCAGACCGTCTGTCTCAGACCGTCTGTCTCAGACCGTCTGTCTCAGACCGTCTGTTTCATACCGCCTGTCTCACACCGTCTGTCTCAGACCGTCTGTCTTAGACCGTCTGTCTCATACCGTCTGTCTCAGACCGTCTGTCTCAGACCCTCTGTCTCAGACCGTCTGTCTCAGACCGTCTGTCTCAGACCAGCTGCCTCAGACCGTCTCTCTCAGACCGTCTGTTTCATACCGTCTGTCTCACACCGTCTGTCTCAGACCGTCTGCCTCAGACCGTCTGTCTCAGACCGTCTGTCTCAGGCCGTCTGCCTCAGACCGTCTGTCTCAGACCGTCTGTCTCAGACCGTCTGTCTCAGACCGTCTGTCTCAGACCGTCAGTCTCAGACCGTCTGTCTCAGACCGTCTGTCTCAGAGCGTCTGTCTCAGACCGTCTGTCTCAGACCGTCTGTCTCAGACCAGCTGTCTCAGACCGTCTGTCTCCGAACGTCTATCTCGTCCCGTCGGTCTCAGACCGTCTGTCTCAGAACGTCTGTCTCGTCCCGTCGGTCTCAGACCGTCTGTCTCAGACCAGCTGTCACAGACCGTCTGTCTCAAACCGTCTGTCTCAGACCGTCTGTCTGAGACCGTCTGTCTCAGACCGTCTGTCTCACACCGTCTGTCTCAGACCGTCTGTCTCAGACCGTCTGTCTCAGACCGTCTGTCTTAGACCGTCGGTCTCATACCGTCTGTCTCATACCGTCTGTCTCAGACCGTCTATCTCGTCCCGTCGGTCTTAGACCGTCTGTCTCAGACCAGCTGTCACAGACCGTCTGTCTCAGACCGTCTGTCTCAGACCGTCTGTCTCAGACCGTCTGTCTGAGACCGTCTGTCTCAGACCGTCTGTCTCAGACCGTCCGTCTCACACCGTCTGTCTCAGACCGTCTGTCTCAGACCGTCTGTCTCAGACCGTCTGTCTCGGACCGTCTGTCTCATACCGTCTGTCTCATACCGTCTGTCTCAGACCGTCTATCTCGTCCCGTCGGTCTCAGACCGTCTGTCTCAGACCAGCTGTCTCAGACGGTCGGTCTCGGACCGTCTGTCTCAGACCGTCTGTCTCAGACCGTCTGTTTCATACCGTCTATCTCACACCGTATGTCTCAGACCGTTTGTCTTAGACCGTCTGTCTCATACCGTCTGTCTCATACCGTCTGTCTCAGACCGTCTGTCTTAGACCGTCTGTCTCATACCGTCTGTCTCAGACCGTCTGTCTCAGACCGTCTGTCTCAGACCAGCTGCCTCAGACCGTCTGTCTCAGACCGTCCGTCTCAGACCGTCTGTTTCATACCGTCTGTCTCACACCGTCTGTCTCAGACTGTCTGCCTTAGACCGTCTGTCTCATACCGTCTGTCTCATACCGTCTGTCTCAGACCGTCTATCTCGTCCCGTCGGTCTTAGACCGTCTGTCTCAGACCAGCTGTCACAGACCGTCTGTCTCAGACCGTCTGTCTCAGACCGTCTGTCTGAGACCGTCTGTCTCAGACCGTCTGTCTCAGACCGTCTGTCTCACACCGTCTGTCTCAGACCGTCTGTCATAGACCAGCTGTCTCAGACCGTCTGTCTCGGACCGTCTGTCTCATACCGTCTGTCTCATACCGTCTGTCTCAGACCGTCTATCTCGTCCCGTCGGTCTCAGACCGTCTGTCTCAGACCAGCTGTCTCAGACCGTCTGTCTCGGACCGTCTGTCTCAGACCGTCTGTCTCAGACCGTCTGTCTCAGACCGTCTGTTTCATACCGTCTATCTCACACCGTCTGTCTCAGACCGTTTGTCTTAGACCGTCTGTCTCATACCGTCTGTCTCATACCGTCTGTCTCAGACGGTCTGTCTCGGACCGTCTGTCTGAGACCGTCTGTCTCAGACCGTCTGTCTCAGGCCGTCTGCCTCAGACCGTCTGTCTCAGACCGTCTATCTCGTCCCGTCTGTCTCAGACCGTCTGTCTCAGAACGTCTATCTCGTCCCGTCGGTCTCAGACCGTCTGTCTCAGAACGTCTATCTCGTCCCGTCGGTCTCAGACCGTCTGTCTCAGACCGTCTGTCTCAGACCAGCTATCTCAGACCGTCTGTCTCAGACCGTCTGTCTCAGACCGTCTGTCTCAGACCGTCTGTCTCAGACCGTCTGTTTCATACCGTCTGTCTCACACCGTCTGTCTCAGACCGTCTGTCTTAGACCGTCTGTCTCATACCGTCTGTCTCAGACCGTCTGTCTCAGACCCTCTGTCTCAGACCGTCTGTCTCAGACCGTCTGTCTCAGACCAGCTGCCTCAGACCGTCTCTCTCAGACCGTCTGTTTCATACCGTCTGTCTCACACCGTCTGTCTCAGACCGTCTGCCTCAGACCGTCTGTCACAGACCGTCTGTCTCAGGCCGTCTGCCTCAGACCGTCTGTCTCAGACCGTCTGTCTCAGACCGTCTGTCTCAGACCGTCTGTCTCAGACCGTCAGTCTCAGACCGTCTGTCTCAGACCGTCTGTCTCAGAGCGTCTGTCTCAGACCGTCTGTCTCAGACCGTCTGTCTCAGACCAGCTGTCTCAGACCGTCTGTCTCCGAACGTCTATCTCGTCCCGTCGGTCTCAGACCGTCTGTCTCAGAACGTCTGTCTCGTCCCGTCGGTCTCAGACCGTCTGTCTCAGACCAGCTGTCACAGACCGTCTGTCTCAAACCGTCTGTCTCAGACCGTCTGTCTGAGACCGTCTGTCTCAGACCGTCTGTCTCACACCGTCTGTCTCAGACCGTCTGTCTCAGACCGTCTGTCTCAGACCGTCTGTCTTAGACCGTCGGTCTCATACCGTCTGTCTCATACCGTCTGTCTCAGACCGTCTATCTCGTCCCGTCGGTCTTAGACCGTCTGTCTCAGACCAGCTGTCACAGACCGTCTGTCTCAGACCGTCTGTCTCAGACCGTCTGTCTGAGACCGTCTGTCTCAGACCGTCTGTCTCAGACCGTCCGTCTCACACCGTCTGTCTCAGACCGTCTGTCTCAGACCGTCTGTCTCGGACCGTCTGTCTCGGACCGTCTGTCTCGGACCGTCTGTATCAGGCCGTCTGCCTCAGACCGTCTGTCTCAGACCGTCTATCTCGTCCCGTCTGTCTCAGACCGTCTGTCTCCGAACGTCTATCTCGTCCCGTCGGTCTCAGACCGTCTGTCTCAGAACGTCTGTCTCGTCCCGTCGGTCTCAGACCGTCTGTCTCAGACCAGCTGTCTCAGACCGTCTGTCTCAGACCGTCTGTCTCAGACCGTCTGTTTCATACCGTCTGTCTCACACCGTCTGTCTCAGACCGTCTGCCTCAGACCGTCTGTCTCAGGCCGTCTGCCTCAGACCGTCTGTCTCAGACCGTCTGTCTCAGACCGTCTGTCTCAGACCGTCTGTCTCAGAGCGTCTGTCTCAGACCGTCTGTCTCAGACCGTCTGTCTCAGACCAGCTGTCTCAGACCGTCTGTCTCCGAACGTCTATCTCGTCCCGTCGGTCTCAGACCGTCTGTCTCAGAACGTCTGTCTCGTCCCGTCGGTCTCAGACCGTCTGTCTCAGACCAGCTGTCACAGACCGTCTGTCTCAAACCGTCTGTCTCAGACCGTCTGTCTGAGACCGTCTGTCTCAGACCGTCTGTCTCACACCGTCTGTCTCAGACCGTCTGTCTCAGACCGTCTGTCTCAGACCGTCTGTCTCAGACCGTCTGTCTTAGACCGTCGGTCTCATACCGTCTGTCTCATACCGTCTGTCTCAGACCGTCTATCTCGTCCCGTCGGTCTTAGACCGTCTGTCTCAGACCAGCTGTCACAGACCGTCTGTCTCAGACCGTCTGTCTCAGACCGTCTGTCTGAGACCGTCTGTCTCAGACCGTCTGTCTCACACCGTCTGTCTCAGACCGTCTGTCTCAGACCGTCTGTCTCAGGCCGTCTGCCTCAGACCGTCTGTCTCAGACCGTCTGTCTCAGACCGTCTGTCTCAGACCGTCTGTCTCAGACCGTCAGTCTCAGACCGTCTGTCTCAGACCGTCTGTCTCAGAGCGTCTGTCTCAGACCGTCTGTCTCAGACCGTCTGTCTCAGACCAGCTGTCTCAGACCGTCTGTCTCCGAACGTCTATCTCGTCCCGTCGGTCTCAGACCGTCTGTCTCAGAACGTCTGTCTCGTCCCGTCGGTCTCAGACCGTCTGTCTCAGACCAGCTGTCACAGACCGTCTGTCTCAGACCGTCTGTCTCAGACCGTCTGTCTGAGACCGTCTGGCTCAGACCGTCTATCTCGTCCCGTCTGTCTCCGAACGTCTATCTCGTCCCGTCGGTCTCAGACCGTCTGTCTCAGAACGTCTATCTCGTCCCGTCTGTCTCAGACCGTCTGTCTCACACCGTCTGTCTCAGACCGTCTGCCTCAGACCATCTGTCTCAGACCGTCTGTCTCAGTCCAGCTGTCTCAGACCGTCTGTCTCAGACCGTCTGTTGCATACCGTCTGTCTCACACCGTCTGTCTCCGACCGTCTATCTTAAACCGTCTGTCTCAGGCCGTCCGTTTCATTCCGTCGGTCTCAGACCGTCTGTCTCAGACCGTCTGTCTCACACCGTCTGTTTCAGAACGTCTATCTCGTCCCGTCGGTCTCAGACCGTCTGTCTCATACCGTCTGTCTCATACCGTCTGTCTCATACCGTCTGTCTCAGACCGTCTATCTCGTCCCGTCGGTCTTAGACCGTCTGTCTCAGACCAGCTGTCTCAGACCGTCTGTCTCAGACCGTCTATCTCGTCCCGTCTGTCTCAGAACTTCCGTCTCAGACCGTCTGCCTCAGACCGTCTGTCTCAGAACGTCTCTCACAGACCGTCTGTCTCAGACCGTCTGTCTGAGACCGTCTGTCTCAGACCGTCTGTCTCACACCGCCTGTCTCAGACCGTCTGTCTCAGACCGTCTGTCTCAGACCGTCTGTCTCAGACCGTCTGTATCAGACCGTCTGTCTCAGACCGTCGGTCTCAGACCGTCTATCTCGTCCCGTCTGTCTCAGACCGTCTGTCTCAGAACGTCTATCTCGTCCCGTCGGTCTCAGACCGTCTGTCTCAGAACGTCTATCTCGTCCCGTCGGTGTCAGACCGTCTGTCTCAGACCAGCTGTCTCAGACCGTCTGTCTTAGACCGTCTGTCTCAGACCGTCTGTCTCAGGCCGTCTGCCTCAGACCGTCTGGCTCAGAGCGTCTATCTCGTCCCGTCTGTCTCCGAACGTCTATCTCGTCCCGTCGGTCTCAGACCGTCTGTCTCAGAACGTCTATCTCGTCCCGTCTGTCTCAGACCGTCTGTCTCACACCGTCTGTCTCAGACCGTCTGCCTCAGACCATCTGTCTCAGACCGTCTGTCTCAGACCAGCTGTCTCAGACCGCCTGTCTCAGACCGTCTGTTGCATACCGTCTGTCTCACACCGTCTGTCTCCGACCGTCTATCTTAAACCGTCTGTCTCAGGCCGTCCGTTTCATTCCGTCGGTCTCAGACCGTCTGTCTCAGACCGTCTGTCTCAGACCGTCTGTCTCACACCGTCTGTCTCAGAACGTCTATCTCGTCCCGTCGGTCTCAGACCGTCTGCCTCAGACCATCTGTCTCAGACCGTCTGTCTCAGACCATCTATCTCGTCCCGTCTGTCTCAGACCGTCTGTCTCAGAACGTCTATCTCGTCCCGTCGGTCTCAGACCGTCTGTCTCAGAACGTCTATCTCGTCCCGTCGGTCTCAGACCGTCTGTCTCAGGCCGTCTTTCCCAGACCGTCTGTCTCAGACCAGCTATCTCAGACTGTCTGTCTCAGACCGTCTGTCTCAGACCGTCTGTCTCAGACCGTCTGTTTCATACCGTCTGTCTCACACCGTCTGTCTCAGACCGTCTGTCTTAGACCGTCTGTCTCACACCGTCTGTCTCAGACCGTCTGTCTCAGACCGTCTGTCTCAGAACGTCTATCTCGTCCCGTCGGTCTCAGGCCGTCTGTCTCAGACCAGCTGTCTCAGACCGTCTGTCTCTATCCGTCTGTTTCATACCGTCTGTCTCACACCGTCTGTCTCAGACCGTCTGTCTTAGACCGTCGGTCTCATACCGTCTGTCTCATACCGTCTGTCTCAGACCGTCTATCTCGTCCCGTCGGTCTTAGACCGTCTGTCTCAGACCAGCTGTCACAGACCGTCTCTCTCAGACCGTCTGTCTCAGACCGTCTGTCTGAGACCGTCTGTCTCAGACCGTCTGTCTCACACCGTCTGTCTCAGACCGTCTGTCTCAGACCGTCTGTCTCAGACCGTCTGTCTCAGACCGTCTGTCTCAGACCGTCTGTCTCAGGCCGTCTGCCTCAGACCGTCTGGCTCAGACCGTCTATCTCGTCCCGTCTGTCTCCGAACGTCTATCTCGTCCCGTCGGTCTCAGACCGTCTGTCTCAGAACGTCTATCTCGTCCCGTCTGTCTCAGACCGTCTGTCTCACACCGTCTGTCTCAGATCGTCTGCCTCAGACCATCTGTCTCAGACCGTCTGTCTCAGACCAGCTGTCTCAGACCGTCTGTCTCAGACCGTCTGTTGCATACCGTATGTCTCACACCGTCTGTCTCCGACCGTCTATCTTAAACCGTCTGTCTCAGGCCGTCCGTTTCATTCCGTCGGTCTCAGACCGTCTGTCTCAGACCGTCTGTCTCAGACCGTCTGTCTCAGACCGTCTGTCTCACACCGTCTGTCTCAGAACGTCTATCTCGTCCCGTCGGTCTCAGACCGTCTGTCTCAGAACGTCTATCTCGTCCCGTCGGTCTCAGACCGTCTGTCTCAGACCAGCTGTCTCAGACCGTCTGTCTCAGACCGTCTGTCTCAGACCGTCTGTCTCAGACCGTCTGTCTCAGACCGTCTGTCTCAGACCGTCTGTCTCAGACCGTCTATCTCGTCCCGTCTGTCTCAGACCGTCTGTCTCAGAACGTCTATCTCGTCCCGTCGGTCTCAGACCGTCTGTCTCAGACCGTCTTTCTCAGACCGTCTGTCTCAGACCAGCTATCTCAGACCGTCTGTCTCAGACCGTCTGTCTCAGACCGTCTGTCTCAGACCGTCTGTCTCAGACCGTCTGTTTCATACCGTCTGTCTCACACCGTCTGTCTCAGACCGTCTGTATTAGACCGTCTGTCTCACACCGTCTGTCTGAGACCGTCTGTCTCAGACCGTCTGTCTCAGAACGTCTATCTCGTCCCGTCGGTCTCAGGCCGTCTGTCTCAGACCAGCTGTCTCAGACCGTCTGTCTCTATCCGTCTGTTTCATACCGTCTGTCTCACACCGTCTGTCTCAGACCGTCTGCCTCAGACCGTCTGTCTCAGGCCGTCTGCCTCAGACCGTCTGTCTCAGACCGTCTGTCTCAGACCGTCTGTCTCAGACCGTCAGTCTCAGACCGTCTGTCTCAGACCGTCTGTCTCAGACCGTCTGTCTCAGACCGTCTGTTGCATACCGTCTGTCTCACACCGTCTGTCTCAGACCGTCTATCTCGTCCCGTCGGTCTTAGACCGTCTGTCTCAGACCAGCTGTCACAGACCGTCTGTCTCAGACCGTCTGTCTCAGACCGTCTGTCTGAGACCGTCTGTCTCAGACCGTCTGTCTCACACCGTCTGTCTCAGACCGTCTGTCTCAGACCGTCTGTCTCAGACCGTCTGTCTCAGACCGTCTGTCTCAGACCGTCTGTCTCAGACCGTCTGTCTCAGACCGTCTGGCTCAGACCGTCTGTCTCAGACCGTCTGTCTCAGACCGTCTGTCTCAGACCGTCTGTCTCAGACCGTCTGTCTCAGGCCGTCTGCCTCAGACCGTCTGTCTCAGACCGTCTATCTCGTCCCGTCTGTCCCAGACCGTCTGTCTCCGAACGTCTATCTCGTCCCGTCGGTCTCAGACCGTCTGTCTCAGAACGTCTATCTCGTCCCGTCTGTCTCAGACCGTCTGTCTCAGACCGTCTGTCTCACACCGTCTGTCTCAGACCGTCTGCCTCAGACCGTCTGTCTCAGACCGTCTGTCTCAGACCAGCTGTCTCAGACCGTCTGTCTCAGACCGTCTGTTGCATACCGTCTGCCTCACACCGTCTATCTCAGACCGTCTATCTTAAACCGTCTGTCTCAGGCCGTCCGTTTCATTCCGTCGGTCTCAGACCGTCTGTCTCAGACCGTCTGTCTCAGACCGTCTGTCTCAGACCGTCTGTCTCAGACCGTCTGTCTCAGACCGTCTGTCTCAGACCGTCTGTCTCAGACCGTCTGTCTCACACCGTCTGTCTCAGAACGTCTATCTCGTCCCGTCGGTCTCAGACCGTCTGTCTCAGAACGTCTATCTCGTCCCGTCGGTCTCAGACCGTCTGTCTCAGACCAGCTGTCTCAGACCGTCTGGCTCAGACCGTCTGTCTCAGACCGTCTGTCTCCGAACGTCTATCTCGTCCCGTCGGTCTCAGACCGTCTGTCTCAGAACGTCTATCTCGTCCCGTCTGTCTCAGACCGTCTGTCTCACACCGTCTGTCTCAGATCGTCTGCCTCAGACCATCTGTCTCAGACCGTCTGTCTCAGACCAGCTGTCTCAGACCGTCTGTCTCAGACCGTCTGTTGCATACCGTATGTCTCACACCGTCTGTCTCCGACCGTCTATCTTAAACCGTCTGTCTCAGGCCGTCCGTTTCATTCCGTCGGTCTCAGACCGTCTGTCTCAGACCGTCTGTCTCAGACCGTCTGTCTCAGACCGTCTGTCTCACACCGTCTGTCTCAGAACGTCTATCTCGTCCCGTCGGTCTCAGACCGTCTGTCTCAGAACGTCTATCTCGTCCCGTCGGTCTCAGACCGTCTGTCTCAGACCAGCTGTCTCAGACCGTCTGTCTCAGACCGTCTGTCTCAGACCGTCTGTCTCAGACCGTCTGTCTCAGACCGTCTGTCTCAGACCGTCTGTCTCAGACCGTCTATCTCGTCCCGTCTGTCTCAGACCGTCTGTCTCAGAACGTCTATCTCGTCCCGTCGGTCTCAGACCGTCTGTCTCAGACCGTCTTTCTCAGACCGTCTGTCTCAGACCAGCTATCTCAGACCGTCTGTCTCAGACCGTCTGTCTCAGACCGTCTGTCTCAGACCGTCTGTCTCAGACCGTCTGTTTCATACCGTCTGTCTCACACCGTCTGTCTCAGACCGTCTGTATTAGACCGTCTGTCTCACACCGTCTGTCTGAGACCGTCTGTCTCAGACCGTCTGTCTCAGAACGTCTATCTCGTCCCGTCGGTCTCAGGCCGTCTGTCTCAGACCAGCTGTCTCAGACCGTCTGTCTCTATCCGTCTGTTTCATACCGTCTGTCTCACACCGTCTGTCTCAGACCGTCTGCCTCAGACCGTCTGTCTCAGGCCGTCTGCCTCAGACCGTCTGTCTCAGACCGTCTGTCTCAGACCGTCTGTCTCAGACCGTCAGTCTCAGACCGTCTGTCTCAGACCGTCTGTCTCAGACCGTCTGTCTCAGACCGTCTGTTGCATACCGTCTGTCTCACACCGTCTGTCTCAGACCGTCTATCTCGTCCCGTCGGTCTTAGACCGTCTGTCTCAGACCAGCTGTCACAGACCGTCTGTCTCAGACCGTCTGTCTCAGACCGTCTGTCTGAGACCGTCTGTCTCAGACCGTCTGTCTCACACCGTCTGTCTCAGACCGTCTGTCTCAGACCGTCTGTCTCAGACCGTCTGTCTCAGACCGTCTGTCTCAGACCGTCTGTCTCAGACCGTCTGGCTCAGACCGTCTGTCTCAGACCGTCTGTCTCAGACCGTCTGTCTCAGACCGTCTGTCTCAGACCGTCTGTCTCAGGCCGTCTGCCTCAGACCGTCTGTCTCAGACCGTCTATCTCGTCCCGTCTGTCCCAGACCGTCTGTCTCCGAACGTCTATCTCGTCCCGTCGGTCTCAGACCGTCTGTCTCAGAACGTCTATCTCGTCCCGTCTGTCTCAGACCGTCTGTCTCAGACCGTCTGTCTCACACCGTCTGTCTCAGACCGTCTGCCTCAGACCGTCTGTCTCAGACCGTCTGTCTCAGACCAGCTGTCTCAGACCGTCTGTCTCAGACCGTCTGTTGCATACCGTCTGCCTCACACCGTCTATCTCAGACCGTCTATCTTAAACCGTCTGTCTCAGGCCGTCCGTTTCATTCCGTCGGTCTCAGACCGTCTGTCTCAGACCGTCTGTCTCAGACCGTCTGTCTCAGACCGTCTGTCTCAGACCGTCTGTCTCAGACCGTCTGTCTCAGACCGTCTGTCTCAGACCGTCTGTCTCACACCGTCTGTCTCAGAACGTCTATCTCGTCCCGTCGGTCTCAGACCGTCTGTCTCAGAACGTCTATCTCGTCCCGTCGGTCTCAGACCGTCTGTCTCAGACCAGCTGTCTCAGACCGTCTGTCTCAGACCGTCTGTCTCAGACCGTCTATCTCGTCCCGTCTGTCACAGACCGTCTGTCTCAGTACGTCTATCTCGTCCCGTCGGTCTCAGACCGTCTGTCTCAGAACGTCTATCTCGTCCCGTCGGTCTCATGCCGTCTGTCTCAGACCAGCTGTGTCAGACCGTCTGTCTCTATCCGTCTGTTTCATACCGTCTGTCTCACACCGTCTGTCTCAGACCGTCTGCCTCAGACCGTCTGTCTCAGACCGTCTGTCTCAGGCCGTCTGCCTCAGACCGTCTGTCTCAGACCGTCTGTCTCAGACCGTCTGTCTCAGACCGTCAGTCTCAGACCGTCTGTCTCAGACCGTCTGTCTCAGAGCGTCTGTCTCAGACCGTCTGTCTCAGACCGTCTGTCTCAGAGCGTCTGTCTCAGACCGTCTGTCTCAGACCGTCTGTTGCATACCGTCTGTCTCACACCGTCTGTCTCAGACCGTCTATCTCGTCCCGTCGGTCTTAGACCGTCTGTCTCAGACCAGCTGTCACAGACCGTCTGTCTCAGACCGTCTGTCTCAGACCGTCTGTCTCAGACCGTCTGACTGAGACCGTCTGTCTCAGACCGTCTGTCTCACACCGTCTGTCTCAGACCGTCTGTCTCAGACCGTCTGTCTCAGACCGTCTGTCTCAGACCGTCTGTCTCAGACCGTCTGGCTCAGACCGTCTGTCTCAGACCGTCTGTCTCAGGCCAGCTATCTCAGACCGTCTGTCTCAGACCGTCTGTCTCAGACCGTCTGTCTCAGACCGTCTGTCTTAGACCGTCTGTCTCACACCGTCTGTCTCAGACCGTCTGTCTCAGACCGTCTGTCTCAGACCGTCTGTCTCAGACCGTCTGTCTCAGACCGTCTGTCTCAGACCGTCTGTCTCAGAACGTCTATCTCGTCCCGTCGGTCTCAGGCCGTCTGTCTCAGACCAGCTGTCTCAGAACGTCTGTCACAGACTGTCTGTCTCAGACCGTCTGCTCAGACCGTCTGTCTCAGACCGTCTGTCTGAGACCGTCTGTCTCAGACCGTCTGTCTCACACCGTCTGTCTCACACCGTCTGTCTCAGACCGTCTGTCTCGTCCCGTCGGTCTCAGACCGTCTGTCTCAGACCAGCTGTCTCAGACCGTCTGTCTCGGACCGTCTGTCTCAGACCGTCTGTCTCAGACCGTCTGTTTTATACCGTCTGTCTCAGACCGTCTGTCTCGGACCGTCTGTCTGAGACCGTCTGTCTCAGACCGTCTGTCTCAGGCCGTCTGCCTCAGACCGTCTGTCTCAGACCGTCTATCTCGTCCCGTCTGTCTCAGACCGTCTGTCTCAGAACGTCTATCTCGTCCCGTCGGTCTCAGACCGTCTGTCTCAGAACGTCTATCTCGTCCCGTCGGTCTCAGACCGTCTGTCTCAGACCGTCTGTCTCAGACCGTCTGTCTCAGACCGTCTGTCTCAGACCGTCTGTCTCAGACCGTCTGTCTCACACCGTCTGTCTCAGAACGTCTATCTCGTCCCGTCGGTCTCAGACCGTCTGTCTCAGAACGTCTATCTCGTCCCGTCGGTCTCAGACCGTCTGTCTCAGACCAGCTGTCTCAGACCGTCTGTCTCAGACCGTCTGTCTCAGACCGTCTATCTCGTCCCGTCTGTCACAGACCGTCTGTCTCAGTACGTCTATCTCGTCCCGTCGGTCTCAGACCGTCTGTCTCAGAACGTCTATCTCGTCCCGTCGGTCTCAGGCCGTCTGTCTCAGACCAGCTGTGTCAGACCGTCTGTCTCTATCCGTCTGTTTCATACCGTCTGTCTCACACCGTCTGTCTCAGACCGTCTGCCTCAGACCGTCTGTCTCAGACCGTCTGTCTCAGGCCGTCTGCCTCAGACCGTCTGTCTCAGACCGTCTGTCTCAGACCGTCTGTCTCAGACCGTCAGTCTCAGACCGTCTGTCTCAGACCGTCTGTCTCAGAGCGTCTGTCTCAGACCGTCTGTCTCAGACCGTCTGTCTCAGAGCGTCTGTCTCAGACCGTCTGTCTCAGACCGTCTGTTGCATACCGTCTGTCTCACACCGTCTGTCTCAGACCGTCTATCTCGTCCCGTCGGTCTTAGACCGTCTGTCTCAGACCAGCTGTCACAGACCGTCTGTCTCAGACCGTCTGTCTCAGACCGTCTGTCTCAGACCGTCTGTCTGAGACCGTCTGTCTCAGACCGTCTGTCTCACACCGTCTGTCTCAGACCGTCTGTCTCAGACCGTCTGTCTCAGACCGTCTGTCTCAGACCGTCTGTCTCAGACCGTCTGGCTCAGACCGTCTGTCTCAGACCGTCTGTCTCAGGCCAGCTATCTCAGACCGTCTGTCTCAGACCGTCTGTCTCAGACCGTCTGTCTTAGACCGTCTGTCTCACACCGTCTGTCTCAGACCGTCTGTCTCAGACCGTCTGTCTCAGACCGTCTGTCTCAGACCGTCTGTCTCAGACCGTCTGTCTCAGACCGTCTGTCTCAGAACGTCTATCTCGTCCCGTCGGTCTCAGGCCGTCTGTCTCAGACCAGCTGTCTCAGAACGTCTGTCACAGACTGTCTGTCTCAGACCGTCTGCTCAGACCGTCTGTCTCAGACCGTCTGTCTGAGACCGTCTGTCTCAGACCGTCTGTCTCACACCGTCTGTCTCACACCGTCTGTCTCAGACCGTCTGTCTCGTCCCGTCGGTCTCAGACCGTCTGTCTCAGACCAGCTGTCTCAGACCGTCTGTCTCGGACCGTCTGTCTCAGACCGTCTGTCTCAGACCGTCTGTTTTATACCGTCTGTCTCAGACCGTCTGTCTCGGACCGTCTGTCTGAGACCGTCTGTCTCAGACCGTCTGTCTCAGGCCGTCTGCCTCAGACCGTCTGTCTCAGACCGTCTATCTCGTCCCGTCTGTCTCAGACCGTCTGTCTCAGAACGTCTATCTCGTCCCGTCGGTCTCAGACCGTCTGTCTCAGAACGTCTATCTCGTCCCGTCGGTCTCAGACCGTCTGTCTCAGACCGTCTGTCTCAGATCAGCTATCTCAGACCGTCTGTCTCAGACCGTCTGTCTCAGACCGTCTGTCTCAGACCGTCTGTCTCAGACCGTCTGTCTCAGACCGTCTGTCTCATACCGTCTGTCTCATACCGTCTGTCTCACACCGTCTATCTCGTCCCGTCGGTCTTAGACCGTCTGTCTCAGACCAGCTGTCACAGACCGTCTGTCTCAGACCGTCTGTCTCAGACCGTCTGTCTGAGACCGTCTGTCTCAGACCGTCTGTCTCAGACCGTCTGTCTCACACCGTCTGTCTCAGACCGTCTGTCTCAGACCGTCTGTCTCAGACCGTCTGTCTCGGACCGTCTGTCTCGGACCGTCTGTCTCAGGCCGTCTGCCTCAGACCGTCTGTCTCAGACCGTCTATCTCGTCCCGTCTGTCTCAGACCGTCTGTCTCCGAACGTGTATCTCGTCCCGTCGGTCTCAGACCGTCTGTCTCAGAACGTCTGTCTCGTCCCGTCGGTCTCAGACCGTCTGTCTCAGACCAGCTGTCTCAGACTGTCTGTCTCAGACCGTCTGTCTCAGACCGTCTGTCTCACACAGTCTGTCTCAGACCGTCTGTCTCAGACCGTCTGTCTCAGGCCGTCTGTCTCAGACCAGCTGTCTCAGACCGTCTGTCTCCGAACGTGTATCTCGTACCGTCTGTCTCAGACCGTCTGTCTCAGAGCGTCTGTCTCAGACCGTCTGTCTCAGACCGTCTGTCTCAGACCAGCTGTCTCAGACCGTCTGTCTCCGAACGTCTATCTCGTCCCGTCGGTCTCAGACCGTCTGTCTCAGAACGTCTGTCTCGTCCCGTCGGTCTCAGTCCGTCTGTCTCAGACCAGCTGTCACAGACCGTCTGTCTCAAACCGTCTGTCTCGGACCGTCTGTCTGAGACCGTCTGTCTCAGACCGTCTGTCTCACACCGTCTGTCTCAGACCGTCTGTCTCAGACCGTCTGTCTCAGACCGTCTGTCTCAGAGCGTCTGTCTCAGACCGTCTGTCTCAGACCGTCTGTCTCAGACCAGCTGTCTCGTCCCGTCGGTCTCAGACCGTCTGTCTCAGAACGTCTGTCTCGTCCCGTCGGTCTCAGACCGTCTGTCTCAGACCGTCTGTCTCAGGCCGTCTGCCTCAGACCGTCTGTCTCAGACCGTCTGTCTCAGACCGTCTGTCTCAGACCGTCTGCCTCAGACCGTCTGTCTCAGACCGTCTATCTCGTCCCGTCTGTCTCAGACCGTCTGTCTCAGAACGTCTATCTCGTCCCGTCGGTCTCAGACCGTCTGTCTCAGAACGTCTATCTCGTCCCGTCGGTCTCAGACCGTCTGTCTCAGACCAGCTATCTCAGACCGTCTGTCTCAGACCGTCTGTCTCAGACCGTCTGTCTCAGACCGTCTGTCTCAGACCGTCTGTTTCATACCGTCTGTCTCACACCGTCTGTCTCAGACCGTCTGTCTTAGACCGTCTGTCTCATACCGTCTGTCTCAGACCGTCTGTCTCAGACCGTCTGTCTCAGACCGTCTGTCTCAGACCAGCTGCCTCAGACCGTCTCTCTCAGACCGTCCGTCTCAGACCGTCTGTTTCATACCGTCTGTCTCACACCGTCTGTCTCAGACCGTCTGCCTTAGACCGTCTGTCTCATACCGTCTGTCTCATACCGTCTGTCTCACACCGTCTATCTCGTCCCGTCGGTCTTAGACCGTCTGTCTCAGACCAGCTGTCACAGACCGTCTGTCTCAGACCGTCTGTCTCAGACCGTCTGTCTGAGACCGTCTGTCTCAGACCGTCTGTCTCAGACCGTCTGTCTCACACCGTCTGTCTCAGACCGTCTGTCTCAGACCGTCTGTCTCAGACCGTCTGTCTCGGACCGTCTGTCTCGGACCGTCTGTCTCAGGCCGTCTGCCTCAGACCGTCTGTCTCAGACCGTCTATCTCGTCCCGTCTGTCTCAGACCGTCTGTCTCCGAACGTGTATCTCGTCCCGTCGGTCTCAGACCGTCTGTCTCAGAACGTCTGTCTCGTCCCGTCGGTCTCAGACCGTCTGTCTCAGACCAGCTGTCTCAGACTGTCTGTCTCAGACCGTCTGTCTCAGACCGTCTGTCTCACACAGTCTGTCTCAGACCGTCTGTCTCAGACCGTCTGTCTCAGGCCGTCTGTCTCAGACCAGCTGTCTCAGACCGTCTGTCTCCGAACGTGTATCTCGTACCGTCTGTCTCAGACCGTCTGTCTCAGAGCGTCTGTCTCAGACCGTCTGTCTCAGACCGTCTGTCTCAGACCAGCTGTCTCAGACCGTCTGTCTCCGAACGTCTATCTCGTCCCGTCGGTCTCAGACCGTCTGTCTCAGAACGTCTGTCTCGTCCCGTCGGTCTCAGTCCGTCTGTCTCAGACCAGCTGTCACAGACCGTCTGTCTCAAACCGTCTGTCTCGGACCGTCTGTCTGAGACCGTCTGTCTCAGACCGTCTGTCTCACACCGTCTGTCTCAGACCGTCTGTCTCAGACCGTCTGTCTCAGACCGTCTGTCTCAGAGCGTCTGTCTCAGACCGTCTGTCTCAGACCGTCTGTCTCAGACCAGCTGTCTCGTCCCGTCGGTCTCAGACCGTCTGTCTCAGAACGTCTGTCTCGTCCCGTCGGTCTCAGACCGTCTGTCTCAGACCGTCTGTCTCAGGCCGTCTGCCTCAGACCGTCTGTCTCAGACCGTCTGTCTCAGACCGTCTGTCTCAGACCGTCTGTCTCAGACCGTCAGTCTCAGACCGTCTGTCTCAGACCGTCTGTCTCAGAGCGTCTGTCTCAGACCGTCTGTCTCAGACCGTCTGTCTCAGACCAGCTGTCTCAGACCGTCTGTCTCCGAACGTCTATCTCGTCCCGTCGGTCTCAGACCGTCTGTCTCAGAACGTCTATCTCGTCCCGTCTGTCTCAGACCGTCTGTCTCACACCGTCTGTCTCAGACCGTCTGCCTCAGACCATCTGTCTCAGACCGTCTGTCTCAGACCAGCTGTCTCAGACCGTCTGTCTCAGACCGTCTGTTGCATACCGTCTGTCTCACACCGTCTGTCTCCGACCGTCTATCTTAAACCGTCTGTCTCAGGCCGTCCGTTTCATTCCGTCGGTCTCAGACCGTCTGTCTCAGACCGTCTGTCTCAGACCGTCTGTCTCAGACCGTCTGTCTCAGACCGTCTGTCTCAGACCGTCTGTCTCAGACCGTCTGTCTCAGGCCGTCTGCCTCAGACCGTCTGGCTCAGACCGTCTATCTCGTCCCGTCTGTCTCCGAACGTCTATCTCGTCCCGTCGGTCTCAGACCGTCTGTCTCAGAACGTCTATCTCGTCCCGTCTGTCTCAGACCGTCTGTCTCACACCGTCTGTCTCAGACCGTCTGCCTCAGACCATCCGTCTCAGACCGTCTGTCTCAGACCAGCCGTCTCAGACCGTCTGTCTCAGACCGTCTGTTGCATACCGTCTGTCTCACACCGTCTGTCTCCGACCGTCTATCTTAAACCGTCTGTCTCAGGCCGTCCGTTTCATTCCGTCGGTCTCAGACCGTCTGTCTCAGACCGTCTGTCTCACACCGTCTGTCTCACACCGTCTGTCTCAGAACGTCTATCTCGTCCCGTCGGTCTCAGACCGTCTGTCTCATACCGTCTGTCTCATACCGTCTGTCTCAGACCGTCTATCTCGTCCCGTCGGTCTTAGACCGTCTGTCTCAGACCAGCTGTCTCAGACCGTCTGTCTCAAACCGTCTATCTCGGCCCGTCTGTCTCAGAACTTCCGTCTCAGACCGTCTGCCTCAGACCGTCTGTCTCAGAACGTCTCTCAAAGACCGTCTGTCTCAGACCGTCTGTCTCAGACCGTCTGTCTGAGACCGTCTGTCTCAGACCGTCTGTCTCACACCGCCTGTCTCAGACCGTCTGTCTCAGACCGTCTGTCTCAGACCGTCTGTCTCAGACCGTCGGTCTCAGACCGTCTATCTCGTCCCGTCTGTCTCAGACCGTCTGTCTCAGAACGTCTATCTCGTCCCGTCGGTCTCAGACCGTCCGTCTCGGAACGTCTATCTCGTCCCGTCGGTGTCAGACCGTCTGTCTCAGACCAGCTGTCTCAGACCGTCTGTCTCAGACCGTCTGCCTCAGACCGTCTGTTTCATACCGTCTGTCTCACACCGTCTGTCTCAGACCGTCTGTCTTAGACCGTCTGTCTCATACCGTCTGTCTCATACCGTCTGTCTCAGACCGTCGATCTCGTCCCGTCGGTCTTAGACCGTCTGTCTCAGACCAGCTGTCTCAGACCGTCTGTCTCAGACCGTCTATCTCGTCCCGTCGGTCTCAGAACTTCCGTCTCAGACCGTCTGCTTCAGACGGTCTGTCTCAGAACGTCTGTCACAGCCTGTCTGTCTCAGACCGTCTGTCTCAGACCGCCTATCTCAGACCAGCTGTCTCAGACCGTCTGTCTCAGACCGTCCGTCTCAGACCGTCTGTTTCATACCGTCTGTCTCACACCGTCTGTCTCAGACCGTCTGTCTTAGACCGTCTGTCTCATACCGTCTGTCTCATACCGTCTGTCTCAGACCGTCTATCTCGTCCCGTCGGTCTTAGACCGTCTGTCTCAGACCAGCTGTCACAGACCGTCTGTCTCACACTGTCTGTCTCAGACCGTCTGTCTGAGACCGTCTGTCTCAGACCGTCTGTCTCACACCGTCTGTCTCAGACCGTCTGTCGCAGACCGTCTGTCTCAGACCGTCTGTCTCAGACCGTCTGTCTCAGACCGTCTGTCTCAGACCGTCTGTCTCAGGCCGTCTGCCTCAGACCGTCTGTCTCAGACCGTCTATCTCGTCACGTCTGTCTCAGACCGTCTGTCTCCGAACGTCTATCTCGTCCCGTCGGTCTCAGACCGTCTGTCTCAGAACGTCTATCTCGTCCCGTCTGTCTCAGACCGTCTGTCTCACACCGTATGTCTCAGACCGTCTGCCTCAGACCGTCTGTCTCAGACCGTCTGTCTCAGACCAGCTGTCTCAGACCGTCTGTCTCAGACCAGCTGTCACAGACCGTCTGTCTCAGACCGTCTGTCTCAGACCGTCTGTCTCAGACCGTCTGTCTCAGACCGTCTGTCTCAGACCGTCTGTCTCAGGCCGTCTGCCTCAGACCGTCTGGCTCAGACCGTCTATCTCGTCCCGTCTGTCTCCGAACGTCTATCTCGTCCCGTCGGTCTCAGACCGTCTGTCTCAGTACGTCTATCTCGTCCCGTCTGTCTCAGACCGTCTGTCTCACACCGTCTGTCTCAGACCGTCTGCCTCAGACCATCTGTCTCAGACCGTCTGTCTCAGACCAGCTGTCTCAGACCGTCTGTCTCAGATCGTCTGTTGCATACCGTCTGTCTCACACCGTCTGTCTCCGACCGTCTATCTTAAACCGTCTGTCTCAGGCCGTCCGTTTCATTCCGTCGGTCTCAGACCGTCTGTCTCAGACCGTCTGTCTCAGACCGTCTGTCTCAGACCGTCTGTCTCACACCGTCTGTCTCAGAACGTCTATCTCGTCCCGTCGGTCTCAGACCGTCTGTCTCAGAACGTCTATCTCGTCCCGTCGGTCTCAGACCGTCTGTCTCAGAACGTCTATCTCGTCCCGTCGGTCTCAGACCGTCTGTCTCAGACCAGCTGTCTCAGACCGTCTGTCTCAGACCGTCTGTCTCAGACCGTCTGTCTCAGACCGTCTGTCTCAGACCGTCTTTCTCAGACCGTCTGTCTCAGACCAGCTATCTCAGACCGTCTGTCTCAGACCGTCTGTCTCAGACCGTCTGTCTCACACCGTCTGTCTCAGACCGTCTGCCTCAGACCATCTGTCTCAGACCGTCTGTCTCAGACCAGCTGTCTCAGACCGTCTGTCTCAGACCGTCTGTTGCATACCGTCTGTCTCACACCGTCTGTCTCAGACCGTCTATCTTAAACCGTCTGTCTCAGGCCGTCCGTTTCATTCCGTCGGTCTCAGACCGTCTGTCTCAGACCGTCTGTCTCAGACCGTCTGTCTCAGACCGTCTGTCTCAGACCGTCTGTCTCGGACCGTCTGTCTCAGACCGTCTGTCTCACACCGTCTGTCTCACAACGTCTATCTCGTCCCGTCGGTCTCAGACCGTCTGTCTCAGAACGTCTATCTCGTCCCGTCGGTCTCAGACCGTCTTTCTCAGACCGTCTGTCTCAGACCAGCTATCTCAGACCGTCTGTCTCAGACCGTCTGTCTCAGACCGTCTGTCTCAGACCGTCTGTCTCAGACCGTCCGTTTCATACCGTCTGTCTCACACCGTCTGTCTCAGACCGTCTGTCTTAGACCGTCTGTCTCACACCGTCTGTCTCAGACCGTCTGTCTCAGACCGTCTGTCTCAGACCGTCTGTCTCAGACCGTCTGTCTCAGACCGTCTGTCTCAGACCGTCTGTCTCAGAACGTCTATCTCGTCCCGTCGGTCTCAGGCCGTCTGTCTCAGACCAGCTGTCTCAGACCGTCTGTCTCTATCCGTCTGTTTCACACCGTCTGTCTCACACCGTCTGTCTCAGACCGTCTGCCTCAGACCGTCTGTCTCAGACCGTCTGTCTCAGGCCGTCTGCCTCAGACCGTCTGTCTCAGACCGTCTGTCTCAGACCGTCTGTCTCAGACCGTCTGTCTCAGACCGTCAGTCTCAGACCGTCTGTCTCAGACCGTCTGTCTCGTCCCGTCTGTCTCAGACCGTCTGTCTCACACCGTCTGTCTCAGACCGTCTGTCTCAGACCAGCTGTCTCAGACCGTCTGTCTCCGAACGTCTATCTCGTCCCGTCGGTCTCAGACCGTCTGTCTCAGAACGTCTATCTCGTCCCGTCTGTCTCAGACCGTCTGTCTCACACCGTCTGTCTCAGACCGTCTGCCTCAGACCATCTGTCTCAGACCGTCTGTCTCAGACCAGCTGTCTCAGACCGTCTGTCTCAGACCGTCTGTTGCATACCGTCTGTCTCACACCGTCTGTCTCCGACCGTCTATCTTAAACCGTCTGTCTCAGGCCGTCCGTTTCATTCCGTCGGTCTCAGACCGTCTGTCTCAGACCGTCTGTCTCAGACCGTCTGTCTCAGACCGTCTGTCTCAGACCGTCTGTCTCAGACCGTCTGTCTCAGACCGTCTGTCTCAGACCGTCTGTCTCAGGCCGTCTGCCTCAGACCGTCTGGCTCAGACCGTCTATCTCGTCCCGTCTGTCTCCGAACGTCTATCTCGTCCCGTCGGTCTCAGACCGTCTGTCTCAGAACGTCTATCTCGTCCCGTCTGTCTCAGACCGTCTGTCTCACACCGTCTGTCTCAGACCGTCTGCCTCAGACCATCCGTCTCAGACCGTCTGTCTCAGACCAGCTGTCTCAGACCGTCTGTCTCAGACCGTCTGTTGCATACCGTCTGTCTCACACCGTCTGTCTCCGACCGTCTATCTTAAACCGTCTGTCTCAGGCCGTCCGTTTCATTCCGTCGGTCTCAGACCGTCTGTCTCAGACCGTCTGTCTCAGACCGTCTGTCTCAGACCGTCTGTCTCACACCGTCTGTCTCAGAACGTCTATCTCGTCCCGTCGGTCTCAGACCGTCTGTCTCATACCGTCTGTCTCATACCGTCTGTCTCAGACCGTCTATCTCGTCCCGTCGGTCTTAGACCGTCTGTCTCAGACCAGCTGTCTCAGACCGTCTGTCTCAAACCGTCTATCTCGGCCCGTCTGTCTCAGAACTTCCGTCTCAGACCGTCTGCCTCAGACCGTCTGTCTCAGAACGTCTCTCAAAGACCGTCTGTCTCAGACCGTCTGTCTCAGACCGTCTGTCTGAGACCGTCTGTCTCAGACCGTCTGTCTCACACCGCCTGTCTCAGACCGTCTGTCTCAGACCGTCTGTCTCAGACCGTCTGTCTCAGACCGTCGGTCTCAGACCGTCTATCTCGTCCCGTCTGTCTCAGACCGTCTGTCTCAGAACGTCTATCTCGTCCCGTCGGTCTCAGACCGTCCGTCTCGGAACGTCTATCTCGTCCCGTCGGTGTCAGACCGTCTGTCTCAGACCAGCTGTCTCAGACCGTCTGTCTCAGACCGTCTGCCTCAGACCGTCTGTTTCATACCGTCTGTCTCACACCGTCTGTCTCAGACCGTCTGTCTTAGACCGTCTGTCTCATACCGTCTGTCTCATACCGTCTGTCTCAGACCGTCGATCTCGTCCCGTCGGTCTTAGACCGTCTGTCTCAGACCAGCTGTCTCAGACCGTCTGTCTCAGACCGTCTATCTCGTCCCGTCGGTCTCAGAACTTCCGTCTCAGACCGTCTGCTTCAGACGGTCTGTCTCAGAACGTCTGTCACAGCCTGTCTGTCTCAGACCGTCTGTCTCAGACCGCCTATCTCAGACCAGCTGTCTCAGACCGTCTGTCTCAGACCGTCCGTCTCAGACCGTCTGTTTCATACCGTCTGTCTCACACCGTCTGTCTCAGACCGTCTGTCTTAGACCGTCTGTCTCATACCGTCTGTCTCATACCGTCTGTCTCATACCGTCTATCTCGTCCCGTCGGTCTTAGACCGTCTGTCTCAGACCAGCTGTCACAGACCGTCTGTCTCACACCGTCTGTCTCAGACCGTCTGTCTGAGACCGTCTGTCTCAGACCGTCTGTCTCACACCGTCTGTCTCAGACCGTCTGTCGCAGACCGTCTGTCTCAGACCGTCTGTCTCAGACCGTCTGTCTCAGACCGTCTGTCTCAGACCGTCTGTCTCAGACCGTCTGTCTCAGACCGTCTGTCTCAGGCCGTCTGCCTCAGACCGTCTGTCTCAGACCGTCTATCTCGTCACGTCTGTCTCAGACCGTCTGTCTCCGAACGTCTATCTCGTCCCGTCGGTCTCAGACCGTCTGTCTCAGAACGTCTATCTCGTCCCGTCTGTCTCAGACCGTCTGTCTCAGACCGTCTGTCTCAGACCGTCTGTCTCACACCGTATGTCTCAGACCGTCTGCCTCAGACCGTCTGTCTCAGACCGTCTGTCTCAGACCAGCTGTCTCAGACCGTCTGTCTCAGACCAGCTGTCACAGACCGTCTGTCTCAGACCGTCTGTCTCAGACCGTCTGTCTCAGACCGTCTGTCTCAGACCGTCTGTCTCAGACCGTCTGTCTCAGGCCGTCTGCCTCAGACCGTCTGGCTCAGACCGTCTATCTCGTCCCGTCTGTCTCCGAACGTCTATCTCGTCCCGTCGGTCTCAGACCGTCTGTCTCAGTACGTCTATCTCGTCCCGTCTGTCTCAGACCGTCTGTCTCACACCGTCTGTCTCAGACCGTCTGCCTCAGACCATCTGTCTCAGACCGTCTGTCTCAGACCAGCTGTCTCAGACCGTCTGTCTCAGACCGTCTGTTGCATACCGTCTGTCTCACACCGTCTGTCTCCGACCGTCTATCTTAAACCGTCTGTCTCAGGCCGTCCGTTTCATTCCGTCGGTCTCAGACCGTCTGTCTCAGACCGTCTGTCTCAGACCGTCTGTCTCAGACCGTCTGTCTCAGACCGTCTGTCTCAGACCGTCTGTCTCACACCGTCTGTCTCAGAACGTCTATCTCGTCCCGTCGGTCTCAGACCGTCTGTCTCAGAACGTCTATCTCGTCCCGTCGGTCTCAGACCGTCTGTCTCAGAACGTCTATCTCGTCCCGTCGGTCTCAGACCGTCTGTCTCAGACCAGCTGTCTCAGACCGTCTGTCTCATACCGTCTGTCTCAGACCGTCTGTCTCAGACCGTCTGTCTCAGACCGTCTGTCTCAGACCGTCTGTCTCAGACCGTCTGTCTCAGACCGTCTGTCTCAGACCGTCTATCTCGTCCCGTCTGTCTCAGACCGTCTGTCTCAGAACGTCTATCTCGTCCCGTCGGTCTCAGACCGTCTGTCTCAGAACGTCTATCTCGTCCCGTCGGTCTCAGACCGTCTGTCTCAGACCGTCTTTCTCAGACCGTCTGTCTCAGACCGTCTGTCTCAGACCAGCTGTCACAGACCGTCTGTCTCAGACCGTCTGTCTCAGACCGTCTGTCTCAGACCGTCTGTCTGAGACCGTCTGTCTCAGACCGTCTGTCTCACACCGTCTGTCTCAGACCGCCTGTCTCAGACCGTCTGTCTCAGACCGTCTGTCTCAGACCGTCGGTCTCAGACCGTCTGTCTCGGACCGTCTGTCTCAGACCGTCTGTCTCACACCGTCTGTCTCACAACGTCTATCTCGTCCCGTCGGTCTCAGACCGTCTGTCTCAGAACGTCTATCTCGTCCCGTCGGTCTCAGACCGTCTGTCGCAGACCGTCTGTCTCAGACCGTCTGTCTCAGACCGTCTATCTCGTCCCGTCTGTCTCAGACCGTCTGTCTCAGAACGTCTATCTCGTCCCGTCGGTCTCAGACCGTCTGTCTCAGAACGTCTGTCTCAGACCGTCTATCTCGTCCCGTCTGTCTCAGACCGTCTGTCTCAGAACGTCTATCTCGTCCCGTCGGTCTCAGACCGTCTGTCTCAGAACGTCTATCTCGTCCCGTCGGTCTCAGACCGTCTGTCTCAGACCGTCTTTCTCAGACCGTCTGTCTCAGACCAGCTATCTCAGACCGTCTGTCTCAGACCGTCTGTCTCAGACCGTCTGTCTCAGACCGTCTGTCTCAGACCGTCTGTTTCATACCGTCTGTCTCACACCGTCTGTCTCAGACCGTCTGTCTCAGACCGTCTGTCTCAGACCGTCTGTCTCAGAACGTCTATCTCGTCCCGTCGGTCTCAGGCCGTCTGTCTCAGACCAGCTGTCTCAGACCGTCTGTCTCTATCCGTCTGTTTCACACCGTCTGTCTCACACCGTCTGTCTCAGACCGTCTGCCTCAGACCGTCTGTCTCAGTCCGTCTGTCTCAGGCCGTCTGCCTCAGACCGTCTGTCTCAGACCGTCTGTCTCAGACCGTCTGTCTCAGACCGTCTGTCTCAGACCGTCAGTCTCAGACCGTCTGTCTCAGACCGTCTGTCTCAGAGCGTCTGTCTCAGACCGTCTGTCTCAGACCGTCTGTCTCAGAGCGTCTGTCTCAGACCGTCTGTCTCAGACCGTCTGTCTCAGACCGTCTGTCTCAGACCGTCTGTCTCAGACCGTCTGTCTCAGACCGTTTGTTGCATACCGTCTGTCTCACACCGTCTGTCTCAGACCGTCTATCTTAGACCGTCTGTCTCAGGCCGTCCGTTCCATTCCGTCGGTCTCAGACCGTCTGTCTCAGACCGTCTGTCTCACACCGTCTGTCTCAGACCGTCTGTCTCAGACCGTCTGTCTCAGACCGTCTGTCTCAGACCGTCTGTCTCAGACCGTCTGTCTCAGACCGTGTGTCTCAGACCGTCTGTCTCAGGCCGTCCGCCTCAGACCGTCTGTCTCATACCGTCTGTCTCAGACCGTCTGTCTCAGACCGTCTGTCTCACACCAGCTGCCTCAGACCGTCTGTCTCAGACCGTCCGTCTCAGACCGTCTGTTTCATACCGTCTGTCTCACACCGTCTGTCTCAGAACGTCTATCTCGTCCCGTCGGTCTCAGACCGTCTGTCTCATACCGTCTGTCTCATACCGTCTGTCTCAGACCGTCTATCTCGTCCCGTCGGTCTTAGACCGTCTGTCTCAGACCAGCTGTCTCAGGCCGTCTGTCTCAAACCGTCTATCTCGGCCCGTCTGTCTCAGAACTTCCGTCTCAGACCGTCTGCCTCAGACCGTCTGTCTCAGAACGTCTCTCAAAGACCGTCTGTCTCAGACCGTCTGTCTCAGACCGTCTGTCTGAGACCGTCTGTCTCAGACCGTCTGTCTCACACCGCCTGTCTCAGACCGTCTGTCTCAGACCGTCTGTCTCAGACCGTCTGTCTCAGACCGTCGGTCTCAGACCGTCTATCTCGTCCCGTCTGTCTCAGACCGTCTGTCTCAGAACGTCTATCTCGTCCCGTCGGTCTCAGACCGTCCGTCTCGGAACGTCTATCTCGTCCCGTCGGTGTCAGACCGTCTGTCTCAGACCAGCTGTCTCAGACCGTCTGTCTCAGACCGTCTGCCTCAGACCGTCTGTTTCATACCGTCTGTCTCACACCGTCTGTCTCAGACCGTCTGTCTTAGACCGTCTGTCTCATACCGTCTGTCTCATACCGTCTGTCTCAGACCGTCGATCTCGTCCCGTCGGTCTTAGACCGTCTGTCTCAGACCAGCTGTCTCAGACCGTCTGTCTCAGACCGTCTATCTCGTCCCGTCGGTCTCAGAACTTCCGTCTCAGACCGTCTGCTTCAGACGGTCTGTCTCAGAACGTCTGTCACAGCCTGTCTGTCTCAGACCGTCTGTCTCAGACCGCCTATCTCAGACCAGCTGTCTCAGACCGTCTGTCTCAGACCGTCCGTCTCAGACCGTCTGTTTCATACCGTCTGTCTCACACCGTCTGTCTCAGACCGTCTGTCTTAGACCGTCTGTCTCATACCGTCTGTCTCATACCGTCTGTCTCAGACCGTCTATCTCGTCCCGTCGGTCTTAGACCGTCTGTCTCAGACCAGCTGTCACAGACCGTCTGTCTCACACCGTCTGTCTCAGACCGTCTGTCTGAGACCGTCTGTCTCGGACCGTCTGTCTCACACCGTCTGTCTCAGACCGTCTGTCGCAGACCGTCTGTCTCAGACCGTCTGTCTCAGACCGTCTGTCTCAGACCGTCTGTCTCAGACCGTCTGTCTCAGACCGTCTGTCTCAGGCCGTCTGCCTCAGACCGTCTGTCTCAGACCGTCTATCTCGTCACGTCTGTCTCAGACCGTCTGTCTCCGAACGTCTATCTCGTCCCGTCGGTCTCAGACCGTCTGTCTCAGAACGTCTATCTCGTCCCGTCTGTCTCAGACCGTCTGTCTCAGACCGTCTGTCTCACACCGTATGTCTCAGACCGTCTGCCTCAGACCGTCTGTCTCAGACTGTCTGTCTCAGACCAGCTGTCTCAGACCGTCTGTCTCAGACCAGCTGTCACAGACCGTCTGTCTCAGACCGTCTGTCTCAGACCGTCTGTCTCAGACCGTCTGTCTCAGACCGTCTGTCTCAGACCGTCTGTCTCAGACCGTCTGTCTCAGACCGTCTGTCTCAGGCCGTCTGCCTCAGACCGTCTGGCTCAGACCGTCTATCTCGTCCCGTCTGTCTCCGAACGTCTATCTCGTCCCGTCGGTCTCAGACCGTCTGTCTCAGTACGTCTATCTCGTCCCGTCTGTCTCAGACCGTCTGTCTCACACCGTCTGTCTCAGACCGTCTGCCTCAGACCATCTGTCTCAGACCGTCTGTCTCAGACCAGCTGTCTCAGACCGTCTGTCTCAGACCGTCTGTTGCATACCGTCTGTCTCACACCGTCTGTCTCCGACCGTCTATCTTAAACCGTCTGTCTCAGGCCGTCCGTTTCATTCCGTCGGTCTCAGACCGTCTGTCTCAGACCGTCTGTCTCAGACCGTCTGTCTCAGACCGTCTGTCTCACACCGTCTGTCTCAGAACGTCTATCTCGTCCCGTCGGTCTCAGACCGTCTGTCTCAGAACGTCTATCTCGTTCCGTCGGTCTCAGACCGTCTGTCTCAGAACGTCTATCTCGTCCCGTCGGTCTCAGACCGTCTGTCTCAGACCAGCTGTCTCAGACCGTCTGTCTCAGACCGTCTGTCTCAGACCGTCTGTCTCAGACCGTCTGTCTCAGACCGTCTGTCTCAGACCGTCTGTCTCAGACCGTCTGTCTCAGACCGTCTGTCTCAGACCGTCTGTCTCAGACCGTCTATCTCGTCCCGTCTGTCTCAGACCGTCTGTCTCAGAACGTCTATCTCGTCCCGTCGGTCTCAGACCGTCTGTCTCAGAACGTCTATCTCGTCCCGTCGGTCTCAGACCGTCTGTCTCAGACCGTCTTTCTCAGACCGTCTGTCTCAGACCGTCTGTCTCAGACCAGCAGTCACAGACCGTCTGTCTCAGACCGTCTGTCTCAGACCGTCTGTCTCAGACCGTCTGTCTGAGACCGTCTGTCTCAGACCGTCTGTCTCACACCGTCTGTCTCAGACCGCCTGTCTCAGACCGTCTGTCTCAGACCGTCTGTCTCAGACCGTCGGTCTCAGACCGTCTGTCTCAGACCAGCTGTCTCAGACCGTCTGTCTCAGACCGTCTGTCTCAGACCGTCTGTCTCAGACCGTCTGTCTCAGACCGTCTGTCCCAGACCGTCTGTCTCAGACCGTCTATCTCGTCCCGTCTGTCTCAGACCGTCTGTCTCAGAACGTCTATCTCGTCCCGTCGGTCTCAGACCGTCTGTCTCAGAACGTCTATCTCGTCCCGTCGGTCTCAGACCGTCTGTCTCAGACCGTCTTTCTCAGACCGTCTGTCTCAGACCAGCTATCTCAGACCGTCTGTCTCAGACCGTCTGTCTCAGACCGTCTGTCTCACACCGTCTGTCTCAGACCGTCTGCCTCAGACCATCTGTCTCAGACCGTCTGTCTCAGACCAGCTGTCTCAGACCGTCTGTCTCAGACCGTCTGTTGCATACCGTCTGTCTCACACCGTCTGTCTCAGACCGTCTATCTTAAACCGTCTGTCTCAGGCCGTCCGTTTCATTCCGTCGGTCTCAGACCGTCTGTCTCAGACCGTCTGTCTCAGACCGTCTGTCTCAGACCGTCTGTCTCGGACCGTCTGTCTCAGACCGTCTGTCTCACACCGTCTGTCTCACAACGTCTATCTCGTCCCGTCGGTCTCAGACCGTCTGTCTCAGAACGTCTATCTCGTCCCGTCGGTCTCAGACCGTCTGTCTCAGACTAGCTGTCTCAGACCGTCTGTCTCAGACCGTCTGTCTCAGACCGTCTGTCTCAGACCGTCTGTCGCAGACCGTCTGTCTCAGACCGTCTGTCTCAGACCGTCTGTCTCAGACCGTCTATCTCGTCCCGTCTGTCTCAGACCGTCTGTCTCAGAACGTCTATCTCGTCCCGTCGGTCTCAGACCGTCTGTCTCAGAACGTCTATCTCGTCCCGTCGGTCTCAGACCGTCTGTCTCAGACCGTCTTTCTCAGACCGTCTGTCTCAGACCAGCTATCTCAGACCGTCTGTCTCAGACCGTCTGTCTCAGACCGTCTGTCTCAGACCGTCTGCCTCAGACCGTCTGTCTCAGACCGTCTGTCTCAGGCCGTCTGCCTCAGACCGTCTGTCTCAGACCGTCTGTCTCAGACCGTCTGTCTCAGACCGTCTGTCTCAGACCGTCAGTCTCAGACCGTCTGTCTCAGACCGTCTGTCTCAGAGCGTCTGTCTCAGACCGTCTGTCTCAGACCGTCTGTCTCAGAGCGTCTGTCTCAGACCGTCTGTCTCAGACCGTCTGTCTCAGACCGTCTGTCTCAGACCGTTTGTTGCATACCGTCTGTCTGACACCGTCTGTCTCAGACCGTCTATCTTAGACCGTCTGTCTCAGGCCGTCCGTTTCATTCCGTCGGTCTCAGACCGTCTGTCTCAGACCGTCTGTCTCAGACCGTCTGTCTCACACCGTCTGTCTCAGACCGTCTGTCTCAGACCGTCTGTCTCAGACCGTCTGTCTGAGACCGTCTGTCTCAGACCGTCTGTCTCAGACCGTGTGTCTCAGACCGTCTGTCTCAGGCCGTCCGCCTCAGACCGTCTGTCTCATACCGTCTGTCTCAGACCGTCTGTCCCAGACCGTCTGTCTCACACCAGCTGCCTCAGACCGTCTGTCTCAGACCGTCCGTCTCAGACCGTCTGTTTCATACCGTCTGTCTCACACCGTCTGTCTCAGACCGTCTGTCTTAGACCGTCTGTCTCATACCGTCTGTCTCATACCGTGTGTCTCAGACCGTCTATCTCGTCCCGTCGGTCTTAGACCGTCTGTCTCAGACCAGCTGTCACAGACCGTCTGTCTCAGACCGTCTGTCTCAGACCGTCTGTCTGAGACCGTCTGTCTCAGACCGTCTGTCTCAGACCGTCTGTCTCACACCGTCTGTCTCAGACCGTCTGTCTCAGACCGTCTGTCTCAGACCGTCTGTCTCAGACCGTCTGTCTCAGACCGTCTGTCTCAGACCGTCTGTCTCCGAACGTCTATCTCGTCCCGTCGGTCTCAGACCGTCTGTCTCAGAACGTCTATCTCGTCCCGTCGGTCTCAGACCGTCTGTCTCAGACCAGCTGTCTCAGACCGTCTGTCTCAGACCGTCTGTCTCAGACCGTCTGTCTCAGACCGTCTGTCTCAGAACGTCTATCTCGTCCCGTCGGTCTCAGGCCGTCTGTCTCATACCAGCTGTCTCAGACCGTCTGTCTCTATCCGTCTGTTTCATACCGTCTGTCTCACACCGTCTGTCTCAGACCGTCTGCCTCAGACCGTCTGTCTCAGACCGTCTGTCTCAGGCCGTCTGCCTCAGACCGTCTGTCTCAGACCGTCTGTCTCAGACCGTCTGTCTCAGACCGTCAGTCTCAGACCGTCTGTCTCAGACCGTCTGTCTCAGAGCGTCTGTCTCAGACCGTCTGTCTCAGACCGTCTGTCTCAGAGCGTCTGTCTCAGACCGTCTGTCTCAGACCGTTTGTTGCATACCGTCTGTCTCACACCGTCTGTCTCAGACCGTCTATATTAGACCGTCTGTCTCAGGCCGACCGTTTCATTCCGTCGGTCTCAGACCGTCTGTCTCAGGCCGTCTGTCTCAGACCGTCTGTCTCACACCGTCTGTCTCAGACCGTCTGTCTCAGACCGTCTGTCTCAGACCGTCTGTCTCAGACCGTCTGTCTCAGACCGTGTGTCTCAGACCGTCTGTCTCAGGCCGTCTGCCTCAGACCGTCTGTCTCAGACAGTCTATCTCGTCCCGTCTGTCTCAGTCGGTCTGTCTCAGAACGTCTGTCACAGACCGTCTGTCTCAGACCGTCTGTCTCAGACCGTCTGTCTCAGACCAGCTATCTCAGACCGTCTGTCTCAGACCGTCTGTCTCAGACCGTCTGTCTCAGACCGTCTGTCTCAGACCGTCTGTCTCAGACCGTCTGTCTCAGACCGTCTGTCTCAGACCGTCTGTCTCAGACCGTCTGTCTCAGACCGTCTGTCTCAGACCGTCTGTCTCACACCAGCTGCCTCAGACCGTCTGTCTCAGACCGTCCGTCTCAGACCGTCTGTTTCATACCGTCTGTCTCACACCGTCTGTCTCAGACCGTTTGTTGCATACCGTCTGTCTCACACCGTCTGTCTCAGACCGTCTATCTTAGACCGTCTGTCTCAGGCCGTCCGTTTCATTCCGTCGGTCTCAGACCGTCTGTCTCAGACCGTCTGTCTCAGACCGTCTGTCTCACACCGTCTGTCTCAGACCGTCTGTCTCAGACCGTCTGTCTCAGACCGTCTGTCTCAGACCGTCTGTCTCAGACCGTGTGTCTCAGACCGTCTGTCTCAGGCCGTCCGCCTCAGACCGTCTGTCTCATACCGTCTGTCTCAGACCGTCTGTCTCAGACCGTCTGTCTCACACCAGCTGCCTCAGACCGTCTGTCTCAGACCGTCCGTCTCAGACCGTCTGTTTCATACCGTCTGTCTCACACCGTCTGTCTCAGACCGTCTGTCTTAGACCGTCTGTCTCATACCGTCTGTCTCATACCGTGTGTCTCAGACCGTCTATCTCGTCCCGTCGGTCTTAGACCGTCTGTCTCAGACCAGCTGTCACAGACCGTCTGTCTCATACCGTCTGTCTCATACCGTGTGTCTCAGACCGTCTATCTCGTCCCGTCGGTCTTAGACCGTCTGTCTCAGACCAGCTGTCACAGACCGTCTGTCTCAGACCGTCTGTCTCAGACCGTCTGTCTGAGACCGTCTGTCTCAGACCGTCTGTCTCAGACCGTCTGTCTCACACCGTCTGTCTCAGACCGTCTGTCTCAGACCGTCTGTCTCAGACCGTCTGTCTCCGAACGTCTATCTCGTCCCGTCGGTCTCAGACCGTCTGTCTCAGAACGTCTATCTCGTCCCGTCGGTCTCAGACCGTCTGTCTCAGACCAGCTGTCTCAGACCGTCTGTCTCAGACCGTCTGTCTCAGACCGTCTGTCTCAGAACGTCTATCTCGTCCCGTCGGTCTCAGGCCGTCTGTCTCATACCAGCTGTCTCAGACCGTCTGTCTCTATCCGTCTGTTTCATACCGTCTGTCTCACACCGTCTGTCTCAGACCGTCTGCCTCAGACCGTCTGTCTCAGACCGTCTGTCTCAGGCCGTCTGCCTCAGACCGTCTGTCTCAGACCGTCTGTCTCAGACCGTCTGTCTCAGACCGTCAGTCTCAGACCGTCTGTCTCAGACCGTCTGTCTCAGAGCGTCTGTCTCAGACCGTCCGTCTCAGACCGTCTGTCTCAGAGCGTCTGTCTCAGACCGTCTGTCTCAGACCGTTTGTTGCATACCGTCTGTCTCACACCGTCTGTCTCAGACCGTCTATATTAGACCGTCTGTCTCAGGCCGACCGTTTCATTCCGTCGGTCTCAGACCGTCTGTCTCAGGCCGTCAGTCTCAGACCGTCTGTCTCACACCGTCTGTCTCAGACCGTCTGTCTCAGACCGTCTGTCTCAGACCGTCTGTCTCAGACCGTCTGTCTCAGACCGTCTGTCTCAGACCGTGTGTCTCAGACCGTCTGTCTCAGGCCGTCTGCCTCAGACCGTCTGTCTCAGACAGTCTATCTCGTCCCGTCTGTCTCAGTCGGTCTGTCTCAGAACGTCTGTCACAGACCGTCTGTCTCAGACCGTCTGTCTCAGACCGTCTGTCTCAGACCAGCTATCTCAGACCGTCTGTCTCAGACCGTCTGTCTCAGACCGTCTGTCTCAGACCGTCTGTCTCAGACCGTCTGTCTCAGACCGTCTGTCTCACACCAGCTGCCTCAGACCGTCTGTCTCAGACCGTCCGTCTCAGACCGTCTGTTTCATACCGTCTGTCTCACACCGTCTGTCTCAGACCGTCTGTCTTAGACCGTCTGTCTCATACCGTCTGTCTCATACCGTGTGTCTCAGACCGTCTATCTCGTCCCGTCGGTCTTAGACCGTCTGTCTCAGACCAGCTGTCACAGACCGTCTGTCTCAGACCGTCTGTCTCAGACCGTCTGTCTGAGACCGTCTGTCTCAGACCGTCTGTCTCAGACCGTCTGTCTCACACCGTCTGTCTCAGACCGTCTGTCTCAGACCGTCTGTCTCAGACCGTCTGTCTCAGACCGTCTGTCTCAGAACGTCTATCTCGTCCCGTCGGTCTCAGGCCGTCTGTCTCAGACCAGCTGTCTCAGACCGTCTGTCTCAGACCGTCTGTTTCATACCGTCTGTCTCACACCGTCTGTCTCAGACCGTCTGTCTCAGACCGTCAGTCTCAGACCGTCTGTCTCAGACCGTCTGTCTCAGAGCGTCTGTCTCGGACCGTCTGTCTCAGACCGTCTGTCTCAGACCAGCTGTCTCAGACCGTCTGTCTCAGACCGTGTGTTGCATACCGTCTGTCTCACACCGTCTGTCTCAGACCGTCTATCTTAAACCGTCTGTCTCAGGCCGTCCGTTTCATTCCGTCGGTCTCAGACCGTCTGTCTCAGACCGTCTGTCTCAGACCGTCTGTCTCAGACCGTCTGTCTCAGACCGTCTGTCTCAGACCGTGTGTCTCGGACCGTGTGTCTCGGACCGCCTGTCTCAGACCGCCTCTCTCAGACCGTCTGTCTCAGGCCGTCTGCTTCGTACCGTCTGTCTCAGACCGTCTATCTCGTCCCGTCGGTCTTAGACCGTCTGTCTCAGACCAGCTGTCTCAGACCGTCTGTCTCAGACCGTCTATCTCGTCCCGTCTGTCTCAGAACTTCCGTCTCAGACCGTCTGCCTCAGACCAGCTATCTCAGACCGTCTGTCTCAGACCGTCTGTCTCAGACCGTCTGTCTCAGACCGTCTGTCTCAGACCGTCTGTCTCAGACCGTCTGTCTCACACCAGCTGCCTCAGACCGTCTGTCTCAGACCGTCCGTCTCAGACCGTCTGTTTCATACCGTCTGTCTCACACCGTCTGTCTCAGACCGTCTGTCTTAGACCGTCTGTCTCATACCGTCTGTCTCATACCGTGTGTCTCAGACCGTCTATCTCGTCCCGTCGGTCTTAGACCGTCTGTCTCAGACCAGCTGTCACAGACCGTCTGTCTCAGACCGTCTGTCTGAGACCGTCTGTCTCAGACCGTCTGTCTCAGACCGTCTGTCTCACACCGTCTGTCTCAGACCGTCTGTCTCAGACCGTCTGTCTCAGACCGTCTGTCTCAGACCGTCTGTCTCAGAACGTCTATCTCGTCCCGTCGGTCTCAGGCCGTCTGTCTCAGACCAGCTGTCTCAGACCGTCTGTCTCAGACCGTCTGTTTCATACCGTCTGTCTCACACCGTCTGTCTCAGACCGTCTGTCTCAGACCGTCAGTCTCAGACCGTCTGTCTCAGACCGTCTGTCTCAGAGCGTCTGTCTCGGACCGTCTGTCTCAGACCGTCTGTCTCAGACCAGCTGTCTCAGACCGTCTGTCTCAGACCGTGTGTTGCATACCGTCTGTCTCACACCGTCTGTCTCAGACCGTCTATCTTAAACCGTCTGTCTCAGGCCGTCCGTTTCATTCCGTCGGTCTCAGACCGTCTGTCTCAGACCGTCTGTCTCAGACCGTCTGTCTCAGACCGTCTGTCTCAGACCGTCTGTCTCAGACCGTGTGTCTCGGACCGTGTGTCTCGGACCGCCTGTCTCAGACCGCCTCTCTCAGACCGTCTGTCTCAGGCCGTCTGCTTCGTACCGTCTGTCTCAGACCGTCTATCTCGTCCCGTCGGTCTTAGACCGTCTGTCTCAGACCAGCTGTCTCAGACCGTCTGTCTCAGACCGTCTATCTCGTCCCGTCTGTCTCAGAACTTCCGTCTCAGACCGTCTGCCTCAGACCGTCTGTCTCAGACCGTCTGTCTCAGACCGTCTGTCTCAGAACGTCTATCTCGTCCCGTCGGTCTCAGAACGTCTGTCTCAGACCGTCTTTCTCAGACCGTCTGTCTCAGACCAGCTATCTCAGACCGTCTGTCTCAGAGCGTCTGTCTCAGACCGTCTGTCTCAGACCGTTTGTTGCATACCGTCTGTCTCACACCGTCTGTCTCAGACCGTCTATCTTAGACCGTCTGTCTCAGGCCGACCGTTTCATTCCGTCGGTCTCAGACCGTTTGTGTCAGACCGTCTGTCTCAGACCGTCTGTCTCACACCGTCTGTCTCAGACCGTCTGTCTCAGACCGTCTGTCTCAGACCGTCTGTCTCAGACCGTCTGTCTCAGACCGTCTGTCTCAGACCGTGTGTCTCAGACCGTCTGTCTCAGGCCGTCTGCCTCAGACCTTCTGTCTCAGACAGTCTATCTCGTCCCGTCTGTCTCAGTCGGTCTGTCTCAGAACGTCTGTCACAGACCGTCTGTCTCAGACCGTCTGTCTCAGACCGTCTGTCTCAGACCAGCTATCTCAGACCGTCTGTCTCAGACCGTCTGTCTCAGACCGTCTGTCTCAGACCGTCTGTCTCAGACCGTCTGTCTCAGACCGTCTGTCTCAGACCGTCTGTCTCAGACCGTCTGTCTCAGACCGTCTGTCTCACACCGTCTGTCTCAGAACGTCTATCTCGTCCCGTCGGTCTCAGACCGTCTGTCTCAGACCGTCTTCCTCAGACCGTCTGTCTCAGACCAGCTATCTCAGACCGTCTGTCTCAGACCGTCTGTCTCAGACCGTCTGTCTCAGACCGTCTGTCTCAGAACGTCTATCTCGTCCCGTCGGTCTCAGGCCGTCTGTCTCATACCAGCTGTCTCAGACCGTCTGTCTCTATCCGTCTGTTTCATACCGTCTGTCTCACACCGTCTGTCTCAGACCGTCTGCCTCGGACCGTCTGTCTCAGACCGTCTGTCTCAGGCCGTCTGCCTCAGACCGTCTGTCTCAGACCGTCTGTCTCAGACCGTCTGTCTCAGACCGTCAGTCTCAGACCGTCTGTCTCAGACCGTCTGTCTCAGAGCGTCTGTCTCAGACCGTCTGTCTCAGACCGTCTGTCTCAGAGCGTCTGTCTCAGATCGTCTGTCTCAGACCGTTTGTTGCATACCGTCTGTCTCACACCGTCTGTCTCAGACCGTCTATCTTAGACCGTCTGTCTCAGGCCGACCGTTTCATTCCGTCGGTCTCAGACCGTCTGTCTCAGGCCGTCTGTCTCAGACCGTCTGTCTCACACCGTCTGTCTCAGACCGTCTGTCTCAGACCGTCTGTCTCAGACCGTCTGTCTCAGACCGTCTGTCTCAGACCGTGTGTCTCAGACCGTCTGTCTCAGGCCGTCTGCCTCAGACCGTCTGTCTCAGACAGTCTATCTCGTCCCGTCTGTCTCAGTCGGTCTGTCTCAGAACGTCTGTCACAGACCGTCTGTCTCAGACCGTCTGTCTCAGACCGTCTGTCTCAGACCAGCTATCTCAGACCGTCTGTCTCAGAGCGTCTGTCTCAGACCGTCTGTCTCAGACCGTCTGTCTCAGACCGTCTGTCTCAGAGCGTCTGTCTCAGACCGTCTGTCTCAGACCGTTTGTTGCATACCGTCTGTCTCACACCGTCTGTCTCAGACCGTCTATCTTAGACCGTCTGTCTCAGGCCGACCGTTTCATTCCGTCGGTCTCAGACCGTCTGTCTCAGGCCGTCTGTCTCAGACCGTCTGTCTCACACCGTCTGTCTCAGACCGTCTGTCTCAGACCGTCTGTCTCAGACCGTCTGTCTCAGACCGTCTGTCTCAGACCGTGTGTCTCAGACCGTCTGTCTCAGGCCGTCTGCCTCAGACCGTCTGTCTCAGACAGTCTATCTCGTCCCGTCTGTCTCAGTCGGTCTGTCTCAGAACGTCTGTCACAGACCGTCTGTCTCAGACCGTCTGTCTCAGACCGTCTGTCTCAGACCGTCTGTCTCAGACCGTCTGTCTCAGACCGTCTATCTCGTCCCGTCTGTCTCAGAACTTCCGTCTCAGACCGTCTGCCTCAGACCGTCTGTCTCAGACCGTCTTTCTCAGACCGTCTGTCTCAGACCAGCTATCTCAGACCGTCTGTCTCAGACCGTCTGTCTCAGACCGTCTGTCTCAGAGCGTCTGTCTCAGACCGTCTGTCTCAGACCGTTTGTTGCATACCGTCTGTCTCACACCGTCTGTCTCAGACCGTCTATCTTAGACCGTCTGTCTCAGGCCGACCGTTTCATTCCGTCGGTCTCAGACCGTCTGTGTCAGACCGTCTGTCTCAGACCGTCTGTCTCACACCGTCTGTCTCAGACCGTCTGTCTCAGACCGTCTGTCTCAGACCGTCTGTCTCAGACCGTCTGTCTCAGACCAGCTATCTCAGACCGTCTGTCTCAGACCGTCTGTCTCAGACCGTCTGTCTCAGACCGTCTGTCTCAGACCGTGTGTCTCAGACCGTCTGTCTCAGGCCGTCTGCCTCAGACCTTCTGTCTCAGACAGTCTATCTCGTCCCGTCTGTCTCAGTCGGTCTGTCTCAGAACGTCTGTCACAGACCGTCTGTCTCAGACCGTCTGTCTCAGACCGTCTGTCTCAGACCAGCTATCTCAGACCGTCTGTCTCAGACCGTCTGTCTCAGACCGTCTGTCTCAGACCGTCTGTCTCAGAACGTCTATCTCGTCCCGTCGGTCTCAGGCCGTCTGTCTCATACCAGCTGTCTCAGACCGTCTGTCTCTATCCGTCTGTTTCATACCGTCTGTCTCACACCGTCTGTCTCAGACCGTCTGCCTCGGACCGTCTGTCTCAGACCGTCTGTCTCAGGCCGTCTGCCTCAGACCGTCTGTCTCAGACCGTCTGTCTCAGACCGTCTGTCTCAGACCGTCAGTCTCAGACCGTCTGTCTCAGACCGTCTGTCTCAGAGCGTCTGTCTCAGACCGTCTGTCTCAGATCGTCTGTCTCAGAGCGTCTGTCTCAGACCGTCTGTCTCAGACCGTTTGTTGCATACCGTCTGTCTCACACCGTCTGTCTCAGACCGTCTATCTTAGACCGTCTGTCTCAGGCCGACCGTTTCATTCCGTCGGTCTCAGACCGTCTGTCTCAGGCCGTCTGTCTCAGACCGTCTGTCTCACACCGTCTGTCTCAGACCGTCTGTCTCAGACCGTCTGTCTCAGACCGTCTGTCTCAGACCGTCTGTCTCAGACCGTGTGTCTCAGACCGTCTGTCTCAGGCCGTCTGCCTCAGACCGTCTGTCTCAGACAGTCTATCTCGTCCCGTCTGTCTCAGTCGGTCTGTCTCAGAACGTCTGTCACAGACCGTCTGTCTCAGACCGTCTGTCTCAGACCGTCTGTCTCAGACCAGCTATCTCAGACCGTCTGTCTCAGAGCGTCTGTCTCAGACCGTCTGTCTCAGACCGTCTGTCTCAGAGCGTCTGTCTCAGACCGTCTGTCTCAGACCGTTTGTTGCATACCGTCTGTCTCACACCGTCTGTCTCAGACCGTCTATCTTAGACCGTCTGTCTCAGGCCGACCGTTTCATTCCGTCGGTCTCAGACCGTCTGTCTCAGGCCGTCTGTCTCAGACCGTCTGTCTCACACCGTCTGTCTCAGACCGTCTGTCTCAGACCGTCTGTCTCAGACCGTCTGTCTCAGACCGTCTGTCTCAGACCGTGTGTCTCAGACCGTCTGTCTCAGGCCGTCTGCCTCAGACCTTCTGTCTCAGACAGTCTATCTCGTCCCGTCTGTCTCAGTCGGTCTGTCTCAGAACGTCTGTCACAGACCGTCTGTCTCAGACCGTCTGTCTCAGACCGTCTGTCTCAGACCAGCTATCTCAGACCGTCTGTCTCAGACCGTCTGTCTCAGACCGTCTGTCTCAGACCGTCTGTCTCAGAACGTCTATCTCGTCCCGTCGGTCTCAGGCCGTCTGTCTCATACCAGCTGTCTCAGACCGTCTGTCTCTATCCGTCTGTTTCATACCGTCTGTCTCACACCGTCTGTCTCAGACCGTCTGCCTCGGACCGTCTGTCTCAGACCGTCTGTCTCAGGCCGTCTGCCTCAGACCGTCTGTCTCAGACCGTCTGTCTCAGACCGTCTGTCTCAGACCGTCAGTCTCAGACCGTCTGTCTCAGACCGTCTGTCTCAGAGCGTCTGTCTCAGACCGTCTGTCTCAGACCGTCTGTCTCAGAGCGTCTGTCTCAGACCGTCTGTCTCAGACCGTTTGTTGCATACCGTCTGTCTCACACCGTCTGTCTCAGACCGTCTATCTTAGACCGTCTGTCTCAGGCCGACCGTTTCATTCCGTCGGTCTCAGACCGTCTGTCTCAGGCCGTCTGTCTCAGACCGTCTGTCTCACACCGTCTGTCTCAGACCGTCTGTCTCAGACCGTCTGTCTCAGACCGTCTGTCTCAGACCGTCTGTCTCAGACCGTGTGTCTCAGACCGTCTGTCTCAGGCCGTCTGCCTCAGACCGTCTGTCTCAGACAGTCTATCTCGTCCCGTCTGTCTCAGTCGGTCTGTCTCAGAACGTCTGTCACAGACCGTCTGTCTCAGACCGTCTGTCGCAGACCGTCTGTCTCAGACCAGCTATCTCAGACCGTCTGTCTCAGAGCGTCTGTCTCAGACCGTCTGTCTCAGACCGTCTGTCTCAGAGCGTCTGTCTCAGACCGTCTGTCTCAGACCGTTTGTTGCATACCGTCTGTCTCACACCGTCTGTCTCAGACCGTCTATCTTAGACCGTCTGTCTCAGGCCGACCGTTTCATTCCGTCGGTCTCAGACCGTCTGTCTCAGGCCGTCTGTCTCAGACCGTCTGTCTCACACCGTCTGTCTCAGACCGTCTGTCTCAGACCGTCTGTCTCAGACCGTCTGTCTCAGACCGTCTGTCTCAGACCGTGTGTCTCAGACCGTCTGTCTCAGGCCGTCTGCCTCAGACCGTCTGTCTCAGACCGTCTGTCTCAGACCGTCTGTCTCAGACCGTCTGTCTCAGACTGCCTGTTTCATACCGTCTGTCTCACACCGTCTGTCTTAGACCGTCTGTCTCATACCGTCTGTCTCAGACCGTCTGTCTCAGGCCGTCTGTCTCACACCAGCTGCCTCAGACCGTCTGTCTCAGACCGTCCGTCTCACACCGTCTGTCTCAGACCGTCTGTCTCAGACCGTCTGTCTCATACCGTCTGTCTCATACCGTGTGTCTCAGACCGTCTATCTCGTCCCGTCGGTCTTAGACCGTCTGTCTCAGACCAGCTGTCACAGACCGTCTGTCTCAGACCGTCTGTCTCAGACCGTCTGTCTGAGACCGTCTGTCTCAGACCGTCTGTCTCAGACCGTCTGTCTCACACCGTCTGTCTCAGACCGTCTGTCTCAGACCGTCTGTCTCAGACCGTCTGTCTCAGAACGTCTATCTCGTCCCGTCGGTCTCAGGCCGTCTGTCTCAGACCAGCTGTCTCAGACCGTCTGTCTCAGACCGTCTGTTTCATACCGTCTGTCTCACACCGTCTGTCTCAGACCGTCTGCCTCAGACCGTCTGTCTCAGACCGTCTGTCTCAGGCCGTCTGCCTCAGACCGTCTGCCTCAGACCGTCTGTCTCAGACCGTCTGTCTCAGACCGTCAGTCTCAGACCGTCTGTCTCAGACCGTCTGTCTCAGAGCGTCTGTCTCGGACCGTCTGTCTCAGACCGTCTGTCTCAGACCAGCTGTCTCAGACCGTCTGTCTCAGACCGTCTGTTGCATACCGTCTGTCTCACACCGTCTGTCTCAGACCGTCTATCTTAAACCGTCTGTCTCAGGCCGTCCGTTTCATTCCGTCGGTCTCAGACCGTCTGTCTCAGACCGTCTGTCTCAGACCGTCTGTCTCAGACCGTCTGTCTCAGACCGTCTGTCTCAGACCAGCTATCTCAGACCGTCTGTCTCAGACCGTCTGTCTCAGACCGTCTGTCTCAGACCGTCTGTCTCAGACCGTCTGTCTCAGAACGTCTATCTCGTCCCGTCGGTCTCAGGCCGTCTGTCTCATACCAGCTGTCTCAGACCGTCTGTCTCTATCCGTCTGTTTCATACCGTCTGTCTCACACCGTCTGTCTCAGACCGTCTGCCTCGGACCGTCTGTCTCAGACCGTCTGTCTCAGGCCGTCTGCCTCAGACCGTCTGTCTCAGACCGTCTGTCTCAGACCGTCTGTCTCAGACCGTCAGTCTCAGACCGTCTGTCTCAGACCGTCTGTCTCAGAGCGTCTGTCTCAGACCGTCTGTCTCAGACCGTCTGTCTCAGAGCGTCTGTCTCAGACCGTCTGTCTCAGACCGTTTGTTGCATACCGTCTGTCTCACACCGTCTGTCTCAGACCGTCTATCTTAGACCGTCTGTCTCAGGCCGACCGTTTCATTCCGTCGGTCTCAGACCGTCTGTCTCAGGCCGTCTGTCTCAGACCGTCTGTCTCACACCGTCTGTCTCAGACCGTCTGTCTCAGACCGTCTGTCTCAGACCGTCTGTCTCAGACCGTCTGTCTCAGACCGTGTGTCTCAGACCGTCTGTCTCAGGCCGTCTGCCTCAGACCGTCTGTCTCAGACAGTCTATCTCGTCCCGTCTGTCTCAGTCGGTCTGTCTCAGAACGTCTGTCACAGACCGTCTGTCTCAGACCGTCTGTCTCAGACCGTCTGTCTCAGACCAGCTATCTCAGACCGTCTGTCTCAGAGCGTCTGTCTCAGACCGTCTGTCTCAGACCGTCTGTCTCAGAGCGTCTGTCTCAGACCGTCTGTCTCAGACCGTTTGTTGCATACCGTCTGTCTCACACCGTCTGTCTCAGACCGTCTATCTTAGACCGTCTGTCTCAGGCCGACCGTTTCATTCCGTCGGTCTCAGACCGTCTGTCTCAGGCCGTCTGTCTCAGACCGTCTGTCTCACACCGTCTGTCTCAGACCGTCTGTCTCAGACCGTCTGTCTCAGACCGTCTGTCTCAGACCGTCTGTCTCAGACCGTGTGTCTCAGACCGTCTGTCTCAGGCCGTCTGCCTCAGACCGTCTGTCTCAGACAGTCTATCTCGTCCCGTCTGTCTCAGTCGGTCTGTCTCAGAACGTCTGTCACAGACCGTCTGTCTCAGACCGTCTGTCTCAGACCGTCTGTCTCAGACCAGCTATCTCAGACCGTCTGTCTCAGACCGTCTGTCTCAGACCGTCTGTCTCAGACCGTCTGTCTCAGACCGTCTGTCTCAGACCGTCTGTCTCAGACCGTCTGTCTCAGACTGCCTGTTTCATACCGTCTGTCTCACACCGTCTGTCTTAGACCGTCTGTCTCATACCGTCTGTCTCAGACCGTCTGTCTCAGGCCGTCTGTCTCACACCAGCTGCCTCAGACCGTCTGTCTCAGACCGTCCGTCTCAGACCGTCTGTTTCATACCGTCTGTCTCACACCGTCTGTCTCAGACCGTCTGTCTTAGACCGTCTGTCTCATACCGTCTGTCTCATACCGTGTGTCTCAGACCGTCTATCTCGTCCCGTCGGTCTTAGACCGTCTGTCTCAGACCAGCTGTCACAGACCGTCTGTCTCAGACCGTCTGTCTCAGACCGTCTGTCTGAGACCGTCTGTCTCAGACCGTCTGTCTCAGACCGTCTGTCTCACACCGTCTGTCTCAGACCGTCTGTCTCAGACCGTCTGTCTCAGACCGTCTGTCTCAGACCGTCTGTCTCAGAACGTCTATCTCGTCCCGTCGGTCTCAGGCCGTCTGTCTCAGACCAGCTGTCTCAGACCGTCTGTCTCAGACCGTCTGTTTCATACCGTCAGTCTCACACCGTCTGTCTCAGACCGTCTGCCTCAGACCGTCTGTCTCAGACCGTCTGTCTCAGGCCGTCTGCCTCAGACCGTCTGCCTCAGACCGTCTGTCTCAGACCGTCTGTCTCAGACCGTCAGTCTCAGACCGTCTGTCTCAGACCGTCTGTCTCAGAGCGTCTGTCTCGGACCGTCTGTCTCAGACCGTCTGTCTCAGACCAGCTGTCTCAGACCGTCTGTCTCAGACCGTCTGTTGCATACCGCCTGTCTCACACCGTCTGTCTCAGACCGTCTATCTTAAACCGTCTGTCTCAGGCCGTCCGTTTCATTCCGTCGGTCTCAGACCGTCTGTCTCAGACCGTCTGTCTCAGACCGTCTGTCTCAGACCGTCTGTCTCAGACCGTCTGTCTCAGACCGTCTGTCTCAGACCGTCTGTCTCAGACCGTCTGTCTCACACCGCCTGTCTCAGACCGTCTGTCTCAGACCGTCCGTCTCAGACCGTCTGTCTCAGACCGTCTGTCTCAGACCGTCTGTCTCAGACCGTCTATCTCGTCCAGTCTGTCTCAGACCGTCTGTCTCAGAACGTCTATCTCGTCCCGTCGGTCTCAGACCGTCTGTCTCAGACCAGCTGACTCAGACCGTCTGTCTCAGACCAGCTATCTCAGACCGTCTGTCTCAGAGCGTCTGTCTCAGACCGTCTGTCTCAGACCGTCTGTCTCAGAGCGTCTGTCTCAGACCGTCTGTCTCAGACCGTTTGTCTCAGACCGTCTATCTCGTCCCGTCGGTCTTAGACCGTCTGTCTCAGACCAGCTGTCTCAGACCGTCTGTCTCACACCGTCTGTCTCAGACCGTCTGTCTCAGACCGTCTGTCTCAGACCGTCTGTCTCAGACCGTCTGTCTCAGACCGTCTGTCTCAGACCGTCTGTCTCAGACCGTCTGTCTCAGACCGTCTGTCTCAGACCGTCTGTCTCAGACCGTCTGTCTCAGACCGTCTGTCTCAGACCGTCTGTCTCAGACCGTCTGTCTCAGACCGTCTGTCTCAGACCGTCTGTCTCAGACCGTGTGTCTCGGACCGTGTGTCTCGGACCGCCTGTCTCAGACCGCCTCTCTCAGACCGTCTGTCTCAGACCGTCTATCTCGTCCCGTCTGTCTCAGACCGTCTGTCTCAGAACGTCTATCTCGTCCCGTCGGTCTCAGACCGTCTGTCTCAGAACGTCTATCTCGTCCCGTCGGTCTCAGACCGTCTGTCTCAGACCGTCTTTCTCAGACCGTCTGTCTCAGACCAGCTATCTCAGACCGTCTGTCTCAGAGCGTCTGTCTCAGACCGTCTGTCTCAGACCGTCTGTCTCAGAGCGTCTGTCTCAGACCGTCTGTCTCAGACCGTTTGTTGCATACCGTCTGTCTGACACCGTCTGTCTCAGACCGTCTATCTTAGACCGTCTGTCTCAGGACGACCGTTTCATTCCGTCGGTCTCAGACCGTCTGTCTCAGACCGTCTGTCTCAGACCGTCTGTCTCACACCGTCTGTCTCAGGCCGTCTGCCTCAGACCGTCTGTCTCAGACCGTCTGTCTCAGACCGTCTGTCTCAGACCGTCAGTCTCAGACCGTCTGTCTCAGACCGTCTGTCTCAGAGCGTCTGTCTCAGACCGTCTGTCTCAGACCGTCTGTCTCAGAGCGTCTGTCTCAGACCGTCTGTCTCCGACCGTTTGTTGCATACCGTCTGTCTCACACCGTCTGTCTCAGACCGTCTAACTTAGACCGTCTGTCTCAGGCCGACCGTTTCATTCCGTCGGTCTCAGACCGTCTGTCTCAGGCCGTCTGTCTCAGACCGTCTGTCTCACACCGTCTGTCTCAGACCGTCTGTCTCAGACCGTCTGTCTCAGACCGTCTGTCTCAGACCGTCTGTCTCAGACCGTCTGTCTCAGACCGTCTGTCTCAGACCGTGTGTCTCAGACCGTCTGTCTCAGGCCGTCTGCCTCAGACCGTCTGTCTCAGACCGTCTGTCTCAGACCGTCTGTCTCAGACCGTCTATCTCGTCCCGTCTGTCTCAGAACTTCCGTCTCAGACCGTCTGCCTCAGACCGTCTGTCTCAGACCGTCTGTCTCAGACCGTCTGTCTCAGAACGTCTATCTCGTCCCGTCGGTCTCAGAACGTCTGTCTCAGACCGTCTTTCTCAGACCGTCTGTCTCAGACCAGCTATCTCAGACCGTCTGTCTCAGAGCGTCTGTCTCAGACCGTCTGTCTCAGACCGTCTGTCTCAGAGCGTCTGTCTCAGACCGTCTGTCTCAGACCGTTTGTTGCATACCGTCTGTCTCACACCGTCTGTCTCAGACCGTCTATCTTAGACCGTCTGTCTCAGGCCGACCGTTTCATTCCGTCGGTCTCAGACCGTCTGTGTCAGACCGTCTGTCTCAGACCGTCTGTCTCACACCGTCTGTCTCAGACCGTCTGTCTCAGACCGTCTGTCTCAGACCGTCTGTCTCAGACCGTCTGTCTCAGACCGTCTGTCTCAGACCGTCTGTCTCAGACCGTCTGTCTCAGACCGTGTGTCTCAGACCGTCTGTCTCAGGCCGTCTGCCTCAGACCTTCTGTCTCAGACAGTCTATCTCGTCCCGTCTGTCTCAGTCGGTCTGTCTCAGAACGTCTGTCACAGACCGTCTGCCTCAGACCGTCTGTCTCAGACCGTCTGTCTCAGACCAGCTATCTCAGACCGTCTGTCTCAGACCGTCTGTCTCAGACCGTCTGTCTCAGACCGTCTGTCTCAGACCGTCTGTCTCAGAACGTCTATCTCGTCCCGTCGGTCTCAGGCCGTCTGTCTCATACCAGCTGTCTCAGACCGTCTGTCTCTATCCGTCTGTTTCATACCGTCTGTCTCACACCGTCTGTCTCAGACCGTCTGCCTCGGACCGTCTGTCTCAGACCGTCTGTCTCAGGCCGTCTGCCTCAGACCGTCTGTCTCAGACCGTCTGTCTCAGACCGTCTGTCTCAGACCGTCAGTCTCAGACCGTCTGTCTCAGACCGTCTGTCTCAGAGCGTCTGTCTCAGACCGTCTGTCTCAGACCGTCTGTCTCAGAGCGTCTGTCTCAGACCGTCTGTCTCAGACCGTTTGTTGCATACCGTCTGTCTCACACCGTCTGTCTCAGACCGTCTATCTTAGACCGTCTGTCTCAGGCCGACCGTTTCATTCCGTCGGTCTCAGACCGTCTGTCTCAGGCCGTCTGTCTCAGACCGTCTGTCTCACACCGTCTGTCTCAGACCGTCTGTCTCAGACCGTCTGTCTCAGACCGTCTGTCTCAGACCGTCTGTCTCAGACCGTGTGTCTCAGACCGTCTGTCTCAGGCCGTCTGCCTCAGACCGTCTGTCTCAGACAGTCTATCTCGTCCCGTCTGTCTCAGTCGGTCTGTCTCAGAACGTCTGTCACAGACCGTCTGTCTCAGACCGTCTGTCTCAGACCGTCTGTCTCAGACCAGCTATCTCAGACCGTCTGTCTCAGAGCGTCTGTCTCAGACCGTCTGTCTCAGACCGTCTGTCTCAGAGCGTCTGTCTCAGACCGTCTGTCTCAGACCGTTTGTTGCATACCGTCTGTCTCACACCGTCTGTCTCAGACCGTCTATCTTAGACCGTCTGTCTCAAGCCGACCGTTTCATTCCGTCGGTCTCAGACCGTCTGTCTCAGGCCGTCTGTCTCAGACCGTCTGTCTCACACCGTCTGTCTCAGACCGTCTGTCTCAGACCGTCTGTCTCAGACCGTCTGTCTCAGACCGTCTGTCTCAGACCGTCTGTCTCAGACCGTGTGTCTCAGACCGTCTGTCTCAGGCCGTCTGCCTCAGACCGTCTGTCTCAGACAGTCTATCTCGTCCCGTCTGTCTCAGTCGGTCTGTCTCAGAACGTCTGTCACAGACCGTCTGTCTCAGACCGTCTGTCTCAGACCGTCTGTCTCAGACCGTCTGTCTCAGACCGTGTGTCTCAGACCGTCTGTCTCAGGCCGTCTGCCTCAGACCGTCTGTCTCAGACAGTCTATCTCGTCCCGTCTGTCTCAGTCGGTCTGTCTCAGAACGTCTGTCACAGACCGTCTGTCTCAGACCGTCTGTCTCAGACCAGCTATCTCAGACCGTCTGTCTCACACCGTCTGTCTCAGACCGTCTGCCTCAGACCGTCTGTCTCAGACCGTCTGTCTCAGGCCGTCTGCCTCAGACCGTCTGCCTCAGACCGTCTGTCTCAGACCGTCTGTCTCAGACCGTCAGTCTCAGACCGTCTGTCTCAGACCGTCTGTCTCAGACCGTCTGTCTCAGAGCGTCTGTCTCGGACCGTCTGTCTCAGACCGTCTGTCTCAGACCAGCTGTCTCAGACCGTCTGTCTCAGACCGTCTGTTGCATACCGCCTGTCTCACACCGTCTGTCTCAGACCGTCTATCTTAAACCGTCTGTCTCAGGCCGTCCGTTTCATTCCGTCGGTCTCAGACCGTCTGTCTCAGACCGTCTGTCTCAGACCGTCTGTCTCAGACCGTCTGTCTCAGACCGTCTGTCTCAGACCGTGTGTCTCGGACCGTGTGTCTCGGACCGCCTGTCTCAGACCGCCTCTCTCAGACCGTCTGTCTCAGGCCGTCTGCTTCGTACCGTCTGTCTCAGACCGTCTATCTCGTCCCGTCGGTCTTAGACCGTCTGTCTCAGACCAGCTGTCTCAGACCGTCTCTCTCAGACCGTCTATCTCGTCCCGTCTGTCTCAGAACTTCCGTCTCAGACCGTCTGCCTCAGACCGTCTGTCTCAGAACGTCTCTCACAGACCGTCTGTCTCAGACCGTCTGTCTCAGACCGTCTGTCTCAGACCGTCTGTCTCAGACCGTCTGTCTCAGACCGTCTGTCTCAGACCGTCTGTCTCAGACCGTCTGTCTCAGACCGTCTGTCTCACACCGCCTGTCTCAGACCGTCTGTCTCAGACCGTCCGTCTCAGACCGTCCGTCTCAGACCGTCTGTCTCAGACCGTCTGTCTCAGACCGTCTATCTCGTCCAGTCTGTCTCAGACCGTCTGTCTCAGAACGTCTATCTCGTCCCGTCGGTCTCAGACCGTCTGTCTCAGACCAGCTGACTCAGACCGTCTGTCTCAGACCTTCTGCCTCAGACCGTCTGTTTCATACCGTCTGTCTCACACCGTTTGTCTCAGACCGTCAGTCTTAGACCGTCTGTCCCATACCGTCTGTCTCATACCGTCTGTCTCAGACCGTCTATCTCGTCCCGTCGGTCTTAGACCGTCTGTCTCAGACCAGCTGTCTCAGACCGTCTGTCTCACACCGTCTGTCTCAGACCGTCTGTCTCAGACCGTCTGTCTCAGACCGTCTGTCTCAGACCGTCTGTCTCAGACCGTCTGTCTCAGACCGTCTGTCTCAGACCGTCTGTCTCAGACCGTCTGTCTCAGACCGTCTGTCTCAGACCGTCTGTCTCAGACCGTCTGTCTCAGACCGTCTGTCTCAGACCGTCTGTCTCAGACCGTCTGTCTCAGACCGTCTGTCTCAGACCGTGTGTCTCGGACCGTGTGTCTCGGACCGCCTGTCTCAGACCGCCTCTCTCAGACCGTCTGTCTCAGACCGTCTGTCTCAGAACGTCTATCTCGTCCCGTCGGTCTCAGACCGTCTGTCTCAGAACGTCTATCTCGTCCCGTCGGTCTCAGACCGTCTGTCTCAGACCGTCTTTCTCAGACCGTCTGTCTCAGACCAGCTATCTCAGACCGTCTGTCTCAGAGCGTCTGTCTCAGACCGTCTGTCTCAGACCGTCTGTCTCAGAGCGTCTGTCTCAGACCGTCTGTCTCAGACCGTTTGTTGCATACCGTCTGTCTGACACCGTCTGTCTCAGACCGTCTATCTTAGACCGTCTGTCTCAGGACGACCGTTTCATTCCGTCGGTCTCAGACCGTCTGTCTCAGACCGTCTGTCTCAGACCGTCTGTCTCACACCGTCTGTCTCAGGCCGTCTGCCTCAGACCGTCTGTCTCAGACCGTCTGTCTCAGACCGTCTGTCTCAGACCGTCAGTCTCAGACCGTCTGTCTCAGACCGTCTGTCTCAGAGCGTCTGTCTCAGACCGTCTGTCTCAGACCGTCTGTCTCAGAGCGTCTGTCTCAGACCGTCTGTCTCCGACCGTTTGTTGCATACCGTCTGTCTCACACCGTCTGTCTCAGACCGTCTAACTTAGACCGTCTGTCTCAGGCCGACCGTTTCATTCCGTCGGTCTCAGACCGTCTGTCTCAGGCCGTCTGTCTCAGACCGTCTGTCTCACACCGTCTGTCTCAGACCGTCTGTCTCAGACCGTCTGTCTCAGACCGTCTGTCTCAGACCGTCTGTCTCAGACCGTCTGTCTCAGACCGTGTGTCTCAGACCGTCTGTCTCAGGCCGTCTGCCTCAGACCGTCTGTCTCAGACCGTCTGTCTCAGACCGTCTGTCTCAGACCGTCTATCTCGTCCCGTCTGTCTCAGAACTTCCGTCTCAGACCGTCTGCCTCAGACCGTCTGTCTCAGACCGTCTGTCTCAGACCGTCTGTCTCAGAACGTCTATCTCGTCCCGTCGGTCTCAGAACGTCTGTCTCAGACCGTCTTTCTCAGACCGTCTGTCTCAGACCAGCTATCTCAGACCGTCTGTCTCAGAGCGTCTGTCTCAGACCGTCTGTCTCAGACCGTCTGTCTCAGAGCGTCTGTCTCAGACCGTCTGTCTCAGACCGTTTGTTGCATACCGTCTGTCTCACACCGTCTGTCTCAGACCGTCTATCTTAGACCGTCTGTCTCAGGCCGACCGTTTCATTCCGTCGGTCTCAGACCGTCTGTGTCAGACCGTCTGTCTCAGACCGTCTGTCTCACACCGTCTGTCTCAGACCGTCTGTCTCAGACCGTCTGTCTCAGACCGTCTGTCTCAGACCGTCTGTCTCAGACCGTCTGTCTCAGACCGTCTGTCTCAGACCGTCTGTCTCAGACCGTGTGTCTCAGACCGTCTGTCTCAGGCCGTCTGCCTCAGACCTTCTGTCTCAGACAGTCTATCTCGTCCCGTCTGTCTCAGTCGGTCTGTCTCAGAACGTCTGTCACAGACCGTCTGCCTCAGACCGTCTGTCTCAGACCGTCTGTCTCAGACCAGCTATCTCAGACCGTCTGTCTCAGACCGTCTGTCTCAGACCGTCTGTCTCAGACCGTCTGTCTCAGACCGTCTGTCTCAGAACGTCTATCTCGTCCCGTCGGTCTCAGGCCGTCTGTCTCATACCAGCTGTCTCAGACCGTCTGTCTCTATCCGTCTGTTTCATACCGTCTGTCTCACACCGTCTGTCTCAGACCGTCTGCCTCGGACCGTCTGTCTCAGACCGTCTGTCTCAGGCCGTCTGCCTCAGACCGTCTGTCTCAGACCGTCTGTCTCAGACCGTCTGTCTCAGACCGTCAGTCTCAGACCGTCTGTCTCAGACCGTCTGTCTCAGAGCGTCTGTCTCAGACCGTCTGTCTCAGACCGTCTGTCTCAGAGCGTCTGTCTCAGACCGTCTGTCTCAGACCGTTTGTTGCATACCGTCTGTCTCACACCGTCTGTCTCAGACCGTCTATCTTAGACCGTCTGTCTCAGGCCGACCGTTTCATTCCGTCGGTCTCAGACCGTCTGTCTCAGGCCGTCTGTCTCAGACCGTCTGTCTCACACCGTCTGTCTCAGACCGTCTGTCTCAGACCGTCTGTCTCAGACCGTCTGTCTCAGACCGTCTGTCTCAGACCGTGTGTCTCAGACCGTCTGTCTCAGGCCGTCTGCCTCAGACCGTCTGTCTCAGACAGTCTATCTCGTCCCGTCTGTCTCAGTCGGTCTGTCTCAGAACGTCTGTCACAGACCGTCTGTCTCAGACCGTCTGTCTCAGACCGTCTGTCTCAGACCAGCTATCTCAGACCGTCTGTCTCAGAGCGTCTGTCTCAGACCGTCTGTCTCAGACCGTCTGTCTCAGAGCGTCTGTCTCAGACCGTCTGTCTCAGACCGTTTGTTGCATACCGTCTGTCTCACACCGTCTGTCTCAGACCGTCTATCTTAGACCGTCTGTCTCAGGCCGACCGTTTCATTCCGTCGGTCTCAGACCGTCTGTCTCAGGCCGTCTGTCTCAGACCGTCTGTCTCACACCGTCTGTCTCAGACCGTCTGTCTCAGACCGTCTGTCTCAGACCGTCTGTCTCAGACCGTCTGTCTCAGACCGTCTGTCTCAGACCGTGTGTCTCAGACCGTCTGTCTCAGGCCGTCTGCCTCAGACCGTCTGTCTCAGACAGTCTATCTCGTCCCGTCTGTCTCAGTCGGTCTGTCTCAGAACGTCTGTCACAGACCGTCTGTCTCAGACCGTCTGTCTCAGACCGTCTGTCTCAGACCGTCTGTCTCAGACCGTGTGTCTCAGACCGTCTGTCTCAGGCCGTCTGCCTCAGACCGTCTGTCTCAGACAGTCTATCTCGTCCCGTCTGTCTCAGTCGGTCTGTCTCAGAACGTCTGTCACAGACCGTCTGTCTCAGACCGTCTGTCTCAGACCAGCTATCTCAGACCGTCTGTCTCAGACCGTCTGTCTCAGACCGTCTGTCTCAGACCGTCTGTCTCAGACCGTCTGTCTCAGACCGTCTGTCTCAGACTGCCTGTTTCATACCGTCTGTCTCACACCGTCTGTCTTAGACCGTCTGTCTCATACCGTCTGTCTCAGACCGTCTGTCTCAGGCCGTCTGTCTCACACCAGCTGCCTCAGACCGTCTGTCTCAGACCGTCCGTCTCAGACCGTCTGTTTCATACCGTCTGTCTCACACCGTCTGTCTCAGACCGTCTGTCTTAGACCGTCTGTCTCATACCGTCTGTCTCATACCGTGTGTCTCAGACCGTCTATCTCGTCCCGTCGGTCTTAGACCGTCTGTCTCAGACCAGCTGTCACAGACCGTCTGTCTCAGACCGTCTGTCTCAGACCGTCTGTCTGAGACCGTCTGTCTCAGACCGTCTGTCTCAGACCGTCTGTCTCACACCGTCTGTCTCAGACCGTCTGTCTCAGACCGTCTGTCTCAGACCGTCTGTCTCAGAACGTCTATCTCGTCCCGTCGGTCTCAGGCCGTCTGTCTCAGACCAGCTGTCTCAGACCGTCTGTCTCAGACCGTCTGTTTCATACCGTCTGTCTCACACCGTCTGTCTCAGACCGTCTGCCTCAGACCGTCTGTCTCAGACCGTCTGTCTCGGACCGTCTGTCTCAGACCGTCTGTCTCAGACCAGCTGTCTCAGACCGTCTGTCTCAGACCGTCTGTTGCATACCGTCTGTCTCACACCGTCTGTCTCAGACCGTCTATCTTAAACCGTCTGTCTCAGGCCGTCCGTTTCATTCCGTCGGTCTCAGACCGTCTGTCTCAGACCGTCTGTCTCAGACCGTCTGTCTCAGACCGTCTGTCTCAGACCGTCTGTCTCAGACCGTCTGTCTCAGACCGTGTGTCTCGGACCGTGTGTCTCGGACCGCCTGTCTCAGACCGCCTCTCTCAGACAGTCTGTCTCAGGCCGTCTGCTTCGTACCGTCTGTCTCAGACCGTCTATCTCGTCCCGTCGGTCTTAGACCGTCTGTCTCAGACCAGCTGTCTCAGACCGTCTCTCTCAGACCGTCTATCTCGTCCCGTCTGTCTCAGAACTTCCGTCTCAGACCGTCTGCCTCAGACCGTCTGTCTCAGAACGTCTCTCACAGACCGTCTGTCTCAGACCGTCTGTCTCAGACCGTCTGTCTCAGACCGTCTGTCTCAGACCGTCTGTCTCAGACCGTCTGTCTCAGACCGTCTGTCTCAGACCGTCTGTCTCAGACCGTCTGTCTCACACCGCCTGTCTCAGACCGTCTGTCTCAGACCGTCCGTCTCAGACCGTCTGTCTCAGACCGTCTGTCTCAGACCGTCTGTCTCAGACCGTCTATCTCGTCCAGTCTGTCTCAGACCGTCTGTCTCAGAACGTCTATCTCGTCCCGTCGGTCTCAGACCGTCTGTCTCAGAACGTCTATCTCGTCCCGTCGGTCTCAGACCGTCTGTCTCAGACCGTCTTTCTCAGACCGTCTGTCTCAGACCAGCTATCTCAGACCGTCTGTCTCAGAGCGTCTGTCTCAGACCGTCTGTCTCAGACCGTCTGTCTCAGACCGCCTCTCTCAGACCGTCTGTCTCAGGCCGTCTGCTTCGTACCGTCTGTCTCAGACCGTCTATCTCGTCCCGTCGGTCTTAGACCGTCTGTCTCAGACCAGCTGTCTCAGACCGTCTGTCTCAGACCGTCTATCTCGTCCCGTCTGTCTCAGAACTTCCGTCTCAGACCGTCTGCCTCAGACCGTCTGTCTCAGAACGTCTCTCACAGACCGTCTGTCTCAGACCGTCTGTCTCAGACCGTCTGTCTCAGACCGTCTGTCTCAGACCGTCTGTCTCAGAGCGTCTGTCTCAGACCGTCTGTCTCAGACCGTCTGTCTCAGAGCGTCTGTCTCAGACCGTCTGTCTCAGACCGTTTGTTGCATACCGTCTGTCTCACACCGTCTGTCTCAGACCGTCTAACTTAGACCGTCTGTCTCAGGCCGACCGTTTCATTCCGTCGGTCTCAGACCGTCTGTCTCAGGCCGTCTGTCTCAGACCGTCTGTCTCACACCGTCTGTCTCAGACCGTCTGTCTCAGACCGTCTGTCTCAGACCGTCTGTCTCAGACCGTCTGTCTCAGACCGTGTGTCTCAGACCGTCTGTCTCAGGCCGTCTGCCTCAGACCGTCTGTCTCAGACAGTCTATCTCGTCCCGTCTGTCTCAGTCGGTCTGTCTCAGAACGTCCGTCACAGACCGTCTGTCTCAGACCGTCTGTCTCAGACCAGCTATCTCAGACCGTCTGTCTCAGACCGTCTGTCTCAGACCGTCTGTCTCAGACCGTCTGTCTCAGACCGTCTGTCTCAGACTGCCTGTTTCATACCGTCTGTCTCACACCGTCTGTCTTAGACCGTCTGTCTCATACCGTTTGTCTCAGACCGTCTGTCTCAGACCGTCTGTCTCACACCAGCTGCCTCAGACCGTCTGTCTCAGACCGTCCGTCTCAGACCATCTGTTTCATACCGTCTGTCTCACACCGTCTGTCTCAGACCGTCTGTCTTAGACCGTCTGTCTCATACCGTCTGTCTCATACCGTGTGTCTCAGACCGTCTATCTCGTCCCGTCGGTCTTAGACCGTCTGTCTCAGACCAGCTGTCACAGACCGTCTGTCTCAGACCGTCTGTCACACAGTCTGTCTCAGACCGTCTGTCTCAGACCGTCTGTCTCAGACCGTCTGTCTCAGAACGTCTATCTCACACCGTCTGTCTCAGACCGTCTGCCTCAGACCGTCTGTCTCAGACCGTCTGTCTCAGGCCGTCTGCCTCAGACCGTCTGCCTCAGACCGTCTGTCTCAGACCGTCTGTCTCAGACCGTCAGTCTCAGACCGTCTGTCTCAGACCGTCTGTCTCAGAGCGTCTGTCTCGGACCGTCTGTCTCAGACCGTCTGTCTCAGACCAGCTGTCTCAGACCGTCTGTCTCAGACCGTCTGTTGCATACCGTCTGTCTCACACCGTCTGTCTCAGACCGTCTATCTTAAACCGTCTGTCTCAGGCCGTCCGTTTCATTCCGTCGGTCTCAGACCGTCTGTCTCAGACCGTCTGTCTCAGACCGTCTGTCTCAGACCGTCTGTCTCAGACCGTGTGTCTCGGACCGTGTGTCTCGGACCGCCTGTCTCAGACCGCCTCTCTCAGACCGTCTGTCTCAGGCCGTCTGCTTCGTACCGTCTGTCTCAGACCGTCTATCTCGTCCCGTCGGTCTTAGACCGTCTGTCTCAGACCAGCTGTCTCAGACCGTCTGTCTCAGACCGTCTATCTCGTCCCGTCTGTCTCAGAACTTCCGTCTCAGACCGTCTGCCTCAGACCGTCTGTCTCAGAACGTCTCTCACAGACCGTCTGTCTCAGACCGTCTGTCTCAGACCGTCTGTCTCAGACCGTCTGTCTCAGACCGTCTGTCTCAGACCGTCTGTCTCAGACCGTCTGTCTCAGACCGTCTGTCTCAGACCGTCTGTCTCAGACCGTCTGTCTCACACCGCCTGTCTCAGACCGTCTGTCTCAGACCGTCCGTCTCAGACCGTCTGTCTCAGACCGTCTGTCTCAGACCGTCTGTCTCAGACCGTCTATCTCGTCCCGTCTGTCTCAGACCGTCTGTCTCAGAACGTCTATCCCGTCCCGTCGGTCTCAGACCGTCTGTCTCAGACCAGCTGACTCAGACCGTCTGTCTCAGACCTTCTGCCTCAGACCGTCTGTTTCATACCGTCTGTCTCACACCGTCTGTCTCAGACCGTCAGTCTTAGACCGTCTGTCCCATACCGTCTGTCTCATACCGTCTGTCTCAGACCGTCTGTCTCACACCGCCTGTCTCAGACCGTCTGTCTCAGACCGTCCGTCTCAGACCGTCTGTCTCAGACCGTCTGTCTCAGACCGTCTGTCTCAGACCGTCTATCTCGTCCAGTCTGTCTCAGACCGTCTGTCTCAGAACGTCTATCTCGTCCCGTCGGTCTCAGACCGTCTGTCTCAGACCAGCTGACTCAGACCGTCTGTCTCAGACCTTCTGCCTCAGACCGTCTGTTTCATACCGTCTGTCTCACACCGTTTGTCTCAGACCGTCAGTCTTAGACCGTCTGTCCCATACCGTCTGTCTCATACCGTCTGTCTCAGACCGTCTATCTCGTCCCGTCGGTCTTAGACCGTCTGTCTCAGACCGTCTGTCTCACACCGTCTGTCTCAGACCGTCTGTCTCAGACCGTCTGTCTCAGACCGTCTGTCTCAGACCGTCTGTCTCAGACCGTCTGTCTCAGACCGTCTGTCTCAGACCGTCTGTCTCAGACCGTCTGTCTCAGACCGTCTGTCTCAGACCGTCTGTCTCAGACCGTCTGTCTCAGACCGTCTGTCTCAGACCGTCTGTCTCAGACCGTCTGTCTCAGACCGTGTGTCTCGGACCGTGTGTCTCGGACCGCCTGTCTCAGACCGCCTCTCTCAGACCGTCTGTCTCAGACCGTCTATCTCGTCCCGTCTGTCTCAGACCGTCTGTCTCAGAACGTCTATCTCGTCCCGTCGGTCTCAGACCGTCTGTCTCAGAACGTCTATCTCGTCCCGTCGGTCTCAGACCGTCTGTCTCAGACCGTCTTTCTCAGACCGTCTGTCTCAGACCAGCTATCTCAGACCGTTTGTCTCAGAGCGTCTGTCTCAGACCGTCTGTCTCAGACCGTCTGTCTCAGAGCGTCTGTCTCAGACCGTCTGTCTCAGACCGTTTGTTGCATACCGTCTGTCTGACACCGTCTGTCTCAGACCGTCTATCTTAGACCGTCTGTCTCAGGACGACCGTTTCATTCCGTCGGTCTCAGACCGTCTGTCTCAGACCGTCTGTCTCAGACCGTCTGTCTCACACCGTCTGTCTCAGGCCGTCTGCCTCAGACCGTCTGTCTCAGACCGTCTGTCTCAGACCGTCTGTCTCAGACCGTCAGTCTCAGACCGTCTGTCTCAGACCGTCTGTCTCAGACCGTCTGTCTCAGACCGTCTGTCTCAGACCGTCTGTCTCAGACCGTCTGTCTCAGACCGTCTGTCTCAGACCGTCTGTCTCAGACCGTCTGTCTCAGACCGTCTGTCTCAGACCGTGTGTCTCGGACCGTGTGTCTCGGACCGCCTGTCTCAGACCGCCTCTCTCAGACCGTCTGTCTCAGACCGTCTATCTCGTCCCGTCTGTCTCAGACCGTCTGTCTCAGAACGTCTATCTCGTCCCGTCGGTCTCAGACCGTCTGTCTCAGAACGTCTATCTCGTCCCGTCGGTCTCAGACCGTCTGTCTCAGACCGTCTTTCTCAGACCGTCTGTCTCAGACCAGCTATCTCAGACCGTCTGTCTCAGAGCGTCTGTCTCAGACCGTCTGTCTCAGACCGTCTGTCTCAGACCGCCTCTCTCAGACCGTCTGTCTCAGGCCGTCTGCTTCGTACCGTCTGTCTCAGACCGTCTATCTCGTCCCGTCGGTCTTAGACCGTCTGTCTCAGACCAGCTGTCTCAGACCGTCTGTCTCAGACCGTCTATCTCGTCCCGTCTGTCTCAGAACTTCCGTCTCAGACCGTCTGCCTCAGACCGTCTGTCTCAGAACGTCTCTCACAGACCGTCTGTCTCAGACCGTCTGTCTCAGACCGTCTGTCTCAGACCGTCTGTCTCAGACCGTCTGTCTCAGAGCGTCTGTCTCAGACCGTCTGTCTCAGACCGTCTGTCTCAGAGCGTCTGTCTCAGACCGTCTGTCTCAGACCGTTTGTTGCATACCGTCTGTCTCACACCGTCTGTCTCAGACCGTCTAACTTAGACCGTCTGTCTCAGGCCGACCGTTTCATTCCGTCGGTCTCAGACCGTCTGTCTCAGGCCGTCTGTCTCAGACCGTCTGTCTCACACCGTCTGTCTCAGACCGTCTGTCTCAGACCGTCTGTCTCAGACCGTCTGTCTCAGACCGTCTGTCTCAGACCGTCTGTCTCAGACCGTGTGTCTCAGACCGTCTGTCTCAGGCCGTCTGCCTCAGACCGTCTGTCTCAGACAGTCTATCTCGTCCCGTCTGTCTCAGTCGGTCTGTCTCAGAACGTCCGTCACAGACCGTCTGTCTCAGACCGTCTGTCTCAGACCAGCTATCTCAGACCGTCTGTCTCAGACCGTCTGTCTCAGACCGTCTGTCTCAGACCGTCTGTCTCAGACCGTCTGTCTCAGACCGTCTGTCTCAGACTGCCTGTTTCATACCGTCTGTCTCACACCGTCTGTCTTAGACCGTCTGTCTCATACCGTTTGTCTCAGACCGTCTGTCTCAGACCGTCTGTCTCACACCAGCTGCCTCAGACCGTCTGTCTCAGACCGTCCGTCTCAGACCATCTGTTTCATACCGTCTGTCTCACACCGTCTGTCTCAGACCGTCTGTCTTAGACCGTCTGTCTCATACCGTCTGTCTCATACCGTGTGTCTCAGACCGTCTATCTCGTCCCGTCGGTCTTAGACCGTCTGTCTCAGACCAGCTGTCACAGACCGTCTGTCTCAGACCGTCTGTCACACAGTCTGTCTCCGACCGTCTGTCTCAGACCGTCTGTCTCAGACCGTCTGTCTCAGAACGTCTATCTCGTCCCGTCGGTCTCAGGCCGTCTGTCTCAGACCAGCTGTCTCAGACCGTCTGTCTCAGACCGTCTGTTTCATACCGTCTGTCTCAGACCGTCTGTCTCAGACCGTCTGTCTCAGACCGTCTGTCTCAGAGCGTCTGTCTCGGACCGTCTGTCTCAGACCGTCTGTCTCAGACCAGCTGTCTCAGACCGTCTGTCTCAGACCGTCTGTTGCATACCGTCTGTCTCACACCGTCTGTCTCAGACCGTCTATCTTAAACCGTCTGTCTCAGGCCGTCCGTTTCATTCCGTCGGTCTCAGACCGTCTGTCTCAGACCGTCTGTCTCAGACCGTCTGTCTCAGACCGTCTGTCTCAGACCGTGTGTCTCGGACCGTGTGTCTCGGACCGCCTGTCTCAGACCGCCTCTCTCAGACCGTCTGTCTCAGGCCGTCTGCTTCGTACCGTCTGTCTCAGACCGTCTATCTCGTCCCGTCGGTCTTAGACCGTCTGTCTCAGACCAGCTGTCTCAGACCGTCTGTCTCAGACCGTCTATCTCGTCCCGTCTGTCTCAGAACTTCCGTCTCAGACCGTCTGCCTCAGACCGTCTGTCTCAGAACGTCTCTCACAGACCGTCTGTCTCAGACCGTCTGTCTCAGACCGTCTGTCTCAGACCGTCTGTCTCAGACCGTCTGTCTCAGACCGTCTGTCTCAGACCGTCTGTCTCAGACCGTCTGTCTCAGACCGTCTGTCTCACACCGCCTGTCTCAGACCGTCTGTCTCAGACCGTCCGTCTCAGACCGTCTGTCTCAGACCGTCTGTCTCAGACCGTCTGTCTCAGACCGTCTATCTCGTCCCGTCTGTCTCAGACCGTCTGTCTCAGAACGTCTATCCCGTCCCGTCGGTCTCAGACCGTCTGTCTCAGACCAGCTGACTCAGACCGTCTGTCTCAGACCTTCTGCCTCAGACCGTCTGTTTCATACCGTCTGTCTCACACCGTCTGTCTCAGACCGTCAGTCTTAGACCGTCTGTCCCATACCGTCTGTCTCATACCGTCTGTCTCAGACCGTCTGTCTCACACCGCCTGTCTCAGACCGTCTGTCTCAGACCGTCCGTCTCAGACCGTCTGTCTCAGACCGTCTGTCTCAGACCGTCTGTCTCAGACCGTCTATCTCGTCCAGTCTGTCTCAGACCGTCTGTCTCAGAACGTCTATCTCGTCCCGTCGGTCTCAGACCGTCTGTCTCAGACCAGCTGACTCAGACCGTCTGTCTCAGACCTTCTGCCTCAGACCGTCTGTTTCATACCGTCTGTCTCACACCGTTTGTCTCAGACCGTCAGTCTTAGACCGTCTGTCCCATACCGTCTGTCTCATACCGTCTGTCTCAGACCGTCTATCTCGTCCCGTCGGTCTTAGACCGTCTGTCTCAGACCAGCTGTCTCAGACCGTCTGTCTCACACCGTCTGTCTCAGACCGTCTGTCTCAGACCGTCTGTCTCAGACCGTCTGTCTCAGACCGTCTGTCTCAGACCGTCTGTCTCAGACCGTCTGTCTCAGACCGTCTGTCTCAGACCGTCTGTCTCAGACCGTCTGTCTCAGACCGTCTGTCTCAGACCGTCTGTCTCAGACCGTCTGTCTCAGAGCGTCTGTCTCAGACCGTCTGTCTCAGACCGTTTGTTGCATACCGTCTGTCTGACACCGTCTGTCTCAGACCGTCTATCTTAGACCGTCTGTCTCAGGACGACCGTTTCATTCCGTCGGTCTCAGACCGTCTGTCTCAGACCGTCTGTCTCAGACCGTCTGTCTCAGACCGTCTGTCTCAGAGCGTCTGTCTCAGACCGTCTGTCTCAGAGCGTCTGTCTCAGACCGTCTGTCTCAGACCGTTTGTTGCATACCGTCTGTCTCACACCGTCTGTCTCAGACCGTCTAACTTAGACCGTCTGTCTCAGGCCGACCGTTTCATTCCGTCGGTCTCAGACCGTCTGTCTCAGGCCGTCTGTCTCAGACCGTCTGTCTCACACCGTCTGTCTCAGACCGTCTGTCTCAGACCGTCTGTCTCAGACCGTCTGTCTCAGACCGTCTGTCTCAGACCGTGTGTCTCAGACCGTCTGTCTCAGGCCGTCTGCCTCAGACCGTCTGTCTCAGACAGTCTATCTCGTCCCGTCTGTCTCAGTCGGTCTGTCTCAGAACGTCCGTCACAGACCGTCTGTCTCAGACCGTCTGTCTCAGACCAGCTATCTCAGACCGTCTGTCTCAGACCGTCTGTCTCAGACCGTCTGTCTCAGACCGTCTGTCTCAGACCGTCTGTCTCAGACCGTCTGTCTCAGACTGCCTGTTTCATACCGTCTGTCTCACACCGTCTGTCTTAGACCGTCTGTCTCATACCGTTTGTCTCAGACCGTCTGTCTCAGACCGTCTGTCTCACACCAGCTGCCTCAGACCGTCTGTCTCAGACCGTCCGTCTCAGACCATCTGTTTCATACCGTCTGTCTCACACCGTCTGTCTCAGACCGTCTGTCTTAGACCGTCTGTCTCATACCGTCTGTCTCATACCGTGTGTCTCAGACCGTCTATCTCGTCCCGTCGGTCTTAGACCGTCTGTCTCAGACCAGCTGTCACAGACCGTCTGTCTCAGACCGTCTGTCACACAGTCTGTCTCAGACCGTCTGTCTCAGACCGTCTGTCTCAGAACGTCTATCTCGTCCCGTCGGTCTCAGGCCGTCTGTCTCAGACCAGCTGTCTCAGACCGTCTGTCTCAGACCGTCTGTTTCATACCGTCTGTCTCACACCGTCTGTCTCAGACCGTCTGCCTCAGACCGTCTGTCTCAGACCGTCTGTCTCAGGCCGTCTGCCTCAGACCGTCTGCCTCAGACCGTCTGTCTCAGACCGTCTGTCTCAGACCGTCAGTCTCAGACCGTCTGTCTCAGACCGTCTGTCTCAGAGCGTCTGTCTCGGACCGTCTGTCTCAGACCGTCTGTCTCAGACCAGCTGTCTCAGACCGTCTGTCTCAGACCGTCTGTTGCATACCGTCTGTCTCACACCGTCTGTCTCAGACCGTCTATCTTAAACCGTCTGTCTCAGGCCGTCCGTTTCATTCCGTCGGTCTCAGACCGTCTGTCTCAGACCGTCTGTCTCAGACCGTCTGTCTCAGACCGTCTGTCTCAGACCGTCTGTCTCAGACCGTGTGTCTCGGACCGTGTGTCTCGGACCGCCTGTCTCAGACCGCCTCTCTCAGACCGTCTGTCTCAGGCCGTCTGCTTCGTACCGTCTGTCTCAGACCGTCTATCTCGTCCCGTCGGTCTTAGACCGTCTGTCTCAGACCAGCTGTCTCAGACCGTCTGTCTCAGACCGTCTATCTCGTCCCGTCTGTCTCAGAACTTCCGTCTCAGACCGTCTGCCTCAGACCGTCTGTCTCAGAACGTCTCTCACATACCGTCTGTCTCAGACCGTCTGTCTCAGACCGTCTGTCTCAGACCGTCTGTCTCAGACCGTCTGTCTCAGACCGTCTGTCTCAGACCGTCTGTCTCAGACCGTCTGTCTCAGACCGTCTGTCTCACACCGCCTGTCTCAGACCGTCTGTCTCAGACCGTCCGTCTCAGACCGTCTGTCTCAGACCGTCTGTCTCAGACCGTCTGTCTCAGACCGTCTATCTCGTCCCGTCTGTCTCAGACCGTCTGTCTCCGAACGTCTATCCCGTCCCGTCGGTCTCAGACCGTCTGTCTCAGACCAGCTGACTCAGACCGTCTGTCTCAGACCTTCTGCCTCAGACCGTCTGTTTCATACCGTCTGTCTCACACCGTCTGTCTCAGACCGTCAGTCTTAGACCGTCTGTCCCATACCGTCTGTCTCATACCGTCTGTCTCAGACCGTCTGTCTCACACCAGCTGCCTCAGACCGTCTGTCTCAGACCGTCCGTCTCAGACCATCTGTTTCATACCGTCTGTCTCACACCGTCTGTCTCAGACCGTCTGTCTTAGACCGTCTGTCTCATACCGTCTGTCTCATACCGTGTGTCTCAGACCGTCTATCTCGTCCCGTCGGTCTTAGACCGTCTGTCTCAGACCAGCTGTCACAGACCGTCTGTCTCAGACCGTCTGTCACACAGTCTGTCTCAGACCGTCTCTCTCAGACCGTCTGTCTCAGAACGTCTATCTCGTCCCGTCGGTCTCAGGCCGTCTGTCTCAGACCAGCTGTCTCAGACCGTCTGTCTCAGACCGTCTGTTTCATACCGTCTGTCTCACACCGTCTGTCTCAGACCGTCTGCCTCAGACCGTCTGTCTCAGACCGTCTGTCTCAGGCCGTCTGCCTCAGACCGTCTGCCTCAGACCGTCTGTCTCAGACCGTCTGTCTCAGACCGTCAGTCTCAGACCGTCTGTCTCAGACCGTCTGTCTCAGAGCGTCTGTCTCGGACCGTCTGTCTCAGACCGTCTGTCTCAGACCAGCTGTCTCAGACCGTCTGTCTCAGACCGTCTGTTGCATACCGTCTGTCTCACACCGTCTGTCTCAGACCGTCTATCTTAAACCGTCTGTCTCAGGCCGTCCGTTTCATTCCGTCGGTCTCAGACCGTCTGTCTCAGACCGTCTGTCTCAGACCGTCTGTCTCAGACCGTCTGTCTCAGACCGTCTGTCTCAGACCGTGTGTCTCGGACCGTGTGTCTCGGACCGCCTGTCTCAGACCGCCTCTCTCAGACCGTCTGTCTCAGGCCGTCTGCTTCGTACCGTCTGTCTCAGACCGTCTATCTCGTCCCGTCGGTCTTAGACCGTCTGTCTCAGACCAGCTGTCTCAGACCGTCTGTCTCAGACCGTCTATCTCGTCCCGTCTGTCTCAGAACTTCCGTCTCAGACCGTCTGCCTCAGACCGTCTGTCTCAGAACGTCTCTCACATACCGTCTGTCTCAGACCGTCTGTCTCAGACCGTCTGTCTCAGACCGTCTGTCTCAGACCGTCTGTCTCAGACCGTCTGTCTCAGACCGTCTGTCTCAGACCGTCTGTCTCAGACCGTCTGTCTCACACCGCCTGTCTCAGACCGTCTGTCTCAGACCGTCCGTCTCAGACCGTCTGTCTCAGACCGTCTGTCTCAGACCGTCTGTCTCAGACCGTCTATCTCGTCCCGTCTGTCTCAGACCGTCTGTCTCCGAACGTCTATCCCGTCCCGTCGGTCTCAGACCGTCTGTCTCAGACCAGCTGACTCAGACCGTCTGTCTCAGACCTTCTGCCTCAGACCGTCTGTTTCATACCGTCTGTCTCACACCGTCTGTCTCAGACCGTCAGTCTTAGACCGTCTGTCCCATACCGTCTGTCTCATACCGTCTGTCTCAGACCGTCTGTCTCACACCGCCTGTCTCAGACCGTCTGTCTCAGACCGTCCGTCTCAGACCGTCCGTCTCAGACCGTCTGTCTCAGACCGTCTGTCTCAGACCGTCTATCTCGTCCAGTCTGTCTCAGACCGTCTGTCTCAGAACGTCTATCTCGTCCCGTCGGTCTCAGACCGTCTGTCTCAGACCAGCTGACTCAGACCGTCTGTCTCAGACCTTCTGCCTCAGACCGTCTGTTTCATACCGTCTGTCTCACACCGTTTGTCTCAGACCGTCAGTCTTAGACCGTCTGTCCCATACCGTCTGTCTCATACCGTCTGTCTCAGACCGTCTATCTCGTCCCGTCGGTCTTAGACCGTCTGTCTCAGACCAGCTGTCTCAGACCGTCTGTCTCACACCGTCTGTCTCAGACCGTCTGTCTCAGACCGTCTGTCTCAGACCGTCTGTCTCAGACCGTCTGTCTCAGACCGTCTGTCTCAGACCGTCTGTCTCAGACCGTCTGTCTCAGACCGTCTGTCTCAGACCGTCTGTCTCAGACCGTCTGTCTCAGACCGTCTGTCTCAGACCGTCTGTCTCAGACCGTCTGTCTCAGACCGTCTGTCTCAGACCGTGTGTCTCGGACCGTGTGTCTCGGACCGCCTGTCTCAGACCGCCTCTCTCAGACCGTCTGTCTCAGACCGTCTATCTCGTCCCGTCTGTCTCAGACCGTCTGTCTCAGAACGTCTATCTCGTCCCGTCGGTCTCAGACCGTCTGTCTCAGAACGTCTATCTCAGACCGTCTGCCTCAGACCGTCTGTCTCAGACCGTCTGTCTCAGACCGTCAGTCTCAGACCAGCTATCTCAGACCGTTTGTCTCAGAGCGTCTGTCTCAGACCGTCTGTCTCAGACCGTCTGTCTCAGAGCGTCTGTCTCAGACCGTCTGTCTCAGACCGTTTGTTGCATACCGTCTGTCTGACACCGTCTGTCTCAGACCGTCTATCTTAGACCGTCTGTCTCAGGACGACCGTTTCATTCCGTCGGTCTCAGACCGTCTGTCTCAGACCGTCTGTCTCAGACCGTCTGTCTCACACCGTCTGTCTCAGGCCGTCTGCCTCAGACCGTCTGTCTCAGACCGTCTGTCTCAGACCGTCTGTCTCAGACCGTCAGTCTCAGACCGTCTGTCTCAGACCGTCTGTCTCAGACCGTCTGTCTCAGACCGTCTGTCTCAGACCGTCTGTCTCAGACCGTCTGTCTCAGACCGTCTGTCTCAGACCGTCTGTCTCAGACCGTCTGTCTCAGACCGTCTGTCTCAGACCGTGTGTCTCGGACCGTGTGTCTCGGACCGCCTGTCTCAGACCGCCTCTCTCAGACCGTCTGTCTCAGACCGTCTATCTCGTCCCGTCTGTCTCAGACCGTCTGTCTCAGAACGTCTATCTCGTCCCGTCGGTCTCAGACCGTCTGTCTCAGAACGTCTATCTCGTCCCGTCGGTCTCAGACCGTCTGTCTCAGACCGTCTTTCTCAGACCGTCTGTCTCAGACCAGCTATCTCAGACCGTCTGTCTCAGAGCGTCTGTCTCAGACCGTCTGTCTCAGACCGTCTGTCTCAGACCGCCTCTCTCAGACCGTCTGTCTCAGGCCGTCTGCTTCGTACCGTCTGTCTCAGACCGTCTATCTCGTCCCGTCGGTCTTAGACCGTCTGTCTCAGACCAGCTGTCTCAGACCGTCTGTCTCAGACCGTCTATCTCGTCCCGTCTGTCTCAGAACTTCCGTCTCAGACCGTCTGCCTCAGACCGTCTGTCTCAGAACGTCTCTCACAGACCGTCTGTCTCAGACCGTCTGTCTCAGACCGTCTGTCTCAGACCGTCTGTCTCAGACCGTCTGTCTCAGAGCGTCTGTCTCAGACCGTCTGTCTCAGACCGTCTGTCTCAGAGCGTCTGTCTCAGACCGTCTGTCTCAGACCGTTTGTTGCATACCGTCTGTCTCACACCGTCTGTCTCAGACCGTCTAACTTAGACCGTCTGTCTCAGGCCGACCGTTTCATTCCGTCGGTCTCAGACCGTCTGTCTCAGGCCGTCTGTCTCAGACCGTCTGTCTCACACCGTCTGTCTCAGACCGTCTGTCTCAGACCGTCTGTCTCAGACCGTCTGTCTCAGACCGTCTGTCTCAGACCGTGTGTCTCAGACCGTCTGTCTCAGGCCGTCTGCCTCAGACCGTCTGTCTCAGACAGTCTATCTCGTCCCGTCTGTCTCAGTCGGTCTGTCTCAGAACGTCCGTCACAGACCGTCTGTCTCAGACCGTCTGTCTCAGACCAGCTATCTCAGACCGTCTGTCTCAGACCGTCTGTCTCAGACCGTCTGTCTCAGACCGTCTGTCTCAGACCGTCTGTCTCAGACCGTCTGTCTCAGACCGTCTGTCTCAGACCGTCTGTCTCAGACTGCCTGTTTCATACCGTCTGTCTCACACCGTCTGTCTTAGACCGTCTGTCTCATACCGTTTGTCTCAGACCGTCTGTCTCAGACCGTCTGTCTCACACCAGCTGCCTCAGACCGTCTGTCTCAGACCGTCCGTCTCAGACCATCTGTTTCATACCGTCTGTCTCACACCGTCTGTCTCAGACCGTCTGTCTTAGACCGTCTGTCTCATACCGTCTGTCTCATACCGTGTGTCTCAGACCGTCTATCTCGTCCCGTCGGTCTTAGACCGTCTGTCTCAGACCAGCTGTCACAGACCGTCTGTCTCAGACCGTCTGTCACACAGTCTGTCTCAGACCGTCTGTCTCAGACCGTCTGTCTCAGACCGTCTGTCTCAGAACGTCTATCTCGTCCCGTCGGTCTCAGGCCGTCTGTCTCAGACCAGCTGTCTCAGACCGTCTGTCTCAGACCGTCTGTTTCATACCGTCTGTCTCACACCGTCTGTCTCAGACCGTCTGCCTCAGACCGTCTGTCTCAGACCGTCTGTCTCAGGCCGTCTGCCTCAGACCGTCTGCCTCAGACCGTCTGTCTCAGACCGTCTGTCTCAGACCGTCAGTCTCAGACCGTCTGTCTCAGACCGTCTGTCTCAGAGCGTCTGTCTCGGACCGTCTGTCTCAGACCGTCTGTCTCATACCAGCTGTCTCAGACCGTCTGTCTCAGACCGTCTGTTGCATACCGTCTGTCTCACACCGTCTGTCTCAGACCGTCTATCTTAAACCGTCTGTCTCAGGCCGTCCGTTTCATTCCGTCGGTCTCAGACCGTCTGTCTCAGACCGTCTGTCTCAGACCGTCTGTCTCAGACCGTCTGTCTCAGACCGTGTGTCTCGGACCGTGTGTCTCGGACCGCCTGTCTCAGACCGCCTCTCTCAGACCGTCTGTCTCAGGCCGTCTGCTTCGTACCGTCTGTCTCAGACCGTCTATCTCGTCCCGTCGGTCTTAGACCGTCTGTCTCAGACCAGCTGTCTCAGACCGTCTGTCTCAGACCGTCTATCTCGTCCCGTCTGTCTCAGAACTTCCGTCTCAGACCGTCTGCCTCAGACCGTCTGTCTCAGAACGTCTCTCACAGACCGTCTGTCTCAGACCGTCTGTCTCAGACCGTCTGTCTCAGACCGTCTGTCTCAGACCGTCTGTCTCAGACCGTCTGTCTCAGACCGTCTGTCTCAGACCGTCTGTCTCACACCGCCTGTCTCAGACCGTCTGTCTCAGACCGTCCGTCTCAGACCGTCTGTCTCAGACCGTCTGTCTCAGACCGTCTGTCTCAGACCGTCTGTCTCAGACCGTCTATCTCGTCCCGTCTGTCTCAGACCGTCTGTCTCAGAACGTCTATCCCGTCCCGTCGGTCTCAGACCGTCTGTCTCAGACCAGCTGACTCAGACCGTCTGTCTCAGACCTTCTGCCTCAGACCGTCTGTTTCATACCGTCTGTCTCACACCGTCTGTCTCAGACCGTCAGTCTTAGACCGTCTGTCCCATACCGTCTGTCTCATACCGTCTGTCTCAGACCGTCTGTCTCACACCGCCTGTCTCAGACCGTCTGTCTCAGACCGTCCGTCTCAGACCGTCTGTCTCAGACCGTCTGTCTCAGACCGTCTGTCTCAGACCGTCTATCTCGTCCAGTCTGTCTCAGACCGTCTGTCTCAGAACGTCTATCTCGTCCCGTCGGTCTCAGACCGTCTGTCTCAGACCAGCTGACTCAGACCGTCTGTCTCAGACCTTCTGCCTCAGACCGTCTGTTTCATACCGTCTGTCTCACACCGTTTGTCTCAGACCGTCAGTCTTAGACCGTCTGTCCCATACCGTCTGTCTCATACCGTCTGTCTCAGACCGTCTATCTCGTCCCGTCGGTCTTAGACCGTCTGTCTCAGACCAGCTGTCTCAGACCGTCTGTCTCACACCGTCTGTCTCAGACCGTCTGTCTCAGACCGTCTGTCTCAGACCGTCTGTCTCAGACCGTCTGTCTCAGACCGTCTGTCTCAGACCGTCTGTCTCAGACCGTCTGTCTCAGACCGTCTGTCTCAGACCGTCTGTCTCAGACCGTCTGTCTCAGACCGTCTGTCTCAGACCGTCTGTCTCAGACCGTCTGTCTCAGACCGTGTGTCTCGGACCGTGTGTCTCGGACCGCCTGTCTCAGACCGCCTCTCTCAGACCGTCTGTCTCAGACCGTCTATCTCGTCCCGTCTGTCTCAGACCGTCTGTCTCAGAACGTCTATCTCGTCCCGTCGGTCTCAGACCGTCTGTCTCAGAACGTCTATCTCGTCCCGTCGGTCTCAGACCGTCTGTCTCAGACCGTCTTTCTCAGACCGTCTGTCTCAGACCAGCTATCTCAGACCGTTTGTCTCAGAGCGTCTGTCTCAGACCGTCTGTCTCAGACCGTCTGTCTCAGAGCGTCTGTCTCAGACCGTCTGTCTCAGACCGTTTGTTGCATACCGTCTGTCTGACACCGTCTGTCTCAGACCATCTATCTTAGACCGTCTGTCTCAGGACGACCGTTTCATTCCGTCGGTCTCAGACCGTCTGTCTCAGACCGTCTGTCTCAGACCGTCTGTCTCACACCGTCTGTCTCAGGCCGTCTGCCTCAGACCGTCTGTCTCAGACCGTCTGTCTCAGACCGTCTGTCTCAGACCGTCAGTCTCAGACCGTCTGTCTCAGACCGTCTGTCTCAGACCGTCTGTCTCAGACCGTCTGTCTCAGACCGTCTGTCTCAGACCGTCTGTCTCAGACCGTCTGTCTCAGACCGTCTGTCTCAGACCGTCTGTCTCAGACCGTCTGTCTCAGACCGTGTGTCTCGGACCGTGTGTCTCGGACCGCCTGTCTCAGACCGCCTCTCTCAGACCGTCTGTCTCAGACCGTCTATCTCGTCCCGTCTGTCTCAGACCGTCTGTCTCAGACCGTCTGTCTCAGAACGTCTATCTCGTCCCGTCGGTCTCAGACCGTCTGTCTCAGAACGTCTATCTCGTCCCGTCGGTCTCAGACCGTCTGTCTCAGACCGTCTTTCTCAGACCGTCTGTCTCAGACCAGCTATCTCAGACCGTCTGTCTCAGAGCGTCTGTCTCAGACCGTCTGTCTCAGACCGTCTGTCTCAGACCGCCTCTCTCAGACCGTCTGTCTCAGGCCGTCTGCTTCGTACCGTCTGTCTCAGACCGTCTATCTCGTCCCGTCGGTCTTAGACCGTCTGTCTCAGACCAGCTGTCTCAGACCGTCTGTCTCAGACCGTCTATCTCGTCCCGTCTGTCTCAGAACTTCCGTCTCAGACCGTCTGCCTCAGACCGTCTGTCTCAGAACGTCTCTCACAGACCGTCTGTCTCAGACCGTCTGTCTCAGACCGTCTGTCTCAGACCGTCTGTCTCAGACCGTCTGTCTCAGAGCGTCTGTCTCAGACCGTCTGTCTCAGACCGTCTGTCTCAGAGCGTCTGTCTCAGACCGTCTGTCTCAGACCGTTTGTTGCATACCGTCTGTCTCACACCGTCTGTCTCAGACCGTCTAACTTAGACCGTCTGTCTCAGGCCGACCGTTTCATTCCGTCGGTCTCAGACCGTCTGTCTCAGGCCGTCTGTCTCAGACCGTCTGTCTCACACCGTCTGTCTCAGACCGTCTGTCTCAGACCGTCTGTCTCAGACCGTCTGTCTCAGACCGTCTGTCTCAGACCGTGTGTCTCAGACCGTCTGTCTCAGGCCGTCTGCCTCAGACCGTCTGTCTCAGACAGTCTATCTCGTCCCGTCTGTCTCAGTCGGTCTGTCTCAGAACGTCCGTCACAGACCGTCTGTCTCAGACCGTCTGTCTCAGACCAGCTATCTCAGACCGTCTGTCTCAGACCGTCTGTCTCAGACCGTCTGTCTCAGACCGTCTGTCTCAGACCGTCTGTCTCAGACCGTCTGTCTCAGACCGTCTGTCTCAGACTGCCTGTTTCATACCGTCTGTCTCACACCGTCTGTCTTAGACCGTCTGTCTCATACCGTTTGTCTCAGACCGTCTGTCTCAGACCGTCTGTCTCACACCAGCTGCCTCAGACCGTCTGTCTCAGACCGTCCGTCTCAGACCATCTGTTTCATACCGTCTGTCTCACACCGTCTGTCTCAGACCGTCTGTCTTAGACCGTCTGTCTCATACCGTCTGTCTCATACCGTGTGTCTCAGACCGTCTATCTCGTCCCGTCGGTCTTAGACCGTCTGTCTCAGACCAGCTGTCACAGACCGTCTGTCTCAGACCGTCTGTCACACAGTCTGTCTCAGACCGTCTGTCTCAGACCGTCTGTCTCAGACCGTCTGTCTCAGACCGTCTGTCTCAGAACGTCTATCTCGTCCCGTCGGTCTCAGGCCGTCTGTCTCAGACCAGCTGTCTCAGACCGTCTGTCTCAGACCGTCTGTTTCATACCGTCTGTCTCACACCGTCTGTCTCAGACCGTCTGCCTCAGACCGTCTGTCTCAGACCGTCTGTCTCAGGCCGTCTGCCTCAGACCGTCTGCCTCAGACCGTCTGTCTCAGACCGTCTGTCTCAGACCGTCAGTCTCAGACCGTCTGTCTCAGACCGTCTGTCTCAGAGCGTCTGTCTCGGACCGTCTGTCTCAGACCGTCTGTCTCAGACCAGCTGTCTCAGACCGTCTGTCTCAGACCGTCTGTTGCATACCGTCTGTCTCACACCGTCTGTCTCAGACCGTCTATCTTAAACCGTCTGTCTCAGGCCGTCCGTTTCATTCCGTCGGTCTCAGACCGTCTGTCTCAGACCGTCTGTCTCAGACCGTCTGTCTCAGACCGTGTGTCTCGGACCGTGTGTCTCGGACCGCCTGTCTCAGACCGCCTCTCTCAGACCGTCTGTCTCAGGCCGTCTGCTTCGTACCGTCTGTCTCAGACCGTCTATCTCGTCCCGTCGGTCTTAGACCGTCTGTCTCAGACCAGCTGTCTCAGACCGTCTGTCTCAGACCGTCTATCTCGTCCCGTCTGTCTCAGAACTTCCGTCTCAGACCGTCTGCCTCAGACCGTCTGTCTCAGAACGTCTCTCACAGACCGTCTGTCTCAGACCGTCTGTCTCAGACCGTCTGTCTCAGGCCGTCTGTCTCAGACCGTCTGTCTCAGACCGTCTGTCTCAGACCGTCTGTCTCAGACCGTCTGTCTCACACCGCCTGTCTCAGACCGTCTGTCTCAGACCGTCCGTCTCAGACCGTCTGTCTCAGACCGTCTGTCTCAGACCGTCTGTCCCAGACCGTCTATCTCGTCCCGTCTGTCTCAGACCGTCTGTCTCAGAACGTCTATCCCGTCCCGTCGGTCTCAGACCGTCTGTCTCAGACCAGCTGACTCAGACCGTCTGTCTCAGACCTTCTGCCTCAGACCGTCTGTTTCATACCGTCTGTCTCACACCGTCTGTCTCAGACCGTCAGTCTTAGACCGTCTGTCCCATACCGTCTGTCTCATACCGTCTGTCTCAGACCGTCTGTCTCACACCGCCTGTCTCAGACCGTCTGTCTCAGACCGTCCGTCTCAGACCGTCTGTCTCAGACCGTCTGTCTCAGACCGTCTGTCTCAGACCGTCTATCTCGTCCAGTCTGTCTCAGACCGTCTGTCTCAGAACGTCTATCTCGTCCCGTCGGTCTCAGACCGTCTGTCTCAGACCAGCTGACTCAGACCGTCTGTCTCAGACCTTCTGCCTCAGACCGTCTGTTTCATACCGTCTGTCTCACACCGTTTGTCTCAGACCGTCAGTCTTAGACCGTCTGTCCCATACCGTCTGTCTCATACCGTCTGTCTCAGACCGTCTATCTCGTCCCGTCGGTCTTAGACCGTCTGTCTCAGACCAGCTGTCTCAGACCGTCTGTCTCACACCGTCTGTCTCAGACCGTCTGTCTCAGACCGTCTGTCTCAGACCGTCTGTCTCAGACCGTCTGTCTCAGACCGTCTGTCTCAGACCGTCTGTCTCAGACCGTCTGTCTCAGACCGTCTGTCTCAGACCGTCTGTCTCAGACCGTCTGTCTCAGACCGTCTGTCTCAGACCGTCTGTCTCAGACCGTCTGTCTCAGACCGTCTGTCTCGGACCGTCTGTCTCGGACCGTCTGTCTCGGACCGTGTGTCTCGGACCGTGTGTCTCGGACCGCCTGTCTCAGACCGCCTCTCTCAGACCGTCTGTCTCAGACCGTCTATCTCGTCCCGTCTGTCTCAGACCGTCTGTCTCAGAACGTCTATCTCGTCCCGTCGGTCTCAGACCGTCTGTCTCAGAACGTCTATCTCGTCCCGTCGGTCTCAGACCGTCTGTCTCAGACCGTCTTTCTCAGACCGTCTGTCTCAGACCAGCTATCTCAGACCGTTTGTCTCAGAGCGTCTGTCTCAGACCGTCTGTCTCAGACCGTCTGTCTCAGAGCGTCTGTCTCAGACCGTCTGTCTCAGACCGTTTGTTGCATACCGTCTGTCTGACACCGTCTGTCTCAGACCGTCTATCTTAGACCGTCTGTCTCAGGACGACCGTTTCATTCCGTCGGTCTCAGACCGTCTGTCTCAGACCGTCTGTCTCAGACCGTCTGTCTCACACCGTCTGTCTCAGGCCGTCTGCCTCAGACCGTCTGTCTCAGACCGTCTGTCTCAGACCGTCTGTCTCAGACCGTCAGTCTCAGACCGTCTGTCTCAGACCGTCTGTCTCAGAGCGTCTGTCTCAGACCGTCTGTCTCAGACCGTCTGTCTCAGAGCGTCTGTCTCAGACCGTCTGTCTCAGACCGTTTGTTGCATACCGTCTGTCTCACACCGTCTGTCTCAGACCGTCTAACTTAGACCGTCTGTCTCAGGCCGACCGTTTCATTCCGTCGGTCTCAGACCGTCTGTCTCAGGCCGTCTGTCTCAGACCGTCTGTCTCACACCGTCTGTCTCAGACCGTCTGTCTCAGACCGTCTGTCTCAGACCGTCTGTCTCAGACCGTCTGTCTCAGACCGTGTGTCTCAGACCGTCTGTCTCAGGCCGTCTGCCTCAGACCGTCTGTCTCAGACAGTCTATCTCGTCCCGTCTGTCTCAGTCGGTCTGTCTCAGAACGTCTGTCACAGACCGTCTGTCTCAGACCGTCTGTCTCAGACCAGCTATCTCAGACCGTCTGTCTCAGACCGTCTGTCTCAGACCGTCTGTCTCAGACCGTCTGTCTCAGACCGTCTGTCTCAGACCGTCTGTCTCAGACTGTCTGTTTCATACCGTCTGTCTCACACCGTCTGTCTTAGACCGTCTGTCTCATACCGTCTGTCTCAGACCGTCTGTCTCACACCAGCTGCCTCAGACCGTCTGTCTCAGACCGTCCGTCTCAGACCGTCTGCTTCATACCGTCTGTCTCACACCGTCTGTCTCAGACCGTCTGTCTTAGACCGTCTGTCTCATACCGTCTGTCTCATACCGTGTGTCTCAGACCGTCTATCTCGTCCCGTCGGTCTTAGACCGTCTGTCTCAGACCAGCTGTCACAGACCGTCTGTCTCAGACCGTCTGTCACACAGTCTGTCTCAGACCGTCTGTCTCAGACCGTCTGTCTCAGACCGTCTGTCTCAGAACGTCTATCTCGTCCCGTCGGTCTCAGGCCGTCTGTCTCAGACCAGCTGTCTCAGACCGTCTGTCTCAGACCGTCTGTTTCATACCGTCTGTCTCACACCGTCTGTCTCAGACCGTCTGCCTCAGACCGTCTGTCTCAGACCGTCTGTCTCAGGCCGTCTGCCTCAGACCGTCTGCCTCAGACCGTCTGTCTCAGACCGTCTGTCTCAGACCGTCAGTCTCAGACCGTCTGTCTCAGACCGTCTGTCTCAGAGCGTCTGTCCCATACCGTCTGTCTCATACCGTCTGTCTCAGACCGTCTGTCTCACACCTCCTGTCTCAGACCGTCTGTCTCAGACCGTCCGTCTCAGACCGTCTGTCTCAGACCGTCTGTCTCATACCGTCTGTCTCAGACCGTCTATCTCGTCCCGTCGGTCTTAGACCGTCTGTCTCAGACCAGCTGTCTCAGACCGTCTGTCTCACACCGTCTGTCTCAGACCGTCTGTCTCAGACCGTCTGTCTCAGACCGTCTGTCTCAGACCGTCTGTCTCAGACCGTCTGTCTCAGACCGTCTGTCTCAGACCGTCTGTCTCAGACCGTCTGTCTCAGACCGTCTGTCTCAGACCGTCTGTCTCAGACCGTCTGTCTCAGACCGTCTGTCTCAGACCGTCTGTCTCAGACCGTCTGTCTCAGACCGTCTGTCTCAGACCGTCTGTCTCAGACCGTCTGTCTCAGACCGTCTGTCTCAGACCGTCTGTCTCAGACCGTCTGTCTCGGACCGTGTGTCTCGGACCGTGTGTCTCGGACCGCCTGTCTCAGACCGCCTCTCTCAGACCGTCTGTCTCAGACCGTCTATCTCGTCCCGTCTGTCTCAGACCGTCTGTCTCAGAACGTCTATCTCGTCCCGTCGGTCTCAGACCGTCTGTCTCAGAACGTCTATCTCGTCCCGTCGGTCTCAGACCGTCTGTCTCAGACCGTCTTTCTCAGACCGTCTGTCTCAGACCAGCTATCTCAGACCGTTTGTCTCAGAGCGTCTGTCTCAGACCGTCTGTCTCAGACCGTCTGTCTCAGAGCGTCTGTCTCAGACCGTCTGTCTCAGACCGTTTGTTGCATACCGTCTGTCTGACACCGTCTGTCTCAGACCGTCTATCTTAGACCGTCTGTCTCAGGACGACCGTTTCATTCCGTCGGTCTCAGACCGTCTGTCTCAGACCGTCTGTCTCAGACCGTCTGTCTCACACCGTCTGTCTCAGGCCGTCTGCCTCAGACCGTCTGTCTCAGACCGTCTGTCTCAGACCGTCTGTCTCAGACCGTCAGTCTCAGACCGTCTGTCTCAGACCGTCTGTCTCAGAGCGTCTGTCTCAGACCGTCTGTCTCAGACCGTCTGTCTCAGAGCGTCTGTCTCAGACCGTCTGTCTCAGACCGTTTGTTGCATACCGTCTGTCTCACACCGTCTGTCTCAGACCGTCTAACTTAGACCGTCTGTCTCAGGCCGACCGTTTCATTCCGTCGGTCTCAGACCGTCTGTCTCAGGCCGTCTGTCTCAGACCGTCTGTCTCACACCGTCTGTCTCAGACCGTCTGTCTCAGACCGTCTGTCTCAGACCGTCTGTCTCAGACCGTCTGTCTCAGACCGTGTGTCTCAGACCGTCTGTCTCAGGCCGTCTGCCTCAGACCGTCTGTCTCAGACAGTCTATCTCGTCCCGTCTGTCTCAGTCGGTCTGTCTCAGAACGTCTGTCACAGACCGTCTGTCTCAGACCGTCTGTCTCAGACCAGCTATCTCAGACCGTCTGTCTCAGACCGTCTGTCTCAGACCGTCTGTCTCAGACCGTCTGTCTCAGACCGTCTGTCTCAGACCGTCTGTCTCAGACTGTCTGTTTCATACCGTCTGTCTCACACCGTCTGTCTTAGACCGTCTGTCTCATACCGTCTGTCTCAGACCGTCTGTCTCACACCAGCTGCCTCAGACCGTCTGTCTCAGACCGTCCGTCTCAGACCGTCTGCTTCATACCGTCTGTCTCACACCGTCTGTCTCAGACCGTCTGTCTTAGACCGTCTGTCTCATACCGTCTGTCTCATACCGTGTGTCTCAGACCGTCTATCTCGTCCCGTCGGTCTTAGACCGTCTGTCTCAGACCAGCTGTCACAGACCGTCTGTCTCAGACCGTCTGTCACACAGTCTGTCTCAGACCGTCTGTCTCAGACCGTCTGTCTCAGACCGTCTGTCTCAGAACGTCTATCTCGTCCCGTCGGTCTCAGGCCGTCTGTCTCAGACCAGCTGTCTCAGACCGTCTGTCTCAGACCGTCTGTTTCATACCGTCTGTCTCACACCGTCTGTCTCAGACCGTCTGCCTCAGACCGTCTGTCTCAGACCGTCTGTCTCAGGCCGTCTGCCTCAGACCGTCTGCCTCAGACCGTCTGTCTCAGACCGTCTGTCTCAGACCGTCAGTCTCAGACCGTCTGTCTCAGACCGTCTGTCTCAGAGCGTCTGTCTCGGACCGTCTGTCTCAGACCGTCTGTCTCAGACCAGCTGTCTCAGACCGTCTGTCTCAGACCGTCTGTTGCATACCGTCTGTCTCACACCGTCTGTCTCAGACCGTCTATCTTAAACCGTCTGTCTCAGGCCGTCCGTTTCATTCCGTCGGTCTCAGACCGTCTGTCTCAGACCGTCTGTCTCAGACCGTCTGTCTCAGACCGTCTGTCTCAGACCGTGTGTCTCGGACCGTGTGTCTCGGACCGCCTGTCTCAGACCGCCTCTCTCAGACCGTCTGTCTCAGGCCGTCTGCTTCGTACCGTCTGTCTCAGACCGTCTATCTCGTCCCGTCGGTCTTAGACCGTCTGTCTCAGACCAGCTGTCTCAGACCGTCTGTCTCAGACCGTCTATCTCGTCCCGTCTGTCTCAGAACTTCCGTCTCAGACCGTCTGCCTCAGACCGTCTGTCTCAGAACGTCTCTCACAGACCGTCTGTCTCAGACCGTCTGTCTCAGACCGTCTGTCTCAGACCGTCTGTCTCAGACCGTCTGTCTCAGACCGTCTGTCTCAGACCGTCTGTCTCAGACCGTCTGTCTCACACCGCCTGTCTCAGACCGTCTGTCTCAGACCGTCCGTCTCAGACCGTCTGTCTCAGACCGTCTGTCTCAGACCGTCTGTCTCAGACCGTCTATCTCGTCCCGTCTGTCTCAGACCGTCTGTCTCAGAACGTCTATCCCGTCCCGTCGGTCTCAGACCGTCTGTCTCAGACCAGCTGACTCAGACCGTCTGTCTCAGACCTTCTGCCTCAGACCGTCTGTTTCATACCGTCTGTCTCACACCGTCTGTCTCAGACCGTCAGTCTTAGACCGTCTGTCCCATACCGTCTGTCTCATACCGTCTGTCTCAGACCGTCTATCTCGTCCCGTCGGTCTTAGACCGTCTGTCTCAGACCAGCTGTCTCAGACCGTCTGTCTCAGACCGTCTGTCTCAGACCGTCTGTCTCAGACCGTCTGTCTCAGACCGTCTGTCTCAGACCGTCTGTCTCAGACCGTCTGTCTCAGACCGTCTGTCTCAGACCGTCTGTCTCAGACCGTGTGTCTCGGACCGTGTGTCTCGGACCGCCTGTCTCACCCCGCCTCTCTCAGACCGTCTGTCTCAGACCGTCTATCTCGTCCCGTCTGTCTCAGACCGTCTGTCTCAGAACGTCTATCTCGTCCCGTCGGTCTCAGACCGTCTGTCTCAGAACGTCTATCTCGTCCCGTCGGTCTCAGACCGTCTGTCTCAGACCGTCTTTCTCAGACCGTCTGTCTCAGACCAGCTATCTCAGACCGTCTGTCTCAGAGCGTCTGTCTCAGACCGTCTGTCTCAGACCGTCTGTCTCAGAGCGTCTGTCTCAGACCGTCTGTCTCAGACCGTTTGTTGCATACCGTCTGTCTTACACCGTCTGTCTCAGACCGTCTATCTTAGACCGTCTGTCTCAGGCCGACCGTTTCATTCCGTCGGTCTCAGACCGTCTGTCTCAGACCGTCTGTCTCACACCGTCTGTCTCAGACCGTCTGTCTCAGACCGTCTGTCTCAGACCGTCTGTCTCAGACCGTCTGTCTCAGACCGTGTGTCTCAGACCGTCTGTCTCAGGCCGTCTGCCTCAGACCTTCTGTCTCAGACAGTCTATCTCGTCCCGTCTGTCTCAGTCGGTCTGTCTCAGAACGTCTGTCACAGACCGTCTGTCTCAGACCGTCTGTCTCAGACCGTCTGTCTCAGACCAGCTATCTCAGACCGTCTGTCTCAGACCGTCTGTCTCAGACCGTCTGTCTCAGACCGTCTGTCTCAGACCGTCTGTCTCAGACCGTCTGTCTCAGACCGTCTGTCTCAGACTGCCTGTTTCATACCGTCTGTCTCACACCGTCTGTCTTAGACCGTCTGTCTCATACCGTCTGTCTCAGACCGTCTGTCTCAGACCATCTGTCTCACACCAGCTGCCTCAGACCGTCTGTCTCAGACCGTCTGTTTCATACCGTCTGTCTCACACCGTCTGTCTCAGACCGTCTGTCTTAGACCGTCTGTCTCATACCGTCTGTCTCATACCGTGTGTCTCAGACCGTCTATCTCGTCCCGTCGGTCTTAGACCGTCTGTCTCAGACCAGCTGTCACAGACCGTCTGTCTCAGACCGTCTATCTCGTCCCGTCTGTCTCAGAACTTCCGTCTCAGACCGTCTGCCTCAGACCGTGTGTCTCAGAACGTCTCTCACAGACCGTCTGTCTCAGACCGTCTGTCTCAGACCGTCTGTCTCAGACCGTCTGTCTGAGACCGTCTGTCTCAGACCGTCTGTCTCACACCGCCTGTCTCAGACCGTCTGTCTCAGACCGTAGGTCTCAGACCGTCTGTCTCAGACCGTCTGTCTCAGACCGTCTGTCTCAGACCGTCTATCTCGTCCCGTCTGTCTCAGACCGTCTGTCTCAGAACGTCTATCTCGTCCCGTCGGTCTCAGACAGTCTGTCTCAGAACGTCTATCTCGTCCCGTCGGTCTCAGACCGTCTGTCTCAGACCAGCTGACTCAGACCGTCTGTCTCAGACCTTCTGCCTCAGACCGTCTGTTTCATACCGTCTGTCTCACACCGTCTGTCTCAGACCGTCAGTCTTAGACCGTCTGTCTCATACCGTCTGTCTCATACCGTCTGTCTCAGACCGTCTATCTCGTCCCGTCGGTCTTAGACCGTCTGTCTCAGACCAGCTGTCTCAGACCGTCTGTCTCACACCGTCTGTCTCAGACCGTCTGTCTCAGACCGTCTGTCTCAGACCGTCTGTCTCAGACCGTCTGTCTCAGACCGTCTGTCTCAGACCGTCTGTCTCAGACCGTCTGTCTCAGACCGTCTGTCTCAGACCGTGTGTCTCGGACCGTGTGTCTCGGACCGCCTGTCTCAGACCGCCTCTCTCAGACCGTCTGTCTCAGGCCGTCTGCTTCATACCGTCTGTCTCAGACCGTCTATCTCGTCCCGTCGGTCTTAGACCGTCTGTCTCAGACCAGCTGTCTCAGACCGTCTGTCTCAGACCGTCTATCTCGTCCCGTCTGTCACAGAACTTCCGTCCCAGACCGTCTGCCTCAGACCGTCTGTCTCAGAACGTCTCTCACAGACCGTCTGTCTCAGACCGTCTGTCTCAGACCGTCTGTCTCAGACCGTCTGTCTGAGACCGTCTGTCTCAGAACGTCTATCTCGTCCCGTCGGTCTCAGACCGTCTGTCGCAGACCGTCTGTCTCAGACCGTCTGTCTCAGACCGTCTGTCTCAGACCGTCTCTCACAGACCGTCTGTCTCAGACCGTCTGTCTCAGACCGTCTATCTCGTCCCGTCTGTCTCAGACCGTCTGTCTCAGAACGTCTATCTCGTCCCGTCGGTCTCAGACCGTCTGTCTCAGAACGTCTATCTCGTCCCGTCGGTCTCAGACCGTCTGTCTCAGACCGTCTTTCTCAGACCGTCTGTCTCAGACCAGCTATCTCAGACCGTCTGTCTCGTCCCGTCTGTCTCAGACTGTCTGTCTCAGACCGTCAGTCTCAGACCGTCTGTCTCAGACCGTCTGTCTCACACCGTCTGTCTCAGACCGTCTGTCTGAGACCGTCTGTCTCAGACCGTCTGTCTCACACCGTCTGTCTCAGACCGTCTGTCTCAGACCGTCTGTCTCAGACCGTCTGTCTCGTCCCGTCGGTCTTAGACCGTCTGTCTCAGACCAGCTGTCTCAGACCGTCTGTCTCAGACCGTCTATCTCGTCCCGTCTGTCACAGAACTTCCGTCTCAGACCGTCTGCCTCAGACCGTCTGTCTCAGAACGTCTCTCACAGACCGTCTGTCTCAGACCGTCTGTCTCAGACCGTCTGTCTCAGACCGTCTGTCTGAGACCGTCTGTCTCAGAACGTCTATCTCGTCCCGTCGGTCTCAGACCGTCTGTCGCAGACCGTCTGTCTCAGACCGTCTGTCTCAGACCGTCTATCTCGTCCCGTCTGTCTCAGAACGTCTGTCTCAGAACGTCTATCTCGTCACGTCGGTCTCAGACAGTCTGTCTCAGAACGTCTATCTCGTCCCGTCGGTCTCAGACCGTCTGTCTCAGACCGTCTGTCTCAGACCGTCTGTCTGAGACCGTCTGTCTCAGACCGTCTGTCTCAGACCGTCTGTCTCAGACCGTGTGTCTCGGACCGTGTGTCTCGGACCGCCTGTCTCAGACCACCTCTCTCAGACCGTCTGTCTCAGGCCGTCTGCTTCGTACCGTCTGTCTCAGACCGTCTATCTCGTCCCGTCGGTCTTAGACCGTCTGTCTCAGACCAGCTGTCTCAGACCGTCTGTCTCAGACCGTCTGTCTCAGACCGTCTATCTCGTCCCGTCTGTCTCAGAACTTCCGTCTCAGACCGTCTGCCTCAGACCGTGTGTCTCAGAACGTCTCTCACAGACCGTCTGTCTCAGACCGTCTGTCTCAGACCGTCTGTCTCAGACCGTCTGTCTCAGACCGTCTGTCTGAGACCGTCTGTCTCAGACCGTCTGTCTCACACCGCCTGTCTCAGACCGTCTGTCTCAGACCGTAGGTCTCAGACCGTCTGTCTCAGACCGTCTGTCTCAGACCGTCTGTCTCAGACCGTCTATCTCGTCCCGTCTGTCTCAGACCGTCTGTCTCAGAACGTCTATCTCGTCCCGTCGGTCTCAGACAGTCTGTCTCAGAACGTCTATCTCGTCCCGTCGGTCTCAGACCGTCTGTCTCAGACCAGCTGACTCAGACCGTCTGTCTCATACCGTCTGTCTCATACCGTCTGTCTCAGACCGTCTATCTCGTCCCGTCGGTCTTAGACCGTCTGTCTCAGACCAGCTGTCTCAGACCGTCTGTCTCACACCGTCTGTCTCAGACCGTCTGTCTCAGACCGTCAGTCTCAGACCGTCTGTCTCAGACCGTCTGTCTCACACCGTCTGTCTCAGACCGTCTGTCTGAGACCGTCTGTCTCAGACCGTCTGTCTCACACCGTCTGTCTCAGACCGTCTGTCTCAGACCGTCTGTCTCAGACCGTCTGTCTCGTCCCGTCGGTCTTAGACCGTCTGTCTCAGACCAGCTGTCTCAGACCGTCTGTCTCAGACCGTCTATCTCGTCCCGTCTGTCACAGAACTTCCGTCTCAGACCGTCTGCCTCAGACCGTCTGTCTCAGAACGTCTCTCACAGACCGTCTGTCTCAGACCGTCTGTCTCAGACCGTCTGTCTCAGACCGTCTGTCTGAGACCGTCTGTCTCAGAACGTCTATCTCGTCCCGTCGGTCTCAGACCGTCTGTCGCAGACCGTCTGTCTCAGACCGTCTGTCTCAGACCGTCTATCTCGTCCCGTCTGTCTCAGAACGTCTGTCTCAGAACGTCTATCTCGTCACGTCGGTCTCAGACAGTCTGTCTCAGAACGTCTATCTCGTCCCGTCGGTCTCAGACCGTCTGTCTCAGACCGTCTGTCTGAGACCGTCTGTCTCAGACCGTCTGTCTCAGACCGTCTGTCTCAGACCGTGTGTCTCGGACCGTGTGTCTCGGACCGCCTGTCTCAGACCACCTCTCTCAGACCGTCTGTCTCAGGCCGTCTGCTTCGTACCGTCTGTCTCAGACCGTCTATCTCGTCCCGTCGGTCTTAGACCGTCTGTCTCAGACCAGCTGTCTCAGACCGTCTGTCTCAGACCGTCTGTCTCAGACCGTCTATCTCGTCCCGTCTGTCTCAGAACTTCCGTCTCAGACCGTCTGCCTCAGACCGTGTGTCTCAGAACGTCTCTCACAGACCGTCTGTCTCAGACCGTCTGTCTCAGACCGTCTGTCTCAGACCGTCTGTCTCAGACCGTCTGTCTGAGACCGTCTGTCTCAGACCGTCTGTCTCACACCGCCTGTCTCAGACCGTCTGTCTCAGACCGTCTGTCTCAGACCGTCTGTCTCAGACCGTCTGTCTCAGACCGTCTATCTCGTCCCGTCTGTCTCAGACCGTCTGTCTCAGAACGTCTATCTCGTCCCGTCGGTCTCAGACAGTCTGTCTCAGAACGTCTATCTCGTCCCGTCGGTCTCAGACCGTCTGTCTCAGACCAGCTGACTCAGACCGTCTGTCTCATACCGTCTGTCTCATACCGTCTGTCTCAGACCGTCTATCTCGTCCCGTCGGTCTTAGACCGTCTGTCTCAGACCAGCTGTCTCAGACCGTCTGTCTCACACCGTCTGTCTCAGACCGTCTGTCTCAGACCGTCTGTCTCAGACCGTCTGTCTCAGACCGTCTGTCTCAGACCGTCTGTCTTAGACCGTCTGTCTCAGACCGCCTGTCTCAGACCGTCTGTCTCAGACCGTCTGTCTCAGACCGTGTGTCTCGGACCGTGTGTCTCGGACCGCCTGTCTCAGACCGCCTCTCTCAGACCGTCTGTCTCAGGCCGTCTGCTTCATACCGTCTGTCTCAGACCGTCTATCTCGTCCCGTCGGTCTTAGACCGTCTGTCTCAGACCAGCTGTCTCAGACCGTCTGTCTCAGACCGTCTGTCTCAGACCGTCTGTCTCAGACCGTCTGTCTCAGACCGTCTGTCTCAGACCGTCTGTCTCAGACTGTCTGTTTCATACCGTCTGTCTCACACCGTCTGTCTTAGACCGTCTGTCTCATACCGTCTGTCTCAGACCGTCTGTCTCACACCAGCTGCCTCAGACCGTCTGTCTCAGACCGTCCGTCTCAGACCGTCTGCTTCATACCGTCTGTCTCACACCGTCTGTCTCAGACCGTCTGTCTTAGACCGTCTCTCTCATACCGTCTGTCTCATACCGTGTGTCTCAGACCGTCTATCTCGTCCCGTCGGTCTTAGACCGTCTGTCTCAGACCAGCTGTCACAGACCGTCTGTCTCAGACCGTCTGTCACACAGTCTGTCTCAGACCGTCTGTCTCAGACCGTCTGTCTCAGAACGTCTATCTCGTCCCGTCGGTCTCAGGCCGTCTGTCTCAGACCAGCTGTCTCAGACCGTCTGTCTCAGACCGTCTGTTTCATACCGTCTGTCTCACACCGTCTGTCTCAGACCGTCTGCCTCAGACCGTCTGTCTCAGACCGTCTGTCTCAGGCCGTCTGCCTCAGACCGTCTGCCTCAGACCGTCTGTCTCAGACCGTCTGTCTCAGACCGTCTGTCTCAGACCGTCTGTTGCATACCGTCTGTCTCACACCGTCTGTCTCAGACCGTCTATCTTAAACCGTCTGTCTCAGGCCGTCCGTTTCATTCCGTCGGTCTCAGACCGTCTGTCTCAGACCGTCTGTCTCAGACCGTCTGTCTCAGACCGTCTGTCTCAGACCGTGTGTCTCGGACCGTGTGTCTCGGACCGCCTGTCTCAGACCGCCTCTCTCAGACCGTCTGTCTCAGGCCGTCTGCTTCGTACCGTCTGTCTCAGACCGTCTATCTCGTCCCGTCGGTCTTAGACCGTCTGTCTCAGACCAGCTGTCTCAGACCGTCTGTCTCAGACCGTCTATCTCGTCCCGTCTGTCTCAGAACTTCCGTCTCAGACCGTCTGCCTCAGACCGTCTGTCTCAGAACGTCTCTCACAGACCGTCTGTCTCAGACCGTCTGTCTCAGACCGTCTGTCTCAGACCGTCTGTCTCAGACCGTCTGTCTCAGACCGTCTGTCTCAGACCGTCTGTCTCAGACCGTCTGTCTCAGACCGTCTGTCTCAGACCGTCTGTCTCAGACCGTCTGTCTCACACCGCCTGTCTCAGACCGTCTGTCTCAGACCGTCCGTCTCAGACCGTCTGTCTCAGACCGTCTGTCTCAGACCGTCTGTCTCAGACCGTCTATCTCGTCCCGTCTGTCTCAGACCGTCTGTCTCAGAACGTCTATCCCGTCCCGTCGGTCTCAGACCGTCTGTCTCAGACCAGCTGACTCAGACCGTCTGTCTCAGACCTTCTGCCTCAGACCGTCTGTTTCATACCGTCTGTCTCACACCGTCTGTCTCAGACCGTCAGTCTTAGACCGTCTGTCCCATACCGTCTGTCTCATACCGTCTGTCTCAGACCGTCTATCTCGTCCCGTCGGTCTTAGACCGTCTGTCTCAGACCAGCTGTCTCAGACCGTCTGTCTCAGACCGTCTGTCTCAGACCGTCTGTCTCAGACCGTCTGTCTCAGACCGTCTGTCTCAGACCGTCTGTCTCAGACCGTCTGTCTCAGACCGTCTGTCTCAGACCGTCTGTCTCAGACCGTGTGTCTCGGACCGTGTGTCTCGGACCGCCTGTCTCACCCCGCCTCTCTCAGACCGTCTGTCTCAGACCGTCTATCTCGTCCCGTCTGTCTCAGACCGTCTGTCTCAGAACGTCTATCTCGTCCCGTCGGTCTCAGACCGTCTGTCTCAGAACGTCTATCTCGTCCCGTCGGTCTCAGACCGTCTGTCTCAGACCGTCTTTCTCAGACCGTCTGTCTCAGACCAGCTATCTCAGACCGTCTGTCTCAGAGCGTCTGTCTCAGACCGTCTGTCTCAGACCGTCTGTCTCAGAGCGTCTGTCTCAGACCGTCTGTCTCAGACCGTTTGTTGCATACCGTCTGTCTTACACCGTCTGTCTCAGACCGTCTATCTTAGACCGTCTGTCTCAGGCCGACCGTTTCATTCCGTCGGTCTCAGACCGTCTGTCTCAGACCGTCTGTCTCAGACCGTCTGTCTCAGACCGTCTGTCTCAGACCGTCTGTCTCAGACCGTGTGTCTCAGACCGTCTGTCTCAGGCCGTCTGCCTCAGACCTTCTGTCTCAGACAGTCTATCTCGTCCCGTCTGTCTCAGTCGGTCTGTCTCAGAACGTCTGTCACAGACCGTCTGTCTCAGACCGTCTGTCTCAGACCGTCTGTCTCAGACCAGCTATCTCAGACCGTCTGTCTCAGACCGTCTGTCTCAGACCGTCTGTCTCAGACCGTCTGTCTCAGACCGTCTGTCTCAGACCGTCTGTCTCAGACCGTCTGTCTCAGACCGTCTGTCTCAGACCGTCTGTCTCAGACTGCCTGTTTCATACCGTCTGTCTCACACCGTCTGTCTTAGACCGTCTGTCTCATACCGTCTGTCTCAGACCGTCTGTCTCAGACCATCTGTCTCACACCAGCTGCCTCAGACCGTCTGTCTCAGACCGTCTGTTTCATACCGTCTGTCTCACACCGTCTGTCTCAGACCGTCTGTCTTAGACCGTCTGTCTCATACCGTCTGTCTCATACCGTGTGTCTCAGACCGTCTATCTCGTCCCGTCGGTCTTAGACCGTCTGTCTCAGACCAGCTGTCACAGACCGTCTGTCTCAGACCGTCTATCTCGTCCCGTCTGTCTCAGAACTTCCGTCTCAGACCGTCTGCCTCAGACCGTGTGTCTCAGAACGTCTCTCACAGACCGTCTGTCTCAGACCGTCTGTCTCAGACCGTCTGTCTCAGACCGTCTGTCTGAGACCGTCTGTCTCAGACCGTCTGTCTCACACCGCCTGTCTCAGACCGTCTGTCTCAGACCGTAGGTCTCAGACCGTCTGTCTCAGACCGTCTGTCTCAGACCGTCTGTCTCAGACCGTCTATCTCGTCCCGTCTGTCTCAGACCGTCTGTCTCAGAACGTCTATCTCGTCCCGTCGGTCTCAGACAGTCTGTCTCAGAACGTCTATCTCGTCCCGTCGGTCTCAGACCGTCTGTCTCAGACCAGCTGACTCAGACCGTCTGTCTCAGACCTTCTGCCTCAGACCGTCTGTTTCATACCGTCTGTCTCACACCGTCTGTCTCAGACCGTCAGTCTTAGACCGTCTGTCTCATACCGTCTGTCTCATACCGTCTGTCTCAGACCGTCTATCTCGTCCCGTCGGTCTTAGACCGTCTGTCTCAGACCAGCTGTCTCAGACCGTCTGTCTCACACCGTCTGTCTCAGACCGTCTGTCTCAGACCGTCTGTCTCAGACCGTCTGTCTCAGACCGTCTGTCTCAGACCGTCTGTCTCAGACCGTCTGTCTCAGACCGTCTGTCTCAGACCGTCTGTCTCAGACCGTGTGTCTCGGACCGTGTGTCTCGGACCGCCTGTCTCAGACCGCCTCTCTCAGACCGTCTGTCTCAGGCCGTCTGCTTCATACCGTCTGTCTCAGACCGTCTATCTCGTCCCGTCGGTCTTAGACCGTCTGTCTCAGACCAGCTGTCTCAGACCGTCTGTCTCAGACCGTCTATCTCGTCCCGTCTGTCACAGAACTTCCGTCTCAGACCGTCTGCCTCAGACCGTCTGTCTCAGAACGTCTCTCACAGACCGTCTGTCTCAGACCGTCTGTCTCAGACCGTCTGTCTCAGACCGTCTGTCTCAGACCGTCTGTCTGAGACCGTCTGTCTCAGAACGTCTATCTCGTCCCGTCGGTCTCAGACCGTCTGTCGCAGACCGTCTGTCTCAGACCGTCTGTCTCAGACCGTCTGTCTCAGACCGTCTGTCTCAGACCGTCTGTCTCAGACCGTCTGTCTCAGACCGTCTGTCTCAGACCGTCTGTCTCAGACCGTCTGTCTCAGACCGTCTATCTCGTCCCGTCTGTCTCAGACCGTCTGTCTCAGAACGTCTATCTCGTCCCGTCGGTCTCAGACCGTCTGTCTCAGAACGTCTATCTCGTCCCGTCGGTCTCAGACCGTCTGTCTCAGACCGTCTTTCTCAGACCGTCTGTCTCAGACCAGCTATCTCAGACCGTCTGTCTCGTCCCGTCTGTCTCAGACTGTCTGTCTCAGACCGTCAGTCTCAGACCGTCTGTCTCAGACCGTCTGTCTCACACCGTCTGTCTCAGACCGTCTGTCTGAGACCGTCTGTCTCAGACCGTCTGTCTCACACCGTCTGTCTCAGACCGTCTGTCTCAGACCGTCTGTCTCGTCCCGTCGGTCTTAGACCGTCTGTCTCAGACCAGCTGTCTCAGACCGTCTGTCTCAGACCGTCTATCTCGTCCCGTCTGTCACAGAACTTCCGTCTCAGACCGTCTGCCTCAGACCGTCTGTCTCAGAACGTCTCTCACAGACCGTCTGTCTCAGACCGTCTGTCTCAGACCGTCTGTCTCAGACCGTCTGTCTGAGACCGTCTGTCTCAGAACGTCTATCTCGTCCCGTCGGTCTCAGACCGTCTGTCGCAGACCGTCTGTCTCAGACCGTCTGTCTCAGACCGTCTATCTCGTCCCGTCTGTCTCAGAACGTCTGTCTCAGAACGTCTATCTCGTCACGTCGGTCTCAGACAGTCTGTCTCAGAACGTCTATCTCGTCCCGTCGGTCTCAGACCGTCTGTCTCAGACCGTCTGTCTCAGACCGTCTGTCTGAGACCGTCTGTCTCAGACCGTCTGTCTCAGACCGTCTGTCTCAGACCGTGTGTCTCGGACCGTGTGTCTCGGACCGCCTGTCTCAGACCACCTCTCTCAGACCGTCTGTCTCAGGCCGTCTGCTTCGTACCGTCTGTCTCAGACCGTCTATCTCGTCCCGTCGGTCTTAGACCGTCTGTCTCAGACCAGCTGTCTCAGACCGTCTGTCTCAGACCGTCTGTCTCAGACCGTCTATCTCGTCCCGTCTGTCTCAGAACTTCCGTCTCAGACCGTCTGCCTCAGACCGTGTGTCTCAGAACGTCTCTCACAGACCGTCTGTCTCAGACCGTCTGTCTCAGACCGTCTGTCTCAGACCGTCTGTCTCAGACCGTCTGTCTGAGACCGTCTGTCTCAGACCGTCTGTCTCACACCGCCTGTCTCAGACCGTCTGTCTCAGACCGTAGGTCTCAGACCGTCTGTCTCAGACCGTCTGTCTCAGACCGTCTGTCTCAGACCGTCTATCTCGTCCCGTCTGTCTCAGACCGTCTGTCTCAGAACGTCTATCTCGTCCCGTCGGTCTCAGACAGTCTGTCTCAGAACGTCTATCTCGTCCCGTCGGTCTCAGACCGTCTGTCTCAGACCAGCTGACTCAGACCGTCTGTCTCATACCGTCTGTCTCATACCGTCTGTCTCAGACCGTCTATCTCGTCCCGTCGGTCTTAGACCGTCTGTCTCAGACCAGCTGTCTCAGACCGTCTGTCTCACACCGTCTGTCTCAGACCGTCTGTCTCAGACCGTCTGTCTCAGACCGTCTGTCTCAGACCGTCTGTCTCAGACCGTCTGTCTTAGACCGTCTGTCTCAGACCGCCTGTCTCAGACCGTCTGTCTCAGACCGTCTGTCTCAGACCGTGTGTCTCGGACCGTGTGTCTCGGACCGCCTGTCTCAGACCGCCTCTCTCAGACCGTCTGTCTCAGGCCGTCTGCTTCATACCGTCTGTCTCAGACCGTCTATCTCGTCCCGTCGGTCTTAGACCGTCTGTCTCAGACCAGCTGTCTCAGACCGTCTGTCTCAGACCGTCTGTCTCAGACCGTCTGTCTCAGACCGTCTGTCTCAGACCGTCTGTCTCAGACCGTCTGTCTCAGACCGTCTATCTCGTCCCGTCTGTCTCAGACCGTCTGTCTCAGAACGTCTATCTCGTCCCGTCGGTCTCAGACCGTCTGTCTCAGAACGTCTATCTCGTCCCGTCGGTCTCAGACCGTCTGTCTCAGAACGTCTATCTCGTCCCGTCGGTCTCAGACCGTCTGTCGCAGACCGTCTGTCTCAGACCGTCTGTCTCAGACCGTCTGTCTCAGACCGTCTGTCTCAGACCGTCTGTCTCAGACCGTCTGTCTCAGACCGTCTGTCTCAGACCGTCTATCTCGTCCCGTCTGTCTCAGACCGTCTGTCTCAGAACGTCTATCTCGTCCCGTCGGTCTCAGACCGTCTGTCTCAGAACGTCTATCTCGTCCCGTCTGTCTCAGACCAGCTGTCTCAGACCGTCTGTCTCAGACCGTCTATCTCGTCCCGTCTGTCACAGAACTTCCGTCTCAGACCGTCTGCCTCAGACCGTCTGTCTCAGAACGTCTCTCACAGACCGTCTGTCTCAGACCGTCTGTCTCAGACCGTCTGTCTCAGACCGTCTGTCTGAGACCGTCTGTCTCAGAACGTCTATCTCGTCCCGTCGGTCTCAGACCTTCTGTCGCAGACCGTCTGTCTCAGACCGTCTGTCTCAGACCGTCTGTCTCAGACCGTCTGTCTCAGACCGTCTGTCTCAGACCGTCTGTCTCAGACCGTCTGTCTCAGACCGTCTGTCTCAGACCGTCTATCTCGTCCCGTCTGTCTCAGACCGTCTGTCTCAGAACGTCTATCTCGTCCCGTCGGTCTCAGACCGTCTGTCTCAGAACGTCTATCTCGTCCCGTCGGTCTCAGACCGTCTGTCTCAGACCGTCTTTCTCAGACCGTCTGTCTCAGACCAGCTATCTCAGACCGTCTGTCTCAGACCGTCTGTCTCAGACCGTCTGTCTCAGACCGTCTGTCTCAGACCGTCTGTCTCAGACCGTCTGTCTTAGACCGTCTGTTTCATACCGTCTGTCTCACACCGTCTGTCTCAGACCGTCTGTCTTATACCGTCTGTCTCACACCGTCTGTCTCAGACCGTCTGTCTCAGACCGTCTGTCTCAGACCGTCTGTCTCAGACCGTCTGTCTCAGACCGTCTGTCTCAGACCATCTGTCTCAGAACGTCTATCTCGTCCCGTCGGTCTCAGGCCGTCTGTCTCAGACCAGCTGTCTCAGACCGTCTGTCTCTATCCGTCTGTTTCATACCGTCTGTCTCACACCGTCTGTCTCAGACCGTCTGCCTCAGACCGTCTCTCTTAGACCGTCTGTCTCAGGCCGTCCGTTTCATTCCGTCGGTCTCAGACCGTCTGCCTCAGACCGTCTGTCTCAGACCGTCTGTCTCACACCGTCTGTCTCAGACCGTCTGTCTCAGACCGTCTGTCTCAGACCGTCTGTCTCAGACCGTGTGTCTCAGACCGTCTGTCTCAGGCCGTCTGCCTCAGACCGTCTGTCTCAGACTGTCTATCTCGTCCCGTCTGTCTCAGACGGTCTGTCTCAGAACGTCTGTCACAGACCGTCTGTCTCAGACCGTCTGTCTCAGACCGTCTGTCTCAGACCAGCTATCTCAGACCGTCTGTCTCAGACCGTCTGTCTCAGACCGTCTGTCTCAGACCGTCTATCTCGTCCCGTCGGTCTTAGACCGTCTGTCTCAGACCAGCTGTCTCAGACCGTCTGTCTCAGACCGTCTATCTCGTCCCGTCTGTCTCCGTACTTCCGTCACAGACCGTCTGTCTCAGACCGTCTGTCTCAGACCGTCTGTCTCAGACCGTCTGTCTCAGACCGTCTGTCTCAGACCGTCTGTCTGAGACCGTCTGTCTCAGACCGTCTGTCTCACACCGCCTGTCTCAGACCGTCTGTCTCAGACCGTCCGTCTCAGACCGTCTGTCTCAGACCGTCTGTGTCAGACCGTCTGTCTCAGACCGTCTATCTCGTCCCGTCTGTCTCAGACCGTCTGTCTCAGAACGTCTATCTCGTCCCGTCGGTCTCAGACAGTCTGTCTCAGAACGTCTATCTCGTCCCGTCGGTCTCAGACCGTCTGTCTCAGACCAGCTGACTCAGACCGTCTGTCTCAGACCTTCTGCCTCAGACCGTCTGTTTCATACCGTCTGTCTCACACCGTCTGTCTCCGACCGTCTATCTCGTCCCGTCTGTCTCAGACTGTCTGTCTCAGACCGTCAGTCTCAGACCGTCTGTCTCAGACCGTCTGTCTCACACCGTCTGTCTCAGACCGTCTGTCTGAGACCGTCTGTCTCAGACCGTCTGTCTCACACCGTCTGTCTTAGACCGTCTGTCTCAGACCGTCTGTCTCATACCGTCTGTCTCAGACCGTCTATCTCGTCCCGTCTGTCACAGAACTTCCGTCTCAGACCGTCTGCCTCAGACCGTCTGTCTCAGAACGTCTCTCACAGACCGTCTGTCTCAGACCGTCTGTCTCAGACCGTCTGTCTCAGACCGTCTGTCTCAGACCGTGTGTCTCGGACCGTGTGTCTCGGACCGCCTGTCTCAGACCGCCTCTCTCAGACCGTCTGTCTCAGGCCGTCTGCTTCATACCGTCTGACTCAGACCGTCTATCTCGTCCCGTCGGTCTTAGACCGTCTGTCTCAGACCAGCTGTCTCAGACCGTCTGTCTCAGACCGTCTATCTCGTCCCGTCTGTCACAGAACTTCCGTCTCAGACCGTCTGCCTCAGACCGTCTGTCTCAGAACGTCTCTCACAGACCGTCTGTCTCAGACCGTCTGTCTCAGACCGTCTGTCTCAGACCGTCTGTCTGAGACCGTCTGTCTCAGAACGTCTATCTCGTCCCGTCGGTCTCAGACCGTCTGTCGCAGACCGTCTGTCTCAGACCGTCTGTCTCAGACCGTCTGTCTCAGACCGTCTGTCTCAGACCGTCTGTCTCAGACCGTCTGTCTCAGACCGTCTGTCTCAGACCGTCTGTCTCAGACCGTCTGTCTCAGACCGTCTGTCTCAGACCGTCTATCTCGTCCCGTCTGTCTCAGACCGTCTGTCTCAGAACGTCTATCTCGTCCCGTCGGTCTCAGACCGTCTGTCTCAGAACGTCTATCTCGTCCCGTCGGTCTCAGACCGTCTGTCTCAGACCGTCTTTCTCAGACCGTCTGTCTCAGACCAGCTATCTCAGACCGTCTGTCTCGTCCCGTCTGTCTCAGACTGTCTGTCTCAGACCGTCAGTCTCAGACCGTCTGTCTCAGACCGTCTGTCTCACACCGTCTGTCTCAGACCGTCTGTCTGAGACCGTCTGTCTCAGACCGTCTGTCTCACACCGTCTGTCTCAGACCGTCTGTCTCAGACCGTCTGTCTCAGACCGTCTGTCTCGTCCCGTCGGTCTTAGACCGTCTGTCTCAGACCAGCTGTCTCAGACCGTCTGTCTCAGACCGTCTATCTCGTCCCGTCTGTCACAGAACTTCCGTCTCAGACCGTCTGCCTCAGACCGTCTGTCTCAGAACGTCTCTCACAGACCGTCTGTCTCAGACCGTCTGTCTCAGACCGTCTGTCTCAGACCGTCTGTCTGAGACCGTCTGTCTCAGAACGTCTATCTCGTCCCGTCGGTCTCAGACCGTCTGTCGCAGACCGTCTGTCTCAGACCGTCTGTCTCAGACCGTCTGTCTCAGACCGTCTGTCTCAGATCGTCTGTCTCAGACCGTCTGTCTCAGACCGTCTGTCTCAGACCGTCTGTCTCAGACCGTCTATCTCAGACCGTCTGTCTCAGACCGTCTGTCTCAGACCGTCTGTCTCAGACCGTCTGTCTCAGACCGTCTATCTCGTCCCGTCGGACTTAGACCGTCTGTCTCAGACCAGCTGTCTCAGACCGTCTGTCTCAGACCGTCTATCTCGTCCCGTCTGTCTCCGTACTTCCGTCACAGACCGTCTGTCTCAGACCGTCTGTCTCAGACCGTCTGTCTCAGACCGTCTGTCTCAGACCGTCTGTCTCAGACCGTCTGTCTCAGACCGTCTGTCTGAGACCGTCTGTCTCAGACCGTCTGTCTCACACCGCCTGTCTCAGACCGTCTGTCTCAGACCGTCCGTCTCAGACCGTCTGTCTCAGACCGTCTATCTCGTCCCGTCTGTCTCAGACCGTCTGAATCAGAACGTCTATCTCGTCCCGTCGGTCTCAGACAGTCTGTCTCAGAACGTCTATCTCGTCCCGTCGGTCTCAGACCGTCTGTCTCAGACCAGCTGACTCAGACCGTCTGTCTCAGACCTTCTGCCTCAGACCGTCTGTTTCATACCGTCTGTCTCACACCGTCTGTCTCCGACCGTCTATCTCGTCCCGTCTGTCTCAGACTGTCTGTCTCAGACCGTCAGTCTCAGACCGTCTGTCTCAGACCGTCTGTCTCACACCGTCTGTCTCAGACCGTCTGTCTGAGACCGTCTGTCTCAGACCGTCTGTCTCACACCGTCTGTCTTAGACCGTCTGTCTCAGACCGTCTGTCTCATACCGTCTGTCTCAGACCGCCTATCTCGTCCCGTCGGTCTTAGACCGTCTGTCTCAGACCAGCTGTCTCAGACCGTCTGTCTCAGACCGTCTGTCTCAGACCGTCTGTCTCACACCGTCTGTCTCAGACCGTCTGTCTGAGACCGTCTGTCTCAGACCGTCTGTCTCACACCGTCTGTCTTAGACCGTCTGTCTCAGACCGTCTGTCTCAGACCGTCTGTCTCAGACCGTCTGTCTCAGACCGTCTATCTCAGACCGTCTGTCTGAGACCGTCTATCTCGTCCCGTCTGTCTCAGACCGTCTGTCTCAGAAGGTCTATCTCGTCCCGTCGGTCTCAGACCGTCTGTCTCAGAACGTCTATCTCGTCCCGTCGGTCTCAGACCGTCTGTCTCAGACCGTCTTTCTCAGACCGTCTGTCTCAGACCAGCTATCTCAGACCGTCTGTCTCAGACCGTCTGTCTCAGACCGTCTGTCTCAGACCGTCTGTCTCAGACCGTCTGTCTCAGACCGTCTGTTTCACACCGTCTGTCTCACACCGTCTGTCTCAGACCGTCTGTCTCAGACCGTCTGTCTCAGACCGTCTGTCTCAGACCGTCTGTCTCAGACCGTCTGTCTCAGAACGTCTATCTCGTCCCGTCGGTCTCAGGCCGTCTGTCTCAGACCAGCTGTCTCAGACCGTCTGTCTCTATCCGTCTGTTTCATACAGTCTGTCTCACACCGTCTATCTCAGACCGTCTGTCTCAGACCGTCTGTCTCAGACCGTCTGTCTCAGACCGTCTGTCTCAGACCGTCTGTCTCAGACCGTCTGTCTCAGACCGTCTGTCTCAGACCGTCTGTCTCAGACCGTCTGTCTCAGACCGTCTGTCTCAGACCGTCTGTCTCAGACCGTCTATCTCGTCCCGTCTGTCTCAGACCGTCTGTCTCAGAACGTCTATCTCGTCCCGTCGGTCTCAGACCGTCTGTCTCAGAACGTCTATCTCGTCCCGTCGGTCTCAGACCGTCTGTCTCAGACCGTCTTTCTCAGACCGTCTGTCTCAGACCAGCTATCTCAGACCGTCTGTCTCGTCCCGTCTGTCTCAGACTGTCTGTCTCAGACCGTCAGTCTCAGACCGTCTGTCTCAGACCGTCTGTCTCAGACCGTCTGTCTCAGACCGTCTGTCTCAGACCGTCTATCTCGTCCCGTCGGACTTAGACCGTCTGTCTCAGACCAGCTGTCTCAGACCGTCTGTCTCAGACCGTCTATCTCGTCCCGTCTGTCTCCGTACTTCCGTCACAGACCGTCTGTCTCAGACCGTCTGTCTCAGACCGTCTGTCTCAGACCGTCTGTCTCAGACCGTCTGTCTCAGACCGTCTGTCTGAGACCGTCTGTCTCAGACCGTCTGTCTCACACCGCCTGTCTCAGACCGTCTGTCTCAGACCGTCCGTCTCAGACCGTCTGTCTCAGACCGTCTATCTCGTCCCGTCTGTCTCAGACCGTCTGAATCAGAACGTCTATCTCGTCCCGTCGGTCTCAGACAGTCTGTCTCAGAACGTCTATCTCGTCCCGTCGGTCTCAGACCGTCTGTCTCAGACCAGCTGACTCAGACCGTCTGTCTCAGACCTTCTGCCTCAGACCGTCTGTTTCATACCGTCTGTCTCACACCGTCTGTCTCCGACCGTCTATCTCGTCCCGTCTGTCTCAGACTGTCTGTCTCAGACCGTCAGTCTCAGACCGTCTGTCTCAGACCGTCTGTCTCACACCGTCTGTCTCAGACCGTCTGTCTGAGACCGTCTGTCTCAGACCGTCTGTCTCACACCGTCTGTCTTAGACCGTCTGTCTCAGACCGTCTGTCTCATACCGTCTGTCTCAGACCGCCTATCTCGTCCCGTCGGTCTTAGACCGTCTGTCTCAGACCAGCTGTCTCAGACCGTCTGTCTCAGACCGTCTGTCTCAGACCGTCTGTCTCACACCGTCTGTCTCAGACCGTCTGTCTGAGACCGTCTGTCTCAGACCGTCTGTCTCACACCGTCTGTCTTAGACCGTCTGTCTCAGACCGTCTGTCTCAGACCGTCTGTCTCAGACCGTCTGTCTCAGACCGTCTATCTCAGACCGTCTGTCTGAGACCGTCTATCTCGTCCCGTCTGTCTCAGACCGTCTGTCTCAGAAGGTCTATCTCGTCCCGTCGGTCTCAGACCGTCTGTCTCAGAACGTCTATCTCGTCCCGTCGGTCTCAGACCGTCTGTCTCAGACCGTCTTTCTCAGACCGTCTGTCTCAGACCAGCTATCTCAGACCGTCTGTCTCAGACCGTCTGTCTCAGACCGTCTGTCTCAGACCGTCTGTCTCAGACCGTCTGTCTCAGACCGTCTGTTTCACACCGTCTGTCTCACACCGTCTGTCTCAGACCGTCTGTCTCAGACCGTCTGTCTCAGACCGTCTGTCTCAGACCGTCTGTCTCAGACCGTCTGTCTCAGAACGTCTATCTCGTCCCGTCGGTCTCAGGCCGTCTGTCTCAGACCAGCTGTCTCAGACCGTCTGTCTCTATCCGTCTGTTTCATACAGTCTGTCTCACACCGTCTATCTCAGACCGTCTGTCTCAGACCGTCTGTCTCAGACCGTCTGTCTCAGACCGTCTGTCTCAGACCGTCTGTCTCAGACCGTCTGTCTCAGACCGTCTGTCTCAGACCGTCTGTCTCAGACCGTCTGTCTCAGACCGTCTGTCTCAGACCGTCTGTCTCAGACCGTCTATCTCGTCCCGTCTGTCTCAGACCGTCTGTCTCAGAACGTCTATCTCGTCCCGTCGGTCTCAGACCGTCTGTCTCAGAACGTCTATCTCGTCCCGTCGGTCTCAGACCGTCTGTCTCAGACCGTCTTTCTCAGACCGTCTGTCTCAGACCAGCTATCTCAGACCGTCTGTCTCGTCCCGTCTGTCTCAGACTGTCTGTCTCAGACCGTCAGTCTCAGACCGTCTGTCTCAGACCGTCTGTCTCACACCGTCTGTCTCAGACCGTCTGTCTGAGACCGTCTGTCTCAGACCGTCTGTCTCACACCGTCTGTCTCAGACCGTCTGTCTCAGACCGCCTGTCTCAGACCGTCTGTCTCGTCCCGTCGGTCTTAGACCGTCTGTCTCAGACCAGCTGTCTCAGACCGTCTGTCTCAGACCGTCTATCTCGTCCCGTCTGTCACAGAACTTCCGTCTCAGACCGTCTGCCTCAGACCGTCTGTCTCAGAACGTCTCTCACAGACCGTCTGTCTCAGACCGTCTGTCTCAGACCGTCTGTCTCAGACCGTCTGTCTGAGACCGTCTGTCTCAGAACGTCTATCTCGTCCCGTCGGTCTCAGACCGTCTGTCGCAGACCGTCTGTCTCAGACCGTCTGTCTCAGACCGTCTGTCTCAGACCGTCTGTCTCAGATCGTCTGTCTCAGACCGTCTGTCTCAGACCGTCTGTCTCAGACCGTCTGTCTCAGACCGTCTATCTCAGACCGTCTGTCTCAGACCGTCTGTCTCAGACCGTCTGTCTCAGACCGTCTGTCTCAGACCGTCTATCTCGTCCCGTCGGTCTTAGACCGTCTGTCTCAGACCAGCTGTCTCAGACCGTCTGTCTCAGACCGTCTATCTCGTCCCGTCTGTCTCCGTACTTCCGTCACAGACCGTCTGTCTCAGACCGTCTGTCTCAGACCGTATGTCTCAGACCGTCTGTCTCAGACCGTCTGTCTCAGACCGTCTGTCTGAGACCGTCTGTCTCAGAACGTCTGTCTCACACCGCCTGTCTCAGACCGTCTGTCTCAGACCGTCCGTCTCAGACCGTCTGTCTCAGACCGTCTATCTCGTCCCGTCTGTCTCAGACCGTCTGAATCAGAACGTCTATCTCGTCCCGTCGGTCTCAGACAGTCTGTCTCAGTACGTCTATCTCGTCCCGTCGGTCTCAGACCGTCTGTCTCAGACCAGCTGACTCAGACCGTCTGTCTCAGACCTTCTGCCTCAGACCGTCTGTTTCATACCGTCTGTCTCACACCGTCTGTCTCCGACCGTCTATCTCGTCCCGTCTGTCTCAGACTGTCTGTCTCAGACCGTCAGTCTCAGACCGTCTGTCTCAGACCGTCTGTCTCACACCGTCTGTCTCAGACCGTCTGTCTGAGACCGTCTGTCTCAGACCGTCTGTCTCACACCGTCTGTCTTAGACCGTCTGTCTCAGACCGTCTGTCTCATACCGTCTGTCTCAGACCGCCTATCTCGTCCCGTCGGTCTTAGACCGTCTGTCTCAGACCAGCTGTCTCAGACCGTCTGTCTCAGACCGTCTGTCTCAGACCGTCTGTCTCACACCGTCTGTCTCAGACCGTCTGTCTGAGACCGTCTGTCTCAGACCGTCTGTCTCACACCGTCTGTCTCAGACCGTCTGTCTCAGACCGTCTGTCTCAGACCGTCTGTCGCAGCCCGTCTGTCTCAGGACGTCTATCTCGTCCCGTCGGTCTCAGACCGTCTGCCTCAGACCGTCTGTCTCAGAACGCCTGTCACAGACTGTCTGTCTCACACCGTCTGTCTCAGACCGTCTGTCTCAGACCGTCTGTCTCAGACCGTCTGTCTCAGACCGTGTGTCTCGGACCGTGTGTCTCGGACCGCCTGTCTCAGACCGCCTCTCTCAGACCGTCTGTCTCAGGCCGTCTGCTTCATACCGTCTGTCTCAGACCGTCTATCTCGTCCCGTCTGTCACAGAACTTCCGTCTCAGACCGTCTGCCTCAGACCGCCTGTCTCAGAACGTCTCTCACAGACCGTCTGTCTCAGACGGTCTGTCTCAGACCGTCTGTCTCAGACCGTCTGTCTCAGACCGTCTATCTCAGACCGTCTGTCTGAGACCGTCTATCTCGTCCCGTCTGTCTCAGACCGTCTGTCTCAGAACGTCTATCTCGTCCCGTCGGTCTCAGACCGTCTGTCTCAGAACGTCTATCTCGTCCCGTCGGTCTCAGACCGTCTGTCTCAGACCGTCTTTCTCAGACCGTCTGTCTCAGACCAGCTATCTCAGACCGTCTGTCTCAGACCGTCTGTCTCAGACCGTCTGTCTCAGACCGTCTGTCTCAGACCGTCTGTCTCAGACCGTCTGTCTCAGACCGTCTGTTTCATACCGTCTGTCTCACACCGTCTGTCTCAGACCGTCTGTCTCAGACCGTCTGTCTCAGACCGTCTGTCTCAGACCGTCTGTCTCAGAACGTCTATCTCGTCCCGTCGGTCTCAGGCCGTCTGTCTCAGACCAGCTGTCTCAGACCGTCTGTCTCTATCCGTCTGTTTCATACCGTCTGTCTCACACCGTCTATCTCAGACCGTCTGCCTCAGACCGTCTGTCTCAGACCGTCTGTCTCAGGCCGTCTGCCTCAGACCGTCTGTCTCAGACCGTCTGTCTCAGACCGTCTGTCTCAGACCGTCAGTCTCAGACCGTCTGTCTCAGACCGTCTGTCTCAGAGCGTCTGTCTCAGACCGTCTGTCTCAGACCGTCTGTCTCAGAGCGTCTGTCTCAGACCGTCTGTCTCAGACCGTTTGTTGCATACCGTCTGTCTCACACCGTCTGTCTCAGACCGTCTCTCTTAGACCGTCTGTCTCAGGCCGTCCGTTTCATTCCGTCGGTCTCAGACCGTCTGCCTCAGACCGTCTGTCTCAGACCGTGTGTCTCAGACCGTCTGTCTCAGGCCGTCTGCCTCAGACCGTCTGTCTCAGACTGTCTATCTCGTCCCGTCTGTCTCAGACGGTCTGTCTCAGAACGTCTGTCACAGACCGTCTGTCTCAGACCGTCTGTCTCAGACCGTCTGTCTCAGACCAGCTATCTCAGACCGTCTGTCTCAGACCGTCTATCTCGTCCCGTCGGTCTTAGACCGTCTGTCTCAGACCAGCTGTCTCAGACCGTCTGTCTCAGACCGTCTATCTCGTCCCGTCTGTCTCCGTACTTCCGTCTCAGACCGTCTGCCTCAGACCGTCTGTCTCAGAACGTCTCTCACAGACCGTCTGTCTCAGACCGTCTGTCTCTGACCGTCTGTCTCTGACCGTCTGTCTGAGACCGTCTGTCTCAGACCGTCTGTCTCACACCGCCTGTCTCAGACCGTCTGTCTCAGACCGTCTGTCTCAGACCGTCTGTCTCAGACCGTCTGTCTCAGACCGTCTGTCTCAGACCGTCTGTCTCAGACCGTCTGTCTCAGACCGTCTATCTCGTCCCGTCTGTCTCAGAACTTCCGTCTCAGACCGTCTGCCTCAGACCGTCTGTCTCAGAACGTCTCTCACAGACCGTCTGTCTCAGACCGTCTGCCTCAGCCCGTCTGCCTCAGCCCGTCTGTCTCAGAACGTCTATCTCGTCCCGTCGGTCTCAGACCGTCTGTCTCAGAACGTCTATCTCGTCCCGTCGGTCTCAGACCGTCTGTTTCAGACCGTCTGTCTCAGACCAGCTATCTCAGACCGTCTGTCTCAGACCGTCTGTCTCAGACCGTCTGTCTCAGACCGTCTGTCTCAGACCGTCTGTTTCATACCGTCTGTCTCACACCGTCTGTCTCAGACCGTCTGTCTTATACCGTCTGTCTCACACCGTCTGTCTCAGACCGTCTGTCTCAGACCGTCTGTCTCAGACCGTCTGTCTCAGACCGTCTGTCTCAGACCGTCTGTCTCAGACCGTCTGTCTCAGACCGTCTGTCTCAGACCGTCTGTCTCACACCGTCTGTCTCAGAACGTCTATCTCGTCCCGTCGGTCTCAGGCCGTCTGTCTCAGACCAGCTGTCTCAGACCGTCTGTCTCTATCCGTCTGTCTCAGACCGTCTGTCTCAGACCGTCTGTCTCAGACCGTCTGTCTCAGACCGTCTGTCTCAGACCGTCTGTCTCAGACCGTGTGTCTCGGACCGTGTGTCTCGGACCGCCTGTCTCAGACCGCCTCTCTCAGACCGTCTGTCTCAGGCCGTCTGCTTCATACCGTCTGTCTCAGACCGTCTATCTCGTCCCGTCGGTCTTAGACCGTCTGTCTCAGACCAGCTGTCTCAGACCGTCTGTCTCAGACCGTCTATCTCGTCCCGTCTGTCACAGAACTTCCGTCTCAGACCGTCTGCCTCAGACCGTCTGTCTCAGAACGTCTCTCACAGACCGTCTGTCTCAGACCGTCTGTCTCAGACCGTCTGTCTCAGACCGTCTGTCTGAGACCGTCTGTCTCAGAACGTCTATCTCGTCCCGTCGGTCTCAGACCGTCTGTCGCAGACCGTCTGTCTCAGACCGCCTGTCTCAGACCGTCTGTCTGAGACCGCCTGTCTCAGACCGTCTGTCTCACACCGCCTGTCTCAGACCGTCTGTCTCAGACCGTCCGTCTCAGACCGTCTGTCTCAGACCGTCTGTGTCAGACCGTCTGTCTCAGACCGTCTATCTCGTCCCGTCTGTCTCAGACCGTCTGTCTCAGAACGTCTATCTCGTCCCGTCGGTCTCAGACAGTCTGTCTCAGAACGTCTATCTCGTCCCGTCGGTCTCAGACCGTCTGTCTCAGACCAGCTGACTCAGACCATCTGTCTCAGACCTTCTGCCTCAGACCTCTGTTTCATACCGTCTGTCTCACACCGTCTGTCTCAGACCGTCAGTCTTAGACCGTCTGTCTCATACCGTCTGTCTCATACCGTCTGTCTCAGACCGTCTATCTCGTCCCGTCTGTCTTAGACCGTCTGTCTTAGACCAGCTGTCTCAGACCGTCTGTCTCCGACCGTCTATCTCGTCCCGTCTGTCTCAGACTGTCTGTCTCAGACTGTCTGTCTCAGACCGTCAGTCTCAGACTGTCTGTCTCAGACCGTCAGTCTCAGACCGTCTGTCTCAGACCGTCTGTCTCAGACCGTCTGTCTCAGACCGTCTGTCTCAGACCGTCTGTCTCAGACCGTCTGTCTCAGACCGTCTGTCTCAGCCCGTCTGTCTCAGGACGTCTATCTCGTCCCGTCGGTCTCAGACCGTCTGCCTCAGACCGTCTGTTTCATACCGTATGTCTCAGACCGTCTGCTTCAGACGGTCTGTCTCAGAACGCCTGTCACAGACTGTCTGTCTCACACCGTCTGTCTCAGACCGTCTGTCTCAGACCGTCTGTCTCAGACCGTCTGTCTCAGACCGTGTGTCTCGGACCGTGTGTCTCGGACCGCCTGTCTCAGACCGCCTCTCTCAGACCGTCTGTCTCAGGCCGTCTGCTTCATACCGTCTGTCTCAGACCGTCTATCTCGTCCCGTCTGTCACAGAACTTCCGTCTCAGACCGTCTGCCTCAGACCGTCTGTCTCAGAACGTCTCTCACAGACCGTCTGTCTCAGACCGTCTGTCTCAGACCGTCTGTCTCAGACCGTCTATCTCAGACCGTCTGTCTGAGACCGTCTATCTCGTCCCGTCTGTCTCAGACCGTCTGTCTCAGAACGTCTATCTCGTCCCGTCGGTCTCAGACCGTCTGTCTCAGAACGTCTATCTCGTCCCGTCGGTCTCAGACCGTCTGCCTCAGACCGTCTGTTTCATACCGTATGTCTCAGACCGTCTGCTTCAGACGGTCTGTCTCAGAACGCCTGTCACAGACTGTCTGTCTCACACCGTCTGTCTCAGACCGTCTGTCTCAGACCGTCTGTCTCAGACCGTCTGTCTCAGACCGTCTGTCTCAGACCGTGTGTCTCGAACCGTGTGTCTCGGACCGCCTGTCTCAGACCGCCTCTCTCAGACCGTCTGTCTCAGGCCGTCTGCTTCATACCGTCTGTCTCAGACCGTCTATCTCGTCCCGTCTGTCACAGAACTTCCGTCTCAGACCGTCTGCCTCAGACCGTCTGTCTCAGAACGTCTCTCACAGACCGTCTGTCTCAGACCGTCTGTCTCAGACCGTCTGTCTCAGACCGTCTATCTCAGACCGTCTGTCTGAGACCGTCTATCTCGTCCCGTCTGTCTCAGACCGTCTGTCTCAGACCGTCTGTCTCAGACCGTCTGTCTCAGACCGTCTGTCTCAGACCGTCTGTCTCAGAACGTCTATCTCGTCCCGTCGGTCTCAGGCCGTCTGTCTCAGACCAGCTGTCTCAGACCGTCTGTCTCTATCCGTCTGTTTCATACATGTCTGTCTCACACCGTCTATCTCAGACCGTCTGCCTCAGACCGTCTGTCGCAGACCGTCTGTCTCAGGCCGTCTGCCTCAGACCGTCTGTCTCAGACCGTCTGTCTCAGACCGTCTTTCTCAGACCGTCTGTCTCAGACCAGCTATCTCAGACCGTCTGTCTCAGACCGTCTGTCTCAGACCGTCTGTCTCAGACCGTCTGTCTCAGACCGTCTGTTTCATACCGTCTGTCTCACACCGTCTGTCTCAGACCGTCTGTCTTATACCGTCTGTCTCACACCGTCTGTCTCAGACCGTCTGTCTCAGACCGTCTGTCTCAGACCGTCTGTCTCAGACCGTCTGTCTCAGACCGTCTGTCTCAGACCGTCTGTCTCAGACCGTCTGTCTCCGACCGTCTGTCTCAGACCGTCTGTCTCAGACCGTCTGTCTCAGAACGTCTATCTCGTCCCGTCGGTCTCAGGCCGTCTGTCTCAGACCAGCTGTCTCAGACCGTCTGTCTCTATCCGTCTGTCTCAGACCGTCTGTCTCAGACCGTCTGTCTCAGACCGTCTGTCTCAGACCGTCTGTCTCAGACCGTGTGTCTCGGACCGTGTGTCTCGGACCGCCTGTCTCAGACCGCCTCTCTCAGACCGTCTGTCTCAGGCCGTCTGCTTCATACCGTCTGTCTCAGACCGTCTATCTCGTCCCGTCGGTCTTAGACCGTCTGTCTCAGACCAGCTGTCTCAGACCGTCTGTCTCAGACCGTCTATCTCGTCCCGTCTGTCACAGAACTTCCGTCTCAGACCGTCTGCCTCAGACCGTCTGTCTCAGAACGTCTCTCACAGACCGTCTGTCTCAGACCGTCTGTCTCAGACCGTCTGTCTCAGACCGTCTGTCTGAGACCGTCTGTCTCAGAACGTCTATCTCGTCCCGTCGGTCTCAGACCGTCTGTCGCAGACCGTCTGTCTCAGACCGTCTGTCTCAGACCGTCTGTCTCAGACCGTCTGTCTCAGACCGTCTGTCTCAGACCGTCTGTCTCAGACCGTCTGTCTCAGACCGTCTGTCTCAGACCGTCTGTCTCAGACCGTCTGTCTCAGAACGTCTATCTCGTCCCGTCGGTCTCAGGCCGTCTGTCTCAGACCAGCTGTCTCAGACCGTCTGTCTCTATCCGTCTGTCTCAGACCGTCTGTCTCAGACCGTCTGTCTCAGACCGTCTGTCTCAGACCGTCTGTCTCAGACCGTGTGTCTCAGACCGTCTGTCTGAGACCGCCTGTCTCAGACCGTCTGTCTGAGACCGCCTGTCTCAGACCGTCTGTCTCACACCGCCTGTCTCAGACCGTCTGTCTCAGACCGTCCGTCTCAGACCGTCTGTCTCAGACCGTCTGTGTCAGACCGTCTGTCTCAGACCGTCTATCTCGTCCCGTCTGTCTCAGACCGTCTGTCTCAGAACGTCTATCTCGTCCCGTCGGTCTCAGACAGTCTGTCTCAGAACGTCTATCTCGTCCCGTCGGTCTCAGACCGTCTGTCTCAGACCGTCTGTCTCAGACCGTCTGTCTCAGACCGTCTGTCTCAGACCGTCTGTCTCAGACCGTCTGTCTCAGCCCGTCTGTCTCAGGACGTCTATCTCGTCCCGTCGGTCTCAGACCGTCTGCCTCAGACCGTCTGTTTCATACCGTATGTCTCAGACCGTCTGCTTCAGACGGTCTGTCTCAGAACGCCTGTCACAGACTGTCTGTCTCACACCGTCTGTCTCAGACCGTCTGTCTCAGACCGTCTGTCTCAGACCGTCTGTCTCAGACCGTCTGTCTCAGACCGTGTGTCTCGGACCGTGTGTCTCGGACCGCCTGTCTCAGACCGCCTCTCTCAGACCGTCTGTCTCAGGCCGTCTGCTTCATACCGTCTGTCTCAGACCGTCTATCTCGTCCCGTCTGTCACAGAACTTCCGTCTCAGACCGTCTGCCTCAGACCGTCTGTCTCAGAACGTCTCTCACAGACCGTCTGTCTCAGACCGTCTGTCTCAGACCGTCTGTCTCAGACCGTCTATCTCAGACCGTCTGTCTGAGACCGTCTATCTCGTCCCGTCTGTCTCAGACCGTCTGTCTCAGAAGGTCTATCTCGTCCCGTCGGTCTCAGACCGTCTGTCTCAGAACGTCTATCTCGTCCCGTCGGTCTCAGACCGTCTGTCTCAGACCGTCTTTCTCAGACCGTCTGTCTCAGACCAGCTATCTCAGACCGTCTGTCTCAGACCGTCTGTCTCAGACCGTCTGTCTCAGACCGTCTGTCTCAGACCGTCTGTCTCAGACCGTCTGTCTCAGACCGTCTGTCTCAGACCGTCTGTTTCATACCGTCTGTCTCACACCGTCTGTCTCAGACCGTCTGTCTCAGACCGTCTGTCTCAGACCGTCTGTCTCAGACCGTCTGTCTCAGACCGTCTGTCTCAGACCGTCTGTCTCAGACCGTCTGTCTCAGACCGTCTGTCTCAGAACGTCTATCTCGTCCCGTCGGTCTCAGGCCGTCTGTCTCAGACCAGCTGTCTCAGACCGTCTGTCTCTATCCGTCTGTTTCATACATGTCTGTCTCACACCGTCTATCTCAGACCGTCTGCCTCAGACCGTCTGTCGCAGACCGTCTGTCTCAGGCCGTCTGCCTCAGACCGTCTGTCTCAGACCGTCTGTCTCAGACCGTCTGTCTCAGACCGTCAGTCTCAGACCGTCTGTCTCAGACCGTCTGTCTCAGAGCGTCTGTCTCAGACCGTCTGTCTCAGACCGTCTGTCTCAGAGCGTCTGTCTCAGACCGTCTGTCTCAGACCGTTTGTTGCATACCGTCTGTCTCACACCGTCTGTCTCAGACCGTCTCTCTTAGACCGTCTGTCTCAGGCCGTCCGTTTCATTCCGTCGGTCTCAGACCGTCTGCCTCAGACCGTCTGTCTCAGACCGTGTGTCTCAGACCGTCTGTCTCAGGCCGTCTGCCTCAGACCGTCTGTCTCAGACTGTCTATCTCGTCCCGTCTGTCTCAGACGGTCTGTCTCAGAACGTCTGTCACAGACCGTCTGTCTCAGACCGTCTGTCTCAGACCGTCTGTCTCAGACCAGCTATCTCAGACCGTCTGTCTCAGACCGTCTATCTCGTCCCGTCGGTCTTAGACCGTCTGTCTCAGACCAGCTGTCTCAGACTGTCTGTCTCAGACCGTCTATCTCGTCCCGTCTGTCTCCGTACTTCCGTCTCAGACCGTCTGCCTCAGACCGTCTGTCTCAGAACGTCTCTCACAGACCGTCTGTCTCAGACCGTCTGTCTCAGACCGTCTGTCTCTGACCGTCTGTCTGAGACCGTCTGTCTCAGACCGTCTGTCTCACACCGCCTGTCTCAGACCGTCTGTCTCAGACCGTCTGTCTCAGACCGTCTGTCTCAGACCGTCTGTCTCAGACCGTCTGTCTCAGACCGTCTGTCTCAGACCGTCTATCTCGTCCCGTCTGTCTCAGAACTTCCGTCTCAGACCGTCTGCCTCAGACCGTCTGTCTCAGAACGTCTCTCACAGACCGTCTGTCTCAGACCGTCTGCCTCAGCCCGTCTGTCTCAGAACGTCTATCTCGTCCCGTCGATCTCAGACCGTCTGCCTCAGACCGTCTGTTTCATACCGTATGTCTCAGACCGTCTGCTTCAGACGGTCTGTCTCAGAACGTCTGTCACAGACTGTCTGTCTCACACCGTCTGTCTCAGACCGTCTGTCTCAGACCGTCTGTCTCAGACCGTGTGTCTCGGACCGTGTGTCTCGGACCGGCTGTCTCAGACCGCCTCTCTCAGACCGTCTGTCTCAGGCCGTCTGCTTCATACCGTCTGTCTCAGACCTTCTATCTCGTCCCGTCGGTCTTAGACCGTCTGTCTCAGACCAGCTGTCTCAGACCGTCTGTCTCAGACCGTCTATCTCGTCCCGTCTGTCACAGAACTTCCGTCTCAGACCGTCTGCCTCAGACCGTCTGTCTCAGAACGTCTCTCACAGACCGTCTGTCTCAGACCGTCTGTCTCAGACCGTCTGTCTCAGACCGTCTGTCTGAGACCGTCTGTCTCAGAACGTCTATCTCGTCCCGTCGGTCTCAGACCGTCTGTCGCAGACCGTCTGTCTCAGACCGTCTGTCTCAGACCGTCTGTCTCAGACCGTCTGTCTCAGACCGTCTGTCTCAGACCGTCTGTCTCAGACCGTCTGTCTCAGACCGTCTGTCTCAGACCGTCTGTCTCAGACCGTCTGTCTCAGACCGTCTATCTCGTCCCGTCTGTCTCAGACCGTCTGTCTCAGAACGTCTATCTCGTCCCGTCGGTCTCAGACCGTCTGTCTCAGAACGTCTATCTCGTCCCGTCGGTCTCAGACCGTCTGTCTCAGACCGTCTTTCTCAGACCGTCTGTCTCAGACCAGCTATCTCAGACCGTCTGTCTCAGACCGTCTGTCTCAGACCGTCTGTCTCAGACCGTCTGTCTCAGACCGTCTGTCTCAGACCGTCTGTCTCAGACCGTCTGTCTCAGACCGTCTGTTTCATACCGTCTGTCTCACACCGTCTGTCTCAGACCGTCTGTCTTATACCGTCTGTCTCACACCGTCTGTCTCAGACCGTCTGTCTCAGACCGTCTGTCTCAGACCGTCTGTCTCAGACCGTCTGTCTCAGACCGTCTGTCTCAGACCGTCTGTCTCAGACCGTCTGTCTCAGAACGTCTATCTCGTCCCGTCGGTCTCAGGCCGTCTGTCTCAGACCAGCTGTCTCAGACCGTCTGTCTCTATCCGTCTGTTTCATACCATCTGTCTCACACCGTCTGTCTCAGACCGTCTGCCTCAGACCGTCTGTCTCAGACCGTCTGTCTCAGACCGTCAGTCTCAGACCGTCTGTCTCAGACCGTCTGCCTCAGACCGTCTGTCTCAGACCGTCTGTCTCAGACCGTCTGTCTCAGACCGTCTGTCTCAGACCGTGTGTCTCAGACCGTCTGTCTCAGGCCGTCTGTCTCAGACCGTCTGTCTCAGACCAGCTATCTCAGACCGTCTGTCTCAGACCGTCTGTCTCAGACCGTCTGTCTCAGACCGTCTATCTCGTCCCGTCTGTCTCCGTACTTCCGTCACAGACCGTCTGTCTCAGACCGTCTGTCTCAGACCGTCTGTCTCAGACCGTCTGTCTCAGACCGTCTGTCTCAGACCGTCTGTCTCAGCCCGTCTGTCTCAGAACGTCTATCTCGTCCCGTCGGTCTCAGACCGTCTGCCTCAGACCGTCTATCTCGTCCCGTCTGTCTCAGAACTTCCGTCTCAGACCGTCTGCCTCAGACCGTCTGTCTCAGAACGTCTCTCACAGACCGTCTGTCTCAGACCGTCTGCCTCAGCCCGTCTGTCTCAGAACGTCTAGCTCGTCCCGTCGGTCTCAGACCGTCTGCCTCAGACCGTCTGTTTCATACCGTATGTCTCAGACCGTCTGCTTCAGACGGTCTGTCTCAGAACGTCTGTCACAGACTGTCTGTATCACACCGTCTGTCTCAGACCGTCTGTCTCAGACCGTCTATCTCGTCCCGTCTGTCTCAGACCGTCTGTCTCAGAACGTCTATCTCGTCCCGTCGGTCTCAGACAGTCTGTCTCAGAACGTCTATCTCGTCCCGTCGGTCTCAGACCGTCTGTCTCAGACCAGCTGACTCAGACCGTCTGTCTCAGACCTTCTGCCTCAGACCGTCTGTTTCATACCGTCTGTCTCACACCGTCTGTCTCAGACCGTCAGTCTTAGACCGTCTGTCTCATACCGTCTGTCTCATACCTTCTGTCTCAGACCGTCTATCTCGTCCCGTCGGTCTTAGACCGTCTGTCTCAGACCAGCTGTCTCAGACTGTCTGTCTCCGACCGTCTATCTCGTCCCGTCTGTCTCAGACTCTCTGTCTCAGACCGTCAGTCTCAGACCGTCTGTCTCAGACCGTCTGTCTCACACCGTCTGTCTCAGACCGTCTGTCTGAGACCGTCTGTCTCAGACCGTCTGTCTCACACCGTCTGTCTCAGACCGTCTGTCTCAGACCGTCTGTCTCAGACCGTCTGTCTCAGACCGTCTGTCTCAGACCGTCTGTCTCACACCGTCTGTCTCCGACCGTCTATCTCGTCCCGTCTGTCTCAGACTGTCTGTCTCAGACCGTCAGTCTCAGACCGTCTGTCTCAGACCGTCTGTCTCACACCGTCTGTCTCAGACCGTCTGTCTGAGACCGTCTGTCTCAGACCGTCTGTCTCACACCGTCTGTCTTAGACCGTCTGTCTCAGACCGTCTGTCTCATACCGTCTGTCTCAGACCGCCTATCTCGTCCCGTCGGTCTTAGACCGTCTGTCTCAGACCAGCTGTCTCAGACCGTCTGTCTCCGACCGTCTATCTCGTCCCGTCTGTCTCAGACTGTCTGTCTCAGACCGTCAGTCTCAGACCGTCTGTCTCAGACCGTCTGTCTCACACCGTCTGTCTCAGACCGTCTGTCTGAGACCGTCTGTCTCAGACCGTCTGTCTCACACCGTCTGTCTCAGACCGTCTGTCTCAGACCGTCTGTCTCAGACCGTCTGTCTCAGACCGTCTGTCTCAGACCGTCTGTCTCAGACCGTCTGTCTCAGACCGTCTGTCTCAGACCGTCTGTCTCAGACCGTCTGTCTCAGCCCGTCTGTCTCAGGACGTCTATCTCGTCCCGTCGGTCTCAGACCGTCTGCCTCAGACCGTCTGTTTCATACCGTATGTCTCAGACCGTCTGCTTCAGACGGTCTGTCTCAGACCGTCTGTCTCAGAACGTCTATCTCGTCCCGTCGGTCTCAGGCCGTCTGTCTCAGACCAGCTGTCTCAGACCGTCCGTCTCTATCCGTCTGTTTCATACCGTCTGTCTCACACCGTCTATCTCAGACCGTCTGCCTCAGACCGTCTGTCTCAGACCGTCTGTCTCAGGCCGTCTGCCTCAGACCGTCTGTCTCAGACCGTCTGTCTCAGACCGTCTGTCTCAGACCGTCAGTCTCAGACCGTCTGTCTCAGACCGTCTGTCTCAGAGCGTCTGTCTCAGACCGTCTGTCTCAGACCGTCTGTCTCAGAACGTCTATCTCGTCCCGTCGGTCTCAGGCCGTCTGTCTCAGACCAGCTGTCTCAGACCGTCTGTCTCTATCCGTCTGTTTCATACCGTCTGTCTCACACCGTCTATCTCAGACCGTCTGCCTCAGACCGTCTGTCTCAGACCGTCTGTCTCAGGCCGTCTGCCTCAGACCGTCTGTCTCAGACCGTCTGTCTCAGACCGTCTGTCTCAGACCGTCAGTCTCAGACCGTCTGTCTCAGACCGTCTGTCTCAGAGCGTCTGTCTCAGACCGTCTGTCTCAGACCGTCTGTCTCAGAGCGTCTGTCTCAGACCGTCTGTCTCAGACCGTTTGTTGCATACCGTCTGTCTCACACCGTCTGTCTCAGACCGTCTCTCTTAGACCGTCTGTCTCAGGCCGTCCGTTTCATTCCGTCGCTCTCAGACCGTCTGCCTCAGACCGTCTGTCTCAGACCGTGTGTCTCAGACCGTCTGTCTCAGACTGTCTATCTCGTCCCGTCTGTCTCAGACGGTCTGTCTCAGAACGTCTGTCACAGACCGTCTGTCTCAGACCGTCTGTCTCAGACCGTCTGTCTCAGACCAGCTATCTCAGACCGTCTGTCTCAGACCGTCTGTCTCAGACCGTCTGTCTCAGACCGTCTATCTCGTCCCGTCGGTCTTAGACCGTCTGTCTCAGACCAGCTGTCTCAGACCGTCTGTCTCAGACCGTCTATCTCGTCCCGTCTGTCTCCGTACTTCCGTCTCAGACCGTCTGCCTCAGACCGTCTGTCTCAGAACGTCTCTCACAGACCGTCTGTCTCAGACCGTCTGTCTCAGACCGTCTGTCTCTGACCGTCTGTCTGAGACCGTCTGTCTCAGACCTTCTGCCTCAGACCGTCTATTTCATACCGTCTGTCTCACACCGTCTGTCTCAGACCGTCAGTCTTAGACCGTCTGTCTCATACCGTCTGTCTCATACCGTCTGTCTCAGACCGTCTATCTCGTCCCGTCGGTCTTAGACCGTCTGACTCAGACCAGCTGTCTCAGACTGTCTGTCTCCGACCGTCTATCTCGTCCCGTCTGTCTCAGACTCTCTGTCTCAGACCGTCAGTCTCAGACCGTCTGTCTCAGACCGTCTGTCTCAGACCGTCTGTCTCAGACCGTCTGTCTCAGACCGTCTGTCTCAGACCGTCTGTCTCAGACCGTCTGTCTCAGACCGTCTGTCTCAGACCGTCTGTCTCAGACCGTCTGTCTCAGACCGTCTGTCTCAGACCGTCTGTCTCAGACCGTCTGTCTCAGACCGTCTGTCTCAGCCCGTCTGTCTCAGAACGTCTATCTCGTCCCGTCGGTCTCAGACCGTCTGCCTCAGACCGTCTGTTTCATACCGTATGTCTCAGACCGTCTGCTTCAGACGGTCTGTCTCAGAACGTCTGTCACAGACTGTCTGTCTCACACCGTCTGTCTCAGACCGTCTGTCTCAGACCGTCTGTCTCAGACCGTCTGTCTCAGACCGTCTGTCTCAGACCGTGTGTCTCGGACCGTGTGTCTCGGACCGCCTGTCTCAGACCGCCTCTCTCAGACCGTCTGTCTCAGACCGTCTGGCTCAGACCGTCTGTCTCAGACCGTCTGTCTCACACCGCCTGTCTCAGACCGTCTGTCTCAGACCGTCTGTCTCAGACCGTCTGTCTCAGTCCGTCTGTCTCAGACCGTCTGTCTCAGACCGTCTATCTCGACCCGTCTGTCTCAGAACTTCCGTCTCAGACCGTCTGCCTCAGACCGTCTGTCTCAGAACGTCTCTCACAGACCGTCTGTCTCAGACCGTCTGCCTCAGCCCGTCTGTCTCAGAACGTCTATCTCGTCCCGTCGGTCTCAGACCGTCTGCCTCAGACCGTCTGTTTCATACCGTATGTCTCAGACCGTCTGCTTCAGACGGTCTGTCTCAGAACGTCTGTCACAGACTATCTGTCTCACACCGTCTGTCTCAGACCGTCTGTCTCAGACCGTCTGTCTCAGACCGTGTGTCTCGGACCGTGTGTCTCGGACCGCCTGTCTCAGACCGCCTCTCTCAGACCGTCTGTGTCAGGCCGTCTGCTTCATACCGTCTGTCTCAGACCGTCTATCTCGTCCCGTCGGTCTTAGACCGTCTGTCTCAGACCGTCTGTCTCAGACCGTCTGCCTCAGCCCGTCTGTCTCAGAACGTCTATCTCGTCCCGTCGGTCTCAGACCGTCTGCCTCAGACCGTCTGTTTCATACCGTATGTCTCAGACCGTCTGCTTCAGACGGTCTGTCTCAGAACGTCTGTCACAGACTGTCTGTCTCACACCGTCTGTCTCAGACCGTCTGTCTCAGACCGTCTGTCTCAGACCGTCTGTCTCAGACCGTCTGTCTGAGACCGTCTGTCTCAGAACGTCTATCTCGTCCCGTCGGTCTCAGACCGTCTGTCGCAGACCGTCTGTCTCAGACCGTCTGTCTCAGACCGTCTGTCTCAGACCGTCTGTCTCAGACCGTCTGTCTCAGACCGTCTGTCTCAGACCGTCTGTCTCAGACCGTCTATCTCGTCCCGTCTGTCTCAGACCGTCTGTCTCAGAACGTCTATCTCGTCCCGTCGGTCTCAGACCGTCTGTCTCAGAACGTCTATCTCGTCCCGTCGGTCTCAGACCGTCTGTCTCAGACCGTCTTTCTCAGACCGTCTGTCTCAGACCAGCTATCTCAGACCGTCTGTCTCAGACCGTCTGTCTCAGACCGTCTGTCTCAGACCGTCTGTCTCAGACCGTCTGTCTCAGACCGTCTGTTTCATACCGTCTGTCTCACACCGTCTGTCTCAGACCGTCTGTCTTATACCGTCTGTCTCACACCGTCTGTCTCAGACCGTCTGTCTCAGACCGTCTGTCTCAGACCGTCTGTCTCAGACCGTCTGTCTCAGACCGTCTGTCTCAGACCGTCTGTCTCAGACCGTGTGTCTCAGACCGTCTGTCTCGTCCCGTCTGTCTAAGACGGTCTGTCTCAGAACGTCTGTCACAGACCGTCTGTCTCAGACCGTCTGTCTCAGACCGTCTGTCTCAGGCCGTCTGCCTCAGACCGTCTGTCTCAGAACGTCTATCTCGTCCCGTCGGTCTCAGACCGTCTGTCTCAGAACGTCTATCTCGTCCCGTCGGTCTCAGACCGTCTGTCTCAGACCGTCTGTCTCAGACCGTCTGTCTCAGACCGTCTGTCTAAGAACGTCTATCTCGTCCCGTCGGTCTCAGGCCGTCTGTCTCAGACCAGCTGTCTCAGACCGTCTGTCTCTATCCGTCTGTTTCATACCATCTGTCTCACACCGTCTGTCTCAGACCGTCTGCCTCAGACCGTCTGTCTCAGACCGTCTGTCTCAGGCCGTCTGCCTCAGACCGTCTGTCTCAGACCGTCTGTCTCAGACCGTCTGTCTCAGACCGTCAGTCTCAGACCGTCTGTCTCAGACCGTCTGCCTCAGACCGTCTGTCTCAGACCGTCTGTCTCAGACCGTCTGTCTCAGACCGTCTGTCTCAGACCGTGTGTCTCAGACCGTCTGTCTCGTCCCGTCTGTCTAAGACGGTCTGTCTCAGAACGTCTGTCACAGACCGTCTGTCTCAGACCGTCTGTCTCAGACCGTCTGTCTCAGACCGTCTGTCTCAGACCGTCTGTCTCAGACCGTCTGTCTCAGACCAGCTATCTCAGACCGTCTGTCTCAGACCGTCTGTCTCAGACCGTCTATCTCGTCCCGTCGGTCTTAGACCGTCTGTCTCAGACCAGCTGTCTCAGACCGTCTGTCTAAGACCGTCTATCTCGTCCCGTCTGTCTCCGTACTTCCGTCACAGACCGTCTGTCTCAGACCGTCTGTCTCAGACCGTCTGTCTGAGACCGTCTGTCTCAGACCGTCTGTCTCACACCGCCTGTCTCAGACCGTCTGTCTCAGACCGTCCGTCTCAGACCGTCTGTCTCGTCCCGTCGGTCTCAGACAGTCTGTCTCAGAACGTCTATCTCGTCCCGTCGGTCTCAGACCGTCTGTCTCAGACCAGCTGACTCAGACCGTCTGTCTCAGACCTTCTGCCTCAGACCGTCTGTTTCATACCGTCTGTCTCACACCGTCTGTCTCAGACCGTCAGTCTTAGACCGTCTGTCTCATACCGTCTGTCTCATACCGTCTGTCTCAGACCGTCTATCTCGTCCCGTCGGTCTTAGACCGTCTGTCTCAGACCAGCTGTCTCAGACCGTCTGTCTCAGACCGTCTATCTCGTCCCGTCTGTCTCCGTACTTCCGTCTCAGACCGTCTGCCTCAGACCGTCTGTCTCAGAACGTCTCTCACAGACCGTCTGTCTCAGACCGTCTGTCTCAGACCGTCTGTCTCTGACCGTCTGTCTGAGACCGTCTGTCTCAGACCAGCTGACTCAGACCGTCTGTCTCAGACCTTCTGCCTCAGACCGTCTATTTCATACCGTCTGTCTCACACCGTCTGTCTCAGACCGTCAGTCTTAGACCGTCTGTCTCATACCGTCTGTCTCATACCGTCTGTCTCAGACCGTCTATCTCGTCCCGTCGGTCTTAGACCGTCTGACTCAGACCAGCTGTCTCAGACTGTCTGTCTCCGACCGTCTATCTCGTCCCGTCTGTCTCAGACTCTCTGTCTCAGACCGTCAGTCTCAGACCGTCTGTCTCAGACCGTCTGTCTCACACCGTCTGCCTCAGACCGTCTGTCTGAGACCGTCTGTCTCAGACCGTCTGTCTCACACCGTCTGTCTCAGACCGTCTGTCTCAGACCGTCTGTCTCAGACCGTCTGTCTCAGACCGTCTGTCTCAGACCGTCTGTCTCAGACCGTCTGTCTCAGACCGTCTGTCTCAGACCGTCTGTCTCAGACCGTCTGTCTCAGACCGTCTGTCTCAGACCGTCTGTCTCAGACCGTCTGTCTCAGACCGTCTGTCTCAGACCGTCTGTCTCAGCCCGTCTGTCTCAGAACGTCTATCTCGTCCCGTCGGTCTTAGACCGTCTGTCTCAGACCGTCTGTCTCAGACCGTCTGCCTCAGCCCGTCTGTCTCAGAACGTCTATCTCGTCCCGTCGGTCTCAGACCGTCTGCCTCAGACCGTCTGTTTCGTACCGTATGTCTCAGACCGTCTGCTTCAGACGGTCTGTCTCAGAACGTCTGTCACAGACTGTCTGTCTCACACCGTCTGTCTCAGACCGTCTGTCTCAGACCGTCTGTCTCAGACCGTCTGTCTGAGACCGTCTGTCTCAGAACGTCTATCTCGTCCCGTCGGTCTCAGACCGTCTGTCGCAGACCGTCTGTCTCAGACCGTCTGTCTCAGACCGTCTGTCTCAGACCGTCTGTCTCAGACCGTCTGTCTCAGACCGTCTGTCTCAGACCGTCTGTCTCAGACCGTCTATCTCGTCCCGTCTGTCTCAGACCGTCTGTCTCAGAACGTCTATCTCGTCCCGTCGGTCTCAGACCGTCTGTCTCAGAACGTCTATCTCGTCCCGTCGGTCTCAGACCGTCTGTCTCAGACCGTCTTTCTCAGACCGTCTGTCTCAGACCAGCTATCTCAGACCGTCTGTCTCAGACCGTCTGTCTCAGACCGTCTGTCTCAGACCGTCTGTCTCAGACCGTCTGTTTCATACCGTCTGTCTCACACCGTCTGTCTCAGACCGTCTGTCTTATACCGTCTGTCTCACACCGTCTGTCTCAGACCGTCTGTCTCAGACCGTCTGTCTCAGACCGTCTGTCTCAGACCGTCTGTCTCAGACCGTCTGTCTCAGACCGTGTGTCTCAGACCGTCTGTCTCGTCCCGTCTGTCTAAGACGGTCTGTCTCAGAACGTCTGTCACAGACCGTCTGTCTCAGACCGTCTGTCTCAGACCGTCTGTCTCAGGCCGTCTGCCTCAGACCGTCTGTCTCAGAACGTCTATCTCGTCCCGTCGGTCTCAGACCGTCTGTCTCAGAACGTCTATCTCGTCCCGTCGGTCTCAGACCGTCTGTCTCAGACCGTCTGTCTCAGACCGTCTGTCTCAGACCGTCTGTCTAAGAACGTCTATCTCGTCCCGTCGGTCTCAGGCCGTCTGTCTCAGACCAGCTGTCTCAGACCGTCTGTCTCTATCCGTCTGTTTCATACCATCTGTCTCACACCGTCTGTCTCAGACCGTCTGCCTCAGACCGTCTGTCTCAGACCGTCTGTCTCAGGCCGTCTGCCTCAGACCGTCTGTCTCAGACCGTCTGTCTCAGACCGTCTGTCTCAGACCGTCAGTCTCAGACCGTCTGTCTCAGACCGTCTGCCTCAGACCGTCTGTCTCAGACCGTCTGTCTCAGACCGTCTGTCTCAGACCGTCTGTCTCAGACCGTGTGTCTCAGACCGTCTGTCTCGTCCCGTCTGTCTAAGACGGTCTGTCTCAGAACGTCTGTCACAGACCGTCTGTCTCAGACCGTCTGTCTCAGACCGTCTGTCTCAGACCGTCTGTCTGAGACCGTCTGTCTCAGACCGTCTGTCTCACACCGCCTGTCTCAGACCGTCTGTCTCAGACCGTCCGTCTCAGACCGTCTGTCTCGTCCCGTCGGTCTCAGACAGTCTGTCTCAGAACGTCTATCTCGTCCCGTCGGTCTCAGACCGTCTGTCTCAGACCAGCTGACTCAGACCGTCTGTCTCAGACCTTCTGCCTCAGACCGTCTGTTTCATACCGTCTGTCTCACACCGTCTGTCTCAGACCGTCAGTCTTAGACCGTCTGTCTCATACCGTCTGTCTCATACCGTCTGTCTCAGACCGTCTATCTCGTCCCGTCGGTCTTAGACCGTCTGTCTCAGACCAGCTGTCTCAGACCGTCTGTCTCCGACCGTCTATCTCGTCCCGTCTGTCTCAGACTCTCTGTCTCAGACCGTCAGTCTCAGACCGTATGTCTCAGACCGTCTGTCTCACACCGTCTGTCTCAGACCGTCTGTCTGAGACCGTCTGTCTCAGACCGTCTGTCTCACACCGTCTGTCTCAGACCGTCTGTCTCAGACCGTCTGTCTCAGACCGTCTGTCTCAGACCGTCTGTCGCAGACCGTCTGTCTCAGACCGTCTGTCTCAGACCGTCTGTCTCAGACCGTCTGTCTCAGACCGTCTGTCTCAGACCGTCTGTCTCAGACCGTCTATCTCGTCCCGTCTGTCTCAGACCGTCTGTCTCAGAACGTCTATCTCGTCCCGTCGGTCTCAGACCGTCTGTCTCAGAACGTCTATCTCGTCCCGTCGGTCTCAGACCGTCTGTCTCAGACCGTCTTTCTCAGACCGTCTGTCTCAGACCAGCTATCTCAGACCGTCTGTCTCAGACCGTCTGTCTCAGACCGTCTGTCTCAGACCGTCTGTCTCAGACCGTCTGTTTCATACCGTCTGTCTCACACCGTCTGTCTCAGACCGTCTGTCTTATACCGTCTGTCTCACACCGTCTGTCTCAGACCGTCTGTCTCAGACCGTCTGTCTCAGACCGTCTGTCTCAGACCGTGTGTCTCAGACCGTCTGTCTCGTCCCGTCTGTCTAAGACGGTCTGTCTCAGAACGTCTGTCACAGACCGTCTGTCTCAGACCGTCTGTCTCAGACCGTCTGTCTCAGGCCGTCTGCCTCAGACCGTCTGTCTCAGAACGTCTATCTCGTCCCGTCGGTCTCAGACCGTCTGTCTCAGAACGTCTATCTCGTCCCGTCGGTCTCAGACCGTCTGTCTCAGACCGTCTGTCTCAGACCGTCTGTCTCAGACCGTCTGTCTAAGAACGTCTATCTCGTCCCGTCGGTCTCAGGCCGTCTGTCTCAGACCAGCTGTCTCAGACCGTCTGTCTCTATCCGTCTGTTTCATACCATCTGTCTCACACCGTCTGTCTCAGACCGTCTGCCTCAGACCGTCTGTCTCAGACCGTCTGTCTCAGGCCGTCTGCCTCAGACCGTCTGTCTCAGACCGTCTGTCTCAGACCGTCTGTCTCAGACCGTCTGTCTCAGACCGTCAGTCTCAGACCGTCTGTCTCAGACCGTCTGCCTCAGACCGTCTGTCTCAGACCGTCTGTCTCAGACCGTCTGTCTCAGACCGTCTGTCTCAGACCGTGTGTCTCAGACCGTCTGTCTCGTCCCGTCTGTCTAAGACGGTCTGTCTCAGAACGTCTGTCACAGACCGTCTGTCTCAGACCGTCTGTCTCAGACCGTCTGTCTCAGACCGTCTGTCTCAGACCGTCTGTCTCAGACCAGCTATCTCAGACCGTCTGTCTCAGACCGTCTGTCTCAGACCGTCTATCTCGTCCCGTCGGTCTTAGACCGTCTGTCTCAGACCAGCTGTCTCAGACCGTCTGTCTAAGACCGTCTATCTCGTCCCGTCTGTTTCCGTACTTCCGTCACAGACCGTCTGTCTCAGACCGTCTGTCTCAGACCGTCTGTCTCAGACCGTCTGTCTGAGACCGTCTGTCTCAGACCGTCTGTCTCACACCGCCTGTCTCAGACCGTCTGTCTCAGACCGTCCGTCTCAGACCGTCTGTCTCGTCCCGTCGGTCTCAGACATTCTGTCTCAGAACGTCTATCTCGTCCCGTCGGTCTCAGACCGTCTGTCTCAGACCAGCTGACTCAGACCGTCTGTCTCAGACCTTCTGCCTCAGACCGTCTGTTTCATACCGTCTGTCTCACACCGTCTGTCTCAGACCGTCAGTCTTAGACCGTCTGTCTCATACCGTCTGTCTCATACCGTCTGTCTCAGACCGTCTATCTCGTCCCGTCGGTCTTAGACCGTCTGTCTCAGACCAGCTGTCTCAGACCGTCTGTCTCCGACCGTCTATCTCGTCCCGTCTGTCTCAGACTCTCTGTCTCAGACCGTCAGTCTCAGACCGTCTGTCTCAGACCGTCTGTCTCACACCGTCTGTCTCAGACCGTCTGTCTGAGACCGTCTGTCTCAGACCGTCTGTCTCACACCGTCTGTCTCAGACCGTCTGTCTCAGACCGTCTGTCTCAGACCGTCTGTCTCAGACCGTCTGTCTCAGACCGTCTGTCTCAGACCGTCTGTCTCAGACCGTCTGTCTCAGACCGTCTGTCTCAGACCGTCTGTCTCAGACCGTCTGTCTCAGACCGTCTGTCTCAGACCGTCTGTCTCAGACCGTCTGTCTCAGACCGTCTGTCTCAGACCGTCTGTCTCAGACCGTCTGTCTCAGACCGTCTGTCTCAGCCCGTCTGTCTCAGAACGTCTATCTCGTCCCGTCGGTCTCAGACCGTCTGCCTCAGACCGTCTGTTTCATACCGTATGTCTCTGACCGTCTGCTTCAGACGGTCTGTCTCAGAACGTCTGTCACAGACTGTCTGTCTCACACCGTCTGTCTCAGACCGTCTGTCTCAGACCGTCTGTCTCAGACCGTCTGTCTCAGACCGTGTGTCTCGGACCGTGTGTCTCGGACCGCCTGTCTCAGACCGCCTCTCTCAGACCGTCTGTCTCAGGCCGTCTGCTTCATACCGTCTGTCTCAGACCGTCTATCTCGTCCCGTCGGTCTTAGACCGTCTGTCTCAGACCAGCTGTCTCAGACCGTCTGTCTCAGACCGTCTATCTCGTCCCGTCTGTCACAGAACTTCCGTCTCAGACCGTCTGCCTCAGACCGTCTGTCTCAGAACGTCTCTCACAGACCGTCTGTCTCAGACCGTCTGTCTCAGACCGTCTGTCTCAGACCGTCTATCTCAGACCGTCTGTCTGAGACCGTCTGTCTCAGAACGTCTATCTCGTCCCGTCGGTCTCAGACCGTCTGACGCAGACCGTCTGTCTCAGACCGTCTGTCTCAGACCGTCTGTCTCAGACCGTCTGTCTCAGACCGTCTATCTCAGACCGTCTGTCTCAGACCGTCTATCTCGTCCCGTCTGTCTCAGACCGTCTGTCTCAGAACGTCTATCTCGTCCCGTCGGTCTCAGACCGTCTGTCTCAGAACGTCTATCTCGTCCCGTCGGTCTCAGACCGTCTGTCTCAGACCGTCTTTCTCAGACCGTCTGTCTCAGACCAGCTATCTCAGACCGTCTGTCTCAGACCGTCTGTCTCAGAACGTCTATCTCGTCCTGTCGGTCTCAGACCGTCTGTCTCAGAACGTCTATCTCGTCCCGTCGGTCTCAGACCGTCTGTCTCAGACCGTCTTTCTCAGACCGTCTGTCTCAGACCAGCTATCTCAGACCGTCTGTCTCAGACCGTCTGTCTCAGACCGTCTGTCTCAGACCGTCTGTTTCATACCGTCTGTCTCACACCGTCTGTCTCAGACCGTCTGTCTTAGACCGTCTGTCTCACACCGTCTGTCTCAGACCGTCTGTCTCAGACCGTCTGTCTCAGAACGTCTATCTCGTCCCGTCGGTCTCAGGCCGTCTGTCTCAGACCAGCTGTCTCAGACCGTCTGTCTCTATCCGTCTGTTTCATACCGTCTGTCTCACACCGTCTATCTCAGACCGTCTGCCTCAGACCGTCTGTCTCAGACCGTCTGTCTCAGGCCGTCTGCCTCAGACCGTTTGTCTCAGACCGTCTGTCTCAGACCGTCTGTCTCAGACCGTCAGTCTCAGACCGTCTGTCTCAGACCGTCTGTCTCAGAGCGTCTGTCTCAGACCGTCTGTCTCAGACCGTCTGTCTCAGAGCGTCTGTCTCAGACCGTCTATCTCGTCCCGTCTGTCTCAGACGGTCTGTCTCAGAACGTCTGTCACAGACCGTCTGTCTCAGACCGTCTGTCTCAGACCGTCTGTCTCAGACCAGCTATCTCAGACCGTCTGTCTCAGACCGTCTGTCTCAGACCGTCTGTCTCAGACCGTCTATCTCGTCCCGTCGGTCTTAGACCGTCTGTCTCAGACCAGCTGTCTCAGACCGTCTGTCTCAGACCGTCTATCTCGTCCCGTCTGTCTCCGTACTTCCGTCTCAGACCGTCTGCCTCAGACCGTCTGTCTCAGAACGTCTCTCACAGACCGTCTGTCTCAGACCGTCTGTCTCAGACCGTCTGTCTCAGACCGTCTGTCTCTGACCGTCTGTCTGAGACCGTCTGTCTCAGACCGTCTGTCTCACACCGCCTGTCTCAGACCGTCTGTCTCAGACCGTCTGTCTCAGACCGTCTGTCTCAGACCGTCTGTCTCAGACCGTCTGTCTCAGACCGTCTGTCTCAGACCGTCTATCTCGTCCCGTCTGTCTCAGACCGTCTGTCTCAGACCGTCTATCTCGTCCCGTCTGTCTCAGACCGTCTGTCTCAGAACGTCTATCTCGTCCCGTCGGTCTCAGACAGTCTGTCTCAGAACGTCTATCTCGTCCCGTCGGTCTCAGACCGTCTGTCTCAGACCAGCTGACTCAGACCGTCTGTCTCAGACCTTCTGCCTCAGACCGTCTGTTTCATACCGTCTGTCTCACACCGTCTGTCTCAGACCGTCAGTCTTAGACCGTCTGTCTCATACCGTCTGTCTCATACCGTCTGTCTCAGACCGTCTGTCTCAGACCGTCTGTCTCAGACCGTCTGTCTCAGACCGTCTGTCTCAGACCGTCTGTCTGAGACCGTCTGTCTCAGACCGTCTGTCTGAGACCGTCTGTCTCAGACCGTCTGTCTCACACCGTCTGTCTCAGACCGTCTGTCTCAGACCGTCTGTCTCAGACCGTCTGTCTCAGACCGTCTGTCTCAGACCGTCTGTCTCAGCCCGTCTGTCTCAGAACGTCTATCTCGTCCCGTCGGTCTCAGACCGTCTGCCTCAGACCGTCTGTTTCATACCGTATGTCTCAGACCGTCTGCTTCAGACGGTCTGTCTCAGAACGTCTGTCACAGACTGTCTGTCTCACACCGTCTGTCTCAGACCGTCTGTCTCAGACCGTCTGTCTCAGACCGTGTGTCTCGGACCGTGTGTCTCGGACCGCCTGTCTCAGACCGCCTCTCTCAGACCGTCTGTCTCAGGCCGTCTGCTTCATACCGTCTGTCTCAGACCGTCTATCTCGTCCCGTCGGTCTTAGACCGTCTGTGTCAGACCAGCTGTCTCAGACCGTCTGTCTCAGACCGTCTATCTCGTCCCGTCTGTCTCAGAACTTCCGTCTGTCTCAGAACGTCTCTCACAGACCGTCTGTCTCAGACCGTCTGTCTCAGACCGTCTGTCTCAGACCGTCTGTCTCAGACCGTCTGTCTCACACCGCCTGTCTCAGACAGTCTGTCTCAGGCCGTCTGCCTCAGACCGTCTGTCTCAGACCGTCTGTCTCAGACCGTCTGTCTCAGACCGTCAGTCTCAGACCGTCTGTCTCAGACCGTCTGTCTCAGAGCGTCTGTCTCAGACCGTCTGTCTCAGACCGTCTGTCTCAGAGCGTCTGTCTCAGACCGTCTGTCTCAGACCGTTTGTTGCATACCGTCTGTCTCACACCGTCTGTCTCAGACCGTCTATCTTAGACCGTCTGTCTCAGGCCGTCCGTTTCATTCCGTCGGTCTCAGACCGTCTGTCTCAGACCGCCTGTCTCAGACCGTCTGTCTGAGACCGTCTGTCTCAGACCGTCTGTCTCACACCGTCTGTCTCAGACCGTCTGTCTCAGACCGTCTGTCTCAGACCGTCTGTCTCAGACCGTCTGACTCAGACCGTCTGTCTCAGACCGTCTGTCTCAGACCGTCTGTCTCAGACCGTCTGTCTCAGACCGTCTGTCTCAGACCGTCTGTCTCAGCCCGTCTGTCTCAGAACGTCTATCTCGTCCCGTCGGTCTCAGACCGTCTGCCTCAGACCGTCTGTTTCATACCGTATGTCTCAGACCGTCTGCTTCAGACGGTCTGTCTCAGAACGTCTGTCACAGACTGTCTGTCTCACACCGTCTGTCTCAGACCGTCTGTCTCAGACCGTCTGTCTCAGACCGTGTGTCTCGGACCGTGTGTCTCGGACCGCCTGTCTCAGACCGCCTCTCTCAGACCGTCTGTCTCGAGCCGTCTGCTTCATACCGTCTGTCTCAGACCGTCTATCTCGTCCCGTCGGTCTTAGACCGTCTGTGTCAGACCAGCTGTCTCAGACCGTCTGTCTCAGACCGTCTATCTCGTCCCGTCTGTCTCAGAACTTCCGTCTCAGACCGTCTGCCTCAGACCGTCTGTCTCAGAACGTCTCTCACAGACCGTCTGTCTCAGACCGTCTGTCTCAGACCGTCAGTCTCAGACCGTCTGTCTCAGACCGTCTGTCTCAGAGCGTCTGTCTCAGACCGTCTGTCTCAGACCGTCTGTCTCAGAGCGTCTGTCTCAGACCGTCTGTCTCAGACCGTTTGTTGCATACCGTCTGTCTCACACCGTCTGTCTCAGACCGTCTGTCTCAGACCGTCTGTCTGAGACCGTCTGTCTCAGACCGTCTGTCTCACACCGCCTGTCTCAGACAGTCTGTCTCAGGCCGTCTGCCTCAGACCGTCTGTCTCAGACCGTCTGTCTCAGACCGTCTGTCTCAGACCGTCAGTCTCAGACCGTCTGTCTCAGACCGTCTGTCTCAGAGCGTCTGTCTCAGACCGTCTGTCTCAGACCGTCTGTCTCAGAGCGTCTGTCTCAGACCGTCTGTCTCAGACCGTTTGTTGCATACCGTCTGTCTCACACCGTCTGTCTCAGACCGTCTATCTTAGACCGTCTGTCTCAGGCCGTCCGTTTCATTCCGTCGGTCTCAGACCGTCTGTCTCAGACCGTCTGTCTCAGACCGTCTGTCTGAGACCGTCTGTCTCAGACCGTCTGTCTCACACCGTCTGTCTCAGACCGTCTGTCTCAGACCGTCTGTCTCAGACCGTCTGTCTCAGACCGTCTGTCTCAGACCGTCTGTCTCAGACCGTCTGTCTCAGACCGTCTGTCTCAGACCGTCTGTCTCAGACCGTCTGTCTCAGACCGTCTGTCTCAGACCGTCTGTCTCAGCCCGTCTGTCTCAGAACGTCTATCTCGTCCCGTCGGTCTCAGACCGTCTGCCTCAGACCGTCTGTTTCATACCGTATGTCTCAGACCGTCTGCTTCAGACGGTCTGTCTCAGAACGTCTGTCACAGACTGTCTGTCTCACACCGTCTGTCTCAGACCGTCTGTCTCAGACCGTCTGTCTCAGACCGTGTGTCTCGGACCGTGTGTCTCGGACCGCCTGTCTCAGACCGCCTCTCTCAGACCGTCTGTCTCGAGCCGTCTGCTTCATACCGTCTGTCTCAGACCGTCTATCTCGTCCCGTCGGTCTTAGACCGTCTGTGTCAGACCAGCTGTCTCAGACCGTCTGTCTCAGACCGTCTATCTCGTCCCGTCTGTCTCAGAACTTCCGTCTCAGACCGTCTGCCTCAGACCGTCTGTCTCAGAACGTCTCTCACAGACCGTCTGTCTCAGACCGTCTGTCTCAGACCGTCTGTCTCAGACCGTCTGTCTCAGACCGTCTGTCTGAGACCGTCTGTCTCAGACCGTCTGTCTCACACCGCCTGTCTCAGACAGTCTGTCTCAGGCCGTCTGCCTCAGACCGTCTGTCTCAGACCGTCTGTCTCAGACCGTCTGTCTCAGACCGTCAGTCTCAGACCGTCTGTCTCAGACCGTCTGTCTCAGAGCGTCTGTCTCAGACCGTCTGTCTCAGACCGTCTGTCTCAGAGCGTCTGTCTCAGACCGTCTGTCTCAGACCGTTTGTTGCATACCGTCTGTCTCACACCGTCTGTCTCAGACCGTCTATCTTAGACCGTCTGTCTCAGGCCGTCCGTTTCATTCCGTCGGTCTCAGACCGTCTGTCTCAGACCGTCTATCTCGTCCCGTCTGTCTCAGAACTTCCGTCTCAGACCGTCTGCCTCAGACCGTCTGTCTCAGAACGTCTCTCACAGACCGTCTGTCTCAGACCGTCTGTCTCAGACCGTCTGTCTCAGACGGTCTGTCTGAGACCGTCTGTCTCAGACCGTCTGTCTCACACCGCCTGTCTCAGACAGTCTGTCTCAGGCCGTCTGCCTCAGACCGTCTGTCTCAGACCGTCTGTCTCAGACCGTCTGTCTCAGACCGTCAGTCTCAGACCGTCTGTCTCAGACCGTCTGTCTCAGAGCGTCTGTCTCAGACCGTCTGTCTCAGACCGTCTGTCTCAGAGCGTCTGTCTCAGACCGTCTGTCTCAGACCGTTTGTTGCATACCGTATGTCTCACACCGTCTGTCTCAGGCCGTCTATCTTAGACCGTCTGTCTCAGGCCGTCCGTTTCATTCCGTCGGTCTCAGACCGTCTGTCTCAGACCGTCTGTCTCAGACCGTCTGTCTGAGACCGTCTGTCTCAGACCGTCTGTCTCACACCGTCTGTCTCAGACCGTCTGTCTCAGACCGTCTGTCTCAGACCGTCTGTCTCAGACCGTCTGTCTCAGACCGTCTGTCTCAGACCGTCTGTCTCAGACCGTCTGTCTCAGACCGTCTGTCTCAGACCGTCTGTCTCAGACCGTCTGTCTCAGACCGTCTGTCTCAGCCCGTCTGTCTCAGAACGTCTATCTCGTCCCGTCGGTCTCAGACCGTCTGCCTCAGACCGTCTGTTTCATACCGTATGTCTCAGACCGTCTGCTTCAGACGGTCTGTCTCAGAACGTCTGTCACAGACTGTCTGTCTCACACCGTCTGTCTCAGACCGTCTGTCTCAGACCGTCTGTCTCAGACCGTGTGTCTCGGACCGTGTGTCTCGGACCGCCTGTCTCAGACCGCCTCTCTCAGACCGTCTGTCTCGAGCCGTCTGCTTCATACCGTCTGTCTCAGACCGTCTATCTCGTCCCGTCGGTCTTAGACCGTCTGTGTCAGACCAGCTGTCTCAGACCGTCTGTCTCAGACCGTCTATCTCGTCCCGTCTGTCTCAGAACTTCCGTCTCAGACCGTCTGCCTCAGACCGTCTGTCTCAGAACGTCTCTCACAGACCGTCTGTCTCAGACCGTCTGTCTCAGACCGTCTGTCTCAGACCGTCTGTCTCAGACCGTCTGTCTGAGACCGTCTGTCTCAGACCGTCTGTCTCACACCGCCTGTCTCAGACAGTCTGTCTCAGGCCGTCTGCCTCAGACCGTCTGTCTCAGACCGTCTGTCTCAGACCGTCTGTCTCAGACCGTCAGTCTCAGACCGTCTGTCTCAGACCGTCTGTCTCAGACCGTCTGTCTCAGACCAGCTATCTCAGACCGTCTGTCTCAGACCGTCTGTCTCAGACCGTCTGTCTCAGACCGTCTGTCTCAGACCGTCTGTCTCAGACCGTCTGTCTCAGACCGCCTGTCTCAGACTGCCTGTTTCATACCGTCTGTCTCACACCGTCTGTCTCAGACCGTCTGTCTTAGACCGTCTGTCTCATACCGTCTGTCTCAGACCGTCTGTCTCACACCAGCTGCCTCAGACCGTCTGTCTCAGACCGTCCGTCTCAGACCGTCTGTTTCATACCGTCTGTCTCACACCGTCTGTCTCAGACCGTCTGTCGTAGACCGTCTGTCTCATACCGTCTGTCTCATACCGTGTGTCTCAGACCGTCTATCTCGTCCCGTCGGTCTTAGACCGTCTGTCTCAGACCAGCTGTCACAGACCGTCTGTCTCAGACCGTCTGTCTCAGACCGTCTGTCTGAGACCGTATGTCTCAGACCGTCTGTCTCACACCGTCTGTCTCAGACCGTCTGTCTCAGACCGTCTGTCTCAGACCGTCTGTCTCAGACCGTCTGTCTCAGACCGTCTGTCTCAGACCGTCTGTCTCAGACCGTCTGTCTCAGACCGTCTGTCTCAGACCGTCTGTCTCAGACCGTCTGTCTCAGACCGTCTGTCTCAGACCGTCTGTCTCAGACCGTCTGTCTCAGCCCGTCTGTCTCAGAACGTCTATCTCGTCCCGTCGGTCTCAGACCGTCTGCCTCAGACCGTCTGTTTCATACCGTATGTCTCAGACCGTCTGCTTCAGACGGTCTGTCTCAGAACGTCTGTCACAGACTGTCTGTCTCACACCGTCTGTCTCAGACCGTCTGTCTCAGACCGTCTGTCTCAGACCGTGTGTCTCGGACCGTGTGTCTCGGACCGCCTGTCTCAGACCGCCTCTCTCAGACCGTCTGTCTCAGGCCGTCTGCTTCATACCGTCTGTCTCAGACCGTCTATCTCGTCCCGTCGGTCTTAGACCGTCTGTGTCAGACCAGCTGTCTCAGACCGTCTGTCTCAGACCGTCTATCTCGTCCCGTCTGTCTCAGAACTTCCGTCTCAGACCGTCTGCCTCAGACCGTCTGTCTCAGAACGTCTCTCACAGACCGTCTGGCTCAGACCGTCTGTCTCAGACCGTCTGTCTCAGACCGTCTGTCTCAGACCGTCTGTCTCAGACCGTCTGTCTCAGACCGTCTGTCTCAGACCGTCTGTCTGAGACCGTCTGTCTCAGACCGTCTGTCTCACACCGCCTGTCTCAGACAGTCTGTCTCAGGCCGTCTGCCTCAGACCGTCTGTCTCAGACCGTCTGTCTCAGACCGTCTGTCTCAGACCGTCAGTCTCAGACCGTCTGTCTCAGACCGTCTGTCTCAGAGCGTCTGTCTCAGACCGTCTGTCTCAGACCGTCTGTCTCAGAGCGTCTGTCTCAGACCGTCTGTCTCAGACCGTTTGTTGCATACCGTCTGTCTCACACCGTCTGTCTCAGACCGTCTATCTTAGACCGTCTGTCTCAGGCCGTCCGTTTCATTCCGTCGGTCTCAGACCGTCTGTCTCAGACCGTCTGTCTCAGACCGTCTGTCTCACACCGTCTGTCTCAGACCGTCTGTCTCAGACCGTCTGTCTGAGACCGTCTGTCTCAGACCGTCTGTCTGAGACCGTCTGTCTCAGACCGTCTGTCTCACACCGTCTGTCTCTGACCGTCTGTTTCATACCGTCTGTCTCACACCGTCTGTCTCAGACCGTCTGCCTCAGACCGTCTGTCTCAGACCGTCTGTCTCAGACCGTCTGTCTCAGACCGTCTGTCTCAGACCGTCTGTCTCAGCCCGTCTGTCTCAGAACGTCTATCTCGTCCCGTCGGTCTCAGACCGTCTGCCTCAGACCGTCTGTTTCATACCGTATGTCTCAGACCGTCTGCTTCAAACGGTCTGTCTCAGAACGTCTGTCACAGACTGTCTGTCTCACACCGTCTGTCTCAGACCGTCTGTCTGAGACCGTCTGTCTCAGACCGTCTGTCTCACACCGCCTGTCTCAGACAGTCTGTCTCAGGCCGTCTGCCTCAGACCGTCTGTCTCAGACCGTCTGTCTCAGACCGTCTGTCTCAGACCGTCAGTCTCAGACCGTCTGTCTCAGACCGTCTGTCTCAGAGCGTCTGTCTCAGACCGTCTGTCTCAGACCGTCTGTCTCAGAGCGTCTGTCTCAGACCGTCTGTCTCAGACCGTTTGTTGCATACCGTCTGTCTCAGACCGTCTGTCTCAGACCGTCTGTCTCTCACCAGCTGCCTCAGACCGTCTGTCTCAGACCGTCCGTCTCAGACCGTCTGTTTCATACCGTCTGTCTCACACCGTCTGTCTCAGACCGTCTATCTCGTCCCGTCGGTCTTAGACCGTCTGTCTCAGACCAGCTGTCTCAGACCGTCTGTCTCAGACCGTCTATCTCGTCCCGTCTGTCTCAGAACTTCCGTCTCAGACCGCCTGCCTCAGACCGTCTGTCTCAGAACGTCTCTCACAGACCGTCTGTCTCAGACCGTCTGTCTCAGACCGTCTGTCTCAGACCGTCCGTCTCAGACCGTCTGTCTCAGACCGTCTGTCTCAGACCGTCTATCTCGTCCCGTCTGTCTCAGACCGTCTGTCTCAGAACGTCTATCTCGTCCCGTCGGTCTCAGACAGTCTGTCTCAGAACGTCTATCTCGTCCCGTCGGTCTCAGACCGTCTGTCTCAGACCAGCTGACACAGACCGTCTGTCTCAGACCTTCTGCCTCAGACCGTCTGTTTCATACCGTCTGTCTCACACCGTCTGTCTCAGACCGTCAGTCTTAGACCGTCTGTCTCATACCGTCTGTCTCATACCGTCTGTCTCAGACCGTCTATCTCGTCCCGTCGGTCTTAGACCGTCTGTCTCAGACCAGCTGTCTCAGACCGTCTGTCTCAGACCGTCTATCTCGTCCCGTCTGTCTCAGACTGTCTGTCTGAGACCGTCAGTCTCAGACCGTCTGTCTCAGACCGTCTGTCTGAGACCGTCTGTCTCAGACCGTCTTTCTCAGACCGTCTGTCTCAGACCGTCTGTCTCACACCGTCTGTCTCAGACCGTCTGTCTCAGACCGTCTGTCTCAGACCGTCTGTCTCAGACCGTCTCTCTCAGACCGTCTGTCTCTGACCGTCTGTTTCATACCGTCTGTCTCAGACCGTCTGTCTCAGACCGTGTGTCTCGGACCGTGTGTCTCGGACCGCCTGTCTCAGACCGCCTCTCTCAGACCGTCTGTCTCAGGCCGTCTGCTTCATACCGTCTGTCTCAGACCGTCTATCTCGTCCCGTCGGTCTTAGACCGTCTGTGTCAGACCAGCTGTCTCAGACCGTCTGTCTCAGACCGTCTATCTCGTCCCGTCTGTCTCAGAACTTCCGTCTCAGACCGTCTGCCTCAGACCGTCTGTCTCAGAACGTCTCTCACAGACCGTCTGTCTCAGACCGTCTGTCTCAGACCGTCTGTCTCAGACCGTCTGTCTCAGACCGTCTGTCTGAGACCGTCTGTCTCAGACCGTCTGTCTCACACCGCCTGTCTCAGACAGTCTGTCTCAGGCCGTCTGCCTCAGACCGTCTGTCTCAGACCGTCTGTCTCAGAGCGTCTGTCTCAGACCGTCTGTCTCAGACCGTCTGTCTCAGACCGTTTGTTGCATACCGTCTGTCTCACACCGTCTGTCTCAGACCGTCTATCTTAGACCGTCTGTCTCAGGCCGTCCGTTTCATTCCGTCGGTCTCAGACCGTCTGTCTCAGACCGTCTGTCTCAGACCGTCTGTCTCACACCGTCTGTCTCAGACCGTCTGTCTCAGACCGTCTGTCTCACACCGTCTGTCTCTGACCGTCTGTTTCATACCGTCTGTCTCACACCGTCTGTCTCAGACCGTCTGCCTCAGACCGTCTGTCTCAGACCGTCTGTCTCAGACCGTCTGTCTCAGACCGTCTGTCTCAGACCGTCTGTCTCAGCCCGTCTGTCTCAGAACGTCTATCTCGTCCCGTCGGTCTCAGACCGTCTGCCTCAGACCGTCTGTTTCATACCGTATGTCTCAGACCGTCTGCTTCAAACGGTCTGTCTCAGAACGTCTGTCACAGACTGTCTGTCTCACACCGTCTGTCTCAGACCGTCTGTCTCAGACCGTCTGTCTCAGACCGTGTGTCTCGGACCGTGTGTCTCGGACCGCCTGTCTCAGACCGCCTCTCTCAGACCGTCTGTCTCAGGCCGTCTGCTTCATACCGTCTGTCTCAGACCGTCTATCTCGTCCCGTCGGTCTTAGACCGTCTGTGTCAGACCAGCTGTCTCAGACCGTCTGTCTCAGACCGTCTATCTCGTCCCGTCTGCCTCAGACCGTCTGTCTCAGAACGTCTGTCTCAGACCGTCTGTCTCAGACCGTCTGTCTCAGACCGTCTGTCTCAGACCGTCTGTCTCAGACCGTCTGTCTCAGACTGCCTGTTTCATACCGTCTGTCTCACACCGTCTGTCTCAGACCGTCTGTCTTAGACCGTCTGTCTCATACCGTCTGTCTCAGACCGTCTGTCTCAGACCGTCTGTCTCTCACCAGCTGCCTCAGACCGTCTGTCTCAGACCGTCCGTCTCAGACCGTCTGTTTCATACCGTCTGTCTCACACCGTCTGTCTCAGACCGTCTATCTCGTCCCGTCGGTCTTAGACCGTCTGTCTCAGACCAGCTGTCTCAGACCGTCTGTCTCAGACCGTCTATCTCGTCCCGTCTGTCTCAGAACTTCCGTCTCAGACCGCCTGCCTCAGACCGTCTGTCTCAGAACGTCTCTCACAGACCGTCTGTCTCAGACCGTCTGTCTCAGACCGTCTGTCTCAGACCGTCTGCCTGAGACCGTCTGTCTCATACCGTCTGTCTCACACCGTCTGTCTTAGACCGTCTGTCTCATACCGTCTGTCTCATACCGTCTGTCTCAGACCGTCTATCTCGTCCCGTCGGTCTTAGACCGTCTGTCTCAGACCAGCTGTCTCAGACCGTCTGTCTCAGACCGTCTACCTCGTCCCGTCTGTCTCAGACTGTCTGTCTGAGACCGTCAGTCTCAGACCGTCTGTCTCAGACCGTCTGTCTGAGACCGTCTGTCTCAGACCGTCTTTCTCAGACCGTCTGTCTCAGACCGTCTGTCTCACACCGTCTGTCTCAGACCGTCTGTCTCAGACCGTCTGTCTCAGACCGTCTCTCTCAGACCGTCTGTCTCTGACCGTCTGTTTCATACCGTCTGTCTCACACCGTCTGTCTCAGACCGTCTGCCTCAGACCGTCTGTCTCAGACCGTCTGTCTCAGACCGTCTGTCTCAGACCGTCTCTCTCAGACCGTCTGTCTCTGACCGTCTGTTTCATACCGTCTGTCTCACACCGTCTGTCTCAGACCGTCTGTCTCAGAACGTCTGTCTCACACCGTCTGTCTCAGACCGTCTGCCTCAGACCATCTGTCTCAGACCGTCTGTCTCAGACCGTCTGTCTCAGACCGTCTATCTCGTCCCGTCTGTCTCAGACCGTCTGTCTCAGAACGTCTATCTCGTCCCGTCGGTCTCAGACCGTCTGTCTCAGAACGTCTATCTCGTCCCATCGGTCTCAGACCGTCTGTCTCAGACCGTCTTTCTCAGACCGTCTGTCTCAGACCAGCTATCTCAGACCGTCTGTCTCAGACCGTCTGTCTCAGACCGTCCGTCTCAGACCGTCTGTCTCACACCGTCTGTCTCAGACCGTCTGTCTCTGACCGTCTGTTTCATACCGTCTGTCTCACACCGTCTGTCTCAGACCGTCTGCCTCAGACCGTCTGTCTCAGACCGTCTGTCTCAGGCCGTCTGCCTCAGACCGTCTGTCTCAGACCGTCTGTCTCAGACCGTCTGTCTCAGACCGTCTGTCTCAGAGCGTCTGTCTCAGACCGTCTGTCTCAGACCGTCTGTCTCAGAGCGTCTGTCTCAGACCGTCTGTCTCAGACCGTTTGTTGCATACCGTCTGTCTCACACCGTCTGTCTCAGACCGTCTATCTTAGACCGTCTGTCTCAGGCCGTCCGTTTCATTCCGTCGGTCTCAGACCGTCTGTCTCAGACCGTCTGTCTCAGACCGTCTGTCTCACACCGTCTGTCTCAGACCGTCTGTCTCAGACCGTCTGTCTCAGACCGTCTGTCTCAGACCGTCTGTCTCAGACCGTGTGTCTCAGACCGTCTGTCTCAGGCCGTCTGCCTCAGACCGTCTGTCTCAGACAGTCTATCTCGTCCCGTCTGTCTCAGACGGTCTGTCTCAGAACGTCTGTCACAGACCGTCTGTCTCAGACCGTCTGTCTCAGACCGTCTGCCTCAGACCAGCTATCTCAGACCGTCTGTCTCAGACCGTCTGTCTCAGACCGTCTGTCTCAGACCGTCTGTCTCAGACCGTCTGTCTCAGACCGTCTGTCTCAGACCGTCTGTCTCAGACCGTCTGTCTCAGACTGCCTGTTTCATACCGTCTGTCTCAGACCGTCTGCCTGAGACCGTCTGTCTCAGACCGTCTATCTCGTCCCGTCGGTCTCAGACCGTCTGCCTCAGACCGTCTGTCTCAGACCGTCTATCTCGTCCCGTCTGTCTCAGACGGTCTGTCTCAGAACGTCTGTCACAGACTGTCTGTCTCAGACCGTCTGTCTCAGACCGTCTGTTGCATACCGTCTGTCTCACACCGTCTGTCTCAGACCGTCTATCTTAAACCGTCTGTCTCAGGCCGTCCGTTTCATTCCGTCGGTCTCCGACCGTCTGTCTCAGACCGTCTGTCTCAGACCGTCTGTCTGAGACCGTCTGTCTCAGACCGTCTGTCTGAGACCGTCTGTCTCAGACCGTCTGTCTCACACCGTCTGTCTCAGACCGTCTGTCTCAGACCGTCTGTCTCACACCGTCTGTCTCAGACCGTCTGTCTCAGACCGTCTGTCTCAGACCGTCTGTTGCATACCGTCTGTCTCACACCGTCTGTCTCAGACCGTCTATCTTAAACCGTCTGTCTCAGGCTGTCCGTTTCATTCCGTCGGTCTCAGACCGTCTGTCTCAGACCGTCTGTCTCAGGCCGTCTGTCTCAGACCGTCTGTCTCAGACCGTGTGTCTCAGACCGTCTGTCTCAGGCCGTCTGCCTCAGACCGTCTGTCTCAGACCGTCTATCTCGTCCCGTCTGTCTCAGACGGTCTGTCTCAGACCGTCTGTCTCAGACCGTCTGTCTCAGACCGTCTGTCTCAGACCGTCTGTCTCAGACCGTCTGTCTCAGACCGTCTGTCTCAGAACGTCTATCTCGCCCGTCGGTCTCAGACCGTCTGCCTCAGACCGTCTGTCTCAGACCGTCTGTCTCAGACCGTCTGTCTCAGACCGTCTGTCTCAGACCGTCTGTCTCAGACCGTCTGTCTCAGACCGTCTGTCTCAGACCGTCTGTCTCAGACCGTCTGTCTCAGGCCGTCCGTTTCATTCCGTCGGTCTCAGACCGTCTGTCTCAGACCGTCTGTCTCAGACCGTCTGTCTGAGACCGTCTGTCTCAGACCGTCTGTCTGAGACCGTCTGTCTCAGACCGTCTGTCTCACACCGTCTGTCTCAGACCGTCTGTCTCAGACCGTCTGTCTCAGACCGTCTGTCTCAGACCGTCTGTCTCAGACCGTCTGTCTCAGACCGTCTGTCTCAGACCGTCTGTCTCAGACCGTCTGTCTCAGACCATCTGTCTCAGAACGTCTATCTCGTCCCGTCGGTCTCAGACCGTCTGCCTCAGACCGTCTGTCTCAGACCGTGTGTCTCAGACCGTCTGTCTCAGGCCGTCTGCCTCAGACCGTCTGTCTCAGACCGTCTATCTCGTCCCGTCTGTCTCAGACGGTCTATCTCAGAACGTCTGTCACAGACTGTCTGTCTCAGACCGTCTGTCTCAGACCGTCCGTTGCATACCGTCTGTCTCACACCGTCTGTCTCAGACCGTCTATCTTAAACCGTCTGTCTCAGGCCGTCCGTTTCATTCCGTCGGTCTCAGACCGTCTGTCTCAGACCGTCTGTCTCAGACCGTCTGTCTCAGACCGTCTGTCTCACACCGTCTGTCTCAGACCGTCTGTCTGAGACCGTCTGTCTCAGACCGTCTGTCTCACACCGTCTGTCTCAGACCGTCTGTCTCAGACCGTCTGTCTCAGACCGTCTGTCTCAGACCGTCTGTCTCAGACCGTCTGTCTCAGACCGTCTGTCTCAGACCGTCTGTCTCAGACCGTCTGTCTCAGACCGTCTGTCTCAGACCGTCTGTCTCAGACCGTCTGTCTCAGACCGTCTGTCTCAGACCGTCTGTTGCATACCGTCTGTCTCACACCGTCTGTCTCAGACCGTCTATCTTAAACCGTCTGTCTCAGGCCGTCCGTTTCATTCCGTCGGTCTCAGACCGTCTGTCTCAGACCGTCTGTCTCAGGCCGTCTGTCTCAGACCGTCTGTCTCAGACCGTGTGTCTCAGACCGTCTGTCTCAGGCCGTCTGCCTCAGACCGTCTGTCTCAGACCGTCTATCTCGTCCCGTCTGTCTCAGAACTTCCGTCTCAGACCGTCTGCCTCAGACCGTCTGTCTCAGAACGTCTCTCACAGACCGTCTGTGTCAGACCGTCTGTCTCAGACCGTCTGTCTCAGACCGTCTGTCTCAGACCGTCTGTCTGAGACCGTCTGTCTCAGACCGTCTGTCTCACACCGCCTGTCTCAGACAGTCTGTCTCAGGCCGTCTGCCTCAGACCGTCTGTCTCAGACCGTCTGTCTCAGACCGTCTGTCTCAGACCGTCAGTCTCAGACCGTCTGTCTCAGACCGTCTGTCTCAGAGCGTCTGTCTCAGACCGTCTGTCTCAGACCGTCTGTCTCAGACCGTCTGTCCCAGAGCGTCTGTCTCAGACCGTCTGTCTCAGACCGTTTGTTGCATACCGTCTGTCTCACACCGTCTGTCTCAGACCGTCTATCTTAGACCGCCTGTCTCAGGCCGTCCGTTTCATTCCGTCGGTCTCAGACCGTCTGTCTCAGACCGTCTGTCTCAGACCGTCTGTCTCACACCGTCTGTCTCAGACCGTCTGTCTCAGACCGTCTGTCTCAGACCGTCTGTCTCGGACCGTCTGTCTCAGACCGTGTGTCTCAGACCGTCTGTCTCAGGCCGTCTGCCTCAGACCGTCTGTCTCAGACAGTCTATCTCGTCCCGTCTGTCTCAGACGGTCTGTCTCAGAACGTCTGTCACAGACCGTCTGTCTCAGACCGTCTGTCCCAGACCGTCTGTCTCAGACCAGCTATCTCAGACCGTCTGTCTCAGACCGTCTGTCTCAGACCGTCTGTCTCAGACCGTCTGTCTCAGACCGTCTGTCTCAGACCGTCTGTCTCAGACCGTCTGTCTCAGACTGCCTGTTTCATACCGTCTGTCTCACACCGTCTGTCTCAGACCGTCTGTCTTAGACCGTCTGTCTCATACCGTCTGTCTCAGACCGTCTGTCTCAGACCGTCTGTCTCTCACCAGCTGCCTCAGACCGTCTGTCTCAGACCGTCCGTCTCAGACCGTCTGTTTCATACCGTCTGTCTCACACCGTCTGTCTCAGACCGTCTATCTCGTCCCGTCGGTCTTAGACCGTCTGTCTCAGACCAGCTGTCTCAGGCCGTCTGTCTCAGACCGTCTATCTCGTCCCGTCTGTCTCAGAACTTCCGTCTCAGACCGCCTGCCTCAGACCGTCTGTCTCAGAACGTCTCTCACAGACCGTCTGTCTCAGACCGTCTGTCTCAGACCGTCTGTCTCAGACCGTCTGCCTGAGACCGTCTGTCTCAGACCGTCTGTCTCACACCGCCTGTCTCAGACCGTCTGTCTCAGACCGTCCGTCTCAGACCGTCTGTCTCAGACCGTCTGTCTCAGACCGTCTATCTCGTCCCGTCTGTCTCAGACCGTCTGTCTCAGAACGTCTATCTCGTCCCGTCGGTCTCAGACCGTCTGTCTCAGAACGTCTATCTCGTCCCGTCGGTCTCAGACCGTCTGTCTCAGACCAGCTGACACAGACCGTCTGTCTCAGACCTTCTGCCTCAGACCGTCTGTTTCATACCGTCTGTCTCACACCGTCTGTCTCAGACCGTCAGTCTTAGACCGTCTGTCTCATACCGTCTGTCTCATACCGTCTGTCTCAGACCGTCTATCTCGTCCCGTCGGTCTTAGACCGTCTGTCTCAGACCAGCTGTCTCAGACCGTCTGTCTCAGACCGTCTATCTCGTCCCGTCTGTCTCAGACTGTCTGTCTCAGACCGTCAGTCTCAGACCGTCTGTCTCAGACCGTCTGTCTGAGACCGTCTGTCTCAGACCGTCTTTCTCAGACCGTCTGTCTCAGACCGTCTGTCTCACACCGTCTGTCTCAGACCGTCTGTCTCAGACCGTCTGTCTCAGACCGTCTGTCTCAGACCGTCTCTCTCAGACCGTCTGTCTCTGACCGTCTTTTTCATACCGTCTGTCTCACACCGTCTGTCTCAGACCGTCTGCCTCAGACCGTCTGTCTCAGACCGTCTGTCTCAGGCCGTCTGCCTCAGACCGTCTGTCTCAGACCGTCTGTCTCAGACCGTCTGTCTCAGACCGTCTGTCTCAGACCGTCAGTCTCAGACCGTCTGTCTCAGACCGTCTATCTCGTCCCGTCTGTCTCAGACCGTCTGTCTCAGAACGTCTGTCTCAGACCGTCTGTCTCAGACCGTCTGTCTCAGACCGTCTATCTCGTCCCGTCTGTCTCAGACCGTCTGTCTCAGACCGTCTTTCTCAGACCGTCTGTCTCAGACCAGCTATCTCAGACCGTCTGTCTCAGACCGTCTGTCTCAGACCGTCCGTCTCAGACCGTCTGTCTCACACCGTCTGTCTCAGACCGTCTGTCTCTGACCGTCTGTTTCATACCGTCTGTCTCACACCGTCTGTCTCAGACCGTCTGCCTCAGACCGTCTGTCTCAGACCGTCTGTCTCAGGCCGTCTGCCTCAGACCGTCTGTCTCAGACCGTCTGTCTCAGACCGTCTGTCTCAGACCGTCAGTCTCAGACCGTCTGTCTCAGACCGTCTGTCTCAGAGCGTCTGTCTCAGACCGTCTGTCTCAGACCGTCTGTCTGAGACCGTCTGTCTCAGACCGTCTGTCTGAGACCGTCTGTCTGAGACCGTCTGTCTCAGACCGTCTGTCTCACACCGCCTGTCTCAGACAGTCTGTCTCAGGCCGTCTGCCTCAGACCGTCTGTCTCAGACCGTCTGTCTCAGACCGTCTGTCTCAGACCGTCTGTCTCAGAGCGTCTGTCTCAGACCGTCTGTCTCAGACCGCTTGTTGCATACCGTCTGTCTCACACCGTCTGTCTCAGACCGCCTATCTTAGGCCGTCTGTCTCAGGCCGTCCGTTTCATTCCGTCGGTCTCAGACCGTCTGTCTCAGACCGTCTGTCTCAGACCGTCTGTCTCAGACCGTCTGTCTCACACCGTCTGTCTCAGACCGTCTGTCTCAGACCGTCTGTCTCAGACCGTCTGTCTCAGACCGTCTGTCTCAGACCGTGTGTCTCAGACCGTCTGTCTCAGGCCGTCTGCCTCAGACCGTCTGTCTCAGACAGTCTATCTCGTCCCGTCTGTCTCAGACGGTCTGTCTCAGAACGTCTGTCACAGACCGTCTGCCTCAGACCGTCTGTCTCAGACCGTCTGTCTCAGACCGTCTGTCTCAGACCGTCAGTCTCAGACCGTCTGTCTCAGACCGTCTGTCTCAGAGCGTCTGTCTCAGACCGTCTGTCTCAGACCGTCTGTCTCAGACCGTCTGTCTCAGACCGTCTGTCTCAGACCGTCTGTCTCAGACCGTCTGTCTCACACCGTCTGTCTCAGACCGTCTGTCTCAGACCGTCTGTCTCACACCGTCTGTCTCAGACCGTCTGTCTCAGACCGTCTGTCTCAGACCGTCTGTCTCAGACCGTCTGTCTCAGACCGTGTGTCTCAGACCGTCTGTCTCAGGCCGTCTGCCTCAGACCGTCTGTCTCAGACAGTCTATCTCGTCCCGTCTGTCTCAGACGGTCTGTCTCAGAACGTCTGTCACAGACCGTCTGTCTCAGACCGTCTGTCTCAGACCGTCTGTCTCAGACCGTCTGTCTCACACCGCCTGTCTCAGACCGTCTGTCTCAGACCGTCCGTCTCAGACCGTCTGTCTCAGACCATCTGTCTCAGACCGTCTATCTCGTCCCGTCTGTCTCAGACCGTCTGTCTCAGAACGTCTATCTCGTCCCGTCGGTCTCAGACAGTCTGTCTCAGAACGTCTATCTCGTCCCGTCGGTCTCAGACCGTCTGTCTCAGACCAGCTGACACAGACCGTCTGTCTCAGACCTTCTGCCTCAGACCGTCTGTTTCATACCGTCTGTCTCAGACCGTCTGTCTCAGGCCGTCTGCCTCAGACCGTCTGTCTCAGACCGTCTGTCTCAGACCGTCTGTCTCAGACCGTCAGTCTCAGACCGTCTGTCTCAGACCGTCTGTCTCAGAGCGTCTGTCTCAGACCGTCTGTCTCAGACCGTCTGTCTCAGACCGTCTGTCTCAGACCGTCTGTCTCAGACCGTCTGTCTCAGACCGTCTGTCTCACACCGTCTGTCTCAGACCGTCTGTCTCAGACCGTCTGTCTCACACCGTCTGTCTCAGACCGTCTGTCTCAGACCGTCTGTCTCAGACCGTCTGTCTCAGACCGTCTGTCTCAGACCGTGTGTCTCAGACCGTCTGTCTCAGGCCGTCTGCCTCAGACCGTCTGTCTCAGACAGTCTATCTCGTCCCGTCTGTCTCAGACGGTCTGTCTCAGAACGTCTGTCACAGACCGTCTGTCTCAGACCGTCTGTCTCAGACCGTCTGTCTCAGACCGTCTGTCTCACACCGCCTGTCTCAGACCGTCTGTCTCAGACCGTCCGTCTCAGACCGTCTGTCTCAGACCATCTGTCTCAGACCGTCTATCTCGTCCCGTCTGTCTCAGACCGTCTGTCTCAGAACGTCTATCTCGTCCCGTCGGTCTCAGACAGTCTGTCTCAGAACGTCTATCTCGTCCCGTCGGTCTCAGACCGTCTGTCTCAGACCAGCTGACACAGACCGTCTGTCTCAGACCTTCTGCCTCAGACCGTCTGTTTCATACCGTCTGTCTCACACCGTCTGTCTCAGACCGTCAGTCTTAGACCGTCTGTCTCATACCGTCTGTCTCATACCGTCTGTCTCAGACCGTCTATCTCGTCCCGTCGGTCTTAGACCGTCTGTCTCAGACCAGCTGTCTCAGACCGTCTGTCTCAGACCGTCTATCTCGTCCCGTCTGTCTCAGACTGTCTGTCTCAGACCGTCAGTCTCAGACCGTCTGTCTCAGACCGTCTGTCTGAGACCGTCTGTCTCAGACCGTCTTTCTCAGACCGTCTGTCTCACACCGTCTGTCTCAGACCGTCTGTCTCAGACCGTCTGTCTCAGACCGTCTGTCTCAGACCGTCTCTCTCAGACCGTCTGTCTCTGACCGTCTGTTTCATACCGTCTGCCTCAGACCGTCTGTCTCAGACCGTCTGTCTCAGGCCGTCTGCCTCAGACCGTCTGTCTCAGACCGTCTGTCTCAGACCGTCTGTCTCAGACCGTCTGTCTCAGACCGTCAGTCTCAGACCGTCTGTCTCAGACCGTCTATCTCGTCCCGTCTGTCTCAGACCGTCTGTCTCAGAACGTCTGTCTCACACCGTCTGTCTCAGACCGTCTGTCTCACACCGTCTGTCTCAGACCGTCTGTCTCAGACCGTCTGTCTCAGACCGTCTGTCTCAGACCGTCTCTCTCAGACCGTCTGTCTCTGACCGTCTGTTTCATACCGTCTGTCTCACACCGTCTGTCTCAGACCGTCTGCCTCAGACCGTCTGTCTCAGACCGTCTGTCTCAGGCCGTCTGCCTCAGACCGTCTGTCTCAGACCGTCTGTCTCAGACCGTCTGTCTCAGACCGTCTGTCTCAGACCGTCTGTCTCAGACCGTCTGTCTCAGACCGTCTGTCTCAGACCGTCTATCTCGTCCCGTCTGTCTCAGACCGTCTGTCTCAGAACGTCTGTCTCAGACCGTCTGTCTCAGACCGTCTGTCTCAGACCGTCAGTCTCAGACCGTCTGTCTCAGACCGTCTGTCTCAGAGCGTCTGTCTCAGACCGTCTGTCTCAGACCGTCTGTCAGAGACCGTCTGTCTCAGACCGTCTGTCTGAGACCGTCTGTCTCAGACCGTCTGTCTCACACCGTCTGTCTCAGACCGTCTGTCTCAGACCGTCTGTCTCAGACCGTCTGTCTCAGACCGTCTGTCTCAGACCGTCTGTCTCAGACCGTCTGTCTCAGACCGTCTGTCTCAGAACGTCTATCTCGTCCCATCGGTCTCAGACCGTCTTTCTCAGACCGTCTGTCTCAGACCAGCTATCTCAGACCGTCTGTCTCAGACCGTCTGTCTCAGACCGTCCGTCTCAGACCGTCTGTCTCAGACCGTCTGTCTCAGACCGTCCGTCTCAGACCGTCTGTCTCACACCGTCTGTCTCAGACCGTCTGTCTCTGACCGTCTGTCTCAGACCGTCTGTCTCAGACCGTCTGTCTCAGACCGTCTGTCTCAGACCGTCTGTCTCAGACCGTCTGTCTCAGACCGTCTGTCTCAGACCGTCTGTCTCAGACCGTCTGTCTCAGACCGTCTGTCTCAGACCGTCTGTCTCAGACCGTCTGTTGCATACCGTCTGTCTCACACCGTCTGTCTCAGACCGTCTATCTTAAACCGTCTGTCTCAGGCCGTCCGTTTCATTCCGTCGGTCTCAGACCGTCTGTCTCAGACCGTCTGTCTCAGGCCGTCTGTCTCAGGCCGTCTGTCTCAGACCGTGTGTCTCAGACCGTCTGTCTCAGGCCGTCTGCCTCAGACCGTCTGTCTCAGACCGTCTATCTCGTCCCGTCTGTCTCAGACGGTCTGTCTCAGAACGTCTGTCACAGACTGTCTGTCTCAGACCGTCTGTCTCAGACCGTCCGTTGCATACCGTCTGTCTCACACCGTCTGTCTCAGAACGTCTATCTTAAACCGTCTGTCTCAGGCCGTCCGTTTCATTCCGTCGGTCTCAGACCGTCTGTCTCAGACCGTCTGTCTCAGACCGTCTGTCTGAGACCGTCTGTCTCAGACCGTCTGTCTGAGACCGTCTGTCTCAGACCGTCTGTCTCACACCGTCTGTCTCAGACCGTCTGTCTCAGACCGTCTGTCTCAGACCGTCTGTCTCAGACCGTCTGTCTCAGACCGTCTGTCTCAGACCGTCTGTCTCAGACCGTCTGTCTCAGACCGTCTGTCTCAGACCGTCTGTCTCAGACCGTCTGTCTCAGACCATCTGTCTCAGAACGTCTATCTCGTCCCGTCGGTCTCAGACCGTCTGCCTCAGACCGTCTGTCTCAGACCGTCTGTCTCAGACCGTCTGTCTGAGACCGTCTGTCTGAGACCGTCTGTCTCAGACCGTCTGTCTCACACCGTCTGTCTCAGACTGTCTGTCTCAGACCGTCTGTCTCAGACCGTCTGTCTCAGACCGTCTGTCTCAGACCGTCTGTCTCAGACCGTCTGTCTCAGACCGTCTGTCTCAGACCGTCTGTCTCAGACCGTCTGTCTCAGACCGTCTGTCTCAGACCGTCTGTCTCAGACCGTCTGTTGCATACCGTCTGTCTCACACCGTCTGTCTCAGACCGTCTATCTTAAACCGTCTGTCACAGGCCGTCCGTTTCATTCCGTCGGTCTCAGACCGTCTGTCTCAGGCCGTCTGTCTCAGACCGTCTGTCTCAGACCGTGTGTCTCAGACCGTCTGTCTCAGACCGTCTGTCTCAGACCGTCTGTCTCAGACCGTCTGTTGCATACCGTCTGTCTCACACCGTCTGTCTCAGACCGTCTATCTTAAACCGTCTGTCACAGGCCGTCCGTTTCATTCCGTCGGTCTCAGACCGTCTGTCTCAGACCGTCTGTCTCAGGCCGTCTGTCTCAGACCGTCTGTCTCAGACCGTGTGTCTCAGACCGTCTGTCTCAGGCCGTCTGCCTCAGACCGTCTGTCTCAGACCGTCTATCTCGTCCCGTCTGTCTCAGACGGTCTGTCTCAGAACGTCTGTCACAGACTGTCTGTCTCAGACCGTCTGTCTCAGACCGTCCGTTGCATACCGTCTGTCTCACACCGTCTGTCTCAGACCGTCTATCTTAAACCGTCTGTCTCAGGCCGTCCGTTTCATTCCGTCGGTCTCAGACCGTCTGTCTCAGACCGTCTGTCTCAGACCGTCTGTCTCAGACCGTCTGTCTGAGACCGTCTGTCTCAGACCGTCTGTCTGAGACCGTCTGTCTCAGACCGTCTGTCTCACACCGTCTGTCTCAGACCGTCTGTCTGAGACCGTCTGTCTCAGACCGTCTGTCTGAGACCGTCTGTCTCAGACCGTCTGTCTCACACCGTCTGTCTCAGACTGTCTGTCTCAGACCGTCTGTCTCAGACCGTCTGTCTCAGACCGTCTGTCTCAGACCGTCTGTCTCAGACCGTCTGTCTCAGACCGTCTGTCTCAGACCGTCTGTCTCAGACCGTCTGTCTCAGACCGTCTGTCTCAGACCGTCTGTCTCAGACCGTCTGTTGCATACCGTCTGTCTCACACCGTCTGTCTCAGACCGTCTATCTTAAACCGTCTGTCACAGGCCGTCCGTTTCATTCCGTCGGTCTCAGACCGTCTGTCTCAGGCCGTCTGTCTCAGACCGTCTGTCTCAGACCGTGTGTCTCAGACCGTCTGTCTCAGACCGTCTGTCTCAGACCGTCTGTCTCAGACCGTCTGTTGCATACCGTCTGTCTCACACCGTCTGTCTCAGACCGTCTATCTTAAACCGTCTGTCACAGGCCGTCCGTTTCATTCCGTCGGTCTCAGACCGTCTGTCTCAGACCGTCTGTCTCAGGCCGTCTGTCTCAGACCGTCTGTCTCAGACCGTGTGTCTCAGACCGTCTGTCTCAGGCCGTCTGCCTCAGACCGTCTGTCTCAGACCGTCTATCTCGTCCCGTCTGTCTCAGACGGTCTGTCTCAGAACGTCTGTCACAGACTGTCTGTCTCAGACCGTCTGTCTCAGACCGTCCGTTGCATACCGTCTGTCTCACACCGTCTGTCTCAGACCGTCTATCTTAAACCGTCTGTCTCAGGCCGTCCGTTTCATTCCGTCGGTCTCAGACCGTCTGTCTCAGACCGTCTGTCTCAGACCGTCTGTCTCAGACCGTCTGTCTGAGACCGTCTGTCTGAGACCGTCTGTCTCAGACCGTCTGTCTCACACCGTCTGTCTCAGACCGTCTGTCTCAGACCGTCTGTCTCAGACCGTCTGTCTCAGACCGTCTGTCTCAGACCGTCTGTCTCAGACCGTCTGTCTCAGACCGTCTGTCTCAGACCGTCTGTCTCAGACCGTCTGTCTCAGACCATCTGTCTCAGAACGTCTATCTCGTCCCGTCGGTCTCAGACCGTCTGCCTCAGACCGTCTGTCTCAGACCGTGTGTCTCAGACCGTCTGTCTCAGGCCGTCTGCCTCAGACCGTCTGTCTCAGACCGTCTATCTCGTCCCGTCTGTCTCAGAACGTCTGTCACAGACTGTCTGTCTCAGACCGTCTGTCTCAGACCGTCCGTTGCATACCGTCTGTCTCACACCGTCTGTCTCAGACCGTCTATCTTAAACCGTCTGTCTCAGGCCGTCCGTTTCATTCCGTCGGTCTCAGACCGTCTGTCTCAGACCGTCTGTCTCAGACCGTCTGTCTCAGACCGTCTGTCTCAGACCGTCTGTCTGAGACCGTCTGTCTCAGACCGTCTGTCTCAGAACGTCTGTCACAGACTGTCTGTCTCAGACCGTCTGTCTCAGACCGTCCGTTGCATACCGTCTGTCTCACACCGTCTGTCTCAGACCGTCTATCTTAAACCGTCTGTCTCAGGCCGTCCGTTTCATTCCGTCGGTCTCAGACCGTCTGTCTCAGACCGTCTGTCTCAGACCGTCTGTCTCAGACCGTCTGTCTCAGACCGTCTGTCTGAGACCGTCTGTCTCAGACCGTCTGTCTGAGACCGTCTGTCTCAGACCGTCTGTCTCACACCGTCTGTCTCAGACCGTCTGTCTGAGACCGTCTGTCTCAGACCGTCTGTCTCAGACCGTCTGTCTCAGACCGTCTGTCTCAGACCGTCTGTCTCAGACCGTCTGTCTCAGACCGTCTGTCTCAGACCGTCTGTCTCAGACCGTCTGTCTCAGACCGTCTGTCTCAGACCGTCTGTCTCAGACCGTCTGTTGCATACCGTCTGTCTCACACCGTCTGTCTCAGACCGTCTATCTTAAACCGTCTGTCTCAGGCCGTCCGTTTCATTCCGTCGGTCTCAGACCGTCTGTCTCAGACCGTCTGTCTCAGGCCGTCGGTCTCAGACCGTCTGTCTCAGACCGTGTGTCTCAGACCGTCTGTCTCAGGCCGTCTGCCTCAGACCGTCTGTCTCAGACCGTCTATCTCGTCCCGTCTGTCTCAGACGGTCTGTCTCAGAACGCCTGTCACAGACTGTCTGTCTCAGACCGTCTGTCTCAGACCGTCCGTTGCATACCGTCTGTCTCACACCGTCTGTCTCAGACCGTCTATCTTAAACCGTCTGTCTCAGGCCGTCCGTTTCATTCCGTCGGTCTCAGACCGTCTGTCTCAGACCGTCTGTCTCAGACCGTCTGTCTCAGACCGTCTGTCTGAGACCGTCTGTCTCAGACCGTCTGTCTCACACCGTCTGTCTCAGACCGTCTGTCTCAGACCGTCTGTCTCAGACCGTCTGTCTCAGACCGTCTGTCTCAGACCGTCTGTCTCAGACCGTCTGTCTCAGACCGTCTGTCTCAGACCGTCTGTCTCAGACCGTCTGTCTCAGACCGTCTGTCTCAGACCGTCTGTCTCAGACCATCTGTCTCAGAACGTCTATCTCGTCCCGTCGGTCTCAGACCGTCTGCCTCAGACCGTCTGTCTCAGACCGTCTGTCTCAGACCGTCTGTCTCAGACCGTCTGTCTCAGACCGTCTGTCTCAGACCGTCTGTCTCAGACCGTCTGTCTCAGACCGTCTGTCTCAGACCGTCTGTCTCAGACCGTCTGTCTCAGACCGTCTGTCTCAGACCGTCTGTCTCAGACCGTCTGTCTCAGACCGTCTGTCTCAGACCGTCTGTCTCAGACCGTCTGTCTCAGACCGTCTGTCTCAGACCGTCTATCTCGTCCCGTCTGTCTCAGACCGTCTGTCTCAGAACGTCTGTCTCACACCGTCTGTCTCAGACCGTCTGCCTCAGACCATCTGTCTCAGACCGTCTGTCTCAGACCGTCTATCTCGTCCCGTCTGTCTCAGACCGTCTGTCTCAGAACGTCTATCTCGTCCCGTCGGTCTCAGACCGTCTGTCTCAGAACGTCTATCTCGTCCCGTCGGTTTCAGACCGTCTGCCTCAGACCGTCTGTCTCAGACCGTCTGTCTCAGACCGTCTGTCTCAGACCGTCAGTCTCAGACCGTCTGTCTCAGACCGTCTGTCTCAGAGCGTCTGTCTCAGACCGTCTGTCTCAGACCAGCTGTCTCAGACCGTCTGTCTCAGACCGTCTGTTGCATACCGTCTGTCTCACACCGTCTGTCTCAGACCGTCTATCTTAGACCGTCTGTCTCAGGCCGTCCGTTTCATTCCGTCGGTCTCAGACCGTCTGTCTCAGACCGTCTGTCTCAGGCCGTCTGTCTCAGACCGTCTGTCTCAGACCGTGTGTCTCAGACCGTCTGTCTCAGGCCGTCTGCATCAGACCGTCTGTCTCAGACCGTCTATCTCGTCCCGTCTGTCTCAGACGGTCTGTCTCAGAATGTCTGTCACAGACTGTCTGTCTCAGACCGTCTGTCTCAGACCGTCTGTCTGAGACCGTCTGTCTCACACCGTCTGTCTCAGACCGTCTGTCTCAGACCGTCTGTCTCAGACCGTCTGTCTCAGACCGTCTGTCTCAGACCGTCTGTCTCAGACCGTCTGTCTCAGACCGTCTGTCTCAGACCGTCTGTCTCAGAACGTCTATCTCGTCCCGTCGGTCTCAGACCGTCTGCCTCGGACCGTCTGTTCCATACCGTATGTCTCAGACCGTCTGTCTCAGACCAGCTGTCTCAGACCGTCTGTCTCGGACCGTCTGTCTCATACCGTCTGTCTCAGACCGTCTATCTCGTCCCGTCGGTCTTAGACCGTCTGTCTCGGACCGTCTGTCTCGGACCGTCTGTCTCGGACCGTCTGTCTCAGAACTTCCGTCTCAGACCGTCTGCTTCAGACGGTCTGTCTCAGAACGTCTGTCACAGACTGTCTGTCTCAGACCGTCTGTCTCAGACCGTCTGTCTCAGACCGTCTGTCTGAGACCGTCTGTCTCACACCGGCTGTCTCACACCGTCGGTCTCAGACCGTCTGTCTCAGAACGTCTATCTCGTCCCGTCGGTCTCAGACCGTCTGCCTCAGACCGTCTGTCTCAGACCGTCTGTCTCAGACCGTCTGTCTCAGACCGTCTGTCTCAGACCGTCTGTCTCAGACCGTCTGTCTCAGACCGTCTGTCTCAGACCGTCTGTCTCAGACCGTCTGTCTCACACCGTCTGTCTCAGAACGTCTGTCTCACACCGTCTGTCTCAGACCGTCTGTCTCAGACCGTCCGTTGCATACCGTCTGTCTCACACCGTCTGTCTCAGACCGTCTATCTTAAACCGTCTGTCTCAGGCCGTCCGTTTCATTCCGTCGGTCTCAGACCGTCTGTCTCAGACCGTCTGTCTCAGACCGTCTGTCTCAGACCGTCTGTCTGAGACCGTCTGTCTCAGACCGTCTGTCTGAGACCGTCTGTCTCAGACCGTCTGTCTCACACCGTCTGTCTCAGACCGTCTGTCTCAGACCGTCTGTCTCAGACCGTCTGTCTCAGACCGTCTGTCTCAGACCGTCTGTCTCAGACCGTCTGTCTCAGACCGTCTGTCTCAGACCGTCTGTCTCAGACCGTCTGTCTCAGACCGTCTGTCTCAGACCGTCTGTCTCAGACCGTCTGTCTCAGACCGTCTGTCTCAGACCGTCTGTTGCATACCGTCTGTTGCATACCGTCTGTCTCACACCGTCTGTCTCAGACCGTCTATCTTAAACCGTCTGTCTCAGGCCGTCCGTTTCATTCCGTCGGTCTCAGACCGTCTGTCTCAGACCGTCTGTCTCAGGCCGTCTGTCTCAGACCGTCTGTCTCAGACCGTGTGTCTCAGACCGTCTGTCTCAGGCCGTCTGCCTCAGACCGTCTGTCTCAGACCGTCTATCTCGTCCCGTCTGTCTCAGACGGTCTGTCTCAGAACGTCTGTCACAGACTGTCTGTCTCAGACCGTCTGTCTCAGACCGTCCGTTGCATACCGTCTGTCTCACACCGTCTGTCTCAGACCGTCTATCTTAAACCGTCTGTCTCAGGCCGTCCGTTTCATTCCGTCGGTCTCAGACCGTCTGTCTCAGACCGTCTGTCTCAGACCGTCTGTCTGAGACCGTCTGTCTCAGACCGTCTGTCTCAGACCGTCTGTCTCAGACCGTCTGTCACAGACTGTCTGTCTCAGACCGTCTGTCTCAGACCGTACGTTGCATACCGTCTGTCTCACACCGTCTGTCTCAGACCGTCTATCTTAAACCGTCTGTCTCAGGCCGTCCGTTTCATTCCGTCGGTCTCAGACCGTCTGTCTCAGACCGTCTGTCTCAGACCGTCTGTCTGAGACCGTCTGTCTCAGACCGTCTGTCTCACACCGTCTGTCTCAGACCGTCTGTCTCAGACCGTCTGTCTCAGACCGTCTGTCTCAGACCGTCTGTCTCAGACCGTCTGTCTCAGACCGTCTGTCTCAGACCGTCTGTCTCAGACCGTCTGTCTCAGACCGTCTGTCTCAGACCGTCTGTCTCAGACCGTCTGTCTCAGACCGTCTGTCTCAGACCATCTGTCTCAGAACGTCTATCTCGTCCCGTCGGTCTCAGACCGTCTGCCTCAGACCGTCTGTCTCAGACCGTCTGTCTCAGACCGTCTGTCTCAGACCGTCTGTCTCAGACCGTCTGTCTCAGACCGTCTGTCTCAGACCGTCTGTCTCAGACCGTCTGTCTCAGACCGTCTGTCTCAGACCGTCTGTCTCAGACCGTCTGTCTCAGACCGTCTGTCTCAGACCGTCTGTCTCAGACCGTCTGTCTCAGACCGTCTGTTGCATACCGTCTGTCTCACACCGTCTGTCTCAGACCGTCTATCTTAAACCGTCTGTCTCAGGCCGTCCGTTTCATTCCGTCGGTCTCAGACCGTCTGTCTCAGACCGTCTGTCTCAGGCCGTCGGTCTCAGACCGTCTGTCTCAGACCGTGTGTCTCAGACCGTCTGTCTCAGGCCGTCTGCCTCAGACCGTCTGTCTCAGACCGTCTATCTCGTCCCGTCTGTCTCAGACGGTCTGTCTCAGAACGCCTGTCACAGACTGTCTGTCTCAGACCGTCTGTCTCAGACCGTCCGTTGCATACCGTCTGTCTCACACCGTCTGTCTCAGACCGTCTATCTTAAACCGTCTGTCTCAGGCCGTCCGTTTCATTCCGTCGGTCTCAGACCGTCTGTCTCAGACCGTCTGTCTCAGACCGTCTGTCTGAGACCGTCTGTCTCAGACCGTCTGTCTCACACCGTCTGTCTCAGACCGTCTGTCTCAGACCGTCTGTCTCAGACCGTCTGTCTCAGACCGTCTGTCTCAGACCGTCTGTCTCAGACCGTCTGTCTCAGACCGTCTGTCTCAGACCGTCTGTCTCAGACCGTCTGCCTCAGACCGTCTGTCTCAGACCGTCTGTCTCAGACCGTCTGTCTCAGACCGTCTGTCTCAGACCGTCTGTCTCAGACCGTCTGTCTCAGACCGTCTGTCTCAGACCGTCTGTCTCAGACCGTCTGTCTCAGACCGTCTGTCTCAGACCGTCTGTCTCAGACCGTCTGTCTCAGACCGTCTGTCTCAGACCGTCTGTCTCAGACCGTCTGTCTCAGACCGTCTGTCTCAGACCGTCTGTCTCAGACCGTCTGTCTCAGACCGTCTATCTCGTCCCGTCTGTCTCAGACCGTCTGTCTCAGAACGTCTGTCTCACACCGTCTGTCTCAGACCGTCTGCCTCAGACCATCTGTCTCAGACCGTCTGTCTCAGACCGTCTATCTCGTCCCGTCTGTCTCAGACCGTCTGTCTCAGAACGTCTATCTCGTCCCGTCGGTCTCAGACCGTCTGTCTCAGAACGTCTATCTCGTCCCGTCGGTTTCAGACCGTCTGCCTCAGACCGTCTGTCTCAGACCGTCTGTCTCAGACCGTCTGTCTCAGACCGTCAGTCTCAGACCGTCTGTCTCAGACCGTCTGTCTCAGAGCGTCTGTCTCAGACCGTCTGTCTCAGACCAGCTGTCTCAGACCGTCTGTCTCAGACCGTCTGTTGCATACCGTCTGTCTCACACCGTCTGTCTCAGACCGTCTATCTTAGACCGTCTGTCTCAGGCCGTCCGTTTCATTCCGTCGGTCTCAGACCGTCTGTCTCAGACCGTCTGTCTCAGGCCGTCTGTCTCAGACCGTCTGTCTCAGACCGTGTGTCTCAGACCGTCTGTCTCAGGCCGTCTGCATCAGACCGTCTGTCTCAGACCGTCTATCTCGTCCCGTCTGTCTCAGACGGTCTGTCTCAGAATGTCTGTCACAGACTGTCTGTCTCAGACCGTCTGTCTCAGACCGTCTGTCTGAGACCGTCTGTCTCACACCGTCTGTCTCAGACCGTCTGTCTCAGACCGTCTGTCTCAGACCGTCTGTCTCAGACCGTCTGTCTCAGACCGTCTGTCTCAGACCGTCTGTCTCAGACCGTCTGTCTCAGACCGTCTGTCTCAGAACGTCTATCTCGTCCCGTCGGTCTCAGACCGTCTGCCTCGGACCGTCTGTTTCATACCGTATGTCTCAGACCGTCTGTCTCAGACCAGCTGTCTCAGACCGTCTGTCTCGGACCGTCTGTCTCATACCGTCTGTCTCAGACCGTCTATCTCGTCCCGTCGGTCTTAGACCGTCTGTCTCGGACCGTCTGTCTCGGACCGTCTGTCTCGGACCGTCTGTCTCAGAACTTCCGTCTCAGACCGTCTGCTTCAGACGGTCTGTCTCAGAACGTCTGTCACAGACTGTCTGTCTCAGACCGTCTGTCTCAGACCGTCTGTCTCAGACCGTCTGTCTGAGACCGTCTGTCTCACACCGGCTGTCTCACACCGTCGGTCTCAGACCGTCTGTCTCAGAACGTCTATCTCGTCCCGTCGGTCTCAGACCGTCTGCCTCAGACCGTCTGTCTCAGACCGTCTGTCTCAGACCGTCTGTCTCAGACCGTCTGTCTCAGACCGTCTGTCTCAGACCGTCTGTCTCAGACCGTCTGTCCCAGACCGTCTGTCTCAGACCGTCTGTCTGAGACCGTCTGTCTCAGACCGTCTGTCTGAGACCGTCTGTCTCAGACCGTCTGTCTCACACCGTCTGTCTCAGAACGTCTGTCTCACACCGTCTGTCTCAGACCGTCTGTCTCAGACCGTCCGTTGCATACCGTCTGTCTCACACCGTCTGTCTCAGACCGTCTATCTTAAACCGTCTGTCTCAGGCCGTCCGTTTCATTCCGTCGGTCTCAGACCGTCTGTCTCAGACCGTCTGTCTCAGACCGTCTGTCTCAGACCGTCTGTCTGAGACCGTCTGTCTCAGACCGTCTGTCTGAGACCGTCTGTCTCAGACCGTCTGTCTCACACCGTCTGTCTCAGACCGTCTGTCTCAGACCGTCTGTCTCAGACCGTCTGTCTCAGACCGTCTGTCTCAGACCGTCTGTCTCAGACCGTCTGTCTCAGACCGTCTGTCTCAGACCGTCTGTCTCAGACCGTCTGTCTCAGACCGTCTGTCTCAGACCGTCTGTCTCAGACCGTCTGTCTCAGACCGTCTGTTGCATACCGTCTGTTGCATACCGTCTGTCTCACACCGTCTGTCTCAGACCGTCTATCTTAAACCGTCTGTCTCAGGCCGTCCGTTTCATTCCGTCGGTCTCAGACCGTCTGTCTCAGACCGTCTGTCTCAGGCCGTCTGTCTCAGACCGTCTGTCTCAGACCGTGTGTCTCAGACCGTCTGTCTCAGGCCGTCTGCCTCAGACCGTCTGTCTCAGACCGTCTATCTCGTCCCGTCTGTCTCAGACGGTCTGTCTCAGAACGTCTGTCACAGACTGTCTGTCTCAGACCGTCTGTCTCAGACCGTCCGTTGCATACCGTCTGTCTCACACCGTCTGTCTCAGACCGTCTATCTTAAACCGTCTGTCTCAGGCCGTCCGTTTCATTCCGTCGGTCTCAGACCGTCTGTCTCAGACCGTCTGTCTCAGACCGTCTGTCTGAGACCGTCTGTCTCAGACCGTCTGTCTCAGACCGTCTGTCTCAGACCGTCTGTCTCAGACCGTCTGTCACAGACTGTCTGTCTCAGACCGTACGTTGCATACCGTCTGTCTCACACCGTCTGTCTCAGACCGTCTATCTTAAACCGTCTGTCTCAGGCCGTCCGTTTCATTCCGTCGGTCTCAGACCGTCTGTCTCAGACCGTCTGTCTCAGACCGTCTGTCTGAGACCGTCTGTCTCAGACCGTCTGTCTCACACCGTCTGTCTCAGACCGTCTGTCTCAGACCGTCTGTCTCAGACCGTCTGTCTCAGACCGTCTGTCTCAGACCGTCTGTCTCAGACCGTCTGTCTCAGACCGTCTGTCTCAGACCGTCTGTCTCAGACCGTCTGTCTCAGACCGTCTGTCTCAGACCGTCTGTCTCAGACCGTCTGTCTCAGACCATCTGTCTCAGAACGTCTATCTCGTCCCGTCGGTCTCAGACCGTCTGCCTCAGACCGTCTGTCTCAGACCGTCTGTCTCAGACCGTCTGTCTCAGACCGTCTGTCTCAGACCGTCTGTCTCAGACCGTCTGTCTCAGACCGTCTGTCTCAGACCGTCTGTCTCAGACCGTCTGTCTCAGACCGTCTGTCTCAGACCGTCTGTCTCAGACCGTCTGTCTCAGACCGTCTGTCTGAGACCGTCTGTCTCAGACCGTCTGTTGCATACCGTCTGTCTCACACCGTCTGTCTCAGACCGTCTATCTTAAACCGTCTGTCTCAGGCCGTCCGTTTCATTCCGTCGGTCTCAGAACGTCTGTCTCAGACCGTCTGTCTCAGACCGTCTGTCTCAGACCGTCTGTCTCAGACCGTCTGTCTCAGACCGTCTGTCTCAGACCGTCTGTCTCAGACCGTCTGTCTCAGACCGTCTATCTCGTCCCGTCTGTCTCAGACCGTCTGTCTCAGAACGTCTGTCTCACACCGTCTGTCTCAGACCGTCTGCCTCAGACCATCTGTCTCAGACCGTCTGTCTCAGACCGTCTGTCTCAGACCGTCTATCTCGTCCCGTCTGTCTCAGACCGTCTGTTTCAGAACGTCTATCTCGTCCCGTCGGTCTCAGACCGTCTGTCTCAGAACGTCTATCTCGTCCCGTCGGTCTCAGACCGTCTGTCTCAGACCGTCTTTCTCAGACCGTCTGTCTCAGACCAGCTATCTCAGACCGTCTGTCTCAGACCGTCTGTCTCAGACCGTCTGTCTCACACCGTCTGCCTCAGACCGTCTGTCTCTGACCGTCTGTTTCATACCGTCTGTCTCAGACCGTCTGTCTCAGACCGTCTGTCTCAGACCGTCTGTCTCAGACCGTCTGTCTCAGACCGTCTGTCTCAGACCGTCTGTCTGAGACCGTCTGTCTCAGACCGTCTGTCTGAGACCGTCTGTCTCAGACCGTCTGTCTCACACCGTCTGTCTCAGAACGTCTGTCTCACACCGTCTGTCTCAGACCGTCTGTCTCAGACCGTCCGTTGCATACCGTCTGTCTCACACCGTCTGTCTCAGACCGTCTATCTTAAACCGTCTGTCTCAGGCCGTCCGTTTCATTCCGTCGGTCTCAGACCGTCTGTCTCAGACCGTCTGTCTCAGACCGTCTGTCTCAGACCGTCTGTCTGAGACCGTCTGTCTCAGACCGTCTGTCTGAGACCGTCTGTCTCAGACCGTCTGTCTCACACCGTCTGTCTCAGACCGTCTGTCTCAGACCGTCTGTCTCAGACCGTCTGTCTCAGACCGTCTGTCTCAGACCGTCTGTCTCAGACCGTCTGTCTCAGACCGTCTGTCTCAGACCGTCTGTCTCAGACCGTCTGTCTCAGACCGTCTGTCTCAGACCGTCTGTCTCAGACCGTCTGTCTCAGACCGTCTGTCTCAGACCGTCTGTTGCATACCGTCTGTTGCATACCGTCTGTCTCACACCGTCTGTCTCAGACCGTCTATCTTAAACCGTCTGTCTCAGGCCGTCCGTTTCATTCCGTCGGTCTCAGACCATCTGTCTCAGACCATCTGTCTCAGAACGTCTGTCTCACACCGTCTGTCTCAGACCGTCTGTCTCAGACCGTCTGTCTCAGACCGTCTGTCTCAGACCGTCTGTCTCAGACCGTCTGTCTCAGACCGTCTGTCTCAGACCGTCTGTCTCAGACCGTCTGTCTCAGACCGTCTGTCTCAGACCGTCTGTCTCAGACCGTCTGTCTCAGACCGTCTGTCTCAGACCATCTGTCTCAGAACGTCTATCTCGTCCCGTCGGTCTCAGACCGTCTGCCTCAGACCGTCTGTCTCAGACCGTCTGTCTCAGACCGTCTGTCTCAGACCGTCTGTCTCAGACCGTCTGTCTCAGACCGTCTGTCTCAGACCGTCTGTCTCAGACCGTCTGTCTCAGACCGTCTGTCTCAGACCGTCTGTCTCAGACCGTCTGTCTCAGACCGTCTGTCTGAGACCGTCTGTCTCAGACCGTCTGTTGCATACCGTCTGTCTCACACCGTCTGTCTCAGACCGTCTATCTTAAACCGTCTGTCTCAGGCCGTCCGTTTCATTCCGTCGGTCTCAGAACGTCTGTCTCAGACCGTCTGTCTCAGACCGTCTGTCTCAGACCGTCTGTCTCAGACCGTCTGTCTCAGACCGTCTGTCTCAGACCGTCTGTCTCAGACCGTCTGTCTCAGACCGTCTGTCTCAGACCGTCTATCTCGTCCCGTCTGTCTCAGACCGTCTGTCTCAGAACGTCTGTCTCACACCGTCTGTCTCAGACCGTCTGCCTCAGACCATCTGTCTCAGACCGTCTGTCTCAGACCGTCTGTCTCAGACCGTCTATCTCGTCCCGTCTGTCTCAGACCGTCTGTTTCAGAACGTCTATCTCGTCCCGTCGGTCTCAGACCGTCTGTCTCAGACCGTCTGTCTCGTCCCGTCGGTCTCAGACCGTCTGTCTCAGACCGTCTTTCTCAGACCGTCTGTCTCAGACCAGCTATCTCAGACCGTCTGTCTCAGACCGTCTGTCTCAGACCGTCTGTCTCACACCGTCTGCCTCAGACCGTCTGTCTCTGACCGTCTGTTTCATACCGTCTGTCTCACACCGTCTGTCTCAGACCGTCTGCCTCAGACCGTCTGTCTCAGACCGTCTGTCTCAGGCCGTCTGCCTCAGACCGTCTGTCTCAGACCGTCTGTCTCAGACCGTCTGTCTCAGACCGTCAGTCTCAGACCGTCTGTCTCAGACCGTCTGTCTCAGAGCGTCTGTCTCAGACCGTCTGTCTCAGACCGTCTGTCTCAGACCAGCTGTCTCAGACCGTCTGTCTCAGACCGTCTGTTGCATACCGTCTGTCTCACACCGTCTGTCTCAGACCGTCTATCTTAGACCGTCTGTCTCAGGCCGTACGTTTCATTCCGTCGGTCTCAGACCGTCTGTCTCAGACCGTCTGTCTCAGGCCGTCTGTCTCAGACCGTCTGTCTCAGACCGTGTGTCTCAGACCGTCTGTCTCAGGCCGTCTGCATCAGACCGTCTGTCTCAGACCGTCTATCTCGTCCGGTCTGTCTCAGACGGTCTGTCTCAGAATGTCTGTCACAGACTGTCTGTCTCAGACCGTCTGTCTCAGACCGTCTGTCTGAGACCGTCTGTCTCAGACCGTCTGTCTCAGACCGTCTGTCTCACACCGTCTGTCTCAGACCGTCTGTCTCAGACCGTCTGTCTCAGACCGTCTGTCTCAGACCGTCTGTCTCAGAACGTCTATCTCGTCCCTTCGGTCTCAGACCGTCTGCCTCGGACCGTCTGTTTCATACCGTATGTCTCAGACCGTCTGTCTCAGACCAGCTGTCTTAGACCGTCTGTCTCGGACCGTCTGTCTCGGACCGTCTGTCTCGGACCGTCTGTCTCAGAACTTCCGTCTCAGACCGTCTGCTTCAGACGGTCTGTCTCAGAACGTCTGTCACAGACTGTCTGTCTCAGACCGTCTGTCTCAGACCGTCTGTCTCAGATCGTCTGTCTGAGACCGTCTGTCTCACACCGGCTGTCTCACACCGTCGGTCTCAGACCGTCTGTCTCAGAACGTCTATCTCGTCCCGTCGGTCTCAGACCGTCTGCCTCAGACCGTCTGTCTCAGACCGTCTGTCTCAGACCGTCTGTCTCAGACCGTCTGTCTCAGACCGTCTGTCTCAGACCGTCTGTCTCAGACCGTCTGTCTCAGACCGTCTGTCTCAGACCGTCTGTCTCAGACCGTCTGTCTCAGACCGTCTGTCTGAGACCGTCTGTCTGAGACCGTCTGTCTCACACCGTCTGTCTCAGACCGTCTGTCTCAGACCGTCCGTTGCATACCGTCTGTCTCACACCGTCTGTCTCAGACCGTCTATCTTAAACCGTCTGTCTCAGGCCGTCCGTTTCATTCCGTCGGTCTCAGACCGTCTGTCTCAGACCGTCTGTCTCAGACCGTCTGTCTCAGACCGTCTGTCTGAGACCGTCTGTCTCAGACCGTCTGTCTGAGACCGTCTGTCTCAGACCGTCTGTCTCACACCGTCTGTCTCAGACCGTCTGTCTCAGACCGTCTGTCTCAGACCGTCTGTCTCAGACCGTCTGTCTCAGACCGTCTGTCTCAGACCGTCTGTCTCAGACCGTCTGTCTCAGACCGTCTGTCTCAGACCGTCTGTCTCAGACCGTCTGTTGCATACCGTCTGTCTCACACCGTCTGTCTCAGACCGTCTATCTTAAACCGTCTGTCTCAGGCCGTCCGTTTCATTCCGTCGGTCTCAGACCGTCTGTCTCAGACCGTCTGTCTCAGGCCGTCTGTCTCAGACCGTCTGTCTCAGACCGTGTGTCTCAGACCGTCTGTCTCAGACCGTCTGTCTCAGACCGTCTGTCTCAGACCGTCTGTCTCAGACCGTCTGTCTCAGACCGTCTGTCTCAGACCGTCTGTCTCAGACCGTCTGTCTCAGACCGTCTGTCTCAGACCGTCTGTCTCAGACCGTCTGTCTCAGACCGTCTGTCTGAGACCGTCTGTCTGAGACCGTCTGTCTCACACCGTCTGTCTCAGACCGTCTGTCTCAGACCGTCCGTTGCATACCGTCTGTCTCACACCGTCTGTCTCAGACCGTCTATCTTAAACCGTCTGTCTCAGGCCGTCCGTTTCATTCCGTCGGTCTCAGACCGTCTGTCTCAGACCGTCTGTCTCAGACCGTCTGTCTCAGACCGTCTGTCTGAGACCGTCTGTCTCAGACCGTCTGTCTGAGACCGTCTGTCTCAGACCGTCTGTCTCACACCGTCTGTCTCAGACCGTCTGTCTCAGACCGTCTGTCTCAGACCGTCTGTCTCAGACCGTCTGTCTCAGACCGTCTGTCTCAGACCGTCTGTCTCAGACCGTCTGTCTCAGACCGTCTGTCTCAGACCGTCTGTCTCAGACCGTCTGTCTCAGACCGTCTGTCTCAGACCGTCTGTTGCATACCGTCTGTCTCACACCGTCTGTCTCAGACCGTCTATCTTAAACCGTCTGTCTCAGGCCGTCCGTTTCATTCCGTCGGTCTCAGACCGTCTGTCTCAGACCGTCTGTCTCAGGCCGTCTGTCTCAGACCGTCTGTCTCAGACCGTGTGTCTCAGACCGTCTGTCTCAGGCCGTCTGCCTCAGACCGTCTGTCTCAGACCGTCTATCTCGTCCCGTCTGTCTCAGACGGTCTGTCTCAGAACGTCTGTCACAGACTGTCTGTCTCAGACCGTCTGTCTCAGACCGTCCGTTGCATACCGTCTGTCTCACACCGTCTGTCTCAGACCGTCTATCTTAAACCGTCTGTCTCAGGCCGTCCGTTTCATTCCGTCGGTCTCAGACCGTCTGTCTCAGACCGTCTGTCTCAGACCGTCTGTCTGAGACCGTCTGTCTCAGACCGTCTGTCTCAGACCGTCTGTCTCAGACCGTCTGTCACAGACTGTCTGTCTCAGACCGTCTGTCTCAGACCGTCCGTTGCATACCGTCTGTCTCACACCGTCTGTCTCAGACCGTCTATCTTAAACCGTCTGTCTCAGGCCGTCCGTTTCATTCCGTCGGTCTCAGACCGTCTGTCTCAGACCGTCTGTCTCAGACCGTCTGTCTGAGACCGTCTGTCTCAGACCGTCTGTCTCACACCGTCTGTCTCAGACCGTCTGTCTCAGACCGTCTGTCTCAGACCGTCTGTCTCAGACCGTCTGTCTCAGACCGTCTGTCTCAGACCGTCTGTCTCAGACCGTCTGTCTCAGACCGTCTGTCTCAGACCGTCTGTCTCAGACCGTCTGTCTCAGACCGTCTGTCTCAGACCGTCTGTCTCAGACCGTCTGTCTCAGACCATCTGTCTCAGAACGTCTATCTCGTCCCGTCGGTCTCAGACCGTCTGCCTCAGACCGTCTGTCTCAGACCGTCTGTCTCAGACCGTCTGTCTCAGACCGTCTGTCTCAGACCGTCTGTCTCAGACCGTCTGTCTCAGACCGTCTGTCTCAGACCGTCTGTCTCAGACCGTCTGTCTCAGACCGTCTGTCTCAGACCGTCTGTCTCAGACCGTCTGTCTCAGACCGTCTGTCTGAGACCGTCTGTCTCAGACCGTCTGTTGCATACCGTCTGTCTCACACCGTCTGTCTCAGACCGTCTATCTTAAACCGTCTGTCTCAGGCCGTCCGTTTCATTCCGTCGGTCTCAGAACGTCTGTCTCAGACCGTCTGTCTCAGACCGTCTGTCTCAGACCGTCTGTCTCAGACCGTCTGTCTCAGACCGTCTGTCTCAGACCGTCTGTCTCAGACCGTCTGTCTCAGACCGTCTATCTCGTCCCGTCTGTCTCAGACCGTCTGTCTCAGAACGTCTGTCTCACACCGTCTGTCTCAGACCGTCTGCCTCAGACCATCTGTCTCAGACCGTCTGTCTCAGACCGTCTGTCTCAGACCGTCTATCTCGTCCCGTCTGTCTCAGACCGTCTGTTTCAGAACGTCTATCTCGTCCCGTCGGTCTCAGACCGTCTGTCTCAGAACGTCTATCTCGTCCCGTCGGTCTCAGACCGTCTGTCTCAGACCGTCTTTCTCAGACCGTCTGTCTCAGACCAGCTATCTCAGACCGTCTGTCTCAGACCGTCTGTCTCAGACCGTCTGTCTCACACCGTCTGCCTCAGACCGTCTGTCTCTGACCGTCTGTTTCATACCGTCTGTCTCACACCGTCTGTCTCAGACCGTCTGCCTCAGACCGTCTGTCTCAGACCGTCTGTCTCAGGCCGTCTGCCTCAGACCGTCTGTCTCAGACCGTCTGTTTCAGACCGTCTGTCTCAGACCGTCAGTCTCAGACCGTCTGTCTCAGACCGTCTGTCTCAGAGCGTCTGTCTCAGACCGTCTGTCTCAGACCGTCTGTCTCAGACCAGCTGTCTCAGACCGTCTGTCTCAGACCGTCTGTTGCATACCGTCTGTCTCACACCGTCTGTCTCAGACCGTCTATCTTAGACCGTCTGTCTCAGGCCGTACGTTTCATTCCGTCGGTCTCAGACCGTCTGTCTCAGACCGTCTGTCTCAGGCCGTCTGTCTCAGACCGTCTGTCTCAGACCGTGTGTCTCAGACCGTCTGTCTCAGGCCGTCTGCATCAGACCGTCTGTCTCAGACCGTCTATCTCGTCCGGTCTGTCTCAGACGGTCTGTCTCAGAATGTCTGTCACAGACTGTCTGTCTCAGACCGTCTGTCTCAGACCGTCTGTCTGAGACCGTCTGTCTCAGACCGTCTGTCTCAGACCGTCTGTCTCAGACCGTCTGTCTCAGACCGTCTGTCTCAGACCGTCTGTCTCAGACCGTCTGTCTCAGACCGTCTGTCTCAGACCGTCTGTCTGAGACCGTCTGTCTGAGACCGTCTGTCTCAGACCGTCTGTCTGAGACCGTCTGTCTCAGACCGTCTGTCTCACACCGTCTGTCTCAGACTGTCTGTCTCAGACCGTCTGTCTCAGACCGTCTGTCTCAGACCGTCTGTCTCAGACCGTCTGTCTCAGACCGTCTGTCTCAGACCGTCTGTCTCAGACCGTCTGTCTCAGACCGTCTGTCTCAGACCGTCTGTCTCAGACCGTCTGTCTCAGACCGTCTGTCTCAGACCGTCTGTCTCAGACCGTCTGTTGCATACCGTCTGTCTCACACCGTCTGTCTCAGACCGTCTATCTTAAACCGTCTGTCTCAGGCCGTCCGTTTCATTCCGTCGGTCTCAGAATGTCTGTCTCAGACCGTCTGTCTCAGACCGTCTGTCTCAGACCGTCTGTCTCAGACCGTCTGTCTCAGACCGTCTATCTCGTCCCGTCTGTCTCAGACCGTCTGTCTCAGAACGTCTGTCTCACACCGTCTGTCTCAGACCGTCTGCCTCAGACCATCTGTCTCAGACCGTCTGTCTCAGACCGTCTGTCTCAGACCGTCTATCTCGTCCCGTCTGTCTCAGACCGTCTGTCTCAGAACGTCTATCTCGTCCCGTCGGTCTCAGACCGTCTGTCTCAGACCGTCTTTCTCAGACCGTCTGTCTCAGACCAGCTATCTCAGACCGTCTGTCTCAGACCGTCTGTCTCAGACCGTCTGTCTCACACCGTCTGCCTCAGACCGTCTGTCTCTGACCGTCTGTTTCATACCGTCTGTCTCACACCGTCTGCCTCAGACCGTCTGTCTCAGACCGTCTGTCTCCGACCGTCTGTCTCAGAGCGTCTGTCTCAGACCGTCTGTCTCAGACCGTCTGTCTCAGACCAGCTGTCTCAGACCGTCTGTCTCAGACCGTCTGTCTCAGACCGTCTGTCTCAGACCGTCTGTCTCAGACCGTCTGTCTCAGACCGTCTGTCTGAGACCGTCTGTCTCAGACCGTCTGTCTGAGACCGTCTGTCTCAGACCGTCTGTCTCACACCGTCTGTCTCAGACCGTCTGTCTCAGACCGTCTGTCTCAGACCGTCTGTCTCAGACCGTCTGTCTCAGACCGTCTGTCTCAGACCGTCTGTCTCAGACCGTCTGTCTCAGACCGTCTGTCTCAGACCGTCTGTCTCAGACCGTCTGTCTCAGACCGTCTGTCTCAGACCGTCTGTCTCAGACCGTCTGTCTCAGACCGTCTGTCTCAGACCGTCTGTCTCAGACCGTCTGTCTCAGACCGTCTGTCTCAGACCGTCTGTTGCATACCGTCTGTCTCACACCGTCTGTCTCAGACCGTCTATCTTAAACCGTCTGTCTCAGGCCGTCCGTTTCATTCCGTCGGTCTCAGAACGTCTGTCTCAGACCGTCTGTCTCAGACCGTCTGTCTCAGACCGTCTGTCTCAGACCGTCTTTCTCAGACCGTCTGTCTCAGACCAGCTATCTCAGACCGTCTGTCTCAGACCGTCTGTCTCAGACCGTCTGTCTCACACCGTCTGCCTCAGACCGTCTGTCTCTGACCGTCTGTTTCATACCGTCTGTCTCACACCGTCTGTCTCAGACCGTCTGCCTCAGACCGTCTGTCTCAGACCGTCTGTCTCAGGCCGTCTGCCTCAGACCGTCTGTCTCAGACCGTCTGTCTCAGACCGTCTGTCTCAGACCGTCTGTCTCAGACCGTCAGTCTCAGACCGTCTGTCTCAGACCGTCTGTCTCAGAGCGTCTGTCTCAAACCGTCTGTCTCAGACCGTCTGTCTCAGACCAGCTGTCTCAGACCGTCTGTCTCAGACCGTCTGTTGCATACCGTCTGTCTCACACCGTCTGTCTCAGACCGTCTATCTTAGACCGTCTGTCTCAGGCCGTCCGTTTCATTCCGTCGGTCTCAGACCGTCTGTCTCAGACCGTCTGTCTCAGGCCGTCTGTCTCAGACCGTCTGTCTCAGACCGTGTGTCTCAGACCGTCTGTCTCAGGCCGTCTGCATCAGACCGTCTGTCTCAGACCGTCTATCTCGTCCCGTCTGTCTCAGACGGTCTGTCTCAGAATGTCTGTCACAGACTGTCTGTCTCAGACCGTCTGTCTCAGACCGTCTGTCTGAGACCGTCTGTCTCAGACCGTCTGTCTCAGACCGTCTGTCTCACACCGTCTGTCTCAGACCGTCTGTCTCAGACCGTCTGTCTCAGACCGTGTGTCTCAGACCGTCTGTCTCAGACCGTCTGTCTCAGACCGTCTGTCTCAGACCGTCTGTCTCAGAACGTCTGTCTCAGACCGTCTGTCTCAGACCGTCTGTCTCAGAACGTCTATCTCGTCCCGTCGGTCTCAGACCGTCTGCCTCAGACCGTCTGTTTCATACCGTATGTCTCAGACCGTCTGTCTCAGACCAGCTGTCTCAGACCGTCTGTCTCGGACCGTCTGTCTCATACCGTCTGTCTCAGACCGTCTATCTCGTCCCGTCGGTCTTAGACCGTCTGTCTCGGACCGTCTGTCTCGGACCGTCGGTCTCAGACCGTCTGTCTCAGAACGTCTATCTCGTCCCGTCGGTCTCAGACCGTCTGTCTCAGAACGTCTATCTCGTCCCGTCGGTCTCAGACCGTCTGTCTCAGAACGTCTATCTCGTCCAGTCGGTCTCAGACCGTCTGTCTCAGACCGTCAGTCTCAGACCGTCTGTCTCAGAGCGTCTGTCTCAGACCGTCTGTCTCAGACCGTCTGTCTCAGACCAGCTGTCTCAGACCGTCTGTCTCAGACCGTCTGTCTCACACCGTCTGTCTCAGACCGTCTGTCTCAGACCGTCTGTCTCAGACCGTCTGTCTCAGACCGTCTGTCTCAGACCGTCTGTCTCAGACCGTCTGTCTCAGACCGTCTGTCTCAGACCGTCTGTCTCAGACCGTCTGTCTCAGACCGTCTGTCTCATACCGTCTGTCTCAGACCGTCTGTCTCACACCGTCTGTCTCAGACCGTCTGTCTCAGACCGTCTGTCTCAGACCGTCTGTCTCAGGCCGTCTGCCTCAGACCGTCTGTCTCAGACCAGCTGTCTCAGACCGTCTGTCTCAGACCGTCTGTCTCAGACCGTCTGTCTCAGACCGTCTGTCTCAGACCGTCTGTCTGAGACCGTCTGTCTCAGACCGTCTGTCTCACACCGTCTGTCTCAGACCGTCTGTCTCAGACCGTCTGTCTCAGACCGTCTGTCTCAGACCGTCTGTCTCAGACCGTCTGTCTCAGACCGTCTGTCTCAGACCGTCTGTCTCAGACCGTCTGTCTCAGACCGTCTGTCTCAGACCGTCTGTCTCAGACCGTCTGTCTCAGACCGTCTGTCTCAGACCGTCTGTCTCAGACCGTCTGTCTCAGACCGTCTGTCTCAGACCGTCTGTCTCAGACCGTCTGTCTCAGACCGTCTGTTGCATACCGTCTGTCTCACACCGTCTGTCTCAGACCGTCTGTCTCAGACCGTCAGTCTCAGACCGTCTGTCTCAGACCGTCTGTCTCAGAGCGTCTGTCTCAAACCGTCTGTCTCAGACCGTCTGTCTCAGACCAGCTGTCTCAGACCGTCTGTCTCAGACCGTCTGTTGCATACCGTCTGTCTCACACCGTCTGTCTCAGACCGTCTATCTTAGACCGTCTGTCTCAGGCCGTCCGTTTCATTCCGTCGGTCTCAGACCGTCTGTCTCAGACCGTCTGTCTCAGACCGTCTGTCTGAGACCGTCTGTCTCAGACCGTCTGTCTCAGACCGTCTGTCTCACACCGTCTGTCTCAGACCGTCTGTCTCAGACCGTCTGTCTCAGACCGTCTGTCTCAGACCGTCTGTCTCAGACCGTCTGTCTCAGACCGTCTGTCTCAGAACGTCTGTCTCAGACCGTCTGTCTCAGACCGTCTGTCTCAGAACGTCTATCTCGTCCCGTCGGTCTCAGACCGTCTGCCTCAGACCGTCTGTTTCATACCGTATGTCTCAGACCGTCTGTCTCAGACCAGCTGTCTCAGACCGTCTGTCTCGGACCGTCTGTCTCATACCGTCTGTCTCAGACCGTCTATCTCGTCCCGTCGGTCTTAGACCGTCTGTCTCGGACCGTCTGTCTCGGACCGTCTGTCTCGGACCGTCTGTCTCAGAACTTCCGTCTCAGACCGTCTGCTTCAGACGGTCTGTCTCAGAACGTCTGTCACAGACTGTCTGTCTCAGACCGTCTGTCTCAGACCGTCTGTCTCAGACCGTCTGTCTCAGACCGTCTGTCTCAGAACGTCTGTCTCAGACCGTCTGTCTCAGACCGTCTGTCTCAGAACGTCTATCTCGTCCCGTCGGTCTCAGACCGTCTGCCTCAGACCGTCTGTTTCATACCGTATGTCTCAGACCGTCTGTCTCAGACCAGCTGTCTCAGACCGTCTGTCTCGGACCGTCTGTCTCATACCGTCTGTCTCAGACCGTCTATCTCGTCCCGTCGGTCTTAGACCGTCTGTCTCGGACCGTCTCTCTCGGACCGTCTGTCTCGGACCGTCTGTCTCAGAACTTCCGTCTCAGACCGTCTGCTTCAGACGGTCTGTCTCAGAACGTCTGTCACAGACTGTCTGTCTCAGACCGTCTGTCTCCGACCGTCTGTCTCAGACCGTCTGCCTGAGACCGTCTGTCTCACACCGGCTGTCTCACACCGTCGGTCTCAGACCGTCTGTCTCAGAACGTCTATCTCGTCCCGTCGGTCTCAGACCGTCTGTCTCAGAACGTCTATCTCGTCCCGTCGGTCTCAGACCGTCTGTCTCAGAACGTCTATCTCGTCCCGTCGGTCTCAGACCGTCTGTCTCAGACCGTCTGTCTCAGACCGTCTGTCTCAGACCGTCAGTCTCAGACCGTCTGTCTCAGAGCGTCTGTCTCAGACCGTCTGTCTCAGACCGTCTGTCTCAGACCAGCTGTCTCAGACCGTCTGTCTCAGACCGTCTGTTGCATACCGTCTGTCTCACACCGTCTGTCTCAGACCGTCTATCTTAAACCGTCTGTCTCAGGCCGTCCGTTTCATTCCGTCGGTCTCAGACCGTCTGTCTCAGACCGTCTGTCTCAGACCGTCTGTCTCATACCGTCTGTCTCAGACCGTCTGTCTCACACCGTCTGTCTCAGACCGTCTGTCTCAGACCGTCTGTCTCAGACCGTGTGTCTCAGACCGTCTGTCTCAGGCCGTCTGCCTCAGACCGTCTGTCTCAGACCGTCTATCTCGTCCCGTCTGTCTCAGACCGTCTGTCTCAGACCGTCTATCTCGTCCCGTCTGTCTCAGATCGTCTGTCTCAGAACGTCTATCTCGTCCCGTCGGTCTCAGACCGTCTGTCTCAGAACGTCTATCTCGTCCCGTCGGTCTCAGATCGTCTGTCTCAGACCGTCTGTCTCTGACCGTCTGCCTCAGACCAGCTATCTCAGACCGTCTGTCTCAGACCGTCTGTCTCAGACCGTCTGTCCCAGACCGTCTGTCTCAGACCGTCTGTCTCAGACCGTCTGTCTCAGACCGTCTGTTTCATACCGTCTGTCTCACACCGTCTGTCTCAGACCGTCTGTGTTAGACCGTCTGTCTCACACCGTCTGTCTCAGACCGTCTGTCTCAGACCGTCTGTCTCAGACCGTCTGTCTCAGACCGTCTGTCTCAGACCGTCTGTCTCAGACCGTCTGTCTCAGACCGTCTGTCTCAGAACGTCTATCACGTCCCGTCGGTCTCAGACCGTCTGTCTCAGACCAGCTGTCTCAGACTGTCTGTCTCTGACCGTCTGTTGCATACCGTCTGTCTCACACCGTCTGTCTCAGACCGTCTGTCTCAGACCGTCTGTCTCAGACCGTCTGTCTCAGACCGTCTGTCTCAGACCGTCTGTCTCAGACCGTCTGTCTGAGACCGTCTGTCTCAGACCGTCTGTCTCACACCGTCTGTCTCAGACCGTCTGTCTGAGACCGTCTGTCTCAGACCGTCTGTCTCACACCGTCTGTCTCAGACCGTCTGTCTCAGACCGTCTGTCTCAGACCGTCTGTCTCAGACCGTCTGTCTCAGACCGTCTGTCTCAGACCGTCTGTCTCAGACCGTCTGTCTCAGACCAGCTGTCTGAGACCGTCTGTCTCGGACCGTCTGTCTCAGACCGTCTGTATCAGACCGTCTGTTTCATACCGTCTGTCTCACACCGTCTGTCTCAGACCGTCTGTCTTAGACCGTCTGTCTCAGACCGTCTGTCTCAGACCGTCTGCCTCAGACCGTCTGTCTCAGACCGTCTATCACGTCCCGTCTGTCTCAGACCGTCTGTCTCAGAACGTCTATCTCGTCCCGTCGGTCTCAGACCGTCTGTCTCAGAACGTCTATCTCGTCCCGTCGGTCTCAGACCGTCTGTCTCAGACCGTCTGTGTCAGACCAGCTATCTCAGACCGTCTGTCTCAGACCGTCTGTCTCAGACCGTCTGTCTCAGACCGTCTGTCTCAGACCGTCTGTCTCAGACCGTCTGTTGCATACCGTCTGTCTCACACCGTCTGTCTCAGACCGTCTATCTTAAACCGTCTGTCTCAGGCCGTCCGTTTCATTCCGTCGGTCTCAGACCGTCTGTCTCAGACCGTCTGTCTCAGACCGTCTGTCTCAGACCGTCTGTCTCAGACCGTCTGTCTCAGACCGTCTGTCTCAGACCGTCTATCTCGTCCCGTCTGTCTCAGACCGTCTGTCTCAGAACGTCTGTCTCACACCGTCTGTCTCAGACCGTCTGCCTCAGACCATCTGTCTCAGACCGTCTGCCTCAGACCGTCTGTCTCAGACCGTCTGTCTCAGGCCGTCTGCCTCAGACCGTCTGTCTCAGACCGTCTGTCTCAGACCGTCTGTCTCAGACCGTCAGTCTCAGACCGTCTGTCTCAGACCGTCTGTCTCAGAGCGTCTGTCTCAAACCGTCTGTCTCAGACCGTCTGTCTCAGACCAGCTGTCTCAGACCGTCTGTCTCAGACCGTCTGTTGCATACCGTCTGTCTCACACCGTCGGTCTCAGACCGTCTGTCTCAGAACGTCTATCTCGTCCCGTCGGTCTCAGACCGTCTGTCTCAGAACGTCTATCTCGTCCCGTCGGTCTCAGACCGTCTGTCTCAGAACGTCTATCTCGTCCCGTCGGTCTCAGACCGTCTGTCTCAGACCGTCTGTCTCAGACCGTCTGTCTCAGACCGTCAGTCTCAGACCGTCTGTCTCAGAGCGTCTGTCTCAGACCGTCTGTCTCAGACCGTCTGTCTCAGACCAGCTGTCTCAGACCGTCTGTCTCAGACCGTCTGTTGCATACCGTCTGTCTCACACCGTCTGTCTCAGACCGTCTATCTTAAACCGTCTGTCTCAGGCCGTCCGTTTCATTCCGTCGGTCTCAGACCGTCTGTCTCAGACCGTCTGTCTCAGACCGTCTGTCTCATACCGTCTGTCTCAGACCGTCTGTCTCACACCGTCTGTCTCAGACCGTCTGTCTCAGACCGTCTGTCTCAGACCGTGTGTCTCAGACCGTCTGTCTCAGGCCGTCTGCCTCAGACCGTCTGTCTCAGACCGTCTATCTCGTCCCGTCTGTCTCAGACCGTCTGTCTCAGACCGTCTATCTCGTCCCGTCTGTCTCAGATCGTCTGTCTCAGAACGTCTATCTCGTCCCGTCGGTCTCAGACCGTCTGTCTCAGAACGTCTATCTCGTCCCGTCGGTCTCAGATCGTCTGTCTCAGACCGTCTGTCTCTGACCGTCTGCCTCAGACCAGCTATCTCAGACCGTCTGTCTCAGACCGTCTGTCTCAGACCGTCTGTCTCAGACCGTCTGTCTCAGACCGTCTGTTTCATACCGTCTGTCTCACACCGTCTGTCTCAGACCGTCTGTGTTAGACCGTCTGTCTCACACCGTCTGTCTCAGACCGTCTGTCTCAGACCGTCTGTCTCAGACCGTCTGTCTCAGACCGTCTGTCTCAGACCGTCTGTCTCAGACCGTCTGTCTCAGAACGTCTATCACGTCCCGTCGGTCTCAGACCGTCTGTCTCAGACCAGCTGTCTCAGACTGTCTGTCTCTGACCGTCTGTTGCATACCGTCTGTCTCACACCGTCTGTCTCAGACCGTCTGTCTCAGACCGTCTGTCTCAGACCGTCTGTCTCAGACCGTCTGTCTGAGACCGTCTGTCTCAGACCGTCTGTCTCACACCGTCTGTCTCAGACCGTCTGTCTGAGACCGTCTGTCTCAGACCGTCTGTCTCACACCGTCTGTCTCAGACCGTCTGTCTCAGACCGTCTGTCTCAGACCGTCTGTCTCAGACCGTCTGTCTCAGACTGTCTGTCTCAGACCGTCTGTCTCAGACCAGCTGTCTGAGACCGTCTGTCTCGGACCGTCTGTCTCAGACCGTCTGTATCAGACCGTCTGTTTCATACCGTCTGTCTCACACCGTCTGTCTCAGACCGTCTGTCTTAGACCGTCTGTCTCAGACCGTCTGTCTCAGACCGTCTGCCTCAGACCGTCTGTCTCAGACCGTCTATCACGTCCCGTCTGTCTCAGACCGTCTGTCTCAGAACGTCTATCTCGTCCCGTCGGTCTCAGACCGTCTGTCTCAGAACGTCTATCTCGTCCCGTCGGTCTCAGACCGTCTGTCTCAGACCGTCTGTGTCAGACCAGCTATCTCAGACCGTCTGTCTCAGACCGTCTGTCTCAGACCGTCTGTCTCAGACCGTCTGTCTCAGACCGTCTGTCTTAGACCGTCTGTCTCATACCGTCTGTCTCAGACCGTCTGTCTCAGACCGTCTGTCTCAGACCGTCTGTCTCAGACCGTCTGTCTCAGACCGTCTGTCTCAGACCGTCTGTCTTAGGCCGTCTATCTCGTCCCGTCGGTCTCAGACCGTCTGTCTCAGAACGTCTGCCACAGACCGTCTGTCTCAGACCGTCTATCTCGTCCCGTCTGTCTCAGACCGTCTGTCTCAGAACGTCTATCTCGTCCCGTCGGTCTTAGACCGTCTGTCTCAGACCGTCTGTCTCAGACCGTCTGTCTGAGACCATCTGTCTCAGACCGTCTGTCTCACACCGTCTGTCTCAGACCGTCTGTCTCAGACCGTCTGTCTCAGACCGTCTGTCTCAGACCGTCTGTCTCAGACCGTCTGTCTCAGACCGTCTGTCTCAGACCGTCTGTCTCAGACCGTCTGTCTCAGACCGTCTGTCTCAGACCGTCTGTCTCAGACCGTCTGTCTCAGACCGTCTGTCTCAGACCGTCTGTCTCAGACCGTCTGTCTCAGACCGTCTGTCTCAGACCGTCTGTCTCAGACCGTCTGTCTCAGACCGTCTGTTGCATACCGTCTGTCTCACACCGTCTGTCTCAGACCGTCTATCTTAAACCGTCTGTCTCAGGCCGTCCGTTTCATTCCGTCGGTCTCAGACCGTCTGTCTCAGACCGTCTGTCTCAGACCGTCTGTCTCAGACCGTCTGTCTCAGACCGTCTGTCTCAGACCGTCTGTCTCAGACCGTCTATCTCGTCCCGTCTGTCTCAGAACGTCTGTCTCACACCGTCTGTCTCAGACCGTCTGCCTCAGACCATCTGTCTCAGACCGTCTGCCTCAGACCGTCTGTCTCAGACCGTCTGTCTCAGGCCGTCTGCCTCAGACCGTCTGTCTCAGACCGTCTGTCTCAGACCGTCTGTCTCAGACCGTCAGTCTCAGACCGTCTGTCTCAGACCGTCTGTCTCAGAGCGTCTGTCTCAAACCGTCTGTCTCAGACCGTCTGTCTCAGACCAGCTGTCTCAGACCGTCTGTCTCAGACCGTCTGTTGCATACCGTCTGTCTCACACCGTCTGTCTCAGACCGTCTATCTTAGACCGTCTGTCTCAGGCCGTCCGTTTCATTCCGTCGGTCTCAGACCGTCTGTCTCAGACCGTCTGTCTCAGGCCGTCTGTCTCAGACCGTCTGTCTCAGACCGTGTGTCTCAGACCGTCTGTCTCAGGCCGTCTGCATCAGACCGTCTGTCTCAGACCGTCTATCTCGTCCCGTCTGTCTCAGACGGTCTGTCTCAGAATGTCTGTCACAGACTGTCTGTCTCAGACCGTCTGTCTCAGACCGTCTGTCTGAGACCGTCTGTCTCAGACCGTCTGTCTCAGACCGTCTGTCTCACACCGTCTGTCTCAGACCGTCTGTCTCAGACCGTCTGTCTCAGACCGTCTGTCTCAGACCGTCTGTCTCAGACCGTCTGTCTCAGACCGTCTGTCTCAGACCGTCTGTCTCAGAACGTCTGTCTCAGACCGTCTGTCTCAGACCGTCTGTCTCAGAACATCTATCTCGTCCCGTCGGTCTCAGACCGTCTGCCTCAGACCGTCTGTTTCATACCGTATGTCTCAGACCGTCTGTCTCAGACCAGCTGTCTCAGACCGTCTGTCGCGGACCGTCTGTCTCATACCGTCTGTCTCAGACCGTCTATCTCGTCCCGTCGGTCTTAGACCGTCTGTCTCGGACCGTCTGTCTCGGACCGTCTGTCTCGGACCGTCTGTCTCGGACCGTCTGTCTCAGAACTTCCGTCTCAGACCGTCTGCTTCAGACGGTCTGTCTCAGAACGTCTGTCACAGACTGTCTGTCTCAGACCGTCTGTCTCAGACCGTCTGTCTGAGACCGTCTGTCTCACACCGGCTGTCTCACACCGTCGGTCTCAGACCGTCTGTCTCAGAACGTCTATCTCGTCCCGTCGGTCTCAGACCGTCTGTCTCAGAACGTCTATCTTGTCCCGTCGGTCTCAGACCGTCTGTCTCAGAACGTCTATCTCGTCCCGTCGGTCTCAGACCGTCTGTCTCAGACCGTCTGTCTCAGACCGTCAGTCTCAGACCGTCTGTCTCAGAGCGTCTGTCTCAGACCGTCTGTCTCAGACCGTCTGTCTCAGACCGTCTGTCTCAGACCGTCTGTCTCAGACCGTCTGTCGCAGACCGTCTGTCTGAGACCGTCTGTCTCAGACCGTCTGTCTCACACCGTCTGTCTCAGACCGTCTGTCTGAGACCGTCTGTCTCAGACCGTCTGTCTCACACCGTCTGTCTCAGACCGTCTGTCTCAGACCGTCTGTCTCAGACCGTCTGTCTCAGACCGTCTGTCTCAGACCGTCTGTCTCAGACCGTCTGTCTCAGACCGTCTGTCTCAGACCGTCTGTCTCAGACCGTCTGTCTCAGACCGTCTGTCTCAGACCAGCTGTCTGACACCGTCTGTCTCGGAACGTCTGTCTCAGACCGTCTGTATCAGACCGTCTGTTTCATACCGTCTGTCTCACACCGTCTGTCTCAGACCGTCTGTCTTAGACCGTCTGTCTCAGACCGTCTGTCTCAGACCGTCTGCCTCAGACCGTCTGTCTCAGACCGTCTATCACGTCCCGTCTGTCTCAGACCGTCTGTCTCAGAACGTCTATCTCGTCCCGTCGGTCTCAGACCGTCTGTCTCAGAACGTCTATCTCGTCCCGTCGGTCTCAGACCGTCTGTCTCAGACCGTCTGTGTCAGACCAGCTATCTCAGACCGTCTGTCTCAGACCGTCTGTCTCAGACCGTCTGTCTCAGACCGTCTGTCTCAGACCGTCTGTCTTAGACCGTCTGTCTCATACCGTCTGTCTCAGACCGTCTGTCTGAGACCGTCTGTCTCAGACCGTCTGTCTCAGACCGTCTGTCTTAGGCCGTCTATCTCGTCCCGTCGGTCTCAGACCGTCTGTCTCAGAACGTCTGCCTCAGACCGTCTGTCTCAGACCGTCTATCTCGTCCCGTCTGTCTCAGACCGTCTGTCTCAGAACGTCTATCTCGTCCCGTCGGTCTTAGACCGTCTGTCTCAGACCGTCTGTCTCAGACCGTCTGTCTGAGACCGTCTGTCTCAGACCGTCTGTCTCAGACCGTCTGTCTCAGACCGTCTGTCTCAGACCGTCTGTTTCATACCGTCTGTCTCACACCGTCTGTCTCAGACCGTCTGTCTTAGACCGTCTGTCTCACACCGTCTGTCTCAGACCGTCTGTCTCAGACCGTCTGTCTCAGACCGTCTGTCTCAGACCGTCTGTCTCAGACCGTCTGTCTCAGACCGTCTGTTGCATACCGTCTGTCTCACACCGTCTGTCTCAGACCGTCTATCTTAAACCGTCTGTCTCAGGCCGTCCGTTTCATTCCGTCGGTCTCAGACCGTCTGTCTCAGACCGTCTGTCTCAGACCGTCTGTCTCAGACCGTCTGTCTCAGACCGTCTGTCTCAGACCGTCTGTCTCAGACCGTCTGTCTCAGACCGTCTGTCTCAGACCGTCTATCTCGTCCCGTCTGTCTCAGACCGTCTGTCTCAGAACGTCTGTCTCACACCGTCTGTCTCAGACCGTCTGCCTCAGACCATCTGTCTCAGACCGTCTGTCTCAGACCGTCTGTCTCAGACCGTCTATCTCGTCCCGTCTGTCTCAGACCGTCTGTCTCAGAACGTCTATCTCGTCCCGTCGGTCTCAGACCGTCTGTCTCAGAACGTCTATCTCGTCCCGTCAGTCTCAGACCGTCTGTCTCCGACCGTCTTTCTCAGACCGTCTGTCTCAGACCAGCTATCTCAGACCGTCTGTCTCAGACCGTCTGTCTCAGACCGTCTGTCTCAGACCGTCTGTCTCAGACCGTCTGTCTCAGACCGTCTGTCTCACACCGTCTGTCTCAGACCGTCTGTCTCTGACCGTCTGTTTCATACCGTCTGTCTCACACCGTCTGTCTCAGACCGTCTGCCTCAGACCGTCTGTCTCAGACCGTCTGTCTCAGGCCGTCTGCCTCAGACCGTCTGTCTCAGACCGTCTGTCTCAGACCGTCTGTCTCAGACCGTCAGTCTCAGACCGTCTGTCTCAGAGCGTCTGTCTCAGAGCGTCTGTCTCAGACCGTCTGTCTCAGACCAGCTGTCTCAGACCGTCTGTTGCATACCGTCTGTCTCACACCGTCTGTCTCAGACCGTCTGTCTCAGACCGTCTATCTTAGACCGTCTGTCTCAGGCCGTCCGTTTCATTCCGTCGGTCTCAGACCGTCTGTCTCAGGCCGTCTGTCTCAGACCGTTTGTCTCAGACCGTGTGTCTCAGACCGTCTGTCTCAGGCCGTCTGTCTCAGACCGTCTGCCTCAGACCATCTGTCTCAGAACGTCTATCTCGTCCCGTCGGTCTCAGACCGTCTGTCTCAGAACGTCTATCTCGTCCCGTCGGTCTCAGACCGTCTGTCTCAGACCGTCTTTCTCAGACCGTCTGTCTCAGACCGTCTGTCTCAGACCGTCTGTCTCAGACCGTCTGTCTCACACCGTCTGTCTCAGACCGTCTGTCTCTGACCGTGTGTTTCATACCGTCTGTCTCGCACCGTCTGTCTCAGACCGTCTGCCTCAGACCGTCTGTCTCAGACCGTCTGTCTCAGGCCTTCTGCCTCAGACCGTCTGTCTCAGACCGTCTGTCTCAGACCGTCTGTCTCAGACCGTCAGTCTCAGACCGTCTGTCTCAGAGCGTCTGTCACAGAGCGTCTGTCTCAGACCGTCTGTCTCAGACCAGCTGTCTCAGACCGTCTGTCTCAGACCGTCTGTTGCATACCGTCTGTCTCACACCGTCTGTCTCAGACCGTCTGTCTCAGACCGTCTATCTTAGACCGTCTGTCTCAGGCCGTCCGTTTCATTCCGTCGGTCTCAGACCGTCTGTCTCAGACCGTCTGTCTCAGGCCGTCTGTCTCAGACCGTCTGTCTCAGACCGTCAGTCTCAGACCGTCTGTCTCAGACCGTCTGTCTCAGACCGTCTGTCTCAGACCGTCTGTCTCAGACCGTCTGTTTCATACCGTCTGTCTCACACCGTCTGTCTCAGACCGTCTGTCTTAGACCGTCTGTCTCACACCGTCTGTCTCAGACCGTCTGTCTCAGACCGTCTGTCTCAGACCGTCTGTCTCAGACCGTCTGTCTCAGACCGTCTGTCTCAGACCGTCTGTCTCAGAACGTCTATCACGTCCCGTCGGTCTCAGACCGTCTGTCTCAGACCAGCTGTCTCAGACTGTCTGTCTCTGACCGTCTGTTGCATACCGTCTGTCTCACACCGTGTGTCTCAGACCGTCTGTCTCAGACCGTCTGTCTCAGACCATCTGTCTCAGACCGTCTGTCTCAGACCGTCTGTCTGAGACCGTCTGTCTCAGACCGTCTGTCTCAGACCGTCTGTCTCAGACCGTCTGTCTCACACCGTCTGTCTCAGACCGTCTGTCTCTGACCGTCTGTTTCATACCGTCTGTCTCACACCGTCTGTCTCAGACCGTCTGCCTCAGACCGTCTGTCTCAGACCGTCTGTCTCAGGCCGTCTGCCTCAGACCGTCTGTCTCAGACCGTCTGTCTCAGACCGTCTGTCTCAGACCGTCAGTCTCAGACCGTCTGTCTCAGAGCGTCTGTCTCAGAGCGTCTGTCTCAGACCGTCTGTCTCAGACCAGCTGTCTCAGACCGTCTGTTGCATACCGTCTGTCTCACACCGTCTGTCTCAGACCGTCTGTCTCAGACCGTCTATCTTAGACCGTCTGTCTCAGGCCGTCCGTTTCATTCCGTCGGTCTCAGACCGTCTGTCTCAGGCCGTCTGTCTCAGACCGTTTGTCTCAGACCGTGTGTCTCAGACCGTCTGTCTCAGGCCGTCTGTCTCAGACCGTCTGCCTCAGACCATCTGTCTCAGAACGTCTATCTCGTCCCGTCGGTCTCAGACCGTCTGTCTCAGAACGTCTATCTCGTCCCGTCGGTCTCAGACCGTCTGTCTCAGACCGTCTTTCTCAGACCGTCTGTCTCAGACCGTCTGTCTCAGACCGTCTGTCTCAGACCGTCTGTCTCACACCGTCTGTCTCAGACCGTCTGTCTCTGACCGTGTGTTTCATACCGTCTGTCTCGCACCGTCTGTCTCAGACCGTCTGCCTCAGACCGTCTGTCTCAGACCGTCTGTCTCAGGCCGTCTGCCTCAGACCGTCTGTCTCAGACCGTCTGTCTCAGACCGTCTGTCTCAGACCGTCAGTCTCAGACCGTCTGTCTCAGAGCGTCTGTCACAGAGCGTCTGTCTCAGACCGTCTGTCTCAGACCAGCTGTCTCAGACCGTCTGTCTCAGACCGTCTGTTGCATACCGTCTGTCTCACACCGTCTGTCTCAGACCGTCTGTCTCAGACCGTCTATCTTAGACCGTCTGTCTCAGGCCGTCCGTTTCATTCCGTCGGTCTCAGACCGTCTGTCTCAGACCGTCTGTCTCAGGCCGTCTGTCTCAGACCGTCTGTCTCAGACCGTCAGTCTCAGACCGTCTGTCTCAGACCGTCTGTCTCAGACCGTCTGTCTCAGACCGTCTGTCTCAGACCGTCTGTTTCATACCGTCTGTCTCACACCGTCTGTCTCAGACCGTCTGTCTTAGACCGTCTGTCTCACACCGTCTGTCTCAGACCGTCTGTCTCAGACCGTCTGTCTCAGACCGTCTGTCTCAGACCGTCTGTCTCGGACCGTCTGTCTCAGACCGTCTGTATCAGACCGTCTGTTTCATACCGTCTGTCTCACACCGTCTGTCTCAGACCGTCTGTCTTAGACCGTCTGTCTCAGACCGTCTGTCTCAGACCGTCTGCCTCAGACCGTCTGTCTCAGACCGTCTATCACGTCCCGTCTGTCTCAGACCGTCTGTCTCAGAACGTCTATCTCGTCCCGTCGGTCTCAGACCGTCTGTCTCAGAACGTCTATCTCGTCCCGTCGGTCTCAGACCGTCTGTCTCAGACCGTCTGTGTCAGACCAGCTATCTCAGACCGTCTGTCTCAGACCGTCTGTCTCAGACCGTCTGTCTCAGACCGTCTGTCTCAGACCGTCTGTCTTAGACCGTCTGTCTCATACCGTCTGTCTCAGACCGTCTGTCTCAGACCGTCTGTCTCAGACCGTCTGTCTCAGACCGTCTGTCTTAGGCCGTCTATCTCGTCCCGTCGGTCTCAGACCGTCTGTCTCAGAACGTCTGCCACAGACCGTCTGTCTCAGACCGTCTATCTCGTCCCGTCTGTCTCAGACCGTCTGTCTCAGAACGTCTATCTCGTCCCGTCGGTCTTAGACCGTCTGTCTCAGACCGTCTGTCTGAGACCGTCTGTCTCAGACCGTCTGTCTCACACCGTCTGTCTCAGACCGTCTGTCTCAGACCGTCTGTCTCAGACCGTCTGTCTCAGACCGTCTGTCTCAGACCGTCTGTCTCAGACCGTCTGTCTCAGACCGTCTGTCTCAGACCGTCTGTCTCAGACCGTCTGTCTCAGACCGTCTGTCTCAGACCGTCTGTCTCAGACCGTCTGTCTCAGACCGTCTGTCTCAGACCGTCTGTCTCAGACCGTCTGTCTCAGACCGTCTGTTTCATACCGTCTGTCTCACACCGTCTGTCTCAGACCGTCTGTCTTAGACCGTCTGTCTCACACCGTCTGTCTCAGACCGTCTGTCTCAGACCGTCTGTCTCAGACCGTCTGTCTCAGACCGTCTGTCTCAGACCGTCTGTCTCAGACCGTCTGTCTCAGACCGTCTGTCTCACACCGTCTGTCTCAGACCGTCTATCTTAAACCGTCTGTCTCAGGCCGTCCGTTTCATTCCGTCGGTCTCAGACCGTCTGTCTCAGACCGTCTGTCTCAGACCGTCTGTCTCAGACCGTCTGTCTCAGACCGTCTGTCTCAGACCGTCTATCTCGTCCCGCCTGTCTCAGACCGTCTGTCTCAGAACGTCTGTCTCACACCGTCTGTCTCAGACCGTCTGCCTCAGACCATCTGTCTCAGACCGTCTGCCTCAGACCGTCTGTCTCAGACCGTCTGTCTCAGGCCGTCTGCCTCAGACCGTCTGTCTCAGACCGTCTGTCTCAGACCGTCTGTCTCAGACCGTCAGTCTCAGACCGTCTGTCTCAGACCGTCTGTCTCAGAGCGTCTGTCTCAAACCGTCTGTCTCAGACCGTCTGTCTCAGACCAGCTGTCTCAGACCGTCTGTCTCAGACCGTCTGTCTCAGAACGTCTATCACGTCCCGTCGGGCTCAGACCGTCTGTCTCAGACCAGCTGTCTCAGACTGTCTGTCTCTGACCGTCTGTTGCATACCGTCTGTCTCACACCGTGTGTCTCAGACCGTCTGTCTCAGACCGTCTGTCTCAGACCATCTGTCTCAGACCGTCTGTCTCAGACCGTCTGTCTGAGACCGTCTGTCTCAGACCGTCTGTCTCACACCGTCTGTCTCAGACCGTCTGTCTGAGACCGTCTGTCTCAGACCGTCTGTCTCACACCGTCTGTCTCAGACCGTCTGTCTCAGACCGTCTGTCTCAGACCGTCTGTCTCAGACCGTCTGTCTCAGACCGTCTGTCTCAGACCGTCTGTCTCAGACCGTCTGTCTCAGACCGTCTGTCTCAGACCAGCTGTCTGAGACCGTCTGTCTCGGACCGTCTGTCTCAGACCGTCTGTATCAGACCGTCTGTTTCATACCGTCTGTCTCACACCGTCTGTCTCAGACCGTCTGTCTTAGACCGTCTGTCTCAGACCGTCTGTCTCAGACCGTCTGCCTCAGACCGTCTGTCTCAGACCGTCTATCACGTCCCGTCTGTCTCAGACCGTCTGTCTCAGAACGTCTATCTCGTCCCGTCGGTCTCAGACCGTCTGTCTCAGAACGTCTATCTCGTCCCGTCGGTCTCAGACCGTCTGTCTCAGACCGTCTGTGTCAGACCAGCTATCTCAGACCGTCTGTCTCAGACCGTCTGTCTCAGACCGTCTGTCTCAGACCGTCTGTCTCAGACCGTCTGTCTTAGACCGTCTGTCTCATACCGTCTGTCTCAGACCGTCTGTCTCAGACCGTCTGTCTCAGACCGTCTGTCTCAGACCGTCTGTCTTAGGCCGTCTATCTCGTCCCGTCGGTCTCAGACCGTCTGTCTCAGAACGTCTGCCACAGACCGTCTGTCTCAGACCGTCTATCTCGTCCCGTCTGTCTCAGACCGTCTGTCTCAGAACGTCTATCTCGTCCCGTCGGTCTTAGACCGTCTGTCTCAGACCGTCTGTCTGAGACCGTCTGTCTCAGACCGTCTGTCTCACACCGTCTGTCTCAGACCGTCTGTCTCAGACCGTCTGTCTCAGACCGTCTGTCTCAGACCGTCTGTCTCAGACCGTCTGTCTCAGACCGTCTGTCTCAGACCGTCTGTCTCAGACCGTCTGTCTCAGACCAGCTGTCTGAGACCGTCTGTCTCGGACCGTCTGTCTCAGACCGTCTGTATCAGACCGTCTGTTTCATACCGTCTGTCTCACACCGTCTGTCTCAGACCGTCTGTCTTAGACCGTCTGTCTCAGACCGTCTGTCTCAGACCGTCTGCCTCAGACCGTCTGTCTCAGACCGTCTATCACGTCCCGTCTGTCTCAGACCGTCTGTCTCAGAACGTCTATCTCGTCCCGTCGGTCTCAGACCGTCTGTCTCAGAACGTCTATCTCGTCCCGTCGGTCTCAGACCGTCTGTCTCAGACCGTCTGTGTCAGACCAGCTATCTCAGACCGTCTGTCTCAGACCGTCTGTCTCAGACCGTCTGTCTCAGACCGTCTGTCTCAGACCGTCTGTCTTAGACCGTCTGTCTCATACCGTCTGTCTCAGACCGTCTGTCTCAGACCGTCTGTCTCAGACCGTCTGTCTCAGACCGTCTGTCTTAGGCCGTCTATCTCGTCCCGTCGGTCTCAGACCGTCTGTCTCAGAACGTCTGCCACAGACCGTCTGTCTCAGACCGTCTATCTCGTCCCGTCTGTCTCAGACCGTCTGTCTCAGAACGTCTATCTCGTCCCGTCGGTCTTAGACCGTCTGTCTCAGACCGTCTGTCTGAGACCGTCTGTCTCAGACCGTCTGTCTCACACCGTCTGTCTCAGACCGTCTGTCTCAGACCGTCTGTCTCAGACCGTCTGTCTCAGACCGTCTGTCTCAGACCGTCTGTCTCAGACCGTCTGTCTCAGACCGTCTGTCTCAGACCGTCTGTCTCAGACCGTCTGTCTCAGACCGTCTGTCTCAGACCGTCTGTCTCAGACCGTCTGTCTCAGACCGTCTGTCTCAGACCGTCTGTTTCATACCGTCTGTCTCACACCGTCTGTCTCAGACCGTCTGTCTTAGACCGTCTGTCTCACACCGTCTGTCTCAGACCGTCTGTCTCAGACCGTCTGTCTCAGACCGTCTGTCTCAGACCGTCTGTCTCAGACCGTCTGTCTCAGACCGTCTGTCTCACACCGTCTGTCTCAGACCGTCTATCTTAAACCGTCTGTCTCAGGCCGTCCGTTTCATTCCGTCGGTCTCAGACCGTCTGTCTCAGACCGTCTGTCTCAGACCGTCTGTCTCAGACCGTCTGTCTCAGACCGTCTGTCTCAGACCGTCTATCTCGTCCCGTCTGTCTGAGACCGTCTGTCTCAGACCGTCTGTCTCACACCGTCTGTCTCAGACCGTCTGTCTGAGACCGTCTGTCTCAGACCGTCTGTCTCACACCGTCTGTCTCAGACCGTCTGTCTCAGACCGTCTGTCTCAGACCGTCTGTCTCAGACCGTCTGTCTCAGACCGTCTGTCTCAGACCGTCTGTCTCAGACCGTCTGTCTCAGACCGTCTGTCTCAGACCAGCTGTCTGAGACCGTCTGTCTCGGACCGTCTGTCTCAGACCGTCTGTATCAGACCGTCTGTTTCATACCGTCTGTCTCACACCGTCTGTCTCAGACCGTCTGTCTTAGACCGTCTGTCTCAGACCGTCTGTCTCAGACCGTCTGCCTCAGACCGTCTGTCTCAGACCGTCTATCACGTCCCGTCTGTCTCAGACCGTCTGTCTCAGAACGTCTATCTCGTCCCGTCGGTCTCAGACCGTCTGTCTCAGAACGTCTATCTCGTCCCGTCGGTCTCAGACCGTCTGTCTCAGACCGTCTGTGTCAGACCAGCTATCTCAGACCGTCTGTCTCAGACCGTCTGTCTCAGACCGTCTGTCTCAGACCGTCTGTCTCAGACCGTCTGTCTTAGACCGTCTGTCTCATACCGTCTGTCTCAGACCGTCTGTCTCAGACCGTCTGTCTCAGACCGTCTGTCTCAGACCGTCTGTCTTAGGCCGTCTATCTCGTCCCGTCGGTCTCAGACCGTCTGTCTCAGAACGTCTGCCACAGACCGTCTGTCTCAGACCGTCTATCTCGTCCCGTCTGTCTCAGACCGTCTGTCTCAGAACGTCTATCTCGTCCCGTCGGTCTTAGACCGTCTGTCTCAGACCGTCTGTCTGAGACCGTCTGTCTCAGACCGTCTGTCTCACACCGTCTGTCTCAGACCGTCTGTCTCAGACCGTCTGTCTCAGACCGTTTGTCTCAGACCGTCTGTCTCAGACCGTCTGTCTCAGACCGTCTGTCTCAGACCGTCTGTCTCAGACCGTCTGTCTCAGACCGTCTGTCTCAGACCGTCTGTCTCAGACCGTCTGTCTCAGACCGTCTGTCTCAGACCGTCTGTCTCAGACCGTCTGTTTCATACCGTCTGTCTCACACCGTCTGTCTCAGACCGTCTGTCTTAGACCGTCTGTCTCACACCGTCTGTCTCAGACCGTCTGTCTCAGACCGTCTGTCTCAGACCGTCTGTCTCAGACCGTCTGTCTCAGACCGTCTGTCTCAGACCGTCTGTCTCACACCGTCTGTCTCAGACCGTCTATCTTAAACCGTCTGTCTCAGGCCGTCCGTTTCATTCCGTCGGTCTCAGACCGTCTGTCTCAGACCGTCTGTCTCAGACCGTCTGTCTCAGACCGTCTGTCTCAGACCGTCTGTCTCAGACCGTCTATCTCGTCCCGCCTGTCTCAGACCGTCTGTCTCAGAACGTCTGTCTCACACCGTCTGTCTCAGACCGTCTGCCTCAGACCATCTGTCTCAGACCGTCTGCCTCAGACCGTCTGTCTCAGACCGTCTGTCTCAGGCCGTCTGCCTCAGACCGTCTGTCTCAGACCGTCTATCTCGTCCCGTCTGTCTCAGACGGTCTGTCTCAGAATGTCTGTCACAGACTGTCTGTCTCAGACCGTCTGTCTCAGACCGTATGTCTCAGACCGTCTGTCTCAGACCAGCTGTCTCAGACCGTCTGTCGCGGACCGTCTGTCTCATACCGTCTGTCTCAGACCGTCTATCTCGTCCCGTCGGTCTTTGACCGTCTGTCTCGGACCGTCTGTCTCGGACCGTCTGTCTCAGAACTTCCGTCTCAGACCGTCTGCTTCAGACGGTCTGTCTCAGAACGTCTGTCACAGACTGTCTGTCTCAGACCGTCTGTCTCAGACCGTCTGTCTCAGACCGTCTGTCTGAGACCGTCTGTCTCACACCGGCTGTCTCACACCGTCGGTCTCAGACCGTCTGTCTCAGAACGTCTATCTCGTCCCGTCGGTCTCAGATCGTCTGTCTCAGACCGTCTGTCTCAGACCGTCTGTCTCAGACCGTCTGTCTCAGACCGTCTGTCTTAGACCGTCTGTCTCATACCGTCTGTCTCAGACCGTCTGTCTCAGACCGTCTGTCTCAGACTGTCTGTCTCAGACCGTCTGTCTTAGGCCGTCTATCTCGTCCCGTCGGTCTCAGACCGTCTGTCTCAGAACGTCTGCCACAGACCGTCTGTCTCAGACCGTCTATCTCGTCCCGTCTGTCTCAGACCGTCTGTCTCAGAACGTCTATCTCGTCCCGTCGGTCTTAGACCGTCTGTCTGAGACCGTCTGTCTCGGACCGTCTGTCTCAGACCGTCTGTATCAGACCGTCTGTTTCATACCGTCTGTCTCACACCGTCTGTCTCAGACCGTCTGTCTTAGACCGTCTGTCTCAGACCGTCTGTCTCAGACCGTCTGCCTCAGACCGTCTGTCTCAGACCGTCTATCACGTCCCGTCTGTCTCAGACCGTCTGTCTCAGAACGTCTATCTCGTCCCGTCGGTCTCAGACCGTCTGTCTCAGAACGTCTATCTCGTCCCGTCGGTCTCAGACCGTCTGTCTCAGACCGTCTGTGTCAGACCAGCTATCTCAGACCGTCTGTCTCAGACCGTCTGTCTCAGACCGTCTGTCTCAGACCGTCTGTCTCAGACCGTCTGTCTCAGACCGTCTGTCTTAGACCGTCTGTCTCATACCGTCTGTCTCAGACCGTCTGTCTCAGACCGTCTGTCTCAGATCGTCTGTCTCAGACCGTCTGTCTTAGGCCGTCTATCTCGTCCCGTCGGTCTCAGACCGTCTGTCTCAGAACGTCTGCCACAGACCGTCTGTCTCAGACCGTCTATCTCGTCCCGTCTGTCTCAGACCGTCTGTCTCAGAACGTCTATCTCGTCCCGTCGGTCTTAGACCGTCTGTCTCAGACCGTCTGTCTGAGACCGTCTGTCTCAGACCGTCTGTCTCACACCGTCTGTCTCAGACCGTCTGTCTCAGACCGTCTGTCTCAGACCGTCTGTCTCAGACCGTCTGTCTCAGACCGTCTGTCTCAGACCGTCTGTCTCAGACCGTCTGTCTCAGACCGTCTGTCTCAGACCGTCTGTCTCAGACCGTCTGTCTCAGACCGTCTGTCTCAGACCGTCTGTCTCAGACCGTCTGTCTCAGACCGTCTGTCTCAGACCGTCTGTTTCATACCGTCTGTCTCACACCGTCTGTCTCAGACCGTCTGTCTTAGACCGTCTGTCTCACACCGTCTGTCTCAGACCGTCTGTCTCAGACCGTCTGTCTCAGACCGTCTGTCTCAGACCGTCTGTCTCAGACCGTCTGTCTCAGACCGTCTGTCTCACACCGTCTGTCTCAGACCGTCTATCTTAAACCGTCTGTCTCAGGCCGTCCGTTTCATTCCGTCGGTCTCAGACCGTCTGTCTCAGACCGTCTGTCTCAGACCGTCTGTCTCAGACCGTCTGTCTCAGACCGTCTGTCTCAGACCGTCTATCTCGTCCCGTCTGTCTGAGACCGTCTGTCTCAGACCGTCTGTCTCACACCGTCTGTCTCAGACCGTCTGTCTGAGACCGTCTGTCTCAGACCGTCTGTCTCACACCGTCTGTCTCAGACCGTCTGTCTCAGACCGTCTGTCTCAGACCGTCTGTCTCAGACCGTCTGTCTCAGACCGTCTGTCTCAGACCGTCTGTCTCAGACCGTCTGTCTCAGACCGTCTGTCTCAGACCAGCTGTCTGAGACCGTCTGTCTCGGACCGTCTGTCTCAGACCGTCTGTATCAGACCGTCTGTTTCATACCGTCTGTCTCACACCGTCTGTCTCAGACCGTCTGTCTTAGACCGTCTGTCTCAGACCGTCTGTCTCAGACCGTCTGCCTCAGACCGTCTGTCTCAGACCGTCTATCACGTCCCGTCTGTCTCAGACCGTCTGTCTCAGAACGTCTATCTCGTCCCGTCGGTCTCAGACCGTCTGTCTCAGAACGTCTATCTCGTCCCGTCGGTCTCAGACCGTCTGTCTCAGACCGTCTGTGTCAGACCAGCTATCTCAGACCGTCTGTCTCAGACCGTCTGTCTCAGACCGTCTGTCTCAGACCGTCTGTCTCAGACCGTCTGTCTTAGACCGTCTGTCTCATACCGTCTGTCTCAGACCGTCTGTCTCAGACCGTCTGTCTCAGACCGTCTGTCTCAGACCGTCTGTCTTAGGCCGTCTATCTCGTCCCGTCGGTCTCAGACCGTCTGTCTCAGAACGTCTGCCACAGACCGTCTGTCTCAGACCGTCTATCTCGTCCCGTCTGTCTCAGACCGTCTGTCTCAGAACGTCTATCTCGTCCCGTCGGTCTTAGACCGTCTGTCTCAGACCGTCTGTCTGAGACCGTCTGTCTCAGACCGTCTGTCTCACACCGTCTGTCTCAGACCGTCTGTCTCAGACCGTCTGTCTCAGACCGTTTGTCTCAGACCGTCTGTCTCAGACCGTCTGTCTCAGACCGTCTGTCTCAGACCGTCTGTCTCAGACCGTCTGTCTCAGACCGTCTGTCTCAGACCGTCTGTCTCAGACCGTCTGTCTCAGACCGTCTGTCTCAGACCGTCTGTCTCAGACCGTCTGTTTCATACCGTCTGTCTCACACCGTCTGTCTCAGACCGTCTGTCTTAGACCGTCTGTCTCACACCGTCTGTCTCAGACCGTCTGTCTCAGACCGTCTGTCTCAGACCGTCTGTCTCAGACCGTCTGTCTCAGACCGTCTGTCTCAGACCGTCTGTCTCACACCGTCTGTCTCAGACCGTCTATCTTAAACCGTCTGTCTCAGGCCGTCCGTTTCATTCCGTCGGTCTCAGACCGTCTGTCTCAGACCGTCTGTCTCAGACCGTCTGTCTCAGACCGTCTGTCTCAGACCGTCTATCTCGTCCCGCCTGTCTCAGACCGTCTGTCTCAGAACGTCTGTCTCACACCGTCTGTCTCAGACCGTCTGCCTCAGACCATCTGTCTCAGACCGTCTGCCTCAGACCGTCTGTCTCAGACCGTCTGTCTCAGGCCGTCTGCCTCAGACCGTCTGTCTCAGACCGTCTATCTCGTCCCGTCTGTCTCAGACGGTCTGTCTCAGAATGTCTGTCACAGACTGTCTGTCTCAGACCGTCTGTCTCAGACCGTATGTCTCAGACCGTCTGTCTCAGACCAGCTGTCTCAGACCGTCTGTCGCGGACCGTCTGTCTCATACCGTCTGTCTCAGACCGTCTATCTCGTCCCGTCGGTCTTTGACCGTCTGTCTCGGACCGTCTGTCTCGGACCGTCTGTCTCAGAACTTCCGTCTCAGACCGTCTGCTTCAGACGGTCTGTCTCAGAACGTCTGTCACAGACTGTCTGTCTCAGACCGTCTGTCTCAGACCGTCTGTCTCAGACCGTCTGTCTGAGACCGTCTGTCTCACACCGGCTGTCTCACACCGTCGGTCTCAGACCGTCTGTCTCAGAACGTCTATCTCGTCCCGTCGGTCTCAGATCGTCTGTCTCAGACCGTCTGTCTCAGACCGTCTGTCTCAGACCGTCTGTCTCAGACCGTCTGTCTTAGACCGTCTGTCTCATACCGTCTGTCTCAGACCGTCTGTCTCAGACCGTCTGTCTCAGACCGTCTGTCTCAGACCGTCTGTCTTAGGCCGTCTATCTCGTCCCGTCGGTCTCAGACCGTCTGTCTCAGAACGTCTGCCACAGACCGTCTGTCTCAGACCGTCTATCTCGTCCCGTCTGTCTCAGACCGTCTGTCTCAGAACGTCTATCTCGTCCCGTCGGTCTTAGACCGTCTGTCTGAGACCGTCTGTCTCGGACCGTCTGTCTCAGACCGTCTGTATCAGACCGTCTGTTTCATACCGTCTGTCTCACACCGTCTGTCTCAGACCGTCTGTCTTAGACCGTCTGTCTCAGACCGTCTGTCTCAGACCGTCTGCCTCAGACCGTCTGTCTCAGACCGTCTATCACGTCCCGTCTGTCTCAGACCGTCTGTCTCAGAACGTCTATCTCGTCCCGTCGGTCTCAGACCGTCTGTCTCAGAACGTCTATCTCGTCCCGTCGGTCTCAGACCGTCTGTCTCAGACCGTCTGTGTCAGACCAGCTATCTCAGACCGTCTGTCTCAGACCGTCTGTCTCAGACCGTCTGTCTCAGACCGTCTGTCTCAGACCGTCTGTCTCAGACCGTCTGTCTTAGACCGTCTGTCTCATACCGTCTGTCTCAGACCGTCTGTCTCAGACCGTCTGTCTCAGATCGTCTGTCTCAGACCGTCTGTCTTAGGCCGTCTATCTCGTCCCGTCGGTCTCAGACCGTCTGTCTCAGAACGTCTGCCACAGACCGTCTGTCTCAGACCGTCTATCTCGTCCCGTCTGTCTCAGACCGTCTGTCTCAGAACGTCTATCTCGTCCCGTCGGTCTTAGACCGTCTGTCTCAGACCGTCTGTCTGAGACCGTCTGTCTCAGACCGTCTGTCTCACACCGTCTGTCTCAGACCGTCTGTCTCAGACCGTCTGTCTCAGACCGTCTGTCTCACACCGTCTGTCTCAGACCGTCTGTCTCAGACCGTCTGTCTCAGACCGTCTGTCTCAGACCGTCTGTCTCAGACCGTCTGTCTCAGACCGTCTGTCTCAGACCGTCTGTCTCAGAACGTCTATCTCGTCCCGTCGGTCTCAGACCGTCTGTCTCAGACCGTCTGTCTCAGACCGTCTGTCTCAGACCGTCTGTCTCAGACCGTCTGTCTTAGACCGTCTGTCTCATACCGTCTGTCTCAGACCGTCTGTCTCAGACCGTCTGTCTCAGACCGTCTGTCTCAGACCGTCTGTCTTAGGCCGTCTATCTCGTCCCGTCGGTCTCAGACCGTCTGTCTCAGAACGTCTGCCACAGACCGTCTGTCTCAGACCGTCTATCTCGTCCCGTCTGTCTCAGACCGTCTGTCTCAGAACGTCTATCTCGTCCCGTCGGTCTTAGACCGTCTGTCTCAGACCGTCTGTCTCAGACCGTCTGTCTGAGACCGTCTGTCTCAGACCGTCTGTCTCAGACCGTCTGTCTCAGACCGTCTGTCTCAGACCGTCTGTCTCAGACCGTCTGTCTCAGACCGTCTGTCTCAGACCGTCTGTCTCAGACCGTCTGTCTCAGACCGTCTGTCTCAGACCGTGTGTCTCAGAACGTCTGTCTCAGGCCGTCTGCATCAGACCGTCTGTCTCAGACCGTCTATCTCGTCCCGTCTGTCTCAGACGGTCTGTCTCAGAATGTCTGTCACAGACTGTCTGTCTCAGACCGTCTGTCTCAGACCGTCTGTCTGAGACCGTCTGTCTCAGACCGTCTGTCTCACACCGTCTGTCTCAGACCGTCTGTCTCAGACCGTCTGTCTCAGACCGTCTGTCTCAGACCGTCTGTCTCAGACCGTCTGTCTCAGACCGTCTGTCTCAGACCGTCTGTCTCAGACCGTCTGTCTCAGACCGTCTGTCTCAGACCGTCTGTCTCAGACCGTCTGTCTCAGACCGTCTGTCTCAGACCGTCTGTCTCAGACCGTCTGTCTCAGACCGTCTGTCTCAGACCGTCTGTCTCAGACCGTCTGTCTCAGACCGTCTGTTTCATACCGTCTGTCTCACACCGTCTGTCTCAGACCGTCTGTCTTAGACCGTCTGTCTCACACCGTCTGTCTCAGACCGTCTGTCTCAGACCGTCTGTCTGAGACCGTCTGTCTCACACCGGCTGTCTCACACCGTCGGTCTCAGACCGTCTGTCTCAGAACGTCTATCTCGTCCCGTCGGTCTCAGACCGTCTGTCTCAGACCGTCTGTCTCAGACCGTCTGTCTCAGACCGTCTGTCTCAGACCGTCTGTCTCAGACCGTCTGTCTCAGACCGTCTGTCTTAGACCGTCTGTCTCATACCGTCTGTCTCAGACCGTCTGTCTCAGACCGTCTGTCTCAGACCGTCTGTCTTAGGCCGTCTATCTCGTCCCGTCGGTCTCAGACCGTCTGTCTCAGAACGTCTGCCACAGACCGTCTGTCTCAGACCGTCTATCTCGTCCCGTCTGTCTCAGACCGTCTGTCTCAGAACGTCTATCTCGTCCCGTCGGTCTTAGACCGTCTGTCTCAGACCGTCTGTCTCAGACCGTCTGTCTGAGACCGTCTGTCTCAGACCGTCTGTCTCACACCGTCTGTCTCAGACCGTCTGTCTCAGACCGTCTGTCTCAGACCGTCTGTCTCAGACCGTCTGTCTCAGACCGTCTGTCTCAGACCGTCTGTCTCAGACCGTCTGTCTCAGAACGTCTATCTCGTCCCGTCGGTCTCAGACCGTCTGTCTCAGACCGTCTGTCTCAGACCGTCTGTCTCAGACCGTCTGTCTCAGACCGTCTGTCTTAGACCGTCTGTCTCATACCGTCTGTCTCAGACCGTCTGTCTCAGACCGTCTGTCTCAGACCGTCTGTCTCAGACCGTCTGTCTTAGGCCGTCTATCTCGTCCCGTCGGTCTCAGACCGTCTGTCTCAGAACGTCTGCCACAGACCGTCTGTCTCAGACCGTCTATCTCGTCCCGTCTGTCTCAGACCGTCTGTCTCAGAACGTCTATCTCGTCCCGTCGGTCTTAGACCGTCTGTCTCAGACCGTCTGTCTCAGACCGTCTGTCTGAGACCGTCTGTCTCAGACCGTCTGTCTCACACCGTCTGTCTCAGACCGTCTGTCTCAGACCGTCTGACTCAGACCGTCTGTCTCAGACCGTCTGTCTCAGACCGTCTGTCTCAGACCGTCTGTCTCAGACCGTCTGTCTCAGACCGTCTGTTTCATACCGTCTGTCTCACACCGTCTGTCTCAGACCGTCTGTCTTAGACCGTCTGTCTCACACCGTCTGTCTCAGACCGTCTGTCTCAGACCGTCTGTCTCAGACCGTCTGTCTCAGACCGTCTGTCTCAGACCGTCTGTCTCAGACCGTCTGTTGCATACCGTCTGTCTCACACCGTCTGTCTCAGACCGTCTATCTTAAACCGTCTGTCTCAGGCCGTCCGTTTCATTCCGTCGGTCTCAGACCGTCTGTCTCAGACCGTCTGTCTCAGACCGTCTGTCTCAGACCGTCTGTCTCAGACCGTCTATCTCGTCCCGTCTGTCTCAGACCGTCTGTCTCAGAACGTCTGTCTCACACCGTCTGTCTCAGACCGTCTGCCTCAGACCATCTGTCTCAGACCGTCTGTCTCAGACCGTCTGTCTCAGGCCGTCTGCCTCAGACCGTCTGTCTCAGACCGTCTGTCTCAGACCGTCTGTCTCAGACCGTCTGTCTCAGACCAGCTGTCTCAGACCGTCTGTCTCACACCGTCTGTCTCAGACCGTCTGTCTCAGACCGTCTGTCTCAGACCGTCTGTCTCAGACCGTGTGTCTCAGACCGTCTGTCTCAGGCCGTCTGCATCAGACCGTCTGTCTCAGACCGTCTATCTCGTCCCGTCTGTCTCAGAACGTCTGTCTCACACCGTCTGTCTCAGACCGTCTGCCTCAGACCATCTGTCTCAGACCGTCTGCCTCAGACCGTCTGTCTCAGACCGTCTGTCTCAGGCCGTCTGCCTCAGACCGTCTGTCTCAGACCGTCTGTCTCAGACCGTCTGTCTCAGACCGTATGTCTCAGACCGTCTGTCTCAGACCAGCTGTCTCAGACCGTCTGTCTCACACCGTCTGTCTCAGACCGTCTGTCTCAGACCGTCTGTCTCAGACCGTCTGTCTCAGACCGTGTGTCTCAGACCGTCTGTCTCAGGCCGTCTGCATCAGACCGTCTGTCTCAGACCGTCTATCTCGTCCCGTCTGTCTCAGAACGTCTGTCTCACACCGTCTGTCTCAGACCGTCTGCCTCAGACCATCTGTCTCAGACCGTCTGCCTCAGACCGTCTGTCTCAGACCGTCTGTCTCAGGCCGTCTGCCTCAGACCGTCTGTCTCAGACCGTGTGTCTCAGACCGTCTGTCTCAGGCCGTCTGCATCAGACCGTCTGTCTCAGACCGTCTATCTCGTCCCGTCTGTCTCAGACGGTCTGTCTCAGAATGTCTGTCACAGACTGTCTGTCTCAGACCGTCTGTCTCAGACCGTATGTCTCAGACCGTCTGTCTCAGACCAGCTGTCTCAGACCGTCTGTCGCGGACCGTCTGTCTCATACCGTCTGTCTCAGACCGTCTATCTCGTCCCGTCGGTCTTAGACCGTCTGTCTCGGACCGTCTGTCTCGGACCGTCTGTCTCAGAACTTCCGTCTCAGACCGTCTGCTTCAGACGGTCTGTCTCAGAACGTCTGTCACAGACTGTCTGTCTCAGACCGTCTGTCTCAGACCGTCTGTCTCAGACCGTCTGTCTGAGACCGTCTGTCTCACACCGGCTGTCTCACACCGTCGGTCTCAGACCGTCTGTCTCAGAACGTCTATCTCGTCCCGTCGGTCTCAGACCGTCTGTCTCAGACCGTCTGTTGCATACCGTCTGTCTCACACCGTCTGTCTCAGACCGTCTATCTTAGACCGTCTGTCTCAGGCCGTCCGTTTCATTCCGTCGGTCTCAGACCGTCTGTCTCAGACCGTCTGTCTCAGGCCGTCTGTCTCAGACCGTCTGTCTCAGACCGTGTGTCTCAGAACGTCTGTCTCAGGCCGTCTGCATCAGACCGTCTGTCTCAGACCGTCTATCTCGTCCCGTCTGTCTCAGACCGTCTGTCTCACACCGTCTGTCTCAGACCGTCTGTCTCAGACCGTCTGTCTCAGACCGTCTGTCTCAGACCGTCTGTCTCAGACCGTCTGTCTCAGAACGTCTGTCTCAGACCGTCTGTCTCGGACCGTCTGTCTCAGAACGTCTATCTCGTCCCGTCGGTCTCAGACCGTCTGCCTCAGACCGTCTGTTTCATACCGTATGTCTCAGACCGTCTGTCTCAGACCAGCTGTCTCAGACCGTCTGTCGCGGACCGTCTGTCTCATACCGTCTGTCTCAGACCGTCTATCTCGTCCCGTCGGTCTTAGACCGTCTGTCTCGGACCGTCTGTCTCGGACCGTCTGTCTCGGACCGTCTGTCTCAGAACTTCCGTCTCAGACCGTCTGCTTCAGACGGTCTGTCTCAGAACGTCTGTCACAGACTGTCTGTCTCAGACCGTCTGTCTCAGACCGTCTGTCTCAGACCGTCTGTCTGAGACCGTCTGTCTCACACCGGCTGTCTCACACCGTCGGTCTCAGACCGTCTGTCTCAGAACGTCTATCTCGTCCCGTCGGTCTCAGACCGTCTGTCTCAGAACGTCTATCTCGTCCCGTCGGTCTCAGACCGTCTGTCTCAGAACGTCTATCTCGTCCCGTCGGTCTCAGACCGTCTGTCTCAGACCGTCTGTCTCAGACCGTCAGTCTCAGACCGTCTGTCTCAGAGCGTCTGTCTCAGACCGTCTGTCTCAGACCGTCTGTCTCAGACCAGCTGTCTCAGACCGTCTGTCTCAGACCGTCTGTTGCATACCGTCTGTCTCACACCGTCTGTCTCAGACCGTCTATCTTAAACCGTCTGTCTCAGGCCGTCCGTTTCATTCCGTCGGTCTCAGACCGTCTGTCTCAGACCGTCTGTCTCAGACCGTCTGTCTCATACCGTCTGTCTCAGACCGTCTGTCTCACACCGTCTGTCTCAGACCGTCTGTCTCAGACCGTCTGTCTCAGACCGTCTGTCTCAGACCGTGTGTCTCAGACCGTCTGTCTCAGGCCGTCTGCCTCAGACCGTCTGTCTCAGACCGTCTATCTCGTCCCGCCTGTCTCAGACCGTCTGTCTCAGACCGTCTATCTTGTCCCGTCTGTCTCAGATCGTCTGTCTCAGAACGTCTATCTCGTCCCGTCGGTCTCAGACCGTCTGTCTCAGAACGTCTATCTCGTCCCGTCGGTCTCAGATCGTCTGTCTCAGACCGTCTGTCTCAGACCGTCTGTCTCAGACCGTCTGTCTCAGACCAGCTATCTCAGACCGTCTGTCTCAGACCGTCTGTCTCAGACCGTCTGTCTCAGACCGTCTGTCTCAGACCGTCTGTCTCAGACCGTCTGTCGAAGACCGTCTGTTTCATACCGTCTGTCTCACACCGTCTGTCTCAGACCGTCTGTCTTAGACCGTCTGTCTCACACCGTCTGTCTCAGACCGTCTGTCTCAGACCGTCTGTCTCAGACCGTCTGTCTCAGACCGTCTGTCTCAGACCGTCTGTCTCAGACCGTCTGTCTCAGAACGTCTATCTCGTCCCGTCGGTCTCAGACCGTCTGTCTCAGACCAGCTGTCTCAGACTGTCTGTCTCTGACCGTCTGTTGCATACCGTCTGTCTCACACCGTCTGTCTCAGACCGTCTGTCTCAGACCGTCTGTCTCAGACCGTCTGTCTCAGACCGTCTGTCTCAGACCGTCTGTCTCAGACCGTCTGTCTCAGACCGTCTGTCTGAGACCGTCTGTCTCAGACCGTCTGTCTCACACCGTCTGTCTCAGACCGTCTGTCTGAGACCGTCTGTCTCAGACCGTCTGTCTCACACCGTCTGTCTCAGACCGTCTGTCTCAGACCGTCTGTCTCAGACCGTCTGTCTCAGACCGTCTGTCTCCGACCGTCTGTCTCAGACCGTCTGTCTCAGACCGTCTGTCTCAGACCGTCTGTCTCAGACCGTCTGTCTCAGACCGTCTGTCTCAGACCGTCTGTCTCAGACCAGCTGTCTGAGACCGTCTGTCTCGGAACGTCTGTCTCAGACCGTCTGTATCAGACCGTCTGTTTCATACCGTCTGTCTCACACCGTCTGTCTCAGACCGTCTGTCTTAGACCGTCTGTCTCAGACCGTCTGTCTCAGACCGTCTGCCTCAGACCGTCTGTCTCAGACCGTCTATCACGTCCCGTCTGTCTCAGACCGTCTGTCTCAGAACGTCTATCTCGTCCCGTCGGTCTCAGACCGTCTGTCTCAGAACGTCTATCTCGTCCCGTCGGTCTCAGACCGTCTGTCTCAGACCGTCTGTCTTAGACCGTCTGTCTCATACCGTCTGTCTCAGACCGTCTGTCTCAGACCGTCTGTCTCAGACCGTCTGTCTCAGACCGTCTGTCTCAGACCGTCTGTCTTAGGCCGTCTATCTCGTCCCGTCGGTCTCAGACCGTCTGTCTCAGAACGTCTGCCTCAGACCGTCTGTCTCAGACCGTCTATCTCGTCCCGTCTGTCTCAGAACGTCTATCTCGTCCCGTCGGTCTTAGACCGTCTGTCTCAGACCGTCTGTCTCAGACCGTCTGTCTCAGACCGTCTGTCTGAGACCGTCTGTCTCAGACCGTCTGTCTCAGACCGTCTGTCTCAGACCGTCTGTCTCAGACCGTCTGTTTCATACCGTCTGTCTCACACCGTCTGTCTCAGACCGTCTGTCTTAGACCGTCTGTCTCACACCGTCTGTCTCAGACCGTCTGTCTCAGACCGTCTGTCTCAGACCGTCTGTCTCAGACCGTCTGTCTCAGACCGTCTGTCTCAGACCGTCTGTCTCAGACCGTCTGTCTCAGACCGTCTGTTGCATACCGTCTGTCTCACACCGTCTGTCTCAGACCGTCTATCTTAAACCGTCTGTCTCAGGCCGTCCGTTTCATTCCGTCGGTCTCAGACCGTCTGTCTCAGACCGTCTGTCTCAGACCGTCTGTCTCAGACCGTCTGTCTCAGACCGTCTATCTCGTCCCGTCTGTCTCAGACCGTCTGTCTCAGAACGTCTGTCTCACACCGTCTGTCTCAGACCGTCTGCCTCAGACCATCTGTCTCAGACCGTCTGTCTCAGACCGTCTGTCTCAGACCGTCTATCTCGTCCCGTCTGTCTCAGACCGTCTGTCTCAGAACGTCTATCTCGTCCCGTCGGTCTCAGACCGTCTGTCTCAGAACGTCTATCTCGTCCCGTCGGTCTTAGACCGTCTGTCTCAGACCGTCTGTCTCAGACCGTCTGTCTCAGACCGTCTGTCTGAGACCGTCTGTCTCAGACCGTCTGTCTCAGACCGTCTGTCTCAGACCGTCTGTCTCAGACCGTCTGTTTCATACCGTCTGTCTCACACCGTCTGTCTCAGACCGTCTGTCTTAGACCGTCTGTCTCACACCGTCTGTCTCAGACCGTCTGTCTCAGACCGTCTGTCTCAGACCGTCTGTCTCAGACCGTCTGTCTCAGACCGTCTGTCTCAGACCGTCTGTTGCATACCGTCTGTCTCACACCGTCTGTCTCAGACCGTCTATCTTAAACCGTCTGTCTCAGGCCGTCCGTTTCATTCCGTCGGTCTCAGACCGTCTGTCTCAGACCGTCTGTCTCAGACCGTCTGTCTCAGACCGTCTATCTCGTCCCGTCTGTCTCAGACCGTCTGTCTCAGAACGTCTGTCTCACACCGTCTGTCTCAGACCGTCTGCCTCAGACCATCTGTCTCAGACCGTCTGTCTCAGACCGTCTGTCTCAGACCGTCTATCTCGTCCCGTCTGTCTCAGACCGTCTGTCTCAGAACGTCTATCTCGTCCCGTCGGTCTCAGACCGTCTGTCTCAGAACGTCTATCTCGTCCCGTCGGTCTCAGACCGTCTGTCTCCGACCGTCTTTCTCAGACCGTCTGTCTCAGACCAGCTATCTCAGACCGTCTGTCTCAGACCGTCTGTCTCAGACCGTCTGTCTCAGACCGTCTGTCTCACACCGTCTGTCTCAGACCGTCTGTCTCTGACCGTCTGTTTCATACCGTCTGTCTCACACCGTCTGTCTCAGACCGTCTGCCTCAGACCGTCTGTCTCAGACCGTCTGTCTCAGGCCGTCTGCCTCAGACCGTCTGTCTCAGACCGTCTGTCTCAGACCGTCTGTCTCAGACCGTCAGTCTCAGACCGTCTGTCTCAGAGCGTCTGTCTCAGAGCGTCTGTCTCAGACCGTCTGTCTCAGACCAGCTGTCTCAGACCGTCTGTTGCATACCGTCTGTCTCACACCGTCTGTCTCAGACCGTCTGTCTCAGACCGTCTATCTTAGACCGTCTGTCTCAGGCCGTCCGTTTCATTCCGTCGGTCTCAGACCGTCTGTCTCAGACCGTCTGTCTCAGGCCGTCTGTCTCAGACCGTTTGTCTCAGACCGTGTGTCTCAGACCGTCTGTCTCAGGCCGTCTGTCTCAGACCGTCTGCCTCAGACCATCTGTCTCAGAACGTCTATCTCGTACCGTTGGTCTCAGACCGTCTGTCTCAGAACGTCTATCTCGTCCCGTCGGTCTCAGACCGTCTGTCTCAGACCGTCTTTCTCAGACCGTCTGTCTCAGACCAGCTATCTCAGACCGTCTGTCTCAGACCGTCTGTCTCAGACCGTCTGTCTCAGACCGTCTGTCTCACACCGTCTGTCTCAGACCGTCTGTCTCTGACCGTCTGTTTCATACCGTCTGTCTCACACCGTCTGTCTCAGACCGTCTGCCTCAGACCGTCTGTCTCGGACCGTCTGTCTCAGGCCGTCTGCCTCAGACCGTCTGTCTCAGACCGTCTGTCTCAGACCGTCTGTCTCAGACCGTCAGTCTCAGACCGTCTGTCTCAGAGCGTCTGTCACAGAGCGTCTGTCTCAGACCGTCTGTCTCAGACCGTCTGTCTCAGACCGTCTGTTGCATACCGTCTGTCTCACACCGTCTGTCTCAGACCGTCTGTCTCAGACCGTCTATCTTAGACCGTCTGTCTCAGGCCGTCCGTTTCATTCCGTCGGTCTCAGACCGTCTGTCTCAGACCGTCTGTCTCAGGCCGTCTGTCTCAGACCGTTTGTCTCAGACCGTGTGTCTCAGACCGTCTGTCTCAGGCCGTCTGTCTCAGACCGTCTGCCTCAGACCATCTGTCTCAGAACGTCTATCTCGTACCGTCGGTCTCAGACCGTCTGTCTCAGAACGTCTATCTCGTCCCGTCGGTCTCAGACCGTCTGTCTCAGACCGTCTTTCTCGTCCCGTCGGTCTCAGACCGTCTGTCTCAGAACGTCTGCCTCAGACCGTCTGTCTCAGACCGTCTATCTCGTCCCGTCTGTCTCAGACCGTCTGTCTCAGAACGTCTATCTCGTCCCGTCGGTCTTAGACCGTCTGTCTCAGACCGTCTGTCTCAGACCGTCTGTCTGAGACCGTCTGTCTCAGACCGTCTGTCTCAGACCGTCTGTTTCACACCGTCTGTCTCAGACCGTCTGTCTCAGACCGTCTGTCTCAGACCGTCTGTCTCAGACCGTCTGTCTCAGGCCGTCTGTCTCAGACCGTCTGTCTCAGACCGTCTGTCTCAGACCGTCTGTCTCAGACCGTCTGTCTCAGACCGTCTGTCTCAGACCGTCTGTTTCATACCGTCTGTCTCACACCGTCTGTCTCAGACCGTCTGTCTTAGACCGTCTGTCACACACCGTCTGTCTCAGACCGTCTGTCTCAGACCGTCTGTCTCACACCGTCTGTCTCAGACCGTCTGTCTCTGACCGTCTGTTTCATACCGTCTGTCTCACACCGTCTGTCTCAGACCGTCTGCCTCAGACCGTCTGTCTCAGACCGTCTGTCTCAGGCCGTCTGCCTCAGACCGTCTGTCTCAGACCGTCTGTCTCAGACCGTCTGTCTCAGACCGTCAGTCTCAGACCGTCTGTCTCAGACCGTCTGTCTCAGAGCGTCTGTCTCAGACCGTCTGTCTCAGACCGTCTGTCTCAGACCAGCTGTCTCAGACCGTCTGTCTCAGACCGTCTGTTGCATACCGTCTGTCTCACACCGTCTGTCTCAGACCGTCTGTCTCAGACCGTCTATCTTAGACCGTCTGTCTCAGGCCGTCCGTTTCATTCCGTCGGTCTCAGACCGTCTGTCTCAGACCGTCTGTCTCAGGCCGTCTGTCTCAGACCGTCTGTCTCAGACCGTCTGTCTCAGACCGTCTGTCTCAGAACGTCTATCTCGTCCCGTCGGTCTCAGACCGTCTGCCTCAGACCGTCTGTTTCATACCGTATGTCTCAGACCGTCTGTCTCAGACCGTCTATCTTAGACCGTCTGTCTCAGGCCGTCCGTTTCATTCCGTCGGTCTCAGACCGTCTGTCTCAGACCGTCTGTCTCAGGCCGTCTGTCTCAGACCGTCTGTCTCAGACCGTCTGTCTCAGACCGTCTGTCTCAGACCGTCTATCTCGTCCCGTCTGTCTCAGACCGTCTGTCTCAGACCGTCTGTCTCAGACCGTCTGTCTCAGAACGTCTATCTCGTCCCGTCGGTCTTAGACCGTCTGTCTCAGACCGTCTATCTCGTCCCGTCGGTCTCAGACCGTCTGTCTCAGAACGTCTATCTCGTCCCGTCGGTCTCAGATCGTCTGTCTCAGACCGTCTGTCTCAGACCGTCTGTCTCAGACCGTCTGTCTCAGACCGTCAGTCTCAGACCGTCTGTCTCACACCGTCTGTCTCAGACCGTCTGTCTCAGACCGTCTGTCTCAGACCGTCTGTCTCAGACCGTCTGTCTCAGACCGTCTGTCTCAGACCGTCTGTCTCAGACCGTCTGTCTCAGAACGTCTATCTCGTCCCGTCGGTCTCAGACCGTCTGCCTCAGACCGTCTGTTTCATACCGTATGTCTCAGACCGTCTGTCTCAGACCGTCTGTCTCAGACCGTCTGTCTCAGACCGTCTGTCTTAGGCCGTCTATCTCGTCCCGTCGGTCTCAGACCGTCTGTCTCAGAACGTCTGCCTCAGACCGTCTGTCTCAGACCGTCTATCTCGTCCCGTCTGTCTCAGACCGTCTGTCTCAGAACGTCTATCTCGTCCCGTCGGTCTTAGACCGTCTGTCTCAGACCGTCTGTCTCAGACCGTCTGTCTGAGACCGTCTGTCTCAGACCGTCTGTCTCAGACCGTCTGTCTCACACCGTCTGTCTCAGACCGTCTGTCTCAGACCGTCTGTCTCAGACCGTCTGTCTCAGACCGTCTGTCTCAGACCGTCTGTCTCAGACCGTCTGTCTCAGACCGTCTGTCTCAGACCGTCTGTCTCAGACCGTCTGTCTCAGACCGTCTGTCTCAGACCGTCTGTCTCAGACCGTCTGTCTCAGACCGTCTGTTTCATACCGTCTGTCTCACACCGTCTGTCTCAGACCGTCTGTCTTAGACCGTCTGTCACACACCGTCTGTCTCAGACCGTCTGTCTCAGACCGTCTGTCTCAGACCGTCTGTCTCAGACCGTCTGTCTCAGACCGTCTATCTCGTCCCGTCTGTCTCAGACCGTCTGTCTCAGAACGTCTGTCTCACACCGTCTGTCTCAGACCGTCTGCCTCAGACCATCTGTCTCAGACCGTCTGTCTCAGACCGTCTGTCTCAGACCGTCTATCTCGTCCCGTCTGTCTCAGACCGTCTGTCTCAGAACGTCTATCTCGTCCCGTCGGTCTCAGACCGTCTGTTTCAGAACGTCTATCTCGTCCCGTCGGTCTCAGACCGTCTGTCTCAGACCGTCTGTCTCAGAACGTCTATCTCGTCCCGTCGGTCTCAGACCGTCTGCCTCAGACCGTCTGTTTCATACCGTATGTCTCAGACCGTCTGTCTCAGACCGTCTATCTTAGACCGTCTGTCTCAGGCCGTCCGTTTCATTCCGTCGGTCTCAGACCGTCTGTCTCAGACCGTCTGTCTCAGGCCGTCTGTCTCAGACCGTCTGTCTCAGACCGTCTGTCTCAGACCGTCTGTCTCAGACCGTCTATCTCGTCCCGTCTGTCTCAGACCGTCTGTCTCAGACCGTCTGTCTCAGAACGTCTATCTCGTCCCGTCGGTCTTAGACCGTCTGTCTCAGACCGTCTATCTCGTCCCGTCGGTCTCAGACCGTCTGTCTCAGAACGTCTATCTCGTCCCGTCGGTCTCAGATCGTCTGTCTCAGACCGTCTGTCTCAGACCGTCTGTCTCAGACCGTCTGTCTCAGACCGTCAGTCTCAGACCGTCTGTCTCACACCGTCTGTCTCAGACCGTCTGTCTCAGACCGTCTGTCTCAGACCGTCTGTCTCAGACCGTCTGTCTCAGACCGTCTGTCTCAGACCGTCTGTCTCAGACCGTCTGTCTCAGAACGTCTATCTCGTCCCGTCGGTCTCAGACCGTCTGCCTCAGACCGTCTGTTTCATACCGTATGTCTCAGACCGTCTGTCTCAGACCGTCTGTCTCAGACCGTCTGTCTCAGACCGTCTGTCTTAGGCCGTCTATCTCGTCCCGTCGGTCTCAGACCGTCTGTCTCAGAACGTCTGCCTCAGACCGTCTGTCTCAGACCGTCTATCTCGTCCCGTCTGTCTCAGACCGTCTGTCTCAGAACGTCTATCTCGTCCCGTCGGTCTTAGACCGTCTGTCTCAGACCGTCTGTCTCAGACCGTCTGTCTGAGACCGTCTGTCTCAGACCGTCTGTCTCAGACCGTCTGTCTCACACCGTCTGTCTCAGACCGTCTGTCTCAGACCGTCTGTCTCAGACCGTCTGTCTCAGACCGTCTGTCTCAGACCGTCTGTCTCAGACCGTCTGTCTCAGACCGTCTGTCTCAGACCGTCTGTCTCAGACCGTCTGTCTCAGACCGTCTGTCTCAGACCGTCTGTCTCAGACCGTCTGTCTCAGACCGTCTGTCTCAGACCGTCTGTTTCATACCGTCTGTCTCACACCGTCTGTCTCAGACCGTCTGTCTTAGACCGTCTGTCACACACCGTCTGTCTCAGACCGTCTGTCTCAGACCGTCTGTCTCAGACCGTCTGTCTCAGACCGTCTGTCTCAGACCGTCTATCTCGTCCCGTCTGTCTCAGACCGTCTGTCTCAGAACGTCTGTCTCACACCGTCTGTCTCAGACCGTCTGCCTCAGACCATCTGTCTCAGACCGTCTGTCTCAGACCGTCTGTCTCAGACCGTCTATCTCGTCCCGTCTGTCTCAGACCGTCTGTCTCAGAACGTCTATCTCGTCCCGTCGGTCTCAGACCGTCTGTTTCAGAACGTCTATCTCGTCCCGTCGGTCTCAGACCGTCTGTCTCAGACCGTCTTTCTCAGACCGTCTGTCTCAGACCAGCTATCTCAGACCGTCTGTCTCAGACCGTCTGTCTCAGACCGTCTGTCTCAGACCGTCTGTCTCACACCGTCTGTCTCAGACCGTCTGTCTCTGACCGTCTGTTTCATACCGTCTGTCTCACACCGTCTGTCTCAGACCGTCTGCCTCAGACCGCCTGTCTCAGACCGTCTGTCTCAGGCCGTCTGCCTCAGACCGTCTGTCTCAGACCGTCTGTCTCAGACCGTCTGTCTCAGACCGTCAGTCTCAGACCGTCTGTCTCAGACCGTCTGTCTCAGAGCGTCTGTCTCAGACCGTCTGTCTCAGACCGTCTGTCTCAGACCAGCTGTCTCAGACCGTCTGTCTCAGACCGTCTGTTGCATACCGTCTGTCTCACACCGTCTGTCTCAGACCGTCTGTCTCAGACCGTCTATCTTAGACCGTATGTCTCAGGCCGTCCGTTTCATTCCGTCGGTCTCAGACCGTCTGTCTCAGACCGTCTGTCTCAGGCCGTCTGTCTCAGACTGTCTGTCTCAGACCGTGTGTCTCAGACCGTCTGTCTCAGGCCGTCTGCCTCAGACCGTCTGTCTCAGACCGTCTATCTCGTCCCGTCTGTCTCAGACGGTCTGTCTCAGAACGTCTGTCACAGACTGTCTATCTTAGACCGTCTGTCTCAGGCCGTCCGTTTCATTCCGTCGGTCTCAGACCGTCTGTCTCAGACCGTCTGTCTCAGGCCGTCTGTCTCAGACCGTCTGTCTCAGACCGTCTGTCTCAGACCGTCTGTCTCAGACCGTCTATCTCGTCCCGTCTGTCTCAGACCGTCTGTCTCAGAACGTCTATCTCGTCCCGCCGGTCTTAGACCGTCTGTCTCAGACCGTCTATCTCGTCCCGTCTGTCTCAGACGGTCTGTCTCAGAACGTCTGTCACAGACTGTCTGTCTCAGACCGTCTGTCTCAGACCGTCTGTCTCAGACCGTCTGTCTGAGACCGTCTGTCTCAGACCGTCTGTCTCAGAACGTCTATCTCGTCCCGTCGGTCTCAGACCGTCTGCCTCAGACCGTCTGTTTCATACCGTATGTCTCAGACCGTCTGTCTCAGACCAGCTGTCTCAGACCGTCTGTCTCGGACCGTCTGTCTCATACCGTCTGTCTCAGACCGTCTATCTCGTCCCGTCGGTCTTAGACCGTCTGTCTCGGACCGTCTGTCTCGGACCGTCTGTCTCGGACCGTCTGTCTCAGAACTTCCGTCTCAGACCGTCTGCTTCAGACGGTCTGTCTCAGAACGTCTGTCACAGACTGTCTGTCTCAGACCGTCTGTCTCAGACCGTCTGTCTCAGACCGTCTGTCTCAGACCGTCTGTCTGAGACCGTCTGTCTCAGACCGTCTGTCTCAGACCGTCTGTCTGAGACCGTCTGTCTCAGACCGGCTGTCTCACACCGTCGGTCTCAGACCGTCTGTCTCAGAACGTCTATCTCGTCCCGTCGGTCTCAGACCGTCTGTCTCAGACCAGCTGTCTCAGACCGTCTGTCTCAGACCGTCCGTCTCAGACCGTCTGTCCCAGACCGTCTGTCTCAGACCGTCTGTCTCAGACCGTCTATCTCGTCCCGTCTGTCTCAGACCCTCTGTCTCAGAACGTCTATCTCGTCCCGTCGGTCTCAGACCGTCTGTCTCAGAACGTCTATCTCGTCCCGTCGGTCTCAGACCAGCTGTCTCACACCGTCTGTCTCAGACCGTCTGTTGCATACCGTCTGTCTCACACCGTCTGTCTCAGACCGTCTATCTTAAACCGTCTGTCTCAGGCCGTCCGTTTCATTCCGTCGGTCTCAGACCGTCTGTCTCAGACCGTCTGTCTCAGACCGTCTGTCTCACACCGTCTGTCTCAGACCGTCTGTCTCAGACCGTCTGTCTCAGACCGTCTGTCTCAGACCGTGTGTCTCAGACCGTCTGTCTCAGGCCGTCTGCCTCAGACCGTCTGTCTCAGACCGTCAATCTCGTCCCGTCTGTCTCAGACCGTCTGTCTCAGACCGTCTATCTCGTCCCGTCTGTCTCAGACCGTCTGTCTCAGAACGTCTATCTCGTCCCGTCGGTCTCAGACCGTCTGTCTCAGAACGTCTATCTCGTCCCGTCGGTCTCAGATCGTCTGTCTCAGACCGTCTGTCTCAGACCGTCTGTCTCAGACCGTCTGTCTCAGACCGTCAGTCTCAGACCGTCTGTCTCACACCGTCTGTCTCAGACCGTCTGTCTCAGACCGTCTGTCTCAGACCGTCTGTCTCAGACCGTCTGTCTCAGACCGTCTGTCTCAGACCGTCTGTCTCAGACCGTCTGTCTCAGACCGTCTGTCTCAGAACGTCTATCTCGTCCCGTCGGTCTCAGACCGTCTGCCTCAGACCGTCTGTTTCATACCGTATGTCTCAGACCGTCTGTCTCAGACCGTCTGTCTCAGACCGTCTGTCTCAGACCGTCTGTCTTAGGCCGTCTATCTCGTCCCGTCGGTCTCAGACCGTCTGTCTCAGAACGTCTGCCTCAGACCGTCTGTCTCAGACCGTCTATCTCGTCCCGTCTGTCTCAGACCGTCTGTCTCAGAACGTCTATCTCGTCCCGTCGGTCTTAGACCGTCTGTCTCAGACCGTCTGTCTCAGACCGTCTGTCTGAGACCGTCTGTCTCAGAACGTCTATCTCGTCCCGTCGGTCTCAGACCGTCTGCCTCAGACCGTCTGTCTCAGACCGTCTGTCTCAGACCGTCTGTCTCAGACCGTCTGTCTCAGACCGTCTGTCTCAGAACGTCTATCTCGTCCCGTCGGTCTCAGACCGTCTGCCTCAGACCGTCTGTTTCATACCGTATGTCTCAGACCGTCTGTCTCAGACCGTCTGTCTCAGACCGTCTGTCTCAGACCGTCTGTCTTAGGCCGTCTATCTCGTCCCGTCGGTCTCAGACCGTCTGTCTCAGAACGTCTGCCTCAGACCGTCTGTCTCAGACCGTCTATCTCGTCCCGTCTGTCTCAGACCGTCTGTCTCAGAACGTCTATCTCGTCCCGTCGGTCTTAGACCGTCTGTCTCAGACCGTCTGTCTCAGACCGTCTGTCTGAGACCGTCTGTCTCAGACCGTCTGTCTCAGACCGTCTGTCTCACACCGTCTGTCTCAGACCGTCTGTCTCAGACCGTCTGTCTCAGACCGTCTGTCTCAGACCGTATGTCTCAGACCGTCTGTCTCAGACCGTCTGTCTCAGACCGTCTGTCTCAGACCGTCTGTCTCAGACCGTCTGTCTCAGACCGTCTGTCTCAGACCGTCTGTCTCAGACCGTCTGTCTTAGGCCGTCTATCTCGTCCCGTCGGTCTCAGACCGTCTGTCTCAGAACGTCTGCCTCAGACCGTCTGTCTCAGACCGTCTATCTCGTCCCGTCTGTCTCAGACCGTCTGTCTCAGAACGTCTGTCTCACACCGTCTGTCTCAGACCGTCTGCCTCAGACCATCTGTCTCAGACCGTCTGTCTCAGACCGTCTGTCTCAGACCGTCTATCTCGTCCCGTCTGTCTCAGACCGTCTGTCTCAGAACGTCTATCTCGTCCCGTCGGTCTCAGACCGTCTGTCTCAGAACGTCTATCTCGTCCCGTCGGTCTCAGACCGTCTGTCTCAGACCGTCTTTCTCAGACCGTCTGTCTCAGACCAGCTGTCTCAGACCGTCTGTCTCAGACCGTCTGTTGCATACCGTCTGTCTCACACCGTCTGTCTCAGACCGTCTGTCTCAGACCGTCTATCTTAGACCGTATGTCTCAGGCCGTCCGTTTCATTCCGTCGGTCTCAGACCGTCTGTCTCAGACCGTCTGTCTCAGGCCGTCTGTCTCAGACCGTCTGTCTCAGACCGTGTGTCTCAGACCGTCTGTCTCAGGCCGTCTGCCTCAGACCGTCTGTCTCAGACCGTCTATCTCGTCCCGTCTGTCTCAGACGGTCTGTCTCAGAACGTCTGTCACAGACTGTCTGTCTCAGACCGTCTGTCTCAGACCGTCTGTCTGAGACCGTCTGTCTCAGACCGTCTGTCTCAGACCGTCTGTCTCACACCGTCTGTCTCAGACCGTCTGTCTCAGACCGTCTGTCTCAGACCGTCTGTCTCAGACCGTCTGTCTCAGATCGTCTATCTCGTCCCGTCGGTCTCAGACCGTCTGCCTCAGACCGTCTGTTTCATACCGTATGTCTCAGACCGTCTGTCTCAGACCAGCTGTCTCAGACCGTCTGTCTCGGACCGTCTGTCTCATACCGTCTGTCTCAGACCGTCTATCTCGTCCCGTCGGTCTTAGACCGTCTGTCTCGGACCGTCTGTCTCGGACCGTCTGTCTCGGACCGTCTGTCTCAGAACTTCCGTCTCAGACCGTCTGCTTCAGACGGTCTGTCTCAGAACGTCTGTCACAGACTGTCTGTCTCAGACCGTCTGTCTCAGACCGTCTGTCTCAGACCGTCTGTCTGAGACCGTCTGTCTCAGACCGTCTGTCTCAGACCGTCTGTCTGAGACCGTCTGTCTCAGACCGGCTGTCTCACACCGTCGGTCTCAGACCGTCTGTCTCAGAACGTCTATCTCGTCCCGTCGGTCTCAGACCGTCTGTCTCAGACCAGCTGTCTCAGACCGTCTGTCTCAGACCGTCCGTCTCAGACCGTCTGTCCCAGACCGTCTGTCTCAGACCGTCTGTCTCAGACCGTCTATCTCGTCCCGTCTGTCTCAGACCCTCTGTCTCAGAACGTCTATCTCGTCCCGTCGGTCTCAGACCGTCTGTCTCAGAACGTCTATCTCGTCCCGTCGGTCTCAGACCAGCTGTCTCACACCGTCTGTCTCAGACCGTCTGTTGCATACCGTCTGTCTCACACCGTCTGTCTCAGACCGTCTATCTTAAACCGTCTGTCTCAGGCCGTCCGTTTCATTCCGTCGGTCTCAGACCGTCTGTCTCAGACCGTCTGTCTCAGACCGTCTGTCTCACACCGTCTGTCTCAGACCGTCTGTCTCAGACCGTCTGTCTCAGACCGTCTGTCTCAGACCGTCTGTCTCAGACCGTGTGTCTCAGACCGTCTGTCTCAGGCCGTCTGCCTCAGACCGTCTGTCTCAGACCGTCAATCTCGTCCCGTCTGTCTCAGACCGTCTGTCTCAGACCGTCTATCTCGTCCCGTCTGTCTCAGACCGTCTGTCTCAGAACGTCTATCTCGTCCCGTCGGTCTCAGACCGTCTGTCTCAGAACGTCTATCTCGTCCCGTCGGTCTCAGATCGTCTGTCTCAGACCGTCTGTCTCAGACCGTCTGTCTCAGACCGTCTGTCTCAGAACGACTGTCACAGACTGTCTGTCTCAGACCGTCTGTCTCAGACCGTCTGTCTCAGACCGTCTGTCTCAGACCGTCTGTCTCAGACCGTCTGTCTCACACCGTCTGTCTCAGACCGTCTGTCTCAGACCGTCTGTGTCAGACCGTCTGTCTCAGACCGTCTGTCTCAGACCGTCTGTCTCAGACCGTCTGTCTCAGACCGTCTGTCTCAGACCGTCTGTCTCAGACCGTCTGTCTCAGACCGTCTGTCTCAGACCGTCTGTCTCAGACCAGCTGTCTGAGACCGTCTGTCTCGGACCGTCTGTCTCAGACCGTCTGTAACAGACCGTCTGTTTCATACCGTCTGTCTCACACCGTCTGTCTCAGACCGTCTGTCTTAGACCGTCTGTCTCAGACCGTCTGTCTCAGGCCGTCTGCCTCAGACCGTCTGTCTCAGACCGTCTATCTCGTCCCGTCTGTCTCAGACCGTCTGTCTCAGAACGTCTATCTCGTCCCGTCGGTCTCAGACCGTCTGTCTCAGAACGTCTATCTCGTCCCGTCGGTCTCAGACCGTCTGTGTCAGACCAGCTATCTCAGACCGTCTATCTCAGACCGTCTGTCTCAGACCGTCTGTCTCAGACCGTCTGTCTCAGACCGTCTGTTTCATACCGTCTGTCTCACACCGTCTGTCTCAGACCGTCTGTCTTAGACCGTCTGTCTCATACCGTCTGTCTCAGACCGTCTGTCTCAGACCGTCTGTCTCAGGCCGTGTGTCTCAGACCGCTCTGTCTCAGACCGTCTGTCTCAGACCGTCTGTCTTAGGCCGTCTATCTCGTCCCGTCGGTCTCAGACCGTCTGTCTCAGAACGTCTGCCTCAGACCGTCTGTCTCAGACCGTCTATCTCGTCCCGTCTGTCTCAGACCGTCTGTCTCAGAACGTCTATCTCGTCCCGTCGGTCTTAGACCGTCTGTCTCAGACCAGCTGTCTCAGACCGTCTGTCCCAGACCGTCTATCTCGTCCCGTCTGTCTCAGAACTTCCGTCTCAGACCGTCTGCTTCAGACGGTCTGTCTCAGAACGTCTGTCACAGACTGTCTGTCTCAGACCGTCTGTCTCAGACCGTCTGTCTCAGACCGTCTGTCTGAGACCGTCTGTCACAGACCGTCTGTCTCAGACCGTCTATCTCGTCCCGTCTGTCTCAGACCGTCTGTCTCAGAACGTCTATCTCGTCCCGTCGGTCTCAGACCGTCTGTCTCAGAACGTCTATCTCGTCCCGTCGGTCTCAGATCGTCTGTCTCAGACTGTCTGTCTCAGACCGTCTGTCTCAGACCAGCTATCTCAGACCGTCTGTCCCAGACCGTCCGTCTCAGAGCGTCTGTCCCAGACCGTCTGTCTCAGACCGTCTGTCTCAGACCGTCTGTCTCAGAACGACTGTCACAGACTGTCTGTCTCAGACCGTCTGTCTCAGACCGTCTGTCTCAGACCGTCTGTCTCAGACCGTCTGTCTCAGACCGTCTGTCTCACACCGTCTGTCTCAGACCGTCTGTCTCAGACCGTCTGTGTCAGACCGTCTGTCTCAGACCGTCTGTCTCAGACCGTCTGTCTCAGACCGTCTGTCTCAGACCGTCTGTCTCAGACCGTCTGTCTCAGACCGTCTGTCTCAGACCGTCTGTCTCAGACCAGCTGTCTGAGACCGTCTGTCTCGGACCGTCTGTCTCAGACCGTCTGTAACAGACCGTCTGTTTCATACCGTCTGTCTCACACCGTCTGTCTCAGACCGTCTGTCTTAGACCGTCTGTCTCAGACCGTCTGTCTCAGGCCGTCTGCCTCAGACCGTCTGTCTCAGACCGTCTATCTCGTCCCGTCTGTCTCAGACCGTCTGTCTCAGAACGTCTATCTCGTCCCGTCGGTCTCAGACCGTCTGTCTCAGAACGTCTATCTCGTCCCGTCGGTCTCAGACCGTCTGTGTCAGACCAGCTATCTCAGACCGTCTATCTCAGACCGTCTGTCTCAGACCGTCTGTCTCAGACCGTCTGTCTCAGACCGTCTGTTTCATACCGTCTGTCTCACACCGTCTGTCTCAGACCGTCTGTCTTAGACCGTCTGTCTCATACCGTCTGTCTCAGACCGTCTGTCTCAGACCGTCTGTCTCAGGCCGTGTGTCTCAGACCGCTCTGTCTCAGACCGTCTGTCTCAGACCGTCTGTCTTAGGCCGTCTATCTCGTCCCGTCGGTCTCAGACCGTCTGTCTCAGAACGTCTGCCTCAGACCGTCTGTCTCAGACCGTCTATCTCGTCCCGTCTGTCTCAGACCGTCTGTCTCAGAACGTCTATCTCGTCCCGTCGGTCTTAGACCGTCTGTCTCAGACCAGCTGTCTCAGACCGTCTGTCCCAGACCGTCTATCTCGTCCCGTCTGTCTCAGAACTTCCGTCTCAGACCGTCTGCTTCAGACGGTCTGTCTCAGAACGTCTGTCACAGACTGTCTGTCTCAGACCGTCTGTCTCAGACCGTCTGTCTCAGACCGTCTGTCTGAGACCGTCTGTCACAGACCGTCTGTCTCAGACCGTCTATCTCGTCCCGTCTGTCTCAGACCGTCTGTCTCAGAACGTCTATCTCGTCCCGTCGGTCTCAGACCGTCTGTCTCAGAACGTCTATCTCGTCCCGTCGGTCTCAGATCGTCTGTCTCAGACTGTCTGTCTCAGACCGTCTGTCTCAGACCAGCTATCTCAGACCGTCTGTCCCAGACCGTCCGTCTCAGAGCGTCTGTCCCAGACCGTCTGTCTCAGACCGTCTGTCTCAGACCGTCTATCTCGTCCCGTCTGTCTCAGACCCTCTGTCTCAGAACGTCTATCTCGTCCCGTCGGTCTCAGACCGTCTGTCTCAGAACGTCTATCTCGTCCCGTCGGTCTCAGACCGTCTGTCTCAGACCAGCTGTCTCAGACCGTCTGTCTCAGACCGTCTGTTGCATACCGTCTGTCTCACACCGTCTGTCTCAGACCGTCTACCTTAAACCGTCTGTCTCAGGCCGTCCGTTTCATTCCGTCGGTCTCAGACCGTCTGTCTCAGACCGTCTGTCTCAGACCGTCTGTCTCACACCGTCTGTCTCAGACCGTCTGTCTCAGACCGTCTGTCTCAGACCGTCTGTCTCAGACCGTGTGTCTCAGACCGTCTGTCTCAGGCCGTCTGCCTCAGACCGTCTGTCTCAGACCGTCTATCTCGTCCCGTCTGTCTCAGACCGTCCGTCTCAGACCGTCTATCTCGTCCCGTCTGTCTCAGACCGTCTGTCTCACACCGTCTGTCTCAGACCGTCTGTCTCAGACCGTCTGTCTCAGACCGTCTGTCTCAGACCGTCTGTCTCAGACCGTGTGTCTCAGACCGTCTGTCTCAGGCCGTCTGCCTCAGACCGTCTGTCTCAGACCGTCTATCTCGTCCCGTCTGTCTCAGACGGTCTGTCTCAGAACGTCTGTCACAGACTGTCTGTCTCAGACCGTCTGTCTCAGACCGTCTGTCTGAGACCGTCTGTCTCAGACCGTCTGTCTCAGACCGTCTGTCTCACACCGTCTGTCTCAGACCGTCTGTCTCAGACCAGCTGTCTCAGACCGTCTGTCCCAGACCGTCTATCTCGTCCCGTCTGTCTCAGAACTTCCGTCTCAGACCGTCTGTTTCATACCGTCTGTCTCAGACCAGCTGTCTCAGACCGTCTGTCCCAGACCGTCTATCTCGTCCCGTCTGTCTCAGAACTTCCGTCTCAGACCGTCTGTTTCATACCGTCTGTCTCACACCGTCTGTCTCAGACCGTCTGTCTTAGACCGTCTGTCTCATACCGTCTGTCTCAGACCGTCTGTCTCAGACCGTCTGTCTCAGACCGTCTGTCTCAGACCGTCTGTCTCAGACCGTCTGTCTCAGACCGTTTGTCTTAGGCCGTCTATCTCGTCCCGTCGGTCTCAGACCGTCTGTCTCAGAACGTGTGCCTCAGACCGTCTGTCTCAGACCGTCTATCTCGTCCCGTCTGTCTCAGACCGTCTGTCTCAGAACGTCTATCTCGTCCCGTCGGTCTTAGACCGTCTGTCTCAGACCAGCTGTCTCAGACCGTCTGTCCCAGACCGTCTATCTCGTCCCGTCTGTCTCAGAACTTCCGTCTCAGACCGTCTGTTTCATACCGTCTGTCTCACACCGTCTGTCTCAGACCGTCTGTCTTAGACCGTCTGTCTCATACCGTCTGTCTCAGACCGTCTGTCTCAGACCGTCTGTCTCAGACCGTCTGTCTCAGACCGTCTGTCTCAGACCGTCTGTCTCAGACCGTCTGTCTGAGACCGTCTGTCTCAGACCGTCTGTCTCAGACCGTCTATCTCGTCCCGTCTGTCTCAGACCGTCTGTCTCAGAACGTCTATCTCGTCCCGTCGGTCTCAGACCGTCTGTCTCAGAACGTCTATCTCGTCCCGTCGGTCTCAGATCGTCTGTCTCAGACTGTCTGTCTCAGACCGTCTGTCTCAGACCAGCTATCTCAGACCGTATGTCCCAGACCGTCCGTCTCAGACCGTCTGTCCCAGACCGTCTGTCTCAGACCGTCTGTCTCAGACCGTCTATCTCGTCCCGTCTGTCTCAGACCCTCTGTCTCAGAACGTCTATCTCGTCCCGTCGGTCTCAGACCGTCTGTCTCAGAACGTCTATCTCGTCCCGTCGGTCTCAGACCGTCTGTCTCAGACCAGCTGTCTCAGACCGTCTGTCTCAGACCGTCTGTTGCATACCGTCTGTCTCACACCGTCTGTCTCAGACCGTCTACCTTAAACCGTCTGTCTCAGGCCGTCTGTTTCATTCCGTAGGTCTCAGACCGTCTGTCTCAGACCGTCTGTCTCAGACCGTCTGTCTCAGACCGTCTGTCTCAGACCGTGTGTCTCAGACCGTCTGTCTCAGGCCGTCTGCCTCAGACCGTCTGTCTCAGACCGTCTATCTCGTCCCGTCTGTCTCAGACGGTCTGTCTCAGAACGTCTGTCACAGACTGTCTATCTTAGACCGTCTGTCTCAGACCGTCTGTCTCAGACCGTCTGTCTGAGACCGTCTGTCTCAGACCGTCTGTCTCAGACCGTCTGTCTCACACCGTCTGTCTCAGACCGTCTGTCTCAGACCGTCTGTCTCAGACCGTCTGTCTCAGACCGTCTGTCTCAGACCGTCTGTCTCAGAACGTCTATCTCGTCCCGTCGGTCTCAGACCGTCTGTCTCAGAACGTCTATCTCGTCCCGTCGGTCTCAGATCGTCTGTCTCAGACTGTCTGTCTCAGACCGTCTGTCTCAGACCAGCTATCTCAGACCGTCTGTCCCAGACCGTCCGTCTCAGACCGTCTGTCCCAGACCGTCTGTCTCAGACCGTCTGTCTCAGACCGTCTATCTCGTCCCGTCTGTCTCAGACCCTCTGTCTCAGAACGTCTATCTCGTCCCGTCGGTCTCAGACCGTCTGTCTCAGAACGTCTATCTCGTCCCGTCGGTCTCAGACCGTCTGTCTCAGACCAGCTGTCTCAGACCGTCTGTCTCAGACCGTCTGTTGCATACCGTCTGTCTCACACCGTCTGTCTCAGACCGTCTACCTTAAACCGTCTGTCTCAGGCCGTCTGTTTCATTCCGTAGGTCTCAGACCGTCTGTCTCAGACCGTCTGTCTCAGACCGTCTGTCTCAGACCGTCTGTCTCAGACCGTGTGTCTCAGACCGTCTGTCTCAGGCCGTCTGCCTCAGACCGTCTGTCTCAGACCGTCTATCTCGTCCCGTCTGTCTCAGACGGTCTGTCTCAGAACGTCTGTCACAGACTGTCTATCTTAGACCGTCTGTCTCAGACCGTCTGTCTCAGACCGTCTGTCTGAGACCGTCTGTCTCAGACCGTCTGTCTCAGACCGTCTGTCTCACACCGTCTGTCTCAGACCGTCTGTCTCAGACCGTCTGTCTCAGTCCGTCTGTCTCAGACCGTCTGTCTCAGACCGTCTGTCTCAGAACGTCTATCTCGTCCCGTCGGTCTCAGACCGTCTGCCTCAGACCGTCTGTTTCATACCGTATGTCTCAGACCGTCTGTCTCAGACCAGCTGTCTCAGACCGTCTGTCTCGGACCGTCTGTCTCATACCGTCTGTCTCAGACCGTCTATCTCGTCCCGTCGGTCTTTGACCGTCTGTCTCGGACCGTCTGTCTCGGACCGTCTGTCTCGGACCGTCTGTCTCAGAACTTCCGTCTCAGACCGTCTGCTTCAGACGGTCTGTCTCAGAACGTCTGTCACAGACTGTCTGTCTCAGACCGTCTGTCTCAGACCGTCTGTCTCAGACCGTCTGTCTGAGACCGTCTGTCTCAGACCGTCTGTCTCAGACCGTCTGTCTGAGACCGTCTGTCTCAGACCGGCTGTCTCACACCGTCGGTCTCAGACCGTCTGTCTCAGAACGTCTATCTCGTCCCGTCGGTCTCAGACCGTCTGTCTCAGACCAGCTGTCTCAGACCGTCTGTCTCAGACCGTCCGTCTCAGACCGTCTGTCCCAGACCGTCTGTCTCAGACCGTCTGTCTCAGACCGTCTATCTCGTCCCGTCTGTCTCAGACCCTCTGTCTCAGAACGTCTATCTCGTCCCGTCGGTCTCAGACCGTCTGTCTCAGAACGTCTATCTCGTCCCGTCGGTCTCAGACCAGCTGTCTCACACCGTCTGTCTCAGACCGTCTGTTGCATACCGTCTGTCTCACACCGTCTGTCTCAGACCGTCTATCTTAAACCGTCTGTCTCAGGCCGTCCGTTTCATTCCGTCGGTCTCAGACCGTCTGTCTCAGACCGTCTGTCTCAGACCGTCTGTCTCACACCGTCTGTCTCAGACCGTCTATCTCAGACCGTCTGTCTCAGACCGTCTGTCTCAGACCGTGTGTCTCAGACCGTCTGTCTCAGGCCGTCTGCCTCAGACCGTCTGTCTCAGACCGTCAATCTCGTCCCGTCTGTCTCAGACCGTCTGTCTCAGACCGTCTATCTCGTCCCGTCTGTCTCAGACCGTCTGTCTCAGAACGTCTATCTCGTCCCGTCGGTCTCAGACCGTCTGTCTCAGAACGTCTATCTCGTCCCGTCGGTCTCAGATCGTCTGTCTCAGACCGTCTGTCTCAGACCGTCTGTCTCAGACCGTCTGTCTCAGACCGTCAGTCTCAGACCGTCTGTCTCACACCGTCTGTCTCAGACCGTCTGTCTCAGACCGTCTGTCTCAGACCGTCTGTCTTAGACCGTCTGTCTCAGACCGTCTGTCTCAGACCGTCTGTCTCAGACCGTCTGTCTCAGAACGTCTATCTCGTCCCGTCGGTCTCAGACCGTCTGCCTCAGACCGTCTGTTTCATACCGTATGTCTCAGACCGTCTGTCTCAGACCGTCTGTCTCAGACCGTCTGTCTCAGACCGTCTGTCTTAGGCCGTCTATCTCGTCCCGTCGGTCTCAGACCGTCTGTCTCAGAACGTCTGCCTCAGACCGTCTGTCTCAGACCGTCTATCTCGTCCCGTCTGTCTCAGACCGTCTGTCTCAGAACGTCTATCTCGTCCCGTCGGTCTTAGACCGTCTGTCTCAGACCGTCTGTCTCAGACCGTCTGTCTGAGACCGTCTGTCTCAGACCGTCTGTCTCAGACCGTCTGTCTCACACCGTCTGTCTCAGACCGTCTGTCTCAGACCGTCTGTCTCAGACCGTCTGTCTCAGACCGTCTGTCTCAGACCGTCTGTCTCAGACCGTCTGTCTCAGACCGTCTGTCTCAGACCGTCTGTCTCAGACCGTCTGTCTCAGACCGTCTGTCTCAGACCGTCTGTCTCAGACCGTCTGTCTCAGACCGTCTGTCTCAGACCGTCTGTTTCATACCGTCTGTCTCACACCGTCTGTCTCAGACCGTCTGTCTTAGACCGTCTGTCACACACCGTCTGTCTCAGACCGTCTGTCTCAGACCGTCTGTCTCAGACCGTCTGTCTCAGACCGTCTATCTCGTCCCGTCTGTCTCAGACCGTCTGTCTCAGAACGTCTGTCTCACACCGTCTGTCTCAGACCGTCTGCCTCAGACCATCTGTCTCAGACCGTCTGTCTCAGACCGTCTGTCTCAGACCGTCTATCTCGTCCCGTCTGTCTCAGACCGTCTGTCTCAGAACGTCTATCTCGTCCCGTCGGTCTCAGACCGTCTGTCTCAGAACGTCTATCTCGTCCCGTCGGTCTCAGACCGTCTGTCTCAGACCGTCTTTCTCAGACCGTCTGTCTCAGACCAGCTATCTCAGACCGTCTGTCTCAGACCGTCTGTCTCAGACCGTCTGTCTCAGACCGTCTGTCTCACACCGTCTGTCTCAGACCGTCTGTCTCTGACCGTCTGTTTCATACCGTCTGTCTCACACCGTCTGTCTCAGACCGTCTGCCTCAGACCGTCTGTCTCAGACCGTCTGTCTCAGGCCGTCTGCCTCAGACCGTCTGTCTCAGACCGTCTGTCTCAGACCGTCTGTCTCAGACCGTCAGTCTCAGACCGTCTGTCTCAGACCGTCTGTCTCAGAGCGTCTGTCTCAGACCGTCTGTCTCAGACCGTCTGTCTCAGACCAGCTGTCTCAGACCGTCTGTCTCAGACCGTCTGTTGCATACCGTCTGTCTCACACCGTCTGTCTCAGACCGTCTGTCTCAGACCGTCTATCTTAGACCGTATGTCTCAGGCCGTCCGTTTCATTCCGTCGGTCTCAGACCGTCTGTCTCAGACCGTCTGTCTCAGGCCGTCTGTCTCAGACCGTCTGTCTCAGACCGTGTGTCTCAGACCGTCTGTCTCAGGCCGTCTGCCTCAGACCGTCTGTCTCAGACCGTCTATCTCGTCCCGTCTGTCTCAGACGGTGTGTCTCAGAACGTCTGTCACAGACTGTCTGTCTCAGACCGTCTGTCTCAGACCGTCTGTCTGAGACCGTCTGTCTCAGACCGTCTGTCTCAGACCGTCTGTCTCACACCGTCTGTCTCAGACCGTCTGTCTCAGACCGTCTGTCTCAGACCGTCTGTCTCAGACCGTCTGTCTCAGACCGTCTGTCTCAGACCGTCTGTCTCAGACCGTCTGTCTCAGACCGTCTGTCTCAGACCGTCTGTCTCAGATCGTCTATCTCGTCCCGTCGGTCTCAGACCGTCTGCCTCAGACCGTCTGTTTCATACCGTATGTCTCAGACCGTCTGTCTCAGACCAGCTGTCTCAGACCGTCTGTCTCGGACCGTCTGTCTCATACCGTCTGTCTCAGACCGTCTATCTCGTCCCGTCGGTCTTAGACCGTCTGTCTCGGACCGTCTGTCTCGGACCGTCTGTCTCGGACCGTCTGTCTCAGAACTTCCGTCTCAGACCGTCTGCTTCAGACGGTCTGTCTCAGAACGTCTGTCACAGACTGTCTGTCTCAGACCGTCTGTCTCAGACCGTCTGTCTCAGACCGTCTGTCTGAGACCGTCTGTCTCAGACCGTCTGTCTGAGACCGTCTGTCTCAGACCGGCTGTCTCACACCGTCGGTCTCAGACCGTCTGTCTCAGAACGTCTATCTCGTCCCGTCGGTCTCAGACCGTCTGTCTCAGACCAGCTGTCTCAGACCGTCTGTCTCAGACCGTCCGTCTCAGACCGTCTGTCCCAGACCGTCTGTCTCAGACCGTCTGTCTCAGACCGTCTATCTCGTCCCGTCTGTCTCAGACCCTCTGTCTCAGAACGTCTATCTCGTCCCGTCGGTCTCAGACCGTCTGTCTCAGAACGTCTATCTCGTCCCGTCGGTCTCAGACCAGCTGTCTCACACCGTCTGTCTCAGACCGTCTGTTGCATACCGTCTGTCTCACACCGTCTGTCTCAGACCGTCTATCTTAAACCGTCTGTCTCAGGCCGTCCGTTTCATTCCGTCGGTCTCAGACCGTCTGTCTCAGACCGTCTGTCTCAGACCGTCTGTCTCACACCGTCTGTCTCAGACCGTCTGTCTCAGACCGTCTGTCTCAGACCGTCTGTCTCAGACCGTGTGTCTCAGACCGTCTGTCTCAGGCCGTCTGCCTCAGACCGTCTGTCTCAGACCGTCAATCTCGTCCCGTCTGTCTCAGACCGTCTGTCTCAGACCGTCTATCTCGTCCCGTCTGTCTCAGACCGTCTGTCTCAGAACGTCTATCTCGTCCCGTCGGTCTCAGACCGTCTGTCTCAGAGCGTCTATCTCGTCCCGTCGGTCTCAGATCGTCTGTCTCAGACCGTCTGTCTCAGACCGTCTGTCTCAGACCGTCTGTCTCAGACCGTCTGTCTCAGAACGACTGTCACAGACTGTCTGTCTCAGACCGTCTGTCTCAGACCGTCTGTCTCAGACCGTCTGTCTCAGACCGTCTGTCTCAGACCGTCTGTCTCACACCGTCTGTCTCAGACCGTCTGTCTCAGACCGTCTGTGTCAGACCGTCTGTCTCAGACCGTCTGTCTCAGACCGTCTGTCTCAGACCGTCTGTCTCAGACCGTCTGTCTCAGACCGTCTGTCTCAGACCGTCTGTCTCAGACCAGCTGTCTGAGACCGTCTGTCTCGGACCGTCTGTCTCAGACCGTCTGTAACAGACCGTCTGTTTCATACCGTCTGTCTCACACCGTCTGTCTCAGACCGTCTGTCTTAGACCGTCTGTCTCAGACCGTCTGTCTCAGGCCGTCTGCCTCAGACCGTCTGTCTCAGACCGTCTATCTCGTCCCGTCTGTCTCAGACCGTCTGTCTCAGAACGTCTATCTCGTCCCGTCGGTCTCAGACCGTCTGTCTCAGAACGTCTATCTCGTCCCGTCGGTCTCAGACCGTCTGTCTCAGACCGTCTGTGTCAGACCAGCTATCTCAGACCGTCTGTCTCAGACCGTCTGTCTCAGACCGTCTGTCTCAGACCGTCTGTCTCAGACCGTCTGTTTCATACCGTCTGTCTCACACCGTCTGTCTCAGACCGTCTGTCTTAGACCGTCTGTCTCATACCGTCTGTCTCAGACCGTCTGTCTCAGACCGTCTGTCTCAGACCGTGTGTCTCAGACCGCTCTGTCTCAGACCGTCTGTCTCAGACCGTCTGTCTTAGGCCGTCTATCTCGTCCCGTCGGTCTCAGACCGTCTGTCTCAGAACGTCTGCCTCAGACCGTCTGTCTCAGACCGTCTATCTCGTCCCGTCTGTCTCAGACCGTCTGTCTCAGAACGTCTATCTCGTCCCGTCGGTCTTAGACCGTCTGTCTCAGACCAGCTGTCTCAGACCGTCTGTCCCAGACCGTCTATCTCGTCCCGTCTGTCTCAGAACTTCCGTCTCAGACCGTCTGCTTCAGACGGTCTGTCTCAGAACGTCTGTCACAGACTGTCTGTCTCAGACCGTCTGTCTCAGACCGTCTGTCTCAGACCGTCTGTCTGAGACCGTCTGTCACAGACCGTCTGTCTCAGACCGTCTATCTCGTCCCGTCTGTCTCAGACCGTCTGTCTCAGAACGTCTATCTCGTCCCGTCGGTCTCAGACCGTCTGTCTCAGAACGTCTATCTCGTCCCGTCGGTCTCAGATCGTCTGTCTCAGACTGTCTGTCTCAGACCGTCTGTCTCAGACCAGCTATCTCAGACCGTCTGTCCCAGACCGTCCGTCTCAGAGCGTCTGTCCCAGACCGTCTGTCTCAGACCGTCTGTCTCAGACCGTCTATCTCGTCCCGTCTGTCTCAGACCCTCTGTCTCAGAACGTCTATCTCGTCCCGTCGGTCTCAGACCGTCTGTCTCAGAACGTCTATCTCGTCCCGTCGGTCTCAGACCGTCTGTCTCAGACCAGCTGTCTCAGACCGTCTGTCTCAGACCGTCTGTTGCATACCGTCTGTCTCACACCGTCTGTCTCAGACCGTCTACCTTAAACCGTCTGTCTCAGGCCGTCCGTTTCATTCCGTCGGTCTCAGACCGTCTGTCTCAGACCGTCTGTCTCAGACCGTCTGTCTCACACCGTCTGTCTCAGACCGTCTGTCTCAGACCGTCTGTCTCAGACCGTCTGTCTCAGACCGTGTGTCTCAGACCGTCTGTCTCAGGCCGTCTGCCTCAGACCGTCTGTCTCAGACCGTCTATCTCGTCCCGTCTGTCTCAGACCGTCCGTCTCAGACCGTCTATCTCGTCCCGTCTGTCTCAGACCGTCTGTCTCAGAACGTCTATCTCGTCCCGTCGGTCTCAGACCGTCTGTCTCAGAACGTCTATCTCGTCCCGTCGGTCTCAGATCGTCTGTCTCAGACCGTCTGTCTCAGACCGTCTGTCTCAGACCAGCTATCTCAGACCGTCTGTCTCAGACCGTCTGTCTCAGACCGTCTGTCTCAGAACGTCTATCTCGTCCCGTCGGTCTCAGACCGTCTGTCTCAGAACGTCTATCTCATCCCGTCGGTCTCAGACCGTCTGTCTCAGACCAGCTGTCTCAGACTGTCTGTCTCTGACCGTCTGTTGCATACCGTCTGTCTCACACCGTCTGTCTCAGACCGTTTGTCTCAGACCGTCTGTCTCAGACCGTCTGTCTCAGACCGTCTGTCTCACACCGTCTGTATCAGACCGTCTGTCTCAGACCGTCTGTCTCAGACCGTCTGTCTCAGACCGTCTGTCTCAGACCGTGTGTCTCAGACCGTCTGTCTCAGACCGTCTGTCTCAGACCGTCTGTCTCACACCGTCTGTCTCAGACCGTCTGTCTCACACCGTCTGTCTCAGACCGTCTGTCTCAGACCGTCTGTCTCAGACCGTCTGTCTTAGGCCGTCTATCTCGTCCCGTCGGTCTCAGACCGTCTGTCTCAGACCAGCTGTCTCAGACCGTCTGTCCCAGACCGTCTATCTCGTCCCGTCTGTCTCAGAACTTCCGTCTCAGACCGTCTGTTTCATACCGTCTGTCTCACACCGTCTGTCTCAGACCGTCTATCTTAAACCGTCTGTCTCAGGCCGTCCGTTTCATTCCGTCGGTCTCAGACCGTCTGTCTCAGACCGTCTGTCTCAGGCCGTCTGTCTCAGACCGTCTGTCTCAGACCGTGTGTCTCAGACCGTCTGTCTCAGGCCGTCTGCCTCAGACCGTCTGTCTCAGACCGTCTATCTCGTCCCGTCTGTCTCAGACGGTCTGTCTCAGAACGTCTGTCACAGACTGTCTGTCTCAGACCGTCTGTCTCAGACCGTCTGTCTGAGACCGTCTGTCTCAGACCGTCTATCTCGTCCCGTCTGTCTCAGACCGTCTGTCTCAGACCGTCTATCTCGTCCCGTCTGTCTCAGACCGTCTGTCTCAGAACGTCTATCTCGTCCCGTCGGTCTCAGACCGTCTGTCTCAGACCGTCTGTCTCAGACCGTCTGTCTCAGACCGTCTGTCTCAGACCGTCTGTCTCAGACCGTCTGTCTCAGACCGTCTGTTTCATACCGTCTGTCTCACACCGTCTGTCTCAGACCGTCTGTCTTAGACCGTCTGTCTCACACCGTCTGTCTCAGACCGTCTGTCTCAGACCGTCTGTCTCAGACCGTCTGTCTCAGACCGTCTGTCTCAGACCGTCTGTCTCAGACCGTCTGTCTCAGAACGTCTATCTCGTCCCGTCGGTCTCAGACCGTCTGTCTCAGACCAGCTGTCTCAGACTGTCTGTCTCTGACCGTCTGTTGCATACCGTCTGTCTCACACCGTCTGTCTCAGACCGTCTGTCTCAGACCGTCTGTCTCAGACCGTCTGTCTCAGACCGTCTGTCTCACACCGTCTGTCTCAGACCGTCTGTCTCAGACCGTCTATCTCGTCCCGTCTGTCTCAGACGGTCTGTCTCAGAACGTCTGTCACAGACTGTCTGTCTCAGACCGTCTGTCTCAGACCGTCTGTCTCAGACCGTCTGTCTGAGACCGTCTGTCTCAGACCGTCTGTCTCACACCGTCTGTCTCAGACCGTCTGTGTCACACCGTCTGTCTCAGACCGTCTGTCTCAGAACGTCTGTCTCAGACCGTCTGTCTCAGACCGTCTGTCTCAGACCGTCTGTCTCAGACCGTCTGTCTCAGACCGTCTGTCTCAGACCGTCTGTCTCAGACCGTCTGTCTCAGACCGTCTGTCTCAGACCGTCTGTCTCAGACCGTCTGTCTCAGACCAGCTGTCTGAGACCGTCTGTCTCGGACCGTCTGTCTCAGACCGTCTGTAACAGACCGTCTGTTTCATACCGTCTGTCTCACACCGTCTGTCTCAGACCGTCTGTCTTAGACCGTCTGTCTCAGACCGTCTGTCTCAGGCCGTCTGCCTCAGACCGTCTGTCTCAGACCGTCTATCTCGTCCCGTCGGTCTCAGACCGTCTGTCTCAGAACGTCTATCTCGTCCCGTCGGTCTCAGACCGTCTGTGTCAGACCAGCTATCTCAGACCGTCTGTCTCAGACCGTCTGTCTCACACCGTCTGTCTCAGACCGTCTGTCTCAGACCGTCTGTTTCATACCGTCTGTCTCACACCGTCTGTCTCAGACCGTCTGTCTTAGACCGTCTGTCTCATACCGTCTGTCTCAGACCGTCTGTCTCAGACCGTCTGTCTCAGACCGTCTGTCTCAGACCGTCTGTCTCAGACCGTCTGTCTCAGACCGTCTGTCTTAGGCCGTCTATCTCGTCCCGTCGGTCTCAGACAGTCTGTCTCAGAACGTCTGCCTCAGACCGTCTGTCTCAGACCGTCTATCTCGTCCCGTCTGTCTCAGACCGTCTGTCTCAGAACGTCTATCTCGTCCCGTCGGTCTTAGACCGTCTGTCTCAGACCAGCTGTCTCAGACCGTCTGTCCCAGACCGTCTATCTCGTCCCGTCTGTCTCAGAACTTCCGTCTCAGACCGTCTGCTTCAGACGGTCTGTCTCAGAACGTCTGTCACAGACTGTCTGTCTCAGACCGTCTGTCTCAGACCGTCTGTCTCAGACCGTCTGTCTGAGACCGTCTGTCTCAGACCGTCTGTCTCAGACCGTCTATCTCGTCCCGTCGGTCTCAGACCGTCTGTCTCAGAACGTCTATCTCGTCCCGTCGGTCTCAGATCGTCTGTCTCAGACTGTCTGTCTCAGACCGTCTGTCTCAGACCAGCTATCTCAGACCGTCTGTCACAGACCGTCCGTCTCAGACCGTCTGTCCCAGACCGTCTGTCTCAGACCGTCTGTCTCAGACCGTCTGTCTCAGACCGTCTATCTCGTCCCGTCTGTCTCAGACCCTCTGTCTCAGAACGTCTATCTCGTCCCGTCGGTCTCAGACCGTCTGTCTCAGAACGTCTATCTCGTCCCGTCGGTCTCAGACCGTCTGTCTCAGACCAGCTGTCTCAGACCGTCTGTCTCAGACCGTCTGTTGCATACCGTCTGTCTCACACCGTCTGTCTCAGACCGTCTACCTTAAACCGTCTGTCTCAGGCCGTCCGTTTCATTCCGTCGGTCTCAGACCGTCTGTCTCAGACCGTCTGTCTCAGACCGTCTGTCTCAGACCGTCTGTCTCACACCGTCTGTCTCAGACCGTCTGTCTCAGACCGTCTGTTTCATACCGTCTGTCTCACACCGTCTGTCTCAGACCGTCTGTCTTAGACCGTCTGTCTCATACCGTCTGTCTCAGACCGTCTGTCTCAGACCGTCTGTCTCAGACCGTCTGTCTCAGACCGTCTGTCTCAGACCGTCTGTCTCAGACCGTCTGTCTCAGACCGTCTGTCTTAGGCCGTCTATCTCGTCCCGTCGGTCTCAGACAGTCTGTCTCAGAACGTCTGCCTCAGACCGTCTGTCTCAGACCGTCTATCTCGTCCCGTCTGTCTCAGACCGTCTGTCTCAGAACGTCTATCTCGTCCCGTCGGTCTTAGACCGTCTGTCTCAGACCAGCTGTCTCAGACCGTCTGTCCCAGACCGTCTATCTCGTCCCGTCTGTCTCAGAACTTCCGTCTCAGACCGTCTGCTTCAGACGGTCTGTCTCAGAACGTCTGTCACAGACTGTCTGTCTCAGACCGTCTGTCTCAGACCGTCTGTCTCAGACCGTCTGTCTGAGACCGTCTGTCTCAGACCGTCTGTCTCAGACCGTCTATCTCGTCCCGTCGGTCTCAGACCGTCTGTCTCAGAACGTCTATCTCGTCCCGTCGGTCTCAGATCGTCTGTCTCAGACTGTCTGTCTCAGACCGTCTGTCTCAGACCAGCTATCTCAGACCGTCTGTCACAGACCGTCCGTCTCAGACCGTCTGTCCCAGACCGTCTGTCTCAGACCGTCTGTCTCAGACCGTCTGTCTCAGACCGTCTATCTCGTCCCGTCTGTCTCAGACCCTCTGTCTCAGAACGTCTATCTCGTCCCGTCGGTCTCAGACCGTCTGTCTCAGAACGTCTATCTCGTCCCGTCGGTCTCAGACCGTCTGTCTCAGACCAGCTGTCTCAGACCGTCTGTCTCAGACCGTCTGTTGCATACCGTCTGTCTCACACCGTCTGTCTCAGACCGTCTACCTTAAACCGTCTGTCTCAGGCCGTCCGTTTCATTCCGTCGGTCTCAGACCGTCTGTCTCAGACCGTCTGTCTCAGACCGTCTGTCTCAGACCGTCTGTCTCACACCGTCTGTCTCAGACCGTCTGTCTCAGACCGTCTGTCTCAGACCGTGTGTCTCAGACCGTCTGTCTCAGGCCGTCTGCCTCAGACCGTCTGTCTCAGACCGTCTATCTCGTCCCGTCTGTCTCAGACCGTCTGTCTCAGAACGTCTATCTCGTCCCGTCGGTCTTAGACCGTCTGTCTCAGACCAGCTGTCTCAGACCGTCTGTCCCAGACCGTCTATCTCGTCCCGTCTGTCTCAGAACTTCCGTCTCAGACCGTCTGCTTCAGACGGTCTGTCTCAGAACGTCTGTCACAGACTGTCTGTCTCAGACCGTCTGTCTCAGACCGTCTGTCTCAGACCGTCTGTCTGAGACCGTCTGTCTCAGACCGTCTGTCTCAGACCGTCTATCTCGTCCCGTCGGTCTCAGACCGTCTGTCTCAGAACGTCTATCTCGTCCCGTCGGTCTCAGATCGTCTGTCTCAGACTGTCTGTCTCAGACCGTCTGTCTCAGACCAGCTATCTCAGACCGTCTGTCACAGACCGTCCGTCTCAGACCGTCTGTCCCAGACCGTCTGTCTCAGACCGTCTGTCTCAGACCGTCTGTCTCAGACCGTCTATCTCGTCCCGTCTGTCTCAGACCCTCTGTCTCAGAACGTCTATCTCGTCCCGTCGGTCTCAGACCGTCTGTCTCAGAACGTCTATCTCGTCCCGTCGGTCTCAGACCGTCTGTCTCAGACCAGCTGTCTCAGACCGTCTGTCTCAGACCGTCTGTTGCATACCGTCTGTCTCACACCGTCTGTCTCAGACCGTCTACCTTAAACCGTCTGTCTCAGGCCGTCCGTTTCATTCCGTCGGTCTCAGACCGTCTGTCTCAGACCGTCTGTCTCAGACCGTCTGTCTCAGACCGTCTGTCTCACACCGTCTGTCTCAGACCGTCTGTCTCAGACCGTCTGTTTCATACCGTCTGTCTCACACCGTCTGTCTCAGACCGTCTGTCTTAGACCGTCTGTCTCATACCGTCTGTCTCAGACCGTCTGTCTCAGACCGTCTGTCTCAGACCGTCTGTCTCAGACCGTCTGTCTCAGACCGTCTGTCTCAGACCGTCTGTCTCAGACCGTCTGTCTTAGGCCGTCTATCTCGTCCCGTCGGTCTCAGACAGTCTGTCTCAGAACGTCTGCCTCAGACCGTCTGTCTCAGACCGTCTATCTCGTCCCGTCTGTCTCAGACCGTCTGTCTCAGAACGTCTATCTCGTCCCGTCGGTCTTAGACCGTCTGTCTCAGACCAGCTGTCTCAGACCGTCTGTCCCAGACCGTCTATCTCGTCCCGTCTGTCTCAGAACTTCCGTCTCAGACCGTCTGCTTCAGACGGTCTGTCTCAGAACGTCTGTCACAGACTGTCTGTCTCAGACCGTCTGTCTCAGACCGTCTGTCTCAGACCGTCTGTCTGAGACCGTCTGTCTCAGACCGTCTGTCTCAGACCGTCTATCTCGTCCCGTCGGTCTCAGACCGTCTGTCTCAGAACGTCTATCTCGTCCCGTCGGTCTCAGATCGTCTGTCTCAGACTGTCTGTCTCAGACCGTCTGTCTCAGACCAGCTATCTCAGACCGTCTGTCACAGACCGTCCGTCTCAGACCGTCTGTCCCAGACCGTCTGTCTCAGACCGTCTGTCTCAGACCGTCTGTCTCAGACCGTCTATCTCGTCCCGTCTGTCTCAGACCCTCTGTCTCAGAACGTCTATCTCGTCCCGTCGGTCTCAGACCGTCTGTCTCAGAACGTCTATCTCGTCCCGTCGGTCTCAGACCGTCTGTCTCAGACCAGCTGTCTCAGACCGTCTGTCTCAGACCGTCTGTTGCATACCGTCTGTCTCACACCGTCTGTCTCAGACCGTCTACCTTAAACCGTCTGTCTCAGGCCGTCCGTTTCATTCCGTCGGTCTCAGACCGTCTGTCTCAGACCGTCTGTCTCAGACCGTCTGTCTCAGACCGTCTGTCTCACACCGTCTGTCTCAGACCGTCTGTCTCAGACCGTCTGTCTCAGACCGTGTGTCTCAGACCGTCTGTCTCAGGCCGTCTGCCTCAGACCGTCTGTCTCAGACCGTCTATCTCGTCCCGTCTGTCTCAGACCGTCTGTCTCAGAACGTCTATCTCGTCCCGTCGGTCTCAGACCGTCTGTCTCAGAACGTCTATCTCGTCCCGTCGGTCTCAGACCGTCTGTCTCAGACCGTCTGTGTCAGACCAGCTATCTCAGACCGTGTGTCTCAGACCGTCTGTCTCAGGCCGTCTGCCTCAGACCGTCTGTCTCAGACCGTCTATCTCGTCCCGTCTGTCTCAGACCCTCTGTCTCAGAACGTCTATCTCGTCCCGTTGGTCTCAGACCGTCTGTCTCAGAACGTCTATCTCGTCCCGTCGGTCTCAGACCGTCTGTCTCAGACCAGCTGTCTCAGACCGTCTGTCTCAGACCGTCTGTTGCATACCGTCTGTCTCACACCGTCTGTCTCAGACCGTCTACCTTAAACCGTCTGTCTCAGGCCGTCCGTTTCATTCCGTCGGTCTCAGACCGTCTGTCTCAGACCGTCTGTCTCAGACCGTCTGTCTCAGACCGTCTGTCTCACACCGTCTGTCTCAGACCGTCTGTCTCAGACCGTCTGTCTCAGACCGTCTGTCTCAGACCGTCTGTCTCAGACCGTGTGTCTCAGACCGTCTGTCTCAGGCCGTCTGCCTCAGACCGTCTGTCTCAGACCGTCTATCTCGTCCCGTCTGTCTCAGACCGTCTGTCTCAGACCGTCTATCTCGTCCCGTCTGTCTCAGACCGTCTGTCTCAGAACGTCTATCTCGTCCCGTCGGTCTCAGACCGTCTGTCTCAGAACGTCTATCTCGTCCCGTCGGTCTCAGATCGTCTGTCTCAGACCGTCTGTCTCAGACCGTCTGTCTCAGACCAGCTATATCAGACCGTCTGTCTCAGACCGTCTGTCTCAGACCGTCTGTCTCAGACCGTCTGTCTCAGACCGTCTGTCTCAGACCGTCTGTTTCATACCGTCTGTCTCACACCGTCTGTCTCAGACCGTCTGTCTTAGACCGTCTGTCTCACACCGTCTGTCTCAGGCCGTCTGTCTCAGACCGTCTGTCTCAGACCGTCTGTCTCAGACCGTCTGTCTCACACCGTCTGTCTCAGACCGTCTGTCTCAGACCGTCTGTCTCAGACCGTCTGTCTCAGACCGTCTGTATCAGACCGTGTGTCTCAGACCGTCTGTCTCAGGCCGTCTGCCTCAGACCGTCTGTCTCAGACCGTCTATCTCGTCCCGTCTGTCTCAGACGGTCTGTCTCAGAACGTCTGTCACAGACTGTCTGTCTCAGACCGTCTGTCTCAGACCGTCTGTCTCAGACCGTCTGTCTGAGACCGTCTGTCTCAGACCGTCTGTCTCACACCGTCTGTCTCAGACCGTCTGTGTCACACCGTCTGTCTCAGACCGTCTGTCTCAGACCGTCTGTCTCAGACCGTCTGTCTCAGACCGTCTGTCTCAGACCGTCTGTCTCAGACCGTCTGTCTCAGACCGTCTGTCTCAGACCGTCTGTCTCAGACCGTCTGTCTCAGACCGTCTGTCTCAGACCGTCTGTCTCAGACCGTCTGTCTCAGACCAGCTGTCTGAGACCGTCTGTCTCGGACCGTCTGTCTCAGACCGTCTGTAACAGACCGTCTGTTTCATACCGTCTGTCTCACACCGTCTGTCTCAGACCGTCTGTCTTAGACCGTCTGTCTCAGACCGTCTGTCTCAGGCCGTCTATCTCGTCCCGTCTGTCTCAGACCGTCTGTCTCAGAACGTCTATCTCGTCCCGTCGGTCTCAGACCGTCTGTCTCAGAACGTCTATCTCGTCCCGTCGGTCTCAGATCGTCTGTCTCAGACCGTCTGTCTCAGACCGTCTGTCTCAGACCGTCTGTCTCAGACCAGCTATATCAGACCGTCTGTCTCAGACCGTCTGTCTCAGACCGTCTGTCTCAGACCGTCTGTCTCAGACCGTCTGTTTCATACCGTCTGTCTCACACCGTCTGTCTCAGACCGTCTGTCTTAGACCGTCTGTCTCACACCGTCTGTCTCAGGCCGTCTGTCTCAGACCGTCTGTCTCAGACCGTCTGTCTCAGACCGTCTGTCTCAGAACGTCTATCTCGTCCCGTCGGTCTCCGACCGTCTGTCTCAGACCAGCTGTCTCAGACTGTCTGTCTCTGACCGTCTGTTGCATACCGTCTGTCTCACACCGTCTGTCTCAGACCGTCTGTCTCAGACCGTCTGTCTCAGACCGTCTGTCTCAGACCGTCTGTCTCACACCGTCTGTCTCAGACCGTCTGTCTCAGACCGTCTGTCTCAGACCGTCTGTATCAGACCGTGTGTCTCAGACCGTCTGTCTCAGGCCGTCTGCCTCAGAACGTCTGTCTCAGACCGTCTATCTCGTCCCGTCTGTCTCAGACCGTCTGTCTCAGAACGTCTATCTCGTCCCGTCGGTCTCAGACCGTCTGTCTCAGAACGTCTATCTCGTCCCGTCGGTCTCAGACCGTCTGTCTCAGACCAGCTATCTCAGACCGTCTGTCTCGGACCGTCTGTCTCAGACCGTCTGTCTCAGACCGTCTGTCTCAGACCGTCTGTCTCAGACCGTCTGTCTCAGACCGTCTGTTTCATACCGTCTGTCTCACACCGTCTGTCTCAGACCGTCTGTCTTAGACCGTCTGTCTCACACCGTCTGTCTCAGACCGTCTGTCTCAGACCGTCTGTCTCAGACCGTCTGTCTCAGACCGTCTGTCTCAGACCGTCTGTCTCAGACCGTCTGTCTCAAACCGTCTGTCTCAGAACGTCTATCTCGTCCCGTCGGTCTCAGACCGTCTGTCTCAGACCAGCTGTCTCAGACTGTCTGTCTCTGACCTTCTGTTGCATACCGTCTGTCTCACACCGTCTGTCTCAGACCGTCTGTCTCAGACCGTCTGTCTCAGACCGTCTGTCTCAGACCGTCTGTCTCAGACCGTCTGTCTCAGACCGTCTGTCTCACACCGTCTGTCTCAGACCGTCTGTCTCAGACCGTCTGTATCAGACCGTGTGTCTCAGACCGTCTGTCTCAGGCCGTCTGCCTCAGACCGTCTGTCTCAGACCGTCTATCTCGTCCCGTCTGTCTCAGACGGTCTGTCTCAGAACGTCTGTCACAGACTGTCTGTCTCAGACCGTCTGTCTCAGACCGTCTGTCTCAGACCGTCTGTCTGAGACCGTCTGTCTCACACCGTCTGTCTCAGACCGTCTGTGTCACACCGTCTGTCTCAGACCGTCTGTCTCACACCGTCTGTCTCAGACCGTCTGTCTCAGACCGTCTGTCTCAGACCGTCTGTATCAGACCGTGTGTCTCAGACCGTCTGTCTCAGGCCGTCTGCCTCAGACCGTCTGTCTCAGACCGTCTGTCTCAGACCGTCTATCTCGTCCCGTCTGTCTCAGAACGTCTATCTCGTCCCGTCGGTCTCAGACCGTCTGTCTCAGAACGTCTATCTCGTCCCGTCGGTCTCAGACCGTCTGTGTCAGACCAGCTATCTCAGACCGTCTGTCTCAGACCGTCTGTCTCACACCGTCTGTCTCAGACCGTCTGTCTCAGACCGTCTGTTTCATACCGTCTGTCTCACACCGTCTGTCTCAGACCGTCTGTCTTAGACCGTCTGTCTCATACCGTCTGTCTCAGACCGTCTGTCTCAGACCGTCTGTCTCAGACCGTCTGTCTCAGACCGTCTGTCTCAGACCGTCTGTCTTAGGCCGTCTATCTCGTCCCGTCGGTCTCAGACAGTCTGTCTCAGAACGTCTGCCTCAGACCGTCTGTCTCAGACCGTCTATCTCGTCCCGTCTGTCTCAGACCGTCTGTCTCAGAACGTCTATCTCGTCCCGTCGGTCTTAGACCGTCTGTCTCAGACCAGCTGTCTCAGACCATCTGTCCCAGACCGTCTATCTCGTCCCGTCTGTCTCAGAACTTCCGTCTCAGACCATCTGCTTCAGACGGTCTGTCTCAGAACGTCTGTCACAGACTGTCTGTCTCAGACCGTCTGTCTCAGACCGTCTGTCTCAGACCGTCTGTCTGAGACCGTCTGTCTCAGACCGTCTGTCTCAGACCGTCTATCTCGTCCCGTCTGTCTCAGACCGTCTGTCTCAGAACGTCTATCTCGTCCCGTCGGTCTCAGACCGTCTGTCTCAGAACGTCTATCTCGTCCCGTCGGTCTCAGATCGTCTGTCTCAGACTGTCTGTCTCAGACCGTCTGTCTCAGACCAGCTATCTCAGACCGTCTGTCACAGACCGTCCGTCTCAGACCGTCTGTCCCAGACCGTCTGTCTCAGACCGTCTGTCTCAGACCGTCTGTCTCAGACCGTCTATCTCGTCCCGTCTGTCTCAGACCCTCTGTCTCAGAACGTCTATCTCGTCCCGTCGGTCTCAGACCGTCTGTCTCAGAACGTCTATCTCGTCCCGTCGGTCTCAGACCGTCTGTCTCAGACCAGCTGTCTCAGACCGTCTGTCTCAGACCGTCTGTTGCATACCGTCTGTCTCACACCGTCTGTCTCAGACCGTCTACCTTAAACCGTCTGTCTCAGGCCGTCCGTTTCATTCCGTCGGTCTCAGACCGTCTGTCTCAGACCGTCTGTCTCAGACCGTCTGTCTCAGACCGTCTGTCTCAGACCGTCTGTCTCAGACCGTCTGTCTCACACCGTCTGTCTCAGACCGTCTGTCTCAGACCGTCTGTCTCAGACCGTCTGTCTCAGACCGTGTGTCTCAGACCGTCTGTCTCAGGCCGTCTGCCTCAGACCGTCTGTCTCAGACCGTCTATCTCGTCCCGTCTGTCTCAGAACGTCTATCTCGTCCCGTCGGTCTCAGAACGTCTGTCTCAGAACGTCTATCTCGTCCCGTCGGTCTCAGACCGTCTGTCTCAGACCGTCTGTGTCAGACCAGCTATCTCAGACCGTGTGTCTCAGACCGTCTGTCTCAGGCCGTCTGCCTCAGACCGTCTGTCTCAGACCGTCTGTCTCGTCCCGTCTGTCTCAGACCCTCTGTCTCAGAACGTCTATCTCGTCCCGTTGGTCTCAGACCGTCTGTCTCAGACCAGCTGTCTCAGACCGTCTGTCTCAGACCGTCTGTTGCATACCGTCTGTCTCACACCGTCTGTCTCAGACCGTCTACCTTAAACCGTCTGTCTCAGGCCGTCCGTTTCATTCCGTCGGTCTCAGACCGTCTGTCTCAGACCGTCTGTCTCAGACCGTCTGTCTCAGACCGTCTGTCTCACACCGTCTGTCTCAGACCGTCTGTCTCAGACCGTCTGTCTCAGACCGTCTGTCTCAGACCGTGTGTCTCAGACCGTCTGTCTCAGGCCGTCTGCCTCAGACCGTCTGTCTCAGACCGTCTATCTCGTCCCGTCTGTCTCAGACCGTCTGTCTCAGACCGTCTATCTCGTCCCGTCTGTCTCAGACCGTCTGTCTCAGAACGTCTATCTCGTCCCGTCGGTCTCAGACCGTCTGTCTCAGATCGTCTATCTCGTCCCGTCGGTCTCAGATCGTCTGTCTCAGACCGTCTGTCTCAGACCGTCTGACTCAGACCGTCTGTCTCAGACCAGCTATATCAGACCGTCTGTCTCAGACCGTCTGTCTCAGACCGTCTGTCTCAGACCGTCTGTCTCAGACCGTCTGTTTCATACCGTCTGTCTCACACCGTCTGTCTCAGACCGTCTGTCTTAGACCGTCTGTCTCACACCGTCTGTCTCAGGCCGTCTGTCTCAGACCGTCTGTCTCAGACCGTCTGTCTCAGACCGTCTGTCTCAGAACGTCTATCTCGTCCCGTCGGTCTCAGACCGTCTGTCTCAGACCAGCTGTCTCAGACTGTCTGTCTCTGACCGTCTGTTGCATACCGTCTGTCTCACACCGTCTGTCTCAGACCGTCTGTCTCAGACCGTCTGTCTCACACCGTCTGTCTCAGACCGTCTGTCTCAGACCGTCTGTCTCAGACCGTCTGTATCAGACCGTGTGTCTCAGACCGTCTGTCTCAGGCCGTCTGCCTCAGACCGTCTGTCTCAGACCGTCTATCTCGTCCCGTCTGTCTCAGACGGTCTGTCTCAGAACGTCTGTCACAGACTGTCTGTCTCAGACCGTCTGTCTCAGACCGTCTGTCTCAGACCGTCTGTCTGAGACCGTCTGTCTCAGACCGTCTGTCTCACACCGTCTGTCTCAGACCGTCTGTGTCACACCGTCTGTCTCAGACCGTCTGTCTCACACCGTCTGTCTCAGACCGTCTGTCTCAGACCGTCTATCTCGTCCCGTCTGTCTCAGACCGTGTGTCTCAGAACGTCTATCTCGTCCCGTCGGTCTCAGACCGTCTGTCTCAGAACGTCTATCTCGTCCCGTCGGTCTCAGACCGTCTGTCTCAGACCGTCTGTCTCAGACCAGCTATCTCAGACCGTCTGTCTCAGACCGTCTGTCTCAGACCGTCTGTCTCAGACCGTCTGTCTCAGACCGTCTGTCTCAGACCGTCTGTCTCAGACCGTCTGTTTCATACCGTCTGTCTCACACCGTCTGTCTCAGACCGTCTGTCTTAGACCGTCTGTCTCACACCGTCTGTCTCAGACCGTCTGTCTCAGACCGTCTGTCTCAGACCGTCTGTCTCAGACCGTCTGTCTCAGACCGTCTGTCTCAGACCGTCTGTCTCAGAACGTCTATCTCGTCCCGTCGGTCTCAGACCGTCTGTCTCAGACCAGCTGTCTCAGACTGTCTGTCTCTGACCGTCTGTTGCATACCGTCTGTCTCACACCGTCTGTCTCAGACCGTCTGTCTCAGACCGTCTGTATCAGACCGTGTGTCTCAGACCGTCTGTCTCAGGCCGTCTGCCTCAGACCGTCTGTCTCAGACCGTCTATCTCGTCCCGTCTGTCTCAGACGGTCTGTCTCAGAACGTCTGTCACAGACTGTCTGTCTCAGACCGTCTGTCTCAGACCGTCTGTCTCAGACCGTCTGTCTGAGACCGTCTGTCTCACACCGTCTGTCTCAGACCGTCTGTGTCACACCGTCTGTCTCAGACCGTCTGTCTCACACCGTCTGTCTCAGACCGTCTGTCTCAGACCGTCTGTCTCAGACCGTCTGTATCAGACCGTGTGTCCCAGACCGTCTGTCTCAGACCGTCTGTCTCAGACCGTCTGTCTCAGACCGTCTATCTCGTCCCGTCTGTCTCAGACCCTCTGTCTCAGAACGTCTATCTCGTCCCGTCGGTCTCAGACCGTCTGTCTCAGAACGTCTATCTCGTCCCGTCGGTCTCAGACCGTCTGTCTCAGACCAGCTGTCTCAGACCGTCTGTCTCAGACCGTCTGTTGCATACCGTCTGTCTCACACCGTCTGTCTCAGACCGTCTACCTTAAACCGTCTGTCTCAGGCCGTCCGTTTCATTCCGTCGGTCTCAGACCGTCTGTCTCAGACCGTCTGTCTCAGACCGTCTGTCTCAGACCGTCTGTCTCAGACCGTCTGTCTCAGACCGTCTGTCTCACACCGTCTGTCTCAGACCGTCTGTCTCAGACCGTCTGTCTCAGACCGTCTGTCTCAGACCGTGTGTCTCAGACCGTCTGTCTCAGGCCGTCTGCCTCAGACCGTCTGTCTCAGACCGTCTATCTCGTCCCGTCTGTCTCAGAACGTCTATCTCGTCCCGTCGGTCTCAGACCGTCTGTCTCAGAACGTCTATCTCGTCCCGTCGGTCTCAGACCGTCTGTCTCAGACCGTCTGTGTCAGACCAGCTATCTCAGACCGTGTGTCTCAGACCGTCTGTCTCAGGCCGTCTGCCTCAGACCGTCTGTCTCAGACCGTCTGTCTCGTCCCGTCTGTCTCAGACCCTCTGTCTCAGAACGTCTATCTCGTCCCGTTGGTCTCAGACCGTCTGTCTCAGACCAGCTGTCTCAGACCGTCTGTCTCAGACCGTCTGTTGCATACCGTCTGTCTCACACCGTCTGTCTCAGACCGTCTACCTTAAACCGTCTGTCTCAGGCCGTCCGTTTCATTCCGTCGGTCTCAGACCGTCTGTCTCAGACCGTCTGTCTCAGACCGTCTGTCTCAGACCGTCTGTCTCACACCGTCTGTCTCAGACCGTCTATCTCGTCCCGTCGGTCTCAGACAGTCTGTCTCAGAACGTCTGCCTCAGACCGTCTGTCTCAGACCGTCTATCTCGTCCCGTCTGTCTCAGACCGTCTGTCTCAGAACGTCTATCTCGTCCCGTCGGTCTTAGACCGTCTGTCTCAGACCAGCTGTCTCAGACCATCTGTCCCAGACCGTCTATCTCGTCCCGTCTGTCTCAGAACTTCCGTCTCAGACCATCTGCTTCAGACGGTCTGTCTCAGAACGTCTGTCACAGACTGTCTGTCTCAGACCGTCTGTCTCAGACCGTCTGTCTCAGACCGTCTGTCTGAGACCGTCTGTCTCAGACCGTCTGTCTCAGACCGTCTATCTCGTCCCGTCTGTCTCAGACCGTCTGTCTCAGAACGTCTATCTCGTCCCGTCGGTCTCAGACCGTCTGTCTCAGAACGTCTATCTCGTCCCGTCGGTCTCAGATCGTCTGTCTCAGACTGTCTGTCTCAGACCGTCTGTCTCAGACCAGCTATCTCAGACCGTCTGTCACAGACCGTCCGTCTCAGACCGTCTGTCCCAGACCGTCTGTCTCAGACCGTCTGTCTCAGACCGTCTGTCTCAGACCGTCTATCTCGTCCCGTCTGTCTCAGACCCTCTGTCTCAGAACGTCTATCTCGTCCCGTCGGTCTCAGACCGTCTGTCTCAGAACGTCTATCTCGTCCCGTCGGTCTCAGACCGTCTGTCTCAGACCAGCTGTCTCAGACCGTCTGTCTCAGACCGTCTGTTGCATACCGTCTGTCTCACACCGTCTGTCTCAGACCGTCTACCTTAAACCGTCTGTCTCAGGCCGTCCGTTTCATTCCGTCGGTCTCAGACCGTCTGTCTCAGACCGTCTGTCTCAGACCGTCTGTCTCAGACCGTCTGTCTCAGACCGTCTGTCTCAGACCGTCTGTCTCACACCGTCTGTCTCAGACCGTCTGTCTCAGACCGTCTGTCTCAGACCGTCTGTCTCAGACCGTGTGTCTCAGACCGTCTGTCTCAGGCCGTCTGCCTCAGACCGTCTGTCTCAGACCGTCTATCTCGTCCCGTCTGTCTCAGAACGTCTATCTCGTCCCGTCGGTCTCAGACCGTCTGTCTCAGAACGTCTATCTCGTCCCGTCGGTCTCAGACCGTCTGTCTCAGACCGTCTGTGTCAGACCAGCTATCTCAGACCGTGTGTCTCAGACCGTCTGTCTCAGGCCGTCTGCCTCAGACCGTCTGTCTCAGACCGTCTGTCTCGTCCCGTCTGTCTCAGACCCTCTGTCTCAGAACGTCTATCTCGTCCCGTTGGTCTCAGACCGTCTGTCTCAGACCAGCTGTCTCAGACCGTCTGTCTCAGACCGTCTGTTGCATACCGTCTGTCTCACACCGTCTGTCTCAGACCGTCTACCTTAAACCGTCTGTCTCAGGCCGTCCGTTTCATTCCGTCGGTCTCAGACCGTCTGTCTCAGACCGTCTGTCTCAGACCGTCTGTCTCAGACCGTCTGTCTCACACCGTCTGTCTCAGACCGTCTGTCTCAGACCGTCTGTCTCAGACCGTCTGTCTCAGACCGTGTGTCTCAGACCGTCTGTCTCAGGCCGTCTGCCTCAGACCGTCTGTCTCAGACCGTCTATCTCGTCCCGTCTGTCTCAGACCGTCTGTCTCAGACCGTCTATCTCGTCCCGTCTGTCTCAGACCGTCTGTCTCAGAACGTCTATCTCGTCCCGTCGGTCTCAGACCGTCTGTCTCAGATCGTCTATCTCGTCCCGTCGGTCTCAGATCGTCTGTCTCAGACCGTCTGTCTCAGACCGTCTGACTCAGACCGTCTGTCTCAGACCAGCTATATCAGACCGTCTGTCTCAGACCGTCTGTCTCAGACCGTCTGTCTCAGACCGTCTGTCTCAGACCGTCTGTTTCATACCGTCTGTCTCACACCGTCTGTCTCAGACCGTCTGTCTTAGACCGTCTGTCTCACACCGTCTGTCTCAGGCCGTCTGTCTCAGACCGTCTGTCTCAGACCGTCTGTCTCAGACCGTCTGTCTCAGAACGTCTATCTCGTCCCGTCGGTCTCAGACCGTCTGTCTCAGACCAGCTGTCTCAGACTGTCTGTCTCTGACCGTCTGTTGCATACCGTCTGTCTCACACCGTCTGTCTCAGACCGTCTGTCTCAGACCGTCTGTCTCACACCGTCTGTCTCAGACCGTCTGTCTCAGACCGTCTGTCTCAGACCGTCTGTATCAGACCGTGTGTCTCAGACCGTCTGTCTCAGGCCGTCTGCCTCAGACCGTCTGTCTCAGACCGTCTATCTCGTCCCGTCTGTCTCAGACGGTCTGTCTCAGAACGTCTGTCACAGACTGTCTGTCTCAGACCGTCTGTCTCAGACCGTCTGTCTCAGACCGTCTGTCTGAGACCGTCTGTCTCAGACCGTCTGTCTCACACCGTCTGTCTCAGACCGTCTGTGTCACACCGTCTGTCTCAGACCGTCTGTCTCACACCGTCTGTCTCAGACCGTCTGTCTCAGACCGTCTATCTCGTCCCGTCTGTCTCAGACCGTGTGTCTCAGAACGTCTATCTCGTCCCGTCGGTCTCAGACCGTCTGTCTCAGAACGTCTATCTCGTCCCGTCGGTCTCAGACCGTCTGTCTCAGACCGTCTGTCTCAGACCAGCTATCTCAGACCGTCTGTCTCAGACCGTCTGTCTCAGACCGTCTGTCTCAGACCGTCTGTCTCAGACCGTCTGTCTCAGACCGTCTGTCTCAGACCGTCTGTTTCATACCGTCTGTCTCACACCGTCTGTCTCAGACCGTCTGTCTTAGACCGTCTGTCTCACACCGTCTGTCTCAGACCGTCTGTCTCAGACCGTCTGTCTCAGACCGTCTGTCTCAGACCGTCTGTCTCAGACCGTCTGTCTCAGACCGTCTGTCTCAGACCGTCTGTCTCAGAACGTCTATCTCGTCCCGTCGGTCTCAGACCGTCTGTCTCAGACCAGCTGTCTCAGACTGTCTGTCTCTGACCGTCTGTTGCATACCGTCTGTCTCACACCGTCTGTCTCAGACCGTCTGTCTCAGACCGTCTGTATCAGACCGTGTGTCTCAGACCGTCTGTCTCAGGCCGTCTGCCTCAGACCGTCTGTCTCAGACCGTCTATCTCGTCCCGTCTGTCTCAGACGGTCTGTCTCAGAACGTCTGTCACAGACTGTCTGTCTCAGACCGTCTGTCTCAGACCGTCTGTCTCAGACCGTCTGTCTGAGACCGTCTGTCTCACACCGTCTGTCTCAGACCGTCTGTGTCACACCGTCTGTCTCAGACCGTCTGTCTCACACCGTCTGTCTCAGACCGTCTGTCTCAGACCGTCTGTCTCAGACCGTCTGTATCAGACCGTGTGTCCCAGACCGTCTGTCTCAGACCGTCTGTCTCAGACCGTCTGTCTCAGACCGTCTATCTCGTCCCGTCTGTCTCAGACCCTCTGTCTCAGAACGTCTATCTCGTCCCGTCGGTCTCAGACCGTCTGTCTCAGAACGTCTATCTCGTCCCGTCGGTCTCAGACCGTCTGTCTCAGACCAGCTGTCTCAGACCGTCTGTCTCAGACCGTCTGTTGCATACCGTCTGTCTCACACCGTCTGTCTCAGACCGTCTACCTTAAACCGTCTGTCTCAGGCCGTCCGTTTCATTCCGTCGGTCTCAGACCGTCTGTCTCAGACCGTCTGTCTCAGACCGTCTGTCTCAGACCGTCTGTCTCAGACCGTCTGTCTCAGACCGTCTGTCTCACACCGTCTGTCTCAGACCGTCTGTCTCAGACCGTCTGTCTCAGACCGTCTGTCTCAGACCGTGTGTCTCAGACCGTCTGTCTCAGGCCGTCTGCCTCAGACCGTCTGTCTCAGACCGTCTATCTCGTCCCGTCTGTCTCAGAACGTCTATCTCGTCCCGTCGGTCTCAGACCGTCTGTCTCAGAACGTCTATCTCGTCCCGTCGGTCTCAGACCGTCTGTCTCAGACCGTCTGTGTCAGACCAGCTATCTCAGACCGTGTGTCTCAGACCGTCTGTCTCAGGCCGTCTGCCTCAGACCGTCTGTCTCAGACCGTCTGTCTCGTCCCGTCTGTCTCAGACCCTCTGTCTCAGAACGTCTATCTCGTCCCGTTGGTCTCAGACCGTCTGTCTCAGACCAGCTGTCTCAGACCGTCTGTCTCAGACCGTCTGTTGCATACCGTCTGTCTCACACCGTCTGTCTCAGACCGTCTACCTTAAACCGTCTGTCTCAGGCCGTCCGTTTCATTCCGTCGGTCTCAGACCGTCTGTCTCAGACCGTCTGTCTCAGACCGTCTGTCTCAGACCGTCTGTCTCACACCGTCTGTCTCAGACCGTCTGTCTCAGACCGTCTGTCTCAGACCGTCTGTCTCAGACCGTGTGTCTCAGACCGTCTGTCTCAGACCGTCTGCCTCAGACCGTCTGTCTCAGACCGTCTATCTCGTCCCGTCTGTCTCAGACCGTCTGTCTCAGACCGTCTATCTCGTCCCGTCTGTCTCAGACCGTCTGTCTCAGAACGTCTATCTCGTCCCGTCGGTCTCAGACCGTCTGTCTCAGATCGTCTATCTCGTCCCGTCGGTCTCAGATCGTCTGTCTCAGACCGTCTGTCTCAGACCGTCTGACTCAGACCGTCTGTCTCAGACCAGCTATATCAGACCGTCTGTCTCAGACCGTCTGTCTCAGACCGTCTGTCTCAGACCGTCTGTCTCAGACCGTCTGTTTCATACCGTCTGTCTCACACCGTCTGTCTCAGACCGTCTGTCTTAGACCGTCTGTCTCACACCGTCTGTCTCAGGCCGTCTGTCTCAGACCGTCTGTCTCAGACCGTCTGTCTCAGACCGTCTGTCTCAGAACGTCTATCTCGTCCCGTCGGTCTCAGACCGTCTGTCTCAGACCAGCTGTCTCAGACTGTCTGTCTCTGACCGTCTGTTGCATACCGTCTGTCTCACACCGTCTGTCTCAGACCGTCTGTCTCAGACCGTCTGTCTCACACCGTCTGTCTCAGACCGTCTGTCTCAGACCGTCTGTCTCAGACCGTCTGTATCAGACCGTGTGTCTCAGACCGTCTGTCTCAGGCCGTCTGCCTCAGACCGTCTGTCTCAGACCGTCTATCTCGTCCCGTCTGTCTCAGACGGTCTGTCTCAGAACGTCTGTCACAGACTGTCTGTCTCAGACCGTCTGTCTCAGACCGTCTGTCTCAGACCGTCTGTCTGAGACCGTCTGTCTCAGACCGTCTGTCTCACACCGTCTGTCTCAGACCGTCTGTGTCACACCGTCTGTCTCAGACCGTCTGTCTCACACCGTCTGTCTCAGACCGTCTGTCTCAGACCGTCTGTCTCAGACCGTCTGTCTCAGACCGTCTGTCTCAGACCAGCTGTCTGAGACCGTCTGTCTCGGACCGTCTCTCTCAGACCGTCTGTAACAGACCGTCTGTTTCATACCGTCTGTCTCACACCGTCTGTCTCAGACCGTCTGTCTTAGACCGTCTGTCTCAGACCGTCTGTCTCAGGCCGTCTGCCTCAGACCGTCTGTCTCAGACCGTCTATCTCGTCCCGTCTGTCTCAGACCGTGTGTCTCAGAACGTCTATCTCGTCCCGTCGGTCTCAGACCGTCTGTCTCAGAACGTCTATCTCGTCCCGTCGGTCTCAGACCGTCTGTCTCAGACCGTCTGTCTCAGACCAGCTATCTCAGACCGTCTGTCTCAGACCGTCTGTCTCAGACCGTCTGTCTCAGACCGTCTGTCTCAGACCGTCTGTCTCAGACCGTCTGTCTCAGACCGTCTGTTTCATACCGTCTGTCTCACACCGTCTGTCTCAGACCGTCTGTCTTAGACCGTCTGTCTCACACCGTCTGTCTCAGACCGTCTGTCTCAGACCGTCTGTCTCAGACCGTCTGTCTCAGACCGTCTGTCTCAGACCGTCTGTCTCAGACCGTCTGTCTCAGACCGTCTGTCTCAGAACGTCTATCTCGTCCCGTCGGTCTCAGACCGTCTGTCTCAGACCAGCTGTCTCAGACTGTCTGTCTCTGACCGTCTGTTGCATACCGTCTGTCTCACACCGTCTGTCTCAGACCGTCTGTCTCAGACCGTCGGTATCAGACCGTGTGTCTCAGACCGTCTGTCTCAGGCCGTCTGCCTCAGACCGTCTGTCTCAGACCGTCTATCTCGTCCCGTCTGTCTCAGACGGTCTGTCTCAGAACGTCTGTCACAGACTGTCTGTCTCAGACCGTCTGTCTCAGACCGTCTGTCTCAGACCGTCTGTCTGAGACCGTCTGTCTCACACCGTCTGTCTCAGACCGTCTGTGTCACACCGTCTGTCTCAGACCGTCTGTCTCACACCGTCTGTCTCAGACCGTCTGTCTCAGACCGTCTGTCTCAGACCGTCTGTATCAGACCGTGTGTCTCAGACCGTCTGTCTCAGGCCGTCTGCCTCAGACCGTCTGTCTCAGACCGTCTATCTCGTCCCGTCTGTCTCAGACGGTCTGTCTCAGAACGTCTGTCTCAGACGGTCTGTCTCAGAACGTCTGTCACAGACTGTCTGTCTCAGACCGTCTGTCTCAGACCGTCTGTCTCAGACCGTCTGTCTCAGACCGTCTGTCTCAGACCGTCTGTCTCAGACCGTCTGTCTCAGACCGTCTGTTTCATACCGTCTGTCTCACACCGTCTGTCTCAGACCGTCTGTCTTAGACCGTCTGTCTCACACCGTCTGTCTCAGACCGTCTGTCTCAGACCGTCTGTCTCAGACCGTCTGTCTCAGACCGTCTGTCTCAGACCGTCTGTCTCAGACCGTCTGTCTCAGACCGTCTGTTTCATACCGTCTGTCTCACACCGTCTGTCTCAGACCGTCTGTCTTAGACCGTCTGTCTCACACCGTCTGTCTCAGACCGTCTGTCTCAGACCGTCTGTCTCAGACCGTCTGTCTCAGACCGTCTGTCTCAGACCGTCTGTCTCAGACCGTCTGTCTCAGAACGTCTATCTCGTCCCGTCGGTCTCAGACCGTCTGTCTCAGACCAGCTGTCTCAGACTGTCTGTCTCTGACCGTCTGTTGCATACCGTCTGTCTCACACCGTCTGTCTCAGACCGTCTGTCTCAGACCGTCTGTATCAGACCGTGTGTCTCAGACCGTCTGTCTCAGGCCGTCTGCCTCAGACCGTCTGTCTCAGACCGTCTATCTCGTCCCGTCTGTCTCAGACGGTCTGTCTCAGAACGTCTGTCACAGACTGTCTGTCTCAGACCGTCTGTCTCAGACCGTCTGTCTCAGACCGTCTGTCTGAGACCGTCTGTCTCACACCGTCTGTCTCAGACCGTCTGTGTCACACCGTCTGTCTCAGACCGTCTGTCTCACACCGTCTGTCTCAGACCGTCTGTCTCAGACCGTCTGTCTCAGACCGTCTGTATCAGACCGTGTGTCTCAGACCGTCTGTCTCAGGCCGTCTGCCTCAGACCGTCTGTCTCAGACCGTCTATCTCGTCCCGTCTGTCTCAGACGGTCTGTCTCAGAACGTCTGTCTCAGACGGTCTGTCTCAGAACGTCTGTCACAGACTGTCTGTCTCAGACCGTCTGTCTCAGACCGTCTGTCTCAGACCGTCTGTCTCAGACCGTCTGTCTCAGACCGTCTGTCTCAGACCGTCTGTCTCAGACCGTCTGTCTCAGACCGTCTGTTTCATACCGTCTGTCTCACACCGTCTGTCTCAGACCGTCTGTCTTAGACCGTCTGTCTCACACCGTCTGTCTCAGACCGTCTGTCTCAGACCGTCTGTCTCAGACCGTCTGTCTCAGACCGTCTGTCTCAGAACGTCTATCTCGTCCCGTCGGTCTCAGACCGTCTGTCTCAGACCAGCTGTCTCAGACTGTCTGTCTCTGACCGATCTGTTGCATACCGTCTGTCTCACACCGTCTGTCTCAGACCGTCTGTCTCAGACCGTCTGTCTCAGACCGTCTGTCTCACACCGTCTGTCTCAGACCGTCTGTCTCAGACCGTCTGTCTCAGACCGTCTGTCTTAGACCGTCTGTCTCACACCGTCTGTCTCAGACCGTCTGTCTCAGACCGTCTGTCTCAGACCGTCTGTCTCAGACCGTCTGTCTCAGACCGTCTGTCTCAGACCGTCTGTCTCAGACCGTCTGTCTCAGAACGTCTATCTCGTCCCGTCGGTCTCAGACCGTCTGTCTCAGACCAGCTGTCTCAGACTGTCTGTCTCTGACCGTCTGTTGCATACCGTCTGTCTCACACCGTCTGTCTCAGACCGTCTGTCTCAGACCGTCTGTATCAGACCGTGTGTCTCAGACCGTCTGTCTCAGGCCGTCTGCCTCAGACCGTCTGTCTCAGACCGTCTATCTCGTCCCGTCTGTCTCAGACGGTCTGTCTCAGAACGTCTGTCACAGACTGTCTGTCTCAGACCGTCTGTCTCAGACCGTCTGTCTCAGACCGTCTGTCTGAGACCGTCTGTCTCACACCGTCTGTCTCAGACCGTCTGTGTCACACCGTCTGTCTCAGACCGTCTGTCTCACACCGTCTGTCTCAGACCGTCTGTCTCAGACCGTCTGTCTCAGACCGTCTGTATCAGACCGTGTGTCTCAGACCGTCTGTCTCAGGCCGTCTGCCTCAGACCGTCTGTCTCAGACCGTCTATCTCGTCCCGTCTGTCTCAGACGGTCTGTCTCAGAACGTCTGTCTCAGACGGTCTGTCTCAGAACGTCTGTCACAGACTGTCTGTCTCAGACCGTCTGTCTCAGACCGTCTGTCTCAGACCGTCTGTCTCAGACCGTCTGTCTCAGACCGTCTGTCTCAGACCGTCTGTCTCAGACCGTCTGTTTCATACCGTCTGTCTCACACCGTCTGTCTCAGACCGTCTGTCTTAGACCGTCTGTCTCACACCGTCTGTCTCAGACCGTCTGTCTCAGACCGTCTGTCTCAGACCGTCTGTCTCAGACCGTCTGTCTCAGACCGTCTGTCTCAGAACGTCTATCTCGTCCCGTCGGTCTCAGACCGTCTGTCTCAGACCAGCTGTCTCAGACTGTCTGTCTCTGACCGATCTGTTGCATACCGTCTGTCTCACACCGTCTGTCTCAGACCGTCTGTCTCAGACCGTCTGTCTCAGACCGTCTGTCTCACACCGTCTGTCTCAGACCGTCTGTCTCAGACCGTCTGTCTCAGACCGTCTGTATCAGACCGTGTGTCTCAGACCGTCTGTCTCAGGCCGTCTGCCTCAGACCGTCTGTCTCAGACCGTCTATCTCGTCCCGTCTGTCTCAGACGGTCTGTCTCAGAACGTCTGTCACAGACTGTCTGTCTCAGACCGTCTGTCTCAGACCGTCTGTCTCAGACCGTCTGTCTGAGACCGTCTGTCTCAGACCGTCTGTCTCACACCGTCTGTCTCAGACCGTCTGTGTCACACCGTCTGTCTCAGACCGTCTGTCTCACACCGTCTGTCTCAGACCGTCTGTCTCAGACCGTCTGTCTCAGACCGTCTGTCTCAGACCGTCTGTCTCAGACCGTCTGTCTCAGACCGTCTGTCTCAGACCGTCTGTCTCAGACCGTCTGTCTCAGACCGTCTGTCTCAGACCAGCTGTCTGAGACCGTCTGTCTCGGACCGTCTGTCTCAGACCGTCTGTCTTAGACCGTCTGTCTCAGACCGTCTGTCTCAGGCCGTCTGCCTCAGACCGTCTGTCTCAGACCGTCTATCTCGTCCCGTCTGTCTCAGACCGTCTGTCTCAGAACGTCTATCTCGTCCCGTCGGTCTCAGACCGTCTGTCTCAGAACGTCTATCTCGTCCCGTCGGTCTCAGACCGTCTGTCTCAGACCGTCTGTGTCAGACCAGCTATCTCAGACCGTCTGTCTCAGACCGTCTGTCTCAGACCGTCTGTCTCAGACCGTCTGTTTCATACCGTCTGTCTCACACCGTCTGTCTCAGACCGTCTGTCTTAGACCGTCTGTCTCATACCGTCTGTCTCAGACCGTCTGTCTCAGACCGTCTGTCTCAGACCGTCTGTCTCAGACCGTCTGTCTCAGACCGTCTGTCTCAGACCGTCTGTCTCAGACCGTCTGTCTCAGACCGTCTGTCTTAGGCCGTCTATCTCGTCCCGTCGGTCTCAGACCGTCTGTCTCAGAACGTCTGCCTCAGACCGTCTGTCTCAGACCGTCTATCTCGTCTCGTCTGTCTCAGACCGTCTGTCTCAGAACGTCTATCTCGTCCCGTCGGTCTTAGACCGTCTGTCTCAGACCAGCTGTCTCAGACCGTCTGTCCCAGACCGTCTATCTCGTCCCGTCTGTCTGAGAACTTCCGTCTCAGACCGTCTGCTTCAGACGGTCTGTCTCAGAACGTCTGTCACAGACTGTCTGTCTCAGACCGTCTGTCTCAGACCGTCTGTCTCAGACCGTCTATCTCGTCCCGTCTGTCTCAGACCGTCTGTCTCAGAACGTCTATCTCGTCCCGTCGGTCTCAGACCGTCTGTCTCAGAACGTCTATCTCGTCCCGTCGGTCTCAGATCGTCTGTCTCAGACTGTCTGTCTCAGACCGTCTGTCTCAGACCAGCTATCTCAGACCGTCTGTCTCAGACCGTCCGTCTCAGACCGTCTGTCTCAGACCGTCTGTCTCAGACCGTCTGTCTCAGACCGTGTGTCTCAGACCGTCCGTCTCAGACCGTCTGTCCCAGACCGTCTGTCTCAGACCGTCTGTCTCAGACCGTCTATCTCGTCCCGTCTGTCTCAGACCCTCTGTCTCAGAACGTCTATCTCGTCCCGTCGGTCTCAGACCGTCTGTCTCAGAACGTCTATCTCGTCCCGTCGGTCTCAGACCGTCTGTCTCAGACCAGCTGTCTCAGACCGTCTGTCTCAGACCGTCTGTTGCATACCGTCTGTCTCACACCGTCTGTCTCAGACCGTCTACCTTAAACCGTCTGTCTCAGGCCGTCCGTTTCATTCCGTCGGTCTCAGACCGTCTGTCTCAGACCGTCTGTCTCAGACCGTCTGTCTCAGACCGTCTGTCTCAGACCGTCTGTCTCACACCGTCTGTCTCAGTCCGTCTGTCTCAGACCGTCTGCCTCAGACCGTCTGTCTCAGACCGTCTATCTCGTCCCGTCTGTATCAGACCGTCTGTCTCAGAACGTCTATCTCGTCCCGTCGGTCTCAGACCGTCTGTCTCAGACCGTCTGTGTCAGACCAGCTATCTCAGACCGTCTGTCTCAGACCGTCTGTCTCAGACCGTCTGTCTCAGACCGTCTGTTTCATACCGTCTGTCTCACACCGTCTGTCTCAGACCGTCTGTCTTAGACCGTCTGTCTCATACCGTCTGTCTCAGACCGTCTGTCTCAGACCGTCTGTCTCAGACCGTCTGTCTCAGACCGTCTGTCTCAGACCGTCTGTCTCAGACCGTCTGTCTCAGACCGTCTGTCTCAGACCGTCTGTCTTAGGCCGTCTATCTCGTCCCGTCGGTCTCAGACCGTCTGTCTCAGAACGTCTGCCTCAGACCGTCTGTCTCAGACCGTCTATCTCGTCCCGTCTGTCTCAGAACGTCTATCTCGTCCCGTCGGTCTTAGACCGTCTGTCTCAGACCAGCTGTCTCAGACCGTCTGTCCCAGACCGTCTATCTCGTCCCGTCTGTCTCAGAACTTCCGTCTCAGACCGTCTGCTTCAGACGGTCTGTCTCAGAACGTCTGTCACAGACTGTCTGTCTCAGACCGTCTGTCTCAGACCGTCTGTCTCAGACCGTCTGTCTGAGACCGTCTGTCTCAGACCGTCTGTCTCAGACCGTCTATCTCGTCCCGTCTGTCTCAGACCGTCTGTCTCAGAACGTCTATCTCGTCCCGTCGGTCTCAGACCGTCTGTCTCAGAACGTCTATCTCGTCCCGTCGGTCTCAGATCGTCTGTCTCAGACTGTCTGTCTCAGACCGTCTGTCTCAGACCAGCTATCTCAGACCGTCTGTCTCAGACCGTCCGTCTCAGACCGTCTGTCCCAGACCGTCTGTCTCAGACCGTCTGTCTCAGACCGTCTATCTCGTCCCGTCTGTCTCAGACCCTCTGTCTCAGAACGTCTATCTCGTCCCGTCGGTCTCAGACCGTCTGTCTCAGAACGTCTATCTCGTCCCGTCGGTCTCAGACCGTCTGTCTCAGACCAGCTGTCTCAGACCGTCTGTCTCAGACCGTCTGTTGCATACCGTCTGTCTCACACCGTCTGTCTCAGACCGTCTACCTTAAACCGTCTGTCTCAGGCCGTCCGTTTCATTCCGTCGGTCTCAGACCGTCTGTCTCAGACCGTCTGTCTCAGACCGTCTGTCTCAGACCGTCTGTCTCACACCGTCTGTCTCAGACCGTCTGTCGCAGACCGTCTGTCTCAGACCGTCTGTCTCAGACCGTGTGTCTCAGACCGTCTGTCTCAGGCCGTCTGCCTCAGACCGTCTGTCTCAGACCGTCTATCTCGTCCCGTCTGTCTCAGACCGTCTGTGTCACACCGTCTGTCTCAGACCGTCTGTCTCACACCGTCTGTCTCAGACCGTCTGTCTCAGACCGTCTGTCTCAGACCGTCTGTCTCAGACCGTCTGTCTCAGACCGTCTGTCTCAGACCGTCTGTCTCAGACCGTCTGTCTCAGACCGTCTGTCTCAGACCGTCTGTCTCAGACCGTCTGTCTCAGACCGTCTGTCTCAGACCAGCTGTCTGAGACCGTCTGTCTCGGACCGTCTGTCTCAGACCGTCTGTAACAGACCGTCTGTTTCATACCGTCTGTCTCACACCGTGTGTCTCAGACCGTCTGTCTTAGACCGTCTGTCTCAGACCGTCTGTCTCAGGACGTCTGCCTCAGACCGTCTGTCTCAGACCGTCTATCTCGTCCCGTCTGTCTCAGACCGTCTGTCTCAGAACGTCTATCTCGTCCCGTCGGTCTCAGACCGTCTGTCTCAGAACGTCTATCTCGTCCCGTCGGTCTCAGACCGTCTGTCGCAGACCGTCTGTGTCAGACCAGCTATCTCAGACCGTCTGTCTCAGACCGTCTGTCTCAGACCGTCTGTCTCAGACCGTCTGTCTCAGACCGTCTGTCTCAGACCGTCTGTCTCAGACCGTCTGTTTCATACCGTCTGTCTCACACCGTCTGTCTCAGACCGTCTGTCTTAGACCGTCTGTCTCATACCGTCTGTCTCAGACCGTCTGTCTCAGACCGTCTGTCTCAGACCGTCTGTCTCAGACCGTCTGTCTCAGACCGTCTGTCTCAGACCGTCTGTCTCAGACCGTCTGTCTTAGGCCGTCTATCTCGTCCCGTCGGTCTCAGACCGTCTGTCTCAGAACGTCTGCCTCAGACCGTCTGTCTCAGACCGTCTATCTCGTCCCGTCTGTCTCAGACCGTCTGTCTCAGAACGTCTATCTCGTCCCGTCGGTCTTAGACCGTCTGTCTCAGACCAGCTGTCTCAGACCGTCTGTCCCAGACCGTCTATCTCGTCCCGTCTGTCTCAGAACTTCCGTCTCAGACCGTCTGCTTCAGACGGTCTGTCTCAGAACGTCTGTCACAGACTGTCTGTCTCAGACCGTCTGTCTCAGACCGTCTGTCTCAGACCGTCTGTCTGAGACCGTCTGTCTCAGACCGTCTGTCTCAGACCGTCTATCTCGTCCCGTCTGTCTCAGACCGTCTGTCTCAGAACGTCTATCTCGTCCCGTCGGTCTCAGACCGTCTGTCTCAGAACGTCTATCTCGTCCCGTCGGTCTCAGATCGTCTGTCTCAGACTGTCTGTCTCAGACCGTCTGTCTCAGACCAGCTATCTCAGACCGTCTGTCTCAGACCGTCCGTCTCAGACCGTCTGTCCCAGACCGTCTGTCTCAGACCGTCTGTCTCAGACCGTCTATCTCGTCCCGTCTGTCTCAGACCCTCTGTCTCAGAACGTCTATCTCGTCCCGTCGGTCTCAGACCGTCTGTCTCAGAACGTCTATCTCGTCCCGTCGGTCTCAGACCGTCTGTCTCAGATCAGCTGTCTCAGACCGTCTGTCTCAGACCGTCTGTTGCATACCGTCTGTCTCACACCGTCTGTCTCAGACCGTCTACCTTAAACCGTCTGTCTCAGGCCGTCCGTTTCATTCCGTCGGTCTCAGACCGTCTGTCTCAGACCGTCTGTCTCAGACCGTCTGTCTCAGACCGTCTGTCTCACACCGTCTGTCTCAGACCGTCTGTCTCAGACCGTGTGTCTCAGACCGTCTGTCTCAGGCCGTCTGCCTCAGACCGTCTGTCTCAGACCGTCTATCTCGTCCCGTCTGTCTCAGACCGTCTGTCTCAGACCGTCTATCTCGTCCCGTCTGTCTCAGACCGTCTGTCTCAGAACGTCTATCTCGTCCCGTCGGTCTCAGACCGTCTGTCTCAGAACGTCTATCTCGTCCCGTCGGTCTCAGATCGTCTGTCTCAGACCGTCTGTCTCAGACCGTCTGTCTCAGACCAGCTGTCTGAGACCGTCTGTCTCGGACCGTCTGTCTCAGACCGTCTATCTCGTCCCGTCTGTCTCAGACCGTCTGTCTCAGAACGTCTATCTCGTCCCGTCGGTCTCAGACCGTCTGTCTCAGAACGTCTATCTCGTCCCGTCGGTCTCAGATCGTCTGTCTCAGACTGTCTGTCTCAGACCGTCTGTCTCAGACCAGCTATCTCAGACCGTCTGTCTCAGACCGTCCGTCTCAGACCGTCTGTCTCAGACCGTCTGTCTCAGACCGTCTGTCTCAGACCGTGTGTCTCAGACCGTCCGTCTCAGACCGTCTGTCCCAGACCGTCTGTCTCAGACCGTCTGTCTCAGACCGTCTATCTCGTCCCGTCTGTCTCAGACCCTCTGTCTCAGAACGTCTATCTCGTCCCGTCGGTCTCAGACCGTCTGTCTCAGAACGTCTATCTCGTCCCGTCGGTCTCAGACCGTCTGTCTCAGACCAGCTGTCTCAGACCGTCTGTCTCAGACCGTCTGTTGCATACCGTCTGTCTCACACCGTCTGTCTCAGACCGTCTACCTTAAACCGTCTGTCTCAGGCCGTCCGTTTCATTCCGTCGGTCTCAGACCGTCTGTCTCAGACCGTCTGTCTCAGACCGTCTGTCTCAGACCGTCTGTCTCAGACCGTCTGTCTCACACCGTCTGTCTCAGTCCGTCTGTCTCAGACCGTCTGCCTCAGACCGTCTGTCTCAGACCGTCTATCTCGTCCCGTCTGTATCAGACCGTCTGTCTCAGAACGTCTATCTCGTCCCGTCGGTCTCAGACCGTCTGTCTCAGACCGTCTGTGTCAGACCAGCTATCTCAGACCGTCTGTCTCAGACCGTCTGTCTCAGACCGTCTGTCTCAGACCGTCTGTTTCATACCGTCTGTCTCACACCGTCTGTCTCAGACCGTCTGTCTTAGACCGTCTGTCTCATACCGTCTGTCTCAGACCGTCTGTCTCAGACCGTCTGTCTCAGACCGTCTGTCTCAGACCGTCTGTCTCAGACCGTCTGTCTCAGACCGTCTGTCTCAGACCGTCTGTCTCAGACCGTCTGTCTCAGACCGTCTGTCTCAGACCGTCTGTCTCAGACCGTCTGTCTTAGGCCGTCTATCTCGTCCCGTCGGTCTCAGACCGTCTGTCTCAGAACGTCTGCCTCAGACCGTCTGTCTCAGACCGTCTGTCCCAGACCGTCTATCTCGTCCCGTCTGTCTCAGAACTTCCGTCTCAGACCGTCTGCTTCAGACGGTCTGTCTCAGAACGTCTGTCACAGACTGTCTGTCTCAGACCGTCTGTCTCAGACCGTCTGTCTCAGACCGTCTGTCTGAGACCGTCTGTCTCAGACCGTCTGTCTCAGACCGTCTATCTCGTCCCGTCTGTCTCAGACCGTCTGTCTCAGAACGTCTATCTCGTCCCGTCGGTCTCAGACCGTCTGTCTCAGAACGTCTATCTCGTCCCGTCGGTCTCAGATCGTCTGTCTCAGACTGTCTGTCTCAGACCGTCTGTCTCAGACCAGCTATCTCAGACCGTCTGTCTCAGACCGTCCGTCTCAGACCGTCTGTCCCAGACCGTCTGTCTCAGACCGTCTGTCTCAGACCGTCTATCTCGTCCCGTCTGTCTCAGACCCTCTGTCTCAGAACGTCTATCTCGTCCCGTCGGTCTCAGACCGTCTGTCTCAGAACGTCTATCTCGTCCCGTCGGTCTCAGACCGTCTGTCTCAGACCAGCTGTCTCAGACCGTCTGTCTCAGACCGTCTGTTGCATACCGTCTGTCTCACACCGTCTGTCTCAGACCGTCTACCTTAAACCGTCTGTCTCAGGCCGTCCGTTTCATTCCGTCGGTCTCAGACCGTCTGTCTCAGACCGTCTGTCTCAGACCGTCTGTCTCAGACCGTCTGTCTCACACCGTCTGTCTCAGACCGTCTGTCGCAGACCGTCTGTCTCAGACCGTCTGTCTCAGACCGTGTGTCTCAGACCGTCTGTCTCAGGCCGTCTGCCTCAGACCGTCTGTCTCAGACCGTCTATCTCGTCCCGTCTGTCTCAGACCGTCTGTGTCACACCGTCTGTCTCAGACCGTCTGTCTCACACCGTCTGTCTCAGACCGTCTGTCTCAGACCGTCTGTCTCAGACCGTCTGTCTCAGACCGTCTGTCTCAGACCGTCTGTCTCAGACCGTCTGTCTCAGACCGTCTGTCTGAGACCGTCTGTCTCAGACCGTCTGTCTCAGACCGTCTGTCTCAGACCAGCTGTCTGAGACCGTCTGTCTCGGACCGTCTGTCTCAGACCGTCTGTAACAGACCGTCTGTTTCATACCGTCTGTCTCACACCGTGTGTCTCAGACCGTCTGTCTTAGACCGTCTGTCTCAGACCGTCTGTCTCAGGACGTCTGCCTCAGACCGTCTGTCTCAGACCGTCTATCTCGTCCCGTCTGTCTCAGACCGTCTGTCTCAGAACGTCTATCTCGTCCCGTCGGTCTCAGACCGTCTGTCTCAGAACGTCTATCTCGTCCCGTCGGTCTCAGACCGTCTGTCGCAGACCGTCTGTGTCAGACCAGCTATCTCAGACCGTCTGTCTCAGACCGTCTGTCTCAGACCGTCTGTCTCAGACCGTCTGTCTCAGACCGTCTGTCTCAGACCGTCTGTCTCAGACCGTCTGTCTCAGACCGTCTGTCTCAGACCGTCTGTTTCATACCGTCTGTCTCACACCGTCTGTCTCAGACCGTCTGTCTTAGACCGTCTGTCTCATACCGTCTGTCTCAGACCGTCTGTCTCAGACCGTCTGTCTCAGACCGTCTGTCTCAGACCGTCTGTCTCAGACCGTCTGTCTCAGACCGTCTGTCTTAGGCCGTCTATCTCGTCCCGTCGGTCTCAGACCGTCTGTCTCAGAACGTCTGCCTCAGACCGTCTGTCTCAGACCGTCTATCTCGTCCCGTCTGTCTCAGACCGTCTGTCTCAGAACGTCTATCTCGTCCCGTCGGTCTTAGACCGTCTGTCTCAGACCAGCTGTCTCAGACCGTCTGTCCCAGACCGTCTATCTCGTCCCGTCTGTCTCAGAACTTCCGTCTCAGACCGTCTGCTTCAGACGGTCTGTCTCAGAACGTCTGTCACAGACTGTCTGTCTCAGACCGTCTGTCTCAGACCGTCTGTCTCAGACCGTCTGTCTGAGACCGTCTGTCTCAGACCGTCTGTCTCAGACCGTCTATCTCGTCCCGTCTGTCTCAGACCGTCTGTCTCAGAACGTCTATCTCGTCCCGTCGGTCTCAGACCGTCTGTCTCAGAACGTCTATCTCGTCCCGTCGGTCTCAGATCGTCTGTCTCAGACTGTCTGTCTCAGACCGTCTGTCTCAGACCAGCTATCTCAGACCGTCTGTCTCAGACCGTCCGTCTCAGACCGTCTGTCCCAGACCGTCTGTCTCAGACCGTCTGTCTCAGACCGTCTATCTCGTCCCGTCTGTCTCAGACCCTCTGTCTCAGAACGTCTATCTCGTCCCGTCGGTCTCAGACCGTCTGTCTCAGAACGTCTATCTCGTCCCGTCGGTCTCAGACCGTCTGTCTCAGACCAGCTGTCTCAGACCGTCTGTCTCAGACCGTCTGTTGCATACCGTCTGTCTCACACCGTCTGTCTCAGACCGTCTACCTTAAACCGTCTGTCTCAGGCCGTCCGTTTCATTCCGTCGGTCTCAGACCGTCTGTCTCAGACCGTCTGTCTCAGACCGTCTGTCTCAGACCGTCTGTCTCAGACCGTCTGTCTCACACCGTCTGTCTCAGACCGTCTGTCTCAGACCGTGTGTCTCAGACCGTCTGTCTCAGGCCGTCTGCCTCAGACCGTCTGTCTCAGACCGTCTATCTCGTCCCGTCTGTCTCAGACCGTCTGTCTCAGACCGTCTATCTCGTCCCGTCTGTCTCAGACCGTCTGTCTCAGAACGTCTATCTCGTCCCGTCGGTCTCAGACCGTCTGTCTCAGAACGTCTATCTCGTCCCGTCGGTCTCAGATCGTCTGTCTCAGACCGTCTGTCTCAGACCGTCTGTCTCAGACCAGCTATCTCAGACCGTCTGTCTCAGACCGTCTGTCTCAGACCGTCTGTCTCAGACCGTCTGTCTCAGACCGTCTGTCTCAGACCGTCTGTCTCAGACCGTCTGTTTCATACCGTCTGTCTCACACCGTCTGTCTCAGACCGTCTGTCTTAGACCGTCTGTCTCACACCGTCTGTCTCAGGCCGTCTGTCTCAGACCGTCTGCCTCAGACCGTCTGTCTCAGACCGTCTGTCTCAGAACGTCTATCTCGTCCCGTCGGTCTCAGACCGTCTGTCTCAGACCAGCTGTCTCAGACTGTCTGTCTCTGACCGTCTGTTGCATACCGTCTGTCTCACACCGTCTGTCTCAGACCGTCTGTCTCAGACCGTCTGTCTCAGACCGTCTGTCTCACACCGTCTGTCTCAGACCGTCTGTCTCAGACCGTCTGTCTCAGACCGTCTGTATCAGACCGTGTGTCTCAGACCGTCTGTCTCAGGCCGTCTGCCTCAGACCGTCTGTCTCAGACCGTCTATCTCGTCCCGTCTGTCTCAGACGGTCTGTCTCAGAACGTCTGTCACAGACTGTCTGTCTCAGACCGTCTGTCTCAGACCGTCTGTCTCAGACCGTCTGTCTTAGACCGTCTGTCTCAGACCGTCTGTCTCAGGCCGTCTGCCTCAGACCGTCTGTCTCAGACCGTCTATCTCGTCCCGTCGGTCTCAGACCGTCTGTCTCAGAACGTCTATCTCGTCCCGTCGGTCTCAGATCGTCTGTCTCAGACCGTCTGTCTCAGACCGTCTGTCTCAGACCGTCTGTCTCAGATCGTCTGTCTCAGACCGTCTGTCTCAGAACGTCTATCTCGTCCCGTCGGTCTCAGACCGTCTGTCTCAGAACGTCTATCTCGTCCCGTCGGTCTCAGACCGTCTGTCTCAGACCGTCTGTGTCAGACCAGCTATCTCAGACCGTCTGTCTCAGACCGTCTGTCTCAGACCGTCTGTCTCAGACCGTCTGTCTCAGACCGTCTGTCTCAGACCGTCTGTTTCATACCGTCTGTCTCAGACCGTCTGTCTTAGACCGTCTGTCTCATACCGTCTGTCTCAGACCGTCTCTCTCAGACCGTCTGTCTCAGACCGTCTGTCTCAGACCGTCTGTCTCAGACCGTCTGTCTCAGACCGTCTGTCTTAGGCCGTCTATCTCGTCCCGTCGGTCTCAGACCGTCTGTCTCAGAACGTCTGCCTCAGACCGTCTGTCTCAGACCGTCTATCTCGTCCCGTCTGTCTCAGACCGTCTGTCTCAGAACGTCTATCTCGTCCCGTCGGTCTTAGACCGTCTGCCTCAGACCAGCTGTCTCAGACCGTCTGTCCCAGACCGTCTATCTCGTCCCGTCTGTCTCAGAACTTCCGTCTCAGACCGTCTGCTTCAGACGGTCTGTCTCAGAACGTCTATCTCGTCCCGTCTGTCTCAGACCGTCTGTCTCAGAACGTCTATCTCGTCCCGTCGGTCTCAGACCGTCTGTCTCAGACCGTCTGTCTCAGACGAGCTATCTCAGACCGTCTGTCTCAGACCGTCTGTCTCAGACCGTCTGTCTCAGACCGTCTGTCTCAGACCGTCTGTTTCATACCGTCTGTCTTAGACCGTCTGTCTCACACCGTCTGTCTCAGACCGTCTGTCTCACACCGTCTGTCTCAGACCGTCTACCTTAAACCGTCTGTCTCAGACCGTCTGTCTCAGACCGTCTGTCTCAGACCGTCTGTGTCAGACCAGCTATCTCAGACCGTCTGTCTCAGACCGTCTGTCTCAGACCGTCTGTCTCAGACCGTCTGTCTCAGACCGTCTGTCTCAGACCGTCTGTTTCATACCGTCTGTCTCACACCGTCTGTCTCAGACCGTCTGTCTTAGACCGTCTGTCTCATACCGTCTGTCTCAGACCGTCTCTCTCAGACCGTCTGTCTCAGACCGTCTGTCTCAGACCGTCTGTCTCAGACCGTCTGTCTTAGGCCGTCTATCTCGTCCCGTCGGTCTCAGACCGTCTGTCTCAGAACGTCTGCCTCAGACCGTCTGTCTCAGACCGTCTATCTCGTCCCGTCTGTCTCAGACCGTCTGTCTCAGAACGTCTATCTCGTCCCGTCGGTCTTAGACCGTCTGTCTCAGACCAGCTGTCTCAGACCGTCTGTCCCAGACCGTCTATCTCGTCCCGTCTGTCTCAGAACTTCCGTCTCAGACCGTCTGCTTCAGACGGTCTGTCTCAGAACGTCTATCTCGTCCCGTCGGTCTCAGACCGTCTGTCTCAGACCAGCTGTCTCAGACCGTCTGTCTCAGACCGTCTGTTGCATACCGTCTGTCTCACACCGTCTGTCTCAGACCGTCTACCTTAAACCGTCTGTCTCAGGCCGTCCGTTTCATTCCGTCGGTCTCAGACCGTCTGTCTCAGACCGTCTGTCTCAGACCGTCTGTCTCACACCGTCTGTCTCAGACCGTCTGTCTCAGACCGTCTGACTCAGACCGTCTGTCTCAGACCGTCTGTCTCAGACCGTGTGTCTCAGACCGTCTGTCTCAGGCCGTCTGCCTCAGACCGTCTGTCTCAGACCGTCTATCTCGTCCCGTCTGTCTCAGACCGTCTGTCTCAGACCGTCTGTCTCAGACCGTCTATCTCGTCCCGTCTGTCTCAGACCGTCTGTCTCAGAACGTCTATCTCGTCCCGTCGGTCTCAGACCGTCTGTCTCAGACCGTCTGTCTCAGACCAGCTATCTCAGACCGTCTGTCTCAGACCGTCTGTCTCAGACCGTCTGTCTCAGACCGTCTGTCTCAGACCGTCTGTTTCATACCGTCTGTCTTAGACCGTCTGTCTCACACCGTCTGTCTCAGACCGTCTGTCTCACACCGTCTGTCTCAGACCGTCTACCTTAAACCGTCTGTCTCAGACCGTCTGTCTCAGACCGTCTGTCTCAGACCGTCTGTCTCAGACCGTCTGTCTTAGACCGTCTGTCTCAGACCGTCTGTCTCAGGCCGTCTGCCTCAGACCGTCTGTCTCAGACCGTCTATCTCGCCCCGTCTGTCTCAGACCGTCTGTCTCAGAACGTCTATCTCGTCCCGTCGGTCTCAGACCGTCTGTCTCAGAACGTCTATCTCGTCCCGTCGGTCTCAGACCGTCTGTCTCAGACCGTCTGTGTTAGACCAGCTATCTCAGACCGTCTGTCTCAGACCGTCTGTCTCAGACCGTCTGTCTCAGACCGTCTGTCTCAGACCGTCTGTCTCAGACCGTCTGTCTCAGACCGTCTGTCTCAGACCGTCTGTCTCAGACCGTCTGTCTCAGACCGTCTGTCTCAGACCGTCTGTCTCACACCGTCTGTCTCAGACCGTCTGTCTCAGACCGTCTGTCTCAGACCGTCTGTCTCAGACCGTGTGTCTCAGACCGTCTGTCTCAGGCCGTCTGCCTCAGACCGCCTGTCTCAGACCGTCTATCTCGTCCCGTCTGTCTCAGACCGTCTGTCTCAGACCGTCTATCTCGTCCCGTCTGTCTCAGACCGTCTGTCTCAGAACGTCTATCTCGTCCCGTCGGTCTCAGACCGTCTGTCTCAGAACGTCTATCTCGTCCCGTCGGTCTCAGATCGTCTGTCTCAGACCGTCTGTCTCAGACCGTCTGTCTCAGACCAGCTATCTCAGACCGTCTGTCTCAGACCGTCTGTCTCAGACCGTCTGTCTCAGACCGTCTGTCTCAGACCGTCTGTCTCAGACCGTCTGTCTCAGACCGTCTGTTTCATACCGTCTGTCTCACACCGTCTGTCTCAGACCGTCTGTCTTAGACCGTCTGTCTCACACCGTCTGTCTCAGGCCGTCTGTCTCAGACCGTCTGTCTCAGACCGTCTGTCTCAGACCGTCTGTCTTAGGCCGTCTATCTCGTCCCGTCGGTCTCAGACCGTCTGTCTCAGAACGTCTGCCTCAGACCGTCTGTCTCAGACCGTCTATCTCGTCCCGTCTGTCTCAGACCGTCTGTCTCAGAACGTCTATCTCGTCCCGTCGGTCTTAGACCGTCTGTCTCAGACCAGCTGTCTCAGACCGTCTGTCCCAGACCGTCTATCTCGTCCCGTCTGTCTCAGAACTTCCGTCTCAGACCGTCTGCTTCAGACGGTCTGTCTCAGAACGTCTATCTCGTCCCGTCGGTCTCAGACCGTCTGTCTCAGACCAGCTGTCTCAGACCGTCTGTCTCAGACCGTCTGTTGCATACCGTCTGTCTCACACCGTCTGTCTCAGACCGTCTACCTTAAACCGTCTGTCTCAGGCCGTCCGTTTCATTCCGTCGGTCTCAGACCGTCTGTCTCAGACCGTCTGTCTCAGACCGTCTGTCTCACACCGTCTGTCTCAGACCGTCTGTCTCAGACCGTCTGTCTCAGACCGTCTGACTCAGACCGTCTGTCTCAGACCGTGTGTCTCAGACCGTCTGTCTCAGGCCGTCTGCCTCAGACCGTCTGTCTCAGACCGTCTATCTCGTCCCGTCTGTCTCAGACCGTCTGTCTCAGACCGTCTGTCTCAGACCGTCTATCTCGTCCCGTCTGTCTCAGACCGTCTGTCTCAGAACGTCTATCTCGTCCCGTCGGTCTCAGACCGTCTGTCTCAGACCGTCTGTCTCAGACCAGCTATCTCAGACCGTCTGTCTCAGACCGTCTGTCTCAGACCGTCTGTCTCAGACCGTCTGTCTCAGACCGTCTGTCTCAGTCCGTCTGTTTCATACCGTCTGTCTTAGACCGTCTGTCTCACACCGTCTGTCTCAGACCGTCTGTCTCACACCGTCTGTCTCAGACCGTCTACCTTAAACCGTCTGTCTCAGACCGTCTGTCTCAGACCGTCTGTCTCAGACCGTCTGTCTCAGACCGTCTGTCTTAGACCGTCTGTCTCAGACCGTCTGTCTCAGGCCGTCTGCCTCAGACCGTCTGTCTCAGACCGTCTATCTCGCCCCGTCTGTCTCAGACCGTCTGTCTCAGAACGTCTATCTCGTCCCGTCGGTCTCAGACCGTCTGTCTCAGAACGTCTATCTCGTCCCGTCGGTCTCAGACCGTCTGTCTCAGACCGTCTGTGTTAGACCAGCTATCTCAGACCGTCTGTCTCAGACCGTCTGTCTCAGACCGTCTGTCTCAGACCGTCTGTCTCAGACCGTCTGTCTCAGACCGTCTGTCTCAGACCGTCTGTTTCATACCGTCTGTCTCACACCGTCTGTCTCAGACCGTCTGTCTTAGACCGTCTGTCTCATACCGTCTGTCTCAGACCGTCTGTCTCAGACCGTCTGTCTCAGACCGTCTGTCTCAGACCGTCTGTCTCAGACCGTCTGTCTTAGGCCGTCTATCTCGTCCCGTCGGTCTCAGACCGTCTGTCTCAGAACGTCTGCCTCAGACCGTCTGTCTCAGACCGTCTATCTCGTCCCGTCTGTCTCAGACCGTCTGTCTCAGAACGTCTATCTCGTCCCGTCGGTCTTAGACCGTCTGTCTCAGACCAGCTGTCTCAGACCGTCTGTCCCAGACCGTCTATCTCGTCCCGTCTGTCTCAGAACTTCCGTCTCAGACCGTCTGCTTCAGACGGTCTGTCTCAGAACGTCTGTCACAGACTGTCTGTCTCAGACCGTCTGTCTCAGACCGTCTGTCTCAGACCGTCTGTCTCAGACCGTCTGTCTCAGACCGTCTGTCTCAGACCGTCTGTTTCATACCGTCTGTCTCACACCGTCTGTCTCAGACCGTCTGTCTTAGACCGTCTGTCTCATACCGTCTGTCTCAGACCGTCTGTCTCAGACCGTCTGTCTCATACCGTCGGTCTCAGACCGTCTGTCTCAGACCAGCTGTCTCAGACCGTCTGTCTCAGACCGTCTGTTGCATACCGTCTGTCTCACACCGTCTGTCTCAGACCGTCTACCTTAAACCGTCTGTCTCAGGCCGTCCGTTTCATTCCGTCGGTCTCAGACCGTCTGTCTCAGACCGTCTGTCTCAGACCGTCTGTCTCAGACCGTCTGTCTCAGACCGTCTGTCTCAGACCGTCTGTCTCAGACCGTCTGTCTCACACCGTCTGTCTCAGACCGTCTGTCTCAGACCGTCTGTCTCAGACCGTCTGTCTCAGACCGTGTGTCTCAGACCGTCTGTCTCAGGCCGTCTGCCTCAGACCGTCTGTCTCAGACCGTCTATCTCGTCCCGTCTGTCTCAGACCGTCTGTCTCAGACCGTCTGTCTCAGACCGTCTATCTCGTCCCGTCTGTCTCAGACCGTCTGTCTCAGAACGTCTATCTCGTCCCGTCGGTCTCAGACCGTCTGTCTCAGAACGTCTATCTCGTCCCGTCGGTCTCAGATCGTCTGTCTCAGACCGTCTGTCTCAGACCGTCTGTCTCAGACCAGCTATCTCAGACCGTCTGTCTCAGACCGTCTGTCTCAGACCGTCTGTCTCAGACCGTCTGTCTCAGACCGTCTGTCTCAGACCGTCTGTCTCAGACCGTCTGTCTCAGACCGTCTGTTTCATACCGTCTGTCTCACACCGTCTGTCTCAGACCGTCTGTCTTAGACCGTCTGTCTCACACCGTCTGTCTCAGGCCGTCTGTCTCAGACCGTCTGTCTCAGACCGTCTGTCTCAGAACGTCTATCTCGTCCCGTCGGTCTCAGACCGTCTGTCTCAGACCAGCTGTCTCAGACTGTCTGTCTCTGACCGTCTGTTGCATACCGTCTGTCTCACACCGTCTGTCTCAGACCGTCTGTCTCAGACCGTCTGTCTCAGACCGTCTGTCTCAGACCGTCTGTCTCACACCGTCTGTCTCAGACCGTCTGTCTCAGACCGTCTGTCTCAGACCGTCTGTATCAGACCGTGTGTCTCAGACCGTCTGTCTCAGGCCGTCCGCCTCAGACCGTCTGTCTCAGACCGTCTATCTCGTCCCGTCTGTCTCAGACGGTCTGTCTCAGAACGTCTGTCACAGACTGTCTGTCTCAGACCGTCTGTCTCAGACCGTCTGTCTCAGACCGTCTGTCTGAGACCGTCTGTCTCAGACCGTCTGTCTCACACCGTCTGTCTCAGACCGTCTGTGTCACACCGTCTGTCTCAGACCGTCTGTCTCAGACCGTCTGTCTCAGACCGTCTGTCTCAGACCGTCTGTCTCAGACCGTCTGTCTCAGACCGTCTGTCTCAGACCGTCTGTCTCAGACCGTCTGTCGCAGACCGTCTGTCTCAGACCAGCTGTCTGAGACCGTCTGTCTCGGACCGTCTGTCTCAGACCGTCTGTAACAGACCGTCTGTTTCATACCGTCTGTCTCACACCGTCTGTCTCAGACCGTCTGTCTTAGACCGTCTGTCTCAGACCGTCTGTCTCAGGCCGTCTGCCTCAGACCGTCTGTCTCAGACCGTCTATCTCGTCCCGTCTGTCTCAGACCGTCTGTCTCAGAACGTCTATCTCGTCCCGTCGGTCTCAGACCGTCTGTCTCATAACGTCTATCTCGTCCCGTCGGTCTCAGACCGTCTGTCTCAGACCGTCTGTGTCAGACCAGCTATCTCAGACCGTCTGTCTCAGACCGTCTGTCTCAGACCGTCTGTCTCAGAAAGTCTGTCTCAGACCGTCTGTTTCATACCGTCTGTCTCACACCGTCTGTCTCAGACCGTCTGTCTTAGACCGTCTGTCTCATACCGTCTGTCTCAGACCGTCTGTCTCAGACCGTCTGTCTCAGACCGTCTGTCTCAGACCGTCTGTCTCAGACCGTCTGTCTCAGACCGTCTGTCTCAGACCGTCTGTCTCAGACCGTCTGTCTTATGCCGTCTATCTCGTCCCGTCGGTCTCAGACCGTCTGTCTCAGAACGTCTGCCTCAGACCGTCTGTCTCAGACCGTCTATCTCGTCCCGTCTGTCTCAGACCGTCTGTCTCAGAACGTCTATCTCGTCCCGTCGGTCTTAGACCGTCTGTCTCAGACCAGCTGTCTCAGACCGTCTGTCCCAGACCGTCTGTTTCATACCGTCTGTCTTAGACCGTCTGTCTCACACCGTCTGTCTCAGACCGTCTGTCTCACACCGTCTGTCTCAGACCGTCTACCTTAAACCGTCTGTCTCAGACCGTCTGTCTCAGACCGTCTGTCTCAGACCGTCTGTCTCAGACCGTCTGTCTTAGACCGTCTGTCTCAGACCGTCTGTCTCAGGCCGTCTGCCTCAGACCGTCTGTCTCAGACCGTCTATCTCGCCCCGTCTGTCTCAGACCGTCTGTCTCAGAACGTCTATCTCGTCCCGTCGGTCTCAGACCGTCTGTCTCAGAACGTCTATCTCGTCCCGTCGGTCTCAGACCGTCTGTCTCAGACCGTCTGTGTTAGACCAGCTATCTCAGACCGTCTGTCTCAGACCGTCTGTCTCAGACCGTCTGTCTCAGACCGTCTGTCTCAGACCGTCTGTCTCAGACCGTCTGTCTCAGACCGTCTGTTTCATACCGTCTGTCTCACACCGTCTGTCTCAGACCGTCTGTCTTAGACCGTCTGTCTCATACCGTCTGTCTCAGACCGTCTGTCTCAGACCGTCTGTCTCAGACCGTCTGTCTCAGACCGTCTGTCTCAGACCGTCTGTCTTAGGCCGTCTATCTCGTCCCGTCGGTCTCAGACCGTCTGTCTCAGAACGTCTGCCTCAGACCGTCTGTCTCAGACCGTCTATCTCGTCCCGTCTGTCTTAGACCGTCTGTCTCAGAACGTCTATCTCGTCCCGTCGGTCTTAGACCGTCTGTCTCAGACCAGCTGTCTCAGACCGTCTGTCCCAGACCGTCTATCTCGTCCCGTCTGTCTCAGAACTTCCGTCTCAGACCGTCTGCTTCAGACGGTCTGTCTCAGAACGTCTGTCACAGACTGTCTGTCTCAGACCGTCTGTCTCAGACCGTCTGTCTCAGACCGTCTGTCTCAGACCGTCTGTCTCAGACCGTCTGTCTCAGACCGTCTGTTTCATACCGTCTGTCTCACACCGTCTGTCTCAGACCGTCTGTCTTAGACCGTCTGTCTCATACCGTCTGTCTCAGCCCGTCTGTCTCAGACCGTCTGTCTCATACCGTCGGTCTCAGACCGTCTGTCTCAGACCAGCTGTCTCAGACCGTCTGTCTCAGACCGTCTGTTGCATACCGTCTGTCTCACACCGTCTGTCTCAGACCGTCTACCTTAAACCGTCTGTCTCAGGCCGTCCGTTTCATTCCGTCGGTCTCAGACCGTCTGTCTCAGACCGTCTGTCTCAGACCGTCTGTCTCAGACCGTCTGTCTCAGACCGTCTGTCTCAGACCGTCTGTCTCAGACCGTCTGTCTCAGACCGTCTGTCTCACACCGTCTGTCTCAGACCGTCTGTCTCAGACCGTCTGTCTCAGACCGTCTGTCTCAGACCGTGTGTCTCAGACCGTCTGTCTCAGGCCGTCTGCCTCAGACCGTCTGTCTCAGACCGTCTATCTCGTCCCGTCTGTCTCAGACCGTCTGTCTCAGACCGTCTGTCTCAGACCGTCTATCTCGTCCCGTCTGTCTCAGACCGTCTGTCTCAGAACGTCTATCTCGTCCCGTCGGTCTCAGACCGTCTGTCTCAGAACGTCTATCTCGTCCCGTCGGTCTCAGATCGTCTGTCTCAGACCGTCTGTCTCAGACCGTCTGTCTCAGACCAGCTATCTCAGACCGTCTGTCTCAGACCGTCTGTCTCAGACCGTCTGTCTCAGACCGTCTGTCTCAGACCGTCTGTCTCAGACCGTCTGTCTCAGACCGTCTGTCTCAGACCGTCTGTTTCATACCGTCTGTCTCACACCGTCTGTCTCAGACCGTCTGTCTTAGACCGTCTGTCTCACACCGTCTGTCTCAGGCCGTCTGTCTCAGACCGTCTGTCTCAGACCGTCTGTCTCAGAACGTCTATCTCGTCCCGTCGGTCTCAGACCGTCTGTCTCAGACCAGCTGTCTCAGACTGTCTGTCTCTGACCGTCTGTTGCATACCGTCTGTCTCACACCGTCTGTCTCAGACCGTCTGTCTCAGACCGTCTGTCTCAGACCGTCTGTCTCAGACCGTCTGTCTCACACCGTCTGTCTCAGACCGTCTGTCTCAGACCGTCTGTCTCAGACCGTCTGTATCAGACCGTGTGTCTCAGACCGTCTGTCTCAGGCCGTCCGCCTCAGACCGTCTGTCTCAGACCGTCTATCTCGTCCCGTCTGTCTCAGACGGTCTGTCTCAGAACGTCTGTCACAGACTGTCTGTCTCAGACCGTCTGTCTCAGACCGTCTGTCTCAGACCGTCTGTCTGAGACCGTCTGTCTCAGACCGTCTGTCTCACACCGTCTGTCTCAGACCGTCTGTGTCACACCGTCTGTCTCAGACCGTCTGTCTCAGACCGTCTGTCTCAGACCGTCTGTCTCAGACCGTCTGTCTCAGACCGTCTGTCTCAGACCGTCTGTCTCAGACCGTCTGTCTCAGACCGTCTGTCTCAGACCGTCTGTCGCAGACCGTCTGTCTCAGACCAGCTGTCTGAGACCGTCTGTCTCGGACCGTCTGTCTCAGACCGTCTGTAACAGACCGTCTGTTTCATACCGTCTGTCTCACACCGTCTGTCTCAGACCGTCTGTCTTAGACCGTCTGTCTCAGACCGTCTGTCTCAGGCCGTCTGCCTCAGACCGTCTGTCTCAGACCGTCTATCTCGTCCCGTCTGTCTCAGACCGTCTGTCTCAGAACGTCTATCTCGTCCCGTCGGTCTCAGACCGTCTGTCTCATAACGTCTATCTCGTCCCGTCGGTCTCAGACCGTCTGTCTCAGACCGTCTGTGTCAGACCAGCTATCTCAGACCGTCTGTCTCAGACCGTCTGTCTCAGACCGTCTGTCTCAGAAAGTCTGTCTCAGACCGTCTGTTTCATACCGTCTGTCTCACACCGTCTGTCTCAGACCGTCTGTCTTAGACCGTCTGTCTCATACCGTCTGTCTCAGACCGTCTGTCTCAGACCGTCTGTCTCAGACCGTCTGTCTCAGACCGTCTGTCTCAGACCGTCTGTCTCAGACCGTCTGTCTCAGACCGTCTGTCTCAGACCGTCTGTCTTATGCCGTCTATCTCGTCCCGTCGGTCTCAGACCGTCTGTCTCAGAACGTCTGCCTCAGACCGTCTGTCTCAGACCGTCTATCTCGTCCCGTCTGTCTCAGACCGTCTGTCTCAGAACGTCTATCTCGTCCCGTCGGTCTTAGACCGTCTGTCTCAGACCAGCTGTCTCAGACCGTCTGTCCCAGACCGTCTATCTCGTCCCGTCTGTCTCAGAACTTCCGTCTCAGACCGTCTAATTCAGACGGTCTGTCTCAGAACGTCTGTCACAGACTGTCTGTCTCAGACCGTCTGTCTCAGACCGTCTGTCTCAGACCGTCTGTCTGAGACCGTCTGTCTCAGACCGTCTGTCTCAGACCGTCTGTCTCAGACCGTCTATCTCGTCCCGTCGGTCTCAGACCGTCTGTCTCAGAACGTCTATCTCGTCCCGTCTGTCTCAGACCGTCTGTAACAGACCGTCTGTTTCATACCGTCTGTCTCACACTGTCTGTCTCAGACCGTCTGTCTTAGACCGTCTGTCTCAGACCGTCTGTCTCAGGACGTCTGCCTCAGACCGTCTGTCTCAGACCGTCTATCTCGTCCCGTCTGTCTCAGACCGTCTGTCTCAGAACGTCTATCTCGTCCCGTCGGTCTCAGACCGTCTGTCTCAGAACGTCTATCTCGTCCCGTCGGTCTCAGACCGTCTGTCGCAGACCGTCTGTGTCAGACCAGCTATCTCAGACCGTCTGTCTCAGACCGTCTGTCTCAGACCGTCTGTCTCAGACCGTCTGTCTCAGACCGTCTGTCTCAGACCGTCTGTCTCAGACCGTCTGTTTCATACCGTCTGTCTCACACCGTCTGTCTCAGACCGTCTGTCTTAGACCGTCTGTCTCATACCGTCTGTCTCAGACCGTCTGTCTCAGACCGTCTGTCTCAGACCGTCTGTCTCAGACCGTCTGTCTCAGACCGTCTGTCTCAGACCGTCTGTCTTAGGCCGTCTATCTCGTCCCGTCGGTCTCAGACCGTCTGTCTCAGAACGTCTGCCTCAGACCGTCTGTCTCAGACCGTCTATCTCGTCCCGTCTGTCTCAGACCGTCTGTCTCAGAACGTCTATCTCGTCCCGTCGGTCTTAGACCGTCTGTCTCAGACCAGCTGTCTCAGACCGTCTGTCCCAGACCGTCTATCTCGTCCCGTCTGTCTCAGAACTTCCGTCTCAGACCGTCTGCTTCAGACGGTCTGTCTCAGAACGTCTGTCACAGACTGTCTGTCTCAGACCGTCTGTCTCAGACCGTCTGTCTCAGACCGTCTGTCTGAGACCGTCTGTCTCAGACCGTCTGTCTCAGACCGTCTATCTCGTCCCGTCTGTCTCAGACCGTCTGTCTCAGAACGTCTATCTCGTCCCGTCGGTCTCAGACCGTCTGTCTCAGAACGTCTATCTCGTCCCGTCGGTCTCAGATCGTCTGTCTCAGACTGTCTGTCTCAGACCGTCTGTCTCAGACCAGCTATCTCAGACCGTCTGTCTCAGACCGTCCGTCTCAGACCGTCTGTCCCAGACCGTCTGTCTCAGACCGTCTGTCTCAGACCGTCTATCTCGTCCCGTCTGTCTCAGACCCTCTGTCTCAGAACGTCTATCTCGTCCCGTCGGTCTCAGACCGTCTGTCTCAGAACGTCTATCTCGTCCCGTCGGTCTCAGACCGTCTGTCTCAGACCAGCTGTCTCAGACCGTCTGTCTCAGACCGTCTGTTGCATACCGTCTGTCTCACACCGTCTGTCTCAGACCGTCTACCTTAAACCGTCTGTCTCAGGCCGTCCGTTTCATTCCGTCGGTCTCAGACCGTCTGTCTCAGACCGTCTGTCTCAGACCGTCTGTCTCAGACCGTCTGTCTCACACCGTCTGTCTCAGACCGTCTGTCTCAGACCGTCTGTCTCAGACCGTCTGTCTCAGACCGTGTGTCTCAGACCGTCTGTCTCAGGCCGTCTGCCTCAGACCGTCTGTCTCAGACCGTCTATCTCGTCCCGTCTGTCTCAGACCGTCTGTCTCAGACCGTCTATCTCGTCCCGTCTGTCTCAGACCGTCTGTCTCAGAACGTCTATCTCGTCCCGTCGGTCTCAGACCGTCTGTCTCAGAACGTCTATCTCGTCCCGTCGGTCTCAGATCGTCTGTCTCAGACCATCTGTCTCAGACCGTCTGTCTCAGACCAGCTATCTCAGACCGTCTGTCTCAGACCGCATGTCTCAGACCGTCTGTCTCAGACCGTCTGTCTCAGACCGTCTGTCTCAGACCGTCTGTCTCAGACCGTCTGTTTCATACCGTCTGTCTCACACCGTCTGTCTCAGACCGTCTGTCTTAGACCGTCTGTCTCACACCGTCTGTCTCAGGCCGTCTGTCTCAGACCGTCTGTCTCAGACCGTCTGTCTCAGACCGTCTGTCTCAGAACGTCTATCTCGTCCCGTCGGTCTCAGATCGTCTGTCTCAGACTGTCTGTCTCAGACCGTCTGTCTCAGACCAGCTATCTCAGACCGTCTGTCTCAGACCGTCCGTCTCAGACCGTCTGTCCCAGACCGTCTGTCTCAGACCGTCTGTCTCAGACCGTCTATCTCGTCCCGTCTGTCTCAGACCCTCTGTCTCAGAACGTCTATCTCGTCCCGTCGGTCTCAGACCGTCTGTCTCAGAACGTCTATCTCGTCCCGTCGGTCTCAGACCGTCTGTCTCAGACCAGCTGTCTCAGACCGTCTGTCTCAGACCGTCTGTTGCATACCGTCTGTCTCACACCGTCTGTCTCAGACCGTCTACCTTAAACCGTCTGTCTCAGGCCGTCCGTTTCATTCCGTCGGTCTCAGACCGTCTGTCTCAGACCGTCTGTCTCAGACCGTCTGTCTCAGACCGTCTGTCTCACACCGTCTGTCTCAGACCGTCTGTCTCAGACCGTCTGTCTCAGACCGTCTGTCTCAGACCGTGTGTCTCAGACCGTCTGTCTCAGGCCGTCTGCCTCAGACCGTCTGTCTCAGACCGTCTATCTCGTCCCGTCTGTCTCAGACCGTCTGTCTCAGACCGTCTATCTCGTCCCGTCTGTCTCAGACCGTCTGTCTCAGAACGTCTATCTCGTCCCGTCGGTCTCAGACCGTCTGTCTCAGAACGTCTATCTCGTCCCGTCGGTCTCAGATCGTCTGTCTCAGACCGTCTGTCTCAGACCGTCTGTCTCAGACCAGCTATCTCAGACCGTCTGTCTCAGACCGCATGTCTCAGACCGTCTGTCTCAGACCGTCTGTCTCAGACCGTCTGTCTCAGACCGTCTGTCTCAGACCGTCTGTTTCATACCGTCTGTCTCACACCGTCTGTCTCAGACCGTCTGTCTTAGACCGTCTGTCTCACACCGTCTGTCTCAGGCCGTCTGTCTCAGACCGTCTGTCTCAGACCGTCTGTCTCAGACCGTCTGTCTCAGAACGTCTATCTCATCCCGTCGGTCTCAGACCGTCTGTCTCAGACCAGCTGTCTCAGACTGTCTGTCTCTGACCGTCTGTTGCATACCGTCTGTCTCACACCGTCTGTCTCAGACCGTCTGTCTCAGACCGTCTGTCTCAGACCGTCTGTCTCAGACCGTCTGTCTCACACCGTCTGTCTCAGACCGTCTGTCTCAGACCGTCTGTCTCAGACCGTCTGTATCAGACCGTGTGTCTCAGACCGTCTGTCTCAGGCCGTCTGCCTCAGACCGTCTGTCTCAGACCGTCTATCTCGTCCCGTCTGTCTCAGACGGTCTGTCTCAGAACGTCTGTCACAGACTGTCTGTCTCAGACCGTCTGTCTCAGACCGTCTGTCTCAGACCGTCTGTCTGAGACCGTCTGTCTCAGACCGTCTGTCTCACACCGTCTGTCTCAGACCGTCTGTGTCACACCGTCTGTCTCAGACCGTCTGTCTCAGACCGTCTGTCTCAGACCGTCTGTCTCAGACCGTCTGTCTCAGACCAGCTGTCTGAGACCGTCTGTCTCGGACCGTCTGTCTCAGACCGTCTGTAACAGACCGTCTGTTTCATACCGTCTGTCTCACACCGTCTGTCTCAGACCGTCTGTCTTAGACCGTCTGTCTCAGACCGTCTGTCTCAGGCCGTCTGCCTCAGACCGTCTGTCTCAGACCGTCTATCTCGTCCCGTCGGTCTCAGACCGTCTGTCTCAGAACGTCTATCTCGTCCCGTCGGTCTCAGATCGTCTGTCTCAGACCGTCTGTCTCAGACCGTCTGTCTCAGACCGTCTGTCTCAGACCGTCTGTCTCAGACCGTCTGTCTCAGACCGTCTGTCTCAGACCGTCTGTCTCAGAACGTCTATCTCGTCCCGTCGGTCTCAGACCGTCTGTCTCAGAACGTCTATCTCGTCCCGTCGGTCTCAGATCGTCTGTCTCAGACCGTCTGTGTCAGACCAGCTATCTCAGACCGTCTGTCTCAGACCGTCTGTCTCAGACCGTCTGTCTCAGACCGTCTGTCTCAGACCGTCTGTCTCAGACCGTCTGTTTCATACCGTCTGTCTCACACCGTCTGTCTCAGACCGTCTGTCTTAGACCGTCTGTCTCATACCGTCTGTCTCAGACCGTCTCTCTCAGACCGTCTGTCTCAGACCGTCTGTCTCAGACCGTCTGTCTCAGACCGTCTGTCTCAGACCGTCTGTCTTAGGCCGTCTATCTCGTCCCGTCGGTCTCAGACCGTCTGCCTCAGAACGTCTGCCTCAGACCGTCTGTCTCAGACCGTCTATCTCGTCCCGTCTGTCTCAGACCGTCTGTCTCAGAACGTCTATCTCGTCCCGTCGGTCTTAGACCGTCTGTCTCAGACCAGCTGTCTCAGACCGTCTGTCCCAGACCGTCTATCTCGTCCCGTCTGTCTCAGAACTTCCGTCTCAGACCGTCTGCTTCAGACGGTCTGTCTCAGAACGTCTATCTCGTCCCGTCGGTCTCAGACCGTCTGTCTCAGACCAGCTGTCTCAGACCGTCTGTCTCAGACCGTCTGTTGCATACCGTCTGTCTCACACCGTCTGTCTCAGACCGTCTACCTTAAACCGTCTGTCTCAGGCCGTCCGTTTCATTCCGTCGGTCTCAGACCGTCTGTCTCAGACCGTCTGTCTCAGACCGTCTGTCTCACACCGTCTGTCTCAGACCGTCTGTCTCAGACCGTCTGTCTCAGACCGTCTGTCTCAGACCGTCTGTCTCAGACCGTGTGTCTCAGACCGTCTGTCTCAGGCCGTCTGCCTCAGACCGTCTGTCTCAGACCGTCTATCTCGTCCCGTCTGTCTCAGACCGTCTGTGTCACACCGTCTGTCTCAGACCGTCTGTCTCACACCGTCTGTCTCAGACCGTCTGTCTCAGACCGTCTGTCTCAGACCGTCTGTCTCAGACCGTCTGTCTCAGACCGTCTGTCTCAGACCGTCTGTCTCAGACCGTCTGTCTCAGACCGTCTGTCTCAGACCGTCTGTCTCAGACCAGCTGTCTGAGACCGTCTGTCTCGGACCGTCTGTCTCAGACCGTCTGTAACAGACCGTCTGTTTCATACCGTCTGTCTCACACCGTCTGTCTCAGACCGTCTGTCTTAGACCGTCTGTCTCAGACCGTCTGTCTCAGGCCGTCTGCCTCAGACCGTCTGTCTCAGACCGTCTATCTCGTCCCGTCTGTCTCAGACCGTCTGTCTCAGAACGTCTATCTCGTCCCGTCGGTCTCAGACCGTCTGTCTCAGAACGTCTATCTCGTCCCGTCGGTCTCAGACCGTCTGTCTCAGACCGTCTGTGTTAGACCAGCTATCTCAGACCGTCTGTCTCAGACCGTCTGTCTCAGACCGTCTGTCTCAGACCGTCTGTCTCACACCGTCTGTCTCAGACCGTCTGTCTCAGACCGTCTGTCTCAGACCGTCTGTCTCAGACCGTGTGTCTCAGACCGTCTGTCTCAGGCCGTCTGCCTCAGACCGTCTGTCTCAGACCGTCTATCTCGTCCCGTCTGTCTCAGACCGTCTGTCTCAGACCGTCTGTCTCAGACCGTCTGTCTCAGACCGTCTATCTCGTCCCGTCTGTCTCAGACCGTCTGTCTCAGAACGTCTATCTCGTCCCGTCGGTCTCAGACCGTCTGTCTCAGACCGTCTGTCTCAGACCAGCTATCTCAGACCGTCTGTCTCAGACCGTCTGTCTCAGACCGTCTGTCTCAGACCGTCTGTCTCAGACCGTCTGTCTCAGACCGTCTGTTTCATACCGTCTGTCTTAGACCGTCTGTCTCACACCGTCTGTCTCAGACCGTCTGTCTCACACCGTCTGTCTCAGACCGTCTACCTTAAACCGTCTGTCTCAGACCGTCTGTCTCAGACCGTCTGTCTCAGACCGTCTGTCTCAGACCGTCTGTCTCAGACCGTCTGTTTCATACCGTCTGTCTCACACCGTCTGTCTCAGACCGTCTGTCTTAGACCGTCTGTCTCATACCGTCTGTCTCAGACCGTCTATCTCGTCCCGTCTGTCTCAGACCGTCTGTCTCAGAACGTCTATCTCGTCCCGTCGGTCTTAGACCGTCTGTCTCAGACCAGCTGTCTCAGACCGTCTGTCCCAGACCGTCTATCTCGTCCCGTCTGTCTCAGAACTTCCGTCTCAGACCGTCTGCTTCAGACGGTCTGTCTCAGAACGTCTGTCACAGACTGTCTGTCTCAGACCGTCTGTCTCAGACCGTCTGTCTCAGACCGTCTGTCTCAGACCGTCTGTCTCAGACCGTCTGTCTCAGACCGTCTGTCTCAGACCGTCTGTTTCATACCGTCTGTCTCACACCGTCTGTCTCAGACCGTCTGTCTTAGACCGTCTGTCTCATACCGTCTGTCTCAGACCGTCTGTCTCAGACCGTCTGTCTCATACCGTCGGTCTCAGACCGTCTGTCTCAGACCAGCTGTCTCAGACCGTCTGTCTCAGACCGTCTGTTGCATACCGTCTGTCTCACACCGTCTGTCTCAGACCGTCTACCTTAAACCGTCTGTTTCAGGCCGTCCGTTTCATTCCGTCGGTCTCAGACCGTCTGTCTCAGACCGTCTGTCTCAGACCGTCTGTCTCAGACCGTCTGTCTCACACCGTCTGTCTCAGACCGTCTGTCTCAGACCGTCTGTCTCAGACCGTCTATCTCGTCCCGTCTGTCTCAGACCGTCTGTCTCAGAACGTCTATCTCGTCCCGTCGGTCTCAGACCGTCTGTCTCAGAACGTCTATCTCGTCCCGTCGGTCTCAGATCGTCTGTCTCAGACCGTCTGTCTCAGACCGTCTGTCTCAGACCAGCTATCTCAGACCGTCTGTCTCAGACCGTCTGTCTCAGACCGTCTGTTGCATACCGTCTGTCTCACACCGTCTGTCTCAGACCGTCTGTCTCAGACCGTCTGTCTCAGACCGTCTGTCTCAGACCGTCTGTCTCAGACCGTCTGTCTCAGACCGTCTGTTTCATACCGTCTGTCTCACACCGTCTGTCTCAGACCGTCTGTCTTAGACCGTCTGTCTCACACCGTCTGTCTCAGGCCGTCTGTCTCAGACCGTCTGTCTCAGACCGTCTGTCTCAGAACGTCTATCTCGTCCCGTCGGTCTCAGACCGTCTGTCTCAGACCAGCTGTCTCAGACTGTCTGTCTCTGACCGTCTGTTGCATACCGTCTGTCTCACACCGTCTGTCTCAGACCGTCTGTCTCAGACCGTCTGTCTCAGACCGTCTGTCTCAGACCGTCTGTCTCACACCGTCTGTCTCAGACCGTCTGTCTCAGACCGTCTGTCTCAGACCGTCTGTATCAGACCGTGTGTCTCAGACCGTCTGTCTCAGGCCGTCCGCCTCAGACCGTCTGTCTCAGACCGTCTATCTCGTCCCGTCTGTCTCAGACGGTCTGTCTCAGAACGTCTGTCACAGACTGTCTGTCTCAGACCGTCTGTCTCAGACCGTCTGTCTGAGACCGTCTGTCTCAGACCGTCTGTCTCACACCGTCTGTCTCAGACCGTCTGTGTCACACCGTCTGTCTCAGACCGTCTGTCTCAGACCGTCTGTCTCAGACCGTCTGTCTCAGACCGTCTGTCTCAGACCGTCTGTCTCAGACCGTCTGTCTCAGACCGTCTGTCTCAGACCGTCTGTCTCAGACCGTCTGTCTCAGACCGTCTGTCGCAGACCGTCTGTCTCAGACCAGCTGTCTGAGACCGTCTGTCTCGGACCGTCTGTCTCAGACCGTCTGTAACAGACCGTCTGTTTCATACCGTCTGTCTCACACCGTCTGTCTCAGACCGTCTGTCTTAGACCGTCTGTCTCAGACCGTCTGTCTCAGGCCGTCTGCCTCAGACCGTCTGTCTCAGACCGTATATCTCGTCCCGTCTGTCTCAGACCGTCTGTCTCAGACCGTCTATCTCGTCCCGTCGGTCTCAGACCGTCTGTCTCAGAACGTCTATCTCGTCCCGTCGGTCTCAGATCGTCTGTCTCAGACTGTCTGTCTCAGACCGTCTGTTTCATACCGTCTGTCTCACACCGTCTGTCTCAGACCGTCTGTCTTAGACCGTCTGTCTCACACCGTCTGTCTCAGACCGTCTGTCTCAGACCGTCTGTCTCAGACCGTCTGTCTCAGACCGTCTGTCTCAGACCGTCTGTCTCAGACCGTCTGTCTCAGAACGTCTATCTCGTCCCGTCGGTCTCAGACCGTCTGTCTCAGACTGTCTGCCTCTGACCGTCTGTTGCATACCGTCTGTCTCACACCGTCTGTCTTAGACCGTCTGTCTCACACCGTCTGTCTCAGACCGTCTGTAACAGACCGTCTGTTTCATACCGTCTGTCTCACACCGTCTGTCTCAGACCGTCTGTCTTAGACCGTCTGTCTCAGACCGTCTGTCTCAGGCCGTCTGCCTCAGACCGTCTGTCTCAGACCGTCTATCTCGTCCCGTCTGTCTCAGACCGTCTGTCTCAGAACGTCTATCTCGTCCCGTCGGTCTCAGACCGTCTGTCTCAGAACGTCTATCTCGTCCCGTCGGTCTCAGACCGTCTGTCTCAGACCGTCTGTCTCAGACCGTCTGTCTCAGAAAGTCTGTCTCAGACCGTCTGTTTCATACCGTCTGTCTCACACCGTCTGTCTCAGACCGTCTGTCTCAGACCGTCTATCTCGTCCCGTCTGTCTCAGACCGTCTGTCTCAGAACGTCTATCTCGTACCGTCGGTCTCAGATCGTCTGTCTCAGAACGTCTATCTCGTCCCGTCGGTCTCAGATCGTCTGTCTCAGACTGTCTGTCTCAGACCGTCTGTCTCAGACCAGCTATCTCAGACCGTCTGTCTCAGACCGTCTGTCTCAGACCGTCTGTCTCAGACCGTCTGTCTCAGACCGTCTGTCTCAGACCGTCTGTTTCATACCGTCTGTCTCACACCGTCTGTCATAGACCGTCTGTCTCACACCGTCTGTCTCAGACCGTCTGTCTCAGACCGTCTGTCTCAGACCGTCTGTCTCAGACCGTCTGTCTCACACCGTCTGTCTCAGACCGTCTGTGTCACACCGTCTGTCTCAGACCGTCTGTCTCAGACCGTCTGTCCCAGACCGTCTATCTCGTCCCGTCTGTCTCAGAACTTCCGTCTCAGACCGTCTGCTTCAGGCGGTCTGTCTCAGAACGTCTGTCACAGACTGTCTGTCTCAGACCGTCTGTCTCAGACCGTCTGTCTCAGACCGTCTGTCTGAGACCGTCTGTCTCAGACCGTCTGTCTCAGACCGTCTGTCTCAGACCGTCTGTGTCAGACCGTCTATCTCGTCCCGTCTGTCTCAGACCGTCTGTCTCAGAACGTCTATCTCGTCCCGTCGGTCTCAGACCGTCTGTCTCAGAACGTCTGTCTCAGACCGTCTGTCTGAGACCGTCTGTCTCAGACCGTCTGTCTCACACCGTCTGTCTCAGACCGTCTGTGTCACACCGTCTGTCTCAGACCGTCTGTCTCAGACCGTCTGTCTCAGACCGTCTGTCTCAGACCGTCTGTCTCAGACCGTCTGTCTCAGACCGTCTGTCTCAGACCGTCTGTCTCAGACCAGCTGTCTGAGACCGTCTGTCTCGGACCGTCTGTCTCAGACCGTCTGTGTCACACCGTCTGTCTCAGAACGTCTATCTCGTCCCGTCGGTCTCAGACCGTCTGTCTCAGACTGTCTGCCTCTGACCGTCTGTTGCATACCGTCTGTCTCACACCGTCTGTCTCAGACCGTCTGTCTTAGACCGTCGGTCTCAGACCGTCTGTCTCAGAACGTCTATCTCGTCCCGTCGGTCTCAGACCGTCTGTCTCAGAACGTCTGTCTCAGACCGTCTGTCTGAGACCGTCTGTCTCAGACCGTCTGTCTCACACCGTCTGTCTCAGACCGTCTGTGTCACACCGTCTGTCTCAGACCGTCTGTCTCAGACCGTCTGTCTCAGACCGTCTGTCTCAGACCGTCTGTCTCAGACCGTCTGTCTCAGACCGTCTGTCTCAGACCGTCTGTCTCAGACCGTCTGTATCAGACCAGCTGTCTGAGACCGTCTGTCTCGGACCGTCTGTCTCAGACCGTCTGTGTCACACCGTCTGTCTCAGAACGTCTATCTCGTCCCGTCGGTCTCAGATCGTCTGTCTCAGACTGTCTGTCTCAGACCGTCTGTTTCATACCGTCTGTCTCACACCGTCTGTCTCAGACCGTCTGTCTTAGACCGTCTGTCTCACACCGTCTGTCTCAGACCGTCTGTCTCAGACCGTCTGTCTCAGACCGTCTGTCTCAGACCGTCTGTCTCAGAACGTCTATCTCGTCCCGTCGGTCTCAGACCGTCTGTCTCAGACTGTCTGCCTCTGACCGTCAGTTGCATACCGTCTGTCTCACACCGTCTGTCTCAGACCGTCTGTCTCAGACCGTCTGTCTCAGACCGTCTGTCTCAGACCGTCTGTCTCAGACCGTCTGTTTCATACCGTCTGTCTCACACCGTCTGTCTCAGACCGTCTGTCTTAGACCGTCTGTCTCACACCGTCTGTCTCAGACCGTCTGTCTCAGACCGTCTGTCTCAGACCGTCTGTCTCAGACCGTCTGTCTCAGAACGTCTATCTCGTCCCGTCGGTCTCAGACCGTCTGTCTCAGACCAGCTGTCTCAGACTGTCTGTCTCTGACCGTCTGTTGCATACCGTCTGTCTCACACCGTCTGTCTCAGACCGTCTGTCTCACACCGTCTGTCTCAGACCGTCTGTGTCACACCGTCTGTCTCAGACCGTCTGTCTCAGACCGTCTGTCTCAGACCGTCTGTCTCAGACCGTCTGTCTCAGACCGTCTGTCTCAGACCGTCTGTCTCAGACCAGCTGTCTGAGACCGTCTGTCTCGGACCGTCTGTCTCAGACCGTCTGTGTCACACCGTCTGTCTCAGAACGTCTATCTCGTCCCGTCGGTCTCAGACCGTCTGTCTCAGACTGTCTGCCTCTGACCGTCTGTTGCATACCGTCTGTCTCACACCGTCTGTCTCAGACCGTCTGTCTTAGACCGTCTGTCTCAGACCGTCTGTCTCAGAACGTCTATCTCGTCCCGTCGGTTTCAGACCGTCTGTCTCAGAACGTCTGTCTCAGACCGTCTGTCTGAGACCGTCTGTCTCAGACCGTCTGTCTCACACCGTCTGTCTCAGACCGTCTGTGTCACACCGTCTGTCTCAGACCGTCTGTCTCAGACCGTCTGTCTCAGACCGTCTGTCTCAGACCGTCTGTCTCAGACCGTCTGTCTCAGACCGTCTGTCTCAGACCAGCTGTCTGAGACCGTCTGTCTCGGACCGTCTGTCTCAGACCGTCTGTGTCACACCGTCTGTCTCAGAACGTCTATCTCGTCCCGTCGGTCTCAGATCGTCTGTCTCAGACTGTCTGTCTCAGACCGTCTGTTTCATACCGTCTGTCTCACACCGTCTGTCTCAGACCGTCTGTCTTAGACCGTCTGTCTCACACCGTCTGTCTCAGACCGTCTGTCTCAGACCGTCTGTCTCAGACCGTCTGTCTCAGACCGTCTGTCTCAGAACGTCTATCTCGTCCCGTCGGTCTCAGACCGTCTGTCTCAGACTGTCTGCCTCTGACCGTCTGTTGCATACCGTCTGTCTCACACCGTCTGTCTCAGACCGTCTGTCTCAGACCGTCTGTCTCAGACCGTCTGTCTCAGACCGTCTGTCTCAGACCGTCTGTCTCAGACCGTCTGTTTCATACCGTCTGTCTCACACCGTCTGTCTCAGACCGTCTGTCTTAGACCGTCTGTCTCACACCGTCTGTCTCAGACCGTCTGTCTCAGACCGTCTGTCTCAGACCGTCTGTCTCAGACCGTCTGTCTCAGACCGTCTGTCTCAGAACGTCTATCTCGTCCCGTCGGTCTCAGACCGTCTGTCTCAGACCAGCTGTCTCAGACTGTCTGTCTCTGACCGTCTGTTGCATACCGTCTGTCTCAGACCGTCTGTCTCAGACCGTCTGTCTTAGGCCGTCTATCTCGTCCCGTCGGTCTCAGACCGTCTGTCTCAGAACGTCTGCCTCAGACCGTCTGTCTCAGACCGTCTGTCTCAGACCGTCTGTGTCAGACCAGCTATCTCAGACCGTCTGTCTCAGACCGTCTGTCTCAGACCGTCTGTCTCAGAAAGTCTGTCTCAGACCGTCTGTTTCATACCGTCTGTCTCACACCGTCTGTCTCAGACCGTCTGTCTCAGACCGTCTATCTCGTCCCGTCTGTCTCAGACCGTCTGTCTCAGAACGTCTATCTCGTCCCGTCGGTCTCAGACCGTCTGTCTCAGAACGTCTATCTCGTCCCGTCGGTCTCAGATCGTCTGTCTCAGACCGTCTGTCTCAGACCGTCTGTCTCAGACCGTCTGTCTCAGACCGTCTGTCTCAGACCGTCTGTTTCATACCGTCTGTCTCACACCGTCTGTCTCAGACCGTCTGTCTTAGACCGTCTGTCTCACACCGTCTGTCTCAGACCGTCTGTCTCAGACCGTCTGTCTCAGACCGTCTGTCTCAGACCGTCTGTCTCAGAACGTCTATCTCGTCCCGTCGGTCTCAGACCGTCTGTCTCAGACCAGCTGTCTCAGACTGTCTGTCTCTGACCGTCTGTTGCATACCGTCTGTCTCACACCGTCTGTCTCAGACCGTCTGTCTCAGACCGTCTGTCTCAGACCGTCTGTCTCAGACCGTCTGTCTCAGATCGTCTGTCTCAGACCGTCTGTCTCACACCGTCTGTCTCAGACCGTCTGTCTCAGACCGTCTGTCTCAGACCGTCTGTATCAGACCGTGTGTCTCAGACCGTCTGTCTCAGGCCGTCTGCCTCAGACCGTCTGTCTCAGACCGTCTATCTCGTCCCGTCTGTCTCAGACGGTCTGTCTCAGAACGTCTGTCACAGACTGTCTGTCTCAGACCGTCTGTCTCAGACCGTCCGTCTGAGACCGTCTGTCTCAGACCGTCTGTCTCACACCGTCTGTCTCAGACCGTCTGTGTCACACCGTCTGTCTCAGACCGTCTGTCTCACACCGTCTGTCTCAGACCGTCTGTCTCAGACCGTCTGTCTCAGACCGTCTGTCTCAGACCGTCTGTCTCAGACCGTCTGTCTCAGACCGTCTGTCTCAGACCGTCTGTCTCAGACCGTCTGTCTCAGACCGTCTGTCTCAGACCGGCTGTCTGAGACCGTCTGTCTCGCACCGTCTGTCTCAGACCGTCTGTAACAGACCGTCTGTTTCATACCGTCTGTCTCACACCGTCTGTCTCAGACCGTCTGTCTTAGACCGTCTGTCTCAGACCGTCTGTCTCAGGCCGTCTGCCTCAGACCGTCTGTCTCAGACCGTCTATCTCGTCCCGTCTGTCTCAGACCGTCTGTCTCAGAACGTCTATCTCGTCCCGTCGGTCTCAGACCGTCTGTCTCAGAACGTCTATCTCGTCCCGTCGGTCTCAGACCGTCTGTCTCAGACCGTCTGTGTCAGACCAGCTATCACAGACCGTCTGTCTCAGACCGTCTGTCTCAGACCGTCTGTCTCAGAAAGTCTGTCTCAGACCGTCTGTTTCATACCGTCTGTCTCACACCGTCTGTCTCAGACCGTCTGTCTTAGACCGTCTATCTCATACCGTCTGTCTCAGACCGTCTGTCTCAGACCGTCTGTCTCAGACCGTCTGTCTCAGACCGTCTGTCTCAGACCGTCTGTCTTAGGCCGTCTATCTCGTCCCGTCGGTCTCAGACCGTCTGTCTCAGAACGTCTGCCTCAGACCGTCTGTCTCAGACCGTCTGTCTCAGACCGTCTGTGTCAGACCAGCTATCTCAGACCGTCTGTCTCAGACCGTCTGTCTCAGACCGTCTGTCTCAGAAAGTCTGTCTCAGACCGTCTGTTTCATACCGTCTGTCTCACACCGTCTGTCTCAGACCGTCTGTCTCAGACCGTCTATCTCGTCCCGTCTGTCTCAGACCGTCTGTCTCAGAACGTCTATCTCGTCCCGTCGGTCTCAGACCGTCTGTCTCAGAACGTCTATCTCGTCCCGTCGGTCTCAGATCGTCTGTCTCAGACTGTCTGTCTCAGACCGTCTGTCTCAGACCAGCTATCTCAGACCGTCTGTCTCAGACCGTCTGTCTCAGACCGTCTGTCTCAGACCGTCTGTCTCAGACCGTCTGTCTCAGACCGTCTGTTTCATACCGTCTGTCTCACACCGTCTGTCTCAGACCGTCTGTCCTAGACCGTCTGTCTCACACCGTCTGTCTCAGACCGTCTGTCTCAGACCGTCTGTCTCAGACCGTCTGTCTCAGACCGTCTGTCTCAGACCGTCTGTCTCACACCGTCTGTCTCAGACCGTCTGTGTCACACCGTCTGTCTCAGACCGTCTGTCTCAGACCGTCTGTCTCAGACCGTCTGTCTCAGACCGTCTGTCTCAGACCGTCTGTCTCAGACCGTCTGTCTCAGACCAGCTGTCTGAGACCGTCTGTCTCGGACCGTCTGTCTCAGACCGTCTGTAACAGACCGTCTGTTTCATACCGTCTGTCTCACACCGTCTGTCTCAGACCGTCTGTCTTAGACCGTCTGTCTCAGACCGTCTGTCTCAGGCCGTCTGCCTCAGACCGTCTGTCTCAGAACGTCTATCTCGTCCCGTCGGTCTCAGACCGTCTGTCTCAGAACGTCTATCTCGTCCCGTCGGTCTCAGACCGTCTGTCTCAGACCGTCTGTGTCAGACCAGCTATCTCAGACCGTCTGTCTCAGACCGTCTGTCTTAGGCCGTCTATCTCGTCCCGTCGGTCTCAGACCGTCTGTCTCAGAACGTCTGCCTCAGTCCGTCTGTCTCAGACCGTCTATCTCGTCCCGTCTGTCTCAGACCGTCTGTCTCAGAACGTCTATCTCGTCCCGTCGGTCTTAGACCGTCTGTCTCAGACCAGCTGTCTCAGACCGTCTGTCCGAGACCGTCTATCTCGTCCCGTCTGTCTCAGAACTTCCGTCTCAGACCGTCTGCTTCAGACGGTCTGTCTCAGAACGTCTGTCACAGACTGTCTGTCTCAGACCGTCTGTCTCAGACCGTCTGTCTCAGACCGTCTGTCTGAGACCGTCTGTCTCAGACCGTCTGTCTCAGACCGTCTGTCTCAGACCGTCTGTCTCAGACCGTCTATCTCGTCCCGTCTGTCTCAGACCGTCTGTCTCAGAACGTCTATCTCGTCCCGTCGGTCTCAGACCGTCTGTCTCAGAACGTCTATCTCGTCCCGTCGGTCTCAGACCGTCTGTCTCAGACTGTCTGCCTCTGACCGTCTGTTGCATACCGTCTGTCTCACACCGTCTGTCTCAGACCGTCTGTCTCAGACCGTCTGTCTCAGACCGTCTGTCTCAGACCGTCTGTCTCAGACCGTCTGTCTCAGAACGTCTATCTCGTCCCGTCGGTCTCAGACCGTCTGTCTCAGACCAGCTGTCTCAGACCGTCTGTCTCTGACCGTCTGTTGCATACCGTCTGTCTCACACCGTCTGTCTCAGACCGTCTGTCTCAGACCGTCTGTCTCAGACCGTCTGTCTCAGACCGTCTGTCTCAGACCGTCTGTCTCAGACCGTCTGTCTCACACCGTCTGTCTCAGACCGTCTGTCTCAGACCGTCTGTCTCAGACCGTCTGTATCAGACCGTGTGTCTCAAACCGTCTGTCTCAGGCCGCCTGCCTCAGACCGTCTGTCTCAGACCGTCTATCTCGTCCCGTCTGTCTCAGACGGTCTGTCTCAGAACGTCTGTCACAGACTGTCTGTCTCAGACCGTCTGTCTCAGACCGTCCGTCTGAGACCGTCTGTCTCAGACCGTCTGTCTCACACCGTCTGTCTCAGACCGTCTGTGTCTCACCGTCTGTCTCAGACCGTCTGTCTCACACCGTCTGTCTCAGACTGTCTGTCTCTGACCGTCTGTTGCATACCGTCTGTCTCACACCGTCTGTCTCAGACCGTCTGTCTCAGACCGTCTGTCTCAGGCCGTCTGCCTCAGACCGTCTGTCTCAGACCGTCTATCTCGTCCCGTCTGTCTCAGACCGTCTGTCTCAGAACGTCTATCTCGTCCCGTCGGTCTCAGACCGTCTGTCTCAGAACGTCTATCTCGTCCCGTCGGTCTCAGACCGTCTGTCTCAGACCGTCTGTGTCAGACCAGCTATCACAGACCGTCTGTCTCAGACCGTCTGTCTCAGACCGTCTGTCTCAGACCGTCTGTCTCAGAAAGTCTGTCTCAGACCGTCTGTTTCATACCGTCTGTCTCACACCGTCTGTCTCAGACCGTCTGTCTTAGACCGTCTATCTCATACCGTCTGTCTCAGACCGTCTGTCTCAGACCGTCTGTCTCAGACCGTCTGTCTCAGACCGTCTGTCTTAGGCCGTCTATCTCGTCCCGTCGGTCTCAGACCGTCTGTCTCAGAACGTCTGCCTCAGACCGTCTGTCTCAGACCGTCTGTCTCAGACCGTCTGTGTCAGACCAGCTATCTCAGACCGTCTGTCTCAGACCGTCTGTCTCAGACCGTCTGTCTCAGAAAGTCTGTCTCAGACCGTCTGTTTCATACCGTCTGTCTCACACCGTCTGTCTCAGACCGTCTGTCTTAGACCGTCTGTCTCATACCGTCTGTCTCAGACCGTCTGTCTCAGACCGTCTGTCTCAGACCGTCTGTCTCAGACCGTCTGTCTCAGACCGTCTGTCTCAGACCGTCTGTCTCAGACCGTCTATCTCGTCCCGTCTGTCTCAGACCGTCTGTCTCAGAACGTCTATCTCGTCCCGTCGGTCTCAGACCGTCTGTCTCAGAACGTCTATCTCGTCCCGTCGGTCTCAGATCGTCTGTCTCAGACTGTCTGTCTCAGACCGTCTGTCTCAGACCAGCTATCTCAGACCGTCTGTCTCAGACCGTCTGTCTCAGACCGTCTGTCTCAGACCGTCTGTCTCAGACCGTCTGTCTCAGACCGTCTGTTTCATACCGTCTGTCTCACACCGTCTGTCTCAGACCGTCTGTCTCAGACCGTCTGTCTCAGACCGTCTGTCTCAGACCGTCTGTCTCAGAACGTCTATCTCGTCCCGTCGGTCTCAGACCGTCTGTCTCAGACCAGCTGTCTCAGACTGTCTGTCTCTGACCGTCTGTTGCATACCGTCTGTCTCACACCGTCTGTCTCAGACCGTCTGTCTCAGACCGTCTGTCTCAGACCGTCTGTCTCAGACCGTCTGTCTCAGACCGTCTGTCTCAGACCGTCTGTCTCAGACCGTCTGTCTCACACCGTCTGTCTCAGACCGTCTGTCTCAGACCGTCTGTCTCAGACCGTCTGTATCAGACCGTGTGTCTCAAACCGTCTGTCTCAGGCCGCCTGCCTCAGACCGTCTGTCTCAGACCGTCTATCTCGTCCCGTCTGTCTCAGACGGTCTGTCTCAGAACGTCTGTCACAGACTGTCTGTCTCAGACCGTCTGTCTCAGACCGTCCGTCTGAGACCGTCTGTCTCAGACCGTCTGTCTCACACCGTCTGTCTCAGACCGTCTGTGTCTCACCGTCTGTCTCAGACCGTCTGTCTCACACCGTCTGTCTCAGACTGTCTGTCTCTGACCGTCTGTTGCATACCGTCTGTCTCACACCGTCTGTCTCAGACCGTCTGTCTCAGACCGTCTGTCTCAGGCCGTCTGCCTCAGACCGTCTGTCTCAGACCGTCTATCTCGTCCCGTCTGTCTCAGACCGTCTGTCTCAGAACGTCTATCTCGTCCCGTCGGTCTCAGACCGTCTGTCTCAGAACGTCTATCTCGTCCCGTCGGTCTCAGACCGTCTGTCTCAGACCGTCTGTGTCAGACCAGCTATCACAGACCGTCTGTCTCAGACCGTCTGTCTCAGAAAGTCTGTCTCAGACCGTCTGTTTCATACCGTCTGTCTCACACCGTCTGTCTCAGACCGTCTGTCTTAGACCGTCTATCTCATACCGTCTGTCTCAGACCGTCTGTCTCAGACCGTCTGTCTCAGACCGTCTGTCTCAGACCGTCTGTCTTAGGCCGTCTATCTCGTCCCGTCGGTCTCAGACCGTCTGTCTCAGAACGTCTGCCTCAGACCGTCTGTCTCAGACCGTCTGTCTCAGACCGTCTGTGTCAGACCAGCTATCTCAGACCGTCTGTCTCAGACCGTCTGTCTCAGACCGTCTGTCTCAGAAAGTCTGTCTCAGACCGTCTGTTTCATACCGTCTGTCTCACACCGTCTGTCTCAGACCGTCTGTCTTAGACCGTCTGTCTCATACCGTCTGTCTCAGACCGTCTGTCTCAGACCGTCTGTCTCAGACCGTCTGTCTCAGACCGTCTGTCTCAGACCGTCTGTCTCAGACCGTCTGTCTCAGACCGTCTGTCTCCGACCGTCTATCTCGTCCCGTCTGTCTCAGACCGTCTGTCTCAGAACGTCTATCTCGTCCCGTCGGTCTCAGACCGTCTGTCTCAGAACGTCTATCTCGTCCCGTCGGTCTCAGATCGTCTGTCTCAGACTGTCTGTCTCAGACCGTCTGTCTCAGACCAGCTATCTCAGACCGTCTGTCTCAGACCGTCTGTCTCAGACCGTCTGTCTCAGACCGTCTGTCTCAGACCGTCTGTCTCAGACCGTCTGTTTCATACCGTCTGTCTCACACCGTCTGTCTCAGACCGTCTGTCTTAGACCGTCTGTCTCACACCGTCTGTCTCAGACCGTCTGTCTCAGACCGTCTGTCTCGGACCGTCTGTCTCAGACCGTCTGTCTCAGACCGTCTTTCTCAGAACGTCTATCTCGTCCCGTCGGTCTCAGACCGTCTGTCTCAGACTGTCTGCCTCTGACCGTCTGTTGCATACCGTCTGTCTCACACCGTCTGTCTCAGACCGTCTGTCTCAGACCGTCTGTCTCAGACCGTCTGTCTCAGAACGTCTATCTCGTCCCGTCGGTCTCAGACCGTCTGTCTCAGACCAGCTGTCTCAGACTGTCTGTCTCTGACCGTCTGTTGCATACCGTCTGTCTCACACCGTCTGTCTCAGACCGTCTGTCTCAGACCGTCTGTCTCAGACCGTCTGTCTCAGACCGTCCGTCTCAGACCGTCTGTCTCACACCGTCTGTCTCAGACCGTCTGTCTCAGACCGTCTGTCTTAGACCGTCTGTCTCAGATCGTCTGTCTCAGGCCGTCTGCCTCAGACCGTCTGTCTCAGAACGTCTATCTCGTCCCGTCGGTCTCAGACCGTCTGTCTCAGAACGTCTATCTCGTCCCGTCGGTCTCAGACCGTCTGTCTCAGACCGTCTGTCTCAGAAAGTCTGTCTCAGACCGTCTGTTTCATACCGTCTGTCTCACACCGTCTGTCTCAGACCGTCTGTCTTAGACCGTCTATCTCATACCGTCTGTCTCAGACCGTCTGTCTCAGACCGTCTGTCTCAGACCGTCTGTCTCAGACCGTCTGTCTCAGACCGTCTGTCTTAGGCCGTCTATCTCGTCCCGTCGGTCTCAGACCGTCTGTCTCAGAACGTCTGCCTCAGACCGTCTGTCTCAGACCGTCTGTCTCAGACCGTCTGTGTCAGACCAGCTATCTCAGACCGTCTGTCTCAGACCGTCTGTCTCAGAAAGTCTGTCTCAGACCGTCTGTTTCATACCGTCTGTCTCACACCGTCTGTCTCAGACCGTCTGTCTTAGACCGTCTGTCTCATACCGTCTGTCTCAGACCGTCTGTCTCAGACCGTCTGTCTCAGACCGTCTGTCTCAGACCGTCTGTCTCAGACCGTCTGTCTCAGACCGTCTGTCTCAGACCGTCTGTCTCAGACCGTCTGTCTCAGAACGTCTATCTCGTCCCGTCGGTCTCAGATCGTCTGTCTCAGACTGTCTGTCTCAGACCGTCTGTCTCAGACCAGCTATCTCAGACCGTCTGTCTCAGACCGTCTGTCTCAGACCGTCTGTCTCAGACCGTCTATCTCGTCCCGTCTGTCTCAGACCGTCTGTCTCAGAACGTCTATCTCGTCCCGTCGGTCTCAGACCGTCTGTCTCAGAACGTCTATCTCGTCCCGTCGGTCTCAGATCGTCTGTCTCAGACTGTCTGTCTCAGACCGTCTGTCTCAGACCAGCTATCTCAGACCGTCTGTCTCAGACCGTCTGTCTCAGACCGTCTGTCTCAGACCGTCTGTCTCAGACCGTCTGTCTCAGACCGTCTGTTTCATACCGTCTGTCTCACACCGTCTGTCTCAGACCGTCTGTCTTAGACCGTCTGTCTCACACCGTCTGTCTCAGACCGTCTGTCTCAGACCGTCTGTCTCGGACCGTCTGTCTCAGACCGTCTGTCTCAGACCGTCTGTCTCAGACCGTCTGTCTCAGAACGTCTATCTCGTCCCGTCGGTCTCAGACCGTCTGTCTCAGACTGTCTGCCTCTGACCGTCTGTTGCATACCGTCTGTCTCACACCGTCTGTCTCAGACCGTCTGTCTCAGGCCGTCTGTCTCAGACCGTCTGTCTCAGACCGTCTGTCTCAGACCGTCTGTTTCATACCGTCTGTCTCACACCGTCTGTCTCAGACCGTCTGTCTTAGACCGTCTGTCTCACACCGTCTGTCTCAGACCGTCTGTCTCAGACCGTCTGTCTCAGACCGTCTGTCTCAGACCGTCTGTCTCAGACCGTCTGTCTCAGACCGTCTGTCTCAGAACGTCTATCTCGTCCCGTCGGTCTCAGACCGTCTGTCTCAGACCAGCTGTCTCAGACTGTCTGTCTCTGACCGTCTGTTGCATACCGTCTGTCTCACACCGTCTGTCTCAGACCGTCTGTCTCAGACCGTCTGTCTCAGACCGTCTGTCTCAGACCGTCCGTCTCAGACCGTCTGTCTCACACCGTCTGTCTCAGACCGTCTGTCTCAGACCGTCTGTCTCAGACCGTCTGTATCAGACCGTGTGTCTCAGACCGTCTGTCTCAGGCCGTCTGCCTCAGACCGTCTGTCTCAGACCGTCTATCTCGTCCCGTCTGTCTCAGACGGTCTGTCTCAGAACGTCTGTCACAGACTGTCTGTCTCAGACCGTCTGTCTCACACCGTCTGTCTCAGACCGTCTGTCTCAGACCGTCTGTCTCAGACCGTCTGTCTCAGACCGTCTGTCTCAGACCGTCTGTCTCAGACCGTCTGTCTCAGAACGTCTATCTCGTCCCGTCGGTCTCAGACCGTCTGTCTCAGACCAGCTGTCTCAGACTGTCTGTCTCTGACCGTCTGTTGCATACCGTCTGTCTCACACCGTCTGTCTCAGACCGTCTGTCTCAGACCGTCTGTCTCAGACCGTCTGTCTCAGACCGTCCGTCTCAGACCGTCTGTCTCACACCGTCTGTCTCAGACCGTCTGTCTCAGACCGTCTGTCTCAGACCGTCTGTATCAGACCGTGTGTCTCAGACCGTCTGTCTCAGGCCGTCTGCCTCAGACCGTCTGTCTCAGACCGTCTATCTCGTCCCGTCTGTCTCAGACGGTCTGTCTCAGAACGTCTGTCACAGACTGTCTGTCTCAGACCGTCTGTCTCAGACCGTCCGTCTGAGACCGTCTGTCTCAGACCGTCTGTCTCACACCGTCTGTCTCAGACCGTCTGTGTCACACCGTCTGTCTCAGACCGTCTGTCTCACACCGTCTGTCTCAGACCGTCTGTCTCAGACCGTCTGTCTCAGACCGTCTGTCTCAGACCGTCTGTCTCAGACCGTCTGTCTCAGACCGTCTGTCTCAGACCGTCTGTCTCAGACCAGCTGTCTGAGACCGTCTGTCTCGGACCGTCTGTCTCAGACCGTCTGTAACAGACCGTCTGTTTCATACCGTCTGTGTCACACCGTCTGTCTCAGACCATCTGTCTTAGACCGTCTGTCTCAGTCCGTCTGTCTCAGACCGTCTGTCTCAGAAAGTCTGTCTCAGACCGTCTGTTTCATACCGTCTGTCTCACATCGTCTGTCTCAGACCGTCTGTCTCAGACCGTCTGTCTCAGACCGTCTGTCTTAGGCCGTCTATCTCGTCCCGTCGGTCTCAGACCGTGTGTCTCAGAACGTCTGCCTCAGACCGTCTGTCTCAGACCGTCTGTCTCAGACCGTCTGTGTCAGACCAGCTATCTCAGACCGTCTGTCTCAGACCGTCTGTCTCAGACCGTCTGTCTCAGAAAGTCTGTCTCAGACCGTCTGTTTCATACCGTCTGTCTCACATCGTCTGTCTCAGACCGTCTGTCTTAGACCGTCTGTCTCATACCGTCTGTCTCAGACCGTCTGTCTCAGACCGTCTGTCTCAGACCGTCTGTCTCAGACCGCCTGTCTCAGACCGTCTGTCTCAGACCGTCTGTCTCAGACCGTCTGTCTCAGACCGTCTGTCTCAGACCGTCTGTCTCAGACCGTCTGTCTCAGTCCGTCTGTCTCCGACCGTCTGTCTCAGACCGTCTGTCTCAGACCGTCTGTCTCAGACCGTCTGTCTCAGACCGTCTGTCTGAGACCGTCTGTCTCAGACCGTCTGTCTCAGACCGTCTGTCTTAGACCGTCTATCTCGTCCCGTCTGTCTCAGACCGTCTATCTCGTCCCGTCTGTCTCAGACCGTCTGTCTCAGAACGTCTATCTCGTCCCGTCGGTCTCAGACCGTCTGTCTCAGAACGTCTATCTCGTCCCGTCGGTCTCAGATCGTCTGTCTCAGACTGTCTGTCTCAGACCGTCTGTCTCACACCGTCTGTCTCAGACCGTCTGTCTCAGACCGTCTGTCTCAGACCGTCTGTCTCAGACCGTCTGTCTCAGACCGTCTGTCTCAGACCGTCTGTCTCAGACCGTCTGTCTCAGACCGTCTGTCTCAGACCGTCTGTCTCACACCGTCTGTCTCAGACCGTCTGTCTCAGACCGTCTGTCTCAGACCGTCTGTCTCAGACCGTCTATCTCGTCCCGTCTGTCTCAGACCGTCTGTCTCAGACCGTCTATCTCGTCCCGTCTGTCTCAGACCGTCTGTCTCAGAACGTCTATCTCGTCCCGTCTGTCTCAGACCGTCTGTCTCAGACCGTCTATCTCGTCCCGTCTGTCTCAGACCGTCTGTCTCAGAACGTCTATCTCGTCCCGTCGGTCTCAGACCGTCTGTCTCAGAACGTCTATCTCGTCCCGTCGGTCTCAGATCGTCTGTCTCAGACTGTCTGTCTCAGACCGTCTGTCTCAGACCAGCTATCTCAGACCGTCTGTCTCAGACCGTCTGTCTCAGACCGTCTGTCTCAGACCGTCTGTCTCAGACCGTCTGTCTCAGACCGTCTGTCTCAGACCGTCTGTCTCAGACCGTCTGTTTCATACCGTCTGTCTCACACCGTCTGTCTCAGACCGTCTGTCTTAGACCGTCTGTCTCACACCGTCTGTCTCAGACCGTCTGTCTCAGACCGTCTGTCTCAGACCGTCTGTCTCAGACCGTCTGTCTCAGAACGTCTATCTCGTCCCGTCGGTCTCAGACCGTCTGTCTCAGACTGTCTGTCTCTGACCGTCTGTTGCATACCGTCTGTCTCACACCGTCTGTCTCAGACCGTCTGTCTCAGACCGTCTGTCTCAGACCGTCTGTCTCAGACCGTCTGTCTCAGACCGTCTGTTTCATACCGTCTGTCTCACACCGTCTGTCTCAGACCGTCTGTCTTAGACCGTCTGTCTCACACCGTCTGTCTCAGACCGTCTGTCTCAGACCGTCTGTCTCAGACCGTCTGTCTCAGACCGTCTGTCTCAGACCGTCTGTCTCAGAACGTCTATCTCGTCCCGTCGGTCTCAGACCGTCTGTCTCAGACCAGCTGTCTCAGACTGTCTGTCTCTGACCGTCTGTTGCATACCGTCTGTCTCACACCGTCTGTCTCAGACCGTCTGTCTCAGACCGTCTGTCTCAGACCGTCTGTTTCATACCGTCTGTCTCACACCGTCTGTCTCAGACCGTCTGTCTTAGACCGTCTGTCTCACACCGTCTGTCTCAGACCGTCTGTCTCAGACCGTCTGTCTCAGACCGTCTGTCTCAGACCGTCTGTCTCAGACCGTCTGTCTCAGAACGTCTATCTCGTCCCGTCGGTCTCAGACCGTCTGTCTCAGACTGTCTGTCTCTGACCGTCTGTTGCATACCGTCTGTCTCACACCGTCTGTCTCAGACCGTCTGTCTCAGACCGTCTATCTCGTCCCGTCTGTCTCAGACCGTCTGTCTCAGACCGTCTGTCTCACACCGTCTGTCTCAGACCGTCTGTCTCAGACCGTCTGTCTCAGACCGTCTGTCTCAGACCGTCTGTATCAGACCGTGTGTCTCAGACCGTCTGTCTCAGACCGTCTGTCTGAGACCGTCTGTCTCAGAACGTCTGTCTCACACCGTCTGTCTCAGACCGTCTGTCTCACACCGTCTGTCTCAGACCGTCTGTCTCAGAACGTCTATCTCGTCCCGTCGGTCTCAGACCGTCTGTCTCAGAACGTCTATCTCGTCCCGTCGGTCTCAGACAGTCTGTCTCAGACCGTCTGTGTCAGACCAGCTATCTCAGACCGTCTGTCTCAGACCGTCTGTCTCAGACCGTCTGTCTCAGACCGTCTGTCTCAGACCGTCTGTTTCATACCGTCTGTCTCAGACCGTCTGTCTCAGACCGTCTGTCTCAGACCGTCTGTCTCAGACCGTCTGTCTCAGACCGTCTGTCTCAGACCGTCTGTCTCAGACCGTCTGTCTCAGACCGTCTGTCTCAGACCGTCTGCCTGAGACCGTCTGTCTCACACCGGCTGTCTCACACCGTCGGTCTCAGACCGTCTGTCTCACACCGTCTGTCTCAGACCGTCTATCTCGTCCCGTCTGTCTTAGACCGTCTGTCTCATACCGTCTGTCTCAGACCGTCGGTCTCAGACCGTCTGTCTGAGACCGTCTGTCTCAGAACGTCTGTCTCACACCGTCTGTCTCAGACCGTCTGTCTCACACCGTCTGTCTCAGACCGTCTGTCTCAGACCGTCTGTCTCAGACCGTCTGTCTCAGACCGTCTGTCTCAGACCGTCTGTCTCAGACCGTCTGTCTCAGACCGTCTGTCTCAGACCGTCTGTCTCAGACCGTCTGTCTCAGACCGTCTGTCTCAGACCGTCTGTCTCAGACCGTCTGTGTCAGACCAGCTGTCTGAGACCGTCTGTCTCGGACCGTCTGTCTTAGACCGTCAGTAACAGACCGTCTGTTTCATACCGTCTGTCTCACACCGTCTGTCTCAGACCGTCTGTCTTAGACCGTCTGTCTCAGACCGTCTGTCTCAGGCCGTCTGCCTCAGACCGTCTGTCTCAGACCGTCTATCTCGTCCCGGCTGTCTCAGACCGTCTGTCTCAGAACGTCTATCTCGTCCCGTCGGTCTCATACCGTCAGTCTCACACCGTCTGTCTCAGACCGTCTGTCTTAGACCGTCTGTCTCATACCGTCTGTCTCAGACCGTCTGTCTCAGACCGTCTGTATCAGACCAGCTATCTCAGACCGTCTGTCTCAGACCGTCTGTCTCAGACCGTCTGTCTCAGACCGTCTGTCTCAGTCCGTCTGTCTCAGACCGTCTGTTTCATACCGTCAGTCTCAGACCGTCTGTCTTAGGCCGTCTATCTCGTCCCGTCGGTCTCAGACCGTCTGTCTCAGAACGTCTGCCTCAGACCGTCTGTCTCAGACCGTCTATCTCGTCCCGTCTGTCTCAGACCGTCTGTCTCAGAACGTCTATCTCGTCCCGTCTGTCTTAGACCGTCTGTCTCATACCGTCTGTCTCAGACCGTCTGTATCAGACCAGCTATCTCAGACCGTCTGTCTCAGACCGTCTGTCTCAGACCGTCTGTTTCATACCGTCTGTCTCAGACCGTCTGTCTTAGGCCGTCTATCTCGTCCCGTCGGTCTCAGACCGTCTGTCTCAGAACGTCTGCCTCAGACCGTCTGTCTCAGACCGTCTATCTCGTCCCGTATGTCTCAGACCGTCTGTCTCAGAACGTCTATCTCGTCCCGTCGGTCTCAGATCGTCTGTCTCAGACCGTCTGTCTCAGACCGTCTGTCTCAGACCAGCTATCTCAGACCGTCTGTCTCAGACCGTCTGTCTCAGACCGTCTGTCTCAGACCGTCTGTCTCAGACCGTCTGTTTCATACCGTCTGTCTCACACCGTCTGTCTCAGACCGTCTGTCTTAGACCGTCTGTCTCACACCGTCTGTCTCAGAACCTCTGTCTCAGACCGTCTGTCTCAGACCGTCTGTCTCAGAACGTCTATCTCGTCCCGTCGGTCTCAGACCGTCTGTCTGAGACCAGCTGTCTCAGACTGTCTGTCTCTGACCGTCTGTTGCATACCGTCTGTCTCACACCGTCTGTCTCAGACCGTCTGTCTCAGACCGTCTGTCTCAGACCGTCTGTCTCACACCGTCTATCTCGTCCCGTCTGTCTCAGACGGTCTGTCTCAGAACGTCTGTCACAGACTGTCTGTCTCAGACCGTCTGTCTCAGACCGTCTGTCTCAGACCGTCTGTCTGAGACCGTCTGTCTCAGACCGTCTGTCTCAGACCGTCTGTAACAGACCGTCTGTTTCATACCGTCTGTCTCACACCGTCTGTCTCAGACCGTCTGTCTTAGACCGTCTGTCTCAGACCGTCTGTCTCAGGCCGTCTGCCTCAGACCGTCTCTCTCAGACCGTCTATCTCGTCCCGTCTGTCTCAGACCGTCTGTCTCAGAACGTCTATCTCGTCCCGTCGGTCTCAGGCCGTCTGTCTCAGAACGTCTATCTCGTCCCGTCGGTCTCAGACCGTCTGTCTCAAACCGTCTGTGTCAGACCAGCTATCTCAGACCGTCTGTCTCAGACCGTCTGTCTCAGAACCTCTGTCTCAGACCGTCTGTCTCAGACCGTCTGTCTCAGAACGTCTATCTCGTCCCGTCGGTCTCAGACCGTCTGTCTGAGACCAGCTGTCTCAGACTGTCTGTCTCTGACCGTCTGTTGCATACCGTCTGTCTCACACCGTCTGTCTCAGACCGTCTGTCTCAGACCGTCTGTCTCAGACCGTCTGTCTCACACCGTCTATCTCGTCCCGTCTGTCTCAGACGGTCTGTCTCAGAACGTCTGTCACAGACTGTCTGTCTCAGACCGTCTGTCTCAGACCGTCTGTCTCAGACCGTCTGTCTGAGACCGTCTGTCTCAGACCGTCTGTCTCAGACCGTCTGTAACAGACCGTCTGTTTCATACCGTCTGTCTCACACCGTCTGTCTCAGACCGTCTGTCTTAGACCGTCTGTCTCAGACCGTCTGTCTCAGGCCGTCTGCCTCAGACCGTCTCTCTCAGACCGTCTATCTCGTCCCGTCTGTCTCAGACCGTCTGTCTCAGAACGTCTATCTCGTCCCGTCGGTCTCAGGCCGTCTGTCTCAGAACGTCTATCTCGTCCCGTCGGTCTCAGACCGTCTGTCTCAAACCGTCTGTGTCAGACCAGCTATCTCAGACCGTCTGTCTCAGACCGTCTGTCTCAGACCGTCTGTCTCAGACCGTCTGTCTCAGACCGTCTGTCTCAGACCGTCTGTCTCAGACCGTCTGTCTCAGACCGTCTGTTTCATACCGTCTATCTCACACCGTCTGTCTCAGACCGTCTGTCTTAGACCGTCTGTCTCATACCGTCTGTCTCAGACCGTCTCTCTCAGACCGTCTGTCTCAGACCGTCTGTCTCAGACCGTCTGTCTCAGACCGTCTGTCTCAGACCGTCTGTCTCAGACCGTCTGTCTCAGACCGTCTGTCTTAGGCCGTCTATCTCGTCCCGTCGGTCTCAGACCGTCTGTCTCAGAACGTCTGCCTCAGACCGTCTGTCTCAGACCGTCTATCTCGTCCCGTCTGTCTCAGACCGTCTGTCTCAGAACGTCTATCTCGTCCCGTCGGTCTTAGACCGTCTGTCTCAGACCAGCTGTCTCAGACCGTCTGTCCCAGACCGTCTATCTCGTCCCGTCTGTCTCAGAACTTCCGTCTCAGACCGTCTGCTTCAGACAGTCTGTCTCAGAACGTCTGTCACAGACTGTCTGTCTCAGACCGTCTGTCTCAGACCGTCTGTCTCAGACCGTCTATCTCGTCCCGTCTGTCTCAGACCGTCTGTCTCAGAACGTCTATCTCGTCCCGTCGGTCTCAGACCGACTGTCTCAGAACGTCTATCTCGTCCCGTCGGTCTCAGATCGTCTGTCTGAGACTGTCTGTCTCAGACCGTCTGTCTCAGACCAGCTATCTCAGACCGTCTGTCTCAGACCGTCTGTCTCAGACCGTCTGTCTCAGACCGTCTGTCTCAGACCGTCTGTCTCAGACCGTCTGTTTCATACCGTCTGTCTCACACCGTCTGTCTCAGACCGTCTGTCTTAGACCGTCTGTCTCACACCGTCTGTCTCGGACCGTCTGTCTCAGACCGTCTGTAACAGACCGTCTGTTTCATACCGTCTGTCTCACACCGTCTGTCTCAGACCGTCTGTCTTAGACCGTCTGTCTCAGACCGTCTGTCTCAGGCCGTCTGCCTCAGACCGTCTGTCTCAGACCGTCTATCTCGTCCCGTCTGTCTCAGACCGTCTGTCTCAGAACGTCTATCTCGTCCCGTCGGTCTCAGACCGTCTGTCTCAGAACGTCTATCTCGTCCCGTCGGTCTCAGACCGTCTGTCTCAGACCGTCTGTGTCAGACCAGCTATCTCAGACCGTCTGTCTCAGACCGTCTGTCTCAGACCGTCTGTCTCAGACCGTGTGTCTCAGACCGTCTGTTTCATACCGTCTGTCTCACACCGTCTGTCTCAGACCGTCTGTCTTAGACCGTCTGTCTCATACCGTCTGTCTCAGACCGTCTGTCTCAGACCGTCTGTCTCAGACCGTCTGTCTCAGACCGTCTGTCTTAGGCCGTCTATCTCGTCCCGTCGGTCTCAGACCGTCTGTCTCAGAACGTCTGCCTCAGACCGTCTGTCTCAGACCGTCTATCTCGTCCCGTCTGTCTCAGACCGTCAGTCTCACACCGTCTGTCTCAGACCGTCTGTCTCAGACCGTCTGCCTCAGACCGTCTGTCTCAGACCGTCTGTCTCAGACCGTCTGTCTCAGACGGTCTGTCTCAGAACGTCTGTCACAGACTGTCTGTCTCAGACCGTCTGTCTCAGACCGTCTGTCTCAGACCGTCTGTCTGAGACCGTCTGTCTCAGACCGTCTGTCTCACACCGTCTGTCTCAGACCGTCTGTCTCTCACCGTCTGTCTCAGACCGTCTGTCTCAGACCGTCTGTCTCAGACCGTCTGTCTCAGACCGTCTGTCTCAGACCGTCTGTCTCAGACCGTCTGTCTCAGACCGTCTGTCTCAGACCGTCTGTCTCAGACCGTCTGTCTCAGACCGTCTGTCTTAGGCCGTCTATCTCGTCCCGTCGGTCTCAGACCGTCTGTCTCAGAACGTCTGCCTCAGACCGTCTGTCTCAGACCGTCTATCTCGTCCCGTCTGTCTCAGACCGTCTGTCTCAGAACGTCTATCTCGTCCCGTCGGTCTTAGACCGTCTGTCTCAGACCAGCTGTCTCAGACCGTCTGTCCCAGACCGTCTATCTCGTCCCGTCTGTCTCAGAACTTCCGTCTCAGACCGTCTGCTTCAGACGGTCTGTCTCAGAACGTCTGTCACAGACTGTCTGTCTCAGACCGTCTGTCTCAGACCGTCTGTCTCAGACCGTCTATCTCGTCCCGTCTGTCTCAGACCGTCTGTCTCAGAACGTCTATCTCGTCCCGTCGGTCTCAGATCGTCTGTCTGAGACTGTCTGTCTCAGACCGTCTGTCTCAGACCAGCTATCTCAGACCGTCTGTCTCAGACCGTCTGTCTCAGACCGTCTGTCTCAGACCGTCTGTCTCAGACCGTCTGTCTCAGACCGTCTGTTTCATACCGTCTGTCTCACACCGTCTGTCTCAGACCGTCTGTCTTAGACCGTCTGTCTCACACCGTCTGTCTCGGACCGTCTGTCTCAGACCGTCTGTAACAGACCGTCTGTTTCATACCGTCTGTCTCACACCGTCTGTCTCAGACCGTCTGTCTTAGACCGTCTGTCTCAGACCGTCTGTCTCAGGCCGTCTGCCTCAGACCGTCTGTCTCAGACCGTCTATCTCGTCCCGTCTGTCTCAGACCGTCTGTCTCAGAACGTCTATCTCGTCCCGTCGGTCTCAGACCGTCTGTCTCAGAACGTCTATCTCGTCCCGTCGGTCTCAGACCGTTTGTCTCAGACCGTCTGTGTCAGACCAGCTATCTCAGACCGTCTGTCTCAGACCGTCTGTCTCAGACCGTCTGTCTCAGACCGTCTGTCTCAGACCGTGTGTCTCAGACCGTCTGTTTCATACCGTCTGTCTCACACCGTCTGTCTCAGACCGTCTGTCTTAGACCGTCTGTCTCATACCGTCTGTCTCAGACCGTCTGTCTCAGACCGTCTGTCTCAGACCGTCTGTCTCAGACCGTCTGTCTCAGACCGTCTGTCTTAGGCCGTCTATCTCGTCCCGTCGGTCTCAGACCGTCTGTCTCAGAACGTCTGCCTCAGACCGTCTGTCTCAGACCGTCTATCTCGTCCCGTCTGTCTCAGACCGTCTGTCTCAGACCGTCAGTCTCACACCGTCTGTCTCAGACCGTCTGTCTCAGACCGTCTGCCTCAGACCGTCTGTCTCAGACCGTCTGTCTCAGACCGTCTGTCTCAGACGGTCTGTCTCAGAACGTCTGTCACAGACTGTCTGTCTCAGACCGTCTGTCTCAGACCGTCTGTCTCAGACCGTCTGTCTGAGACCGTCTGTCTCAGACCGTCTGTCTCACACCGTCTGTCTCAGACCGTCTGTCTCACACCGTCTGTCTCAGACCGTCTGTCTCAGACCGTCTGTCTCAGACCGTCTGTCTCAGACCGTCTGTCTCAGACCGTCTGTCTCAGACCAGCTGTCTGAGACCGTCTGTCTCGGACCGTCTGTCTCAGACCGTCTGTCTCAGACCAGCTGTCTGAGACCGTCTGTCTCGGACCGTCTGTCTCAGACCGTCTGTAACAGACCGTCTGTTTCATACCGTCTGTCTCACACCGTCTGTCTCAGACCGTCTGTCTCAGACCGTCTGTCTCAGACCGTCTGTCTTAGGCCGTCTATCTCGTCCCGTCGGTCTTAGACCGTCTGTCTCATACCGTCTGTCTCAGACCGTCTGTCTCAGACCGTCTGTCTCAGACCGTCTGTCTCAGAACGTCTGTCACAGACTGTCTGTCTCAGACCGTCTGTCTCAGACCGTCTGTCTCAGACCGTCTATCTCGTCCCGTCTGTCTCAGACCGTCTGTCTCAGAACGTCTATCTCGTCCCGTCGGTCTCAGACCGTCTGTCTCAGAACGTCTATCTCGTCCCGTCGGTCTCAGATCGTCTGTCTGAGACTGTCTGTCTCAGACCGTCTGTCTCAGACCAGCTATCTCAGACCGTCTGTCTCAGACCGTCTGTCTCAGACCGTCTGTCTCAGACCGTCTGTCTCAGACCGTCTGTCTCAGACCGTCTGTTTCATACCGTCTGTCTCACACCGTCTGTCTCAGACCGTCTGTCTTAGACCGTCTGTCTCACACCGTCTGTCTCGGACCGTCTGTCTCAGACCGTCTGTAACAGACCGTCTGTTTCATACCGTCTGTCTCACACCGTCTGTCTCAGACCGTCTGTCTTAGACCGTCTGTCTCAGACCGTCTGTCTCAGGCCGTCTGCCTCAGACCGTCTGTCTCAGACCGTCTATCTCGTCCCGTCTGTCTCAGACCGTCTGTCTCAGAACGTCTATCTCGTCCCGTCGGTCTCAGACCGTCTGTCTCAGAACGTCTATCTCGTCCCGTCGGTCTCAGACCGTCTGTCTCAGACCGTCTGTGTCAGACCAGCTATCTCAGACCGTCTGTCTCAGACCGTCTGTCTCAGACCGTCTGTCTCAGACCGTGTGTCTCAGACCGTCTGTTTCATACCGTCTGTCTCACACCGTCTGTCTCAGACCGTCTGTCTTAGACCGTCTGTCTCATACCGTCTGTCTCAGACCGTCTGTCTCAGACCGTCTGTCTCAGACCGTCTGTCTCAGACCGTCTGTCTCAGACCGTCTGTCTCAGACCGTCTGTCTTAGGCCGTCTATCTCGTCCCGTCGGTCTCAGACCGTCTGTCTCAGAACGTCTGCCTCAGACCGTCTGTCTCAGACCGTCTATCTCGTCCCGTCTGTCTCAGACCGTCTGTCTCAGACCGTCAGTCTCACACCGTCTGTCTCAGACCGTCTGTCTCAGACCGTCTGCCTCAGACCGTCTGTCTCACACCGTCTGTCTCAGACCGTCTGTCTCAGACCGTCTGTCTCAGACCGTCTGTCTCAGACCGTCTGTCTGAGACCGTCTGTCTCAGACCGTCTGTCTCACACCGTCTGTCTCAGACCGTCTGTCTCACACCGTCTGTCTCAGACCGTCTGTCTCAGACCGTCTGTCTCAGACCGTCTGTCTCAGACCGTCTGTCTCAGACCGTCTGTCTCAGACCGTCTGTCTCAGACCGTCTGTCTTAGGCCGTCTATCTCGTCCCGTCGGTCTCAGACCGTCTGTCTCAGAACGTCTGCCTCAGACCGTCTGTCTCAGACCGTCTATCTCGTCCCGTCTGTCTCAGACCGTCTGTCTCAGAACGTCTATCTCGTCCCGTCGGTCTTAGACCGTCTGTCTCAGACCAGCTGTCTCAGACCGTCTGTCCCAGACCGTCTATCTCGTCCCGTCTGTCTCAGAACTTCCGTCTCAGACCGTCTGCTTCAGACGGTCTGTCTCAGAACGTCTGTCACAGACTGTCTGTCTCAGACCGTCTGTCTCAGACCGTCTGTCTCAGACCGTCCTATCTCGTCCCGTCTGTCTCAGACCGTCTGTCTCAGAACGTCTATCTCGTCCCGTCGGTCTCAGACCGTCTGGCTCAGAACGTCTATCTCGTCCCGTCGGTCTCAGATCGTCTGTCTGAGACTGTCTGTCTCAGACCGTCTGTCTCAGACCAGCTATCTCAGACCGTCTGTCTCAGACCGTCTGTCTCAGACCGTCTGTCTCAGACCGTCTGTCTCAGACCGTCTGTCTCAGACCGTCTGTCTCAGACCGTCTGTTTCATACCGTCTGTCTCACACCGTCTGTCTCAGACCGTCTGTCTTAGACCGTCTGTCTCACACCGTCTGTCTCGGACCGTCTGTCTCAGACCGTCTGTAACAGACCGTCTGTTTCATACCGTCTGTCTCACACCGTCTGTCTCAGACCGTCTGTCTTAGACCGTCTGTCTCAGACCGTCTGTCTCAGGCCGTCTGCCTCAGACCGTCTGTCTCAGACCGTCTATCTCGTCCCGTCTGTCTCAGACCGTCTGTCTCAGAACGTCTATCTCGTCCCGTCGGTCTCAGACCGTCTGTCTCAGAACGTCTATCTCGTCCCGTCGGTCTCAGACCGTCTGTCTCAGACCGTCTGTGTCAGACCAGCTATCTCAGACCGTCTGTCTCAGACCGTCTGTCTCAGACCGTCTGTCTCAGACCGTGTGTCTCAGACCGTCTGTTTCATACCGTCTGTCTCACACCGTCTGTCTCAGACCGTCTGTCTTAGACCGTCTGTCTCATACCGTCTGTCTCAGACCGTCTGTCTCAGACCGTCTGTCTCAGACCGTCTGTCTCAGACCGTCTGTCTCAGACCGTCTGTCTCAGACCGTCTGTCTTAGGCCGTCTATCTCGTCCCGTCGGTCTCAGACCGTCTGTCTCAGAACGTCTGCCTCAGACCGTCTGTCTCAGACCGTCTATCTCGTCCCGTCTGTCTCAGACCGTCAGTCTCACACCGTCTGTCTCAGACCGTCTGTCTCAGACCGTCTGCCTCAGACCGTCTGTCTCAGACCGTCTGTCTCAGACCGTCTGTCTCAGACGGTCTGTCTCAGAACGTCTGTCACAGACTGTCTGTCTCAGACCGTCTGTCTCAGACCGTCTGTCTCAGACCGTCTGTCTGAGACCGTCTGTCTCAGACCGTCTGTCTCACACCGTCTGTCTCAGACCGTCTGTCTCACACCGTCTGTCTCAGACCGTCTGTCTCAGACCGTCTGTCTCAGACCGTCTGTCTCAGACCGTCTGTCTCAGACCGTCTGTCTCAGACCGTCTGTCTCAGACCGTCTGTCTCAGACCGTCTGTCTCAGACCGTCTGTCTCAGACCGTCTGTCTTAGGCCGTCTATCTCGTCCCGTCGGTCTCAGACCGTCTGTCTCAGAACGTCTGCCTCAGACCGTCTGTCTCAGACCGTCTATCTCGTCCCGTCTGTCTCAGACCGTCTGTCTCAGAACGTCTATCTCGTCCCGTCGGTCTTAGACCGTCTGTCTCAGACCAGCTGTCTCAGACCGTCTGTCCCTGACCGTCTATCTCGTCCCGTCTGTCTCAGAACTTCCGTCTCAGACCGTCTGCTTCAGACGGTCTGTCTCAGAACGTCTGTCACAGACTGTCTGTCTCAGACCGTCTGTCTCAGACCGTCTGTCTCAGACCGTCTATCTCGTCCCGTCTGTCTCAGACCGTCTGTCTCAGAACGTCTATCTCGTCCCGTCGGTCTCAGACCGTCTGTCTCAGAACGTCTATCTCGTCCCGTCGGTCTCAGATCGTCTGTCTGAGACTGTCTGTCTCAGACCGTCTGTCTCAGACCAGCTATCTCAGACCGTCTGTCTCAGACCGTCTGTCTCAGACCGTCTGTCTCAGACCGTCTGTCTCAGACCGTCTGTCTCAGACCGTCTGTTTCATACCGTCTGTCTCACACCGTCTGTCTCAGACCGTCTGTCTTAGACCGTCTGTCTCACACCGTCTGTCTCGGACCGTCTGTCTCAGACCGTCTGTAACAGACCGTCTGTTTCATACCGTCTGTCTCACACCGTCTGTCTCAGACCGTCTGTCTTAGACCGTCTGTCTCAGACCGTCTGTCTCAGGCCGTCTGCCTCAGACCGTCTGTCTCAGACCGTCTATCTCGTCCCGTCTGTCTCAGAACGTCTATCTCGTCCCGTCGGTCTCAGACCGTCTGTCTCAGAACGTCTATCTCGTCCCGTCGGTCTCAGACCGTCTGTCTCAGACCGTCTGTGTCAGACCAGCTATCTCAGACCGTCTGTCTCAGACCGTCTGTCTCAGACCGTCTGTCTCAGACCGTGTGTCTCAGACCGTCTGTTTCATACCGTCTGTCTCACACCGTCTGTCTCAGACCGTCTGTCTTAGACCGTCTGTCTCATACCGTCTGTCTCATACCGTCTGTCTCAGACCGTCTGTCTCAGACCGTCTGTCTCAGACCGTCTGTCTCAGACCGTCTGTCTCAGACCGTCTGTCTTAGGCCGTCTATCTCGTCCCGTCGGTCTCAGACCGTCTGTCTCAGAACGTCTGCCTCAGACCGTCTGTCTCAGACCGTCTATCTCGTCCCGTCTGTCTCAGACCGTCTGTCTCAGACCGTCAGTCTCACACCGTCTGTCTCAGACCGTCTGTCTCAGACCGTCTGCCTCAGACCGTCTGTCTCAGACCGTCTGTCTCAGACCGTCTGTCTCAGACGGTCTGTCTCAGAACGTCTGTCACAGACTGTCTGTCTCATACCGTCTGTCTCAGACCGTCTGTCTCAGACCGTCTGTCTGAGACCGTCTGTCTCAGACCGTCTGTCTCACACCGTCTGTCTCAGACCGTCTGTCTCACACCGTCTGTCTCAGACCGTCTGTCTCAGGCCGTCTGTCTCAGACCGTCTGTCTCAGACCGTCTGTCTCAGACCGTCTGTCTCAGACCAGCTGTCCGAGACCGTCTGTCTCGGACCGTCTGTCTCAGACCGTCTGTAACAGACCGTCTGTTTCATACCGTCTGTCTCACACCGTCTGTCTCAGACCGTCTGTCTTAGACCGTCTGTCTCAGACCGTCTGTCTCAGGCCGTCTATCTCGTCCCGTCGGTCTCAGACCGTCTGTCTCAGAACGTCTATCTCGTCCCGTCGGTCTCAGACCGTCTGTCTCAGACCGTCTGTGTCAGACCAGCTATCTCAGACCGTCTGTCTCAGACCGTCTGTCTCACACCGTCTGTCTCAGACCGTGTGTCTCAGACCGTCTGTTTCATACCGTCTGTCTCACACCGTCTGTCTCACACCGTCTGTCTCAGACCGTCTGTCTCACACCGTCTGTCTCAGACCGTCTGTCTCAGACCGTCTGTCTCAGACCGTCTGTCTCAGACCGTCTGTCTCAGACCGTCTGTCTCAGACCGTCTGTCTCGAACCGTCTGTCTCAGACCGTCTGTCTCGAACCGTCTGTCTCAGACCGTCTGTCTCAGACCGTCTGTCTCAGAACGTCTATCTCGTCCCGTCGGTCTCAGACCGTCTGTCTCAGACTGTCTGTCTCTGACCGTCTGTTGCATACCGTCTGTCTCACACCGTCTGTCTCAGACCGTCTGTCTCAGACCGTCTGTCTCAGACCGTCTGTCTCAGACCGTCTGTCTCACACCGTCTGTCTCAGACCGTCTGTCTCAGACCGTCTGTCTCAGACCGTCTGTATCAGACCGTGTGTCTCAGACCGTCTGTCTCAGGCCGTCTGCCTCAGACCGTCTGTCTCAGACCGTCTATCTCGTCCCGTCTGTCTCAGACGGTCTGTCTCAGAACGTCTGTCACAGACTGTCTGTCTCAGACCGTCTCTCTCAGACCGTCTGTCTCAGACCGTCTGTCTGAGACCGTCTGTCTCAGACCGTCTGTAACAGACCGTCTGTTTCATACCGTCTGTCTCACACCGTCTGTCTCAGACCGTCTGTCTTAGACCGTCTATCTCGTCCCGTCGGTCTTAGACCGTCTGTCTCAGACCAGCTGTCTCAGACCGTCTGTCTCAGACCGTCTATCTCGTCCCGTCTGTCTCAGATCGTCTGTCTCAGAACGTCTATCTCGTCCCGTCGGTCTCAGACCGTCTGTCTCAGACCAGCTGTTTCAGACCGTCTGTCTCAGACCGTCTGTCTCAGACCGTCTGTTTCATACCGTCTGTCTCACACCGTCTGTCTCAGACCGTCTGTCTTAGACCGTCTGTCTCACACCGTCTGTCTCAGACCGTCTGTCTCAGACCGTCTGTCTCAGACCGTCTGTCTCAGAACGTCTATCTCGTCCCGTCGGTCTCAGACCGTCTGTCTCAGAACGTCTGTCTCAGGCCGTCTGCCTCAGCCCGTCTGTCTCAGACCGTCTGTCTCAGAACGTCTATCTCGTCCCGTCGGTCTCAGACCATCTGTCTCAGAACGTCTATCTCGTCCCGTCGGTCTCAGACCGTCTGTCTCAGAACGTCTATCTCGTCCCGTCGGTCTCAGACCGTCTGTCTCAGACCGTCTGTCTGAGACCGTCTGTCTCAGACCGTCTGTCTCACACCGTCTGTCTCAGACCGTCTGTCTCAGACCGTCTGCCTCAGACCGTCTGTCTCAGACCGTCTGTCTCAGACCGTCTGTCTCACACCGTCTGTCTCAGACCGTCTGTCTCAGAACGTCTATCTCGTCCCGTCGGTCTCAGACCGTCTGTCTCAGAACGTCTATCTCGTCCCGTCGGTCTCAGACCGTCTGTCTGAGACCGTCTTTCTCAGACCGTCTGTCTCACACCGTCTGTCTCAGACCGTCTGTCTCAGACCCTCTGTCTCAGACCGTCTGTCTCAGACCGTCTGTCTCAGACCGTCTGTCTCAGACCGTCTGTCTCAGACCGTCTGTCTCAGACCGTCTGTCTCAGAACGTCTATCTCCTCCCGTCGGTCTCAGACCGTCTGTCTCAGACCAGCTGTCTCAGACCGTCTGTCTCAGACCGTCTATCTCGTCCCGTCGGTCTCAGACCGTCTGTCTCAGAACGTCTATCTCGTCCCGTCGGTCTCAGACCGTCTGTCTCAGACCAGCTGTTTCAGACCGTCTGTCTCAGACCGTCTGTTTCATACCGTCTGTCTCACACCGTCTGTCTCAGACCGTCTGTCTTAGACCGTCTGTCTCACACCGTCTGTCTCAGACCGTCTGTCTCAGACCGTCTGTCTCAGACCGTCTGTCTCAGACCGTCTGTCTCAGAACGTCTATCTCGTCCCGTCGGTCTCAGACCGTCTGTCTCAGAACGTCTGTCTCAGGCCGTCTGCATCAGACCGTCTGTCTCAGACCGTCTATCTCGTCCCGTCTGTCTCAGACCGTCTGTCTCCGAACGTCTATCTCGTCCCGTCGGTCTCAGACCGTCTGTCTCAGAACGTCTATCTCGTCCCGTCGGTCTCAGACCGTCTGTCTCAGACCGTCTGTCTCAGACCGTCTGTCTCAGACCGTCTGTTTCATACCGTCTGTCTCACACCGTCTGTCTCAGACCGTCTGTCTTAGACCGTCTGTCTCACACCGTCTGTCTCAGACCGTCTGTCTCAGACCGTCTGCCTCAGACCGTCTGTCTCGTCCCGTCTGTCTCCGAACGTCTATCTCGTCCCGTCGGTCTCAGACCGTCTGTCTCAGACCAGCTGCTTCAGACCGTCTGTCTCAGACCGTCTGTCTCAGACCGTCTGTTTCATACCGTCTGTCTCACACAGTCTGTCTCAGACCGTCTGTCTTAGACCGTCTGTCTCACACAGTCTGTCTCAGACCGTCTGTCTTAGACCGTCTGTCTCACACCGTCTGTCTCAGACCGTCTGTCTCATACCGTCTGCCTCAGACCGTCTGTCTCAGACCGTCTGTCTCAGAACGTCTATCTCGTCCCGTCGGTCTCAGACCGTCTGTCTCAGAACGTCTGTCTCAGGCCGTCTGCCTCAGACCGTCTGTCTCAGACCGTCTATCTCGTCCCGTCTGTCTCAGACCGTCTGTCTCCGAACGTCTATCTCGTCCCGTCGGTCTCAGACCGTCTGTCTCAGAACGTCTATCTCGTCCCGTCGGTCTCAGACCGTCTGTCTCAGACCGTCTGTCTCAGACCGTCTGTCTCAGACCGTCTGTCTCAGACCGTCTGTCTCAGACCGTCTGTCTCAGACCGTCTGTCTCAGACCGTCTGTCTCAGACCGTCTGTCTCAGACCGTCTGTCTCAGACCGTCTGTCTCAGACCGTCTGTCTCAGGCCGTCTGCCTCAGACCGTCTGTCTCAGACCGTCTATCTCGTCCCGTCTGCCTCAGACCGTCTGCCTCAGACCGTCTGTCTCAGACCGTCTGTCTCAGACCGTCTGTCTCAGACCGTCTGTCTCAGAACGTCTATCTCGTCCCGTCGGTCTCAGACCGTCTGTCTCAGAACGTCTATCTCGTCCCGTCGGTCTCAGACCGTCTGTCTCAGACCGTCTATCTCGTCCCGTCTGTCTCAGACCGTCTGTCTCAGAACGTCTATCTCGTCCCGTCAGTCTTAGACCGTCTGTCTCAGACCAGCTGTCTCAGACCGTCTGTCTCAGACCGTCTATCTCGTCCCGTCTGTCTCAGAACTGCCGTCTCAGACCGTCTGCTTCAGACGGTCTGTCTCAGAACGTCTGTCACAGACTGTCTGTCTCAGACCGTCTGTCTCAGACCGTCTGTCTGAGACCGTCTGTCTCAGACCGTCTGTCTCACACCGTCTGTCTCAGACCGTCCGTCTCAGACCGTCTGTCTCAGACCCTCTGTCTCAGACCGTCTGTCTCAGACCGTCTGTCTCAGACCGTCTGTCTCAGACCGTCTGTCTCACACCGTCTGTCTCAGACCGTCTGTCTCAGACCGTCTGTCTCAGACCGTCTGTCTCAGACCGTCTGTCTCAGACCGTCTGTCTCAGACCGTCTGTCTCAGACCGTCTGTCTCAGGCCGTCTGTCTCAGAACGTCTATCTCGTCCCGTCGGTCTCAGACCGTCTGTCTCAGACCAGCTGTCTCAGACCGTCTGTCTCAGACCATCTATCTCGTCCCGTCTGTCTCAGAACTTCCGTCTCAGACCATCTGCTTCAGACGGTCTGTCTCAGAACGTCTGTCACAGACTGTCTGTCTCCGAACGTCTATCTCGTCCCGTCGGTCTCAGACCGTCTGTCTCAGAACGTCTATCTCGTCCCGTCGGTCTCAGACCGTCTGTCTCAGACCAGCTGTTTCAGACCGTCTGTCTCAGACCGTCTGTCTCAGACCGTCTGTCTTAGACCGTCTATCTCGTCCCGTCGGTCTCAGACCGTCTGTCTCAGAACGTCTATCTCGTCCCGTCGGTCTCAGACCGTCTGTATCAGACCAGCTGTCTCAGACCGTCTGTCTCAGACCGTCTGTCTCAGACCGTCTGTCTCAGACCGTCTGTCTCAGACCGTCTGTCTCAGACCGTCTGTCTCAGACCGTCTGTCTCAGACCGTCTGTCTCAGATCGTCTGTCTCAGACCGTCTGTCTCAGACCGTCTGTCTCAGACCGTCTGTCTCAGGCCGTCTGCCTCAGACCGTCTGTCTCAGACCGTCTATCTCGTCCCGTCTGTCTCAGACCGTCTGTCTCCGAACGTCTATCTCGTCCCGTCGGTCTCAGACCGTCTGTCTCAGAACGTCTATCTCGTCCCGTCGGTCTCAGACCGTCTGTCTCAGACCAGCTGTTTCAGACCGTCTGTCTCAGACCGTCTGTCTCAGACCGTCTGTTTCATACCGTCTGTCTCACACCGTCTGTCTCAGACCGTCTGTCTTAGACCGTCTGTCTCACACCGTCTGTCTCAGACCGTCTGTCTCAGACCGTCTGTCTCAGACCGTCTGTCTCAGACCGTCTGTCTCAGACATTCTGTCTCAGACCGTCTGTCTCAGAACGTCTATCTCGTCCCGTCGGTCTCAGACCGTCTGTCTCAGAACGTCTGTCTCAGGCCGTCTGCCTCAGACCGTCTGTCTCAGACCGTCTGTCTCAGAACGTCTATCTCGTCCCGTCGGTCTCAGACCATCTGTCTCAGAACGTCTATCTCGTCCCGTCGGTCTCAGACCGTCTGTCTCAGAACGTCTATCTCGTCGCGTCGGTCTCAGACCGTCTGTCTCAGACCGTCTGTCTCAGACCGTCTGTCTCAGACCGTCTGTCTCAGACCGTCTGTCTCAGACCGTCTGTCTCAGACCGTCTGTCTCAGTCCGTCTGTCTCAGTCCGTCTGTCTCAGACCGTCTGTCTCAGGCCGTCTGCCTCAGACCGTCTGTCTCAGACCGTCTATCTCGTCCCGTCTGTCTCAGACCGTCTGTCTCAGAACGTCTATCTCGTCCCGTCGGTCTTAGACCGTCTGTCTCAGACCAGCTGTCTCAGACCGTCTGTCTCAGACCGTCTGTCTCAGACCGTCTGTCTGAGACCGTCTGTCTCAGACCGTCTGTCTCACACCGTCTGTCTCAGACCGTCTGTCTCAGACCGTCTGCCTCAGACCGTCTGTCTCAGACCGTCTGTCTCAGACCGTCTGTCTCACACCGTCTGTCTCAGACCGTCTGTCTCAGAACGTCTGTCTCAGACCGTCTGTCTGAGACCGTCTGTCTCAGACCGTCTGTCTCACACCGTCTGTCTCAGACCGTCTGTCTCAGACCGTCTGTCTCAGACCGTCTGTCTCAGACCGTCTGTCTCAGGCCGTCTGCCTCAGACCGTCTGTCTCAGACCGTCTATCTCGTCCCGTCTGTCTCAGACCGTCTGTCTCAGAACGTCTATCTCGTCCCGTCGGTCTTAGACCGTCTGTCTCAGACCAGCTGTCTCAGACCGTCTGTCTCAGACCGTCTGTCTCAGACCGTCTGTCTGAGACCGTCTGTCTCAGACCGTCTGTCTCACACCGTCTGTCTCAGACCGTCTGTCTCAGACCGTCTGCCTCAGACCGTCTGTCTCAGACCGTCTGTCTCAGACCGTCTGTCTCACACCGTCTGTCTCAGACCGTCTGTCTCAGAACGTCTATCTCGTCCCGTCGGTCTCAGACCGTCTGTCTCAGAACGTCTATCTCGTCCCGTCGGTCTCAGACCGTCTGTCTGAGACCGTCTTTCTCAGACCGTCTGTCTCACACCGTCTGTCTCAGACCGTCTGTCTCAGACCCTCTGTCTCAGACCGTCTGTCTCAGACCGTCTGTCTCAGACCGTCTGTCTCAGACCGTCTGTCTCAGAACGTCTATCTCCTCCCGTCGGTCTCAGACCGTCTGTCTCAGACCAGCTGTCTCAGACCGTCTGTCTCAGACCGTCTGTCTCACACCGTCTGTCTCAGACCGTCTGTCTCAGACCCTCTGTCTCAGACCGTCTGTCTCAGACCGTCTGTCTCAGACCGTCTGCCTCAGACCGTCTGTCTCAGACCGTCTGTCTCATACCGTCTGTCTCACACCGTCTGTCTCAGACCGTCTGTCTTAGACCGTCTGTCTCACACCGTCTGTCTCAGACCGTCTGTCTCAGACCGTCTGTCTCAGATCGTCTGTCTCAGACCGTCTGTCTCAGACCGTCTGTCTCAGACCGTCTGTCTCAGGCCGTCTGCCTCAGCCCGTCTGTCTCAGACCGTCTGTCTCAGAACGTCTATCTCGTCCCGTCGGTCTCAGACCATCTGTCTCAGAACGTCTATCTCGTCCCGTCGGTCTCAGACCGTCTGTCTCAGAACGTCTATCTCGTCCCGTCGGTCTCAGACCGTCTGTCTCAGACCGTCTGTCTGAGACCGTCTGTCTCAGACCGTCTGTCTCACACCGTCTGTCTCAGACCGTCTGTCTCAGACCGTCTGCCTCAGACCGTCTGTCTCAGACCGTCTGTCTCAGACCGTCTGTCTCACACCGTCTGTCTCAGACCGTCTGTCTCAGAACGTCTATCTCGTCCCGTCGGTCTCAGACCGTCTGTCTCAGAACGTCTATCTCGTCCCGTCGGTCTCAGACCGTCTGTCTGAGACCGTCTTTCTCAGACCGTCTGTCTCACACCGTCTGTCTCAGACCGTCTGTCTCAGACCCTCTGTCTCAGACCGTCTGTCTCAGACCGTCTGTCTCAGACCGTCTGTCTCAGACCGTCTGTCTCAGACCGTCTGTCTCAGACCGTCTGTCTCAGAACGTCTATCTCCTCCCGTCGGTCTCAGACCGTCTGTCTCAGACCAGCTGTCTCAGACCGTCTGTCTCAGACCGTCTATCTCGTCCCGTCGGTCTCAGACCGTCTGTCTCAGAACGTCTATCTCGTCCCGTCGGTCTCAGACCGTCTGTCTCAGACCAGCTGTTTCAGACCGTCTGTCTCAGACCGTCTGTTTCATACCGTCTGTCTCACACCGTCTGTCTCAGACCGTCTGTCTTAGACCGTCTGTCTCACACCGTCTGTCTCAGACCGTCTGTCTCAGACCGTCTGTCTCAGACCGTCTGTCTCAGACCGTCTGTCTCAGAACGTCTATCTCGTCCCGTCGGTCTCAGACCGTCTGTCTCAGAACGTCTGTCTCAGGCCGTCTGCATCAGACCGTCTGTCTCAGACCGTCTATCTCGTCCCGTCTGTCTCAGACCGTCTGTCTCCGAACGTCTATCTCGTCCCGTCGGTCTCAGACCGTCTGTCTCAGAACGTCTATCTCGTCCCGTCGGTCTCAGACCGTCTGTCTCAGACCGTCTGTCTCAGACCGTCTGTCTCAGACCGTCTGTTTCATACCGTCTGTCTCACACCGTCTGTCTCAGACCGTCTGTCTTAGACCGTCTGTCTCACACCGTCTGTCTCAGACCGTCTGTCTCAGACCGTCTGCCTCAGACCGTCTGTCTCGTCCCGTCTGTCTCCGAACGTCTATCTCGTCCCGTCGGTCTCAGACCGTCTGTCTCAGACCAGCTGCTTCAGACCGTCTGTCTCAGACCGTCTGTCTCAGACCGTCTGTTTCATACCGTCTGTCTCACACAGTCTGTCTCAGACCGTCTGTCTTAGACCGTCTGTCTCACACAGTCTGTCTCAGACCGTCTGTCTTAGACCGTCTGTCTCACACCGTCTGTCTCAGACCGTCTGTCTCATACCGTCTGCCTCAGACCGTCTGTCTCAGACCGTCTGTCTCAGAACGTCTATCTCGTCCCGTCGGTCTCAGACCGTCTGTCTCAGAACGTCTGTCTCAGGCCGTCTGCCTCAGACCGTCTGTCTCAGACCGTCTATCTCGTCCCGTCTGTCTCAGACCGTCTGTCTCCGAACGTCTATCTCGTCCCGTCGGTCTCAGACCGTCTGTCTCAGAACGTCTATCTCGTCCCGTCGGTCTCAGACCGTCTGTCTCAGACCGTCTGTCTCAGACCGTCTGTCTCAGACCGTCTGTCTCAGACCGTCTGTCTCAGACCGTCTGTCTCAGACCGTCTGTCTCAGACCGTCTGTCTCAGACCGTCTGTCTCAGACCGTCTGTCTCAGACCGTCTGTCTCAGACCGTCTGTCTCAGACCGTCTGTCTCAGACCGTCTGTCTCAGGCCGTCTGCCTCAGACCGTCTGTCTCAGACCGTCTATCTCGTCCCGTCTGCCTCAGACCGTCTGCCTCAGACCGTCTGTCTCAGACCGTCTGTCTCAGACCGTCTGTCTCAGACCGTCTGTCTCAGAACGTCTATCTCGTCCCGTCGGTCTCAGACCGTCTGTCTCAGAACGTCTATCTCGTCCCGTCGGTCTCAGACCGTCTGTCTCAGACCGTCTATCTCGTCCCGTCTGTCTCAGACCGTCTGTCTCAGAACGTCTATCTCGTCCCGTCAGTCTTAGACCGTCTGTCTCAGACCAGCTGTCTCAGACCGTCTGTCTCAGACCGTCTATCTCGTCCCGTCTGTCTCAGAACTGCCGTCTCAGACCGTCTGCTTCAGACGGTCTGTCTCAGAACGTCTGTCACAGACTGTCTGTCTCAGACCGTCTGTCTCAGACCGTCTGTCTGAGACCGTCTGTCTCAGACCGTCTGTCTCACACCGTCTGTCTCAGACCGTCCGTCTCAGACCGTCTGTCTCAGACCCTCTGTCTCAGACCGTCTGTCTCAGACCGTCTGTCTCAGACCGTCTGTCTCAGACCGTCTGTCTCACACCGTCTGTCTCAGACCGTCTGTCTCAGACCGTCTGTCTCAGACCGTCTGTGTCAGACCGTCTGTCTCAGACCGTCTGTCTCAGACCGTCTGTCTCAGACCGTCTGTCTCAGGCCGTCTGTCTCAGAACGTCTATCTCGTCCCGTCGGTCTCAGACCGTCTGTCTCAGACCAGCTGTCTCAGACCGTCTGTCTCAGACCATCTATCTCGTCCCGTCTGTCTCAGAACTTCCGTCTCAGACCATCTGCTTCAGACGGTCTGTCTCAGAACGTCTGTCACAGACTGTCTGTCTCCGAACGTCTATCTCGTCCCGTCGGTCTCAGACCGTCTGTCTCAGAACGTCTATCTCGTCCCGTCGGTCTCAGACCGTCTGTCTCAGACCAGCTGTTTCAGACCGTCTGTCTCAGACCGTCTGTCTCAGACCGTCTGTCTTAGACCGTCTATCTCGTCCCGTCGGTCTCAGACCGTCTGTCTCAGAACGTCTATCTCGTCCCGTCGGTCTCAGACCGTCTGTATCAGACCAGCTGTCTCAGACCGTCTGTCTCAGACCGTCTGTCTCAGACCGTCTGTCTCAGACCGTCTGTCTCAGACCGTCTGTCTCAGACCGTCTGTCTCAGACCGTCTGTCTCAGACCGTCTGTCTCAGATCGTCTGTCTCAGACCGTCTGTCTCAGACCGTCTGTCTCAGACCGTCTGTCTCAGGCCGTCTGCCTCAGACCGTCTGTCTCAGACCGTCTATCTCGTCCCGTCTGTCTCAGACCGTCTGTCTCCGAACGTCTATCTCGTCCCGTCGGTCTCAGACCGTCTGTCTCAGAACGTCTATCTCGTCCCGTCGGTCTCAGACCGTCTGTCTCAGACCAGCTGTTTCAGACCGTCTGTCTCAGACCGTCTGTCTCAGACCGTCTGTTTCATACCGTCTGTCTCACACCGTCTGTCTCAGACCGTCTGTCTTAGACCGTCTGTCTCACACCGTCTGTCTCAGACCGTCTGTCTCAGACCGTCTGTCTCAGACCGTCTGTCTCAGACCGTCTGTCTCAGACATTCTGTCTCAGACCGTCTGTCTCAGAACGTCTATCTCGTCCCGTCGGTCTCAGACCGTCTGTCTCAGAACGTCTGTCTCAGGCCGTCTGCCTCAGACCGTCTGTCTCAGACCGTCTGTCTCAGAACGTCTATCTCGTCCCGTCGGTCTCAGACCATCTGTCTCAGAACGTCTATCTCGTCCCGTCGGTCTCAGACCGTCTGTCTCAGAACGTCTATCTCGTCGCGTCGGTCTCAGACCGTCTGTCTCAGACCGTCTGTCTCAGACCGTCTGTCTCAGACCGTCTGTCTCAGACCGTCTGTCTCAGACCGTCTGTCTCAGACCGTCTGTCTCAGTCCGTCTGTCTCAGTCCGTCTGTCTCAGACCGTCTGTCTCAGGCCGTCTGCCTCAGACCGTCTGTCTCAGACCGTCTATCTCGTCCCGTCTGTCTCAGACCGTCTGTCTCAGAACGTCTATCTCGTCCCGTCGGTCTTAGACCGTCTGTCTCAGACCAGCTGTCTCAGACCGTCTGTCTCAGACCGTCTGTCTCAGACCGTCTGTCTGAGACCGTCTGTCTCAGACCGTCTGTCTCACACCGTCTGTCTCAGACCGTCTGTCTCAGACCGTCTGCCTCAGACCGTCTGTCTCAGACCGTCTGTCTCAGACCGTCTGTCTCACACCGTCTGTCTCAGACCGTCTGTCTCAGAACGTCTGTCTCAGACCGTCTGTCTGAGACCGTCTGTCTCAGACCGTCTGTCTCACACCGTCTGTCTCAGACCGTCTGTCTCAGACCGTCTGTCTCAGACCGTCTGTCTCAGACCGTCTGTCTCAGGCCGTCTGCCTCAGACCGTCTGTCTCAGACCGTCTATCTCGTCCCGTCTGTCTCAGACCGTCTGTCTCAGAACGTCTATCTCGTCCCGTCGGTCTTAGACCGTCTGTCTCAGACCAGCTGTCTCAGACCGTCTGTCTCAGACCGTCTGTCTCAGACCGTCTGTCTGAGACCGTCTGTCTCAGACCGTCTGTCTCACACCGTCTGTCTCAGACCGTCTGTCTCAGACCGTCTGCCTCAGACCGTCTGTCTCAGACCGTCTGTCTCAGACCGTCTGTCTCACACCGTCTGTCTCAGACCGTCTGTCTCAGAACGTCTATCTCGTCCCGTCGGTCTCAGACCGTCTGTCTCAGAACGTCTATCTCGTCCCGTCGGTCTCAGACCGTCTGTCTGAGACCGTCTTTCTCAGACCGTCTGTCTCACACCGTCTGTCTCAGACCGTCTGTCTCAGACCCTCTGTCTCAGACCGTCTGTCTCAGACCGTCTGTCTCAGACCGTCTGTCTCAGACCGTCTGTCTCAGAACGTCTATCTCCTCCCGTCGGTCTCAGACCGTCTGTCTCAGACCAGCTGTCTCAGACCGTCTGTCTCAGACCGTCTGTCTCACACCGTCTGTCTCAGACCGTCTGTCTCAGACCCTCTGTCTCAGACCGTCTGTCTCAGACCGTCTGTCTCAGACCGTCTGCCTCAGACCGTCTGTCTCAGACCGTCTGTCTCATACCGTCTGTCTCACACCGTCTGTCTCAGACCGTCTGTCTTAGACCGTCTGTCTCACACCGTCTGTCTCAGACCGTCTGTCTCAGACCGTCTGTCTCAGATCGTCTGTCTCAGACCGTCTGTCTCAGACCGTCTGTCTCAGACCGTCTGTCTCAGGCCGTCTGCCTCAGACCGTCTGTCTCAGACCGTCTATCTCGTCCCGTCTGTCTCCGAACGTCTATCTCGTCCCGTCGGTCTCAGACCGTCTGTCTCAGAACGTCTATCTCGTCCCGTCGGTCTCAGACCGTCTGTCTCAGACCAGCTGTTTCAGACCGTCTGTCTCAGACCGTCTGTCTCATACCGTCTGTCTCACACCGTCTGTCTCAGACCGTCTGTCTTAGACCGTCTGTCTCACACCGTCTGTCTCAGACCGTCTGTCTCAGACCGTCTGCCTCAGACCGTCTGTCTCAGACCGTCTGTCTCAGAACGTCTATCTCGTCCCGTCGGTCTCAGACCGTCTGTCTCAGAACGTCTGTCTCAGGCCGTCTGCCTCAGACCGTCTGTCTCAGACCGTCTATCTCGTCCCGTCTGCCTCAGACCGTCTGCCTCAGACCGTCTGTCTCAGACCGTCTGTCTCAGACCGTCTGTCTCAGACCGTCTGTCTCAGACCGTCTGTCTCAGAACGTCTATCTCGTCCCGTCGGTCTCAGAACTTCCGTCTCAGACCGTCTGCTTCAGACGGTCTGTCTCAGAACGTCTGTCACAGACTGTCTGTCTCAGACCGTCTGTCTCAGACCGTCTGTCTCAGACCGTCTGTCTCAGACCGTCTGTCTGAGACCGTCTGTCTCAGACCGTCTGTCTCACACCGTCTGTCTCAGACCGTCTGTCTCAGACCGTCTGTCTCAGACCCTCTGTCTCAGACCGTCTGTCTCAGGCCGTCTGTCTCAGACCGTCTGTCTCAGACCGTCTGTCTCACACCGTCTGTCTCAGACCGTCTGTCTCAGACCGTCTGTCTCAGACCGTCTGTCTCAGACCGTCTGTCTCAGACCGTCTGTCTCAGACCGTCTGTCTCAGGCCGTCTGTCTCAGAACGTCTATCTCGTCCCGTCGGTCTCAGACCGTCTGTCTCAGACCAGCTGTCTCAGACCGTCTGTCTCAGACCATCTATCTCGTCCCGTCTGTCTCAGAACTTCCGTCTCAGACCGTCTGCTTCAGACGGTCTGTCTCAGAACGTCTGTCACAGACTGTCTGTCTCCGAACGTCTATCTCGTCCCGTCGGTCTCAGACCGTCTGTCTCAGAACGTCTATCTCGTCCCGTCGGTCTCAGACCGTCTGTCTCAGACCAGCTGTTTCAGACCGTCTGTCTCAGACCGTCTGTCTCAGACCGTCTGTCTTAGACCGTCTATCTCGTCCCGTCGGTCTCAGACCGTCTGTCTCAGAACGTCTATCTCGTCCCGTCGGTCTCAGACCGTCTGTATCAGACCAGCTGTCTCAGACCGTCTGTCTCAGACCGTCTGTCTCAGACCGTCTGTCTCAGACCGTCTGTCTCAGACCGTCTGTCTCAGACCGTCTGTCTCAGATCGTCTGTCTCAGACCGTCTGTCTCAGACCGTCTGTCTCAGACCGTCTGTCTCAGGCCGTCTGCCTCAGACCGTCTGTCTCAGACCGTCTATCTCGTCCCGTCTGTCTCAGACCGTCTGTCTCCGAACGTCTATCTCGTCCCGTCGGTCTCAGACAGTCTGTCTCAGAACGTCTATCTCGTCCCGTCGGTCTCAGACCGTCTGTCTCAGACCAGCTGTTTCAGACCGTCTGTCTCAGACCGTCTGTCTCAGACCGTCTGTTTCATACCGTCTGTCTCACACCGTCTGTCTCAGACCGTCTGTCTTAGACCGTCTGTCTCACACCGTCTGTCTCAGACCGTCTGTCTCAGACCGTCTGTCTCAGACCGTCTGTCTCAGACCGTCTGTCTCAGACCGTCTGTCTCAGACCGTCTGTCTCAGACCGTCTGTCTCAGACCGTCTGTCTCAGAACGTATATCTCGTCCCGTCGGTCTCAGACCGTCTGTCTCAGACCAGCTGTTTCAGACCGTCTGTCTCAGACCGTCTGTCTCAGACCGTCTGTTTCATACCGTCTGTCTCACACCGTCTGTCTCAGACCAACTGTCTTAGACCGTCTGTCTCACACCGTCTGTCTCAGACCGTCTGTCTCAGACCGTCTGTCTCAGACCGTCTGTCTCAGACCGTCTGTCTCAGACCGTCTGTCTCAGACCGTCTGTCTCAGAACGTCTATCTCGTCCCGTCGGTCTCAGACCGTCTGTCTCAGAACGTCTGTCTCAGGCCGTCTGCCTCAGACCGTCTGTCTCAGACCGTCTGTCTCAGAACGTCTATCTCGTCCCGTCGGTCTCAGACCATCTGTCTCAGAACGTCTATCTCGTCCCGTCGGTCTCAGACCGTCTGTCTCAGAACGTCTATCTCGTCCCGTCGGTCTCAGACCGTCTGTCTCAGACCGTCTGTCTCAGACCGTCTGTCTCAGGCCGTCTGCCTCAGACCGTCTGTCTCAGACCGTCTATCTCGTCCCGTCTGTCTCAGACCGTCTGTCTCAGAACGTCTATCTCGTCCCGTCGGTCTTAGACCGTCTGTCTCAGACCAGCTGTCTCAGACCGTCTGTCTCAGACCGTCTGTCTCAGACCGTCTGTCTGAGACCGTCTGTCTCAGACCGTCTGTCTCACACCGTCTGTCTCAGACCGTCTGTCTCAGACCGTCTGCCTCAGACCGTCTGTCTCAGACCGTCTGTCTCAGACCGTCTGTCTCACACCGTCTGTCTCAGACCGTCTGTCTCAGAACGTCTATCTCGTCCCGTCGGTCTCAGACCGTCTGTCTCAGAACGTCTATCTCGTCCCGTCGGTCTCAGACCGTCTGTCTGAGACCGTCTTTCTCAGACCGTCTGTCTCACACCGTCTGTCTCAGACCGTCTGTCTCAGACCCTCTGTCTCAGACCGTCTGTCTCAGACCGTCTGTCTCAGACCGTCTATCTCGTCCCGTCGGTCTCAGACCGTCTGTATCAGACCAGCTGTCTCAGACGGTCTGTCTCAGACCGTCTGTCTCAGAACGTCTATCTCGTCCCGTCGGTCTCAGACCATCTGTCTCAGAACGTCTATCTCGTCCCGTCGGTCTCAGACCGTCTGTCTCAGAACGTCTATCTCGTCCCGTCGGTCTCAGACCGTCTGTCTCAGAACGTCTATCTCGTCGCGTCGGTCTCAGACCGTCTGTCTCAGACCGTCTGTCTCAGACCGTCTGTCTCAGACCGTCTGTCTCAGACCGTCTGTCTCAGACCGTCTGTCTCAGTCCGTCTGTCTCAGACCGTCTGTCTCAGGCCGTCTGCCTCAGACCGTCTGTCTCAGACCGTCTATCTCGTCCCGTCTGTCTCAGACCGTCTGTCTCAGAACGTCTATCTCGTCCCGTCGGTCTTAGACCGTCTGTCTCAGACCAGCTGTCTCAGACCGTCTGTCTCAGACCGTCTGTCTCACACCGTCTGTCTCAGACCGTCTGTCTCAGACCGTCTGTCTCAGACCGTCTGTCTCAGACCGTCTGTCTCAGGCCGTCTGCCTCAGACCGTCTGTCTCAGACCGTCTATCTCGTCCCGTCTGTCTCAGACCGTCTGTCTCAGAACGTCTATCTCGTCCCGTCGGTCTTAGACCGTCTGTCTCAGACCAGCTGTCTCAGACCGTCTGTCTCAGACCGTCTGTCTCAGACCGTCTGTCTGAGACCGTCTGTCTCAGACCGTCTGTCTCACACCGTCTGTCTCAGACCGTCTGTCTCAGACCGTCTGCCTCAGACCGTCTGTCTCAGACCGTCTGTCTCAGACCGTCTGTCTCACACCGTCTGTCTCAGACCGTCTGTCTCAGAACGTCTATCTCGTCCCGTCGGTCTCAGACCGTCTGTCTCAGAACGTCTATCTCGTCCCGTCGGTCTCAGACCGTCTGTCTGAGACCGTCTTTCTCAGACCGTCTGTCTCACACCGTCTGTCTCAGACCGTCTGTCTCAGACCCTCTGTCTCAGACCGTCTGTCTCAGACCGTCTGTCTCAGACCGTCTATCTCGTCCCGTCGGTCTCAGACCGTCTGTATCAGACCAGCTGTCTCAGACCGTCTGTCTCAGACCGTCTGTCTCAGACCGTCTGTCTCAGACCGTCTGTCTCAGACCGTCTGTCTCAGACCGTCTGTCTCAGATCGTCTGTCTCAGACCGTCTGTCTCAGACCGTCTGTCTCAGACCGTCTGTCTCAGGCCGTCTGCCTCAGACCGTCTGTCTCAGACCGTCTATCTCGTCCCGTCTGTCTCAGACCGTCTGTCTCCGAACGTCTATCTCGTCCCGTCGGTCTCAGACCGTCTGTCTCAGAACGTCTATCTCGTCCCGTCGGTCTCAGACCGTCTGTCTCAGACCAGCTGTTTCAGACCGTCTGCCTCAGACCGTCTGTCTCAGACCGTCTGTCTCAGACCGTCTGTCTCACACCGTCTGTCTCAGACCGTCTGTCTCAGAACGTCTATCTCGTCCCGTCGGTCTCAGACCGTCTGTCTCAGAACGTCTATCTCGTCCCGTCGGTCTCAGACCGTCTGTCTGAGACCGTCTTTCTCAGACCGTCTGTCTCACACCGTCTGTCTCAGACCGTCTGTCTCAGACCCTCTGTCTCAGACCGTCTGTCTCAGACCGTCTGTCTCAGACCGTCTGTCTCAGACCGTCTATCTCGTCCCGTCGGTCTCAGACCGTCTGTATCAGACCAGCTGTCTCAGACCGTCTGTCTCAGACCGTCTGTCTCAGACCGTCTGTCTCAGACCGTCTGTCTCAGACCGTCTGTCTCAGATCGTCTGTCTCAGACCGTCTGTCTCAGACCGTCTGTCTCAGACCGTCTGTCTCAGGCCGTCTGCCTCAGACCGTCTGTCTCAGACCGTCTATCTCGTCCCGTCTGTCTCAGACCGTCTGTCTCCGAACGTCTATCTCGTCCCGTCGGTCTCAGACCGTCTGTCTCAGAACGTCTATCTCGTCCCGTCGGTCTCAGACCGTCTGTCTCAGACCAGCTGTTTCAGACCGTCTGTCTCAGACCGTCTGTCTCAGACCGTCTGTTTCATACCGTCTGTCTCACACCGTCTGTCTCAGACCGTCTGTCTTAGACCGTCTGTCTCACACCGTCTGTCTCAGACCGTCTGTCTCAGACCGTCTGTCTCAGACCGTCTGTCTCAGACCGTCTGTCTCAGACCGTCTGTCTCAGAACGTCTATCTCGTCGCGTCGGTCTCAGACCGTCTGTCTCAGACCGTCTGTCTCAGACCGTCTGTCTCAGACCGTCTGTCTCAGACCGTCTGTCTCAGACCGTCTGTCTCAGTCCGTCTGTCTCAGACCGTCTGTCTCAGGCCGTCTGCCTCAGACCGTCTGTCTCAGACCGTCTATCTCGTCCCGTCTGTCTCAGACCGTCTGTCTCAGAACGTCTATCTCGTCCCGTCGGTCTTAGACCGTCTGTCTCAGACCAGCTGTCTCAGACCGTCTGTCTCAGACCGTCTGTCTCAGACCGTCTGTCTGAGACCGTCTGTCTCAGACCGTCTGTCTCACACCGTCTGTCTCAGACCGTCTGTCTCAGACCGTCTGCCTCAGACCGTCTGTCTCAGACCGTCTGTCTCAGACCGTCTGTCTCAGACCGTCTGTCTCAGACCGTCTGTCTCAGACCGTCTGTCTCAGAACGTATATCTCGTCCCGTCGGTCTCAGACCGTCTGTCTCAGACCAGCTGTTTCAGACCGTCTGTCTCAGACCGTCTGTCTCAGACCGTCTGTTTCATACCGTCTGTCTCACACCGTCTGTCTCAGACCAACTGTCTTAGACCGTCTGTCTCACACCGTCTGTCTCAGACCGTCTGTCTCAGACCGTCTGTCTCAGACCGTCTGTCTCAGACCGTCTGTCTCAGACCGTCTGTCTCAGAACGTCTATCTCGTCCCGTCGGTCTCAGACCGTCTGTCTCAGAACGTCTGTCTCAGGCCGTCTGCCTCAGACCGTCTGTCTCAGACCGTCTGTCTCAGAACGTCTATCTCGTCCCGTCGGTCTCAGACCATCTGTCTCAGAACGTCTATCTCGTCCCGTCGGTCTCAGACCGTCTGTCTCAGAACGTCTATCTCGTCCCGTCGGTCTCAGACCGTCTGTCTCAGAACGTCTATCTCGTCGCGTCGGTCTCAGACCGTCTGTCTCAGACCGTCTGTCTCAGACCGTCTGTCTCAGACCGTCTGTCTCAGACCGTCTGTCTCAGACCGTCTGTCTCAGACCGTCTGTCTCAGACCGTCTGTCTCAGACCGTCTGTCTCAGACCGTCTGTCTCAGTCCGTCTGTCTCAGACCGTCTGTCTCAGGCCGTCTGCCTCAGACCGTCTGTCTCAGACCGTCTATCTCGTCCCGTCTGTCTCAGACCGTCTGTCTCAGAACGTCTATCTCGTCCCGTCGGTCTTAGACCGTCTGTCTCAGACCAGCTGTCTCAGACCGTCTGTCTCAGACCGTCTGTCTCAGACCGTCTGTCTGAGACCGTCTGTCTCAGACCGTCTGTCTCACACCGTCTGTCTCAGACCGTCTGTCTCAGACCGTCTGCCTCAGACCGTCTGTCTCAGACCGTCTGTCTGAGACCGTCTGTCTCAGACCGTCTGTCTCACACCGTCTGTCTCAGACCGTCTGTCTCAGACCGTCTGTCTCAGACCGTCTGTCTCAGACCGTCTGTCTCAGGCCGTCTGCCTCAGACCGTCTGTCTCAGACCGTCTATCTCGTCCCGTCTGTCTCAGACCGTCTGTCTCAGAACGTCTATCTCGTCCCGTCGGTCTTAGACCGTCTGTCTCAGACCAGCTGTCTCAGACCGTCTGTCTCAGACCGTCTGTCTCAGACCGTCTGTCTGAGACCGTCTGTCTCAGACCGTCTGTCTCACACCGTCTGTCTCAGACCGTCTGTCTCAGACCGTCTGCCTCAGACCGTCTGTCTCAGACCGTCTGTCTCAGACCGTCTGTCTCACACCGTCTGTCTCAGACCGTCTGTCTCAGAACGTCTATCTCGTCCCGTCGGTCTCAGACCGTCTGTCTCAGAACGTCTATCTCGTCCCGTCTGTCTCAGAACTTCCGTCTCAGAACGTCTGTCACAGACTGTCTGTCTCCGAACGTCTATCTCGTCCCGTCGGTCTCAGACCGTCTGTCTCAGAACGTCTATCTCGTCCCGTCGGTCTCAGACCGTCTGTCTCAGACCAGCTGTTTCAGACCGTCTGTCTCAGACCGTCTGTCTCAGACCGTCTGTCTTAGACCGTCTATCTCGTCCCGTCGGTCTCAGACCGTCTGTCTCAGAACGTCTATCTCGTCCCGTCGGTCTCAGACCGTCTGTATCAGACCAGCTGTCTCAGACCGTCTGTCTCAGACCGTCTGTCTCAGACCGTCTGTCTCAGACCGTCTGTCTCAGACCGTCTGTCTCAGACCGTCTGTCTCAGATCGTCTGTCTCAGACCGTCTGTCTCAGACCGTCTGTCTCAGACCGTCTGTCTCAGGCCGTCTGCCTCAGACCGTCTGTCTCAGACCGTCTATCTCGTCCCGTCTGTCTCAGACCGTCTGTCTCCGAACGTCTATCTCGTCCCGTCGGTCTCAGACCGTCTGTCTCAGAACGTCTATCTCGTCCCGTCGGTCTCAGACCGTCTGTCTCAGACCAGCTGTTTCAGACCGTCTGTCTCAGACCGTCTGTCTCAGACCGTCTGTTTCATACCGTCTGTCTCACACCGTCTGTCTCAGACCGTCTGTCTTAGACCGTCTGTCTCACACCGTCTGTCTCAGACCGTCTGTCTCAGACCGTCTGTCTCAGACCGTCTGTCTCAGACCGTCTGTCTCAGACCGTCTGTCTCAGACCGTCTGTCTCAGACCGTCTGTCTCAGAACGTCTATCTCGTCCCGTCGGTCTCAGACCGTCTGTCTCAGACCAGCTGTTTCAGACCGTCTGTCTCAGACCGTCTGTCTCAGACCGTCTGTCTCAGACCGTCTGTTTCATACCGTCTGTCTCACACCGTCTGTCTCAGACCAACTGTCTTAGACCGTCTGTCTCACACCGTCTGTCTCAGACCGTCTGTCTCAGACCGTCTGTCTCAGACCGTCTGTCTCAGACCGTCTGTCTCAGACCGTCTGTCTCAGAACGTCTATCTCGTCCCGTCGGTCTCAGACCGTCCGTCTCAGAACGTCTATCTCGTCCCGTCTGTCTCCGAACGTCTATCTCGTCCCGTCGGTCTCAGACCGTCTGTCTCAGACCAGCTGCTTCAGACCGTCTGTCTCAGACCGTCTGTCTCAGACCGTCTGTCTCAGACCGTCTGTCTCAGTCCGTCTGTCTCAGACCGTCTGTCTCAGGCCGTCTGCCTCAGACCGTCTGTCTCAGACCGTCTATCTCGTCCCGTCTGTCTCAGACCGTCTGTCTCAGACCGTCTGTCTCAGACCGTCTGTCTCAGACCGTCTGTCTCAGACCGTCTGTCTCACACCGTCTGTCTCAGACCGTCTGTCTTAGACCGTCTGTCTCAGACCGTCTGTCTCAGACCGTCTGTCTCAGACCGTCTGTCTCAGACCGTCTGTCTCAGAACGTCTATCTCGTCCCGTCAGTCTTAGACCGTCTGTCTCAGACCAGCTGTCTCAGACCGTCTGTCTCAGACCGTCTATCTCGTCCCGTCTGTCTCAGAACTTCCGTCTCAGACCGTCTGCTTCAGACGGTCTGTCTCAGAACGTCTGTCACAGACTGTCTGTCTCAGACCGTCTGTCTCAGACCGTCTGTCTCAGACCGTCTGTCTCAGAACGTCTGTCTCAGGCCGTCTGCATCAGACCGTCTGTCTCAGACCGTCTATCTCGTCCCGTCTGTCTCAGACCGTCTGTCTCCGAACGTCTATCTCGTCCCGTCGGTCTCAGACCGTCTGTCTCAGAACGTCTATCTCGTCCCGTCGGTCTCAGACCGTCTGTCTCAGACCGTCTGTCTCAGACCGTCTGTCTCAGACCGTCTGTCTCAGACCGTCTGTCTCAGACCGTCTATCTCGTCCCGTCGGTCTCAGACCGTCTGTCTCAGACCTGCTGTCTCAGACCGTCTGTCTCAGACCGTCTATCTCGTCCCGTCTGTCTCAGAACTTCCGTCTCAGACCGTCTGCTTCAGACGGTCTGTCTCAGAACGTCTGTCTCAGACCGTCTGTCTTAGACCGTCTATCTCGTCCCGTCGGTCTCAGACCGTCCGTCTCAGAACGTCTATCTCGTCCCGTCGGTCTCAGACCGTCTGTCTCAGACCAGCTGTCTCAGACCGTCTGTCTCAGACCGTCTGTCTCAGACCGTCTGTCTCAGACCAGCTGTTTCAGACCGTCTGTCTCAGACCGTCTGTTTCATACCGTCTGTCTCACACCGTCTGTCTCAGACCGTCTGTCTTAGACCGTCTGTCTCACACCGTCTGTCTCAGACCGTCTGTCTCAGACCGTCTGTCTCAGACCGTCTGTCTCAGACCGTCTGTCTCAGAACGTCTATCTCGTCACGTCGGTCTCAGACCGTCTGTCTCAGAACGTCTGTCTCAGGCCGTCTGCCTCAGACCGTCTGTCTCAGACCGTCTGTCTCAGAACGTCTATCTCGTCCCGTCGGTCTCAGACCATCTGTCTCAGAACGTCTATCTCGTCCCGTCGGTCTCAGACCGTCTGTCTCAGACCAGCTGTTTCAGACCGTCTGTCTCAGACCGTCTGTTTCATACCGTCTGTCTCAGACCGTCTGTCTCAGACCGTCTGTCTTAGACCGTCTGTCTCACACCGTCTGTCTCAGACCGTCTGTCTCAGACCGTCTGTCTCAGACCGTCTGTCTCAGACCGTCTGTCTCAGACCGTCTGTCTCAGACCGTCTGTCTCAGACCGTCTGTCTCAGGCCGTCTGCCTCAGACCGTCTGTCTCAGACCGTCTATCTCGTCCCGTCTGTCTCAGACCGTCTGCCTCAGACCGTCTGTCTCAGACCGTCTGTCTCAGACCGTCTGTCTCAGAACGTCTATCTCGTCCCGTCGGTCTCAGACCGTCCGTCTCAGAACGTCTATCTCGTCCCGTCTGTCTCCGAACGTCTATCTCGTCCCGTCGGTCTCAGACCGTCTGTCTCAGACCAGCTGCTTCAGACCGTCTGTCTCAGACCGTCTGTCTCAGACCGTCTGTCTCAGACCGTCTGTCTCAGTCCGTCTGTCTCAGACCGTCTGTCTCAGGCCGTCTGCCTCAGACCGTCTGTCTCAGACCGTCGATCTCGTCCCGTCTGTCTCAGACCGTCTGTCTCAGAACGTCTATCTCGTCCCGTCGGTCTTAGACCGTCTGTCTCAGACCAGCTGTCTCAGACCGTCTGTCTCAGACCGTCTGTCTCAGACCGTCTGTCTGAGACCGTCTGTCTCAGACCGTCTGTCTCACACCGTCTGTCTCAGACCGTCTGTCTCAGACCGTCTGCCTCAGACCGTCTGTCTCAGACCGTCTGTCTCAGACCGTCTGTCTCAGACCGTCTGTCTCAGATCGTCTGTCTCAGACCGTCTGTCTCAGACCGTCTGTCTCAGACCGTCTGTCTCAGAACGTCTATCTCGTCCCGTCGGTCTCAGACCGTCTGTCTCAGAACGTCTATCTCGTCCCGTCGGTCTCAGACCGTCTGTCTCAGACCGTCTATCTCGTCCCGTCTGTCTCAGACCGTCTGTCTCAGAACGTCTATCTCGTCGCGTCAGTCTTAGACCGTCTGTCTCAGACCAGCTGTCTCAGACCGTCTGTCTCAGACCGTCTATCCTGTCCCGTGTGTCTCAGAACTTCCGTCTCAGACCGTCTGCTTCAGACGGTCTGTCTCAGAACGTCTGTCACAGACTGTCTGTCTCAGACCGTCTGTCTCAGACCGTCTGTCTCAGACCGTCTGTCTCAGACCGTCTGTCTCAGAACGTCTGTCTCAGGCCGTCTGCATCAGACCGTCTGTCTCAGACCGTCTATCTCGTCCCGTCTGTCTCAGACCGTCTGTCTCCGAACGTCTATCTCGTCCCGTCGGTCTCAGACCGTCTGTCTCAGAACGTCTATCTCGTCCCGTCGGTCTCAGACCGTCTGTCTCAGACCGTCTGTCTCAGACCGTCTGTCTCAGACCGTCTGTCTCAGACCGTCTGTCTCAGACCGTCTGTCTCACACCGTCTGTCTCAGACCGTCTGTCTCAGACCGTCTGCCTCAGACCGTCTGTCTCAGACCGTCTGTCTCAGACCGTCTGTCTCACACCGTCTGTCTCAGACCGTCTGTCTCAGAACGTCTATCTCGTCCCGTCGGTCTCAGACCGTCTGCCTCAGAACGTCTATCTCGTCCCGTCGGTCTCAGACCGTCTGTCTGAGACCGTCTTTCTCAGACCGTCTGTCTCACACCGTCTGTCTCAGACCGTCTGTCTCAGACCCTCTGTCTCATACCGTCTGTCTCAGACCGTCTGTCTCAGACCGTCTGTCTCAGACCGTCTGTCTCAGACCGTCTGTCTCAGAACGTCTATCTCGTCCCGTCGGTCTCAGACCGTCTGTCTCAGAACGTCTATCTCGTCCCGTCGGTCTCAGACCGTCTGTCTCAGAACGTCTATCTCGTCCCGTCTGTCTCAGACCGTCTGTCTCAGAACGTCTATCTCGTCCCGTCAGTCTTAGACCGTCTGTCTCAGACCAGCTGTCTCAGACCGTCTGTCTCAGACCGTCTATCTCGTCCCGTCTGTCTCAGAACTTCCGTCTCAGACCGTCTGCTTCAGACGGTCTGTCTCAGAACGTCTGTCACAGACTGTCTGTCTCAGACCGTCTGTCTCAGACCGTCTGTCTCAGACCGTCTGTCTCAGAACGTCTGTCTCAGGCCGTCTGCATCAGACCGTCTGTCTCAGACCGTCTGTCTCAGACCGTCTGCCTCAGACCGTCTGTCTCAGACCGTCTGTCTCAGACCGTCTGTCTCACACCGTCTGTCTCAGACCGTCTGTCTCAGACCGTCTGTCTCAGACCGTCTGTCTCAGACCGTCTGTCTCAGACCGTCTGTCTCAGACCGTCTATCTCGTCCCGTCGGTCTCAGACCGTCTGTCTCAGAACGTCTATCTCGTCCCGTCGGTCTCAGACCGTCTGTCTCAGACCGTCTGTCTCAGACCGTCTGTCTCAGACCGTCTGTCTCAGACCGTCTGTCTCAGACCGTCTGTCTCACACCGTCTGTCTCAGACCGTCTGTCTCAGACCGTCTGCCTCAGACCGTCTGTCTCAGACCGTCTGTCTCAGACCGTCTGTCTCACACCGTCTGTCTCAGACCGTCTGTCTCAGAACGTCTATCTCGTCCCGTCGGTCTCAGACCGTCTGTCTCAGACCAGCTGTTTCAGACCGTCTGTCTCAGACCGTCTGTCTCAGACCGTCTGTTTCATACCATCTGTCTCACACCGTCTGTCTCAGACCGTCTGTCTTAGACCGTCTGTCTCACACCGTCTGTCTCAGACCGTCTGTCTCAGACCGTCTGTCTCAGACCGTCTGTCTCAGACCGTCTGTCTCAGACCGTCTGTCTCAGACCGTCTGTCTCAGACCGTCTGTCTCAGAACGTCTATCTCGTCCCGTCGGTCTCAGACCGTCTGTCTCAGAACGTCTGTCTCAGGCCGTCTGCCTCAGACCGTCTGTCTCAGACCGTCTGTCTCAGAACGTCTATCTCGTCCCGTCGGTCTCAGACCATCTGTCTCAGAACGTCTATCTCGTCCCGTCGGTCTCAGACCGTCTGTCTCAGAACGTCTATCTCGTCGCGTCGGTCTCAGACCGTCTGTCTCAGACCGTCTTTCATAGACCGTCTGTCTCAGACCGTCTGTCTCAGACCGTCTGTCTCAGACCGTCTGTCACAGTCCGTCTGTCTCAGACCGTCTGTCTCAGGCCGTCTGCCTCAGACCGTCTGTCTCAGACCGTCTATCTCGTCCCGTCTGTCTCAGACCGTCTGTCTCAGAACGTCTATCTCGTCCCGTCGGTCTTAGACCGTCTGTCTCAGACCAGCTGTCTCAGACCGTCTGTCTCAGACCGTCTGTCTCAGACCGTCTGTCTGAGACCGTCTGTCTCAGACCGTCTGTCTCACACCGTCTGTCTCAGACCGTCTGTCTCAGACCGTCTGCCTCAGACCGTCTGTCTCAGACCGTCTGTCTCAGACCGTCTGTCTCACACCGTCTGTCTCAGACCGTCTGTCTCAGAACGTCTATCTCGTCCCGTCGGTCTCAGACCGTCTGCCTCAGAACGTCTATCTCGTCCCGTCGGTCTCAGACCGTCTGTCTGAGACCGTCTTTCTCAGACCGTCTGTCTCACACCGTCTGTCTCAGACCGTCTGTCTCAGACCGTCTGTCTCAGACCCTCTGTCTCAGACCGTCTGCTTCAGACGGTCTGTCTCAGAACGTCTGTCACAGACTGTCTGTCTCAGACCGTCTGTCTCAGACCGTCTGTCTCAGACCGTCTGTCTCAGAACGTCTGTCTCAGGCCGTCTGCATCAGACCGTCTGCCTCAGACCGTCTATCTCGTCCCGTCTGTCTCAGACCGTCTGTCTCCGAACGTCTATCTCGTCCCGTCGGTCTCACACCGTCTGTCTCAGAACGTCTATCTCGTCCCGTCGGTCTCAGACCGTCTGTCTCAGACCGTCTGTCTCAGACCGTCTGTCTCAGACCGTCTGTCTCAGACCGTCTGTCTCAGACCGTCTGTCTCAGACCGTCTGTCTCAGACCGTCTGTCTCAGGCCGTCTGTCTCAGAACGTCTATCTCGTCCCGTCGGTCTCAGACCGTCTGTCTCAGACCTGCTGTCTCAGACCGTCTGTCTCAGACCGTCTATCTCGTCCCGTCTGTCTCAGAACTTCCGTCTCAGACCGTCTGCTTCAGACGGTCTGTCTCAGAACGTCTGTCACAGACTGTCTGTCTCCGAACGTCTATCTCGTCCCGTCGGTCTCAGACCGTCTGTCTCAGAACGTCTATCTCGTCCCGTCGGTCTCAGACCGTCTGTCTCAGACGAGCTGTTTCAGACCGTCTGTCTCAGACCGTCTGTCTCAGACCGTCTGTCTTAGACCGTCTATCTCGTCCCGTCGGTCTCAGACCGTCTGTCTCAGAACGTCTATCTCGTCCCGTCGGTCTCAGACCGTCTGTCTCAGACCAGCTGTCTCAGACCGTCTGTCTCAGACCGTCTGTCTCAGACCGTCTATCTCGTCCCGTCTGTCTCAGAACTTCCGTCTCAGACCGTCTGCTTCAGACGGTCTGTCTCAGAACGTCTGTCACAGACTGTCTGTCTCAGACCGTCTGTCTCAGACCGTCTGTCTCAGACCGTCTGTCTCAGAACGTCTGTCTCAGGCCGTCTGCATCAGACCGTCTGCCTCAGACCGTCTATCTCGTCCCGTCTGTCTCAGACCGTCTGTCTCCGAACGTCTATCTCGTCCCGTCGGTCTCACACCGTCTGTCTCAGAACGTCTATCTCGTCCCGTCGGTCTCAGACCGTCTGTCTCAGACCGTCTGTCTCAGACCGTCTGTCTCAGACCGTCTGTCTCAGACCGTCTGTCTCAGACCGTCTGTCTCAGACCGTCTGTCTCAGACCGTCTGTCTCAGGCCGTCTGTCTCAGAACGTCTATCTCGTCCCGTCGGTCTCAGACCGTCTGTCTCAGACCTGCTGTCTCAGACCGTCTGTCTCAGACCGTCTATCTCGTCCCGTCTGTCTCAGAACTTCCGTCTCAGACCGTCTGCTTCAGACGGTCTGTCTCAGAACGTCTGTCACAGACTGTCTGTCTCCGAACGTCTATCTCGTCCCGTCGGTCTCAGACCGTCTGTCTCAGAACGTCTATCTCGTCCCGTCGGTCTCAGACCGTCTGTCTCAGACCAGCTGTTTCAGACCGTCTGTCTCAGACCGTCTGTCTCAGACCGTCTGTCTTAGACCGTCTATCTCGTCCCGTCGGTCTCAGACCGTCTGTCTCAGAACGTCTATCTCGTCCCGTCGGTCTCAGACCGTCTGTCTCAGACCAGCTGTCTCAGACCGTCTGTCTCAGACCGTCTGTCTCAGACCGTCTGTCCCAGACCGTCTGTCTCAGACCAGCTGTTTCAGACCGTCTGTCTCAGACCGTCTGTTTCATACCGTCTGTCTCACACCGTCTGTCTCAGACCGTCTGTCTTAGACCGTCTGTCTCACACCGTCTGTCTCAGACCGTCTGTCTCAGACCGTCTGTCTCAGACCGTCTGTCTCAGACCGTCTGTCTCAGACCGTCTGTCTCAGAACGTCTATCTCGTCCCGTCGGTCTCAGACCGTCTGTCTCAGAACGTCTGTCTCAGGCCGTCTGCCTCAGACCGTCTGTCTCAGACCGTCTGTCTCAGAACGTCTATCTCGTCCCGTCGGTCTCAGACCATCTGTCTCAGAACGTCTATCTCGTCCCGTCGGTCTCAGACCGTCTGTCTCAGACCAGCTGTTTCAGACCGTCTGTCTCAGACCGTCTGTTTCATACCGTCTGTCTCACACCGTCTGTCTCAGACCGTCTGTCTTAGACCGTCTGTCTCACACCGTCTGTCTCAGACCGTCCGTCTCAGACCGTCTGTCTCAGACCGTCTGTCTCAGACCGTCTGTCTCAGACCGTCTGTCTCAGACCGTCTGTCTCAGACCGTCTGTCTCAGGCCGTCTGCCTCAGACCGTCTGTCTCAGACCGTCTATCTCGTCCCGTCTGTCTCAGACCGTCTGCCTCAGACCGTCTGTCTCAGACCGTCTGTCTCAGACCGTCTGTCTCAGACCGTCTGTCTCAGAACGTCTATCTCGTCCCGTCGGTCTCAGACCGTCCGTCTCAGAACGTCTATCTCGTCCCGTCTGTCTCCGAACGTCTATCTCGTCCCGTCGGTCTCAGACCGTCTGTCTCAGACCAGCTGCTTCAGACCGTCTGTCTCAGACCGTCTGTCTCAGACCGTCTGTCTCAGACCGTCTGTCTCAGTCCGTCTGTCTCAGACCGTCTGTCTCAGGCCGTCTGCCTCAGACCGTCTGTCTCAGACCGTCTATCTCGTCCCGTCTGTCTCAGACCGTCTGTCTCAGAACGTCTATCTCGTCCCGTCGGTCTTAGACCGTCTGTCTCAGACCAGCTGTCTCAGACCGTCTGTCTCAGACCGTCTGTCTCAGACCGACTGTCTGAGACCGTCTGTCTCAGACCGTCTGTCTCACACCGTCTGTCTCAGACCGTCTGTCTCAGACCGTCTGCCTCAGACCGTCTGTCTCAGACCGTCTGTCTCAGACCGTCTGTCTCAGACCGTCTGTCTCAGATCGTCTGTCTCAGACCGTCTGTCTCAGACCGTCTGTCTCAGAACGTCTATCTCGTCCCGTCAGTCTTAGACCGTCTGTCTCAGACCAGCTGTCTCAGACCGTCTGTCTCAGACCGTCTATCTCGTCCCGTGTGTCTCAGAACTTCCGTCTCAGACCGTCTGCTTCAGACGGTCTGTCTCAGAACGTCTGTCACAGACTGTCTGTCTCAGACCGTCTGTCTCAGACCGTCTGTCTCAGACCGTCTGTCTCAGAACGTCTGTCTCATGCCGTCTGCATCAGACCGTCTGTCTCAGACCGTCTATCTCGTCCCGTCTGTCTCAGACCGTCTGTCTCCGAACGTCTATCTCGTCCCGTCGGTCTCAGACCGTCTGTCTCAGAACGTCTATCTCGTCCCGTCGGTCTCAGACCGTCTGTCTCAGACCGTCTGTCTCAGACCGTCTGTCTCAGACCGTCTGTCTCAGACCGTCTGTCTCAGACCGTCTGTCTCAGACCGTCTGTCTCACACCGTCTGTCTCAGACCGTCTGTCTCAGACCGTCTGCCTCAGACCGTCTGTCTCAGACCGTCTGTCTCAGACCGTCTGTCTCACACCGTCTGTCTCAGACCGTCTGTCTCAGACCGTCTGCCTCAGACCGTCTGTCTCAGACCGTCTGTCTCAGACCGTCTGTCTCACACCGTCTGTCTCAGACCGTCTGTCTCAGAACGTCTATCTCGTCCCGTCGGTCTCAGACCGTCTGCCTCAGAACGTCTATCTCGTCCCGTCGGTCTCAGACCGTCTGTCTGAGACCGTCTTTCTCAGACCGTCTGTCTCACACCGTCTGTCTCAGACCGTCTGTCTCAGACCCTCTGTCTCATACCGTCTGTCTCAGACCGTCTGTCTCAGACCGTCTGTCTCAGACCGTCTGTCTCAGACCGTCTGTCTCAGAACGTCTATCTCGTCCCGTCGGTCTCAGACCGTCTGTCTCAGAACGTCTATCTCGTCCCGTCGGTCTCAGACCGTCTGTCTCAGACCGTCTATCTCGTCCCGTCTGTCTCAGACCGTCTGTCTCAGAACGTCTATCTCGTCCCGTCAGTCTTAGACCGTCTGTCTCAGACCAGCTGTCTCAGACCGTCTGTCTCAGACCGTCTATCTCGTCCCGTCTGTCTCAGAACTTCCGTCTCAGACCGTCTGCTTCAGACGGTCTGTCTCAGAACGTCTGTCACAGACTGTCTGTCTCAGACCGTCTGTCTCAGACCGTCTGTCTCAGACCGTCTGTCTCAGACCGTCTGTCTCAGAACGTCTGTCTCAGGCCGTCTGCATCAGACCGTCTGTCTCAGACCGTCTATCTCGTCCCGTCTGTCTCAGACCGTCTGTCTCCGAACGTCTATCTCGTCCCGTCGGTCTCAGACCGTCTGTCTCAGAACGTCTATCTCGTCCCGTCGGTCTCAGACCGTCTCTCTCAGACCGTCTGTCTCAGACCGTCTGTCTCAGACCGTCTGTCTCAGACCGTCTGTCTCAGACCGTCTGTCTCAGACCGTCTGTCTCAGACCGTCTGTCTCAGACCGTCTGTCTCAGACCGTCTGTCTCAGACCGTCTGTCTCAGACCGTCTGTCTCAGGCCGTCTGTCTCAGAACGTCTATCTCTTCCCGTCGGTCTCAGACCGTCTGTCTCAGACCAGCTGTCTCAGACCGTCTGTCTCAGACCGTCTATCTCGTCCCGTCTGTCTCAGAACTTCCGTCTCTGACCGTCTGCTTCAGACGGTCTGTCTCAGAACGTCTGTCACAGACTGTCTGTCTCCGAACGTCTATCTCGTCCCGTCGGTCTCAGACCGTCTGTCTCAGAACGTCTGTCTCAGGCCGTCTGCATCAGACCGTCTGCCTCAGACCGTCTATCTCGTCCCGTCTGTCTCAGACCGTCTGTCTCCGAACGTCTATCTCGTCCCGTCGGTCTCACACCGTCTGTCTCAGAACGTCTATCTCGTCCCGTCGGTCTCAGACCGTCTGTCTCAGACCGTCTGTCTCAGACCGTCTGTCTCAGACCGTCTGTCTCAGACCGTCTGTCTCAGACCGTCTGTCTCAGACCGTCTGTCTCAGACCGTCTGTCTCAGACCGTCTGTCTCAGGCCGTCTGTCTCAGAACGTCTATCTCGTCCCGTCGGTCTCAGACCGTCTGTCTCAGACCTGCTGTCTCAGACCGTCTGTCTCAGACCGTCTATCTCGTCCCGTCTGTCTCAGAACTTCCGTCTCAGACCGTCTGCTTCAGACGGTCTGTCTCAGAACGTCTGTCACAGACTGTCTGTCTCCGAACGTCTATCTCGTCCCGTCGGTCTCAGACCGTCTGTCTCAGAACGTCTATCTCGTCCCGTCGGTCTCAGACCGTCTGTCTCAGACCAGCTGTTTCAGACCGTCTGTCTCGTCCCGTCGGTCTCAGACCGTCTGTCTTAGACCGTCTATCTCGTCCCGTCGGTCTCAGACCGTCTGTCTCAGAACGTCTATCTCGTCCCGTCGGTCTCAGACCGTCTGTCTCAGACCAGCTGTCTCAGACCGTCTGTCTCAGACCGTCTGTCTCAGACCGTCTGTCTCAGACCAGCTGTTTCAGACCGTCTGTCTCAGACCGTCTGTTTCATACCGTCTGTCTCACACCGTCTGTCTCAGACCGTCTGTCTTAGACCGTCTGTCTCACACCGTCTGTCTCAGACCGTCTGTCTCAGACCGTCTGTCTCAGACCGTCTGTCTCAGACCGTCTGTCTCAGAACGTCTATCTCGTCCCGTCGGTCTCAGACCGTCTGTCTCAGAACGTCTGTCTCAGGCCGTCTGCCTCAGACCGTCTGTCTCAGACCGTCTGTCTCAGAACGTCTATCTCGTCCCGTCGGTCTCATACCATCTGTCTCAGAACGTCTATCTCGTCCCGTCGGTCTCAGACCGTCTGCCTCAGACCAGCTGTTTCAGACCGTCTGTCTCAGACCGTCTGTTTCATACCGTCTGTCTCACACCGTCTGTCTCAGACCGTCTGTCTTAGACCGTCTGTCTCACACCGTCTGTCTCAGACCGTCTGTCTCAGACCGTCTGTCTCAGACCGTCTGTCTCAGACCGTCTGTCTCAGACCGTCTGTCTCAGACCGTCTGTCTCAGGCCGTCTGCCTCAGACCGTCTGTCTCAGACCGTCTATCTCGTCCCGTCTGTCTCAGACCGTCTGCCTCAGACCGTCTGTCTCAGACCGTCTGTCTCAGACCGTCTGTCTCAGACCGTCTGTCTCAGACCGTCTGTCTCAGAACGTCTATCTCGTCCCGTCGGTCTCAGACCGTCTGTCTCAGAACGTCTATCTCGTCCCGTCGGTCTCAGACCGTCCGTCTCAGAACGTCTATCTCGTCCCGTCGGTCTCAGACCGTCTGTCTGAGACCGTCTTTCTCAGACCGTCTGTCTCAGACCGTCTGTCTCAGACCGTCTGTCTCAGACCGTCTGTCTCAGAACGTCTGTCTCAGACCGTCTGTCTCAGACCGTCTGTCTCAGACCGTCTGTCTCAGATCGTCTGTCTCAGACCGTCTGTCTCAGACCGTCTGTCTCAGGCCGTCTGTCTCAGGCCGTCTGTCTCAGACCGTCTGTCTCAGACCGTCTATCTCGTTCCGTCTGTCTCCGAACGTCTATCTCGTCCCGTCGGTCTCAGACCGTCTGTCTCAGACCAGCTGCTTCAGACCGTCTGTCTCAGACCGTCTGTCTCAGACCGTCTGTTTCATACCGTCTGTCTCATACCGTCTGTCTCAGACCGTCTGTCTTAGACCGTCTGTCTCACACCGTCTGTCTCAGACCGTCTGTCTCAGACCGTCTGTCTCAGACCGTCTGTCTCAGACCGTCTGTCTCAGAACGTCTATCTAGTCCCGTCGGTCTCAGACCGTCTGTCTCAGAACGTCTGTCTCAGGCCGTCTGCCTCAGACCATCTGTCTCAGACCGTCTATCTCGTCCCGTCTGTCTCAGACCGTCTGTCTCCGAACGTCTATCTCGTCCCGTCGGTCTCAGACCGTCTGTCTCAGAACGTCTATCTCGTCGCGTCGGTCTCAGACCGTCTGTCTCAGACCGTCTGTCTCAGACCGTCTGTCTCAGACCGTCTGTCTCAGACCGTCTGTCTCAGACCGTCTGTCTCAGTCCGTCTGTCTCAGACCGTCTGTCTCAGGCCGTCTGCCTCAGACCGTCTGTCTCAGACCGTCTATCTCGTCCCGTCTGTCTCAGACCGTCTGTCTCAGAACGTCTATCTCGTCCCGTCGGTCTTAGACCGTCTGTCTCAGACCAGCTGTCTCAGACCGTCTGTCTCAGACCGTCTGTCTCAGACCGTCTGTCTCAGACCGTCTGTCTGAGACCGTCTGTCTCAGACCGTCTGTCTCACACCGTCTGTCTCAGACCGTCTGTCTCAGACCGTCTGTCTCAGACCGTCTGTCTCACACCGTCTGTCTCAGACCGTCTGTCTCAGAACGTCTATCTCGTCCCGTCGGTCTCAGACCGTCTGCCTCAGAACGTCTATCTCGTCCCGTCGGTCTCAGACCGTCTGTCTGAGACCGTCTTTCTCAGACCGTCTGTCTCACACCGTCTGTTTCAGACCGTCTGTCTCAGACCCTCTGTCTCAGACCGTCTGTCTCAGACCGTCTGTCTCAGACCGTCTGTCTCAGACCGTCTGTCTCAGACCGTCTGTCTCAGACCGTCTGTCTCAGACCGTCTGTCTCAGACCGTCTGTCTCAGATCGTCTGTCTCGGACCGTCTGTTTCAGACCGTCTGTCTCAGAACGTCTATCTCGTCCCGTCGGTCTCAGACCGTCTGTCTCAGAACGTCTATCTCGTCCCGTCGGTCTCAGACCGTCTGTCTCAGACCGTCTATCTCGTCCCGTCTGTCTCAGACCGTCTGTCTCGGAACGTCTATCTCGTCCCGTCAGTCTTAGACCGTCTGTCTCAGACCAGCTGTCTCAGACCGTCTGTCTCAGACCGTCTATCTCGTCCCGTCTGTCTCAGAACTTCCGTCTCAGACCGTCTGCTTCAGACGGTCTGTCTCAGAACGTCTGTCACAGACTGTCTGTCTCAGACCGTCTGTCTCAGACCGTCTGTCTCAGAACGTCTATCTCGTCCCGTCTGTCTCAGAACTTCCGTCTCAGACCGTCTGCTTCAGACGGTCTGTCTCAGAACGTCTGTCACAGACTGTCTGTCTCCGAACGTCTATCTCGTCCCGTCGGTCTCAGACCGTCTGTCTCAGAACGTCTATCTCGTCCAGCCGGTCTCAGACCGTCTGTCTCAGACCAGCTGTTTCAGACCGTCTGTCTCAGACCGTCTGTCTCAGACCGTCTGTCTCAGACCGTCTGTCTTAGACCGTCTATCTCGTCCCGTCGGTCTCAGACCGTCTGTCTCAGAACGTCTATCTCGTCCCGTCGGTCTCAGACCGTCTGTCTCAGACCAGCTGTCTCAGACCGTCTGTCTCAGACCGTCTGTCTCAGACCGTCTGTCCCAGACCGTCTGTCTCAGACCAGCTGTTTCAGACCGTCTGTCTCAGACCGTCTGTTTCATACCGTCTGTCTCACACCGTCTGTCTCAGACCGTCTGTCTTAGACCGTCTGTCTCACACCGTCTGTCTCAGACCGTCTGTCTCAGACCGTCTGTCTCAGACCGTCTGTCTCAGAACGTCTATCTCGTCCCGTCGGTCTCAGACCGTCTGTCTCAGAACGTCTGTCTCAGGCCGTCTGCCTCAGACCGTCTGTCTCAGACCGTCTGTCTCAGAACGTCTATCTCGTCCCGTCGGTCTCAGACCATCTGTCTCAGAACGTCTATCTCGTCCCGTCGGTCTCAGACCGTCTGTCTCAGACCAGCTGTTTCAGACCGTCTGTCTCAGACCGTCTGTTTCATACCGTCTGTCTCACACCGTCTGTCTCAGACCGTCTGTCTTAGACCGTCTGTCTCACACCGTCTGTCTCAGACCGTCCGTCTCAGACCGTCTGTCTCAGACCGTCTGTCTCAGACCGTCTGTCTCAGACCGTCTGTCTCAGACCGTCTGTCTCAGGCCGTCTGCCTCAGACCGTCTGTCTCAGACCGTCTATCTCGTCCCGTCTGTCTCAGACCGTCTGCCTCAGACCGTCTGTCTCAGACCGTCTGTCTCAGACCGTCTGTCTCAGACCGTCTGTCTCAGAACGTCTATCTCGTCCCGTCGGTCTCAGACCGTCCGTCTCAGAACGTCTATCTCGTCCCGTCTGTCTCCGAACGTCTATCTCGTCCCGTCGGTCTCAGACCGTCTGTCTCAGACCAGCTGCTTCAGACCGTCTGTCTCAGACCGTCTGTCTCAGACCGTCTGTCTCAGACCGTCTGTCTCAGTCCGTCTGTCTCAGACCGTCTGTCTCAGGCCGTCTGCCTCAGACCGTCTGTCTCAGACCGTCTATCTCGTCCCGTCTGTCTCAGACCGTCTGTCTCAGAACGTCTATCTCGTCCCGTCGGTCTTAGACCGTCTGTCTCAGACCAGCTGTCTCAGACCGTCTGTCTCAGACCGTCTGTCTCAGACCGTCTGTCTGAGACCGTCTGTCTCAGACCGTCTCTCTCACACCGTCTGTCTGAGACCGTCTGTCTCAGACCGTCTGCCTCAGACCGTCTGTCTCAGACCGTCTGTCTCAGACCGTCTGTCTCAGACCGTCTGTCTCAGATCGTCTGTCTCAGACCGTCTGTCTCAGACCGTCTGTCTCAGACCGTCTGTCTCAGACCGTCTGTCTCAGAACGTCTATCTCGTCCCGTCGGTCTCAGACCGTCTGTCTCAGAACGTCTATCTCGTCCCGTCGGTCTCAGACCGTCTGTCTCAGACCGTCTATCTCGTCCCGTCTGTCTCAGACCGTCTGTCTCAGAACGTCTATCTCGTCCCGTCAGTCTTAGACCGTCTGTCTCAGACCAGCTGTCTCAGACCGTCTGTCTCAGACCGTCTATCTCGTCCCGTGTGTCTCAGAACTTCCGTCTCAGACCGTCTGCTTCAGACGGTCTGTCTCAGAACGTCTGTCACAGACTGTCTGTCTCAGACCGTCTGTCTCAGACCGTCTGTCTCAGACCGTCTGTCTCAGAACGTCTGTCTCAGGCCGTCTGCATCAGACCGTCTGTCTCAGACCGTCTATCTCGTCCCGTCTGTCTCCGAACGTCTATCTCGTCCCGTCGGTCTCAGACCGTCTGTCTCAGAACGTCTATCTCGTCCCGTCGGTCTCAGACCGTCTGTCTCAGACCGTCTGTCTCAGACCGTCTGTCTCAGACCGTCTGTCTCAGACCGTCTGTCTCACACCGTCTGTCTCAGACCGTCTGTCTCAGACCGTCTGTCTCAGACCGTCTGTCTCAGAACGTCTATCTCGTCCCGTCGGTCTCAGACCGTCCGTCTCAGAACGTCTATCTCGTCCCGTCTGTCTCCGAACGTCTATCTCGTCCCGTCGGTCTCAGACCGTCTGTCTCAGACCGTCTGTCTCAGACCGTCTGTCTCAGAACGTCTGTCTCAGGCCGTCTGCATCAGACCGTCTGTCTCAGACCGTCTATCTCGTCCCGTCTGTCTCAGACCGTCTGTCTCCGAACGTCTATCTCGTCCCGTCGGTCTCAGACCGTCTGTCTCAGAACGTCTATCTCGTCCCGTCGGTCTCAGACCGTCTCTCTCAGACCGTCTGTCTCAGACCGTCTGTCTCAGACCGTCTGTCTCAGACCGTCTGTCTCAGACCGTCTGTCTCAGACCGTCTGTCTCAGACCGTCTGTCTCAGACCGTCTGTCTCAGACCGTCTGTCTCAGACCGTCTATCTCGTCCCGTCTGTCTCAGAACTTCCGTCTCTGACCGTCTGCTTCAGACGGTCTGTCTCAGAACGTCTGTCACAGACTGTCTGTCTCCGAACGTCTATCTCGTCCCGTCGGTCTCAGACCGTCTGTCTCAGAACGTCTATCTCGTCCCGTCGGTCTCAGACCGTCTGTCTCAGACCAGCTGTTTCAGACCGTCTGTCTCAGACCGTCTGTCTCAGACCGTCTGTCTTAGACCGTCTATCTCGTCCCGTCGGTCTCAGACCGTCTGTCTCAGAACGTCTATCTCGTCCCGTCGGTCTCAGACCGTCTGTCTCAGACCAGCTGTCTCAGACCGTCTGTCTCAGACCGTCTGTCTCAGACCAGCTGTTTCAGACCGTCTGTCTCAGACCGTCTGTTTCATACCGTCTGTCTCACACCGTCTGTCTCAGACCGTCTGTCTTAGACCGTCTGTCTCACACCGTCTGTCTCAGACCGTCTGTCTCAGACCGTCTGTCTCAGACCGTCTGTCTCAGACCGTCTGTCTCAGAACGTCTATCTCGTCCCGTCGGTCTCAGACCGTCTGTCTCAGAACGTCTGTCTCAGGCCGTCTGCCTCAGACCGTCTGTCTCAGACCGTCTGTCTCAGAACGTCTATCTCGTCCCGTCGGTCTCAGACCATCTGTCTCAGAACATCTATCTCGTCCCGTCGGTCTCAGACCGTCTGTCTCAGACCAGCTGTCTCAGACCGTCTGTCTCAGACCGTCTGTCTCAGACCGTCTGTCTCAGACCGTCTGTCTCAGACGTTCTGTCTCAGACCGTCTGTCTCAGATCGTCTGTCTCAGACCGTCTGTCTCAGACCGTCTGTCTCAGACCGTCTGTCTCAGGCCGTCTGCCTCAGACCGTCTGTCTCAGACCGTCTATCTCGTCCCGTCTGTCTCAGACCGTCTGTCTCCGAACGTCTATCTCGTCCCGTCGGTCTCAGACCGTCTGTCTCAGAACGTCTATCTCGTCCCGTCGGTCTCAGACCGTCTGTCTCAGACCAGCTGTTTCAGACCGTCTGTCTCAGACCGTCTGTTTCATACCGTCTGTCTCACACCGTCTGTCTCAGACCGTCTGTCTTAGACCGTCTGTCTCACACCGTCTGTCTCAGACCGTCTGTCTCAGACCGTCTGTCTCAGACCGTCTGTCTCAGGCCGTCTGTCTCGGAACGTCTATCTCGTCCCGTCGGTCTCAGACCGTCTGTCTCAGACCGTCTATCTCGTCCCGTCTGTCTCAGAACTTCCGTCTCAGACCGTCTGCTTCAGACGGTCTGTCTCAGAACGTCTGTCACAGACTGTCTGTCTCCGAACGTCTATCTCGTCCCGTCGGTCTCAGACCGTCTGTCTCAGAACGTCTATCTCGTCCCGTCGGTCTCAGACCGTCTGTCTCAGACCAGCTGTTTCAGACCGTCTGTCTCAGACCGTCTGTCTCAGACCGTCTGTCTTAGACCGTCTATCTCGTCCCGTCGGTCTCAGACCGTCTGTCTCAGAACATCTATCTCGTCCCGTCGGTCTCAGACCGTCTGTCTCAGACCAGCTGTCTCAGACCGTCTGTCTCAGACCGTCTGTCTCAGACCGTCTGTCTCAGACCGTCTGTCTCAGACCGTCTGTCTCAGACCGTCTGTCTCAGATCGTCTGTCTCAGACCGTCTGTCTCAGACCGTCTGTCTCAGACCGTCTGTCTCAGGCCGTCTGCCTCAGACCGTCTGTCTCAGACCGTCTATCTCGTCCCGTCTGTCTCAGACCGTCTGTCTCCGAACGTCTATCTCGTCCCGTCGGTCTCAGACCGTCTGTCTCAGAACGTCTATCTCGTCCCGTCGGTCTCAGACCGTCTGTCTGAGACCGTCTTTCTCAGACCGTCTGTCTCAGACCGTCTGTCTCAGACCGTCTGTCTCAGACCGTCTGTCTCAGACCGTCTGTCTCAGACCGTCTGTCTCAGACCGTCTGTCTCAGATCGTCTGTCTCAGACCGTCTGTCTCAGACCGTCTGTCTCAGGCCGTCTGTCTCAGGCCGTCTGTCTCAGACCGTCTGTCTCAGACAGTCTATCTCGTCCCGTCTGTCTCCGAACGTCTATCTCGTCCCGTCGGTCTCAGACCAGCTGCTTCAGACCGTCTGTCTCAGACCGTCTGTCTCAGACCGTCTGTCTCAGACCGTCTGTCTCAGACCGTCTGTCTCAGACCGTCTGTCTCAGACCGTCTGTCTCAGACCGTCTGTCTCAGTCCGTCTGTCTCAGACCGTCTGTCTCAGGCCGTCTGCCTCAGACCGTCTGTCTCAGACCGTCTATCTCGTCCCGTCTGTCTCAGACCGTCTGTCTCAGAACGTCTATCTCGTCCCGTCGGTCTTAGACCGTCCGTCTCAGACCAGCTGTCTCAGACCGTCTGTCTCAGATCGTCTGTCTCAGACCGTCTGTCTGAGACCGTCTGTCTCAGACCGTCTGTCTCACACCGTCTGTCTCAGACCGTCTGTCTCAGACCGTCTGCCTCAGACCGTCTGTCTCAGACCGTCTGTCTCAGACCGTCTGTCTCACACCGTCTGTCTCAGACCGTCTGTCTCAGAACGTCTATCTCGTCCCGTCGGTCTCAGACCGTCTGCCTCAGAACGTCTATCTCGTCCCGTCGGTCTCAGACCGTCTGTCTCAGAACGTCTATCTCGTCCCGTCGGTCTCAGACCGTCTATCTCGTCCCGTCTGTCTCAGAACTTCCGTCTCAGACCGTCTGCTTCAGACGGTCTGTCTCAGAACGTCTGTCACAGACTGTCTGTCTCCGAACGTCTATCTCGTCCCGTCGGTCTCAGACCGTCTGTCTCAGAACGTCTATCTCGTCCCGTCGGTCTCAGACCGTCTGTCTCAGACCAGCTGTTTCAGACCGTCTGTCTCAGACCGTCTGTCTCAGACCGTCTGTCTTAGACCGTCTCTCTCGTCCCGTCGGTCTCAGACCGTCTGCCTCAGACCGTCTGTCTCAGACCGTCTGTCTCAGACTGTCTGTCTCAGACCGTCTGTCTCAGAACGTCTATCTCGTCCCGTCGGTCTCAGACCGTCTGTCTCAGAACGTCTATCTCGTCCCGTCGGTCTCAGACCGTCCGTCTCAGAACGTCTATCTCGTCCCGTCGGTCTCAGACCGTCTGTCTGAGACCGTCTTTCTCAGACCGTCTGTCTCAGACCGTCTGTCTCAGACCGTCTGTCTCAGACCGTCTGTCTCAGACCGTCTGTCTCAGACCGTCTGTCTCAGATCGTCTGTCTCAGACCGTCTGTCTCAGACCGTCTGTCTCAGGCCGTCTGTCTCAGGCCGTCTGTCTCAGACCGTCTGTCTCAGACCGTCTATCTCGTCCCGTCTGTCTCCGAACGTCTATCTCGTCCCGTCGGTCTCAGACCGTCTGTCTCAGACCAGCTGCTTCAGACCGTCTGTCTCAGACCGTCTGTCTCAGACCGTCTGTCTCAGACCGTCTGTTTCATACCGTCTGTCTCACACCGTCTGTCTCAGACCGTCTGTCTCAGACCGTCTATCTCGTCCCGTCTGTCTCAGAACTTCCGTCTCAGACCGTCTGCTTCAGACGGTCTGTCTCAGAACGTCTGTCACAGACTGTCTGTCTCCGAACGTCTATCTCGTCCCGTCGGTCTCAGACCGTCTGTCTCAGAACGTCTATCTCGTCCCGTCGGTCTCAGACCGTCTGTCTCAGACCAGCTGTTTCAGACCGTCTGTCTCAGACCGTCTGTCTCAGACCGTCTGTCTTAGACCGTCTATCTCGTCCCGTCGGTCTCAGACCGTCTGTCTCAGAACATCTATCTCGTCCCGTCGGTCTCAGACCGTCTGTCTCAGACCAGCTGTCTCAGACCGTCTGTCTCAGACCGTCTGTCTCAGACCGTCTGTCTCAGACCGTCTGTCTCAGACCGTCTGTCTCAGACCGTCTGTCTCAGACCGTCTGTCTCAGATCGTCTGTCTCAGACCGTCTGTCTCAGACCGTCTGTCTCAGACCGTCTGTCTCAGGCCGTCTGCCTCAGACCGTCTGTCTCAGACCGTCTATCTCGTCCCGTCTGTCTCAGACCGTCTGTCTCCGAACGTCTATCTCGTCCCGTCGGTCTCAGACCGTCTGTCTCAGAACGTCTATCTCGTCCCGTCGGTCTCAGACCGTCTGTCTGAGACCGTCTTTCTCAGACCGTCTGTCTCAGACCGTCTGTCTCAGACCGTCTGTCTCAGACCGTCTGTCTCAGACCGTCTGTCTCAGACCGTCTGTCTCAGACCGTCTGTCTCAGATCGTCTGTCTCAGACCGTCTGTCTCAGACCGTCTGTCTCAGGCCGTCTGTCTCAGGCCGTCTGTCTCAGACCGTCTGTCTCAGACCGTCTATCTCGTCCCGTCTGTCTCCGAACGTCTATCTCGTCCCGTCGGTCTCAGACCGTCTGTCTCAGACCAGCTGCTTCAGACCGTCTGTCTCAGACCGTCTGTCTCAGACCGTCTATCTCAGACCGTCTGTCTCAGACCGTCTGTCTCAGACCGTCTGTCTCAGACCGTCTGTCTCAGACCGTCTGTCTCAGTCCGTCTGTCTCAGACCGTCTGTCTCAGGCCGTCTGCCTCAGACCGTCTGTCTCAGACCGTCTATCTCGTCCCGTCTGTCTCAGACCGTCTGTCTCAGAACGTCTATCTCGTCCCGTCGGTCTTAGACCGTCTGTCTCAGACCAGCTGTCTCAGACCGTCTGTCTCAGATCGTCTGTCCCAGACCGTCTGTCTGAGACCGTCTGTCTCAGACCGTCTGTCTCACACCGTCTGTCTCAGACCGTCTGTCTCAGACCGTCTGCCTCAGACCGTCTGTCTCAGACCGTCTGTCTCAGACCGTCTGTCTCACACCGTCTGTCTCAGACCGTCTGTCTCAGAACGTCTATCTCGTCCCGTCGGTCTCAGACCGTCTGCCTCAGAACGTCTATCTCGTCCCGTCGGTCTCAGACCGTCTGTCTCAGAACGTCTATCTCGTCCCGTCGGTCTCAGACCGTCTATCTCGTCCCGTCTGTCTCAGAACTTCCGTCTCAGACCGTCTGCTTCAGACGGTCTGTCTCAGAACGTCTGTCACAGACTGTCTGTCTCAGACCGTCTGTCTCAGACCGTCTGTCTGAGACCGTCTGTCTCAGACCGTCTGTCTCAGACCGTCTGTCTCAGACCGTCTGTCTCAGAACGTCTATCTAGTCCCGTCGGTCTCAGACCGTCTGTCTTAGACCGTCTCTCTCGTCCCGTCGGTCTCAGACCGTCTGCCTCAGACCGTCTGTCTCAGACCGTCTGTCTCAGACTGTCTGTCTCAGACCGTCTGTCTTAGACCGTCTCTCTCGTCCCGTCGGTCTCAGACCGTCTGCCTCAGACCGTCTGTCTCAGACCGTCTGTCTCAGACTGTCTGTCTCAGACCGTCTGTCTCAGAACGTCTATCTCGTCCCGTCGGTCTCAGACCGTCTGTCTCAGAACGTCTATCTCGTCCCGTCGGTCTCAGACCGTCCGTCTCAGAACGTCTATCTCGTCCCGTCGGTCTCAGACCGTCTGTCTGAGACCGTCTTTCTCAGACCGTCTGTCTCAGACCGTCTGTCTCAGACCGTCTGTCTCAGACCGTCTGTCTCAGACCGTCTGTCTCAGACCGTCTGTCTCAGATCGTCTGTCTCAGACCGTCTGTCTCAGACCGTCTGTCTCAGGCCGTCTGTCTCAGGCCGTCTGTCTCAGACCGTCTGTCTCAGACCGTCTATCTCGTCCCGTCTGTCTCCGAACGTCTATCTCGTCCCGTCGGTCTCAGACCGTCTGTCTCAGACCAGCTGCTTCAGACCGTCTGTCTCAGACCGTCTGTCTCAGACCGTCTGTTTCATACCGTCTGTCTCACACCGTCTGTCTCAGACCGTCTGTCTTAGACCGTCTGTCTCACACCGTCTGTCTCAGACCGTCTGTCTCAGACCGTCTGTCTCAGACCGTCTGTCTCAGACCGTCTGTCTCAGACCGTCTGTCTCAGAACGTCTATCTAGTCCCGTCGGTCTCAGACCGTCTGTCTCAGAACGTCTGTCTCAGGCCGTCTGCCTCAGACCGTCTGTCTCAGACCGTCTATCTCGTCCCGTCTGTCTCAGACCGTCTGTCTCCGAACGTCTATCTCGTCCCGTCGGTCTCAGACCGTCTGTCTCAGAACGTCAATCTCGTCCCGTCGGTCTCAGACCGTCTGTCTCAGACCGTCTGTCTCAGACCGTCTGTCTCAGACCGTCTGTCTCAGACCGTCTGTCTCAGACCGTCTGTCTCAGACCGTCTGTCTCAGACCGTCTGTCTCAGACCGTCTGTCTCAGACCGTCTGTCTCAGACCGTCTGTCTCAGACCGTCTGTCTCAGACCGTCTGTCTCAGACCGTCTGTCTCAGACCGTCTGTCTCAGACCGTCTGTCTCAGACCGTCTGTCTCAGGCCGTCTGCCTCAGACCGTCTGTCTCAGACCGTCCATCTCGTCCCGTCTGTCTCAGACCGTCTGCCTCAGACCGTCTGTCTCAGACCGTCTGTCTCAGACCGTCTGTCTCAGAACGTCTATCTCGTCCCGTCGGTCTCAGACCGTCTGTCTCAGAACGTCTATCTCGTCCCGTCGGTCTCAGACCGTCTGTCTCAGACCGTCTGTCTCAGACCGTCTATCTCGTCCCGTCTGTCTCAGAACGTCTATCTCGTCCCGTCAGTCTTAGACCGTCTGTCTCAGACCAGCTGTCTCAGACCGTCTGTCTCAGACCGTCTATCTCGTCCCGTCTGTCTCAGAACTTCCGTCTCAGACCGTCTGCTTCAGACGGTCTGTCTCAGAACGTCTGTCACAGACTGTCTGTCTCAGACCGTCTGTCTCAGACCGTCTGTCTGAGACCGTCTGTCTCAGACCGTCTGTCTCAGACCGTCTGTCTCAGAACGTCTATCTAGTCCCGTCGGTCTCAGACCGTCTGTCTTAGACCGTCTCTCTCGTCCCGTCGGTCTCAGACCGTCTGCCTCAGACCGTCTGTCTCAGACCGTCTGTCTCAGACTGTCTGTCTCAGACCGTCTGTCTCAGAACGTCTATCTCGTCCCGTCGGTCTCAGACCGTCTGTCTCAGAACGTCTATCTCGTCCCGTCGGTCTCAGACCGTCCGTCTCAGAACGTCTATCTCGTCCCGTCGGTCTCAGACCGTCTGTCTGAGACCGTCTTTCTCAGACCGTCTGTCTCAGACCGTCTGTCTCAGACCGTCTGTCTCAGACCGTCTGTCTCAGACCGTCTGTCTCAGACCGTCTGTCTCAGATCGTCTGTCTCAGACCGTCTGTCTCAGACCGTCTGTCTCAGGCCGTCTGTCTCAGGCCGTCTGTCTCAGACCGTCTGTCTCAGACCGTCTATCTCGTCCCGTCTGTCTCCGAACGTCTATCTCGTCCCGTCGGTCTCAGACCGTCTGTCTCAGACCAGCTGCTTCAGACCGTCTGTCTCAGACCGTCTGTCTCAGACCGTCTGTCTCAGACCGTCTGTTTCATACCGTCTGTCTCACACCGTCTGTCTCAGACCGTCTGTCTTAGACCGTCTGTCTCACACCGTCTGTCTCAGACCGTCTGTCTCAGACCGTCTGTCTCAGACCGTCTGTCTCAGAACGTCTATCTAGTCCCGTCGGTCTCAGACCGTCTGTCTCAGAACGTCTGTCTCAGGCCGTCTGCCTCAGACCGTCTGTCTCAGACCGTCTATCTCGTCCCGTCTGTCTCAGACCGTCTGTCTCCGAACGTCTATCTCGTCCCGTCGGTCTCAGACCGTCTGTCTCAGAACGTCAATCTCGTCCCGTCGGTCTCAGACCGTCTGTCTCAGACCGTCTGTCTCAGACCGTCTGTCTCAGACCGTCTGTCTCAGACCGTCTGTCTCAGACCGTCTGTCTCAGACCGTCTGTCTCAGACCGTCTGTCTCAGACCGTCTGTCTCAGACCGTCTGTCTCAGACCGTCTGTCTCAGACCGTCTGTCTCAGGCCGTCTGCCTCAGACCGTCTGTCTCAGACCGTCCATCTCGTCCCGTCTGTCTCAGACCGTCTGCCTCAGACCGTCTGTCTCAGACCGTCTGTCTCAGACCGTCTGTCTCAGAACGTCTATCTCGTCCCGTCGGTCTCAGACCGTCTGTCTCAGAACGTCTATCTCGTCCCGTCGGTCTCAGACCGTCTGTCTCAGACCGTCTGTCTCAGACCGTCTATCTCGTCCCGTCTGTCTCAGAACGTCTATCTCGTCCCGTCAGTCTTAGACCGTCTGTCTCAGACCAGCTGTCTCAGACCGTCTGTCTCAGACCGTCTATCTCGTCCCGTCTGTCTCAGAACTTCCGTCTCAGACCGTCTGCTTCAGACGGTCTGTCTCAGAACGTCTGTCACAGACTGTCTGTCTCAGACCGTCTGTCTCAGACCGTCTGTCTGAGACCGTCTGTCTCAGACCGTCTGTCTCAGACCGTCTGTCTCAGACCGTCTATCTCGTCCCGTCTGTCTCAGACCGTCTGTCTCCGAACGTCTATCTCGTCCCGTCGGTCTCAGACCGTCTGTCTCAGAACGTCTATCTCGTCCCGTCGGTCTCAGACCGTCTGTCTCAGACCAGCTGTTTCAGACCGTCTGTCTCAGACCGTCTGTCTCAGACCGTCTGTCTTAGACCGTCTATCTCGTCCCGTCGGTCTCAGACCGTCTGTCTCAGAACGTCTATCTCGTCCCGTCGGTCTCAGACCGTCTGTCTCAGACCAGCTGTCTCAGACCGTCTGTCTCAGACCGTCTGTCTCAGACCGTCTGTCTCAGACCGTCTGTCTCAGACCGTCTGTCTCAGACCGTCTGTCTCAGACCGTCTGTCTCAGACCGTCTGTCTCAGGCCGTCTGCCTCAGACCGTCTGTCTCAGACCGTCTGTCTCAGACCGTCTGTCTCAGACCGTCTGTCTCAGACCGTCTGTCTCAGGCCGTCTGTCTCAGGCCGTCTGTCTCAGACCGTCTGTCTCAGAACGTCTATCTCGTCCCGTCGGTCTCAGACCGTCCGTCTCAGAACGTCTATCTCGTCCCGTCGGTCTCAGACCGTCTGTCTGAGACCGTCTTTCTCAGACCGTCTGTCTCAGACCGTCTATCTCGTCCCGTCTGTCTCAGAACTTCCGTCTCAGACCGTCTGCTTCAGACGGTCTGTCTCAGAACGTCTGTCACAGACTGTCTGTCTCAGACCGTCTGTCTCAGACCGTCTGTCTCAGACCGTCTGTCTGAGACCGTCTGTCTCAGACCGTCTGTCTCACACCGTCTGTCGCAGACCGTCTGTCTCAGGCCGTCTGTCTCAGACCGTCTGTCTCAGAACGTCTATCTCGTCCCGTCGGTCTCAGACCGTCCGTCTCAGAACGTCTATCTCGTCCCGTCGGTCTCAGACCGTCTGTCTGAGACCGTCTTTCTCAGACCGTCTGTCTCAGACCGTCTATCTCGTCCCGTCTGTCTCAGAACTTCCGTCTCAGACCGTCTGCTTCAGACGGTCTGTCTCAGAACGTCTGTCACAGACTGTCTGTCTCAGACCGTCTGTCTCAGACCGTCTGTCTCAGACCGTCTGTCTGAGACCGTCTGTCTCAGACCGTCTGTCTCACACCGTCTGTCGCAGACCGTCTGTCTCAGACCGTCTGCCTCAGACCGTCTGTCTCAGACCGTCTGTCTCAGACCGTCTGTCTCAGACCGTCTGTCTCAGACCGTCTGTCTCAGACCGTCTGTCTCAGACCGTCTGTCTCAGACCGTCTGTCTCAGACCGTCTGTCTCAGACCGTCTGTCTCAGAACGTCTATCTCGTCCCGTCGGTCTCAGACCGTCCGTCTCAGAACGTCTATCTCGTCCCGTCGGTCTCAGACCGTCTGTCTCAGACCGTCTGTCTGAGACCGTCTTTCTCAGACCGTCTGTCTCAGACCGTCTGTCTCAGACCGTCTGTCTCAGACCGTCTGTCTCAGACCGTCTGTCTCAGACCGTCTGTCTCAGACCGTCTGTCTCAGATCGTCTGTCTCAGACCGTCTGTCTCAGACCGTCTGTCTCAGGCCGTCTATCTCAGGCCGTCTGTCTCAGACCGTCTGTCTCAGACCGTCTATCTCGTCCCGTCTGTCTCCGAACGTCTATCTCGTCCCGTCGGTCTCAGACCGTCTGTCTCAGTCCAGCTGCTTCAGACCGTCTGTCTCAGACCGTCTGTCTCAGACCGTCTGTTTCATACCGTCTGTCTCACACCGTCTGTCTCAGACCGTCTGTCTTAGACCGTCTGTCTCACACCGTCTGTCTCAGACCGTCTGTCTCAGACCGTCTGTCTCAGACCGTCTGTCTCAGACCGTCTGTCTCAGAACGTCTATCTCGTCCCGTCGGTCTCAGACCGTCGGTCTCAGACCGTCGGTCTCAGACCGTCTGTCTCAGAACGTCTGTCTCAGGCCGTCTGCCTCAGACCGTCTGTCTCAGACCGTCTATCTCGTCCCGTCTGTCTCAGACCGTCTGTCTCCGAACGTCTATCTCGTCCCGTCGGTCTCAGACCGTCTGTCTCAGAACGTCTATCTCGTCCCGTCGGTCTCAGACCGTCTGTCTCAGACCGTCTGTCTCAGACCGTCTGTCTCAGACCGTCTGTCTCAGGCCGTCTGCCTCAGACCGTCTGTCTCAGACCGTCTGTCTCAGACCGTCTGTCTCAGGCCGTCTGCCTCAGACCGTCTGTCTCAGACCGTCTATCTCGTCCCGTCTGTCTCAGACCGTCTATCTCGTCCCGTCGGTCTTAGACCGTCTGTCTCAGAACGTCTGTCACAGACCGTCTGTCTCAGACCGTCTGTCTCAGACCGTCTGTCTCAGACCGTCTGTCTCAGACCGTCTGTCTCAGACCGTCTATCTCGTCCCGTCTGTCTCCGAACGTCTATCTCGTCCCGTCGGTCTCAGACCGTCTGTCTCAGACCAGCTGCTTCAGACCGTCTGTCTCAGACCGTCTGTCTCAGACCGTATGTTTCATTCCGTCTGTCTCACACCGTCTGTCTCAGACCGTCTGTCTTAGACCGTCTGTCTCACACCGTCTGTCTCAGACCGTCTGTCTCAGACCGTCTGTCTCAGACCGTCTGTCTCAGACCGTCTGTCTCAGAACGTCTATCTCGTCCCGTCGGTCTCAGACCGTCTGTTTCAGAACGTCTGTCTCAGGCCGTCTGCCTCAGACCGTCTGTCTCAGACCGTCTATCTCGTCCCGTCTGTCTCAGACCGTCTGTCTCCGAACGTCAATCTCGTCCCGTCGGTCTCAGACCGTCTGTCTCAGAACGTCTATCTCGTCCCGTCGGTCTCAGACCGTCTGTCTCAGACCGTCTGTCTCAGACCGTCTGTCTCAGACCGTCTGTCTCAGACCGTCTGTCTCAGACCGTCTGTCTCAGACCGTCTGTCGCAGACCGTCTGTCTCAGGCGGTCTGCCTCAGACCGTCTGTCTCAGACCGTCTATCTCGTCCCGTCTGTCTCAGACCGTCTGCCTCAGACCGTCTGTCTCAGACCGTCTGTCTCAGACCGTCTGTCTCAGACCGTCTGTCTCAGACCGTCTGTCTCAGACCGTCTGTCTCAGAACGTCTATCTCGTCCCGTCGGTCTCAGACCGTCCGTCTCAGAACGTCTATCTCGTCCCGTCGGTCTCAGACCGTCTGTCTCAGACCGTCTGTCTGAGACCGTCTTTCTCAGACCGTCTGTCTCAGACCGTCTGTCTCAGACCGTCTGTCTCAGACCGTCTGTCTCAGACCGTCTGTCTCAGACCGTCTGTCTCAGACCGTCTGTCTCAGACCGTCTGTCTCAGACCGTCTGTCTCAGATCGTCTGTCTCAGACCGTCTGTCTCAGACCGTCTGTCTCAGGCCGTCTATCTCAGGCCGTCTGTCTCAGACCGTCTGTCTCAGACCGTCTATCTCGTCCCGTCTGTCTCCGAACGTCTATCTCGTCCCGTCGGTCTCAGACCGTCTGTCTCAGTCCAGCTGCTTCAGACCGTCTGTCTCAGACCGTCTGTCTCAGACCGTCTGTTTCATACCGTCTGTCTCACACCGTCTGTCTCAGACCGTCTGTCTTAGACCGTCTGTCTCACACCGTCTGTCTCAGACCGTCTGTCTCAGACCGTCTGTCTCAGACCGTCTGTCTCAGACCGTCTGTCTCAGACCGTCTGTCTCAGACCGTCTGTCTCAGAACGTCTATCTCGTCCCGTCGGTCTCAGACCGTCGGTCTCAGACCGTCTGTCTCAGAACGTCTGTCTCAGGCCGTCTGCCTCAGACCGTCTGTCTCAGACCGTCTATCTCGTCCCGTCTGTCTCAGACCGTCTGTCTCCGAACGTCTATCTCGTCCCGTCGGTCTCAGACCGTCTGTCTCAGAACGTCTATCTCGTCCCGTCGGTCTCAGACCGTCTGTCTCAGACCGTCTGTCTCAGACCGTCTGTCTCAGACCGTCTGTCTCAGACCGTCTGTCTCAGACCGTCTGTCTCACACCGTCTGTCTCAGGCCGTCTGCCTCAGACCGTCTGTCTCAGACCGTCTATCTCGTCCCGTCTGTCTCAGAACGTCTATCTCGTCCCGTCGGTCTTAGACCGTCTGACTCAGAACGTCTGTCACAGACCGTCTGTCTCAGACCGTCTGTCTCAGACCGTCTGTCTCAGACCGTCTGTCTCAGACCGTCTGTCTCAGACCGTCTGTCTCAGGCCGTCTGCCTCAGACCGTCTGTCTCAGACCGTCTATCTCGTCCCGTCTGTCTCAGACCGTCTGTCTCCGAACGTCTATCTCGTCCCGTCGGTCTCAGACCGTCTGTCTCAGACCGTCTGTCTCAGACCGTCTGTCTCAGACCGTCTGCCTCAGACCGTCTGTCTCAGACCGTCTATCTCGTCCCGTCTGTCTCAGACCGTCTGTCTCCGAACGTCGGTCTTAGACCGTCTGTCTCAGAACGTCTGTCACAGACCGTCTGTCTCAGACCGTCTGTCTCAGACCGTCTGTCTCAGACCGTCTGTCTCAGACCGTCTGTCTCAGACCGTCTGTCTCAGGCCGTCTGCCTCAGACCGTCTGTCTCAGACCGTCTATCTCGTCCCGTCTGTCTCAGACCGTCTGTCTCCGAACGTCTGTCTCAGACCGTCTGTCTCAGACCGTCTGTCTCAGACCGTCTGTCTCAGACCGTCTGTCTCAGAACGTCTATCTCGTCCCGTCGGTCTCAGACCGTCTGTTTCAGAACGTCTGTCTCAGGCCGTCTGCCTCAGACCGTCTGTCTCAGACCGTCTATCTCGTCCCGTCTGTCTCAGACCGTCTGTCTCCGAACGTCTATCTCGTCCCGTCGGTCTCAGACCGTCTGTCTCAGAACGTCTATCTCGTCCCGTCGGTCTCAGACCGTCTGTCTCAGACCGTCTGTCTCAGACCGTCTGTCTCAGACCGTCTGTCTCAGACCGTCTGTCTCAGACCGTCTGTCTCAGACCGTCTGTCTCAGACCGTCTGTCTCAGACCGTCTGTCTCAGACCGTCTGTCTCAGACCGTCTGTCTCAGACCGTCTGTCTCAGACCGTCTGTCGCAGACCGTCTGTCTCAGGCGGTCTGCCTCAGACCGTCTGTCTCAGACCGTCTATCTCGTCCCGTCTGTCTCAGACCGTCTGCCTCAGACCGTCTGCCTCAGACCGTCTGTCTCAGACCGTCTATCTCGTCCCGTCTGTCTCAGACCGTCTGTCTCCGAACGTCTATCTCGTCCCGTCGGTCTCAGACCGTCTGTCTCAGAACGTCTATCTCGTCCCGTCGGTCTCAGACCGTCTGTCTCAGACCGTCTGTCTCAGACCGTCTGTCTCAGACCGTCTGTCTCAGACCGTCTGTCTCAGACCGTCTGTCTCAGACCGTCTGTCTCAGACCGTCTGTCTCAGACCGTCTGTCTCAGACCGTCTGTCTCAGACCGTCTGTCTCAGACCGTCTGTCTCAGAACGTCTATCTCGTCCCGTCGGTCTCAGACCGTCTGTCTCAGAACGTCTATCTCGTCCCGTCGGTCTCAGACCGTCTGTCTCAGACCAGCTGTTTCAGACCGTCTGTCTCAGACCGTCTGTCTTAGACCGTCTATCTCGTCCGTCGGTCTCAGACCGTCTGTCTCAGAACGTCTATCTCCTCCCGTCGGTCTCAGACCGTCTGTCTCAGACCAGCTGTCTCAGACCGTCTGTCTCAGACCGTCTGTCTCACACCGTCTGTCTCAGACCGTCTGTCTCAGACCCTCTGTCTCAGACCGTCTATCTCAGACCGTCTGTCTTAGACCGTCTGTCTCACACCGTCTGTCTCAGACCGTCTGTCTCAGACCGTCTGTCTCAGACCGTCTGTCTCAGACCGTCTGTCTCAGACCGTCTGTCTCAGAACGTCTATCTCGTCCCGTCGGTCTCAGACCGTCTGTCTCAGAACGTCTGTCTCAGGCCGTCTGCATCAGACCGTCTGTCTCAGACCGTCTATCTCGTCCCGTCGGTCTCAGACCGTCTGTCTCAGACCGTCTGTCTCCGAACGTCTATCTCGTCCCGTCGGTCTCAGACCGTCTGTCTCAGAACGTCTATCTCGTCCCGTCGGTCTCAGACCGTCTGTCTCAGACCGTCTGTCTCAGACCGTCTGTCTCAGACCGTCTGTCTCAGACCGTCTGTCTCAGACCGTCTGTCTCAGAACGTCTATCTCGTCCCGTCGGTCTCAGACCGTCTGTCTCAGACCAGCTGTTTCAGACCGTCTGTCTCAGACCGTCTGTCTCAGACCGTCTGTCTTAGACCGTCTATCTCGTCCCGTCGGTCTCAGACCGTCTGTCTCAGAACGTCTATCTCGTCCCGTCGGTCTCAGACCGTCTGTCTCAGACCAGCTGTCTCAGACCGTCTGTCTCAGACCGTCTGTCTCAGACCGTCTGTCTCAGACCGTCTGTCTCAGACCGTCTGTCTCAGACCGTCTGTCTCAGACCGTCTGTCTCAGACCGTCTGTCTCAGACCGTCTGTCTCAGACCGTCTGTCTCAGGCCGTCTGCCTCAGACCGTCTGTCTCAGACCGTCTGTCTCAGACCGTCTGTCTCAGACCGTCTGTCTCAGACCAGCTGTCTCAGACCGTCTGTCTCAGACCGTCTATCTCGTCCCGTCTGTCTCAGAACTTCCGTCTCAGACGGTCTGCTTCAGACGGTCTGTCTCAGAACGTCTGTCACAGACTGTCTGTCTCAGACCGTCTGTCTCAGACCGTCTGTCTCAGACCGTCTGTCTGAGACCGTCTGTCTCAGACCGTCTGTCTCACACCGTCTGTCTCAGACCGTCTGTCTGAGACCGTCTTTCTCAGACCGTCTGTCTCAGACCGTCTGTCTCAGACCGTCTGTCTCAGACCGTCTGTCTCAGACCGTCTGTCTCAGACCGTCTGTCTCAGACCGTCTGTCTCAGACCGTCTGTCTCAGACCGTCTGTCTCAGACCGTCTGTCTCAGACCGTCTGTCTCAGACCGTCTGTCTCAGACCGTCTGTCTCAGACCGTCTGTCTCAGGCCGTCTGTCTCAGAACGTCTATCTCGTCCTGTCGGTCTCAGACCGTCGGTCTCAGACCGTCTGTCTCAGACCAGCTGTCTCAGACCGTCTGTCTCAGACCGTCTATCTCGTCCCGTCTGTCTCAGAACTTCCGTCTCAGACCGTCTGCTTCAGACGGTCTGTCTCAGAACGTCTGTCACAGACTGTCTGTCTCAGACCGTCTGTCTCAGACCGTCTGTCTCAGACCGTCTGTCTCCGAACGTCTATCTCGTCCCGTCGGTCTCAGACCGTCTGTCTCAGAACGTCTATCTCGTCCCGTCGGTCTCAGACCGTCTGTCTCAGACCGTCTGTCTCAGACCGTCTGTCTCAGACCGTCTGTCTCAGACCGTCTGTCTCAGACCGTCTGTCTCAGGCCGTCTGTCTCAGAACGTCTATCTCGTCCCGTCGGTCTCAGACCGTCGGTCTCAGACCGTCTGTCTCAGACCGTCTATCTCGTCCCGTCTGTCTCAGAACTTCCGTCTCAGACCGTCTGCTTCAGACGGTCTGTCTCAGAACGTCTGTCACAGACTGTCTGTCTCAGACCGTCTGTCTCCGAACGTCTATCTCGTCCCGTCGGTCTCAGACCGTCTGTCTCAGAACGTCTATCTCGTCCCGTCGGTCTCAGACCGTCTGTCTCAGACCAGCTCTTTCAGACCGTCTGTCTCAGACCGTCTGTCTTAGACCGTATATCTCGTCCCGTCGGTCTCAGACCGTCTGTCTCAGACCAGCTGTCTCAGACCGTCTGTCTCAGACCGTCTGTCTCAGACCGTCTGTCTCAGACCGTCTGTCTCAGACCGTCTGTCTCAGACCGTCTGTCTCAGACCGTCTGTCTCAGACCGTCTGTCTCAGACCGTCTGTCTCAGACCGTCTGTCTCAGACCGTCTGTCTCAGACCGTCTGTCTGAGACCGTCTGTCTCAGACCGTCTGTCTCAGACCGTCTGTCTCAGATCGTCTGTCTCAGACCGTCTGTCTCAGACCGTCTGTCTCAGGCCGTCTGTCTCAGGCCGTCTGTCTCAGACCGTCTGTCTCAGACCGTCTATCTCGTCCCGTCTGTCTCAGACCGTCTGTCTCAGACCGTCTGTCTCCGAACGTCTATCTCGTCCCGTCGGTCTCAGACCGTCTGTCTCAGAACGTCTATCTCGTCCCGTCGGTCTCAGACCGTCTGTCTCAGACCAGCTGCTTCAGACCGTCTGTCTCAGACCGTCTGTCTCAGACCGTCTGTCTCAGACCGTCTGTCTCAGACCGTCTGTCTCAGGCCGTCTGCTTCAGACCGTCTGTCTCAGACCGTCTATCTCGTCCCGTCTGTCTCAGACCGTCTGTCTCCGAACGTCTATCTCGTCCCGTCGGTCTCAGACCGTCTGTCTCAGAACGTCTATCTCGTCCCGTCGGTCTCAGACCGTCTGTCTCAGACCGTCTCTCTCAGACGGTCTCTCCCAGACCGTCTGTCTCAGACCGTCTGTCTCAGGCCGTCTGCTTCAGACCGTCTGTCTCAGACCGTCTATCTCGTCCCGTCTGTCTCAGACCGTCTGTCTCCGAACGTCTATCTCGTCCCGTCGGTCTCAGACCGTCTGTCTCAGAACGTCTATCTCGTCCCGTCGGTCTCAGACCGTCTGTCTCAGACCGTCTCTCTCAGACGGTCTCTCCCAGACCGTCTGTCTCAGACCGTCTGTCTCAGACCGTCGGTCTCGTACCGTCTATCTCAGTCCGTTTCTCTCAGACCGTCTGTCTCAGACCGTCAGTCTCAGACCGTCTCTCTCAGACCGTCTGTCTGAGACCGTCTGTCTGAGACCGTCTGTCTCAGACCGTCTGTCTCAGACCGTCTGTCCCAGACCGTCTGTCTCAGACCGTCGGTCTCGTACCGTCTATCTCAGTCCGTTTCTCTCAGACCGTCTGTCTCAGACCGTCTGTCTCAGACCGTCTGTATCAGACCGTCAGTCTCAGACCATCTGTCTTAGACCGTCTGTCTGAGATCGTCTGTCTCAGACCGTCTGTCTCAGACCGTCTGTCTCAGTCCGTCTGTCTCAGACCGTCTGTCTCAGACCGTCAGTCTCAGACCGTCGGTCTCGTACCGTCAGTCTCACACCGTCTGTCTCAGGCGGTCTGTCCCAGTCCGTCTGCCTCTGTCCGTCGGTCTCATGCCGTCTATCTCTGTCCGTCCGTCTCTGAACGCCGGTCTCGGCCAGTCTGTCGCATACCGTCCGTCTCAGACCGTCTGTCTCGGACCGTCCGTCACAGACCGTCTGTCTCAGACCGTCAGCCTCAGACCGTGTGCCTTATACCGTCCGTCTCTGTGCGTCTGTCTCAGACCGTCTGTCTCAGGCCGTCTGCCTCAGACCGTCTGTCTCAGACCGTCTATCTCGTCCCGTCTGTCTCAGAACGTCTATCTCGTCCCGTCGGTCTTAGACCGTCTGTCTTAGAACGTCTGTCACAGACCGTCTGTCTCAGACCGTCTGTCTCAGACCGTCTGTCTCAGCCCGTCTGTCTCAGACCGTCTGTCTCAGACCGTCTGTCTCAGACCGTCTGTCTCAGACCGTCTGTCTCAGACCGTCTATCTCGTCCCGTCTGTCTCAGACCGTCTGTCTCCGAACGTCTATCTCGTCCCGTCGGTCTCAGACCGTCTGTCTCAGACCGTCTGTCTCAGACCGTCTGACTCAGACCGTCTGTCTCAGACCGTCTGTCTCAGACCGTCTGTCTCAGACCGTCTGTCTCAGACCGTCTGTCTCAGAACGTCTATCTCGTCCCGTCGGTATCAGACCGTCTGTCTCAGACCAGCTGTTTCAGACCGTCTGTCTCAGACCGTCTGTCTCAGACCGTCTGTTTCATACCGTCTGTCTCACACCGTCTGTCTCAGACCGTCTGTCTTAGACCGTCTGTCTCACACCGTCTGTCTCAGACCGTCTGTCTCAGACCGTCTGTCTCAGACCGTCTGTCTCAGACCGTCTGTCTCAGACCGTCTGTCTCAGACCGTCTGTCTCAGACCGTCTGTCTCAGAACGTCTATCTCGTCTCATCGGTCTCAGACCGTCTGTCTCAGGCCGTCTGTCTCAGGCCGTCTGCCTCAGACCGTCTGTCTCAGACCGTCTATCTCGTCCCGTCTGTCTCAGACCGTCTGTCTCCGAACGTCTATCTCGTCCCGTCGGTCTCAGACCGTCTGTCTCAGAACGTCTATCTCGTCCCGTCGGTCTCAGACCGTCTGTCTCAGACCGTCTGTCTCAGACCGTCTGTCTCAGACCGTCTGTCTCAGACCGTCTGTCTCAGACCGTCTGTCTCAGACCGTCTGTCTCAGACCGTCTGTCTCAGACCGTCTGTCTCAGACCGTCTGTCTCAGACCGTCTGTCTCAGACCGTCTGTCTCAGACCGTCTGTCTCAGACCGTCTGTCTCAGACCGTCTGTCTCAGACCGTCTGTCTCAGACCGTCTGTCTCAGGCCGTCTGTCTCAGAACATCTATCTCGTCCCGTCGGTCTCAGACCGTCTGTCTCAGACCGTCTATCTCGTCCCGTCTGTCTCAGAACTTCTGTCTCAGACCGTCTGTCTCAGACCGTCTGTCTCAGACCGTCTGTCTCAGACCGTCTGTCTCAGGCCGTCTGCCTCAGACCGTCTGTCTCAGACCGTCTATCTCGTCCCGTCTGTCTCAGACCGTCTGTCTCAGAACGTCTATCTCGTCCCGTCGGTCTCAGACCGTCTGTCTCAGAACGTCTATCTCGTCCCGTCGGTCTCAGACCGTCTGTCTCAGACCGTCTCTCTCAGACGGTCTCTCCCAGACCGTCTGTCTCAGACCGTCTGTCTCAGACCGTCGGTCTCGTACCGTCTATCTCAGTCCGTTTCTCTCAGACCGTCTGTCTCAGACCGTCTGTATCAGACCGTCAGTCTCAGACCATCTGTCTTAGACCGTCTGTCTGAGATCGTCTGTCTCAGACCGTCTGTCTCAGACCGTCTGTCTCAGTCCGTCTGTCTCAGACCGTCTGTCTCAGACCGTCTCTCTCAGACCGTCTGTCTGAGACCGTCTGTCTCAGACCGTCTGTCTCAGACCGTCTGTCCCAGACCGTCTGTCTCAGACCGTCGGTCTCGTACCGTCTATCTCAGTCCGTTTCTCTCAGACCGTCTGTCTCAGACCGTCTGTATCAGACCGTCAGTCTCAGACCATCTGTCTTAGACCGTCTGTCTGAGATCGTCTGTCTCAGACCGTCTGTCTCAGACCGTCTGTCTCAGTCCGTCTGTCTCAGACCGTCTGTCTCAGACCGTCTCTCTCAGACCGTCTGTCTCAGACCGTCTGTCTCAGACCGTCTGTCTCAGACCGTCAGTCTCAGACCGTCGGTCTCGTACCGTCAGTCTCACACCGTCTGTCTCAGGCGGTCTGTCCCAGTCCGTCTGCCTCTGTCCGTCGGTCTCATGCCGTCTATCTCTGTCCGTCCGTCTCTGAACGCCGGTCTCGGCCAGTCTGTCGCATACCGTCCGTCTCAGACCGTCTCTCTCGGACCGTCCGTCACAGACCGTCTGTCTCAGACCGTCAGCCTCAGACCGTGTGCCTCATACCGTCCGTCTCTGTGCGTCTGTCTCAGACCGTCTGTCTCAGGCCGTCTGTCTCAGACCGTCAGTCTCAGACCGTCGGTCTCGTACCGTCAGTCTCACACCGTCTGTCTCAGGCGGTCTGTCCCAGTCCGTCTGCCTCTGTCCGTCGGTATCATGCCGTCTATCTCTGTCCGTCCGTCTCTGAACGCCGGTCTCGGCCAGTCTGTCGCATACCGTCCGTCTCAGACCGTCTGTCTCGGACCGTCCGTCACATACCGTCTGTCTCAGACCGTCAGCCTCAGACCGTGTGCCTCATACCGTCCGTCTCTGTGCGTCTGTCTCTGTCCATCTGTCTCAGACCGCCTGCCTCAGACCGTCTGTCTCAGACCGTCTGTCTCAGACTGTCTGTCTCAGACCGTCTCTCTCAGACCGTCTCTTTCAGACCGTCTGTCTCAGACCGTCTGTCTTAGACCGTATATCTCGTCCCGTCGGTCTCAGACCGTCTGTCTCAGACCAGCTGTCTCAGACCGTCTGTCTCAGACCGTCTGTCTCAGACCGTCTGTCTCAGACCGTCTGTCTCAGACCGTCTGTCTCAGACCGTCTGTCTCAGACCGTCTGTCTCAGACCGTCTGTCTCAGACCGTCTGTCTCAGACCGTCTGTCTCAGACCGTCTGTCTCAGACCGTCTGTCTCAGACCGTCTGTCTCAGACCGTCTGTCTCAGACCGTCTGTCTCAGACCGTCTGTCTCAGACCGTCTGTCTCAGATCGTCTGTCTCAGACCGTCTGTCTCAGACCGTCTGTCTCAGGCCGTCTGTCTCAGGCCGTCTGTCTCAGACCGTCTGTCTCAGACCGTCTATCTCGTCCCGTCTGTCTCAGACCGTCTGTCTCCGAACGTCTATCTCGTCCCGTCGGTCTCAGACCGTCTGTCTCAGAACGTCTATCTCGTCCCGTCGGTCTCAGACCGTCTGTCTCAGACCAGCTGCTTCAGACCGTCTGTCTCAGACCGTCTGTCTCAGACCGTCTGTCTCAGACCGTCTGTCTCAGGCCGTCTGCCTCAGACCGTCTGTCTCAGACCGTCTATCTCGTCCCGTCTGTCTCAGACCGTCTGTCTCCGAACGTCTATCTCGTCCCGTCGGTCTCAGACCGTCTGTCTCAGAACGTCTATCTCGTCCCGTCGGTCTCAGACCGTCTGTCTCAGACCGTCTCTCTCAGACGGTCTCTCCCAGACCGTCTGTCTCAGACCGTCTGTCTCAGACCGTCGGTCTCGTACCGTCTATCTCAGTCCGTTTCTCTCAGACCGTCTGTCTCAGACCGTCTGTATCAGACCGTCAGTCTCAGACCATCTGTCTTAGACCGTCTGTCTGAGATCGTCTGTCTCAGACCGTCTGTCTCAGACCGTCTGTCTCAGTCCGTCTGTCTCAGACCGTCTGTCTCAGACCGTCTCTCTCAGACCGTCTGTCTGAGACCGTCTGTCTCAGACCGTCTGTCTCAGACCGTCTGTCCCAGACCGTCTGTCTCAGACCGTCGGTCTCGTACCGTCTATCTCAGTCCGTTTCTCTCAGACCGTCTGTCTCAGACCGTCTGTCTCAGACCGTCTGTATCAGACCGTCAGTCTCAGACCATCTGTCTTAGACCGTCTGTCTGAGATCGTCTGTCTCAGACCGTCTGTCTCAGACCGTCTGTCTCAGTCCGTCTGTCTCAGACCGTCTGTCTCAGACCGTCTCTCTCAGACCGTCTGTCTCAGACCGTCTGTCTCAGACCGTCTGTCTCAGACCGTCAGTCTCAGACCGTCGGTCTCGTACCGTCAGTCTCACACCGTCTGTCTCAGGCGGTCTGTCCCAGTCCGTCTGCCTCTGTCCGTCGGTCTCATGCCGTCTATCTCTGTCCGTCCGTCTCTGAACGCCGGTCTCGGCCAGTCTGTCGCATACCGTCCGTCTCAGACCGTCTGTCTCGGACCGTCCGTCACAGACCGTCTGTCTCAGACCGTCAGCCTCAGACCGTGTGCCTCATACCGTCCGTCTCTGTGCGTCTGTCTCAGACCGTCTGTCTCAGGCCGTCTGCCTCAGACCGTCTGTCTCAGACCGTCTATCTCGTCCCGTCTGTCTCAGAACGTCTATCTCGTCCCGTCGGTCTTAGACCGTCTGTCTTAGAACGTCTGTCACAGACCGTCTGTCTCAGACCGTCTGTCTCAGACCGTCTGTCTCAGCCCGTCTGTCTCAGACCGTCTGTCTCAGACCGTCTGTCTCAGACCGTCTGTCTCAGACCGTCTGTCTCAGACCGTCTATCTCGTCCCGTCTGTCTCAGACCGTCTGTCTCCGAACGTCTATCTCGTCCCGTCGGTCTCAGACCGTCTGTCTCAGACCGTCTGTCTCAGACCGTCTGACTCAGACCGTCTGTCTCAGACCGTCTGTCTCAGACCGTCTGTCTCAGACCGTCTGTCTCAGACCGTCTGTCTCAGACCGTCTGTCTCAGACCGTCTGTCTCAGAACGTCTATCTCGTCCCGTCGGTATCAGACCGTCTGTCTCAGACCAGCTGTTTCAGACCGTCTGTCTCAGACCGTCTGTCTCAGACCGTCTGTTTCATACCGTCTGTCTCACACCGTCTGTCTCAGACCGTCTGTCTTAGACCGTCTGTCTCACACCGTCTGTCTCAGACCGTCTGTCTCAGACCGTCTGTCTCAGACCGTCTGTCTCAGACCGTCTGTCTCAGACCGTCTGTCTCAGACCGTCTGTCTCAGAACGTCTATCTCGTCCCATCGGTCTCAGACCGTCTGTCTCAGGCCGTCTGTCTCAGGCCGTCTGCCTCAGACCGTCTGTCTCAGACCGTCTATCTCGTCCCGTCTGTCTCAGACCGTCTGTCTCCGAACGTCTATCTCGTCCCGTCGGTCTCAGACCGTCTGTCTCAGAACGTCTATCTCGTCCCGTCGGTCTCAGACCGTCTGTCTCAGACCGTCTGTCTCAGACCGTCTGTCTCAGACCGTCTGTCTCAGACCGTCTGTCTCAGACCGTCTGTCTCAGACCGTCTGTCTCAGACCGTCTGTCTCAGACCGTCTGTCTCAGACCGTCTGTCTCAGACCGTCTGTCTCAGACCGTCTGTCTCAGACCGTCTGTCTCAGACCGTCTGTCTCAGACCGTCTGTCTCAGACCGTCTGTCTCAGACCGTCTGTCTCAGACCGTCTGTCTCAGACCGTCTGTCTCAGACCGTCTGTCTCAGACCGTCTGTCTCAGACCGTCTGTCTCAGATCGTCTGTCTCAGACCGTCTGTCTCAGACCGTCTGTCTCAGGCCGTCTGTCTCAGGCCGTCTGTCTCAGACCGTCTGTCTCAGACCGTCTATCTCGTCCCGTCTGTCTCAGACCGTCTGTCTGCGAACGTCTATCTCGTCCCGTCGGTCTCAGACCGTCTGTCTCAGAACGTCTATCTCGTCCCGTCGGTCTCAGACCGTCTGTCTCAGACCAGCTGCTTCAGACCGTCTGTCTCAGACCGTCTGTCTCAGACCGTCTGTCTCAGACCGTCTGTCTCAGACCGTCTGTCTCAGACCGTCTGTCTCAGGCCGTCTGCCTCAGACCGTCTGTCTCAGACCGTCTATCTCGTCCCGTCTGTCTCAGACCGTCTGTCTCCGAACGTCTATCTCGTCCCGTCGGTCTCAGACCGTCTGTCTCAGAACGTCTATCTCGTCCCGTCGGTCTCAGACCGTCTGTCTCAGACCGTCTCTCTCAGACGGTCTCTCCCAGACCGTCTGTCTCAGACCGTCTGTCTCAGACCGTCTGTCTCAGACCGTCGGTCTCGTACCGTCTATCTCAGTCCGTTTCTCTCAGACCGTCTGTCTCAGACCGTCTGTATCAGACCGTCAGTCTCAGACCATCTGTCTTAGACCGTCTGTCTGAGATCGTCTGTCTCAGACCGTCTGTCTCAGACCGTCTGTCTCAGTCCGTCTGTCTCAGACCGTCTGTCTCAGACCGTCTCTCTCAGACCGTCTGTCTCAGACCGTCTGTCTCAGACCGTCTGTCTCAGACCGTCTGTCTCAGACCGTCTGTCTCAGACCGTCTGTCTCAGACCGTCTGTCTCAGACCGTCTGTCTCAGACCGTCTGTCTCAGACCGTCTGTCTCAGACCGTCTGTCTCAGACCGTCTGTCTCAGACCGTCTGTCTCAGATCGTCTGTCTCAGACCGTCTGTCTCAGACCGTCTGTCTCAGGCCGTCTGTCTCAGGCCGTCTGTCTCAGACCGTCTGTCTCAGACCGTCTATCTCGTCCCGTCTGTCTCAGACCGTCTGTCTCCGAACGTCTATCTCGTCCCGTCGGTCTCAGACCGTCTGTCTCAGAACGTCTATCTCGTCCCGTCGGTCTCAGACCGTCTGTCTCAGACCAGCTGCTTCAGACCGTCTGTCTCAGACCGTCTGTCTCAGACCGTCTGTCTCAGACCGTCTGTCTCAGACCGTCTGTCTCAGACCGTCTGTCTCAGGCCGTCTGCCTCAGACCGTCTGTCTCAGACCGTCTATCTCGTCCCGTCTGTCTCAGACCGTCTGTCTCCGAACGTCTATCTCGTCCCGTCGGTCTCAGACCGTCTGTCTCAGAACGTCTATCTCGTCCCGTCGGTCTCAGACCGTCTGTCTCAGACCGTCTCTCTCAGACGGTCTCTCCCAGACCGTCTGTCTCAGACCGTCTGTCTCAGACCGTCGGTCTCGTACCGTCTATCTCAGTCCGTTTCTCTCAGACCGTCTGTCTCAGACCGTCTGTATCAGACCGTCAGTCTCAGACCATCTGTCTTAGACCGTCTGTCTGAGATCGTCTGTCTCAGACCGTCTGTCTCAGACCGTCTGTCTCAGTCCGTCTGTCTCAGACCGTCTGTCTCAGACCGTCTCTCTCAGACCGTCTGTCTGAGACCGTCTGTCTCAGACCGTTTGTCTCAGACCGTCTGTCCCAGACCGTCTGTCTCAGACCGTCGGTCTCGTACCGTCTATCTCAGTCCGTTTCTCTCAGACCGTCTGTCTCAGACCGTCTGTCTCAGACCGTCTGTATCAGACCGTCAGTCTCAGACCATCTGTCTTAGACCGTCTGTCTGAGATCGTCTGTCTCAGACCGTCTGTCTCAGACCGTCTGTCTCAGTCCGTCTGTCTCAGACCGTCTGTCTCAGACCGTCTCTCTCAGACCGTCTGTCTCAGACCGTCTGTCTCAGACCGTCTGTCTCAGACCGTCAGTCTCAGACCGTCGGTCTCGTACCGTCAGTCTCACACCGTCTGTCTCAGGCGGTCTGTCCCAGTCCGTCTGCCTCTGTCCGTCGGTCTCATGCCGTCTATCTCTGTCCGTCCGTCTCTGAACGCCGGTCTCGGCCAGTCTGTCGCATACCGTCCGTCTCAGACCGTCTGTCTCGGACCGTCCGTCACAGACCGTCTGTCTCAGACCGTCAGCCTCAGACCGTGTGCCTCATACCGTCCGTCTCTGTGCGTCTGTCTCAGACCGTCTGTCTCAGGCCGTCTGCCTCAGACCGTCTGTCTCAGACCGTCTATCTCGTCCCGTCTGTCTCAGAACGTCTATCTCGTCCCGTCGGTCTTAGACCGTCTGTCTTAGAACGTCTGTCACAGACCGTCTGTCTCAGACCGTCTGTCTCAGACCGTCTGTCTCAGCCCGTCTGTCTCAGACCGTCTGTCTCAGACCGTCTGTCTCAGACCGTCTGTCTCAGACCGTCTATCTCGTCCCGTCTGTCTCAGACCGTCTGTCTCCGAACGTCTATCTCGTCCCGTCGGTCTCAGACCGTCTGTCTCAGACCGTCTGTCTCAGACCGTCTGACTCAGACCGTCTGTCTCAGACCGTCTGTCTCAGACCGTCTGTCTCAGACCGTCTGTCTCAGACCGTCTGTCTCAGAACGTCTATCTCGTCCCGTCGGTATCAGACCGTCTGTCTCAGACCAGCTGTTTCGGACCGTCTGTCTCAGACCGTCTGTCTCAGACCGTCTGTTTCATACCGTCTGTCTCACACCGTCTGTCTCAGACCGTCTGTCTTAGACCGTCTGTCTCACACCGTCTGTCTCAGACCGTCTGTCTCAGACCGTCTGTCTCAGACCGTCTGTCTCAGAACGTCTATCTCGTCCCATCGGTCTCAGACCGTCTGTCTCAGGCCGTCTGTCTCAGGCCGTCTGCCTCAGACCGTCTGTCTCAGACCGTCTATCTCGTCCCGTCTGTCTCAGACCGTCTGTCTCCGAACGTCTATCTCGTCCCGTCGGTCTCAGACCGTCTGTCTCAGAACGTCTATCTCGTCCCGTCGGTCTCAGACCGTCTGTCTCAGACCGTCTGTCTCAGACCGTCTGTCTCAGACCGTCTGTCTCAGACCGTCTGTCTCAGACCGTCTGTCTCAGACCGTCTGTCTCAGACCGTCTGTCTCAGACCGTCTGTCTCAGACCGTCTGTCTCAGACCGTCTGTCTCAGACCGTCTGTCTCAGACCGTCTGTCTCAGACCGTCTGTCTCAGACCGTCTGTCTCAGACCGTCTGTCTCAGACCGTCTGTCTCAGACCGTCTGTCTCAGACCGTCTGTCTCAGACCGTCTGTCTCAGACCGTCTGTCTCAGACCGTCTGTCTCAGATCGTCTGTCTCAGACCGTCTGTCTCAGACCGTCTGTCTCAGGCCGTCTGTCTCAGGCCGTCTGTCTCAGGCCGTCTGTCTCAGACCGTCTGTCTCAGACCGTCTATCTCGTCCCGTCTGTCTCCGAACGTCTATCTCGTCCCGTCGGTCTCAGACCGTCTGTCTCAGAACGTCTATCTCGTCCCGTCGGTCTCAGACCGTCTGTCTCAGACCAGCTGCTTCAGACCGTCTGTCTCAGACCGTCTGTCTCAGACCGTCTGTCTCAGACCGTCTGTCTCAGACCGTCTGTCTCAGGCCGTCTGCCTCAGACCGTCTGTCTCAGACCGTCTATCTCGTCCCGTCTGTCTCAGACCGTCTGTCTCCGAACGTCTATCTCGTCCCGTCGGTCTCAGACCGTCTGTCTCAGAACGTCTATCTCGTCCCGTCGGTCTCAGACCGTCTGTCTCAGACCGTCTCTCTCAGACGGTCTCTCCCAGACCGTCTGTCTCAGACCGTCTGTCTCAGACCGTCGGTCTCGTACCGTCTATCTCAGTCCGTTTCTCTCAGACCGTCTGTCTCAGACCGTCTGTATCAGACCGTCAGTCTCAGACCATCTGTCTTAGACCGTCTGTCTGAGATCGTCTGTCTCAGACCGTCTGTCTCAGACCGTCTGTCTCAGTCCGTCTGTCTCAGACCGTCTGTCTCAGACCGTCAGTCTCAGACCGTCGGTATCGTACCGTCAGTCTCACACCGTCTGTCTCAGGCGGTCTGTCCCAGTCCGTCTGCCTCTGTCCGTCGGTCTCATGCCGTCTATCTCTGTCCGTCCGTCTCTGAACGCCGGTCTCGGCCAGTCTGTCGCATACCGTCCGTCTCAGACCGTCTGTCTCGGACCGTCCGTCACAGACCGTCAGCCTCAGACCGTGTGCCTCATACCGTCCGTCTCTGTGCGTCTGTCTCAGACCGTCTGTCTCAGGCCGTCTGCCTCAGACCGTCTGTCTCAGACCGTCTATCTCGTCCCGTCTGTCTCAGAACGTCTATCTCGTCCCGTCGGTCTTAGACCGTCTGTCTTAGAACGTCTGTCACAGACCGTCTGTCTCAGACCGTCTGTCTCAGACCGTCTGTCTCAGCCCGTCTGTCTCAGACCGTCTGTCTCAGCCCGTCTGTCTCAGACCGTCTGTCTCAGACCGTCTGTCTCAGACCGTCTGTCTCAGACCGTCTGTCTCAGACCGTCTATCTCGTCCCGTCTGTCTCAGACCGTCTGTCTCCGAACGTCTATCTCGTCCCGTCGGTCTCAGACCGTCTGTCTCAGACCGTCTGTCTCAGACCGTCTGACTCAGACCGTCTGTCTCAGACCGTCTGTCTCAGACCGTCTGTCTCAGACCGTCTGTCTCAGAACGTCTATCTCGTCCCGTCGGTATCAGACCGTCTGTCTCAGACCAGCTGTTTCAGACCGTCTGTCTCAGACCGTCTGTCTCAGACCGTCTGTTTCATACCGTCTGTCTCACACCGTCTGTCTCAGACCGTCTGTCTTAGACCGTCTGTCTCACACCGTCTGTCTCAGACCGTCTGTCTCAGACCGTCTGTCTCAGACCGTCTGTCTCAGACCGTCTGTCTCAGACCGTCTGTCTCAGACCGTCTGTCTCAGACCGTCTGTCTCAGACCGTCTGTCTCAGAACGTCTATCTCGTCCCATCGGTCTCAGACCGTCTGTCTCAGGCCGTCTGTCTCAGGCCGTCTGCCTCAGACCGTCTGTCTCAGACCGTCTATCTCGTCCCGTCTGTCTCAGACCGTCTGTCTCCGAACGTCTATCTCGTCCCGTCGGTCTCAGACCGTCTGTCTCAGAACGTCTATCTCGTCCCGTCGGTCTCAGACCGTCTGTCTCAGACCGTCTGTCTCAGACCGTCTGTCTCAGACCGTCTGTCTCAGACCGTCTGTCTCAGACCGTCTGTCTCAGACCGTCTGTCTCAGACCGTCTGTCTCAGACCGTCTGTCTCAGACCGTCTGTCTCAGACCGTCTGTCTCAGACCGTCTGTCTCAGACCGTCTGTCTCAGACCGTCTGTCTCAGACCGTCTGTCTCAGACCGTCTGTCTCAGGCCGTCTGTCTCAGAACGTCTATCTCGTCCCGTCGGTCTCAGACCGTCGGTCTCAGACCGTCTGTCTCAGACCGTCTATCTCGTCCCGTCTGTCTCAGAACTTCTGTCTCAGACCGTCTGTCTCAGACCGTCTGTCTCAGACCGTCTGTCTCAGACCGTCTGTCTCAGGCCGTCTGCCTCAGACCGTCTGTCTCAGACCGTCTATCTCGTCCCGTCTGTCTCAGACCGTCTGTCTCCGAACGTCTATCTCGTCCCGTCGGTCTCAGACCGTCTGTCTCAGAACGTCTATCTCGTCCCGTCGGTCTCAGACCGTCTGTCTCAGACCGTCTCTCTCAGACGGTCTCTCCCAGACCGTCTGTCTCAGACCGTCTGTCTCAGACCGTCGGTCTCGTACCGTCTATCTCAGTCCGTTTCTCTCAGACCGTCTGTCTCAGACCGTCTGTATCAGACCGTCAGTCTCAGACCATCTGTCTTAGACCGTCTGTCTGAGATCGTCTGTCTCAGACCGTCTGTCTCAGACCGTCTGTCTCAGTCCGTCTGTCTCAGACCGTCTGTCTCAGACCGTCTCTCTCAGACCGTCTGTCTGAGACCGTCTGTCTCAGACCGTCTGTCTCAGACCGTCTGTCCCAGACCGTCTGTCTCAGACCGTCGGTCTCGTACCGTCTATCTCAGTCCGTTTCTCTCAGACCGTCTGTCTCAGACCGTCTGTCTCAGACCGTCTGTATCAGACCGTCAGTCTCAGACCATCTGTCTTAGACCGTCTGTCTGAGATCGTCTGTCTCAGACCGTCTGTCTCAGACCGTCTGTCTCAGTCCGTCTGTCTCAGACCGTCTGTCTCAGACCGTCTCTCTCAGACCGTCTGTCTCAGACCGTCTGTCTCAGACCGTCTGTCTCAGACCGTCAGTCTCAGACCGTCGGTCTCGTACCGTCAGTCTCACACCGTCTGTCTCAGGCGGTCTGTCCCAGTCCGTCTGCCTCTGTCCGTCGGTCTCATGCCGTCTATCTCTGTCCGTCCGTCTCTGAACGCCGGTCTCGGCCAGTCTGTCGCATACCGTCCGTCTCAGACCGTCTCTCTCGGACCGTCCGTCACAGACCGTCTGTCTCAGACCGTCAGCCTCAGACCGTGTGCCTCATACCGTCCGTCTCTGTGCGTCTGTCTCAGACCGTCTGTCTCAGGCCGTCTGTCTCAGACCGTCAGTCTCAGACCGTCGGTCTCGTACCGTCAGTCTCACACCGTCTGTCTCAGGCGGTCTGTCCCAGTCCGTCTGCCTCTGTCCGTCGGTATCATGCCGTCTATCTCTGTCCGTCCGTCTCTGAACGCCGGTCTCGGCCAGTCTGTCGCATACCGTCCGTCTCAGACCGTCTGTCTCGGACCGTCCGTCACATACCGTCTGTCTCAGACCGTCAGCCTCAGACCGTGTGCCTCATACCGTCCGTCTCTGTGCGTCTGTCTCTGTCCATCTGTCTCAGACCGCCTGCCTCAGACCGTCTGTCTCAGACCGTCTGTCTCAGACTGTCTGTCTCAGACCGTCTCTCTCAGACCGTCTCTTTCAGACCGTCTGTCTCAGACCGTCTGTCTCAGTCCGTCTGTCTCAGACCATCTGTCTCGGACCGTCTGTCTGAGATCGTCTGTCTCAGACCGTCTGTCTCAGACCGTCTGTATCAGACCGTCTGTCTCAGACCGTCTGTCTCAGACAGTCTGTCTCTGAACGTCGGTCTCAGCCCGTCTGTCTCTGCCCGTCTATCTGAGTCTGTCTGCCTCTGACCGTCTGTCTGAGACCATCTGTCTCAGACCGCCTGCCTGAGACCGTCTGTCTCAGACCGTCTGTCTCAGACCGTCTGTCTCAGACCGTCAGCCTCAGACCGTGTGCCTCATACCGTCCGTCTCTGTGCGTCAGTCTCTGTCCATCTGTCTCAGACCGCCTGCCTCAGACCGTCTGTCTCTGACCGTCTGTATCAGACCGTCTGTCTCAGACCGTCTGTCTCAGACCGTCGGTCTCAGACCGTCGGTCTCGTACCGTCAGTCTCACACCGTCTGTCTCAGGCGGTCTGTCCCAGTCCGTCTGCCTCTGTCCGTCGGTCTCATGCCGTCTATCTCTGTCCGTCCGTCTCTGAACGTCGGTCTCAGGCAGTCTGTCTCAGACCGTCTGTCTCAGACCGTCTGTCTCAGACCGTCTGTCTCAGACCGTCTGTCTCAGACCGTCTGTCTCAGGCCGTCTGTCTCAGAACGTCTATCTCGTCCCGTCGGTCTCAGACCGTCGGTCTCAGACCGTCGGTCTCAGACCGTCTGTCTCAGACCGTCTATCTCGTCCCGTCTGTCTCAGAACTTCTGTCTCAGACCGTCTGTCTCAGACCGTCTGTCTCAGACCGTCTGTCTCAGACCGTCTGTCTCAGGCCGTCTGCCTCAGACCGTCTGTCTCAGACCGTCTATCTCGTCCCGTCTGTCTCAGACCGTCTGTCTCCGAACGTCTATCTCGTCCCGTCGGTCTCAGACCGTCTGTCTCAGAACGTCTATCTCGTCCCGTCGGTCTCAGACCGTCTGTCTCAGACCGTCTGTCTCAGACCGTCTGTCTCAGACCGTCTGTCTCAGACCGTCTGTCTCAGACCGTCTGTCTCAGACCGTCTGTCTCAGACCGTCTGTCTCAGACCGTCTGTCTCAGACCGTCTGTCTCAGACCGTCTGTCTCAGACCGTCTGTCTCAGGCCGTCTGTCTCAGAACGTCTATCTCGTCCCGTCGGTCTCAGACCGTCGGTCTCAGACCGTCTGTCTCAGACCGTCTATCTCGTCCCGTCTGTCTCAGAACTTCTGTCTCAGACCGTCTGTCTCAGACCGTCTGTCTCAGACCGTCTGTCTCAGACCGTCTGTCTCAGGCCGTCTGCCTCAGACCGTCTGTCTCAGACCGTCTATCTCGTCCCGTCTGTCTCAGACCGTCTGTCTCCGAACGTCTATCTCGTCCCGTCGGTCTCAGACCGTCTGTCTCAGAACGTCTATCTCGTCCCGTCGGTCTCAGACCGTCTGTCTCAGACCGTCTCTCTCAGACGGTCTCTCCCAGACCGTCTGTCTCAGACCGTCTGTCTCAGACCGTCGGTCTCGTACCGTCTATCTCAGTCCGTTTCTCTCAGACCGTCTGTATCAGACCGTCAGTCTCAGACCATCTGTCTTAGACCGTCTGTCTGAGATCGTCTGTCTCAGACCGTCTGTCTCAGACCGTCTGTCTCAGTCCGTCTGTCTCAGACCGTCTGTCTCAGACCGTCTCTCTCAGACCGTCTGTCTGAGACCGTCTGTCTCAGACCGTCTGTCTCAGACCGTCTGTCCCAGACCGTCTGTCTCAGACCGTCGGTCTCGTACCGTCTATCTCAGTCCGTTTCTCTCAGACCGTCTGTCTCAGACCGTCTGTCTCAGACCGTCTGTATCAGACCGTCAGTCTCAGACCATCTGTCTTAGACCGTCTGTCTGAGATCGTCTGTCTCAGACCGTCTGTCTCAGACCGTCTGTCTCAGTCCGTCTGTCTCAGACCGTCTGTCTCAGACCGTCTCTCTCAGACCGTCTGTCTCAGACCGTCTGTCTCAGACCGTCTGTCTCAGACCGTCTGTCTCAGACCGTCAGTCTCAGACCGTCGGTCTCGTACCGTCAGTCTCACACCGTCTGTCTCAGGCGGTCTGTCCCAGTCCGTCTGCCTCTGTCCGTCGGTCTCATGCCGTCTATCTCTGTCCGTCCGTCTCTGAACGCCGGTCTCGGCCAGTCTGTCGCATACCGTCCGTCTCAGACCGTCTCTCTCGGACCGTCCGTCACAGACCGTCTGTCTCAGACCGTCAGCCTCAGACCGTGTGCCTCATACCGTCCGTCTCTGTGCGTCTGTCTCAGACCGTCTGTCTCAGGCCGTCTGTCTCAGACCGTCAGTCTCAGACCGTCGGTCTCGTACCGTCAGTCTCACACCGTCTGTCTCAGGCGGTCTGTCCCAGTCCGTCTGCCTCTGTCCGTCGGTATCATGCCGTCTATCTCTGTCCGTCCGTCTCTGAACGCCGGTCTCGGCCAGTCTGTCGCATACCGTCCGTCTCAGACCGTCTGTCTCGGACCGTCCGTCACATACCGTCTGTCTCAGACCGTCAGCCTCAGACCGTGTGCCTCATACCGTCCGTCTCTGTGCGTCTGTCTCTGTCCATCTGTCTCAGACCGCCTGCCTCAGACCGTCTGTCTCAGACCGTCTGTCTCAGACTGTCTGTCTCAGACCGTCTCTCTCAGACCGTCTCTTTCAGACCGTCTGTCTCAGACCGTCTGTCTCAGTCCGTCTGTCTCAGACCATCTGTCTCGGACCGTCTGTCTGAGATCGTCTGTCTCAGACCGTCTGTCTCAGACCGTCTGTCTCAGACCGTCTGTCTCAGACCGTCTGTCTCAGACAGTCTGTCTCTGAACGTCGGTCTCAGCCCGTCTGTCTCTGCCCGTCTATCTGAGTCTGTCTGCCTCTGACCGTCTGTCTGAGACCATCTGTCTCAGACCGCCTGCCTGAGACCGTCTGTCTCAGACCGTCTGTCTCAGGCGGTCTGTCCCAGTCCGTCTGCCTCTGTCCGTCGGTCTCATGCCGTCTATCTCTGTCCGTCCGTCTCTGAACGTCGGTCTCAGGCAGTCTGTCGCATACCGTCCGTCTCAGACCGTCTGTCTCGGACCGTCCGTCACAGACCGTCTGTCTCAGACCGTCAGCCTCTGTGCGTCTGTCTCTGTCCATCTGTCTCAGACCGCCTGCCTCAGACCGTCTGTCTCAGACCGTCTGTATCAGACCGTCTGTCTCAGACCGTCTGTCTCAGACCGTCTGTCTCAGACAGTCTGTCTCTGAACGTCGGTCTCAGCCCGTCTGTCTCTGCCCGTCTATCTCAGTCTGTCTGCCTCTGACCGTCTGTCTGAGACCATCTGTCTCAGACCGCCTGCCTGAGACCGTCTGTCTCAGACCGTATGTCTCAGACCGTCTGTCTCAGGCCGTCTGTCTCAGACCGTCTGACTCAGACCGTCTGTCTCAGACCGTCTGTCTCAGACCGTGCCTCTCAGGCCGTCAGTCTCATAACGTCTGTCTGAGAACGTCTGTCTCAGACCGTCTGTCTCAGTCCGTCTGTCTCTGTCCGTCGGTCTCATGCCGTCTATCTCTGTCCGTCCGTCTCTGAACGCCGGTCTCAGCCAGTCTGTCGCATACCGTCCGTCTCAGACCGTCTGTCTCGGACCGTCCGTGACAGACCGTCTGTCTCAGACGGTGTGCCTCATACCGTCCGTCTCTGTGCGTCTGTCTCTGTCCATCTGTCTCAGACCGCCTGCCTCAGACCGTCTGTCTCAGACCGTCTGTATCAGACCGTATATCTCAGACCGTCTGTCTCAGACCGTCTGTCTCAGACCGTCTGTCTCAGACCGTCTGTCTCAGACAGTCTGTCTCTGAACGTCGGTCTCAGCCCGTCTGTCTCTGCCCGTCTATCTGAGTCTGTCTGCCTCTGACCGTCTGTCTGAGACCATCTGTCTCAGACCGCCTGCCTGAGACCGTCTGTCTCAGACCGTCTGTCTCAGACCGTCTGTCTCAGACCGTCAGCCTCAGACCGTGTGCCTCATACCGTCCGTCTCTGTGCGTCTGTCTCTGTCCATCTGTCTCAGACCGCCTGCCTCAGACCGTCTGTCTCTGACCGTCTGTATCAGACCGTCTGTCTCAGACCGTCTGTCTCAGACCGTCGGTCTCAGACCGTCGGTCTCGTACCGTCAGTCTCACACCGTCTGTCTCAGGCGGTCTGTCCCAGTCCGTCTGCCTCTGTCCGTCGGTCTCATGCCGTCTATCTCTGTCCGTCCGTCTCTGAACGTCGGTCTCAGGCAGTCTGTCGCATACCGTCCGTCTCAGACCGTCTGTCTCGGACCGTCCGTCACAGACCGTCTGTCTCAGACCGTCAGCCTCTGTGCGTCTGTCTCTGTCCATCTGTCTCAGACGGCCTGCCTCAGACCGTCTGTCTCAGACCGTCTGTATCAGACCGTCTGTCTCAGACCGTCTGTCTCAGACCGTCTGTCTCAGACCGTCTGTCTCAGACAGTCTGTCTCTGAACGTCGGTCTCAGCCCGTCTGTCTCTGCCCGTCTATCTCAGTCTGTCTGCCTCTGACCGTCTGTCTGAGACCATCTGTCTCAGACCGCCTGCCTGAGACCGTCTGTCTCAGACCGTATGTCTCAGACCGTCTGTCTCAGGCCGTCTGTCTCAGACCGTCTGACTCAGACCGGCTGTCTCAGACCGTCTGTCTCAGACCGTGCCTCTCAGGCCGTCAGTCTCATAACGTCTGTCTGAGAACGTCTGTCTCAGACCGTCTGTCTCAGTCCGTCTGTCTCTGTCCGTCGGTCTCATGCCGTCTATCTCTGTCCGTCCGTCTCTGAACGCCGGTCTCAGCCAGTCTGTCGCATACCGTCCGTCTCAGACCGTCTGTCTCGGACCGTCCGTCACAGACCGTCTGTCTCAGACGGTGTGCCTCATACCGTCCGTCTCTGTGCGTCTGTCTCTGTCCATCTGTCTCAGACCGCCTGCCTCAGACCGTCTGTCTCAGACCGTCTGTATCAGACCGTATATCTCAGACCGTCTGTCTCAGACCGTCTGTCTCAGACAGTCTGTCTCTGAACGTCGGTCTCAGCCCGTCTGTCTCTGCCCGTCTACCTGAGTCTGTCTGCCTCTGACCGTCTGTCTGAGACCATCTGTCTCAGACCGCCTGCCTGAGACCGTCTGTCTCAGACCGTCTGTCTCAGACAGTCTGTCTCAGACCGTCTGTCTCAGACAGTCTGTCTCTGAACGTCGGTCTCAGCCCGTCTGTCTCTGCCCGTCTATCTGAGTCTGTCTGCATCTGACCGTCTGTCTGAGACCATCTGTCTCGGATCGCCTGCCTCAGACCGTCTGTCTCAGACCGTCTGTATCAGACCGTCTGTCTCAGACCGTCTGTCTCAGACCGTCTGTCTCAGACCGTCTGTCTCAGACCGTCTGTCTCAGACCGTCTGTCTCAGACCGTCTGTCTCAGACCGTCTGTCTCAGACCGTCTGTCTCAGACAGTCTGTCTCTGAACGTCGGTCTCAGCCCGTCTGTCTCTGCCCGTCTATCTGAGTCTGTCTGCCTCTGACCGTCTGTCTGAGACCATCTGTCTCAGACCGCCTGCCTGAGACCGTCTGTCTCAGACCGTCTGTCTCAGACCGTATGTCTCAGACCGTCTTTCTCAGGCCGTCTGTCTCAGACCGTCTGACTCAGACCGTCTGTCTCAGACCGTTTGTCTCAGACCGTGCCTCTCAGGCCGTCAGTCTCATAACGTCTGTCTGAGAACGTCTGTCTCTGAACGTCGGTCTCTGAACGTCGGTCTCAGCCCGTCTGTCTCTGCCCGTCTATCTGAGTCTGTCTGCCTCTGACCGTCTGTCTGAGACCATCTGTCTCAGACCGCCTGCCTGAGACCGTCTGTCTCAGACCGTCTGTCTCAGACCGTATGTCTCAGACCGTCTGTCTCAGTCCGTCTGTCTCAGACCATCTGTCTCAGACCGTCTGTCTGAGATCGTCTGTCTCAGACCGTCTGTCTCAGACCGTCTGTCTCAGTCCGTCTGTCTCAGACCGTCTGTCTCAGACCGTCTGTCTCAGACCGTCTGTCTCAGACCGTCTGTCTCAGACCGTCGGTCTCGTACCGTCAGTCTCACACCGTCTGTCTCAGGCGGTCTGTCCCAGTCCGTCTGTCTCAGACCGTCTGTCTCAGACCGTCAGCCTCAGACCGTGTGCCTCATACCGTCCGTCTCTGTGCGCCTGTCTCTGTCCATCTGTCTCAGACCGCCTGCCTCAGACCGTCTGTCTCTGACCGTCTGTATCAGACCGTCTGTCTCAGACCGTCTGTATCAGACCGTCGGTCTCAGACAGTCTGTCTCTGAACGTCGGTCTCAGCCCGTCTGTCTCCGCCCGTCTATCTGAGTCTGTGTGCCTCTGACCGTCTGTCTGAGACCATCTGTCTCGGACCGACTGCCTCAGACCGTCGGTCTCGTACCGTCTGTCCCAGTCCGTTTCTCTCAGACCGTCTGTCTCAGACCGTCTGTATCGGACCGTCTGTCTCAGACCGTCTCTCTCAGACCGTCTCTCTCAGACAGTCTCTCTCAGACCGTCTGTCTCAGACCGTCTGTCTCAGACCGTCTGTCTCAGACCGTCTGTCTCAGACCGTCGGTCTCGTACCGTCTGTCCCATTCCGTTTCTCTCAGACCGTCTGTCTCAGACCGTCTGTCTCAGACCGTCTGTCTCAGACCGTCTCTCTCAGACGTCTCTCAGACAGTCTCTCTCAGACCGTCTCCTTCAGACCGTCTGTCTCAGACCGTCTGTCTCAGTCCATCTGTCTCAGACCATCTGTCTCGGACCGTCTGTCTGAGATCGTCTGTCTCAGACCGTCTGTCTCAGACCGTCCGTCTCAGACCGTCTGTCTCGGACCGTCCGTCACAGACCGTCTGTCTCAGACCGTCAGCCTCAGACCGTGTGCCTCATACCGTCCGTCTCTGTGCGTCTGTCTCTGTCCATCTGTCTCAGACCGCCTGCCTGAGACCGTCTGTCTCAGACCGTCTCTCTCAGACAGTCTCTCTCAGACCGTCTGTCTCAGACCGTCTGTCTCAGACCGTCTGTCTCAGACCGTCTGTCTCAGACCGTCTGTCTCAGACCGTCTGTCTCAGACCGTCTGTCTCAGACCGTCTCTCTCAGACCGTCTCTCTCAGACAGCCTCTCTCAGACCGTCTGTCTCGGACAGCCTGCCTCAGACCGTCTGTCTCAGACCGTCTGTCTCAGACCGTCTGTATCAGACCGTCTGTGTCAGACCGTCTGTCTCAGACCGTCTCTCTCAGACAGTCTCTCTCAGACCGTCTGTCTCAGACCGTCTGTCTCAGACCGTCTGTCTCAGACCGTCTGTCTCAGACCGTCTGTCTCAGACCGTCTGTCTCAGACCGTCTGTCTCAGACCGTCTGTCTCAGACCGTCTGTCTCACACCGTCTGTCTCAGACCGTCGGTCTCGTACCGTCTGTCTCAGTCCGTTTCTCTCAGACCGGCTGTCTCAGACCGTCTGTCTCAGACCGTCTGTCTCAGACCGTCTGTCTCAGACCGTCTGTATCAGACCGTCTGTCTCTGACCGTCTGTCTCAGACCGTCTGTCGCATACCGTCTGTCTCAGACCGTCTATATCAGACCGTCTGTATCAGACCGTCTGACTCAGACCGTCTGTCTCAGACCGTCTGTCTCAGACTGTCGGTCTCAGACCGTCTCTCTCATACCGTCTGTCTCAGTCCGTTTCTCTCATACCGTCTGTGTCTGACCGTCTGTCTCTGAACGTCGGTCTCAGCCCGTCTGTCTCTGCCCGTCTATCTGAGTCTGTCTGCCTCTGACCGTCTGTCTGAGACCATCTGTATCGGACCGCCTGCCTCAGACCGTCTGTCTCAGACCGTCTGTCTCAGACCGTCTCTCTCAGACCGTCTCTCTCAGACAGTCTCTGTCAGACCGTCTGTCTCAGACCGTCTGTCTCAGACCGTCTGTCTCAGACCGTCTGTCTCAGACCGTCTGTCTCACACCGTCTGTCTCAGGCCGTCTGTCCCAGTCCGTCTGCCTCTGTCTGTCGGTCTCATGCCGTCTATCTCTGTCCGTCCGTCTCTGAACGCCGGTCTCAGCCAGTCTGTCACATACCGTCCGTCTCAGACAGTCTGTCTCAGACCGTCCGTCACAGACCGTCTGTCTCAGACCGTCTGTCTCAGACCGTCTGTCTCAGACCGTCTCTCTCAGACCGTCTCTTTCAGACCGTCTGTCTCAGACCGTCTGTCTCAGTCCGTGTGTCTCAGACCATCTGTCTCGGACCGTCTGTCTGAGATCGTCTGTCTCAGACCGTCTGTCTCAGACCGTCTGTCTCAGACCGTCTGTCTCAGACCGTCTGTCTCAGACCGTCTGTCTCAGACCGTCTGTCTCAGACCGTCTGTCTCAGACAGTCTGTCTCTGAACGTCGGTCTCAGCCCGTCTGTCTCTGCCCGTCTATCTCAGTCTGTCTGCCTCTGACCGTCTGTCTGAGACCATCTGTCTCAGACCGCCTGCCTGAGACCGTCTGTCTCAGACCGTATGTCTCAGACCGTCTGTCTCAGGCCGTCTGTCTCAGACCGTCTGACTCAGACCGTCTGTCTCAGACCGTCTGTCTCAGACCGTGCCTCTCAGGCCGTCAGTCTCATTACGTCTGTCTGAGAACGTCTGTCTCAGACCGTCTGTCTCAGTCCGTCTGTCTCAGACCGTCTGTCTCAGACCGTCTGTCTCAGACCGTCTGTCTCAGACCGTCTGTCTCAGACCGTCTGTGTCAGACCGTCTGACTCAGACCGTCTGTCTCAGACCGTCTCTCTCAGACTGTCGGTCTCAGACCGTCTCTCTCATACCGTCTGTCTCAGTCCGTTTCTCTCATACCGTCTGTGTCTGACCGTCTGTCTCTGAACGTCGGTCTCAGCCCGTCTGTCTCTGCCCGTCTATCTGAGTCTGTCTGCCTCTGACCGTCTGTCTGAGACCATCTGTATCGGACCGCCTGCCTCAGACCGTCTGTCTCAGACCGTCTGTCTCAGACCGTCTCTCTCAGACCGTCTCTCTCAGACAGTCTCTGTCAGACCGTCTGTCTCAGACCGTCTGTCTCAGACCGTCTGTCTCAGACCGTCTGTCTCACACCGTCTGTCTCAGGCCGTCTGTCCCAGTCCGTCTGCCTCTGTCTGTCGGTCTCATGCCGTCTATCTCTGTCCGTCCGTCTCTGAACGCCGGTCTCAGCCAGTCTGTCACATACCGTCCGTCTCAGACAGTTTGTCTCAGACCGTCCGTCACAGACCGCCTGTCTCAGACCGTCTGTCTCAGACCGTCTGTCTCAGACCGTCTGTCTCAGACCGTCTGTCTCAGACCGTCTGTCTCAGACCGTCTCTCTCAGACCGTCTCTTTCAGACCGTCTGTCTCAGACCGTCTGTCTCAGACCGTCTGTCTCAGTCCGTCTGTCTCAGACCATCTGTCTCGGACCGTCTGTCAGAGATCGTCTGTCTCAGACCGTCTGTCTCAGACCGTCTGTCTCAGACCGTCTGTCTCAGACCGTCTGTCTCAGACCGTCGGTCTCGTACCGTCAGTCTCACACCGTCTGTCTCAGGCGGTCTGTCCCAGTCCGTCTGCCTCTGTCCGTCGGTCTCATGCCGTCTATCTCTGTCCGTCCGTCTCTGAACGTCGGTCTCAGCCAGTCTGTCGCATACCGTCCGTCTCAGACCGTCTGTCTCGGACCGTCCGTCACAGACCGTCTGTCTCAGACCGTCAGCCTCTGTGCGTCTGTCTCTGTCCATCTGTCTCAGACCGCCTGCCTCAGACCGTCTGTCTCAGACCGTCTGTATCAGACCGTCTGTCTCAGACCGTCTGTCTCAGACAGTCTGTCTCTGAACGTCGGTCTCAGCCCGTCTGTCTCTGCCCGTCTATCTCAGTCTGTCTGCCTCTGACCGTCTGTCTGAGACCATCTGTCTCAGACCGCCTGCCTGAGACCGTCTGTCTCAGACCGTCTGTCTCAGACCGTCTGTCTCAGACCGTCTGTCTCAGACCGTCTGTCTCAGACCGTCTGTCTCAGACCGTCTGTCTCAGACCGTCTGTCTCAGACCGTCGGTCTCGTACCGTCAGTCTCACACCGTCTGTCTCAGGCGGTCTGTCCCAGTCCGTCTGTCTCAGACCGTCTGTCTCAGACCGTCAGCCTCAGACCGTGTGCCTCATACCGTCCGTCTCTGTGCGCCTGTCTCTGTCCATCTGTCTCAGACCGCCTGCCTCAGACCGTCTGTCTCTGACCGTCTGTATCAGACCGTCTGTCTCAGACCGTCTGTATCAGACCGTCGGTCTCAGACAGTCTGTCTCTGAACGTCGGTCTCAGCCCGTCTGTCTCCGCCCGTCTATCTGAGTCTGTGTGCCTCTGACCGTCTGTCTGAGACCATCTGTCTCGGACCGACTGCCTCAGACCGTCGGTCTCGTACCGTCTGTCCCAGTCCGTTTCTCTCAGACCGTCTGTCTCAGACCGTCTGTATCGGACCGTCTGTCTCAGACCGTCTCTCTCAGTCCGTCTCTCTCAGACAGTCTCTCTCAGACCGTCTGTCTCAGACCGTCTGTCTCAGACCGTCTGTCTCAGACCGTCTGTCTCAGACCGTCGGTCTCGTACCGTCTGTCCCATTCCGTTTCTCTCAGACCGTCTGTCTCAGACCGTCTGTCTCAGACCGTCTGTCTCAGACCGTCTCTCTCAGACCGTCTCTCAGACAGTCTCTCTCAGACCGTCTCCTTCAGACCGTCTGTCTCAGACCGTCTGTCTCAGTCCATCTGTCTCAGACCATCTGTCTCGGACCGTCTGTCTGAGATCGTCTGTCTCAGACCGTCTGTCTCAGACCGTCCGTCTCAGACCGTCTGTCTCGGACCGTCCGTCACAGACCGTCTGTCTCAGACCGTCAGCCTCAGACCGTGTGCCTCATACCGTCCGTATCTGTGCGTCTGTCTCTGTCCATCTGTCTCAGACCGCCTGCCTGAGACCGTCTGTCTCAGACCGTCTGTCTCAGACCGTCTGTCTCAGACCGTCTGTATCAGACCGTCTGTGTCAGACCGTCTGTCTCAGACCGTCTCTCTCAGACAGTCTCTCTCAGACCGTCTGTCTCAGACCGTCTGTCTCAGACCGTCTGTCTCAGACCGTCTGTCTCAGACCGTCTGTCTCAGACCGTCTGTCTCAGACCGTCTGTCTCAGACCGTCTGTCTCAGACCGTCTCTCTCAGACCGTCTCTCTCAGACAGCCTCTCTCAGACCGTCTGTCTCGGACAGCCTGCCTCAGACCGTCTGTCTCAGACCGTCTGTATCAGACCGTCTGTGTCAGACCGTCTGTCTCAGACCGTCTCTCTCAGACAGTCTCTCTCAGACCGTCTGTCTCAGACCGTCTGTCTCAGACCGTCTGTCTCAGACCGTCTGTCTCAGACCGTCTGTCTCAGACCGTCTGTCTCAGACCGTCTGTCTCAGACCGTCTGTCTCAGACCGTCTGTCTCAGACCGTCGGTCTCGTACCGTCTGTCTCAGTCCGTTTCTCTCAGACCGGCTGTCTCAGACCGTCTGTCTCAGACCGTCTGTCTCAGACCGTCTGTCTCAGACCGTCTGTATCAGACCGTCTGTCTCTGACCGTCTGTCTCAGACCGTCTGTCTCATACCGTCTGTCTCAGACCGTCTATATCAGACCGTCTGTATCAGACCGTCTGACTCAGACCGTCTGTCTCAGACCGTCTGTCTCAGACTGTCGGTCTCAGACCGTCTCTCTCATACCGTCTGTCTCAGTCCGTTTCTCTCATACCGTCTGTGTCTGACCGTCTGTCTCTGAACGTCGGTCTCAGCCCGTCTGTCTCTGCCCGTCTATCTGAGTCTGTCTGCCTCTGACCGTCTGTCTGAGACCATCTGTATCGGACCGCCTGCCTCAGACCGTCTGTCTCAGACCGTCTGTCTCAGACCGTCTCTCTCAGACCGTCTCTCTCAGACAGTCTCTGTCAGACCGTCTGTCTCAGACCGTCTGTCTCAGACCGTCTGTCTCAGACCGTCTGTCTCAGACCGTCTGTCTCACACCGTCTGTCTCAGGCCGTCTGTCCCAGTCCGTCTGCCTCTGTCTGTCGGTCTCATGCCGTCTATCTCTGTCCGTCCGTCTCTGAACGCCGGTCTCAGCCAGTCTGTCACATACCGTCCGTCTCAGACAGTTTGTCTCAGACCGTCCGTCACAGACCGTCTGTCTCAGACCGTCTGTCTCAGACCGTCTGTCTCAGACCGTCTGTCTCAGACCGTCTGTCTCAGACCGTCTCTCTCAGACCGTCTCTTTCAGACCGTCTGTCTCAGACCGTCTGTCTCAGACCGTCTGTCTCAGTCCGTCTGTCTCAGACCATCTGTCTCGGACCGTCTGTCAGAGATCGTCTGTCTCAGACCGTCTGTCTCAGACCGTCTGTCTCAGACCGTCGGTCTCGTACCGTCAGTCTCACACCGTCTGTCTCAGGCGGTCTGTCCCAGTCCGTCTGCCTCTGTCCGTCGGTCTCATGCCGTCTATCTCTGTCCGTCCGTCTCTGAACGTCGGTCTCAGCCAGTCTGTCGCATACCGTCCGTCTCAGACCGTCTGTCTCGGACCGTCCGTCACAGACCGTCTGTCTCAGACCGTCAGCCTCTGTGCGTCTGTCTCTGTCCATCTGTCTCAGACCGCCTGCCTCAGACCGTCTGTCTCAGACCGTCTGTATCAGACCGTCTGTCTCAGACCGTCTGTCTCAGACAGTCTGTCTCTGAACGTCGGTCTCAGCCCGTCTGTCTCTGCCCGTCTATCTCAGTCTGTCTGCCTCTGACCGTCTGTCTGAGACCATCTGTCTCAGACCGCCTGCCTGAGACCGTCTGTCTCAGACCGTCTGTCTCAGACCGTCTGTCTCAGACCGTCTGTCTCAGACCGTCTGTCTCAGACCGTCTGTCTCAGACCGTCTGTCTCAGACCGTCTGTCTCAGACCGTCTGTCTCAGACCGTCGGTCTCGTACCGTCAGTCTCACACCGTCTGTCTCAGGCGGTCTGTCCCAGTCCGTCTGTCTCAGACCGTCAGCCTCAGACCGTGTGCCTCATACCGTCCGTCTCTGTGCGCCTGTCTCTGTCCATCTGTCTCAGACCGCCTGCCTCAGACCGTCTGTCTCTGACCGTCTGTATCAGACCGTCTGTCTCAGACCGTCTGTATCAGACCGTCGGTCTCAGACAGTCTGTCTCTGAACGTCGGTCTCAGCCCGTCTGTCTCCGCCCGTCTATCTGAGTCTGTGTGCCTCTGACCGTCTGTCTGAGACCATCTGTCTCGGACCGACTGCCTCAGACCGTCGGTCTCGTACCGTCTGTCCCAGTCCGTTTCTCTCAGACCGTCTGTCTCAGACCGTCTGTATCGGACCGTCTGTCTCAGACCGTCTCTCTCAGACCGTCTCTCTCAGACAGTCTCTCTCAGACCGTCTGTCTCAGACCGTCTGTCTCAGACCGTCTGTCTCAGACCGTCTGTCTCAGACCGTCGGTCTCGTACCGTCTGTCCCATTCCGTTTCTCTCAGAAAGTCTGTCTCAGACCGTCTGTCTCAGACCGTCTGTCTCAGACCGTCTGTCTCAGACCGTCTGTCTCAGACCGTCTGTCTCAGACCGTCTCTCTCAGACCGTCTCTCAGACAGTCTCTCTCAGACCGTCTCCTTCAGACCGTCTGTCTCAGACCGTCTGTCTCAGACCGTCTGTCTCAGTCCGTCTGTCTCAGACCATCTGTCTCGGACCGTCTGTCAGAGATCGTCTGTCTCAGACCGTCTGTCTCAGACCGTCTGTCTCAGACCGTCGGTCTCGTACCGTCAGTCTCACACCGTCTGTCTCAGGCGGTCTGTCCCAGTCCGTCTGCCTCTGTCCGTCGGTCTCATGCCGTCTATCTCTGTCCGTCCGTCTCTGAACGTCGGTCTCAGCCAGTCTGTCGCATACCGTCCGTCTCAGACCGTCTGTCTCGGACCGTCCGTCACAGACCGTCTGTCTCAGACCGTCAGCCTCTGTGCGTCTGTCTCTGTCCATCTGTCTCAGACCGCCTGCCTCAGACCGTCTGTCTCAGACCGTCTGTATCAGACCGTCTGTCTCAGACCGTCTGTCTCAGACAGTCTGTCTCTGAACGTCGGTCTCAGCCCGTCTGTCTCTGCCCGTCTATCTCAGTCTGTCTGCCTCTGACCGTCTGTCTGAGACCATCTGTCTCAGACCGCCTGCCTGAGACCGTCTGTCTCAGACCGTCTGTCTCAGACCGTCTGTCTCAGACCGTCTGTCTCAGACCGTCTGTCTCAGACCGTCTGTCTCAGACCGTCTGTCTCAGACCGTCTGTCTCAGACCGTCTGTCTCAGACCGTCGGTCTCGTACCGTCAGTCTCACACCGTCTGTCTCAGGCGGTCTGTCCCAGTCCGTCTGTCTCAGACCGTCAGCCTCAGACCGTGTGCCTCATACCGTCCGTCTCTGTGCGCCTGTCTCTGTCCATCTGTCTCAGACCGCCTGCCTCAGACCGTCTGTCTCTGACCGTCTGTATCAGACCGTCTGTCTCAGACCGTCTGTATCAGACCGTCGGTCTCAGACAGTCTGTCTCTGAACGTCGGTCTCAGCCCGTCTGTCTCCGCCCGTCTATCTGAGTCTGTGTGCCTCTGACCGTCTGTCTGAGACCATCTGTCTCGGACCGACTGCCTCAGACCGTCGGTCTCGTACCGTCTGTCCCAGTCCGTTTCTCTCAGACCGTCTGTCTCAGACCGTCTGTATCGGACCGTCTGTCTCAGACCGTCTCTCTCAGACCGTCTCTCTCAGACAGTCTCTCTCAGACCGTCTGTCTCAGACCGTCTGTCTCAGACCGTCTGTCTCAGACCGTCTGTCTCAGACCGTCGGTCTCGTACCGTCTGTCCCATTCCGTTTCTCTCAGAAAGTCTGTCTCAGACCGTCTGTCTCAGACCGTCTGTCTCAGACCGTCTGTCTCAGACCGTCTGTCTCAGACCGTCTCTCTCAGACCGTCTCTCAGACAGTCTCTCTCAGACCGTCTCCTTCAGACCGTCTGTCTCAGACCGTCTGTCTCAGTCCATCTGTCTCAGACCATCTGTCTCGGACCGTCTGTCTGAGATCGTCTGTCTCAGACCGTCTGTCTCAGACCGTCCGTCTCAGACCGTCTGTCTCGGACCGTCCGTCACAGACCGTCTGTCTCAGACCGTCAGCCTCAGACCGTGTGCCTCATACCGTCCGTCTCTGTGCGTCTGTCTCTGTCCATCTGTCTCAGACCGCCTGCCTGAGACCGTCTGTCTCAGACCGTCTGTCTCAGACCGTCTGTCTCAGACCGTCTGTATCAGACCGTCTGTGTCAGACCGTCTGTCTCAGACCGTCTCTCTCAGACAGTCTCTCTCAGACCGTCTGTCTCAGACCGTCTGTCTCAGACCGTCTGTCTCAGACCGTCTGTCTCAGTCCGTCTGTCTCAGACCGTCTGTCTCAGACCGTCTCTCTCAGACCGTCTCTCTCAGACAGCCTCTCTCAGACCGTCTGTCTCGGACAGCCTGCCTCAGACCGTCTGTCTCAGACCGTCTGTCTCAGACCGTCTGTATCAGACCGTCTGTGTCAGACCGTCTGTCTCAGACCGTCTCTCTCAGACAGTCTCTCTCAGACCGTCTGTCTCAGACCGTCTGTCTCAGACCGTCTGTCTCAGACCGTCTGTCTCAGACCGTCTGTCTCAGACCGTCTGTCTCAGACCGTCTGTCTCAGACCGTCTGTCTCAGACCGTCTGTCTCAGACCGTCTGTCTCAGACCGTCGGTCTCGTACCGTCTGTCTCAGTCCGTTTCTCTCAGACCGGCTGTCTCAGACCGTCTGTCTCAGACCGTCTGTCTCAGACCGTCTGTCTCAGACCGTCTGTATCAGACCGTCTGTCTCTGACCGTCTGTCTCAGACCGTCTGTCTCATACCGTCTGTCTCAGACCGTCTATATCAGACCGTCTGTATCAGACCGTCTGACTCAGACCGTCTGTCTCAGACCGTCTGTCTCAGACTGTCGGTCTCAGACCGTCTCTCTCATACCGTCTGTCTCAGTCCGTTTCTCTCATACCGTCTGTGTCTGACCGTCTGTCTCTGAACGTCGGTCTCAGCCCGTCTGTCTCTGCCCGTCTATCTGAGTCTGTCTGCCTCTGACCGTCTGTCTGAGACCATCTGTATCGGACCGCCTGCCTCAGACCGTCTGTCTCAGACCGTCTGTCTCAGACCGTCTCTCTCAGACCGTCTCTCTCAGACAGTCTCTGTCAGACCGTCTGTCTCAGACCGTCTGTCTCAGACCGTCTGTCTCACACCGTCTGTCTCAGGCCGTCTGTCCCAGTCCGTCTGCCTCTGTCTGTCGGTCTCATGCCGTCTATCTCTGTCCGTCCGTCTCTGAACGCCGGTCTCAGCCAGTCTGTCACATACCGTCCGTCTCAGACAGTCTGTCTCAGACCGTCCGTCACAGACCGTCTGTCTCAGACCGTCTGTCTCAGACCGTCTGTCTCAGACCGTCTCTCTCAGACCGTCTCTTTCAGACCGTCTGTCTCAGACCGTCTGTCTCAGACCGTCTGTCTCAGTCCGTGTGTCTCAGACCATCTGTCTCGGACCGTCTGTCTGAGATCGTCTGTCTCAGACCGTCTGTCTCAGACCGTCTGTCTCAGACCGTCTGTCTCAGACCGTCTGTCTCAGACCGTCTGTCTCAGACCGTCTCTCTCATACCGTCTGCCTCAGTCCATTTCTCTCATACTGTCTGTGTCTGACCGTCTGTCTCTGAACGTCGGTCTCAGCCCGTCTGTCTCTGCCCGTCTATCTGAGTCTGTCTGCCTCTGACCGTCTGTCTGAGACCATCTGTCTCGGACCGCCTGCCTCAGACCGTCTGTCTCAGACCGTCTGTCTCAGACCGTCTGTCTCAGACCGTCTGTCTCAGACCGTCTGTCTCAGACCGTCTGTCTCAGACCGTCTGTCTCAGACCGTCCCTCAGACAGTCTCTCTCAGACTGTCTCCTTCAGACAGTCTGTCTCAGACCGTCTGTCTCAGTCCGTCTGTCTCTGTCCGTCGGTCTCATGCCGTCTATCTCTGTCCGTCCGTCTCTGAACGCCGGTCTCAGCCAGTCTGTCGCATACCGTCCGTCTCAGACCGTCTGTCTCGGACCGTCCGTCACAGACCGTCTGTCTCAGACCGTCTGTCTCAGACCGTCAGCCTCAGACCGTGTGCCTCATACCGTCCGTCTCTGTGCGTCTGTCTCTGTCCATCTGTCTCAGACCGCCTGCCTCAGACCGTCTGTCTCAGACCGTCTGTATCGGACCGTCTATCTCAGACCGTCTGTCTCAGACCGTCTGTCTCAGACAGTCTGTCTCTGAACGTCGGTCTCAGCCCGTCTGTCTCTGCCCGTCTACCTGAGTCTGTCTGCCTCTGACCGTCTGTCTGAGACCATCTGTCTCAGACCGCCTGCCTGAGACCGTCTGTCTCAGACCGTCTGTCTCAGACCGTCTGTCTCAGACAGTCTGTCTCTGAACGTCGGTCTCAGCCCGTCTGTCTCATACCGTCTGTCTCAGTCCGTTTCTCTCATACCGTCTATGTCTGACCGTCTGTCTCTGAACGTCGGTCTCAGCCCGTCTGTCTCTGCCCGTCTATCTGAGTCTGTCTGCCTCTGACCGTCTGTCTGAGACCATCTGTATCGGACCGCCTGCCTCAGACCGTCTGTCTCAGACCGTCTGTCTCAGACCGTCTCTCTCAGACCGTCTCTCTCAGACAGTCTCTGTCAGACCGTCTGTCTCAGACCGTCTGTCTCAGACCGTCTGTCTCAGACCGTCTGTCTCACACCGTCTGTCTCAGGCCGTCTGTCCCAGTCCGTCTGCCTCTGTCTGTCGGTCTCATGCCGTCTATCTCTGTCCGTCCGTCTCTGAACGTCGGTCTCAGCCAGTCTGTCGCATACCGTCCGTCTCAGACCGTCTGTCTCGGACCGTCCGTCACAGACCGTCTCTCTCAGACCGTCAGCCTCTGTGCGTCTGTCTCTGTCCATCTGTCTCAGACCGCCTGCCTCAGACCGTCTGTCTCAGACCGTCTGTATCAGACCGTCTGTCTCAGACCGTCTGTCTCAGACAGTCTGTCTCTGAACGTCGGTCTCAGCCCGTCTGTCTCTGCCCGTCTATCTCAGTCTGTCTGCCTCTGACCGTCTGTCTGAGACCATCTGTCTCAGACCGCCTGCCTGAGACCGTCTGTCTCAGACCGTCTGTCTCAGACCGTCTGTCTCAGACCGTCTGTCTCAGACCGTCTGTCTCAGACCGTCTGTCTCAGACCGTCTGTCTCAGACCGTCTGTCTCAGACCGTCTCTCTCATACCGTCTGCCTCAGTCCGTTTCTCTCATACTGTCTGTGTCTGACCGTCTGTCTCTGAACGTCGGTCTCAGCCCGTCTGTCTCTGCCCGTCTATCTGAGTCTGTCTGCCTCTGACCGTCTGTCTGAGACCATCTGTCTCGGACCGCCTGCCTCAGACCGTCTGTCTCAGACCGTCGGTCTCGTACCGTCAGTCTCACACCGTCTGTCTCAGGCGGTCTGTCCCAGTCCGTCTGCCTCTGTCCGTCGGTCTCATGCCGGTTATCTCTGTCCGTCCGTCTCTGAACGTCGGTCTCAGCCAGTCTGTCGCATACCGTCCGTCTCAGACCGTCTGTCTCGGACCGTCCGTCACAGACCGTCTGTCTCAGACCGTCAGCCTCTGTGCGTCTGTCTCTGTCCATCTGTCTCAGACCGCCTGTCTCAGACCGTCTGTCTCAGACAGTCTGTCTCTGAACGTCGGTCTCAGCCCGTCTGTCTCTGCCCGTCTATCTCAGTCAGTCTGCCTCTGACCGTCTGTCTGAGACCATCTGTCTCAGACCGCCTGCCTGAGACCGTCTGTCTCAGACCGTATGTCTCAGACCGTCTGTCTCAGGCCGTCTGTCTCAGACCGTCTGACTCAGACCGTCTGTCTCAGACCGTCTGTCTCAGACCGTGCCTCTCAGGCCGTCAGTCTCATAACGTCTGTCTGAGAACGTCTGTCTCAGACCGTCTGTCTCAGTCCGTCTGTCTCAGACCGTCTGTCTCAGACCGTCTGTCTCAGACCGTCTGTCTCAGACCGTCGGTCTCGTACCGTCAGTCTCACACCGTCTGTCTCAGGCCGTCTGTCCCAGTCCGTCGGTCTCATGCCGTCTATCTCTGTCCGTCCGTCTCTGAACGCCGGCCTCAGCCAGTCTGTCGCATACCGTCCGTCTCAGACCGTCTGTCTCTGACCGTCTGTCTCAGACCGTCTGTCTCAGAGCGTCTGTCTCAGACCGTCTGTCTCAGACCGTCTGTCTCAGACCGTCTGTCTCTGACCGTCTGTCTCAGACCGTCTGTCTCAGACCGTCTGTCTGAGATCGTCTGTCTCAGACCGTCTGTCTCAGACCGTCTCTCTCAGACCGTCTCTTTCAGACCGTCTGTCTCAGTCCGTCTGTCTCAGACCGTCTGTCTGAGATCGTCTGTCTCAGACCGTCTGTCTCAGACCGTCTGTATCAGGCCGTCTGTCTCTGACCGTCTGTCTCAGACCGTCTGTCTCTGAACGTCGGTCTCAGCCCGTCTGTCTCTGCCCGTCTATCTGAGTCTGTCTGCCTCTGACCGTCTGTCTGAGACCATCTGTATCGGACCGCCTGCCTCAGACCGTCTGTCTCAGACCGTCTGTCTCAGACCGTCTCTCTCAGACCGTCTCTCTCAGACAGTCTCTCTCAGACCGTCTGTCTCAGACCGTCTGTCTCAGACCGTCTGTCTCAGACCGTCTGTCTCAGACCGTCTGTCTCACACCGTCTGTCTCAGACCGTCTGTCTCAGTCCGTCTGTCTCAGACCATCTGTCTCGGACCGTCTGTCTGAGATCGTCTGTCTCAGACCGTCTGTCTCAGACCGTCTGTCTCGTACCGTCTGTCTCAGACCGTATCTCTCAGGCCGTCAGTCTCATAACGTCTGTCTGAGATCGTCTGTCTCAGACCGTCTGTCTCAGTCCGTCTGTCTCAGACCGTCTGTCTCAGACCGTCTGTCTCTGAACGTCGGTCTCAGCCCGTCTGTCTCTGCCCGTCTATCTGAGTCTGTCTGCCTCTGACCGTCTGTCTGAGACCATCTGTATCGGACCGCCTGCCTCAGACCGTCTGTCGCATACCGTCCGTCTCAGACCGTCTGTCTCGGACCGTCCGTCACAGACCGTCGGTCTCAGACCGTCAGCCTCTGTGCGTCTGTCTCTGTCCATCTGTCTCAGACCGCCTGCCTCAGATCGTCTGTCTCAGACCGTCTGTATCAGACCGTCTGTCTCAGACCGTCTGTCTCAGACCGTCTGTCTCAGACCGTCGGTCTCGTACCGTCTGTCTCAGACCGTATCTCTCAGGCCGTCAGTCTCATAACGTCTGTCTGAGATCGTCTGTCTCAGACCGTCTGTCTCAGTCCGTCTGTCTCAGACCGTCTGTCTCAGACCGTCTGTCTCAGACCGTCGGTCTCGTACCGTCTGTCTGAGATCGTCTGTCTCAGACCGTCTGTCTCAGACCGTCTGTCTCAGACCGTCTGTCTCAGACCGTCGGTCTCGTACCGTCAGTCTCACACCGTGTGTCTCAGGCGGTCTGTCCCAGTCCGTCTGCCTCTGTCCGTCGGTCTCATGCCGTCTATCTCTGTCCGTCCGTCTCTGAACGTCGGTCTCAGCCAGTCTGTCGCATACCGTCCGTCTCAGACCGTCTGTCTCGGACCGTCCGTCACAGACCGTCTGTCTCAGACCGTCAGCCTCTGTGCGTCTGTCTCTGTCCATCTGTCTCAGACCGCCTGCCTCAGACCGTCTGTCTCAGACCGTCTGTATCAGACCGTCTGTCTCAGACCGTCTGTCTCAGACCGTCTGTCTCAGACCGTCTGTCTCAGACCGTCGGTCTCGTACCGTCTGTCTCAGACCGTGCCTCTCAGGCCGTCAGTCTCATAACGTCTGTCTGAGATCGTCTGTCTCAGACCCTCTGTCTCAGTCCGTCTGTCTCAGACCGTCTGTCTCAGACCGTCTGTCTCAGTCAGTCTGTCGCATACCGTCCGTCTCAGACCGTCTGTCTCGGACCGTCCGTCACAGACCGTCTGTCTCAGACCGTCAGCCTCTGTGCGTCTGTCTCTGTCCATCTGTCTCAGACCGTCGGTCTCGTACCGTCAGTCTCACACCGTCTGTCTCAGGCCGTCTGTCTCAGACCGTCCGTCACAGACCGTCTGTCTCGGACCGTCTGTCTCAGACCGTCTGTCTCAGACCGTCTCTCTCAGACCGTCTCTTTATGACCGTCTGTCTCAGACCGTCTGTCTGAGACCGTCTGTCTCAGACCGTCTGTCTCAGACCGTCTGTCACAGACCGTCTGTCTCAGACCGTCGGTCTCGCACCGTCTGTCTCAGACCGTGCCTCTCAGGCCGCCAGTCTCATAACGTCTGTCTGAGAACGTCTGTCTCAGACCGTCTGTCTCAGTCCGTCTGTCTCAGACCGTCTGTCTCAGACCGTCGGTCTCGTACCGTCAGTCTCACACCGTCTGTCTCAGGCCGTCTGTCCCAGACCGTCGGTCTCATGCCGTCTATCTCTGTCCGTCCGTCTCTGAACGCCGGTCTCAGCCAGTCTGTCGCATATCGTCCGTCTCAGACCGTCTGTCTCTGACCGTCTGTCTCAGACCGTCTGTCTCAGAGCGTCTGTCTCAGACCGTCTGTCTCAGACCGTCTGTCTCAGACCGTCTGTCTCAGACCGTCTGTCTCAGACCGTCTGTCTCAGACCGTCTGTCTCAGACCGTCTGTCTCAGACCGTCTGTCTCAGACCGTCTGTCTCAGACCGTCTGTCTCAGACCGTCTGTCTCAGACCGTCTGTCTCAGACCGTCTGTCTCAGGCCGTCTGCCTCAGACCGTCTGTCTCAGACCGTCTGTCTCAGAACGTCTATCTCGTCCCGTCGGTCTTAGACCGTTGTCTCAGACCAGCTGTCTCAGACCGTCTGTCTCAGACCGTCTATCTCGTCCCGTCTGTCTCAGAACTTCCGTCTCAGACCGTCTGCTTCAGACGGTCTGTCTCAGAACGTCTGTCACAGACTGTCTGTCTCAGACCGTCTGTCTCAGACCGTCTGTCTCAGACCGTCTGTCTGAGACCGTCTGTCTCAGACCGTCTGTCTCAGACCGTCTGTCACAGACCGTCTGTCTCAGACCGTCGGTCTCGTACCGTCTGTCTCAGTCCGTTTCTCTCAGACCGTCTGTCTCAGACCGTCTGTCTCAGACCGTCTGTCTCAGACCGTCTGTCTCAGACCGTCTGTCTCAGACCGTCTGTCTCAGACCGTCTGTCTCAGACCGTCTGTCTCAGACCGTCTGTCTCAGACCGTCTGTCTCAGACCGTCTGTCTCAGACCGTCTGTCTCAGACCGTCTGTCTCAGACCGTCTGTCTCAGACCGTCTGTCTCAGACCGTCTGTCTCAGACCGTCTGTCTCAGACCGTCTGTCTCAGACCGTCTGTCTCAGACCGTCTGTCTCAGACCGTCTGTCTCAGGCCGTCTGCCTCAGACCGTCTGTCTCAGACCGTCTGTCTCAGAACGTCTATCTCGTCCCGTCGGTCTTAGACCGTTGTCTCAGACCAGCTGTCTCAGACCGTCTGTCTCAGACCGTCTATCTCGTCCCGTCTGTCTCAGAACTTCCGTCTCAGACCGTCTATCTCGTCCCGTCTGTCTCAGAACTTCCGTCTCAGACCGTCTGCTTCAGACGGTCTGTCTCAGAACGTCTGTCACAGACTGTCTGTCTCAGACCGTCTGTCTCAGACCGTCTGTCTGAGACCGTCTGTCTCAGACCGTCTGTCTCAGACCGTCTGTCACAGACCGTCTGTCTCAGACCGTCGGTCTCGTACCGTCTGTCTCAGTCCGTTTCTCTCAGACCGTCTGTCTCAGACCGTCTGTCTCAGACCGTCTGTCTCAGACCGTCTGTCTCAGACCGTCTGTCTCAGACCGTCTGTCTCAGACCGTCTGTGTCAGACCGTCTGTCTCAGACCGTCTGTCTCAGACCGTCTGTCTCAGACCGTCTGTCTCAGACCGTCTGTATCAGGCCGTCTGTCTCTGACCGTCTGTCTCAGACCGTCTGTCTCTGAACGTCGGTCTCAGCCCGTCTGTCTCTGCCCGTCTATCTGAGTCTGTCTGCCTCTGACCGTCTGTCTGAGACCATCTGTATCGGACCGCCTGCCTCAGACCGTCTGTGTCAGACCGTCTGTCTCAGACCGTCTCTCTCAGACCGTCTCTCTCAGACAGTCTCTCTCAGACCGTCTGTCTCAGACCGTCTGTCTCAGACCGTCTGTCTCAGACCGTCTGTCTCAGACCGTCTGTCTCACACCGTCTGTCTCAGACCGTCTGTCTCAGTCCGTCTGTCTCAGACCATCTGTCTCGGACCGTCTGTCTGAGATCGTCTGTCTCAGACCGTCTGTCTCAGACCGTCTGTCTCAGACCGTCTGTCTCAGACCGTCTGTCTCAGACCGTCTGTCTCAGACCGTCGGTCTCGTACCGTCAGTCTCACACCGTCTGTCTCAGGCGGTCTGTCCCAGTCCGTCTGCCTCTGTCCGTCGGTCTCATGCCGTCTATCTCTGTCCGTCCGTCTCTGAACGTCGGTCTCAGCCAGTCTGTCGCATACCGTCCGTCTCAGACCGTCTGTCTCGGACCGTCCGTCACAGACCGTCTGTCTCAGACCGTCAGCCTCTGTGCGTCTGTCTCTGTCCATCTGTCTCAGACCGCCTGCCTCAGACCGTCTGTCTCAGACCGTCTGTATCAGACCGTCTGTCTCAGACCGTCTGTCTCAGACCGTCGGTCTCGTACCGTCTGTCTCAGACCGTATCTCTCAGGCCGTCAGTCTCATAACGTCTGTCTGAGATCGTCTGTCTCAGACCGTCTGTCTCAGTCCGTCTGTCTCAGACCGTCTGTCTCAGACCGTCTGTCTCAGACCGTCGGTCTCGTACCGTCTGTCTGAGATCGTCTGTCTCAGACCGTCTGTCTCAGACCGTCTGTCTCAGACCGTCGGTCTCGTACCGTCAGTCTCACACCGTGTGTCTCAGGCGGTCTGTCCCAGTCCGTCTGCCTCTGTCCGTCGGTCTCATGCCGCCTATCTCTGTCCGTCCGTCTCTGAACGTCGGTCTCAGCCAGTCTGTCGCATACCGTCCGTCTCAGACCGTCTGTCTCGGACCGTCCGTCACAGACCGTCTGTCTCAGACCGTCAGCCTCTGTGCGTCTGTCTCTGTCCATCTGTCTCAGACCGCCTGCCTCAGACCGTCTGTCTCAGACCGTCTGTATCAGACCGTCTGTCTCAGACCGTCTGTCTCAGACCGTCTGTCTCAGACCGTCTGTCTCAGACCGTCGGTCTCGTACCGTCTGTCTCAGACCGTGCCTCTCAGGCCGTCAGTCTCATAACGTCTGTCTGAGATCGTCTGTCTCAGACCCTCTGTCTCAGTCCGTCTGTCTCAGACCGTCTGTCTCAGACCGTCTGTCTCAGACCGTCTGTCTCAGTCAGTCTGTCGCATACCGTCCGTCTCAGACCGTCTGTCTCGGACCGTCCGTCACAGACCGTCTGTCTCAGACCGTCAGCCTCTGTGCGTCTGTCTCTGTCCATCTGTCTCAGACCGTCGGTCTCGTACCGTCAGTCTCACACCGTCTGTCTCAGGCCGTCTGTCCCAGTCCGTCGGTCTCATGCCGTCTATCTCTGTCCGTCCGTCTCTGAACGCCGGTCTCAGCCAGTCTGTCGCATACCGTCCGTCTCAGACCGTCTGTCTCTGACCGTCTGTCTCAGACCGTCTGTCTCAGAGCGTCTATCTCAGACCGTCTGTCTCAGACCGTCTGTCTCAGACAGTCTGTCTCTGACCGTTTGTCTCAGACCGTCTGCCTCAGACCGTCTATCTCAGACCGTCTCTTTCAGACCGTCTGTCTCTGACCGTCTGTCTCGGACCGTCTGTCTCAGACCGTCTCTCTCAGACCGTCTCTTTCAGACCGTCTGTCTCAGACCGTCCGTCTCAGACCGTCTGTCTCAGACCGTCTGTCTGAGATCGTCTGTCTCAGACCGTCTGTCTCAGACCGTCTCTCTCATACCGTCTGTCTCAGACCGTCTGTCTCAGACCGTCGGTCTCGTACCGTCTGTCTCAGTCCGTTTCTCTCAGACCGTCTGTCTCAGACAGTCTGTCTCTGACCGTCTGTCTCGGACCGTCTGTCTCAGACCGTCTCTCTCAGACCGTCTCTTTCAGACCGTCTGTCTCAGACCGTCCGTCTCAGACCGTCTGTCTCAGACCGTCTGTCTGAGATCGTCTGTCTCAGACCGTCTGTCTCAGACCGTCCCTCTCATACCGTCTGTCTCAGACCGTCTGTCTCAGACCGTCGGTCTCGTACCGTCTGTCTCAGTCCGTTTCTCTCAGACCGTCTGTCTCAGACCGTCTGTCTCAGACCGTCTGTCTCAGACCGTCTGTCTCAGACCGTCTGTCTCAGACCGGCTGTCTCAGACCGTCTGTATCAGACCGTCTGTCTCATGCCGTCTGCCTCAGAACGTCTGTCTCAGACCGTCTATCTCGTCCCGTCTGTCTCAGACCGTCTGTCTCAGAACGTCTGTCTCAGACCGTCTATCTCGTCCCGTCTGTCTCAGACCGTCTGTCTCAGAACGTCTATCTCGTCCCGTCGGTCTTAGACCGTCTGTCTCAGACCAGCTGTCTCAGACCGTCTGTCTCAAACCGTCTATCTCGTCCCGTCTGTCTCAGAACTTCCGTCTCAGACCGCCTGCTTCAGACGGTCTGTCTCAGAACGTCTGTCACAGACTGTCTGTCTCAGACCGTCTGTCTCAGACCGTCTGTCTGAGACCGTCTGTCTCAGACCGTCTGTCTCACACCGTCTGTCTCAGACCGTCTGTCTCAGACCGTCTGCCTCAGACCGTCTGTCTCAGACCGTCTGTCTCAGGCCGTCTGTCTCAGACCGTCTGTCTCAGAACGTCTATCTCGTCCCGTCGGTCTCAGACCGTCTGTCTCAGAACGTCTATCTCGTCCCGTCGGTCTCAGACCGTCTATCTCAGACCGTCTGTCTCAGACCGTCTGTCTCAGACCGTCTGTCTCAGGCCGTCTGTCCCAGTCCGTCGGTCTCATGCCGTCTATCTCTGTCCGTCCGTCTCTGAACGCCGGTCTCAGCCAGTCTGTCGCATACCGTCCGTCTCAGACCGTCTGTCTCTGACTGTCTGTCTCAGACCGTCTGTCTCAGAGCGTCTATCTCAGACCGTCTGTCTCAGACCGTCTGTCTCAGACCGTCTGTCTCTGACCGTTTGTCTCAGACCGTCTGTCTCAGACCGTCTCTCTCAGACCGTCTCTTTCAGACCGTCTGTCTCTGACCGTCTGTCTCGGACCGTCTGTCTCAGACCGTCTCTCTCAGACCGTCTCTTTCAGACCGTCTGTCTCAGACCGTCCGTCTCAGACCGTCTGTCTCAGACCGTCTGTCTGAGATCGTCTGTCTCAGACCGTCTGTCTCAGACCGTCTCTCTCATACCGTCTGTCTCAGACCGTCTGTCTCAGACCGTCGGTCTCGTACCGTCTGTCTCAGTCCGTTTCTCTCAGACCGTCTGTCTCAGACCGTCTGTCTCTGACCGTCTGTCTCGGACCGTCTGTCTCAGACCGTCTCTCTCAGACCGTCTCTTTCAGACCGTCTGTCTCAGACCGTCCGTCTCAGACCGTCTGTCTCAGACCGTCTGTCTGAGATCGTCTGTCTCAGACCGTCTGTCTCAGACCGTCTCTCTCATACCGTCTGTCTCAGACCGTCTGTCTCAGACCGTCGGTCTCGTACCGTCTGTCTCAGTCTGTTTCTCTCAGACCGTCTGTCTCAGACCGTCTGTCGCAGACCGTCTGTCTCAGACCGTCTGTCTCAGACCGTCTGTCTCAGACCGTCTGTCTCAGACCGTCTGTCTCAGACCGTCTGTCTCAGACCGTCTGTCTCAGACCGTCTGTCTCAGACCGTCTGTCTCAGACCGTCTGTCTCAGACCGTCTGTCTCAGACCGTCTGTCTCAGACCGTCTGTCTCAGACCGTCTGTCTCAGACCGTCTGTCTCAGACCGTCTGTCTCAGACCGTCTGTCTCAGAACGTCTGTCTCAGACCGTCTATCTCGTCCCGTCTGTCTCAGACCGTCTGTCTCAGAACGTCTATCTCGTCCCGTCGGTCTTAGACCGTCTGTCTCAGACCAGCTGTCTCAGACCGTCTGTCTCAAACCGTCTATCTCGTCCCGTCTGTCTCAGAACTTCCGTCTCAGACCGCCTGCTTCAGACGGTCTGTCTCAGAACGTCTGTCACAGACTGTCTGTCTCAGACCGTCTGTCTCAGACCGTCTGTCTGAGACCGTCTGTCTCAGACCGTCTGTCTCACACCGTCTGTCTCAGACCGTCTGTCTCAGACCGTCTGCCTCAGACCGTCTGTCTCAGACCGTCTGTCTCAGGCCGTCTGTCTCAGACCGTCTGTCTCAGAACGTCTATCTCGTCCCGTCGGTCTCAGACCGTCTGTCTCAGAACGTCTATCTCGTCCCGTCGGTCTCAGACCGTCTATCTCAGACCGTCTGTCTCAGACCGTCTGTCTCAGACCGTCTGTCTCAGACCGTGTGTCTCAGAACGTCTATCTCGTCCCGTCTGTCTCAGACCGTCTGTCTCAGACCGTCTCTTTCAGACCGTCTGTCTCAGACCGTCTGTCTCAGTCCGTCTGTCTCAGACCATCTGTCTCGGACCGTCTGTCTGAGATCGTCTGTCTCAGACCGTCTGTCTCAGACCGTCTGTCTCAGACCGTCGGTCTCGTACCGTCAGTCTCACACCGTCTGTCTCAGGCGGTCTGTCCCAGTCCGTCTGCCTCTGTCCGTCGGTCTCATGCCGTCTATTTCTGTCCGTCCGTCTCTGAACGTCGGTCTCAGCCAGTCTGTCGCATACCGTCCGTCTCAGACCGTCTGTCTCGGACCGTCCGTCACAGACCGTCTGTCTCAGACCGTCAGTCTCACACCGTCTGTCTCAGGCGGTCTGTCCCAGTCCGTCTGCCTCTGTCCGTCGGTCTCATGCCGTCTATTTCTGTCCGTCCGTCTCTGAACGTCGGTCTCAGCCCGTCTGTCTCTGCCCGTCTGTCTCAGACCGTCGGTCTCGTACCGTCAGTCTCACACCGTCTGTCTCAGGCGGTCTGTCCCAGTCCGTCTGCCTCTGTCCGTCGGTCTCATGCCGTCTATTTCTGTCCGTCCGTCTCTGAACGTCGGTCTCAGCCAGTCTGTCGCATACCGTCCGTCTCAGACCGTCTGTCTCGGACCGTCCGTCACAGACCGTCTGTCTCAGACCGTCAGTCTCACACCGTCTGTCTCAGGCGGTCTGTCCCAGTCCGTCTGCCTCTGTCCGTCGGTCTCATGCCGTCTATTTCTGTCCGTCCGTCTCTGAACGTCGGTCTCAGCCAGTCTGTCGCATACCGTCCGTCTCAGACCGTCTGTCTCGGACCGTCCGTCACAGACCGTCTGTCTCAGACCGTCAGCCTCTGTGCGTCTGTCTCTGTCCATCTGTCTCAGACCGCCTGCCTCAGACCGTCTGTCTCAGACCGTCTGTATCAGACCGTCTGTCTCAGACCGTCTGTCTCAGACCGTCTGTCTCAGACCGTCTGTCTCAGACAGTCTGTCTCTGAACGTCGGTCTCAGCCCGTCTGTCTCTGCCCGTCCATCTCAGTCTGTCTGCCTCTGACCGTCTGTCTGAGACCATCTGTCTCAGACCGCCTGCCTGAGACCGTCTGTCTCAGACCGTATGTCTCAGACCGTCTGTCTCAGGCCGTCTGTCTCAGACCGTCTGACTCAGACCGTCTGTCTCAGACCGTCTGTCTCAGACCGTGCCTCTCAGGCCGTCAGTCTCATAACGTCTGTCTGAGAACGTCTGTCTCAGACCGTCTGTCTCAGTCCGTCTGTCTCAGACCGTCTGTCTCAGACCGTCTGTCTCAGACCGTCGGTCTCGTACCGTCAGTCTCACACCGTCTGTCTCAGGCCGTCTGTCCCAGTCCGTCGGTCTCATGCCGTCTATCTCTGTCCGTCCGTCTCTGAACGCCGGTCTCAGCCAGTCTGTCGCATACCGTCCGTCTCAGACCGTCTGTCTCTGACCGTCTGTCTCAGACCGTCTGTCTCAGAGCGTCTGTCTCAGACCGTCTGTCTCAGACCGTCTGTCTCAGACCGTCTGTCTCTGACCGTCTGTCTCAGACCGTCTGTCTCAGTCCGTTTCCCTCATACCGTCTGTGTCTGACCGTCTGTCTCTGAACGTCGGTCTCAGCCCGTCTGTCTCTGCCCGTCTATCTGAGTCTGTCTGCCTCTGACCGTCTGTCTGAGACCATCTGTCTCGGACCGCCTGCCTCAGACCGTCTGTCTCAGACCGTCTGTCTCAGACCGTCTGTCTCAGACCGTCTGTCTCAGACCGTCGGTCTCGTACCGTCTGTCTCAGTCCGTTTCTCTCAGACCGTCTGTCTCAGACCGTCTGTCGCAGACCGTCTGTCTCAGACCGTCTGTCTCAGACCGTCTGTCTCAGACCGTCTGTCTCAGACCGTCTGTCTCAGGCCGTCTGCCTCAGAACGTCTGTCTCAGACCGTCTATCTCGTCCCGTCGGTCTTAGACCGTCTGTCTCAGACCAGCTGTCTCAGACCGTCTGTCTCAGACCGTCTATCTCGTCCCGTCTGTCTCAGAACTTCCGTCTCAGACCGCCTGCTTCAGACGGTCTGTCTCAGAACGTCTGTCACAGACTGTCTGTCTCAGACCGTCTGTCTCAGACCGTCTGTCTGAGACCGTCTGTCTCAGACCGTCTGTCTCACACCGTCTGTCTCAGACCGTCTGTCTCAGACCGTCTGCCTCAGACCGTCTGTCTCAGACCGTCTGTCTCAGACCGTCTGTCTCAGACCGTCTGTCTCAGAGCGTCTATCTCGTCCCGTCGGTCTCAGACCGTCTGTCTCAGACCAGCTGTTTCAGACCGTCTGTCTCAGACCGTCTGTCTCAGACCGTCTGTTTCATACCGTCTGTCTCACACCGTCTGTCTCAGACCGTCTGTCTTAGACCGTCTGTCTCACACCGTCTGTCTCAGACCGTCTATCTCAGACCGTCTGTCTCAGACCGTCTGTCTCAGACCGTCTGTCTCAGACCGTCTGTCTCAGAACGTCTATCTCGTCCCGTCTGTCTCAGACCGTCTGTCTCAGACCGTCTCTTTCAGACCGTCTGTCTCAGACCGTCTGTCTCAGACCGTCTGTCTCAGTCCGTCTGTCTCAGACCATCTGTCTCGGACCGTCTGTCTGAGATCGTCTGTCTCAGACCGTCTGTCTCAGACCGTCTGTCTCAGACCGTCGGTCTCGTACCGTCAGTCTCACACCGTCTGTCTCAGGCGGTCTGTCCCAGTCCGTCTGCCTCTGTCCGTCGGTCTCATGCCGTCTAACTCTGTCCGTCCGTCTCTGAACGTCGGTCTCAGCCAGTCTGTCGCATACCGTCCGTCTCAGACCGTCTGTCTCGGACCGTCCGTCACAGACCGTCTGTCTCAGACCGTCAGCCTCTGTGCGTCTGTCTCTGTCCATCTGTCTCAGACCGTCTGCCTCAGACCGTCTGTCTCAGACCGTCTGTCTCAGACCGTCTGTCTCAGACCGTCTGTCTCAGAGCGTCTATCTCGTCCCGTCGGTCTCAGACCGTCTGTCTCAGACCAGCTGTTTCAGACCGTCTGTCTCAGACCGTCTGTCTCAGACCGTCTGTTTCATACCGTCTGTCTCACACCGTCTGTCTCAGACCGTCTGTCTTAGACCGTCTGTCTCACACCGTCTGTCTCAGACCGTCTATCTCAGACCGTCTGTCTCAGACCGTCTGTCTCAGACCGTCTGTCTCAGAACGTCTATCTCGTCCCGTCTGTCTCAGACCGTCTCTTTCAGACCGTCTGTCTCAGACCGTCTGTCTCAGACCGTCTGTCTCAGTCCGTCTGTCTCAGACCATCTGTCTCGGACCGTCTGTCTGAGATCGTCTGTCTCAGACCGTCTGTCTCAGACCGTCTGTCTCAGACCGTCGGTCTCGTACCGTCAGTCTCACACCGTCTGTCTCAGGCGGTCTGTCCCAGTCCGTCTGCCTCTGTCCGTCGGTCTCATGCCGTCTAACTCTGTCCGTCCGTCTCTGAACGTCGGTCTCAGCCAGTCTGTCGCATACCGTCCGTCTCAGACCGTCTGTCTCGGACCGTCCGTCACAGACCGTCTGTCTCAGACCGTCAGCCTCTGTGCGTCTGTCTCTGTCCATCTGTCTCAGACCGTCTGTCTCAGACCGTCTGTCTCAGACAGTCTGTCTCTGAACGTCGGTCTCAGCCCGTCTGTCTCTGCCCGTCCATCTCAGTCTGTCTGCCTCTGACCGTCTGTCTGAGACCATCTGTCTCAGACCGCCTGCCTGAGACCGTCTGTCTCAGACCGTCTGTCTCAGGCCGTCTGTCTCAGACCGTCTGACTCAGACCGTCTGTCTCAGACCGTCTGTCTCAGACCGTGCCTCTCAGGCCGTCAGTCTCATAACGTCTGTCTGAGAACGTCTGTCTCAGACCGTCTGTCTCAGTCCGTCTGTCTCAGACCGTCTGTCTCAGACCGTCTGTCTCAGACCGTCGGTCTCGTACCGTCAGTCTCACACCGTCTGTCTCAGGCCGTCTGTCCCAGTCCGTCGGTCTCATGCCGTCTATCTCTGTCCGTCCGTCTCTGAACGCCGGTCTCAGCCAGTCTGTCGCATACCGTCCGTCTCAGACCGTCTGTCTCTGACCGTCTGTCTCAGACCGTCTGTCTCAGAGCGTCTGTCTCAGACCGTCTGTCTCAGACCGTCTGTCTCAGACCGTCTGTCTCTGACCGTCTGTCTCAGACCGTCTGTCTCAGACCGTCTCTCTCAGACCGTCTCTTTCAGACCGTCTGTCTCTGACGGTCTGTCTCGGACCGTCTGTCTCAGACCGTCTCTCTCAGACCGTCTCTTTCAGACCGTCTGTCTCAGACCGTCCGTCTCAGACCGTCTGTCTCAGACCGTCTGTCTGAGATCGTCTGTCTCAGACCGTCTGTCTCAGACCGTCTCTCTCATACCGTCTGTCTCAGTCCGTTTCCCTCATACCGTCTGTGTCTGACCGTCTGTCTCTGAACGTCGGTCTCAGCCCGTCTGTCTCTGCCCGTCTATCTGAGTCTGTCTGCCTCTGACCGTCTGTCTGAGACCATCTGTCTCGGACCGCCTGCCTCAGACCGTCTGTCTCAGACCGTCTGTCTCAGACCGTCTGTCTCAGACCGTCTGTCTCAGACCGTCGGTCTCGTACCGTCTGTCTCAGTCCGTTTCTCTCAGACCGTCTGTCTCAGACCGTCTGTCGCAGACCGTCTGTCTCAGACCGTCTGTCTCAGACCGTCTGTCTCAGACCGTCTGTCTCAGGCCGTCTGCCTCAGAACGTCTGTCTCAGACCGTCTATCTCGTCCCGTCGGTCTTAGACCGTCTGTCTCAGACCAGCTGTCTCAGACCGTCTGTCTCAGACCGTCTATCTCGTCCCGTCTGTCTCAGAACTTCCGTCTCAGACCGCCTGCTTCAGACGGTCTGACTCAGAACGTCTGTCACAGACTGTCTGTCTCAGACCGTCTGTCTCAGACCGTCTGTCTGAGACCGTCTGTCTCAGACCGCCTGCCTCAGACCGTCTGTCTCAGACTGTCTGTATCAGACCGTCTGTCTCAGACCGTCTGTCTCAGACCGTCTGTCTCAGACCGTCTGTCTCAGACAGTCTGTCTCTGAACGTCGGTCTCAGACCGTCTGTCTCAGACCGTCTGTCTGAGATCGTCTGTCTCAGACCGTCTGTCTCAGACCGTCTCTCTCATACCGTCTGTCTCAGTCCGTTTCTCTCATACCGTCTGTGTCTGACCGTCTGTCTCTGAACGTCGGTCTCAGCCCGTCTGTCTCTGCCCGTCTATCTGAGTCTGTCTGCCTCTGACCGTCTGTCTGAGACCATCTGTCTCGGACCGCCTGCCTCAGATCGTCTGTCTCAGACCGTCTGTCTCAGACCGTCGGTCTCGTACCGTCTGTCTCAGACCGTCTGTCTCAGACCGTCTGTCTCAGAACGTCTATCTCGTCCCGTCGGTCTCAGACCGTCTGTCTCAGACCAGCTGTTTCAGACCGTCTGTCTCAGACCGTCTGTCTCAGACCGTCTGTTTCATACCGTCTGTCTCACACCGTCTGTCTCAGACCGTCTGTCTTAGACCGTCTGTCTCACACCGTCTGTCTCAGACCGTCTATCTCAGACCGTCTGTCTCAGACCGTCTGTCTCAGACCGTCTGTCTCAGAACGTCTATCTCGTCCCGTCTGTCTCAGACCGTCTGTCTCAGACCGTCTCTTTCAGACCGTCTGTCTCAGACCGTCTGTCTCAGACCGTCTGTCTCAGTCCGTCTGTCTCAGACCATCTGTCTCGGACCGTCTGTCTGAGATCGTCTGTCTCAGACCGTCTGTCTCAGACCGTCTGTCTCAGACCGTCGGTCTCGTACCGTCAGTCTCACACCGTCTGTCTCAGGCGGTCTGTCCCAGTCCGTCTGCCTCTGTCCGTCGGTCTCATGCCGTCTAACTCTGTCCGTCCGTCTCTGAACGTCGGTCTCAGCCAGTCTGTCGCATACCGTCCGTCTCAGACCGTCTGTCTCGGACCGTCCGTCACAGACCGTCTGTCTCAGACCGTCAGTCTCACACCGTCTGTCTCAGGCGGTCTGTCCCAGTCCGTCTGCCTCTGTCCGTCGGTCTCATGCCGTCTATTTCTGTCCGTCCGTCTCTGAACGTCGGTCTCAGCCAGTCTGTCGCATACCGTCCGTCTCAGACCGTCTGTCTCGGACCGTCCGTCACAGACCGTCTGTCTCAGACCGTCAGCCTCTGTGCGTCTGTCTCTGTCCATCTGTCTCAGACCGCCTGCCTCAGACCGTCTGTCTCAGACCGTCTGTATCAGACCGTCTGTCTCAGACCGTCTGTCTCAGACCGTCTGTCTCAGACCGTCTGTCTCAGACAGTCTGTCTCTGAACGTCGGTCTCAGCCCGTCTGTCTCTGCCCGTCCATCTCAGTCTGTCTGCCTCTGACCGTCTGTCTGAGACCATCTGTCTCAGACCGCCTGCCTGAGACCGTCTGTCTCAGACCGTATGTCTCAGACCGTCTGTCTCAGGCCGTCTGTCTCAGACCGTCTGACTCAGACCGTCTGTCTCAGACCGTCTGTCTCAGACCGTGCCTCTCAGGCCGTCAGTCTCATAACGTCTGTCTGAGAACGTCTGTCTCAGACCGTCTGTCTCAGTCCGTCTGTCTCAGACCGTCTGTCTCAGACCGTCTGTCTCAGACCGTCGGTCTCGTACCGTCAGTCTCACACCGTCTGTCTCAGGCCGTCTGTCCCAGTCCGTCGGTCTCATGCCGTCTATCTCTGTCCGTCCGTCTCTGAACGTCCGGTCTCAGCCAGTCTGTCGCATACCGTCCGTCTCAGACCGTCTGTCTCTGACCGTCTGTCTCAGACCGTCTGTCTCAGAGCGTCTGTCTCAGACCGTCTGTCTCAGACCGTCTGTCTCAGACCGTCTGTCTCTGACCGTCTGTCTCAGACCGTCTGTCTCAGTCCGTTTCCCTCATACCGTCTGTGTCTGACCGTCTGTCTCTGAACGTCGGTCTCAGCCCGTCTGTCTCTGCCCGTCTATCTGAGTCTGTCTGCCTCTGACCGTCTGTCTGAGACCATCTGTCTCGGACCGCCTGCCTCAGACCGTCTGTCTCAGACCGTCTGTCTCAGACCGTCTGTCTCAGACCGTCTGTCTCAGACCGTCGGTCTCGTACCGTCTGTCTCAGTCCGTTTCTCTCAGACCGTCTGTCTCAGACCGTCTGTCGCAGACCGTCTGTCTCAGACCGTCTGTCTCAGACCGTCTGTCTCAGACCGTCTGTCTCAGACCGTCTGTCTCAGGCCGTCTGCCTCAGAACGTCTGTCTCAGACCGTCTATCTCGTCCCGTCGGTCTTAGACCGTCTGTCTCAGACCAGCTGTCTCAGACCGTCTGTCTCAGACCGTCTATCTCGTCCCGTCTGTCTCAGAACTTCCGTCTCAGACCGCCTGCTTCAGACGGTCTGTCTCAGAACGTCTGTCACAGACTGTCTGTCTCAGACCGTCTGTCTCAGACCGTCTGTCTGAGACCGTCTGTCTCAGACCGTCTGTCTCACACCGTCTGTCTCAGACCGTCTGTCTCAGACCGTCTGCCTCAGACCGTCTGTCTCAGACCGTCTGTCTCAGACCGTCTGTCTCAGACCGTCTGTCTCAGAGCGTCTATCTCGTCCCGTCGGTCTCAGACCGTCTGTCTCAGACCAGCTGTTTCAGACCGTCTGTCTCAGACCGTCTGTCTCAGACCGTCTGTTTCATACCGTCTGTCTCACACCGTCTGTCTCAGACCGTCTGTCTTAGACCGTCTGTCTCACACCGTCTGTCTCAGACCGTCTATCTCAGACCGTCTGTCTCAGACCGTCTGTCTCAGACCGTCTGTCTCAGACCGTCTGTCTCAGAACGTCTATCTCGTCCCGTCTGTCTCAGACCGTCTGTCTCAGACCGTCTCTTTCAGACCGTCTGTCTCAGACCGTCTGTCTCAGACCGTCTGTCTCAGTCCGTCTGTCTCAGACCATCTGTCTCGGACCGTCTGTCTGAGATCGTCTGTCTCAGACCGTCTGTCTCAGACCGTCTGTCTCAGACCGTCGGTCTCGTACCGTCAGTCTCACACCGTCTGTCTCAGGCGGTCTGTCCCAGTCCGTCTGCCTCTGTCCGTCGGTCTCATGCCGTCTAACTCTGTCCGTCCGTCTCTGAACGTCGGTCTCAGCCAGTCTGTCGCATACCGTCCGTCTCAGACCGTCTGTCTCGGACCGTCCGTCACAGACCGTCTGTCTCAGACCGTCAGCCTCTGTGCGTCTGTCTCTGTCCATCTGTCTCAGACCGTCTGCCTCAGACCGTCTGTCTCAGACCGTCTGTCTCAGACCGTCTGTCTCAGACCGTCTGTCTCAGAGCGTCTATCTCGTCCCGTCGGTCTCAGACCGTCTGTCTCAGACCAGCTGTTTCAGACCGTCTGTCTCAGACCGTCTGTCTCAGACCGTCTGTTTCATACCGTCTGTCTCACACCGTCTGTCTCAGACCGTCTGTCTTAGACCGTCTGTCTCACACCGTCTGTCTCAGACCGTCTATCTCAGACCGTCTGTCTCAGACCGTCTGTCTGAGACCGTCTGTCTCAGAACGTCTATCTCGTCCCGTCTGTCTCAGACCGTCTGTCTCAGACCGTCTCTTTCAGACCGTCTGTCTCAGACCGTCTGTCTCAGACCGTCTGTCTCAGTCCGTCTGTCTCAGACCATCTGTCTCGGACCGTCTGTCTGAGATCGTCTGTCTCAGACCGTCTGTCTCAGACCGTCTGTCTCAGACCGTCGGTCTCGTACCGTCAGTCTCACACCGTCTGTCTCAGGCGGTCTGTCCCAGTCCGTCTGCCTCTGTCCGTCGGTCTCATGCCGTCTAACTCTGTCCGTCCGTCTCTGAACGTCGGTCTCAGCCAGTCTGTCGCATACCGTCCGTCTCAGACCGTCTGTCTCGGACCGTCCGTCACAGACCGTCTGTCTCAGACCGTCAGCCTCTGTGCGTCTGTCTCTGTCCATCTGTCTCAGTCCGTCTGTCTCAGACCGTCTGTCTCAGACCGTCTGTCTCAGACCGTCTGTCTCAGGCCGTCTGCCTCAGAACGTCTGTCTCAGACCGTCTATCTCGTCCCGTCGGTCTTAGACCGTCTGTCTCAGACCAGCTGTCTCAGACCGTCTGTCTCAGACCGTCTATCTCGTCCCGTCTGTCTCAGAACTTCCGTCTCAGACCGCCTGCTTCAGACGGTCTGACTCAGAACGTCTGTCACAGACTGTCTGTCTCAGACCGTCTGTCTCAGACCGTCTGTCTGAGACCGTCTGTCTCAGACCGCCTGCCTCAGACCGTCTGTCTCAGACTGTCTGTATCAGACCGTCTGTCTCAGACCGTCTGTCTCAGACCGTCTGTCTCAGACCGTCTGTCTCAGACAGTCTGTCTCTGAACGTCGGTCTCAGACCGTCTGTCTCAGACCGTCTGTCTGAGATCGTCTGTCTCAGACCGTCTGTCTCAGACCGTCTCTCTCATACCGTCTGTCTCAGTCCGTTTCTCTCATACCGTCTGTGTCTGACCGTCTGTCTCTGAACGTCGGTCTCAGCCCGTCTGTCTCTGCCCGTCTATCTGAGTCTGTCTGCCTCTGACCGTCTGTCTGAGACCATCTGTCTCGGACCGCCTGCCTCAGATCGTCTGTCTCAGACCGTCTGTCTCAGACCGTCGGTCTCGTACCGTCTGTCTCAGACCGTCTGTCTCAGACCGTCTGTCTCAGAACGTCTATCTCGTCCCGTCGGTCTCAGACCGTCTGTCTCAGACCAGCTGTTTCAGACCGTCTGTCTCAGACCGTCTGTCTCAGACCGTCTGTTTCATACCGTCTGTCTCACACCGTCTGTCTCAGACCGTCTGTCTTAGACCGTCTGTCTCACACCGTCTGTCTCAGACCGTCTATCTCAGACCGTCTGTCTCAGACCGTCTGTCTCAGACCGTCTGTCTCAGAACGTCTATCTCGTCCCGTCTGTCTCAGACCGTCTGTCTCAGACCGTCTCTTTCAGACCGTCTGTCTCAGACCGTCTGTCTCAGACCGTCTGTCTCAGTCCGTCTGTCTCAGACCATCTGTCTCGGACCGTCTGTCTGAGATCGTCTGTCTCAGACCGTCTGTCTCAGACCGTCTGTCTCAGACCGTCGGTCTCGTACCGTCAGTCTCACACCGTCTGTCTCAGGCGGTCTGTCCCAGTCCGTCTGCCTCTGTCCGTCGGTCTCATGCCGTCTAACTCTGTCCGTCCGTCTCTGAACGTCGGTCTCAGCCAGTCTGTCGCATACCGTCCGTCTCAGACCGTCTGTCTCGGACCGTCCGTCACAGACCGTCTGTCTCAGACCGTCAGTCTCACACCGTCTGTCTCAGGCGGTCTGTCCCAGTCCGTCTGCCTCTGTCCGTCGGTCTCATGCCGTCTATTTCTGTCCGTCCGTCTCTGAACGTCGGTCTCAGCCAGTCTGTCGCATACCGTCCGTCTCAGACCGTCTGTCTCGGACCGTCCGTCACAGACCGTCTGTCTCAGACCGTCAGCCTCTGTGCGTCTGTCTCTGTCCATCTGTCTCAGACCGCCTGCCTCAGACCGTCTGTCTCAGACCGTCTGTATCAGACCGTCTGTCTCAGACCGTCTGTCTCAGACCGTCTGTCTCAGACCGTCTGTCTCAGACAGTCTGTCTCTGAACGTCGGTCTCAGCCCGTCTGTCTCTGCCCGTCCATCTCAGTCTGTCTGCCTCTGACCGTCTGTCTGAGACCATCTGTCTCAGACCGCCTGCCTGAGACCGTCTGTCTCAGACCGTATGTCTCAGACCGTCTGTCTCAGGCCGTCTGTCTCAGACCGTCTGACTCAGACCGTCTGTCTCAGACCGTCTGTCTCAGACCGTGCCTCTCAGGCCGTCAGTCTCATAACGTCTGTCTGAGAACGTCTGTCTCAGACCGTCTGTCTCAGTCCGTCTGTCTCAGACCGTCTGTCTCAGACCGTCTGTCTCAGACCGTCGGTCTCGTACCGTCAGTCTCACACCGTCTGTCTCAGGCCGTCTGTCCCAGTCCGTCGGTCTCATGCCGTCTATCTCTGTCCGTCCGTCTCTGAACGTCCGGTCTCAGCCAGTCTGTCGCATACCATCCGTCTCAGACCGTCTGTCTCTGACCGTCTGTCTCAGACCGTCTGTCTCAGAGCGTCTGTCTCAGACCGTCTGTCTCAGACCGTCTGTCTCAGACCGTCTGTCTCTGACCGTCTGTCTCAGACCGTCTGTCTCAGTCCGTTTCCCTCATACCGTCTGTGTCTGACCGTCTGTCTCTGAACGTCGGTCTCAGCCCGTCTGTCTCTGCCCGTCTATCTGAGTCTGTCTGCCTCTGACCGTCTGTCTGAGACCATCTGTCTCGGACCGCCTGCCTCAGACCGTCTGTCTCAGACCGTCTGTCTCAGACCGTCTGTCTCAGACCGTCTGTCTCAGACCGTCGGTCTCGTACCGTCTGTCTCAGTCCGTTTCTCTCAGACCGTCTGTCTCAGACCGTCTGTCGCAGACCGTCTGTCTCAGACCGTCTGTCTCAGACCGTCTGTCTCAGACCGTCTGTCTCAGACCGTCTGTCTCAGGCCGTCTGCCTCAGAACGTCTGTCTCAGACCGTCTATCTCGTCCCGTCGGTCTTAGACCGTCTGTCTCAGACCAGCTGTCTCAGACCGTCTGTCTCAGACCGTCTATCTCGTCCCGTCTGTCTCAGAACTTCCGTCTCAGACCGCCTGCTTCAGACGGTCTGTCTCAGAACGTCTGTCACAGACTGTCTGTCTCAGACCGTCTGTCTCAGACCGTCTGTCTGAGACCGTCTGTCTCAGACCGTCTGTCTCACACCGTCTGTCTCAGACCGTCTGTCTCAGACCGTCTGCCTCAGACCGTCTGTCTCAGACCGTCTGTCTCAGACCGTCTGTCTCAGACCGTCTGTCTCAGAGCGTCTATCTCGTCCCGTCGGTCTCAGACCGTCTGTCTCAGACCAGCTGTTTCAGACCGTCTGTCTCAGACCGTCTGTCTCAGACCGTCTGTTTCATACCGTCTGTCTCACACCGTCTGTCTCAGACCGTCTGTCTTAGACCGTCTGTCTCACACCGTCTGTCTCAGACCGTCTATCTCAGACCGTCTGTCTCAGACCGTCTGTCTCAGACCGTCTGTCTCAGACCGTCTGTCTCAGAACGTCTATCTCGTCCCGTCTGTCTCAGACCGTCTGTCTCAGACCGTCTCTTTCAGACCGTCTGTCTCAGACCGTCTGTCTCAGACCGTCTGTCTCAGTCCGTCTGTCTCAGACCATCTGTCTCGGACCGTCTGTCTGAGATCGTCTGTCTCAGACCGTCTGTCTCAGACCGTCTGTCTCAGACCGTCGGTCTCGTACCGTCAGTCTCACACCGTCTGTCTCAGGCGGTCTGTCCCAGTCCGTCTGCCTCTGTCCGTCGGTCTCATGCCGTCTAACTCTGTCCGTCCGTCTCTGAACGTCGGTCTCAGCCAGTCTGTCGCATACCGTCCGTCTCAGACCGTCTGTCTCGGACCGTCCGTCACAGACCGTCTGTCTCAGACCGTCAGCCTCTGTGCGTCTGTCTCTGTCCATCTGTCTCAGACCGTCTGCCTCAGACCGTCTGTCTCAGACCGTCTGTCTCAGACCGTCTGTCTCAGACCGTCTGTCTCAGAGCGTCTATCTCGTCCCGTCGGTCTCAGACCGTCTGTCTCAGACCAGCTGTTTCAGACCGTCTGTCTCAGACCGTCTGTCTCAGACCGTCTGTTTCATACCGTCTGTCTCACACCGTCTGTCTCAGACCGTCTGTCTTAGACCGTCTGTCTCACACCGTCTGCCTCAGACCGTCTATCTCAGACCGTCTGTCTCAGACCGTCTGTCTGAGACCGTCTGTCTCAGAACGTCTATCTCGTCCCGTCTGTCTCAGACCGTCTGTCTCAGACCGTCTCTTTCAGACCGTCTGTCTCAGACCGTCTGTCTCAGACCGTCTGTCTCAGTCCGTCTGTCTCAGACCATCTGTCTCGGACCGTCTGTCTGAGATCGTCTGTCTCAGACCGTCTGTCTCAGACCGTCTGTCTCAGACCGTCGGTCTCGTACCGTCAGTCTCACACCGTCTGTCTCAGGCGGTCTGTCCCAGTCCGTCTGCCTCTGTCCGTCGGTCTCATGCCGTCTAACTCTGTCCGTCCGTCTCTGAACGTCGGTCTCAGCCAGTCTGTCGCATACCGTCCGTCTCAGACCGTCTGTCTCGGACCGTCCGTCACAGACCGTCTGTCTCAGACCGTCAGCCTCTGTGCGTCTGTCTCTGTCCATCTGTCTCAGACCGTCTGTCTCAGACCGTCTGTCTCAGACAGTCTGTCTCTGAACGTCGGTCTCAGCCCGTCTGTCTCTGCCCGTCCATCTCAGTCTGTCTGCCTCTGACCGTCTGTCTGAGACCATCTGTCTCAGACCGCCTGCCTGAGACCGTCTGTCTCAGACCGTCTGTCTCAGGCCGTCTGTCTCAGACCGTCTGACTCAGACCGTCTGTCTCAGACCGTCTGTCTCAGACCGTGCCTCTCAGGCCGTCAGTCTCATAACGTCTGTCTGAGAACGTCTGTCTCAGACCGTCTGTCTCAGTCCGTCTGTCTCAGACCGTCTGTCTCAGACCGTCTGTCTCAGACCGTCGGTCTCGTACCGTCAGTCTCACACCGTCTGTCTCAGGCCGTCTGTCCCAGTCCGTCGGTCTCATGCCGTCTATCTCTGTCCGTCCGTCTCTGAACGCCGGTCTCAGCCAGTCTGTCGCATACCGTCCGTCTCAGACCGTCTGTCTCTGACCGTCTGTCTCAGACCGTCTGTCTCAGAGCGTCTGTCTCAGACCGTCTGTCTCAGACCGTCTGTCTCAGACCGTCTGTCTCTGACCGTCTGTCTCAGACCGTCTGTCTCAGACCGTCTCTCTCAGACCGTCTCTTTCAGACCGTCTGTCTCTGACGGTCTGTCTCGGACCGTCTGTCTCAGACCGTCTCTCTCAGACCGTCTCTTTCAGACCGTCTGTCTCAGACCGTCCGTCTCAGACCGTCTGTCTCAGACCGTCTGTCTGAGATCGTCTGTCTCAGACCGTCTGTCTCAGACCGTCTCTCTCATACCGTCTGTCTCAGTCCGTTTCCCTCATACCGTCTGTGTCTGACCGTCTGTCTCTGAACGTCGGTCTCAGCCCGTCTGTCTCTGCCCGTCTATCTGAGTCTGTCTGCCTCTGACCGTCTGTCTGAGACCATCTGTCTCGGACCGCCTGCCTCAGACCGTCTGTCTCAGACCGTCTGTCTCAGACCGTCTGTCTCAGACCGTCTGTCTCAGACCGTCGGTCTCGTACCGTCTGTCTCAGTCCGTTTCTCTCAGACCGTCTGTCTCAGACCGTCTGTCGCAGACCGTCTGTCTCAGACCGTCTGTCTCAGACCGTCTGTCTCAGACCGTCTGTCTCAGGCCGTCTGCCTCAGAACGTCTGTCTCAGACCGTCTATCTCGTCCCGTCGGTCTTAGACCGTCTGTCTCAGACCAGCTGTCTCAGACCGTCTGTCTCAGACCGTCTATCTCGTCCCGTCTGTCTCAGAACTTCCGTCTCAGACCGCCTGCTTCAGACGGTCTGACTCAGAACGTCTGTCACAGACTGTCTGTCTCAGACCGTCTGTCTCAGACCGTCTGTCTGAGACCGTCTGTCTCAGACCGCCTGCCTCAGACCGTCTGTCTCAGACTGTCTGTATCAGACCGTCTGTCTCAGACCGTCTGTCTCAGACCGTCTGTCTCAGACCGTCTGTCTCAGACAGTCTGTCTCTGAACGTCGGTCTCAGACCGTCTGTCTCAGACCGTCTGTCTGAGATCGTCTGTCTCAGACCGTCTGTCTCAGACCGTCTCTCTCATACCGTCTGTCTCAGTCCGTTTCTCTCATACCGTCTGTGTCTGACCGTCTGTCTCTGAACGTCGGTCTCAGCCCGTCTGTCTCTGCCCGTCTATCTGAGTCTGTCTGCCTCTGACCGTCTGTCTGAGACCATCTGTCTCGGACCGCCTGCCTCAGATCGTCTGTCTCAGACCGTCTGTCTCAGACCGTCTGTCTCAGACCGTCGGTCTCGTACCGTCTGTCTCAGACCGTCTGTCTCAGACCGTCTGTCTCAGAACGTCTATCTCGTCCCGTCGGTCTCAGACCGTCTGTCTCAGACCAGCTGTTTCAGACCGTCTGTCTCAGACCGTCTGTCTCAGACCGTCTGTTTCATACCGTCTGTCTCACACCGTCTGTCTCAGACCGTCTGTCTTAGACCGTCTGTCTCACACCGTCTGTCTCAGACCGTCTATCTCAGACCGTCTGTCTCAGACCGTCTGTCTCAGACCGTCTGTCTCAGAACGTCTATCTCGTCCCGTCTGTCTCAGACCGTCTGTCTCAGACCGTCTCTTTCAGACCGTCTGTCTCAGACCGTCTGTCTCAGACCGTCTGTCTCAGTCCGTCTGTCTCAGACCATCTGTCTCGGACCGTCTGTCTGAGATCGTCTGTCTCAGACCGTCTGTCTCAGACCGTCTGTCTCAGACCGTCGGTCTCGTACCGTCAGTCTCACACCGTCTGTCTCAGGCGGTCTGTCCCAGTCCGTCTGCCTCTGTCCGTCGGTCTCATGCCGTCTAACTCTGTCCGTCCGTCTCTGAACGTCGGTCTCAGCCAGTCTGTCGCATACCGTCCGTCTCAGACCGTCTGTCTCGGACCGTCCGTCACAGACCGTCTGTCTCAGACCGTCAGCCTCTGTGCGTCTGTCTCTGTCCATCTGTCTCAGACCGTCTGTCTCAGACCGTCTGTCTCAGACAGTCTGTCTCTGAACGTCGGTCTCAGCCCGTCTGTCTCTGCCCGTCCATCTCAGTCTGTCTGCCTCTGACCGTCTGTCTGAGACCATCTGTCTCAGACCGCCTGCCTGAGACCGTCTGTCTCAGACCGTCTGTCTCAGGCCGTCTGTCTCAGACCGTCTGACTCAGACCGTCTGTCTCAGACCGTCTGTCTCAGACCGTGCCTCTCAGGCCGTCAGTCTCATAACGTCTGTCTGAGAACGTCTGTCTCAGACCGTCTGTCTCAGTCCGTCTGTCTCAGACCGTCTGTCTCAGACCGTCTGTCTCAGACCGTCGGTCTCGTACCGTCAGTCTCACACCGTCTGTCTCAGGCCGTCTGTCCCAGTCCGTCGGTCTCATGCCGTCTATCTCTGTCCGTCCGTCTCTGAACGCCGGTCTCAGCCAGTCTGTCGCATACCGTCCGTCTCAGACCGTCTGTCTCTGACCGTCTGTCTCAGACCGTCTGTCTCAGAGCGTCTGTCTCAGACCGTCTGTCTCAGACCGTCTGTCTCAGACCGTCTGTCTCTGACCGTCTGTCTCAGACCGTCTGTCTCAGACCGTCTCTCTCAGACCGTCTCTTTCAGACCGTCTGTCTCTGACGGTCTGTCTCGGACCGTCTGTCTCAGACCGTCTCTCTCAGACCGTCTCTTTCAGACCGTCTGTCTCAGACCGTCCGTCTCAGACCGTCTGTCTCAGACCGTCTGTCTGAGATCGTCTGTCTCAGACCGTCTGTCTCAGACCGTCTCTCTCATACCGTCTGTCTCAGTCCGTTTCCCTCATACCGTCTGTGTCTGACCGTCTGTCTCTGAACGTCGGTCTCAGCCCGTCTGTCTCTGCCCGTCTATCTGAGTCTGTCTGCCTCTGACCGTCTGTCTGAGACCATCTGTCTCGGACCGCCTGCCTCAGACCGTCTGTCTCAGACCGTCTGTCTCAGACCGTCTGTCTCAGACCGTCTGTCTCAGACCGTCGGTCTCGTACCGTCTGTCTCAGTCCGTTTCTCTCAGACCGTCTGTCTCAGACCGTCTGTCGCAGACCGTCTGTCTCAGACCGTCTGTCTCAGACCGTCTGTCTCAGACCGTCTGTCTCAGACCGTCGGTCTCGTACCGTCTGTCTCAGTCCGTTTCTCTCAGACCGTCTGTCTCAGACCGTCTGTCGCAGACCGTCTGTCTCAGACCGTCTGTCTCAGACCGTCTGTCTCAGACCGTCTGTCTCAGGCCGTCTGCCTCAGAACGTCTGTCTCAGACCGTCTATCTCGTCCCGTCGGTCTCAGACCGTCTGTCTCAGACCGTCTGTTTCATACCGTCTGTCTCACACCGTCTGTCTCAGACCGTCTGTCTTAGACCGTCTGCCTCACACCGTCTGTCCCAGACCGTCTATCTCAGACCGTCTGTCTCAGACCGTCTGTCTCAGACCGTCTGTCTCAGAACGTCTATCTCGTCCCGTCTGTCTCAGACCGTCTCTTTCAGACCGTCTGTCTCAGACCGTCTGTCTCAGACCGTCTGTCTCAGTCCGTCTGTCTCAGACCATCTGTCTCGGACCGTCTGTCTGAGATCGTCTGTCTCAGACCGTCTGTCTCAGACCGTCTGTCTCAGACCGTCAGTCTCGTACCGTCAGTCTCACACCGTCTGTCTCAGGCGGTCTGGCCCAGTCCGTCTGCCTCTGTCCGTCGGTCTCATGCCGTCTATCTCTGTCCGTCCGTCTCTGAACGTCGGTCTCAGCCAGTCTGTCGCATACCGTCCGTCTCAGACCGTCTGTCTCGGACCGTCCGTCACAGACCGTCTGTCTCAGACCGTCAGCCTCTGTGCGTCTGTCTCTGTCCATCCGTCTCAGACCGCCTGCCTCAGACCGTCTGTCTCACACCGTCTGTATCAGACCGTCTGTCTCAGACCGTCTGTCTCAGACCGTCTGTCTCAGACCGTCTGTCTCTGAACGTCGGTCTCAGCCCGTCTGTCTCTGCCCGTCTATCTCAGTCTGTCTGCCTCTGACCGTCTGTCTGAGACCATCTGTCTCAGACCGCCTGCCTGGGACCGTCTGTCTCAGACCGTCTGTCTCAGACCGTATGTCTCAGACCGTCTGACTCAGACCGTCTGTCTCAGACCGTCTGTCTCAGACCGTGCCTCTCAGGCCGTCAGTCTCATAACGTCTGTCTGAGAACGTCTGTCTCAGACCGTCTGTCTCAGTCCGTCTGTCTCAGACCGTCTGTCTCAGACCGTCTGTCTCAGACCGTCGGTCTCGTACCGTCAGTCTCACACCGTCTGTCTCAGGCCGTCTGTCCCAGTCCGTCGGTCTCATGGCGTCTATCTCTGTCCGTCCGTCTATGAACGCCGGTCTCAGCCAGTCTGTCGCATACCGTCCGTCTCAGACCGTCTGTCTCTGACCGTCTGTCTCAGACCGTCTGTCTCAGAGCGTCTGTCTCAGACCGTCTGTCTCAGACCGTCTGTCTCAGACCGTCTGTCTCAGACCGTCTGTCTCAGACCGTCTGTCTCAGACCGTCTGTCTCAGACCGTCTGTCTCAGACCGTCTGTCTCAGACTGTCTGTCTCAGACCGTCTGTCTCAGACCGTCGGTCTCGTACCGTCAGTCTCACACCGTCTGTCTCAGGCCGTCTGTCCCAGTCCGTCGGTCTCATGCCGTCTATCTCTGTCCGTCCGTCTCTGAACGCCGGTCTCAGCCAGTCTGTCGCATACCGTCCGTCTCAGACCGTCTGTCTCATACCGTCTGTCTCTGACCGTCTGTCTCAGACCGTCTGTCTCAGACCGTCTGTCTCAGACCGTCTCTCTCAGACCGTCTCTTTCAGACCGTCTGTCTCTGACCGTCTGTCTCGGACCGTGTGTCTCAGACCGTCTCTCTCAGACCGTCTCTTTCAGACCGTCTGTCTCAGACCGTCCGTCTCAGACCGTCTGTCTCAGACCGTCTGTCTGAGATCGTCTGTCTCAGACCGTCTGTCTCAGACCGTCTCTCTCATACCGTCTGTCTCAGTCCGCTTCTCTCATACCGTCTGTGTCTGACCGTCTGTCTCTGAACGTCGGTCTCAGCCCGTCTGTCTCTGCCCGTCTATCTGAGTCTGTCTGCCTCTGACCGTCTGCCTGAGACCATATGTCTCGGACCGCCTGCCTCAGACCGTCTGTCTCAGACCGTCTGTCTCAGACCGTCTGTCTCAGACCGTCTGTCTCAGACCGTCTGTCTCAGACCGTCTGTATCAGACCGTCTGTCTCAGACCGTCTGTCTCAGACCGTCTGTCTCAGACCGTCTGTCTCAGACAGTCTGTCTCTGAACGTCGGTCTCAGACCGTCTGTCTCAGACCGTCTGTCTGAGATCGTCTGTCTCAGACCGTCTCTCTCATACCGTCTGTCTCAGTCCGTTTCTCTCATACCGTCTGTGTCTGACCGTCTGTCTCTGAACGTCGGTCTCAGCCCGTCTGTCTCTGCCCGTCTATCTGAGTCTGTCTGCCTCTGACCGCCTGCCTGGGACCGTCTGTCTCAGACCGTCTGTCTCAGACCGTATGTCTCAGACCGTCTGACTCAGACCGTCTGTCTCAGACCGTCTGTCTCAGACCGTGCCTCTCAGGCCGTCAGTCTCATAACGTCTGTCTGAGAACGTCTGTCTCAGACCGTCTGTATCAGACCGTCTGTCTCAGACCGTCTGTCTCAGACCGTCTGTCTCAGACCGTCTGTCTCAGACAGTCTGTCTCTGAACGTCGGTCTCAGTCCGTCTGTCTCAGACCGTCTGTCTCAGACCGTCTGTCTCAGACCGTCGGTCTCGTACCGTCAGTCTCACACCGTCTGTCTCAGACCGTCTGTCTCAGACCGTCTGTCTCAGACCGTCGGTCTCGTACCGTCTGTCTCAGTCCGTTTCTCTCAGACCGTCTGTCTCAGACCGTCTGTCGCAGACCGTCTGTCTCAGACCGTCTGTCTCAGACCGTCTGTTTCAGACCGTCTGTCTCAGACCGTCTGTCTCAGACCGTCTGTCTCAGAACGTCTATCTCGTCCCGTCGGTCTCAGACCGTCTGTCTCAGACCAGCTGTTTCAGACCGTCTGTCTCAGACCGTCTGTCTCAGACCGTCTGTTTCATACCGTCTGTCTCACACCGTCTGTCTCAGACCGTCTATCTCGTCCCGTCTGTCTCAGACCGTCTGTTTCATACCGTCTGTCTCACACCGTCTGTCTCAGACCGTCTGTCTTAGACCGTCTGTCTCACACCGTCTGTCCCAGACCGTCTATCTCAGACCGTCTGTCTCAGACCGTCTGTCTCAGACCGTCTGTCTCAGAACGTCTATCTCGTCCCGTCTGTCTCAGACCGTCTCTTTCAGACCGTCTGTCTCAGACCGTCTGTCTCAGACCGTCTGTCTCAGTCCGTCTGTCTCAGACCATCTGTCTCGGACCGTCTGTCTGAGATCGTCTGTCTCAGACCGTCTGTCTCAGACCGTCTGTCTCAGACCGTCGGTCTCGTACCGTCTGTCTCAGTCCGTTTCTCTCAGACCGTCTGTCTGAGATCGTCTGTCTCAGACCGTCTGTCTCAGACCGTCTCTCTCATACCGTCTGTCTCAGTCCGTTTCTCTCATACCGTCTGTGTCTGACCGTCTGTCTCTGAACGTCGGTCTCAGCCCGTCTGTCTCTGCCCGTCTATCTGAGTCTGTCTGCCTCTGACCGTCTGTCTGAGACCATCTGTCTCGGACCGCCTGCCTCAGACCGTCTGTCTCAGACCGTCTGTCTCAGACCGTCTGTCTCAGACCGTCGGTCTCGTACCGTCTGTCTCAGTCCGTTTCTCTCAGACCGTCTGTCTCAGACCGTCTGTCGCAGACCGTCTGTCTCAGACCGTCTGTCTCAGACCGTCTGTCTCAGACCGTCTGTCTCAGACCGTCTGTCTCAGACCGTCTGTCCCAGTCCGTCGGTCTCATGCCGTCTATCTCTGTCCGTCCGTCTATGAACGCCGGTCTCAGCCAGTCTGTCGCATACAGTCCGTCTCAGACCGTCTGTCTCTGACCGTCTGTCTCAGAGCGTCTGTCTCAGACCGTCTGTCTCAGACCGTCTGTCTCAGACCGTCTGTCTCTGACCGTCTGTCTCAGACCGTCTGTCTCAGACCGTCTGTCTCAGACCGTCTGTCTCAGACCGTCTGTCTCAGACCGTCTGTCTCAGACCGTCTGTCTCAGACCGTCTGTCTCAGACTGTCTGTCTCAGACCGTATATCTCAGACCGTCGGTCTCGTACCGTCAGTCTCACACCGTCTGTCTCAGGCCGTCTGTCCCAGTCCGTCGGTCTCATGCCGTCTATCTCTGTCCGTCCGTCTCTGAACGCCGGTCTCAGCCAGTCTGTCGCATACCGTCCGTCTCAGACCGTCTGTCTCAGACCGTCTGTCTCTGACCGTCTGTCTCAGACCGTCTGTCTCAGACCGTCTCTCTCAGACCGTCTCTTTCAGACCGTCTGTCTCTGACCGTCTGTCTCGGACCGTCTGTCTCAGACCGTCTCTCTCAGACCGTCTCTTTCAGACCGTCTGTCTCAGACCGTCCGTCTCAGACCGTCTGTCTCAGACCGTCTGTCTGAGATCGTCTGTCTCAGACCGTCTGTCTCAGACCGTCTCTCTCATACCGTCTGTCTCAGTCCGCTTCTCTCATACCGTCTGTGTCTGACCGTCTGTCTCTGAACGTCGGTCTCAGCCCGTCTGTCTCTGCCCGTCTATCTGAGTCTGTCTGCCTCTGACCGTCTGTCTGAGACCATATGTCTCGGACCGCCTGCCTCAGACCGTCTGTCTCAGACCGTCTGTCTCAGACCGTCTGTCTCAGACCGTCTGTATCAGACCGTCTGTCTCAGACCGTCTGTCTCAGACCGTCTGTCTCAGACCGTCTGTCTCAGACCGTCTGTCTCAGACAGTCTGTCTCTGAACGTCGGTCTCAGACCGTCTGTCTCAGACCGTCTGTCTGAGATCGTCTGTCTCAGACCGTCTGTCTCAGACCGTCTCTCTCATACCGTCTGTCTCAGTCCGTTTCTCTCATACCGTCTGTGTCTGACCGTCTGTCTCTGAACGTCGGTCTCAGCCCGTCTGTCTCTGCCCGTCTATCTGAGTCTGTCTGCCTCTGACCGTCTGTCTGAGACCATCTGTCTCGGACCGCCTGCCTCAGACCGTCTGTCTCAGACCGTCTGTCTCAGACCGTCTGTCTCAGACCGTCGGTCTCGTACCGTCTGTCTCAGTCCGTTTCTCTCAGACCGTCTGTCTCAGACCGTCTGTCGCAGACCGTCTGTCTCAGACCGTCTGTCTCAGACCGTCTGTTTCAGACCGTCTGTCTCAGACCGTCTGTCTCAGACCGTCTGTCTCAGAACGTCTATCTCGTCCCGTCGGTCTCAGACCGTCTGTCTCAGACCGTCTGTTTCATACCGTCTGTCTCACACCGTCTGTCTCAGACCGTCTGTCTTAGACCGTCTGTCTCACACCGTCTGTCCCAGACCGTCTATCTCAGACCGTCTGTCTCAGACCGTCTGTCTCAGACCGTCTGTCTCAGAACGTCTATCTCGTCCCGTCTGTCTCAGACCGTCTCTTTCAGACCGTCTGTCTCAGACCGTCTGTCTCAGACCGTCTGTCTCAGTCCGTCTGTCTCAGACCATCTGTCTCGGACCGTCTGTCTGAGATCGTCTGTCTCAGACCGTCTGTCTCAGACCGTCTGTCTCAGACCGTCTGTCTCAGACCGTCTCTTTCAGACCGTCTGTCTCTGACCGTCTGTCTCGGACCGTCTGTCTCAGACCGTCTCTCTCAGACCGTCACTTTCAGACCGTCTGTCTCAGACCGTCCGTCTCAGACCGTCTGTCTCAGACCGTCTGTCTGAGATCGTCTGTCTCAGACCGTCTGTCTCAGACCGTCTCTCTCATACCGTCTGTCTCAGTCCGTTTCTCTCATACCGTCTGTGTCTGACCGTCTGTCTCTGAACGTCGGTCTCAGCCCGTCTGTCTCTGCCCGTCTATCTGAGTCTGTCTGCCTCTGACCGTCTGTCTGAGACCATCTGTCTCGGACCGCCTGCCTCAGACCGTCTGTCTCAGACCGTCTGTCTCAGACCGTCTGTCTCAGACCGTCTGTCTCAGACCGTCGGTCTCGTACCGTCTGTCTCAGTCCGTTTCTCTCAGACCGTCTGTCTCAGACCGTCTGTCGCAGACCGTCTGTCTCAGACCGTCTGTCTCAGACCGTCTGTCTCAGACCGTCTGTCTCAGACCGTCTGTCTCAGACCGTCTGTCCCAGTCCGTCGGTCTCATGCCGTCTATCTCTGTCCGTCCGTCTATGAACGCCGGTCTCAGCCAGTCTGTCGCATACAGTCCGTCTCAGACCGTCTGTCTCTGACCGTCTGTCTCAGAGCGTCTGTCTCAGACCGTCTGTCTCAGACCGTCTGTCTCAGACCGTCTGTCTCTGACCGTCTGTCTCAGACCGTCTGTCTCAGACCGTCTGTCTCAGACCGTCTGTCTCAGACCGTCTGTCTCAGACCGTCTGTCTCAGACCGTCTGTCTCAGACTGTCTGTCTCAGACCGTATATCTCAGACCGTCGGTCTCGTACCGTCAGTCTCACACCGTCTGTCTCAGGCCGTCTGTCCCAGTCCGTCGGTCTCATGCCGTCTATCTCTGTCCGTCCGTCTCTGAACGCCGGTCTCAGCCAGTCTGTCGCATACCGTCCGTCTCAGACCGTCTGTCTCAGACCGTCTGTCTCTGACCGTCTGTCTCAGACCGTCTGTCTCAGACCGTCTCTCTCAGACCGTCTCTTTCAGACCGTCTGTCTCTGACCGTCTGTCTCGGACCGTCTGTCTCAGACCGTCTCTCTCAGACCGTCTCTTTCAGACCGTCTGTCTCAGACCGTCCGTCTCAGACCGTCTGTCTCAGACCGTCTGTCTGAGATCGTCTGTCTCAGACCGTCTGTCTCAGACCGTCTCTCTCATACCGTCTGTCTCAGTCCGCTTCTCTCATACCGTCTGTGTCTGACCGTCTGTCTCTGAACGTCGGTCTCAGCCCGTCTGTCTCTGCCCGTCTATCTGAGTCGGTCTGCCTCTGACCGTCTGTCTGAGACCATATGTCTCGGACCGCCTGCCTCAGACCGTCTGTCTCAGACCGTCTGTCTCAGACCGTCTGTCTCAGACCGTCTGTCTCAGACCGTCTGTATCAGACCGTCTGTCTCAGACCGTCTGTCTCAGACCGTCTGTCTCAGACCGTCTGTCTCAGACCGTCTGTCTCAGACCGTCTGTCTCAGACAGTCTGTCTCTGAACGTCGGTCTCAGACCGTCTGTCTCAGACCGTCTGTCTGAGATCGTCTGTCTCAGACCGTCTGTCTCAGACCGTCTCTCTCATACCGTCTGTCTCAGTCCGTTTCTCTCATACCGTCTGTGTCTGACCGTCTGTCTCTGAACGTCGGTCTCAGCCCGTCTGTCTCTGCCCGTCTATCTGAGTCTGTCTGCCTCTGACCGTCTGTCTGAGACCATCTGTCTCGGACCGCCTGCCTCAGACCGTCTGTCTCAGACCGTCTGTCTCAGACCGTCTGTCTCAGACCGTCGGTCTCGTACCGTCTGTCTCAGTCCGTTTCTCTCAGACCGTCTGTCTCAGACCGTCTGTCGCAGACCGTCTGTCTCAGACCGTCTGTCTCAGACCGTCTGTTTCAGACCGTCTGTCTCAGACCGTCTGTCTCAGACCGTCTGTCTCAGAACGTCTATCTCGTCCCGTCGGTCTCAGACCGTCTGTCTCAGACCAGCTGTTTCAGACCGTCTGTCTCAGACCGTCTGTCTCAGACCGTCTGTCTCAGACCGTCTGTCTCAGACCGTCTGTCTCAGACCGTCTGTTTCATACCGTCTGTCTCACACCGTCTGTCTCAGACCGTCTGTCTCAGACCGTCTGTCTCAGAACGTCTATCTCGTCCCGTCGGTCTCAGACCGTCTGTCTCAGACCGTCTGTTTCATACCGTCTGTCTCACACCGTCTGTCTCAGACCGTCTGTCTTAGACCGTCTGTCTCACACCGTCTGTCCCAGACCGTCTATCTCAGACCGTCTGTCTCAGACCGTCTGTCTCAGACCGTCTGTCTCAGAACGTCTATCTCGTCCCGTCTGTCTCAGACCGTCTCTTTCAGACCGTCTGTCTCAGACCGTCTGTCTCAGACCGTCTGTCTCAGTCCGTCTGTCTCAGACCATCTGTCTCGGACCGTCTGTCTGAGATCGTCTGTCTCAGACCGTCTGTCTCAGACCGTCTGTCTCAGACCGTCGGTCTCGTACCGTCAGTCTCACACCGTCTGTCTCAGGCGGTCTGTCCCAGTCCGTCTGCCTCCGTCGGTCGGTCTCATGCCGTCTATCTCTGTCCGTCCGTCTCTGAACGTCGGTCTCAGCCAGTCTGTCGCATACCGTCCGTCTCAGACCGTCTGTCTCGGACCGTCCGTCACAGACCGTCTGTCTCAGACCGTCAGCCTCTGTGCGTCTGTCTCTGTCCATCCGTCTCAGACCGCCTGCCTCAGACCGTCTGTCTCACACCGTCTGTATCAGACCGTCTGTCTCAGACCGTCTGTCTCAGACCGTCTGTCTCAGACCGTCTGTCTCAGACCGTCTGTCTCAGACCGTCTGTCTCAGACCGTCTGTCTCAGACCGTCTGTCTCAGACCGTCTGTCTCAGACCGTCTGTCTCAGACAGTCTGTCTCTGAACGTCGGTCTCAGCCCGTCTGTCTCTGCCCGTCTATCTCAGTCTGTCTGCCTCTGACCGTCTGTCTGAGACCATCTGTCTCAGACCGCCTGCCTGAGACCGTCTGTCTCAGACCGTCTGTCTCAGACCGTATGTCTCAGACCGTCTGTCTCAGGCCGTCTGTCTCAGACCGTCTGACTCAGACCGTCTGTCTCAGACCGTCTGTCTCTGACCGTCTGTCTCGTACCGTCAGTCTCACACCGTCTGTCTCAGGCGGTCTGGCCCAGTCCGTCTGCCTCTGTCCGTCGGTCTCATGCCGTCTATCTCTGTCCGTCCGTCTCTGAACGTCGGTCTCAGCCAGTCTGTCGCATACCGTCCGTCTCAGACCGTCTGTCTCGGACCGTCCGTCACAGACCGTCTGTCTCAGACCGTCAGCCTCTGTGCGTCTGTCTCTGTCCATCCGTCTCAGACCGCCTGCCTCAGACCGTCTGTCTCACACCGTCTGTATCAGACCGTCTGTCTCAGACCGTCTGTCTCAGACCGTCTGTCTCAGACCGTCTGTCTCTGAACGTCGGTCTCAGCCCGTCTGTCTCTGCCCGTCTATCTCAGTCTGTCTGCCTCTGACCGTCTGTCTGAGACCATCTGTCTCAGACCGCCTGCCTGGGACCGTCTGTCTCAGACCGTCTGTCTCAGACCGTATGTCTCAGACCGTCTGACTCAGACCGTCTGTCTCAGACCGTCTGTCTCAGACCGTGCCTCTCAGGCCGTCAGTCTCATAACGTCTGTCTGAGAACGTCTGTCTCAGACCGTCTGTCTCAGTCCGTCTGTCTCAGACCGTCTGTCTCAGACCGTCTGTCTCAGACCGTCGGTCTCGTACCGTCAGTCTCACACCGTCTGTCTCAGGCCGTCTGTCCCAGTCCGTCGGTCTCATGGCGTCTATCTCTGTCCGTCCGTCTATGAACGCCGGTCTCAGCCAGTCTGTCGCATACCGTCCGTCTCAGACCGTCTGTCTCTGACCGTCTGTCTCAGACCGTCTGTCTCAGAGCGTCTGTCTCAGACCGTCTGTCTCAGACCGTCTGTCTCAGACCGTCTGTCTCAGACCGTCTGTCTCAGACCGTCTGTCTCAGACCGTCTGTCTCAGACCGTCTGTCTCAGACCGTCTGTCTCAGACTGTCTGTCTCAGACCGTCTGTCTCAGACCGTCGGTCTCGTACCGTCAGTCTCACACCGTCTGTCTCAGGCCGTCTGTCCCAGTCCGTCGGTCTCATGCCGTCTATCTCTGTCCGTCCGTCTCTGAACGCCGGTCTCAGCCAGTCTGTCGCATACCGTCCGTCTCAGACCGTCTGTCTCATACCGTCTGTCTCTGACCGTCTGTCTCAGACCGTCTGTCTCAGACCGTCTGTCTCAGACCGTCTCTCTCAGACCGTCTCTTTCAGACCGTCTGTCTCTGACCGTCTGTCTCGGACCGTGTGTCTCAGACCGTCTCTCTCAGACCGTCTCTTTCAGACCGTCTGTCTCAGACCGTCCGTCTCAGACCGTCTGTCTCAGACCGTCTGTCTGAGATCGTCTGTCTCAGACCGTCTGTCTCAGACCGTCTCTCTCATACCGTCTGTCTCAGTCCGCTTCTCTCATACCGTCTGTGTCTGACCGTCTGTCTCTGAACGTCGGTCTCAGCCCGTCTGTCTCTGCCCGTCTATCTGAGTCTGTCTGCCTCTGACCGTCTGCCTGAGACCATATGTCTCGGACCGCCTGCCTCAGACCGTCTGTCTCAGACCGTCTGTCTCAGACCGTCTGTCTCAGACCGTCTGTCTCAGACCGTCTGTCTCAGACCGTCTGTATCAGACCGTCTGTCTCAGACCGTCTGTCTCAGACCGTCTGTCTCAGACCGTCTGTCTCAGACAGTCTGTCTCTGAACGTCGGTCTCAGACCGTCTGTCTCAGACCGTCTGTCTGAGATCGTCTGTCTCAGACCGTCTCTCTCATACCGTCTGTCTCAGTCCGTTTCTCTCATACCGTCTGTGTCTGACCGTCTGTCTCTGAACGTCGGTCTCAGCCCGTCTGTCTCTGCCCGTCTATCTGAGTCTGTCTGCCTCTGACCGCCTGCCTGGGACCGTCTGTCTCAGACCGTCTGTCTCAGACCGTATGTCTCAGACCGTCTGACTCAGACCGTCTGTCTCAGACCGTCTGTCTCAGACCGTGCCTCTCAGGCCGTCAGTCTCATAACGTCTGTCTGAGAACGTCTGTCTCAGACCGTCTGTATCAGACCGTCTGTCTCAGACCGTCTGTCTCAGACCGTCTGTCTCAGACCGTCTGTCTCAGACCGTCTGTCTCAGACAGTCTGTCTCTGAACGTCGGTCTCAGTCCGTCTGTCTCAGACCGTCTGTCTCAGACCGTCGGTCTCGTACCGTCAGTCTCACACCGTCTGTCTCAGACCGTCTGTCTCAGACCGTCTGTCTCAGACCGTCGGTCTCGTACCGTCTGTCTCAGTCCGTTTCTCTCAGACCGTCTGTCTCAGACCGTCTGTCGCAGACCGTCTGTCTCAGACCGTCTGTCTCAGACCGTCTGTTTCAGACCGTCTGTCTCAGACCGTCTGTCTCAGACCGTCTGTCTCAGAACGTCTATCTCGTCCCGTCGGTCTCAGACCGTCTGTCTCAGACCAGCTGTTTCAGACCGTCTGTCTCAGACCGTCTGTCTCAGACCGTCTGTTTCATACCGTCTGTCTCACACCGTCTGTCTCAGACCGTCTATCTCGTCCCGTCTGTCTCAGACCGTCTGTTTCATACCGTCTGTCTCACACCGTCTGTCTCAGACCGTCTGTCTTAGACCGTCTGTCTCACACCGTCTGTCCCAGACCGTCTATCTCAGACCGTCTGTCTCAGACCGTCTGTCTCAGACCGTCTGTCTCAGAACGTCTATCTCGTCCCGTCTGTCTCAGACCGTCTCTTTCAGACCGTCTGTCTCAGACCGTCTGTCTCAGACCGTCTGTCTCAGTCCGTCTGTCTCAGACCATCTGTCTCGGACCGTCTGTCTGAGATCGTCTGTCTCAGACCGTCTGTCTCAGACCGTCTGTCTCAGACCGTCGGTCTCGTACCGTCTGTCTCAGTCCGTTTCTCTCAGACCGTCTGTCTGAGATCGTCTGTCTCAGACCGTCTGTCTCAGACCGTCTCTCTCATACCGTCTGTCTCAGTCCGTTTCTCTCATACCGTCTGTGTCTGACCGTCTGTCTCTGAACGTCGGTCTCAGCCCGTCTGTCTCTGCCCGTCTATCTGAGTCTGTCTGCCTCTGACCGTCTGTCTGAGACCATCTGTCTCGGACCGCCTGCCTCAGACCGTCTGTCTCAGACCGTCTGTCTCAGACCGTCTGTCTCAGACCGTCGGTCTCGTACCGTCTGTCTCAGTCCGTTTCTCTCAGACCGTCTGTCTCAGACCGTCTGTCGCAGACCGTCTGTCTCAGACCGTCTGTCTCAGACCGTCTGTCTCAGACCGTCTGTCTCAGACCGTCTGTCTCAGACCGTCTGTCCCAGTCCGTCGGTCTCATGCCGTCTATCTCTGTCCGTCCGTCTATGAACGCCGGTCTCAGCCAGTCTGTCGCATACAGTCCGTCTCAGACCGTCTGTCTCTGACCGTCTGTCTCAGAGCGTCTGTCTCAGACCGTCTGTCTCAGACCGTCTGTCTCAGACCGTCTGTCTCTGACCGTCTGTCTCAGACCGTCTGTCTCAGACCGTCTGTCTCAGACCGTCTGTCTCAGACCGTCTGTCTCAGACCGTCTGTCTCAGACCGTCTGTCTCAGACCGTCTGTCTCAGACTGTCTGTCTCAGACCGTATATCTCAGACCGTCGGTCTCGTACCGTCAGTCTCACACCGTCTGTCTCAGGCCGTCTGTCCCAGTCCGTCGGTCTCATGCCGTCTATCTCTGTCCGTCCGTCTCTGAACGCCGGTCTCAGCCAGTCTGTCGCATACCGTCCGTCTCAGACCGTCTGTCTCAGACCGTCTGTCTCTGACCGTCTGTCTCAGACCGTCTGTCTCAGACCGTCTCTCTCAGACCGTCTCTTTCAGACCGTCTGTCTCTGACCGTCTGTCTCGGACCGTCTGTCTCAGACCGTCTCTCTCAGACCGTCTCTTTCAGACCGTCTGTCTCAGACCGTCCGTCTCAGACCGTCTGTCTCAGACCGTCTGTCTGAGATCGTCTGTCTCAGACCGTCTGTCTCAGACCGTCTCTCTCATACCGTCTGTCTCAGTCCGCTTCTCTCATACCGTCTGTGTCTGACCGTCTGTCTCTGAACGTCGGTCTCAGCCCGTCTGTCTCTGCCCGTCTATCTGAGTCTGTCTGCCTCTGACCGTCTGTCTGAGACCATATGTCTCGGACCGCCTGCCTCAGACCGTCTGTCTCAGACCGTCTGTCTCAGACCGTCTGTCTCAGACCGTCTGTCTCAGACCGTCTGTATCAGACCGTCTGTCTCAGACCGTCTGTCTCAGACCGTCTGTCTCAGACCGTCTGTCTCAGACCGTCTGTCTCAGACAGTCTGTCTCTGAACGTCGGTCTCAGACCGTCTGTCTCAGACCGTCTGTCTGAGATCGTCTGTCTCAGACCGTCTGTCTCAGACCGTCTCTCTCATACCGTCTGTCTCAGTCCGTTTCTCTCATACCGTCTGTGTCTGACCGTCTGTCTCTGAACGTCGGTCTCAGCCCGTCTGTCTCTGCCCGTCTATCTGAGTCTGTCTGCCTCTGACCGTCTGTCTGAGACCATCTGTCTCGGACCGCCTGCCTCAGACCGTCTGTCTCAGACCGTCTGTCTCAGACCGTCTGTCTCAGACCGTCGGTCTCGTACCGTCTGTCTCAGTCCGTTTCTCTCAGACCGTCTGTCTCAGACCGTCTGTCGCAGACCGTCTGTCTCAGACCGTCTGTCTCAGACCGTCTGTTTCAGACCGTCTGTCTCAGACCGTCTGTCTCAGACCGTCTGTCTCAGAACGTCTATCTCGTCCCGTCGGTCTCAGACCGTCTGTCTCAGACCAGCTGTTTCAGACCGTCTGTCTCAGACCGTCTGTCTCAGACCGTCTGTCTCAGACCGTCTGTCTCAGACCGTCTGTCTCAGACCGTCTGTTTCATACCGTCTGTCTCACACCGTCTGTCTCAGACCGTCTGTCTCAGACCGTCTGTCTCAGAACGTCTATCTCGTCCCGTCGGTCTCAGACCGTCTGTCTCAGACCGTCTGTTTCATACCGTCTGTCTCACACCGTCTGTCTCAGACCGTCTGTCTTAGACCGTCTGTCTCACACCGTCTGTCCCAGACCGTCTATCTCAGACCGTCTGTCTCAGACCGTCTGTCTCAGACCGTCTGTCTCAGAACGTCTATCTCGTCCCGTCTGTCTCAGACCGTCTCTTTCAGACCGTCTGTCTCAGACCGTCTGTCTCAGACCGTCTGTCTCAGTCCGTCTGTCTCAGACCATCTGTCTCGGACCGTCTGTCTGAGATCGTCTGTCTCAGACCGTCTGTCTCAGACCGTCTGTCTCAGACCGTCTGTCTCAGACCGTCTCTTTCAGACCGTCTGTCTCTGACCGTCTGTCTCGGACCGTCTGTCTCAGACCGTCTCTCTCAGACCGTCACTTTCAGACCGTCTGTCTCAGACCGTCCGTCTCAGACCGTCTGTCTCAGACCGTCTGTCTGAGATCGTCTGTCTCAGACCGTCTGTCTCAGACCGTCTCTCTCATACCGTCTGTCTCAGTCCGTTTCTCTCATACCGTCTGTGTCTGACCGTCTGTCTCTGAACGTCGGTCTCAGCCCGTCTGTCTCTGCCCGTCTATCTGAGTCTGTCTGCCTCTGACCGTCTGTCTGAGACCATCTGTCTCGGACCGCCTGCCTCAGACCGTCTGTCTCAGACCGTCTGTCTCAGACCGTCTGTCTCAGACCGTCTGTCTCAGACCGTCGGTCTCGTACCGTCTGTCTCAGTCCGTTTCTCTCATACCGTCTGTCTCAGTCCGCTTCTCTCATACCGTCTGTGTCTGACCGTCTGTCTCTGAACGTCGGTCTCAGCCCGTCTGTCTCTGCCCGTCTATCTGAGTCGGTCTGCCTCTGACCGTCTGTCTGAGACCATATGTCTCGGACCGCCTGCCTCAGACCGTCTGTCTCAGACCGTCTGTCTCAGACCGTCTGTCTCAGACCGTCTGTCTCAGACCGTCTGTATCAGACCGTCTGTCTCAGACCGTCTGTCTCAGACCGTCTGTCTCAGACCGTCTGTCTCAGACCGTCTGTCTCAGACCGTCTGTCTCAGACAGTCTGTCTCTGAACGTCGGTCTCAGACCGTCTGTCTCAGACCGTCTGTCTGAGATCGTCTGTCTCAGACCGTCTGTCTCAGACCGTCTCTCTCATACCGTCTGTCTCAGTCCGTTTCTCTCATACCGTCTGTGTCTGACCGTCTGTCTCTGAACGTCGGTCTCAGCCCGTCTGTCTCTGCCCGTCTATCTGAGTCTGTCTGCCTCTGACCGTCTGTCTGAGACCATCTGTCTCGGACCGCCTGCCTCAGACCGTCTGTCTCAGACCGTCTGTCTCAGACCGTCTGTCTCAGACCGTCGGTCTCGTACCGTCTGTCTCAGTCCGTTTCTCTCAGACCGTCTGTCTCAGACCGTCTGTCGCAGACCGTCTGTCTCAGACCGTCTGTCTCAGACCGTCTGTTTCAGACCGTCTGTCTCAGACCGTCTGTCTCAGACCGTCTGTCTCAGAACGTCTATCTCGTCCCGTCGGTCTCAGACCGTCTGTCTCAGACCAGCTGTTTCAGACCGTCTGTCTCAGACCGTCTGTCTCAGACCGTCTGTCTCAGACCGTCTGTCTCAGACCGTCTGTTTCATACCGTCTGTCTCACACCGTCTGTCTCAGACCGTCTGTCTCAGACCGTCTGTCTCAGAACGTCTATCTCGTCCCGTCGGTCTCAGACCGTCTGTCTCAGACCGTCTGTTTCATACCGTCTGTCTCACACCGTCTGTCTCAGACCGTCTGTCTTAGACCGTCTGTCTCACACCGTCTGTCCCAGACCGTCTATCTCAGACCGTCTGTCTCAGACCGTCTGTCTCAGACCGTCTGTCTCAGAACGTCTATCTCGTCCCGTCTGTCTCAGACCGTCTCTTTCAGACCGTCTGTCTCAGACCGTCTGTCTCAGACCGTCTGTCTCAGTCCGTCTGTCTCAGACCATCTGTCTCGGACCGTCTGTCTGAGATCGTCTGTCTCAGACCGTCTGTCTCAGACCGTCTGTCTCAGACCGTCGGTCTCGTACCGTCAGTCTCACACCGTCTGTCTCAGGCGGTCTGTCCCAGTCCGTCTGCCTCCGTCGGTCGGTCTCATGCCGTCTATCTCTGTCCGTCCGTCTCTGAACGTCGGTCTCAGCCAGTCTGTCGCATACCGTCCGTCTCAGACCGTCTGTCTCGGACCGTCCGTCACAGACCGTCTGTCTCAGACCGTCAGCCTCTGTGCGTCTGTCTCTGTCCATCCGTCTCAGACCGCCTGCCTCAGACCGTCTGTCTCACACCGTCTGTATCAGACCGTCTGTCTCAGACCGTCTGTCTCAGACCGTCTGTCTCAGACCGTCTGTCTCAGACCGTCTGTCTCAGACCGTCTGTCTCAGACCGTCTGTCTCAGACCGTCTGTCTCAGACCGTCTGTCTCAGACCGTCTGTCTCAGACCGTCTGTCTCAGACAGTCTGTCTCTGAACGTCGGTCTCAGCCCGTCTGTCTCTGCCCGTCTATCTCAGTCTGTCTGCCTCTGACCGTCTGTCTGAGACCATCTGTCTCAGACCGCCTGCCTGAGACCGTCTGTCTCAGACCGTCTGTCTCAGACCGTATGTCTCAGACCGTCTGTCTCAGGCCGTCTGTCTCAGACCGTCTGACTCAGACCGTCTGTCTCAGACCGTCTGTCTCTGACCGTCTGTCTCAGACCGTCTGTCTCAGACCGTCTCTCTCAGACCGTCTCTTTCAGACCGTCTGTCTCTGACCGTCTGTCTCGGACCGTCTGTCTCAGACCGTCTCTCTCAGACCGTCACTTTCAGACCGTCTGTCTCAGACCGTCTGTCTCTGACCGTCTGTCTCAGACCGTCTGTCTCAGACCGTCTGTCTCAGACCGTCTGTCTCAGACCGTCTGTCTCAGACCGTCTGTCTCAGACCGTCTGTCTCAGACCGTCTGTCTCAGACTGTCTGTCTCAGACCGTATATCTCAGACCGTCGGTCTCGTACCGTCAGTCTCACACCGTCTGTCTCAGGCCGTCTGTCCCAGTCCGTCGGTCTCATGCCGTCTATCTCTGTCCGTCCGTCTCTGAACGCCGGTCTCAGCCAGTCTGTCGCATACCGTCCGTCTCAGACCGTCTGTCTCAGACCGTCTGTCTCTGACCGTCTGTCTCAGACCGTCTGTCTCAGACCGTCTCTCTCAGACCGTCTCTTTCAGACCGTCTGTCTCTGACCGTCTGTCTCGGACCGTCTGTCTCAGACCGTCTCTCTCAGACCGTCTCTTTCAGACCGTCTGTCTCAGACCGTCCGTCTCAGACCGTCTGTCTCAGACCGTCTGTCTGAGATCGTCTGTCTCAGACCGTCTGTCTCAGACCGTCTCTCTCATACCGTCTGTCTCAGTCCGCTTCTCTCATACCGTCTGTGTCTGACCGTCTGTCTCTGAACGTCGGTCTCAGCCCGTCTGTCTCTGCCCGTCTATCTGAGTCTGTCTGCCTCTGACCGTCTGTCTGAGACCATATGTCTCGGACCGCCTGCCTCAGACCGTCTGTCTCAGACCGTCTGTCTCAGACCGTCTGTCTCAGACCGTCTGTCTCAGACCGTCTGTATCAGACCGTCTGTCTCAGACCGTCTGTCTCAGACCGTCTGTCTCAGACCGTCTGTCTCAGACCGTCTGTCTCAGACAGTCTGTCTCTGAACGTCGGTCTCAGACCGTCTGTCTCAGACCGTCTGTCTGAGATCGTCTGTCTCAGACCGTCTGTCTCAGACCGTCTCTCTCATACCGTCTGTCTCAGTCCGTTTCTCTCATACCGTCTGTGTCTGACCGTCTGTCTCTGAACGTCGGTCTCAGCCCGTCTGTCTCTGCCCGTCTATCTGAGTCTGTCTGCCTCTGACCGTCTGTCTGAGACCATCTGTCTCGGACCGCCTGCCTCAGACCGTCTGTCTCAGACCGTCTGTCTCAGACCGTCTGTCTCAGACCGTCGGTCTCGTACCGTCTGTCTCAGTCCGTTTCTCTCAGACCGTCTGTCTCAGACCGTCTGTCGCAGACCGTCTGTCTCAGACCGTCTGTCTCAGACCGTCTGTTTCAGACCGTCTGTCTCAGACCGTCTGTCTCAGACCGTCTGTCTCAGAACGTCTATCTCGTCCCGTCGGTCTCAGACCGTCTGTCTCAGACCAGCTGTTTCAGACCGTCTGTCTCAGACCGTCTGTCTCAGACCGTCTGTCTCAGACCGTCTGTCTCAGACCGTCTGTCTCAGACCGTCTGTTTCATACCGTCTGTCTCACACCGTCTGTCTCAGACCGTCTGTCTCAGACCGTCTGTCTCAGAACGTCTATCTCGTCCCGTCGGTCTCAGACCGTCTGTCTCAGACCGTCTGTTTCATACCGTCTGTCTCACACCGTCTGTCTCAGACCGTCTGTCTTAGACCGTCTGTCTCACACCGTCTGTCCCAGACCGTCTATCTCAGACCGTCTGTCTCAGACCGTCTGTCTCAGACCGTCTGTCTCAGAACGTCTATCTCGTCCCGTCTGTCTCAGACCGTCTCTTTCAGACCGTCTGTCTCAGACCGTCTGTCTCAGACCGTCTGTCTCAGTCCGTCTGTCTCAGACCATCTGTCTCGGACCGTCTGTCTGAGATCGTCTGTCTCAGACCGTCTGTCTCAGACCGTCTGTCTCAGACCGTCTGTCTCAGACCGTCTCTTTCAGACCGTCTGTCTCTGACCGTCTGTCTCGGACCGTCTGTCTCAGACCGTCTCTCTCAGACCGTCACTTTCAGACCGTCTGTCTCAGACCGTCCGTCTCAGACCGTCTGTCTCAGACCGTCTGTCTGAGATCGTCTGTCTCAGACCGTCTGTCTCAGACCGTCTCTCTCATACCGTCTGTCTCAGTCCGTTTCTCTCATACCGTCTGTGTCTGACCGTCTGTCTCTGAACGTCGGTCTCAGCCCGTCTGTCTCTGCCCGTCTATCTGAGTCTGTCTGCCTCTGACCGTCTGTCTGAGACCATCTGTCTCGGACCGCCTGCCTCAGACCGTCTGTCTCAGACCGTCTGTCTCAGACCGTCTGTCTCAGACCGTCTGTCTCAGACCGTCGGTCTCGTACCGTCTGTCTCAGTCCGTTTCTCTCAGACCGTCTGTCTCAGACCGTCTGTCGCAGACCGTCTGTCTCAGACCGTCTGTCTCAGACCGTCTGTCTCAGACCGTCTGTCTCAGACCGTCTGTCTCAGACCGTCTGTCCCAGTCCGTCGGTCTCATGCCGTCTATCTCTGTCCGTCCGTCTATGAACGCCGGTCTCAGCCAGTCTGTCGCATACAGTCCGTCTCAGACCGTCTGTCTCTGACCGTCTGTCTCAGAGCGTCTGTCTCAGACCGTCTGTCTCAGACCGTCTGTCTCAGACCGTCTGTCTCAGACCGTCTGTCTCTGACCGTCTGTCTCAGACCGTCTGTCTCAGACCGTCTGTCTCAGACCGTCTGTCTCAGACCGTCTGTCTCAGACCGTCTGTCTCAGACCGTCTGTCTCAGACTGTCTGTCTCAGACCGTATATCTCAGACCGTCGGTCTCGTACCGTCAGTCTCACACCGTCTGTCTCAGGCCGTCTGTCCCAGTCCGTCGGTCTCATGCCGTCTATCTCTGTCCGTCCGTCTCTGAACGCCGGTCTCAGCCAGTCTGTCGCATACCGTCCGTCTCAGACCGTCTGTCTCAGACCGTCTGTCTCTGACCGTCTGTCTCAGACCGTCTGTCTCAGACCGTCTCTCTCAGACCGTCTCTTTCAGACCGTCTGTCTCTGACCGTCTGTCTCGGACCGTCTGTCTCAGACCGTCTCTCTCAGACCGTCTCTTTCAGACCGTCTGTCTCAGACCGTCCGTCTCAGACCGTCTGTCTCAGACCGTCTGTCTGAGATCGTCTGTCTCAGACCGTCTGTCTCAGACCGTCTCTCTCATACCGTCTGTCTCAGTCCGCTTCTCTCATACCGTCTGTGTCTGACCGTCTGTCTCTGAACGTCGGTCTCAGCCCGTCTGTCTCTGCCCGTCTATCTGAGTCGGTCTGCCTCTGACCGTCTGTCTGAGACCATATGTCTCGGACCGCCTGCCTCAGACCGTCTGTCTCAGACCGTCTGTCTCAGACCGTCTGTCTCAGACCGTCTGTCTCAGACCGTCTGTATCAGACCGTCTGTCTCAGACCGTCTGTCTCAGACCGTCTGTCTCAGACCGTCTGTCTCAGACCGTCTGTCTCAGACCGTCTGTCTCAGACAGTCTGTCTCTGAACGTCGGTCTCAGACCGTCTGTCTCAGACCGTCTGTCTGAGATCGTCTGTCTCAGACCGTCTGTCTCAGACCGTCTCTCTCATACCGTCTGTCTCAGTCCGTTTCTCTCATACCGTCTGTGTCTGACCGTCTGTCTCTGAACGTCGGTCTCAGCCCGTCTGTCTCTGCCCGTCTATCTGAGTCTGTCTGCCTCTGACCGTCTGTCTGAGACCATCTGTCTCGGACCGCCTGCCTCAGACCGTCTGTCTCAGACCGTCTGTCTCAGACCGTCTGTCTCAGACCGTCGGTCTCGTACCGTCTGTCTCAGTCCGTTTCTCTCAGACCGTCTGTCTCAGACCGTCTGTCGCAGACCGTCTGTCTCAGACCGTCTGTCTCAGACCGTCTGTTTCAGACCGTCTGTCTCAGACCGTCTGTCTCAGACCGTCTGTCTCAGAACGTCTATCTCGTCCCGTCGGTCTCAGACCGTCTGTCTCAGACCAGCTGTTTCAGACCGTCTGTCTCAGACCGTCTGTCTCAGACCGTCTGTCTCAGACCGTCTGTCTCAGACCGTCTGTCTCAGACCGTCTGTTTCATACCGTCTGTCTCACACCGTCTGTCTCAGACCGTCTGTCTCAGACCGTCTGTCTCAGAACGTCTATCTCGTCCCGTCGGTCTCAGACCGTCTGTCTCAGACCGTCTGTTTCATACCGTCTGTCTCACACCGTCTGTCTCAGACCGTCTGTCTTAGACCGTCTGTCTCACACCGTCTGTCCCAGACCGTCTATCTCAGACCGTCTGTCTCAGACCGTCTGTCTCAGACCGTCTGTCTCAGAACGTCTATCTCGTCCCGTCTGTCTCAGACCGTCTCTTTCAGACCGTCTGTCTCAGACCGTCTGTCTCAGACCGTCTGTCTCAGTCCGTCTGTCTCAGACCATCTGTCTCGGACCGTCTGTCTGAGATCGTCTGTCTCAGACCGTCTGTCTCAGACCGTCTGTCTCAGACCGTCGGTCTCGTACCGTCAGTCTCACACCGTCTGTCTCAGGCGGTCTGTCCCAGTCCGTCTGCCTCCGTCGGTCGGTCTCATGCCGTCTATCTCTGTCCGTCCGTCTCTGAACGTCGGTCTCAGCCAGTCTGTCGCATACCGTCCGTCTCAGACCGTCTGTCTCGGACCGTCCGTCACAGACCGTCTGTCTCAGACCGTCAGCCTCTGTGCGTCTGTCTCTGTCCATCCGTCTCAGACCGCCTGCCTCAGACCGTCTGTCTCACACCGTCTGTATCAGACCGTCTGTCTCAGACCGTCTGTCTCAGACCGTCTGTCTCAGACCGTCTGTCTCAGACCGTCTGTCTCAGACCGTCTGTCTCAGACCGTCTGTCTCAGACCGTCTGTCTCAGACCGTCTGTCTCAGACCGTCTGTCTCAGACCGTCTGTCTCAGACAGTCTGTCTCTGAACGTCGGTCTCAGCCCGTCTGTCTCTGCCCGTCTATCTCAGTCTGTCTGCCTCTGACCGTCTGTCTGAGACCATCTGTCTCAGACCGCCTGCCTGAGACCGTCTGTCTCAGACCGTCTGTCTCAGACCGTATGTCTCAGACCGTCTGTCTCAGGCCGTCTGTCTCAGACCGTCTGACTCAGACCGTCTGTCTCAGACCGTCTGTCTCTGACCGTCTGTCTCAGACCGTCTGTCTCAGACCGTCTCTCTCAGACCGTCTCTTTCAGACCGTCTGTCTCTGACCGTCTGTCTCGGACCGTCTGTCTCAGACCGTCTCTCTCAGACCGTCACTTTCAGACCGTCTGTCTCAGACCGTCCGTCTCAGACCGTCTGTCTCAGACCGTCTGTCTGAGATCGTCTGTCTCAGACCGTCTGTCTCAGACCGTCTCTCTCATACCGTCTGTCTCAGTCCGTTTCTCTCATACCGTCTGTGTCTGACCGTCTGTCTCTGAACGTCGGTCTCAGCCCGTCTGTCTCTGCCCGTCTATCTGAGTCTGTCTGCCTCTGACCGTCTGTCTGAGACCATCTGTCTCGGACTGCCTGCCTCAGACCGTCTGTCTCAGACCGTCTGTCTCAGACCGTCTGTCTCAGACCGTCGGTCTCGTACCGTCTGTCTCAGTCCGTTTCTCTCAGACCGTCTGTCTCAGACCGTCTGTCGCAGACCGTCTGTCTCAGACCGTCTGTCGCAGACCGTCTGTCTCAGACCGTCTGTCTCAGACCGTCTGTCTCAGACCGTCTGTCTCAGACCGTCTGTCTCAGACCGTCTGTCTCAGACCGTCTGTCTCAGACCGTCTGTCTCAGACCGTCTGTCTCAGACCGTCTGTCTCAGACCGTCTGTCTCAGACCGTCTGTCTCAGGCCGTCTGCCTCAGAACGTCTGTCTCAGACCGTCTATCTCGTCCCGTCTGTCTCAGACCGTCTGTCTCAGAACGTCTATCTCGTCCCGTCGGTCTTAGACCGTCTGTCTCAGACCAGCTGTCTCAGACCGTCTGTCTCAGACCGTCTATCTCGTCCCGTCTGTCTCAGAACTTCCGTCTCAGACCGCCTGCTTCAGACGGTCTGTCTCAGAACGTCTGTCACAGACTGTCTGTCTCAGACCGTCTGTCTCAGACCGTCTGTCTGAGACCGTCGGTCTCAGACCGTCTGTCTCACACCGTCTGTCTCAGACCGTCTGTCTCAGACCGTCTGCCTCAGACCGTCTGTCTCAGACCGTCTGTCTCAGACCGTCTGTCTCAGACCGTCTGTCTCAGACCGTCTGTCTCAGACCGTCTGTCTCAGACCGTCTGTCTCAGAACGTCTATCTCGTCCCGTCGGTCTCAGACCGTCTGTCTCAGAACGTCTATCTCGTCCCGTCGGTTTCAGACCGTCTGTCTCAGACCAGCTGTTTCAGACCGTCTGTCTCAGACCGTCTGTCTCAGACCGTCTGTCTCAGACCGTCTGTCTCAGACCGTCTGTTTCATACCGTCTGTCTCACACCGTCTGTCTCAGACCGTCTGTCTTAGACCGTCTGTCTCACACCGTCTGTCTCAGACCGTCTATCTCAGACCGTCTGTCTCAGACCGTCTGTCTCAGACCGTCTGTCTCAGAACGTCTATCTCGTCCCGTCCGTCTCAGACCGTCTGTCTCAGACCGTCTCTTTCAGACCGTCTGTCTCAGACCGTCTGTCTCAGACCGTCTGTCTCAGTCCGTCTGTCTCAGACCATCTGTCTCGGACCGTCTGTCTGAGATCGTCTGTCTCAGAGCGTCTGTCTCAGACCGTCTGTCTCAGACCGTCTGTCTCAGACCGTCGGTCTCGTACCGTCAGTCTCACACCGTCTGTCTCAGGCGGTCTGTCCCAGTCCGTCTGCCTCTGTCCGTCGGTCTCATGCCGTCTATCTCTGTCCGTCCGTCTCTGAACGTCGGTCTCAGACCAGCTGTTTCAGACCGTCTGTCTCAGACCGTCTGTCTCAGACCGTCTGTCTCAGACCGTCTGTCTCAGACCGTCTGTCTCAGACCGTCTGTTTCATACCGTCTGTCTCACACCGTCTGTCTCAGACCGTCTGTCTCAGACCGTCTGTCTCAGAACGTCTATCTCGTCCCGTCGGTCTCAGACCGTCTGTCTCAGACCGTCTGTTTCATACCGTCTGTCTCACACCGTCTGTCTCAGACCGTCTGTCTTAGACCGTCTGTCTCACACCGTCTGTCCCAGACCGTCTATCTCAGACCGTCTGTCTCAGACCGTCTGTCTCAGACCGTCTGTCTCAGAACGTCTATCTCGTCCCGTCTGTCTCAGACCGTCTCTTTCAGACCGTCTGTCTCAGACCGTCTGTCTCAGACCGTCTGTCTCAGTCCGTCTGTCTCAGACCATCTGTCTCGGACCGTCTGTCTGAGATCGTCTGTCTCAGACCGTCTGTCTCAGACCGTCTGTCTCAGACCGTCGGTCTCGTACCGTCAGTCTCACACCGTCTGTCTCAGGCGGTCTGTCCCAGTCCGTCTGCCTCCGTCGGTCGGTCTCATGCCGTCTATCTCTGTCCGTCCGTCTCTGAACGTCGGTCTCAGCCAGTCTGTCGCATACCGTCCGTCTCAGACCGTCTGTCTCGGACCGTCCGTCACAGACCGTCTGTCTCAGACCGTCAGCCTCTGTGCGTCTGTCTCTGTCCATCCGTCTCAGACCGCCTGCCTCAGACCGTCTGTCTCACACCGTCTGTATCAGACCGTCTGTCTCAGACCGTCTGTCTCAGACCGTCTGTCTCAGACCGTCTGTCTCAGACCGTCTGTCTCAGACCGTCTGTCTCAGACCGTCTGTCTCAGACCGTCTGTCTCAGACCGTCTGTCTCAGACCGTCTGTCTCAGACAGTCTGTCTCTGAACGTCGGTCTCAGCCCGTCTGTCTCTGCCCGTCTATCTCAGTCTGTCTGCCTCTGACCGTCTGTCTGAGACCATCTGTCTCAGACCGCCTGCCTGAGACCGTCTGTCTCAGACCGTCTGTCTCAGACCGTATGTCTCAGACCGTCTGTCTCAGGCCGTCTGTCTCAGACCGTCTGACTCAGACCGTCTGTCTCAGACCGTCTGTCTCTGACCGTCTGTCTCAGACCGTCTGTCTCAGACCGTCTCTCTCAGACCGTCTCTTTCAGACCGTCTGTCTCTGACCGTCTGTCTCGGACCGTCTGTCTCAGACCGTCTCTCTCAGACCGTCACTTTCAGACCGTCTGTCTCAGACCGTCCGTCTCAGACCGTCTGTCTCAGACCGTCTGTCTGAGATCGTCTGTCTCAGACCGTCTGTCTCAGACCGTCTCTCTCATACCGTCTGTCTCAGTCCGTTTCTCTCATACCGTCTGTGTCTGACCGTCTGTCTCTGAACGTCGGTCTCAGCCCGTCTGTCTCTGCCCGTCTATCTGAGTCTGTCTGCCTCTGACCGTCTGTCTGAGACCATCTGTCTCGGACTGCCTGCCTCAGACCGTCTGTCTCAGACCGTCTGTCTCAGACCGTCCGTCACAGACCGTCTGTCTCAGACCGTCAGCCTCTGTGCGTCTGTCTCTGTCCATCCGTCTCAGACCGCCTGCCTCAGACCGTCTGTCTCACACCGTCTGTATCAGACCGTCTGTCTCAGACCGTCTGTCTCAGACCGTCTGTCTCAGACCGTCTGTCTCAGACCGTCTGTCTCAGACCGTCTGTCTCAGACCGTCTGTCTCAGACCGTCTGTCTCAGACCGTCTGTCTCAGACCGTCTGTCTCAGACAGTCTGTCTCTGAACGTCGGTCTCAGCCCGTCTGTCTCTGCCCGTCTATCTCAGTCTGTCTGCCTCTGACCGTCTGTCTGAGACCATCTGTCTCAGACCGCCTGCCTGAGACCGTCTGTCTCAGACCGTCTGTCTCAGACCGTATGTCTCAGACCGTCTGTCTCAGGCCGTCTGTCTCAGACCGTCTGACTCAGACCGTCTGTCTCAGACCGTCTGTCTCTGACCGTCTGTCTCAGACCGTCTGTCTCAGACCGTCTCTCTCAGACCGTCTCTTTCAGACCGTCTGTCTCTGACCGTCTGTCTCGGACCGTCTGTCTCAGACCGTCTCTCTCAGACCGTCACTTTCAGACCGTCTGTCTCAGACCGTCCGTCTCAGACCGTCTGTCTCAGACCGTCTGTCTGAGATCGTCTGTCTCAGACCGTCTGTCTCAGACCGTCTCTCTCATACCGTCTGTCTCAGTCCGTTTCTCTCATACCGTCTGTGTCTGACCGTCTGTCTCTGAACGTCGGTCTCAGCCCGTCTGTCTCTGCCCGTCTATCTGAGTCTGTCTGCCTCTGACCGTCTGTCTGAGACCATCTGTCTCGGACTGCCTGCCTCAGACCGTCTGTCTCAGACCGTCTGTCTCAGACCGTCTGTCTCAGACCGTCGGTCTCGTACCGTCTGTCTCAGTCCGTTTCTCTCAGACCGTCTGTCTCAGACCGTCTGTCGCAGACCGTCTGTCTCAGACCGTCTGTCGCAGACCGTCTGTCTCAGACCGTCTGTCTCAGACCGTCTGTCTCAGACCGTCTGTCTCAGACCGTCTGTCTCAGACCGTCTGTCTCAGACCGTCTGTCTCAGACCGTCTGTCTCAGACCGTCTGTCTCAGACCGTCTGTCTCAGACCGTCTGTCTCAGACCGTCTGTCTCAGGCCGTCTGCCTCAGAACGTCTGTCTCAGACCGTCTATCTCGTCCCGTCTGTCTCAGACCGTCTGTCTCAGAACGTCTATCTCGTCCCGTCGGTCTTAGACCGTCTGTCTCAGACCAGCTGTCTCAGACCGTCTGTCTCAGACCGTCTATCTCGTCCCGTCTGTCTCAGAACTTCCGTCTCAGACCGCCTGCTTCAGACGGTCTGTCTCAGAACGTCTGTCACAGACTGTCTGTCTCAGACCGTCTGTCTCAGACCGTCTGTCTGAGACCGTCGGTCTCAGACCGTCTGTCTCACACCGTCTGTCTCAGACCGTCTGTCTCAGACCGTCTGCCTCAGACCGTCTGTCTCAGACCGTCTGTCTCAGACCGTCTGTCTCAGACCGTCTGTCTCAGACCGTCTGTCTCAGACCGTCTGTCTCAGAACGTCTATCTCGTCCCGTCGGTCTCAGACCGTCTGTCTCAGAACGTCTATCTCGTCCCGTCGGTTTCAGACCGTCTGTCTCAGACCAGCTGTTTCAGACCGTCTGTCTCAGACCGTCTGTCTCAGACCGTCTGTCTCAGACCGTCTGTCTCAGACCGTCTGTTTCATACCGTCTGTCTCACACCGTCTGTCTCAGACCGTCTGTCTTAGACCGTCTGTCTCACACCGTCTGTCTCAGACCGTCTATCTCAGACCGTCTGTCTCAGACCGTCTGTCTCAGACCGTCTGTCTCAGAACGTCTATCTCGTCCCGTCCGTCTCAGACCGTCTGTCTCAGACCGTCTCTTTCAGACCGTCTGTCTCAGACCGTCTGTCTCAGACCGTCTGTCTCAGTCCGTCTGTCTCAGACCATCTGTCTCGGACCGTCTGTCTGAGATCGTCTGTCTCAGAGCGTCTGTCTCAGACCGTCTGTCTCAGACCGTCTGTCTCAGACCGTCGGTCTCGTACCGTCAGTCTCACACCGTCTGTCTCAGGCGGTCTGTCCCAGTCCGTCTGCCTCTGTCCGTCGGTCTCATGCCGTCTATCTCTGTCCGTCCGTCTCTGAACGTCGGTCTCAGCCAGTCTGTCGCATACCGTCCGTCTCAGACCGTCTGTCTCGGACCGTCCGTCACAGACCGTCTGTCTCAGACCGTCAGCCTCTGTGCGTCTGTCTCTGTCCATCTGTCTCAGACCGCCTGCCTCAGACCGTCTGTCTCAGACCGTCTGTCTCAGACCGTCGGTCTCGTACCGTCAGTCTCACACCGTCTGTCTCAGGCCGTCCGTCCCAGTCCGTCGGTCTCATGCCGTCTATCTCTGTCCGTCCGTCTCTGAACGCCGGTCTCAGCCAGTCTGTCGCATACCGTCCGTCTCAGACCGTCTGTCTCTGACCGTCTGTCTCAGACCGTCTGTCTCAGAGCGTCTGTATCAGACCGTCTGTCTCAGACCGTCTGTCTCTGACCGTCTGTCTCAGACCGTCTGTCTCAGACCGTCTCTCTCAGACCGTCTCTTTCAGACCGTCTGTCTCTGACCGTCTGTCTCGGACCGTCTGTCTCAGACCGTCTCTCTCAGACCGTCTATTTCAGACCGTCTGTCTCAGACCGTCCGTCTCAGACCGTCTGTCTCAGACCGTCTGTCTGAGATCGTCTGTCTCAGACCGTCTGTCTCAGACCGTCTGTCTCAGACCGTCTCTCTCATACCGTCTGTCTCAGTCCGTTTCTCTCATACCGTCTGTGTCTGACCGTCTGTCTCTGAACGTCGGTCTCAGCCCGTCTGTCTCTGCCCGTCTATCTGAGTCTGTCTGCCTCTGACCGTCTGTCTGAGACCATCTGTCTCAGACCGCCTGCCTGAGACCGTCTGTCTCAGACCGTCTGTCTCAGACCGTATGTCTCAGACCGTCTGTCTCAGGCCGTCTGTCTCAGACCGTCTGACTCAGACCGTCTGTCTCAGACCGTCTGTCTCAGACCGTGCCTCTCAGGCCGTCAGTCTCATAACGTCTGTCTGAGAACGTCTGTCTCAGACCGTCTGTCTCAGTCCGTCTGTCTGAGACCGTCTGTCTCAGACCGTCTATCTCAGACCGTCTGTCTCAGACCGTCTGTCTCAGACCGTCTATCGCAGACCGTCTGTCTCAGATCGTCTGTCCCAGACCGCCTGTCTCATACCGTCACTATCAGACCTTCTGTCTCAGACCGTCTGTCTCAGACCGTCTGTCTCAGATCGTCTGTGCCAGACCGCCTGTCTCATACCGTCACTATCAGACCTTCTGGCTCAGACCGTCTGTCCCAGACTGTCTGTTTCATACCGTCACTATCGGACCGTCTGTCTCAGACCGTCTATCTCAGACTGTCTGTCTCAGACCGTCTGTCTCGGACCGTCTATCTCAGACCGTCTGTCTCAGACCGTCTGTCTCAGACCCTCTGTCTCAGACCGTCTGTCTCAGACCGTCTGTCTCAGACCGTCTGTCTCAGACCGTCTGTCTCAGACCGTCAGCCTCAGATCGTCTGTCCCAGACCGCCTGTCTCATACCGTCACTATCAGACCTTCTGTCCCAGACCGCCTGTCTCATACCGTCACACTCAGACCGTCTGTCTCAGACCGTCAGACCCGGACTGCCTGTTTCATACCGTCACTCTCGGACCGTCAGTCTCGGACCGTCAGTCTCGGACCGTCTGTCTCAGACCGTCTATCTCAGACTGTCTGTCTCAGACCGTCTGTCTCGGACCGTCTATCTCAGACCGTCTGTCTTAGACCGCCTGTCTCAGACCGTCTGTCTCAGACCGTCTGTCTCAGACCGTCTGTCTCAGACCGTCAGCCTCAGATCGTGTGTCCCCAACCGCCTGTCTCATAGCGTCATTCTCAGACCGTCTGTCTCAGACCGTCTGTCCCAGACTGCCTGTCTCAGACCGCCTGTCTCAGACCGTCTGTATCAGACCGTCTATCGCAGACCGTCTGTCTCAGATCGTCTGTCCCAGACCGCCTGTCCCATACCGTCACTATCAGACCTTCTGTCTCACACCGTTTGTCCCAGACTGTCTGTTTCATAACGTCACTATCGGACAGTCTGTCTCAGACCGTCTATCTCAGACCGTCTGTCTCAGACCCCCTGCCTCAGATCGTCTCTCACAGACCGTCTATCTCAGACCGTCTGTCTCAGATCGTCTGTCCCAGACCGCCTGTCTCATACCGTCACTATCAGACCTTCTGTCTTAGACCGTCTGTCCCAGACTGTCTGTTTCATACCGTCACTATCGGACCGTCTGTCTCAGTCCGTCAGTCCCAGACTGCCTGTCTCAGACCGCCTGTCTCATACCGACTGACTCAGACTGTCTGTCCCAGACCGTCTGTCTCGGACCGTCTGTCTCAGACCGTCTGTCTCAGACCGTCTGTCTCAGACCGTCTATCTCAGACCGTCTGTCTCAGACCGTCTGTCTCGGACCGTCTGTCTCAGATCGTCTGTCCCAGACCGCCTGTCTCATACCGTCACTATCAGACCTTCTGTCTCAGACCGTCTGTCTCAGACCGTCTGTCTCAAATCGTCTGTGCCAGACCGCCTGTCTCATACCGTCACTATCAGACCTTCTGTCTTAGACCGTCTGTCCCAGACGGTCTGTTTCATACCGTCACTCTCGGACCGTCTGTCTCAGACAGTCTGTCTCGGTCCGACCGTCTGGACCGTCTGTCTCGGACCGTCTGCCTCAGATCGTGTGTGCCCGACCGCCTGTCTCATACCGTCACTATCAGACCTTCTGGCTCAGACCGTCTGTCCCAGACTGCCTGTCTCAGACCGCCTGTCTCAGACCGTCTGTCTCAACCGCCTGCCTCAGATCGTCTATCTCAGACCGTCTGTCTCAGACCGTCTGTCTCAGACCGTCTGTCTCAGACCGTCTATCTCAGTCCGTCTGTCTCAGATCGTCTGTCCCAGACCGTCTGTCTCATACCGTCACTATCAGACCTTCTGTCTCAGAACGTCTGTTTTATACCGTCACTCTCGGACCGTCTGCCTCAGACCGTCTATTTCAGACCGTCTGTCTCAGACCGTCTGTCTCAGATCGTCTGTCCCAGACCGCCTGTCTCATACCGTCACACTCAGACCGTCTGTCTCAGACCGTCAGTCCCGGACTGCCTGTTTCATACCGTCACTCTCGGACCGTCTGTCTCAGACAGTCTGTCTCGGACCGACCGTCTGGACCGTCTGTCTCGGACCGTCTGCCTCAGATCGTGTGTGCCCGACCGCCTGTCTCATACCGTCACTATCAGACCTTCTGGCTCAGACCGTCTGTCCCAGACTGCCTGTCTCAGACCGCCTGTCTCAGACCGTCTGTCTCAACCGCCTGCCTCAGATCGTCTATCTCAGACCGTCTGTCTCAGACCGTCTGTCTCAGACCGTCTATCTCAGTCCGTCTGTCTCAGACCGTCTGTCTCAGACCGTCTGTCTCAGATCGTCTGTCCCAGACCGTCACTCTCGGACCGTCTGTCTCAGACAGTCTGTCTCGGTCCGACCGTCTGGACCGTCTGTCTCGGACCGTCTGCCTCAGATCGTGTGTGCCCGACCGCCTGTCTCATACCGTCACTATCAGACCTTCTGGCTCATACCGTCACTATCAGACCTTCTGTCTCAGACCGTCTGTCTCAGACCGTCTGTCTCAGATCGTCTGTGCCAGACCGCCTGTCTCATACCGTCACTATCAGACCTTCTGGCTCAGACCGTCTGTCCCAGACTGTCTGTTTCATACCGTCACTCTCGGACCGTCTGCCTCAGACCGTCTATTTCAGACCGTCTGTCTCAGACCGTCTGTCTCAGATCGTCTGTCCCAGACCGCCTGTCTCATACCGTCACACTCAGACCGTCTGTCTCAGACCGTCAGTCCCGGACTGCCTGTTTCATACCGTCACTCTCGGACCGTCTGTCTCAGACAGTCTGTCTCGGACCGACCGTCTGGACCGTCTGTCTCGGACCGTCTGCCTCAGATCGTGTGTGCCCGACCGCCTGTCTCATACCGTCACTATCAGACCTTCTGGCTCAGACCGTCTGTCCCAGACTGCCTGTCTCAGACCGCCTGTCTCAGACCGTCTGTCTCAACCGCCTGCCTCAGATCGTCTATCTCAGACCGTCTGTCTCAGACCGTCTGTCTCAGACCGTCTATCTCAGTCCGTCTGTCTCAGACCGTCTGTCTCAGACCGTCTATCGCAGACCGTCTGTCTCAGATCGTCTGTCCCAGACCGCCTGTCTCATACCGTCACTATCAGACCTTCTGTCTCAGACCGTCTGTCTCAGACCGTCTGTCTCAGACCGTCTGTCTCAGACCGTCTGTCTCAGATCGTCTGTGCCAGACCGCCTGTTTCATACCGTCACTATCAGACCTTCTGGCTCAGACCGTCTGTCCCAGACTGTCTGTTTCATACCGTCACTATCGGACCGTCTGTCTCAGACCGTCTATCTCAGACTGTCTGTCTCAGACCGTCTGTCTCGGACCGTCTATCTCAGACCGTCTGTCTCAGACCGTCTGTCTCAGACCGTCTGTCTCAGACCGTCTGTCTCAGACCGTCTGTCTCAGACCGTCTGTCTCAGACCGTCTGTCTCAGACCGTCTGTCTCAGACCGTCTGTCTCAGACCGTCTGTCTCAGACCGCCTGTCTCAGACCGTCTGTCTCAGACCGTCTGTCTCAGACCGTCTGTCTCAGACCGTCAGCCTCAGATCGTCTGTCCCAGACCGCCTGTCTCATACCGTCACTATCAGACCTTCTGTCTCAGAACGTCTGTTTCATACCGTCACTCTCGGACCGTCTGCCTCAGACCGTCTATTTCAGACCGTCTGTCTCAGACCGTCTGTCTCAGATCGTCTGTCCCAGACCGCCTGTCTCATACCGTCACACTCAGACCGTCTGTGTCAGACCGTCAGACCCGGACTGCCTGTTTCATACCGTCACTCTCAGACCGTCTGTCTCAGACAGTCTGTCTCGGACGGACTGTCTGGACCGTCTGTCTCGGACCGTCTGTATCGCACCGTCTGTCTCGGACCGTCAGTCTCGGACCGTCAGTCTCGGACCGTCTGTCTCAGACCGTCTGCCTCAGATCGAGTGTGCCCGACCGCCTGTCTCATACCGTCACTATCAGACCTTCTGGCTCAGACCGTCTGTCCCAGACTGTCTGTTTCATACCGTCACTATCGGACCGTCTGTCTCAAACCGTCTATCTCAGACTGTCCGTCTCAGACCGTCTGTCTCAGACCGTCTGTCTCAGACCGTCTGTCTCAGACCGTCTGTCTCAGACCGTCTATCTCAGACCGTCTGTCTCAGACCGTCTGTCTCAGACCGTCTATCGCAGACCGTCTGTCTCAGATCGTCTGTCCCAGACCGCCTGTCTCATACCGTCACTATCAGACCTTCTGTCTCAGACCGTCTGTCTCAGACCGTCTGTCTCAGATCGTCTGTGCCAGACCGCCTGTCTCATACCGTCACTATCAGACCTTCTGGCTCAGACCGTCTGTCCCAGACTGTCTGTTTCATACCGTCTGTCTCAGACCGTCTGTCTCAGACCGTCTGTCTCAGACCGTCTGTCTCAGACCGTCTGTCTCAGACCGTCTGTCTCAGACCGTCTGTCTCAGACCGTCTGTCTCAGACCGTCTGTCTCAGACCGTCTGTATCAGACCGTCTATCGCAGACCGTCTGTCTCAGATCGTCTGTCCCAGACCGCCTGTCCCATACCGTCACTATCAGACCTTCTGTCTCACACCGTTTGTCCCAGACTGTCTGTTTCATAACGTCACTATCGGACAGTCTGTCTCAGACCGTCTATCTCAGACCGTCTGTCTCAGACCCCCTGCCTCAGATCGTCTCTCACAGACCGTCTATCTCAGACCGTCTGTCTCAGATCGTCTGTCCCAGACCGCCTGTCTCATACCGTCACTATCAGACCTTCTGTCTTAGACCGTCTGTCCCAGACTGTCTGTTTCATACCGTCACTATCGGACCGTCTGTCTCAGTCCGTCAGTCCCAGACTGCCTGTCTCAGACCGCCTGTCTCATACCGACTGACTCAGACTGTCTGTCCCAGACCGTCTGTCTCGGACCGTCTGTCTCAGACCGTCTGTCTCAGACCGTCTGTCTCAGACCGTCTATCTCAGACCGTCTGTCTCAGACCGTCTGTCTCGGACCGTCTGTCTCAGATCGTCTGTCCCAGACCGCCTGTCTCATACCGTCACTATCAGACCTTCTGTCTCAGACCGTCTGTCTCAGACCGTCTGTCTCAAATCGTCTGTGCCAGACCGCCTGTCTCATACCGTCACTATCAGACCTTCTGTCTTAGACCGTCTGTCCCAGACGGTCTGTTTCATACCGTCACTCTCGGACCGTCTGTCTCAGACAGTCTGTCTCGGTCCGACCGTCTGGACCGTCTGTCTCGGACCGTCTGCCTCAGATCGTGTGTGCCCGACCGCCTGTCTCATACCGTCACTATCAGACCTTCTGGCTCAGACCGTCTGTCCCAGACTGCCTGTCTCAGACCGCCTGTCTCAGACCGTCTGTCTCAACCGCCTGCCTCAGATCGTCTATCTCAGACCGTCTGTCTCAGACCGTCTGTCTCAGACCGTCTATCTCAGTCCGTCTGTCTCAGATCGTCTGTCCCAGACCGCCTGTCTCATACCGTCACTATCAGACCTTCTGTCTCAGAACGTCTGTTTTATACCGTCACTCTCGGACCGTCTGCCTCAGACCGTCTATTTGAGACCGTCTGTCTCAGACCGTCTGTCTCAGATCGTCTGTCCCAGACCGCCTGTCTCATACCGTCACACTCAGACCGTCTGTCTCAGACCGTCAGTCCCGGACTGCCTGTTTCATACCGTCACTCTCGGACCGTCTGTCTCAGACAGTCTGTCTCGGACCGACCGTCTGGACCGTCTGTCTCGGACCGTCTGCCTCAGATCGTGTGTGCCCGACCGCCTGTCTCATACCGTCACTATCAGACCTTCTGGCTCAGACCGTCTGTCCCAGACTGCCTGTCTCAGACCGCCTGTCTCAGACCGTCTGTCTCAACCGCCTGCCTCAGATCGTCTATCTCAGACCGTCTGTCTCAGACCGTCTGTCTCAGACCGTCTATCTCAGTCCGTCTGTCTCAGACCGTCTGTCTCAGACCGTCTGTCTCAGATCGTCTGTCCCAGACCGTCACTCTCGGACCGTCTGTCTCAGACAGTCTGTCTCGGTCCGACCGTCTGGACCGTCTGTCTCGGACCGTCTGCCTCAGATCGTGTGTGCCCGACCGCCTGTCTCATACCGTCACTATCAGACCTTCTGGCTCATACCGTCACTATCAGACCTTCTGTCTCAGACCGTCTGTCTCAGACCGTCTGTCTCAGATCGTCTGTGCCAGACCGCCTGTCTCATACCGTCACTATCAGACCTTCTGGCTCAGACCGTCTGTCCCAGACTGTCTGTTTCATACCGTCACTCTCGGACCGTCTGTCTCAGACAGTCTGTCTCAGACCGTCTGTCTCAGACCGTCTATCTCAGTCCGTCTGTCTCAGATCGTCTGTCCCAGACCGCCTGTCTCATACCGTCACTATCAGACCTTCTGTCTCAGAACGTCTGTTTTATACCGTCACTCTCGGACCGTCTGCCTCAGACCGTCTATTTCAGACCGTCTGTCTCAGACCGTCTGTCTCAGATCGTCTGTCCCAGACCGCCTGTCTCATACCGTCACACTCAGACCGTCTGTCTCAGACCGTCAGTCCCGGACTGCCTGTTTCATACCGTCACTCTCGGACCGTCTGTCTCAGACAGTCTGTCTCGGACCGACCGTCTGGACCGTCTGTCTCGGACCGTCTGCCTCAGATCGTGTGTGCCCGACCGCCTGTCTCATACCGTCACTATCAGACCTTCTGGCTCAGACCGTCTGTCCCAGACTGCCTGTCTCAGACCGCCTGTCTCAGACCGTCTGTCTCAACCGCCTGCCTCAGATCGTCTATCTCAGACCGTCTGTCTCAGACCGTCTGTCTCAGACCGTCTATCTCAGTCCGTCTGTCTCAGACCGTCTGTCTCAGACCGTCTATCGCAGACCGTCTGTCTCAGATCGTCTGTCCCAGACCGCCTGTCTCATACCGTCACTATCAGACCTTCTGTCTCAGACCGTCTGTCTCAGACCGTCTGTCTCAGACCGTCTGTCTCAGACCGTCTGTCTCAGATCGTCTGTGCCAGACCGCCTGTTTCATACCGTCACTATCAGACCTTCTGGCTCAGACCGTCTGTCCCAGACTGTCTGTTTCATACCGTCACTATCGGACCGTCTGTCTCAGACCGTCTATCTCAGACTGTCTGTCTCAGACCGTCTGTCTCAAATCGTCTGTGCCAGACCGCCTGTCTCATACCGTCACTATCAGACCTTCTGGCTCAGACCGTCTGTCCCAGACTGTCTGTTTCACACCGTCACTATCGGACCGTCTGTCTCAGACCGTCTATCTCAGACTGTCTGTCTCAGACCGTCTGTCTCAGACCGTCTATCTCAGACCGTCAGTCTCAGACCGTCTGTCTCAGACCGTCTGTCTCAGACCGTCTGTCTCAGACCGTCTGTCTCAGACCGTCTGTCTCAGACCGTCTGTCTCAGACCGTCTGTCTCAGACCGTCTGTCCCAGACCGCCTGTCTCATACCGTCACACTCAGACCGTCTGTCTCAGACCGTCAGTCCCGGACTGCCTGTTTCATACCGTCACTCTCGGACCGTCTGTCTCAGACAGTCTGTCTCGGACCGACCGTCTGGACCGTCTGTCTCGGACCGTCTGCCTCAGATCGTGTGTGCCAGACCGCCTGTCTCATACCGTCACTATCAGACCTTCTGGCTCAGACCGTCTGTCCCAGACTGCCTGTCTCAGACCGCCTGTCTCAGACCGTCTGTCTCAACCGCCTGCCTCAGATCGTCTATCTCAGACCGTCTGTCTCAGACCGTCTGTCTCAGACCGTCTGTCTCAGACCGTCTATCTCAGTCCGTCTGTCTCAGATCGTCTGTCCCAGACCGCCTGTCTCATACCGTCACTATCAGACCTTCTGTCCCAGAACGTCTGTTTTATACCGTCACTCTCGGACCGTCTGCCTCAGACCGTCTATTTCAGACCGTCTGTCTCAGACCGTCTGTCTCAGATCGTCTGTCCCAGACCGCCTGTCTCATACCGTCACACTCAGACCGTCTGTCTCAGACCGTCAGTCCCGGACTGCCTGTTTCATACCGTCACTCTCGGACCGTCTGTCTCAGACAGTCTGTCTCGGACCGACCGTCTGGACCGTCTGTCTCGGACCGTCTGCCTCAGATCGTGTGTGCCCGACCGCCTGTCTCATACCGTCACTATCAGACCTTCTGGCTCAGACCGTCTGTCCCAGACTGCCTGTCTCAGACCGCCTGTCTCAGACCGTCTGTCTCAACCGCCTGCCTCAGATCGTCTATCTCAGACCGTCTGTCTCAGACCGTCTGTCTCAGACCGTCTATCTCAGTCCGTCTGTCTCAGACCGTCTGTCTCAGACCGTCTATCGCAGACCGTCTGTCTCAGATCGTCTGTCCCAGACCGCCTGTCTCATACCGTCACTATCAGACCTTCTGTCTCAGACCGTCTGTCTCAGACCGTCTGTCTCAGATCGTCTGTGCCAGACCGCCTGTCTCATACCGTCACTATCAGACCTTCTGTCTCAGACCGTCAGCCTCAGATCGTCTGTCCCAGACCGCCTGTCTCATACCGTCACTATCAGACCTTCTGTCTCAGAACGTCTGTTTCATACCGTCACTCTCGGACCGTCTGCCTCAGACCGTCTATTTCAGACCGTCTGTCTCAGATCGTCTGTCCCAGACCGCCTGTCTCATACCGTCACACTCAGACCGTCTGTCTCAGACCGTCAGACCCGGACTGCCTGTTTCATACCGTCACTCTCAGACCGTCTGTCTCAGACAGTCTGTCTCGGACCGACTGTCTGGACCGTCTGTCTCGGACCGTCTGTATCGCACCGTCTGTCTCGGACCGTCAGTCTCGGACCGTCAGTCTCGGACCGTCTGTCTCAGACCGTCTGCCTCAGATCGTGTGTGCCCGACCGCCTGTCTCATACCGTCACTATCAGACCTTCTGGCTCAGACCGTCTGTCCCAGACTGTCTGTTTCATACCGTCACTATCGGACCGTCTGTCTCAAACCGTCTATCTCAGACTGTCCGTCTCAGACCGTCTGTCTCAGACCGTCTGTCTCAGACCGTCTGTCTCAGACCGTCTATCTCAGACCGTCTGTCTCAGACCGTCTGTCTCAGACCGTCTATCGCAGACCGTCTGTCTCAGATCGTCTGTCCCAGACCGCCTGTCTCATACCGTCACTATCAGACCTTCTGTCTCAGAACGTCTGTTTCATACCGTCACTCTCGGACCGTCTGCCTCAGACCGTCTATTTCAGACCGTCTGTCTTAGACCGTCTGTCTCAGATCGTCTGTCCCAGACCGCCTGTCTCATACCGTCACACTCAGACCGTCTGTCTCAGACCGTCAGACCCGGACTGCCTGTTTCATACCGTCACTCTCAGACCGTCTGTCTCAGACAGTCTGTCTCGGACCGACTGTCTGGACCGTCTGTCTCGGACCGTCTGTATCGCACCGTCTGTCTCGGACCGTCAGTCTCGGACCGTCAGTCTCAGACCGTCTGTCTCAGACCGTCTGCCTCAGATCGTGTGTGCCCGACCGCCTGTCTCATACCGTCACTATCAGACCTTCTGGCTCAGACCGTCTGTCCCAGACTGTCTGTTTCATACCGTCACTATCGGACCGTCTGTCTCAAACCGTCTATCTCAGACTGTCCGTCTCAGACCGTCTGTCTCAGACCGTCTGTCTCAGACCGTCTATCTCAGACCGTCTGTCTCAGACCGTCTGTCTCAGACCGTCTATCGCAGACCGTCTGTCTCAGATCGTCTGTCCCAGACCGCCTGTCTCATACCGTCACTATCAGACCTTCTGTCTCAGACCGTCTGTCTCAGACCGTCTGTCTCAGACCGTCTGTCTCAGACCGTCTGTCTCAGACCGTCTGTCCCAGACCGCCTGTCTCATACCGTCACACTCAGACCGTCTGTCTCAGACCGTCAGTCCCGGACTGCCTGTTTCATACCGTCACTCTCGGACCGTCTGTCTCAGACAGTCTGTCTCGGACCGACCGTCTGGACCGTCTGTCTCGGACCGTCTGCCTCAGATCGTGTGTGCCCGACCGCCTGTCTCATACCGTCACTATCAGACCTTCTGGCTCAGACCGTCTGTCCCAGACTGCCTGTCTCAGACCGCCTGTCTCAGACCGTCTGTCTCAACCGCCTGCCTCAGATCGTCTATCTCAGACCGTCTGTCTCAGACCGTCTGTCTCAGACCGTCTGTCTCAGACCGTCTATCTCAGTCCGTCTGTCTCAGATCGTCTGTCCCAGACCGCCTGTCTCATACCGTCACTATCAGACCTTCTGTCCCAGAACGTCTGTTTTATACCGTCACTCTCGGACCGTCTGCCTCAGACCGTCTATTTCAGACCGTCTGTCTCAGACCGTCTGTCTCAGATCGTCTGTCCCAGACCGCCTGTCTCATACCGTCACACTCAGACCGTCTGTCTCAGACCGTCAGTCCCGGACTGCCTGTTTCATACCGTCACTCTCGGACCGTGTGTCTCAGACAGTCTGTCTCGGACCGACCGTCTGGACCGTCTGTCTCGGACCGTCTGCCTCAGATCGTGTGTGCCCGACCGCCTGTCTCATACCGTCACTATCAGACCTTCTGGCTCAGACCGTCTGTCCCAGACTGCCTGTCTCAGACCGCCTGTCTCAGACCGTCTGTCTCAACCGCCTGCCTCAGATCGTCTATCTCAGACCGTCTGTCTCAGACCGTCTGTCTCAGACCGTCTATCTCAGTCCGTCTGTCTCAGACCGTCTGTCTCAGACCGTCTATCGCAGACCGTCTGTCTCAGATCGTCTGTCCCAGACCGCCTGTCTCATACCGTCACTATCAGACCTTCTGTCTCAGACCGTCTGTCTCAGACCGTCTGTCTCAGATCGTCTGTGCCAGACCGCCTGTCTCATACCGTCACTATCAGACCTTCTGGCTCAGACCGTCTGTCCCAGACTGTCTGTTTCATACCGTCACTATCGGACCGTCTGTCTCAGACCGTCTATCTCAGACTGTCTGTCTCAGACCGTCTGTCTCGGACCGTCTATCTCAGACCGTCTGTCTCAGACCGTCTGTCTCAGACCGTCTGTCTCAGACCGTCTGTCTCAGACCGTCTGTCTCAGACCGTCTGTCTCAGACCGTCTGTCTCAGACCGTCTGTCTCAGACCGACTGTCTCAGACCGTCTGTCTCAGACCGTCTGTCTCAGACCGTCTGTCTCAGACCGTCAGCCTCAGATCGTCTGTCCCAGACCGCCTGTCTCATACCGTCACTATCAGACCTTCTGTCTCAGAACGTCTGTTTCATACCGTCACTCTCGGACCGTCTGCCTCAGACCGTCTATTTCAGACCGTCTGTCTCAGACCGTCTGTCTCAGATCGTCTGTCCCAGACCGCCTGTCTCATACCGTCACACTCAGACCGTCTGTCTCAGACCGTCAGACCCGGACTGCCTGTTTCATACCGTCACTCTCAGACCGTCTGTCTCAGACAGTCTGTCTCGGACCGACTGTCTGGACCGTCTGTCTCGGACCGTCTGTATCGCACCGTCTGTCTCGGACCGTCAGTCTCGGACCGTCAGTCTCGGACCGTCTGTCTCAGACCGTCTGCCTCAGATCGTGTGTGCCCGACCGCCTGTCTCATACCGTCACTATCAGACCTTCTGGCTCAGACCGTCTGTCCCAGACTGTCTGTTTCATACCGTCACTATCGGACCGTCTGTCTCAATCCGTCTATCTCAGACTGTCCGTCTCAGACCGTCTGTCTCAGACCGTCTGTCTCAGACCGTCTGTCTCAGACCGTCTATCTCAGACCGTCTGTCTCAGACCGTCTGTCTCAGACCGTCTATCGCAGACCGTCTGTCTCAGATCGTCTGTCCCAGACCGCCTGTCTCATACCGTCACTATCAGACCTTCTGTCTCAGACCGTCTGTCTCAGACCGTCTGTCTCAGATCGTCTGTGCCAGACCGCCTGTCTCATACCGTCACTACCAGACCTTCTGGCTCAGACCGTCTGTCCCAGACTGTCTGTTTCATACCGTCTCTATCGGACCGTCTGTCTCAGTCCGTCTGTCCCAGACTGCCTGTCTCAGACCGCCTGTCTCATACCGACTGACTCAGACTGTCTGTCTCAGACCGCATATCTCACTCCGTCTGCCAATGTCCATCTGTCTCAGTCCGTCTCTATCAGTCCGTCTGTCTCAGACCGTCTGTCTCAGACCGTCTGTCTCCGACCGCCTGTATCAGTCCGTCAGTCCCAGACTGCCTGTCTCAGACCGCCTGTCTCATACCGACTGACTCAGACTGTCTGTCTCAGACCGTCTGTCTCGGACCGTCTGTCTCAGACCGTCTGTCTCAGACCGTCTGTCTCAGACAGTCTATCTCAGACCGTCTATCTCAGACCGTCTGTCTCAGACCGTCTGTCTCAGTCCGTCAGTCCCAGACTGCCTGTCTCAGACCGCCTGTCTCAGACCGTCTGTCTCAACCGCCTGCCTCAGGTCGTCTATCTCAGACCGTCTGTCTCAGACCGTCTGTCTCAGACCGTCTGTCTCAGATCGTCTGTCCCAGACCGCCTGTTTCATACCGTCACTCTCGGACCGTCTGCCTCAGACCGTCTATCTCAGACCGTCTGTCTCAGACCGTCTGTCTCAGATCGTCTGTCCCAGACCGCCTGTCTCATACCGTCACACTCAGACCGTCTGTCTCAGACCGTCAGTCCCGGACTGCCTGTTTCATACCGTCACTCTCGGACCGTCTGTCTCGGACCGTCTGTATCGCACCGTCTGTCTCGGACCGTCAGTCTTGGACCGTCAGTCTCGGACCGTCTGTCTCAGACCGTCTGTCTCAGACCGTCTGTCTCAGACCGTCTGTCTCAGATCGTCTGTGCCAGACCGCCTGTCTCATACCGTCACTATCAGACCTTCTGGCTCAGACCGTCTGTCCCAGACTGTCTGTTTCATACCCTCACTATCGGACCGTCTGTCTCAGACCGTCTATCTCAGACTGTCTGTCTCAGACCGTCTGTCTCGGACCGCCTATCTCAGACCGTCTGTCTCAGACCGCCTGTCTCAGACCGTCTGTCTCAGACCGTCTGTCTCAGACCGTCTGTCTCAGACCGTCTGTCTCAGACCGTCAGCCTCAGATCGTGTGTCCCCGACCGCCTGTCTCATAGCGTCATTCTCAGACCGTCTGTCTCAGACCGTCTGTCTCAGTCCGTCTGTCCCAGACTGCCTGCCTCAGATCGCCTGTCCCAGACCGCCTGTCTCATACCGTCACTATCAGACCTTCTGTCTCAGACCGTCTGTCCCAGACTGTCTGCTTCATACCGTCACTCTCAGACTGTCTGTCTCAGACGGTCTATCTCAGACCGTCTGACTCAGACCGTCTGTCTCAGACCGTCAGTCCCGGACTGCCTGTTTCATACCGTCACTCTCGGACCGTCTGTCTCGGACCGTCTGTATCGCACCGTCTGTCTCGGACCGTCAGTCTTGGACCGTCAGTCTCGGACCGTCTGTCTCAGACCGTCTGTCTCAGTCCGTCTGTCCCAGACCGTCTGTCTCACACCGACTGACTCAGACTGTCTGTCTCAGACCGCATGTCTCACTCCGTCTGCGAATGTCCATCTGTCTCAGTCCGTCTCTATCAGACCGTCTGTCTCAGACCGTCTATCTCAGACCGTCAGTCTCTGACCGTCTGTCTCAGATCGTCTGTCCCAACCGCCTGTCTCATACCGTCACACTCAGACCGTCTGTCTCAGACCGTTTGTCCCGGACTGCCTGTTTCATACCCTCACTCTCAGACCGTCTGTCTCAGACAGTCTGTCTCGGACCGACTGTCTGGACCGTCTGTCTCGGACCGTCTGTATCGCACCGTCTGTCTCGGACCGTCTGCCTCGGACCGTCTGTCTCAGACCGTCTGCCTCAGATCGTGTGTCCCCGACCGCCTGTCTCAAAGCGTCACTCTCAGACCGTCTGTCTCAGACCGTCTATCTCAGACCGCCAGTCTCTGACCGTCTGTCTCAGATCGTCTGTCCCAGACCGCCTGTCCCATACCGTCACTATCAGACCTTCTGTCTCAGACCATTTGTCCCAGACTGTCTGTTTCATACCGTCACTATCGGACAGTCTGTCTCAGACCGTCTATCTCAGACCGTCTGTCTCAGACCGCCTGCCTCAGATCGTCCCTCACAGACCGTCTATCTAAGACCGTCTGTCTCAGACCGTCTGTCTCGGACCGTCTGTCTGGACCGTCTGCCTCAGACCGTCTGTCTCAGTCCGTCTGGCCCAGACTGCCTGTTTCATACCGTCACTCTCAGACCGTCTGTGTCAGACCGTCAGTCCCGGACTGCCTGTTTCATACCGTCACTCTCAGACCGTCTGTCTCAGACCGTCTATCTCAGACCGTCTGTCTCAGACCGTCTGTCTCAGATCGTCAGTCCCAGACCGCCTGTCTCATACCGTCACACTCAGACCGTCTGTGTCAGACCGTCAGTCCCGGACTGCCTGTTTCATACCGTCACTCTCAGACCGTCTGTCTCAGACAGTCTGTCTCGGACCGTCTGTCTGGACCGTCTGTCTCGGGCCGTCTGTATCGCACCGTCTGTCTCGGACCGTCTGTCTCGGACCGTCTGTCTCAGACCGTCTGCCTCAGATCGTGTGTCCCCGACAGCCTGTCTCAAAGCGTCACTCTCAGACCGTCTGTCTCAGACCGTCTGTCTCAGTCCGTCAGTTCCAGACTGCCTGTCTCAGACCGCCTGTCTCATAACGACTGACTCAGACTGTCTGTCTCGGACCGTCTGTCTCGGACCGTCTGTCTCGGACCGTCTGTCTCAGACCGTCTATCTCAGACCGTCTGTCTCAGACCGTCTGTCTCAGATCGTCTGTGCCAGACCGCCTGTCTCATACCGTCACTATCAGACCTTCTGGCTCAGACCGTCTGTCCCAGACTGTCTGTTTCATACCGTCACTATCGGACCGTCTGTCTCAGACCGTCTATCTCAGACTGTCGGTCTCAGACCGTCTGTCTCAGACCGTCTGTCTCAGACCGTCTATCTCAGACCGTCTGTCTCAGACCGTCTGTCTCAGATCGTCAGTCCCAGACCGCCTGTCTCATACCGTCACTATCAGACCTTCTGCCTCAGACCGTCTGTCCCAGACTGTCTGTTTCATACCGTCACTCTCGGACCGTCTGTCTGAGACCGTCTATCCCGACCGTCTGTCTCAGACAGTCTGTCTCAGATCGTCTGTCCCAGACCGCCTGTCTCATACCGTCACACTCAGACCGTCTGTCTCAGACCGTCAGACCCGGACTGCCTGTTTCATACCGTCACTCTCAGACCGTCTGTCTCAGACAGTCTGTCTCGGACCGACTGTCTGGACCGTCTGTCTCGGACCGTCTGTATTGCACCGTCTGTCTCGGACCGTCAATCTCGGACCGTCAGTCTCGGACCGTCTGTCTCCGACCGTCTGCCTCAGATCGTGTGTGCCCGACCGCCTGTCTCAAAGCGTCACTCTCAGACCGTCTGTCTCAGTCCGTCTGTCCCAGACTGCCTGTCTCAGACCGCCTGTCTCATACCGACTGACTCAGACTGTCTGTCTCAGACCGCATATCTCACTCCGTCTGCCAATGTCCATCTGTCTCAGTCCGTCTCTATCAGTCCGTCTGTCTCAGACCGTCTGTCTCAGACCGTCTGTCTCCGACCGCCTGTCTCAGTCCGTCAGTCCCAGACTGCCTGTCTCAGACCGCCTGTCTCATACCGACTGACTCAGACTGTCTGTCTCAGACCGTCTGTCTCGGACCGTCTGACTCAGACCGTCTGTCTCAGACAGTCTATCTCAGACCGTCTATCTCAGACCGTCTGTCTCAGACCGTCTGTCTCAGTCCGTCAGTCCCAGACTGCCTGTCCCAGACTGTCTGCTTCATACCGTCACTCTCAGACTGTCTGTCTCAGACGGTCTATCTCAGACCGTCTGACTCAGACCGCATGTCTCACTCCGTCTGCGAATGTCCATCTGTCTCAGTCCGTCTCTATCAGACCGTCTGTCTCAGACCGTCTGTCTCAGACCGTCTATCTCAGACCGTCTGTCTCAGACCGTCTGTCTCAGATCGTCAGTCCCAGACCGCCTGTCTCATACCGTCACTATCAGACCTTCTGCCTCAGACCGTCTGTCCCAGACTGTCTGTTTCATACCGTCACTCTCGGACCGTCTGTCTGAGACCGTCTATCCCGACCGTCTGTCTCAGACAGTCTGTCTCAGATCGTCTGTCCCAGACCGCCTGTCTCATACCGTCACACTCAGACCGTCTGACTCAGACCGTCAGTCCCGGACTGCCTGTTTCGTACCGTCACTCTCAGACCGTCTGTCTCAGACAGTCTGTCTCGGACCGCATGTCTCACTCCGTCTGCGAATGTCCATCTGTCTCAGTCCGTCTCTATCAGACCGTCTGTCTCAGACCGTCTGTCTCAGATCGTCAGTCCCAGACCGCCTGTCTCAGAGCGTCATTCTCGGACCGTCTGTCTCAGTCCGTCTGTCCCAGACTGCCTGCCTCAGATCGCCTGTCCCAGACCGCCTATCTCATACCGTCACTATCAGACCTTCTGTCTCAGACCGTCTGTCCCAGACTGTCTGTCCCAGACTGTCTGCTTCATACCGTCACTCTCAGACTGTCTGTCTCAGACGGTCTATCTCAGACCGTCTGACTCAGACCGTCTGTCTCAGATCGTCTGTCCCAGACCGCCTGTCTCATACCGTCACACTCAGACCGTCTGTCTCGGACAGTCTGTCTCGGACCGTCTGTCTGGACCGTCTGCCTCAGACCGTCTGTCTCAGTCCGTCTGTCTCAGTCCGTCTGTCCCAGACTGCCTGTCCCAGACCGTCTGTCTCACACCGACGGACTCAGACTGTCTGTCTCAGACCGCATGTCTCACTCCGTCTGCGAATGTCCATCTGTCTCAGTCCGTCTCTATCAGACCGTCTGTCTCAGACCGTCTATCTCAGACCGTCAGTCTCTGACCGTCTGTCGCAGATCGTCTGTCCCAACCGCCTGTCTCATACCGTCACACTCAGACCGTCTGTCTCAGACAGTCAGTCCCGGACTGCCTGTTTCATACCGTCACTCTCAGACCGTCTGTCTCAGACAGTCTGTCTCGGTCCGACTGTATGGACCGTCTGTCTCGGACCGTCTGTATCGCACCGTCTGTCTCGGACCGTCTGTCTCGGACCGTCTGTCTCAGACCGTCTGCCTCAGATCGTGTGTCCCCGACCGCCTGTCTCAAAGCGTCACTCTCAGACCGTCTGTCTCAGACCGTCTATCTCAGACCGTCAGTCTCTGACCGTCTGTCTCAGATCGTCTGTCCCAGACCGCCTGTCCCATACCGTCACTATCAGACCTTCTGGCTCAGACCGTCTGTCCCACACTGTCTGTTTCATACCGTCACTCTCGGACCGTCTGTCTCAGACCGTCTATCTCAGACTGTCTGTCTCAGATCGTCAGTCCCAGACCGCCTGTCTCATACCGTCACTATCAGACCTTCTGCCTCAGACCGTCTGTCCCAGACTGTCTGTTTCATACCGTCACTCTCAGACCGTCTGTCTCAGACAGTCTGTCTCGGTCCGACTGTCTGGACCGTCTGTCTCGGACCGTCTGTATCGCACCGTCTGTCTCGGACCGTCTGTCTCGGACCGTCTGTCTCAGACCGTCTGCCTCAGATCGTGTGTCCCCGACCGCCTGTCTCAAAGCGTCACTCTCAGACCGTCTGTCTCAGACCGTCTATCTCAGACCGTCAGTCTCTGACCGTCTGTCTCAGATCGTCTGTCCCAGACCGCCTGTCCCATACCGTCACTATCAGACCTTCTGTCTCAGACCGTTTGTCCCAGACTGTCTGTTTCATACCGTCACTATCGGACAGTCTGTCTCAGACCGTCTATCTCAGACCGTCTGTCTCAGACCGCCTGCCTCAGATCGTCCCTCACAGACCGTCTATCTCAGACCGTCTGTCTCAGACCGTCTGTCTCGGACCGTCTGTCTGGACCGTCTGCCTGAGACCGTCTGTCTCAGTCCGTCTGTCCCAGACTGCCTGTCCCAGACCGTCTGTCTCATACCGACTGACTCAGACTGTCTGTCTCAGACCGCACGTCTCACTCCGTCTGCGAATGTCCATCTGTCTCAGTCCGTCTCTATCAGACCGTCTGTCTCAGACCGTCACTCTCGGACCGTCTGTCTCCGACCGTCTGCCTCAGATCGTGTGTGCCCGACCGCCTGTCTCAAAGCGTCACTCTCAGACCGTCTGTCTCAGACCGTCTGTCCCAGACCGTCTGTCTCAGACCGTCTGTCTCAGTCCGTCTGTCCCAGACTGCCTGTCTCAGACCGCCTGTCTCATACCGACTGACTCAGACTGTCTGTTTCAGACCGCATATCTCACTCCGTCTGCCAATGTCCATCTGTCTCAGTCCGTCTCTATCAGTCCGTCTGTCTCAGACCGTCTGTCTCAGACCGTCTGTCTCCGACCGCCTGTCTCAGTCCGTCAGTCCCAGACTGCCTGTCTCAGACCGCCTGTCTCATACCGACTGACTCAGACTGTCTGTCTCAGACCGTCTGTCTCGGACCGTCTGTCTCAGACCGTCTGTCTCAGACAGTCTATCTCAGACCGTCTATCTCAGACCGTCTGTCTCAGACCGTCTGTCTCAGTCCGTCAGTCCCAGACTGCCTGTCTCAGACCGCCTGTCTCAGACCGTCTGTCTCAACCGCCTGCCTCAGATCGTCTATCTCAGACCGTCTGTCTCAGACCGTCTGTCTCAGACCGTCTGTCTCAGATCGTCTGTCCCAGACCGCCTGTTTCATACCGTCACTCTCGGACCGTCTGCCTCAGACCGTCTATCTCAGACCGTCTGTCTCAGACCGTCTGTCTCAGATCGTCTGTCCCAGACCGCCTGTCTCATACCGTCACACTCAGACCGTCTGTCTCAGACCGTCAGTCCCGGACTGCCTGTTTCATACCGTCACTCTCGGACCGTCTGTCTCGGACCGTCTGTATCGCACCGTCTGTCTCGGACCGTCAGTCTTGGACCGTCAGTCTCGGACCGTCTGTCTCAGACCGTCTGTCTCCGACCGCCTGTCTCAGTCCGTCAGTCCCAGACTGCCTGTCTCAGACCGCCTGTCTCATACCGACTGACTCAGACTGTCTGTCTCAGACCGTCTGTCTCGGACCGTCTGTCTCAGACCGTCTGTCTCAGACAGTCTATCTCAGACCGTCTATCTCAGACCGTCTGTCTCAGACCGTCTGTCTCAGTCCGTCAGTCCCAGACTGCCTGTCTCAGACCGCCTGTCTCAGACCGTCTGTCTCAACCGCCTGCCTCAGATCGTCTATCTCAGACCGTCTGTCTCAGACCGTCTGTCTCAGACCGTCTGTCTCAGATCGTCTGTCCCAGACCGCCTGTTTCATACCGTCACTCTCGGACCGTCTGCCTCAGACCGTCTATCTCAGACCGTCTGTCTCAGACCGTCTGTCTCAGATCGTCTGTCCCAGACCGCCTGTCTCATACCGTCACACTCAGACCGTCTGTCTCAGACCGTCAGTCCCGGACTGCCTGTTTCATACCGTCACTCTCGGACCGTCTGTCTCGGACCGTCTGTATCGCACCGTCTGTCTCGGACCGTCAGTCTTGGACCGTCAGTCTCGGACCGTCTGTCTCAGACCGTCTGTCTCAGACCGTCTGTCTCAGATCGTCTGTGCCAGACCGCCTGTCTCATACCGTCACTATCAGACCTTCTGGCTGAGACCGTCTGTCCCAGACTGTCTGTTTCATACCGTCACTCTCGGACCGTCTGTCTCAGACCGTCTATCTCAGACTGTCTGTCTCAGATCGTCAGTCCCAGACCGCCTGTCTCATACCGTCACTATCAGACCTTCTGCCTCAGACCGTCTGTCCCAGACTGTCTGTTTCATACCGTCACTCTCAGACCGTCTGTCTCAGACAGTCTGTCTCGGTCCGACTGTCTGGACCGTCTGTCTCGGACCGTCTGTATCGCACGGTCTGTCTCGGACCGTCTGTCTCGGACCGTCTGTCTCAGACCGTCTGCCTCAGATCGTGTGTCCCCGACCGCCTGTCTCAAAGCGTCACTCTCAGACCGTCTGTCTCAGACCGTCTATCTCAGACCGTCAGTCTCTGACCGTCTGTCTCAGATCATCTGTCCCAGACCGCCTGTCCCATACCGTCACTATCAGACCTTCTGTCTCAGACCGTTTGTCCCAGACTGTCTGTTTCATACCGTCACTATCGGACAGTCTGTCTCAGACCGTCTATCTCAGACCGTCTGTCTCAGACCGCCTGCCTCAGATCGTCCCTCACAGACCGTCTATCTCAGACCGTCTGTCTCAGACCGTCTGTCTCGGACCGTCTGTCTGGACCGTCTGCCTGAGACCGTCTGTCTCAGTCCGTCTGTCCCAGACTGCCTGTCCCAGACCGTCTGTCTCATACCGACTGACTCAGACTGTCTGTCTCAGACCGCACGTCTCACTCCGTCTGCGAATGTCCATCTGTCTCAGTCCGTCTCTATCAGACCGTCTGTCTCAGACCGTCACTCTCCGACCGTCTGTCTCAGACAGTCTGTCTCGGACCGACTGTCTGGACCGTCTGTCTCGGACCGTCTGTATCGCACCGTCTGTCTCGGACCGTCTATCTCAGACCGTCTGTCTCAGACCGTCTGTCTCAGATCGTCTGTCCCAGACCGCCTGTCTCATACCGTCACTATCAGACCTTCTGTCCCAGACCGTCTGTCCCAGACTGTCTGTTTCATACCGTCACTCTCAGGCCGTCTGTCTGGACCGTCTGTCTCGGACCGTCTGTATCGCACCGTCTGTCTCGGACCGTCTGTCTCAGACCGTCTGTCTCAGACCGTCTATCTCAGACCGTCTGTCTCAGACCGTCTGTCTCAGATCGTCTGTCCCAGACCGCCTGTCTCATACCGTCACTATCAGACCTTCTGTCCCAGACCGTCTGTCCCAGACTGTCTGTTTCATACCGTCACTCTCAGGCCGTCTGTCTCAGACCGTATATCTCAGACCGTCTGTCTCAGACCGTCTGTCTCAGATCGTCTGTCCCAGATCGCCTGTCTCATACCGTCACACTCAGACCTTCTGTCTCAGACCGTCAGTCCCGGACTGCCTGTTTCATACCGTCACTCTCAGACCGTCTGTCTCAGACAGTCTGTCTCAGACCGTCTGTCTCATACCGTCTGTCTCAGACAGTCTATCTCAGACCGTCTGTCTCAGACCGTCTGTCTCAGATCGTCTGTCCCAGACCGCCTGTCACATACCGTCACACTCAGACGGCCTGTCTCACACCGTCAGTCCCGGACTGCCTGTCTCAGACAGTGTGTCTCGGACCGTCTGTCTCAGACAGTCTGTCTCGGACCGTCTGTCTGGACCGTCTGTCCCGGACTGCCTGTTTCATACCGTCACTCTCCGAACGTTTGTCTCAGACCGTCTATCTCAGACCGTCTCTCACCGACCGTCTGTCTCGGACCGTCTGTCTGGACCGTCTGCCTGAGACCGTCTGTCTCAGTCCGTCTGTCCCAGACTGCCTGTCCCAGACCGTCTGTCTCATACCGACTGACTCAGACTGTCTGTCTCAGACCGCACGTCTCACTCCGTCTGCGAATGTCCATCTGTCTCAGTCCGTCTCTATCAGACCGTCTGTCTCAGACCGTCACTCTCAGACCGTCTGTCTCAGACAGTCTGTCTCGGACCGACTGTCTGGACCGTCTGTCTCGGACCGTCTGTATCGCACCGTCTGTCTCGGACCGTCTATCTCAGACCGTCTGTCTCAGACCGTCTGTCTCAGATCGTCTGTCCCAGACCGCCTGTCTCATACCGTCACTATCAGACCTTCTGTCCCAGACCGTCTGTCCCAGACTGTCTGTTTCATACCGTCACTCTCAGGCCGTCTGTCTGGACCGTCTGTCTCGGACCGTCTGTATCGCACCGTCTGTCTCGGACCGTCTGTCTCAGACCGTCTGTCTCAGACCGTCTATCTCAGACCGTCTGTCTCAGACCGTCTGTCTCAGACCGTCTGTCTCAGACCGTCTGTCTCAGACCGTCTGTCTCAGACCGTCTGTCTCAGACCGTCAGCCTCAGATCGTGTGTCCCCGACCGCCTGTCTCATAGCGTCATTCTCAGACCGTCTGTCTCAGACCGTCTGTCTCAGTCCGTCTGTCCCAGACTGCCTGCCTCAGATCGCCTGTCCCAGACCGCCTGTATCATACCGTCACTATCAGACCTTCTGTCTCAGACCGTCTGTCTCAGTCCGTCTGTCCCAGACTGCCTGCCTCAGATCGCCTGTCCCAGACCGCCTGTCTCATACCGTCACTATCAGACCTTCTGTCTCAGACCGTCTGTCCCAGACTGTCTGTCCCAGACTGTCTGCTTCATACCGTCACTCTCAGACTGTCTGTCTCAGACGGTCTATCTCAGACCGACTGACTCAGACTGTCTGTCTCAGACCGCACGTCTCACTCCGTCTCCGAATGTCCATCTGTCTCAGTCCGTCTCTATCAGACCGTCTGTCTCAGACCGTCTGTCTCAGATCGTCTGTCCCAGACCGCCTGTCTCATACCGTCACACTCAGACCGTCTGTCTCGGACAGTCTGTCTCGGACCGTCTGTCTGGACCGTCTGCCTCAGACCGTCTGTCTCAGTCCGTCTGTCTCAGTCCGTCTGTCCCAGACTGCCTGTCCCAGACCGTCTGTCTCACACCGACTGACTCAGACTGTCTGTCTCAGACCGCATGTCTCACTCCGTCTGCGAATGTCCATCTGTCTCAGTCCGTCTCTATCAGACCGTCTGTCTCAGACCGTCTATCTCAGACCGTCAGTCTCTGACCGTCTGTCTCATATCGTCTGTCCCAACCGCCTGTCTCATACCGTCACACTCAGACCGTCTGTCTCAGACCGTCAGTCCCGGACTGCCTGTTTCATACCGTCACTCTCAGACCGTCTGTCTCAGACAGTCTGTCTCGGACCGACTGTCTGGACCGTCTGTCTCGGACCGTTGGTATTGCACCGTCTGTCTCGGACCGTCAGTCTCGGACCGTCAGTCTCGGACCGTCTGTCTCCGACCGTCTGCCTCAGATCGTGTGTGCCCGACCGCCTGTCTCAAAGCGTCACTCTCAGACCGTCTGTCTCAGACCGTCTGTCCCAGACCGTCTGTCTCAGACCGTCTGTCTCAGTCCGTCTGTCCCAGACTGCCTGTCTCAGACCGCCTGTCTCATACCGACTGACTCAGACTGTCTGTCTCAGACCGCATATCTCACTCCGTCTGCCAATGTCCATCTGTCTCAGTCCGTCTCTATCAGTCCGTCTGTCTCAGACCGTCTGTCTCAGACCGTCTGTCTCCGACCGCCTGTCTCAGTCCGTCAGTCCCAGACTGCCTGTCTCTGACCGCCTGTCTCATACCGACTGACTCAGACTGTCTGTCTCAGACCGTCTGTCTCGGACCGTCTGACTCAGACCGTCTGTCTCAGACAGTCTATCTCAGACCGTCTATCTCAGACCGTCTGTCTCAGACCGTCTGTCTCAGTCCGTCAGTCCCAGACTGCCTGTCTCAGACCGCCTGTCTCAGACCGTCTGTCTCAACCGCCTGCCTCAGATCGTCTATCTCAGACCGTCTGTCTCAGACCGTCTGTCTCAGACCGTCTATCTCAGACCGTCAGTCTCTGACCGTCTGTCTCAGATCGTCTGTCCCAGACCGCCTGTCCCATACCGTCACTATCAGACCTTCTGTCTCAGACCGTTTGTCCCAGACTGTCTGTTTCATACCGTCACTATCGGACAGTCTGTCTCAGACCGTCTATCTCAGACCGTCTGTCTCAGACCGCCTGCCTCAGATCGTCCCTCACAGACCGTCTATCTCAGACCGTCTGTCTCAGACCGTCTGTCTCGGACCGTCTGTCTGGACCGTCTGCCTGAGACCGTCTGTCTCAGTCCGTCGGTCCCAGACTGCCTGTCCCAGACCGTCTGTCTCATACCGACTGACTCCGACTGTCTGTCTCAGACCGCACGTCTCACTCCGTCTGCGAATGTCCATCTGTCTCAGACCGTCACTCTCAGACCGTCTGTCTCAGACAGTCTGTCTCGGACCGACTGTCTGGACCGTCTGTCTCGGACCGTCTGTATCGCACCGTCTGTCTCGGACCGTCTATCTCAGACCGCCTGTCTCAGACCGTCTGTCTCAGATCGTCTGTCCCAGACCGCCTGTCTCATACCGTCACTATCAGACCTTCTGTCCCAGACCGTCTGTCCCAGACTGTCTGTTTCATACCGTCACTCTCAGGCCGTCTGTCTGGACCGTCTGTCTCGGACCGTCTGTATCGCACCGTCTGTCTCGGACCGTCTGTCTCAGACCGTCTGTCTCAGACCGTCTATCTCAGACCGTCTGTCTCAGACCGTCTGTCTCAGATCGTCTGTCCCAGACCGCCTGTCTCATACCGTCACTATCAGACCTTCTGTCCCAGACCGTCTGTCCCAGACTGTCTGTTTCATACCGTCACTCTCAGGCCGTCTGTCTCAGACCGTATATCTCAGACCGTCTGTCTCAGACCGTCTGTCTCAGATCGTCTGTCCCAGACCGCCTGTCTCATACCGTCACACTCAGACCTTCTGTCTCAGACCGTCAGTCCCGGACTGCCTGTTTCATACCGTCACTCTCAGACCGTCTGTCTCAGACAGTCTGTCTCAGACCGTCTGTCTCATACCGTCTGTCTCAGACAGTCTATCTCAGACCGTCTGTCTCAGACCGTCTGTCTCAGATCGTCTGTCCCAGACCGCCTGTCTCATACCGTCACACTCAGACGGCCTGTCTCACACCGTCAGTCCCGGACTGCCTGTCTCAGACAGTGTGTCTCGGACCGTCTGTCTCAGACAGTCTGTCTCGGACCGTCTGTCTGGACCGTCTGTCCCGGACTGCCTGTTTCATACCGTCACTCTCCGAACGTTTGTCTCAGACCGTCTGTCTCAGATCGTCTCTCACCGACCGTCTGTCTCATACCGTCACTCTCAGACCGTCTGTCTCACACCGTCTGTCCCGGACTGCCTGTTTCATACCGTCACTCTCAGACCGTCTATCTCAGACCGTCTGTCTCAGACCGTTTGTCTCAGATCGTCTGTCCCAGACCGCCTGTCTCATACCGTCACTATCAGACCTTCTGGCTCAGACCGTCTGTCCCAGACTGTCTGTTTCATACCGTCACTATCGGACAGTCTGTCTCAGACCGTCTATCTCAGACTGTCTGTCTCAGACCGTCTGTCTCGGACCGTCTATCTCAGACCGTCTGTCACAGACCGCCTGTCTCAGACCGTCTGTCTCAGACCGTCTGTCTCAGACCGTCTGTCTGGACCGTCTGCCTCAGACCGTCTGTCTCAGTCCGTCTGTCTCAGTCCGTCTGTCCCAGACTGCCTGTCCCAGACCGTCTGTCTAACACCGACTGACTCAGACTGTCTGTCTCAGACCGCATGTCTCACTCCGTCTGCGAATGTCCATCTGTCTCAGTCCGTCTCTATCAGACCGTCTGTCTCAGACCGTCTATCTCAGACCGTCAGTCTCTGACCGTCTGTCTCATATCGTCTGTCCCAACCGCCTGTCTCATACCGTCACACTCAGACCGTCTGTCTCAGACCGTCAGTCCCGGACTGCCTGTTTCATACCGTCACTCTCAGACCGTCTGTCTCAGACAGTCTGTCTCGGACCGACTGTCTGGACCGTCTGTCTCGGACCGTCTGTATTGCACCGTCTGTCTCGGACCGTCAGTCTCGGACCGTCAGTCTCGGACCGTCTGTCTCCGACCGTCTGCCTCAGATCGTGTGTGCCCGACCGCCTGTCTCAAAGCGTCACTCTCAGACCGTCTGTCTCAGACCGTCTGTCCCAGACCGTCTGTCTCAGACCGTCTGTCTCAGTCCGTCTGTCCCAGACTGCCTGTCTCAGACCGCCTGTCTCATACCGACTGACTCAGACTGTCTGTCTCAGACCGCATATCTCACTCCGTCTGCCAATGTCCATCTGTCTCAGTCCGTCTCTATCAGTCCGTCTGTCTCAGACCGTCTGTCTCAGACCGTCTGTCTCCGACCGCCTGTCTCAGTCCGTCAGTCCCAGACTGCCTGTCTCAGACCGCCTGTCTCATACCGACTGACTCAGACTGTCTGTCTCAGACCGTCTGTCTCGGACCGTCTGACTCAGACCGTCTGTCTCAGACAGTCTATCTCAGACCGTCTATCTCAGACCGTCTGTCTCAGACCGTCTGTCTCAGTCCGTCAGTCCCAGACTGCCTGTCTCAGACCGCCTGTCTCAGACCGTCTGTCTCAACCGCCTGCCTCAGATCGTCTATCTCAGACCGTCTTTCCCAGACATCCTGTCTCAGACCGTCTGTCTCATACCGACACTCTCAGACCGTCTGTCTCAGACCGTCTGTCTCAGATCGTCTGTCCCAGACCGCCTGTCTCATACCGTCACTATCAGACCTTCTGTCTCAGACCGTCTGTTTCATACCGTCACTCTCGGACCGTCTGTCTCAGACCGTCTATCTCAGACCGTCTGTCTCAGACCGTCTGTCTCAGATCGTCTGTCCCAGACCGCCTGTCTCATACCGTCACTATCAGACCTTCTGGCTCAGACCGTCTGTCCCAGACTGTCTGTTTCATACCGTCACTATCGGACCGTCTGTCTCAGACCGTCTATCTCAGACTGTCTGTCTCAGACCGTCTGTCTCGGACCGTCTATCTCAGACCGTCTGTCTCAGACCGCCTGTCTCAGACCGTCTGTCTCAGACCGTCTGTCTCAGACCGTCTGTCTCAGACCGTCTGTCTCAGACCGTCTGTCTCAGACCGTCTGTCTCAGACCGTCTGTCTCAGACCGTCTGTCTCAGACCGTCTGTCTCAGACCGTCAGCCTCAGATCGTGTGTCCCCGACCGCCTGTCTCAGAGCGTCATTCTCAGACCGTCTGTCTCAGACCGTCTGTCTCAGACCGTCTGTCTCAGACCGTCTGTCTCAGACCGTCTGTCTCAGACCGTCTGTCTCAGATCGTCTGTGCCAGACCGCCTGTCTCATACCGTCACTATCAGACCTTCTGGCTCAGACCGTCTGTCCCAGACTGTCTGTTTCATACCGTCACTATCGGACCGTCTGTCTCAGACCGTCTATCTCAGACTGTCTGTCTCAGACCGTCTGTCTCGGACCGCCTATCTCAGACCGTCTGTCTCAGACCGCCTGTCTCAGACCGTCTGTCTCAGACCGTCTGTCTCAGACCGTCTGTCTCAGACCGTCTGTCTCAGACCGTCTGTCTCAGACCGTCTGTCTCAGACCGTCTGTCTCAGACCGTCTGTCTCAGACCGTCAGCCTCAGATCGTGTGTCCCCGACCGCCTGTCTCATAGCGTCATTCTCAGACCGTCTGTCTCAGACCGTCTGTCTCAGTCCGTCTGTCCCAGACTGCCTGCCTCAGATCGCCTGTCCCAGACCGCCTGTCTCATACCGTCACTATCAGACCTTCTGTCTCAGACCGTCTGTCCCAGACTGTCTGTCCCAGACTGTCTGCTTCATACCGTCACTCTCAGACTGTCTGTCTCAGACGGTCTATCTCAGACCGTCTGACTCAGACCGTCTGTCTCAGACCGCATGTCTCACTCCGTCTGCGAATGTCCATCTGTCTCAGTCCGTCTCTATCAGACCGTCTGTCTCAGACCGTCTATCTCAGACCGTCTGTCTCAGACCGTCTGTCTCAGATCGTCAGTCCCAGACCGCCTGTCTCATACCGTCACACTCAGACCGTCTGTCTCAGACCGTCAGTCCCGGACTGCCTGTTTCATACCGTCACTCTCAGACCGTCTGTCTCAGACAGTCTGTCTCGGACCGTCTGTCTGGACCGTCTGTCTCGGGCCGTCTGTATCGCACCGTCTGTCTCGGACCGTCTGTCTCGGACCGTCTGTCTCAGACCGTCTGCCTCAGATCGTGTGTCCCCGACAGCCTGTCTCAAAGCGTCAGTCTCAGACCGTCTGTCTCCGACCGTCTGTCTCAGTCCGTCAGTTCCAGACTGCCTGTCTCAGACCGCCTGTCTCATACCGACTGACTCAGACTGTCTGTCTCGGACCGTCTGTCTCGGACCGTCTGTCTCGGACCGTCTGTCTCAGACCGTCTATCTCAGACCGTCTGTCTCAGACCGTCTGTCTCAGATCGTCTGTGCCAGACCGCCTGTCTCATACCGTCACTATCAGACCTTCTGGCTCAGACCGTCTGTCCCAGACTGTCTGTTTCATACCGTCACTATCGGACCGTCTGTTTCAGACCGTCTATCTCAGACTGTCGGTCTCAGACCGTCTGTCTCAGACCGTTTGTCTCAGACCGTCTATCTCAGACCGTCTGTCTCAGACCGTCTGTCTCAGATCGTCAGTCCCAGACCGCCTGTCTCATACCGTCACTATCAGACCTTCTGCCTCAGACCGTCTGTCCCAGACTGTCTGTTTCATACCGTCACTCTCGGACCGTCTGTCTGAGACCGTCTATCCCGACCGTCTGTCTCAGACAGTCTGTCTCAGATCGTCTGTCCCAGACCGCCTGTCTCATACCGTCACACTCAGACCGTCTGACTCAGACCGTCAGTCCCGGACTGCCTGTTTCGTACCGTCACTCTCAGACCGTCTGTCTCAGACAGTCTGTCTCGGACCGCATGTCTCACTCCGTCTGCGAATGTCCATCTGTCTCAGGCCGTCTCTATCAGACCGTCTGTCTCAGACCGTCTATCTCAGACCGTCTGTCTCAGACCGTCTGTCTCAGATCGTCAGTCCCAGACCGCCTGTCTCATACCGTCACACTCAGACCGTCTGTCTCAGACCGTCAGTCCCGGACTGCCTGTTTCATACCGTCACTCTCAGACCGTCTGTCTCAGACAGTCTGTCTCGGACCGTCTGTCTGGACCGTCTGTCTCGGGCCGTCTGTATCCCACCGTCTGTCTCGGACCGTCTGTCTCAGACCGTCTGTCTCAGAACGTCTTTCCCAGACATCCTGTCTCAGACCGTCTGTCTCATACCGACACTCTCAGACCGTCTGTCTCAGACCGTCTGTCTCAGATCGTCTGTCCCAGACCGCCTGTCTCATACCGTCACTATCAGACCTTCTGTCTCAGACCGTTTGTCCCAGACTGTCTGTTTCATACCGTCACTATCGGACAGTCTGTCTCAGACCGTCTATCTCAGACCGTCTGTCTCAGACCGCCTGCCTCAGATCGTCCCTCACAGACCGTCTATCTCAGACCGTCTGTCTCAGACCGTCTGTCTCGGACCGTCTGTCTGGACCGTCTGCCTGAGACCGTCTGTCTCAGTCCGTCTGTCCCAGACTGCCTGTCCCAGACCGTCTGTCTCATACCGACTGACTCAGACTGTCTGTCTCACACCGCACGTCTCACTCCGTCTGCGAATGTCCATCTGTCTCAGTCCGTCTCTATCAGACCGTCTGTCTCAGACCGTCACTCTCAGACCGTCTGTCTCAGACAGTCTGTCTCGGACCGACTGTCTGGACCGTCTGTCTCGGACCGTCTGTATCGCACCGTCTGTCTCGGACCGTCTATCTCAGACCGTCTGTCTCAGACCGTCTGTCTCAGATCGTCTGTCCCAGACCGCCTGTCCCAGACTGTCTGTTTCATACCGTCACTCTCAGGCCGTCTGTCTGGACCGTCTGTCTCGGACCGTCTGTATCGCACCGTCTGTCTCGGACCGTCTGTCTCAGACCGTCTGTCTCAGACCGTCTATCTCAGACCGTCTGTCTCAGACCGTCTGTCTCAGATCGTCTGTCCCAGACCGCCTGTCTCATACCGTCACTATCAGACCTTCTGTCCCAGACCGTCTGTCCCAGACTGTCTGTTTCATACCGTCACTCTCAGGCCGTCTGTCTCAGACCGTATATCTCAGACCGTCTGTCTCGGACCGTCTGTCTGGACCGTCTGTCTCGGACCGTCTGTATCGCACCGTCTGTCTCGGACCGTCTGTCTCAGACCGTCTGCCTCAGACCGTCTATCTCAGACCGTCTGTCTCAGACCGTCTGTCTCAGATCGTCTGTCCCAGACCGCCTGTCTCATACCGTCACTCTCAGACCGTCTGTCTCAGACAGTCTGTCTCGGACCGTCTGTCTCCGATCGTCTGTCCCAGACCGCCTGTCTCATACCGTCACTATCAGACCTTCTGTCTCAGACCGTCTGTTTCATACCGTCGCTCTCGGACCGTCTGTCTCAGACCGTCTATCTCAGACCGTCTGTCTCAGACCGTCTGTCTCAGATCGTCTGTCCCAGACCGCCTGTCTCATACCGTCACACTCAGACGGCCTGTCTCACACCGTCAGTCCCGGACTGCCTGTTTCATACCGTCACTCTCAGACCGTCTGTCTCAGACCGTCTGTCTCAGACCGTCTGTCTCAGATCGTCTGTCCCAGACCGCCTGTCTCATACCGTCACTATCAGACCTTCTGTCTCAGACCGTCTGTTTCATACCGTCACTATCGGACCGTCTGTCTCAGACCGTCTATCTCAGACCGTCTGTCTCAGACCGCCTGCCTCAGATCGTCTCTCACAGACCGTCTGTCTCGGACCGTCTGTCTCGGACCGTCTGTCACAGACCGTCTGTCTCATACCGTCACACTCAGACCGTCTGTCTCAGACCGTCAGTCCCGGACTGCCTGTCTCAGACAGTGTGTCTCGGACCGTCTGTCTCAGACCGTCTATCTCAGACTGTCTGTCTCAGACCGTCTGTCTCGGACCGTCTATCTCAGACCGTCTGTCACAGACCGCCTGTCTCAGACCGTCTGTCTCAGACCGTCTGTCTCAGACCGTCTGTCTCAGACCGTCTGTCTCAGACCGTCTGTCTCAGACCGTCAGCCTCAGATCGTGTGTCCCCGACCGCCTGTCTCATAGCGTCATTCTCAGACCGTCTGTCTCAGACCGTCTGTCTCAGTCCGTCTGTCCCAGACTGCCTGCCTCAGATCGCCTGTCCCAGACCGCCTGTCTCATACCGTCACTATCAGACCTTCTGTCTCAGACCGTCTGTCCCAGACTGTCTGTCCCAGACTGTCTGCTTCATACCGTCACTCTCAGACTGTCTGTCTCAGACGGTCTATCTCAGACCGTCAGTCTGTGACCGTCTGTCTCATATCGTCTGTCCCAACCGCCTGTCTCATACCGTCACACTCAGACCGTCTGTCTCAGACCGTCAGTCCCGGACTGCCTGTTTCATACCGTCACTCTCAGACCGTCTGTCTCAGACAGTCTGTCTCGGACCGACTGTCTGGACCGTCTGTCTCGGACCGTCTGTATCGCACCGTCTGTCTCGGACCGTCTGTCTCGGACCGTCTGTCCCAGACCGTCTGCCTCAGATCGTGTGTCGCCGACCGCCTGTCTCAAAGCGTCACTCTCAGACCGTCTGTCTCAGACCGTCTATCTCATACCGTCTGTCTCAGACCGTCTGTCTCAGATCGTCTGTCCCAGACCGCCTGTCTCATACCGTCACACTCAGACCTTCTGTCTCAGACCGTCAGTCCCGGACTGCCTGTTTCATACCGTCACTCTCAGACCGTCTGTCTCAGACAGTCTGTCTCGGACCGTCTGTCTGGACCGTCTGTCTCGGACCGCCTGTATCGGACCGTCTGTCTCGGACCGTCTGTCTCAGACCGTCTGTCTCAGAACGTCTTTCCCAGACATCCTGTCTCAGACCGTCTGTCTCATACCGACACTCTCAGACCGTCTGTCTCGTACCGACTGACAATGTCCATCTGTCTCAGTCCGTCTCTATCAAACCGTCTGCCTCAGATCGTGTGTCCCCGACCGCCTGTCCCATAGCGTCATTCTCAGACCGTCTGTCTCAGACCGTCTGTCCCAGACCGTCTGTCTCAGTCCGTCTGTCCCAGACTGCCTGTCCCAGACCGTCTTTCTCAGACCGTCTGTCTCAGACCGTCTGTCTCAGACCGTCTGTCTCAGACCGTCTATCTCAGACCGTCTGTCTCAGACCGTCTGTCTCAGATCGTCTGTCCCAGACCGCCTGTCTCATACCGTCACTATCAGACCTTCTGTCTCAGACCGTCTGTTTCATACCGTCACTCTCGGACCGTCTGTCTCAGACCGTCTATCTCAGACCGTCTGTCTCAGACCGTCTGTCTCAGATCGTCTGTCCCAGACCGCCTGTCTCATACCGTCACACTCAGACGGCCTGTCTCAGACCGTCAGTCCCGGACTGCCTGTTTCATACCGTCACTCTCAGACCGTCTGTCTCAGACCGTCTGTCTCAGATCGTCTGTCCCAGACCGCCTGTCTCATACCGTCACTATCAGACCTTCTGTCTCAGACCGTCTGTTTCATACCGTCACTATCGGACCGTCTGTCTCAGACCGTCTATCTCAGACCGTCTGTCTCAGACCGCCTGCCTCAGATCGTCTCTCACAGACCGTCTGTCTCGGACCGTCTGTCTCGGACCGTATGTCACAGACCGTCTGTCTCATACCGTCACACTCAGACCGTCTGTCTCAGACCGTCAGTCCCGGACTGCCTGTCTCAGACAGTGTGTCTCGGACCGTCTGTCTCAGACAGTCTGTCTCGGACCGTCTGTCTGGACCGTCTGTCCCGGACTGCCTGTTTCATGCCGTTACTCTCCGAACGTTTGTCTCAGACCGTCTGTCTCAGATCGTCTCTCACCGACCGTCTGTCTCATACCGTCACTCTCAGACCGTCTGTCTCACACCGTCTGTCCCGGACTGCCTGTTTCATACCGTCACTCTCAGACCGTCTATCTCAGACCGTCTGTCTCAGACCGTCTGTCTCAGATCGTCTGTCCCAGACCGCCTGTCTCATACCGTCACTATCAGACCTTCTGTCTCAGACCGTCTGTCCCAGACTGTCTGTTTCATACCGTCACTCTCAGACCGTCTGTCTCAGACCGTCTATCTCAGACCGTCTGACTCAGACCGTCTGTTTCAGATCGTCTGTCCCAGACCGCCTGTCTCATAGCGTCACACTCAGACCGTCTGTCTCGGACAGTCTGTCTCGGTCCGTCTGTCTGGACCGTCTGTCTCGGACCGTCTGTCTCGGACCGTCTGTCTCGGACCGTCTGTCTCGGACCGTCTGTCTCGGACCGTCTGCCTCAGATCGTGTGTCCCCGACCGCCTGTCTCATAGCGTCACTCTCAGATCGTCTGTCTCAGACCGTCTGTCTCAGACCGTCTGTCCCAGACCGCCTATCTCAGACCGTCTGTCTCAGACCGCCTGCCTCAGAACGTCAGCCTCAGATCGTGTGTCCCCGACAGCCTGTCTCAAAGCGTCACTCTCAGACCGTCTGTCCCAGACCGTCTGTCTCAGACCGTCTGTCTCAGTCCGTCTGTCCCAGACTGCCTGTCTCAGACCGTCTGTCTCAGATCCTCTGTCCCGGACCGCCTGTTTCATACCGTCACTCTCCGAACGCCTGTCTCAGACCGTCTGTCTCAGACGGTCTATCTCAGACCGTCACTCTCAGACCGTCTGTCTCAGACCGTCTGTCTCAGACCGCCTGTCTCATACCGACTGACTCAGACTGCCTGTCTCAGACCGTCTGTCTCGGACCGTCTGTCTCAGACCGTCTGCCTCAGACCGTCTATCTCAGACCGTCTGTCTCAGACCGTCTGTCTCAGATCCTCTGTCCCGGACTGCCTGTTTCATACCGTCACTCTCCGAACGCCTGTCTCAGACCGTCTGTCTCAGATCGTCTCTCACCGACCGTCTGTCTCATACCGTCACTCTCAGACCGTCTGTCTCAGACCGTCTGTCCCGGACTGCCTGTTTCATACCGTCACTCTCAGACCGTCTATCTCAGACCGTCTGTCTCAGACCGTCTGTCTCAGATCGTCTGTCCCAGACCGCCTGTCTCATACCGTCACTATCAGACCTTCTGTCTCAGACCGTCTGTCCCAGACTGTCTGTTTCATACCGTCACTCTCAGACCGTTTGTCTCAGACCGTCTATCTCATACCGTCACACTCAGACCGTCTGTCTCGGACAGTCTGTCTCGGTCCGTCTGTCTGGACCGTCTGTCTCGGACCGTCTGTCTCGGACCGTCTGTCTCGGACCGTCTGTCTCGGACCGTCTGTCTCGGACTGTCTGTCTCCGACCGTCTGCCTCAGATCGTGTGTCCCCGACCGCCTGTCTCATAGCGTCACTCTCAGACCGTCTGTCTCAGACAGTCTGTCTCGGACCGTCTGTCTGGACCGTCTGTCTCGGACCGTCTGTATCGCACCGTCTGTCTGGACCGTCTGTCTCGGACCGTCTGTCTCGGTCCGTCTGTCTGGACAGTCTGTCTCGGACCGTCTGTCTCAGACCGTCTGCCTCAGATCGTGTGTCCCCGACCGCCTGTCTCATAGCGTCACTCTCAGACCGTCTGTCTCAGACCGTCTGTCTCAGACCGTCTGTCCCAGACCGCCTATCTCAGACCGCCTGCCTCAGAACGTCACTCTCAGACCGTCTGTCTCAGATCCTCTGTCCCGGACTGCCTGTTTCATACCGTCACTCTCCGTCTGTCTCAGATCGTCTCTCACCGACCGTCTGTCTCATACCGTCACTCTCAGACCGTCTGTCTCAGACCGTCTGTCCCGGACTGCCTGTTTCATACCGTCACTCTCAGACCGTCTATCTCAGACCGTCTGTCTCAGACCGTCTGTCTCAGATCGTCTGTCCCAGACCGCCTGTCTCATACCGTCACTATCAGACCTTCTGTCTCAGACCGTCTGTCCCAGACTGTCTGTTTCATACCGTCACTCTCAGACCGTCTGTCTCAGACCGTCTCTCACCGACCGTCTGACTCATACCGTCACTCTCAGACCGTCTGTCTCAGACCGTCTGTCCCGGACTGCCTGTTCCATACCGTCACTCTCCGAACGCCTGTCTCAGACCGTCTGTCTCAGATCGTCTCTCACCGACCGTCTGACTCATACCGTCACTCTCAGACCGTCTGTCTCAGACCGTCTGTCTCAGACCGTCTATCTCATACCGTCACACTCAGACCGTCTGTCTCGGACAGTCTGTCTCGGTCCGTCTGTCTGGACCGTCTGCCTCGGACCGTCTGTCTCGGACCGTCTGTCTCGGACCGTCTGTCTCCGACCGTCTGTCTCAGACCGTCTGTCCCAGACCGCCTATCTCAGACCGTCTGTCTCAGACCGCCTGCCTCAGAACGTCTGTCCCAGACTGCCTGTCTCAGACCGCCTGTCTCATACCGACTGACTCAGACTCTCTGTCTCAGACCGCATATCTCACTCCGTCTGCCAATGTCCATCTGTCTCAGTCCGTCTCTATCAGACCGTCTGTCTCAGACCGCCTGTCTCAGACCGTCTATCTCAGACCGTCTGTCTCAGACCGTCTGTCTCAGACCGTCTGTCTCAGACCGTCTATCTCAGACCGTCTGTCCCAGACTGTCTGTTTCATACCGTCACTCTCAGACCGTCTGTCTCAGACCGTCTATCTCATACTGTCACACTCAGACCGTCTGTCTCGGACAGTCTGTCTCGGTCCGTCTGTCTGGACCGTCTGTCTCGGACCGTCTGTCTCGGACCGTCTGTCTCGGACCGTCTGTCTCGGACCGTCTGTCTCGGACTGTCTGTCTCCGACCGTCTGCCTCAGATCGTGTGTCCCCGACCGCCTGTCTCATAGCGTCACTCTCAGACAGACCGTCTCGGACCGTCTGTCTGGACCGTCTGTCTCGGACCGTCTGTATCGCACCGTCTGTCTTGGACCGTCTGTCTCGGTCCGTCTGTCTGGACCGTCTGTCTCGGACCGTCTGTCTCGGTCCGTCTGTCTGGACCGTCTGTCTCGGACCGTCTGTCTCGGACCGTCTGTCTCCGACCGTCTGCCTCAGATCGTGTGTCCCCGACCGCTTGTCTCATAGCGTCACTCTCAGACCGTCTGTCTCAGACCGTCTGTCTCAGACCGTCTGTCTCAGACCGTCTGTCCCAGACCGCCTATCTCAGACCGTCTGTCTCAGACCGCCTGCCTCAGAACGTCACTCTCAGACCGTCTGTCTCAGATCCTCTGTCCCGGACTGCCTGTTTCATACCGTCACTCTCCGAACGACTGTCTCAGACCGTCTGTCTCAGATCGTCTCTCACCGACCGTCTGTCTCATACCGTCATTCTCAGACCGTCTGTCTCAGACCGTCTGTCCCGGACTGCCTGTTTCATACCGTCACTCTCAGACCGTCTGTCTCGACCGTCTGTCTCGGACCGTCTGTCTCGACCGTCTGTCTCGGACAGTCTGTATCGGACCGTCTGTCTCGGACCGTCTGTATCGGACCGTCTGTCTCGGACCGTCTGTCGCGGACCGTCTGCCTCGGACCGTCTGTCTCGGACCGTCTGTCTCGGACCGTCTGTCTCGGACCGTCTGTCTCAGACCGTGTGTCTCAGACCGTCTGTCTCAGACCGTCTGCCTCAGATCGTGTGTCCCCGACAGCCTGTCTCAAAGCGTCACTCTCAGACCGTCTGTCTCAGACCGTCAGTCCCGGACTGCCTGTTTCATACCGTCACTCTCAGACCGTCTGTCTCAGACCGTCTGTCTCAGACCGCCTGTCTCAGACCGTCTGTAACAGACCGTCTATCTCAGACCGTCTGTATCAGACCGTCTGTCTCAGACCGTCTATCTCAGACCGTCTGTCTCAGACCGTCTGTCTCAGACCTTCTGTCTCAGACCGTCTGTTTCATACCGTCACTCTCGGACCGTCTGTCTCAGACCGTCTATGTCAGACCGTCTGTCTCAGATCGTCTGTCCCAGACCGCCTGACTCATACCGTCACACTCAGACCGTCTGTCTCAGACCGTCAGTCCCGGACTGCCTGTCTCAGGCAGTCTGTCTCGGACCGTCTGTCTCAGACCGTCTGTCTCAGACCGTCTATCTCATACCGTCACACTCAGACCGTCTGTCTCGGACAGTCTGTCTCGGACCGTCTGTCTGGACCGTCTGTCTCGGACCGTCTGTATCGCGCCGTCTGTCTCGGACCGCCTGTCTCGGACCGTCTGTCTCAGACCGTCTGCCTCAGATCGTGTGTCCCCGACCGCCTGTCTCAAAGCGTCACTCTCAGACCGTCTGTCGCAGACCGTCTGTCCCAGACCGCCTATCTCAGACCGTCTGTCTCAGACCGCCTGCCTCAGAACGTCCCTCTCAGACCGTCTGTCTCAGATCCTCTGTCCCGGACTGCCTGTTCCATACCGTCACTCTCCGAACGCCTGTCTCAGACCGTCTGTCTCAGATCGTCTCTCACCGACCGTCTGACTCATACCGTCACTCTCAGACCGTCTGTCTCAGACCGTCTGTCTCAGACCGTCTATCTCATACCGTCACACTCAGACCGTCTGTCTCGGTCCGTCTGTCTGGACCGTCTGTCTCGGACCGTCTGTCTCGGACCGTCTGTCTCGGACCGTCTGTCTCCGACCGTCTGCCTCAGATCGTGTGTCCCCGACCGCCTGTCTCATAGCGTCACTCTCAGACCGTCTGTCTCAGACCGTCTGTCTCAGACCGTCTGTCCCAGACCGCCTATCTCAGACCGTCTGTCTCAGACCGCCTGCCTCAGAACGTCTGTCCCAGACTGCCTGTCTCAGACCGCCTGTCTCATACCGACTGACTCAGACTCTCTGTCTCAGACCGCATATCTCACTCCGTCTGCCAATGTCCATCTGTCTCAGTCCGTCTCTATCAGACCGTCTGTCTCAGACCGCCTGTCTCAGACCGTCTATCTCAGACCGTCTGTCTCAGACAGTCTGTCTCAGACCGTCTGTCTCAGACCGTCTATCTCAGACCGTCTGTCTCAGACCGTCTGTCTCAGATCGTCTGTCCCAGACCGCCTGCCTCATACCGTCACTTTCAGACCTTCTGTCTCAGACCGTCTGTCCCAGACTGTCTGTTTCATACCGTCACTATCGGACCGTCTGTCTCAGACCGTCTATCTCAGACTGTCTGTCTCAGACCGTCTGTCTCAGATCGTCTGTCCAAGACCGCCTGTCTCATACCGTCGCACTCAGACCGTCTGTCTCAGACCGTCAGTCCCGGACTGCCTGTTTCATATCGTCACTCTCAGACCGTCTGTCTCAGACAGTCTGTCTCCGACCGTCTGTCTCAGATCGCCTGTCTCAGACCGTCTGTATCAGACCGTCTATCTCAGACCGTCTGTCTCAGACCGCCTGCCTCAGATCGTCTCTCACAGACCGTCCGTCTGAGACCGTCTGTCTCAGACCGTCTATCTCAGACCGTCTGTCTCAGACCGTCTGTCTCAGACCTTCTGTCTCAGACCGTCTGTTTCATACCGTCACTCTCGGACCGTCTGTCTCAGACGGTCTATGTCAGACCGTCTGTCTCAGATCGTCTGTCCCAGACCGCCTGTCTCATACCGTCACACTCAGACCGTCTGTCTCAGACCGTCAGTCCCGGACTGCCTGTCTCAGACAGTCTGTCTCGGACCGTCTGTCTCAGACAGTCTGTCTCGCACCGTCTCTCTCGGACCGCCTGTCTCGGACCGTCTGTCTCAGACCGTCTGCCTCAGATCGTGTGTCCCCGACCGCCTGTCTCAAAGCGTCACTCTCAGACCGTCTGGCGCAGACCGTCTGTCACAGACCGCCTATCTCAGACCGTCTGTCTCAGACCGCCTGCCTCAGAACGTCACTCTCAGATCGTCTGTCTCAGATCCTCTGTCCCGGACTGCCTGTTTCATACCGTCACTCTCCGAACGCCTGTCTCAGACCGTCTGTCTCAGATCGTCTCTCACCGACCGTCTGTCTCATACCGTCACTCTCAGACCGTCTGTCTCAGACCGTCTGTCCCGGACTGCCTGTTTCATACCGTCACTCTCAGACCGTCTATCTCAGACCGTCTGTCTCAGACCGTCTGTCTCAGATCGTCTGTCCCAGACCGCCTGTCTCATACCGTCACTATCAGACCTTCTGTCTCAGACCGTCTGTCCCAGACTGTCTGTTTCATACCGTCACTCTTAGACCGTCTGTCTCAGACCGTCTATCTCATACCGTCACACTCAGACCGTCTGTCTCGGACAGTCTGTCTCGGTCCGTCTGTCTGGACCGTCTGTCTCGGACCGTCTGTCTCGGACCGTCTGTCTCGGACTGTCTGTCTCGGACCGTCTGTCTCGGACCGTCTGTCTCCGACCGTCTGCCTCAGATCGTGTGTCCCCGACCGCCTGTCTCATACCGTCACACTCAGACCGCCTGTCTCAGACCGTCAGTCCCGGACTGCCTGTTTCATACCGTCACTCTCAGACCGTCTGTCTCAGACCGTCTGTCTCAGATCGTCTGTCCCAGACCGCCTGTCTCATACCGTCACACTCAGACCGTCTGTCTCAGACCGTCAGTCCCGGACTGCCTGTTTCATACCGTCACTCTCAGACCGTCTGTCTCAGACAGTCTGTCTCGGACCGTCTGTCTGGACCGTCTGTCTCGGACCGTCTGTATCGCACCGTCTGTCTCGGACCGTCTGTCTCGGACCGTCTATCTCAGACCGTCTGCCTCAGATCGTGTGTCCCCGACAGCCTGTCTCAAAGCGTCACTCTCAGACCGTCTGTCTCAGACCGTCAGTCCCGGACTGCCTGTTTCATACCGTCACTCTCAGACCGTCTGTCTCAGACCGTCTGTCTCAGACCGCCTGTCTCAGACCGTCTGTAACAGACCGTCTATCTCAGACCGTCTGTATCAGACAGTCTGTCTCAGACCGTCTATCTCAGACCGTCTGTCTCAGACCGTCTGTCTCAGACCTTCTGTCTCAGACCGTCTGTTTCATACCGTCACTCTCGCACCGTCTGTCTCAGACCGTCTATGTCAGACCGTCTGTCTCAGATCGTCTGTCCCAGACCGCCTGTCTCATACCGTCACACTCAGACCGTCTGTCTCAGACCGTCAGTCCCGGACTGCCTGTCTCAGACAGTCTGTCTCGGACCGTCTGTCTCAGACAGTCTGTCTCGGACCGTCTGTCTGGACCGTCTGTCTCGGACCGTCTGTATCGCACCGTCTGTCTCGGACCGCCTGTCTCGGACCGTCTGTCTCGGACCGTCTGTCTCGGACCGTCTGTCCCGGACCGTCTGTCTCAGACCGTCTGTCTCAGACCGTCTGTCCCGGACTGCCTGTTTCATACCGTCACTCTCAGACCGTCTGTCCCAGACTGCATGTATCATACCGTCACTCTCAGACCGTCTGTCTCAGACCGTCTGTCTCGGACCGTCTGTCTCGACCGTCTGTCTCGGACAGTCTGTATCGGACCGTCTGTCTCGAACCGTCTGTATCGGACCGTCTGTCTCGGACCGTCTGTCTCGGACCGTCTGTATCGGACCGTCTGTCTCGGACCGTCTGTCTCAGACCGTCTATATCAGACAGTCCGTCTCAGACCGCATGTCTCAGACCGTCTGTCTCAGACAGCATGTCTCACTCCTTTTGCCAATGTCCATCAGTCTCAGTCCGTCCCTATCAGACCGTCTGCATCATACCGCCTGTCGCAGACCGTCTGTCTCAGACCGTCTGCCTCAGATCGTGTGTCCCTGACCGCCTGTCTCATAGCGTCACTCTCAGACCGTCTGTCTCAGACCGTCTGTCCCAGACCGCCTATCTCAGACCGTCTGTCTCAGACCGCCTGCCTCAGAACGTCACTATCAGACCGTCTGTCTCAGATCCTCTGTCCCGGACTGCCTGTTTCATACCGTCACTCTCCGAACGCCTGTCTCAGACCGTCTGTCTCAGATCGTCTCTCACCGACCGTCTGTCTCATACCGTCACTCTCAGACCGTCTGTCTCAGACCGTCTGTCCCGGACTGCCTGTTTCATACCGTCACTCTCAGACCGTCTGTCCCAGACTGCATGTTTCATACCGTCACTCTCAGACCGTCTGTCTCAGACCGTCTGTCTCGGACCGTCTGTCTCGGACCGTCTGTCTCGGACCGTCTGTCTCGGACCGTCTGTCTCGGACCGTCTGTCTCGGACCGTCTGTCTCGGACCGTCTGTCTCAGACCGTCTGTCTCAGACCGCCTGCCTCAGATCGTCTCTGACAGACCGTCTGTCTCGGACCGTCTGTCTCGGACCGTCTGTCTCGGACCGTCTGTCTCGGACTGTCTGTCTCGGACCGTCTGTCTCGGACCGTCTGTCTCCGACCGTCTGCCTCAGATCGTGTGTCCCCGACCGCCTGTCTCATACCGTCACACTCAGACCGCCTGTCTCAGACCGTCAGTCCCGGACTGCCTGTTTCATACCGTCACTCTCAGACCGTCTGTCTCAGACCGTCTGTCTCAGATCGTCTGTCCCAGACCGCCTGTCTCATACCGTCACACTCAGACCGTCTGTCTCAGACCGTCAGTCCCGGACTGCCTGTTTCATACCGTCACTCTCAGACCGTCTGTCTCAGACAGTCTGTCTCGGACCGTCTGTCTGGACCGTCTGTCTCGGACCGTCTGTATCGCACCGTCTGTCTCGGACCGTCTGTCTCGGACCGTCTATCTCAGACCGTCTGCCTCAGATCGTGTGTCCCCGACAGCCTGTCTCAAAGCATCACTCTCAGACCGTCTGTCTCAGACCGTCAGTCCCGGACTGCCTGTTTCATACCGTCACTCTCAGACCGTCTGTCTCAGACCGTCTGTCTCAGACCGCCTGTCTCAGACCGTCTGTAACAGACCGTCTATCTCAGACCGTCTGTATCAGACAGTCTGTCTCAGACCGTCTATCTCAGACCGTCTGTCTCAGACCGTCTGTCTCAGACCTTCTGTCTCAGACCGTCTGTTTCATACCGTCACTCTCGCACCGTCTGTCTCAGACCGTCTATGTCAGACCGTCTGTCTCAGATCGTCTGTCCCAGACCGCCTGTCTCATACCGTCACACTCAGACCGTCTGTCTCAGACCGTCAGTCCCGGACTGCCTGTCTCAGACAGTCTGTCTCGGACCGTCTGTCTCAGACAGTCTGTCTCGGACCGTCTGTCTGGACCGTCTGTCTCGGACCGTCTGTATCGCACCGTCTGTCTCGGACCGCCTGTCTCGGACCGTCTGTCTCGGACCGTCTGTCTCGGACCGTCTGTCTCGGACCGTCTGTCTCGGACCGTCTGTCCCGGACCGTCTGTCTCAGACCGTCTGTCTCAGACCGTCTGTCCCGGACTGCCTGTTTCATACCGTCACTCTCAGACCGTCTGTCCCAGACTGCATGTTTCATACCGTCACTCTCAGACCGTCTGTCTCAGACCGTCTGTCTCGGACCGTCTGTCTCGACCGTCTGTCTCGGACAGTCTGTATCGGACCGTCTGTCTCGAACCGTCTGTATCGGACCGTCTGTCTCGGACCGTCTGTCTCGGACCGTCTGTATCGGACCGTCTGTCTCGGACCGTCTGTCTCAGACCGTCTATATCAGACAGTCCGTCTCAGACCGCATGTCTCAGACCGTCTGTCTCAGACAGCATGTCTCACTCCTTTTGCCAATGTCCATCAGTCTCAGTCCGTCCCTATCAGACCGTCTGCATCATACCGCCTGTCGCAGACCGTCTGTCTCAGACCGTCTGCCTCAGATCGTGTGTCCCTGACCGCCTGTCTCATAGCGTCACTCTCAGACCGTCTGTCTCAGACCGTCTGTCCCAGACCGCCTATCTCAGACCGTCTGTCTCAGACCGCCTGCCTCAGAACGTCACTATCAGACCGTCTGTCTCAGATCCTCTGTCCCGGACTGCCTGTTTCATACCGTCACTCTCCGAACGCCTGTCTCAGACCGTCTGTCTCAGATCGTCTCTCACCGACCGTCTGTCTCATACCGTCACTCTCAGACCGTCTGTCTCAGACCGTCTGTCCCGGACTGCCTGTTTCATACCGTCACTCTCAGACCGTCTGTCCCAGACTGCATGTTTCATACCGTCACTCTCAGACCGTCTGTCTCAGACCGTCTGTCTCGGACCGTCTGTCTCGGACCGTCTGTCTCGGACCGTCTGTCTCGGACCGTCTGTCTCGGACCGTCTGTCTCAGACCGTCTGTCTCAGACCGCCTGCCTCAGATCGTCTCTGACAGACCGTCTGTCTCAGACCGTCTGTCTCGGACCGTCTGTCTGGACAGTCTGTCTCGGACCGTCTGTCTCGGACCGTCTGTCTCGGACCGTCGGTCTCGGACCGTCCGTCTCGGACCGTCCGTCTCGGACCGTCTGTCTCGGACCGTCTGTCTCGGACCGTCTGTCTCAGATCGTCTGTCTCAGACCGTCTGTCTCAGACCGTCTATCTCAGACCGTCTGTCTCAGACCGTCTGTCTCAGACCGTCTGTCTCAGACCGTCTATCTCAGACCGTCTGTCTCAGACCGTCTGTCTCAGATCGTCTGTCCCAGACCGCCTGTCACATACCGTCACACTCAGACCGTCTGTCTCAGACCGTCAGTCCCGGACTGCCTGTTTCATACCGTCACTCACAGACCGTCTGTCTCAGACCGTCTATCTCAGACCGTCTGTCTCAGACCGTCTGTCTCAGATCGTCTGTCCCAGACCGCCTGTCTCATACCGTCACACTCAGACCGTCTGTCTCAGACCGTCAGTCCCGGACTGCCTGTTTCATACCGTCACTCTCAGACCGTCTGTCTGGACCGTCTGTCTCGGACCGACTGTATCGCACCGTCTGTCTCGGACCGTCTGTCTCGGACCGTCTGTCTCGGACCGTCTGTCTCAGACCGTCTGTCTCAGACCGCCTGCCTCAGATCGTCTCTGACAGACCGTCTGTCTCGGACCGTCTGTCTCGGACCGTCTGTCTCGGACCGTCTGTCTCGGACTGTCTGTCTCGGACCGTCTGTCTCGGACCGTCTGTCTCCGACCGTCTGCCTCAGATCGTGTGTCCCCGACCGCCTGTCTCATACCGTCACACTCAGACCGCCTGTCTCAGACCGTCAGTCCCGGACTGCCTGTTTCATACCGTCACTCTCAGACCGTCTGTCTCAGACCGTCTGTCTCAGATCGTCTGTCCCAGACCGCCTGTCTCATACCGTCACACTCAGACCGTCTGTCTCAGACCGTCAGTCCCGGACTGCCTGTTTCATACCGTCACTCTCAGACCGTCTGTCTCAGACAGTCTGTCTCGGACCGTCTGTCTGGACCGTCTGTCTCGGACCGTCTGTATCGCACCGTCTGTCTCGGACCGTCTGTCTCGGACCGTCTATCTCAGACCGTCTGCCTCAGATCGTGTGTCCCCGACAGCCTGTCTCAAAGCATCACTCTCAGACCGTCTGTCTCAGACCGTCAGTCCCGGACTGCCTGTTTCATACCGTCACTCTCAGACCGTCTGTCTCAGACCGTCTGTCTCAGACCGCCTGTCTCAGACCGTCTGTAACAGACCGTCTATCTCAGACCGTCTGTATCAGACAGTCTGTCTCAGACCGTCTATCTCAGACCGTCTGTCTCAGACCGTCTGTCTCAGACCTTCTGTCTCAGACCGTCTGTCTCAGATCGTCTGTCCCAGACCGCCTGCCTCATACCGTCACTTTCAGACCTTCTCTCTCAGACCGTCTGTCCCAGACTGTCTGTTTCATACCGTCACTATCGGACCGTCTGTCTCAGACCGTCTATCTCAGACTGTCTGTCTCAGACCGTCTGCCTCAGATCGTGTGTCCCCGGCAGCCTGTCTCAAAGCGTCACTCTCAGACCGTCTGTCTCAGACCGTCAGTCCCGGACTGCCTGTTTCATACCGTCACTCTCAGACCGTCTGTCTCAGACCGTCAGTCACAGACCGTCTGTCTCAGACCGTCTGTCTCAGACCGTCTGTCTCAGACCGTCTGTCTCAGACCGTCTGTCTCAGACCGTCTATCTCAGACCGTCTGTCTCAGACCGTCTATGTCAGACCGTCTGTCTCAGATCGTCTGTCCCAGACCGCCTGTCTCATACCGTCACACTCAGACCGTCTGTCTCAGATCCTCTGTCCCGGACTGCCTGTTTCATACCGTCACTCTCCGACCGTCTGTCTCAGACCGTCTGTCTCAGATCGTCTGACCCAGACCGCCTGTCTCATACCGTCACTATCAGACCTTCTGTCTCAGACCGTCTGTCCCAGACTGTCTGTTTCATACCGCCACTCTCAGACCGTCTGTCTCAGACCGTCTATTTCATACCGTCACACTCAGACCGTCTGTCTCGGACAGTCTGTCTCGGACAGTCTGTCTCGGACAGTCTGTCTCGGACAGTCTGTCTCGGTCCGTCTGTCTGGACCGTCTGTCTCGGACCGTCTGTCTCGGACCGTCTGTCTCGGACCGTCTGTCTCCGACCGTCTGCCTCAGATCGTGTGTCCCCGACCGCCTGTCTCATAGCGTCACTCTCAGACCGTCTGTCTCATACCGTCTGTCTCAGACCGTCTGTCCCAGACCGCCTATCTCAGACCGTCTGTCTCAGACCGTCTATCTCAGACCGTCTGTCTCAGACCGTCTGTCTCAGACCCCCTGTCTCAGACCGTCTGTCTCAGATCGTCTGTCCCAGACCGCCTGCCTCATACCGTCACTTTCAGACCTTCTCTCTCAGACCGTCTGTCCCAGACTGTCTGTTTCATACCGTCACTATCGGACCGTCTGTCTCAGACCGTCTATCTCAGACTGTCTGTCTCAAACCGTCTGTCTCAGATCGTCTGTCCACGACCGCCTGTCTCATACCGTCGCACTCAGACCGTCTGTCTCAGACCGTCTGTCTCAGACCGTCTGTCTCGGACCGTCTGTCTCAGACCATCTGTCTAAGACCGTCTATCTCAGACCGTATGTCTCAGACCGTCTGTCTCACATCGTCAGTCCCGGACTGCCTGTTTCATACCGTCACTCTCAGACCGTCTGTCTCAGACAGTCTGTCTCGGACCGTCTGTCTGGACCGTCTGTCTCGGACCGTCTGTATCGCACCGTCTGTCTCGGACCGTCTGTCTCGGACCGTCTGTCTCAGATCGTCTGTCCCAGACCGCCTGCCTCATACCGTCACTTTCAGACCTTCTGTCTCAGACCGTCTGTCCCAGACTGTCTGTTTCATACCGTCACTCTCGGACCGTCTGTCTGAGACCGTCTATCCCGACCGTCTGTCTCAGACAGTCTGTCTCAGATCGTCTGTCTCAGATCGTCTGTCCAAGACCGCCTGTCTCATACCGTCGCACTCAGACCGTCTGTCTCAGATCGTCAGTCCCGGACTGCCTGTTTCATATCGTCACTCTCAGACCGTCTGTCTCAGACAGTCTGTCTCGGACCGTCTGTCTCAGACCGCCTGCCTCAGATCGTCTGTCCCAGACCGCCTGTCTCATACCGTCACTATCAGACCTTCTGTCTCAGACCGTCTGTCCCAGACTGTCTGTTTCATACAGTCACTATCGGACCGTCTGTCTCAGACAGTCTATCTCAGACTGTCTGTCTCCGACCGTCTGTCTCAGATCGTCTGTCCAAGACCGCCTGTCTCATACCGTCATTCTCAGACCGTCTGTCTCAGACCGTCTGTCCCGGACTGCCTGTTTCATACCGTCACTCTCAGACCGTCTGTCCCAGACTGCAAGTTTCATACCGTCACTCTCAGACCGTCTGTCTCAGACCGTCTGTCTCGGACCGTCTGTCTCGACCGTCTGTCTCGGACAGTCTGTATCGGACCGTCTGTCTCGGACCGTCTGTCTCAGACCGTCTGTCTCAGACCCCCTGTCTCAGACCGTCTGTCTCAGATCGTCTGTCCCAGACCGCCTGCCTCATACCGTCACTTTCAGACCTTCTCTCTCAGACCGTCTGTCCCAGACTGTCTGTTTCATACCGTCACTATCGGACCGTCTGTCTCAGACCGTCTATCTCAGACTGTCTGTCTCAGACCGTCTGCCTCAGATCGTGTGTCCCCGGCAGCCTGTCTCAAAGCGTCACTCTCAGACCGTCTGTCTCAGACCGTCAGTCCCGGACTGCCTGTTTCATACCGTCACTCTCAGACCGTCTGTCTCAGACCGTCAGTCATAGACCGTCTGTCTCAGACCGTCTGTCTCAGACCGTCTATCTCAGACCGTCTGTCTCAGACCGTCTATGTCAGACCGTCTGTCTCAGATCGTCTGTCCCAGACCGCCTGTCTCATACCGTCACACTCAGACCGTCTGTCTCAGATCCTCTGTCCCGGACTGCCTGTTTCATACCGTCACTCTCCGACCGTCTGTCTCAGACCGTCTGTCTCAGATCGTCTGACCCAGACCGCCTGTCTCATACCGTCACTATCAGACCTTCTGTCTCAGACCGTCTGTCCCAGACTGTCTGTTTCATACCGCCACTCTCAGACCGTCTGTCTCAGACCGTCTATTTCATACCGTCACACTCAGACCGTCTGTCTCGGACAGTCTGTCTCGGACAGTCTGTCTCGGACAGTCTGTCTCGGACAGTCTGTCTCGGTCCGTCTGTCTGGACCGTCTGTCTCGGACCGTCTGTCTCGGACCGTCTGTCTCGGACCGTCTGTCTCCGACCGTCTGCCTCGGACAGTCTGTATCGGACCGTCTGTCTCGGACCGTCTGTATCGGACCGTCTGTCTCGGACCGTCTATCTCAGACCGTCTGCCACAGATCGTCTGTCCCAGACCGCCTGTCTCATACCGTCACTATCAGACCTTCTGTCTCAGACCGTCTGTCCCAGACTGTCTGTTTCATACCGTCACTCTCGGACCGTCTGTCTGAGACCGTCCATCCCGACCGTCTGTCTCAGACAGTCTGTCTCAGATCGTCTGTCCCAGACCGTCTGTCTCATACCGTCACACTCAGACCGTCTGACTCAGACCGTCAGTCCCGGACTGTTTCGTACCGTCACTCTCAGACCGTCTGTCTCGGACCGTCTGTCTGGACCGTCTGTCTCGGACCGTCTGTATCGCACCGTCTGTCTCGGACCGCCTGTCTCGGACCGTCTCTCTCAGACCGTCTGCCTCAGATCGTGTGTCCCCGACCGCCTGCCTCAGAACGTCACTCTCAGACCGTCTGTCTCAGATCCTCTGTCCCGGACTGCCTGTTTCATACCGTCACTCTCAGACCGTCTATCTCCGACCGTCTGTCTCAGACCGTCTGTCTCAGATCGTCTGTCCCAGACCGCCTGTCTCATACCGTCACTATCAGACCTTCTGTCTCAGACCGTCTGTCCCAGACTGTCTGTTTCATACCGTCACTCTCAGACCGTCTGTCCCAGACTGCATGTTTCATACCGTCACTCTCAGACCGTCTGTCTCAGACCGTCTGTCCGGGACCGTCTGTCTCGACCGTCTGCCTCGGACAGTCTGTATCGGACCGTCTGTCTCGGACCGTCTGTATCGGACCGTCTGTCTCGGACCGTCTGTCACGGACCGTCTGTCTCGGACCGTCTGTCTCGGACCGTCTGTCTCGGACCGTCTGTCTCGGACCGTCTGTCTCGGACCGTCTGTCTCAGACCGTCTGCCTCAGATCGTGTGTCCCCGACAGCCAGTCTCAAAGCGTCACTCTCAGACCGTCTGTCTCAGACCGTCTATCTCAGACCGTCTGTCTCAGACCGTCTGTCTCAGATCGTCTGTCCCAGACCGCCTGTCTCATACCGTCACTATCAGACCTTCTGTCCCAGACTGTCTGTTTCATACCGTCACTCTCAGGCCGTCTGTCTCAGACCATCCATCTCAGACCGTCTGTCTCAGACCGTCTGTCTCAGATCGTCTGTCCCAGTCCGCCTGTCTCATACCGTCACACTCAGACCGTCTGTCTCAGACCGTCAGTCCCGGACTGCCTGTTTCATATCGTCACTCTCAGACCGTCTGTCTCAGACAGTCTGTCTCGGACCGTCTGTCTCAGACCGCCTGTCTCAGACCGTCTGTCTCAGATCGTCTGTCCCAGACCGCCTGCCTCATACCGTCACTTTCAGACCTTCTCTCTCAGACCGTCTGTCCCAGACTGTCTGTTTCATACCGTCACTATCGGACCGTCTGTCTCAGACCGTCTATCTCAGATTGTCTGTCTCAGACCGTCTGCCTCAGATCGTGTGTCCCCGACAGCCTGTCTCAAAGCGTCACTCTCAGACCGTCTGTCTCAGACCGTCAGTCCCGGACTGCCTGTTTCATACCGTCACTCTCAGACCGTCTGTCTCAGACCGTCTGTCTCAGATCGTCTGTCCCAGACCGCCTGTCTGGACCGTCTGTCTCGGACCGTCTGTATCGCACCGTCTGTCTCGGACCGCCTGTCTCGGACCGTCTGTCTCAGACCGTCTGCCTCAGATCGTGTGTCCCCGACCGCCTGTCTCAAAGCGTCACTCTCAGACCGTCTGTCCCAGATCGCCTATCTCAGACCGTCTGTCTCAGACCGCCTGCCTCAGAACGTCACTCTCAGACCGTCTGTCTCAGATCCTCTGTCCCGGACTGCCTGTTTCATACCGTCACTCTCCGGACGCCTGTCTCAGACCGTCTGTCTCAGATCGTCTCTCACCGACCGTCTGTCTCATACCGTCACTCTCAGACCGCCTGTCTCAGACCGTCTGTCCCGGACTGCCTGTTTCATACCGTCACTCTCAGACCGTCTATCTCAGACCGTCTGTCTCAGACCGTCTGTCTCAGATCGTCTGTCCCAGACCGCCTGTCTCATATCGTCACTATCAGACCTTCTGTCTCAGACCGTCTGTCCCAGACTGTCTGTTTCATACCGTCACTCTCAGACCGTCTGTCTCAGACCCTCTATCTCATACCGTCACACTCAGACAGTCTGTCTCGGACAGTCTGTCTCGGTCCGTCTGTCTGGACCGTCTGTCTCGGACCGTCTGTCTCGGACCGTCTGTCTCGGACCGTCTGTCTCGGACCGTCTGTCTCAGACTGTCTGTCTCCGACCGTCTGCCTCAGATCGTGTGTCCCCGACCGCCTGTCTCATAGCGTCACTCTCAGACCGTCTGTCTCAGACCGTCTGTCCCAGACCGCCTATCTCAGACCGTCTGTCTCAGACCGCCTGCCTCAGAAAGTCATTCTCAGACCGTCTGTCTCAGACCGTCTGTCCCGGACTGCCTGTTTCATACCGTCACTCTCAGACCGTCTGTCCCAGACTGCATGTTTCATACCGTCACTCTCAGACCGTCTGTCTCAGACCGTCTGTCTCGGACCGTCTGTCTCGACCGTCTGTCTCGGACAGTCTGTATCGGACCGTCTGTCTCGGACCGTCTGTATCGGACCGTCTGTCTCGGACCGTCTGTCACGGACCGTCTGTCTCGGACCGTCTGTCTCGGACCGTCTGTCTCGGACCGTCTGTCTCGGACCGTCTGTCTCAGACCGTGTGTCTCAGACCGTCTGTCTCAGACCGTCTGTCTCGGACCGTCTGTCTCGGACCGTCTGTCTCGGACCGTCTGTCTGGACCGTCTGTCTCGGACCGTCTGTATCGCACCATCTGTCTCGGACCGTCTGTCTCGGACCGTCTGTCTCGGACCGTCTGTCTCAGACCGTCTGCCTCAGATCGTGTGTCCCCGATAGCCTGTCTCAAAGCGTCACTCTCAGACCGTCTGTCTCAGACCGTCAGTCCCGGACTGCCTGTTTCATACCGTCACTCTCAGACCGTCTGTCTCAGACCGTCTGTCTCAGACCGCCTGTCTCAGACCGTCCGTAACAGACCGTCTGTATCGCACCGTCTGTCTCGGACCGTCTGTCTCGGACCGTCTGTCTCGGACCGTCTGCCTCAGATCGTGTGTCCCCGACAGCCTGTCTCAAAGCGTCACTCTCAGACCGTCTGTCTCAGACCGTCAATCCCGGACTGCCTGTTTCATACCGTCACTCTCAGACCGCCTGTCTCAGACCGTCTGTCTCAGACCGCCTGTCTCAGACCGTCTGTAACAGACCGTCTATCTCAGACCGTCTGTATCAGACCGTCTGTCTCAGACCGTCTGTCTCAGACCTTCTGTCTCAGACCGTCTGTTTCATACCGTCACTCTCGGACCGTCTATGTCAGACCGTCTGTCTCAGATCGTCTGTCCCAGACCGCCTGTCTCATACCGTCACACTCAGACCGTCTGTCTCAGACCGTCAGTCCCGGACTGCCTGTCTCAGGCAGTCTGTCTCGGACCGTCTGTCTCAGACAGTCTGCCTCGGACCGTCTGTCTGGACCGTCTGTCTCGGACCGTCAGTATCGCACCGTCTGTCTCGGACCGCCTGTCTCGGACCGTCTGTCTCAGACCGTCTGCCTCAGATCGTGTGTCCCCGACCGCCTGTCTCAAAGCGTCACTCTCAGACCGTCTGTCGCAGACCGTCTGTCCCAGACGGCCTATCTCAGACCGCCTGCCTCAGAACGTCACTCTCAGACCGTCTGTCTCAGATCCTCTGTCCCGGACTGCCTGTTTCATACCGTCACTCTCCGAACGCCTGTCTCAGACCGTCTGTCTCAGATCGTCTCTCACCGACCGTCTGTCTCATACCGTCACTCTCGGACCGTCTGTCTCGGACCGTCTGTCTCCGACCGTCTGCCTCAGATCGTGTGTCCCCGACCGCCTGTCTCATAGCGTCACTCTCAGACCGTCTGTCTCAGACCGTCTGTCTCAGACCGTCTGTCCCAGACCGCCTATCTCAGACCGTCTGTCTCAGACCGCCTGCCTCAGAACGTCACTCTCAGACCGTCTGTCTCAGATCCTCTGTCCCGGACTGCCTGTTTCATACCGTCACTCTCCGAACGCCTGTCTCAGACCGTCTGTCTCAGATCGTCTCTCACCGACCGTCTGTCTCATACCGTCATTCTCAGACCGTCTGTCCCGGACTGCCTGTTTCATACCGTCACTCTCAGACCGTCTGTCCCAGACTGCATGTTTCATACCGTCACTCTCAGACCGTCTGTCTCAGACCGTCTGTCTCGGACCGTCTGTCTCGACCGTCTGTCTCGGACCGTCTGTCACGGACCGTCTGTCTCAGACCGTGTGTCTCAGACCGTCTGTCTCAGACCGTCTGTCTCGGACCGTCTGTCTCGGACCGTCTGTCTCGGACCGTCTGTCTGGACCGTCTGTCTCGGACCGTCTGTATCGCACCATCTGTCTCGGACCGTCTGTCTCGGACCGTCTGTCTCAGACCGTCTGCCTCAGATCGTGTGTCCCCGATAGCCTGTCTCAAAGCGTCACTCTCAGACCGTCTGTCTCAGACCGTCAGTCCCGGACTGCCTGTTTCATACCGTCACTCTCAGACCGTCTGTCTCAGACCGTCAGTCTCAGACCGCCTGTCTCAGACCGTCCGTAACAGACCGTCTGTCCCGGACTGCCTGTTTCATACCGTCACTCTCAGACCGTCTGTCCCAGACTGCATGTTTCATACCGTCACTCTCAGACCGTCTGTCTCGGACCGTCTGTCTCGGACCGTCTGTCTCGACCGTCTGTCTCGGACAGTCTGTATCGGACCGTCTGTCTCGGACCGTCTGTATCGGACCGTCTGTCTCGGACCGTCTGTCACGGACCGTCTGTCTCGGACCGTCTGTCTCGGACCGTCTGTATCCGACCGTCTGCCTCGGACCGTCTGTCTCAGACCGTCTATTTCAGACAGTCCGTCTCAGACCGCATGTTTCAGACCGTCTGTCTCAGACAGCATGTCTCACTCCTTTTGCCAATGTCCATCAGTCTCAGTCCGTCCCTATCAGACCGTCTGCATCATACCGCCTGTCGCAGACCGTCTGTCTCAGACCGTCTGCCTCAGATCGTGTGTCCCCGACCGCCTGTCTCATAGCGTCACTCTCAGACCGTCTGTCTCAGACCGTCTGTCACAGACCGCCTGTCTCATACCGACTGACTCAGACTGTCTGTCTCAGACCGTCAGTCGCGGACTGCCTGTTTCATACCGTCACTCTCAGACCGTCTGTCTCAGACCGTCTATCTCAGACCGTCTGTCTCAGACCGTCTGTCTCAGACCGCCTGTCTCATACCGTCACACTCAGACCGTCTGTCTCAGACCGTCAGTCCCGGGCTGCCTGTTTCATACCGTCACTCTCAGACCGTCTGTCTTAGACAGTCTGTCTCGGACCGTCTGTCTGGACCGTATGTCTCGGACCGTCTGTATCGCACCGTCTGTCTCAGACCGTCTGTCTCAGACCGTCTGTCTCAGACCGTCTATCTCAGACCGTCTGTCTCAGTCCGTCTGTCTCAGATCGTCTGTCCCAGACCGCCTGCCTCATACCGTCACTTTCAGACCTTCTGTCTCAGACCGTCTGTCCCAGACTGTCTGTTTCATACCGTCACTATCGGACCGTCTGTCTCAGACCGTCTATCTCAGACTGTCTGTCTCAGACCGTCTGTCTCAGATCGTCTGTCCAAGACCGCCTGTCTCATACCGTCGCACTCAGACCGTCTGTCTCAGACCGTCAGTCCCGGACTGCCTGTTTCATATCGTCACTCTCAGACCGTCTGTCTCAGACAGTCTGTCTCGGACCGTCTGTCTCAGACCGCCTGTCTCAGACCGTCTGTATCAGACCGTCTATCTCAGACCGTCTGCCTCAGATCGTCTGTCCCAGACCGCCTGTCTCATACCGTCACTATCAGACCTTCTGTCTCAGACCGTCTATCTCAGACTGTCTGTCTCGGACCGTCTGTCTGGACCGTCTGTCTCGGACCGTCTGTATCGCACCGTCTGTCTCGGACCGTCTGTCTCGGACCGTCTGTCTCAGACCGTCTGCCTCAGATCGTGTGTCCCCGACAGCCTGTTTCATACCGTCACTCTCAGACCGTCTATCTCAGAACGTCTGTCTCAGACCGTCTGTCTCAGATCGTCTGTCCCAGACCGCCTGTCTCATACCGTCACTATCAGACCTTCTGTCTCAGACCGTCTGTCCCAGACTGTCTGTTTCATACCGTCACTCTCAGACCGTCTGTCTCAGACCGTCTATCTCAGACCGTCTGACTCAGACCGTCTGTCTCAGATCGTCTGTCCCAGACCGCCTGTCTCATACCGTCACACTCAGACCGTCTGTCTCGGACAGTCTGTCTTGGTCCGTCTGTCTGGACCGTCTGTCTCGGACCGTCTGTCTCGGACCGTCTGTCTCGGACCGTCTGTCTCGGACCGTCTGTCTCGGACCGTCTGTCCCGGACCGTCTGTCTCAGACCGTCTGTCTCAGACCGTCTGTCCCGGACTGCCTGTTTCATACCGTCACTCTCAGACCGTCTGTCCCAGACTGCATGTTTCATACCGTCACTCTCAGACCGTCTGTCTCGGACCGTCTGTCTCGGACCGTCTGTCTCGACCGTCTGTCTCGGACAGTCTGTATCGGACCGTCTGTCTCGGACCGTCTGTATCGGACCGTCTGTCTCGGACCGTCTGTCACGGACCGTCTGTCTCGGACCGTCTGTCTCGGACCGTCTGTATCCGACCGTCTGCCTCGGACCGTCTGTCTCAGACCGTCTATATCAGACAGTCCGTCTCAGACCGCATGTTTCAGACCGTCTGTCTCAGACAGCATGTCTCACTCCTTTTGCCAATGTCCATCAGTCTCAGTCCGTCCCTATCAGACCGTCTGCATCATACCGCCTGTCGCAGACCGTCTGTCTCAGACCGTCTGCCTCAGATCGTGTGTCCCCGACCGCCTGTCTCATAGCGTCACTCTCAGACCGTCTGTCTCAGACCGTCTGTCACAGACCGCCTATCTCAGACCGTCTGTCTCAGACCGCCTGCCTCAGAACGTCACTATCAGACCGTCTGTCTCAGAACCTCTGTCCCGGACTGCCTGTTTCATACCGTCACTCTCAGACCGTCTGTCCCAGACTGCATGTTTCATACCGTCACTCTCAGACCGTCTGTCTCGGACCGTCTGTCTCAGACCGTGTGTCTCAGACCGTCTGTCACAGTCCGTCAGTCCCAGACTGCCTGTCTCAGACCGCCTGTCTCATACCGACTGACTCAGACTGTCTGTCTCAGACCGTCTATCTCAGACCGTCTGTCTCAGACCGCCCGCCTCAGATCGTCTCTGACAGACCGTCTGTCTCAGACCGTCTGTCTGGACCGTCTGTCTCGGACCGTCTATCTCGGACCGTCTGTCTCGGACCGTCGGTCTCGGACCGTCCGTCTCGGAGCGTCTGTCTCGGACCGTCTGTCTCGGACCGTCTGTCTCAGACAGACTGTCTCAGAACGTCTGTCTCATACCGACTGACTCACACCGCCAGTCTCACACCGTCTGTCTCAGACCGTCTTTCCCACACAGCCTGTCTCAGACTGTCTGTTGCAGACCGTCTGTCTCAGATCGTCTGCCCCAGACCGTCTGTCTCAGGTCGTCTGTCCCGGACTGCCTGTTTCATACCGTCACTCTCAGACCGTCTCTCCCAGACTGTCTGTTTCATACCGTCACTATCGGACCGTCTGTCTCAGACCGTCTATCTCAGACTGTCTGTCTCAGACCGTCTGTCTCAGATCGTCTGTCCAAGACCGCCTGTCTCATACCGTCGCACTCAGACTGTCTGTCTCAGACCGTCAGTCCCGGACTGCCTGTTTCATATCGTCACTCTCAGACCGTCTGTCTCAGACAGTCTGTCTCGGACCGTCTGTCTCAGACCGCCTGTCTCAGACCGTCTGTCTCAGATCGTCTGTCCCAGACCGCCTGCCTCATACCGTCACTTTCAGGCCTTCTGTCTCAGACCGTCTGTCTCAGACCGTCTGTCCCAGACCGCCTATCGCAGACCGTCTGTCTCAGACGGTCAGTCCCGGACTGTCTGTTTCATATCGTCACTCTCAGACCGTCTGTCTCAGACCGTCTGTATCAGACCGTCTATCTCAGACCGTCTGTCTCAGACCGCCTGCCTCAGATCGTCTCTCACAGACCGTCTGTCTCAGACCGTCTGTCTCGGACCGTCTGTCTGGACCGTCTGTCTCGGACCGTCTGTATCGCACCGTCTGTCTCGGACCGTCTGTCTCAGACCGTCTGCCTCAGATCGTGTGTCCCCGACAGCCTGTTTCATACCGTCACTCTCAGACCGTCTATCTCAGATCGTCTGTCTCAGACCGTCTGTCTCAGATCGTCTGTCCCAGACCGCCTGTCTCATACCGTCACTATCAGACCTTCTGTCTCAGACCGTCTGTCCCAGACCGCCTGTCTCATACCGTCACACTCAGACCGTCTGTCTAGGACAGTCTGTCTCGGTCCGTCTGTCTGGACCGTCTGTCTCGGACCGTCTGTCTCGGACCGTCTGTCTCAGATCCTCTGTCCCGGACTGCCTGTTTCATACCGTCACTCTCAGACCGTCTGTCCCAGACTGCATGTTTCATACCGTCACTCTCAGACCGTCTGTCTCGGACCGTCTGTCTCAGACCGTGTGTCTCAGACCGTCTGTCACAGTCCGTCAGTCCCAGACTGCCTGTCTCAGACCGCCTGTCTCGGACCGTCTGTCTCGACCGTCTGTCTCGGACAGTCTGTATCGGACCGTCTGTCTCGGACCGTCTGTACCGGACCGTCTGTCTCGGACCGTCTGTCACGGACCGTCTGTCTCGGACCGTCTGTCTCGGACCGTCTGTATCCGACCGTCTGCCTCGGACCGTCTGTCTCAGACCGTCTATATCAGACAGTCCGTCTCAGACCGCATGTTTCAGACCGTCTGTCTCAGACAGCATGTCTCACTCCTTTTGCCAATGTCCATCAGTCTCAGTCCGTCCCTATCAGACCGTCTGCATCATACCGCCTGTCGCAGACCGTCTGTCTCAGACCGTCTGCCTCAGATCGTGTGTCCCCGACCGCCTGTCTCATAGCGTCACTCTCAGACCGTCTGTCTCAGACCGTCTGTCACAGACCGCCTATCTCAGACCGTCTGTCTCAGACCGCCTGCCTCAGAACGTCACTATCAGACCGTCTGTCTCAGAACCTCTGTCCCGGACTGCCTGTTTCATACCGTCACTCTCAGACCGTCTGTCCCAGACTGCATGTTTCATACCGTCACTCTCAGACCGTCTGTCTCGGACCGTCTGTCTCAGACCGTGTGTCTCAGACCGTCTGTCACAGTCCGTCAGTCCCAGACTGCCTGTCTCAGACCGCCTGTCTCATACCGACTGACTCAGACTGTCTGTCTCAGACCGTCTATCTCAGACCGTCTGTCTCAGACCGCCCGCCTCAGATCGTCTCTGACAGACCGTCTGTCTCAGACCGTCTGTCTCGGACCGTCTGTCTGGACCGTCTGTCTCGGACCGTCTGTCTCGGACCGTCTGTCTCGGACCGTCGGTCTCGGACCGTCCGTCTCGGAGCGTCTGTCTCGGACCGTCTGTCTCGGACCGTCTGTCTCAGACAGACTGTCTCAGAACGTCTGTCTCATACCGACTGACTCACACCGCCAGTCTCACACCGTCTGTCTCAGACCGTCTTTCCCACACAGCCTGTCTCAGACTGTCTGTTGCAGACCGTCTGTCTCAGATCGTCTGCCCCAGACCGTCTGTCTCAGGTCGTCTGTCCCGGACTGCCTGTTTCATACCGTCACTCTCAGACCGTCTCTCCCAGACTGTCTGTTTCATACCGTCACTATCGGACCGTCTGTCTCAGACCGTCTATCTCAGACTGTCTGTCTCAGACCGTCTGTCTCAGATCGTCTGTCCAAGACCGCCTGTCTCATACCGTCGCACTCAGACCGTCTGTCTCAGACCGTCAGTCCCGGACTGCCTGTTTCATATCGTCACTCTCAGACCGTCTGTCTCAGACAGTCTGTCTCGGACCGTCTGTCTCAGACCGCCTGTCTCAGACCGTCTGTCTCAGATCGTCTGTCCCAGACCGCCTGCCTCATACCGTCACTTTCAGGCCTTCTGTCTCAGACCGTCTGTCTCAGACCGTCTGTCCCAGACCGCCTATCGCAGACCGTCTGTCTCAGACGGTCAGTCCCGGACTGTCTGTTTCATATCGTCACTCTCAGACCGTCTGTCTCAGACCGTCTGTATCAGACCGTCTATCTCAGACCGTCTGTCTCAGACCGCCTGCCTCAGATCGTCTCTCACAGACCGTCTGTCTCAGACCGTCTGTCTCGGACCGTCTGTCTGGACCGTCTGTCTCGGACCGTCTGTATCGCACCGTCTGTCTCGGACCGTCTGTCTCAGACCGTCTGCCTCAGATCGTGTGTCCCCGACAGCCTGTTTCATACCGTCACTCTCAGACCGTCTATCTCAGATCGTCTGTCTCAGACCGTCTGTCTCAGATCGTCTGTCCCAGACCGCCTGTCTCATACCGTCACTATCAGACCTTCTGTCTCAGACCGTCTGTCCCAGACCGCCTGTCTCATACCGTCACACTCAGACCGTCTGTCTAGGACAGTCTGTCTCGGTCCGTCTGTCTGGACCGTCTGTCTCGGACCGTCTGTCTCGGACCGTCTGTCTCGGACCGTCTGTCTCGGACCGTCTGTCCCGGACCGTCTGTCTCAGACCGTCTGTCTCAGACCGTCTGTCCCGGACTGCCTGTTTCATACCGTCACTCTCAGACCGTCTGTCCCAGACTGCATGTTTCATACCGTCACTCTCAGACCGTCTGTCTCGGACCGTCTGTCTCGACCGTCTGTCTCGGACAGTCTGTATCGGACCGTCTGTCTCGGACCGTCTGTATCGGACCGTCTGTCTCGGACCGTCTGTCACGGACCGTCTGTCTCGGACCGTCTGTCTCGGACCGTCTGTATCCGACCGTCTGCCTCGGACCGTCTGTCTCAGACCGTCTATATCAGACAGTCCGTCTCAGACCGCATGTTTCAGACCGTCTGTCTCAGACAGCATGTCACAGACCGCCTATCTCAGACCGTCTGTCTCAGACCGCCTGCCTCAGAACGTCACTATCAGACCGTCTGTCTCAGATCCTCTGTCCCGGACTGCCTGTTTCATACCGTCACTCTCAGACCGTCTGTCCCAGACTGCATGTTTCATACCGTCACTCTCAGACCGTCTGTCTCGGACCGTCTGTCTCAGACCGTGTGTCTCAGACCGTCTGTCACAGTCCGTCAGTCCCAGACTGCCTGTCTCAGACCGCCTGTCTCATACCGACTGACTCAGACTGTCTGTCTCAGACCGTCTATCTCAGACCGTCTGTCTCAGACCGCCTGCCTCAGATCGTCTCTGACAGACCGTCTGTCTCAGATCCTCTGTCCCGGACTGCCTGTTTCATACCGTCACTCTCAGACCGTCTGTCTCAGACCGTCTATCTCAGACCGTCTGTCTCAGACCGTCTGTCTCAGACCGTCTGTCTCAGACCGTCTATCTCAGACCGTCTATCTCAGACCGTCTGTCTCAGACCGTCTGTCTCAGATCGTCTGTCCCAGACCGCCTGTCTCATACCGTCACACTCAGACCGTCTGTCTCAGACCGTCAGTCCCGGACTGCCTGTTTCATACCGTCACTCTGAGACCGTCTGTCTCAGACCGTCTATCTCAGACCGTCTGTCTCAGACCGTCTGTCTCAGATCGTCTGTCCCAGACCGCCTGTCTCATACCGTCACACTCAGACCGTCTGTCTCAGACCGTCAGTCCCGGACTGCCTGTTTCATACCGTCACTCTCAGACCGTCTGTCTTAGACAGTCTGTCTCGGACCGTCTGTCTGGACCGTCTGTCTCGGACCGTCTGTATCGCACCGTCTGTCTCGGACCGTCTGTCCCGGACCGTCTGTCTCAGACCGTCTGCCTCAGATCGTGTGTCCCCGACAGCCTGTCTCAAAGCGTCACTCTCAGACCGTCTGTCTCAGACCGCCTGTCTCAGACCGTCTATCTCAGACCGTCTGTCTCAGACCGTCTGTCTCAGACCGTCTATCTCAGACCGTCTGTCTCAGACCGTCAGTCTCAGATCGTCTGTCCCAGACCGCCTGTCTCATACCGTCACTATCAGACCTTCTGTCTCAGACCGTCTCTCCCAGACTGTCTGTTTCATACCGTCACTATCGGACCGTCTGTCTCAGACCGTCTATCTCAGACTGTCTGTCTCAGACCGTCTGCCTCAGACCGTCTGTATCAGACCGCCTGCCTCAGAACGTCACTCTCAGACCGTCTGTCTCAGATCCTCTGTCCCGGACTGCCTGTTTCATACCGTCACTCTCAATCCGTCTGTCTCAGACCGTCTGTCTCAGACCGTCTGTATCAGACCGTCTGTCTCAGACAGTCTGTCTCGGACCTTCTGTCTCAGACCGTCTGTTTCATACCGTCACTCTCGGACCGTCTGTCTCAGACCGTCTATGTCAGACCGTCTGTCTCAGACCGTCTGTCTCAGACCGTCTGTACCAGACCGTCTATCTCAGACCGTCTGTATCAGACCGTCTGTCTCAGACAGTCTGTCTCGGACCTTCTGTCTCAGACCGTCTGTTTCATACCGTCACTCTCGGACCGTCTGTCTCAGACCGTCTATGTCAGACCGTCTGTCTCAGATCGTCTGTCCCAGACCGCCTGTCTCATACCGTCACACTCAGACCGTCTGTCTCGGACAGTGTGTCTCGGTCCGTCTGTCTGGACCGTCTGTCTCGAACCGTCTGTCTCGGACCGTCTGTCTCGGACCGTCTGTCTCGGACCGTCTGTCTCCGACCGTCTGCCTCAGATCGTGTGTCCCCGACCGCCTATCTCAGACCGTCTGTCTCAGACCGCCTGCCTCAGAACGTCACTCTCAGACCGTCTGTCTTAGATCCTCTGTCCCGGACTGCCTGTTTCATACCGTCACTCTCCGAACGCCTGTCTCAGACCGTCTGTCTCAGATCGTCTCTCACCGACCGTCTGTCTCATACCGTCATTCTCAGACCGTCTGTCTCGGACCGTCTGTCTCGACCGTCTGCCTCGGACAGTCTGTATCGGACCGTCTGTCTCGGACCGTCTGTATCGGACCGTCTGCCTCGGACCGTCTGTCACGGACCGTCTGTCTCGGACCGTCTGTCTCGGACCGTCTGTCTCGGACCGTCTGTCTCGGACCGTCTGTCTCGGACCGTCTGTCTCGGACCGTGTGTCTCAGACCGTCTGTCTCAGACCGTCTGTCTCAGACCGTCTGTCTCGGACCGACTGTCTCGGACCTTCTGTCTGGACCGTCTGTCTCGGACCGTCTGTATCGCACCGTCTGTCTCGGACCGTCTGTCTCGGACCGTCTGTCTCGGACCGTCTGTCTCAGACCGTCTGTCTCAGATCGTGTGTCCCCGACAGCCAGTCTCAAAGCGTCACTCTCAGACCGTCTGTCTCAGACCGTCTGTCCCAGACCGTCTGTCCCAGACCGTCTGTCTCAGACCGTCTGTCTCAGTCCGTCTGTCCCAGACTGCCTGTCTCACACCGCCTGTCTCATACCGACTGACTCAGACTGTCTGTCTCAGACCGTCTGTCTCAGACCGTCTGTCTCAGACCGTCTATCTCAGACCGTCTGTCTCAGACCGTCTGTCTCAGACCGTCTGTCTCAGACCGTCTGTATCGCACCGTCTGTCTCGGACCGTCTGTCTCAGACCGTCTGTCTTAGACAGTCTGTCTCGGACCGTCTGTCTGGACCGTCTGTCTCGGACCGTCTGTATCGCACCGTCTGTCTCGGACCGTCTGTCCCGGACCGTCTGTCTCAGACCGTCTGCCTCAGATCGTGTGTCCCCGACAGCCTGTCTCAAAGCGTCACTCTCAGACCGTCTGTCTCAGACCGTCTGTCCCAGACCGTCTGTCTCAGACCGTCTGTCCCAGACCGTCTGTCTCAGACCGTCTGTCTCAGTCCGTATGCCCCAGACTGCCTGTCTCAGACCGCCTGTCTCATACCGACTGACTCAGACTGTCTGTCTCAGACCGCATATCTCACTCCGTCTGCCAATGTTCATCGGTCTCAGTCCGTCTCTATCAGACCGTCTGTCTCAGACCGCCTGTCTCAGACCGTCTATCTCAGACCGTCTGTCTCAGACCGTCTGTCTCAGACCGTCTATCTCAGACCGTCTGTCTCAGACCGTCAGTCTCAGATCGTCTGTCCCAGACCGCCTGTCTCATACCGTCACTATCAGACCTTCTGTCTCAGACCGTCTCTCCCAGACTGTCTGTTTCATACCGTCACTATCGGACCGTCTGTCTCAGACCGTCTATCTCAGACTGTCTGTCTCAGACCGTCTGTCTCAGACCGTCTGTCCCAGACCGTCTGTCTCAGACCGTCTGTCTGGACCGTCTGTCTCGGACCGTCTGTATCGCACCGTCTGTCTCGGACCGTCTGTCCCGGACCGTCTGTCTCAGACCGTCTGCCTCAGATCGTGTGTCCCCGACAGCCTGCCTCAAAGCGTCACTCTCAGACCGTCTGTCTCAGACCGTCTGTCCCAGACCGTCTGTCTCAGACCGTCTGTCTCAGTCCGTCTGCCCCAGACTGCCTGTCTCAGACCGCCTGTCTCATACCGACTGACTCAGACTGTCTGTCTCAGACCGCATATCTCACTCCGTCTGCCAATGTCCATCTGTCTCAGTCCGTCTCTATCAGACCGTCTATCTCCGACCGTCTGTCTCAGACCGTCTGTCTCAGACCGTCTGCCTCAGATCGTGTGTCCCCGACAGCCTGTTTCATACCGTCACTCTCAGACCGTCTATCTCAGATCGTCTGTCTCAGACCGTCTGTCTCAGATCGTCTGTCCCAGACCGCCTGTCTCATACCGTCACTATCAGACCTTCTGTCTCAGACCGTCTGTCCCAGACCGCCTGTCTCATACCGTCACACTCAGACCGTCTGTCTAGGACAGTCTGTCTCGGTCCGTCTGTCTGGACCGTCTGTCTCGGACCGTCTGTCTCGGACCGTCTGTCTCGGACCGTCTGTCCCGGACCGTCTGTCTCAGACCGTCTGTCTCAGACCGTCTGTCCCGGACTGCCTGTTTCATACCGTCACTCTCAGACCGTCTGTCCCAGACTGCATGTTTCATACCGTCACTCTCAGACCGTCTGTCTCGGACCGTCTGTCTCGACCGTCTGTCTCGGACAGTCTGTATCGGACCGTCTGTCTCGGACCGTCTGTATCGGACCGTCTGTCTCGGACCGTCTGTCACGGACCGTCTGTCTCGGACCGTCTGTCTCGGACCGTCTGTATCCGACCGTCTGCCTCGGACCGTCTGTCTCAGACCGTCTATATCAGACAGTCCGTCTCAGACCGCATGTTTCAGACCGTCTGTCTCAGACAGCATGTCTCACTCCTTTTGCCAATGTCCATCAGTCTCAGTCCGTCCCTATCAGACCGTCTGCATCATACCGCCTGTCGCAGACCGTCTGTCTCAGACCGTCTGCCTCAGATCGTGTGTCCCCGACCGCCTGTCTCATAGCGTCACTCTCAGACCGTCTGTCTCAGACCGTCTGTCACAGACCGCCTATCTCAGACCGTCTGTCTCAGACCGCCTGCCTCAGAACGTCACTATCAGACCGTCTGTCTCAGATCCTCTGTCCCGGACTGCCTGTTTCATACCGTCACTCTCAGACCGTCTGTCCCAGACTGCATGTTTCATACCGTCACTCTCAGACCGTCTGTCTCGGACCGTCTGTCTCAGACCGTGTGTCTCAGACCGTCTGTCACAGTCCGTCAGTCCCAGACTGCCTGTCTCAGACCGCCTGTCTCATACCGACTGACTCAGACTGTCTGTCTCAGACCGTCTATCTCAGACCGTCTGTCTCAGACCGCCTGCCTCAGATCGTCTCTGACAGACCGTCTGTCTCAGACCGTCTGTCTCGGACCGTCTGTCTGGACCGTCTGTCTCGGACCGTCTGTCTCGGACCGTCTGTCTCGGACCGTCTGTCTCGGACCGTCGGTCTCGGACCGTCCGTCTCGGAGCGTCTGTCTCGGACCGTCTGTCTCGGACCGTCTGTCCCGGACCGTCTGTCTCAGAACGTCTGTCTCATACCGACTGACTCACACCGCCAGTCTCACACCGTCTGTCTCAGACCGTCTTTCCCACACAGCCTGTCTCAGACTGTCTGTTGCAGACCGTCTGTCTCAGATCGTCTGCCCCAGACCGTCTGTCTCAGGTCGTCTGTCCCGGACTGCCTGTTTCATACCGTCACTCTCAGACCGTCTCTCCCAGACTGTCTGTTTCATACCGTCACTATCGGACCGTCTGTCTCAGACCGTCTATCTCAGACTGTCTGTCTCAGACCGTCTGTCTCAGATCGTCTGTCCAAGACCGCCTGTCTCATACCGTCGCACTCAGACCGTCTGTCTCAGACCGTCAGTCCCGGACTGCCTGTTTCATATCGTCACTCTCAGACCGTCTGTCTCAGACAGTCTGTCTCGGACCGTCTGTCTCAGACCGCCTGTCTCAGACCGTCTGTCTCAGATCGTCTGTCCCAGACCGCCTGCCTCATACCGTCACTTTCAGGCCTTCTGTCTCAGACCGTCTGTCGCAGACGGTCTGTTTCATACCGTCACTATCGGACCGTCTGTCTCAGACCGTCTATCTCAGACTGTCTGTCTCAGACCGTCTGCCTCAGATCGTGTGCCCCCGACAGCCTGTCTCAAAGCGTCACTCTCAGACCGTCTGTCTCAGACCGTCAGTCCCGGACTGCCTGTTTCATACCGTCACTCTCAGACCGTCTGTCTCAGACCGTCTGTAACAGACCGTCTATCTCAGACCGTCTGTATCAGACCGTCTGTCTCGGACCGTCTGTCCCGGACCGTCTGTCTCAGACCGTCTGCCTCAGATCGTGTGTCCCCGACAGCCTGTCTCAAAGCGTCACTCTCAGACCGTCTGTCTCAGACCGTCTGTCCCAGACCGTCTGTCTCAGACCGTCTGTCTCAGTCCGTCTGCCCCAGACTGCCTGTCTCAGACCGCCTGTCTCATACCGACTGACTCAGACTGTCTGTCTCAGACCGCATATCTCACTCCGTCTGCCAATGTCCATCTGTCTCAGTCCGTCTCTATCAGACCGTCTGTCTCAGACCGCCTGTCTCAGACCGTCTATCTCAGACCGTCTGTCTCAGACCGTCTGTCTCAGACCGTCTATCTCAGACCGTCTGTCTCAGACCGTCTGTCTCAGATCGTCTGTCCCAGACCGCCTGTCTCATACCGTCACTATCAGACCTTCTGTCTCAGACCGTCTCTCCAAGACTGTCTGTTTCATACCGTCACTATCGGACCGTCTGTCTCAGACCGTCTATCTCAGACTGTCTATCTCAGACCGTCTGTCTCAGACCGTCTGTCTCAGACCTTCTGTCTCAGACCGTCTGTTTCATACTGTCACTCTCGGACCGTCTGTCTCAGACCGTCTATGTCAGACCGTCTGTCTCAGATCGTCTGTCCCAGACCGCCTGTCTCATACCGTCACACTCAGACCGTCTGTCTCAGACCGTCAGTCCCGGACTGCCTGTCTCAGACAGTCTGTCTCGGACCGTCTGTCTCAGACAGTCTGTCTCGGACCGTCTGTCTGGACCGTCTGTCTCGGACCGTCTGTATCGCACCGTCTGTCTCGGACCGCCTGTCTCGGACCGTCTCTCTCAGACCGTCTGCCTCAGATCGTGTGTCCCCGACCGCCCGTCTCAAAGCGTCACTCTCAGACCGTCTGTCGCAGACCGTCTGTCCCAGACCGCCTATCTCAGACCGTCTGTCTCAGACCGCCTGCCTCAGAACGTCACTCTCAGACCGTCTGTCTCAGATCCTCTGTCCCGGACTGCCTGTTTCATACCGTCACTCTCAGACCGTCTGTCTCAGACCGTCTATCTCAGACCGTCTGTCTCGGACAGTGTGTCTCGGTCCGTCTGTCTGGACCGTCTGTCTCGAACCGTCTGTCTCGGACCGTCTGTCTCGGACCGTCTGTCTCGGACCGTCTGTCTCGGACCGTCTGTCTCCGACCGTCTGCCTCAGATCGTGTGTCCCCGACCGCCTATCTCAGACCGTCTGTCTCAGACCGCCTGCCTCAGAACGTCACTCTCAGACCGTCTGTCTTAGATCCTCTGTCCCGGACTGCCTGTTTCATACCGTCACTCTCCGAACGCCTGTCTCAGACCGTCTGTCTCAGATCGTCTCTCACCGACCGTCTGTCTCATACCGTCATTCTCAGACCGTCTGTCTCGGACCGTCTGTCTCGACCGTCTGCCTCGGACAGTCTGTATCGGACCGTCTGTCTCGGACCGTCTGTATCGGACCGTCTGCCTCGGACCGTCTGTCACGGACCGTCTGTCTCGGACCGTCTGTCTCGGACCGTCTGTCTCGGACCGTCTGTCTCGGACCGTTTGTCTCGGACCGTCTGTCTCGGACCGTCTGTCTCGGACCGTGTGTCTCAGACCGTCTGTCTCAGACCGTCTGTCTCGGACCGTCTGTCTCGGACCTTCTGTCTGGACCGTCTGTCTCGGACCGTCTGTATCGCACCGTCTGTCTCGGACCGTCTGTCTCGGACCGTCTGTCTCGGACCGTCTGTCTCAGACCGTCTGTCTCAGATCGTGTGTCCCCGACAGCCAGTCTCAAAGCGTCACTCTCAGACCGTCTGTCTCAGACCGTCTGTCCCAGACCGTCTGTCCCAGACCGTCTGTCTCAGACCGTCTGTCTCAGTCCGTCTGTCCCAGACTGCCTGTCTCACACCGCCTGTCTCATACCGACTGACTCAGACTGTCTGTCTCAGACCGTCTGTCTCAGACCGTCTATCTCAGACCGTCTGTCTCAGACCGTCTGTCTCATACCGTCTGTCTCAGAGCGTCTGTATCGCACCGTCTGTCTCGGACCGTCTGTCTCAGACCGTCTGTCTTAGACAGTCTGTCTCGGACCGTCTGTCTGGACCGTCTGTCTCGGACCGTCTGTATCGCACCGTCTGTCTCGGACCGTCTGTCCCGGACCGTCTGTCTCAGACCGTCTGCCTCAGATCGTGTGTCCCCGACAGCCTGTCTCAAAGCGTCACTCTCAGACCGTCTGTCTCAGACCGTCTGTCCCAGACCGTCTGTCTCAGACCGTCTGTCTCAGTCCGTCTGCCCCAGACTGCCTGTCTCAGACCGCCTGTCTCATACCGACTGACTCAGACTGTCTGTCTCAGACCGCATATCTCACTCCGTCTGCCAATGTCCATCGGTCTCAGTCCGTCTCTATCAGACCGTCTGTCTCAGACCGTCTGTCTCAGACCGTCAGTCTCAGATCGTCTGTCCCAGACCGCCTGTCTCATACCGTCACTATCAGACCTTCTGTCTCAGACCGTCTCTCCCAGACTGTCTGTTTCATACCGTCACTATCGGACCGTCTGTCTCAGACCGTCTATCTCAGACTGTCTGTCTCAGACCGTCTGTATCAGACCGCCTGCCTCAGAACGTCACTCTCAGACCGTCTGTCTCAGATCCTCTGTCCCGGACTGCCTGTTTCATACCGTCACTCTCAATCCGTCTGTCTCAGACCGTCTGTCTCAGACCGTCTGTATCAGACCGTCTGTCTCAGACAGTCTGTCTCGGACCTTCTGTCTCAGACCGTCTGTTTCATACCGTCACTCTCGGACCGTCTGTCTCAGACCGTCTATGTCAGACCGTCTGTCTCAGACCGTCTGTCTCAGACCGTCTGTACCAGACCGTCTATCTCAGACCGTCTGTATCAGACCGTCTGTCTCAGACAGTCTGTCTCGGACCTTCTGTCTCAGACCGTCTGTTTCATACCGTCACTCTCGGACCGTCTGTCTCAGACCGTCTATGTCAGACCGTCTGTCTCAGATCGTCTGTCCCAGACCGCCTGTCTCATACCGTCACACTCAGACCGTCTGTCTCGGACAGTGTGTCTCGGTCCGTCTGTCTGGACCGTCTGTCTCGAACCGTCTGTCTCGGACCGTCTGTCTCGGACCGTCTGTCTCGGACCGTCTGTCTCGGACCGTCTGTCTCCGACCGTCTGCCTCAGATCGTGTGTCCCCGACCGCCTATCTCAGACCGTCTGTCTCAGACCGCCTGCCTCAGAACGTCACTCTCAGACCGTCTGTCTTAGATCCTCTGTCCCGGACTGCCTGTTTCATACCGTCACTCTCCGAACGCCTGTCTCAGACCGTCTGTCTCAGATCGTCTCTCACCGACCGTCTGTCTCATACCGTCATTCTCAGACCGTCTGTCTCGGACCGTCTGTCTCGACCGTCTGCCTCGGACAGTCTGTATCGGACCGTCTGTCTCGGACCGTCTGTATCGGACCGTCTGCCTCGGACCGTCTGTCACGGACCGTCTGTCTCGGACCGTCTGTCTCGGACCGTCTGTCTCGGACCGTCTGTCTCGGACCGTCTGTCTCGGACCGTCTGTCTCGGACCGTGTGTCTCAGACCGTCTGTCTCAGACCGTCTGTCTCAGACCGTCTGTCTCGGACCGTCTGTCTCGGACCTTCTGTCTGGACCGTCTGTCTCGGACCGTCTGTATCGCACCGTCTGTCTCGGACCGTCTGTCTCGGACCGTCTGTCTCGGACCGTCTGTCTCAGACCGTCTGTCTCAGATCGTGTGTCCCCGACAGCCAGTCTCAAAGCGTCACTCTCAGACCGTCTGTCTCAGACCGTCTGTCCCAGACCGTCTGTCCCAGACCGTCTGTCTCAGACCGTCTGTCTCAGTCCGTCTGTCCCAGACTGCCTGTCTCACACCGCCTGTCTCATACCGACTGACTCAGACTGTCTGTCTCAGACCGTCTGTCTCAGACCGTCTATCTCAGACCGTCTGTCTCAGACCGTCTGTCTCAGACCGTCTGTCTCAGAGCGTCTGTATCGCACCGTCTGTCTCGGACCGTCTGTCTCAGACCGTCTGTCTTAGACAGTCTGTCTCGGACCGTCTGTCTGGACCGTCTGTCTCGGACCGTCTGTATCGCACCGTCTGTCTCGGACCGTCTGTCCCGGACCGTCTGTCTCAGACCGTCTGCCTCAGATCGTGTGTCCCCGACAGCCTGTCTCAAAGCGTCACTCTCAGACCGTCTGTCTCAGACCGTCTGTCCCAGACCGTCTGTCTCAGACCGTCTGTCTCAGTCCGTCTGCCCCAGACTGCCTGTCTCAGACCGCCTGTCTCATACCGACTGACTCAGACTGTCTGTCTCAGACCGCATATCTCACTCCGTCTGCCAATGTCCATCGGTCTCAGTCCGTCTCTATCAGACCGTCTGTCTCAGACCGCCTGTCTCAGACCGTCTATCTCAGACCGTCTGTCTCAGACCGTCTGTCTCAGACCGTCTATCTCAGACCGTCTGTCTCAGACCGTCAGTCTCAGATCGTCTGTCCCAGACCGCCTGTCTCATACCGTCACTATCAGACCTTCTGTCTCAGACCGTCTCTCCCAGACTGTCTGTTTCATACCGTCACTATCGGACCGTCTGTCTCAGACCGTCTATCTCAGACTGTCTGTCTCAGACCGTCTGTCTCAGACCGTCTGTCCCAGACCGTCTGTCTCAGACCGTCTGTCTCAGTCCGTCTGTCCCAGACTGCCTGTCTCACACCGCCTGTATCATACCGACTGACTCAGACTGTCTGTCTCAGACCGCATATCTCACTCCGTCTGCCAATGTCCATCTGTCTCAGTCCGTCTCTATCAGACCGTCTATCTCCGACCGTCTGTCTCAGACCGTCTGTCTCAGATCGTCTGTCCCAGACCGCCTGTCTCATACCGTCACTATCAGACCTTCTGTCTCAGACCGTCTGTCCCAGACTGTCTGTTTCATACCGTCACTCTCAGACCGTCTGTCTCAGACCGTCTATCTCATACCGTCACACTCAGACCGTCTGTCTCGGACAGTGTGCCTCGGTCCGTCTGTCTGGACCGTCTGTCTCGAACCGTCTGTCTCGGCCCGTCTGTCTCGGACCGTCTGTCTCGGACCGTCTGTCTCGGACCGTCTGTCTCCGACCGTCTGCCTCAGATCGTGTGTCCCCGACCGCCTATCTCAGACCGTCTGTCTCAGACCGCCTGCCTCAGAACGTCACTCTCAGACCGTCTGTCTCAGATCCTCTGTCCCGGACTGCCTGTTTCATATCGTCACTCTCCGAACGCCTGTCTCAGACCGTCTGTCTCAGATCGTCTCTCACCGACCGTCTGTCTCATACCGTCATTCTCAGACCGTCTGTCTCAGACCGTCTGTCCCGGACTGCCTGTTTCATACCGTCACTCTCAGACCGTCTGTCCCAGACTGCATGTTTCATACCGTCACTCTCAGACCGTCTGTCTCAGACCGTCTGTCTCGGACCGTCTGTCTCGACCGTCTGCCTCGGACAGTCTGTATCGGACCGTCTGTCTCGGACCGTCTGTATCGGACCGTCTGTCTCGGACCGTCTGTCACGGACCGTCTGTCTCGGACCGTCTGTCTCGGACCGTCTGTCTCGGACCGTCTGTCTCAGACCGTGTGTCTCAGACCGTCTGTCTCAGACCGTCTGTCTCGGACCGTCTGTCTCAGACCGTCTGCCTCAGATCGTGTGTCCCCGACAGCCTGTATCAAAGCGTCACTCTCAGACCGTCTGTCTCAGACCGTCTATGCCAGACCGTCTGTCTCAGACCGTCTGTCTCAGTCCGTCTGTCCCAGACCGTCTGTCTCAGACCGTCTGTCTCAGTCCGTCTGTCCCAGACTGTCTGTTTCATACCGTCACTATCGGACCGTCTGTCTCAGACCGTCTATCTCAGACTGTCTGTCTCAGACCGTCTGTCTCAAATCGTCTGTCCAAGACCGCCTGTCTCATACCGTCACTATCAGACCTTCTGTCTCAGACCGTCTGTCCCAGACTGTCTGTTTCATACCGTCACTATCGGACCGTCTGTCTCAGACCGTCTATCTCAGACTGTCTGTCTCAGACCGTCTGTCTCAGATCGTCTGTCCAAGACCACCTGTCTCATACCGTCGCACTCAGACCGTCTGTCTCAGACCGTCTGTTTCGTACCGTCTGTCTCAGACCGTCTGTCTAAGACCGTCTACCTCAGACCGTATGTCTCAGACCGTCTGTCTCACATCGTCAGTCGCGGACTGCCTGTTTCATACCGTCACTCTCAGACCGTCCGTCTCAGACAGTCTGTCTCGGACCGTCTGTCTGGACCGTCTGTCTCGGACCGTCTGTATCGCACCGTCTGTCTCGGACCGTCTGTCTCGGACCGTCTGTCTCGGACCGTCTGTCTCAGTCCGTCTGCCTCAGATCGTATGTCCCCGACAGCCTGTCTCAAAGCGTCACTCTCAGACCGTCTGTCTCAGACCGTCTGTCCCAGACCGCCTGTCTCATACCGTCGCACTCAGACCGTCTGTCTCAGACCGTCAGTCCCGGACTGCCTGTTTCATATCGTCACTCTCAGACCGCCTGTCTCAGACAGTCTGTCTCGGTCCGTCTGTCTCAGACCGCCTGTCTCAGACCGTCTGTATCAGACCGTCTATCTCAGTCCGTCTCTATCAGACCGTCTATCTCAGACCGCCTGTCTCAGACCGTCTGTAACAGACCGTCTATCTCAGACCGTCTGTATCAGACCGTCTGTCTCAGACCGTCTATCTCAGACCGTCTGTCTCAGACCGTCTGTCTCAGACCGTCTGTCTCAGACCGTCTGTCTCAGTCCGTCTATCTCAGACCGTCTGTCTCAGACCGCCTGTCTCAGACCGTCTGTATCAGACCGTCTATCTCAGTCCGTCTCTATCAGACCGTCTATCTCAGACCGCCTGTCTCAGACCGTCTGTAACAGACCGTCTATCTCAGACCGTCTGTATCAGACCGTCTGTCTCAGACCGTCTGTCTCAGTCCGTCTGTCCCAGACTGCCTGTCTCAGACCGCCTGTCTCATACCGACTGACTCAGACTGTCTGTCTCAGACCGCATATCTCACTCCGTCTGCCAATGTCCATCTGTCTCACTCCGTCTTTATCAGACCGCCTGTCTCAGACCGCCTGTCTCAGACCGTCTGTCTCGGACCGTCTGTCTCGGACCGTCTGCCCCAGACCGTCTGTCTCAGACCGTCTGTCTCAGTCCGTCTGTCCCAGACTGCCTGTCTCAGACCGCCTGTCTCATACCGACTGACTCAGACTGTCTGTCTCAGACCGCATATCTCACTCCGTCTGCCAATGTCCATCTGTCTCAGTCCGTCTCTATCAGACCGTCTGTCTCAGACCGCCTGTCTCAGACCGTCTATCTCAGACCGTCTGTCTCAGACCGTCTATCTCAGACCGTCTGTCTCAGACCGTCTGTCTCAGATCGTCTGTCCCAGACCGCCTGCCTCATACCGTCACTTTCAGACCTTCTGTCTCAGACCGTCTGTCCCAGACTGTCTGTTTCATACCGTCACTATCGGACCGTCTGTCTCAGACCGTCTATCTCAGACTGTCTGTCTCAGACCGTCTGTCTCAGATCGTCTGTCCAAGACCGCCTGTCTCATACCGTCGCACTCAGACCGTCTGTCTCAGACCGTCAGTCCCGGACTGCCTGTTTCATATCGTCACTCTCAGACCGTCTGTCTCAGACAGTCTGTCTCGGACCGTCTGTCTCAGACCGCCTGTCTCAGACCGTCTATATCAGACCGTCTGCCTCAGATCGTCTGTCCCAGACCGCCTGTCTCATACCGTCACTATCAGACCTTCTGTCTCAGACCGTCTGTCCCAGACTGTCTGTTTCATACAGTCACTATCGGACCGTCTGTCTCAGACCGTCTATCTCAGACTGTCTGTCTCAGACCGTCTGTCTCAGATCGTCTGTCCTAGACCGCCTGTCTCATACCGTCGCACTCAGACCGTCTGTCTCAGACCGTCAGTCCCGGACTGCCTGTTTCATATCGTCACTCTCAGACCGTCTGTCTCAGACAGTCTGTCTCGGTCCGTCTGTCTCAGACCGCCTGTCTCAGACCGTCTGTATCAGACCGTCTATCTCAGTCCGTCTCTATCAGACCGTCTATCTCAGACCGCCTGTCTCAGACCGTCTGTAACAGACCGTCTATCTCAGACCGCCTGTCTCAGACCGTCTGTAACAGACCGTCTATCTCAGACCGTCTGTATCAGACCGTCTGTCTCAGACCGTCTATCTCAGACCGTCTGTCTCAGACCGTCTGTCTCAGACCGTCTGTCTCAGACCGTCTGTCTCAGTCCGTCTATCTCAGACCGTCTGTCTCAGACCGTCTATCTCAGACCGTCTGTCTCAGACCGTCTGTCTCAGACCGTCTATCTCAGACCGTCTGTCTCAGACCGTCTGTCTCAGATCGTCTGTCCCAGACCGCCTGCCTCATACCGTCACTTTCAAACCTTCTGTCTCAGACCGTCTGTCCCAGACTGTCTGTTTCATACCGTCACTATCGGACCGTCTGTCTCAGACCGTCTATCTCAGACTGTCTGTCTCAGACCGTCTGTCTCAGATCGTCTGTCCAAGACCGCCTGTCTCATACCGTCGCACTCAGACCGTCTGTCTCAGACCGTCAGTCCCGGACTGCCTGTTTCATATCGTCACTCTCAGACCGTCTGTCTCAGACAGTCTGTCTCGGACCGTCTGTCTCAGACCGCCTGTCTCAGACCGTCTGTATCAGACCGTCTATCTCAGACCGTCTGCCTCAGATCGTCTGTCCCAGACCGCCTGTCTCATACCGTCACTATCAGACCTTCTGTCTCAGACCGTCTGTCCCAGACTGTCTGTTTCATACCGTCACTATCGGACCGTTTGTCTCAGACCATTCTATCTCAGATTGTCTGTCTCAGACCGTCTGTCTCAGATCGTCTGTCCAAGACCGCCTGTCTCATACCGTCGCACTCAGACCGTCTGTCTCAGGCCGTCAGTCCCGGACTGCCTGTTTCATATCGTCAATCTCAGACCGTCTGTCTCAGACAGTCTGTCTCGGACCGTCTGTCTCAGACCGCCTGTCTCAGACCGTCTATCTCAGACCGTCTGTCTCAGACCGCCTGCCTCAGATCGTCTCTCACAGACCGTCTGTCTCGGACAGTCTGTCTCGGACCGTCTGTCTCAGACCGTCTGTCTCAGACCGTCTATCTCAGACCGTATGTCTCAGACCGTCTGTCTCACATCGTCAGTCCCGGACTGCCTGTTTCATACCGTCACTCTCAGACCGTCTGTCTCAGACGGTCTGTCTCGGACCGTCTGCCTGGACCGTCTGTCTCGGACCGTCTGTATCGCACCGTCTGTCTCGGACAGTCTGTCTCGGACCGTCTGTCTCGGACCGTCTGTCTCAGACCGTCTGCCTCAGATCGTGTGTCCCCTACAGCCTGTCTCAAAGCGTCACTCTCAGACCGTCTGTCTCAGACCGTCTGTCTCAGTCCGTCTGTCCCAGACTGCCTGTTTCAGACCGCTTGTCTCATACCGACTGACTCAGACTGTCTGTCTCAGACCGCAATCTCACTCCGTCTGCCAATGTCCATCTGTCTCAGTCCGTCTCTATCAGACCGTCTGTCTCAGACCGCCTGTCTCAGACCGTCTATCTCAGACCGTCTGTCTCAGACCGTCTGTCTCAGACCGTCTATCTCAGACCGTCTGTCTCAGACCGTCTGTCTCAGACCGTCTGTCTCGGACCGTCTGCCTGGACCGTCTGTCTCGGACCGTCTGTATCGCACCGTCTGTCTCGGACCGTCTGTCTCGGACCGTCTGTCTCGGACCGTCTGTCTCAGACCGTCTGCCTCAGATCGTGTGTCCCCGACAGCCTGTCTCAAAGCGTCACTCTCAGACCGTCTGTCTCAGACCGTCTGTCCCAGACCGTCTATCTCAGACCGTCTGTCTCAGTCCGTCTGTCCCAGACTGCCTGTCTCAGACCGCCTGACTCATACCGACTGACTCAGACTGTCTGTCTCAGACCGCATATCTCACTCCGTCTGCCAATGTCCATCTGTCTCAGTCCGTCTCTATCAGACCGTCTGTCTCAGACCGCCTGTCTCAGACCGTCTATCTCAGACCGTCTGTCTCAGACCGTCTGTCTCAGACCGTCTATCTCAGACCGTCTGTCTCAGACCGCCTGTCTCAGACCGTCTATCTCAGACCGTCTGTCTCAGACCGCCTGCCTCAGATCGTCTCTCACAGACCGTCTGTCTCGGACAGTCTGTCTCGGACCGTCTGTCTCAGACCGTCTGTCTCAGACCGTCTATCTCAGACCGTATGTCTCAGACCGTCTGTCTCACATCGTCAGTCCCGGACTGCCTGTTTCATACCGTCACTCTCAGACCGTCTGTCTCAGACGGTCTGTCTCGGACCGTCTGCCTGGACCGTCTGTCTCGGACCGTCTGTATCGCACCGTCTGTCTCGGACCGTCTGTCTCGGACCGTCTGTCTCGGACCGTCTGTCTCAGACCGTCTGCCTCAGATCGTGTGTCCCCGACAGCCTGTCTCAAAGCGTCACTCTCAGACCGTCTGTCTCAGACCGTCTGTCCCAGACCGTCTGTCTCAGACCGTCTGTCTCAGTCCGTCTGTCCCAGACTGCCTGTCTCAGACCGCTTGTCTCATACCGACTGACTCAGACTGTCTGTCTCAGACCGCAATCTCACTCCGTCTGCCAATGTCCATCTGTCTCAGTCCGTCTCTATCAGACCGTCTGTCTCAGACCGCCTGTCTCAGACCGTCTATCTCAGACCGTCTGTCTCAGACCGTCTGTCTCAGACCGTCTGTCTCAGACCGTCTATCTCAGACCGTCTGTCTCAGACCGTCTGTCTCGGACCGTCTGCCTGGACCGTCTGTCTCGGACCGTCTGTATCGCACCGTCTGTCTCGGACCGTCTGCCTCAGATCGTGTGTCCCCGACAGCCTGTCTCAAAGCGTCACTCTCAGACCGTCTGTCTCAGACCGTCTGTCCCAGACCGTCTGTCTCAGAGCGTCTGTCTCAGTCCGTCTGTCCCAGACTGCCTGTCTCAGACCGCCTGTCTCATACCGACTGACTCAGACTGTCTGTCTCAGACCGCATATCTCACTCCGTCTGCCAATGTCCATCTGTCTCAGTCCGTCTCTATCAGACCGTCTGTCTCAGACCGCCTGTCTCAGACCGTCTATCTCAGACCGTCTGTCTCAGACCGTCTGTCTCAGACCGTCTATCTCAGACCGTCTGTCTCAGACCGTCTGTCTCAGATCGTCTGTCCCAGACCGCCTGCCTCATACCGTCACTTTCAGACCTTCTGTCTCAGACCGTCTGTCCCAGACTGTCTGTTTCATACCGTCACTATCGGAGCGTCTGTCTCAGACCGTCTATCTCAGACTGTCTGTCTCAGACCGTCTGTCTCAGATCGTCTGTCCAAGACCGCCTGTCTCATACCGTCGCACTCAGACCGTCTGTCTCAGACCGTCAGTCCCGGACTGCCTGTTTCATATCGTCACTCTCAGACCGTCTGTCTCAGACAGTCTGTCTCGGACCGTCTGTCTCAGACCGCCTGTCTCAGACCGTCTATATCAGACCGTCTGCCTCAGATCGTCTGTCCCAGACCGTCTATCTCAGACCGTCTGTCTCAGACCGTCTGTCTCAGACCGTCTATCTCAGACCGTCTGTCTCAGACCGTCTGTCTCAGATCGTCTGTCCCAGACCGCCTGCCTCATACCGTCACTTTCAGACCTTCTGTCTCAGACCGTCTGTCCCAGACTGTCTGTTTCATACCGTCACTATCGGACCGTCTGTCTCAGACCGTCTATCTCAGACTGTCTGTCTCAGACCGTCTGTCTCAGATCGTCTGTCCAAGACCGCCTGTCTCATACCGTCGCACTCAGACCGTCTGTCTCAGACCGTCAGTCCCGGACTGCCTGTTTCATATCGTCACTCTCAGACCGTCTGTCTCAGACAGTCTGTCTCGGACCGTCTGTCTCAGACCGCCTGTCTCAGACCGTCTATATCAGACCGTCTGCCTCAGATCGTCTGTCCCAGACCGCCTGTCTCATACCGTCACTATCAGACCTTCTGTCTCAGACCGTCTGTCCCAGACTGTCTGTTTCATACAGTCACTATCGGACCGTCTGTCTCAGACCGTCTATCTCAGACTGTCTGTCTCAGACCGTCTGTCTCAGATCGTCTGTCTCAGACCGCCTGTCTCAGACCGTCTGTATCAGACCGTCTATCTCAGTCCGTCTCTATCAGACCGTCTATCTCAGACCGCCTGTCTCAGACCGTCTGTAACAGACCGTCTATCTCAGACCGCCTGTCTCAGACCGTCTGTAACAGACCGTCTATCTCAGACCGTCTGTATCAGACCGTCTGTCTCAGACCGTCTATCTCAGACTGTCTGTCTCAGACCGTCTTTCTCAGACCGTCTGTCTCAGTCCGTCTATCTCAGACCGTCTGTCTCAGACCGTCTATCTCAGACCGTCTGTCTCAGAGCGTCTGTCTCAGTCCGTCTATCTCAGACCGTCTGTCTCAGACCGTCTGTCTCAGATCGTCGGTCCCAGACCGCCTGCCTCATACCGTCACTTTCAGACCTTCTGTCTCAGACCGTCTGTCCCAGACCGTCTGTCCCAGACTGTCTGTTTCATACCGTCACTATCGGACCGTTTGTCTCAGACCATTCTATCTCAGATTGTCTGTCTCAGACCGTCTGTCTCAGATCGTCTGTCCAAGACCGCCTGTCTCATACCGTCGCACTCAGACCGTCTGTCTCAGGCCGTCAGTCCCGGACTGCCTGTTTCATATCGTCAATCTCAGACCGTCTGTCTCAGACAGTCTGTCTCGGACCGTCTGTCTCAGTCCGTCTATCTCAGACCGTCTGTCTCAGACCGTCTATCTCAGACCGTCTGTCTCAGAGCGTCTGTCTCAGACCGTCTGTATCAGACCGTCTATCTCAGTCCGTCTCTATCAGACCGTCTATCTCAGACCGCCTGTCTCAGACCGTCTGTAACAGACCGTCTATCTCAGACCGTCTGTATCAGACCGTCTGTCCCAGACTGTCTGTTTCATACCGTCACTATCGGACCGTTTGTCTCAGACCATTCTATCTCAGATTGTCTGTCTCAGACCGTCTGTCTCAGATCGTCTGTCCAAGACCGCCTGTCTCATACCGTCGCACTCAGACCGTCTGTCTCAGGCCGTCAGTCCCGGACTGCCTGTTTCATATCGTCAATCTCAGACCGTCTGTCTCAGACAGTCTGTCTCGGACCGTCTGTCTCAGACCGCCTGTCTCAGACCGTCTGTAACAGACCGTCTGTATCGCACCGTCTGTATCAGACCGTCTATCTCAGACCGTCTGCCTCAGATCGTCTGTCCCAGACCGCCTGTCTCATACCGTCACTATCAGACCTTCTGTCTCAGACCGTCTGTCCCAGACTGTCTGTTTCATACCGTCACTATCGGACCGTTTGTCTCAGACCATTCTATCTCAGATTGTCTGTCTCAGACCGTCTGTCTCAGATCGTCTGTCCAAGACCTCCTGTCTCATACCGTCGCACTCAGACCGTCTGTCTCAGGCCGTCAGTCCCGGACTGCCTGTTTCATATCGTCAATCTCAGACCGTCTGTCTCAGACAGTCTGTCTCGGACCGTCTGTCTCAGACCGCCTGTCTCAGACCGTCTGTATCAGACCGTCTATCTCAGACCGTCTGTCTCAGACCGCCTGCCTCAGATCGTCTCTCACAGACCGTCTGTCTCGGACAGTCTGTCTCGGACCGTCTGTCTCAGACCGTCTGTCTCAGACCGTCTATCTCAGACCGTATGTCTCAGACCGTCTGTCTCACATCGTCAGTCCCGGACTGCCTGTTTCATACCGTCACTCTCAGACCGTCTGTCTCAGACGGTCTGTCTCGGACCGTCTGCCTGGACCGTCTGTCTCGGACCGTCTGTATCGCACCGTCTGTCTCGGACCGTCTGTCTCGGACCGTCTGTCTCGGACCGTCTGTCTCAGACCGTCTGTCTCACATCGTCAGTCCCGGACTGCCTGTTTCATACCGTCACTCTCAGACCGTCTGTCTCAGACAGTCTGTCTCGGACCGTCTGTCTCGGACCGTCTGTATCGCACCGTCTGTCTCGGACCGTCTGTCTCGGACCGTCTGTCTCGGATCGTCTGTCTCAGACCGTCTGCCTCAGATCGTGTGTCCCCGACAGCCTGTCTCATAGCGTCACTCTCAGACCGTCTGTCTCAGACCGTCTGTCCCAGACCGTCTGTCTCAGACCGTCTGTCTCAGTCCGTCTGTCCCAGACTGCCTGTCTCAGACCGCCTGTCTCATACCGACTGACTCAGACTGTCTGTCTCAGACCGCATATCTCACTCCGTCTGCCAATGTCCATCTGTCTCAGTCCGTCTCTATCAGACCGTCTGTCTCAGACCGCCTGTCTCAGACCGTCTATCTCAGACCGTCTGTCTCAGACCGTCTGTCTCAGACCGTCTATCTCAGACCGTCTGTCTCAGACCGTCTGTCTCAGATCGTCTGTCCCAGACCGCCTGCCTCATACCGTCACTTTCAGACCTTCTGTCTCAGACCGTCTGTCCCAGACTGTCTGTTTCATACCGTCACTATCGGACCGTCTGTCTCAGACCGTCTGTCCCAGACTGTCTGTTTCATACCGTCACTATCGGACCGTCTGTCTCAGACCGTCTATCTCAGACTGTCTGTCTCAGACCGTCTGTCTCAGATCGTCTGTCCAAGACCGCCTGTCTCATACCGTCGCACTCAGACCGTCTGTCTCAGACCGTCAGTCCCGGACTGCCTGTTTCATATCGTCACTCTCAGACCGTCTGTCTCAGACAGTCTGTCTCGGACCGTCTGTCTCAGACCGCCTGTCTCAGACCGTCTATATCAGACCGTCTGCCTCAGATCGTCTGTCCCAGACCGCCTGTCTCATACCGTCACTATCAGACCTTCTGTCTCAGACCGTCTGTCCCAGATCGTCTGTCCAAGACCGCCTGTCTCATACCGTCGCACTCAGACCGTCTGTCTCAGACCGTCAGTCCCGGACTGCCTGTTTCATATCGTCACTCTCAGACCGTCTGTCTCAGACAGTCTGTCTCGGTCCGTCTGTCTCAGACCGCCTGTCTCAGACCGTCTGTATCAGACCGTCTATCTCAGTCCGTCTCTATCAGACCGTCTATCTCAGACCGCCTGTCTCAGACCGTCTGTAACAGACCGTCTATCTCAGACCGCCTGTCTCAGACCGTCTGTAACAGACCGTCTATCTCAGACCGTCTGTATCAGACCGTCTGTCTCAGACCGTCTATCTCAGACCGTCTGTCTCAGACCGTCTTTCTCAGACCGTCTGTCTCAGTCCGTCTATCTCAGACCGTCTGTCTCAGACCGTCTATCTCAGACCGTCTGTCTCAGAGCGTCTGTCTCAGTCCGTCTATCTCAGACCGTCTGTCTCAGACCGTCTGTCTCAGATCGTCGGTCCCAGACCGCCTGCCTCATACCGTCACTTTCAGACCTTCTGTCTCAGACCGTCTGTCCCAGACCGTCTGTCCCAGACTGTCTGTTTCATACCGTCACTATCGGACCGTCTGTCTCAGACCGTCTATCTCAGACTGTCTGTCTCAGACCGTCTGTCTCAAATCGTCTGTCCAAGACCGCCTGTCTCATACCGTCGCACTCAGACCGTCTGTCTCAGACCGTCAGTCCCGGACTGCCTGTTTCATATCGTCACTCTCAGACCGTCTGTCTCAGACAGTCTGTCTCGGACCGTCTGTCTCAGACCGCCTGTCTCAGACCGTCTGTATCAGACCGTCTGTCTCGGACCGTCTGTCTCGGACCGTCTGTCTCAGACCGTCTGCCTCAGATCGTGTGTCCCCTACAGCCTGTCTCAAAGCGTCACTCTCAGACCGTCTGTCTCAGACCGTCTGTCTCAGTCCGTCTGTCCCAGACTGCCTGTTTCAGACCGCTTGTCTCATACCGACTGACTCAGACTGTCTGTCTCAGACCGCAATCTCACTCCGTCTGCCAATGTCCATCTGTCTCAGTCCGTCTCTATCAGACCGTCTGTCTCAGACCGCCTGTCTCAGACCGTCTATCTCAGACCGTCTGTCTCAGACCGTCTGTCTCAGACCGTCTATCTCAGACCGTCTGTCTCAGACCGTCTGTCTCAGACCGTCTGTCTCGGACCGTCTGCCTGGACCGTCTGTCTCGGACCGTCTGTATCGCACCGTCTGTCTCGGACCGTCTGTCTCGGACCGTCTGTCTCGGACCGTCTGTCTCAGACCGTCTGCCTCAGATCGTGTGTCCCCGACAGCCTGTCTCAAAGCGTCACTCTCAGACCGTCTGTCTCAGACCGTCTGTCCCAGACCGTCTATCTCAGACCGTCTGTCTCAGTCCGTCTGTCCCAGACTGCCTGTCTCAGACCGCCTGACTCATACCGACTGACTCAGACTGTCTGTCTCAGACCGCATATCTCACTCCGTCTGCCAATGTCCATCTGTCTCAGTCCCTCTCTATCAGACCGTCTGTCTCAGACCGCCTGTCTCAGACCGTCTATCTCAGACCGTCTGTCTCAGACCGTCTGTCTCAGACCGTCTATCTCAGACCGTCTGTCTCAGACCGCCTGTCTCAGACCGTCTATCTCAGACCGTCTGTCTCAGACCGCCTGCCTCAGATCGTCTCTCACAGACCGTCTGTCTCGGACAGTCTGTCTCGGACCGTCTGTCTCAGACCGTCTGTCTCAGACCGTCTATCTCAGACCGTATGTCTCAGACCGTCTGTCTCACATCGTCAGTCCCGGACTGCCTGTTTCATACCGTCACTCTCAGACCGTCTGTCTCAGACGGTCTGTCTCGGACCGTCTGCCTGGACCGTCTGTCTCGGACCGTCTGTATCGCACCGTCTGTCTCGGACCGTCTGTCTCGGACCGTCTGTCTCGGACCGTCTGTCTCAGACCGTCTGCCTCAGATCGTGTGTCCCCGACAGCCTGTCTCAAAGCGTCACTCTCAGACCGTCTGTCTCAGACCGTCTGTCCCAGACCGTCTGTCTCAGACCGTCTGTCTCAGTCCGTCTGTCCCAGACTGCCTGTCTCAGACCGCTTGTCTCATACCGACTGACTCAGACTGTCTGTCTCAGACCGCAATCTCACTCCGTCTGCCAATGTCCATCTGTCTCAGTCCGTCTCTATCAGACCGTCTGTCTCAGACCGCCTGTCTCAGACCGTCTATCTCAGACCGTCTGTCTCAGACCGTCTGTCTCAGACCGTCTATCTCAGACCGTCTGTCTCAGACCGTCTGTCTCGGACCGTCTGCCTGGACCGTCTGTCTCGGACCGTCTGTATCGCACCGTCTGTCTCGGACCGTCTGCCTCAGATCGTGTGTCCCCGACAGCCTGTCTCAAAGCGTCACTCTCAGACCGTCTGTCTCAGACCGTCTGTCCCAGACCGTCTGTCTCAGAGCGTCTGTCTCAGTCCGTCTGTCCCAGACTGCCTGTCTCAGACCGCCTGTCTCATACCGACTGACTCAGACTGTCTGTCTCAGACCGCATATCTCACTCCGTCTGCCAATGTCCATCTGTCTCAGTCCGTCTCTATCAGACCGTCTGTCTCAGACCGTCTATCTCAGACCGTCTGTCTCAGACCGTCTGTCTCAGACCGTCTATCTCAGACCGTCTGTCTCAGACCGTCTGTCTCAGATCGTCTGTCCCAGACCGCCTGCCTCATACCGTCACTTTCAGACCTTCTGTCTCAGACCGTCTGTCCCAGACTGTCTGTTTCATACCGTCACTATCGGACCGTCTGTCTCAGACCGTCTATCTCAGACTGTCTGTCTCAGACCGTCTGTCTCAGATCGTCTGTCCAAGACCGCCTGTCTCATACCGTCGCACTCAGACCGTCTGTCTCAGACCGTCAGTCCCGGACTGCCTGTTTCATATCGTCACTCTCAGACCGTCTGTCTCAGACCGTCTATATCAGACCGTCTGCCTCAGATCGTCTGTCCCAGACCGTCTATCTCAGACCGTCTGTCTCAGACCGTCTGTCTCAGACCGTCTGTCTCAGACCGTCTATCTCAGACTGTCTGTCTCAGACCGTCTGTCTCAGATCGTCTGTCCAAGACCGCCTGTCTCATACCGTCGCACTCAGACCGTCTGTCTCAGACCGTCAGTCCCGGACTGCCTGTTTCATATCGTCACTCTCAGACCGTCTGTCTCAGACAGTCTGTCTCGGACCGTCTGTCTCAGACCGCCTGTCTCAGACCGTCTATATCAGACCGTCTGCCTCAGATCGTCTGTCCCAGACCGTCTATCTCAGACCGTCTGTCTCAGACCGTCTGTCTCAGACCGTCTGTCTCAGACCGTCTATCTCAGACCGTCTGTCTCAGACCGTCTGTCTCAGATCGTCTGTCCCAGACCGCCTGCCTCATACCGTCACTTTCAGACCTTCTGTCTCAAACCGTCTGTCCCAGACTGTCTGTTTCATACCCTCACTATCGGACCGTCTGTCTCAGACCGTCTATCTCAGACTGTCTGTCTCAGACCGTCTGTCTCAGATCGTCTGTCCAAGACCGCCTGTCTCATACCGTCGCACTCAGACCGTCTGTCTCAGACCGTCAGTCCCGGACTGCCTGTTTCATATCGTCACTCTCAGACCGTCTGTCTCAGACAGTCTGTCTCGGACCGTCTGTCTCAGACCGCCTGTCTCAGACCGTCTATATCAGACCGTCTGCCTCAGATCGTCTGTCCCAGACCGCCTGTCTCATACCGTCACTATCAGACCTTCTGTCTCAGACCGTCTGTCCCAGACTGTCTGTTTCATACAGTCACTATCGGACCGTCTGTCTCAGACCGTCTATCTCAGACTGTCTGTCTCAGACCGTCTGTCTCAGATCGTCTGTCCTAGACCGCCTGTCTCATACCGTCGCACTCAGACCGTCTGTCTCAGACCGTCAGTCCCGGACTGCCTGTTTCATATCGTCACTCTCAGACCGTCTGTCTCAGACAGTCTGTCTCGGTCCGTCTGTCTCAGACCGCCTGTCTCAGACCGTCTGTATCAGACCGTCTATCTCAGTCCGTCTCTATCAGACCGTCTATCTCAGACCGCCTGTCTCAGACCGTCTGTAACAGACCGTCTATCTCAGACCGCCTGTCTCAGACCGTCTGTAACAGACCGTCTATCTCAGACCGTCTGTATCAGACCGTCTGTCTCAGACCGTCTATCTCAGACTGTCTGTCTCAGACCGTCTTTCTCAGACCGTCTGTCTCAGTCCGTCTATCTCAGACCGTCTGTCTCAGACCGTCTATCTCAGACCGTCTGTCTCAGAGCGTCTGTCTCAGTCCGTCTATCTCAGACCGTCTGTCTCAGACCGTCTGTCTCAGATCGTCGGTCCCAGACCGCCTGCCTCATACCGTCACTTTCAGACCTTCTGTCTCAGACCGTCTGTCCCAGACCGTCTGTCCCAGACTGTCTGTTTCATACCGTCACTATCGGACCGTCTGTCTCAGACCGTCTATCTCAGACTGTCTGTCTCAGACCGTCTGTCTCAAATCGTCTGTCCAAGACCGCCTGTCTCATACCGTCGCACTCAGACCGTCTGTCTCAGACCGTCAGTCCCGGACTGCCTGTTTCATATCGTCACTCTCAGACCGTCTGTCTCAGACAGTCTGTCTCGGACCGTCTGTCTCAGACCGCCTGTCTCAGACCGTCTGTATCAGACCGTCTATCTCAGACCGTCTGCCTCAGATCGTCTGTCCCAGACCGCCTGTCTCATACCGTCACTATCAGACCTTCTGTCTCAGACCGTCTGTCCCAGACTGTCTGTTTCATACCGTCACTATCGGACCGTCTGTCTCAGACCGTCTATCTCAGACTGTCTGTCTCAGCCCGTCTGTCTCAGATCGTCTGTCCAAGACCACCTGTCTCATACCGTCGCACTCAGACCGTCTGTCTCAGACCGTCTGTTTCGGACCGTCTGTCTAAGACCGTCTACCTCAGACCGTATGTCTCAGACCGTCTGTCTCACATCGTCAGTCGCGGACTGCCTGTTTCATACCGTCACTCTCAGACCGTCTGTCTCAGACAGTCTGTCTCGGACCGTCTGTCTGGACCGTCTGTCTCGGACCGTCTGTATCGCACCGTCTGTCTCGGACCGTCTGTCTCGGACCGTCTGTCTCAGTCCGTCTGCCTCAGATCGTGTGTCCCCGACAGCCTGTCTCAAAGCGTCACTCTCAGACCGTCTGTCTCAGACCGTCTGTCCCAGACCGCCTGTCTCATACCGTCGCACTCAGACCGTCTGTCTCAGACCGTCAGTCCCGGACTGCCTGTTTCATATCGTCACTCTCAGACCGCCTGTCTCAGACAGTCTGTCTCGGTCCGTCTGTCTCAGACCGCCTGTCTCAGACCGTCTGTATCAGACCGTCTATCTCAGTCCGTCTCTATCAGACCGTCTATCTCAGACCGCCTGTCTCAGACCGTCTGTAACAGACCGTCTATCTCAGACCGTCTGTATCAGACCGTCTGTCCCAGACTGTCTGTTTCATACCGTCACTATCGGACCGTTTGTCTCAGACCATTCTATCTCAGATTGTCTGTCTCAGACCGTCTGTCTCAGATCGTCTGTCCAAGACCGCCTGTCTCATACCGTCGCACTCAGACCGTCTGTCTCAGGCCGTCAGTCCCGGACTGCCTGTTTCATATCGTCAATCTCAGACCGTCTGTCTCAGACAGTCTGTCTCGGACCGTCTGTCTCAGACCGCCTGTCTCAGACCGTCTGTAACAGACCGTCTGTATCGCACCGTCTGTATCAGACCGTCTATCTCAGACCGTCTGCCTCAGATCGTCTGTCCCAGACCGCCTGTCTCATACCGTCACTATCAGACCTTCTGTCTCAGACCGTCTGTCCCAGACTGTCTGTTTCATACCGTCACTATCGGACCGTTTGTCTCAGACCGTCTGTCTCTCATCGTCAGTCCCGGACTGCCTGTTTCATACCGTCACTCTCAGACCGTCTGTCTCAGACAGTCTGTCTCGGACCGTCTGTCTCGGACCGTCTGTATCGCACCGTCTGTCTCGGACCGTCTGTCTCGGACCGTCTGTCTCGGATCGTCTGTCTCAGACCGTCTGCCTCAGATCGTGTGTCCCCGACAGCCTGTCTCATAGCGTCACTCTCAGACCGTCTGTCTCAGACCGTCTGTCCCAGACCGTCTGTCTCAGACCGTCTGTCTCAGTCCGTCTGTCCCAGACTGCCTGTCTCAGACCGCCTGTCTCATACCGACTGACTCAGACTGTCTGTCTCAGACCGCATATCTCACTCCGTCTGCCAATGTCCATCTGTCTCAGTCCGTCTCTATCAGACCGTCTGTCTCAGACCGCCTGTCTCAGACCGTCTATCTCAGACCGTCTGTCTCAGACCGTCTGTCTCAGACCGTCTATCTCAGACCGTCTGTCTCAGACCGTCTGTCTCAGATCGTCTGTCCCAGACCGCCTGCCTCATACCGTCACTTTCAGACCTTCTGTCTCAGACCGTCTGTCCCAGACTGTCTGTTTCATACCGTCACTATCGGACCGTCTGTCTCAGACCGTCTGTCCCAGACTGTCTGTTTCATACCGTCACTATCGGACCATCTGTCTCAGACCGTCTATCTCAGACTGTCTGTCTCAGACCGTCTGTCTCAGATCGTCTGTCCAAGACCGCCTGTCTCATACCGTCGCACTCAGACCGTCTGTCTCAGACCGTCAGTCCCGGACTGCCTGTTTCATATCGTCACTCTCAGACCGTCTGTCTCAGACAGTCTGTCTCGGACCGTCTGTCTCAGACCGCCTGTCTCAGACCGTCTATATCAGACCGTCTGCCTCAGATCGTCTGTCCCAGACCGCCTGTCTCATACCGTCACTATCAGACCTTCTGTCTCAGACCGTCTGTCCCAGATCGTCTGTCCAAGACCGCCTGTCTCATACCGTCGCACTCAGACCGTCTGTCTCAGACCGTCAGTCCCGGACTGCCTGTTTCATATCGTCACTCTCAGACCGTCTGTCTCAGACAGTCTGTCTCGGTCCGTCTGTCTCAGACCGCCTGTCTCAGACCGTCTGTATCAGACCGTCTATCTCAGTCCGTCTCTATCAGACCGTCTATCTCAGACCGCCTGTCTCAGACCGTCTGTAACAGACCGTCTATCTCAGACCGCCTGTCTCAGACCGTCTGTAACAGACCGTCTATCTCAGACCGTCTGTATCAGACCGTCTGTCTCAGACCGTCTATCTCAGACCGTCTGTCTCAGACCGTCTTTCTCAGACCGTCTGTCTCAGTCCGTCTATCTCAGACCGTCTGTCTCAGACCGTCTATCTCAGACCGTCTGTCTCAGAGCGTCTGTCTCAGTCCGTCTATCTCAGACCGTCTGTCTCAGACCGTCTGTCTCAGATCGTCGGTCCCAGACCGCCTGCCTCATACCGTCACTTTCAGACCTTCTGTCTCAGACCGTCTGTCCCAGACCGTCTGTCCCAGACTGTCTGTTTCATACCGTCACTATCGGACCGTCTGTCTCAGACCGTCTATCTCAGACTGTCTGTCTCAGACCGTCTGTCTCAAATCGTCTGTCCAAGACCGCCTGTCTCATACCGTCGCACTCAGACCGTCTGTCTCAGACCGTCAGTCCCGGACTGCCTGTTTCATATCGTCACTCTCAGACCGTCTGTCTCAGACAGTCTGTCTCGGACCGTCTGTCTCAGACCGCCTGTCTCAGACCGTCTGTATCAGACCGTCTATCTCAGACCGTCTGCCTCAGATCGTCTGTCCCAGACCGCCTGTCTCATACCGTCACTATCAGACCTTCTGTCTCAGACCGTCTGTCCCAGACTGTCTGTTTCATACCGTCACTATCGGACCGTCTGTCTCAGACCGTCTATCTCAGACTGTCTGTCTCAGACCGTCTGTCTCAGATCGTCTGTCCAAGACCACCTGTCTCATACCGTCGCACTCAGACCGTCTGTCTCAGACCGTCTGTTTCGGACCGTCTGTCTATGACCGTCTACCTCAGACCGTATGTCTCAGACCGTCTGTCTCACATCGTCAGTCGCGGACTGCCTGTTTCATACCGTCACTCTCAGACCGTCTGTCTCAGACAGTCTGTCTCGGACCGTCTGTCTGGACCGTCTGTCTCGGACCGTCTGTATCGCACCGTCTGTCTCGGACCGTCTGTCTCGGACCGTCTGTCTCGGACCGTCTGTCTCAGTCCGTCTGCCTCAGATCGTGTGTCCCCGACAGCCTGTCTCAAAGCGTCACTCTCAGACCGTCTGTCTCAGACCGTCTGTCCCAGACCGCCTGTCTCATACCGTCGCACTCAGACCGTCTGTCTCAGACCGTCAGTCCCGGACTGCCTGTTTCATATCGTCACTCTCAGACCGCCTGTCTCAGACAGTCTGTCTCGGTCCGTCTGTCTCAGACCGCCTGTCTCAGACCGTCTGTATCAGACCGTCTATCTCAGTCCGTCTCTATCAGACCGTCTATCTCAGACCGCCTGTCTCAGACCGTCTGTAACAGACCGTCTATCTCAGACCGTCTGTATCAGACCGTCTGTCTCAGACCGTCTATCTCAGACCGTCTGTCTCAGACCGTCTGTCTCAGACCGTCTGTCTCAGACCGTCTGTCTCAGTCCGTCTATCTCAGACCGTCTGTCTCAGACCGTCTGTCTCAGACCGTCTGTATCGCACCGTCTGTCTCGGACCCTCTGTCTCGGACCGTCTGTCTCAGACCGTCTGTCTCAGTCCGTCTGTCCCAGACTGCCTGTCTCAGACCGCCTGTCTCATACCGACTGACTCAGACTGTCTGTCTCAGACCGCATATCTCACTCCGTCTGCCAATGTCCATCTGTCTCACTCCGTCTTTATCAGACCGTCTGTCTCAGACCGCCTGTCTCAGACCGTCTGTCTCGGACCGTCTGTCTCGGACCGTCTGTCTCGGACCGTCTGTCTCGGACCGTCTGTCTCGGACCGTCCGTCTCGGACCGTCTGTCTCGGACCACCTGTCTCAGACCGCCTGTCTCAGACCGTCTGTAACAGACCGTCTATCTCAGACCGTCTGTATCAGACCGTCTATCTCAGACCGTCTGTCTCAGACCGTCCGTCTCAGACCGTCTGTCTCAGACCGTCTATCTCAGACCGTCCGTCTCAGACCGTCTGTATCGCACCGTCTGTCTCGGACCGTCTGTCTCGGACCGTCTGTCTCAGACCGTCTGCCTCAGATCGTGTGTCCCCGACAGCCTGTCTCAAAGCGTCACTCTCAGACCGTCTGTCTCAGACCGTCTGTCCCAGACCGTCTGTCGCAGACCGTCTGTCTCAGACCGTCTGTATCGCACCGTCTGTCTCGGACCGTCTGTCTCGGACCGTCTGTCTCAGACCGTGTGCCTCAGATCGTGTGTCCCCGACAGCCTGTCTCAAAGCGTCACTCTCAGACCGTCTGTCTCAGACCGTCTGTCCCAGACCGTCTGTCTCAGACCGTCTGTCTCAGACCGTCTGTCTCAGACCGTCTGTATCGCACCGTCTGTCTCGGACCGTCTGTCTCAGACCGTCTGTCTCAGACCGTCTATCTCAGACCGTATGTCTCAGACCGTCTGTCTCACATCGTCAGTCCCGGACTGCCTGTTTCATACCGTCACTCTCAGACCGTCTGTCTCAGACGGTCTGTCTCGGACCGTCTGCCTGGACCGTCTGTCTCGGACCGTCTGTATCGCACCGTCTGTCTCGGACCGTCTGTCTCGGACCGTCTGTCTCGGACCGTCTGTCTCAGACCGTCTGTCTCACATCGTCAGTCCCGGACTGCCTGTTTCATACCGTCACTCTCAGACCGTCTGTCTCAGACAGTCTTTCTCGGACCGTCTGTCTCGGACCGTCTGTATCGCACCGTCTGTCTCGGACCGTCTGTCTCGGACCGTCTGTCTCGGACCGTCTGTCTCAGACCGTCTGCCTCAGATCGTGTGTCCCCGACAGCCTGTCTCAAAGCGTCACTCTCAGACCGTCTGTCTCAGACCGTCTGTCCCAGACCGTCTGTCTCAGACCGTCTGTCTCAGTCCGTCTGTCCCAGACTGCCTGTCTCAGACCGCCTGTCTCATACCGACTGACTCAGACTGTCTGTCTCAGACCGCATATCTCACTCCGTCTGCCAATGTCCATCTGTCTCAGTCCGTCTCTATCAGACCGTCTGTCTCAGATCGCCTGTCTCAGACCGTCTATCTCAGACCGTCTGTCTCAGACCGTCTGTCTCAGACCGTCTATCTCAGACCGTCTGTCTCAGACCGTCTGTCTCAGATCGTCTGTCCCAGACCGCCTGCCTCATACCGTCACTTTCAGACCTTCTGTCTCAGACCGTCTGTCCCAGACTGTCTGTTTCATACCGTCACTATCGGACCGTCTGTCTCAGACCGTCTGTCCCAGACTGTCTGTTTCATACCGTCACTATCGGACCGTCTGTCTCAGACCGTCTATCTCAGACTGTCTGTCTCAGACCGTCTGTCTCAGATCGTCTGTCCAAGACCGCCTGTCTCATACCGTCGCACTCAGACCGTCTGTCTCAGACCGTCAGTCCCGGACTGCCTGTTTCATATCGTCACTCTCAGACCGTCTGTCTCAGACAGTCTGTCTCGGTCCGTCTGTCTCAGACCGCCTGTCTCAGACCGTCTGTATCAGACCGTCTATCTCAGTCCGTCTCTATCAGACCGTCTATCTCAGACCGCCTGTCTCAGACCGTCTGTAACAGACCGTCTATCTCAGACCGCCTGTCTCAGACCGTCTGTAACAGACCGTCTATCTCAGACCGTCTGTATCAGACCGTCTGTCTCAGACCGTCTATCTCAGACCGTCTGTCTCAGACCGTCTTTCTCAGACCGTCTGTCTCAGTCCGTCTATCTCAGACCGTCTGTCTCAGACCGTCTATCTCAGACCGTCTGTCTCAGAGCGTCTGTCTCAGTCCGTCTATCTCAGACCGTCTGTCTCAGACCGTCTGTCTCAGATCGTCGGTCCCAGACCGCCTGCCTCATACCGTCACTTTCAGACCTTCTGTCTCAGACCGTCTGTCCCAGACCGTCTGTCCAAGACTGTCTGTTTCATACCGTCACTATCGGACCGTCTGTCTCAGACCGTCTATCTCAGACTGTCTGTCTCAGACCGTCTGTCTCAAATCGTCTGTCCAAGACCGCCTGTCTCATACCGTCGCACTCAGACCGTCTGTCTCAGACCGTCAGTCCCGGACTGCCTGTTTCATATCGTCACTCTCAGACCGTCTGTCTCAGACAGTCTGTCTCGGACCGTCTGTCTCAGACCGCCTGTCTCAGACCGTCTGTATCAGACCGTCTATCTCAGACCGTCTGCCTCAGATCGTCTGTCCCAGACCGCCTGTCTCATACCGTCACTATCAGACCTTCTGTCTCAGACCGTCTGTCCCAGACTGTCTGTTTCATACCGTCACTATCGGACCGTCTGTCTCAGACCGTCTATCTCAGACTGTCTGTCTCAGACCGTCTGTCTCAGATCGTCTGTCCAAGACCACCTGTCTCATACCGTCGCACTCAGACCGTCTGTCTCAGACCGTCTGTTTCGGACCGTCTGTCTAAGACCGTCTACCTCAGACCGTATGTCTCAGACCGTCTGTCTCACATCGTCAGTCGCGGACTGCCTGTTTCATACCGTCACTCTCAGACCGTCTGTCTCAGACAGTCTGTCTCGGACCGTCTGTCTGGACCGTCTGTCTCGGACCGTCTGTATCGCACCGTCTGTCTCAGACCGCCTGTCTCAGACCGTCTGTATCAGACCGTCTATCTCAGTCCGTCTCTATCAGACCGTCTATCTCAGACCGCCTGTCTCAGACCGTCTGTAACAGACCGTCTATCTCAGACCGCCTGTCTCAGACCGTCTGTAACAGACCGTCTATCTCAGACCGTCTGTATCAGACCGTCTGTCTCAGACCGTCTATCTCAGACCGTCTGTCTCAGACCGTCTTTCTCAGACCGTCTGTCTCAGTCCGTCTATCTCAGACCGTCTGTCTCAGACCGTCTATCTCAGACCGTCTGTCTCAGAGCGTCTGTCTCAGTCCGTCTATCTCAGACCGTCTGTCTCAGACCGTCTGTCTCAGATCGTCGGTCCCAGACCGCCTGCCTCATACCGTCACTTTCAGACCTTCTGTCTCAGACCGTCTGTCCCAGACCGTCTGTCCAAGACTGTCTGTTTCATACCGTCACTATCGGACCGTCTGTCTCAGACCGTCTATCTCAGACTGTCTGTCTCAGACCGTCTGTCTCAAATCGTCTGTCCAAGACCGCCTGTCTCATACCGTCGCACTCAGACCGTCTGTCTCAGACCGTCAGTCCCGGACTGCCTGTTTCATATCGTCACTCTCAGACCGTCTGTCTCAGACAGTCTGTCTCGGACCGTCTGTCTCAGACCGCCTGTCTCAGACCGTCTGTATCAGACCGTCTATCTCAGACCGTCTGCCTCAGATCGTCTGTCCCAGACCGCCTGTCTCATACCGTCACTATCAGACCTTCTGTCTCAGACCGTCTGTCCCAGACTGTCTGTTTCATACCGTCACTATCGGACCGTCTGTCTCAGACCGTCTATCTCAGACTGTCTGTCTCAGACCGTCTGTCTCAGATCGTCTGTCCAAGACCACCTGTCTCATACCGTCGCACTCAGACCGTCTGTCTCAGACCGTCTGTTTCGGACCGTCTGTCTAAGACCGTCTACCTCAGACCGTATGTCTCAGACCGTCTGTCTCACATCGTCAGTCGCGGACTGCCTGTTTCATACCGTCACTCTCAGACCGTCTGTCTCAGACAGTCTGTCTCGGACCGTCTGTCTGGACCGTCTGTCTCGGACCGTCTGTATCGCACCGTCTGTCTCAGACCGCCTGTCTCAGACCGTCTGTATCAGACCGTCTATCTCAGTCCGTCTCTATCAGACCGTCTATCTCAGACCGCCTGTCTCAGACCGTCTGTAACAGACCGTCTATCTCAGACCGCCTGTCTCAGACCGTCTGTAACAGACCGTCTATCTCAGACCGTCTGTATCAGACCGTCTGTCTCAGACCGTCTATCTCAGACCGTCTGTCTCAGACCGTCTTTCTCAGACCGTCTGTCTCAGTCCGTCTATCTCAGACCGTCTGTCTCAGACCGTCTATCTCAGACCGTCTGTCTCAGAGCGTCTGTCTCAGTCCGTCTATCTCAGACCGTCTGTCTCAGACCGTCTGTCTCAGATCGTCGGTCCCAGACCGCCTGCCTCATACCGTCACTTTCAGACCTTCTGTCTCAGACCGTCTGTCCCAGACCGTCTGTCCAAGACTGTCTGTTTCATACCGTCACTATCGGACCGTCTGTCTCAGACCGTCTATCTCAGACTGTCTGTCTCAGACCGTCTGTCTCAAATCGTCTGTCCAAGACCGCCTGTCTCATACCGTCGCACTCAGACCGTCTGTCTCAGACCGTCAGTCCCGGACTGCCTGTTTCATATCGTCACTCTCAGACCGTCTGTCTCAGACAGTCTGTCTCGGACCGTCTGTCTCAGACCGCCTGTCTCAGACCGTCTGTATCAGACCGTCTATCTCAGACCGTCTGCCTCAGATCGTCTGTCCCAGACCGCCTGTCTCATACCGTCACTATCAGACCTTCTGTCTCAGACCGTCTGTCCCAGACTGTCTGTTTCATACCGTCACTATCGGACCGTCTGTCTCAGACCGTCTATCTCAGACTGTCTGTCTCAGACCGTCTGTCTCAGATCGCCTGTCCAAGACCACCTGTCTCATACCGTCGCACTCAGACCGTCTGTCTCAGACCGTCTGTTTCGGACCGTCTGTCTAAGACCGTCTACCTCAGACCGTATGTCTCAGACCGTCTGTCTCACATCGTCAGTCGCGGACTGCCTGTTTCATACCGTCACTCTCAGACCGTCTGTCTCAGACAGTCTGTCTCGGACCGTCTGTCTGGACCGTCTGTCTCGGACCGTCTGTATCGCACCGTCTGTCTCGGACCGTCTGTCTCGGACCGTCTGTCTCGGACCGTCTGTCTCAGTCCGTCTGCCTCAGATCGTGTGTCCCCGACAGCCTGTCTCAAAGCGTCACTCTCAGACCGTCTGTCTCAGACCGTCTGTCCCAGACCGCCTGTCTCATACCGTCACTCTCAGACAGTCTGTCTCGGTCCGTCTGTCTCAGACCGCCTGTCTCAGACCGTCTGTATCAGACCGTCTATCTCAGTCCGTCTCTATCAGACCGTCTATCTCAGACCGCCTGTCTCAGACCGTCTGTAACAGACCGTCTATCTCAGACCGTCTGTATCAGACCGTCTGTCTCAGACCGTCTATCTCAGACCGTCTGTCTCAGACCGTCTGTCTCAGACCGTCTGTCTCAGACCGTCTGTCTCAGTCCGTCTATCTCAGACCGTCTGTCTCAGACCGTCTGTCTCAGACCGTCTGTATCGCACCGTCTGTCTCGGACCCTCTGTCTCGGACCGTCTGTCTCAGACCGTCTGTCTCAGTCCGTCTGTCCCAGACTGCCTGTCTCAGACCGCCTGTCTCATACCGACTGACTCAGACTGTCTGTCTCAGACCGCATATCTCACTCCGTCTGCCAATGTCCATCTGTCTCACTCCGTCTTTATCAGACCGTCTGTCTCAGACCGCCTGTCTCAGACCGTCTGTCTCGGACCGTCTGTCTCGGACCGTCTGTCTCGGACCGTCTGTCTCGGACCGTCCGTCTCGGACCGTCTGTCTCGGACCATCTGTCTCAGACCGCCTGTCTCAGACCGTCTGTAACAGACCGTCTATCTCAGACCGTCTGTATCAGACCGTTTATCTCAGACCGTCTGTCTCAGACCGTCCGTCTCAGACCGTCTGTCTCAGACCGTCTATCTCAGACCGTCTGTCTCAGACCGTCTGTATCGCACCGTCTGTCTCGGACCGTCTGTCTCGGACCGTCTGTCTCAGACCGTCTGCCTCAGATCGTGTGTCCCCGACAGCCTGTCTCAAAGCGTCACTCTCAGACCGTCTGTCTCAGACCGTCTGTCCCAGACCGTCTGTCGCAGACCGTCTGTCTCAGACCGTCTGTATCGCACCGTCTGTCTCGGACCGTCTGTCTCGGACCGTCTGTCTCAGACCGTCTGTATCGCACCGTCTGTCTCGGACCGTCTGTCTCGGACCGTCTGTCTCAGACCGTGTGCCTCAGATCGTGTGTCCCCGACAGCCTGTCTCAAAGCGTCACTCTCAGACCGTCTGTCTCAGACCGTCTGTCCCGGACCGTCTGTCTCAGACCGTCTGTCTCAGACCGTCTGTCTCAGACCGTCTGTATCGCACCGTCTGTCTCGGACCGTCTGTCTCAGACCGTCTGTCTCAGACCGTCTGTATCGCACCGTCTGTCTCGGACCGTCTGTCTCAGACCGTCTGCCTCAGATCGTGTGTCCCCGACAGCCTGTCTCAAAGCGTCACTCTCAGACCGTCTGTCTCAGACCGTCTGTCCCAGACCGTCTGTCTCAGACCGTCTGTCTCAGTCCGTCTGTCCCAGACTGCCTGTCTCAGACCGCCTGTCTCATACCGACTGACTCAGACTGTCTGTCTCAGACCGCATATCTCACTCCGTCTGCCAATGTCCATCTGTCTCAGTCCGTCTCTATCAGACCGTCTGTCTCAGACCGCCTGTCTCAGACCGTCTGTCTCAGATCGTCTGTCCCAGACCGCCTGCCTCATACCGTCACTTTCAAACCTTCTGTCTCAGACCGTCTGTCCCAGACTGTCTGTTTCATACCGTCACTATCGGACCGTCTGTCTCAGACCGTCTATCTCAGACTGTCTGTCTCAGACCGTCTGTCTCAGATCGTCTGTCCAAGACCGCCTGTCTCATACCGTCGCACTCAGACCGTCTGTCTCAGACCGTCAGTCCCGGACTGCCTGTTTCATATCGTCACTCTCAGACCGTCTGCCTCAGACAGTCTGTCTCGGGCCGTCTGTCTCAGACCGCCTGTCTCAGACCGTCTGTATCAGACCGTCTATCTCAGACCGTCTGTCTCAGACCGCCTGCCTCAGATCGTCTCTCACAGACCGTCTGTCTCGGACAGTCTGTCTCGGACCGTCTGTCTCAGACCGTCTGTCTCAGACCGTCTATCTCAGACCGTATGTCTCAGACCGTCTGTCTCACATCGTCAGTCGCGGACTGCCTGTTTCATACCGTCACACTCAGACCGTCTGTCTCAGACCGTCTGTCCCGGACCGTCTGTCTCAGACCGTCTGTCTCAGACCGTCTGTCTCAGACCGTCTGTATCGCACCGTCTGTCTCGGACCGTCTGTCTCAGACCGTCTGTCTCAGACCGTCTGTATCGCACCGTCTGTCTCGGACCGTCTGTCTCAGACCGTCTGCCTCAGATCGTGTGTCCCCGACAGCCTGTCTCAAAGCGTCACTCTCAGACCGTCTGTCTCAGACCGTCTGTCCCAGACCGTCTGTCTCAGACCGTCTGTCTCAGTCCGTCTGTCCCAGACTGCCTGTCTCAGACCGCCTGTCTCATACCGACTGACTCAGACTGTCTGTCTCAGACCGCATATCTCACTCCGTCTGCCAATGTCCATCTGTCTCAGTCCGTCTCTATCAGACCGTCTGTCTCAGACCGCCTGTCTCAGACCGTCTGTCTCAGATCGTCTGTCCCAGACCGCCTGCCTCATACCGTCACTTTCAAACCTTCTGTCTCAGACCGTCTGTCCCAGACTGTCTGTTTCATACCGTCACTATCGGACCGTCTGTCTCAGACCGTCTATCTCAGACTGTCTGTCTCAGACCGTCTGTCTCAGATCGTCTGTCCAAGACCGCCTGTCTCATACCGTCGCACTCAGACCGTCTGTCTCAGACCGTCAGTCCCGGACTGCCTGTTTCATATCGTCACTCTCAGACCGTCTGTCTCAGACAGTCTGTCTCGGGCCGTCTGTCTCAGACCGCCTGTCTCAGACCGTCTGTATCAGACCGTCTATCTCAGACCGTCTGTCTCAGACCGCCTGCCTCAGATCGTCTCTCACAGACCGTCTGTCTCGGACAGTCTGTCTCGGACCGTCTGTCTCAGACCGTCTGTCTCAGACCGTCTATCTCAGACCGTATGTCTCAGACCGTCTGTCTCACATCGTCAGTCCCGGACTGCCTGTTTCATACCGTCACTCTCAGACCGTCTGTCTCAGACGGTCTGTCTCGGACCGTCTGCCTGGACCGTCTGTCTCGGACCGTCTGTATCGCACCGTCTGTCTCGGACCGTCTGTCTCGGACCGTCTGTCTCGGACCGTCTGTCTCAGACCGTCTGTCTCACATCGTCAGTCCCGGACTGCCTGTTTCATACCGTCACTCTCAGACCGTCTGTCTCGGACCGTCTGTCTCGGACCGTCTGTCTCAGACCGTCTGTATCGCACCGTCTGTCTCGGACCGTCTGTCTCAGACCGTCTGCCTCAGATCGTGTGTCCCCGACAGCCTGTCTCAAAGCGTCACTCTCAGACCGTCTGTCTCAGACCGTCTGTCCCAGACCGTCTGTCTCAGACCGTCTGTCTCAGTCCGTCTGTCCCAGACTGCCTGTCTCAGACCGCCTGTCTCATACCGACTGACTCAGACTGTCTGTCTCAGACCGCATATCTCACTCCGTCTGCCAATGTCCATCTGTCTCAGTCCGTCTCTATCAGACCGTCTGTCTCAGACCGCCTGTCTCAGACCGTCTGTCTCAGATCGTCTGTCCCAGACCGCCTGCCTCATACCGTCACTTTCAAACCTTCTGTCTCAGACCGTCTGTCCCAGACTGTCTGTTTCATACCGTCACTATCGGACCGTCTGTCTCAGACCGTCTATCTCAGACTGTCTGTCTCAGACCGTCTGTCTCAGATCGTCTGTCCAAGACCGCCTGTCTCATACCGTCGCACTCAGACCGTCTGTCTCAGACCGTCAGTCCCGGACTGCCTGTTTCATATCGTCACACTCAGACCGTCTGTCTCAGACAGTCTGTCTCGGGCCGTCTGTCTCAGACCGCCTGTCTCAGACCGTCTGTATCAGACCGTCTATCTCAGACCGTCTGTCTCAGACCGCCTGCCTCAGATCGTCTCTCACAGACCGTCTGTCTCGGACAGTCTGTCTCGGACCGTCTGTCTCAGACCGTCTGTCTCAGACCGTCTATCTCAGACCGTATGTCTCAGACCGTCTGTCTCACATCGTCAGTCCCGGACTGCCTGTTTCATACCGTCACTCTCAGACCGTCTGTCTCAGACGGTCTGTCTCGGACCGTCTGCCTGGACCGTCTGTCTCGGACCGTCTGTATCGCACCGTCTGTCTCGGACCGTCTGTCTCGGACCGTCTGTCTCGGACCGTCTGTCTCAGACCGTCTGTCTCACATCGTCAGTCCCGGACTGCCTGTTTCATACCGTCACTCTCAGACCGTCTGTCTCAGACAGTCTGTCTCGGACCGTCTGTATCGCACCGTCTGTCTCGGACCGTCTGTCTCGGACCGTCTGTCTCGGACCGTCTGTCTCAGACCGTCTGCCTCAGATCGTGTGTCCCCGACAGCCTGTCTCAAAGCGTCACTCTCAGACCGTCTGTCTCAGACCGTCTGTCCCAGACCGTCTGTCTCAGACCGTCTGTCTCAGTCCGTCTGTCCCAGACTGCCTGTCTCAGACCGCCTGTCTCATACCGACTGACTCAGACTGTCTGTCTCAGACCGCATATCTCACTCCGTCTGCCAATGTCCATCTGTCTCAGTCCGTCTCTATCAGACCGTCTGTCTCAGACCGCCTGTCTCAGACCGTCTATCTCAGACCGTCTGTCTCAGACCGTCTGTCTCAGACCGTCTATCTCAGACCGTCTGTCTCAGACCGTCTGTCTCAGATCGTCTGTCCCAGACCGCCTGCCTCATACCGTCACTTTCAGACCTTCTGTCTCAGACCGTCTGTCCCAGACTGCCTGTTTCATATCGTCACTCTCAGACCGTCTGTCTCAGACAGTCTGTCTCGGACCGTCTGTCTCAGACCGCCTGTCTCAGACCGTCTATATCAGACCGTCTGCCTCAGATCGTCTGTCCCAGACCGCCTGTCTCATACCGTCACTATCAGACCTTCTGTCTCAGACCGTCTGTCCCAGACTGTCTGTTTCATACAGTCACTATCGGACCGTCTGTCTCAGACCGTCTATCTCAGACTGTCTGTCTCAGATCGTCTGTCCTAGACCGCCTGTCTCATACCGTCGCACTCAGACCGTCTGTCTCAGACCGTCAGTCCCGGACTGCCTGTTTCATATCGTCACTCTCAGACCGTCTGTCTCAGACAGTCTGTCTCGGTCCGTCTGTCTCAGACCGCCTGTCTCAGACCGTCTGTATCAGACCGTCTATCTCAGTCCGTCTCTATCAGACCGTCTATCTCAGACCGCCTGTCTCAGACCGTCTGTAACAGACCGTCTATCTCAGACCGCCTGTCTCAGACCGTCTGTAACAGACCGTCTATCTCAGACCGTCTGTATGAGACCGTCTGTCTCAGACCGTCTATCTCAGACCGTCTGTCTCAGACCGTCTGTCTCAGACCGTCTGTCTCAGTCCGTCTATCTCAGACCGTCTGTCTCAGACCGTCTATCTCAGACCGTCTGTCTCAGAGCGTCTGTCTCAGTCCGTCTATCTCAGACCGTCTGTCTCAGACCGTCTGTCTCAGATCGTCGGTCCCAGACCGCCTACCTCATACCGTCACTTTCAGACCTTCTGTCTCAGACCGTCTGTCCCAGACTGTCTGTTTCATACCGTCACTATCGGACCGTCTGTCTCAGACCGTCTATCTCAGACTGTCTGTCTCAGACCGTCTGTCTCAAATCGTCTGTCCAAGACCGCCTGTCTCATACCGTCGCACTCAGACCGTCTGTCTCAGACCGTCAGTCCCGGACTGCCTGTTTCATATCGTCACTCTCAGACCGTCTGTCTCAGACAGTCTGTCTCGGACCGTCTGTCTCAGACCGCCTGTCTCAGACCGTCTGTATCAGACCGTCTATCTCAGACCGTCTGCCTCAGATCGTCTGTCCCAGACCGCCTGTCTCATACCGTCACTATCAGACCTTCTGTCTCAGACCGTCTGTCCCAGACTGTCTGTTTCATACCGTCACTATTTGGACCGTCTGTCTCAGACCGTCTATCTCAGACTGTCTGTCTCAGACCGTCTGTCTCAGATCGTCTGTCCAAGACCACCTGTCTCATACCGTCGCACTCAGACCGTCTGTCTCAGACCGTCTGTTTCGGACCGTCTGTCTCAGACCGTCTGTCTAAGACCGTCTACCTCAGACCGTATGTCTCAGACCGTCTGTCTCACATCGTCAGTCTCGGACTGCCTGTTTCATACCGTCACTCTCAGACCGTCTGTCTCAGACAGTCTGTCTCGGACCGTCTGTCTGGACCGTCTGTCTCGGACCGTCTGTATCGCACCGTCTGTCTCGGACCGTCTGTCTCGGACCGTCTGTCTCGGACCGTCTGTCTCAGTCCGTCTGCCTCAGATCGTGTGTCCCCGACAGCCTGTCTCAAAGCGTCACTCTCAGACCGTCTGTCTCAGACCGTCTGTCCCAGACCGCCTGTCTCATACCGTCGCACTCAGACCGTCTGTCTCAGACCGTCAGTCCCGGACTGCCTGTTTCATATCGTCACTCTCAGACCGCCTGTCTCAGACAGTCTGTCTCGGTCCGTCTGTCTCAGACCGCCTGTCTCAGACCGTCTGTATCAGACCGTCTATCTCAGTCCGTCTCTATCAGACCGTCTATCTCAGACCGCCTGTCTCAGACCGTCTGTAACAGACCGTCTATCTCAGACCGTCTGTATCAGACCGTCTGTCTCAGACCGTCTATCTCAGACCGTCTGTCTCAGACCGTCTGTCTCAGACCGTCTGTCTCAGACCGTCTGTCTCAGTCCGTCTATCTCAGACCGTCTGTCTCAGACCGTCTGTCTCAGACCGTCTGTATCGCACCGTCTGTCTCGGACCGTCTGTCTCGGACCGTCTGTCTCAGACCGTCTGTCTCAGTCCGTCTGTCCCAGACTGCCTGTCTCAGACCGCCTGTCTCATACCGACTGACTCAGACTGTCTGTCTCAGACCGCATATCTCACTCCGTCTGCCAATGTCCATCTGTCTCACTCCGTCTTTATCAGACCGTCTGTCTCAGACCGCCTGTCTCAGACCGTCTGTCTCGGACCGTCTGTCTCGGACCGTCTGTCTCGGACCGTCTGTCTCGGACCGTCTGTCTCGGACCGTCTGTCTCGGACCGTCCGTCTCGGACCGTCTGTCTCGGACCATCTGTCTCAGACCGCCTGTCTCAGACCGTCTGTAACAGACCGTCTATCTCAGACCGTCTGTATCAGACCGTCTATCTCAGACCGTCTGTCTCAGACCGTCCGTCTCAGACCGTCTGTCTCAGACCGTCTATCTCAGACCGTCTGTCTCAGACCGTCTGTATCGCACCGTCTGTCTCGGACCGTCTGCCTGGACCGTCTGTCTCGGACCGTCTGTATCGCACCGTCTGTCTCGGACCGTCTGTCTTGGACCGTCTGTCTCAGACCGTCTGCCTCAGATCGTGTGTCCCCGACAACCTGTCTCAAAGCGTCACTCTCAGACCGTCTGTCTCAGACCGTCTGTCCCAGACCGTCTGTCTCAGACCGTCTGTCTCAGTCCGTCTGTCCCAGACTGCCTGTCTCAGACCGCTTGTCTCATACCGACTGACTCAGACTGTCTGTCTCAGACCGCATATCTCACTCCGTCTGCCAATGTCCATCTGTCTCAGTCCGTCTCTATCAGACCGTCTGTCTCAGACCGCCTGTCTCAGACCGTCTATCTCAGACCGTCTGTCTCAGACCGTCTGTCTCAGACCGTCTACCTCAGACCGTCTGTCTCAGACCGTCTGTCTCAGATCGTCTGTCCCAGACCGCCTGCCTCATACCGTCACTTTCAGACCTTCTGTCTCAGACCGTCTGTCCCAGACTGTCTGTTTCATACCGTCACTATCGGACCGTCTGTCTCAGACCGTCTATCTCAGACTGTCTGTCTCAGACCGTCTGTCTCAGATCGTCTGTCCAAGACCGCCTGTCTCATACAGTCGCACTCAGACCGTCTGTCTCAGACCGTCAGTCCCGGACTGCCTGTTTCATATCGTCACTCTCAGACCGTCTGTCTTAGACCGCCTGTCTCAGACCGTCTATCTCAGACTGTCTGTCTCAGACCGTCTGTCTCAGATCGCCTGTCCAAGACCGCCTGTCTCATACCGTCGCACTCAGACCGTCTGTCTCAGACCGTCAGTCCCCGACTGCCTGTTTCATATCGTCACTCTCAGACCGTCTGTCTCAGACAGTCTGTCTCGGACCGTCTGTCTCAGACCGCCTGTCTCAGACCGTCTGTATCAGACCGTCTATCTCAGACCGTCTGTCTCAGACCGCCTGCCTCACATCGTCTCTCACAGACCGTCTGTCTCAGACCGTCTGTCTCGGACCGTCTGTCTCAGACCGTCTCTCACAGACCGTCTGTCTCAGACCGTCTGCCTCAGATCGTGTGTCCCCGACAGCCTGTTTCATACCGTCACTCTCAGACCGTCTATCTCAGACCGTCTGTCTCAGACCGTCTGACTCAGACCGTCTGTCTCAGATCGTCTGTCCCAGACCGCCTGTCTCATACCGTCACACTCAGACCGTCTGTCTCGGACCGTCTGTCTCGGACCGTCTGTCTCGGACCGTCTGTCTCGGACCGTCTGTCCCGGACCGTCTGTCTCAGACCGTCTGTCTCAGACCGTCTGTCCCGGACTGCCTGTTTCATACCGTCACTCTCAGACCGTCTGTCCCAGACTGCATGTTTCATACCGTCACTCTCAGACCGTCTGTCTCATACCGTCTGTCTCAGATCGTCTGTCCCAGACCGCCTGCCTCATACCGTCACTTTCAGACATTCTGTCTCAGACCGTCTGTCCCAGACTGTCTGTTTCATACCGTCACTATCGGATCGTCTGTCACAGACCGTCTGTCTCAGACCGTCTGTCTCGGACCGTCTGTCTCGGACCGTCTGTCTCAGACCGTCTGTCTCAGACCGTCTGTCTCAGACCGTCTGTCTCAGACCGTCTGTCTCAGACCGTCTGCCTCAGATCGTGTGTCCCCGACAGCCTGTTTCATACCGTCACTCTCAGACCGTCTATCTCAGACCGTCTGTCTCAGACCGTCTGTCTCAGACCGTCTGTCTCAGATCGTCTGTCCCAGACCGCCTGTCTCATACCGTCACTATCAGACCTTCTGTCTCAGAACGTCTGTCCCAGACTGTCTGTTTCATACCGTCACTCTCAGACCGTCTGTCTCAGACCGTCTATCTCAGACCGTCTGACTCAGACCGTCTGTCTCAGATCGTCTGTCCCAGACCGCCTGTCTCATACCGTCACACTCTGACCGGCTGCCTCGGACAGTCTGTCTCGGACCGTCTGTCTGGACCGTCTGTCTCGGACCGTCTGTCTGGACCGTCTGTCTCGGACCGTCTGTCTCGGACCGTCTGTCTCGGACCGTCGGTCTCGGACCGTCCGTCTCGGACCGTCTGTCTCGGACCGTCTGTCTCGGACCGTCTGTCTCAGACCGTCTGTCTCAGACCGCCTGTCTCAGACCGTCTGTATCAGACCGTCCATCTCAGACCGTCTGTCTCAGACCGTCTGTCTCAGACCGTCTATCTCAGACCGTCTGTCTCAGACCGTCTGTCTCAGATCGTCTGTCCCAGACCGCCTGCCTCATACCGTCACTTTCAGACCTTCTGTCTCAGACCGTCTGTCCCAGACTGTCTGTTTCATACCGTCACTATCGGACCGTCTGTCTCAGACCGTCTATCTCAGACTGTCTGTCTCAGACCGTCTGTCTCAGATCGTCTGTCCAAGACCGCCTGTCTCATACCGTCGCACTCAGACCGTCTGTCTCAGACCGTCAGTCCCGGACTGCCTGTTTCATATCGTCACTCTCAGACCGTCTGTCTCAGACAGTCTGTCTCGGACCGTCTGTCTCAGACCGCCTGTCTCAGACCGTCTGTATCAGACCGTCTATCTCAGACCGTCTGTCTCAGACCGCCTGCCTCACATCGTCTCTCACAGACCGTCTGTCTCAGACCGTCTGTCTCGGACCGTCTGTCTCAGACCGTCTCTCACAGACCGTCTGTCTCAGACCGTCTGCCTCAGATCGTGTGTCCCCGACAGCCTGTTTCATACCGTCACTCTCAGACCGTCGATCTCAGACCGTCTGTCTCAGACCGCCTGTCTCAGACCGTCTGTCTCAGATCGTCTGTCCCAGACCGCCTGTCTCATACCGTCACTATCAGACCTTCTGTCTCAGACCGTCTGTCCCAGACTGTCTGTTTCATACCGTCACTCCCAGACCGTCTGTCTCAGACCGTCTATCTCAGACCGTCTGACTCAGACCGTCTGTCTCAGATCGTCTGTCCCAGACCGCCTGTCTCATACCGTCACACTCAGACCGTCTGTCTCGGACAGTCTGTCTCGGTCCGTCTGTCTGGACCGTCTGTCTCGGACCGTCTGTCTCGGACCGTCTGTCTCGGACCGTCTGTCTCGGACCGTCTGTCTCGGACCGTCTGTCCCGGACCGTCTGTCTCAGACCGTCTGTCTCAGACCGTCTGTCCCGGACTGCCTGTTTCATACCGTCACTCGCAGACCGTCTGTCCCAGACTGCATGTTTCATACCGTCACTCTCAGACCGTCTGTCTCATACCGTCTGTCTCAGATCGTCTGTCCCAGACCGCCTGCCTCATACCGTCACTTTCAGACCTTCTGTCTCAGACCGTCTGTCCCAGACTGTCTGTTTCATACCGTCACTATCGGATCGTCTCTCACAGACCGTCCGTCTCAGACCGTCTGTCTCAGACCGTCTGTCTCGGACCGTCTGTCTCAGACCGTCTGTCTCGGACCGTCTGTCTCGGACCGTCTGTCTCGGACCGTCTGTCTCGGACCGTCTGTCTCGGACCGTCTGTCTCGGACCGTCTGTCTCAGACCGTCTCTCACAGACCGTCTGTCTCAGACCGTCTGCCTCAGATCGTGTGTCCCCGACAGCCTGTTTCATACCGTCACTCTCAGACCGTCGATCTCAGACCGTCTGTCTCAGACCGTCTGTCTCAGACCGTCTGTCTCAGATCGTCTGTCCCAGACCGCCTGTCTCATACCGTCACTATCAGACCTTCTGTCTCAGACCGTCTGTCCCAGACTGTCTGTTTCATACCGTCACTCTCAGACCGTCTGTCTCAGACCGTCTATCTCAGACCGTCTGACTCAGACCGTCTGTCTCAGATCGTCTGTCCCAGACCGCCTGTCTCATACCGTCACACTCTGACCGGCTGCCTCGGACAGTCTGTCTCGGACCGTCTGTCTGGACCGTCTGTCTCGGACCGTCTGTCTCGGACCGTCTGTCTCGGACCGTCTGTCTCGGACCGTCTGTCTCGGACCGTCTGTCTCGGACCGTCTGTCTGGACCGTCTATCTCGGACCGTCTGTATCGCACCGACTGTCTCGGACCGTCTGTCTCGGACCGTCTGTCTCAGACCGTCTGCCTCAGATCGTGTGTCCCCGACAGCCTGTCTCAAAGCGTCACTCTCAGACCGTCTGTCTCAGACCGTCTGTCCCAGACCGTCTGTCCCAGACCGTCTGTCTCAGTCCGTCTGTCCCAGACTGCCTGTCTCAGACCGCCTGTCTCATACCGACTGACTCAGACTGTCTGTCTCAGACCGCATATCTCACTCCGTCTGCCAATGTCCATCTGTCTCAGTCCGTCTCTATCAGACCGTCTGTCTCAGACCGCCTGTCTCAGACCGTCTGTCTCAGATCGTCTGTCCCAGACCGCCTGCCCCATACCGTCACATTCAGACCTTCTGTCTCAGACCGTCTGTCCCAGACTGTCTGTTTCATACCGTCACTATCGGACCGTCTGTCTCAGACCGTCTATCTCAGACTGTCTGTCTCAGACCGTCTGTCTCAAATCGTCTGTCCAAGACCGCCTGTCTCATACCGTCGCACTCAGACCGTCTGTCTCAGACCGTCAGTCCCGGACTGCCTGTTTCATATCGTCACTCTCAGACCGTCTGTCTCAGACAGTCTGTCTCGGACCGTCTGTCTCAGACCGCCTGTCTCAGACCGTCTGTATCAGACCGTCTATCTCAGACCGTCTGCCTCAGATCGTCTGTCCCAGACCGCCTGTCTCATACCGTCACTATCAGACCTTCTGTCTCAGACCGTCTGTCCCAGACTGTCTGTTTCATACCGTCACTATCGGACCGTCTGTCTCAGACCGTCTATCTCAGACTGTCTGTCTCAGACCGTCTGTCTCAGATCGTCTGTCCAAGACCACCTGTCTCATACCGTCGCACTCAGACCGTCTGTCTCAGACCGTCTGTTTCGGACCGTCTGTCTCAGACCGTCTGTCTAAGACCGTCTACCTCAGACCGTATGTCTCAGACCGTCTGTCTCACATCGTCAGTCGCGGACTGCCTGTTTCATACCGTCACTCTCAGACCGTCTGTCTCAGACAGTCTGTCTCGGACCGTCTGTCTGGACCGTCTGTCTCGGACCGTCTGTATCGCACCGTCTGTCTCGGACCGTCTGTCTCGGACCGTCTGTCTCGGACCGTCTGTCTCAGTCCGTCTGCCTCAGATCGTGTGTCCCCGACAGCCTGTCTCAAAGCATCACTCTCAGACCGTCTGTCTCAGACCGTCTGTCCCAGACCGTCTGTCTCAGACCGTCTGTCTCAGTCCGTCTGTCCCAGACTGCCTGTCTCAGACCGCTTGTCTCATACCGCAATCTCACTCCGTCTGCCAATGTCCATCTGTCTCAGTCCGTCTCTATCAGACCGTCTGTCTCAGACCGCCTGTCTCAGACCGTCATTCTCAGACCGTCTGTCTCAGACCGTCTGTCTCAGACCGTCTATCTCAGACCGTCTGTCTCAGACCGTCTGTCTCGGACCGTCTGCCTGGACCGTCTGTCTCGGACCGTCTGTATCGCACCGTCTGTCTCGGACCGTCTGTCTCGGACCGTCTGTCTCAGACCGTCTGCCTCAGATCGTGTGTCCCCGACAGCCTGTCTCAAAGCGTCACTCTCAGACCGTCTGTCTCAGACCGTCTGTCCCAGACCGTCTGTCTCAGACCGTCTGTCTCAGTCCGTCTGTCCCAGACTGCCTGTCTCAGACCGCTTGTCTCATACCGACTGACTCAGACTGTCTGTCTCAGACCGCATATCTCACTCCGTCTGCCAATGTCCATCTGTCTCAGTCCGTCTCTATCAGACCGTCTGTCTCAGACCGCCTGTCTCAGACCGTCTATCTCAGACCGTCTGTCTCAGACCGTCTGTCTCAGACCGTCTACCTCAGACCGTCTGTCTCAGACCGTCTGTCTCAGATCGTCTGTCCCAGACCGCCTGCCTCATACCGTCACTTTCAGACCTTCTGTCTCAGACCGTCTGTCCCAGACTGTCTGTTTCATACCGTCACTATCGGACCGTCTGTCTCAGACCGTCTATCTCAGACTGTCTGTCTCAGACCGTCTGTCTCAGATCGTCTGTCCAAGACCGCCTGTCTCATACAGTCGCACTCAGACCGTCTGTCTCAGACCGTCAGTCCCGGACTGCCTGTTTCATATCGTCACTCTCAGACCGTCTGTCTTAGACCGCCTGTCTCAGACCGTCTATCTCAGACTGTCTGTCTCAGACCGTCTGTCTCAGATCGCCTGTCCAAGACCGCCTGTCTCATACCGTCGCACTCAGACCGTCTGTCTCAGACCGTCAGTCCCCGACTGCCTGTTTCATATCGTCACTCTCAGACCGTCTGTCTCAGACAGTCTGTCTCGGACCGTCTGTCTCAGACCGCCTGTCTCAGACCGTCTGTATCAGACCGTCTATCTCAGACCGTCTGTCTCAGACCGCCTGCCTCACATCGTCTCTCACAGACCGCCTGTCTCAGACCGTCTGTATCAGACCGTCTATCTCAGACCGTCTGTCTCAGACCGCCTGCCTCACATCGTCTCTCACAGATCGTCTGTCTCAGACCGTCTGTCTCGGACCGTCTGTCTCAGACCGTCTCTCACAGACCGTCTGTCTCAGACCGTCTGCCTCAGATCGTGTGTCCCCGACAGCCTGTTTCATACCGTCACTCTCAGACCGTCTATCTCAGACCGTCTGTCTCAGACCGTCTGTCTCAGACCGTCTGTCTCAGACCGTCTGTCTCAGACCGTCTGTCTCAGATCGTCTGTCCCAGACCGCCTGTCTCATACCGTCACTATCAGACCTTCTGTCTCAGACCATCTGTCCCAGACTGTCTGTTTCATACCGTCACTCTCAGACCGTCTGTCTCAGACCGTCTATCTCAGACCGTCTGACTCAGACCGTCTGTCTCAGATCGTCTGTCCCAGACCGCCTGTCTCATACCGTCACACTCAGACCGTCTGTCTCGGACAGTCTGTCTCGGTCCGTCTGTCTGGACCGTCTGTCTCGGACCGTCTGTCTCGGACCGTCTGTCTCGGACCGTCTGTCTCGGACCGTCTGTCCCGGACCGTCTGTCTCAGACCGTCTGTCTCAGACCGTCTGTCCCGGACTGCCTGTTTCATACCGTCACTCTCAGACCGTCTGTCCCAGACTGCATGTTTCATACCGTCACTCTCAGACCGTCTGTCTCATACCGTCTGTCTCAGATCGTCTGTCCCAGACCGCCTGCCTCATACCGTCACTTTCAGACATTCTGTCTCAGACCGTCTGTCCCAGACTGTCTGTTTCATACCGTCACTATCGGATCGTCTCTCACAGACCGTCTGTCTCAGACCGTCTGTCTCGGACCGTCTGTCTCGGACCGTCTGTCTCAGACCGTCTGTCTCAGACCGTCTGTCTCAGACCGTCTGTCTCAGACCGTCTGTCTCAGACCGTCTGCCTCAGATCGTGTGTCCCCGACAGCCTGTTTCATACCGTCACTCTCAGACCGTCTATCTCAGACCGTCTGTCTCAGACCGTCTGTCTCAGACCGTCCGTCTCAGATCGTCTGTCCCAGACCGCCTGTCTCATACCGTCACTATCAGACCTTCTGTCTCAGACCGTCTGTCCCAGACTGTCTGTTTCATACCGTCACTCTCAGACCGTCTGTCTCAGACCGTCTATCTCAGACCGTCTGACTCAGACCGTCTGTCTCAGATCGTCTGTCCCTGACCGCCTGTCTCATACCGTCACACTCAGACCGTCTGTCTCGGACAGTCTGTCTCGGTCCGTCTGTCTGGACCGTCTGTCCCAGACTGTCTGTTTCATACCGTCACTATCGGACCGTCTGTCTCAGACCGTCTATCTCAGACTGTCTGTCTCAGACCGTCTGTCTCAGATTGTCTGTCCAAGACCGCCTGTCTCATACCGTCGCACTCAGACCGTCTGTCTCAGACCGTCAGTCCCAGACTGCATGTTTCATACCGTCACTCTCAGACCGTCTGTCTCAGACAGTCTGTCTCGGACCGTCTGTCTGGACCGTCTGTCTCGGACCGTCTGTATCGCACCGTCTGTCTCGGACCGTCTGTCTCGGACCGTCTGCCTCAGACCGTCTGCCTCAGATCGAGTGTCCCCGACAGCCTCTTTCATACCGTCACTCTCAGACCGTCTATCTCAGACCGTCTGTCTCAGACCGTCTGTCTCAGACCGTCTGTCTCAGACTGTCTGTTTCATACCGTCACTCTCAGACCGTCTGTCTCAGACCGTCTATCTCAGACCGTCTGACTCAGACCGTCTGTCTCAGATCGTCTGTCCCAGACCGCCTGTCTCATACCGTCACACTCAGACCGGCTGCCTCGGACAGTCTGTCTCGGACCGTCTGTCTGGACCGTCTGTCTCAGACAGTCTGTCTCGGACAGTCTGTCTGGACCGTCTGTCTCGGACCGTCTGTATCGCACCGTCTGTCTCGGACCGTCTGTCTCGGACCGTCTGCCTCAGACCGTCTGCCTCAGATCGAGTGTCCCCGACAGCCTGTTTCATACCGTCACTCTCAGACCGTCTATCTCAGACCGTCTGTCTCAGACCGTCTGTCTCAGACTGTCTGTTTCATACCGTCACTCTCAGACCGTCTGTCTCAGACCGTCTATCTCAGACCGTCTGACTCAGACCGTCTGTCTCAGATCGTCTGTCCCAGACCGCCTGTCTCATACCGTCACACTCAGACCGGCTGCCTCGGACAGTCTGTCTCGGACCGTCTGTCTGGACCGTCTGTCTCGGACCGTCTGTCCCAGACTGCCTGTCTCAGACCGCCTGTCTCATACCGACTGACTCAGACCGTCTGTCTCAGACCGTCTATCTCAGACCGTCTGTCTCAGACCGTCTGTCTCAGATCGTCTGTCCCAGACCGCCTGTCTCATACCGTCACTATCAGACCTTCTGTCTCAGACCGTCTGTCCCAGACTGTCTGTTTCATACCGTCACTATCGGACCGTCTGTCTCAGACCGTCTATCTCAGACTGTCTGTCTCAGACCGTCTGTCTCAGATTGTCTGTCCAAGACCGCCTGTCTCATACCGTCGCACTCAGACAGTCTGTCTCAGACCGTCAGTCCCAGACTGCCTGTTTCATATCGTCACTCTCAGACCGTCTGTCTCAGACAGTCTGTCTCGGACCGTCTGTCTCAGACCGTCTGTATCAGACCGTCTATCTCAGACCGTCTGACTCAGACCGCCTGTCTCAGATCGTCACACTCAGACCGGCTGCCTCGGACAGTCTGTATCGGACCGTCTGTCTCGGACCGTCTGTATCGGACCGTCTGTCTCGGACCGTCTGTCACGGACCGTCTGTCTCGGACCGTCTGTCTCGGACCGTCTGTCTCGGACCGTCTGTCTCAGACCGTCTGTCCCAGACCGCCTATCTCAGACCGTCTGTCTCAGACCGCCTGCCTCAGAACGTCACTATCAGACCGTCTGTCTCAGATCCTCTGTCCCGGACTGCCTGTTTCATACCGTCACTCTCCGAACGCCTGTCTCAGGCCGTCTGTCTCAGATCGTCTCTCACCGACCGTCTGTCTCATACCGTCACTCTCAGACCGTCTGTCTCAGACCGTCTGTCCCGGACTGCCTGTTTCATACCGTCACTCTCAGACCGTCTGTCCCAGACTGCATGTTTCATACCGTCACTCTCAGACTGCCTGTCTCAGACCGCCTGTCTCATACCGACTGACTCAGACTGTCTGTCTCAGACCGTCTATCTCAGACCGTCTGTCTCAGACCGCCTGCCTCAGATCGTCTCTGACAGACCGTCTGTCTCAGACCGTCTGTCTCGGACCGTCTGTCTCAGACCGTCTGTATCGGACCGTCTGTCTCGGACCGTCTGTCACGGACCGTCTGTCTCGGACCGTCTGTATCGGACCGTCTGTCTCGGACCGTCTGTCTCAGACCGTCTGCCTCAGATCGTGTGTCCCCGACCGCCTGTCTCATAGCGTCACTCTCAGACCGTCTGTCTCAGACCGTCTGTCCCAGACCGCCTATCTCAGACCGTCTGTCTCAGACCGCCTGCCTCAGAACGTCACTATCAGACCGTCTGTCTCAGATCCTCTGTCCCGGACTGCCTGTTTCATACCGTCACTCTCCGAACACCTGTCTCAGGCCGTCTGTCTCAGATCGTCCCTCACCGACCGTCTGTCTCATACCGTCACTCTCAGACCGTCTGTCTCAGACCGTCTGTCCCGGACTGCCTGTTTCATACCGTCACTCTCAGACCGTCTGTCCCAGACTGCATGTTTCATACCGTCACTCTCAGACTGCCTGTCTCAGACCGCCTGTCTCATACCGACTGACTCAGACTGTCTGTCTCAGACCGTCTATCTCAGACCGTCTGTCTCAGACCGCCTGCCTCAGATCGTCTCTGACAGACCGTCTGTCTCAGACCGTCTGTCTCGGACCGTCTGTCTCAGACCGTCTGTCTCAGACCGCCTGTCTTATACCGTCACTCTCAGACCGTCTGTCTCAGACCGTCTATCTCAGACCGTCTGACTCAGACCGTCTGTCTCAGATCGTCTGTCCCAGACCGCCTGTCTCATACCGTCACACTCAGACCGGCTGCCTCGGACAGTCTGTCTCGGACCGTCTGTCTGGACCGTCTGTCTCGGACCGTCTGTCTCGGACCGTCTGTCTCAGACCGTCTGCCTCAGATCGTGTGTCCCCGACCGCCTGTCTCATAGCGTCACTCTCAGACCGTCTGTCTCAGACCGTCTGTCCCAGACCGCCTATCTCAGACCGTCTGTCTCAGACCGCCTGCCTCAGAACGTCACTATCAGACCGTCTGTCTCAGATCCTCTGTCCCGGACTGCCTGTTTCATACCGTCACTCTCCGAACGCCTGTCTCAGGCCGTCTGTCTCAGATCGTCTCTCACCGACCGTCTGTCTCATACCGTCACTCTCAGACCGTCTGTCTCAGACCGTCTGTCCCGGACTGCCTGTTTCATACCGTCACTCTCAGACCGTCTGTCCCAGACTGCATGTTTCATACCGTCACTCTCAGACTGCCTGTCTCAGACCGCCTGTCTCATACCGACTGACTCAGACTGTCTGTCTCAGACCATCTATCTCAGACCGTCTGTCTCAGACCGCCTGCCTCAGATCGTCTCTGACAGACCGTCTGTCTCAGACCGTCTGTCTCGGACCGTCTGTCTCAGACCGTCTGTCTCAGACCGCCTGTCTCATACCGTCACTATCAGACCTTCTGTCTCAGACCGTCTGTCCCAGACTGTCTGTTTCATACCGTCACTCTCAGACCGTCTGTCTCAGACCGTCTATCTCAGACCGTCTGACTCAGACCGTCTGTCTCAGATCGTCTGTCCCAGACCGCCTGTCTCATACCGTCACACTCAGACCGGCTGCCTCGGACAGTCTGTCTCGGACCGTCTGTCTGGACCGTCTGTCTCAGACAGTCTGTCTCGGACCGTCTGTCTGGACCGTCTGTCTCGGACCGTCTGTATCGCACCGTCTGTCTCGGACCGTCTGTCTCGGACCGTCTGCCTCAGACCGTCTGCCTCAGATCGAGTGTCCCCGACAGCCTGTTTCATACCGTCACTCTCAGACCGTCTATCTCAGACCGTCTGTCTCAGACCGTCTGTCTCAGACCGTCTGTCTCAGACTGTCCGTTTCATACCGTCACTCTCAGACCGTCTGTCTCAGACCGTCTATCTCAGACCGTCTGACTCAGACCGTCTGTCTCAGATCGTCTGTCCCAGACCGCCTGTCTCATACCGTCACACTCAGACCGGCTGCCTCGGACAGTCTGTCTCGGACCGTCTGTCTGGACCGTCTGTATCGGACCGTCTGTCTCGGACCGTCTGTCTCGGACCGTCGGTCTCGGACCGTCGGTCTCGGACCGTCCGTCTCGGACCGTCTGTCACGGACCGTCTGTCTCGGACCGTCTGTCTCGGACCGTCTGTCTCAGACCGTCTGCCTCAGATCGTGTGTCCCCGACAGCCTGTCTCAAAGCGTCACTCTCAGACCGTCTGTCTCAGACCGTCTGTCCCAGACCGTCTGTCCCAGACCGTCTGTCTCAGTCCGTCTGTCCCAGACTGCCTGGCTCAGACCGCCTGTCTCATACCGACTGACTCAGACCGTCTGTCTCAGACCGTCTATCTCAGACCGTCTGTCTCAGACCGTCTGTCTCAGATCGTCTGTCCCAGACCGCCTGTCTCATACCGTCACTATCAGACCTTCTGTCTCAGACCGTCTGTCCCAGACTGTCTGTTTCATACCGTCACTATCGGACCGTCTGTCTCAGACCGTCTATCTCAGACTGTCTGTCTCAGACCGTCTGTCTCAGATTGTCTGTCCAAGACCGCCTGTCTCATACCGTCGCACTCAGACAGTCTGTCTCAGACCGTCAGTCCCAGACTGCCTGTTTCATATCGTCACTCTCAGACCGTCTGTCTCAGACAGTCTGTCTCGGACCGTCTGTCTCAGACCGTCTGTATCAGACCGTCTATCTCAGACCGTCTGTATCGGACCGTCTGTCTCGGACCGTCTGTCACGGACCGTCTGTCTCGGACCGTCTGTCTCGGACCGTCTGTCTCGGACCGTCTGTCTCAGACCGTCTGCCTCAGATCGTGTGTCCCCGACCGCCTGTCTCATAGCGTCACTCTCAGACCGTCTGTCTCAGACCGTCTGTCCCAGACCGCCTATCTCAGACCGTCTGTCTCAGACCGCCTGCCTCAGAACGTCATTATCAGACCGTCTGTCTCAGATCCTCTGTCCCGGACTGCCTGTTTCATACCGTCACTCTCCGAACGCCTGTCTCAGGCCGTCTGTCTCAGATCGTCTCTCACCGACCGTCTGTCTCATACCGTCACTCTCAGACCGTCTGTCTCAGACCGTCTGTCCCGGACTGCCTGTTTCATACCGTCACTCTCAGACCGTCTGTCCCAGACTGCATGTTTCATACCGTCACTCTCAGACTGCCTGTCTCAGACCGCCTGTCTCATACCGACTGACTCAGACTGTCTGTCTCAGACCGTCTATCTCAGACCGTCTGTCTCAGACCGCCTGCCTCAGATCGTCTCTGACAGACCGTCTGTCTCAGACCGTCTGTCTCGGACCGTCTGTCTCAGACCGTCTGTCTCGGACCGTCTGTCTCAGACCGTCTGTATCGGACCGTCTGTCTCGGACCGTCTGTCACGGACCGTCTGTCTCGGACCGTCTGTCTCGGACCGTCTGTCTCGGACCGTCTGTCTCAGACCGTCTGCCTCAGATCGTGTGTCCCCGACCGCCTGTCTCATAGCGTCACTCTCAGACCGTCTGTCTCAGACCGTCTGTCCCAGACCGCCTATCTCAGACCGTCTGTCTCAGACCGCCTGCCTCAGAACGTCACTATCAGACCGTCTGTCTCAGATCCTCTGTCCCGGACTGCCTGTTTCATACCGTCACTCTCCGAACACCTGTCTCAGGCCGTCTGTCTCAGATCGTCCCTCACCGACCGTCTGTCTCATACCGTCACTCTCAGACCGTCTGTCTCAGACCGTCTGTCCCGGACTGCCTGTTTCATACCGTCACTCTCAGACCGTCTGTCCCAGACTGCATGTTTCATACCGTCACTCTCAGACTGCCTGTCTCAGACCGCCTGTCTCATACCGACTGACTCAGACTGTCTGTCTCAGACCATCTATCTCAGACCGTCTGTCTCAGACCGCCTGCCTCAGATCGTCTCTGACAGACCGTCTGTCTCAGACCGTCTGTCTCGGACCGTCTGTCTCAGACCGTCTGTCTCAGACCGCCTGTCTCATACCGTCACTATCAGACCTTCTGTCTCAGACCGTCTGTCCCAGACTGTCTGTTTCATACCGTCACTCTCAGACCGTCTGTCTCAGACCGTCTATCTCAGACCGTCTGACTCAGACCGTCTGTCTCAGATCGTCTGTCCCAGACCGCCTGTCTCATACCGTCACACTCAGACCGGCTGCCTCGGACAGTCTGTCTCGGACCGTCTGTCTGGACCGTCTGTCTCAGACAGTCTGTCTCGGACCGTCTGTCTGGACCGTCTGTCTCGGACCGTCTGTATCGCACCGTCTGTCTCGGACCGTCTGTCTCGGACCGTCTGCCTCAGACCGTCTGCCTCAGATCGAGTGTCCCCGACAGCCTGTTTCATACCGTCACTCTCAGACCGTCTATCTCAGACCGTCTGTCTCAGACCGTCTGTCTCAGACCGTCTGTCTCAGACTGTCTGTTTCATACCGTCACTCTCAGACCGTCTGTCTCAGACCGTCTATCTCAGACCGTCTGACTCAGACCGTCTGTCTCAGATCGTCTGTCCCAGACCGCCTGTCTCATACCGTCACACTCAGACCGGCTGCCTCGGACAGTCTGTCTCGGACCGTCTGTCTGGACCGTCTGTATCGGACCGTCTGTCTCGGACCGTCTGTCTCGGACCGTCGGTCTCGGACCGTCGGTCTCGGACCGTCCGTCTCGGACCGTCTGTCACGGACCGTCTGTCTCGGACCGTCTGTCTCGGACCGTCTGTCTCAGACCGTCTGCCTCAGATCGTGTGTCCCCGACAGCCTGTCTCAAAGCGTCACTCTCAGACCGTCTGTCTCAGACCGTCTGTCCCAGACCGTCTGTCCCAGACCGTCTGTCTCAGTCCGTCTGTCCCAGACTGCCTGGCTCAGACCGCCTGTCTCATACCGACTGACTCAGACCGTCTGTCTCAGACCGTCTATCTCAGACCGTCTGTCTCAGACCGTCTGTCTCAGATCGTCTGTCCCAGACCGCCTGTCTCATACCGTCACTATCAGACCTTCTGTCTCAGACCGTCTGTCCCAGACTGTCTGTTTCATACCGTCACTATCGGACCGTCTGTCTCAGACCGTCTATCTCAGACTGTCTGTCTCAGACCGTCTGTCTCAGATTGTCTGTCCAAGACCGCCTGTCTCATACCGTCGCACTCAGACAGTCTGTCTCAGACCGTCAGTCCCAGACTGCCTGTTTCATATCGTCACTCTCAGACCGTCTGTCTCAGACAGTCTGTCTCGGACCGTCTGTCTCAGACCGTCTGTATCAGACCGTCTATCTCAGACCGTCTGACTCAGACCGCCTGTCTCAGATCGTCACACTCAGACCGGCTGCCTCGGACAGTCTGTATCGGACCGTCTGTCTCGGACCGTCTGTATCGGACCGTCTGTCTCGGACCGTCTGTCACGGACCGTCTGTCTCGGACCGTCTGTCTCGGACCGTCTGTCTCGGACCGTCTGTCTCAGACCGTCTGCCTCAGATCGTGTGTCCCCGACCGCCTGTCTCATAGCGTCACTCTCAGACCGTCTGTCTCAGACCGTCTGTCCCAGACCGCCTATCTCAGACCGTCTGTCTCAGACCGCCTGCCTCAGAACGTCACTATCAGACCGTCTGTCTCAGATCCTCTGTCCCGGACTGCCTGTTTCATACCGTCACTCTCCGAACGCCTGTCTCAGGCCGTCTGTCTCAGATCGTCTCTCACCGACCGTCTGTCTCATACCGTCACTCTCAGACCGTCTGTCTCAGACCGTCTGTCCCGGACTGCCTGTTTCATACCGTCACTCTCAGACCGTCTGTCCCAGACTGCATGTTTCATACCGTCACTCTCAGACTGCCTGTCTCAGACCGCCTGTCTCATACCGACTGACTCAGACTGTCTGTCTCAGACCGTCTATCTCAGACCGTCTGTCTCAGACCGCCTGCCTCAGATCGTCTCTGACAGACCGTCTGTCTCAGACCGTCTGTCTCGGACCGTCTGTCTCAGACCGTCTGTATCGGACCGTCTGTCTCGGACCGTCTGTCACGGACCGTCTGTCTCGGACCGTCTGTCTCGGACCGTCTGTCTCGGACCGTCTGTCTCAGACCGTCTGCCTCAGATCGTGTGTCCCCGACCGCCTGTCTCATAGCGTCACTCTCAGACCGTCTGTCTCAGACCGTCTGTCCCAGACCGCCTATCTCAGACCGTCTGTCTCAGACCGCCTGCCTCAGAACGTCACTATCAGACCGTCTGTCTCAGATCCTCTGTCCCGGACTGCCTGTTTCATACCGTCACTCTCCGAACACCTGTCTCAGGCCGTCTGTCTCAGATCGTCCCTCACCGACCGTCTGTCTCATACCGTCACTCTCAGACCGTCTGTCTCAGACCGTCTGTCCCGGACTGCCTGTTTCATACCGTCACTCTCAGACCGTCTGTCCCAGACTGCATGTTTCATACCGTCACTCTCAGACTGCCTGTCTCAGACCGCCTGTCTCATACCGACTGACTCAGACTGTCTGTCTCAGACCGTCTATCTCAGACCGTCTGTCTCAGACCGCCTGCCTCAGATCGTCTCTGACAGACCGTCTGTCTCAGACCGTCTGTCTCGGACCGTCTGTCTCAGACCGTCTGTCTCAGACCGCCTGTCTCATACCGTCACTATCAGACCTTCTGTCTCAGACTGTCTGTTTCATACCGTCACTCTCAGACCGTCTGTCTCAGACCGTCTATCTCAGACCGTCTGACTCAGACCGTCTGTCTCAGATCGTCTGTCCCAGACCGCCTGTCTCATACCGTCACACTCAGACCGGCTGCCTCGGACAGTCTGTCTCGGACCGTCTGTCTGGACCGTCTGTCTCGGACCGTCTGTCTCGGACCGTCTGTCTCGGACCGTCTGTCTCGGACCGTCTGTCTCGGACCGTCTGTCTCGGACCGTCTGTCTCGGACCGTCTGTCTCGGACCGTCTGTCTCGGACCGTCTGTCTCGGACCGTCTGTCTCGGACCGTCTGTCTCGGACCGTCTGTCTCGGACCGTCTGTCTCGGACCGTCTGTCTCGGACCGTCTGTCTCGGACCGTCTGCCTCAGATCGTGTGTCCCCGACAGCCTGTCTCAAAGCGTCACTCTCAGACCGTCTGTCTCAGACCGTCTGTCCCAGACCGTCTGTCCCAGACCGTCTGTCTCAGTCCGTCTGTCCCAGACTGCCTGTCTCAGACCGCCTGTCTCATACCGACTGACTCAGACCGTCTGTCTCAGACCGTCTATCTCAGACCGTCTGTCTCACACCGTCTGTCTCAGATCGTCTGTCCCAGACCGCCTGTCTCATACCGTCACTATCAGACCTTCTGTCTCAGACCGTCTGTCCCAGACTGTCTGTTTCATACCGTCACTATCGGACCGTCTGTCTCAGACCGTCTATCTCAGACTGTCTGTCTCAGACCGTCTGTCTCAGATTGTCTGTCCAAGACCGCCTGTCTCATACCGTCGCACTCAGACAGTCTGTCTCAGACCGTCAGTCCCAGACTGCCTGTTTCATATCGTCACTCTCAGACCGTCTGTCTCAGACAGTCTGTCTCGGACCGTCTGTCTCAGACCGCCTGTCTCAGACCGTCTGTATCAGACCGTCTATCTCAGACCGTCTGACTCAGACCGCCTGTCTCAGATCGTCACACTCAGACCGGCTGCCTCGGACAGTCTGTATCGGACCGTCTGTCTCGGACCGTCTGTATCGGACCGTCTGTCTCGGACCGTCTGTCACGGACCGTCTGTCTCGGACCGTCTGTCTCGGACCGTCTGTCTCGGACCGTCTGTCTCAGACCGTCTGCCTCAGATCGTGTGTCCCCGACCGCCTGTCTCATAGCGTCACTCTCAGACCGTCTGTCTCAGACCGTCTGTCCCAGACCGCCTATCTCAGACCGTCTGTCTCAGACCGCCTGCCTCAGAACGTCACTATCAGACCGTCTGTCTCAGATCCTCTGTCCCGGACTGCCTGTTTCATACCGTCACTCTCCGAACGCCTGTCTCAGGCCGTCTGTCTCAGATCGTCTCTCACCGACCGTCTGTCTCATACCGTCACTCTCAGACCGTCTGTCTCAGACCGTCTGTCCCGGACTGCCTGTTTCATACCGTCACTCTCAGACCGTCTGTCCCAGACTGCATGTTTCATACCGTCACTCTCAGACTGCCTATCTCAGACCGCCTGTCTCATACCGACTGACTCAGACTGTCTGTCTCAGACCATCTATCTCAGACGGTCTGTCTCAGACCGCCTGCCTCAGATCGTCTCTGACAGACCGTCTGTCTCAGACCGTCTGTCTCGGACCGTCTGTCTCAGACCGTCTGTCTCAGACCGCCTGTCTCATACCGTCACTATCAGACCTTCTGTCTCAGACCGTCTGTCCCAGACTGTCTGTTTCATACCGTCACTCTCAGACCGTCTGTCTCAGACCGTCTATCTCAGACCGTCTGACTCAGACCGTCTGTCTCAGATCGTCTGTCCCAGACCGCCTGTCTCATACCGTCACACTCAGACCGGCTGCCTCGGACAGTCTGTCTCGGACCGTCTGTCTGGACCGTCTGTCTCGGACCGTCTGTCTCGGACCGTCTGTCTCGGACCGTCTGTCTCGGACCGTCTGTCTCGGACCGTCTGTCTCGGACCGTCTGTCTCGGACCGTCTGTCTCGGACCGTCTGTCTCGGACCGTCTGTCTCGGACCGTCTGTCTCGGACCGTCTGTCTCGGACCGTCTGTCTCGGACCGTCTGTCTCGGACCGTCTGTCTCGGACCGTCCGTCTCGGACCGTCTGTCACGGACCGTCTGTCTCGGACCGTCTGTCTCGGACCGTCTGTCTCAGACCGTCTGCCTCAGATCGTGTGTCCCCGACAGCCTGTCTCAAAGCGTCACTCTCAGACCGTCTGTCTCAGACCGTCTGTCCCAGACCGTCTGTCCCAGACCGTCTGTCTCAGTCCGTCTGTCCCAGACTGCCTGGCTCAGACCGCCTGTCTCATACCGACTGACTCAGACCGTCTGTCTCAGACCGTCTATCTCAGACCGTCTGTCTCAGACCGTCTGTCTCAGATCGTCTGTCCCAGACCGCCTGTCTCATACCGTCACTATCAGACCTTCTGTCTCAGACCGTCTGTCCCAGACTGTCTGTTTCATACCGTCACTATCGGACCGTCTGTCTCAGACCGTCTATCTCAGACTGTCTGTCTCAGACCGTCTGTCTCAGATTGTCTGTCCAAGACCGCCTGTCTCATACCGTCGCACTCAGACAGTCTGTCTCAGACCGTCAGTCCCAGACTGCCTGTTTCATATCGTCACTCTCAGACCGTCTGTCTCAGACAGTCTGTCTCGGACCGTCTGTCTCAGACCGTCTGTATCAGACCGTCTATCTCAGACCGCCTGTCTCAGATCGTCACACTCAGACCGGCTGCCTCGGACAGTCTGTATCGGACCGTCTGTCTCGGACCGTCTGTATCGGACCGTCTGTCTCGGACCGTCTGTCACGGACCGTCTGTCTCGGACCGTCTGTCTCGGACCGTCTGTCTCGGACCGTCTGTCTCAGACCGTCTGCCTCAGATCGTGTGTCCCCGACCGCCTGTCTCATAGCGTCACTCTCAGACCGTCTGTCTCAGACCGTCTGTCCCAGACCGCCTATCTCAGACCGTCTGTCTCAGACCGCCTGCCTCAGAACGTCACTATCAGACCGTCTGTCTCAGATCCTCTGTCCCGGACTGCCTGTTTCATACCGTCACTCTCCGAACGCCTGTCTCAGGCCGTCTGTCTCAGATCGTCTCTCACCGACCGTCTGTCTCATACCGTCACTCTCAGACCGTCTGTCTCAGACCGTCTGTCCCGGACTGCCTGTTTCATACCGTCACTCTCAGACCGTCTGTCCCAGACTGCATGTTTCATACCGTCACTCTCAGACTGCCTGTCTCAGACCGCCTGTCTCATACCGACTGACTCAGACTGTCTGTCTCAGACCGTCTATCTCAGACCGTCTGTCTCAGACCGCCTGCCTCAGATCGTCTCTGACAGACCGTCTGTCTCAGACCGTCTGTCTCGGACCGTCTGTCTCAGACCGTCTGTATCGGACCGTCTGTCTCGGACCGTCTGTCACGGACCGTCTGTCTCGGACCGTCTGTCTCGGACCGTCTGTCTCGGACCGTCTGTCTCAGACCGTCTGCCTCAGATCGTGTGTCCCCGACCGCCTGTCTCATAGCGTCACTCTCAGACCGTCTGTCTCAGACCGTCTGTCCCAGACCGCCTATCTCAGACCGTCTGTCTCAGACCGCCTGCCTCAGAACGTCACTATCAGACCGTCTGTCTCAGATCCTCTGTCCCGGACTGCCTGTTTCATACCGTCACTCTCCGAACACCTGTCTCAGGCCGTCTGTCTCAGATCGTCCCTCACCGACCGTCTGTCTCATACCGTCACTCTCAGACCGTCTGTCTCAGACCGTCTGTCCCGGACTGCCTGTTTCATACCGTCACTCTCAGACCGTCTGTCCCAGACTGCATGTTTCATACCGTCACTCTCAGACTGCCTGTCTCAGACCGCCTGTCTCATACCGACTGACTCAGACTGTCTGTCTCAGACCGTCTATCTCAGACCGTCTGTCTCAGACCGCCTGCCTCAGATCGTCTCTGACAGACCGTCTGTCTCAGACCGTCTGTCTCGGACCGTCTATCTCAGACCGTCTGACTCAGACCGTCTGTCTCAGATCGTCTGTCCCAGACCGCCTGTCTCATACCGTCACACTCAGACCGGCTGCCTCGGACAGTCTGTCTCGGACCGTCTGTCTGGACCGTCTGTCTCGGACCGTCTGTCTCGGACCGTCTGTCTCGGACCGTCTGTCTCGGACCGTCTGTCTCGGACCGTCTGTCTCGGACCGTCTGTCTCGGACCGTCTGTCTCGGACCGTCTGTCTCGGACCGTCTGTCTCGGACCGTCTGTCTCGGACCGTCTGTCTCGGACCGTCTGTCTCGGACCGTCTGTCTCGGACCGTCTGTCTCGGACCGTCTGTCTCAGACCGTCTGCCTCAGATCGTGTGTCCCCGACAGCCTGTCTCAAAGCGTCACTCTCAGACCGTCTGTCTCAGACCGTCTGTCCCAGACCGTCTGTCCCAGACCGTCTGTCTCAGTCCGTCTGTCCCAGACTGCCTGTCTCAGACCGCCTGTCTCATACCGACTGACTCAGACCGTCTGTCTCAGACCGTCTATCTCAGACCGTCTGTCTCACACCGTCTGTCTCAGATCGTCTGTCCCAGACCGCCTGTCTCATACCGTCACTATCAGACCTTCTGTCTCAGACCGTCTGTCCCAGACTGTCTGTTTCATACCGTCACTATCGGACCGTCTGTCTCAGACCGTCTATCTCAGACTGTCTGTCTCAGACCGTCTGTCTCAGATTGTCTGTCCAAGACCGCCTGTCTCATACCGTCGCACTCAGACAGTCTGTCTCAGACCGTCAGTCCCAGACTGCCTGTTTCATATCGTCACTCTCAGACCGTCTGTCTCAGACAGTCTGTCTCGGACCGTCTGTCTCAGACCGCCTGTCTCAGACCGTCTGTATCAGACCGTCTATCTCAGACCGTCTGACTCAGACCGCCTGTCTCAGATCGTCACACTCAGACCGGCTGCCTCGGACAGTCTGTATCGGACCGTCTGTCTCGGACCGTCTGTATCGGACCGTCTGTCTCGGACCGTCTGTCACGGACCGTCTGTCTCGGACCGTCTGTCTCGGACCGTCTGTCTCGGACCGTCTGTCTCAGACCGTCTGCCTCAGATCGTGTGTCCCCGACCGCCTGTCTCATAGCGTCACTCTCAGACCGTCTGTCTCAGACCGTCTGTCCCAGACCGCCTATCTCAGACCGTCTGTCTCAGACCGCCTGCCTCAGAACGTCACTATCAGACCGTCTGTCTCAGATCCTCTGTCCCGGACTGCCTGTTTCATACCGTCACTCTCCGAACGCCTGTCTCAGGCCGTCTGTCTCAGATCGTCTCTCACCGACCGTCTGTCTCATACCGTCACTCTCAGACCGTCTGTCTCAGACCGTCTGTCCCGGACTGCCTGTTTCATACCGTCACTCTCAGACCGTCTGTCCCAGACTGCATGTTTCATACCGTCACTCTCAGACTGCCTATCTCAGACCGCCTGTCTCATACCGACTGACTCAGACTGTCTGTCTCAGACCATCTATCTCAGACCGTCTGTCTCAGACCGCCTGCCTCAGATCGTCTCTGACAGACCGTCTGTCTCAGACCGTCTGTCTCGGACCGTCTGTCTCAGACCGTCTGTCTCAGACCGCCTGTCTCATACCGTCACTATCAGACCTTCTGTCTCAGACCGTCTGTCCCAGACTGTCTGTTTCATACCGTCACTCTCAGACCGTCTGTCTCAGACCGTCTATCTCAGACCGTCTGACTCAGACCGTCTGTCTCAGATCGTCTGTCCCAGACCGCCTGTCTCATACCGTCACACTCAGACCGGCTGCCTCGGACAGTCTGTCTCGGACCGTCTGTCTGGACCGTCTGTCTCGGACCGTCTGTCTCGGACCGTCTGTCTCGGACCGTCTGTCTCGGACCGTCTGTCTCGGACCGTCTGTCTCGGACCGTCTGTCTCGGACCGTCTGTCTCGGACCGTCTGTCTCGGACCGTCTGTCTCGGACCGTCTGTCTCGGACCGTCTGTTTCGGACCGTCTGTCTCGGACCGTCTGTCTCGGACCGTCTGTCTCGGACCGTCTGTCTCGGACCGTCTGTCTCGGACCGTCTGTCTCGGACCGTCTGTCTCAGACCGTCTGCCTCAGATCGTGTGTCCCCGACAGCCTGTCTCAAAGCGTCACTCTCAGACCGTCTGTCTCAGACCGTCTGTCCCAGACCGTCTGTCCCAGACCGTCTGTCTCAGTCCGTCTGTCCCAGACTGCCTGTCTCAGACCGCCTGTCTCATACCGACTGACTCAGACCGTCTGTCTCAGACCGTCTATCTCAGACCGTCTGTCTCAGACCGTCTGTCTCAGATCGTCTGTCCCAGACCGCCTGTCTCATACCGTCACTATCAGACCTTCTGTCTCAGACCGTCTGTCTCGGACCGTCTGTCTCGGACCGTCTGTCCCAGACCGTCTGTCCCAGACCGTCTGTCTCAGTCCGTCTGTCCCAGACTGCCTGTCTCAGACCGCCTGTCTCATACCGACTGACTCAGACCGTCTGTCTCAGACCGTCTATCTCAGACCGCCTGTCTCATACCGTCACTATCAGACCTTCTGTCTCAGACCGTCTGTCCCAGACTGTCTGTTTCATACCGTCACTATCGGACCGTCTGTCTCAGACCGTCTATCTCAGACTGTCTGTCTCAGACCGTCTGTCTCAGATTGTCTGTCCAAGACCGCCTGTCTCATACCGTCGCACTCAGACAGTCTGTCTCAGACCGTCAGTCCCAGACTGCCTGTTTCATATCGTCACTCTCAGACCGTCTGTCTCAGACAGTCTGTCTCGGACCGTCTGTCTCAGACCGCCTGTCTCAGACCGTCTGTATCAGACCGTCTATCTCAGACCGTCTGACTCAGACCGCCTGTCTCAGATCGTCACACTCAGACCGGCTGCCTCGGACAGTCTGTATCGGACCGTCTGTCTCGGACCGTCTGTATCGGACCGTCTGTCTCGGACCGTCTGTCACGGACCGTCTGTCTCGGACCGTCTGTCTCGGACCGTCTGTCTCGGACCGTCTGTCTCGGACCGTCTGTCTCAGACCGTCTGCCTCAGATCGTGTGTCCCCGACCGCCTGTCTCATAGCGTCACTCTCAGACCGTCTGTCTCAGACCGTCTGTCCCAGACCGCCTATCTCAGTCCGTCTGTCCCAGACTGCCTGTCTCAGACCGCCTGTCTCATACCGACTGACTCAGACCGTCTGTCTCAGACCGTCTATCTCAGACCGTCTGTCTCACACCGTCTGTCTCAGATCGTCTGTCCCAGACCGCCTGTCTCATACCGTCACTATCAGACCTTCTGTCTCAGACCGTCTGTCCCAGACTGTCTGTTTCATACCGTCACTATCGGACCGTCTGTCTCAGACCGTCTATCTCAGACTGTCTGTCTCAGACCGTCTGTCTCAGATTGTCTGTCCAAGACCGCCTGTCTCATACCGTCGCACTCAGACAGTCTGTCTCAGACCGTCAGTCCCAGACTGCCTGTTTCATATCGTCACTCTCAGACCGTCTGTCTCAGACAGTCTGTCTCGGACCGTCTGTCTCAGACCGCCTGTCTCAGACCGTCTGTATCAGACCGTCTATCTCAGACCGTCTGACTCAGACCGCCTGTCTCAGATCGTCACACTCAGACCGGCTGCCTCGGACAGTCTGTATCGGACCGTCTGTCTCGGACCGTCTGTATCGGACCGTCTGTCTCGGACCGTCTGTCACGGACCGTCTGTCTCGGACCGTCTGTCTCGGACCGTCTGTCTCGGACCGTCTGTCTCAGACCGTCTGCCTCAGATCGTGTGTCCCCGACCGCCTGTCTCATAGCGTCACTCTCAGACCGTCTGTCTCAGACCGTCTGTCCCAGACCGCCTATCTCAGACCGTCTGTCTCAGACCGCCTGCCTCAGAACGTCACAATCAGACCGTCTGTCTCAGATCCTCTGTCCCGGACTGCCTGTTTCATACCGTCACTCTCCGAACGCCTGTCTCAGGCCGTCTGTCTCAGATCGTCTCTCACCGACCGTCTGTCTCATACCGTCACTCTCAGACCGTCTGTCTCAGACCGTTTGTCCCGGACTGCCTGTTTCATACCGTCACTCTCAGACCGTCTGTCCCAGACTGCATGTTTCATACCGTCACTCTCAGACTGCCTGTCTCAGACCGCCTGTCTCATACCGACTGACTCAGACTGTCTGTCTCAGACCATCTATCTCAGACCGTCTGTCTCAGACCGCCTGCCTCAGATCGTCTCTGACAGACCGTCTGTCTCAGACCGTCTGTCTCGGACCGTCTGTCTCAGACCGTCTGTCTCAGACCGCCTGTCTCATACCGTCACTATCAGACCTTCTGTCTCAGACCGTCTGTCCCAGACTGTCTGTTTCATACCGTCACTCTCAGACCGTCTGTCTCAGACCGTCTATCTCAGACCGTCTGACTCAGACCGTCTGTCTCAGATCGTCTGTCCCAGACCGCCTGTCTCATACCGTCACACTCAGACCGGCTGCCTCGGACAGTCTGTCTCGGACCGTCTGTCTGGACCGTCTGTCTCGGACCGTCTGTCTCAGACCGTCTGCCTCAGATCGTGTGTCCCCGACAGCCTGTCTCAAAGCGTCACTCTCAGACCGTCTGTCTCAGACCGTCTGTCCCAGACCGTCTGTCCCAGACCGTCTGTCTCAGTCCGTCTGTCCCAGACTGCCTGTCTCAGACCGCCTGTCTCATACCGACTGACTCAGACCGTCTGTCTCAGACCGTCTATCTCAGACCGTCTGTCTCAGACCGTCTGTCTCAGATCGTCTGTCCCAGACCGCCTGTCTCATACCGTCACTATCAGACCTTCTGTCTCAGACCGTCTGTCCCAGACTGTCTGTTTCATACCGTCACTATCGGACCGTCTGTCTCAGACCGTCTATCTCAGACTGTCTGTCTCAGACCGTCTGTCTCAGATTGTCTGTCCAAGACCGCCTGTCTCATACCGTCGCACTCAGACCGTCTGTCTCAGACCGTCAGTCCCAGACTGCCTGTTTCATATCGTCACTCTCAGACCGTCTGTCTCAGACAGTCTGTCTCGGACCGTCTGTCTCAGACCGCCTGTCTCAGACCGTCTGAATCAGACCGTCTATCTCAGACCGTCTGACTCAGACCGCCTGTCTCAGATCGTCACACTCATACCGGCTGCCTCGGACAGTCTGTATCGGACCGTCTGTCTCGGACCGTCTGTATCGGACCGTCTGTCTCGGACCGTCTGTCACGGACCGTCTGTCTCGGACCGTCTGTCTCGGACCGTCTGTCTCGGACCGTCTGTCTCGGACCGTCTGTCTCAGACCGCCTGCCTCAGAACGTCACTATCGGACCGTCTGTCTCAGACCGTCTATCTCAGACTGTCTGTCTCAGACCGTCTGTCTCAGATTGTCTGTCCAAGACCGCCTGTCTCATACCGTCGCACTCAGACAGTCTGTCTCAGACCGTCAGTCCCAGACTGCCTGTTTCATATCGTCACTCTCAGACCGTCTGTCTCAGACAGTCTGTCTCGGACCGTCTGTCTCAGACCGCCTGTCTCAGACCGTCTGTATCAGACCGTCTATCTCAGACCGTCTGACTCAGACCGCCTGTCTCAGATCGTCACACTCAGACCGGCTGCCTCGGACAGTCTGTATCGGACCGTCTGTCTCGGACCGTCTGTATCGGACCGTCTGTCTCGGACCGTCTGTCACGGACCGTCTGTCTCGGACCGTCTGTCTCGGACCGTCTGTCTCGGACCGTCTGTCTCGGACCGTCTGTCTCAGACCGTCTGCCTCAGATCGTGTGTCCCCGACCGCCTGTCTCATAGCGTCACTCTCAGACCGTCTGTCTCAGACCGTCTGTCCCAGACCGCCTATCTCAGTCCGTCTGTCCCAGACTGCCTGTCTCAGACCGCCTGTCTCATACCGACTGACTCAGACCGTCTGTCTCAGACCGTCTATCTCAGACCGTCTGTCTCACACCGTCTGTCTCAGATCGTCTGTCCCAGACCGCCTGTCTCATACCGTCACTATCAGACCTTCTGTCTCAGACCGTCTGTCCCAGACTGTCTGTTTCATACCGTCACTATCGGACCGTCTGTCTCAGACCGTCTATCTCAGACTGTCTGTCTCAGACCGTCTGTCTCAGATTGTCTGTCCAAGACCGCCTGTCTCATACCGTCGCACTCAGACAGTCTGTCTCAGACCGTCAGTCCCAGACTGCCTGTTTCATATCGTCACTCTCAGACCGTCTGTCTCAGACAGTCTGTCTCGGACCGTCTGTCTCAGACCGCCTGTCTCAGACCGTCTGTATCAGACCGTCTATCTCAGACCGTCTGACTCAGACCGCCTGTCTCAGATCGTCACACTCAGACCGGCTGCCTCGGACAGTCTGTATCGGACCGTCTGTCTCGGACCGTCTGTATCGGACCGTCTGTCTCGGACCGTCTGTCACGGACCGTCTGTCTCGGACCGTCTGTCTCGGACCGTCTGTCTCGGACCGTCTGTCTCAGACCGTCTGCCTCAGATCGTGTGTCCCCGACCGCCTGTCTCATAGCGTCACTCTCAGACCGTCTGTCTCAGACCGTCTGTCCCAGACCGCCTATCTCAGACCGTCTGTCTCAGACCGCCTGCCTCAGAACGTCACTATCAGACCGTCTGTCTCAGATCCTCTGTCCCGGACTGCCTGTTTCATACCGTCACTCTCCGAACGCCTGTCTCAGGCCGTCTGTCTCAGATCGTCTCTCACCGACCGTCTGTCTCATACCGTCACTCTCAGACCGTCTGTCTCAGACCGTTTGTCCCGGACTGCCTGTTTCATACCGTCACTCTCAGACCGTCTGTCCCAGACTGCATGTTTCATACCGTCACTCTCAGACTGCCTGTCTCAGACCGCCTGTCTCATACCGACTGACTCAGACTGTCTGTCTCAGACCATCTATCTCAGACCGTCTGTCTCAGACCGCCTGCCTCAGATCGTCTCTGACAGACCGTCTGTCTCAGACCGTCTGTCTCGGACCGTCTGTCTCAGACCGTCTGTCTCAGACCGCCTGTCTCATACCGTCACTATCAGACCTTCTGTCTCAGACCGTCTGTCCCAGACTGTCTGTTTCATACCGTCACTCTCAGACCGTCTGTCTCAGACCGTCTATCTCAGACCGTCTGACTCAGACCGTCTGTCTCAGATCGTCTGTCCCAGACCGCCTGTCTCATACCGTCACACTCAGACCGGCTGCCTCGGACAGTCTGTCTCGGACCGTCTGTCTGGACCGTCTGTCTCGGACCGTCTGTCTCGGACCGTCTGTCTCGGACCGTCTGTCTCGGACCGTCTGTCTCGGACCGTCTGTCTCGGACCGTCTGTCTCGGACCGTCTGTCTCGGACCGTCTGTCTCGGACCGTCTGTCTCGGACCGTCTGTCTCGGACCGTCTGTCTCGGACCGTCTGTCTCGGACCGTCTGTCTCGGACCGTCTGTCTCGGACCGTCTGTCTCGGACCGTCTGTCTCGGACCGTCTGTCTCGGACCGTCTGTCTCAGACCGTCTGCCTCAGATCGTGTGTCCCCGACAGCCTGTCTCAAAGCGTCACTCTCAGACCGTCTGTCTCAGACCGTCTGTCCCAGACCGTCTGTCCCAGACCGTCTGTCTCAGTCCGTCTGTCCCAGACTGCCTGTCTCAGACCGCCTGTCTCATACCGACTGACTCAGACCGTCTGTCTCAGACCGTCTATCTCAGACCGTCTGTCTCAGACCGTCTGTCTCAGATCGTCTGTCCCAGACCGCCTGTCTCATACCGTCACTATCAGACCTTCTGTCTCAGACCGTCTGTCCCAGACTGTCTGTTTCATACCGTCACTATCGGACCGTCTGTCTCAGACCGTCTATCTCAGACTGTCTGTCTCAGACCGTCTGTCTCAGATTGTCTGTCCAAGACCGCCTGTCTCATACCGTCGCACTCAGACCGTCTGTCTCAGACCGTCAGTCCCAGACTGCCTGTTTCATATCGTCACTCTCAGACCGTCTGTCTCAGACAGTCTGTCTCGGACCGTCTGTCTCAGACCGCCTGTCTCAGACCGTCTGAATCAGACCGTCTATCTCAGACCGTCTGACTCAGACCGCCTGTCTCAGATCGTCACACTCATACCGGCTGCCTCGGACAGTCTGTATCGGACCGTCTGTCTCGGACCGTCTGTATCGGACCGTCTGTCTCGGACCGTCTGTCACGGACCGTCTGTCTCGGACCGTCTGTCTCGGACCGTCTGTCTCGGACCGTCTGTCTCGGACCGTCTGTCTCAGACCGCCTGCCTCAGAACGTCACTATCAGACCGTCTGTCTCAGATCCTCTGTCCCGGACTGCCTGTTTCATACCGTCACTCTCCGAACGCCTGTCTCAGGCCGTCTGTCTCAGATCGTCTCTCACCGACCGTCTGTCTCATACCGTCACTCTCAGACTGTCTGTCTCAGACCGTCTGTCCCGGACTGCCTGTTTCATACCGTCACTCTCAGACCGTCTGTCCCAGACTGCATGTTTCATACCGTCACTCTCAGACTGCCTGTCTCAGACCGCCTGTCTCATACCGACTGACTCAGACTGTCTGTCTCAGACCGTCTATCTCAGACCGTCTGTCTCAGACCGCCTGCCTCAGATCGTCTCTGACAGACCGTCTGTCTCAGACCGTCTGTCTCGGACCGTCTGTCTCAGACCGTCTGTATCGGACCGTCTGTCTCGGACCATCTGTCACGGACCGTCTGTCTCGGACCGTCTGTCTCGGACCGTCTGTCTCGGACCGTCTGTCTCAGACCGTCTGCCTCAGATCGTGTGTCCCCGACCGCCTGTCTCATAGCGTCACTCTCAGACCGTCTGTCTCAGACCGTCTGTCCCAGACCGCCTATCTCAGACCGTCTGTCTCAGACCGCCTGCCTCAGAACGTCACTATCAGACCGTCTGTCTCAGATCCTCTGTCCCGGACTGCCTGTTTCATACCGTCACTCTCCGAACACCTGTCTCAGGCCGTCTGTCTCAGATCGTCCCTCACCGACCGTCTGTCTCATACCGTCACTCTCAGACCGTCTGTCTCAGACCGTCTGTCCCGGACTGCCTGTTTCATACCGTCACTCTCAGACCGTCTGTCCCAGACTGCATGTTTCATACCGTCACTCTCAGACTGCCTGTCTCAGACCGCCTGTCTCATACCGACTGACTCAGACTGTCTGTCTCAGACCGTCTATCTCAGACCGTCTGTCTCAGACCGCCTGCCTCAGATCGTCTCTGACAGACCGTCTGTCTCAGACCGTCTTTCTCGGACCGTCTGTATCAGACCGTCTGTCTCAGACCGCCTGTCTCATACCGTCACTATCAGACCTTCTGTCTCAGACCGTCTGTCCCAGACTGTCTGTTTCATACCGTCACTCTCAGACCGTCTGTCTCAGACCGTCTATCTCAGACCGTCTGACTCAGACCGTCTGTCTCAGATCGTCTGTCCCAGACCGCCTGTCTCATACCGTCACACTCAGACCGGCTGCCTCGGACAGTCTGTCTCGGACCGTCTGTCTGGACCGTCTGTCTCGGACCGTCTGTCTCGGACCGTCTGTCTCGGACCGTCTGTCTCGGACCGTCTGTCTCGGACCGTCTGTCTCGGACCGTCTGTCTCGGACCGTCTGTCTCGGACCGTCTGTCTCGGACCGTCTGTCTCGGACCGTCTGTCTCGGACCGTCTGTCTCGGACCGTCTGTCTCGGACCGTCTGTCTCGGACCGTCTGTCTCGGACCGTCTGTCTCGGACCGTCTGTCTCGGACCGTCTGTCTCGGACCGTCTGCCTCAGATCGTGTGTCCCCGACAGCCTGTCTCAAAGCGTCACTCTCAGACCGTCTGTCTCAGACCGTCTGTCCCAGACCGTCTGTCCCAGACCGTCTGTCTCAGTCCGTCTGTCCCAGACTGCCTGTCTCAGACCGCCTGTCTCATACCGACTGACTCAGACCGTCTGTCTCAGACCGTCTATCTCAGACCGTCTGTCTCACACCGTCTGTCTCAGATCGTCTGTCCCAGGCCGCCTGTCTCATACCGTCACTATCAGACCTTCTGTCTCAGACCGTCTGTCCCAGACTGTCTGTTTCATACCGTCACTATCGGACCGTCTGTCTCAGACCGTCTATCTCAGACCGTCTGACTCAGACCGTCTGTCTCAGATCGTCTGTCCCAGACCGCCTGTCTCATACCGTCACACTCAGACCGGCTGCCTCGGACAGTCTGTCTCGGACCGTCTGTCTGGACCGTCTGTCTCGGACCGTCTGTCTCGGACCGTCTGTCTCGGACCGTCTGTCTCGGACCGTCTGTCTCGGACCGTCTGTCTCGGACCGTCTGTCTCGGACCGTCTGTCTCGGACCGTCTGTCTCGGACCGTCTGTCTCGGACCGTCTGTCTCGGACCGTCTGTCTCGGACCGTCTGTCTCGGACCGTCTGTCTCGGACCGTCTGTCTCGGACCGTCTGTCTCGGACCGTCTGTCCCAGACTGTCTGCTTCATACCGTCACTCTCAGACCGTCTGTCTCAGACCGTCTATCTCAGACCGCCTGACTCAGACCGTCTGTCTCAGATCGTCGTCCCAGACCGCCTGTCTCATACCGTCGCACTAAGACCGTCTGTCTCGGTCAGTCTGTCTCGGTCCGTCTGTCTGGACCGTCTGTCTCGGACCGTCTGTCTCGACCGTCTGTCTCGGACAGTCTGTATCGGACCGTCTGTCTCAGACCGTCTGCCTCAGATCGTGTGTCCCCGACCGCCTGTCTCATAGCGTCACTCTCAGACCGTCTGTCTCAGACCGTCTGTCCCAGACCGCCTATCTCAGACCGTCTGTCTCAGACCGCCTGCCTCAGAACGTCACTCTCAGACCGTCTGTCTCAGATCCTCTGTCCCGGACTGCCTGTTTCATACCGTCACTCTCCGAACGCCTGTCTCAGACCGTCTGTCTCAGATCGTCTCTCACCGACCGTCTGTCTCATACCGTCACTCTCAGACCGTCTGTCTCAGACCGTCTGTCCCGGACTGCCTGTTTCATACCGTCACTCTCAGACCGTCTGTCCCAGACTGCATGTTTCATACCGTCACTCTCAGACCGTCTGTCTGAGACCGTCTGTCTCGGACCGTCTGTCTCGACCGTCTGTCTCGGACAGTCTGTATCGGACCGTCTGTCTCGGACCGTCTGTATCGGACCGTCTGTCTCGGACCGTCTGTCTCGGACCGTCTGTCTCAGACCGTGTGTCTCAGACCGTCTGTCTCAGACCGTCTGTGTCGGACCGTCTGTCTCGGACCGTCTGTCTGGACCGTCTGTCTCGGACCGTCTGTATCGCACCGACTGTCTCGGACCGTCTGTCTCGGACCGTCTGTCTCAGACCGTCTGCCTCAGATCGTGTGTCCCCGACAGCCTGTCTCAAAGCGTCACTCTCAGACCGTCTGTCTCAGACCGTCTGTCCCAGACCGTCTGTCCCAGACCGTCTGTCTCAGACCGTCTGTCTCAGTCCGTCTGTCCCAGACTGCCTGTCTCAGACCGCCTGTCTCATACCGACTGACTCAGACTGTCTGTCTCAGACCGCATATCTCACTCCGTCTGCCAATGTCCATCTGTCTCAGTCCGTCTCTATCAGACCGTCTGTCTCAGACCGTCTCTCTCAGACTGTCTATCTCAGACCGTCTGTCTCAGACCGTCTGTCTCAGATCCTCTGTCCCAGACCGCCTGTCTCATACCGTCACTATCAGACCTTCTGTCTCAGACCGTCTGTCCCAGACTGTCTGTTCCATACCGTCACTATCGGACCGTCTGTCTCAGACCGTCTATCTCAGACTGTCTGTCTTAGACCGTCTGTCTCAGATTGTCTGTCCAAGACCGCCTGTCTCATACCGTCGCACTCAGACCGTCTGTCTCAGACCGTCAGTCCCGGACTGCCTGTTTCATATCGTCACTCTCAGACCGTCTGTCTCAGACAGTCTGTCTCGGACCGTATGTCTCAGACCGCCTGTCTCAGACCGTCTGTATCAGACCGTCTATCTCAGACCGTCTGACTCAGACCGTCTGTCTCAGATCGTCTGTCGCAGACCGCCTGTCTCATACCGTCACACTCAGACCGGCTGCCTCGGACAGTCTGTATCGGACCGTCTGTCTCGGACCGTCTGTATCGGACCGTCTGTCTCGGACCGTCTGTCACGGACCGTCTGTCTCGGGCCGTCTGTCTCGGACCGTCTGTCTCGACCGTCTGTCTCGGACAGTCTGTATCGGACCGTCTGTCTCAGACCGTCTGCCTCAGATCGTGTGTCCCCGACCGCCTGTCTCATAGCGTAACTCTCAGACCGTCTGTCTCAGACCGTCTGTCTCAGACCGTCTGTCCCAGACCGCCTATCTCAGACCGTCTGTCTCAGACCGCCTGCCTCAGAACGTCACTCTCAGACCGTCTGTCTCAGATCCTCTGTCCCGGACTGCCTGTTTCATACCGTCACTCTCCGAACGCCTGTCTCAGACCGTCTGTCTCAGATCGTCTCTCACCGACCGTCTGTCTCATACCGTCACTCTCAGACCGTCTGTCTCAGACCGTCTGTCCCGGACTGCCTGTTTCATACCGTCACTCTCAGACCGTCTGTCCCAGACTGCATGTTTCATACCGTCACTCTCAGACCGTCTGTCTGAGACCGTCTGTCTCGGACCGTCTGTCTCGACCGTCTGTCTCGGACAGTCTGTATCGGACCGTCTGTCTCGGACCGTCTGTATCGGACCGTCTGTCTCGGACCGTCTGTCTCGGACCGTCTGTCTCGGACCGTCTGTCTCGGACCGTCTGTCTCGGACCGTCTGTCTCGGACCGTCTGTCTCGGACCGTCTGTCTCGGACCGTCTGTCTCGGACCGTCTGTCTCGGACCGTCTGTCTCGGACCGTCTGTCTCGGACCGTCTGTCTCAGACCGTCTGCCTCAGATCGTGTGTCCCCGACAGCCTGTCTCAAAGCGTCACTCTCAGACCGTCTGTCTCAGACCGTCTGTCCCAGACCGTCTGTCCCAGACCGTCTGTCTCAGTCCGTCTGTCCCAGACTGCCTGTCTCAGACCGCCTGTCTCATACCGACTGACTCAGACCGTCTGTCTCAGACCGTCTATCTCAGACCGTCTGTCTCACACCGTCTGTCTCAGATCGTCTGTCCCAGGCCGCCTGTCTCATACCGTCACTATCAGACCTTCTGTCTCAGACCGTCTGTCCCAGACTGTCTGTTTCATACCGTCACTATCGGACCGTCTGTCTCAGACCGTCTATCTCAGACCGTCTGACTCAGACCGTCTGTCTCAGATCGTCTGTCCCAGACCGCCTGTCTCATACCGTCACACTCAGACCGGCTGCCTCGGACAGTCTGTCTCGGACCGTCTGTCTGGACCGTCTGTCTCGGACCGTCTGTCTCGGACCGTCTGTCTCGGACCGTCTGTCTCGGACCGTCTGTCTCGGACCGTCTGTCTCGGACCGTCTGTCTCGGACCGTCTGTCTCGGACCGTCTGTCTCGGACCGTCTGTCTCGGACCGTCTGTCCCAGACTGTCTGCTTCATACCGTCACTCTCAGACCGTCTGTCTCAGACCGTCTATCTCAGACCGCCTGACTCAGACCGTCTGTCTCAGATCGTCGTCCCAGACCGCCTGTCTCATACCGTCGCACTAAGACCGTCTGTCTCGGTCAGTCTGTCTCGGTCCGTCTGTCTGGACCGTCTGTCTCGGACCGTCTGTCTCGACCGTCTGTCTCGGACAGTCTGTATCGGACCGTCTGTCTCAGACCGTCTGCCTCAGATCGTGTGTCCCCGACCGCCTGTCTCATAGCGTCACTCTCAGACCGTCTGTCTCAGACCGTCTGTCCCAGACCGCCTATCTCAGACCGTCTGTCTCAGACCGCCTGCCTCAGAACGTCACTCTCAGACCGTCTGTCTCAGATCCTCTGTCCCGGACTGCCTGTTTCATACCGTCACTCTCCGAACGCCTGTCTCAGACCGTCTGTCTCAGATCGTCTCTCACCGACCGTCTGTCTCATACCGTCACTCTCAGACCGTCTGTCTCAGACCGTCTGTCCCGGACTGCCTGTTTCATACCGTCACTCTCAGACCGTCTGTCCCAGACTGCATGTTTCATACCGTCACTCTCAGACCGTCTGTCTGAGACCGTCTGTCTCGGACCGTCTGTCTCGACCGTCTGTCTCGGACAGTCTGTATCGGACCGTCTGTCTCGGACCGTCTGTATCGGACCGTCTGTCTCGGACCGTCTGTCTCGGACCGTCTGTCTCAGACCGTGTGTCTCAGACTGTCTGTCTCAGACCGTCTGTGTCGGACCGTCTGTCTCGGACCGTCTGTCTGGACCGTCTGTCTCGGACCGTCTGTATCGCACCGACTGTCTCGGACCGTCTGTCTCGGACCGTCTGTCTCAGACCGTCTGCCTCAGATCGTGTGTCCCCGACAGCCTGTCTCAAAGCGTCACTCTCAGACCGTCTGTCTCAGACCGTCTGTCCCAGACCGTCTGTCCCAGACCGTCTGTCTCAGACCGTCTGTCTCAGTCCGTCTGTCCCAGACTGCCTGTCTCAGACCGCCTGTCTCATACCGACTGACTCAGACTGTCTGTCTCAGACCGCATATCTCACTCCGTCTGCCAATGTCCATCTGTCTCAGTCCGTCTCTATCAGACCGTCTGTCTCAGACCGTCTCTCTCAGACTGTCTATCTCAGACCGTCTGTCTCAGACCGTCTGTCTCAGATCCTCTGTCCCAGACCGCCTGTCTCATGCCGTCACTATCAGACCTTCTGTCTCAGACCGTCTGTCCCAGACTGTCTGTTCCATACCGTCACTATCGGACCGTCTGTCTCAGACCGTCTATCTCAGACTGTCTGTCTTAGACCGTCTGTCTCAGATTGTCTGTCCAAGACCGCCTGTCTCATACCGTCGCACTCAGACCGTCTGTCTCAGACCGTCAGTCCCGGACTGCCTGTTTCATATCGTCACTCTCAGACCGTCTGTCTCAGACAGTCTGTCTCGGACCGTATGTCTCAGACCGCCTGTCTCAGACCGTCTGTATCAGACCGTCTATCTCAGACCGTCTGACTCAGACCGTCTGTCTCAGATCGTCTGTCGCAGACCGCCTGTCTCATACCGTCACACTCAGACCGGCTGCCTCGGACAGTCTGTATCGGACCGTCTGTCTCGGACCGTCTGTATCGGACCGTCTGTCTCGGACCGTCTGTCACGGACCGTCTGTCTCGGGCCGTCTGTCTCGGACCGTCTGTCTCGACCGTCTGTCTCGGACAGTCTGTATCGGACCGTCTGTCTCAGACCGTCTGCCTCAGATCGTGTGTCCCCGACCGCCTGTCTCATAGCGTAACTCTCAGACCGTCTGTCTCAGACCGTCTGTCTCAGACCGTCTGTCCCAGACCGCCTATCTCAGACCGTCTGTCTCAGACCGCCTGCCTCAGAACGTCACTCTCAGACCGTCTGTCTCAGATCCTCTGTCCCGGACTGCCTGTTTCATACCGTCACTCTCCGAACGCCTGTCTCAGACCGTCTGTCTCAGATCGTCTCTCACCGACCGTCTGTCTCATACCGTCACTCTCAGACCGTCTGTCTCAGACCGTCTGTCCCGGACTGCCTGTTTCATACCGTCACTCTCAGACCGTCTGTCCCAGACTGCATGTTTCATACCGTCACTCTCAGACCGTCTGTCTGAGACCGTCTCTCTCAGACTGTCTATCTCAGACCGTCTGTCTCAGACCGTCTGTCTCAGATCCTCTGTCCCAGACCGCCTGTCTCATACCGTCACTATCAGACCTTCTGTCTCAGACCGTCTGTCCCAGACTGTCTGTTCCATACCGTCACTATCGGACCGTCTGTCTCAGACCGTCTATCTCAGACCGTCTGTCTCGGACCGTCTGTCTGGACCGTCTGTCTCGGACCGTCTGTCTCGGACCGTCTGTCTCAGACCGTGTGTCTCAGACCGTCTGTCTCAGACCGTCTGTCTCGGACCGTCTGTCTCGGACCGTCTGTCTGGACCGTCTGTCTCGGACCGTCTGTATCGGACCGTCTGTCTCGGACCGTCTGTCACGGACCGTCTGTCTCGGACCGTCTGTCTCGGACCGTCTGTCTCGGACCGTCTGTCTCGGACCGTCTGTCTCGGACCGTCTGTCTCAGACCGTCTGTCTCAGATCGTCTGTCCCAGACCGCCTGTCTCATACCGTCACACTCAGACCGTCTGTCTCGGACAGTCTGTCTCGGTCCGTCTGTCTGGACCGTCTGTCTCGGACCGTCTGTCTCGGACCGTCTGTCCCAGACCGCCTATCTCAGACCGTCTGTCTCAGACCGCCTGCCTCAGAACGTCACTCTCAGACCGTCTGTCTCAGATCCTCTATCCCGGACTGCCTGTTTCATACCGTCACTCTCCGAACGCCTGTCTCAGACCGTCTGTCTCAGATCGTCTCTCACCGACCGTCTGTCTCATACCGTCACTCTCAGACCGTCTGTCCCGGACTGCCTGTTTCATACCGTCACTCTCAGACCGTCTGTCCCAGACTGCATGTTTCATACCGTCACTCTCAGACCGTCTGTCTGAGACCGTCTGTCTCGGACCGTCTGTCTCGACCGTCTGTCTCGGACAGTCTGTATCGGACCGTCTGTCTCGGACCGTCTGTATCGGACCGTCTGTCTCGGACCGTCTGTCACGGACCGTCTGTCTCGGACCGTCTGTCTCGGACCGTCTGTCTCGGACCGTCTGTCTCGGACCGTCTGTCTCAGACCGTGTGTCTCAGACCGTCTGTCTCAGACCGTCTGTCTCGGACCGTCTGTCTCGGACTGCCTGTTTCATACCGTCACTCTCAGACCGTCTGTCCCAGACTGCATGTTTCATACCGTCACTCTCAGACCGTCTGTCTCAGACCGTCTGCCTCAGATCGTGTGTCCCCGACAGCCTGTCTCAGACCGTCTGTCCCAGACCGTCTGTCCCAGACCGTCTGTCTCAGACCGTCTGTCTCAGTCCGTCTGTCCCAGACTGCCTGTCTCAGACCGCCTGTCTCATTCCGACTGACTCGGACTGTCTGTCTCAGACCGCATATCTCACTCCGTCTGCCAATGTCCATCTGTCTCAGTCCGTCTCTATCAGACCGTCTGTCTCAGACCGTCTATCTCAGACCGTCTGTCTCAGACCGTCTGTCTCAGATCGTCTGTCCCAGACCGCCTGTCTCATACCGTCACTATCAGACCTTCTGTCTCAGACCGTCTGTCCCAGACTGTCTGTTTCATACCGTCACTATCGGACCGTCTGTCTCAGACCGTCTATCTCAGACCGTCTATCTCAGACCGTCTGACTCAGACCGCCTGCCTCAGATCGTCTCTGACAGACCGCCTGTCTCAGACCGTCTGTCTCGGACCGTCTGTCTCAGACCGTCTGTCTCAGACGGTCTATCTCAGACCGTCTGTATCAGACCGTCTGTCTCAGACCGTCAGTCCCGGACTGCCTGTTTCATGTCGTCACTCTCAGACCGTCTGTCTCAGACAGTCTGTCTCGGTCCGTCTGTCTCGGACCGTCTGTCTCGGACCGTCTGTCTCAGACCGTCTGTCTCGGACCGTCTGTCTCTGACAGACTGTCTCAGAACGTCTGTCTCATACCGACTGACTCACGCCGCCAGTCTCACACCGTCTGTCTCAGACCGTCTTTCCCGGACTGCCTGTTTCATACCGTCACTCTCCGAACGCCTGTCTCAGACCGTCTGTCTCAGATCGACTCTCACCGACCGTCTGTCTCATACCGTCACTCTCAGACAGTCTGTCTCAGACCGTCTGTCCCGGACTGCATGTTTCATACCGTCACTCTCAGACCGTCTGTCTGAGACCGTCTGTCTCAGACCGTCTATCTCAGACCGTCTGTCTCAGACCGCCTGCCTCAGATCGTCTCTGACAGACCGCCTATCTCAGACCGTCTGTCTCGGACCGTCTGTCTCAGACCGTCTGTCTCAGACGGTCTATCTCAGACCGTCTGTATCAGACCGTCTGTCTCAGACCGTCAGTCCCGGACTGCCTGTTTCATGTCGTCACTCTCAGACCGTCTGTCTCAGACAGTCTGTCTCGGTCCGTCTGTCTCGGACCGTCTGTCTCGGACCGTCTGTCTCGGACCGTCTGTCTCGGACCGTCTGTCTCTGACAGACTGTCTCAGAACGTCTGTCTCATACCGACTGACTCACGCCGCCAGTCTCACACCGTCTGTCTCAGACCGTCTTTCCCGGACTGCCTGTTTCATACCGTCACTCTCCGAACGCCTGTCTCAGACCGTCTGTCTCAGATCGACTCTCACCGACCGTCTGTCTCATACCGTCACTCTCAGACAGTCTGTCTCAGACCGTCTGTCCCGGACTGCATGTTTCATACCGTCACTCTCAGACCGTCTGTCTGAGACCGTCTGTCTCGGACCGTCTGTCTCGACCGTCTGTCTCGGACAGTCTGTATCGGACCGTCTGTCTCGGACCGTCTGTATCGGATCGTCTGTCCCAGACCGCGTGTCTCATACCGTCACACTCAGACCGGCTGTCTCAGACCGTCTGTCCCGGACTGCCTGTTTCATACCGTCACTCTCAGACCGTCTGTCTCAGACCGTCTGTCCCGGACTGCCTGTTTCATACCGTCACTCTCAGACCGTCTGTCCCAGACTGCATGTTTCATACCGTCACTCTCAGACCGTCTGTCTCGGACCGTCTGTCTCGGACCGTCTGTCTCGGACCGTCTGTCTCAGACCGTGTGTCTCAGACCGTCTGTCACAGTCCGTCAGTCCCAGACTGCCTGTCTCAGACCGCCTGTCTCATACCGACTGACTCAGACTGTCTGTCTCAGACCGTCTATCTCAGACCGTCTGTCTCAGACCGCCTGCCTCAGATCGTCTCTGACAGACCGCCTGTCTCAGACCGTCTGTCTCGGACCGTCTGTCTCAGACCGTCTGTCTCAGACGGTCTATCTCAGACCGTCTGTATCAGACCGTCTGTCTGGACCGTCTGTCTCGGACCGTCTGTATCGCACCGTCTGTCTCGGACCGTCTGTCTCGGACCGTCTGTCTCAGACCGTCTGCCTCAGATCGTGTGTCCCCGACAGCCTGTCTCAAAGCGTCACTCTCAGACCGTCTGTCTCAGACCGTCTGTCCCAGACCGTCTGTCTCAGACCGTCTGTCTCAGTCCGTCTGTCCCAGACTGCCTGCCTCAGACCGCCTGTCTCATACCGACTGACTCAGACTGTCTGTCTCAGACAGCATATCTCACTCCGTCTGCCAATGTCCATCTGTCTCAGTCCGTCTCTATCAGTCCGCCTGTCTCATACCGTCACTATCAGACCTTCTGTCTCAGACCGTCTGTCCCAGACTGTCTGTTTCATACCGTCACTATTGGACCGTCCGTCTCAGACTGTCTATCTCAGACTGTCTGTCTCAGACCGTCTGTCTCAGATCGTCTGTCCAAGACCGCCTGTCTCATACCGTCGCACTCAGACCTTCTGTCTCAGACCGTCTGTCCCAGACTGTCTGTTCCATACCGTCACTATCGGACCGTCTGTCTCAGACCGTCTATCTCAGACTGTCTGTCTCAGACCGTCTGTCTCAGATTGTCTGTCCAAGACCGCCTGTCTCATACCGTCGCACTCAGACCGTCTGTCTCAGACCGTCAGTCCCGGACTGCCTGTTTCATATCGTCACTCTCAGACCGTCTGTCTCAGACAGTCTGTCTCGGACCGTCTGTCTCAGACCGCCTGTCTCAGACCGTCTGTATCAGACCGTCTATCTCAGACCGTCTGACTCAGACCGTCTGTCTCAGATCGTCTGTCGCAGACCGCCTGTCTCATACCGTCACACTCAGACCGGCTGCCTCGGACAGTCTGTATCGGACCGTCTGTCTCGGACCGTCTGTATCGGACCGTCTGTCTCGGACCGTCTGTCTCGGACCGTCTGTCTCAGACCGTCTGTCTCAGACGGTCTATCTCAGACCGTCTGTATCAGACCGTCTGTCTGGACCGTCTGTCTCGGACCGTCTGTATCGCACCGTCTGTCTCGGACCGTCTGTCTCGGACCGTCTGTCCCAGACTGCATGTTTCATACCGTCACTCTCAGACCGTCTGTCTGAGACCGTCTGTCTCGGACCGTCTGTCTCGACCGTCTGTCTCGGACAGTCTGTATCGGACCGTCTGTCTCGGACCGTCTGTATCGGACCGTCTGTCTCGGACCGTCTGTCACGGACCGTCTGTCTCGGACCGTCTGTCTCGGACCGTCTGTCTCGGACCGTCTGTCTCGGACCGTCTGTCTCAGACCGTGTGTCTCAGACCGTCTGTCTCAGACCGTCTGTCTCGGACCGTCTGTCTCGGACCGTCTGTCTGGACCGTCTGTCTCGGACCGTCTGTATCGCACCGACTGTCTCGGACCGTCTGTCTCGGACCGTCTGTCTCAGACCGTCTGCCTCAGATCGTGTGTCCCCGACAGCCTGTCTCAAAGCGTCACTCTCAGACCGTCTGTCTCAGACCGTCTGTCCCAGACCGTCTGTCCCAGACCGTCTGTCTCAGACCGTCTGTCTCAGTCCGTCTGTCCCAGACTGCCTGTCTCAGACCGCCTGTCTCATACCGACTGACTCAGACTGTCTGTCTCAGACCGCATATCTCACTCCGTCTGCCAATGTCCATCTGTCTCAGTCCGTCTCTATCAGACCGTCTGTCTCAGACCGTCTGTCTCAGACTGTCTATCTCAGACCGTCTGTCTCAGATCCTCTGTCCCGGACTGCCTGTTTCATACCGTCACTCTCCGAACGCCTGTCTCAGACCGTCTGTCTCAGATCGTCTCTCACCGACCGTCTGTCTCATACCGTCACTCTCAGACCGTCTGTCTCAGACCGTCAGTCCCGGACTGCCTGTTTCATGTCGTCACTCTCAGACCGTCTGTCTCAGACAGTCTGTCTCGGACCGTCTGTCTCAGACCGCCTGTCTCAGACCGTCTGTATCAGACCGTCTATCTCAGACCGTCTGACTCAGACCGTCTGTCTCAGATCGGCTGTCGCAGACCGCCTGTCTCATACCGTCACACTCAGACCGGCTGCCTCGGACAGTCTGTATCGGACCGTCTGTCTCAGACCGTCTGTATCGGACCGTCTGTCTCGGACCGTCTGTCACGGACCGTCTGTCTCGGGCCGCCTGTCTCGGACCGTCCGTCTCGGACCGTCTGTCTCAGATCGTCTGCCTCAGATCGTGTGTCCCCGACCGCCTGTCTCATACCGTCACACCGAGACCGGCTGCCTCGGACAGTCTGTCTCGGACCGTCTGTCTGGACCGTCTGTCTCGGACCGTCTGTCTCGGACCGTCGGTCTCGGACCGTCCGTCTCGGACCGTCTGTCTCGGACCGTCTGTCTCGGACCGTCTGTCTCTGACAGACTGTCTCAGAACGTCTGTCTCATACCGACTGACTCACGCCGCCAGTCTCACACCGTCTGTCTCAGACCGTCTTTCCCGGACTGCCTGTTTCATACCGTCACTCTCCGAACGCCTGTCTGAGACCGTCTGTCTCAGATCGACTCTCACCGACCGTCTGTCTCATACCGTCACTCTCAGACAGTCTGTCTCAGACCGTCTGTCCCGGACTGCCTGTTTCATACCGTCACTCTCAGACCGTCTGTCTCAGACCGTCTATCTCAGACCGTCTGACTCAGACCGTCTGTCTCAGATCGTCTGTCCCAGACCGCCTGTCTCATACCGTCACACTCAGACCGTCTGTCTCGGACAGTCTGTCTCGGTCCGTCTGTCTGGACCGTCTGTCTCGGACCGTCTGTCTCGGACCGTCTGTCTCGGACCGTCTGTCTCGGACCGTCTGTCTCGGACCGTCTGTCTCGGACCGTCTGTCTCAGACCGTCTGTCTCAGATCGTCTGTCCCAGACCGCCTGTCTCATACCGTCACACTCAGACCGTCTGTCTCGGACAGTCTGTCTCGGTCCGTCTGTCTGGACCGTCTGTCTCGGACCGTCTGTCTCGGACCGTCTGTCCCAGACCGCCTATCTCAGACCGTCTGTCTCAGACCGCCTGCCTCAGAACGTCACTCTCAGACCGTCTGTCTCAGATCCTCTGTCCCGGACTGCCTGTTTCATACCGTCACTCTCCGAACGCCTGTCTCAGACCGTCTGTCTCAGATCGTCTCTCACCGACCGTCTGTCTCATACCGTCACTCTCAGACCGTCTGTCCCGGACTGCCTGTTTCATACCGTCACTCTCAGACCGTCTGTCCCAGACTGCATGTTTCATACCGTCACTCTCAGACCGTCTGTCTGAGACCGTCTGTCTCGGACCGTCTGTCTCGACCGTCTGTCTCGGACAGTCTGTATCGGACCGTCTGTCTCGGACCGTCTGTATCGGACCGTCTGTCTCGGACCGTCTGTCACGGACCGTCTGTCTCGGACCGTCTGTCTCGGACCGTCTGTCTCGGACCGTCTGTCTCGGACCGTCTGTCTCAGACCGTGTGTCTCAGACCGTCTGTCTCAGACCGTCTGTCTCGGACCGTCTGTCTCGGACTGCCTGTTTCATACCGTCACTCTCAGACCGTCTGTCCCAGACTGCATGTTTCATACCGTCACTCTCAGACCGTCTGTCTCAGACCGTCTGCCTCAGATCGTGTGTCCCCGACAGCCTGTCTCAGACCGTCTGTCCCAGACCGTCTGTCCCAGACCGTCTGTCTCAGACCGTCTGTCTCAGTCCGTCTGTCCCAGACTGCCTGTCTCAGACCGCCTGTCTCATTCCGACTGACTCGGACTGTCTGTCTCAGACCGCATATCTCACTCCGTGTGCCAATGTCCATCTGTCTCAGTCTGTCTCTATCAGACCGTCTGTCTCAGACCGTCTATCTCAGACCGTCTGTCTCAGACCGTCTGTCTCAGATCGTCTGTCCCAGACCGCCTGTCTCATACCGTCACTATCAGACCTTCTGTCTCAGACCGTCTGTCCCAGACTGTCTGTTTCATACCGTCACTATCGGACCGTCTGTCTCAGACCGTCTATCTCAGACCGTCTATCTCAGACCGTCTGACTCAGACCGTCTGTCTCAGATCGTCTGTCCCAGACCGCGTGTCTCATACCGTCACACTCAGACCGGCTGTCTCAGACCGTCTGTCCCGGACTGCCTGTTTCATACCGTCACTCTCAGACCGTCTGTCTCAGACCGTCTGTCCCGGACTGCCTGTTTCATACCGTCACTCTCAGACCGTCTGTCCCAGACTGCATGTTTCATACCGTCACTCTCAGACCGTCTGTCTCGGACCGTCTGTCTCGGACCGTCTGTCTCGGACCGTCTGTCTCAGACCGTGTGTCTCAGACCGTCTGTCACTGTCCGTCAGTCCCAGACTGCCTGTCTCAGACCGCCTGTCTCATACCGACTGACTCAGACTGTCTGTCTCAGACCGTCTATCTCAGACCGTCTGTCTCAGACCGCCTGCCTCAGATCGTCTCTGACAGACCGCCTGTCTCAGACCGTCTGTCTCGGACCGTCTGTCTCAGACCGTCTGTCTCAGACGGTCTATCTCAGACCGTCTGTATCAGACCGTCTGTCTCAGACCGTCAGTCCCGGACTGCCTGTTTCATGTCGTCACTCTCAGACCGTCTGTCTCAGACAGTCTGTCTCGGTCCGTCTGTCTCGGACCGTCTGTCTCGGACCGTCTGTCTCGGACCGTCTGTCTCGGACCGTCTGTCTCGGACCGTCTGTCTCTGACAGACTGTCTCAGAACGTCTGTCTCATACCGACTGACTCACGCCGCCAGTCTCACACCGTCTGTCTCAGACCGTCTTTCCCGGACTGCCTGTTTCATACCGTCACTCTCCGAACGCCTGTCTCAGACCGTCTGTCTCAGATCGACTCTCACCGACCGTCTGTCTCATACCGTCACTCTCAGACAGTCTGTCTCAGACCGTCTGTCCCGGACTGCATGTTTCATACCGTCACTCTCAGACCGTCTGTCTGAGACCGTCTGTCTCAGACCGTCTATCTCAGACCGTCTGTCTCAGACCGCCTGCCTCAGATCGTCTCTGACAGACCGCCTATCTCAGACCGTCTGTCTCGGACCGTCTGTCTCAGACCGTCTGTCTCAGACGGTCTATCTCAGACCGTCTGTATCAGACCGTCTGTCTCAGACCGTCTATCTCAGACCGTCTGTCTCAGACCGCCTGCCTCAGATCGTCTCTGACAGACCGCCTATCTCAGACCGTCTGTCTCGGACCGTCTGTATCAGACCGTCTGTCTCAGACCGTCAGTCCCGGACTGCCTGTTTCATGTCGTCACTCTCAGACCGTCTGTCTCAGACAGTCTGTCTCGGTCCGTCTGTCTCGGACCGTCTGTCTCGGACCGTCTGTCTCGGACCGTCTGTCTCGGACCGTCTGTCTCTGACAGACTGTCTCAGAACGTCTGTCTCATACCGACTGACTCACGCCGCCAGTCTCACACCGTCTGTCTCAGACCGTCTTTCCCGGACTGCCTGTTTCATACCGTCACTCTCCGAACGCCTGTCTCAGACCGTCTGTCTCAGATCGACTCTCACCGACCGTCTGTCTCATACCGTCACTCTCAGACAGTCTGTCTCAGACCGTCTGTCCCGGACTGCATGTTTCATACCGTCACTCTCAGACCGTCTGTCTGAGACCGTCTGTCTCGGTCCGTCTGTCTCGGACCGTCTGTCTCGGACCGTCTGTCTCGGACCGTCTGTCTCGGACCGTCTGTCTCTGACAGACTGTCTCAGAACGTCTGTCTCATACCGACTGACTCACGCCGCCAGTCTCACACCGTCTGTCTCAGACCGTCTTTCCCGGACTGCCTGTTTCATACCGTCACTCTCCGAACGCCTGTCTCAGACTGCCTGTCTCAGACCGCCTGTCTCATACCGACTGACTCAGACTGTCTGTCTCAGACCGCATATCTCACTCCGTCTGCCAATGTCCATCTGTCTCAGTCCGTCTCTATCAGACCGTCTGTCTCAGACCGCCCGTCTCAGATCCTCTGTCCCGGACTGCCTGTTTCATACCGTCACTCTCCGAACGCCTGTCTCAGACCGTCTGTCTCAGATCGTCTCTCACCGACCGTCTGTCTCATACCGTCACTCTCAGACCGTCTGTCTCAGACCGTCTGTCCCGGACTGCCTGTTTCATACCGTCACTCTCAGACCGTCTGTCCCAGACTGCATGTTTCATACCGTCACTCTCAGACCGTCTGTCTCAGACCGTCTGTCTCGGACCGTCTGTCTCGGACCGTCTGTCTCAGACCGTCTGCCTCAGATCGTGTGTCCCCGACCGCCTGTCTCATAGCGTCACTCTCAGACCGTCTGTCTCAGACCGTCTGTCTCAGACCGTCTGTCCCAGACCGCCTATCTCAGACCGTCTGTCTCAGACCGCCTGCCTCAGAACGTCACTCTCAGACCGTCTGTCTCAGATCCTCTGTCCCGGACTGCCTGTTTCATACCGTCACTCTCCGAACGCCTGTCTCAGACCGTCTGTCTCAGATCGTCTCTCACCGACCGTCTGTCTCATACGGTCACTCTCAGACCGTCTGTCTCAGACCGTCTGTCCCGGACTGCCTGTTTCATACCGTCACTCTCAGACCGTCTGTCCCAGACTGCATGTTTCATACTGTCACTCTCAGACCGTCTGTCTCAGACCGTCTGTCTCGGACCGTCTGTCTCGACCGTCTGTCTCGGACAGTCTCTATCGGACCGTCTGTCTCGGACCGTCTGTATCGGACCGTCTGTCTCGGACCGTCTGTCACGGACCGTCTGTCTCGGACCGTCTGTCTCCGACCGTCTGTCTCGGACCGTCTGTCTCGGACCGTCTGTCTCAGACCGTGTGTCTCAGACCGTCTGTCTCAGACCGTCTGTCTCGGACCGTCTGTCTCGGACCGTCTGTCTGGACCGTCTGTCTCGGACCGTCTGTATCGCACCGTCTGTCTCGGACCGTCTGTCTCGGACCGTCTGTCTCAGACCGTCTGCCTCAGATCGTGTGTCCCCGACAGCCTGTCTCAAAGCGTCACTCTCAGACCGTCTGTCTCAGACCGTCTGTCCCAGACCGTCTGTCCCAGACCGTCTGTCTCAGACCGTCTGTCTCAGTCCGTCTGTCCCAGACTGCCTGTCTCAGACCGCCTGTCTCATACCGACTGACTCAGACTGTCTGTCTCAGACCGCATATCTCACTCCGTCTGCCAATGTCCATCTGTCTCAGTCCGTCTCTATCAGACCGTCTGTCTCAGACCGCCCGTCTCAGACCGTCTATCTCAGACCGTCTGTCTCAGACCGTCTGTCTCTGACCGTCTATCTCAGACCGTCTGTCTCAGACCGTCTGCCTCAGATCGTCTGTCCCAGACCGCCTGTCTCATACCGTCACTATCAGACCTTCTGTCTCAGACCGTCTGTCCCAGACTGTCTGTTTCATACCGTCACTATCGGACCGTCTGTCTCAGACCGTCTATCTCAGACCGTCTGTCTCGGACCGTCTGTCTCGGACCGTCTGTCTCGGACCGTCTGTCTCGAACCGTCTGTCTCGGACCGTCTGTCTCGGACCGTCTGTCTCAGACCGTGTGTCTCAGACCGTCTGTCACAGTCCGTCAGTCGCAGACAGTCTGTCTCGGACCGTCTGTCTCAGACCGCCTGTCTCAGACCGTCTGTATCAGACCGTCTATCTCAGACCGTCTGTCTCAGACCGCCTGCCTCAGATCGTCTCTCACAGACCGTCTGTCTCAGACCGTCTGTCTCGGACCGTCTGTCCCAGACCGTCTGTCTCAGACCGTCTATCTCAGACCGTATGTCTCAGACCGTCTGTCTCAGACCGTCTGTCCCAGACCGTCTGTCCCAGACCGTCTGTCTCAGACCGTCTGTCTCAGTCCGTCTGTCCCAGACTGCCTGTCTCAGACCGCCTGTCTCATACCGACTGACTCAGACTGTCTGTCTCAGACCGCATATCTCACTCCGTCTGCCAATGTCCATCTGTCTCAGTCCGTCTCTATCAGACCGTCTGTCTCAGATCGCCCGTCTCAGACCGTCTATCTCAGACCGTCTGTCTCAGACCGTCTGTCTCTGACCGTCTATCTCAGACCGTCTGTCTCAGACCGTCTGCCTCAGATCGTCTGTCCCAGACCGCCTGTCTCATACCGTCACTATCAGACCTTCTGTCTCAGACCGTCTGTCCCAGACTGTCTGTTTCATACCGTCACTATCGGACCGTCTGTCTCAGACCGTCTATCTCAGACCGTCTGTCTCGGACCGTCTGTCTCGGACCGTCTGTCTCGGACCGTCTGTCTCGAACCGTCTGTCTCGGACCGTCTGTCTCGGACCGTCTGTCTCAGACCGTGTGTCTCAGACCGTCTGTCACAGTCCGTCAGTCGCAGACAGTCTGTCTCGGACCGTCTGTCTCAGACCGCCTGTCTCAGACCGTCTGTATCAGACCGTCTATCTCAGACCGTCTGTCTCAGACCGCCTGCCTCAGATCGTCTCTCACAGACCGTCTGTCTCAGACCGTCTGTCTCGGACCGTCTGTCCCAGACCGTCTGTCTCAGACCGTCTATCTCAGACCGTATGTCTCAGACCGTCTGTCTCAGACCGTCTGTCCCAGACCGTCTGTCTCAGACCGTCTGTCTCAGACCGTCTGTCTCAGTCCGTCTGTCCCAGACTGCCTGTCTCAGACCGCCTGTCTCATACCGACTGACTCAGACTGTCTGTCTCAGACCGCATATCTCACTCCGTCTGCCAATGTCCATCTGTCTCAGTCCGTCTCTATCAGACCGTCTATCTCAGACCGCCTGTCTCAGACCGTCTGTAACAGACCGTCTATCTCAGACCGTCTGTATCAGACCGTCTATCTCAGACCGTCTGTCTCAGACCGTGTGTCTCAGACCGTCTGTCTCAGACCGTCTGTCTCGGACCGTCTGTCTCGGACCGTCTGTCTGGACCGTCTGTCTCGGACCGTCTGTATCGCACCGTCTGTCTCGGACCGTCTGTCTCGGACCGTCTGTCTCAGACCGTCTGCCTCAGATCGTGTGTCCCCGACAGCCTGTCTCAAAGCGTCACTCTCAGACCGTCTGTCTCAGACCGTCTGTCCCAGACCGTCTGTCCCAGACCGTCTGTCTCAGACCGTCTGTCTCAGTCCGTCTGTCCCAGACTGCCTGTCTCAGACCGCCTGTCTCATACCGACTGACTCAGACTGTCTGTCTCAGACCGCATATCTCACTCCGTCTGCCAATGTCCATCTGTCTCAGTCCGTCTCTATCAGACCGTCTGTCTCAGACCGCCCGTCTCAGACCGTCTATCTCAGACCGTCTGTCTCAGACCGTCTGTCTCTGACCGTCTATCTCAGACCGTCTGTCTCAGACCGTCTGCCTCAGATCGTCTGTCCCAGACCGCCTGTCTCATACCGTCACTATCAGACCTTCTGTCTCAGACCGTCTGTCCCAGACTGTCTGTTTCATACCGTCACTATCGGACCGTCTGTCTCAGACCGTCTATCTCAGACCGTCTGTCTCGGACCGTCTGTCTCGGACCGTCTGTCTCGGACCGTCTGTCTCGAACCGTCTGTCTCGGACCGTCTGTCTCGGACCGTCTGTCTCAGACCGTGTGTCTCAGACCGTCTGTCACAGTCCGTCAGTCGCAGACAGTCTGTCTCGGACCGTCTGTCTCAGACCGCCTGTCTCAGACCGTCTGTATCAGACCGTCTATCTCAGACCGTCTGTCTCAGACCGCCTGCCTCAGATCGTCTCTCACAGACCGTCTGTCTCAGACCGTCTGTCTCGGACCGTCTGTCCCAGACCGTCTGTCTCAGACCGTCTATCTCAGACCGTATGTCTCAGACCGTCTGTCTCACATCGTCTGTCCCAGACCGCCTGTCTCAGACCGTCTGTCTCAGTCCGTCAGTCCCAGACTGCCTGTCTCACACCGCCTGTCTCATACCGACTGACTCAGACTGTCTGTCTCAGACCGCATATCTCACTCCGTCTGCCAATGTCCATCTGTCTCAGTGCGTCTCTATCAGACCGTCTATCTCAGACCGCCTGTCTCAGACCGTCTGTAACAGACCGTCTATCTCAGACCGTCTGTATCAGACCGTCTATCTCAGACCGTCTGTCTCAGACCGTGTGTCTCAGACCGTCTGTCTCAGACCGTCTGTCTCGGACCGTCTGTCTCGGACCGTCTGTCTGGACCGTCTGTCTCGGACCGTCTGTATCGCACCGTCTGTCTCGGACCGTCTGTCTCGGACCGTCTGTCTCAGACCGTCTGCCTCAGATCGTGTGTCCCCGACAGCCTGTCTCAAAGCGTCACTCTCAGACCGTCTGTCTCAGACCGTCTGTCCCAGACCGTCTGTCCCAGACCGTCTGTCTCAGACCGTCTGTCTCAGTCCGTCTGTCCCAGACTGCCTGTCTCAGACCGCCTGTCTCATACCGACTGACTCAGACTGTCTGTCTCAGACCGCATATCTCACTCCGTCTGCCAATGTCCATCTGTCTCAGTCCGTCTCTATCAGACCGTCTGTCTCAGACCGCCCGTCTCAGACCGTCTATCTCAGACCGTCTGTCCCAGACCGTCTGTCCCAGACCGTCTGTCTCAGACCGTCTGTCTCAGTCCGTCTGTCCCAGACTGCCTGTCTCAGACCGCCTGTCTCATACCGACTGACTCAGACTGTCTGTCTCAGACCGCATATCTCACTCCGTCTGCCAATGTCCATCTGTCTCAGTCCGTCTCTATCAGACCGTCTGTCTCAGACCGCCCGTCTCAGACCGTCGCACTCAGACCGTCTGTCTCAGACCGTCAGTCCCAGACTGCATGTTTCATACCGTCACTCTCAGACCGTCTGTCTCAGACAGTCTGTCTCGGACCGTCTGTCTGGACCGTCTGTCTCGGACCGTCTGTATCGCACCGTCTGTCTCGGACCGTCTGTCTCTGACCGTCTATCTCAGACCGCCTGTCTCAGACCGTCTGCCTCAGATCGTCTGTCCCAGACCGCCTGTCTCATACCGTCACTATCAGACCTTCTGTCTCAGACCGTCTGTCCCAGACTGTCTGTTTCATACCGTCACTATCGGACCGTCTGTCTCAGACCGTCTATCTCAGACCGTCTGTCTCGGACCGTCTGTCTCGGACCGTCTGTCTCGGACCGTCTGTCTCGAACCGTCTGTCTCGGACCGTCTGTCTCGGACCGTCTGTCTCAGACCGTGTGTCTCAGACCGTCTGTCACAGTCCGTCAGTCGCAGACAGTCTGTCTCGGACCGTCTGTCTCAGACCGCCTGTCTCAGACCGTCTGTATCAGACCGTCTATCTCAGACCGTCTGTCTCAGACCGCCTGCCTCAGATCGTCTCTCACAGACCGTCTGTCTCAGACCGACTGTCTCGGACCGTCTGTCCCAGACCGTCTGTCTCAGACCGTCTATCTCAGACCGTATGTCTCAGACCGTCTGTCTCAGACCGTCTGTCCCAGACCGTCTGTCCCAGACCGTCTGTCTCAGACCGTCTGTCTCAGTCCGTCTGTCCCAGACTGCCTGTCTCAGACCGCCTGTCTCATACCGACTGACTCAGACTGTCTGTCTCAGACCGCATATCTCACTCCGTCTGCCAATGTCCATCTGTCTCAGTCCGTCTCTATCAGACCGTCTGTCTCAGACCGCCCGTCTCAGACCGTCTATCTCAGACCGTCTGTCTCAGACCGTCTGTCTCTGACCGTCTATCTCAGACCGTCTGTCTCAGACCGTCTGTCTCTGACCGTCTATCTCAGACCGTCTGTCTCAGACCGTCTGTCTCAGACCGTGTGTCTCAGACCGTCTGTCTCAGACCGTCTGTCTCGGACCGTCTGTCTCGGACCGTCTGTCTGGACCGTCTGTCTCGGACCGTCTGTATCGCACCGTCTGTCTCGGACCGTCTGTCTCGGACCGTCTGTCTCAGACCGTCTGCCTCAGATCGTGTGTCCCCGACAGCCTGTCTCAAAGCGTCACTCTCAGACCGTCTGTCTCAGACCGTCTGTCCCAGACCGTCTGTCCCAGACCGTCTGTCTCAGACCGTCTGTCTCAGTCCGTCTGTCCCAGACTGCCTGTCTCAGACCGCCTGTCTCATACCGACTGACTCAGACTGTCTGTCTCAGACCGCATATCTCACTCCGTCTGCCAATGTCCATCTGTCTCAGTCCGTCTCTATCAGACCGTCTGTCTCAGACCGCCCGTCTCAGACCGTCTATCTCAGACCGTCTGTCCCAGACCGTCTGTCCCAGACCGTCTGTCTCAGACCGTCTGTCTCAGTCCGTCTGTCCCAGACTGCCTGTCTCAGACCGCCTGTCTCATACCGACTGACTCAGACTGTCTGTCTCAGACCGCATATCTCACTCCGTCTGCCAATGTCCATCTGTCTCAGTCCGTCTCTATCAGACCGTCTGTCTCAGACCGCCCGTCTCAGACCGTCGCACTCAGACCGTCTGTCTCAGACCGTCAGTCCCAGACTGCATGTTTCATACCGTCACTCTCAGACCGTCTGTCTCAGACAGTCTGTCTCGGACCGTCTGTCTGGACCGTCTGTCTCGGACCGTCTGTATCGCACCGTCTGTCTCGGACCGTCTGTCTCTGACCGTCTATCTCAGACCGCCTGTCTCAGACCGTCTGCCTCAGATCGTCTGTCCCAGACCGCCTGTCTCATACCGTCACTATCAGACCTTCTGTCTCAGACCGTCTGTCCCAGACTGTCTGTTTCATACCGTCACTATCGGACCGTCTGTCTCAGACCGTCTATCTCAGACCGTCTGTCTCGGACCGTCTGTCTCGGACCGTCTGTCTCGGACCGTCTGTCTCGAACCGTCTGTCTCGGACCGTCTGTCTCGGACCGTCTGTCTCAGACCGTGTGTCTCAGACCGTCTGTCACAGTCCGTCAGTCGCAGACAGTCTGACTCGGACCGTCTGTCTCAGACCGCCTGTCTCAGACCGTCTGTATCAGACCGTCTATCTCAGACCGTCTGTCTCAGACCGCCTGCCTCAGATCGTCTCTCACAGACCGTCTGTCTCAGACCGACTGTCTCGGACCGTCTGTCCCAGACCGTCTGTCTCAGACCGTCTATCTCAGACCGTATGTCTCAGACCGTCTGTCTCAGACCGTCTGTCCCAGACCGTCTGTCCCAGACCGTCTGTCTCAGACCGTCTGTCTCAGTCCGTCTGTCCCAGACTGCCTGTCTCAGACCGCCTGTCTCATACCGACTGACTCAGACTGTCTGTCTCAGACCGCATATCTCACTCCGTCTGCCAATGTCCATCTGTCTCAGTCCGTCTCTATCAGACCGTCTGTCTCAGACCGCCCGTCTCAGACCGTCTATCTCAGACCGTCTGTCTCAGACCGTCTGTCTCTGACCGTCTATCTCAGACCGTCTGTCTCAGACCGTCTGCCTCAGATCGTCTGTCCCAGACCGCCTGTCTCATACCGTCACTATCAGACCTTCTGTCTCAGACCGTCTGTCCCAGACTGTCTGTTTCATACCGTCACTATCGGACCGTCTGTCTCAGACCGTCTATCTCAGACCGTCTGTCTCGGACCGTCTGTCTCGGACCGTCTGTCTCGGACCGTCTGTCTCGAACCGTCTGTCTCGGACCGTCTGTCTCGGACCGTCTGTCTCAGACCGTGTGTCTCAGACCGTCTGTCACAGTCCGTCAGTCGCAGACAGTCTGTCTCGGACCGTCTGTCTCAGACCGCCTGTCTCAGACCGTCTGTATCAGACCGTCTATCTCAGACCGTCTGTCTCAGACCGCCTGCCTCAGATCGTCTCTCACAGACCGTCTGTCTCAGACCGTCTGTCTCGGACCGTCTGTCCCAGACCGTCTGTCTCAGACCGTCTATCTCAGACCGTATGTCTCAGACCGTCTGTCTCACATCGTCTGTCCCAGACCGCCTGTCTCAGACCGTCTGTCTCAGTCCGTCAGTCCCAGACTGCCTGTCTCACACCGCCTGTCTCATACCGACTGACTCAGACTGTCTGTCTCAGACCGCATATCTCACTCCGTCTGCCAATGTCCATCTGTCTCAGTCCGTCTCTATCAGACCGTCTGTCTCAGACCGCCCGTCTCAGACCGTCTATCTCAGACCGTCTGTCTCAGACCGTCTGTCTCTGACCGTCTATCTCAGACCGTCTGTCTCAGACCGTCTGCCTCAGATCGTCTGTCCCAGACCGCCTGTCTCATACCGTCACTATCAGACCTTCTGTCTCAGACCGTCTGTCCCAGACTGTCTGTTTCATACCGTCACTATCGGACCGTCTGTCTCAGACCGTCTATCTCAGACCGTCTGTCTCGGACCGTCTGTCTCGGACCGTCTGTCTCGGACCGTCTGTCTCGAACCGTCTGTCTCGGACCGTCTGTCTCGGACCGTCTGTCTCAGACCGTGTGTCTCAGACCGTCTGTCACAGTCCGTCAGTCGCAGACAGTCTGTCTCGGACCGTCTGTCTCAGACCGCCTGTCTCAGACCGTCTGTATCAGACCGTCTATCTCAGACCGTCTGTCTCAGACCGCCTGCCTCAGATCGTCTCTCACAGACCGTCTGTCTCAGACCGTCTGTCTCGGACCGTCTGTCCCAGACCGTCTGTCTCAGACCGTCTATCTCAGACCGTATGTCTCAGACCGTCTGTCTCACATCGTCTGTCCCAGACCGCCTGTCTCAGACCGTCTGTCTCAGTCCGTCAGTCCCAGACTGCCTGTCTCACACCGCCTGTCTCATACCGACTGACTCAGACTGTCTGTCTCAGACCGCATATCTCACTCCGTCTGCCAATGTCCATCTGTCTCAGTCCGTCTCTATCAGACCGTCTATCTCAGACCGCCTGTCTCAGACCGTCTGTAACAGACCGTCTATCTCAGACCGTCTGTATCAGACCGTCTATCTCAGACCGTCTGTCTCAGACCGTGTGTCTCAGACCGTCTGTCTCAGACCGTCTGTCTCGGACCGTCTGTCTCGGACCGTCTGTCTGGACCGTCTGTCTCGGACCGTCTGTATCGCACCGTCTGTCTCGGACCGTCTGTCTCGGACCGTCTGTCTCAGACCGTCTGCCTCAGATCGTGTGTCCCCGACAGCCTGTCTCAAAGCGTCACTCTCAGACCGTCTGTCTCAGACCGTCTGTCCCAGACCGTCTGTCCCAGACCGTCTGTCTCAGACCGTCTGTCTCAGTCCGTCTGTCCCAGACTGCCTGTCTCAGACCGCCTGTCTCATACCGACTGACTCAGACTGTCTGTCTCAGACCGCATATCTCACTCCGTCTGCCAATGTCCATCTGTCTCAGTCCGTCTCTATCAGACCGTCTGTCTCAGACCGCCCGTCTCAGACCGTCTATCTCAGACCGTCTGTCTCAGACCGTCTGTCTCTGACCGTCTATCTCAGACCGTCTGTCTCAGACCGTCTGCCTCAGATCGTCTGTCCCAGACCGCCTGTCTCATACCGTCACTATCAGACCTTCTGTCTCAGACCGTCTGTCCCAGACTGTCTGTTTCATACCGTCACTATCGGACCGTCTGTCTCAGACCGTCTATCTCAGACCGTCTGTCTCGGACCGTCTGTCTCGGACCGTCTGTCTCGGACCGTCTGTCTCGAACCGTCTGTCTCGGACCGTCTGTCTCGGACCGTCTGTCTCAGACCGTGTGTCTCAGACCGTCTGTCACAGTCCGTCAGTCGCAGACAGTCTGTCTCGGACCGTCTGTCTCAGACCGCCTGTCTCAGACCGTCTGTATCAGACCGTCTATCTCAGACCGTCTGTCTCAGACCGCCTGCCTCAGATCGTCTCTCACAGACCGTCTGTCTCAGACCGTCTGTCTCGGACCGTCTGTCCCAGACCGTCTGTCTCAGACCGTCTATCTCAGACCGTATGTCTCAGACCGTCTGTCTCACATCGTCTGTCCCAGACCGCCTGTCTCAGACCGTCTGTCTCAGTCCGTCAGTCCCAGACTGCCTGTCTCACACCGCCTGTCTCATACCGACTGACTCAGACTGTCTGTCTCAGACCGCATATCTCACTCCGTCTGCCAATGTCCATCTGTCTCAGTGCGTCTCTATCAGACCGTCTATCTCAGACCGCCTGTCTCAGACCGCCTGTCTCAGACCGTCTGTAACAGACCGTCTATCTCAGACCGTCTGTATCAGACCGTCTATCTCAGACCGTCTGTCTCAGACCGTGTGTCTCAGACCGTCTGTCTCAGACCGTCTGTCTCGGACCGTCTGTCTCGGACCGTCTGTCTGGACCGTCTGTCTCGGACCGTCTGTATCGCACCGTCTGTCTCGGACCGTCTGTCTCGGACCGTCTGTCTCAGACCGTCTGCCTCAGATCGTGTGTCCCCGACAGCCTGTCTCAAAGCGTCACTCTCAGACCGTCTGTCTCAGACCGTCTGTCCCAGACCGTCTGTCTCAGACCGTCTGTCTCAGACCGTCTGTCTCAGTCCGTCTGTCCCAGACTGCCTGTCTCAGACCGCCTGTCTCATACCGACTGACTCAGACTGTCTGTCTCAGACCGCATATCTCACTCCGTCTGCCAATGTCCATCTGTCTCAGTCCGTCTCTATCAGACCGTCTGTCTCAGACCGCCCGTCTCAGACCGTCTATCTCAGACCGTCTGTCCCAGACCGTCTGTCCCAGACCGTCTGTCTCAGACCGTCTGTCTCAGTCCGTCTGTCCCAGACTGCCTGTCTCAGACCGCCTGTCTCATACCGACTGACTCAGACTGTCTGTCTCAGACCGCATATCTCACTCCGTCTGCCAATGTCCATCTGTCTCAGTCCGTCTCTATCAGACCGTCTGTCTCAGACCGCCCGTCTCAGACCGTCGCACTCAGACCGTCTGTCTCAGACCGTCAGTCCCAGACTGCATGTTTCATACCGTCACTCTCAGACCGTCTGTCTCAGACAGTCTGTCTCGGACCGTCTGTCTGGACCGTCTGTCTCGGACCGTCTGTATCGCACCGTCTGTCTCGGACCGTCTGTCTCTGACCGTCTATCTCAGACCGCCTGTCTCAGACCGTCTGCCTCAGATCGTCTGTCCCAGACCGCCTGTCTCATACCGTCACTATCAGACCTTCTGTCTCAGACCGTCTGTCCCAGACTGTCTGTTTCATACCGTCACTATCGGACCGTCTGTCTCAGACCGTCTATCTCAGACCGTCTGTCTCGGACCGTCTGTCTCGGACCGTCTGTCTCGGACCGTCTGTCTCGAACCGTCTGTCTCGGACCGTCTGTCTCGGACCGTCTGTCTCAGACCGTGTGTCTCAGACCGTCTGTCACAGTCCGTCAGTCGCAGACAGTCTGTCTCGGACCGTCTGTCTCAGACCGCCTGTCTCAGACCGTCTGTATCAGACCGTCTATCTCAGACCGTCTGTCTCAGACCGCCTGCCTCAGATCGTCTCTCACAGACCGTCTGTCTCAGACCGACTGTCTCGGACCGTCTGTCCCAGACCGTCTGTCTCAGACCGTCTATCTCAGACCGTATGTCTCAGACCGTCTGTCTCAGACCGTCTGTCCCAGACCGTCTGTCCCAGACCGTCTGTCTCAGACCGTCTGTCTCAGTCCGTCTGTCCCAGACTGCCTGTCTCAGACCGCCTGTCTCATACCGACTGACTCAGACTGTCTGTCTCAGACCGCATATCTCACTCCGTCTGCCAATGTCCATCTGTCTCAGTCCGTCTCTATCAGACCGTCTGTCTCAGACCGCCCGTCTCAGACCGTCTATCTCAGACCGTCTGTCTCAGACCGTCTGTCTCTGACCGTCTATCTCAGACCGTCTGTCTCAGACCGTCTGCCTCAGATCGTCTGTCCCAGACCGCCTGTCTCATACCGTCACTATCAGACCTTCTGTCTCAGACCGTCTGTCCCAGACTGTCTGTTTCATACCGTCACTATCGGACCGTCTGTCTCAGACCGTCTATCTCAGACCGTCTGTCTCGGACCGTCTGTCTCGGACCGTCTGTCTCGGACCGTCTGTCTCGAACCGTCTGTCTCGGACCGTCTGTCTCGGACCGTCTGTCTCAGACCGTGTGTCTCAGACCGTCTGTCACAGTCCGTAAGTCGCAGACAGTCTGTCTCGGACCGTCTGTCTCAGACGGCCTGTCTCAGACCGTCTGTATCAGACCGTCTATCTCAGACCGTCTGTCTCAGACCGCCTGCCTCAGATCGTCTCTCACAGACCGTCTGTCTCAGACCGTCTGTCTCGGACCGTCTGTCCCAGACCGTCTGTCTCAGACCGTCTATCTCAGACCGTATGTCTCAGACCGTCTGTCTCACATCGTCTGTCCCAGACCGCCTGTCTCAGACCGTCTGTCTCAGTCCGTCAGTCCCAGACTGCCTGTCTCACACCGCCTGTCTCATACCGACTGACTCAGACTGTCTGTCTCAGACCGCATATCTCACTCCGTCTGCCAATGTCCATCTGTCTCAGTCCGTCTCTATCAGACCGTCTATCTCAGACCGCCTGTCTCAGACCGTCTGTATCAGACCGTCTATCTCAGACCGTCTGTATCAGACCGTCTATCTCAGACCGTCTGTCTCAGACCGTGTGTCTCAGACCGTCTGTCTCAGACCGTCTGTCTCGGACCGTCTGTCTCGGACCGTCTGTCTCGGACCGTCTGTCTGGACCGTCTGTCTCGGACCGTCTGTATCGCACCGTCTGTCTCGGACCGTCTGTCTCGGACCGTCTGTCTCAGACCGTCTGCCTCAGATCGTGTGTCCCCGACAGCCTGTCTCAAAGCGTCACTCTCAGACCGTCTGTCTCAGACCGTCTGTCCCAGACCGTCTGTCCCAGACCGTCTGTCTCAGACCGTCTGTCTCAGTCCGTCTGTCCCAGACTGCCTGTCTCAGACCGCCTGTCTCATACCGACTGACTCAGACTGTCTGTCTCAGACCGCATATCTCACTCCGTCTGCCAATGTCCATCTGTCTCAGTCCGTCTCTATCAGACCGTCTGTCTCAGACCGCCCGTCTCAGACCGTCTATCTCAGACCGTCTGTCTCAGACCGTCTGTCTCTGACCGTCTACCTCAGACCGTCTGTCTCAGACCGTCTGCCTCAGATCGTCTGTCCCAGACCGCCTGTCTCATACCGTCACTATCAGACCTTCTGTCTCAGACCGTCTGTCCCAGACTGTCTGTTTCATACCGTCACTATCGGACCGTCTGTCTCAGACCGTCTATCTCAGACCGTCTGTCTCGGACCGTCTGTCTCGGACCGTCTGTCTCGGACCGTCTGTCTCGAACCGTCTGTCTCGGACCGTCTGTCTCGGACCGTCTGTCTCAGACCGTGTGTCTCAGACCGTCTGTCACAGTCCGTCAGTCGCAGACAGTCTGTCTCGGACCGTCTGTCTCAGACCGCCTGTCTCAGACCGTCTGTATCAGACCGTCTATCTCAGACCGTCTGTCTCAGACCGCCTGCCTCAGATCGTCTCTCACAGACCGTCTGTCTCAGACCGTCTGTCTCGGACCGTCTGTCCCAGACCGTCTGTCTCAGACCGTCTATCTCAGACCGTATGTCTCAGACCGTCTGTCTCACATCGTCTGTCCCAGACCGCCTGTCTCAGACCGTCTGTCTCAGTCCGTCAGTCCCAGACTGCCTGTCTCACACCGCCTGTCTCATACCGACTGACTCAGACTGTCTGTCTCAGACCGCATATCTCACTCCGTCTGCCAATGTCCATCTGTCTCAGTCCGTCTCTATCAGACCGTCTATCTCAGACCGCCTGTCTCAGACCGTCTGTAACAGACCGTCTATCTCAGACCGTCTGTATCAGACCGTCTATCTCAGACCGTCTGTCTCAGACCGTGTGTCTCAGACCGTCTGTCTCAGACCGTCTGTCTCGGACCGTCTGTCTCGGACCGTCTGTCTGGACCGTCTGTCTCGGACCGTCTGTATCGCACCGTCTGTCTCGGACCGTCTGTCTCGGACCGTCTGTCTCAGACCGTCTGCCTCAGATCGTGTGTCCCCGACAGCCTGTCTCAAAGCGTCACTCTCAGACCGTCTGTCTCAGACCGTCTGTCCCAGACCGTCTGTCCCAGACCGTCTGTCTCAGACCGTCTGTCTCAGTCCGTCTGTCCCAGACTGCCTGTCTCAGACCGCCTGACTCAGACTGTCTGTCTCAGACCGCATATCTCACTCCGTCTGCCAATGTCCATCTGTCTCAGTCCGTCTCTATCAGACCGTCTGTCTCAGACCGCCCGTCTCAGACCGTCTATCTCAGACCGTCTGTCTCAGACCGTCTGTCTCTGACCGTCTATCTCAGACCGTCTGTCTCAGACCGTCTGCCTCAGATCGTCTGTCCCAGACCGCCTGTCTCATACCGTCACTATCAGACCTTCTGTCTCAGACCGTCTGTCCCAGACTGTCTGTTTCATACCGTCACTATCGGACCGTCTGTCTCAGACCGTCTATCTCAGACCGTCTGTCTCGGACCGTCTGTCTCGGACCGTCTGTCTCGGACCGTCTGTCTCGGACCGTCTGTCTCGAACCGTCTGTCTCGGACCGTCTGTCTCGGACCGTCTGTCTCAGACCGTGTGTCTCAGACCGTCTGTCACAGTCCGTCAGTCGCAGACAGTCTGTCTCGGACCGTCTGTCTCAGACCGCCTGTCTCAGACCGTCTGTATCAGACCGTCTATCTCAGACCGTCTGTCTCAGACCGCCTGCCTCAGATCGTCTCTCACAGACCGTCTGTCTCAGACCGTCTGTCTCGGACCGTCTGTCCCAGACCGTCTGTCTCAGACCGTCTATCTCAGACCGTATGTCTCAGACCGTCTGTCTCACATCGTCTGTCCCAGACCGCCTGTCTCAGACCGTCTGTCTCAGTCCGTCAGTCCCAGACTGCCTGTCTCACACCGCCTGTCTCATACCGACTGACTCAGACTGTCTGTCTCAGACCGCATATCTCACTCCGTCTGCCAATGTCCATCTGTCTCAGTCCGTCTCTATCAGACCGTCTATCTCAGACCGCCTGTCTCAGACCGTCTGTAACAGACCGTCTATCTCAGACCGTCTGTATCAGACCGTCTATCTCAGACCGTCTGTCTCAGACCGTGTGTCTCAGACCGTCTGTCTCAGACCGTCTGTCTCGGACCGTCTGTCTCGGACCGTCTGTCTGGACCGTCTGTCTCGGACCGTCTGTATCGCACCGTCTGTCTCGGACCGTCTGTCTCGGACCGTCTGTCTCAGACCGTCTGCCTCAGATCGTGTGTCCCCGACAGCCTGTCTCAAAGCGTCACTCTCAGACCGTCTGTCTCAGACCGTCTGTCCCAGACCGTCTGTCCCAGACCGTCTGTCTCAGACCGTCTGTCTCAGTCCGTCTGTCCCAGACTGCCTGTCTCAGACCGCCTGTCTCATACCGACTGACTCAGACTGTCTGTCTCAGACCGCATATCTCACTCCGTCTGCCAATGTCCATCTGTCTCAGTCCGTCTCTATCAGACCGTCTGTCTCAGACCGCCCGTCTCAGACCGTCTATCTCAGACCGTCTGTCTCAGACCGTCTGTCTCTGACCGTCTATCTCAGACCGTCTGTCTCAGACCGTCTGCCTCAGATCGTCTGTCCCAGACCGCCTGTCTCATACCGTCACTATCAGACCTTCTGTCTCAGACCGTCTGTCCCAGACTGTCTGTTTCATACCGTCACTATCGGACCGTCTGTCTCAGACCGTCTATCACAGACCGTCTGTCTCGGACCGTCTGTCTCGGACCGTCTGTCTCGGACCGTCTGTCTCGAACCGTCTGTCTCGGACCGTCTGTCTCGGACCGTCTGTCTCAGACCGTGTGTCTCAGACCGTCTGTCACAGTCCGTCAGTCGCAGACAGTCTGTCTCGGACCGTCTGTCTCAGACCGCCTGTCTCAGACCGTCTGTATCAGACCGTCTATCTCAGACCGTCTGTCTCAGACCGCCTGCCTCAGATCGTCTCTCACAGACCGTCTGTCTCAGACCGTCTGTCTCGGACCGTCTGTCCCAGACCGTCTGTCTCAGACCGTCTATCTCAGACCGTATGTCTCAGACCGTCTGTCTCACATCGTCTGTCCCAGACCGCCTGTCTCAGACCGTCTGTCTCAGTCCGTCAGTCCCAGACTGCCTGTCTCACACCGCCTGTCTCATACCGACTGACTCAGACTGTCTGTCTCAGACCGCATATCTCACTCCGTCTGCCAATGTCCATCTGTCTCAGTCCGTCTCTATCAGACCGTCTATCTCAGACCGCCTGTCTCAGACCGTCTGTAACAGACCGTCTATCTCAGACCGTCTGTATCAGACCGTCTATCTCAGACCGTCTGTCTCAGACCGTGTGTCTCAGACCGTCTGTCTCAGACCGTCTGTCTCGGACCGTCTGTCTCGGACCGTCTGTCTGGACCGTCTGTCTCGGACCGTCTGTATCGCACCGTCTGTCTCGGACCGTCTGTCTCGGACCGTCTGTCTCAGACCGTCTGCCTCAGATCGTGTGTCCCCGACAGCCTGTCTCAAAGCGTCACTCTCAGACCGTCTGTCTCAGACCGTCTGTCCCAGACCGTCTGTCCCAGACCGTCTGTCTCAGACCGTCTGTCTCAGTCCGTCTGTCCCAGACTGCCTGTCTCAGACCGCCTGACTCAGACTGTCTGTCTCAGACCGCATATCTCACTCCGTCTGCCAATGTCCATCTGTCTCAGTCCGTCTCTATCAGACCGTCTGTCTCAGACCGCCCGTCTCAGACCGTCTGTCTCAGACCGTCTGTCTCTGACCGTCTATCTCAGACCGTCTGTCTCAGACCGTCTGCCTCAGATCGTCTGTCCCAGACCGCCTGTCTCATACCGTCACTATCAGACCTTCTGTCTCAGACCGTCTGTCCCAGACTGTCTGTTTCATACCGTCACTATCGGACCGTCTGTCTCAGTTCGTCTATCTCAGACCGTCTGTCTCGGACCGCCTGTCTCGGACCGTCTGTCTCGGACCGTCTGTCTCGAACCGTCTGTCTCGGACCGTCTGTCTCGGACCGTCTGTCTCAGACCGTGTGTCTCAGACCGTCTGTCACAGTCCGTCAGTCGCAGACAGTCTGTCTCGGACCGTCTGTCTCAGACCGCCTGTCTCAGACCGTCTGTATCAGACCGTCTATCTCAGACCGTCTGTCTCAGACCGCCTGCCTCAGATCGTCTCTCACAGACCGTCTGTCTCAGACCGTCTGTCTCGGACCGTCTGTCCCAGACCGTCTGTCTCAGACCGTCTATCTCAGACCGTATGTCTCAGACCGTCTGTCTCACATCGTCTGTCCCAGACCGCCTGTCTCAGACCGTCTGTCTCAGTCCGTCAGTCCCAGACTGCCTGTCTCACACCGCCTGTCTCATACCGACTGACTCAGACTGTCTGTCTCAGACCGCATATCTCACTCCGTCTGCCAATGTCCATCTGTCTCAGTCCGTCTCTATCAGACCGTCTATCTCAGACCGCCTGTCTCAGACCGTCTGTAACAGACCGTCTATCTCAGACCGTCTGTATCAGACCGTCTATCTCAGACCGTCTGTCTCAGACCGTCTGTCTCAGACTGTCTGTCTCAGACCGTCTATCTCAGACCGTCTGTCTCAGACCGTCTGTCTCATATCGTCTGTCCCAGACCGCCTGTCTCATACCGTCACTATCAGACCTTCTGTCTCAGACCGTCTGTTTCATACCGTCACTCTCGGACCGTCTGTCTCAGACCGTCTATCTCAGACCGTCTGTCTCAGATCGTCTGCCTCAGACCGTCAGTCCCGGACTGCCTGTCTCAGACAGTCTGTCTCGGACCGTCTGTCTCAGACAGTCTGTCTCGGACCGTCTGTCTGGACCGTCTGTCTCGGACCGTCTATCTCAGACCGTCTGTCTCAGACCGTCTGTCTCAGATCGTCTGTCCCAGACCGCCTGTCTCATACCGTCACACTCAGACCGTCTGTCTCAGACCGTCAGTCCCGGACTGCCTGTCTCAGACAGTCTGTCTCGGACCGTCTGTCTCAGACAGTCTGTCTCGGACCGTCTGTCTGGACCGTCTGTCTCGGACCGTCTGTATCGCACCGTCTGTCTCGGACCGTCTGTCTCGGACCGTCTGTCTCAGACCGTCTGCCTCAGATCGTGTGTCCCCGACCGCCTGTCTCAAAGCGTCACTCTCAGACCGTCTGTCTCAGACCGTCTGTCTCAGACCGTCTATATCAGACAGTCCGTCTCAGACCGCATGTCTCAGACCGCCCATCTCAGGCTGTCCGTCTCAGACCGCCTGTCTTATACCTTCTGTCGCTGCCCGCGGGTCACTGATCGTCTGTCTCAGACCGTCTGTCTCAGACCGTCTGTCCCAGACCGCCTGTTCCAGACCGTATACCTCAGACCGTCTGTCTCAGCCCGTCTGTCCCAGACCGTCCGTCTCAGACCGTCCGTCTCAGACCGTCTGTCTCAGACCATCTTTCTCATACCGTCTGTCTCAGACCATCTACCTTATACCGTCTGTCTCGGACCGCCTGTCTCAGACCGCCTGTCTCAGACCGTATACCTCAGACCGTCCGTCTCAGACCGTCCGTCTCAGACCGTCTATATCAGACAGTCCGTCTCAGACCGCACGTCTCAGACCGCCCATCTCAGACTGTCCGTCTCAGACCGTCCGTCTCAGACCGTCTGTCTCAGACCATCTTTCTCATACCGTCTGTCTCAGACCATCTACCTTATACCGTCTGTCTCGGACCGCCTGTCTCAGACCGCCTGTCTCAGACCGTATACCTCAGACCGTCTGTCTCAGACCGTCTGTCTCAGGTCGTCTGTCTCAGACCGTCTGTGTCAGACCGCCTGCCTCAGAACGTCTCCCACAGACAGTCTGTCCCAGACCGCCTGTCTCATACCGTCACTATCAGACCTTCTGTCTCAGACCGTCACTCTCAGACCGTCTGTCTCAGACCGTCACTCTCAGACCGTCTGTCTCAGACCGTCTGCCTCAGACTGTCCGTCTCAGACCGTCTGTCTCATACAGTCTGTCGCTGCCCACGGGTCACTGTTCGTCTGTCTCAGTCCGTCTGTCTCAGATCATCTAACACCGACCGTCTGTATCAGACCGTCTGTCTCAGAACAACTGTTTCATACCGTCCGTGTCAGACCGTCTGTCTCAGACCGTGTGTCTCAGTCCGTCTGTCTCAGACAATCTGTCTCAGACCGCCTGTGTCAGATCGTCTGTCTCTGACCGTATACCTCAGACCGTCTGTCTCAGACCGTTTGTCTCAGACCGTCTATATCAGACAGTCCGTCTCAGACCGCATGTCTCAGACCGCCCATCTCAGGCTGTCCGTCTCAGACCGCCTGTCTTATACAATCTGCCGCTGCCCGCGGGTCACTGATCGTCTGTCTCAGACCGTCTGTCTCAGACCGTCTGTCCCAGAACGCCTGTTCCAGACCGTATACCTCAGACCGTCTGTCTCAGCCCGTCTGTCCCAGACCGTCCGTCTCAGAACGTCCGTCTCAGACCGTCTGTCTCAGACCATCTTTCTCATACCGTCTGTCTCAGACCGTCCGTCTCAGTCCGTCTGTCTCAGACCGTATACCTCAGACCGTCCGTCTCAGACCGTCCGTCTCAGACCGTCCGTCTCAGACCGTCCGTCTCAGACCGTCCGTCTCAGACCGTCCGTCTCAGACCGTCCGTCTCAGACAAGCTGTCTCAGACCGCCTGTGTCAGATCGTCTGTCTCTGACCGTATACCTCAGACCGTCTGTCTCAGACCGTTTGTCTCAGACCGTCTATATCAGACAGTCCGTCTCAGACCGCATGTCTCAGACCGCCCATCTCAGGCTGTCCGTCTCAGACCGCCTGTCTTATACAATCTGCCGCTGCCCGCGGGTCACTGATCGTCTGTCTCAGACCGTCTGTCTCAGACCGTCTGTCCCAGAACGCCTGTTCCAGACCGTATACCTCAGACCGTCTGTCTCAGCCCGTCTGTCCCAGACCGTCCGTCTCAGAACGTCCGTCTCAGACCGTCCGTCTCAGACCGTCTGTCTCAGGCCATCTTTCTCATACCGTCTGTCTCAGACCGTCCGTCTCAGTCCGTCGGTCTCAAACCGTATACCTCAGACCGTCCGTCTCAGACCGTCCGTCTCAGACTGTCCGTCTCAGACCGTCCGTCTCAGACCGTCCGTCTCAGACCGTCCGTCTCAGACCGTCCGTCTCAGACCGTCCGTCTCAGACCGTCCGTCTCAGACCGTCCGTCTCAGACCGTCCGTCTCAGACCGTCCGTCTCAGACCGTCCGTCTCAGACCGTCCGTCTCAGACCGTCCGTCTCAGACCGTCCGTCTCAGACCGTCCGTCTCAGACCGTCCGTCTCAGACCGTCTATCTCAGGCTGTCCGTCTCAGACCGCCTGTCTCATACAATCTGTCGCTGCCCGCGGGTCACTGATCGTCCGTCTCAGTCCGTCTGTCTCAGAACAACGGTCTCATACCGTCCGTGTCAGATCGTCTCTCTCAGACCGTTTGTGTCAGACTGTCCGTCTCAGACCGTGTGTCTCAGACCATCTTTCTCATACCGTCCGTGTCAGACCGTGTGTCTCAGACCATCTTTCTCATACCGTCTGTCCCAGACTGTCTGTCTCAGACCGTCTGTCTCAGGCTGTCCGTCTCCGACAGCCTGTCTCATACAGTCTGTCGCTGCCCGCGGGTATCTGATCGTCTGCCTCAGTCCGTCTCAGCCTTGTGTCTGCCAGTCGCGGACCTTGTGTCTCAGACTGTCTGTCTCAGACCGTCCGTGTCAGACCCCCCGTCTCAGACCGTCCGTCTCAGACCGTCTGTCTCAGGTCGTCTGTCTCAGACCGTCTGTGTCAGACCGCCTGCCTCAGAACGTCTCTCACAGACAGTCTGTCCCAGACCGCCTGTCTCATACCGTCACTATCAGACCTTCTGTCTCAGACCGTCACTCTCAGACCGTCTGTCTCAGACCGTCACTCTCAGACCGTCTGTCTCAGACCGTCTGCCTCAGACTGTCCGTCTCAGACCGTCTGTCTCATACAGTCTGTCGCTGCCCACGGGTCACTGTTCGTCTGTCTCAGTCCGTCTGTCTCAGATCATCTAACACCGACCGTCTGTATCAGACCGTCTGTCTCAGAACAACTGTTTCATACCGTCCGTGTCAGACCGTCTGTCTCAGACCGTGTGTCTCAGACCATCTTTCTCATACCGTCTGTCTCAGACTGTCTGCCTCAGACCGTCTGTCTCAGACCGTCTGTCTCAGTCCGTCTGTCTCAGTCCGTCTGTCTCAGACAATCTGTCTCAGACCGCCTGTGTCAGATCGTCTGTCTCTGACCGTATACCTCAGACCGTCTGTCTCAGACCGTTTGTCTCAGACCGTCTATATCAGACAGTCCGTCTCAGACCGCATGTCTCAGACCGCCCATCTCAGGCTGTCCGTCTCAGACCGCCTGTCTTATACAATCTGCCGCTGCCCGCGGGTCACTGATCGTCCGTCTCAGTCCGTCTGTCTCAGAACAACGGTCTCATACCGTCCGTGTCAGATCGTCTCTCTCAGACCGTTTGTGTCAGACTGTCCGTCTCAGACCGTGTGTCTCAGACCATCTTTCTCATACCGTCCGTGTCAGACCGTCTGTCTCAGACCGTGTGTCTCAGACCATCTTTCTCATACCGTCTGTCCCAGACTGTCTGTCTCAGACCGTCTGTCTCAGGCTGTCCGTCTCCGATAGCCTGTCTCATACAGTCTGTCGCTGCCCGCGGGTATCTGATCGTCTGCCTCAGTCCGTCTCAGCCTTGTGTCTGCCAGTCGCGGACCTTGTGTCTGAGACTGTCTGTCTCAGACCGTCCGTCTCAGTCCGTCTGTCTCAAACCGTATACCTCAGACCGTCCGTCTCAGACCGTCCGTCTCAGACCGTCCGTCTCAGACCGTCCGTCTCAGACCGTCCGTCTCAGACCGTCCGTCTCAGACCGTCCGTCTCAGACCGTCCGTCTCAGACCGTCCGTCTCAGACCGTCCGTCTCAGACCGTCCGTCTCAGACCGTCCGTCTCAGACCGTCTATCTCAGGCTGTCCGTCTCAGACCGCCTGTCTCATACAATCTGTCGCTGCCCGCGGGTCACTGATCGTCCGTCTCAGTCCGTCTGTCTCAGAACAACGGTCTCATACCGTCCGTGTCAGATCGTCTCTCTCAGACCGTTTGTGTCAGACTGTCCGTCTCAGACCGTGTGTCTCAGACCATCTTTCTCATACCGTCCGTGTCAGACCGTCTGTCTCAGACCGTGTGTCTCAGACCATCTTTCTCATACCGTCTGTCCCAGACTGTCTGTCTCAGACCGTCTGTCTCAGGCTGTCCGTCTCCGACAGCCTGTCTCATACAGTCTGTCGCTGCCCGCGGGTATCTGATCGTCTGCCTCAGTCCGTCTCAGCCTTGTGTCTGCCAGTCGCGGACCTTGTGTCTCAGACTGTCTGTCTCAGACCGTCCGTGTCAGACCCCACGTCTCAGACCGTCCGTCTCAGACCGTCTGTCTCAGGTCGTCTGTCTCAGACCGTCTGTGTCAGACCGCCTGCCTCAGAACGTCTCTCACAGACAGTCTGTCCCAGACCGCCTGTCTCATACCGTCACTATCAGACCTTCTGTCTCAGACCGTCACTCTCAGACCGTCTGTCTCAGACCGTCACTCTCAGACCGTCTGTCTCAGACCGTCTGCCTCAGACTGTCCGTCTCAGACCGTCTGTCTCATACAGTCTGTCGCTGCCCACGGGTCACTGTTCGTCTGTCTCAGTCCGTCTGTCTCAGATCATCTAACACCGACCGTCTGTATCAGACCGTCTGTCTCAGAACAACTGTTTCATACCGTCCGTGTCAGACCGTCTGTCTCAGACCGTGTGTCTCAGACCATCTTTCTCATACCGTCTGTCTCAGACTGTCTGTCTCAGACCGTCTGTCTCAGACCGTCTGTCTCAGTCCGTCTGTCTCAGTCCGTCTGTCTCAGACAATCTGTCTCAGACCGCCTGTGTCAGATCGTCTGTCTCTGACCGTATACCTCAGACCGTCTGTCTCAGACCGTTTGTCTCAGACCGTCTATATCAGACAGTCCGTCTCAGACCGCATGTCTCAGACCGCCCATCTCAGGCTGTCCGTCTCAGACCGCCTGTCTTATACAATCTGCCGCTGCCCGCGGGTCACTGATCGTCCGTCTCAGTCCGTCTGTCTCAGAACAACGGTCTCATACCGTCCGTGTCAGATCGTCTCTCTCAGACCGTTTGTGTCAGACTGTCCGTCTCAGACCGTGTGTCTCAGACCATCTTTCTCATACCGTCCGTGTCAGACCGTCTGTCTCAGACCGTGTGTCTCAGACCATCTTTCTCATACCGTCTGTCCCAGACTGTCTGTCTCAGACCGTCTGTCTCAGGCTGTCCGTCTCCGACAGCCTGTCTCATACAGTCTGTCGCTGCCCGCGGGTATCTGATCGTCTGCCTCAGTCCGTCTCAGCCTTGTGTCTGCCAGTCGCGGACCTTGTGTCTCAGACTGTCTGTCTCAGACCGTCCGTCTCAGACCCCCCGTCACAGACCGTCCGTCTCAGACCGTCTGTCTCAGGTCGTCTGTCTCAGACCGTCTGTGTCAGACCGCCTGCCTCAGAACGTCTCTCACAGACAGTCTGTCCCAGACCGCCTGTCTCATACCGTCACTATCAGACCTTCTGTCTCAGACCGTCACTCTCAGACCGTCTGTCTCAGACCGTCACTCTCAGACCGTCTGTCTCAGACCGTCTGCCTCAGACTGTCCGTCTCAGACCGTCTGTCTCATACAGTCTGTCGCTGCCCACGGGTCACTGTTCGTCTGTCTCAGTCCGTCTGTCTCAGATCATCTAACACCGACCGTCTGTATCAGACCGTCTGTCTCAGAACAACTGTTTCATACCGTCCGTGTCAGACCGTCTGTCTCAGACCGTGTGTCTCAGACCATCTTTCTCATACCGTCTGTCTCAGACTGTCTGTCTCAGACCGTCTGTCTCAGACCGTCTGTCTCAGTCCGTCTGTCTCAGTCCGTCTGTCTCAGACAATCTGTCTCAGACCGCCTGTGTCAGATCGTCTGTCTCTGACCGTATACCTCAGACCGTCTGTCTCAGACCGTTTGTCTCAGACCGTCTATATCAGACAGTCCGTCTCAGACCGCATGTCTCAGACCGCCCATCTCAGGCTGTCCGTCTCAGACCGCCTGTCTTATACAATCTGCCGCTGCCCGCGGGTCACTGATCGTCTGTCTCAGACCGTCTGTCTCAGACCGTCTGTCCCAGAACGCCTGTTCCAGACCGTATACCTCAGACCGTCTGTCTCAGCCCGTCTGTCCCAGACCGTCCGTCTCAGAACGTCCGTCTCAGACCGTCTGTCTCAGACCATCTTTCTCATACCGTCTGTCTCAGACCGTCCGTCTCAGTCCGTCTGTCTCAGACCGTATACCTCAGACCGTCCGTTTCAGACCGTCCGTCTCAGACCGTCCGTCTCAGACCGTCCGTCTCAGACCGTCCGTCTCAGACCGCCTGTGTCAGATCGTCTGTCTCTGACCGTATACCTCAGACCGTCTGTCTCAGACCGTTTGTCTCAGACCGTCTATATCAGACAGTCCGTCTCAGACCGCATGTCTCAGACCGCCCATCTCAGGCTGTCCGTCTCAGACCGCCTGTCTTATACAATCTGCCGCTGCCCGCGGGTCACTGATCGTCTGTCTCAGACCGTCTGTCTCAGACCGTCTGTCCCAGAACGCCTGTTCCAGACCGTATACCTCAGACCGTCTGTCTCAGGCTGTCCGTCTCCGACAGCCTGTCTCATACAGTCTGTCGCTGCCCGCGGGTATCTGATCGTCTGCCTCAGTCCGTCTCAGCCTTGTGTCTGCCAGTCGCGGACCTTGTGTCTCAGACTGTCTGTCTCAGACCGTCTGTGTCAGACCGCCTGCCTCAGAACGTCTCTCACAGACAGTCTGTCCCAGACCGCCTGTCTCATACCGTCACTATCAGACCTTCTGTCTCAGACCGTCACTCTCAGACCGTCTGTCTCAGACCGTCCGTCTCAGACTGTCCGTCTCAGACCGTCTGTCTCATACAGTCTGTCGCTGCCCGCGGGTCACTGATCGTCTGTCTCAGTCCGTCTGTCTCAGATCATCTAACACCGACCGTCTGTATCAGACCGTCCGTCTCAGAACAACTGTCTCATACCGTCCGTGTCAGACCGTCTGTCTCGGACCGTGTGTCTCAGACCATCTTTCTCATACCGTCTGCCTCAGACTGTCTGTCTCAGACCGTCTGTCTCAGACCGTCTGCCTCAGACCGTCCGTCTCAGACCGTCTGTCTCAGACCATCTTTCTCATACCGTCTGTCTCAGACCGTCCGTCTCAGACCGTCCGTCTCAGTCCGTCTGTCTCAGACCGTATACCTCAGACCGTCCGTCTCAGACCGTCCGTCTCAGACCGTCCGTCTCAGACCGTCCGTCTCAGACCGTCCGTCTCAGACTGTCCGTCTCAGACCGTCTGTCTCATACAGTCTGTCGCTGCCCGCGGGTCACTGATCGTCTGTCTCAGTCCGTCTGTCTCAGATCATCTAACACCGACCGTCTGTATCAGACCGTCCGTCTCAGAACAACTGTCTCATACCGTCCGTGTCAGACCGTCTGTCTCAGACCGTGTGTCTCAGACCATCTTTCTCATACCGTCTGTCTCAGACTGTCTGTCTCAGACCGTCTGTCTCAGTCCGTCTTTCTCATACCGTCTGTCTCAGACCGTCCGTCTCAGACCGTCCGTCTCAGTCCGTCTGTCTCAGACCGTATACCTCAGACCGTCTGTCTCAGGCTGTCCGTCTCCGACAGCCTGTCTCATACAGTCTGTCGCTGCCCGCGGGTATCTGATCGTCTGCCTCAGTCCGTCTCAGCCTTGTGTCTGCCAGTCGCGGACCTTGTGTCTCAGACTGTCTGTCTCAGACCGTCTGTGTCAGACCGCCTGCCTCAGAACGTCTCTCACAGACAGTCTGTCCCAGACCGCCTGTCTCATACCGTCACTATCAGACCTTCTGTCTCAGACCGTCACTCTCAGACCGTCTGTCTCAGACCGTCTGCCTCAGACTGTCCGTCTCAGACCGTCTGTCTCAGTCCGTCTGTCTCAGATCATCTAACACCGACCGTCTGTCTCAGACCGTCTGCCTCAGACCGTCCGTCTCAGACCGTCTGTCTCAGACCATCTTTCTCATACCGTCTGTCTCAGACCGTCCGTCTCAGACCGTCCGTCTCAGTCCGTCTGTCTCAGACCGTATACCTCAGACCGTCCGTCTCAGACCGTCCGTCTCAGACCGTCCGTCTCAGACCGTCCGTCTCAGACCGTCCGTCTCAGACTGTCCGTCTCAGACCGTCTGTCTCATACAGTCTGTCGCTGCCCGCGGGTCACTGATCGTCTGTCTCAGTCCGTCTGTCTCAGATCATCTAACACCGACCGTCTGTATCAGACCGTCCGTCTCAGACCGTCTGTCTCAGACCGTCTGTCTCAGACCGTCTGCCTCAGACCGTCTGTCTCAGACCGTCTGTCTCAGACCGTCTTTCTCATACCGTCTGTATCGGACTGTCTGTCTCAGTCCGCCCGTCTCGGTCCGTGCGTCCCAGTCCGCCTTTCCCAGTACGTCTGTCTCTGCCCCTCTCCCGCAGTTCGGCTGTTTCAGTCCGTCTATCGCTGTCTGTCTATCTCTAGAGAGCATTATTTACACATGTTGAATAATCAACCACAGAGTTTGTTTGCCTCCAACAAACGCTAACGAATATTTATTATATATACAGTCAAAAATAGAAAATGTAGTAATAGAAAAAATGGAGTGTTCAGTCCTGAAACGTGCTGGAAATTCGGGGACTGTCCTTACTATGTGTTGTTACCGAACCGACTGCTAAGGTTGTACTGCTAAAAAGGCTATTTTATCGCATAAGCTACAGGGAAGTACAGCTATGCACCCCCTAGAAGATAGCGCGTCTTGCTTTCACTTAACGGTCAGCTACGACCTCGGCGCAGGGCTCGTGCTGAACGTTTTTTATGGCTCCAAATTATACCTAAATATCGTTGAACGAATGTAAAATTCCTTCAAAATATCATACAGGATTTCTGAAAAAATCCAACAAGACAATTAGTGCGTACGTCCGACCTTCGAAGGCGCGGACGTTAAAGTGGAGTGGTCCTAAACCATGGCGAACGTGCTCCTGGTGTTGTTCGACGATGCCGCCACGAGGACGAAGATAGAGGATACGCCCTCGAGGGCGACTGGCTGCACTGTTCAAGAACTCAAGATCGGCGAGATCCCCTCAGGAGCTGTCGACTGTCTGTCCACAGTACGTGATTTGACGATCGCTAGGTACCCGAGCCACCCGTACCTTAAGCCTGTGGTCATGTTTCGCCTGAACAGGGTCCTTGCCTTAACTGGCCTGGCCGCGAGGAGTAAACCTCTATAATACATCCGCTCTGTGGTCTGGGGGCAGCATACGGCCACGGTATCTTCTGCCTTCGTACAAGGCGGACGTATGCTTCTTCCGCGAGGAGTGTGCGCGGAATCGCCCTGCGACTGCCGCAGCACCGTCACCGCCGCGATCGACGCTACCGCGATATCCGCCGCCGAAGACGAGATCAGCGTCGTCGCGGAAGCCTACCCCGAACCAGAGGGCGGTGGCCGCTTTGACCGTCACAGCCATTGGAAGGCAAGAGGATTTGCAAGCCCGCATTTCTGGGAGCATTGAGGTTCGCTTCGCGGAGGAGCGCTCGGAGCTGATGGCGCCCCGGCCCCAGGTGTCACACGGGGGCAACAACTTGCCGGACAGTCGGCCCCAAAGCCGGTAATTACACCAGTCACCGTCTTTCCCCCTATGGAAGGGACGAAAGGGACAACGAGTGTGCCTCCTCCGGCACCGGGTGCTTGGCCGACTCGCGCCGCCCTATTGCGGCTGGGCGGCCACAGGCCGGAGCCCCGGGTAAGGTTGCGACGCGGGCGCCGGCACCATCTCAGCCGGTCGCAGGTGAGACATGCTCGACTATGGTCGGCCGAAATGCCCGCTTGAGGGCAGGCACGGCCGCCGGTGCCCCGGCGTCTACCTCCCGTTCTAAAGGGTCAATTCGGAAGGGCGTAGCGGCGGCGAGGCAGGCGAAAAATCTGCCGCCCCGCGCCCCTCGTACGGTAGCCGTAACGGTGGCAGTCCCGGAACGCTGCCAGATGACCTATGCGGACGGGATGGGCCAGGCGAGGGCGCGTATCAACCCCGCCGAGCTGGGCGCACCGCCGCTACGCCCGAGGATGGCAGCAACCGGGGCTCTTGTGCTAGAGGTGCCCGGTCCTGAGAGGGTTGCAAAAGCGGACCTATTAGTGGCCATGATGGCCATGGTGATCAAGGGGGCGGGGGTTAAGGTGGTCGGCCCACGAAAACCGCCGACCTCAGGGTGAGAGGACTAATGAGTTCCCTCACGCCGGACAGCGTCGTGGCTGCTCTCGCCTCGACAGGAGGTTGCCGACCCGAGAATATCAAGGCCGGAGACATCCGTCCAAACTCCTCGGGTCTCGGCACCGTTTGGGTCCGCTGCCCGGTAGCAGCGGCCCGCAAACTGGCGCTGCCCGACCGGTCGGGGCTCAATTTGCGCCCCATGCAGTGCTTCTTCTGCCTGGAGCTTGGCCACGTCAGGCAGTGGTGCACTAGCACCGCAGATATGACGGGGCGGTGCTACGCCTACGGTGTGGAAGGTCACAGGGTGTTTGCAGTACACCGCCCGACCCTAGTGCACGGTTTGCGCCGAAAAGATACTGGCCAGTAACCAACATCTGGGCACTCAAGGGTGCCCAGCGGTGAATGCTTCTGGGATGACAGAGGTAATGACAGAGGTACGACAGGGCAGGGTGCTGCCACTCAGCAGTCCTCGGCCCGTGCGGCTCCTGCAGTGAGTCCGGCTGTGCCGGCCGCTGAAGTGGCAACTCCAGTCTCCAGGGTGATTTTGGACGTTGTGGCGGCGCCGGGAATGACGGACCCGGTGCCATCCAATACGGGAGGTGAGGCGCCAGAGGGCCGGATGGACACGACCGAGTAATGGTTCCATCCGGCCCAATCCTCCAGGCGAACTTGAACCACTCAGCCATGGCGCAAGACCTCCTTGTTCAAACCCTGGGTGAGTGGTTGGCCGGCCTCGCCGTCGGTGCGGAGCCCTATACCATTCGGGCCACTCTTCGTAAACCGGTGACGACGGGGCTACGTCGCGATTGTCTGGGGGGCCGCCCGAACTCCCTGCCGTGCACACTGATTGAGCGCGGTCGGGGATTCGTGGCGGCCGATTGGGGTGCTATGGCGGTGGTGGGGGTCTATGCTCCTCCGAACTGGCTCCTCGCGACCTTCTAGGTGTTCCTGGATAAGGTCAGGCGTTGCATCGAACGCTGCTTGCCTCGTCCAGTCATAGTCCTGGGGGATTTCAACTTCAAGGCCACGGCCTTGGGTTCCCCCAGGACTGGCCCGAGAGGCGGCTGGACTGGAGCTCTGTCACCTTATAACAGGCTCCGTCCATACGTCCGTGCGGCATAACGGAGCGTCCATTGGGGCTCTCTCCTTTGTGAAACCTGTTGCCGTGCGCCGTATATCGGGGCGAAGGGTGGAGGAGAGGGTCGAGACCCGCTCGGATCATAGATACATCACGATGGTCCTCTCGTCCACCCTTCTGAATGAGCCCCAAGGCCGCCCAGGGGAGGGAGCACGCCCACCGCCGCGGTGGTGCCTGAAGAAGCTGGACCGGGACGTCCTGTTGGCCGCTGCCCACGTCATTGCCTGGAGCCACTCTCGCTCCGCGACAGCCGACGGGCTTGGCCGCACAATAACTATGATCTGTGACGCGGCGATGCCAAGATCGGGCTCTCGCGTCAAGACGGCGGTGTACTGGCGGTCGCCCGCGATCGTGGAACTTCGCCGCGATTCCGTTCGGGCGCGCCGCCGGCACACCCGCGCCAGTGGGCGTCCGAGGGTGGATCCGGCGTGGGTAGCCACGCTGTATGGGCTCTACCGTGAGAGGGTAGTACCCCTGCAGCGAGCCATTAAAGAGACCAAGGTCCGTGCATAGGACGAGCTCCTCAAGTCGTTGGACAAAGATCCGTGAGGCCGCGCCTACAGGGTAGTGTTAGGTCGGTTACGACCTTGGGCGCCCCCCGTGACGGAGTCTCTCGACCCTCCCACGCTCAACGCGTGGTCGAAACACTCTTTCCCCTTTCTAAGGCTCCTTTCTTTCTCCCCTTACCGAGTGCCTCCGTCGGGGAAAATTCCCTGACGAATGGAAGGTGGGGCGGATGGTCCTCCTTAAGAAAGAGGGGAGGCCCGCGGATTCCCCCTCCGCATACCGGCCGATTATTTTCCTGGACGAGGCGGGAAAGGTCTTCGAGCGCATCACCGACTCTCCAGGCACCTGTCCGGAGTAGATCCCGATCCGCAGATAGCCAGTTCGGCTTCCGCGAGGGCCGTTCGACCGTGGACGCGATTAAGCGCGTGCGGTTCATCGCGGCGGCGGCTGTCTCCCGAGGTGGGGTGCGTGTGGCTGTATCATTGGATATAGTCAACGCGTTCAACACCCTGCCCTGGGCCGAAAATTAACCCCTTGCCCTACAACTACGGGCTAGGCCCGTGACGCACTCGCTCTTCAATTATGGTAGACATTGTTAATATTTTTAATGCGCTTGAATGTTTAACTTCGGTATAATCGTAATTTGCGCATCCGAAGATCACTAAATGGGAAACAATCTTGACATTCGAAATTTCTTTAATCACTTTAATGTTGTAGCAATTAATAGTTCGTTATGTCTGACGCACTTTCTGAGTAAATCGTAGCACATGGGGTTAAGGAGGCCCTCCTCGATCACGAGATGCCTTCCTACCTCAGGGCGGTGATCGTGTCCTACCTGTAGGGCAGGTGGATAGTGTGCACTAGTCAGGACGGCCGTGAGGAAGGAGGTTGATTGCGGTGTAACCCAGGGGTCCGTTCTAGGACCCTTCTTGTGGAACCTGGGGTACAACCGTGTTCTGCGGGTCTTGCTGCCCGACGGCACGTGGATCATCAGCTATGCAGATGATACCGTCATTCTTGCCGTCGGGCGGACCCTGGAGAGGCCATCCGTCTCGCCGAAATCATGGTGGCCATCGTCGTCGCGTGGATCCACGAGCTGGGGCTCAGTATAGGTCCCAAGGAGACCGGGGCAATCGCCTTTCACGGGATGCGCCAGCCTAGGATCCGGCCCCACTCGTGGATCCGGGTAGGTGATGCCTGGGTCTAGGTCAGGTCCAGCAGGGAAGGGATGACGGGGTGCCCTCATCGTGCAGGCCCCTGGTCCTCCTAGACGATATAGAGAAAATACTTGAAAGGATCATCGCAGGTAGGCTGGTCGCGCACCTGTCCCGAGTTGGTCCGGACGTGGCAGCTATACAGTTCGGCTTCAGGAGGAAGTAAACATTACATTACATTTTCGGCAGAGATACGAATTCCTTAGATTCTAACGTCCGAAACTTTTATGGCTTGTTAAACACAGGTAATTATGATCATAATTATATCGTGTTTGGTATCATTTCAATCAGAAAAATGAGACGAATACTATCCGTTTCGACGTTCGGCTCACGAACGTGGCCCAAATCTTTCGATTCACTGTCCACTGTGAGGGACATGGAAGCGAAATTTGATACTCGGTGGCTGTCCTTTCCACGCCGCGGCCGAAAAAACAATTCGTCACTAAGACGCCGAACTATTTAAATGTCGAGTGAGACTGGTTCGAGCGAGGCGAACATAGGCGCAGTAATGACGCACGCATAGACGTCAGGAAGAGACGTTTTCCACTGTGAGGGACAACCAAGCAGTCCACTGTGAGGGCCTTTACTGTATCTTGGCCTCGTATCTCACCCATATTGCTTTAGGTGGGCTCCATAGTCAGGTTTTAGCCAGTAAGAATCGGGCATACCTCCTGGCCTCTCCCCCGAGGGGATAGGAGAACCTATGAAGGTTTCCTGACTTATAAAAAAAAACAGGGACAAGAATCCTTCAGTATTTCACAAGCAGGGTCGTCAGGGTCGCCAAAATGGTGACATAATTGTAAGGGGCAGAAGGCAATGGGTCCCCTGCCACACTTTTAGGACAAAACTGCAGGCGCGTGCCTGTCCCCTTTTCGCAGATCGATCACCGGATCAATATATTTGTATCGATCCGATAATCGCTCTCTTGTAACTCTCTTCTCTGGTAAGTCTTGTCGCTGAACATTCCGTAACACTTTTCGTAATACTACTTGGCTATCTTAGGAAGACTCCTGTTATACACAAGCAAGCTTGAAACTACAGATTCTGTGTTTCGGTGTAGCTTTCGTGACAGCCCTTAGAACGAACATCGTCGCTGGCGCGCTAAGTTGCCAAAGTGGCAAAGTCGGCAGGTTTCTTCTGTGAGGGATAAAGTAAATTAAAGTTAACATTATTTAAATACAACGGCAAGATCCATCGCGTATTTCTTAAAATTATAAATTTGTTAATCGTACGGCGCAATCGGGGAATATTATATACCCAGTCCCCTAGGAATTGGCGCATCGACTCATACGTATTCTCAGTGGTGCGATCTAATTGGTTTGCGCGTACACGCACGTCAGTTGATTAAAAAAATTTAAACAATTGGCAGTGAGCCATCGTCGATCGACACCAAGCTCGGTAAATTTACAGCGACGATAGGAGTACATCTAATGTTTCATTGCAATTTCTTCGCGCGCCAATTCCTAGGTGACGCTCCGTATTTTATTTTGCGTACTCGTGGCGTGTAAGAAATTCTTTGTTTTTGCGTTTCGAGTAATCGTGCGATCTATTAGAGGACAATATTAGAGTACAAAATACCGTTTATATTTTGCGTTTCCAACCGTCGTGCGTCGATAGGACGTCTTTCTCGGACGTGTCGTATTCAATCTTTTTTGCTACGCGGTACTTACTCCGGTCGTCTGCCCGGGATCCGTGTATGCACCTCACGCTGGTTACTCACTGTTAAGGATTCGGCATGTCGAGCAGACGTTGCCATGTATATACGCGAACACGGTGCCAACTAGGGCAGCTGGCGCCATCCACGAGCGCTATATTAAATCGTCATAAATTCAGCTTTTGTCCAGTGAAATTCAAATCGCGCTGTCCTCGCGACGACGAGCGCGCATGACTACAGGATCATAGCCAATAGTTGCGGTCGATAGATATCGACGAGGATAAGTGAACCGTAACTATTGGTTATGATCCAAGTAAAAACGAACCGAATCTTCGAACCGCGTACGCCCTTTTAACCGGAGACACGTACGCAGTAAGTACAAAAAGGACTCTCGTACGACACGAACGTGACTCGTACGAACCCTGCTTGTCGTGTAATATCATTGTAATTTACTAATAAAGTTGTGAAATTGTGTGTTAAACAAAAAAAACACCTGCGCATTCTTCGGCGCACATGTCAGAGTGCGAACCAGCACGGTTTCCTTCCTTCTACGCTAAATCACTAAAAGGAAGGTGGTCCTTCGATTGCTAAACCCCTTCTCGATCGGACCGTCACGTGAGCGCAACAAAAAAAAATTATAAACGCGCACACGCGCTCTCAAACACTCACCGACATACTCCCCTAGTTTCTCTGTCTACTAGCGCTCCTTGTGGAACGGCTGAATAAAGGTCCTTTTCTTTTTTTTGACAGGGAGAAATCTTCATAGACTTCTCCGCCTCTCGAGAATAGGCGAGGAATGTGTTGGATTCCTACCGAGTAAAATCCCCCGATGGCACCCAACGCGCAATGCAGGCGGATGATGGGACCCAAGAAGACTGCGCCACAACCCGCCCTCGCCTGAGCGATCATGCCCAGTTGCTCTGAGGAGGGGTCCATCTATCCTCGAACCTGTAAGCTTTAGTCTGTGTCCGGCAAAGCGAAGCAAGACGCGGACGTGCTACCTCATCAGGTCGGGTATATGCAGCATAACACTCCTTTTTCAGACTTCGGCTCTCACTACCCCTGCGAGTCCAACTCCATTTAGGGATGGCAAAGGGCCCTGACGAACCCGGTGGGGCTTCCACACCCTCAGTATCTGTGTCGGCGAGAATGAACCTCAGCCATGCTGCACAGGTCATACGCGAGGGCGTGGCCCCGAAGGGCGGGTTTTGTCTACAACACTTCTGGCACTGCTAGCGGCATCCGTTGCTCCGAAACCTGAGATTGGGTAGCTCCGTAGTAGCAGGTCTAAGGGTAAGAGTCGTGTTGTCTGCATCACGGACTCGTCTCGGCTACTAGGCATGGCTGGGTCCATCAGCCCGATACTTCAAACGACCACCGTGCACTCGCCCTTGATCGAGAGCAAAATAATTTTGTATGTTTCTGTTATTATTCGAGTAGAACAGAAAATCGCGTTAGGGTAACAACGGGCTCGACAAAGCGATCAACGCTAGACCAGATTCAAACGAGTACAGCCGATCGCTTCGAACCGCACGCATGCGCTCACACACCCTTGAATTTTACATTTAGCGGGAATTACAAAATGTTAATTTAATTACATACTGGTCGAGTAGAATTTTTCGCGATCGCAAGCAGTTGTCTATAATAAATAAATTAACATGGTAAAAAACTAGCTAATTAATAGTTTAATAACTTAGGAAGATATCAAGCATTATATTGCACTTATGTGTGGGAATTCAGGAAAGGTGGAGGTTCCGTAAATGAGCTCGAACAGTCCCTTTTTTCCACGAGTCTTTAATCTGAACACTGAACGACACGTTTACTAATCACACGCACACGTAACACACTGAACTATTCACGAACGTAAAAAATATCATAAAACGAGTTGAATTGGGGACTGGTTTCGCACTATCGGTTCGGTAAACGATCGGTAAGCGGACGAGCAACTAGATCGCACTACGCTTCGTTGTCTTCTAACCGGCGAAAGCTGACCGATCACTTTAATTCGGAAACGGCAGTTAAAGGCTCCGTGACATCACAAACCAATCAGCTGTCGCTAATCAGGCGCACCATGCGATCGGAGCCAATAACCGGATTAACGACAATGCGAATTGTAACGCGATGGTAAAGAAACATTGCCGTTAGGCTTCAAATCCGTCCAGGACGCGGGGAGAAGAAAGGTTTATTTTCGAGTTGAGGTGATTTCAGGGCCACCTGCGCTGGCCGGTTACAATACGAAACAACTTGAAATTATTATAGTGTCCGAATATTAAAGTGAGTAACTGTATATGCTCCTGGTGCTCTGGAACGATTTCGGTGGTTCCGTATGTTTATTTAAACGCTCTGGCTCCCCCTCGATGTTCTCACCTCTGCCGGTGACCAACGGAACCAGAGAGACAGCAGCAAGGAAAGAAACAGAGCGAATACATGTAGGGTCGGGCCTGAGGGAGGTGCAAATAAAATCACACACGCTGGTCGAAATAATGAGAATTTAATAAAAATAAAGAGGATGTGATAACTAATTAACGAAAATCTGTCCGCACGCGTCGCATAATGTATTGTAACTGACTTATCTTCACTTCGCTCTTTTGTTTCTGCACGCATTCCTTTTCACTCGCACACACCCTCACCTGCACTCGTTCGCACTCTCTCTTACATACGTTCACGCAGCTCTCCTCTACTCTCTCATGTGCATCCACGCATACTCGCATTCCTGCGTACATATTATACTATTTCAAACGCACCCTTTTAACGTTCGCCTGTGCAAAAGTGTCATTATCGTTTGTAAGGATGGCTGGGTTTCACAAAGAATAAATCGTTCAGAACAGAATAACTTTTTACAATATATTCTTTTTAGAGTAATGTAAAGATTCAGTTTCCAATCCCGTTTAGAATTTAAGTTTCCCTTTAGGTTAAGGTAGTTGTTCGGTTTGAAAGAACCTGGGCTGGTACGCCTTTGTCAAAGGGCTGAATTTCGAGGATTATTGGAAAATTAATTGGCGATTAAAGTGTCTATCCCAGGCATGGGCTGCGTTTGGCTCGCGAGCCAAACGCGCCTTCCCTCCCTACTTCCCAACGCACCCCAACATGTGCAAGCGGAGTGGGAGTAGTGGGGGAAACTGCTAGATTATATATACGATTCCCCGTTCCCCGCACGTTTCATACTACAGACAATCGAACAGCGCTCATTGTGGCATTGTCCTTGTAGTAAAGAAACAATCCCTGCATTTAAAAAACGTCTTTTTCAAGGCGAAATATTTAATACTTCTTATATGCCTTGTTAAAGGCAAAACATTTTATACAGGGTGTCTCAAAAGTGTTGGAGGAGTCGGATATGGGAGGTAGGTGGTGTCATTCCGAACAACTTTTCATTTGCAAAACTGTCGTATGGGGCTTCATTTTTAAATTATTAACGAAAAACACATTTTTTAAAATGGATATTAGATATTTTTGATTTTTGAATTCCATTAACTGTAGAGACTTCATATAACTTTCGTTATGTCAGACGAAACAACTCGCGAAAAACGTCAATTTAAAAAGAATTGGGAGACAGATTTTTTGTTTATTGAATTTAGACGATGTAACGATTTTCACGCATTCGCCGTTGCGTACGGGTTGTCGGACAGGGTGGTTCGGATATTAAGGATGACTCGTGAATTACTGCACACTATTTATTGTACAGAGTCAAGTAAACGAGTAACAAACAAATTATGTGGTCTTTTACACAGCATAGAGTATTTACAAAACGGTTATTCTAACCGGCGTGCTGACCACGGTCGTTGTATGCGACACGTGGTCGAGAGAGTTCAGAGTTTAATTGGAGATATTATTGATCTCTTATCAGCCAGTGATTATATTAATCACTGGCAGAACAGTTCTATTAACAATTACGCGTACGGAGATGACTTTCGTACTACACAACACAAATAGATCGTTCTTCCACTGAGCGGACAGTAACGAGCGTACAGGTTAAACGCGGACAAAGAGTAGACTTGCGAGATATTATTGATCTCGCGAGCAGTCTGTGATTATATTAATCACGCGCGGAATAGTCTGTTGATAATTACGAGACCTTGAGTGAACTTTAACTCTTTACAATATACGAGAGTACATTAACGAACGAGCACGTGAGCAGATCGGAACAGACTCGAGAAGATCTTAGAGAAGACTACGACTGACTTCACGTTACGATCGAACTCAATATCGATTAATCGTAATGTGAATCATTACAGAGTCAATAGATGACGCTAACTGTATTAATCGACGCGTGATCGTCACAGACGCTCATTAATCACCACCGGCGCATATACAGGGTGTCCCAGAAGTCGACGTCAACCCGAAACCGGGTGACAGGCTAGGTCATAAGAGTTATCAGAAAAATATAAAAAAAAATCTAAGTAGCGTTTTTTAAAAATTATAGACATTTCAAAAAAATCGAGAAAATCTGTACCCTGTGACGGTCTTTTCACTCCTGTTACTACAAATATTGACTTTTTTAATCATTTTTTTTTGTTTTGTAATCCCGAATACTGCCTCTTTAAATCCCGGTCAAAAATTTAAAGCCAACTGCTCGGGTTTGGAAGTAAATGTCACTTTTTGACTAACCGAAGATTCAAGCAGAAAACTTAGCCCAGCTTTAACTGACCATACTGAAAAAGAATGATACGGGCCGAGTTTGGCAAGTAATTTTAAAAGTTGGCGTATTTAATAAGGATTCCAAAATGGTATTACACTTGCTAATTCGTGTAGGAATACGGACAAATTTTCGGATTTAACGAGACTCGAACCCGCGCGCTCCTCACATCACGAGTCGTCGACGCTACGCACTGAGCCACTGGCGTCCGCCTGATATTCGTCCTTACCGTAATCCAGTTTTGAACAAATTTCTCTTACTTACTTAAAAATGATTCTAATGTCCCCGTGGCTTTCCTCAAGGTCGTAACTTTAAGATTCCAGTTGGACTGAGGCAGAGAGAGCTATTTAAAGTGTGAGAGAGACAGATAGTGACGCTGTTAAATTAAATTATTAAATTAAAGATCAATAATTTGGATACTTACATTTATTAAATGCGCATCAATTGTTTAACATCAACTATTTGCATTACAAGAGATGTTCAAACTGCCTTCCTTTAGCCGCAATGCAAGCTCGACATCTTCTTAAAAAAGATCGGGTTATCCGACGAGCGAATGTTCCGTTCTTAATAAATTCAGTTGCTTCCATCAAACTGTACCGCAGCTCAGCTAAATTTTCAATCAACTTCGAATAAACCTTTCAGATTTTTTTTTTTAAACAAATCTAAGGGATTTAAATCAGGTGAACGGGCTGGCCACGAGATTGTACCAGACCGTCCTATCCATCTGCCGGGTATTTCTCATCAAGGTACTCTCTAACTGCAACCACATGTCCCTGTAAATAGTTAGTGGGACGTCTTCCAATAGATTTGGTAAATCATTTTTTAGAAAATTCAAATACACTTCACCATTCAGAACCTCTGGCAGCAGAAGATTCGCTCGTCGGATAACCCGATCTTTTTTAAGAAGATGTCGAGCTTGCATTGCGGCTGAAGGAATGCAGTTTGAACATCTCTTGTAATGCAAATAGTTGATGTTAAACAATTGATGTGCATTTAATAAATGTAAGTATCCAAATTATTGATCTTTAATTTAATAATTTAATTTAACAGCGTCACTATCTGTCTCTCTCACACTTTAAATAGCTCTCTCTGCCTCACTCCAACTGGAATCTTAAAGTTACGGCCTTGAGGAAAGCCACGGGTACATTAGAATCATTTTTAAGTAAGTAAGAGAAATTTGTTCAAAACTGGATTACGGTAAGGACGAATATGAGGCGGATGCCAGTGACTCAGTGCGTAGCGTCGACGACTCGTGATGTGAGGAGCGCGCGGGTTCGAGTCTCGTTAAATCCGAAAATTTGTCCATTTTCCTACACGAATTAGCAAGTGTAATACCATTTTGGAATCCTTATTAAATGCGCCAACTTTTAAAATTACTTGCCAAACTCGGTCCGTATCATTTTTTTTCAGTATGGTCAGTTAAAGCTGGACTAAGTTTTCTGCTTGAATCTTCGGTTAGTCAAAAAGTGACATTTACTTCCAAACCCGAGCAGTTGGCTTTAAATTTTTGACCGGGATTTAAAGAGGCAGTATTCGGGATTACAAAACAAAAAAAAAATGATTAAAAAAGTCAATATTTGTAGTAATAGGAGTGAAAAGACCGTCACAGGGTACAGATTTTCTCGATTTTTTTGAAATGTCTATCATTTTTAAAAAACGCTACTTAGATTTTTTTTATATTTTTCTGATAACTCTTATGACCTAGCCTGTCACCCGGTTTCGGGTTGACGTCGACTTCTGGGACACCCTGTATGTATACAAGCATAGAATATTTAGGATATTGCGTAAACGAAGAAGGGATAGGCCCACCAAGAGATAGTTTACAAGCCGTGGAGAAATTTCCTGTACCGCGAAATGTGCGTGATGTTCGAAACTTTTTGGGACTGTGTTCGTAGTTTAGAAAATTTATCGAGGGATTTGCTTCCATTGCCGGACCTTTGTATAATTTATTAAAGAAAGACGCGAAACTTAAATTTGGAGAAGAGGAATTAAAAACGGTCCATACCTTGAAGACAAAATTAATAGAAGCCCCCGTACTCGCGATTTACATTCCGAAAGACGAAACCGAGCTCAATTGCGATGCCAGCGCGATAGTATATGGTGCTATTCTTTTACAACGTAAAAACGATATGAAGTTTCATCCGGTATTTTATTTTTCAAAACGTACGACAGAAGTCGAAAGTAGATACCATAGTTTCGAATTAGAAGTATTAGCCTTAATATATGCATTAAGATGTTTCCGAGTTTATTTACAAGGCATTAAATTCAAAATTTTACCAGATTGTAATTCGCTTCGTATGACATTAAATAAAAAAGATGTGAATCCACGTATCGCGCGCTGGGCGTTAGAACTCCAAAGTTTTGACTATGAGATCGAGCATAGACAGGACACGCGAATAGCACACGCGGATGCATTAAGTAGATCACAAAATATCCTTGTAGTGGAAGGAAATCCTTTCGAATTTGACCTAGCACTTATGCAAAATCGAGACCCAGTAATTTCTAAAATCCGGCGAAAATTAGAATGGAGTGACATGTTCTTCGAAATGCGGAACGATTTAGTTTATAGGAAACACGGCGACGAATTACTGTTTTATGTACCATCCAGCATGGGAAAAAATGTTATCTACCGATATCACGACGAAATGTGGCACTTTGGAACAGAGAAAACTAGTAACACGAAAATGAAGAATTATTGGTTTCCGGATGTTCCGTCGCACGTGGAACAGAAAACGCGAGGATTTCTAAAGGGAGTTTATGACGGTTCTTCTACGAAAAGCTACTTTTGAGATACACATTTTTTGCCGTACCGTAATATTCATTTACCTTTTTTCGACCAAAGGGTTTATATTTTAATCATCGCTTCGTTCTCAATAGCTACGCTCGTGTCATAAACTCGACTTTTCTCAAACGGTCATCTAGTGATTCGTGATCCTAACAGGGCTTTGCCTTCGAGAGCCTACCTGGCGGGAAACTCCCAAACGCGGTCCGTCTTCGGGGGTCCTCTCGATCGTGGCGGTATCGCTCCCACCCTCTTTCTAAAAAGGCGCGTCCAGGGCGCAAAAGCGGGTGGACACTACCGTCAAGAAGCTTGTTGATTGGAAAATTAACATAACAAACGAAAACCAATCAGCATGCTTCAATCACTTCCGATCTTTCAAGGAAGTGCGGGCGACACCGAGTCGTCAGAAATCAATTGATCACCGTCAGAACCCAATCGTACATCGTCAGAAGACAATCGATCACCGAAATAAATACTTCAACGCTTCGGAAGTAAAGAACTCATTCGCCAAACGTTGAACACCTTAGCTCGACCGTTCGAGATCAAGGCCAGTTACATTATGAAAACCATTCACACGGTAATCTTAAACGCAAATCCATCGTTCGGGACTTCGCTCTCGTTCTCCGCCACGCGACACTCCTACGCGAAACGCCCGCAATGTACGACAAATCCTCCGAATCTATCCGCGATATCGCGAACCATATGCAACTGCATATTCGTTCGTTACAAGCGCTTGAGAGGACAAGGGACGACATAGCGAACGATCTATTAACGAGCATCGCGTTATCAAAGATGCACCCTGATATCCGGCAGGCTTGGGAACGGACGTTGACGAACACCGAAGTATCGAAGATTGACGACATTCTCAATTTCTTACATAACGCGGCGCATCAATCAAGGGAATTTACTATTGAGCCGTCAAAACCGCGATCGCCGCTGCCATATTGCGAATCGTACGTAAACCCGCGAACAAAAGTCACGCGTTCACAAACCGCACGAAACCATCCACAGCCGTCGTCATCGCCGCCGCAGCATCCGAAGCGGCAAACTTACGTTACAAACACGCCGCGGAACGCATCGACACCGTCATCATCTCAACGTGAGCAACGCCGTTCATCGCGAGAATCGCAACCGAGCCCAGCGAGATGTCCGTTATGTGATGGAAAACACGCGATTTATCAGTGCTCGCGGTTCTTCGAAATTTCAATACCGCGACGCATTGATACTGCACGGAACGCGCATCTTTGCCTGGACTGCCTCCAGCCGGACCATCGAACGGTGGATTGCAAGGGGGGGGAGATGCCGGATATGCCGGCAGCGCCACAGTACGAAGCTACATCAAGATCCACCGGCCGAACAAAGATCTTGTTTACCGGACGCTTCTGAACTACTCGATTCGCGTAAACTCACGAACTTTGTCGTCAACGGCCCTACTGCCGAAATAATGGCTACCGCGATCGTCCAAGTTCTAGATCGCGATAAGAAGCCGGTCGAATGTAGAACGTTGATAGACACGTGTTGGAGTGCGAATTTTATTACTAACGACCTGGCATCGAAATTATGGCTACCGACTGAAGAAAACTCGACAACCATCGAAGCGTTGAACCAGTTAAACACCGTCGCGAAACAACTGGTTTCAACGACCATCAAATCGCGGCGCTCAAATTACAAAAGGGACCTGACCTTTTTTACCATTCTGCGAATTTCGGGACCGACGCCAGACGAGCACATCGATCGTTCCAAGATTGCGATTCCGGCGAACCTCAAACTAGCAGATCCATCGTTCCATTGACCGAACGTGGATATGCTAATCGGCACCGGCCCTGCGTTGTCGTCGCTCAGCATCGGACAACACATGCTCTCTCCTCGCAACGGACCTGATCTGGTCCTCCAAAAAACTCAATTTAGATGGATCATAGGGGGGAGCGTAACAACAACGACACCGTGCAAAAAACATCGGACGCACCTCACCACCCCAAATTTTGACTTACAAAAATTCTGGGAGTTGGAAGAAGGACTGAGAACGCGCCATTTAACAAGCGAGGAACAAGAGTGCGAACAACATTACGTCGACCACGTTACGCGCGACAAAACCGTATGGTACATCGTGGCACTCCCATTTAACAAGAAGAGAATGCAACTCGGCGAATGTCGGTCGCGCACCTTGAACCGTTTTCTTTCCCTCGAGCGTTGTTTTAAACGGGAACCCGATTTTCGAAAAGATTATTCCGCCGTAATCGAGGAATATCTCGCGCTCGGGCACATGAGCGAGGTAGAACCACACGACTCGGAGGGTTTCTACCTGCCTCACCACGCTGTCTTAAAATCGACCAGTACGAGAACGAAAGTTCGTGACGTTTTTGATAGATCCGCGAAACCGACCAGCGGACTATCATTAAACGACACGCCCCTGACTGGTCCGACCATTCAAGACGACATATTCACCCTGCTTGTACGTCATCGCATGCACGCGTACGTCTTGAGTGGTGACATTGAAAAAATGTATCGACAATTCTTAGTCCGGAAAGAAGATCGTCGATAGCAGCGAATTCTGTGGCGGAGTGACGATGGCAAAATCAAGACATACGAACTCAATACCATGACGTTCGGACTGTCCTCGGCGCCGTTCCTTGCCATCCGTTGCATCCATCACTTAGCGAACGAAGAAAAGACCAACGCCCCTATTGCATCGACCGTACTTCAACGCGATTTGTATGTCGATGATTTGTTAACGGGAGCCGACACGTACGAAGGCGACAAGAACCTACACGATCAAGTCATCGGGATACTTACACGGGGCGGTTTAAACATCCGACAGTGGACATCGGATGATTCTAGATTGTTTACTGGATTATCCGAAGATCTGATCAACCTGAAAATCTTCGGAGATTCAACGGTCAAGACTCTCGGTGTTTCGTGGCACGCGTGCAATGACACCATTCGGTACTCCGTCAATCTCGACATCGATCCGAAGATAACGAAACGAACAATCTTATCGACCGTCGCGAAGATTTTCGATCCTCTAGGCCTCCTGGCACCAGTAATCGTCACCGCGATGATACTTATTCAGCGTCTCTGGCAATTGCAACTGACCTAGGCCGAATCGCTACCAGCCAGTCTACACACCGAGTGGGATGCTTACGTCAAGGGGTTGCAAGTGTTGAATTAAACGTCATTCGATGAGGATGGTCACGATGGTCGCTGCACATACGTTCGTACGATCAGCAAACGCGGACATATTAAAACAAATTTATTCTGTGTTAAATCGCGCGTAGCACCATTAAAATCTATCAATTTAGCCCGGTTAGAATTATGTGGCGCGGTTCTTCTAGCCGACTTATATTCGAGCGTCCGCAAATCCGATCCACGCCAATACGACGAAACTTTTTTCTGGACAGATTCGAGCATTGTCCTTAACTGGTTAAACAAGGAACCCTGTACGCTGAAAACGTTCGTAGCCAACCAATCGAAAACAACCGTAAAATTATGGCGACATGTCCGATCATCCGACAACCCAGCAAATCTAATTTCGCAAAGTCAAGTACCGTCGGAATTTTTTAACCCATCCATCTGGCGTCATGGACCGAAATGGGTCGCCAACGATTGTATGGAGTGGCCACAGTCCATATTCACCATCGTGACCGAAGTTCCAGACACCCATCCAATCGCTTGTCTCGTCACCACCGTCGTTCGCAGTGACGAAATTCTAACGCGTTTTTCCGACATCGCAAAACTTCGAAGAGTCATCGCGTTTTGTCTTCGATTCAAAAAAAATAGTCCGAGGGGTCCATTGACAGCGAAGGAAATAGGAGACGCGAACGACCGAATCCTGCGCCACGTCCAAGCCTCCGCGTTCGATCTAGACATTCGCGCTCTACGAAAAAGGACGGACCTGCATCCGAAGAGTAAATTACTCCTGCTACGGCTCTTCTTAGACGGCAGAGGATTGCTTCGCGTCGGGGGTCGTCTTCAGAACGCAGCGATTTCATTTAAACAGAAGCATCCGATTCTGCTTCCAAAGAACCATCTCATAACGGATCTCATAATCCGTCACATTCATTCCAGGGACATCACGCCGGAATTAATAGTACTTTAGCCATCGTACGGCAAAAATGCTGGCTCACTGACAGAAAAAACACGGTCAAGCGGATTGTCCGTCAATGTGTCAGGTGCCTTTGCATAGACCCACCTGCGGTCAACCACGTAATGGGTGCCTTACCTGCAGCACGCGTAACGGAATGCCGTCCCTTCGCTAATTGCGGCGTCGACTCTACTGCAGACCGTTCTACATAAAAGAAAAACGGTATCGAAATCGTGCGCGTGTCAAAATTAACATTTCCGTTTTCGTGTGTTTCACGACGAAGACCGTCCATCTCGGGGTCGTTGGAGACATGACCAGCAAATCGTTCATCGCCGCGTTAAAACGATTTATCGCTCGTAGAAGAATGTGTCGTAATTTGTATTCGGACAACGGCACCAATTTCGTCGGTGCGATTAACGAATTGTCCGAATTGTATCGAACCTTAATCGACGACGAAAGAGTTCAGCATTTCTTAACAAACAAAGAAATGTCGTGGCACTTCATGCCTGCGCATTCCCCAAATTTCGGAGGTTTGTGGGAAGCGGCCGTAAAGTCCTTCAAACATCATGTCAAACGAGTGGTCGGAGAAGAATTGTTCACGCTGGAACAATTCAAGATGTTCGCGATCGAAGTCGAAACGATTCTCAATTCCCGACCATTGACACCCTTATCCGCCGATCCAAACGATCCGTCCGCTCTAACACCTGCCCATTTCCTGATTGGCGATTCTTTGACGAGTTTGCCGGAGACTGATTTCAGGGATACTTCCAACAATCGGTTGTCCACTTGGCAACAAAAGGTCAAGCAGGACATTTGGACCAGGTGGCACAAGGAGTACATAAACCAGCTTAACATCCGCAAGAAGTGGACCAGGGGGTCATACGAGATCAACGAGGGATCTCTGCTGATCATCAAGGACGACCATCTTCCACCCCTGCAATGGCACCTCGGCTAAATCGAGAAGGTGCATCCAGGGCCAGACAACGTCATACGCGCGGTCACCGTACGGACCAACCAGGGCGCCTACAAGCGAAACGTGAGACAACTGGCTCCACTTCCCATTCAGGATTCAACGTGCAATAGTGACGCAAATCGATCTATCGAATCTAGGGAAAATATAACTACTAAGCGTTAGAATTATAACCCGCGTATAAAACATCCCCGAACGAACCGAGATAATCGAGATCATCGCATGTAACCGTTCTGTACATCTTGATCGCCACGGTCTCTCAACGGGGGGAGCACCGGATCTAAAAAGGAAAGTTGACGAGCACAGGAAAAACTGTTTAAAATGCATTGCGTACTCGCCTACATCGGGTAAAACTGAAGGATCCTTACACTATGCGGCCGACAAGTTGTCCGGTGAGGATGTTGCCCTGAAACATAAGACGTACGCGATCGCTCATCCTATCCCTACCTAGAACCGTCGAAACTTGACACCGATTGACGATCGCAGACTACTGATTGTTTACGGTCTTCGGGTCAACTAGTGTGCGTGACCGCGCGAACCAATAAATTCCGCCGCCGAAAATGTGAGACTCGCTGCGACCATCTTTTTTTTTTCGGCCAATTACTGCTGTCGCGTCTGAACGCCTGGTCAAACCTCCTCACCGGACAACTTGTTGGCCGCATAGTGTACATAATATACCTAAAGGGGAAGTCCCATTTGCAGTAATACACATTGACCATTTTGGACCTATAGATAAAACTGTAAATATTAAGAAATATGTATTGTTAATCATAGACGCATTTACGAAACACGTAAAACTATATGCGACAAAAGAGGTGATCGCATTGGTTAAAATCGTATTTCGCGCATTACAATAAACCACGGATAGTTGGTTCGGATAGGGGTAGTGCTTTCACGTCCAAGGATTTTGACGATTTTCTTGCAACGAATTACGTCAAACATGTAAAGGTTGCCACAGCGTCTCCGCAGGCAAACGGGCAAGTGGCGCGGGTTAATAGACTTTTAGGGCCGATACTCGCGAAAACGACCGATAATTGTCCGGGTAAGCGATGATATGAAGTGTGAAAGGGGAAAGGTTCCGGATTTATTGAGCCAGTACCTTCAAGAAGAAACGAACTGTGACCCAATAAATTTAGAAAATATTAGGCATAAAGCTGAGGTGAAAAACTTGCGCCAACAAGATTATAATAAAATATATTACGATAGGAGACATAAACAACCATACGAATACCAGGTCGCGGACTATACAGGGTGTCTCGTAATGAGTGTTAGACCCGCGAAGAGGTTGTAGGGGAGGTGATTCTAAGTAACTTTTTCCTTTGCAAAAATGGGGTCCAGGCTCTCGTTTTCGAGTTATTAAGGAAAAACACCGACCAATCAGAACGCGAGAATCGCGCGAGCTCAGGGGCGTCGTGTAGGCACCAGTAACAGTGACTGTTAGGTGACCGTGTAGTAGAATGATATTACAGTAAAACCTCGCACAGTGTCCCCGAGGCCGGAATCGAAATTGTACACTGTCGCGACGTTGGAAGCGAAATTTGATACGTGTCGGATTGATCTTGTGTTATGCGACCATCAAAAAATTACTGTGGAATAAATCGAGAGTTCATTGCCTCAGTTGTAACATCAGCTGTTCGTACAATGACTGATGGATGTGCCCGGTTTCACAAATTTGTGTTCATCAAACCTGGTGGATTATTTTAACAATGTTTATTTTTTTTAACTGCATGTTATACTAGATACATCACAGTGTTTTATAATATCAATTATCGCTTAATAATTAAAATATTCTTTACGAAATTAGAGACTAACAGAAATAAATTTATGCCTCTAAATGGGCCGATCTTTTTCAATTTTTTTATTTTCACAAAATATTAATTTAATAATAATAATGCAAAATGTCACAGTGAAGTGGATTGAGAATTTCTGTGCGATGAAAATAATTTTGTCTACTGTAAGAATCGTCCTGATGACGAAAATTCATTTGCATCGAAACAGGATTATTTGTGAATCAATGGGTTAGTCGTATTGAAATTTTTTCTACATTTCTTCATTGAACGTACGCAGGACTTATTACATTTATTAGCTATTAGATTTAAAATATTTTTCGGTGAATGAAAAAGTTCATTCTCTTTCAGAATGGAAAAACGTATTTTTTCCAGAATGAGAGTTTGTCCTTTTTCATCGTCATAATATTTATCGAGTGTAATTTTCGATATTTTATCTATTATTTTTTTGCGATAACGAACTACAGTATCGTTATAAATTTGATTTACTCTGACTACGTGAATAAAGACGAATTAGTCTATTTATTATTCATGAATGAAGAATAATTCAACAATTATTCCGATTTTTCTTTCACCTAATAGCATTCTACTACACGGTCATCTAACAGTCACTGTTACTCGTGCCTACACAACGCTCCTGAGCTCGCGCTATTCTCGCGTTCTGATTGGTCGGTGTTTTTCCTTAATAACTCGAAAAGGAGAGCTTAGACCCCATTTTTGCAAAGGAAAAAGTTACTTAGAATCACCTCCCCTACAACCCCTTCGCGGGTCTAACACTCATTACGAGACACCCTGTATTATGCTAAAGAATTTTGAAAGCACTCCAGGAACTTCCCAAAAATTAATTCCTCAATTCAAATGACCCTACGAGGTCATACAAAAATTACGAAACGATCGGTACGTTGTAACTGATATTGCAGGGTTCAAAAATACGCAGAAACCCTACCAGGGTACTTGGTCTTCTGCTAATATGCGACCGTGGCACTCACCGTAACTCTTTTTGGAGTAATGTAAAGATTAAGTTTATACTCCCGTTTAGGTTAAGGTAGTTAATAATTGTAATTGTAAAATTATACCGTATATTTTATAGAACGAGTCCGAGGTCGGACTCAGATGTCAGGAATGGCCGAACTGTAAGAGCGAATAGAGCGAATGATGGGAGTAATGACCGACTTGACGATGACCGCAGTCGTCGTCGATAGTCACATCATACAGCCACGAAAACAAAAGAAATTTGGAGTATTTTGGCCTGAATGGCAGCGAGGCTTCGCGGGGATCGTCCCCGCAAAAACGCTTGACGAAGCGTGGCGACTTCACTTGTTATGCGGATTGACTGAAAAACGGAGCAGTTTTTGATCGAATAAACATATATTATATTAAAAAGATTATGTATTCTTTCGTGAAAGATTTATTTTTGAGAAACCCAGCCATCCTTACAGTAATAAGCCCTGCGTACGTTCAATGAAGAAATTGTCAAACAATTTAAATACGACTTACAGTAAATCCTCCCACAGTGCGACACTCGATTCCCTCCCACAGTGCGACACGTCTCTTCCTGCGTCTATGCGTGCGTCGTTGCTGCGCCTGTGTTCGCCTCGCTCGAGCCAGTCCAAGTGTAACACGATACACTCGCCGCGGTCCCTTTGATGCGGGCCGACAGATCTCCAGTTCCAAATTTACCAATATAATTTTTTAATATTTATTTTTTTAGACTGCAAATTTTTTTAACATATTCGTGAGGTTCTTCCGATCAAAATAAGACCAAACACGATATAATTACGATCATAATTACCTGTGTAACAAGCCATACAAGTTTCAGACGTTACATTTACGGCAGAGATACGAATTCCTTAGATTCTAAAGTCCGAAACTTTTATAGCTTGTTATACGGGTAATTATGATCGTAATTATATCGTGTTTAGTATTATTTTAATCAGAGAAACGAGACGAATACGATGGTAAAGGTTTCATTCACGAAAAACCAAAAATAAAGAATTTTGATTTCTGAATTTAAAAGACAGAACATGCAGGAGTCTTTCATGTTTGCCGAACGCTTCAACCTTCTGCCTCTCTGTCTTTTCCACTCGCCGTCCTCTTTCACGTTAAAAACTTTAATCACCCGTTACGTACGTAATTATTAACATAATTACATTATGTTTGGTGTCATTTTAATCAGAAAAACGAGACGAATACGATGGTACAAGTTTCATGAAAAAATAATAGGAAATAAGAAAATTGCAATCTTTTTCTTTGCTTGCATTAGTATGTGTCTCACCGATATTCGACCCTCGTCGTTTCGTCGGCCGCGAACTGTGACGAGAAAGGCACGGCCGCCGAGTATCAAATTTCGCTTCTACGGCTCTCCTCGTGCACACTTTCGATTCCGGCCTCCTGTACACGAGGAGAACTTTTACTGTACATCTCTACCTCTAACAGTTTCCGAAACACCCAACAAAATATTGTATATTCTGCACACCTAGGTCATTGCGCTAATTACAACTCCTCAAAATAAATATTAGCAGTTACAAAAAATACGTGTTAAATATTTTTATCAGTACTACATTTCTGCTATCTTTCGTCAAAATTGCTGATTGACACTTTGGTACAGCCCCTTGTTAGCAGTAATAGATAAGAATGAAGTAAATTAAGAACTTTTATGCGGTTTAGTTTATTTCTTCGAACGATAAGGAGTGGTGGATCGATCCAGTGTGAGAGATTCATTTTCATCAAAACAGGACTATATGAGGATCGATGGTTAAGGGGGCCGATACCTTTAGAACCTTAAAAAATTGCAAAATTTTTTTTCCAAAAAATATTAGTGCAAAATCTCAAAATTTTAAGCGGACTACGGAGTCCTTTTGAAGTTATGGCCGATTATCGTTACTCATGTCATCGCTGTGTTTAAAATTTAAGTCACAGAAGGAAATTTGGAAACTTGAGCATCCTACGCCATTGCACCCAGACGTACAAAAACATACAGGGTGTCCCAGAAGTCGACGTCAAGCCGGAACCGGGTGACAGTGTAGGTCATAAGAATTCTCATAAAAATATTTTAAAAAATCTAAGTCGCGTTTTTAAAAAATTGTAGACATTTCAAAAAAAAATCGAGAAAATCTGTACCCTGTGACGGTCTTTTCACTCCTGTTACTACAAATATTAACTTTTTTAATCATTTTTTTTTTGTTTTGTAATCCCGAATACTGCTTCTTTAAACCCTGGTCAAAAATTTAAAGTAAACTGCTCGGGCTTGGAAGTAAATATCACTTTTTGGCCAACCGAAGATTCAAAATAAAAACTTAGCCCAGCTTTAACTGACCATACTGAAAAAAAAATTATACTAGGCGAGTTTGGCAAGTAATTTTAAAAGTTGGCGCACTTAATAAGGATTCCAAAATGGTTTAACACTTGCTAATTTGTGTAGGAATACGCAAAAATTTCCGGATTCAACGGAACCCGCGCGCTCCTCAGATCACGAGTCGTCGACGCTACGCACTAGAGCTACTGGCGTCCACCTGATATTCGTCCTTACCGTAATCCAGTCTTGAACAAATTTTTCTTATTGTTAGTTACTTAAAAATGATTCTAATGTACCCGTGGCTTTCCTCAAGGCCGTAACTTTAATATTCCAGTTGTGTGAGTTATTTAAAGTGTGAGAGAGACAGATAGTGACGCAGTTAAATCAAATTATTAAATTAAACATCAATAATTTGGATACTTAGATTTATTAAATGCACATCAATTGTTTAACATCAATTATTTGCATTACAAGAGATGTTCAAACTGCCTTCCTTCAGCCGCAATGCAAGCTCGACATCTTCTGAAAAAAGATCGGGTTATCTGACGGGCGAATCTTCCGTTCTCAACAAATTCAGCTGCTGCCATTAATCTATGCCGCAGTTTAGCTAAATTTTTAGTCAACTTTGAATAAACCTTTTCTTTCACCGCTCCACAGTAAAAAAAAATCTAATGGATTTAAATTAGGTGAACCGGCTGGCCACGAGATTGTACTAGACCGCCCTATCCATCGACCCGGGTATTTCTCATGAAGGTACTCTCTAACTGCAACAGCATAATGCGCTGAGCAGCCGTCTTGCTGTAACCACATGTCTCTGTAAATACTTATTGGCACGTCTTCTAATAGATTTGGTAAATCATTTTGCAAAAAATTCAAATAAACTTCACCATTCAAGACCTCTGGCAGCTCATAAGGACCAATTACTTTCCCATTTAATATTCCTGTCGGTACGTTTATTTTAAACCGATACTGTGATCTATCTTGATCTATCTTCTGGTACAATCTCGTGGCTAACCCGTTCAACTGATTTAAATCCATTAGATTTTTTTTACTGGGGAGCGGTGAAAGAAAAGGATTATTCAAAGTCGATTGAAAATTTAGCTGAGCTGCGGCACAAATGAATTGGCAGCAGCTGAATTTGTTAAGAACGGAAGATTCGCCCGTCAAATAACCCGATCTTTTTTAAGAACATGTCGAGCTTGCATTGCGGCTGAAGGAAGGCAGTTTGAACATCTCTTGTAATGCAAATAATTGATGTTAAACAATTGATGTGCATTTAATAAATCTAAGTATCCAAATTATTGATGTTTAATTTAATATGTGAGGTAATGTACAGGAACGAAATAATATAGTTCAATTAACAGTATTTATTATCAGATGCGTAAGCGTTGGCAACGGTGTGACAAATATTACAAAAAAGTAAACTCGAGATAACCGTAACAAATACAACGCGTAAGGATAACAGCAAAACTAAAACTGAGCGCCCGGGCCGTTTTCCCAAGGGTTTTTATAATGAGTCGCAAGAGCGGAAAAGCGGGGGAAAAGCCCGCGCAAATTTTAGCGGGAAAACAACCGCGTCTCCAGAAAAACGCGCGAAAAGTAAGCACCCAAGTGCTCGCCAGATGCCAACGGTAAGACGAACATTTCAAGAAACTTTCACCTTACCGTTGCCAACCAAGACCGCGGCAAAGCCGCTACAAATAATTTAATTTAACGGCGTCACTATCTCACACTTTAAATAACTCTCTCTGTCTCACTCCAACTGGAATCTTAAAGTTACGGCCTTGAGGAAAGCCAGGGGTACATTAGAAGTATTTTTAAGTAAGTAAGAAAAATTTGTTCAAAACTGGATTACGGTAAGGACGAATATCAAGCGGACGCTAGTGGTTCTAGTGCGTAGCGTCGACGACTCGTGATCTCAGGAGCGCGCGGGTTCGAGTCCCGTTAAATCCGAAAATTTTTCCGTATTCCCACACTAATTACCAAGTGTTATACCATTTTGGAATCCTTATTAAATGCGCCAACTTTTAAAATTACTTGCCAAACTCGCCTAGTATAATTTTTTTTCCGTATGGTCAGTTAAAGCTGGGCTAAGTTTTCATTTTGAACCTTCGGTTGGCCAAAAAGTGACATTTACTTCCAAGCCCGAGCAGTTTACTTTAAATTTTTGACCAGGGTTTAAAGAAGCAGTATTCGGGATTACAAAACAAAAAAAAAATGATTGAAAAAGTCAATATTTGTAGTAACAGGAGTGAAAAGACCGCCACGGGGTACAGATTTTCTCGATTTTTTTGAAATGTCTATAATTTTTAAAAAACGCGACTTAGATTTTTTTTAATATTTTTCTGATAACTCTTATGACCTAGCCTGTCACCCGCTTCCGGCTTGACGTCGACTTCTGGGACACCCTGTATAGTATTTATTGTATATTAATTGTATAATTCATATAAAAACAATCGTTTTATTAAGCATAGTAATTATTTAAGACTTAAAAAACGTGTATACAAAAACCACGAGCATTGTGCACATTTCTGGCGTGTGCTTCCGTATGGTGACGACACTTCGGCGGACTGGACTGCCGAAGCGAAAGGGTTAAATTTGTTAATTATTATTATATCCTACTCCTCCCGTCGTCATAATTGTTATTATTATAATTATAACTATTATTATTATTATTATTATCATCATTATTATGATCATTATTATTGTTATTATCATTATGAGTACAGGTAACCCTCCTATAACACGGTAGATAGGTGCCTAGAAAATGCCGTGTTGTGTGAAACGGTGTTGTATGAGACCCAGAGCCAGTACAAAAACGGGGGTTACGCTCTGGAAACTTATTAAAAACAAATATTTTTTTTTAATTCTACACAAACAATTTAATTTTTATTAAGAATATAGACGTATGCGGATGTGAATTATCCTGCAGAAACTGCACTTCTGATTTCTTTTTCATTTGTCTTAATACTGTTACGTCCCAGGTAGGGCTTCGCGTGCGTCGCGAGTTATGCTTTCCCTGTTTCGCGTTTGTCACAATCTTTTTGGCCACGCGGTACGTACGCCCGTCGTCTGTCAGGGACCCGTGTGTATACGTGACGCCTCAATACTCACCAAATCACGGTACACTGTCTTCAAGGTTGACCAGCACGCATCGTGGATCGTCGGGGTGCAGGTCTTGCACTGTTATCGGTCGCACTGATAACGATATGTCTACGGTGGTGAGTTTCTACTCCGGCGCGAATAACTCCCCTTGCGAAATAGGAGCGCGATCGACAAGCACGGGGGTGTAAAGATCGCGCGTTAACTTTCGGAGGTAGCAATGGCGTCCTCCGTGTCTCGTACGTCCCATGAACGGTCGAACTAGCAAAAGTACGAATATCCCGTGCGGCTTTGTCTCGCACCTCTGAATATTCGTACACAATTTATTATCAAATGTTCAGATGTATCCCGTGCGGCTATGTCTCGCACCACTGGATACTGCACAGATCTGGTTGCGCTCCTCTTAACCTTTTATAAACCCCGTGCGGCTATGTCTCGCACCACTGAGTTTAGATCGGACGAGGTAATAACTTTAACTGCGGATTAACCAGGGACGTAGGAGAAACTAGACGTGAACGATATGTGAACGAGATGTAGTAAAATTAATAATAACAATTTATTAGTAAAAATATGATTGGAACGTGGTACAAAATTATAAGGGAGTACAAAACGAGAATTAGAAGTGTTTGAATTGGTAACGCGAAGTGTTGGCGTGAAGGGGCTCTAACCCTGATACCAACGAAATAGAAAAGTGCTTTAAAACTGAGTTCGGCCTAAGTGCCGAACTGAAACTAACTAGCCGAGTATCGGCCTAATGCCGATGCGGGAGTGTGACCGATCGCTCCGAGTTTTCAGGGTTTATATAGTCCTGAAGACTGAGAGGGGTGTGAGATTATTGTCGAATTCGGAGAATGAGATAACAATTGTTATGAGACTGGTGAGGTGAGTTGGTTCGCAAGGGTGTCGTTTGTCGGATGTTTACAGTGGTGATTTCGGTGAATTGAGTCTGGAGTCTATCGCCAGGGTATCGGTTGTCAGATATTTTACATGATGAGTGTGATAGTGTGTGGTTTTATAATCGTCTAGTGTATTCGGACGGCGGATGTTTATATGAGATATAACGGGTGTGCGAATAGTATGAATAATGTGCGTATGTAACGGATGTCCTATAAAAATGTGATGTTTGTGTTGTCTTATGAACTCACGAGGTAAGTATTGCGTAAATATGGGTTCCTGAGTCCAATGAGTAATTTAAAGCTTAACTAATTCAACGACGGACGTCCGTCCGACGTCACAATACTCTGGACTGTTGCTTTCCGCGACACTGTATCTTTAAGGCGGGACCTCTATGTAGATGGACTCAAAAAGTCATTTTTTTTTTTTATTTAAAAAGTTACTTTAAAGCCTATAGAATACGAAACGCATTGGTATTTGGAGAAAAGTGCAAAGCTATTGTCGTAAGAACCTATACATGTGACCCATCTTCTCACCGATCCGAGACGCGCACGGCAGTAATGATCAAAAGTTTGTTTATTTATTATCCCTGTGTGACGGGGATTATTTTTAATAAGATAAAAAATGAAAATGTGAATGTCGAGCACAGCTCGCTGATATGAATACGGAGTCAAAAGTGTTAATTTCTATTTAATTAGTAATGGACAAGGTTTAAGTAAATGAGTCAGAAATTTAGCTGAACGATAAAGACTGCGATTTATTCCATATTTCCGGGGTATTTATAAAGTCGTTTTTCTTTAAGGAGGGGTCAGGCGTTTAGCTTGCAACTATGCATTTCTAGAATTGGTCGTTGTCGGTTATGCATTATTAGAATTGATCGTTGTCGACTACGCGTTTTTAGAAACGGACGACGGTCGTTGCTGAGTCGGGTCGGCGTTTCCGGTCGTAACACCTGTTTGAAGTGCTTCTATACTTGTAATAAGGTTTAGTCGGATGTTCCGGAAGAAGTATTTACGTAGAATTTTCGAAGTAATGGTAGATACGAAAACCATTGAAATAATAGTAGACTAGCCGTTAAGTCACAAAATCACATATTCTTCTCTTACCAAAACTTTAAACGCGATTTTCTCGAAACTCCTTTCGTCGCGAAGTTGAAAATCGGTGTACACGATTACTCGAAAGTTATTCGACCAATCGGTCTGAAATTTTGTACACATGTTAATGATAGTTATGGCTCCTGGATGAACCTAAAAGTGAGTTATAATCATGGAAATAAACATTTTTTTTATTGCAAACAAGACTACAATTTTTCTATAAAATGTTCAACTTTTTGTTCCGAGGTCTGCCATTCTTCCAATTTTTAATATTTTTTCGATGTCTTAGGTTCATCCATTTACTACATCTATGTACTAATAAAATTTCTTCGTTTTGGCTGTTTCGGATAATAAGAACCGACGCTAGAGTGTACGCCGTTTTAGAAGTCGGTTCATGATGCTTCTAGAACAACAGGCTGTACCTCCGCCATTTTGTATTTTATTTCCACAAAGAAATTCTAAAATGAAGTAGAAGTATTACTTAAATAGTCCTCAAAACTATAAAAATATTTATTCACTCCTTACCCTTCAAAAAAATTATTGAAAATCGGCTTAATTTCGGCGTTCTACATAGAGGTCCCCCCTTAAGACGGCAAGCATCACCGCGGCTGAAGAAGTACAGTGTTGTGGAAAGTTTTTGCTATTTTCTTATCGTGTTAGAACGAAACCGTGTTGTAGGAGGTTCCCGCAAATTAACCCCTTAACCTACAATGACGGGCATAGCCCGCGTACGATGGTCGGGCCAAACGTAAATATTACGGGCATAGCCCGCGTACGGTGATCGGGCCAGAAATGAATATTACGTGGAATATTTGATACGCAGTTACAGCCTGATGCAATAATTGTGGTAGACGCAAGTATTACAAAATGTTTATTTATACAAAAATCTGCGCGAGCTTGTATACGATTTCGGCCCAACATCTTCGAATCTAAATCGTAGGTTAAGGGGTTAATGAATCATGTTATAGCGAAACGTTGTAAGATGCCGTGTTGTAGGAGGGCTAGCTGTACTATTATTATTATTATTATTATTGTAACTGTCTCATTATAAACAAATAGCATAAGTGTAACATTATAATAAGAATATGCAAGAACAGCACAATCCCATTCCCAGAAATCCCCCCCCCCCCCTCCCACTCGCCAGAACTCCTAACCCTGATGTTTTCCTTATCAAGACAGAACAAAGAGGAGACACTCTCGTAAAGCACTTCGCAAAAATATACGTTTTTATTGGCGCAAATCAAGTTGAGTTTCTTTTCGTACTTTCTTTAATTGGGACTAGGATCCAATTTTTTTTCCATGCGGTTGTTATTCCAACTGCTACACCTGTGGGATATGACATTATTCAATTTAAAATCTTTTTTGTTCAATAAGAAAGTTATTTATTTTTCCGAAAATGAGAATTTGTTTTTTTTCATCATCGTAATATCTAACGAGAATATTTTTCGATATTTGATTAATTATTCCTTTGTGATCACCAACAAGAGTATCCAAAAACACGATTTATCCTATTTACATGGATACATTCTAATTGGTTTATTTCTTATTCGTGAATGCAAAATAATGCAACCTGTAGTTCCGACTTGTTTATTCATTATTCGATTTTATTTTCAGGTAAGAGATTTCCGATACTCTTATTCACGGCCACAATCGGTCGTCACTACAGAATGTGCCACTCATGCGGTTGAGCACAGTTTTACGGTTCTTACAGGAATTGTGGGACACCCGGTATAGAATGTAAGCGTAAACTTCCGATTTATCATACATATTCTTATTGTTTTCAGTAATTACAACAGATATCTAGAATAGAAAACATTCAGTTACATTATTTTCTGTAATTATTGTGATTATTTCTAAAATTGTTCCAGCAAAAATTATTACTTAAGTAATTGTACTTTAATAAAGAAACTTTGTATATTTGCACAAATTTATATACAGATATAAATATACACTCATATACATTCCTACGATATTTTTAAAATAATATAAGAAAATGAGACAAATTGAATCATTACATAATACAGAGCTTTTACAAAAACAACCACAAAAGTAACATACGCTCTCGAGAAAATTATTTCTGAAATCAGTATATAATTAGGTAATACTTAACATAATTTAATTTAGCTTTCTTAGAACTAAGTTTAAAAATACCGCGAGTAACATCGATTGGTATTTCAAATACCGATTTCTGAGAACTTAACTTTCTTCTTGCTATTTTGTACATCTATCACGTAATTAATGACAGTTATTATTAGTACGAAAAAAGTGCTATCACTAATAAGTGTAGAACAGAATCATATAAGGGTCAACAAAACATTTAATAAAATCGCTATTTAGTGAATTTACATTTCATTCATTTCGTCATAATTCTAATCCATTTTAACTACCAGAGCTCAAATTTACTAAACAGAAAAGCTTTCTCCACATCCGCAAGTTCCTTTAATATTTGGATTATTGAAAATAAATTCAGAACTTAATTTATTTTCTACGTAGTCCATTTCAGTGCCTAGAAGAGACAGTTGTGCCTTTTTGTCAATTATAATTCGAACACCATCCTGAACAACCTCCTCGTCAAGTTTTGATTTGTCTGTAGCATAATCCAGAGTATAACTGAGACCGTTGCACCCGCGTTGTTTCACACTAACCTTTAAACCAATCTGAAACATAAAGTATTAAATCCATACAATATTTGACTTTAAATATCTTTTGCAATATTAAAAACATAACATTTAATATGAATCTCTGGTAATCATTCGCTTTAGTGGAGACCGTCCCGATGAACTTGACCTTGACCTCTATTGTCAAGATCACTCCGTCAAGAAAACCACCCAAGGACATACTGCCAGCAACCCATAACGTGGTGCGTGATGAGGTTTTCCTAAACATAAGAAGTACTCGGTCGCTCCGCCTATCCCCATCGAGAACCGTCCGAATTCGACGCCTGGTGTGACAGAAACATTTTTTTCGTCACGCTGCAGCGATACATACCATAGTAGTAGGACCTTCTTATTTGCGCAGATTATATTTTCTGGGCTATCAGTCGTATACGCTATTACATTTGAATACCCTGGTCGTTAACAAAATTTGTTTTCACTCTTACTCTGTAAAGAGTTTATACAGGATGTTTATACAGCGTGAGCGGTTCTCGCGCTCTGATTGGTCGGTGTTTTTCCTTAATAATTTAAAAATGAAGCCTCATCCAATATTTTTGCAAAGGAAAAAGTTTTTCAGAATAGCCCCATCTACCATCCGTTTCCGGCTCGTACCATATTTGTGGGACACCCTGTATATGATATAAAAACAATCGTTTCAAACTTTCGGGTGGAAAATTCAATTGAGAGAGTTTGTACAAAGCAATATAGAAATTTACAAAATTATAATAATAATAACATTTTTCGCCATTTTTATTGGTTACTGAAAAATTCGGTTCGCAGACATGGAAATTCGGTTCGTTGGTCAAGCGACCGAACTAACCATGACGGCACATGGCTGGCAGCGTTTTACGAAGGGTAGCCTATTGAGCTAGACACGTGTTAGAAAGTACAAAATAATTTCACCAACACAGACTTCAGGACAGGCCTAATTGCCTATACCTAAGCATCTGTAAGCGGTCAATGCAATTTGCTTCGATTAATACTAATTCTTTCCTCAACATATTATAACAAAAACGAAAATTTTCACATTTGGTCTGAGTTAATATTCTATATCGGCATCTACGCCAATGCAGTTCGCACTACCTCGCCCGTTCTCTTGTTGCGTATACCTGACCTTCCTGACCATGAATACCCACCGGATGCATAAATTCGTCCCTTTCCTGTCCCCTAACAGTCCTATGATTCCTATCGCATCCCTTTCAAATAATGCACGTAATTTTAAGACAAAACCTTTTTTCCAGAAAAGGCCCAGAGATTTTCCATCCAGATATTGATCCCTTTCCTTTTTACAAAACATGATCCTTCCATTTGGAAAACTCTCCTCTTTTCCGTTCCTAATACAAAATACACATTCCAACCCCTCCACAGGTCCTTTTTAGTCCTTTAAATAGCGACTCCAAACGAGGAACTAACAGTCTAAGAGAAAACTCAGTATAGTGCGGGACGAACTTTACGAAGTTGTACGAACTTTAATAAAAATCATCAACAATAAAAACTCAGCGTAGTCTTTCGACACTCCAAACGTCTTCTGACGCCCTTTGTCCTTTGCGCTAAGTGGTGTACGTGACGGCGCGAACCAATAAATTCCGTCGCCGAAAATGCGTGAAACTCGATACGACCATCTTTTTTTTCGGCCAATTATCGCTGTCGCGGTCGGAACGCCTGGAAAAACCTCGTCACGCACCAAGTCGAGGGTTGCTGGCAGTATATGTATTTGACAGTAAAAATAATTAGTTCGAGCGATGATACATACCTATTAGGACAAAGGACTAACGTATCGACACCTACTGAGACAGTGTTGATTACATGACACAATTGGTATTATTACAGTTATACAATATCTATTCGCCACGTCAAAACGTGCTGAAAGTGTTCGAGGTGGGGATAGGTGGAGCGATCGAGCAGATCTCCTTACCTCTGAGACAGTACGTTTACCATTTTTATATGCACTTAAATAAAAAAGAGTTCGTAATTATATAGTATTTTTATTTTTCACTAAAAAAAAGTCAAGGCTGTTAGATATTTTTAATTAGCAAGTTGGAAATTATTATCTACCTGAACCGAAAATTTTAGATTTTTGGTTCACTTCGCTCCCCCTGCCCATCCTCTCGCCTTTCTCAAAACTTTGTATTAATTGGAAAATGCTTTTCGGAAGAACAGCCTTATTTTATATCGCAATATTTGACGTAAATGATACAAAATTGAAAATATGTCGCATTCACTCACGTATTCAGTTTTATCGTTCAACAAGTCCTTGATTTTTTTTACTGCATTTGGCGTCTGTAACAAAAATATTGAATAATATGAATTATTAATGTAACTATTGTTGTATACGGGCTAGGGCAGCCCCGTACACGGTACTGCCGAATAATAGTATGTATGTGTGTGTGAGTGCGAGTCGCGGTGAGCTATCGCGGAAGGGATAGTTCATTAGATACCGAACCGCGCAGGTGAAAGATTCGTAGCGATTATAGTGCTGATTAAAGATTTATTTTTCTGTTTGTTAAAATACAAACAGAAATAAATATTTTATTTCTTTTTGTTTTTGTTTCTGTACCACACTATAAATAAGATAGCAGTTTCGCCCGACTATGAGCAAATGTACTCCCATTCCAAAATGGTCAATATTTAGTGATATATCTTCAATTGTAGCGATTAGTGTATGTTTAAAATAGGCGGGCAATGAACGATAGGGAACCGCGCGCAGCACATGTATTGTACTATATAAATAAAGGAAATTCGGCGACAGTAGCCAGTCGTTAGTCGTCACCAGCGTTCGATTCTAACACAATGTACAAAATCTTCAGTTCTAAACTTAAAGCATTTCAGTCTACACAGTCTATAAATATAAGCCCCAAAACAGGCCAATGCGGCTACAAATGAAGAGTTGATTGCGTCGGTGGTGTCGTGACACGCGTAAGATCGTGTTTTGTTTCTCCACCTTTATCCAGAGAGAACATAAATAATATCTTTTTCCGGTTACTGTATATCATAAACCAAGTGACTACGGAACGTTCGAGAATCTGAGTCACGATTACGCTCGAAGTTTTCGCTCGTGCGATCCTGTCACAGGTCTATGTTCACTCTCATTGGTCACTATTTTTAGCTAATAACTCGAAACCGAGCCTCAACCAGTATTTTAATTAATATATATTATACCAATACATTGATGATGGGAGACCATGTATGTATGTACAGTGGCTCACGAAATTGTTCGAACGCATGCAAGAAATAAATGAAACAAAAGAAATATTTATGTTAGAGTTCAGTTTCGATGATAACATCTTAATTGCTATTATTCACAAGTATAAGAATAATATGTGAAAAAATTCAATTCAATCCAACAGTGTATATAGAAATTACGAAGCATTTATTATACAAACGTACTGCAGGGGGGTCACGAAAGTGTTCGAACGGAGGAAATAATTTATGCACCAAGTTCTTGGTCACTGTGGGTTCAATGGAGTTCCATATTTGTAATATATTTTGTTTTAATTCATCCTTCGTTAAAATATTATGGTTTTTTAATCATCTACCGATTTCGGCCCACAAATGCTCGATCGGATTCATATTCGGACTTTGGGCTGATGTATGCAGCATATGTGGTGTATTATACATATAATAGCCACTCTTGCACAATCTTGGCTTTGTGCTTAGGGTCGCTATCTTGCTGAAAATAACAATTTTCTAACAGGCCTAATTTGACAACACATTCTTTTAAATTGTTTTTTAAAATATGTAAATATTTGGCCTTGTCTAGAATACCCTCTATAAATACAAGATTTCCTACCCCACTTGCTGTCATACATTCCCAAACCATAACCGAACCTCCACCGTGTTTCACAGTTTGGCGTAAATTTCTTATATTTATTTCTATATTCGGTTTTCTCCACACATATCGCTGTCCATCCGATCCAAATATGTTAGATTTACTTTCGTCGGAGAAAATAACTCTGTTCCAAAAGTTACAATCTTTACTTTCGTATTCTTTTGCAAATTTTAATCGTTTAGCTTTATTCGCTCTACTAATGAATGGCTTCTTCCTTGGTACTCTACCATTAAAATTATTTTTCCGCAGTATTCTGCGGCATAATTCGGGGTGAACAATTTTCCCAAAATCCTCACTAACCATTTGAGCAAGTTTTTCTGCCGAAATAGTCGGATCTTTTAAAGGATAGGGTTGCGTGATATTAAAATGATGATCACAGCATTGGTTCTCTTGTTTCTTTATTGAGCGCGTACGTCATTGTGGACTCTTGATCTTACAAGTCGTGTTGTGTGTTACTTCTTACTAACTATTTTTCGCTCAATTCCGATCTTTTAAGATCTTGTCAGAGACTTTGGCCAATCCCCGACAAGGTGGGATTAACCAATTATCGCAACCTAAATCCCGCCAAATCGTAGAACCTCCCTCTTGTGCCCGAAGCACGCTTCCTTGAAGCGGGGGTACGATTCGACGGGGGTAGCGTTTGCTGGTGAAGGTGGCAACGCAGCGGAATTTCCGAGGGCCCGCGGTCAGCTACGCGACCGGCCGATGGTCGCTTGACCTCGCGATGAAGACCCTTAGGGAAACTCAGGGTTTATGACACTAAGCGTTTTACTGTCGAGACCATTAGCAAAATTCTAAGTACGGACATGCATTCTCTAAAAATCCTAAAACGGTTTCCTCAAAAACAGCTCCGCTGTCGTCCGTGTCATAAACCGTGCTGGTCGTTTGCACGTTCGATGCTCTTTACAAATTTACAGATTTATGACCAGCCGCTACACTTTCTTATTTTTTCAAACAACAATCTTTTGTTCTCTTGCACTTAACTTGCTCGGTCAGCCTGCACACTGTTTGTTTATCACTGTACCTTCAGTTTTTAACTTTTTTATCATATAATGGACTGTGGAAACAGTCTATTCTACCTACACATTTAGCTATGATATGATCTATGATATGGTCTCGATATGATTTTCCATCTTTATGCATCCTCACTGTAATATCCCTTTCGCATATTTGCGTTTCTGTTCTTCTTGAATTCATTGGTACTGAACACACGATAATTCACAACTAACGACATAAAAGTTACCATACGATGCTTAGAGACGGAATGAACTTATAAATGTTTACATTTTTTAGAACAAAACAATATTTACTTCAAGAAATGCTACGCGTTCGAACACTTTCGTGACCCCCATGCAGTACGTTTGTATAATAAATGCTTCTTAACTTCTATATACACTGTTGGATTGACTTGAAATTTTGCACATATTATCCTAATACTTGTGTCTAATAGTAGTTAAGGTGTTATCATCGAAACTGAACTCTAACATAAATATTTCTTTTGTTTCATTTATTTCTTGCATGCGTTCGAACAATTTCGTGAGCCACTGTATATGCAAGACTAGTTAAGTACATCGTTCTCAGTATAATAATATTTCAAAAATAATACAGATGTCAAGTGTGAAGATGATATACATCATGCCTATTCTTAATTATTTTAAGACACTAATTAAAAGTTGTTAATCTATATTATATATGACACAAGCCTCTGCACTTTTTATATGTTTTTATATGCAGCTGCATTCATGTAGCGACTAACTTCGCGCTACTGTAAAGGAAGCTACCGTTGGCCTTTCTTTTGTTCATTCTAATAAACTACGCGATAGCAGCAACATCTTGCCTCTCCTACTTCCACCTTAACCCTTTGCGGTCCAATGTCGAGCTACGCTCCAGATCGCGTTTCTCTTGGCTCGTAGGAAGAATTCAGATAAATAGATTGATTTGAAGATGTTTTCATTTCTTTGCCGCTTATAATAAATTAAAAATATGTTTGTTATGCACCCGGCATAATTGCAATACATTTTATTGTAAACCCACTTCTTGATCTATTTTCTAAATTAATAAAGGAGCTGCAGGTAAAAGCAAGCACGGTCTGCAAAGGGTGAACCTTAACAAAAGTAAGGATTGGCACAAATTAATTTTCATGCCGACAACTATGAGGAACAACCGACGTTCTGCATACCCTGATCACATATACTTTGTAGCGATTAAATTTCCGCTGTTCACTACATGACAGAATATTAAACACTATACGTATAAAAAACGAATGTCTATTGATCCCCATCATGGACGCTGCTGACACGCCGTGCACGTGTCACCGGTACATATTTTTTTTTATTTGCAGGAATTGCACACTGCTCCAACACGAATTCCACCAGTTTGTTCTTCAGAAATGTCTACAGAATTCGGTACTGTATAAAAAACATTTCCAAAAAAACTGTGGAAATATGTACAAAATGCGTACATCGACCGTTTTTTAAATTTTCGTTGACGCATCTATTTAAAGTCACATAATGTAAGTACTGTTAAGCCGCGGCAACGGGAACGAGGTGAAGAGACTCGCAGTTGCTTCACACAATTAACTTTTATTATACACACAGGTTCAGGATCACGTACAGAGCGCTATGTTATAGATCGGCAGATAAACGGTAACTGAACAGAACTGAGGCTAAGATTGAATTGAGAGGTTTTGGGGAGATCTTCAGGGTATTTATGCCCTTTACAAAACAAGGTATCACGCGTAGAGTGATAGGGCGGTTATGATTCATGGATGGTGACGAAGATGTTGTTTTCTGGTTATCGGTGATAGAAGACTATGGTGACTGTGGAGGATGAGACATGGATGATGATATGTCACCCATAACAGTACAATAAGAACTGCTATACATATCAATATACAAGGTCTGTCCGGAAAGTAATGCAATTTGTTTATTTCCGCCAGTTTTCCTTGTCCGAGCATGTTCTGACTTGTTGGCATAGGTGGAAGGGACTTAAGGGGGGACCTCTACGTAGAACGCCGAAATTAAGCCGATTTTCAATAATTTTTTTGAAGGGTAAGGAGTGAACAAATATTTTTATAGTTTTGAGGACTATTTAAGTAATACTTCTACTTCATTTTAGAATTTCTTTGTGGAAATAAAATACAAAATGGCGGAGGTACAGCCTGTTGTGCTAGAAGCATCATGAACCGACTTCTAAAACGGTGTACACTCTAGTGTCGGTTCTTATTATCCGAAATAGCCAAAACGAGGAAATTTTATTAGTACATAGATGTAGTAAATGGATAAACATAAGACATCGAAAAAATATTAAAAATTGGAAGAATGGCAGACCTCGGAACAAAAAGTTGAACATTTTATAGAAAAATTGTAGTCTTGTTTGCAATAAAAAAAATGTTTATTTCCATGATTATAACTCACTTTTAGGTTCATCCAGGAGCCATAACTATCATTAACGTGTGTACAAAATTTCAGACCGATTGGTCGAGTAATTTTCGAGTCATCGTGTACACCGATTTTCAACTTCGCGACGAAACGAGTTTCGAGAAAATCGCGTTTAAAGTTTCGCTAAAAGAAGAATATGTGATTTTGCGACTTAACGGCTAGTCTGCTATTATTTCAATGGTTTTCGTATCTACCATTACTTCGAAAATTCTGCATAAATACTTCTTTCGGAGCATCCGACTAAACCTTATTACAGGTATAGAAGCACTTCAAACAGAGATAATAAATAAACAAACTTTTGATCATTACTGCCGTGCGCGTCTCAGATCGGCGAGAAGATGGATCTCATGTATAGGTTCTTACAACAATAGCTTTGAACTTTACTCCAAATACCAATGCGTTTCGTGTTCTATAGACTTTAAAGTAACTTTTTAAATACAAAAAAAAATGACATTTTTGAGTCCATCTACATAGAGGTCCCCCCTTAACTTCATTTGTTTATAAACTCGACCTGATCCGCGCTTCGGGAGCGTCAGAATCTTTATACAGTAAAGACCCTCACAGTGCAATGCTTGGTTGTCCCACGCAGTGCAAAACGTCTCTTCCTGTGCCTATGCGTGCGTCATTGCTGCGCTTATGTTCGTCTCGCCCGAACCAGCCTCGCTCGACATTTCAATGCTTCGCCGCCTTAGCGGCGGTTTGTTCTTTTGGCCGCGGCGTGGAAAGGACAACCGCCGAGTATCAAATTTCGCTTCCACTGTCCCGCGCAGTGCAAAAGTTTTGATTCGAGCCACGAACGTGCGTCGTGCAGGCACGAGTAACAATGACCGTCGCCGTAAACGAACGTATGAGCATCGCGATGGTACGACACCCCTGAGCGCGCGCGATTCTCGCGCTCTGATTGGTCGGTGTTTTTCCTTAATAATTTAAAAATGAGGCCCCATACGACATTTTTGCAAAGGAAAAAGTTGTGCAGTATAACCCCAGCTACCTCCCATTTCCGGATGTTTCGTTTGTTTTGGGACACCCTGTATATTCGCTACTTCAAACACTCCGCAACTCAATCTTACTGCTCCACAATCATGCCGCTCTCGATCATGCCACTTTGCAGTCACACTGCCGCTCATCAGCAAGTGGCCTCAATCGCGCCGCTCTCAATCGCGCCGCGTCCCAGTCATACGCCGCTCATCTGCGCGTGTCCTCAAACATACCGCTCTCAATCGCACCGCTCTCAATCATACCGCTCTGTCGCATACGTACCGACTCATCTATCCCACAATAATATAGAGCAAATCATTTATTACTTCAACCCATTTCCTAATAGGTTATGGGCCCAGGTCTAATGCGTAAAAATAATTAATTTAATTAATTAATAATTATTTTTTGTTGTTGTTTTGAAGTTATAAAGTGTTTATATTAATTATTAATTGTGTTAAGAAATATGAAATTTAATTAAGTTTAAGTATAGTTCGAAAGAGTGCGTGTAAATAAAGTTATTAATTGTGCAAGGACACCCGTATTAACTTTTAAAAATGCATCAATCAAAAGTGAAGAGAAACATTACTCCTTTTGATGGTGACAAATACAGTGTGTGGAAATTCAGAATTCGATCCCTATTAACTGAATTGAATGTAGTTAAAGTTATTGATGAAGAAGCTCCAGATAAGAGACAAGATGACTGGGTTAAAGCCGAAAATATAGCCAAAGGAGTTATTATTGAATTTTTATCGGACTCGTTTCTTGGTTTCGCAAGTGGAAATGTAACGGCAAAAGATATTATTGGAAATTTAGATAAAACTTATGAAAGAAAGAGCGTTGCAACTCAATTGGCCGTTAGAAAAAAACTGTTCAGTTTAAAGTTACAAGGAGATATGTCATTAATTAAACACTTCACTATTTTTAACGATTTAATCACGGAATTATCAGCGGCTGGTGCAAGACTCGAGGAAACAGACAAAGTGGCGCATTTACTATTAACCCTTCCACCTTCCTACGATGGTGATATCACCGCTATAGAGACACTGTCTGAAGACACATTAACCTTGGCATTTGTAAAAACTAAACTTCTGGACCACGAAGCCAAAATAAAAACGGAAGCGCGGACACAAGTAAAAAGATACTTCCTATAGAAAGTACTACGAACGCAACAAGGGGACAAAATTTCAACGCATTTAAAAATAAGGGGTTTGGTCAACAATTTGTGAAATTTAATAAAGGGTCTAGCCGAAAAAGGTAGTGAAATGTGCCCTTGTGTCAAATGAGAAACCCAATTCATCAGTCGATAGCATATCAAAAAAAAACATCTCACACCAAGTTTCAACCCCCTATCTCATCCGTGGGGGTAGTAAAAGGGAAAAAACGAAATTCCGGTTTTTGGCCTATTTTGCCTATTTAGTTTCGTACAAAAATTCCGAAAAAATTCTGAAACATTAAAGTCCATATAGCCCATATTATAGAATTTTTTCAAATTTATTGATCGCAAATTGTGGTTGTGAAAAATCAAAAACCGAAAAAAAATCGGAAAAAATGCGATTTTTTATTGAAGATGTCGGAACACTACTTTTATATTTATGTGGTAGTTAGGTATTGGTACAACTATTACCCCCTAATTTTTTCAGATTTCTCGGTGAGGTGTGCCGTAGTTAAAAAAATCAAAAAATGATTTTTTCGCGCGAAAACCGAACTTCTACTTCGAATTTTTATGCCTTTTTCCGATAAAATATGTATTAAGTAATTTGAAGAGGATTGACGTTCACACAAATGATTATGGATTACAACAATGGAATTAGTTGAATTAATAATTTTATATTATGTCCTTATATACTAAAACGTTTAACCGTTTTTCAACAACGTCGTTAGCGCGACGGCTAAGGCTCCTAACTGATAAACCGCTGCGCGCTCTTTTTGCCGCTGGTTCGATTCCGCCCGAACTAATTTTTTTTTTTTTTTAAATTATTAAGGTCTTTTTATTCTGATTATATAGCAATGGATACTACTGATTTAAAAACATTTCTAATGTATCTTAGGAATATTCCAAGGTTTGTTTTTTTTTTCAGTGGGGAAAGACTACTGTGGAAGTCCTACATTAATCGCAGACTACCCACTAAAATATTACTACGACACATTGGAAATGTTTTTAAATCACTAGTACCATTGCTATATAATCAGAATAATAGGAAATTAACAATTAAAAAAAAAAAGAAAAAAAGACCTCTATTACTTAGTTACCAGAAATGAAATATTTAAAAATCGGACTGATATATTTACTCAACAGAGAAAATATAAAATCGTAGCACAATTAAGATGTATAATCAAAATATTCAGCAGTTATTTTTATATGAATTTGAAGTTGCCAGTTTTACAAGTTAAAAAAAAAACAAACCTTGAAATATTCCTAAGATACATTAGAAATGTTTTTAAATCAGTAGTATCCATTGCTATATAATCAGAATAAAAAGACCTTAATAATTTAAAAAAAAAAAAAAAAAAAAAATTAGTTCGGGCGGAATCGAACCAGCGCCAAAAAGAGAATGCAGCGGTTTATCAGTCAGGAGACTTAGCAGCTGCGCCAACGACGTTCTTGGAAAACGGTTGAACGTTTTAGTATATAAGTACATAATATAAAATTAATTAATTCAGCTAATTCCATTGTTGTAATCCATAATCATTTGTGTGAACGTGAATCCTCTTCAAATTACTTAATACACATTTTATCGGAAAAAGACATAAAAATTCGAAGTAGAAGTTCGTTTTTCGCGCGAAAAAATCAGTTTTTGATTTTTTTAACTACGACGCACCTCGCCGAAAAATCTGAAAAAATTAGGGGACAATAGTTGTACCAATACCTAACTACCATATTTATATAAAAGTAGCACCTCGACATCTTCAATAAAAAATCGCATTTTTTCCAATTTTTTTTCGGTTTTTGATTTTTCACAACCACAATTTGTGATCAAAAAATCTGAAAAAATTCTATAATATGCGCTATATGGACTTCAATGTTTCAGAATTTTTTCAGAATTTTTGTATGAAATTAAATAGGCAAAATAGGCCAAAAACCGGAATTTCGTTTTTTCCCTCTTACTACCCCTACGGATGCGATAGGGGGTTGAAACTTGGTGTGAGATGTTTTTTTTAGATATGCTATCGACTGACGAATTGGGTTTCTCATTTGACTCAAGGGCACATTTCACTACCTTTTTCGGCTAGACCCTTTTACCACTAAATCAAAATTATTAGGCCATCCCATAAGTTCGTGCCGATTTTTATGCATGCACTTCGCGCAACGATTTATAAACATCCGGTGATAAGGGATCAATGCATTCAAGTTTAGCTGTTCGAGAACAGTCTAAAGAAGGTATTAGAGGGTATAAGATCGTGAAATTGTGAACACACTAATTCCTAGCCGTGAAAAATCATGGGCGATATGCGTATACATTTCCGACATCTTATGTTATATGAATTTCAGAAAGGAAATCCAGTAAAAATTTCCACAAGCAACATGTGTGCTGTTTACAGAGAAAGTGCGCTTTCATCTCGTATGTGTAGGAAGTGGTTTCAATGTTTCAAAGCTGGGAATTTTCGTTTAGAAAACGAAGAACATTCTGAGCGTCCTGTTCAGGCGAATGAAGATACAATTCGTGATCTTGTAGAACAATCACGAGGTTTATCAGTTTAGGAGACGTCAGATGTTCTAAAAATACCGAAAACAACAATACATAGGTATTTTTAAAAAATAAGGATGGTATTAAAGCTGGACGTTTAGGTGCTGCACGAACTTACGGAACGGAACTGTCTTGACCGAACGACAGCGTGTATGTCATTACAGTAAATCCTCCCACAGTGCGACACTCGATTCCCTCCCACAGTGCGACACGTATGTTCCTGCGTCTATGCGTGCGTCGTTGCTGAGCCTGTGTTCGCCTCGCTCGAGAGCCAGTCCAAGTATAACACGATACACTCGCCGCGGTCCCTTTGATGCGGGCCGACAGATCTCCAGTTCCAAATTTACCAATATAATTTTTTAATATTTATATTTTTTTGACTGCAAATTTTTTTAACATATTCGTGAGGTTCTTCCGATCAAAATAAGACCAAACACGATATAATTACGATCATAATTACCTGTGTAACAAGCCATACAAGTTTCAGACGTTACATTTACGGCAGAGATACGAATTCCTTAGATTCTAAAGTCCGAAACTTTTATAGCTTGTTATACGGGTAATTATGATCGTAATTATATCGTGTTTGGTGTCATTTTAATCAGAAAAACGAGACGAATACGATGGTAAAGGTTTCATTCACGAAAAACCAAAAATAAAGAATTTGGATTTTTTAATTTAAAAGACAGAACATGCAGGAGTCTTTCATGTTTGCCGAACGCTTCAACCTTCTGCCTCTCTGTCTTTTCCACTCGCCGTCCTCTTTCACGTTAAAAACTTTATTCACCCGTTACGTACGTAATTATTAACATAATTACATCATGTTTGGTGTCATTTTAATCAGAAAAACCTGACGAATACGATGGTACAAGTTTCATGAAAAAATAATAGGAAATAAGAAAATTGCAATCTTTTTCTTTGCTTGCATTAGTATGTGTCTCACCGATATTCGGTCGTTTCGGTAACCGATCGTGTTTAACGTTTCACTGATTCCGAGGGGGATCACCCCAGCAAGGGACAGCCGCCGAGTATTAAATTTCGCTTCTCCTATGCTCACAGTGAGCAGTTTCGATTCCGGCCTCTGTTGCACTGTGGGAAGATTCACTGTACTTGCACGGAACGAAATTGATCCATTTCTTAAACGCCTGATAACTGGTAACGAAAAATGGATATTATATGAAAACTATGAACGGAAACGGAGTTGGTCCCAAAGAAATCAACCACCTCGACGATGTGCAAAAGCACGCTTACATGTCCGTAAGGTTCTTTTGTGTGTGTAGTGGGATTACAAAGGAACACACTATATTTTGAACTCTTACCAAGCGGTGATACCATTAATTCAGACAAATATTGTATGGAGTTAGAAAAATTAATGGAAGCACTTGTCGAAAAAGGTTTAGTGAATAGAAACAACGCCATGTTTCATCACGACAACGTTAGACCACGTGGCGCAAAAAGCGTTATAAAAAAATTATCTGAATATAATTGGGAAATTTTACCACAACCTCCATATTGCCCAGATATTGCCCCACCTGATTATCACCTGTTCCGGGCATTACAACATTTCTTAGTGGGTAAAAAGTTTGAAAATAATAACATCCTCAGAAATAGCTTGGAAAACTATTTTGAAGAGAAACTAGGGAATTTTTATCGCGATGGAATAATGGCCCTATCAAAAAAATGGGAAGAAGCCATACAACGTGAGGGTGAAGTAAAGTGAGAGTTTCTGTGCGATGGGAATAATTTTTTCAACTGTAAGAATCGTCCTGATGACGAAAATTTATTTGCATCGAAACAGGATTATTTATGAATTAATGGGTAAGTCATATTCAAATTGTTTGTACATTTTTTCATTGAACGTACGCAGGACTCATTACATCTATTAATTATTCGATTTAAAATATTTTTCGGTGAATGAAAAAGTTTATTCTTTTTTAGAATAGAAAAATGTATTTTTTCCAGAATGAGAGTTTGTCCTTTTTCATCATCATAATATTTATCAAGTGTAATTTTCGATATTTTATCTATTATTTTGTTACGGTTGCCGATACATTATAATTCTCTGTTTGCTCACTGCACCCTTCATTTAAACCATTTGAAACAATAAGTGTGCTGACGCGCGTACGAAATCAACACTGCGTCACGATTAAAATGTTATAACCTCGTAGTTGTATAAAATTAATCGGACGCGGGTCGGTTCCAAAGAAATTAATCTTATGAACAGTATTTTAAGGGACCGTGTCCGAACGTTGACACGGTAAGATTTGTGAAACGATAGACTTTAATAATAATCTTGATCGCCCGAAACGTTGACGATGTAATTATTTTCTTACAAACTTCCGAAATGTTGTAGTTGTAATGTATTCTAATTCGTCCGAAGCGATTGACGAGTTATGCTATTCTAGACTTCCGATGCGTTTGAAGTACTGTTTGATTCTATTTCGTCCGACATGTTTGACTTTGTGATTTATTCTGATATGTCGCTCTCGTCCGAACTTCCGCGAAATGTTGAAAGTTTTTTGAGGCATGCTGATTGACTCTCATTCGTAACGTTATTTTCCAATCAACATGCCTCGTGACTTGTGTCCACCCTCTTTTGCGCCCTGGACGCGCCTTTTTTGGAAGAGGGTGGGAGCGACACCTCCGCGATCGAGAGGACCCCCAAAGACCGACCACGTTTGGGACTTTCCCGCCAGATAGGCCGTCGAAGGCCAAGTCCTGTTAGGTTCGCTGATCGCAAAATTACCATTTGGAAAAAGTCAAGTTTATGACATGAGCGTAGCTATTGAGAACGAAACAAAGATTAAAATATAAACTCTATTGTCGAGAAAAAGGAAATGAATATTACTGTACAGCAAAAAGTATGTATCTGAAAAATAGCTTTTCGTAGAAGAACCGTCATAAACTCCCTTTGGAAATCCTCGCCATTGTGTTCCACGTGCGACGGAACATTAAGAAAGGAAAATATTTAACCGACCACTGCCATCCGCTTCCGAAAAACAGAAGACCCTTACAAGATAAGAGATCAGCCGGAGCTAGAACTATAAACATAGAACCAAACTAAACAAGTGTAGTTGCAGGTAGAAGTTTTCTTAAAACAGGACATGCCTGATAATTCTAATAGTAACCACATGTGTTCCTAGAGATATCCTTATGAAATTGTTCCATCTGTGGAAATAGTCACGTGATCAATTTTCAGCTGGTATATTAACCCTTTCATTTGTATACTCGAGTGGACAGTAGTGAATGTACATCAGCGAAGGGACAATATCGAGTGAACAGTATCAAAGTTTTATATATGACGTGAACACTTTGCTGTGACATAAATCAGTTAAATATATGTATGTAGAATCCCCGCATTGCCAGTGCACCAAAACCGTGCATAAAAAAATAGTTAACACACATACACTCTTTATTTCCGCAAAACAATTGTAAGAGAACGATCTTGTAATACATAATCGTGTTCTGTGAAATGTGTTGTTCTATTTGCTATATTAATATACCCAAAGGATCCTAGTGACAGTTCCCACTATCATACATCCTAGCAGCTCAGGGTGTGTGCGACTATAAAATTAATAAAGGTTATATGGCTTAATTATCATTTGCATCTCTCAGCGCTTTTCACACTGTACAAAGCCTGGCACGTAATGCACACAGTTAATAGTTTTTGATTTTTATAATCATAGCATACAAATTTTTAAAAATTTAAGAATAATAGGTAGTCCTAATACGTTATTACCACAGTAATATAAAAATAATGATCTATATTTTCCATAAAAAATAATATATGCACTCTCAACTCTGCAATATGTCAAATTTTTTTCCAAATTTCTGTACATTACTAAATAAAGAAAATAGGGTTAAATCAGGCATTTGAGAGCCCTATCAAATGATGTGTTACAAATTTTATTTGCCTACACAACACTTTCGTTCAACTTACTCAACTATATTCCTTAATTGAAAATTTTTGCACATAATTTATAAAGTAGGAAGCAGAGGGAAGATTTTACATGTATGCAGAGTTACATTTAGTTCAGATAAATACTTCAGAACTAATACTTTGGTTCCTTATATTTTATGCAACCCTTTCTTTAAATTCCTTGAATAAAACAAATATTTAAATGCATTTAAGCCTATGCTTAATATGTTTACTTTTTCACTGCTATTGCTATTGACTCGCTTGGTTTTATATAAATGAATGATTTTATCAGTACAAATAAATAGTTTAAAAAAAAATATTAACTTTTATATCTATAGTGTTTTAATCTTTCTTATATTACTTATGTTTGCATCACAATGACACATAATTTTTAATTTAATATTTATATCGTTAAAAAGTTTTATATTTAGTCTTATTTGTTAAAATTTTGTGTTTTGTATTAAACAAAACTTTAAAGCATATTACATACATCACAAATTTTTCAATGACAAATCGTCAAACTGTATCATTGAATTATGCATACATAGTTAAATTTTACTAAAAATACTATACCACAACCTTTAAGATAATAATAATAATTGTACATTTTGTGACATATTATAGCTTATAAGTATTTCTTTAAAGAATTTTATACATATTTTGTTGAATACGAATTTTAGGAGACATATTTCAAAGTTGATAAGTGCTTTACAATACAATCAATTATATTAAAACTAAAAATTGACCATTAAAATGTTTTACACAAATCGAAACCTAACCTTAGTTTGTAAAATTCGTAAATGTACTTATCAATGCCGTACAATTAAGAAATATTGTATAACAATAATTCAAAGCTATCAGATCAATATTAATGCATCATTCACTCACCAAAGTAAGAGCAGCTCTTGTAGCAAGTATTTTTCTGCCTTTAATAGCACGAACTGTTGCAGTAGCAATTACAGAAGAAGCCATATTAAATTTACTGAAGACACAAATAAGTAAAATATCACTGAACTGATTTAGAGTTCAGTGGTCAAAATACACTCAGATTCCACGAGAGATTACTGTAACAACGTACACACTTCATTTCATAAAAGAATTTCAAAATCTGTTCAGATAAAAATAGGTTTAACAAGAGGTGACAATCTAATGAAAAAAAACTACTTTTATTGAATGACGGATTAATTCAACTAATTTAAATGCTTATGTAGAAATCGAACGTGGTGGGGATATATTTTCGATACAATACTCCGAAATGTATTTATGGTAAATTCTGTTTATTGAAATAGTATTAGTAAAAAATTATTCAAATTAAAGTTGTTTAAAATTAGCAAAATACTAACTGTTATGTAAGTTACATTAAATTATTTGTATACCATAAAATATGTACAATGCCAGACAAAATGATAGGACGATTGATGTATTTGTGTATATCATATAATATAACAAGATATATATACGTTTTTACAAACCCCACATATTAGATATGTCTTCCAAAGTATCCATATAGAATTGCAAATCTGTATCTTGTATACAAAAGAAGTTATAGAAAATAATGTAAATATGAATTTGTGAAAGATAATGCTAAAAATTCATGCAAATTTCATTCAGTACATGTATAATACCATATCTTTTGAAGTCTGTTAACTTATGTCAGTTTATGTGTTAATTGGTGTATGAAGCAATAAAGCGATTAGATTCAAAGACTGATTAGAAGGGTTTAACTTCAATTTGCCTATGAATATTTGAATTAGTCAGTAGATAATTGGTCTGATATCCTTTTTATAATTGAAATATACTAGTATTAAACGAGGAAATAAGAGATTTGATGTTTGTCACTAACGCCTTAGAATAAAACATAAAATGTAGCGATTATTGTATAAAAGAGTTTCTCTAAATATAGTGTCAGTCTTTAATGGCAAAAGAATGGTACTATAAATAAAGAAATGTACATATATAATTTTGTAAATGATAAGCAATAATAAAATGTATCAATATGACAATGAAACTACACTTTGTCACTTTTAAACTTTGAAAATATTATATGATTTTATTATTTTGTGTTATTAAATTATATCAATGTTCATTTACTTCATACTTTTATTACTATTTGCACCATATCTAATATATTTGTGATTCATATTTCAATTTATTATTAAATTTGATATTAAAATTACTTAAATTTATAAATATATTATATTTATTATGATTTCTTGTATAAAATATTTAATTTAATATTAACATATGGCTATATTAAAATGTGTTGGAAAATATAATTTCCTAATACATTTGTTTAGTACTATATGCCTACAATATTGTTTATAATTTGGTCTCAATATATGTGTGGTAATTAATTTATAACAATTAGTTTATTTTTTCGCAACTTATTTGTAATAATCATTTTTGCAATATCTTCTGAAGATATATTTTCTAGAGTTACCGTTTTAATATACATATTTCTTTTTTCTCAATTTTTCAGTCTTGTAACAATGACTTAAAAAGTGGTCGATATTAATAAGACATGAAAAGTTACTATAAAAATAAATCTCTGATTACACTGTATAACAAATTTTGATTTTTTTTTGTTTTCGTAACCGCCACTATGATATTCTTATAGATTTTTGCGAGTTGAATACGAATCTGAAATCCGTTTCTCTCAATGTCCTACAGTTTTTGAGAAAATTGTTGTTAAAAAAAATTGCAAATTTTCAACTTTGGAAATTTTTTGTGCTTTTATCATAGCAACTATACAGTGACTTTTCACACGAGAAAAATCTGTGAACTTTCCCGAATAAAACGATATAAATTGTTATTGCATTGTAAACATTTAAATATGTTTAAATAATGATCAAAGTAAGAAAGACACCGAAAATGCACCAGTTTTCGTTGATATTTCTGAATTTATTTCAAAAACTATATGTCTAGGTGAAAATCTGACCATCGTACGTGATAGAGCAGACGTTTCCGCTGCAGAAAGCATTGAGCGAAGTTAGGAAATCAGTTTTGTTTTCATTTTATAAGAAAAATAGTTCGGCAAAACACGCAACGCTGCCAGTGGTACTCAGTGTTATATCGCGCCGCGCCGTTCAGTTCTTCCGTTATACCAAGGCAGTAGGCATTGAGTACCACTGGCAGCGTTGCGTGTTTTGCCGAACTATTTTTCTTATAAAATGAAAACAAAACTGATTTCCTAACTTCGCTCAATGCTTTCTGCAGCAGAAATGTCTGCTCTATCACGTACGATGGTCAGATTTTCACCTAGACATATAGTTTTTGAAATAAATTCAGAAATATCAACGAAAACTGGTGCATTTTCGGTGTCTTTCTTACTTTGATCATTATTTAAACATATTTAAATGTTTACAATGCAATAACAATTTATGTCGTTTTATTCGGGAAAGTTCACAGATTTTTCTCGTGTGAAAAGTCACTGTATAGCTGCTATGATAAAAGCACAAAAAATTTCCAAAGTTGAAAATTTGCAATTTTTTTTAACAACAATTTTCTCAAAAACTGTAGGACATTGAGAGAAACGGATTTCAGATTCGTATTCAACTCGCAAAAATCTATAAGAATATCATAGTGGCGGTTACGAAAATTTTTGGCTGTTGTACAGTGTTATTATTATAGATTGACATCAAATTAAATTCAGTTAATTTAAATTTCCAGCTTGTCTCTATAACCAATTAAACGTACAGACCAAGTGGCTTACTTTTTAAATCGCACGAAATTTTTCATTGTAATAATTTTAAAACAATTAATACCATGTACGTAATAATCAAGACACTGATGGTCATTTACAATATTAAATGAGAATTTTTGTTCAAAAATTTTCGTATACGATAGTTACATAACGTTACAGGTGTAATGTATACTTTTCAGCCAATCAAAGTTATGTTATAAAGGCAAATCGGAACAATATAGTAAAATATTAAAAAATTAGAGTTGGTGCAACAAAGCAAGTAAAGTGTTTATATTGTAAATATTAATTATGAATTCAATGAAACTTTATAGCATATCTTTTAATGTGTAGTTGATGATGGTATTGCGTGTGAGCCTTACGGGAATAGTAGACTTATGGATTTTAGAAGTTGTAGGTAGATTCCCATGGAGGGTAGGATCAGGGTAGAACCAGGGAGTACCCAAATTCCAGCGAAGATGGAGTCAGCCGATATCGGGCGAAGATTTCTCTCGCCGAAACAGAACGATATCGAGTGCCGATTTAAACACACGATTTTAATACTACTCTTAAAGTTCGAATAATGTATTTGAAGTTAAAACCGTTTTGTATATCGCGCCTCGAGCAGAGTGTTTAGCGCTCCACGAGTACCTACCTACGCCTTATAAAATCCCTAAGTCAAATTCCCGCAAGGCCCACACGCAACACATGAAACAGAATATACACTAAATTTTTAAAAATATATACAATACTTGCTACAATACTATTTAAAAAAGTGTTGACTAGATCTAATAAGGAATGTAGTAAATTAATAGCCCTTTATCTAAATTTTGTTTCCAATATTTCTTTTCGCATAATCTGACTCAATAAATACCAAATACATGATATTTATCGCATGCAATCCACCTGGGAATATAAATATATTGCAATGCGAGATACTCTAATAACTATTATAAAACGTCGTGTGCGATAGATTTTCTAGAATAAGTCCCCATTTGGTTTGATCCTTAAGCCGCGTCTAAACTAAGCGAAGGATGGTTTCTGCATCTTCGTCAATATGGCGTCTTCGGTTCTTCCGTTTAATCGACCATTTCGTCGTATCTGTGATATCAGAAGTGTACCATGAGGGACGACGTAACTACTTCGGATGATCCTGCTCAAAAAGAAGAAGAAGTAGCTCATTTTCAAGCACCTGCAATTCAACATAATCCTGATGGCTGGGGACCTTGTGAATTACCTGATCAATTTAAGGACATACCTTATCAACCATTTTCGAAAGGCGATAGACTAGGAAAGGTTGGTTATTATTTTATTTTTGATTTTCTTTCATATTATAAATTATAAATTATGAATATTTTTCACATTAGTATTTTATGCTATAGATATCTGATTGGACAACACCAGCGTTTCAAGATAAGAAATTTCCTAGTAAGTGTTTTTTTTTATATTCATTTATCGTATACGTATGTTTCTAACAAGTGTTTAATTTTATTGCACAGTAACATTTATTTAGTTACAATTGCATTGATAAGTACTCATATATAGTATATATGATACATAATATAACTTGTCCATTCTATATTATCTCATACTTATGAAGTATGTATTTCATAAAATCATGCCCTATATTGGAATGATATACTATTGAAGGAATAATATGATACAGAAACTAGTTTTTCTATATATTTATTTGTATACAAGATATCAGTATGACTCAAAATATATTAAAGCAAGTATTTACATTTTTGTTTTAAAATTTAAAAGAAAAGTACTTTTCCTATAAGAAAGTATTTAACTTTACCTGTTTAAAAGGACCATGTAATTTTATCATTTTTGAACAACAAATATCTATAGAAATGTTATTTATGGTCTCAATGATCTTACACATTATTTGGAATAGACATTAGAAAACTCACTGCGTAAATAAAAGTAGCAACAATAAACTATGTATGATATTTTTTAAATTGGTAATTTCAAGATATTGGAAATAGTTGTGATATAGGAATATAATAAGAATATATTAATTATTATATTGGAAATAGATAAATACTAGCACAAGTGCAATATACAGGCAGGATATTCAAAGCAAAATGACACTGAATTATAACCTGCTTCGTTACTGAATTGTCCTGACATATTATGTATGTATTGGAAAATGATCTATATAGAGATGAATGTGTCAAGGAACAAACATTAACTTCAATCTTCAAATTTTCTTTTTGATGAAGATTGAAATGTATCTAGTGATAATTAATATAGTTATATTAAGGAATGTTCTGAGTTTTCAAGCTAATTTCTTTTAGTGTAATGTAGGTTTTGAATGTTGAATAACTTTTCAATCTTTTCAATGGATATAATAGTTTCCTGTATTTTTAATTATTTGTATATTTTAAAGTAATGCAGATACCTAATAAATGAACAGTTAAATAGTATTTATTATTTATTATTTATTAATTATATGTATTATGACCATAGTCAATAAATCTTCCAATTTCATTTAACAGAATTTTACAGGAGAACAATAACATAATTTAGAAGTAATTGTTTTTAATACTTTAACAAAAATAGGATTTATTTAACATATATCGTGTTAAAATTTAGGCAACCGCTGCCCTTTTGATAATAATTTTTTCGAAGAATTGCAGCTACAGAAATTATAAATATTACAATAGTTAACTTTGATTGTTTAATAAAAAATTTATATACATCCACTAACCTCTATTTAGAAAGCATCTGAATATTTCAAATTAGTATAACCTTTAAGAATCAATATCTTGTACCCCTGTAATGAATCAAATGTAGACCCCTCTACTGATACAGAAATGAAACAAAACAACAAATTTTTTAACACAAAATCTAAGCATGTAGACATGTAAAGGAAAATACGAGTTTTTTTCGTACAACAATGACTTATGCAAATTATTTACATTAATTAAATTATGCAATTGATATCAAATTATATACATTATTTTTTATATTTAAAAACATTTACGTTTGTAACAATGTTTATTTTCCTATTGTGTGTGTTTTTTTTATCATGTGTACAATTTTTATTCAGATATTAAAATTCATTCTGATTAAAATCATACAAACATTACATAAATTGATTTGACAATATGTTAGCCTATTTTACATATTTACATTATGTAAGTGTTAGAATAAGATATTCTTTTAAAATATGTTGAAGTTATAAATATTATACCACACACTACTTACAAATGCAGGATAATTACACACACTACACAGCAGAGATAGGTTTTTTGTTTTCTAACTGCAGTAATCTATTGTGTCATTAAACTAATATGGTACTGTATCAGTGAAACCATTTTTGTATCGAGCATATGTGAATATATTCTTAAATCATGGAGATGAAAGCTGATTTTGTGTTATTGATTGTACTCTTGTTATATGTTATTATTATGTTAATGGTTTTCTATCGTATACTTATACAACAAGATAATGTATGTGTATAATTAGTATGTGTTTATTATTTAAGTTGAGTTTTGTAACTCTTGAGGACAATATCCTGTTTGTGAATTTGACACTAAAAGGCTTCAATCTGTAAGTCATTATGTATGATGTACATGTTTTTAATCAGAAGAATCTGAACCCTATATTTATGGAACTTATCCAAATGATGAATCTTACATTCATTATTTTCAATTACAAAATTATTAAGAAACTTTTGTTAAAATGTTTGACTTTCATCAAGTTAAGGATGATTATACAAGATTAAGGATCATTGTATATGCTAATTTACATATTATTTATTATTTATTTGCTTTTAGAGTGTAGTTTTAATTTGAATAGTCTTTAAATGTCTATAAAATAAAGTAAAATTATGTATTACATAATTTGATATGTATAGAATGCTTATAACACACATCCTCGCTGTCAAATATGAATCGCCGAATTATTCTTCTTTTAATGGATCAAATGTCTTTTTCGATTGGTAAATCTTCATGTTAGTTTTCTTTTGCAGTTTTTTTTAACTGCACTAATGCCTGTCTAGAGGGAGCTAAGCAATTTCTTAATTCTCTTTTAAACTTTGCGTTGCGCCCCATTTAACGATTAATGAGTGAAATTAAGTTTTAATTTTTTACCCAAATTTAACACTTTTTTCACATTATATAAACTGAGGTTTGACACTCATTTGTTTTCCACATTTTTGTCTACCAGTACATTTGAGGTAGTACATGGATCAGTTAATTCCATCAATTCTTCCTCATCTAGGGATTTTGCCTGAAGTACTAGTTCTCTTACATCTTGATGGTTTAATGCAAATCCTTTGTCACGTGGGAGTGATGTACATCTTCACATCTCCAGTAACATCCCCAAAGTTGAAAATTTGCAAATTTCTTTAACGTTAATTTTTTTAAAAACTGTACGATCTAGAAGGAAGTGGATTTCAGACTTATATTCAGCTCGAAAAAACTTATAAAAATTTCATAGTGGCAATTTTATGTCCGAGAAAAAAAGGTAAAATTTGTTGTACAGTGTTATTATAGCTTTTTGTGCTGATTATTGTATCTGTAATCCGTTTTTTTTCAGTACGTACAGTTTTTGAGAAAATTGATTTTGTAAAGAAAGCACATTTTAGAAATTCAAACTAATTTTGTGAGCTACAAAAGATACTAAAAATTTGTTTATGTTCGAAAATCCTGTAGACTTTCCTGAATACAACGGTATCTGTTTTTCATTAACTCCTTGTGTCGCGTTTAGGCAGGATACGGAGCGAAACCACAGACGCGGTGGACCATTGTCTGTCTTCGCTTCGTTTCTCGCGTTGTTATTTTGCTTCTGGTATTATAAAAAAACGACGTTGCAACTTTCTTTGGGTGCTTTTTAAAAGTGAAAATCTGCTCTATCATGCGCTATACAGTAAAAGCTCTCGTCGTGGACGGCAGGTCGGAATCCAAAGTGTACTCGGCGAGAGCCGTAGAGGCGAAATTTGATACTCGGCGGCCGTGCCTTCCTCGTCACGGGCCGCGACCGACGAAACGACGAAGGTCAAATATAGGTGAAACACATACTAATGCAAGCAAAGACAAAGATTAAAATGTTCTTATTTGCTTGTATTTTGTTATGAAACGTATACCATCGTATTCGTCAGGTTTTTTCTGATTAAAATGACACCAAACATGGTCTAAAAGTTCTCTCCGTGGACAGGCGGCCGCAATCAAAAATGTACTCGGCGAGAGCCGTAGGAGGCGCAAATGTACTCGGCGGGAGCCGTTGCTGGTGCGATCCCCCTCGGAATCAGTCAAGCATTACATAAACACGATCGGTTACCGAAACGACCGAATATCGGTGAGACACATACTAATGCAAGCAAAGGAAAAGATTGCAATTTTCTTATTTCCTATTATTTTTTCATGAAACTTGTACCATCGTATTCGTCAGGTTTTTCTGATTAAAATGACACCAAACATGATGTAATTACGTTAATAATTACGTACGTAACGGGTGAATAAAGTTTTTAACGTGAAAGAGGACGGCGAGTGAAAAAGACAGAGAGGCAAAAGGTTGAAGCGTTCGGAAAAGATGAAAGGCAGACGGAGCTCAGACCTTTAAATTAAAAATTAAAAATTCTTATTTTTGATTTTTCGTAAATGAAACTTTTGCCATCGTATTCGTCTCGTTTTTCTGATTAAAATGATACCAAACACGTTATAATTACGATCATAATTACCTGTGTAACAAGCCATAAAGTTTTATTTGTATCTCTGCCGTAATTGTAACGTCCGAAATTTTTATGGCTTGTTACACAGGTAATTATGATCGTAATTATACCTTGTTTGGTCTTATTTTGATCGGCAGAACCTCACGAATATGTTAAAAAAGTTTGCAGTAAAAAAAATATAAATATTAAAAAATTATATTGCTAAATTTGGAACTGGAGATTTGTCAGCCCGCATCAAAGGGACCGCGGCGAGAATCGTGTTACACTTGGACTGGCTCGAGCGAGGCGAACACGGGCGTAGCGATGACGCACGCATTGGCGCAGGAAAAGACGTTCGTCCTCGGCCGGAGCCGACCAAGTAGTACACGAGGAGAGCTTTTACTGTAGTTCGATTTTCCAGTGGAGCCTTACTTCTTAAGATGAATTGAAAAATATTTTTTTGTAAAAATTTTTACGAAGTCGGTGTCTCTCCGAGTTCAATGATCGTTTAACTATTCAGTTTTAATATTATAATTTATTTATTAATGACATTTTATTATTTATTATGTGAGATTTTAATTAGGAAAATGTCAGAAATACATTGGTAGAATTTGTATAAAAAGAAAGGTGGAAAATACAAAAATTGGTAACGTATTAGCATTGAAAACAATAGAGTAGGCCATTACATAATGATGAGGTGAAAAATAGAGAAGTTTGATACTCGCATTGGTATGGTCTTACGGATATACACTCCCGTCCATAAGTCATCGAACACTTCCTCATTTTCAGCAAAGTAATTATTAACACATGGATACAATTCTTTGGCTTGATTTTATTGTTGATTTTGTAATACTAAACTATTTCACAATAAAGAAATAGTGGTGAAATGTCAAAAAACTTTCAGAAATATCTTATATTTTCTTTTCGTCAATATATCCTCTGCGTGCGGCTATCACTGCTTGAACTAGTCGCGGCATCCTGTCGAGTAATTTTTTAATTTGTCTGAATTTATTGTTGTCCAACATTTTTGTAATAGTTCCCATAAGTGTTGTGTTGATTTTGGACGCATTTTGCGAATGTTTCTATCTATTTCTTCCCATAATTTCTCTTTTGCATTAAGATCAGACGATTGCGGATGCCATACCATAATTTTCAATTCATGATTATTTTCTGGGACTTTTAAAAAATTTATACATATTTTTGCGGTGTGTTTGAGATCGTTGTAATGCATAAATATAAAGTTCTGTCCTATTAAGCATTTACCAAATGGCACTGCATGGTCACGTAAAATTTTCAAATACTGTTCTTTTTTTAAAATTCCCTCGATTTGCACTAAATCACAAGTTTGATTTGCTCCAAAACAACCCCATACCATCACAGATTGACCCCTATGCTTAACAGTTGGTACTATAGAATCGGCAATTAATTTCACAGTTTGTTTCCTACGCGCATGGATTCGTGTTTTTGTGTCCAACACCTCAAATTTCGACTCATGGGTCTACAACACCTTTTCTCAATCTTCAACAGTGTAATTTTTATATAATTTTGCCCACTACAGTCTCTTTTTCTTATATTGAATCATTAATAATGGTTTTTTAACTGCAACATATATGCGAAGCCCTGCTTGCAGTAGACATCGCTTAACACATTGTTGACCGACTGTTTTACACAGAAACTAGCTCATGTCACTGGTTATTATTTCGTAATTGAACGTGGAGGTAAAACGATGCAAATGAACTCCTACAAACTTTATTTATATATAATGAATTAAGATGGAACTTTGGAATTGTCTTTTGTACAACTGTCAATATTTCTTTTTAGTAAGGTAAACTGTATAAAAATCACCTGGGTCATTCCACGCCGAATCGATCACTTTTTGACATCACCATCTGCGATTTTGTTTTACTCAAAATATGTTGTAGTCTACGTGAAAGTAGGGGGAGGGGGATTAAGTCATCATTTTTCCGATTTCGAGTTTGTTTGAAAATTACAAGCCTTCAAAATTTGCAGTTTTTGCCTATTTTTGCAAAAATAGGGATCACTTACGAATTTTTTTCTCAAAAACTAGTCCGATGGAGCTAAATTTTTTTTTGTTTCATTCATAAAGGATTGGGCTACTATAAAATATTTTTTATTAATTGGACAATTTGTTATGTAATATGAAAAAATTTAAACAAATTCTTTTTTTATGTTTTTCAATAAAAACTACCAGTTATTAAAATGAAAAAAAAATATGTTATATTCCCTGAAGCTTCCCCTTTAAAATGAGCCCTTCAGAATAATGGAGGGTCGAAAATTAATGTCTCAATAAGCTGGAAAACGACACGGTGTACCTCCGTTTCAGGTAAGCGAGTCGTGCAATCCGCGTTCACTGGTCTTGGTCAAGCCTGGTACACGACTAAATGACCCTGATTTTACTTGGAAAAGTATATTAGTAACCATTCTTGGGCAATGACACATTTTTTAATCATAAATTCATTTATAAATATTAATTCCCACATTTATTGTTCATGCTCTACAAAAAAGGCGTCATTGCTCAATGGAAATCGTGAGAAGATTGTGGTTTCCTTCCATCGGAAAGGGATAAGGATGGGTTATAATGAAAATTATCGAGAGGACCATTGTGCGGGTAGACTTAGAAATTGTAAGAAAACATAAAATGACAACTATTTCATTACACTAAATACAGGTCTATCAATATCATACGAGCAAGTCTTACATAGTACTATTTTATTTGTTAATAAATAAATTTTCTTGCAACGCGAGCTTATAAACAATCGGAATGTTCAATATATTATTTTGTGTTACATAACTAATGCCATATTTCAAAATGACGATGATGAATACAAAATAATGTGTCATTGGTTCAATGTGGCATTTAGTAGTACAGTTCAATGTGGCTCATTTTAAAGGGGAAGCTTCAGGGAATATAATATATTTTTTTTAATTTTAATAACTGGTAGATTTTATTGAAAAACATAAAAAAAGAATTTGTTTACATTTTTTCATATTACATAACAAATTGTCCAATTAATAAAAAATATTTTATAGTAGCCCAATCCTTTATGAATAAAACGAAAAAAAATTTAGCTCAATCGGACGAGTAGTTTTTGAGAAAAAAATTCGTAAGTGATCCCTATTTTTGCAAAAATCGGCAAAAACTGCAAATTTTGAAGGCTTGTAATTTTTAAACAAATTCGGAATCGACAAAATGATGACTTTCACGTAGACTATAACATATTTTGATTAAAACAAAATCGCAGATGGTGATGTCAAAAAGTGATCGATTCGGCGTGGAATGACCCACCTACGTGTGACGGTACACAATAGGTTTTGCAAATATATCTCGTTTTACTGCGTTTTCCTTTTCAATACTATCACGATTCTAGTTTAAATAACAAGAAAAGTAGTTTTTTTTTATAATAGAGTGAACCTGATTAAACAGAATGAACAAAGATTTTCAAATATTCTATTATGCGCCGGGTTTCATAAATTCGTGCAAACACGAGTTAACTCGTGACCGGTCAACAAAGTGTTAACTGTCGTCGTATCAATTGGATTCTTTCAATGTTTATTAACCCCTGCCGCAATTTCTGTTACTGTTATCCTCCTGTTTCGTTTACTTAATGTTTGTATATAGCGGTCATTATTTTTTGTTGTTTTTTTGGCCCGTCCAGTTCGTTTTTATATTCAAAAATATTAGTATCTGTTAACTTTTTCATTGTATCATGCACTGTTGATTCCGAAATTTTAGTTTTCATCGCAATTTCCCACTTAGAATAGCCTTCTTTAGCAAAAGTAATAATACTCGAAACCCCTAAAACCCCTTTTACAGTGTTTATAAATCCTTGATAATATTCCAAATATAATCCTCTAATTTTTTTGTACGTCCAAAAACTAACAATATGCGTCAAGATATACGGAATGGAAACCTTACGAAATGAATGCTTACGCATGCAGTTCCTCTTTTAAACGTTTATTTAAATAACTAATATTTTTTTACATACCGAAATTATCGTAAAATAGCTAAATATTACAAAATCAACAATAAAATCAAACCAGAGAGTTGTATGTGTGCCTTAATAGTTATTTTGCTGAAAATGAGTAAGTGTCCGGTGACTTATGAACGGGAGTGTACGTACATTCGGATCATGCTACACCTTTCGGTAAGCTAATATCTGACCGTCTTAATGGGTCTTCCCTCGCGGCGAGGATAACTTTTTCGCTTTTATCGAGACTTTACTGTACTACATACATATAATAGTAATTATTATAACGGATATGGCTTTTGTACTTTATTGGAAATGGGAGAATACAACGGTACACGATTATATATGTTTAGTATGAAAACTTTATTTTACGGCTCGGAAGGACGTCTTTACTCTCGAAATTCTGAGCACGAAGTGAAGTAACAATCGGATTCTCGAAAAGAAAATCCGTTGTCCACTTAAGAAAAAGAGAAATCGTTGCCTGCATAGTATTTATTACTCTGGCTTTCGACGGAAAACAGTCTCAGGCCCTTAGACCCGGTGGTGCCAATATGGCCCGTCTATGCAGACAATAAGCAGTGTTTCTCACTGCACGATTCAGTTTTGCTATGGATTATTTCTAAATAATCCAACATACTTTCGTCTGTATAGGCAGAATTTTATGTGTTATGCCGAAAGTTTTTAATTAATATCTCCGATACTAATAAGTCCTACACTGCCCCTGGTCACATATCCAAACCACATATTGATTTCATGTATAGTACAAAATTGTTCACAATTATGTACTCAACAATGTTTAGGTGTTGGAGTGTATGGATAAAAATAATGATGACATGATCGAAATTTAGGAAGACCGATTGAACTTTATTAGGAAGAAAATTACTCGGTTAGGAAGTTCTTAGTTGACTCCTCAAAACTGACTGTTCGTTAGTGCACCCTTCGTCGTCTTCATTAACGACGAAGATGCCCCTTGGTGGGGATGTCGCTACAAAAAGTTGAAACATACAGCGGAATTTTTCAATGACCATATGACCTCTCTTTCGCACGGTCGGATGACGCCAGGTCTAGTACTTTGGTCCCTTGGGGGATCCCTGGTTTACGATGCCGTACGTAACTATTGAGACCGTTGTCGAAAAACTATAAAACATACGTGGATAAAAAATCGGTATCCTCAAAAATAGTTTTTTGACCGTGTGCATCGCCAACTGTGCTGACCATTTTGAACTCCTGAATATTCGCTTAAATTCAAACCACCAACCGCTACAAACTTTATTTGAAATATTAAACATGTAACACATCTTCTTAGTAATGTTTGTAGGATGAGACTATTTCGGTTTTAACTTTGTCGATCTGGTAGTTTTGTTCGCTCGTCTAAAAAACATTGTACTCATCTTCTCCATCAACACATTTCTGTCCATTTCCATAAACTCTGGCCTGGAATGAAACCATTCCAGAGCCTTAACGCGTAGTCTGCATCCAATTAATACTTTGCACATTTCTTCCGACAAATTGTACGTCACAACCAACAAACGTACTTGTTTCTCCCACTGTTCGAACTTTTCGCCATCGCCGTCGAAAAATGGAAGAAGTTCCGCAATCGCTGTTATGCTTATATCGTTCACAAAATTTCGGTTCAACGCTGAATCAAATGACGGATTCGCAGGACATGATGCAACGTTTGACGTTTGCTGCAATTGTCTTCGCACCTCTTCCAGTTCCTACAATAACTGGGCTTTCCTCGCTGTCATCGCTGATTCGCCTTGTATATTGCTGCTTACGCTTGATCAAGTATCAAAATTCACTTTACTCATCCGCACGCGTTGACTTTAATATATTTCACGTATTGCCTGTCTTAATAAATGTCACTTTCTACAGTCACTTTGAATTTACACAGTTTTCACTGACTCTTTCAATCCCGGACGAGCCCTCAATTTGTAGGAATACTGAAAAAATTCGGACTTGAAACGGGAATGGAACCTGTGCCCCTCACAGATTACGAGTCGTCGACGCTCCCAACTGAGCCACCGGCGTCCGCCTGATACACGTCCTTTTCCGCATCCTTTTGTCCTTTCGGGTCTGGAGGCCCCGCCAATCCCACATGTTTTAACAAATTTTCAAATTTTACTTTTTAAGAAACCAATTTAGATACGAACAGATTTCATATCATTTTATTGACTTATCTTCTTCAAGTATAACTACATCCTGTCTGGTTCCACCAGTAGATTAGAAACACAGTACACTAGGTAGCAATAATTTTTCAAAAATATTATTTAAAATGATTTACTATAATATATACTATATTCTATTTACTGTTAATTTGCAGTATTATACTGTATCTTTACTTACAATTAAGAGTTTTATTATTGTGTTACTGCATTAACGTTTAGTATATGTACATCATAAATGCAGAATAACTGTAATTGTTTGATGCGCTTAACTGAGTTGTTAATTATAAGTTTGTTGTACCAGTTATACTATTAACATTCTTGTGTAATAGATTGTTCTATTTGTAAAAATAAAACAAATAATTTGTTCTATCGATAAAATTATTTTTTTCTTTTCTAGATAAATACACATCTCAGTTTGGTTCTGGCAGCCAATATGCTTACTTCCACGATGAAGATGAAACAACCTTTCATTTGGTTGACACAACTCGTGTACAAAAACCACCTTATCAACGTGGTGGCCGCTTCCGCCATAATCAAAGAAATTTACGTGGCCGTGGAAATCAGCGTGGAGCGTTGAGTCAAATGCAACAACTTGGAAAATTAAAACTTCGAGAAAGAGATCGTAAAGGTCAAACGAAACGCTGGGGTAGGCAGCAAGGCTTGCGTAACCATAAGAATCAACCGCCAATTAAAATTCGCGATGCTTCTGTCACTGTAAGACCAGATTGGGTTACAATTGAGGAAATGGATTTCCCGCGTTTAGCGAAACTATCCTTACCTAGTGTAAAGGATGGAGAAGATATTTTATGCTGTGGTTCTCTGGAATATTATGATAAAACTTATGACAGAGTTAATGTCAAAAATGAAAAGCCATTGCAAAGAATTGATCGAATTTTCCATACTGTTACTACCACTGATGATCCAATAATTCGTAAACTGTCAAAGACAGAAGGGAACGTTTACGCTACAGATGCCATCTTAGCAACAATAATGTGTTGTACTCGTAGCAATTATTCCTGGGACATTGTGATTGAAAAAATTGGAGATAAATTGTTCTTTGATAAACGAGATAATACTGAATTTGATTTGTTAACAGTAAATGAAACCAGCGTTGAGCCTCCTCAAGATGATGGAAATTCTTTAAATTCTCCACGAAATTTGGCATTGGAAGCTACATTTATTAATCATAATTTTTCTCAGCAAGTATTAAAATCTAATGATCCCAGATACAAATTTGAAGAAGGTAATCCGTTCATTTCCGAGGAAGAAGAAAGTGACGTTGCTAGTGTCGCATACCGATATAGGAAATGGGATTTAAATAATGGAATTGTACTTGTTGCGCGATGTGAACACGATGCTGTGATGCAAGGCCCTAATAACGAAATGCAATTTTTAACGATAAAAGCTTTAAACGAATGGGATTCAAAATTGGCCAATGGCGTTGAATGGAGACAAAAGTTAGATACACAGCGTGGTGCAGTATTAGCTAATGAGTTGCGTAACAATGCATGCAAGTTAGCAAAATGGACTGTACAGGCGCTATTAGCAGGTTCCGATCAATTGAAATTCGGATATGTGTCTAGAGCGATGGTCAGAGATTCTAGTAAACATGTTATTCTTGGCACTCAACAATATAAGCCAAATGAATTTGCAACACAAATCAATCTTAATATGGATAACGCTTGGGGTATTTTGAGGTGTATTATTGATATTTGTATGAAACAAAAAGATGGAAAATATTTAATTATGAAAGATCCAAATAAACCAATGATAAGGTTGTATGATATTCCCGATAATACATTCGAAAGTGAAGGAGAGGAAGATGAGGATGAGGATGAACCTGTTAATGATGCTTTCCAGAGTTAACAACTTTGTCTTTCTACAACTTCGACGAATAAGTTTCTTTAACAATTATTATGATAAACAATGAATACTATAAACATGTATTATATAAAGAAACTGTAAACCAATAAATACATTCTAATTTAATTTGTCGTCTTACGTTCTGCTGTCTCTACGTTTTCACTACATATATCTTAATATCGATATGCAGGATGTAGAAAATATATGGAAACCTGTAACAATGTCGCAGGATTTGACAAAAAGAAGACCAAGATCAAGCATTATGGAATTTTCAATAAGGAGTTCAATGGTGACCTTGGATTTTATCTTAAATCTCTTGTTCAAAGTAATTTTTAAGCCAACTTTAATTTTTTAAATGAAAACCTCCATTTGTTGCCAGAATCGGATAGGGTGGGTAATTTGAATATGCAATAAGGTCTTTAGTCAACATAACTTCCACGAGTCAAGTACAGGTGAAAAATGTGCTAGGAGACAATAATGCGATTTGTTCAAGACGATCTGATTAACTTTGAGAAAGTTGATCTTAAAGTAAAATTTCACAGTCAACTTTATTTTTATTGCAAATTTTTATTAATATCAGAATCCTTCATTTGGCGCTACCCAGGAACAACGACCAAAATCAAGTATTTTATTAGTAGACATTTTGTTTAAACAAATAACTTTCTTTTTAATTTTGTGAAATTAATCAGTAGGTAGAGAATTTGTCTGTAAAAAATTAAACCAATAAAATTGAAATCGATTGAAAAATGAACTGCTGGCGTAAAAAATCAATATTTTCATTAAGGAAAATAACTTTTCCTGAAGTTTGACTACTAGATGGCAGTTTTATTCTGCTAACGTTTGCCAGGACATTGGTTTTTTACTTACTCAAACGCATGTTATGTAATTATATTGTAAAGGATGTATGTGCCCATGTGCCGCGTGGGTACAAAGAGAAATCCGCAGGTTTCTATTTCTTTCAATAATTAAATTCAATTAAATATAGCTAGAGCTAGAATTACAATCAATAATTATTTAATAAAATATCAAAATCAAAATTCTTTATTTTTGGTTTTTCGTGAATGAAACTTTTACCAACGTATTCGTCTCGTTTTTCTGATTAAAATGATAGCAAACACGATATAATTACGATCATAATTACCCTTATAACAAGCCATAAAAGTTTCGGACGTTAGAATCTAAGGAATTCGTATCTCTGACGTAAATGTAACGTCCGAAACTTTTATGGCTTGTTACACGGGTAATTATGATCCTAATTATATCGTGTTTGGTATCATTTTAATCAGAAAAAAGAGACGAATACGATGGTAAAAGTTTCATTCACGAAAAACCAAAAATAAAGAATTTTGATTTTTTAATTTAAAAGACAGAATACGCAGGAGTCTTTCATGTTTGCCGAACGTCTCGAACCTCAGTCCCTCTCTGTTTTTGTATCGCTATCCACGTTCGGCTCACAGACGTGGACCGAATCAAACTTTCGCACTGAGTGGGCCAGTGGAAGCGAAATTTGATACTCGGCGGTTGTCCTTTCCACGCCGCGGCCAAAAGAACAAATCGTTGCTAAGGCGGTGAAGCATTGAAATGTCGAGCGAGAATGGTTCAAGCAAGGTGAACGTAGGCGCAACAATGACGCACGCATAAGCGCAGGAAGAGACGTTTCGCACTGTGTGGGCCAACCAAGCATTGCACTGAGAGGGTCTTTACTGTATATCGCGCTGCGCTGTTCAGTTCTTCCGTTATACCAAGGCAGTAGGCATTGAGTACCGCTGCCAGCGACGCGTGTTTTGCTGAACTATTTTCCTTGTAAAATGAACACGAAAGTGATTTTGCAACTTGACTTGATTTTCTCTGCAACAGAAGTATCTGTTCTACCACATACAATGGTCAGATTTTCGCCTGGGCCAATAGTTTTTTAAATTTAAAAATATCATCTGTTACGTGCCGGGCTTTGAACAGCGTGAAAAGCGCCGAGAAGTTAAATGATAATTAAGCCACGTAACTTTTATTAAATTTATAATCTCACACACCCTGAGCGACTAGGATGTATGATAGTGGGAACTGTCACTAGGATCTTTCGGGTATATTAATATAGCAAATAGGATAACACCTTTCACAGAACACGATTATGTATTACAAAATTATTCTCTTACAATTGTTTCTGTCGCGAAAATGAAGAGTGTGTATGTGTTACCTATTCCCTTATGCACGGTTTTGACGCACTGGCAATGCGGGGATTCAACGTAGAGTTAACTGGTTCGCGTCGTAGCGAAGTGTTCACGTCGAAATATGTAACTTTGAAACCGTTCACTCGATACTGTCCCTTCACTGATGCACGTTAACTACTGTCCCTTCACTGATGCAAGTTAACTACTGTCCACTCGAGTATACGAACGAAAGGGTTTATATACTAGCTGAAGATTGATCACGTGACTTCTTCTACAGATGAATAATTTCCTACAGAATATCTCAAGGAAACACATATGGTTACTGTTTTGATTATGGGGCATGTCCTGTTTTAAGGAAAAATTCTAACTGAAAGTACTCGTGTTTGATTTGGTTCTATGTTTATAGGTCTGGCTCCGGCCGGTCTCTTATCTTGCAAGGGTCTTCTATTTTTTTGGAAGCGGATGGCAGTGGTCGGTTAAATATTTTCCCTTCTTATTGTTTCAAATGGTTTAAATGAAGGGTGCAGTGAGCAAGCAAAGAATTTTGTATCGGCAATCGTAACACAGCAAAAATTGGTGCGTTTTTGGGGATTTTCTTACTTTGATCATTGTTTAAACATATTGAAATGTTTACAATGTAATAACAATTTATATCGTTATGTTCGGGAAAGTTCACAGATTTCTTTCGTGTAAAAAGCCATTGAATAACTGCTGTGGTAAAAGCACAAAAAATTCCCAAAGTTGAAAATTTGCAATTTTTTTTAACATTAATTTTCTAAAAAACTGTACGTCCTAAAGAAAAACGGATTTCAGATTCGTATTCAGCTCGCAAAAATCAATAAGAATTTCATACTGGCGGACGAGATAAATTTTGACTGTTGTACAGTGTAATTAATAAACGAGAAAAAAATTGATTATGTATTGAGATTCTTCCGGGCTATTACACTTTCCTTTCTCCTAATAAGAAACTTATATTAACGTTGCTTTTAGACCGTACAATATTATAATACATTATTTAAAGAAATTATTAAAGTTTGAAACACGGTAAATTTTAAATTGAAAATGTAGCATGACAGTAGTCATGCAATGGAAGAGATTATCAATAAAATTGTCTGAAGTAACTTTTAAAGAGTAAAAAGATAAGCTCAAATTTATTTATTATTGAATTTATGTTACCAATACGGATAACATTCCTACTGCGTAAAAAGTTCATCTTCGTAAACAATAACAGCCAATTAAATTAAGACTTATAAAGGAAACTTTGTATGAACGAACACTTTCAAAATTATGAAAATTGTATTTTGTCTTTAAAGAAGTGAAAAATGGGATTATTCTTTTTAAAAACAAGTGTAAAGAGATTAGACGAGATTCATCTGGCTAGGACCAGGCAGAATTCAGATTTAATTAATGGGATGAATTAAATACTTGTTATAAAAAAATTAATTTATTTATTACATATTTCAGAACAAATATAAATAATAAAAAATTAATTAAGAATAAACACTCCATAGTCGCTGTGGCGACACCTATTTCCAGTCAAACATTCCGCCGGCAAGTGCGTTTTACCGCGTGTAATGAGTATCATACTTTTGAAACGTGATACATACTGTGTAGTACTACTATGTATACATAGCGAATACGTATAAGATTTAAGTGTTTAATTCCATTTTAGTCTAGTAAATTAAAAGTGTAACAGACAATAAGTTATACAATATACGCAAAATATACATATATGTATACATATTTATATACACCTAAACTAGTGCAGAATTTAAATTATTCCTCTACAACACATAAATCGATAAGATAAAGTCGCACAGGTAGTAAAAGTACTCTTACTATACAGGGTGTCCCAAAAGTGTTGAACGAGCTCGAAATGGGAGGTAGGTGGGGTCATTCTGAACAACTTTTTCATTTGCAAAAATGTCGTATCGGGCTTAATTTTTAAATTATTAACGAAAAACATCGACCAATCAGAGCGCGAGAATCGCGTGCGCTCGGAGGCAGAAGTGTAGGCCCGAGTTTTTTTGGCCGTGGTCGCGATCAAATCGCGTGGCGCGCGATTCTCGCGTTCTGATTGGTCGGTGTTTTTCCTTAATAATTTAAAAATGAATCCCCATACGACATTTTTGCAATTGAAAAAGTTGTTCAGAAGGACCCCACCTACCTCCCATTTCCGGCTCCTTCAACACTTTTGGGACACCCTGTACGTATAGGCAAAACGATTACCCAAATTATAGATGCATAACACTTTGAGAACAAAACCATGCTGCATGTATAGTCTTATCACATCTGTAGTGAATGGACGTACTCCAAAGTGTAAAGCGCAACAAATAACAACTTTGTTGATTCTATTATTATAGTATATTGTAATATGCGATAATGAATACATCATGGAAAAATACTCGTGATGCTCTCAAAAACTTCGCAAGTGTATTAATATGTAACAAATGGTAATATTCTACTTATAATATTAAATGTGTTGAATAGTCCTAGAAAACGTCATGTTCAATGATTGGAACAAGTTGTTCAATTTATATTGTGAGTTACATTATTAATTTGTAACTCATTATTGTATAGATTCCTTTTTTTATGTCAAATTGGTTATGAACTTTCAATAAAAGAGTAGAATTAAACATCTAATTATCCGATGAAATTAAGGCTCTCAAGGCAATCTTTCTTTATCTCCTGTTGCATTAGTACAGGAAAAGCAAGGACAGTAAATATTATGTCATTCAGAAATGTGACTTTGTAATTCTAAAAATTTGCAGCTAAGAAGCGATATTTTGTAATGTTTTCATTCTTAATTATTCTTTGTATAATGATGGAGGTGGTTTATAATATTTACTTTTCAAACTTTATGATAATTCAAAGCATACAGAACTGTATTTTTTGTAAAGTTTGAAAAATAAAATTGTAAAACCAGATTTTATAAAACCATGTATCATTACACAAAGAATATTTTTTAAAAGAATACATGAGTGGTAAGTCTTTTATTTTAATAATGTTGTTACATAATAGATTTTTTCATTTTGTTAGTTTTAACAAATAATGCAATGAATAGTCCGCATCTGCAATTTTCATGCGTCATCTCCATTAAATTTCCACAAATAATAACCCAAATTATTAGTGTGCTGAACAGGATGAATTGAATGACATTTCAACATAACAATTGTTGAATAGACCATTTCCTGGAAATAAAACATATTGTAGTATAAAGGAATACAGTCGATTTCAGTTATCTCAGATGAATTAGGACAACACGCTTTGTCCATCATATTTGCCCATCATATGATAGCATCATATTTGTAAATACACGAGTTAAAATAATGCGAAACAAATAAATTACGAATTAAATGAGCAATAAAACTTTTTCTTACAAGTATTTAAAACATACCAGAGCTATATCTAATTATGGCCTGTGTCTGAAGAGACAAATACGATCATATTGCAATGAATGAAGGCAAATGGCAAAATGTAGTAGTCCAATTGTTATATGTTGTCTTGCTTGTTACCTTTTCATAGATGTACAATAATATAACCATTTGTTCAAAATAAATAGCATTTAATTAAGTAAAAAAAACCAAATCAGTTTTAAAATTATGTTTTACTTTTCTACTACTACTAATTTCTTAAATTGTGCTTTATTTTCTAGTTTGATTCTAAGTAAATAAACGAAATCTACTATAATATGTTTCTACATATATTCAATAACTTTTTCTGAAATTAATGTATAAAAATATTATTGATGTTCTTCTCAGTTCATTTCTGTTTTTATTTTAGTGGAAATAAACCAACAAATGCAACAAGGTATAGAAATTGTGGTCATTTTTTTTGCAACCACTGTATTATGAAGCATTCAGAATGTATAAAATGTAATACACCTGTGCAACCACTTGAAACATCTAGTGATCATCTAGTTAATCATCTTGTTTCTTCCTGTGATATTATTGCAAAATTAATACAGGAAAAGTATGTAAATATTGTTACATTTGGGGTTACATTTATATATTAATTTAACGTAAAATTCTATTGATTTAAAATTAATTTGTTTCATTTTTATTGATTTAAAATTGTATGTATATCATTAAATTATATTTAAATTATTTTTAGTAAAAGATGTATTCAAAATACATTTAATTTTCTTTTTACATGATAAATGGATTCCAACAAAGTTGTAACTGAAAATTACATTACTGTCTTTTACATTAGTTATATAAAAATGAATAGATTGTTTTTGGGGAAGCATAAGAATGGTACTAATTGTAAGTATGAAAATCCGGTATGAATAATAAATTATTTGAATTATATTTGACAAAAATCCTGCATACACAAATACAATTGGTTTTCTCCATAAATCATGTGAAAAAAGATCATGTAGAGAGAGATTATGTATATTATACTACTTTTATTAATAATATCTTTATTAGCAGCAAATCAAAATCTTTAATATTATAATTAATTATTAATTTATCTAATCTTTAATATTAGATACATTAATTTGAAAATTACTCTAGACTGATACTATCTTTAATAAGTATTTGATACTTATAGTATTTAATATAAATTCTTTAGAAATTTGTGGAATACAACACCTACAGATTTAAATAACTTAATCCAAACGTCTACCCAAGTGTCCACTACAATAGCAACCAATACCAAGATTACCAATATAAATCGTTGTATACCAAAGAAATATATTAACAAACCAAATGCTAAAGGAGAAACAAAATTACATATTGCGTGTTTAAAGGTACATTTGTAACACTTCTAATACTTCAAATTCTGTATATAACAATTAATTGATTGTTATATACAGCACTTATTATTATTTACAATAAAATGAATTTTAATAATGTTATCAAAAATGTTTAGAACAAAGAGGATTATGTAAAACAATTGTTGAGTGTTGGTGCAAATCCAAATACAAAAGATCATACTGGTTGGACTCCTTTAGTAAGTGTTTTTTGATTCCTAAAATATTTAGACCTTAAGATACGATTTTTACAATTATACAATTCATTTTGTAATTATTTTTTCAGCAAGAAGTTGTATGTTTTGGATATACAAATATATGTAAGTTACTTTTGGAATGTGGTGCATTGCCTAATACACCTGGTGTAGACAATAGAAGAGCATTACATGAGGCTGTTATAAACAACAGGTTGCCAGAAGCAGAGATGCTTTTAAAATATGGTGCTAGTAAAGATGTGTTTGACAACTGTGGAAAAAAGCCCATGTGTGTGTTATTAAATATTTTTAGACTATAGTCTAAATATGTAGTTATTGATGTATTTATGATATACCACAGTTTGCAAAGTATACATAAATGTGCAATTTGCAAATCTCTATACCAGGTCTGTCTAATAATTTTAATCTTCTGGGACCTACTTTTTTTCAGGGTCCTGAATATAAAATATCTTGTTCTGAGATTTCTAGAAAAAAATTACACTTTCTGTCATAATTAGACTGCAAGGGTCTTAAGGGCCTTATTAACATTCTAAAACGGTAGGGTCTTCACTGTGCTAATTTAAACAGACCTATTTTACACTACTCATTTTGGTATATCATATATACATAAACTGTAGTTTAAATATTATAATATTTGAGGTTGATTTTTATATGTAAAGGGTGAAAATTGTATATTATGACTATTATAGCCATATTCTATATCTCCCACATCAGTGAAGGTCTGTAAAGCAAAAGCTGCAGCAGAATTGACCTTAATCTTCAAATGGTCTATCTGAATAAGATGATCAAATATACCTTTAAGTGAAATGAAACTTGCAATATGTCATTCCATAGCATATGCAAAAAAAACATTTCACACCCAGTTTCTATCCACCATCTCATATTTTTATTCCGAGTATGTGGAAATGAATAACAGTAATTTTTCAGAACATTTTAAACTTATTTTGAATTTATGAAAGAAAAAAAATATTTTATGAAAACGATATTCTATAAAAATTTAATCTAAAGCAAGTAGCGATTACACAATAAGACTCTTAACCATTTTGTCTATGATGTTGTTGCAACACAGATTTTTTGTGAAATCTTTGGCTGAACTAACTAATCTAAGTTATTTGTACCAGTAAAAGGAAATAGTTAAACAACTGATGAGCATTCGCTGTTTTAGAAAAATTGTAACTGGACAGAATAATAAGAAAAAATGCAGGCCACTATTAAAAAATATATTTTCTGAATCGTTAATAAATATTCCTTCTGTACACTTAAGTAAATTATGTACATTCTGAAAGTTTGATAAAAATTGGTTAATATATCTAGAAGCTATAAATAACTATAATGGGCAAAAATTGTGTCTTTTCCTAAGAACTTGTGGTTCTTAAGTAAATGCTTTAATCAATTTTAATAAAACTTTATATAAATGTATATATGTATATATACATATAACTTGCTTAAGTTTACAAAAACTATATTTTACATTTTTATTGTCATCTCACAAGAAGTATTATACGTTTGCAATTTTTGAAACACTGATTTCATTAAAACTTTGTACAATTTGTATTAAAAGTGATAATTTTTCGAAAGTATATTGTACGCAGCACTTTAAAATAAGACTAAAATTTACGTGTGAGAGAAGTGTTAAATTGTGTGAAAAGCGTTAAATTTATGAAATCTGGAAGTGTGCATTCATGAAATGCGAAAATTGTATCACCTTTCTTTTCCATTTTTTATCTCCATAAAGTTTCTTTACTAAAACTAATTAAAAGTCAATTTATTTTTAAACTCGAATAGAACAAATTAAATGTAAGAAATATCTATATTTGCTTCAATCTACTATAAAATAAAAGGAAATTTATTTTAGTTATTTTATTATTTTCAAAGAATTAAAAAGAAAACAAAGAATCTTCTTCACTTATAGTTTATACTTATATTACCATACGATTTTCAAACATTTAACTACAAATTCACACATTTTAATGTAAATTACTCTTTCATTTTAGTCAATTGCGCACTATGGTTTTGTAAAATTATTGCTTTTGATGTATCTTGATCTTCTACTGAATTTGAACGAAATCGATGTATAAATTATGCTGCTTTTAAGGAATGATGAATTTTTATAGCAGATTGTATATGTGTACATAATCGTGTTATAAATTCTGTTTATAATGAAACTAACATCATTTAGCATTAAATATCGCTATTTAACATATTTTATTTGTAAAATGAGTTATGATACTATAAATGTCTTTAAAATAACGCTGTATATGTACTAAAATTGGGCGATTTTTTTACTGTGATGCTATCACTTTTTTTTAGCACAAACGAAATTATTCGCCACACACGTTTGAACTTTCTGCATGATTTGTCTGTAGAAATGAAATATAGTGTATAACAATATTTTTATATGAACAAAATTACAGATAGATTGATTTTTGTCAGTTTTGTTTTTTTGCAAGTCATTTGGTAAGTTGGGACATGTGTGATAGATAATTTTGTTCATGTCAATTAAAATTGACAGTATATACATTAATCAGGTAATTGCAGTGCGTACACGCCCAGTTTTATATTACAACTTTCCTTTGAACAACAAGCGACACAACATATATGATCACTCAAAAGCTGTGGCTATAGAGGATGAGTTTTTTAATAGACTAATATTCTCACAAATAGACCCAACATATTCTTTATGCTATGTATGGTAACAGTTTTGTAGGAATTCAGTATTTAATGAATTCTGACGAATTCATCTGACTGTTTATGTTAGAAAAAAATGCATCCACCATAACAGCAGTGCCATATTTCATTTTATATTACCTATCGTGAATCAATTGAAATGAAATGAAACAACGAAAAGTTATGAATTTTCATGAATTCATATAAAAACTTATAGTTGTGTAAGATAGAATTTTTGACATGAGTATGTATGTGTAAAGATGTTTTTAAATGTATCAGTATAGCCAGCCACATATGTTATTCATCTACACATTATATTCAGAATGTATACGGATAAATGAAGTAAAATATGCATATTATACATATTTAATTCAAAGGTACAGATAAATGTTTATCAATATAACATGGAATAATACTTGAAAATCATCATAATTATAATAACAATGAAAAATTAAACAGGCTATCATGATGAGTTGCAAAAACCAAATGTATATGTACATACACTTATAAATTAATGAACTATTGCTCCATTTAATCTGAAAGTATTATACTAAATGAAAATATTATATTAAATAGGGTCATCCTAAGATCTAATTACAGTACTGTCTCCCACATTGTTCCTACTGGCAGTATCCTTACTTACATTGTTTCTGTATTATCCGCACAGTGTTTACGCTTATGTATTCCATTATTGCTGTGTCTATATTTTCTAAATAATTGTCAGTCAAGTATGTTGTGGATGTAACGTGATACTCCCCGCAGCTTTTTTCACGAGACTTTTCAGTTTCGCAATTCGGAATACAGTATTTCAACTGTTTTAATTTTGTTTTTTTTTTAACTGAAAACTTTTCTATCGTAGTGATGAGGTTTTTCCGATAAAGATGGTAGGGAACATGCCATAATTTGAACATTTACTCATTTAGTATTCATTGTATAAATCATTTAACGTAGTTTTGTACCCTTACATTGTTCGTTGAATGTAGGCTATACCCTGACGAAAATCGTAAGCAGTTCTTTCACATTATCCAGGAACTATTTATGCATTAAAGGCATAATGTGTACAAGTATTTCATATATTTTTGCAACAACGTATTGTATTAATTAATTTAAAACGATTAACAAAATGAGTTACAGACTCAGTAAGACTCATTTTCATTGGAATAATCTCGTTAACACGTTGAAAACATTTTCGTTTGAAAGAAGTTAATAATAAAAAAGTTTCATCATTGTCTTTAATATAATATTTGATATACAGAGATTTAAACCCCTCATGTACCTCGATTCACTTTCCGTACTCGTTTTTTACGGCCTATCCTTTTCTTTGTTCAACATACATACTACAAATATGAGTTGTAAAGCATGAATTTTGATTCTGGTACTTCTAAATTGTCTTATTTCGATTCAAAGTTAAGGCACAATTCTAGAGACATTACTGTAATAACTTTTAGTCGATTCGGCATTGATTTTGCTCATTTTTCTGTCAAATCTGACGAAATTATTCTTTCTTCCTTTATAATGTCGCGATTTTAATTGTTATTTTCTTTAAGTGACGTTGCTTAAAATTATTTTAGTGTTGCCAACAGACGTACTCAATTTAATTCTTTAGTCTAGATTGGAAATATACGTATATATGATGATTAGATGACACTACGATAATTATATTTCCGTAACTGGATGACAAAAAAATATATTGACAATGTTTGAAAAACTTCTGTAATTGACAAGAAAAGATATGAAACGCAGTGATTTCTGAAAGTCGTACAATCAAAAATTTGTTCGATATATCGTTAACAATTTCAATTTTGTATCCCCCAGTAATATTTCTTATAGATTTTATATGTTAACTGCGGATTTGGAAATTCTTTCATTATAATGCCTATAGTTTAAAAAAAAATTGAGTTAAAAAATAATTGCAAATTCCTAACTTAAGAAATGTTTTTTACACCTGTAGTTAAAGTTATTCAATTCATTTTGATATTACATTGTTTGTGTGTACGAATCTTCGTTTTATTGCATTTTTCCCGCACGACAAACGATTTTAGAATAAAAAAGAAGAATATTTACTTTATTTTAGAAACTCAAAGCATGTTTTGATAATTCCTGACGAAAAGAGAGTAAAAAATATATGTTTTAGTTTTGATCTCATTATTATATGCAAACGAAGATATTAAATGTGACCTCATAACGAATAAGATCTCAGCTTATGCCTAGTATGACTTATAATGAATGTCTTAATTATTATTCTGTATTCTTGCATTTTAGAAATTATTGCGAACCACATAGTAAACTGTGGAATATTTTAAATGATGAAAATGAATATCATGATATAAGTGAAGAAGTTATAGCTCTTAACAGTACTTTGCATCAATCATCTTTTATGACACAGTCATTTAACACAATTGTTATATTGGCATCAAATTTAAAGATAAATAATAGAAAAAATCTGGAACAGATGGCTTCAAAACATAAAATGAAAACTGCATCTACTTTTCAGTATGTTATTAACATTACATCATACTTGACTATAATTTTAAATTTAAATAAAGAAAATGAACAATATTCATATCTGACAATATTCGGTACTATTGTATTTTAGGTCATGTGTAACTCATGTCATAGTAGAAGCAAATCAAAATGTTACCCGACTGACATATGATGTTATGATGGCACTGTTACGTGGCTGTTGGATACTTAATACCGAATGTAAGATTGTAAATAAATTTGTTTAAACTAAAAAATTCATTGATCAGATATTAACAAGTTTTTTACATGAAAGGGATTCAGTCGGGTATGGACATTGGTGATATATTAACAGGAGATTTGCAAGTATTGGAACTATTTGAAATATGTCGAACAACTGGTTCACCAACAGAAGGTGTTCCAAAAAAGGCTAGAGAAAATGCACAAAACCAGGTAAAATTAATTGTAACATCATTAAAAAACTTTGGAATAATATTTTGAATTACGTTTTCAGAATCCAGGTCTTTTTAATAAATGTTATTTTTATTTTGCTATGGAACCAAAGCACGATTATCATATAAATGATATGGTACTAACAAAAAATGCTTTGTCAGCACTTGTACAAATAGGTGGCGGGACAGTCCTGAAAAGAGAACCCAATCCTGAAGATATAAAAGATTCAGAACAATTTATCAATTTTCATATCGCAAATGAACCTACGCATCCTTTATATAAGTGTACGCATTATATTATATATGCATCAGAAAGAAATGGGCCACGCATGAAATATAATATGCCTCATATAAAAACACTACCAGTTGCCTGGTTAATTGAATGTATTGAACGATTTACTCTGATTGATCCATCACAGTTAGGTTTGCTTAGATTATAACGCAATTTATTTTTTATAATACTAACTATTTTATACAACATAATAAATGATATTAACAAATTCGGTAACGCTTTTTATATATTTCTAAAGTGGTTGTAATGTTGTACTCCGTGATTAAACCTATTGTTTATAAAATATTTTTTTGTAAATGTACTCTTATCTTCATACTCGAAAATAATAAATTGAGGAATAAATTTTTATATTTAATTGTCATTCAAATTTCTAAAAGGAATAAGATAGTAATTCTGTGTTATGATTACTCAGAACTGGCTGTTGCGTAAAGAACGATAAATTCCAAAGAGAAATATCGTACGGTATCCTGTACATTTACGGATAAAGTACCGCTAGTCGTGTACATATACATGTATATGCAGTGAGAAAGAGGGATTGAAAGAAACAAGGTTGGGGGAATAAGAAAGAAGCAAAGAGGAAGAATAGTACATACATGGAAAAGGATAGAGAAATCGAAATTCTAATGTAGTGAAGAATAGGCCATAAGAAATATAAAATTTAAACCAAAATTGGTAAATACTACGTAAAACTAATAAGTTAATTTATTAGAAATCAGTTTTAATGACAGAACACGGAGTGTTATAATTAATTTGAGAATAATATGAATTATACAATAATTATTAAAAAACATAATTTGTTCCTGCGAAGACGATATAAATCACAGTAATAAACATAAAATTATATAACTATTTGAAAGCAAGTAATTTAATAAAATATTATTGATTTTTAACAGCGATATATCTAAATTAAAGCTAGATTAAGTTCATATTTTCCGAATTCTTCATAGAAGTATAGAAGTTATGTATTAGCAACGATAATTACTGAATTGTAATTGTTAAGTAACAAATTATGAAATTGAACATTATTTGATTATTAAATTTTCAATTTCTATTAATATTCTTTTATTATAAGAAACTTTTATTAGCTTGTTATCGCTTTAAGTCATAGAAATTGAAATTTTCAGTAATGTTTACAGAATCTAGTATTTTTTCTTTAATTCTTCATCCTCTTTTTGATTATTTCTCAGTAAGGTGGTCAACAATAATTGTCTACTTTTCTGGTTTTGTTCTTTTTTCTCCTTTTTTGATTGAAGTAAAAGAGGGGATCCGCATCCTGACCCACAAGTGGGCTCCGGTGCCTCTTCAGTCAGTCAGTCAGTCAGTCAAACAAGCCGAACAGGCAATGCGGGTCCGTATAATACCGTGGCTGCCGAACTCGCGGTAAAGTAGTTTGACACGCACGTGTTCGAAGCGGGTTACGATATAGTGTATCTTTTTTCCATTGCTTTAACGGTTGCTTTTTAAAATCCATAAAAGAGGCGGAAAGGAAATCGAATAAAAAAGATAGCAAAGGAGGGAGCTTGAAGATGATAGTACGAACAATTTCTGGGGGCATTGTCCTTTTCCTTCTACTTAGCAGATCAATTGTTGCTCAGGACGACGACTCTTTGGCTGGTAGCTTTTTATCAGGTAAATTAAGCTTTTTTATCAGAGTAAACATTTTTAGAAATAAAGTTACACATTTTTGCTTACACAAATTGGTTCTTTAGCAGATTTTACGTAAAGAAAAAAAGTATTACAGTAGAACAGCAGGTAATTAAAAATTCGACATAAAGATTTCAATTTATCAAATATTTTACTTTTAAATGTAAAATATATTATGAGCTATTGATTTGTTTCATTTTATACATTGAGGAAATATTCCAAAGAATTGATTATAAAAAAATACGCAATTTTATGTAAAAAAAAAAAAAAAAAGCGAAGTAGTTTTTTTACACATAAGAACATTTCAGTTTTATCTGAAATAACTTTTAACATTAATAAAAGAAAGCAAGATATTCCAAGCGATACAGCTAAATAGAATATTCTGTGTGTGCACATAAATTGTTGAAATAGTAAAATTTTAAACCTTATCATCAGTCATAATTGAGAAAAAACTGTAAACTTTTGTAGTATTTCGATTCTATATTTTTCTTTCTTAATTATTTCATTTGAATAAATACACATTTTTTTAAGTATTTATTAATTAGTTTTAAATATTTAAAAAATTTTACTTTTTTTTTCATTTCCTAAAATAAATTGTCAGATTGTTGCATTCAAATCATTCGTTCGCCCTCTTTATGTTGATTTCGTTTCAATAATTTTCTAAAGAAAATATGACAAGCTATTGTTCTTGTTATCTAATATTAACTAATTTTAACGATGAAAATTCGCTAAAGCTACGAATAGTTTATTGAATTTTACAGAGAACTGCTGTAAATAAAATTAGTTCGTACCGGAGGTTTCGAGAAATAGAAATTCGCGTGCGTGAACGTATGCTGTGCACACTTATATGTATAGGTAGCATCTGGAAGGATGCGACTGTCCCACTTAGGAAGTCTTACAACGCTATATGGATAACGCTCAATCCACCGTTGGTGAGAAGGTCGTTGGCAACCTTGAAAAGTACACGTTATACAAGGTGTACAGATATATAAGGTGTTACAGTATTTGTGGTATAGCCAAGACGGGCCTGATTCCTATTGAAAAAATATAGAATTAAATTCTTTTATTTTTGTGGTTTCATTTTCGAGAAAATCGAGTCTGAAAATTCTTTAAAAGCTTTCGACAAACTATTTATTTACAACGAATTAGACGATACTATAAATTAATAAGTGTAATTATTAAAGCCGTAAAATTAATTTCTTATTAAATCGATTGCATATATGTTAATATTTCAACAATATCGGGAAGAATATTGACTGATAAATATAGTTTACCGGTATTTATTGGTATACGAAGTAACCTCAATTTAAATATTCAAGATCTTGGGAACGTAATAACAAACCGGTAAACTGAGAAAAAAAAGTTTTTTAAGAAATTTTCCCGCTTTTACGTTTTGGAAAAAAGTGTAAAGATTGTCATTACAAATGATTCTGTGAACGACATTTGACGTAATGCAGTTATGACACAATCTCTCAATTGTTTTAATCAGATAGTTGATATTGAATAAACTTTGTGCTTCACAACAGTTCTCATAACTGTATTTATTTCATCTTCACCTTTGCATTCCACCGTTTGTTTACACTCTTGCTTTTTCCTTGTATTAATCTAGTACAAATTCATTGTTAAATATCTTAAAACGAATTACATGAGCCAATATACAATGTATTTATATATTCTAAATATCTGCAGCAGTTTGAATAGTATCTTCATTAAATGTGAGTAACTAATTACTATGACAGCACGAACAAATAATGCCGGATGACCGGCATTTGTTTCTTTTACTGCAATTTCCTCAGTGCAATAAAAATAAGCAATCTTTGAACTGTAGTAATTTATATCATAATTTATCGGTTCTCTATACGATTTTGAAGTTTTGACATTCAAATTGAAAATATCTTACCCGGTATTCGTCAATGTTTCGATTAACAGAATTACAATAAACAATCACACATATTTGTACACACATATGTATGTAAAGAATTTTTAAACTCAGTTTTATCAAAAGTAAAGATACATAAAAAAGGTGAAATAATAATAGCTTTTATTTTATGAGAACATGTAGTAAAACATTATATAATCGAAAAGTTATTTTGAAATTTGCAATTAAAAACAATTACATTTCCATTTCTGTTGTGTTTTTACGCTATAAGACTAAGATAATACATGTTATACCTTGAAAGATGAGTAAAGTAAGCGTGTGTTGAACTTTCGCTTTTACTGATTTGGGTTTAATGTTTTGTGACAAATACAAATAGAATTCAATAATTAATTTCAATTAAATACCTCTAATTGAAAAAAAGTACACTTTATAACAAGTTTTCATATGCAATGTAGCAATAATACGGAACGGTTTTTCATGTATTACTCAACATTTTTCATGTTTAAAACGAAGTTTATGCAGCTCTAAAATAAAATATCGTGGTATCACAGATCATTTAATTAAAGTTTAGATTAATGCTTAAACTTATTTTTCCATTTCCTTCCTAAAATTGTAAAGCGATAAATAAGAAAATGTCAAAAACTAATTAACTGATAATGCATATTAATTGTATTAGTTTTGTGCTATTCAGTTTTTCGTACTTACATATTGAAATTGATCTTCAAACTCCATCAACCCCGTGCGTTTTATTAGTTTTTTTAACTCTCCAGGTTTCTATCGTATTAGCTTTTTTTATGATCTCATGTACTTTACGAGTATGATAGAACCGCCACATACGTTCGTGTTCTTTGATTTACTTTCAAATAACTTTAACAATATACTTACTTTTCAGTTTTAAACTGAATAATATTTAACATTTTTTAAAATCAATGTATGTATATGCAACATTGATTCTAACTCTATTTAAAAATATTTAAGCAGTAATATAATTTAAAAATTGTTGAATATTGTATAAAAGTATTTGAAGTAAACAAATTTGTAATGTTACATACATCACAAACATTGTTGGTAATTTATAATTTTGTTCGCCAACATTACAAAATTTTGTAGCGACTAAAATTAATGGTTAAGATGAACTATAACAACACCGCTAGAATATTGCTTGCTAATTCGCCATTGCAATTTATTAAAATATTATTCTTTTTTAACGACTCGTGATTTCTATTTTTTTATTGCTAACGGTTTTTAGTTCCTTCTGCTCCGTATAGTATTACTATTCAGCAATCCGAAGTTAGTGCTATTTGATTAATTCCATAAAATTCAGCAAAATAATATTATATAGTTAGCAAAAAATTGAACAAGCGTAAACAGTTCGAGTCCGAATAAATTATAAGTGATTTAACAAATCAGTGTTCAGCGAGCAATATTGAAATTGCATACCAAGATTGAAATTCCATCTTGGAATTAATTCAATAAAATAAAGATCATTTTGACTGTTTTTCTTGATTAATAAAGTAATAATTAGTGGCGCACAATCCTGCCAATAAAACTTAATTAGCACTTAGACAAATTTTTTCCATAATGTAAATGTATTAATACTATGAACTTTACTAAATTCATTTCTTCCTACATGGTATATCTGAAAGGTATATCTAAAGTCGACAAGTAGGGAGGAGGGTTCAAATATTTCTGTGACTTATTGAAAATGTTTATACTTTTATATACAATAATCAAGCAGTAAGTATGCATATGTATCTATAATTGCATTTATTTATTCGCAGAAGCAGAAGTTTGATGTATTAAAACTATCAAGTTATAAATTATGTCAAATTTACATAAATATGGATATATTTGCTGTAATTACGAAAAGTAATTTTATTACAGTATTATATAATTTGATTACATAAATTACGTATTTATCATAATTAATAGATAGCACATTATGAAATGGAATATATTATATCATCCATAACATATAATTGTTCCGGTAATTATGAAAACGATCTAAGGAAAAATTCTAAAAGTATTGAACTTTTCACTTGCTTATACTATGTCGATTAATTTCACTATATTGTGGAAGATTATTTGGAAGAATATTTGTAAACTACATTCTAATGAAGTAAATCATTAAGCGGTTGAACGAAATTCGGTTTGTATTGCTTTTATTAATAATGATGTCATTAGTGGAAGGTTTAATGTCTTTAGAATTTTAAGTTAAATCATTGTCATAATTTCTGGCACAACTAATTATTTCAATATCAGAACACTATACAGATTTATATTTTTTTTTGCAAACACTGCATTATTTGCATATAATCCCGAATCGTGATCAATCATATTTATCATATAATGGAGCGTTAAAATAATACATTTCGCAATGTATGTCAACTTGTGTTTTTTGAAAATGCAAAATGTAAATTATTTTTGTGGTAGGGATAATGCGTAAGAGTCTGATATGAAATATGTATGACAAGAGTAAAATTATTTGGAATATACAGTCATGGACAAAATTAAGTGGACATTGCAGAAATGTAAAACATTTTTGGTTTTGTTACAATGTTTTAAATAAATTTAAAATGTAGAACGTGAAATGTTTTTGTAGACTTGAAAAAACATATACTTAATGTATATAAGTGTGCAATCAAGTTTTGATTTATAGGCATTGTTAGTAAAATTAAATTAACCTTTTGTTATTTATGATACCTGTCCACTTAATTTTGTCCACGACTGTATATAGATAGATCTTATATTAAATGTATCAAAGTTAACAGCCAGACTTTTCAAAGAAAGTGGGAAGAAAGAAAATCCTTAAAATGTATGTAGTGTATTAAAAAAATGTCATTCTAATGAGCAAACTACTTGGAAGCAGACAGACGCGAATAAAGTGAACTACTTAATGCTAAAAAATGTATTCTATGATATAAGATACGGTAAATGATGTTGTTTTTAACAACAATAGTAAAAACACTGTAAAAGGATACACTGTCTTGTGTAATAGGAAAATAATGATGGTATAGAAAAAATTAAGAATTTGAAATTCAAAAACGACATTTGTTTTAACATTTGTAATTATTTAATTAGTTTATACTAACAATATATCTAATCAGGATGAATTAATATAATCAATTTTTGCTAATAATTTAAAAAATAATTCTTGGAAAAGTATAATAGGGATTCGAATTATACTGAAAATATTATTACGTTAATGAATCAAAACAAGGAGCGAATGCTGTGCAGGAATATTTAGTTTAACATTGTTCGCAATTATTTCAATAAATATCAGAGTTTACAGGGTTTCGGTTGAAAATCTATGGATTGAATAAAAAGATCTGTAATAACTTAGAAACATCGGTTAAAGTAAGAAGGGAGTTCTACTATTATCAGTTTTTTCTTAAGGAAATTAAAATGATATATTATTTTCTTTAAAATACGTAATATGTACAGTAGCTGTTATAAGTTACACAAATATTGTTTATATTTTTGTTAACAAGATGCTATATAACAGTGGACTATTCAACTAAATATTTTTGTCTACAGTGTCAATAAAATTACGGTATGATAAAATAAAAATAGTATGCAATTCGAATATTAAAGTTCTTTGCTGCATATACAGAGTATTTTTTAAAGAAATGTGTTAAAAGTATTTTAGCTAAGAAACATGTTATAAAGCTGTTTTGTTTCGAACAGCGAATACTGTGGTTTACGATTTTCCTTCCAATAGTTATCGTGTAAGACGTGATGTAGATTGGAGTTATGTACCATATATTGATCATCGAATTACGCAATATTAAAAAAATTATGAAGATAAGTAATGTAGAAAAGTAGTCAATTGAATAGTTTTTTATTTCTATTTTAAATAGTGTATTGTAATTCCTGGAGTTATTATAAATGGGCGTGAAATTCACAAGCAAGCCTTCATTGTAAATACCTTAAAGTTAGTGAAAACTACATCGACTGCTTTTTAAGGGTAAAACATTTAGAACGGAAATGAGAAAGTTTTCACCTGATCACGCTTTTTCGCGAATTGTCATGAATTTTTTGCACCAGGCCCTTCGAAGGTTTACAAATCATACTCGTTAAATATACTCGTGTATACTCTTTCTACCTATAATAATCTAGATAAATGTGTTACAGCTTTTAAAATGCAGCAGTGACACTGAGAATAAGCGAAAAATATAATTCGTAAGAAAGAATCATGATCCAATTTATTTATTGTGTGATAGTAAAATAACTTTGTGTCGACTCATTCTTTTGCATCAGCGGTAATAATAAGTAAGATATACATATAGCAGAAATACTTTACATATCACGAGAATACAATATATATTATTTATTATTCTTTAATTATGTTTATATAATTCAACGTTTATTGTGCATTACGAACTCATATTTTATTCTTTTTTTAAAGTATGTTCTAAAAAAAGTTTTAAATAAAAGAAACAACATTTACAATCATTTTCCATTCTTGAATTCCATATTAAATGAATATTAGTTGTTGTTTTCTATCGAATGTTTTAAAATCTATTTCAATAATTAAATTTCTATAGATCCAAAATCTGCAGCTCGATGATACGTTAGAACAGGCATAGGCAGTACTCACGACGAATCTGTGCTGGAACTGAACCGTTTAATTGACTACCGTTATGTTTGTTTGGGCCGTTATACCTGCCAAAGTGGAAACAGCTAGAAGTCTATGCTATAGTCTGCACGAATTCCTTGAAACTCCGGCATTAATTACGTTTGCCGAACTTTCATCGATTTAAAGTCATGAGTTATATATTCAGCAAATTTGTAATATTTTATATTCTATGCATTTAGTTACATATGTGATGATATTTTCTACTCATATTTCACTGTCCAACAACCAAAAAAAGTTTGAAATGCCACTATGCGATCATTATAGTGTTTCTCCTTCTGATTACGAATCTGCAACCCCTTTTTCTCCAGCACGTACAGTTTTTGATAAATTTGATTTTGAAAAAAAAAAAAACATTTTTCAAATTCAAACGAATTTTGGGAGGTAATTATAAAAGATACTAAAATTCTGATTATATCAGAAGATTCTATAGACTTTTCCGAATACAACGGTATATATTTGTTATGCGTTCTGAATACTTAAACATGTTTAAACAATCATTGAATGCGAAGAGACACCGATTCTGCACCAATTTATGCGTACGTTTTTCAATTTATCTTAAAAAGTAAGGGTCCTGTGGAAAATCGAACTATATCACGCGATAGAGCAGACTTTCACCTTTAAAAAGCACCCAAAGAAAGTTGAAATGTCGTTTTTTTTACGATACCAGAAGCAAAATAGCAACGCGGGAAACTAAGCGAAGACAGTGGTTCTCACGCCACAGGGATCGTTCCTTGCATCGTGTTAACATAGGCGGGATACGGAGCGACCGTCCAAACGCGGCGGAGCGCTCTCCTCGCTTCGTTTCCCGCATTGCTATTTTACTTCTGGTATCGTAAACAAAACGACGTTGTAACTTTCTTTGGGTGCTTCGTAAAGGTGAAAATCTGCTCTATCGCTTGATATAGTTTGATTTTCCACTACACCCTCACTTTTTGAGAAAAATTAAAAAATATATGTAACAATTGGTGCAAAATCGGTATCACTCCGCGTTCATTGACTGTTTAAACATGTTTAAATATTTAGAATGTATAAAAGGCAGATACCGTTGTATTCAGAAATGTCTACAAAATCGTTTGATGCAAACGGAATTCCAAAATCATTTATAGTTACCTCACAAAATCGGTTGAAATTTCGAAAATGTGCTTCTTTTTCAAAATCAACTATCTCAAAAATTGTACGTGCTGGCAAAAAGCGGATTGTAGATTCGTAATCAGCGCAAGAAACACTATAATAATCACTGATCGGATTTTAGAACGTCGATTGGCTGTTGGTCAGTGTAATTAGAGGGCAACGGTGTGCTTCATGCTTCGATCTACGAATAACGAATAACACCGCTTGCTTCACAATCACGCGATCAGTGAGAGTGGAGTTGCTACTAAACGACCAATTTTTTAATCCTCGATCTCATCCGGTTTGTACGACGAAGAGAAGAGTGACTGTAATGCGAGTCTACTAATACAACTTAAAGTTTACTATGAGACCGACCACAATCCTTTTCATACATTATACCCAGTTCCGCGGGCCGGTTTATCGGTTTCTCATTCAGATCGGTTCACCAAAATTAGACCGAGACTAGACAATATCTAAGACATATCAAATGGTTTTGCTAGAATATCCACAATAGGTACAATTTCTCGAGTCTTAGTTAGTGTATTCCAATATTTGTTCGATAATTGTGGTAATTTGGATTAACAGATCTTTTTCTTACTACTATTAAGCAAGATAGGGCTCTCTTCTTGTAGAAGATAAGAACTACCTATTCATTCAACCATTTCCTCAAGTGGAATATCATTAACACAAAATAGTAATAAATAATCATTAATTTTAGTGCAAATGACACCGGCTGCGGGAACCTTTCCTTATAAAGTACCCATAACATACTTTTTATTTATAACAGATGTGTCGGACCAAAGTATGAGTAATTTAACTGAATTTAGTATAGACAAGTTATTTAATATTTTTTCCAAATTAGTCGGTTTTCATCGTAAAAATGGGAAATCTAATTGAATAAATGGAAATTGATTTGCGTTTAAATTTAAGAAAAAATACGTGGCAGCTGTTATAAAGAGATTAATTGTAAGGATCGAATAAAATCAATTTCTCGAAAGGAAAAACCAAAGATTCTCGATGATTGAGAGAGACGAAATATTATGGGGAATATATTTGTTATATAATTGTCCTTGGTGTTATATACATCAACATTATCATCAGATTTAAACATATAAATATTTAGAGGATTATTTGGACAGGAAATTTCGACAAACATCAGTTACGACAAGGGAAGAATTAGAACAAAAATTATTACAGGAGTGGAATTTTGTTACACAAAATTATAATAGATACAACAAATTATAGCTAACTTATACAATCGACTACAAGATATAAATAAACAAAATAGCTTCCCGATGAAATATTGACATTTTTAAGTCCTTGTATTATACCTTGTATACACGTATTTTATGTATAAAAACATTTAAAAAAATAAAATATCTCAATATTTTTGCAACGTAAGAGTCATGCATGTATCGATTTATTATTTATTGCACTATAAATTAATTAATTTAAATAATTATTTATAAGTTATAATTTTGCAGTATCATTTAGAAGAATCATGTTTTATGATGATACAAAATAAAAAAGATGGCAATTTCATTATGTTCAAATATATAGAGTAGTAATTGATAGGATGCTACAGTATTCGAATATTAATAAGAGTTATAAGAGCATTTCATAAATTATCATAAATTAGAGAACAATTTGAAAGCATGCGTTTCATTTTTTAAACCGAGTAGAAAAGTTCCAAAATCTGTGGTCCAATGTGAAAGAGTGAATCACTGAGTTCTAATATTTCAACATAAGAATAGCCAGGTAATGTGATATTAGCCAAGCTAATATGCCACGAATTCTGAAAATGCATAAATGTCATGCATACCGTACATGCAGGATGTGTAATTAAAGAATGCGATTTCCGTTGACAAATAGAAAATATGACAATTTTGCGGAAACGATTTTACGAATAATGTAAAGTCAAGTGCGATTCACTGTATCAGTATCTTTTACAGAACACATTCATCTGATGTTCTTCTTAGTGATGTTCCGTCCGACAAAATTTACAATTAAAATATTATAAAATGGTTTGCTAAGAAAACGGTTTGGTACTTATAGCTTCACGCCAAAGGCCACTTCGTTCGCCGGATTCAAATTCATTGAACTACTTTCTTGGTGTCGTCTAAAAGATGAGATGAATTCACATTTTAAATTGGTTAACGGTTAACATAGAAATGTATCAAAATATCTGCATTAATAAATGTTTAAAGTCTAATAATAGAACGTCCGCACATTTACTGTAAAAAAATGAGTTGCGGATATAAAATATGAAACATGTAGAGAAGTATTAACGTTTTAAGGATCTTGGGTTAATACTTTTATACGTAGGATCATGAAAGGGATCAATTAGCGAGCCTATAAAAAAATAGGGTTATATGAAATTAGGTCGCATTATACCATACAATTTTTTCCTATTTTTACTTAAAGTATAGTAATCATGTGTCCCAGTTTGAACCCGTATATCACCCTGTATATTGGCGGTGAAATATTTAGACTTCGTGTTGTGTGTCACTCACGCTTTTAACGAAATTACATTGATTTCAATATTGCCCACATATAACTTCTTGTTCTGATGTACGGTTATTGTAATATTATCTTCCTATACTCATTCTATCATTATCACGAACAGACAATTAGATCTTACGTTCGTACTAAGTTGTAAGATGAGTTGTTCATAGAAAGTTGTAAGACAGTTATATTTGTTTCTGAGACTCACAACATTCTGGCTAATGTAAGACTAATACTGAGTTCATGCAACAAATATAAAAAAAAGAAATGTTGAATATGTATGTGTGCGGGCGACAAATAAAAGTACAAGATAACTTTGAAATAACTCCATATATTCTGACCTTGCCGTCAAGGTGGTTACAGAAAGGACGCACCTGAAAGGGCACATCTAACTTTAAGACTTCCTTCGCCAACCGTGGGCAGCAAACTGTTTATTATCCTGACCGTCCAGGACCGTGGTTCCCTTTGACGACCATTGACAAAAACGCTGATGGCCTACATTTCGGGTACGAGGAAAATGACTAGGGGACTAATTTGCATCTAGTAGCACTTGGAAAAGCATCAAAGTAAAGAATTTGTCAGAAAGATTTTACATTTGTGTTGTTTAGCTTCCTACCTGTAAATCCTAAAGGCAACATTTTTACTTCCACATAAAGTAATACGAATTTACTTTTATAACGAAAAAGTTTTAAATTAATTAAAATCTGTAAATGCTCACATTGCTCTTCGTCGAACCAGAAGCAAACTAGCAAGACCTAGCGGCCCCCGTAGCCTTAGGACCCTATTAACTAGCGTGGTTCGCGAGCTGTTTATTATCCTAAGTGATGTCCTCAAGGGTCATTGCCAAAAACGTCGATGACCTACTTACTGAATTTTCTTACAATTATTATTAATACTGATGGTATATTATTTATTGCTATGTCGTCAGTTTATTATTTATTACCACTAGTGGTTAAATACAACATTTCATTTCAATATGTAAGCAAAGTTAATAAGAAGTAAGATTAATTTAAATTCTCTATTGTAAGGGAATTCGAAGACATAGAAAGTTGTGTGTAGGCCATCGACGTTTTGTCAATGATTCTTGAACCGTTCGACGGTCAAGATAATAAACAGTTTGCAACCCACGGCTAGCGAAATGGGACCTAAGGCTGGACGTATCCTTTTCGAGGACGTTCTTCCTGTAACCGTCTTGACGACAAGAAGGAAATATACAGAACATATTCTAATGTATAGTATGTTAAGGCCACCAGTGGGCGAGGATTCGAGGACCGTTGCGTGGCAGCCATAAACTCAGGAAGCCATAAAGACTCGCGCGTTTTCCATCTAGTTTTCGAGTCATTGTTCACATTTGGTCGCCAGATTGATATTTTTACCTTTCGAGTCCGTTATTTCTAGCATGTTTAGTTAAAGTCAGCGCACTTCTTGATCTTTATTACCTGCCACGGTCCAGGAGCAAAACTTGGAATATTTGCGAGTGGAGGGGCCCGAGTAGGGCGTAGACTTTGCGTCTTTTCCACAAATTTGTACATTTTTACTTAGCCAATTAGAACGATGCACCCCCGTCGAGTCTACCCAACCGTGGTGACATCGGATAGATTTATTAGAAACTCGACTAGTTCAGTTGAAAGATAGTTGGTTGAATTGTAGTTGAAATAAAGAACATAGTAACTCGCCATAGTATCGAACATAGAGATTTTGTATAGTCCCGAATATTTCGGGTGGTCCTTCGAATTAGTTATTGTATTTTGTTGGCACAAGCGTGCAAAACGCCTACAAAGCTCGAAACTCCCTTCTTGGGTAACCACGAGTACTTAACACAGTATCAGAAATCACTATTACATTTGTTTAACGCCAACGCATAGTCAATTAACGTTTTTCTACTATTTCTTACATAGAACTCGGTTGTTTCTTATACTATTATTTAATAAACATAAAACGACTGCGCTGTTTAAAAAATTATATAACATTAATTAATTACACCTCAAAATGAAAGTACACCTTCATTAGCTCGAGTCATTATGAAAGGAATTTAAAAATGTTGATTTTTGGAACATATAATACTATGTATGCAGGATTATTCCGTTATTTATACCATTTAATTGAATATTTTATTCAACGGTATAGCTAAAAGGCGACGTCAAATTACGTTATGTTACGTAAGTATGTATATTCCGATACATACATCAAACAGTAGATCATGAACGCCGAGGGGCGCGACTCGCTTACCTGAAACGGAGGTACACCGCGTCGTTGGGCTCATTTTAAAGGGGAAGCTTCAGGGAATGCGACCAAATTTTTTTTTAATTTTAATCGTGCGGGCCTCTCGGTGAAAAACGTAAAAAAAGAATTTGTTTGAATATTTTCATATTCTATAACAAATTGACGAAATCAGCCCAAATATTTTATATTAGCCCGATCCTTTATGAATAAAACAAAAAAAATTTAGCTCAATCGGGCGAGTAGTTTCTGAGAAAAAAAGATCGTAAGCGAAGTCTATTTTCGCAAAAATGGGCAAAAACTGCAAACTTTGAAGGCTTTGAAAATAAGTTCTTACCAAATTCGATATCGGCGAAGTGATGACTTAAACCCCCTTAATTTCACATAGACTATAACATATTTTTATTCAAACGAAATCGCAGATGGTGAGGTCAGACAGTGATCGATTCAGCGTGAATGACCCTATTGCAATTAGGTTTGGTGCCGAGGCATTCCGTCAAAAAAACAAAGAAGTTGCTTACTTCCCACCACATAGAACTGCTTAATTGGCCTCCCTAATCCCCAGACTTGAATCCAGTCGAAAATTTATGGTCGATTTTGGACAGAAATGCGAACAAAATTGGTGTCACAAACAAAAGCAATTACTTCCAGCGCTGCCGGGCAGTCAATAACGCCAAAGAAGGTCATACGAAATATTAAATTAAATTTTTTGTAGTCGCAGAGCCGGGATATGCAATGTTGCTGAAGGATGCGTGATGGGTGCGAGTGATTTATAGTGTGCGATAATACAGTTTATTAAATAAATAGGTAGTGTGCAGGAAATATGGCTATTCACAAATATACAAAGCTATTGACACATGATTGACTAAGTGCGAGAGGAAGACACAGTAGACTGATCGGAACTGACTCTAACTGATTGACAGGAGTTATTGTAATTGAAGTTATGCTTGTTGTATTCTGAAGTATTCTGGCTATGTCGCGATGTTCTTCCTCTCTTATAACATTGGCAAGGGGGGGCGTAACCACCTCAGAACATTGAGGGTGGTATTTGCCAGTATCACTGTCAACGCCCTGACTTTCCTGCAGGGGTAGAATTTGTTATAAACTAAAAGGTGTACAATAATCCTTGGGACGCGATGGTCATGCGACCGTACTAACCGTCACGGCACATGGCTGACAGCGTTTATGAAGGGTAGCCTATTCAGCTAAACACGTGTTAAAACGTATAAAATAATTTCGCCAACTTACACAGACTTTAGGACAGGCTTAATTGCCTATACCTGAGCATCTGCAAGCGGTCAATGTTATTTCCTTCGACTCTGTGACCCACGTGCCGCCACATTTTTTTTTTAGTGAAAATTAAGATTTACAATGTGGCCACGTTTTTTTTAGTTTTGTTAAAATAATGTTCTGTAGTCGTCAGGATTAAAAATGCGGACTCCGGGAATCGAACCCGGGCCCTCAGTTTACGAGTCGTCGACGCTCTCCCTGAGCCACTGGCCGCCGCTACCTTCGGGTGTTTTCGGGCGCTTCTTAACGTTCGGGCGTGCAAGGCTCCCCACCACCGATCCTTAACCGGGTACTATCCGACCCATTTTCCTAATTAACTAATTTATCGCCTACAGTTATAAGTTTTTGTTATTGCAAGTAGTCTCTTAATTTTTGTAATAAACCTTTGATATGGCAGTTAACCTTTCAAAAATCCCTGGTATTAGGTTTCATTTCCATTGTGGCGCCCATGGCACCACACACGACGTTACCTTTTTTTCTGTTCTTTCTCAATCTTTTCCGTTTTCTAAAGTTTCTAAAGTTTCTTTCTGTTTTGTATCCTCTTAAGATTTACGCTCGCTAATTTTCCTCGTCTCTATAGGGTCTCGCCGGGGCCTGGTCAGCGTCAGTTCTTAGGCCCTTGCGAACCTCTTCACTTTTCTTATATTTACGACTCTTTTCCGCTGTGTCTCTCCCTTGCCGAATTTCTCAACGGTTTTCTCAGTCCTTTCCCGCGTTCTTAATTTTCTCACTCTAGATCTATTTCTTTCCTTCTCTCACAATGACTTTTCATGGAGGAGATGTAAACGGCGGACAGTCAGTGGGATTTAGTTTTTCGTAGGAGTCACATCGAGTCAATTACATTACCCGTCGCGGATCTCTTAATAAATACTTTAACTTATCGCTCAAGAACACATATTATTATTAACTGCATACTCCTAATCCCACACCATTAAGAACATTAGTTTTTAGTTATTCTATATACTATACAGAATGGTCACCTTATTCTGTTGATCACTGCATATTTGTATGTATTCTAAGTAACATAAATGGTTTATACTCATAATGATACTATGTAATCAAATTAACTCGAGAATGAAATGCGTGAAACTCAAGATTGACGAAAAATTGATCGCACGAGCGGCAAAACGCATGTAATTGTTACTGAAAAAGTCGGTTGTAAAACATGCACGCAACGCCACAGATGAGATTCGCTTTTAAGAAGACAGAAGTAATTATTGATATTCATTACTTTAAATACATATAACTGTTTCTAATACATACTCATCAGACAAGTGTAGGAAATTTTGTCTCTCTATGAATGTACTACATAAGTATGTATGTATATCGAACTCGTCGGTTCATATTCGCGAAGAAATCAGTAAAAGATTAAATTTAACACATCCCCGATATTTTTTTTCGGTCCAAACAATTTGCACTCCGACATGCGGTGCAAGTCCGCGACATTTTGCGTATGTACACAATTGGTATCACATAAGACTGTTTTAAAGAGTTCAAGTACCGCGGAGCGGAAGTACAAGAAAAATGCAAAAAATAAGGTGCGAACAACGATCTTAAATAAGCGTAATGATGTTCCAATCATATAAAAAAAGACTGAAATTATAATTCGATTTCATTCGGCTCTTTGAACTTTGTTCCAAATAAGTGAAAAGAAATAAAATAACTTTTATAAAGCACACTTATTTTTTTAATACATTATAGGCTTTTGTTATTTCTATATAACGGTATTTGTTTTTATGTAAACACAAAACGGTAGCACGAAGAAAATAAGTGGCACTTTTGTTTTAAGAAGTAAATGCTATGTATTGTCACATTCGGCCTTTTTTTTAATAAGATATTGGGAAACCGGATTCGGAATAAGAATGATTAACTCTTGTACAAGTTAATTTATTGTAACATAACTTAATCCTAGTCTAGCTCCTAACGTAAAATATATAAAATAACTATTTGAACCAGCTCGGAAGAGTACTAGATGGAATCTGACTTGCGAAATGAATGTGACTTGCGAGCAAACTTACTTACAGAAAAACTATTGGTTAAAAAGGTGTTTGTACGAGGGTGGAGGAAAAGAACAAGGATGAGGTAAAGAAGGGAGGGAAAATGGATTTCGGGGAGTGGGAGTTAGGACTACCTGGACGGTCTAGGGCTGGTGACAGGGAAAGGGCCTAAGTTTAAGGATAAAAAAAAAGGAAATGGCATGGTAAAGAGAAAAGGGTGCAAATACATAGTTGGGACCTCCAACACCTCCCCTCGTTAGTTTGAAAATACTAATTTTCAATGCGAAGACTGGCTTAAAAATAGCAGTGAATCAAATTACATTATGTACCTAATGATGAAATGTTACAAAAGTAGAAAGAACTTGATACAAAACATTCAACTGTAACATAAGAACTAAACGTTAATTTTCACCTTATATATTAAATATTAAAGAATTATAACATAAGAATACTTCGCATAATTATAAACAATAACGCATGATCATAACAAGAAAATATATAGCGCGTTTTTATTATTACTAATGTCAATATTAATTGCTACAATTTAGGGTTTCGAGAATATGAGACTAATAATAAAAAATACTAACGCAATGATATAACACAAAAGAATATAAATTTAAAAAGAAAAAGGGTGGCTCGTAATACAATTTAAAAAGGGGGTTGTGCTGCTTCGATCTTCCACGCCTTGAGTGTAACCGCAAGTTGACTGGGATGGCAGGTTATTGTCTTTGAGTTCTGCAGTATCCTCATCCAGGTATACCGCTTCCTTGGCAGGTCTTATCTTTCCTTCTTCTTATCTTATCTTATGACGTCCCGTGATGCCTCGCGATACTCCCTCCGCACGTCGGAATCGAAAATACAATTAACGTAATTTCTTATGGCCGGTAATGTTTCTCCGCTGTTTGAATTCTTCTTAGTGTGTCCGATCCTGAATTGCTGATGCAGGTCTCAGGAATACGCAGTCGATGGAGCCAATAATTGAGTCTTGCATACTGCTTCCTCCCGTATCTTGCTGACATGCCCGTTTATGCACAAGTACTTTCTTCTAGATACTCCTCGCAATCTGATAACACTTGCAAGGTCGAATATATGGATTTTATTTGGGACAACAGAGGGTAACGAGATCTCGGCTCAATGTAGGACAGTAAGGAAGTGTTTCTATGGTGAACGGGAAACGGAGTAAGCTCAAAAGATCGAATACTGTTTGTTTGGTCAAAGGATAATTTCAGTACATATATTAACATTTCGTCGGACGATATTATTCGTAATTTCATTATATTCATTTAATACCTTAGACCTAAGAGTGGATAGAAACGTAGTTTGTTGCATAATTAATGATTCTATTTTAAATTGGTGCAAATGCCAATTGATATCACCAGGAAACATATTGATAATTTTAATATTTTCGTTTAAAAGATTTTCATTGATTTTGAGCAAATGAAAGGAACTATTGAAATTCCGTAATTGCACTAGAAACTATCTGAACCTGCGGTTTCAGTATATTTTGCGTTTATTTGTTAATTCGATTTTAATACAACGCTCGCTTCTTGAAAATATTTAATGTTTCTATGCGATAACAGAGATAATTCTACACTACACCTAACTGGTTATAAAATAATCCACTGGAGTGGTCTATAGGAGAGTTAATAAAGAAATGGTTAATTACGGGAATTGGAAGTACCAGGAGTTGCAATATTGTCAGATGATTCATCTGCAAGATAATGTTTAAGAAGATTGGTATGGTATGTCCGAATTTTATTACCTATTTTAATCTCAACGGTACCATTAGGAAAAACGCGGTTTATTTTGTAAGGACCTATGAAATTGGGACTTAACTTTTTCTTTAATCCAGGTTTTGTTTGCTTCTGGTGAATACAAACTAAATCGTTTACCTTAAATTTTACAGGGTTACCTTTTTTGTCATAGTATTCCTTGCTTTTAGTTTTTGATTGTAATAAGGATTCGGAATAAGAATGATTAACTCTTGTACAAGTTAATTTATTGTAACATAACTTAATCCTAGTCTAGCTCCTAACGTAAAATATATAAAACAACTATTTGAACCAGCTCGGAAGAGTACTAGATGGAATCTGACTTGCGAAATGAATGTGACTTGCGAGCAAACCTACTTACAGAAAAACTATTGGTTAAAAAGGTGTTTGTACGAGGGTGAAGGAAAACAACAAGGATGAGGTAAAGAAGGGAGGGAAAATGGATTTCGGGGAGTGGGAGTTAGGAGTACCTGGACAGTCTAGGGCTGGTGACAGGGAAAGGGCCTAAGTTTAAGGATAAGAAAAAGGAAATGGCATGGTAAAGAGAAAAGGGTGTAAATACATAGTTGGGACCTCCAACAAAGAAAAAGCACGAACTATGTTGGTAACACTTTTGTTCACCAAAAATAAAAAGGAAGCATATGAATTTTTTATCAAGGAATTGCGCGCACCCTATAAAACTCCAAAAGCGCGCGAACTACCTACTCCTTTCTGAACGACCACATTTTCACTCATCGCTACTAATCTGATTTTGGTATGACTTATAACCAAGACCTTTAATCAGAGTCATAAGATAGTAATATCAATTTTAACTATTACCGCTGTTTTTCACCAATACCATACCACAAAATTTAATTTATAAATAATGGTATTTTCACTCAGACTTACAGTTTATATAAATAATACATTTTAATAATAATATACTATTTTATGATAAAGAAGTATCACTAAATGTAAATAGTAAATATTTTTATAAATAGAACATATTTCTACAGCGGGAATGTGGCGGGAGCTGTTATACGTTGGTCAGGATATAGGGAAGTAAGGAACGGATGCAAGAGAGCGTTTTTGTTCGGCACCTGTAAGATAATAGGAAAATGGAATGAACGATGAAGTTTGCACTTCACCGAATAAACGTTGTGTGGGCGTATTTAAGAATACTATCTTTCTTTATTATCTCTGCTCTCGGCGAAAGCCTTTACAAGAATGTCTTCAGAGACACATCTTCGTACCAAGGACACCCTCGTTAGTATGGTCGTTCTTTAGGGCACTAGGGCCCGGCGAAACTCCTCTGAGGGAGGGGAAGCGCTGACAAAAAGCATATGGCCCGTATCGACTATTCGTTGATTTCTAATTTTCTTACAGCACCTAATAGTGAAATTGTCAGTAAGGCATTCTGATAGGATCGTGCCTTAAATCCGGGGATATTTATATGTAGTATTGTAGGGGAATTGGTGTTTCGGGGTGAAATAACACTGCTTCAATTAAAAGAAATAAAAATATAGAATGTACTTTATTATAATGTCTATGGTTCCGCTAGTTTACTATTCCCTATCTCTCATTCACGCTATTCGCTGTTCACTAAAAACTCTCACGCTCGCTATTTCGCTGTTCTCTCAATACTCGCTGATATTCGCTATTACGCTGCTCGCTGAAGACTAACTACTCACTCACCCGCGAAAACTATACATTCGTCCCCTCACACTCATCATGCATCCATTCCGAACATCCTCGCGATCACGTCCACCATCCTTATCGTCTTCCGTTCTCACGATCCTCGCACGCTCGGTCCTGTCATACGCTTCCAAACACTTTTCTTTCGCACCTCAGCCTCTCGAACTCAGTCGCACGCAATCACGCTGTTTGCATTCGTCTAGACATTCCGTCGCTCGCTTTTTCCAAACACACCTAATTATACGCAGCAAAAATATCCTCATCCTACAGTATTAGGAACAGCGAGAAGGGCGGTGTTTATGTTAAGCGCTGTTTAGTGGTGATGAGCGGTAGTAGGGGTAAGCCTCTACAATGAAAAGCAAATATTATTTACAAATAATTCATATGTAAATACTAAAACTCCATTAGAAAAAGTTATAACCCATATATAATTCTATTAAATGCAATTTTATACCTATTACATGAGGACGAATCACAAACCGTGACCAGTGAAAATTATTCTGCCACTAGGAATCAAGTACCTGGCGGGCTGCCATAGCATATTGCGCAGTGCACCTTATTGATACCGCGTCTGAGTACGATACGTTATCGGCAATTCCTCAAAAAGAAGTTGAAGCTCATTTTCAAGAAATACAGCGTACTTTTGATCAATTAGGGTACCATTGATAAAATGAAGGCCATTTATCCCGTTTCCGATCATACCACACCGTACATTAACACTTAATGGTCGTTGACGTTCCACTTGTAACCAGTGCGGATTTTCTACCGACCAGTAATGCATGATGTTTATTTGACCATGATTTGTAAACGTTAATTCATCTTGTTATACGACCAACTCATCGAAAACAAGATAGCTTATCACCACTGTAAGATAATAGGAAAATGGAATGAACGATGAAGTTTGCACTTCACCGAATAAACGTTGTGTGGGCGTATTTAAGAATACTATCTTTCTTTATTATCTCTGCTCTCGGCGAAAGCCTTTACAAGAATGTCTTCAGAGACACATCTTCGTACCAAGGACACCCTCGTTAGTATGGTCGTTCTTTAGGGCACTGGAGCCCGGCGAAACTCCTCTGAGGCAGGGGAAGCGCTGACAAAAAGCATATGGCCCGTATCGACTATTCGTTGATTTCTAATTTTCTTACACCACATTGAATCATCCTGCCAAAAACATCCTGATTTCACTCCTCAAACGCCAACTCATCTAACCTTCTTAGTCATCCTGTCCTACGCGCTGCCCTTACACTATGCTTGCACTTCCATTACTCACCCTCATCTCAATATATATAACTAGGCCTCTTTCTACATTTAGTCAGTATTCCATAATTGGTACTTGCGTGCGGAACCTATCGTCAGCGAATAAAGCCTCCGAGTTTATATTATAAGTGTTGTACTTATTCCCTCGTACGGAATCCAACAATCTGTCAGTAATACTTTATCGAAAAATATAGCTTTAGTCTGGAGTTGTTCTCATACCCACTGACAAAACACTACACGATTATGGAAATCACTTCCATGAAGTGCTTGATGTAATGATACGTGATAAAGTAAGATCAATGAAATAAATCGGTAAAGTGTGGGCGAATAAATCATGTGGGCGCGTTTGAAAATATCAATTTTCTTTATTTTATCCGCTTATTTTATTGGCGAAAGCCAATGCAATAATGTCTTTGAAGACGCAAAACATATCCTGAGAACACCCCCGTTAGCATGGTCGTTATTCAGGGCACTTGGGCCCGAAGAAACTTCCCTTGGGAGGGAGAAGTGCATTTACTTCAAGTACATGGCCTGCTTCGGCTGTTTGCTAATTTCTGTTTTTCTAACACTCAGCCATATTAACGTTAAGCCTGTCCTCAGACTCACAATAAAATTGTTTTAATGACCTAGCTGAAAATAAAGTTTGTTGTCGTGACATGACACGTCCTTTATCGATCTTCGATGTACGTTTCATCCTTTATCGATTTTTGATGTACTTTACGTCCCTTATCGGTTTGCAATATATAATAGAGTAATTCTCCAATAACACTGTCCAACTTTGAACTTTTTTTCGACGTTTCAAATTCCACTATGCGATTATTATAGTGTTTCCCGTGCTGATTACGAATCTGCAACCCGTTTGTCTCCAGCGCGTACAGTTTTTGAGAAATTTGATTTTGAAAAAAAAACACATTTTTCAAATTCAAACGAATTTTGCGAGGTAATTATAAAAGATACTAAAATTATGATTATATCAGAAGATTCTATAGACTTTCCTGAATACAACGGTATATATTTGTTATGCGTTCTGAATATTTAAACATGTTTAAACGATCATTGAATCCGAAGGGACACCGATTTTGCACCAATTTTTGCGTATATTTTACAATTTATCTTAAAAAGTAAGGGTCCAGTGGAAAATCGAACTATATCACGCGATAGAGCAGACTTTCACCTTTAAGAAGAAAGAATGTTTGAAACAACCAAAGAAAGTTGAAACGTCGTTTTTTTTACGATACCAGAAGCAAAATAGCAACGCGGGAAACGAAGCGAGGACAGTGGTTCTCACGCCATAGAGGTCGTTCCTTGCATCGCGTTAACATAGGGAGGACAGTGGTTCGTCGCGTCAGAGCGGTCGCTCCGTATCCCGCCTATGTTAACGCGATGTGTTTTTTTTTTCAAAATCGAATTTCTCAAAAACTGTACGTGCTGGAGACAAACGGGTTGCAGATTCGTAATCAGCACGAGAAACACTATAATAATCGCATAGTGGCATTTAAAACTTTTTTTGGCTGTTGGACAGTGTAATTTCCTGATACAATTCCTGATCAACTAAATCTGTCGTTTGTTCGCATGATTTGTCCTCTCCAGGGACTATTGGCGTTGCTACAACGTTACACTCGTACATTTTATATTTATATAATAGTTTTTCGATGTATTCGACTTGTGACAATCCTATACCGGATTCGAATTTTTCTATTTTAATACTGATAAACGTGTTAGCATTTGTAGTTTCGACAATTTCGAAAATTTCTTTAAGTCGTGATATTATTTTGTTACATAAATCCGTGTTCTCGCATATTACTGTAAAGTCGTCGACGTAAACTGCAATCGTAATGGTGTCCCGACCTCCTGTCAACGTAAAAATAGAATTTTCTGACGCTAAACGTTTAAAACCGATGTTTATTAGGGTAGATTTTAGCTTTATATACCAATTACGTCCAGATTGTGGAAGACCATACATACTTTTTCTAAGTTTTAGAACTTTGTCGTCTCCATAATATTTCTCGAATCCTGGGGATAATGTAAGGTAAACCATTTCGTTAATTTCGCCATATAAGTAGGCTGTTTTAACGTCAAAAAATCAGAACTTCCAATGTAATTTAACGGCTATCATCATTAATAATCGCCACGCTTCTATAGATACGACTGGTGCATATGACTCGTAATAATCCTTGTTTTTCACTTGGTTATAACCTGCTGCTAATAATCGCGCCTTGTATTGTATTTAATGTCATTATTTTTTCTATCGTACTTTTTAGTCAATACCCACTGGCTTTTAATGAGTTTACTATTAATTAGTTTATCAACTATTTCCCAAACTGAGTGTTGTTCAATAGATTGCAACTCCCTTTCCATAGCCCCTCTCCAGTCTAACCAATTCGCACCTGTTTTTGCCTCTAGATAGTTAACCAGTATTCTATTATCATCTATTAAATTCACCTGAGACTTATCTTTAATTCGCTGTAATCTACGACAAGCGTCTTGCTCTGCTCTTTCGTTACTTTCAATTCTACGCAATGTATCTCTCAATTCTAATACAGGGTGACCAATGGGAATGTGTTGAAAGTAAACGGTTATATATCCTCTCCTCGATGTCGGCAATTGTTTTACCGACTATTGTCCGTTACCTAAGATCCGTCAATTTCATTTGAACCGTTGTATAGGCCAGTTTACGAGTTATAGGATGGACGCTCTAAGCATTGAAGAAAAAGTGTTTCTCATCGAGTGCTTTTATAGTAGAGGCAAAAGCTATAGTCAGGCATATCGTGGATTCCGTAGCAAATATGGATCTAAAAAAGTTTCAAGCGAAACAATACTCAGAAGGTATGTTTTTGATACTTTTTACCCACGCTCCCTCTCCCTCGAATGGCGTCATAATTCCAATGTTGGATAATGTGTGATTTTATTTTTGTTTTTCGATATTTTTTGGTAGGATTATTGATAATTTTGGTATATATGGCACTTTGAACGATCGTAGACATGATTTACCTGGCCCATCTCGTACAGTTACAACGGACGAAACAATTGTTGACGTTAAAAGATTTGTTGACGAAAATCCAAACACCTCGATTAGGAAAGCTGCTCAAGTTTTGGATTTAAAGCGAGAAACTCTCCGAAAGATTATGAGGGACGTCATTAAACTGCATCCCTACAAAATCACTACACATCAATTGCTGACAGAGAAGGCGATGGAAAAACGAGTTGAATTTTGTAAGGTGATAACCGATATGTTTGAAAGTGAGGAACTCAATGAAAGACAAATTATATTTACGGACGAAGCTCACTTTTGGTTAAATGGATATGTCAATAAACAAAATTATCGGTTTTGGGGACAGGAAAATCCAAACGTGTCTATTGCCGTTCCTCTTCATCCTCAAAAGGTTTCCGCGTGGGCTGCAATTTCTGTTAAAGGGGTCTATCTGCAATTTTTTGAAGGAACTGTAACTAGTCAAAGTTATAGAGAATTATTGGAGACTAAATTCTTTCCCTATGCAAAGAAACGCGGATTAGTAAAGAACTTCCATTTTATGCAGGATGGCGCGACCCCACATCGTACACGCGAAGTCTTTGAGTCAATACACGAAGTGTATGGCAACAGAGTAATTGGGTTAGGATACCCAAAATTTGCTCATGGAGGTCTGGAATGGCCTCCTTATTCACCTGATTTAAACCCGTGTGATTTTTTTCTTTGGGGTTACCTCAAAGACAAATGTTACGCCGTACAACCTCAAAACCTCGTAGAACTGATAAATAGTATTAAAAAATGCAGTCGCAGCATTACTACATCTATGTTAGATAATGTATTTCAAAGTTTTTACAAACGATTGCAGTTCTGTGTTAATTCCAATGGACAACACTTTGAAAACATATACCACTAATTTATATGCGCAAGCAAAAATTGTCTGTTTTTTTTATATTGTGTATTTCAATTGTTAAATTATTATATATCTCTTTCATATATATGGTAAAAAAATTGACAAGTTTTCTCTAAAAAATGGCGTTTAATTCATTTCATTTGGCCTACTCGTTACGAAGTAATAACTATTTACTTTTAACACATTCCCATTGGTCACCCTGTACATCTCCAGTCAAACCCGGTGGTCGTCGCCGCGGGGTTTCTATATTTTCATCATTTTCTTCATCGCAATTATTTGATGCTACAAGAGTTTTCGTTTTCATCACTATTGCTACCTTCCGATTCGCAAGTAGTTTCGCGTACATTTGTATGAATCGTTTCGTTTTCACATGGTGTTACAGTAGGACAATCGAAATCATATATAGGTATTTCGTTGCAATTATTATGTTCACCCGGCCTCATTTCTGACTCTGTTTCATTAAATTTGACCGCCCTTTCTTCTAATATTTTTCCAGTATTCGGATCGTATATTCAATATCCGCGTCTTTCGCGAGAATAACCTATAAACATACCTTTTCTGCCCAGTAGGTCAAATTTGTCTCTTTTTTCTTTCGGAATATAATAATACGCTACGCATCCGAAGACTCGTAAGTAATTTATATTAGGTTTTACGCCGAAGAATAATTCAAACGGTGTCTTCGTTTTGTTTTTCCGCGGGATAAGATTGCTCACGTGACTGCTGCAGGCCGCAGCCTCAGCCCAAAGTATTGACGGTAAGGAACTACTACGCATTAACATTTTAGTACGTTCTAGTATAGTCCGATTGGCCCTTTCCCCTTTGCCGTTACTCTCGGGATTGTATGGAATCGTTTTTTCATGCGTTATTCCATTCTGTTCCAAAAGATGATACCAATTTTGGTTTACAAATTCATGCCCGTTATCCGTTCTAATTCGTTTGATTTTAATATTCAGTAAATTTTCATATTTTTCCGTGAACGCGACTAATTTGTCAAGTGTTTCGTTTTTGTGTTTTATAAAATATGTGAAATACATTCCGTAATAGTCGTCTACAAATACTAACATGTATCGTGATCCGCCTAAGGACGAAGTTGACATAGGCCCACATAGTTATTGTTTTATGAGGTTTTTTACTTATCTTTCCGAGATTACAAGTATCGCAAATGAATTCTTTATATTCATTATTGAAAATCCTTTATATTCATTATTATGATATTCATTATTTACGTGTCCTAACCGCTTATGTCAAATTTCAAAACCATTTTTTACCTTTTGTATAATATATTATATGATTCATATTCAACGCATTTATCAGTGTACGGTTCTGCTAAGAATTTTAAATGTTTTTCATGAATCTCACCGTTATTACTGTGTCGCCGTATTTATCGTAAATAACTATTTTGTTGTTACCTTGTACTAATGTGTAGCCTTTCGACGTCAAGACTGTCGCGGACAATAAATTTTCTCTTAACTCAGGTACAAAGAGGACATCTTTAATTGTTATTGTAGCCGTCATGTTCTCGTCTTTTACTTCCGACAGTGCCTATCCCCTCATAACGTAACTTAGAGTTTTCGCCAGCTTGGTGTAGTTCGCCACTCCGAAAATTAATATGTCGAAACCATTTTAGGTCGTTTACCACGTGGTTAGATGCTTCGCTATCAAAGAGCCAATAATTATAAAAATTTTGGATATTACCTCGGTAATAGGCCTCCTCGACATTAAACGCATATATCTTACTATTTTCAACGGTGTTGATTACATTACTCGTCGGTTTTCTTCTAAAAATTTTGTCCGTTTTTGTGTTGGCCGTTACACCTTGATTCTCCTCTTTGTTATTGTTGCCTTGTTCGCTGCTTTCCGTTGGGTTTTCGATGCCAACACATCTTCGCCTGGTATCCTTGTTTATCGCATATGTAGCAATTCCTTGTTTTTGTCTTCGTACAATATAGGCTGCTCCTTTTGGTTCCTTGCTATGACCTTCCTTTCGTAGAATTTCCTTCTCACATTCCTTCAATACTTCGTAACTTTCCTCTAGTGATTTTTCCCGCTCAGTTTTAAGGATTTCCCGAATTTCTCTCTACTGGTTATTTATGCCTCGCACTGTATATGTAATACGCGAGTTCGCGTGGCACTATCGTCTCGTCGAGCGATGCACATTTTGTTGTGAGTCCTCTGGCACGTGCTATGTAATCGCTTACCGATTCGTTTTGTTCCATCCCTAGGAATCTCAAGTCATTAGTAGTGTCTATTTTATTATCTTCCGTCGCTCCGCCGTATGATTTCTTTATTTTTTCCCATAGTTCTTGTGCATTACTTTCTGTTGCAAACTACAATGCCTGTTCGTCTGAGAGATGTAGCCTAATGTACGCCACAGCCTTTCGATTTCTCGAATTACACTCCGCTTCTATTAGCTCACTTTAAGTAGTTTCTGGTTTCTTTTCACTCAATGCTTTGTCTAATTTTTTCAGACATAATATAGATTCCATCTTCATTGCCTAGACTAAATAATTAGATCCAGTCAGTAACGGTACTGCTGGTAACGTATTTCTGTCCATTTTGAATTCTTCTCGAATTCCTTCTGCACGTGGTATGATTTTATTTTTCTAAATTACGGTAACCACGCTCTGCTACCAGAAACTGTTGTTAATTTACTCACACAGTTGTTAATTTTCTAAGTTTTATTATTAACTATACAAAAAGATTTAATGAAGATTTAATACGCTTTATAATAGACTAATATGGTATATGTATAGACACTTTACTAATATGGTATACATATCGCTCGCTTATCTACAGAGGACTGGCTTCTCTTACGCTTTTTGTTCAGGCGCGCCGCCCTTGCATTACCCCCCACCAACTACGGACACTCGTAACATCTTCTAACCCGAATTAGAATATAATGATCTGCAATTGGCAAATTGTTTGAGCTAGCAATAGTAAATTATTTCTTGTAAGTTGTATAGGTTCACACTCACAGAAATTACTGTTCAACACGTATTTGGAATACTCACTTTCACTAGGCGATTTTTGTAGACTTATCCGCTGAATTCGAATCAGAGAGCCATTTACGTTCATAGCTCTACTGTTTATGAAATTCGATGTCAAATAAAAATGACAATTTTCAACTGCGAAGACAAGAATAGTTATTCGTTTACATTAAACACAAAATTATTACATACATTAAACACAAAGCAAAATTATATCAATTTTCGTGAATATTTCTCAATCTATTTCAAAAGCTACAGTTCTGTGAAAGAATATAAATTCTTAATATAAGAAAAGTAGTTGGATCATTTTTATTTTAAATTAAAAAATTAAACTATTTGACAAAGTCTGTAACACTGGTGGTATTTAGCATCAAGGTGCTGCGTTCCAGCATCTCAATCATAACAGAGTAGTGGAAGCAAAAATTGTTGCTATAGCCCGCTTTTTAGTAAATTACACTGATGTGCGGAATTATAGAGCATTTTCGCTGAAAAGTTATTGTTATTTAAAGTATTATAATTTCATAACGAACAATCATTTTGAGTCTGTTTCAAAGTTTAAAGCCTCTATTTCAAAATTCTTGGATGACTTTTTCAAAGCCGTTTCTAATATTGAATAATATTTTGGGAACTAAGATCGATTTATTGATTTCGATCGATCCGATTTATTATAATCGATACGATTTATTTCACCGTCTTATTAGACTTTGAATGGAAAGTAGAACATTACAATAACAAAAGTATATCAGGGGGGTTATTCCACGCCGAATCGATCACTTTTTGACCTCACCATCTGTGGTGATTAATATTTATAAATGTGAAGATTAATATTTATACATGAAGTTATGATTAAAAAATGTGTCATTGGCCAAGAATGGTTTCAGGCTTGACCAGAACCAGTGAACGCGGATTGCACGACTCGCTTACCTGAAACGGAGGTACACTGCGTCGTTTTCCAGCTTATGGTGACGTCAAGTTTCGCGGCTCCATCGTTCTGAAGAGCTCATTTTAAAGGGGAAGCTTTAGGGAATATGAAATATTTTTTTTTTAATTTTAATCGAGTATAATTATTATTGAAAAACGTAAAAAAAGAATTTGTTTAAATTTTTTCATATTATATAACAAATCCTTTATGAATAAAACAAAACAAAAATTTAGCTCAATCGGACGAGTAGTTTTTGAGAAAAATATTCGTAAGTGATGTTTATTTTCGTAAAAATAGGAAAAAACTGAAAATTTTGAAGGCTTGTAATTTTTAAACAAATTCGAAATCGGCAAAATGATGACTTAACCCCTCCCCTTCTAATTTCACATACAATATAACATATTCTGATTAAAACAAAATCGCAGATGGTGAGGTCAAAAAGTGAGTTAACAAACATACATATCAATATATTCGGGTGAGTCTCCTCAATTTTTTTAAATCAATTTGAACATCCTAGTGTTCTATAGGAGCTAGGGCAGCACCGCACACGGTACTGCCGAATAATAATATGTATGTGTGTGTGAGTGCGAGTCGCGATGAGCTATCGCGGAAGGGATAGCTCATTAGATACCGAACCGCGCAGGTGAAAGATTCGCAACGATTATAGTGCCGATTAAAGCTTTATTTTTCTGTTCATTAAAATACATTATATTCCTTTCTCTATTCAGTTTCACTTTATTTCTTTTTGTTTCTTTTCTGTACCACACTAGTATTTTTAGTTTCCACGTAATGTCGCCATTTTTTGCCCAAAATTACCATACATATAATATTTTCACTCCACGAAATATTACCATTTTGATGTTTTTTACTGAATAATAAAATAATTCACTTAATACATAGGTAATATTTAAGACATAATATGTAATGACAGGAATGTATCATAAATATTATTTAAGGGCTATTTGAACATTTTCAAAGTATAAGTAACTAAAAATTTCTTTCGCTTATAAATAAGATTTCTTTTCTTTCATAAATAGCAATTATTATCAATTTATCTGAAATTTTACGTTTTAGCTTAAATATGTGTAACTATTGTCTAAATATAAAAGAAATCGCAGTTATCTTAACAGCTTTAGTAGTCATTCGACTACTAGAATACTTACCTTATAAAGAATTTTGCGTTCCGGTCTACTACTTCCGGTCTACTGTATACTTGATAATTGTTTTTAAATTCCGAAGTCATAGGAAACAACACCGTATACTGGACGTGTAGTAAATTGTCCCCTTCGGGAATAACCGGTTTAATTGATTTCACTACTGGATAACTGTTCACGATTGGTACAGTTGTGAAACATTTGAGAGTCAGATTCTCCAAATTCTTCATAATTTTCTAAATATGAAGAAAGATAGCGAGCTGACACAAGGGGACCAGCGGACTGTTTTGAGCGAGCTGAAAACTTAGCGAACAGTGGATGAACACCTTCGATAGATCTAAATTTGTGTACTAATTCTAATTCGACAATTAAACATTTCAATTCTAATTTTTGTTTGTAATTGTATTTTTACTAATGTATTGGGTTATTCGGAAAGTTCGTGCCGTTTTTCGCACGGTTACATATGTCAATTTTTTAAACATACCTTTAAGTTTCACGAAAAAACGTAATCACCCTCCCGTTGTATGGATGCTTCCTATTTTTGCTGGTAGGGCCATTATTCCATCCCGATAAAAATTCTCTAGTTTCTCTTGAAAATAGTTTTGCAAGCTATTTCTGAGGATGTTAATATTTTCAAACTTTTTACCCACTAAGAAGTGTTGTAATGCCCGGAACAGGTGACAATCAAATGGGACAATATCTGGGGAATATGGAGGGTGTGGTAAAATTTCACAATTATATTCAGATAAATTTTTTGTAACATTTTTTGCAATATGTGGTCATTCGATGAAGACGGTTCCGTTCCGTAAGTTCGTGCGGTACCTAAACGTCCAGCTTTGACACCATCCCCATTTTTTTAAAACACCTATGTATTGTTGTTTTCGGTATTTTTAGAACATCTGACATCTCTTGAACTGATACACCTCGTGATTGTTCTACGTGATCACGAATTTTATCTTCATCCCTCTGAACAGAACGCCCAGAACGTTCTTCGTCTTCTAAACGAAAATTCCCAGCTTTGAACCGTTGAAACCACTTCCTACGCGTACGAGATCAAAGATCACCTTCTCCGTAAACAGTACAATGTTGTTCGTGGCAATTTTTACTTAATTTCCTGTCTGAAATTCATATAACGTAAGATGTCGGCAATGTATACGCATATCGCCCATGATCTGTCACGGCTAGGAATTACTGTGATCACAATTTCACAATCTTGTACCCACGAATACCTTCTTTAGACAGTTCGAGAACAGTCTAAACTTGAATGCACTGATCCCTTATCACCGGATGCATATACATAAATCGTTGCGCGAAGTGTATGTATAAAAATCGGCACGAACTTTCCGGACAAGCCAATATTTGTAATATTTTCTCATTTAAATGAGACTATACACCACGTGGTTTGCATCATATTAATATGCTTTAAGTTATATCGTGCTTGATGTAGTTTTAATCTGAAAATCTTCACAATTACATGCATCAAGGTTTTACTTAGTGGAAATTGTTAACAAAAATGTTTAATCATTGCATTAGTGTTTTTCCGATACGAAGGAAATACAGATTGTGTACAGATATTCTCAAACAATTACGTAGTCCTTACTATATATGCATACATATCATAAAATAATGCTGACATTCTTGATGCGAAATATATAGAACGAATTAATTATATTTAAATGCAATAGGTTGCATACATATGTATAATAAAAATTATAAAACCGAGGAGTAAAAGGAAACATCAATTCTGTCATTGCCATATGGTAAGTTCACTTCCGTGTTCGTTGTAAGCATTTTGATTTAATGAGAAACATTGTTTGTTATAGCATTCGTTCGTTATAAGGTCATCCGTTACAAGATACCGCACAGTATTACCGTTACATACTTAAACTTTATTTATAGTACTGGGTGTTTCACAAATAGTGTATACTCAATACCTTCAGATTTGAAAACAAATCGGCAATTGCATCAAACTGTCGATGTATTACGTCTTCATGGACTTTGACAAGATCACTTTGTTGTTACGTACTGACAATGACAAAATTATTTTTGACGTATAGAGGTTTCTTTACATGTTACGCTTGAACCAATTTTCAAGCATTTTTGTTCTATTCGATTGAATTGCTTATAAACCTGCATACAAAGAATCAGATAACGCTACATAAGAAAATAAAACTAACCGCGATTTTTAATCAAAACGAAAGTCTTTCAGCAAAATTTACATTTCCAATTTGTAGACGATTGAATGCGGATTAATATTCGTGCGTAGATAGAAGTTCTAAAACCGAGTCATTTAAAGACAAAAAGATGTAAGCAAAAATTGTTAAGTATCAAATAATTTAAGCGGCAAAAGCGAGTTTGTTATGTGGTAAATAATGTTCTTATTATGGAAGAAATAAACGAGCAGATCTAAATTTGTTTAACACTCCAACTACTAAAGCGATTAAAGGAACGTTTCAGAAATTTCTTATTCTTAATAATAAAATCCGTCAAAATGGTTCTCTTGAAATCTATGCTAATTCTAATCAACATAACGAATTCATATACGTACTGTTTTATGCTCCACTGGTTCACTTATTTTTTAACTTCATTTTTAACCTCAAAGTAATTGTGCATTATACGTCAGTAGTTTTAGTGTTAAAACAGCAAACAAACTGCAGAGTTTCTAGTAATATGGATAAGCATTACAGGTTTTGATGGAAAATAAGCAATAATAGTAGACCTAAAGGGTTGAAAAAATAAGCTACAGATAATTAAAGACCAAAGAAAACGAAAAGGTACAAAAATATTTATAAACCCCGATTTGACAAAAAAAAGAAAACAAAAGCAGAATGATAAGAATATAAAATCAGGAATGATAGGTTGATGGTAACTGGATAACATGAAGTCACAGGGAAAATGGTAAATTGTGGACAGGCATTCAGTATTCGACAAATCGAAGAAATTAGTTAATTTATGAATAAAGAGTTCGGAATTGTGGAAAAGCTACTTACCGATAAAGTACATCAAGCAATATCAATATTCTAGTAGAGAAACACGGTAGACAACACCATAATAGTAACAGCAATATGAAAGGAATGATTAATGAAATCGGTTGAATTGGAAGGGATTAGTATAGCGAAAGAAATGAAGGTAGGAAAGAAACTATTGACCATTTATAATAAATTTGGAATGAAGATAAAATTATTTAAAACAAAAAATTGGAGGTATATTTAGATAAAGGAAGAATAATATTAAGTACAAGTGATCGAAAACTATAGTATTTAGGAAAGAAAGCAATACGGTATGAAAGAGAAAATATATGGGGTGAAGATAAAAATTAAAAGAATTCGTATATCTGCTTGTGATGTTCGAAAATAACGGAGATATGATTTGTTTTGTTAGAGAAAGAGTAAAGAGGCAATTGGAGTGATACGACACGTTTGAAGAATAGGGTGAGAAAATTTAAAAATCGCTTAACAAGCAAAATGTTTATTATAACAAAAAAAAGTGTTTTGTATTTTTTCGTCAATATGTTCACCAATATTTTTTTTTCTATTTTTTAATTATGTAAATAATGTATTTTCGATCAAAGAATATACTTATCTTTTCAACATGTTATAATTTTAAAATGGGTTTATTTAACTTTGGAGTATTATTACAAAGTAAATTTTTGAACCAACGATTTTTAAGTACATGCATTTCGAATTTATAAAAATTTAAGAAGATTTCTTAATTTGAGGATATTTTTGTCAAAATTTTGTAACTAATGGCATTATTTTTTTTCTTCTTTCTGGCGTGCAACTTGCTGATAATCTCATTTTTTTGTCTATTGGAAAACTGGTGTATGGACCATTATTCAAGATATTAAGGAAAGGGTAGCACTTTGCAAAACATAAAATATAAGAAAAATTTTTGTTTTATATTTAATAAAAGCTAGCTTCTTAGGCATAAATATGAAAATGTTAAATGCTCAAGGGATACTTAAAAACTAGAATTTTAAGCACCATACTAATGTTTATGTTTGACTATTTGGTAAACGAATACTGTCATACCGGTTGTAGATTATTGAACGGCAAGAACGAATATAAATTGAACAAGCAAGAGGAAAGTATTACACTTGAAATGGTGTTTGGAACAGGATTAATACCCATTCGGGTTAACAGTGTTTGAAGCAACTAGCGAAGAAAAGTCGGAGATCAGAGTAGGAAGCCAAGTTTCAACATACTGTATAAGGAAGATGTCATCATCACATAGTTAGGAATTTTAAAGAAATATAATTACATGTTGATTGAAACTTTTTCGCGGGATTATTGAAAAACGGATTGCAAATTCGTAATCAGCACAAAAAACACTATAATAATAATCACTGAATGGATTTTAGAATATCGATTGGCTGTTGCTCAGTGTTATCATTTAATTTGTATTCCCACAGTGGCCACAAGACCATTTAGTGAGAACCTTCCGCTGAACATCAATTGCGAAAAATGTTAATCAAAAACATAATTTTTGTCATAATTTTCTGCCAAATAGAACGGAAGGTATTAAGTAAAAACCGTAAAGTGATTTTCATCCTATATCTACCCCCGTAGTGTTGATAGGGGATTAAAACCGTATTGGAAGGGGGTTCTTCGGGCGATCTATCGGATGGTATGAATTTCGTTCAAATAAGCTTTGTGGGGCACTTTTACTATGTATATTCGGCTAGGTCCTTTAATCACAAATAGTTCAAGCGTTATCAGATAAACACGCGTCGCGATGGAAGTAAATACAGTACGCTTAACATTTTTTACAACAACATGTGAAATTATTATAACAGAGAAAGTAAATTTCACAAGTACTATATTTACAAATATAAGATCCAAATAGAATCCTGTCTGGAAAAAATTTATAATTACCGCAACTAATGTTGGAATAGGTAACCCGGCAGACTGACTTTCGAGTCTCTCCTTTATTTACGCGGTTTGTTAAAAAAAAAAAAGGTGACTTTTTATTTTTCTCGACAAATATTTATTTATTCATCCAGATCAATTTTGTCCCCTTCAAAGTAATCCCCCTCAGATATAATACACTTGTGGCAGCGCCTTTTGCAATCCTCTAAGCACTTCTGATATGCCCTTTTTGTCATGGTCTTGAGCTCTTCTGGCGATGCGGCCTTTATCTCTTGAATCGTGGCAAACCTCCGTCCTTTCATGGGTCTTTTCAGTTTTTGGAACAGGAAAAGGGCGGAGGGGGCCAATTCCAGTAAATACGATGGCTGAGGCATGATTACAGTGTTGTTTTGTGCCAGAAAATCACGAACAAGCAATGACGTATGTGCTGGTGCATTATCGTGGTGTAATATCCATGACTTGTGTTTTCACAATTCCGGGCATTTTATTCGCATTGCTTCACGCAAACGGCGCATAACTTGAAGGTAATATTCCTTATTGACCGTACGACCTTCTGGCAAGAAATCATGATGCATCACGTCATTGTAATCGAAGAAAACCATAAGCAAAACCTTTACATTTTGACCGAATCTGGCGTGGATTTTTCGGTCTTGATTAACACCTTCTAGACCTTCTACGAAGAACTTGTACCACTTATAAACACTTTTTTTTGCTCAAAATAGACTCGCCAAATGCCACAGTCAATATTTTAAGTGCGTCGGGGCACTTAATTTTATTTTTAACGCAAAATTTAATACAGATTCTTTGATTCATTTTTTTGGATAAAAAAAAATCGCCAAGCACATTAAAACACGTCTTACCTTTGTATCCGTCAAAAACAAACTAAAAACGCAAAATGGCTGATAATGTCAACTTCTGTTGGAGACATATGTATCAACACAACACAAAAAAAATTTGAAATTGAACGTGTGTAATAGGCGTAATTTTAAAAGTCACCTTTTTTTTTAACAGACCTCGTATGTTTATGTATGTACATTGTTGTATTGCGCGAAATTCTCTTTCTTACACCGGAGCTTTGCCCTCGCGTTTCAAACGTTATATTTGAAACAGTAATTACACTGTCGTCGGAAAATTTACATTTATCCATCCCCAATAGATATTGTGACAGAGACCTATCTAAAAATTTTTGACATTTGGGGTCCATCTTTTCTATTGGGCCCTGTCCTATAACATATTTAGTAGACGGCCAGATTGCGCACTGGGCTATCAGAAATACATATTAAAAAACATTTTTGCACTATGTGTCTTCCTGTCCTTCAAGAAAGGAAAAACCAATATAACATGACTTCTTTTGAAACTTTTAACAGAGGGTTTACACCTTTTATTATAAAGTGACACCAAAAATTTTGTATCACAACGGCCTGAAATTCTGAAGAACGTCGACTCCATCAAGATATTTAGATGGGTTTATTCTAGTATTTCGATAGTATGTTTGATAATAACTACTAGTCATGTTAAGGCCTACTGTACATCTGTGATTTGAATAGCTTTAGAATTTCTATATCGTTATTAGCAATAAGACCTTCATTCCGTCGCGGCCTTATAACCGTCTCGTCGGACACTTCAAGACCGCTTCATAGCAGCCATAAGCTCATGAAGTCATAAATTATCACTATAGTTTTCCAGTCATTGTTCGCTTTCGGTTGCCAGGTTTAGCATTTTTAGCTTTCTACCTCGTTATTTCTATCATGTTCTGTCAAGTTTAGCACGCTTGCTGAGTTTCTTATCTGTTACGGTCAAACACTGAACGTTGTAATATTTACGGGTGGAAAATAAACTCCCTTCCATAATTCTATATATCAACTGCGACCTGTTAGGATGATTTACCTTCGTCAACTGACCATCTCGAGACGACTTGGAACCTGAACAAAGCAGAGCAGATCGTAATAGAAGATTATAATACAAACACTTAGTAAAATAGTAATATTATAGAAACAGCTAGCGAGATAACAAAAATAGCACAACTAGTTAGTAGCGAATAGCGCATAGATAGATTGTACAAGCATCACATTTAGATAGCACAACAGATAGTAGAAATTATAGCAACAAATATTCAAAAGTTAGCAACAAGTTGGACCACGTAATTAGGTAGGCAAAGAGCTATCTAACAAATATCAAGATATTAGTGTTCATCGCAGTGCAAAAAATTGCACCATTAGTTCTCGAATATTCGAGTGGTCCTTCGAGGAATACTTGTATTTTGTCGGCACAAGCGTGCAAAATGTCTACAAAGCTCGAACTCCATTTCGGGAAACCACGAGCATCTAACCTAACCGTATTATGAAATTGTAGCAACATTGGGAATTGAATTATGTAAACGCTATAGTTTGCTGATTCTGTACGAGCGATTAGGAGCATTTGTTGCAATGCTGAGAACGGAACTCTTAGTGCAACGAATGTTGGTAGCATTTACTTTTATATACAATTTGCTCCTTTCTTTTCAAAGTTCCCATATTTTGCAAACTCTTTTAAAGGTTATAAAGTATTAATGTAGATGTTTTGTATAGAGATGGATATTTTGCATCATGCAGAATTGCTGTTTCATATACAGTATTCTCTCCGTAAATGTGAAAAAGATCTCTACCGTAAGAGTAAAAATTTTATCCCCACTACTGGGGGGATCCCCCTCGGAATCGGTCAAGCGTTAAACACAATCGGTTACCAAAACGACGAGGATCGAATATCGGTGAGACACATACTAATGCAAGCAAAGAAAAAGATTAAAATTTTCTTATTTCCTATTATTTTTTCATGAAACTTGTACCATCGTATTCGTCAGGTTTTTCTGATTAAAATGACAATAAACATGATGTAATTACGTTAATAATTACGTACGTAACGGGTGATTAAAGTTTTTAACGTAAAAGGGACGGCGAGTGGAAAAGACAGAGAGGCAGAAGTTTGAAGCGTTCGGCAAACATGAAAGACTCCTGCGTGTTTTGTCTTTTAAATTCGAAAATCAAAATTCTTTATTTTTGGTTTTTCGTCAATGGAACTTCTACCATCGTATTCGTCTCGTTTTTCTGATTAAAATGATACCAAACACGATATAATTACGATCATAATTACCTGTGTAACAAGCCATAAAACTTTCGGACGTTACATTTACGGCAGAGATATGAATTTCTTCGATCATCCGTAAATGTAACATCCGAAACTTTTATGGCTGGTTACACAGGTAATTATGATCGTACTTATATCATGTTTGGTATCATTTTAATCAGAAAAACAAGACGAATACGATGGTAAATGTTCCATTGACGAAAAGCCAAAAATAAAGAATTTTGATTTTTGAATTTAAAAGACAGAACACGCACGAGTCTTTTATGTTTGCCGAATGTCTCGAACCTCAGTCCCTGTTTGTTTTTGTATCGGTATCCTTTTCTACGTTCGGCTCACTACAAAGAATGTAGTACCTATTCTATAAATATAAAACTCCAGACCCGAAGTTTTCACATTTATGGAGAGAATACTGTATATGTATGTCTTTAATATTCATTGAATATTAAGAATATGTATATCAATTTGTCATTATAACAACACATTTTCGACAACTTAAGGTTAAACTATGATTTTTTCTTATAATGAATTAGAAGTGAATATAAGAATTGTTTTAACGGCGTAATATTGAAGCTATTACATATTGATATGTTTTCATTAGTGTGAACTGCCGATCGTTTATGTGTAGCTAAATTAAAAATGACTTATGAAGATTTTGATTCTTATTGTATACTAGACCTCTTAGGTGAACAGAGATTACACTGACCAACAAATTTTAACTTTTTTTCGACTTTTCAAATACCACTATGCGATTATTATAGTGTTACTCGTGTTAATTATGTAGGATTTTTAATAACTCTTTATTTATTACGTGTGGAAAAAATACTCTTTATTAAACTCTTGAACTCTCTTTACTCGCTAACTACTTGTTTTTTAGTACGCGTTCGCGTTGGCGGTAACCGATGTAGGGAAAGACGCGGAAAACCAACAACACGAATTACTGTACTTCTTTGTAACCTTTTACAGTTACAAGGATAATATATTGTATTTTTATAATAATACTGTCTGTATGGATGTGTTGGTGAATACAAGTGTCGAGGTAAATGAATTAAGTAAAGAAGCGTGATGTGAAACTTTGACTGCTTAAACTGGTCAGAACGAATACTATGTATAGTAAGATTCGCGACTCAGGGTGAAATTGACGATTCGAAGACGTTATTCAATGACTGCTCGAGAAGTTCTGATCTTACGATTTTAGCACTGAACATCTTTCCGTGTCAAAATCCAGCACGATGCCGCAGAGAGATAGTCCAGCGAGGTGGGCGTTGACCCAAGTAACCATTAGCAAAACGTTTGGAGTTTTGGATAATGGTCATTGGCTGAATTGTTCAGCAACTCAGTTCGCCGGACACGTCCCATGTAAGCTGCCGAAAACCCAGCCGGCTGTGGTGCACGTGGAAAAGTCAATGTATGTGACTTGAGCCTGCAGGGGCCCAGGCGTGAGCGTAGTTAGTTCAAGACCCTCTATGTTGGATTGTATATCTTGGTGATATATATGGTCATTGGACCGTTGATGCCTGAGCATGCTGTATGTGGCTCGAGACCCTTGGTGGGTCAGTTCAGACTTGGCTGAATTGTGCGTTACAGGGGGTCATGTCTAAGGCACGGAAATGAAATCTTAACAATTTACAGAGTAAAAAATAGGAAGTGCACGTGCCTTCCTTTAAGCTGACAGGGTCGAATGTCGAAAATGAAGGACCCGTAAAGATTGTAAAGTGTTCGTTGCGAGTTTGGTAGACAATACCCGTTCGAGAATACCGGCCTGAGTTTGTAGGACCTTGTCTTTAAAAATTCCGTTTCCTGTCTGGAAATGTGCATGACAAATGTCTTATACGTGACAATTATGATTCCGACCAATTTAAGCGATCTTTTTTAGGATGAGCTGTGTACCTAAGCGTGACCAATGGTGTTTCTAAATTAGTGTAATAAATCGTCAGTCCTTAGGACTTCGAACCGTGATAGGTTTACAAGATAAGTTGAGATATATGAGTGGACTGTACATTGTTGAGGATTACATTTGATTGATGTTAAAATACCTTCTGTTATACATTTTCGCCATACCGCGAAACACTACTCTTTTCGCTCTGCACTCTCTCGCTTCTCATCTAACTCGCACCCCCCAATGTCTCCAGTTCGATTACGCAGTTTCAAACGCTCTTCTCAGTCACTCGATCTCTATCGCTCGACCATAAACACTTTTCATTCGCACCTCAATCTCCCTAATTCGGTTACTCGGTTACAAACATCCTTCTCGGTCACTCAATCCCAATTACGCGGTCATAAACACTCTTTATTCACACCTCAATCTACCTCACACCCTACAATTACGAATCTGCAACCCGTTTGTCTCCAGCACGTACAGTTTTTGAGAAATTTGATTTTGAAAAAAAAACACATTTTTCAAATTCAAACGAATTTTGCGAGGTAATTATAAAAGATACTAAAATTCTGATGATATCAGAAGATTTTGTAGACTTTCCTGAATACAACGGTATATATTTGTTATGCGTTCCGAATATTTAAACATGTTTAAACGATCATTGAATGCGAAGAGACATCGAATCTGCACCAATTTTTGCGTATATTTTTCAATTTATCTTAAAAAGTAAGGGTCCAGTGGAAAATCGAACTATATTACGCGATAGAGCAGACTTTCACCTTTAAAAAGCACCCAAAGAAAGTTGAAACGTTGTATTTTTTACGATACCAGAAGCAAAATAACAACGCGGGAAACGAAGCGAGGACAGTGGTTCGTCGCGTCAGAGCGGTCGCTCCGTATCCCGCCTATGTTAACGCGATGCAAGGAACTATCCCTGTGGCGTGAGAATACAATGGCCCGTTGAGAAAGTCATTCATGGTCCGGTTTAAGCCAAATTATGATGGAAAACAATTTACAATACTTTGAGGAAATGGCGGAATACATCGTTGCCGTCTCCGGTTATTGATCTTACTTCATTTTTGTCTCGTAATCTCTTGTTATGGGTCGCTAAATAGAAATAAACATTAAATTACACTGTACGTTTCATCTGCACATACCGTGATTAGTCGTTTATGAGAATCTTTGCTAAGCGAAGTGTATTTCAAGATTCCGAAATACGTTATTCAATTAGAGAGACAGTAGATATAGTTTTTGTTTATATGTAGAGAATGTCGCCAAATTGTACGAGGTGCAGTCCGTTTGTATGCTGTACTGTATCTCGAACGTCTCACACCTTCACGATCTGCATTTACGAATGTCATTAAAAGTTTTCAAGAAACTGCAATTGTAGATAATAAAATACGAAGAAAATCTAGAACTGAACTAATGATCGAAATGCAGTGAACATTTTAGTTCCCCATGCTAGTGCAAGGCACCTAGCACGTGAAAGTGACATCAGGCAACGAAATGTTTTGTGTATATTACATTTACATAAATTCTACGCTTTTCATGTTTCACTTTACCAAGAATTATATCGGAATGATTATCAAAACCGTGCAAATTTTATATGAGGTGGTCTGCAAAAATTACAGAATGATATGTCGTTTTTTTACTAAAGATTTGTTTACTGATGAAGCCACTTTTACAAACTGTGGCCAAGTTGATTGTCATAATATGCATTATTGGTTACTAAAAAGTTATCGTGGCTGCGAGACGTCTTCACAACAGTAAAATAATTGGCCCTTATTTTATCGATGGCACACTAAACACTTACTATTTATTACTATCGCGTCATTGCTATGTGTGTCCATTTCCGAGATTTAATACTGGTTAGCTCGGAATTTCCCAACACAAGTTTCGGTTTTACGTATAAAGAAAATGCTTGCCAAGTCGTTACGGTTCCACTATGAATACTTCTGGATAATTTGGGATCATTTTTTTGACGTAAATCGTACCAATAAGAACTGCATCTTTCGGATTTGTGCTCAACTGAAAAATTTACTGTTTTTCTTTCATGAATCCAGGGCATATGGTTGTTTGCATGTTCCAATCGAGTAACCTTATAATGCGCTGTCAACGTCGGCGATTTCTGTGGGTTTTTAAAAATTATATTTAGATCATTATGCAAAATTTAATGAACACATAGCTCTATGATTGAGAACTTCATTTTCATAACAATTTTCCTTCAACTGATCTATCTTTTGTAGCTTCAAGGAAAACAATAGTCTTTTCCCGTTCCGTTATTTTAGGATTTCCTTTCGTAAAATATTTCTTTCCATGATTTTCTTTTTGAAAATTCCTACCTCTTTTATTTAAAACTACCATCGTAGCTTTTTCGCCTTTAGTAAAAAATTTGTTCTCAGCATTCTTCTTCATTTCATTAAAATAAATAAATTACTAAGTGTATTACTAAATATAGTTTATTGCGTCGATAACACTGTACAACAAATTTTTATTTTTTTTTATTTCACAACCACCACTATGATATTCTTATAGATTTTTGCGATCTGAATACGAATCTGAAATCCGTTTCTCTCAATGTCCTACAGTTTTTGAGAAAATTGTTGTTAAAAAAAATTGCAAATTTTCAACTTTGGAAATTTTTTGTGCTTTTATCATAGCAGCTATACAGTGACTTTTAACACGAGAAATATCTGTGAAGTTTCTCGAATAAAACGATATAAATTGTTATTGCATTGTAAACATTTAAATATGTTTAAATAATGATCAAAGTAAGAAAGACACCGAAAATGCACCAGTTTTCGTTGATATTTTTCACTTTATTTCAGAAACTATAGGTCTAGGTGAAAATCTGACCATTGTACGTAATAGAGCAGACATTTCTGGTGCAATACGACAATAATACGACCCGCACCTCACGACGTGAACTTAGAGACTAACTGGTTCCTTCATTGGAGTCCCCATATGTAAAGGACTGAGAAGTTCGTTTGGTAGGGTAGAGTTGCACATTCTGCTTTAGGAATGAAAAAGAGGAATTTTCTTCAATGGGAAGCTCGTTTCCTTCTAAAAGGGGATTAATATCTTCTTGGGAAATACAGAACGCGTTTTGGGGAAAGGAAACTATAATATTTTACAATTATGTGTCTTCTGCAGAAAGGGTATGATGATAATCAGGAGATTGGCAGAAGAGAAATAAATTAAAGTATCCGGTGAGCATTACCGGGCGAAGTCGTAGGTATACGCAACAGGAAGACGGGAGAATGATTTCGAGAGATTCTGCGTCAGGGTTAGTTGTAAGAATCGGTGAGACCATTTATGAGAAAATAAAGTCCAGAGGTGTGTTGAACTTGTATTCATTGCCTTCTCACGTGTTACGTGTCGGGCTTTGAACAGCGTGAAAAGCGCCGAGAGTTTAAATGATAATTAAGCCACGTAACTTTTATTAAATTTAATTTCTCACACACCCTGAGCGGCTAGGATGTATGATAGTGGGAACTGTCACTAGGATCTTTCGGGTATATTAATATAACAAATAGGATAACACCTTTCACAGAACACGATTATGTATTACAAAATTATTCTCTTACAATTGTTTCTGTCGCGAAAATGAAGAGTGTGTATGTGTTACCTATTCCCTTATGCACGGTTTTGACGCACCGGCAATGCGGGGATTCAACGTAGAGTTAACTGGTTGCGTCACAGCGAAGTGTTCACGTCGAAATATGTAACTTTGAAACTGTTCACTCGATACTGTCCCTTCACTGATGTAAGTTAACTACTGTCCACTCGAGTATACGAACGAAAGGGTTTATATACTAGCTGAAGATTGATCACGTGACTTTTTCTACAGATGAATAATTTCCTACAGAATATCTCGAGGAAACGCATATGGTTACTATTTTGATTACCGGGCATGTCCTGTTTTAAGAAAAAATTGTAACTGAAAGTACTCTTGTTTGATTTGGTTCTATGTTTATAGGTCTGGCTCCGGCCGGTCTCTTATTTTGCAAGGGTCTTCTATTTTTTTTTTGGAAGCGGATGGCAGTGGTCGGTTAAATATTTTCCCTTCTTATTGTTTCAAATGGCTTAAATGAAGGGTGCAGTGAGCAAGCAAAGAATTTTGTATCGGCAATCGTAACACACGTAACCTTCCAATTTTCGCGCTTGCAACCACTACTTCGAATATTTTACACTGTCACTTGGCTATACAAGTAACGTATACAAACTGAAACATGACAATATTGACAATTGAAGCCATGTAAACTAAATAGAGCTATTTGACAACATTAACAGTGTTCTACTTTCAAGAGAGAAAAAATTCGCTGAATCTGAAGTGGGTTTATACGAATTTCGTTCACTGTAACTGCCCATGCATACTCTACAAAAAATGTTAACATTTCTCCCACTTTATTTCAAAGGTCAACTAAAAATATACATTTTTGTTCAATTAACTAAAAATGTACCTTCGAAAAACACTATTAGAAACTGCTGTCCCACATGGAGCGTGTTAATTTTATTTAAATTATTAATGATAACAAAGTTACCCGATAGTATTTGAATTGTAGATTAAATAGTATTCTAATTATATTTTCTTCGAATTCCTCATGTTTATGCAGGTTTACTAGATTCCATAACGAGCACCGCAAATAGCGCTGATTGTCCAGGTGTGTGTGTACACGCATTTGCAACATTAATATGTTATGAAGTTCTGGAGCATGTACAATGTCCAACTAGCATGCGATGTTGTATCGAAGCTCCTATAAACGGTACTACCGGAACATCTGAAAGCATTGCTAACGATGGTGGTTTAACTTCAGTTATGACTACTAGCGTTAAAGTAACTACTACAAGCACGACTGTACCTCCGACGACCACCATTCTTACAACTTTACCCTCAACAACTTCGTCAAAAATTACTTCTGTAAGTGTATTGAATTATAATGTTAAATAATAAGTGTTACATTTTATAACTTATATGATAAGCAAAATATATTCTATAACAGGATCAATGCATTTTTAATGGTTTCAATTAATTTATAAAAACAATGATCACTTAAGATTAATTATAAATTGCAATAGTTAAGAGTTCCGAAATATGTTTCTCTCACATAGAAAAAAAATATGGGTTATCTTAATTTATTTTTTAATGAAACCATATTAGTCGATTCAATTAGTTATTTTTCATAACAAAAGTTAAATAGGACTCGGTATAATGCACACTTTCGTAATACAAATTTTTATCTTCTTAGAATTGCTAAAGAGTTGTTGCAAAAATCGTAGTTACGACATAAAAAGGTGTGTATTATTGGACTGACATAAAAATTACAATTTTACATTAACTCTTGTATAAAAAGGCGGTCTTGTTGAAAGCGCATATTGTATTCATTGCATAAGTTATTTTTATACGTGGATGTGTTTTTAAATATTTTTCTTTAAATAATGTTAAAAAGCTGTTTCATTTGTCTTTTACCGTTCTTTTGTACAACGCGGCGTCCTTGTAATACAAATTGCATTTGTTGCATACCATGGGGTCCTATTGTAATTAAAATATTTCTGTCAAGACATATTAATTTAAAAAGAACTTTACTTTTATCTTCTAAAGATTAACTTTACTCATCTTTTTACTATCTACAACTATATTCTGCTTACATATACTATTCATCAATTATTGATATTTACGTAGTGAACATTCTTTATTTAAAATATATTACGTTAAATGGAATTTTTGTATTGTTTGATCTGATTAATGCTTCTTTAAAATATTAAGAGGAACAAATAAAGAAGAAGCAATGTTGTTCATATTTGCTGCTGATATTGTTTACTGTGGTGTTATGTAAAAAATTAATGCGACTGTTGTTTAACGTGGATCAATTTAACATTAGTAATTCCTGTTTTTTACATTTCTAAGCTATTAAAAACGAGTTAATCTTATGCATCAATTTTTCTGGTAGATTATTGCGAGCAGTTTAAAAATTCTGAGCATTACTATAAAAAATATTCTGTATAGCAATGTTTATAATTTTTCAGCTCGCTTCTTAATAAAGCGCTAGATAAGGTATCTTTAGTAAAAGATAAAAATAAACATCATTATTATTATTACTCTTTTATGAATAATTCACAATTAACTCTGATATTTTGTGAAATTACATTTTTTTTAATAACCCGTGGAGTGTATCATATTTTAAAAATTTTCAAATAATTTATTCATAAAGAATTTTGAATAATTGAGGAGTAAGCGTAAAGTTAAAATGTTTCGTGTTGAAAGGAAATATTTACAAACACAGTTTTTATGGTAATGTAATTTTTATTTCGTGTTATATACACTAGAGTGAGAAAAACAAGGTTAAACAGATTTAGATTTATGTATGCTTTAAGAAATGTAAAAATGTAAGTTCAAAGTATATTCTTTTTTTTAGGACATTCAGAAAGACACAAACAACAAAACCACAAGTATGTAAGAAATTTTTATTACTAAACGAATTGTATAGGGGAGTTCTCTTTACGTCGGGTAGCACCTAATATCGGGTATCAGCTATCTATTTATATTTGAGACGCTATCAAGTAATATCTTCGCATAAATTCATAAAAGGAAGAGAATAAATAATGATTCAATTTCGACTTGTTTCAATCGTGTGTTCACAGTCGAGGAGATCAGTTGATTATTGTATTTAATAGAAACTGGGTGCATTGTATGAATTATACACTATTATACCTACTAATTTTCATGGCCAGAAGACGCGTAAGTTGAGTTATTATATTTTTTAGACGATTTTTTCAAAATTATCTTTATATTTTGGGTATACGGTGCTTTGATTTTCCTATGAGAAATTTTTTAATTTCGAAGGTCCACTTTCCCTTAGTTTCGGACAGAACATTTCCCTTTGTTGGGGGATAGTCCAATTTTCCTTTCTTGTGTATTGTTATTTGTGTTACAGTTTATTATATTGAGTTCAATTATTAAACAATACATTTGAACGACATAAATAGTAAGAAAAATTAAAATTAAGGGTAGAAAATTAGTACAAGCTCTAACAAATTAAGGGAGATCAACCAGAATAGTTCGTCCAGTAGCAGTTCAGGATGCGAAAAATACCAAGGTACCTGAGCATTTTGTCAATATCTTCGAATATTCAGATAATTGTATTTGAGATTGTTACAAATTATATTGACAGTGTTCTGTGACAGTTTACTAACTTTTACTGTGTCCGATATTAGGTGTCATTTAATGATTTACCAGAATTATATATCAAAATTTAACATTAATTTATGTTAACACTTATGAAAATGTTAATTACTTTGCTTTAGTGTATGTTATGAGATTGCCAAATTATAAGTTATGCAGAGTGAAAGAAACAAAACATTATTTGTGTAAGAAAATTTGAAACATCTAACACTATGGGAACTCCCTTAAATATTACAAATATTTGCATAGCTAGCATGATACTTAACTTCAAATATGAAAAAAACCATACTTTAAATACATAGTTAGAAGATTTAGCTTGTGTGTATCAAGTTTTGATCTTATACGTATAGCCGATAACAAAAGGAATGTTTATCTGCGATGAAAATGTTTTGTTTTTTTTAACAAAGAATTGATTTTTTACAGCAAAAACGTGTTCTGGAATTTGCATGGCAGAAAGAATTGCAGATTATTGCGATGCTGTTTTAGTAATAGAAACTATTTGCAAACCGGGATATAAATGTTGCGTGTCTAGAGACGCATTTGGAGATTCACCTCCAGCGGAATTGCTGGTAATTGATCGTATAAATTCCAGCCGTTTCGATGAAAAAATTGGCGTCAATATGTCGTACAAAGGTTCTTCAACCTCTACAACAGTAATACCAAATACGGCTGTTTCTACGAACGTATCTGCAACTTTAATGACAACAACTAAAATAACAACGACGCAACAATCAACGACTACAATAAGACCAAAGATTACAATAAAAGAGCCATGTAAAGGTGAATGCGTCAGTGGATTTTTCGCTCTTCTTTGCGATAAAGTGGATGGAGAAGCTGAGTGCCCTGATGACGGATCCTGTTGCGTTATTGATGCCTTCATAAAAACGGTAATTAATCTATAATTCGCTAACTTGTTAAAATTATTACTTTCAATTTTTCTTACATCAAAGTTAATTTATATTATTACTAGTCCGTGTTGCCAGCGTGTTGTTAGTTACGATCATTTTCCTCATACGCGTACATATTAGTATGTGTGATCTGCATTAGAATATTAAAACGTTATTTGTCTTTTCCCGGCCACCATGTCGGAACTATTTAGTCATAAATTGACATTTATTTGCCATTTAAAAAAACGTTTGAATATTATGGACATATTGTGGACACCAGTCTGATGTAGGTGGAAGTGCCATCGAAACTTTCAAGTAGATATTGCCTTCTTCATGAAACTATATGTTCCTTCTTTTTACATAAATCAATTTCAAGTTACAGTCTAGGTAGAAAAATATGAAAGTACTGTTTTAAATACATGAAAAATTCGCAAAATATTTTAACTTTAAAATATATGTACGTAGGATCCGTTTATCCGCCCGAGCCTTCTTATAGGGTACCTCGGGAACAAAGGACCCTGATGTTATGATAAAGTGAAATAAATGCAAAAAATTAACTATATACGGGGTGACTCGTAACTCGCGTCCGATCCGAAAAGGGCTCGTGTAGTGGAGATGATTCTATGTAACTGTTTCCTTTGCAAAAATGTGCTCTAGGCTCTCGTTTTCGAGTTATTAAGGAAAAACACCGATCAATCGGAGCGTGCGTATAGCGCCCGCTCAGCCGCGAGAGCGAGGCCCCTCGAACATACGGCCGATCGCGGACGGGAACAAACAAGTTAGTATCGTGTTACGTTATGCATTTTTACTGAATAAGGGATAAGACAATTATTCGTTATTCATGTAAATGAAAGAAATCGATCTTTTTATATTCTCGTACTCGTTATTTGAAAAGAATAAAAAATAAAATATCAAATATTATTTCTGTCATTTGTTATGGAAATACAACATAACTAATTCATGTATTTTAAGGGATAAATAATTATCATATTGAATGAAAAAGTCTTTAAATCAATACAATAAGTGAATTAACTCCAATCTACTTTAAATGTAAGAAAAATGTACGAAAAATCTAAATCGGATTCACCCATTGTGCGAAAATAATCCTGTTTCGGGGAAAAGTATGTTCTTGTGACTGGGTCGTTACAGTGACCCTGATCTTTTTAAAAAACAAAATATACTTCACTTCGCTATCATTTTTCATTATCAGTTCACTGTAATTTTGCTGTCACTTTTCACTAATTGCCTAATGTAACAATCGCAGATAAAAGAAGCGAACGAAAACACGCGAACGATTACTCGTAAATAATTTTCACGATTTTTTATTTTCTCTGTGATGCCGAACACCGGACGGTGAGTCTTAAACTACCGTTCACAGAGCGATGAACGTTGTGGACAAAAAATTTATACACACATGGGCATTAGAACAGTCCCTTACAACAAGGTGGTTTAACACTGGAAAGAGAGCGAGGAAATACATTGCTGTAACAAGCCTGTGCTTGTTTTGACCGTTATAAAGAAATGACTGACGTAAGACGGTTTGGCATGCAGGACGACACATCAGCTGTTTGGGGTTCACACTATTTTTACGAAAGATCAGTATCAGTTAAACGACCCAGTAAGTTTTATTTTCAAATAAATGAGCGAGTTTTATTTTACTATTTTCATACTTTCTTCGTAAATTTAAAGTGCAACGGGTCCTAATTTGTTTATTCGTTATGTGATTTAACTTTGACGTAACATAGCACGATGCTATCTTGCTTGTTTGCGTCTGCGGTCGGCCGCGTGGCTTCGCTCTCGCGTCTGAGCGCGCGCTATTCTCGCGCTGTGATTGGTTGTTGTTTCTCCTTAATAATTTAAAAATGAAGCCTCATCCGATATTTTTGCAAAGGAAAAAGTTGTTCAGAACGACCCCGCCTACATCCCATTTTCGGCTCCTTCACCATTTATGGGACACCCTGTATAAATACACACAAAAAAAATCTTACAATTAGTGATAGTTCCCACTATTATATATCCTAGCTGCTCAGGTTGTATAAGACAATAGAATTAACAAAAGTTGCGTGACCTAATAATCATTAGAATCTCTCAGCGCTTTTGACATTGCTCAAAGCCAGGCACGTAACAAAAGCATGACTTGATATGCGAGTATCTTTTTGCGAAATAAAGTTACAGACATGCAAAACACATCATTTTAAAGAAAATCTAAAGGAATTTAAAGTTGTATATACATTACGTAGAAATAACTTTATATTTATCTAAAAATTGGAAACATTAAACTTAATGGAAAAATAATACTTGTCGATACTATTTTAATCATCAATAAAAGGGACATTTTTTTTGTAAATTTTGGAGCGCTAATTTCAATTAAATTGTGACGCGCTAGTCGGAAAACAGCGTCTGCTACCATATATTAACTTGCTTGCCACATTTCAGAAAATAACAGATAATTCTAAAAATTTGTAAATCTCCAAAGATTTTTTAACTGTAAAAAATGCAATTGCACGATGCAATGACATTTTTAATTCCGTGTATTTTTGTGAAAAAATTTTCTATTGTTTAAAATAACCGAGATCATTAAAATGATACAAAATGTTAAAACAAATCCATATTATGCACGGAGTTAAAGAAGACAGTGGTCTGCCGTGTTAGAGAGGTCGCTCCATATCCCGTCGATGTTAACGCGATGCAAAGAACGATACCTGTGGCGTGATAACTACTGTCTTTGCTTCGTTTCCCGCGTTACTATTTTGCTTCTGGTATCATAAAAAAATCGACGTTTCAACTTTCTTTGGGTGCTTTTTAAAGGTGAAAATGCGCTCTATCGTGTGATATAGTTCGATTTTTCACTAGACCCTCACTTTTTAAGATACACTGAAAAATATATGTGAAAAGTACAAAATCGGTGTCTCTCCGCGTTCAATGATTGTTTATACATATTTAAATATTGAGAATGCATAAAAAATCTTTGGGTCTAAACAGAATTTTAGTATCTTGTAGAGTTACCTCACAAAATTGGTTTGAATTTCGATAATGTACTTGTTGCGTCGTGCTCTTCGTTTTTCGATTTTTGAAGACGGCACGATTGGTAATACCCTTTAGATACGGGTAAAGTCGCGAGTATTGCTTTCGCGAGTTAAATGAAATTGTAGGTTATATAGAATTGGTTGAACTTGGATTTTATTTGTCTAAGTTCTGATAAATATGGTTAATCGGTTACAATGACTTATATGTATTCAGTTAGATCTTACTCGGAAGATTGTTAGATTGTTTCGGTTTGAAGGTTACTTGTGTTCTCTCTAGAGATGCAAAAATGTCGTGTAGGTAAACTCGTGTAGGTGTGTATGATGGGGGTGTAGTCTATGATTCGCGGAAATATAGTCGGAGGCGGAAACATAGAAAATCATCTGATTGGTGTGAAAATACTGGTGTGGATTCTTGAGTGACCGCTTAGATGTGACGTCAGTAATTTTTGGAAAAACCAGGAACTCGTGACGTAGAGGTTTTATAGCTTGGACCCTTGACCGTTGTCAGGTAAACTAGGCTGTTAGGGTCGTCGCGTTTACAAGGTGTTCGTATAATAAAATTTCCGCTGGTCAGAATTTACCTACAGTATGCTAAAATGGTCATCGGATTTTTTCCTATTGTACATAGTAACAATTCATTTGAAATGTCCCCAATATAAGGGACGCTACAGTACTTTCTTCAGAATCAAATTTCTCAACAACTGTACGCGCTAGCGAAGAACGGTTTGCAGATTCGTGATCAGCACAAGAAACACTATAACAACCATTCAGGGGATTTTAGAACATCGATTGGCTGTTGGACAGTATAATTAATCATGATGAGGAAATAATCGAATATCTTACTATTTCTATTGATGTTCATAAAAGATATTCCACGCGTATCCTTTCCATTTCCATCTGAGCTGTTCAGTGTTGCCTCGTCCATAAAATTGTATATTATCTAAGTTCTGGGAAAAGACAAGCTGAAAAAGTTTTAGAAAAAATGAAATCTTCTTAAGAGTCTGGACGCTATGTCCAATGTATCGATTTCTTAGACTATTCCAAACAGCCTTCCTAAAGGCCGGAATATTTATCACTTCTGAAGGTTGACATATCCTTTCATAAAAAGTTTCTGTTCCACATAGTTTGTTTCACGACCGAGATTCGTGAAAAAATCCACATCGATCAAGTTTGTGTCATACATACATATATGTTAACCTCTTAGGCACTACGCGCCACTATAGTGGCTTTCGCGGATGTCATCTTTCTGTACGACGCGCCATTATAGTGGCTTCCGCGGATGTCATCTGAATAGTATTATTAATTATTAGAATAAATTGTTAAAATTAAAATGCGTGTATCATGCCTTTAAGAAAAATTATAATTTAATCATCAAACACTTCATTCCAATGTACTCGTGTAAAGAAAACCATCATCCATCACACATTGCAGTGCCGTATCATTTACGTGTAATACGCGTAGAACTCTGCCGTACAGAGAAACAGCCCAGCGCAAAATTCAACCGTGCCTAAGAGGTTAAGGAAATTCTGATCCTTGGAGTCAATAAACTCTGATATTGAATTCTTTAGACTCTCTTCATTTTCACAGCGTTTAGTCCGTGAAAACGGTTCTAAACGCTTAAAAAAATGAAAGTTAGTTGATGAAATATTTGATAAATAACCTGGGTGTTGAAAAATTTCATACTTCGACTCATTTAGTTTCACGATCGTGTTGTGCGTCGCATGCGGCCAAGCGTTGTCTCGGAGAAATATTGGATCATGCCGATTAACGAGCAATGGCTGTATAATTTTTAATTTTGTTTTTGAACTTCTCAAACCAGTCGCACATTTCGTTCGATGACAGTATTTGTCGGTAGCTCTTGCAGCATTATTGCCAAATTTATACTGGTATAAAAAAATTACACAAATATCGGCTAAATTCATATCGGTAAAAAATACAAAACAAATAACAAATGGAAAATCTTCTTTGTTGAAATGTGACACTGACAATGGACGGTACGACTATGAAAGAGGTTATGCCAAGAACGAAAGCATAAGGAAAACATGGTGACAAAGGTTCACATGTGCAGAAAATCCGACATTTCATATGCACCAACCTAATAGAAAGTATAAAATAATTTCGCCAACATATAGACTTCAGGACAGGCCTAATTGCCTATACCTAAGCATCCGTAAGCGGTCAACGCTATTTCCTTCGATTAATATTAATTCTTTCCTCAACATACTATAACAAAAACGAAAATTTTCACATTTGGTTAAAACTAACATTCTATATCGGCATCTACACCGATGCAGTTCGCACTATCTCGCTCGCTCTCTCAACATCTGACATCTCAAAGCCTTTGTTTTTTGCGCTAAGTGGTGTGCGTGACCGCGCGAACCAATCACCGCCGAAAATGCGTAAGACTCGATGCGACTATCTTTTTTTTCCGACCAATTATTGTCGTCGTATTCGGAACGCCTGGGAAAACCTCCTTACGCGCCAAGTTCAGGGTTGTATGTATAAAGGTCCACATCATCAGTTTGAACAATTCTGTCATATGTTAGCAACTTTAATATTCCGAGTAACGTTTTCCTATGTATATTAATATTAATATACACAGTTTAACCCTTTGAGCGCTATGAACCCATATATGAGTTCTTACACAACCATTCGATTTTGGCTATGAACCCATATATGAGTTTTCGCACAACCATTCGATTTTGGCTATGAACCCATATATGCGTTCTCACATAACCATTCGATTTTGGCTATGAACTCATATATGCGTTTTCGCTAAACCATTCGATTTAGGTTATGAACGCATATGAGGTTGCTCACAAAACCATTCAATCTGGGAAAAAGGAATCTACGAACAGATATATGTACTTAACTGTTGCTTGTAAGCCTATATAGATATTGTGGAGAGCGAGATAAGGATATGCGAGCGAGGTGAGGATGTAGAGTGTTTGGACCCGAGAGAAGTGTGAATAAAGATTGTTTAGATCAGGTGATAGTTCTTCGCAATGAGAATGCGTGTGGTATGAATTGGTCAGCGGGTGTGCCTGTGTATAAGTGGATTTGGAAGAAGAAGAGTATTGTAAGAATGAAAGGAAAATCAGTTGAGCGTCAGAGTTAATAGAGAGAAGTTAAGCGTAGAGTTAAAAGAAAGAAGTCGTGAGCGAGCGTGTGTTGTATTTTATTCTTATATATTAAATATTCCTTTTTTGTTTAAAACGAGTCCTTGAGTCACTAAGATCCCTACAATATAAAAAAAGACAATAAGCCTTTAAATGTGCTTTTGTGCAATCGGGCAAGTATACTCAACCTGCGCTCTTTCGTAAAAAGCACGCAGCTTACGGTAACCTTTTTCGTACGAAGTGGGCAGTCCACGGCGTACGCTTATCGTCGGGCAACTCAGCGCTCAAAGGGTTAATATTACATATGGGTCATTCCACGCCGAATCGATCACTTTTTGACGTCACCATCTGCGATTTTGTTTTAATCAAAATATGTTGTAGTCTTTACTTGGAAGAGTAACACAAAATAATATATTGAACATGTCGTTTGTTTATACGCTCGCATTGCAAGATTTATTTATTAACAAATTAACAAATACTGTGTAAGACTTGCTCGTAAGATATTGATGGACCTGTATTTAGTGTAATGAAATAGTTGTCATTTTATGCTTTCTTACAATTTCTAAGTCTACCCACACAATGGTCCCCTCGATAATTTTGATTATAACCCATCCTTATCCCTTTCCGATGGAAGCAAAAACTACAATCTTCTCACGATTTCCATTAAGCAATGACGCCTTTTTTGTAGAGCATGCACAATAAATTTGAGTATTAATATTTATAAATGAAGTTATGATTAAAAAATGTGTCATTGGCCAAGAATAGTTACTGATACACTTTACCAAGTAAAAACAGGGTCATTTAGTCGGGTACCAGGCTTGACCAGGACCAGTGACCGCAAATTGCACGACTCCCTTACCTGAAACGGAGGTACACCGCGTCGTTTTCCAGCTTATTGTGACATTAATTTTCAACCATCCATTATTCTGAAGGGCTCATTTTAAAGGGAAAGCTTCAGGGAATATAATATATTTTTTTCAGATTTTAATCAGGTATAATTTTTATTGAAAAACGTAAAAAAGAATTTGTTTAAATTTGTTCATATTATATAACAAATTGTCCAATTTATAAAACATATTTTATAGCAGCCCAATCCCTTATGAATAAAACAAAAAAAAATTTAGCTCAAACGGACGAGTAGTTTCTGAGAGAAAAATTCGTAAGTGATGCGTATTTTCGCAAAAATAGGCAAAAACTGCAAATTTGGAAGGCTTGTAATTTTTAAGCAAATTCGAAATCGGCAAAATGATGACTTAAACCTCTCCTGCTTTCACATAAACTATAACATATTTTGATTAAAACAAAATCGCAGATGGTGACGTCACAAGTGATCGATACGGCGTGGAATGACCCATATATAGTTCAATATTAATAAACTATGTATATTAATATTAATATTAATTAATTAACAAACTATATAACTATAACTATAATACGACTTATATAACTATAATAGTATATAACTGTTTCCTATCCAAGTATGTATGTATATTATCTTGTTTTCAAAGATATACGCAGGCATATTTTATACTGCACGTAATAATTTGAACTACAGGAATAAGCTTAGTTTGGATTTAGAATGTCATCAATAAATTACATTCATGTTATCTGAAACACATACAACATTGTTTTTTCAAGTTGTGAAAATATTCAATTTGTAACTAGTAAAAACTATAGCGAAACCAATTTCATCCATGTTTATAAATTATATGTTGACTCTGTTTACTTTTCTAATTTGTACATCAAAAGGATACCTGATATTAGTTGACTACATCAACTTGTACAGATTTTTGGCTACATTTATTTGTACAGTACTCAGTCATTCAGCGAACTTGTTCAATCATTCTTTTCGCTGTTTGTATGTTATAACAGAATTACTAAAACAATCGTTTAATTCCATGTAAGTGTAGGGTTTTTATAATTAATGTAAAACTCTTCTTCAAGATTATTAGGTACTGTCCGCTCTATTTTTTATTATTTTTCTCCGTAACTATCCTGTCTAAAACTATGTGAAAGTATAACTTTGCCAAATTTGCCCAAACAATATTTTTAAAAAATGCCGCCCGATTCACGTCAATTTCATTGAAAATTATAGATAAATGTGAAGTTAAAATTAAAATTATATGGTAGATATAAAAATCAAATTTCGTTTAAACCTATACTTTTGTATTTATTGTATCAATTAGGAAACGACAACAACGACAACAGTGCGGCCAACCACGAAGCCACCACAACCAAAATTCCAACCGTGTCCAGGATTTTGTTTATTGACTATTATGGCAGCTTTCTGTGAACGACCGAATGTAATAATACCAAAGACATCAACCTGTCAGTCTGGATCTATTTGCTGTGACAACACAAAAAGCTCTCAGCAGGTGATTCTATTTCTTATGTCTTCTTATTTCTTCGATAAAATCCTTTAAAAGAAACGAATATGTCGAGACAAGTAAAATAATGAATAATCATTGTAAAAGAAAATTGAAATTTATCATTGCCGTATAGAAAATAAACGTAGTTACACCATCTTCTTCGTATCAGACTACAAGGCCAAAGCCGAGGCCCACACCGAGACCACCGATTACTACGGTTTCTTTGCCACCAGATCCTCGGCCAGAGTGTCCAGGTTCCTGCATTGTTTCTTACTTATCTTTCACCTGTTTCAGTAAGTATTTTTGTGCATTTTCGTTTCTACATTTTGTAACAAGTCAACTAACAATAAATGTAATACAATAACTATTCGATTTTAGTGTATAAACGCTATTATTGCTTCAACCACTGAAAATGTGGATAAGCGACTTATATGAAAATTGTTTGACTTGATGAGTGAAATATATCTATTTACGAGAATATTTATACTAATATAATTTTGACAGCACCTCCTAAATGCTGACACATTAAGGATCATTTTTCTTTTGACATATATAAAAATCAACATTGTTATGTAAACTACAAATTCAGTACGGGACTATCAAGGAAATTCTCAGATCAACGAGCTTCAGAAAATGTTAATATACAGGGTGAGGCACTTATAACCGGTGACCAGAATAACTTGGCTGCTACTGGTGATAGGAAAAAATGTATCAGGTCAAAATTATTTGGTATTAAGGAGCTGATCATCCAATGTTACTAGTTTTTTGATAGGTGTAGGCATCAAGAAGATATGAACATCATCTCTGTTTTTTCAAGTGTAACGGTATATTTTTTCAGCCTCGTTCTGATAGAGTATTTGAAGACGAAAACAATGACCTATTTGAAATGTCATTCGTGGTCTGCACCATTGATTTATTTACCTAACAGTAATACAGGATTAATACAAGTATGAAAAGCGTGGAATTTATGTAAATGTAATATGCACACAACATTTCGTTGACTGATGCCACTTTCACGCACCAGATGCCTTGCACTAGCATGGGGAACTAAAATGTTCACTTCATTTCGATCATCAGTTTCTGTTAAAACTCATATCAATAACAAAAATCATATCTATAATATATTGTCCGCTACTGAGTAACGCATTTCGGAAATTTCAGATACACTTTGCTCAGCAGAGATTTTCATAAACGACTAATCATAGTATGTACAGATAAAACGTATAATGTAATTGAACGTTTATTTCTATTCAAGAACCCATAACAAGAGATTACTAGACTAAAATGAAATAATATCAACAGCCAGAAATGGCAAGCAAGGTCATTGTATTCGTTTTGGAATACTCTATCAGAATGTATAAGTAATTTTGTCCTGATGCATTTTTCCTATCACCAATAGCAGCCAAATTATTCAGGTGGCCGGTTTTAACTGCCTCATCCTGTATATTAAACACAAAAATCTTCACACAGTTATTGGTTTTCCCAAGAGATAGGGTACGTTTTAAAGAAAAATTAAGAAAATCTATTTTGGAAAATTGTACGCAGCATTATACACATTTCTCTTGTAAGGAACACTCCTTACAGCAGGTCTCGTGGTTACTTCGTAGAGATCTGAAATTACAAATGTAAGATCTGTGGATCAAGTTTTGGGTTATAGCACTCTTTCTTTATTTAAAGCTAACACATGTTAAATGAAAATTTCATAAAATTTACATGAACATTGAAATGTTAGATCATTACTTTCAATAGAAAATATACATATATCTCCTTTTTTTCTCACCATTTGCTTGAAAAGACATCGTTTTTATTAAAGTTAGTAACGTTTAAATCAAAATACTTACGTTGGTTGATGATTTTATTACATCTAACAATTGCAAGCTTTGAACGAAACAAAAAAGAGGTACCAGAACCGAGACACGATCCATTGATAGTACGATTACGAGTCTGGATTGCTGTGTTACTAATTACATGTAATAATGTAGGGCCGTTGCTTTTGGTAATTGATTAAACGGAGTATCTCTCGACTTTTTCAAATTATAGGTAATTTTATTTAAATTTATATTCTCGCGGTATCGCTAATTCGCTTGCTCTTAATTTCTCTCTATCTCGCTGCATATTCACTTAAATAGTAATTCAACCTCCGTTATCTTACTGTTTAAATACGAAGTTTACGACATACTCGCGGGCACTGATTTTCGCGGTTATCACTATTTATGTTTTATAAGGGCTCGTTTTAAAGAGGAAGCTTCAGGAAATATGAAATATTTTTTTTTCAATCGGCTACTCCGTTCTTCTCCCTTTATGTCCTGAACTAGCTTTCGATCGCGACCTAACGCTTTAACTATTTCGTAAGAACCCTTATATTTAGGTTCCAACTTTGTGCCTTGGCCGCTGCATGGCATATCACTCTTTACCAAGACTAATTCACCTTTTTTATATAATCTGAGCTGTTTTCGACGCTTACCGTAGACCATCTTTAATTTTTCGCGAGTTTTGTTCAGTAAACTCGTAACTAACTCTCGTTCATCGGCTGGAGCTATTTGTTCATTCAATTTTAAGATTTTGCTCGCTAAAGGGGTTGTCCCTTTACTTGGCCCTATTCCTTTTGTAATATACAGGAGTCGGGATAATCACTCACCAAAGATGTAGAGTTGTGAAATTATTTATTAACACAAATTCGTTTACAACCGTTGATCGAAGTACTTACAATGCGAACAAATAATAATATTGATCTTAAAGATAGAAGACGAATACATATACAGGTTATCGATTAGGAAGAGGAGGATAGATAAACATATACAAACCGCGACGCGCTACAAGACAATTTTCTATTGTGTTCAAAACGGAAGGACGAAATACGCGTGCTTGGCGAAAGGGTGTTCGTATAAGACTGAACTATAATAATAAACACGGGGGTCAGCCCCACATCAAGTCGAACCAATTTCGGTTACCTGGCGGTTTTACTCCTAGGATAGTCTGATCGACCCGGAGGATTATCTCCGTTCGTGGACCCTCACAACAAGTGATGTGCCGCATCACCTTCACGGAGTCTGTTGCGACCTAAGTAAGCGGAACGCCATGTGTTCCTCAGGTTCAGCAAAGCGTCCCTGTGCACACAAAGAGATCACCAACCAGGTTTCTATCGTCTTTTTAGGCACATCAGATACCCCTTCTTCCCACTATCATTCGCACTAGGCGTTGCCGTCGCTATTTTTACGTGTTAGATATTCGTTTCATTACAGAATGTTGCTAAATCTTTTGCTGTAAAAGCAGTACCTCGAACAGTAATAAGTCTTTTTGGTGTACCAGAGTTTGTCGCATATTTTCGTAAAAATATCAGCGTTTCATTGCTACTGGTATCCGGAACACCCTTAATCATACAATACTTACTGAACCGACACATGGCAGCTACAATATACTTGTTTCCGCGAGCTGTATTAATAAAAGGTTCTAAATGATCCATATGGACTACACTAAAGGGTTTCCCAACTTTCCTATCGTTTCTCGGGAAAGTGATAAGGACATTTTTTGTTCCTTGGGAGACACTCTAAAAGATCCTGCACGAATTTTTCATTTCCAGGCCATGCCAAAAATGGGCATTTTTTAACACCCTCCCCTGTTAGTTGCAAAGATCTTGATCTCTCATTACAATTGCGATCTCGTTATCGTAAGTGTGGTGTAAGCACTCTATTATGTAACTAATACAAATAGAAGTAGTGTATGGTATCTTGCCGTTTTATGAAAATGCTATCTGAACTTAGAATTTCGCATTAAATAACCAATAAATTATTGGTCCCACATACTCTCTAATAATACATAACATAATTCTATTTAAAAGAAAAACTACAAATACAGAAACAATTCTAAAAAATAATTGAATCAACTATTCAAGTATGTTATTGTGTTTGCTCCATCAAATCAAACAAGTTTTATATGAAACATTTTTTCGCATCTTCAACAAACGAGCTTACTCAGCTGATAACACTGTACAACAGCCAAAATTGGCCTTGACCGCCACTATGAAATTCTTATGCAACTTCGCTCGATGCTTTCTGCAGCAGTAATGTCTGCTCTATCGCGTACGATGGTTAGATTTTCGCCTGAGACTCGTAGTTTTTTAAATAAATCTAAAAATATTAGCAAAAATTAGTGCAGTTTTGGGGTCTTTTTTACTTTAATTATGGTTTAAACATATTTAAATGTGTACAATGTAATAACAGTTTATACCGTTTTATTCGGCAAAGTTCACAGATTTCTATCGTGTAAAAGGCCACTGAATAGCTGCTATGGTAAAAGCACCAAAAATTCCCAAAGTTGATTTGAAATTTTTTTTAACATTTATTTTCTAAAAAACTGCACGTATCAGAGGAAAACGGATTTCAGATTCGTATTTGGCTCGCAAAAATCTATAAGAATTTCATAGTGGCGATCAAGAAAAATCGAAAAAGTCCAAATTTGTTGTACGGTGTAATATGGTGGCAATACGGTACTAGTCCGTTATTAAATGTTTACTAAGTGTTTATTAAGTGTTTTTTTGTCAGAAATCGCATGTATCTGATGGGTCATTTTGAATACAAAATATTATATCAGCAGTTAGTCCATTTCGGTTCGCTATTAAGATATGAAACAGAATATTGATATATCAGTTATGTAATTGTCATATCGTATTGTGATAAGATTGTACATATTTACATTTTGATTATGATGAACAAATTGTTCCTGCAAACCATCGTTCTGCATACCATTTATGCTGCTCATTCTTTAAACGTATAATTTAACTCTATTAATTTTGGTAAATGCCAACAACTTAATAAAATTTCTGTTTGATAAACTGCTACATGCCAGTTTTTCAATCGAGAACGCTGGTAATGTTTATGCACCCATAGCATATACATGCAACTTAAATACACTTGATTATTATTATTTATGATATGAATTATGATAATTGATATTATTTATTTCAATATCTCATAAATGAAGATAAATAACATTTTCTACTTGGAATATTATTCTGAACACGGAGAAGTTCGTCGGTTTTTTTCGTAGAACACTATGTACAGAGAATATTTAAAAACTAATGTACATCGTAAAAACCAAAAATTATTTGATAAACGAAATCGAAAAATTCTTTGCTACTTTGATATTCAAATTTTTGTTTTCAACGTACATGTATAAATAATTAACACTTTTCTTACCACTGCAGCTGAGTGGAATATACATATATAGAAAATAAATCGATTCATTCAAGTTGGAATTGTACATATAATATCTAGCTGCTTTTGCTTTACAACTTATACATACAGTGTGTCTCAAAAGTATTCGTACCCTCACAACTTCGAACATTAATTGATTATTTCCATGTTTAACAAATCGTAACAAAAATGTTATTTATGGGATAAGATAATATAATTAACAAGCTTTCATTTGATACGAATTTTATTAAAGAATTACAAAATTACTAGTATATAAACGTGACTTTTTACAAGTAGATGGAAAATCTATAAATCAAAAGTATTCATACTCTTTCAAATTAACACGATTTATAAACTGAATTGTTTAATTAATATTTAGTTGGACCTCCTTTAGCTTGGATAATACTGCGGAGACGATCTAGCATGCTGTGAACAAGATTTGAAATCTAATTGGTAGAATATTATTCCAAATTTCTGTTAATTTTTCTTTTAACATCTTTTTACTTGTTATAATATTTTCTCTTAATCTTTTTTCAATTTCGGCCCATAAATGTTCTATAGGATTAACGTTGGGACTCTGAGGAGGAGTAATCAACATGTGTGGCGTATTATATAATAACCATTGTTTAACAATATGGGCCGAATGTGTGGAGTCGTTGTCTTGTTCGAAATAACAATTATTTTGTAACTTGTTGTATACGGGCTAGGGCAGCACCGTGCACGGTACTGCCGAATAGTGATGTGTATGTGTGTGTGTGAGCGCGGGTCGCGATGAGCTGTCGCGGAAGGGAGGGCTCATTAGATACCGAACCGTGCAGTACCACAATACCGATCTTGTTTCATTCAACACTAAAAGTACCGGCATTAAATGCGTGCTTATTTCAAAATCGTAAATAAAGTAGAAAAATAAATAAATAAATATTGCAGTACCACAAACTGTAAAATTTGTTTATATTTTGTTTTTAAATGTCTAAATATTTATTCTTATTCATTATGCCATCAATAAAAACTAAATTTCCAACACTACATGCTGCCATACACCCCTAAACGTGTACAGAGCCTCCCCCATGCTTTACGGTAGATTTTACGTTTCTTAATTTGAGTTCTGTATTCGGTCTTCTCCATACCATAGGACGTCCATCTGATCCAAATATATTAAATTTTGATTCGTCTGAGAATACTACACGTTCCCAGAACGTACACTCTTTGTCCACGTGTTCTTTTGCAAATTGTAATCTTTTATGTCTGTTAGTTTTACTAATGAAAGTAAAACTTTACTACTCGGCTTCTTCCGAGCTACTCGTCCATTAAAACCTTGTCTCCTTAAGATTCTTCGGCATGCTTCGGCACTAATATCCTTTTTAAAATCTATATTAGCAATAGTAGCTAATTTCGGACCACAAATTTTAGGATTTTTTTTCATTTCTCGCACTAACATTCTTTCTTCTCGTTCGCTCAGTTTTCGAGACCGTCCTGTACGTGGTTTATTTAATACCGTATCATTCTCTTTTATATTTTTAATAACATGTTGGACAGTTGATTTACTTCTACTAATAGCGTTTGCTACGTAGCCATATGATTTTCCTTCATTATGCCATTTCCAAATTAATTTGCTCTCTACTATTGAAACTTCACTACCTTTTCAACTCAAATGATCAATCTAACGTTTCCCTCATTATATGAATCAATATAAAGTTGTATTTGTAAATATTTTAGTTTTAATAAGCGGGTCATTCCACGCCGAATCGATCACTTTTTGACATCACTTTTTTTTTGCAAAAATAGGCATCACTTACGAATTTTTTTCACAAAAACTACTCGTCCGATGGAGCTATATTTTTTTTGTTTTATTCATAAAGGTAATATGAAAAAATTTAAACAAATTCTTTTTTTATGTGTTTTAATAGAAATTACTAGTGATTGAAATTAAAAAAAAAATATATTATATTCCCTGAACCTTCCCCTTTAAAATGAGCCCTTCAGAATAATGGATGGTCGAAAATTAATGTCACAATAAGCTGGAAAACGACGCGGTGTACCTCCGTTTCAGGTAAGCGAGTCGTGCAATCCGCGTTCACTGGTCTTGGTCAAGTCTGGTACACGACTAAATGACCCTGATTTTACTTGCAAAAGTATATTAGTAACCATTCTTGGCCAATGACACATTTTTTAATCATAACTTCATTTATAAATATTAATACTCAAATTTATTGTGCATGCTCTACAAAAAAGGCGTCATTGCTTAATGGAAATCGTGAGAAGATTGTAGTTTCCTTCCATCGGAAAGGGATAAGGATGGGTTATAATCAAAATTATCGAGGGGACCATTGTGTAGGTAGACTTAGAAATTGTAAGAAAGCATAAAATGACAACTATTTCATTACACTAAATACAGGTCCATCAATATCATACGAGCAAGTCTTACATAGTACTACTTTATTTGTTAATAAATAAATTTTCTTGCAATGCGAGCTTATAAACAATCGGAATGTTCAATATATTATTTTGTGTTACATAACTAAATGCTACATTGAACCAATGACACATTTTTTTTTATTCATCATAATCATTTTGACATTCCGATTGATGGCCGAACGCGGATTGCACGACTCGCTTACCTGAAACGGAGGTACACCGTCTCGTTTTCCAGCTTATTGTGACATTAATTTTCGACTATCCATTATTCTGAAGGGCTCATTTTAAAGGGGAAGCTTCAGAGAATATAATATATTTTTTTTCAGATTTTAATCGGGTATAATTTTTATTGAAAAACATAAAAAAATAACTTGTTTAAATTTTGTCATATTATATAACAAAACGTCTAATTTAGAAAAAATATTTTATAGTAGCTCAATCCTTTATGAATAAAACAAAAAAAAATTTAGCACAATGGGACGAGTAGTTTTTCGGAAAAAAATTCGTAAGTGATGCCTATTTTCGCGTAAAAGGCAAAAATTGGAAATTTTGAAGGCTTGTAATTTTTAAACAAATTCGAAATCGGCAAAATGATGACTTAAACCCCCCCCCCCTACTTTCACGTGGACTATAACATATTTTGATTAAAACAAAATCGCAAATGGTGATGTCAAAAAGTGATCGATTCGGCGTGGAATGACCCAAGCGTAGAATTTAAGGGTTCAAATACTTTTGTGTTGCTGTTTCCGAGCATATTTACTTAAAATGATATTTATATTGCTCCGGAATTTATATTTATTGAAGGCTCACTAAATGTGTTATCTTACCTGATCAATAAAATTTTTACGATTTATTAAAGATAAAACTAATCATTTATAGTTGGAAATTGTGAGGGTACGAATACTTTTGGGACTCATTGTACATATAAGAGAACATGTGAATTATAAAACTCTTTACCATTTACATTAGATTATGAAAAAATCGCTAATCTATTATATTTTAAAGATATAAATGAAAGTATATGTATAAAAGTATCGTTTTATTTATTTTATTTTTAATGGAGAAACTTAAATACAAACTGTATTTAAATGACGAAATTGCTGGACTCATTAAGTTTCAATACTTTGTTGTAATATAGTAGCGTATGTAGCAATGACTAATATGCAATGGAACATTATGGAATTTGCAGAAAAAATATATTCGACTTTTCCTTACAAAAAGCCGTATTATGAAGGATCATAAATTAAAGACCTAATAACTATTGCAGTTCAAAGTTACAACCAAAAATACACCGACCGCAGACACGACATGCAAGTTAGTGTCATGCTATGTTATGTCAAAGTTAAATCACATAACGAATAAACAAATTAAGACCCGGTGTACGTTAAATTTGCGAAGAGAATATAAAAATAGTAAAATAAAACTTGGCTATTTATTTGACAATAATCCTGCTTCTCTGCAAATGGTTCCTCTCGTTACTGGGTCGCTTAACTGATCCTAATCTTTCGGGAAAATACTATGCACCCCGAACAGCTGATGTCACAGTCAGGTCAGTGAACTAACTTTACTTCAATGTCACTTTTCATTATCACTTCACTGTAACTTTGTTGTCACTTTTCACTAACTTCTTAATGCAGCAACAACGGTTAACAAACGAATACGCGCAACGTTGCTGTTTGCACGTTTTGTCCTAAACAGCCGATCGTAATTCCGAAAATTCGAAGCGGAGGAAAAGCGAGAGTTCTGGACGTCGTCTTCGGTCCTCTTGACCGTCGGGTCAAAGGACCATAAAACAATTAAACGGTTTCGTATTGTTAGCACGACGAACGCTTCGTAGACGTTCGAGGAATCCCTTTCCCTTTCTCAAAGGCAAAGACAGTTCTTTTCCTAAAGAAGTGAATTTCCTCGCTCTCTTTCCAGTGTTAAACGTCCTTGTTGTAAGGGACTGTTCCAATGCCCACGTGTGTCTAAATTTTCCGTTCACAATGTTCATCGCTCTGCGAACGGCAGTTTAAGACATATCGTGCAGTGTTCGACATCACAGAGAAAATAAAAAATCGTGAAAATTATTTACGAATAATCGTTCGCGTGTTTTCATTCGCGCCTTATCCGCGATTATTACATTAGGCAATTAGTGAATAGTGATAGCAAAATTACAATGAACTGATAATAAAAAGTGACAGTGAAGTAAAGTATGTTTTTTTTACAAAAGATCAGGGTCACTAGAACGACCTAGTCACAAGAACATACTTTTTCCCCGAAACAGGATTATTTTTAAATAATGGGTGAGTCCGACTTAGATTTTTTGTAAATTTAAAGTCGACCGGAGTTAATTCATTTACTGTATTGATTTCAAGTCTTTTCACTTCAATAAGATAATTATTTATTCCTGAAAATACACCAACTAGTTATTTTGTATTTTCGTAACAAATGGCAGAAATAATATTTGATATTTTATTCCTCATTGTTTTGAAATAACGAGTATTAGAATATAAAAAGTTCGATTTATTTCATTTCCATGAATAACGAATAATTATCTTATCCCTTATTCAGTAAAAATGAATAACTTAAGATTGTTCTTAATTGCCTTATTCGTTACGTGATTTAACTTTGACGTAACATAGCACAATATTAACTTGCTTGTCGCGTCTGCGGTTAGCCGTATGTTCGGAGCTTTGCTCTCGCGCTCTGATTGGTTGGTGTTTTCCTTTAATAATTCGAAAACGAGAACCTAGACCCCATTTTCGCAAAGGAAAAAGTTACTTAGAATTACCTCCCCTACAACTCCTTTACGGGTCTTACACTTATTACGAGACACCCTGTATATGTGTCTATACACGGATCTCCATCTCTTGTAAGTATACAGGGTGGTCCTTCTATCTTGAGACAGGTTAATATCTTTTAAACAACATATTTTTGAAAAAAGTGTTTCAGACAAAAGTTATCGTGTGTCAGGGGGCAAATTGGATGGTAGGAATGGATTTTTTCAGGGAGTGCTCCTGAAGGTCATATGAAGGTCAACTTTATTTTTTTAAATGAAAGCCCCCGTTTTTTATTTTACCATCATATTTTCCAGGAGAAAATAGGTAACTTTTATCCGAAACATTTTTCCGTAGGGTGTCTACTTCTTGAGATAAGGTACTAAATATTTATTCAATAAACATTTTTATTTATTATTTAAGAAGGCGCTCAAAGTGTTGATGGCGATGATAGAAGTGTTGGGGACCATGCTGATTGGTTTTTCCACAAAAATTAGAATCCAATCAGCAGATTCTTTCAAAAATTGCCACTACAACTACATCCTCCGTCTATTGTAAATGTGCAGTAGTACTGAAAAAATTCATTTCTACCATCCAATTTGCCCCCTAACACACGATAACTTTTGTCTGAAACACTTTTTTCAAAAATATGTTGTTTAAAAGATATTAAACTGTCTCAAGATAAAAGGACCACCCTGTAGATGTATGTACAGGTAGCCCTCCTACAACATGGCATCTTATAACGCAGTTTCGCTATAACACGATTCATAAATTGCAAACACCCTCCTACAACACGACATCCCATAACACGGTTTTGCTCTAACACTCTAACTTTAGAAGTAAAGATACACATGTTGGATCGTCTTTTGAAAGGAGAAAAAGTATCTCACATCGGAGAAAGTCTTAATTTGAATGAGGCAACAGTCTAGACTATTAAGAAAAATGAAAAAGAAATAAGAAATATTTCTAATAGAAATTAAGTTGCTTATGAAGAGTTAAAAAAATATTTGTTTTTAACAAGTTCTCGGAACGTGACCCCCCTTTTTGTACTGACTCAGGGTCTCATACAACGCGGTTTCACGCAACACGACATTTTCTAGGAACCTATCTACCGTGTTATAGGAAGGTTATCTGTATTTTCTTTTTAAAATCGTACAAATTAGTACTAAGTAATATTTATTTCGTCTTTTGTACTTAATAATTCCATCAGAGCTTTTCGATTCATATTTTTGAACGTGTAATTTTGGTACAGATAATATCAGCTTAACAAGGGTCTGTCAATACATAACCTTATAACAATTATAAGGACAATTATACTATTTCTTAAAAATGAAACGATGGATTAGAAGGTAGTAAAGACGTTTTCAATTTATTTCAAGGCAAAGAATTTCTCATTTTTTAGCGTGTAAGCTTTGTACATATTGTTAATATACATAGTAACTTTTGTTATTTTGAATATATTTTCAAACAATTGTTTGATTGCTATACAATATATTTTACATATATCATTTTTCTTGGTAGGAAATGCTGAACTGACAAATTTATTTAAGTGTAAGAAACAGCGGCATCAATGTTGTGCACCAAAATCACTGATACGAGAATTTAGTGAAGGAAATTCTAGCGTGCCAATTTCAATTAACAGGAACGACACTCTGTTTGTTACATCGAAACCATATACAACAGCTCTTACAACAACAACATGTAAGTAACAAAACATCTAAATGTATGTAAGCTATTAAATATCCCAAATAGTTGTTTACTTATTAAAATCAATATAAGATGTGTAGTAAGAAATTTAGTCTATTTCAGAAAGGTTTATTTAATAGTTTTGTCATTCAAAGCACCAAATCTGCTTTGAAATACTTGATAGTTTTTATAAAGCACTTTCGCAAATTCGTCACTGTTTCGTTATAATATTGCATGCTTTCATTTAGAACTGCATTTTCCATAAAAATCATGGATGTTTATGAGATTACGTCAATCAAATGCAACAATGAAGCCTATCAATTATTAATAATTATAAAAAAGTAGCTCAGGTACTGCTTAGCATCAGATTAATCTTTAAGGTAATTTTTGCTGCTTGTAAATAAAGAGGATTTTAAAATTATTTAATATTTAAAATCGTCATTAAACTAGTTTTACACAGTAACCTGTTAATGTATCAATAAATGATACAAAAACAACAGAAAATTGGAACTACTTTTATTTTATAGTGTAAAAAATCTGGACTTTCTAACGGGTACATATGGCCAAATACACTGCTGATTAAAATTGTAAGTTCATTTCATTTGTAACTAGCTTACTACTACTATAATATCATTGCTTTGTGCTTTTACAGTATTACGTAAGAATATAAGAACAACAGCCCATAAAAAAAGATTTTGCAAGCATTCTAAAAATATTATTTGTATTTTGAATAAAAGCAAATATTCACTTGTGTAAAGGCTCTTCATTTGTTAATTAATTACAACAAAAGATGTTTTTAATTGTTCATTACTTAATTAAGCGAATTAAGTGGAACATTTAGGTTTCCATTCTCGCAACAGTATTTTAATCAATATTATCCTCATTCTATCAAAAAAAAAGGTATCCTTTCCTATAAAAAGCTATAGCTTATAATTTTTGAATTGATGGCTATTATTATTTCCATAAATTCAATTCACTAATATTCATAACATATTTGCAATGGTATTTATATCTGGGAAATGTGCTAGCCATTTTAAAGGTTGAATAATATGATGCTTGAAACATTTTTGTCCGCTTGTATTACCATAAATGAAAATATTAATCTGTTAAAATCTGAATGATTTTCCATTACATTTCTTAAAAAAGAGAACAAACGTGCTTCTACAATTGCTTTGCACTAGCCAATATTCATCAACGCAATTGGGTGTTTCCCAAATTCATTAAAAACTCACCATACATTCCAGAGAACTTTTCTTTTCTTAATATATCAATTCGAATTAAAATCAGTTGACACATTTATTAACTCATTTCCTAAAATCGCTGTAACTTAAAATTATGACACAGATGATTTAAAAAGTAATTAACTGAAATTACTTTTTTCTGGCGCATAATTTTAGAGGAAATACTGCAATAGTATTTTTAATTGTAGGAAAGAATAATAAAAAATGTCATGGAGTTTTAGAATCACGTCCTCTCTTATACCTTCTGTAATCTAGAACATAATAGAATATCATTCAAAAGTTAATGGGATAATACCTCTAATCATTGCAATGTAAATATTAAATGATGTCTTAAAAAACACAGTTGTAATACTTCTAAACTGTTGGCACTTTTTCCAGACATAAACATTATCTCAAAAGTATGTAAATAATATTAACGCAACAGACTTATAAAGCCAACTTGTATTCAAATTGTATTCGACCCTTCTAGAGCTAAAAGTTCTGTTCTTAACATGTGCTTTGTTGTTAATGTTTGAGAAGAAATTTGTAAAAGTTTCATTAAAAATTTTATCAAGAGAATAGGAACTACAGCTGTCTAGTTAATTAACTGTGATATGGCAGCAACTGATTACTAAAACTAATTTTTGTTGTAATTAATTGGTAAATTCATGAATTCTTACAAGTGAACTTATACTTTTATTTAATTTGCAACTGATATTTTTCATAAAAACGGCAATAATTTATTACTTTTATAAAAACTGCAAAATCTTTCTTACATAGATATAATGGTTTCTCTTGTATTTTTACATAATAGTGCAATACAATAAAGCATTACATTATTTAGAAAAATAAGCTAGCTGAAAATGACATGAACCTACATCTTTAGCTAACTGTGTACATACAACAATGTTTTTTGGATTTAGTTACCTATTATACACTTGCAAGCATTATTAAAACACTTCACAAGACTGCTAGTGTTGATGTCAATAGATATGTAAAAATTAAAACTCTGCTCACAAAACAAAATTAAATAATGATATGACAAGACGTCATAATAATTCATGTATCAATACATATGGTAGAGTTTAATACGAATGTTTCCTTATAAAAAAAATTTTGTCTGCAACTTATTTCTCCAAGATCTATAGATTTTTAAATCGGTGCGAATTTCATAAAATATTTCAAAGTTTAATTATACTTATATGCTTAAAACATTTAATTGCATGATCATAAAAAAGTGTGTGATCTTTAAAAAAATTTGACTCGAAAAACGATCGCTTAAGAAAAATTTTTTTTTTTTGTCTTCTTACCCCTCAATTCGTTTAAAGTACACTGAGCAACAAAGTTAGTGCAACAACAATTTTTATCAAAATTTCACTCAACTTTATTTGAAAAAAAAAAATTGAAGTCCCTACGATTTTTTTTGGCGGAGTTATGAACGTTGACAAGTTGCCCATGCATTTTAGTTAGTTTATGCTCGTTACCGCCAACATTAGCGTTATCCGATACACACCACGAGGAGGTAGCTGGTCGGATTTTGTGCACCGTGTGTACGCGCGCGCGCGCGCGCGTGTGTGTGTGTGTGTGTGTAGTGTCCGCTATGTGTGTATGCCATAGTAGAAACTTCATATATTAAAATGAAAAAAGAATTTGTCAGATATGATCATTTTTCGCAGAGTTACGATTACTTTAAGCTGAGTGAAATTTTGATAAAAATTGTTGTTGCGCTAATTTTGTTACTCCGTGTATATATGAAACTTTTTTAATATCATTGTAGTTCGGAGAATGATTAAGTTGATAGTCTTGTATTATCTGTCCTATATAATGAAATATACGACATATTTAAATTTCATTATTTATAAAATGTTTATGTATGTCAGAAGTTTTAGTACAGTAATATTTTAATTAATATTCATTCATTTCCAGTTACATACCGTTACTTTATGTTAGACTTGAAGCTAAGAATGGTTTAACTTATGATATTCTGGAGAGCTGTTTCTTAAGCCTCACCCTTACATAAAGGAAACAATGGAAAAATTTGTTATTTCGTTTTGTCTTTTTAAATATCATCAGAAAAATGTATTATTTAAAACATATATAAAATTCAGTTTTATTACTGTAACGTAAATAACATATTTTTTAACATCTTTATGACTGTCACAAATTTAAATCTAATCAGTGAATTTGACATTATATTTTTAAATATATGTTATTATTATTATTATCTACAACATATAAAAATATCAGTCATGTGAATGTACATAATCTTTTTTTGCCTCTATCCCCACTCTACAAAGCTGAGATTCCTAAAGCAAACTGCAACATTATAGCCAAATATTTCCTGTTATTTGTAATAGGTAAAATCAAATGTCTCAAAAAAATATTACACTTGCAATAATACTCAGAACAATCTTGCTAATTTTCCTATTATTGCATACTGTAATGGTTCATATTTAGAGTTGTATATAAAAATTATCATCGTTTTAGCCATCATTATATTTTGTTATAATTTCATTGCAAGATAAAAATATTATCTTTATTTTTATAGATGAGACAACAACGATAACAACAACTGTAAGAAGTCCTGTTTACAGTAAGTACGTGTGTGGTGTAAAAGGAACTTATCGTGGTCCAGTCCAAGCTCGTGACTTTAAAAGGGGAGCACGAGTTGTGGGTGGAGAAGATGCAGATGCTAATGAGTGGTGTTGGCAAGTTGCACTAATTAATTCCCTTAATCAGTATCTTTGTGGAGGTGCTCTTATTGGAACACAATGGGTCCTCACTGCAGCACACTGCGTGACAAAGTAAGTATTACTCCAGTTCGAATGTAAATTTAGAATTGGAACGAAAATTTTAATAAATTTCGGTTTTTACGTTAGAATAATTGCTAATTACACTGTCCAACACCCAGTCGATGTTCTAAAATCCGCTCAATGATTATTATAGTGTTTCTTGTGCTGATTACGAATCTGCAATCCGTTCTTCGCCAATACGTACAGTTTTTGAGAAATTCGATTCTGAAAAAAAGTACTGAATATTTGAACATGTTACAAATTGTTACATACATTTTTCAGTGTATCTTAAAAAGTGAGTGTCTAGTGGAAAATCGAACTATAGCACGCGATAGAACAGATTTTCACTTTTGAAAAGCACCCAAAAAAAAGTTGCAACGTCGTTTTATTTACGATACTACAAGCAAAATAGCAACGTGAGAAACGAAGCAAAGACAGTGCTTCGCCGCGTCAGAGCGGTAACTCCGTATCCCGCCTATATTAACGCGATGCAAGGAACGACCCCTGTGACGTGAGAAATTGAAAAATAAACGTAAAAATTTGTACCAACACGGTGTCTATCCGTGTTCAATGATTGTTGACACATGTTTGTATCTTGTATAGTTACCTTACAAAAGTGTATGAATTTCGAAAATGTGCTTTTTTCAGAATCAAATTTCTCCACAACTATACGTACTGGCGAAGGACAGATTGCAGATTTCTAATCAGCACAGCAGACACTATAATAATTACTTAACGGATTTCTGAACGTCGAAAAAAGTTAAAATTTATTGGACAGTGTTCTTTACTTTAACGATATTTCACAGGTTTCGATGACCTTAAAATTTGGTGATAACATCATCGTTCTGAGCAACCTTTCTGCATACACCTTCTGTGCATATCGCTGTTTGGCTTCCGTATTCGATATATTAGCAAAAAACTTACAATAGTACTTAGTGCTGAAGTTGATCACTTCACAACAGTCGCATATTTGTCTCATACAACATAGTTTAACATAACACCTAATTAAATTATCTGCTTATCAATTACAGTAGATTAAATTAATATTGTAGCTGATGTGAAACCTTGTTTGTACAAAGCTAAAATAGTATAAATACTACGATTGAACTATTAAACAATCCTATATTTGTAAATAGCCACAGATAAGGTATTTCACGAGCCTCTCCGCCGTTTACAAACGTATTTTGGTTATTATTCTGCCTTTACTGATTATTGTGTGTTTTATTAGAAGTAGGTAACATGAAGTTATACGAAATTTTGGACATACTTAATGGTTATAACAGATTAAGGGATTTCTGAATTATGCTGACAAATGAGACTGATATAAATTGCAACGTGTTGGATTATACAGGGTGGGGCAATAACTTTGTCCACCTCGAATATTGTCGTTCTTTGTAATAATATGAAAAAATGTCATATACGAAACTTGATCGGTGCAAAGGGGGACATATTATGATACATATATTTTTTACCTGGGTGGAGGCATAGAGGAGATTTGAAGGTCATGACCATTTTTTTAAATGGAATGGTATGTTTTTTTTATCACCATGTGATAGCCGGTGTTGAGACGACTTCAACAAGCTATCGTCCAAGGTCATGCAAGGTCAAATATGGTTTTTAAGTAAACTTACAGTATCATAGAAGGTGTTCGATGTGGTAAAAAATGAAAAGAAACCGGGAAAAAAAGAGCCCACTGATAAAGTGAGACACGCTTCATAAAATCGGTACCGTGTAAATCTTGATGTAGACTAATATGATACGGATGAAGTACCGTGCAAGAATTCGTAGCACACTCCTTCTACTGATAGCCGATACCCGTTCAATCTGTCGGGAACTAATATGTGGATTATGTGCAACAACTGCAAGAACTGCTCTTACGCGTATCCAAATTCCCGGTTTCTTTTAATTTTTTACCACATCGAATACCTTCTATGATATCTGTAAGTTTACTTAAAAACCATATTTGACCTTGCATGACCTTGAACGATAGCTTGTTGAAGTCGTCTCAACACCGGCTATCACATGGTGATAAAAAAAACATACCATTCCATGTAAAAAAATGGTCATGACCTTCAAATCTCCTTTATGCCTCCACCCAGGTAAAAAATATATGTATCATAATATGTCCCCCTTTGTACCGTTCAAGTTTCGTATGTGATATTTTTTCATATTATTACAATTAACGAGAATATTCAAGGCGGACAAAGTTATTGCCCCACCCTGTATATTGGACAGAAATGAAATTGACCGAAAAAACTTAATATTTTCGTGTTAATCAACACCGAATAGTATCTAAGATTATACGTAATAAAAGGCGGTGAAGTATGGACTCCACCGAATAAATCTTGTGGACGTATTTGAAAATATGTACTATGTTTCTTTATTATATTTGCTCTCGGCCAAAGCCTATACAAGAATGTCTTCAGAGACAACAATATGTACCGAAGACATCGTCGTTAATATGGTCGTTCTTTAGGGCACTAGGGCCCGGAGAAACATCCCTGAGAGAGGGGAAGCGCTGACAAAAAGCATATGGCCTGCTTCGACTATTCGTTGATTTCTAATTTTCTTACATTCGGCTACATTGACTTAGGTCTGGCCTCAGACTCACAATAAAATTATCTTGATGACCTAGCTGGAAATAACGTTTGTTGTCGTGACATGACACCGTGGTATCATTCACGATCAACTACGAATACCGTCATATCCCTTACCAGTTTTGAAGAACCTTACATTCCATGGGCCACCACTCTGCCTGAGACACACTCCGTGTCCGTCTGGTTCGATATCGAATCGATCTTCGACGCACCAAGCATCTTATCGGTAACCACCCTACCTGAGACCACACCTCGTCTCCGTCTGGTTCGGTACCAGATAACCTTTCGGTGCACCAAGCATTTCATCGGCAACCACCCTATCTGAGACATACCTCGTGTCCGTTTGTGGCAAGGTGTTCATAATGAATTCACAACAATCAACGTGTCGTAAAATCAACTTTGCCGTCGCAACGCAGTACCTGTGTATTGCTTACGATCGACTACTGATACCTTTGTATCTTACATCATACTGAAATAATCAGGACTGTTCTCTGGTGACACCTGCTGACTCCTCGATCCGTGAGGTGTTGGGGCTCAGTAGCAACTCGTCATCGGTGTTTCTTCGCACCGAGTCTGCCCATTGAGCAATGTCGTCTACCTCGTCCTGGTCATTATGGTACTCGTACCCCTTCCAAAGCGTCCTTACGCCTTAGGTTCTACTTGTTCCTGTCGGAACTCTGGCGGATGACGATTCCTTCGTCCTCGCCCCTGGTCAGGTGTTCTGACAACTGCTCTAAGTCATCGGGCCTTGCCTGATCGTTGGGCAAGCATCCCCCTTTGCTTATCGGAACTTACATCTCCGATCTGCTTTTACTTGTCTGTGAACAAACTCAAAAACATGTGAGACTACGTTCAATTCGCTCGATAGCCGTCTACTAATTACGGCTACCCTAAAGAAACTACCATGATACATCTGTTTAAAAAAAAGAATATAAAAGCTGCTTTAGCTTTCTGCATCGTGGTTACTGTCTCATGTTACATCCGATTAATGTCTTGTGGTATTTATACTATACGAGGATCTTGACCTGCGGCACTTGTCGCTATGGTGTCAACGATAGTTTTATTCTACCGTTCGACCTGACCGTTGGCCTCGGTGTAGCTACTGCATTAAGTACATGCTTAATCCCATAAGTTGTATACTGTGTTACGAATCTCTTGGAGGTAAAACTTATGCCTCAATCGCTAATTATCCTTGTTGGAACACCGAACAGGTACATGAAATGTAATAACACCTTCTCAGTGTGATGCGTCCTGATCTTTTGCAGGTCCTACAATAACAAACTTTGTAAATGGATCTATCATCACAAGTAAATATTTATTGTCTCTCTTTCCCGTTTTAAATGGTCTTACATGATCGATGTGTAGGGTGTGAAACGGTATCGGTACCTTTTCAATGCTATTCAACTTATACTGTTTCTTGCCAGTAGTGTGCTTATCGTATGCACAACTCAAACATGCATTTACGTATTTTGTGACACATCGTCGCATATTCGCAAACCGATAATTGTGCAGAATCCGCTCTAATCTTTTTTCCGAACTTAGATGTCCAGCTTCATCATGGCATATTCTGCATATTTACAGTCTTTCGTCTCTTGGAACAACCCATGCTGTTCGATTGTCTAGTAAACGGCGATATAATTTGTTATTTTTCAACACATATTTTTCAAAATAATGTTTGGTTTCCGACGATTTTTCTTCTTGTTGGCGAGAATTGTTCGAATCCTTAACAATTGCTCATCCTGCATTTGGGCGGCCTTTGTCTATTCACAATAGTTTTATTACATCGCCCACATTGACCATTACTCCTCCGCATAGCTACTTCATAACTGTGATTAATTGTAAGATTTTGTTCGGATAAAAATGATTGTTCGTTTAGAGTCATTTCGAAACTTTTATTTTATAACATATAATTTCGAAAACTTATTCTGTTCCGTAACATCATTTATTGTTTGTTTATGATGCCGCCAAGCATCGTAATTTAAATGTCTAATGCTAAAGGATTTTTATGTTTATCCTACACAACTGTTTTTCCAGGATTAGCATTTATAACTATAGGTATTTTTATTTCCAAAATTTTTTATTACAGTCGAGGCACTGTTGTAAGTTTATTACTTGCTGCTTTTTTTCCGTTGCGCGCGAAATTCTCTACTCCCGTCACTGAATGATTCGCCCTATACCTGAGCGCTAATTACCGCTGTTTTGTAGATAATTACTAATTCCTTCACTTTTTCTGAACTTTGTCAATCAATTAGATAAATTGGCATTTTCCCTTTCCAAAGTTTGTCACAAAGGTGATCAACCAATCCACGCATTTTATCCTCTTAACACCTTACTGCTGAAGTAAACCGAATATGTTATTTTAAAAAGACTTCAGAACAAATCAAACCATTTAGTAGTTATCTGCAACCAGGGTATAGAATCACAGTGTGTGTGCTGCGCGATTGTAGCACCCAATATAATTGTGATTTTCGAGTTACATGCATGATTTTTGTTACGGAGTGGTCTTTCGAGTGCTGCCATTAATCTGAAAGAAGTGATAAGTGGTTCATATACATCAACAAGGCTAGAACAATTTTCAAGTCAACTAGTAGAGTTAGTAGTTAATTTAGTTTTAAACGGTCCATACTTACTTTTTTCGTTAATCTATATTTACAACTAGCATTTTTATTTTTGATTTAGCCGATTAACTATTTCGATATGAAAATAAATCCGGCTAATATCATAAACATTTTAATAGATTCATATAATTATGTAGATACAGTTCAGATACAACTCCTTTAATTGCACGTAATCTAAATTAATCATGAAGTCGTCACACTTCACACAAGTACAATCAACGTTTTTAGATGTTCCGTACATTGAATGGGACCATCAGTACGCATAACGCGGGGCAAACGGAATATTTGCCTCGGGCCCCGTGTTTGATAGGGTCAACCAAGGACATAGAAGTTTCTTTTTTAAATAAATTAGTATAAAAAATATAATGCAATACAATATCCAGAATATTATGTATAGAAATCAGTTGTACACCCGAAGGGAAGGTATGAAATGTGTGTATAACTTCAACCATACCAATTTTTTTTTCTACGAATGAAATTAAAAATTCCAATTTATCCGTATTTGTTGTTTGAACCTATAGTTTACGTATGTGAAATTTCATAAAAATTGTTCAACGTTTTATACAAAAATTTGAAAAAAAAATGTTAATTTTTAATATATTTTTTAAACGAACGAATTTTTCAAAAATCTGCTTGCGCTATATTATTGGCCTTCTAAAACGGAAAAATTTGCATTTTGAATTTCTTACCTAGGCCTAATAGTTTCCGAGATATTTGAAAAAAAGCTTTTTCAATCCCAACTTTAAGGGTTATTTTCACCACTTCAAAGTGGATATTCGCACGTATAAAAAAATACGTGTCAAATATTTTTTCAAGTTCTATAACATATCAGAAGTTCATCCAAATCGGCGTGTAACGTTTGGGTGATGTCCCTTGTAAGTGCTACAAAAAGTTGTAAATTTTCGTAATTTTAACTTGTAACCTAATCGGTTATTTTTCTACTTTACTGACTCGGGTCGCGGCATGTCCCTAACAACATCTGTTTTTCGTTGACTCGAGTTAACTCTGTCCTCGAGTATTTCTCGTCCTAAGTGTTCGATTGTTTCCTTAAAAAACGAACACTTTTCTAAGTTTAACGTTAGCCCAGGTTCGATGCGTTCTTCGAACATTTCATACGGTACATTCTGGTCGTCGAAATTCGGAAACGCTATTGTCTTTTTCAAGGGTCCCAAAAACTCTGTCGATCCAACATTGAAATACTGCAGGTGCGTTTGTTAAGCGAAAAGACATTTCAAAGGAACAAAAAACGAACCTACATCCGCAACTACATTCTGTACTTTTACGGTGATCAACGCGACTCGATTTATTGTTATAAATAAATAGTAAATCTTCTAAATACTGAATCTTTTACGATCTTCGTGTCGATAATATATATATCGTTTAGCTACTACATATTAACCTTATGCCCATTAATACGAATATGCAGACAATACATATTCTCGCTACTTTTAATAGGTTACATTAGGTTTACCTTATTCTGCCAATAGTTCTTACAGGTGTGTCCGGATTTTTTACTTTTATTATCTGCAACCTTTGGTTTACGACTCTCTGCCGCCACGTGTCCTAATATCCCGCAATTAAACAGATCAATTTCGGCCTCTTTTCTTTTCACGTTCGACGAGGACGCCGCTGCTGCGTACATTTGCCAATGTTGACGGTCGATACATCCGTTTCTCCGTCTTTTTCATCTTCATTTCTTCCTGGCATCACTCAATTCTGCGTATCGAATACAATTCGTTCGTATCCGAATACTTCGATGATCGTATCGTCCGTTCGATGGCTTCATCTGGAACTCCATCAATGATCTGTTCCCCCGTTAACTCCAAATTTATGTTTTGAATGAAATTCATCTTCCGAAAACAATAATAATTCGTATATATAAAACTTTTTCATTTGAACAGTCACACCTTCCTATTCAAAATGTCTGTTGTGTTATTAGATTCCACTTAATATTCAAACTGCCACTATAAGTTTTCCGTAAGTCGAGTTTACCAAGTCGAAGGTAAAAATGAAATAGTTGAAATTAACGATGTAAATCTCAGAAAACGTAAATATAATAATGATCGTATTTTTAGGTGAATAAAGGATTGTCGATGTTATTGGGCAATCAGACCTTTATTTAATGAACCAGTTCTGGATAGATTGACTAAGACTTTAGTTCTTGTAATTAAAGAATGGCTTAAAGGTTCTATAGTTATACCAGATCTGTGAAAATCTTAGTAGTGTCTAAGTCACGGAAAATATAAACATTTCAATTTTTTACACGTGGAAAGAATTTGATAGCAAAGGCAAACACTTTCCTTTCTACTAACTAACATTATTTATTAACAGGCTTTATATCAAGTACTTCGCCTCGCGGTTCTTTTCGTTACATCTTATATCAAATTTTAACCTGGAAAGGATATACATACACATTGTTCTATATATGTACCTTTAACCTTCTGATCATTCTTGTATTCACGCGATCTGTTTGAATTGTTATCAAACATATCATCAAAGGTTGATATGGAATTAGGAGCAATAATCTACGATCTATAACTCGAAGAGAGCATTGTATCGGTTATATTGTGAAGTTTTTGTTTCGGCAGCAGTACGATTTTAATATAAGTATAGTTACATTCCTTGATAACGACACGTTTTAAGTATCTATTAATAATAATTGAGAATAAAATTTAATATTACTTTTAAATATCTTGAAATCGGTGGCCGGGCGACGGTTACAAATACGAAGAAAAAATGTTCAGAACAGTGACCTTGATGACATATTTCAAGATCATAAAAATCGGTGGGAAATCGTTAAAATAAGTAATTACCGAATAATATATCACGAAAATAATAAATGAAACAGTACAAATAAATTACAACAGAAATCAATAACTTCAATAATTGCGTTATAGCATTGTGAGATCCGGCGATGCGATCTATGTGAGGGTGGGAGATCACGACTTGACTCGGAAATATGGAAGTCCAGGTGCACAAACTTTACGAGTAGCAACGACTTACATTCATCATAATCACAACAGTCAAACACTCGATAATGATATAGCACTCTTAAAACTACATGGGCAAGCAGAGCTTAAAGATGGTGTTTGTCTTGTGTGTCTTCCCGCACGAGGAGTGAGCCACACGGCTGGTAAACGATGTACTGTCACCGGTTATGGATATATGGGTGAAGGTAAGTGCTTATATTAAATATACAAAAGGTTTCAGAACAATTAGATTCAGGGTAATATCTTCATTACTATTAATGATAGAAAGAAATCACAGATTAAACTGTTTGGTTAGAAGAAATACATCTTATGCCACAAGCAAATGTTACGATTTTGTTATTAATGTGTTGTACTTTGCTATATTTTATTACTTCTCGTACTATATTGTATTAACACGTTTTAAGCACGCGGTCCATATTGTTAAACATCAAATGACCATAACTTCTGTTTATGCGCATTTAAACAAATATTTCATACATTTTTTTGTGTAGATAGCTTTGAACAACCCATAACCAAATTTTCAAGGAATGTTATTGCTGCAGGGTCTTTTAGTACATTAAATACCGAACCAATTAAAAAGTGTTATAAAAAGAAAAGGCCGACACTTGGGTTGATTTGTAGCAAAGCGACAAAAACAGCAGCCGTATTATTGTTTAACGATTAATAATTCACAATTATGGCTTCTCCATACATAGCTCCCTATCAATTCCATCTTGAGCTGGCATTCCTGTACAGATCATTTGCCGAAACAATTATTTTAAATTATACTTTTGGCTCTTATTGTTAATACTAATTTTCATGCTTCTATAATAACGAAGCATAAATTTAGTAAATACATCTGGTCCTTTGAAATGGAATATTAGTTGACGTGTCAATTATTCTACAATTTATTTCAGTTATTTTATTATAATTTTGAAATTATTATACTATTTATGTTTTTGTTCAAGTTATATTTTTACAAGTCCTTATAATTATATGTTTTATAACAACTACATTTCTGCAATAAAATTTATATTTAACACATTTGAATTCATATACAGCTGGTCCTATTCCTCTTCGAGTACGCGAAGCTGAAATACCAATCGTGAGTGATGCTGAATGCATACGAAAAGTAAACGCTGTAACTGAAAAGATTTTCATTTTACCAGCAAGTAGCTTTTGTGCTGGTGGTGAACAGGGCAACGATGCATGTCAGGTAACAAATATTTAATATTGATAATATTGGAATTCTTAATAAAATTTTCAAAGAAGCATGCACAGACTAATTTAATTACAAATTTAATGTATTAATTAAAATTACGTTGTTAAGGAACTGTAATTTAATATTGAAGCTATCGGCAATTCATTATTACTGATAATTATTGGGTCATTCCACGTCGAATCGATCACTTTTTGACGTCACCATCTGCGATTTTGTTTTAATCAAAATATGTTATAGTCTATGTGAAAGTAGGGGGGTCATTCCACGCCGAATCGATCACTTTTTGTCATCACCATCTGCGATTTTGTTTTAATCAAGATATGTTATAGTCTACGTGAAAGTAGGGGGGGTTTAAGTCATCATTTTGCCAATTTCGAATTTGTTTAAAAATTACAAGCCTTCAAACTTTGCAGTTTTTGCCTATTTTCGAAAAAATAGGCATCACTTACGAATTTTTTTCTCAAAAACTACTCGTCCGATGGAGCTATATTTTTTTTTGTTTTATTCATAAAGGTAATATGAAAAAATTTAAACAAATTCTTTTTTTATGTTTTTTAATAGAAACTACTAGTGATTGAAATTAAAAAAAAAATATATTATATTCCCTGAACCTTCCCCTTTAAAATGAGCCCTTCAGAATAATGGGCGGTCGAAAATTAATGTCACAATAAGCTGGAAAACGACGCGGTGTACCTCCGTTTCAGGTAAGCGAGTCGTGCAATCCGCGTTCACTGGTCTTGGTCAAGCCTAGTACACGACTAAATGACCTTGATTTTACTTGGAAAAGTATATTATTAACCATTCTGGGCCAATGACACATTTTTTAATCATAACTTCATTTATAAATATTAATTCCCACATTTATTGTTCATGCTCTACAAAAAGGCGTCATTGCTCAATGGAAATCGTGAGAAGATTGTGGTTTCCTTCCATCGGAAAGGGATAAGGATGGGTTATAATTAAAAGTATCGAGAGGACCATTGTGTGGGTAGACTTAGAAATTGTAAGAAAACATAAAATGACATTGAACCAATGACACATTTTTTTTTATTCATGATCGTCATTTTGAAATATAGCATTTAGTTATGTAACACAAAATAATATATTGAACATTCCAATTGTTTATAAACTCGCATTGCAAGAAGATTTATTTATTAACAAATAAAGTAGTACTATGTAAGACTTGCTCGTATGATATTGATGGACCTGTGTTTAGTGTAATGAAATAGTTTTCATTTTATGCTTTCTTACAATTTCTAAGTCTACCCACACAATGGTCCCCTCGATAATTTTGATTATAACCCATCCTTATCCCTTTCCGATGGAAGGAAACTACAATCTTCTCACGATTTCCATTGAGCAATGACGCCTTTTTGTAGAGCATGAACAATAAATTTCAGTATTAATATTTATAAATGAAGTTATGATTAAAAAATGTGTCATTGGCCAAGAATGGTTACTAATATACTTTTGCAAGTAAAATCAGAGTCATTTAGTCGTGTACCAGACTTGACCAAGACCATTGAACGCGGATTGCACGACTCGCTTACCTGAAACGGAGGTACACCGCGTCGTTTTCCAGCTTATTGTGACATTAATTTTCGACCATCCATTATTCTGAAGGGCTCATTTTAAAAGAGAAGCTTCAGGGAATATAATATATTTTTTTCAGATTTTAATCAGGTATAATTTTTATTGAAAAACGTAAAAAAGAATTTGTTTAAATTTTTTCATATTATTTAACAAATTGTCCAATTTATAAAACATATGTTATAGTAGCCCAATCCCTTATGAATAAAACAAAAAAAAATTTAGCTCAATCGGACGAGTAGTTTCTGAGAAAAAAATTCGTAAGTGATGCGTATTTTCGCAAAAATAGGCAAAAACTGCAAATTTTGAAGGCTTGTTATTTTTAAGCAAATTCGAAATCGGCAAAATGATGACTTAAACCTCCCCTACTTTCACATAGACTATAACATATTTTAATTAAAACAAAATCGCAGATGGTGACGTCAAAAAGTGATCGATTCGGCGTGGAATGACCCTCTTAGGAACAGAGTAAGATATATCGTTGATGATGCAATTTTATTCCTGCAAATAATAATACAGTAACTGCCAATCAATATATAGGGTGCGCCGCTAGAATCCGGACAAATGAAGTTTTATGCAGAAATTTATTTAAACCAATATACAAAAATTCAATAAAATGCTTTTATATCTCATTTAAGGGGTCCTTGCTGAGAGCTGTTACTCTATGTAGTCACCCTGTGCTTCTATCTAATTTTAATTGGTCGCGTTTTGAGGCCGCGAACTCTGCCTCGATAGCAGCTCGTAGCGAGTTTACATTGGGGTGTCTACACTTGTTACTATGTCTTTCAATTACGCTCCACACGTAATAGTCCAGTTGGTTTAGATCGTGCTGTTAAGAGGCCAGAAATCCTTCGACCAAAACATGTCAACATTACCCGAGAGCCAATTTTGAACAAGATAACTCGTGTAAACTGGTGGGCTATCTTGTTGAAATAAATATAGCCTTCCGGAAGCAACAATTGCCATCCACGGATTCACTATTATCTTCAATACCTCCAAATAAACCTCCTTCGTAACAGTTTCGCCTTCTGGAAAAAGTGCGACGGCATGATTTCGCCCTGACTTGAGACAGCGCTCAAAACATGGACACTTGCTGGAAATTTTGTTTTTCCCACAACAGGAACATCCTCGGGATTGTGGGCAAGCCAACGGTCATTTCTTCGGTTCACTTTGGTATACACAGTGAAAATTTTCTCATCAGAAAAGAATCTAATGCGGCCAGCAGCTTCGTGTTTTAATGAGCAAAGTAGCCAGTTACAGCGGGCAAGTCGCTTAAGTTTGGCGGATTCAGAGAGCATTTGATGCACTTTAACCCTTTCGCTCCGACGGGCGTATATATACGCCCTCGAAGAATGACCATTCATATACGAAGAGCGTATATATACGCTCTGCAAATGTGGGTTCGCAGATACGAAGAGCGTACATATACGTTCATATCGATCTTCGTCGCTGATTATAATGTCAATATGGGAACCGTTGACAAAATTTATATGGTTCTAAAATCGGTTGAATGTATTCGTAAAAGTTTAAAATGGTACAAAAAATACTTTTTCCAAATGCTACATGGTTGTGTGGAATGCATATCGTTTTTTCCAATCAACAACTGCGACAAAATTACTGTTTGCCAAATTTCATTTAACTCTTATAAGAAAATTATTGCAAACATATGAGAAACATATGGGAAACAAAATATTGGGCTTTAAATACTTTAGTAATTTCGTTGTATTAAAAAGTATTATATGAACATTATAATATAATATTTAAAAAAATAAATTATGATTAAATTTTTATATTTTAGAAAGAAAGATGATATTACTGAATATAATAAATATCATTGTAAAATTTAGAGAACAATAGATGACTTCTAATTACTTCGTAGCATTCCGTACTTCAGTGTCAACTACTCAGTAATGCGCTCCGTACACAGCGATCACATTTTGGCGCCAGCGCTCCGTAGCGAAAAGGTTAAGAACATAGGATCTGTACTTAAGATCCTCTTGAGCGATGCGACGCATTACGGTTTCACTAACCCCCAAGGTTAATATTCAAAGCGAGCTCCCCGGATCTTCCAAAATCATATCTGAACCCGTTGAATGATTTCCGGCGTCCTTGTGTCTTCCCTGACATGAATTTTTCTCACCGGAGATGGGAGAACCCTTCTACAACCCTTCTGAAGCTGCATATTTTTTTGCAACGTCGTATACCATCCGTGTTGGGTACCCAAAGAATTTTATAATTTCGACCGACGTTCTCCTGGCGCATAAGCTTTTCATAATTGCTACTCTTCTATTGTATTCCATGTTTGACATTGCGAGCTTTGTCATTATGAGGTTACTAAAGTTTTATTAACATATTTAACAAACTTCAGACTCAATTAGCACCTTCATTTGAATACTAATGTAGCGGGAAGTTCAAAATCAATTTTGTCCGGATTCTAACGGCGCACCCTGTATACAGTAAATATATTATAACAGTATATGAACTTAAAGGTCCTTAACCGATTTCAATGATTCTCAATTTGAGCATGCGTGATCAATTGTCTTCTCCAGCGACCTGAATTTGAACCTTTTTAACTTAATCCATCAATTATGTGGATTAGTGTACATTACGTTAACCTCGGTGAAGAAAATATGCCCACCATTGTTATATGGCCGATCACTCAGCAGAAAGCTATGGAATCTTAAAATTTTCCAAACAGCAATGTCATTACACTGTACAATAAATTTTGACTTTTTCTACTTTCATTGGCCGCCACTATGAAATTCTTATAGATTTTTCCGAGCTGAGTACGAATCTGAAATCCGTTTTTCTCTGGGACGTACAGTTTTTCAGAGAATTAATGTTAAAAAAAAACTGCAAATTTTCACCTTTGGAAATTTTTTGTGCTTTTACTATAGCAGGTATTCAGTGGTTTTTTATATGAGAAAAATCTGTGAACTTTTCCGAATAAAACGATATAAATTGTTATGCGTGTTTTGCCGAAGTATATATTTTCCTTATAAAATGAAAACAAAACTAATTTTGTAACTTCGCTTGATACTTTCTGCAGGAGAAATGTCTGCTCTGTCAGGTACGATGGTTAGATTTTTACCTAGACCCATAGTTTTTCGTACTTCGATCATTATTTAAAAATGTTTAAATGTTTACAATAACAATTTATATCGTTTTGTTCGGGAAAGTTCACAGATTTCTCTCGTGTAAAAAGCCATTGAATAGCTGCTATAGTAAAAGCACAACAAATTCCCAAAGTTGAAAATTTGCAATTTTTTTTAACATTAATTTTCTAAAAAACTGTACGTGCCAGAGAAAAACGGATTTCAGATTCGTGTTCAGCCCGCAAAAATCTATAAGAATTTCATAGTGGCGGTCGAGATAAATTTTGGCTGTTGTACAGTGTAATTAACAATTCGTGTCATATTTCCACTTTTTCCATATAATATTTCATTTTTCAGTTTAAAAGATTTTACGACCTACTGAGTTGTTTTCTATATTTTCATATTTGTATACAGAGGATGTTCTAAAAATCAATATCTGTAAAAGATTTACTAGGCATAAAATAAAAATGAATAATAGGATTTTAAGTTCTCCTCGATATCATCTAAACTTTGATTTAAAACATTCTGTCGCGCTTTTAATATTTAAAGAAGTAATCAAGTACAATATGTGCTCATATCACGCGTATTGTATATGGTAATGTAACTATTTAATTATTTGCACTCGATGCCGAAAGCGGCTGTTTTTAAAACTTTTCTTCGAAAATTATTACTACTGACATCGATATATTTCTTAAGTTACGTTAATTATTAATATGTATTATTTAATACGTAAGTATTACAATAATAATAATAATAAATAATAATAATAAATAATAATAATAAATAATAATAATAATAAATATAATAAAATTACATATTAAAGTTATTTGCTTAATTTACCTTCTATGGAGTACACATACTTTAGCTTCATTTGGTTTGCAACTGATGTAATTTTGTTCGGTGCTAGATTTTGTATCGGGAAATGACTCAAATGCGATTTGAATGATGAAAATTTATGTAAATGTCAAAGCAATAATTTTATAAACATGTCATTAGATCTGGAATGAAATATTCATTATATTTTGACCTTATATAAATTTCAGCATAATGTAACATAAAGTGATGACAAATATTCATACTTTAAACAAACTCTATTTTGGATAATTTGTTAACACCATATTATTGTATATGAGACAACTCGCATAATAGAAATTTCATCTATCACCTCCGACTTTCGAGAAGTATTTTCAAATTGAAATTTTGAAAGGTAATTTCACCCTTTGAACTAGCGTCTCAGCCGGCACAAAAAATATGTATTCTTTATTTTTGTGTAACATGCTTCGTTAAAGTCAGAGGAAAGAATTTCCGTGCCTTTCCACACACAACAATGATTAGGAAGATGATCTATTTTTAATACTGAATAATTTTTGAAAAAGTAACAATTAAACAACTAGTTAACGACTAATTGACGACTATTTTAGTTGACAACTAAATTTCTTGAAGATCACTCGGTAAAGTGTCCTTCATAGCATATGACGAAGTTAATATTATCTGAATTGCTTGTTATATTTAGTGTTATACTTATTACGTTAATAAAGTAATTAACATCATTAACGTGTAAAACTTTAAAAACAAAATCTCGAGAGGAAAACAGATCGTTCTATGTATCGGATTTACCGTTAAATAATAAGATTATAAAGTTTATATTAATAATAATTCATAATATTCCAATGTTTAGGGCGACGGAGGTGGTCCTTTGGTTTGTCAAGATGATGGATTCTACGAATTGGCTGGACTCGTTTCGTGGGGTTTTGGTTGTGGAAGATTGGATGTTCCTGGTGTTTATGTCAAAGTTTCGGCATTCATTGGCTGGATTAACCAAATTATCTCTGTAAACAATCTTTAGCTTTCTTGTATACTGTTAATAAAAATGAAAGTATTTATTTATTAAGAAAATGTAGTACCTTTACGCGCTTGATGATGTAACATTTTATGTTACATATCTAGCAATATCAAACAAAGTTTCTTTTGATGAATAAATGTACGATAAAATTGTCTAAAGGAATGTTTATTGTAAACTGTTACAACGTCTGTAATATACATGCGTAACGTAAATTTGTATAGCTTTAACAGTAAAAAGTAAATAAATTTTGTAATAATACTATAATTTTAAACAATGAACGCAGTAAACTTCAGTTTATCCACGTTACCTAATTTTTTTACTTATTGTCATATAAAATTTACAGTTCGGAAAGTTTTTAATAAAACAGCATTCTAAATTGTACATATATTTTATACCTTTAAAGTGATAAGTTAAGACTAAACATGTATGGATTTCTTGATGCGTATCATATGGAAAAGATAAATCAATTTTATTTTTTATAATTACACCGTTTTCGCAAATATTAAACATATTTGACCCCTTACTACATGATGGTTCATATCTGAGCCAAACCACGAAAACAGCCGTTATTTCTTCATTTGAAAGTTCACAATCTTTTCCTTCATGTTAGGCCAGGAATGAATCTTTCCTGACATGCTGACGACTTGTGCTGACACCTGAAATGATTTGAAATTTGCCAACTTTTCTTGACCACTAACATCAAAACTAACAACTTCTAGTTTTTTCAGCTATTTTTAAAAATCATGCAGAAAGGGGCTAATTCCTCGACTTGTCTAATTGTAACTTTATAATAATATGGGAACGTTAGTTTACTGCATAGTAATTGATAATTAAAATTTGTTATCGTATAAAATTCGGTGGTAAATTACATTAAGATTAATATACAATGCTTATTTTGTTTTCGGACAATCGTGCCATGAAGTGCGTCAATTTTAGATGACAAAGATATTTTTATATGCGGATATGATTTTAATAAAATGATCAAATATTAGACATTTTAATTCTTGGATCTGCCGAAAAATTCTATCCGCATGTATGTGTATTGAAAGCGTAACTGGTGTGGTACCCATTGTAAATATATAAACAACTGTTTAATTGTTGAGTTTTTATGCAAAACATTTCTAAGAACATCATCGTCGATTCTCAACGATCTTTTTGATCAAGGCTTATTTACATAAATTAAATCTCCACTTTTAGATCTTTCAAACTACTGTTAATTCAGATGTTTCGCTATTGCAACCTTTCGTAATTGATTACAGAAAGTTTACTTTGTACCAATCGTATTAGCCATTTCATTAACCAAAGCACGCAAAGAACGATGACGTAAATGAGTCTTATTCGCTAACGCTATTTCTATCATATTAATTAATTGAATAACGTAATGTATACATACATATATTATAGATCCGGTGAAAAATAGATTATACAGTGACTCACATGTTCGTTCACATGTTTCCAATATGGTTTGTTTCTGATAAGCACAGATACAACTTTAATCTTAGAAATATCAAACTTATGTAGGTGTAAAGAGTGAAGGCTTTATGTTAAATAATGCTACAACACTTTTTAGATATAATACATTTTATTAGAAAAAAAACATCATATATATTATAAGTCGATATGAACAGTTATGTGACTCGATTCGCTTACTAACTAATACTTTGTATAACCGTCTTTAGCTTTTAGTATTGCTGCAAGTCTTCTTGGTATACTATCAACTAATGTCTTGTAACATTCTTTTGCAACATTTTTCCATCGAATTTCAACACTTTTCCACAAATCGGCAATATTTTTATTTTCGGAATTACAGTCTGCTATTGCTCTTTTTAATACAGCCCATAGATGCTCTATGGGGTTAAGTTCAGGGAATTGTGGTGGCCATTTTAATACTTCAATACCCTCATGTTGTAACCACTATTTTGTTATTTTGGCAGTATGTTTTGGGTCATTATCCTGTTGGAAAATGACATCTCCAATTTCTTTCCCCCACATGTCTACACTGATTTTTAAGTTATATTCTAAAATACGAACATAATCTTTATCTACCATTTTTCCTTGTATTAAATGTACATTCCCTACCCCCTCAACCATCATGCATCCCCAAATCATAATATTTCCTCCTCCAAACTTAACAGTGGGGCGAACGTGTCTTCGTTGTAAATTTTCTCTTACACCTCGCCAAACCCATCCTTTTTCCATGCGATCCAAATCTGTTGATTTTTGTTTCATCTAACCAGATAACTTTAGTCCAAAATTCTTCATTACAATCTTTATATTTTTTGGCAAATGCCAAACGCATTTTCATGTGGCGATCTGAAAGTAGCGATTTCTTCAGTTTACTGCGTCCTCTCATACCAACTTTTCTGAATACTCGACGAACTAATATCCACTAATCTTCCACTAATCCACTAATTTTCTGCACTAATATCCAAATTATCGATAAATCTTAATCCTTTTTGTATTTGGACGGCATTTTCAGTTTCTCCAGATCTAATACTTCTTATAATTTTTCTTTTTGCGGTATCCGACAATTTTGCTTTTGGCCCTGATCGATTTTTTGTAACGTTTAAATTGTATACCTTTTTTATTTTTGCTATTAGGCCAATTGAACATTTGTATTTCATCGTTATCTGATGATATGACATCCCTCTCTTAAGGCAATCTACAATCTTTTTCTTTAAATTTTCAAAAACTGGTTTCATACTTATACTTCTTAAAATAAACACTCAATTAAAAAATTTAAATGTATTGAACACTTGAACGTACTTACTGGTAGGTGATATAATGATTAATGATAGATTTAATGAATTTTTGTAGTATATTTTTGCTTTAAATTTATTTTTCAATCACTTCACACGGCACTCACAAAACTGTTCACGTAGTGGGCTCAACGATTTTAGCACAAACGAAGTAAGATTTTGTTACTTACGTGCAGATAGGTCTTCGAAGGTAACAATGAAATGTAACTAAAGAAGAACACACGATCGTTTCCATTATAAATTCCATAGTATACAAATTATAGAGATAATTCGCAGGATTCATGACTATGTGAACGAATATGTGAGTCACTGTATAATAGTAACTGTTTTAAAGGCCTGTTCACATCATACCTCAAACTAAAAAATCCATGAAACGGCCAGAACTTTCCGATAGAACCAATAATAATAGAAAAAAATATTCAGTCAGTTACAAAATTATTTGTACAAACGTAATCCTAATGAAGAAATATAAAATAGGAAATTACAGGAATACTTAAAATATTTTCCTACTTTAAAATACCTAATTAGTAGTTTGACGATTTATGTGTATTTTATTTATGTTGTCAGGATAATTAAGAAACACTGATGTATTAGTAACTATCAATCTTGAAATACAATAATTTTTTACGTATTAAAAAAGTTCAACGTATTAAAGTCGTTGGCAACTCTTTTTGCCAACATCTTTTTTTGCCATTCAAAATGATATCGTACTTGATTAAAAAAGTCATCGAATAAATAACATCGGTTGACACCATTTTTATCTCTTATAACATGAAGTTATTTTTCGTATATTTTGATGCGCTGATTGCGCAGCTGATACAAAAAATGTTATACTATGCGAAGTTTCAAAAATATCTTAATCAAACAACAGAATAACATTTTTAATCATCATCCACGATCAACAACATTTTTAATTATTATTCTTTGGTATTGGCGTTAATATGATAATACAGTAGTTTGTTACCTCTTTCAACACGTAATCGCTTCTTCCTGACTAGACATTTTATTGCGGATATAAAAAAAGTTGAACTTTAATTGGATAGCAAAAGATAGTATTTTATTGTAATATTGCCACAAATGATAGAAAAAATTATTACAGATTTTACAGGTAGTTGAAAATGGCTACAAATCTTATTTTTTGGTTCTGGTTGAATATTTCGATTTGATATTGTACATTATCGCGACCAGATTTGTAATTGGCTCAGCTATTTCTCGTGCTACTGCTTTTTTGTCCAGTGTAGTTTTACCAATTTTACGAATAAAAGATAAATTGATTTTTGCATACCATATACAGGGTGTCCCAGAAGTCGACGTCAACCCGAAACCGGGTGACAGGCTAGGTCATAAGAGTTATCAGAAAAATATAAAAAAAAATCTAAGTCGCGTTTTTTAAAAATTATAGACATTTCAAAAAAATCGAGAAAATCTGTACCCTGTGACGGTCTTTTTACTCCTGTTACTACAAATATTGACTTTTTTAATCATTTTTTTTTGTTTTGTAATCTCGAATACTGTCTCTTTAAATCCTGGTCAAAAATTTAAAGCCAACTGCTCGGGCTTGGAAGTAAATGTCACTTTTTGGCCAACCGAAGATTCAAGCAGAAAACTTAGCCCAGCTTTAACTGACCATACTGAAAAAAAATGATACGAGCCGAGTTTGGCAAGTAATTTTAAAAGTTGGCGCATTTAATAAGGATTCCAAAATGGTATGACACTTGATAATTCGTGTAGGAATAGGGACAAATTTTCGGATTTAACGAGACTCGAACCCGCGCGCTCCTCACATCACGAGTCGTCGACGCTACGCACTGAGCCACTGGCGTCCGCCTGATATTCGTCCTTACCGTAATCCAGTTTTGAACAAATTTCTCTTACTTACTTAAAAATGATTCTAATGTACCCGTGGCTTTCCGCAAGGCCATAACTTTAAGATTGCAGTTGGAGTGAGGCAGAGAGAGCTATTTAAAGTGTGAGAGAGACAGATAGTGACGCTGTTAAATTAAATTATTAAATTAAACATCAATAATTTGGATACTTACATTTATTAAATGCACATCAATTGTTTAACATCAACTATTTGCATTACAAGAGATGTTCAAACTGCCTTCCTTCAGCCGCAATGCAAGCTCGACATCTTCTTAGAAAAGATCGGGTTATCCGACGAGCGAATCTTCCGTTCTTAATAAATTCAGTTGCTTCCATCAAACTGTACCGCAGCTCAGCTAAATTTTCAATCGACTTCGAATAAACATTTTAGATTTTTTTTAAAAACAAATCTAAGGGATTTAAATCACGTGAACGGGCTGGCCACGAGATTGTACCAGACCGTCCTATCCATCTGCCCGGGTATTTCTCATCAAGGTACTCTCTAACTGCAACCACATGTCCCTGTAAATACTTAGTGGGACGTCTTACAATAGATTTGGTAAATCATTTTTTAGAAAATTCAAATACACTTCACCATTCAAAACCTCTGGCAGCAGAAGATTCGCTCTTCGGATAACCCGATCTTTTTTAAGAAGATGTCGAGCTTGCATTGCGGCTGAAGGAAGGCAGTTTGAACATCTCTTGTAATGCAAATAGTTGATGTTAAACAATTGATGTGCATTTAATAAATATAAGTATCCAAATTATTGATGTTTAATTTAATAATTTAATTTAACAGCGTCACTATCTGTCTCTCTCACACTTTAAATAGCTCTCTCTGTCTCACTCCAACTGGAATCTTAAAGTTACGGCCTTGAGGAAAGCCACGGGTACATTAGAATCATTTTTAAGTAAGTAAGAGAAATTTGTTCAAAACTGGATTACGGTAAGGACGAATATCAGGCGGACGCCTGTGGCTCAGTGCGTAGCGTCGACGACTCGTGATCTGAGGAGCGCGCGGGTTCGAATCTCGTTAAATCCAAAAATTTGTCCGTATTCCTACACGAATTAGCAAGTGTCATACCATTTTGGAATCCTTATTAAATGCGCCAACTTTTAAAATTACTTGCCAAACTCGGCTCGTATCATTTTTTTCCAGTATGGTCAATTAAAGCTGGGCTAAGTTGTCTGCTTGAATCTTCGGTTGGCCAAAAAGTGACATTTACTTCCAAGCCCGAGCAGTTGGCTTTAAATTTTTAACCAGGATTTAAAGAGGCAGTATTCGAGATTACAAAACAAAAAAAAATGATTAAAAAAGTCAATATTTGTAGTAACAGGAGTGAAAAGACCGTCACAGGGTACAGATTTTTTCGATTTCTTTGAAATGTCTATAATTTTTAAAAAACGCGACTTAGATTTTTTTTTATATTTTTCTGATAACTCTTATGACCTAGCCTGTCACCCGGTTTCGGGTTGACGCCGACTTCTGGGACACCCTGTATATGATTGTAAAGTTCCCGAATTTTTGTAACTTTATTTAGCCGCGGACATTTTCATAGATAGTTGCTAGTAATAAAAGTTTACAATTAACACTTTGATAACTATATATGGATAACACAAATTTGTATACAAATCTATCACCTACATTATTAAGAATTTGTTCATTTATCTAATTGACAATGTTACAAATAAAAATATTACCTAATCCAATTTTCGACTGCATCAGTGTGGCAGTCAACGTGTGAATTATCTGGGACTATATTTGAATAATAACTACGTACTTTGTACACAATATTTATTATTTTAGTTGACACCCTTATTTCCAATATTTGACTTATGATGTTTGGAATATCAAATAATGTACAGATATTCATTTAATAGAAAATAGCATATCGAATTTATTTGTTGCAAATCTAAGATACAAGATATATATGTAAATAATGCAAGTAATAAATTATTTAATTTCTAAGAGACAACAGAACAAAATGTATTATCCCTCATACAAAATTAAACAAAAAATCTAATTGATATCAGTCCAACCTAATAAATATTTTTACTAAATTGATTTGATTATATACATTTAATTTGAATAAATGCATTTGATTTATAATAATGAATCAGTCACAAGAATAACATGTATAACAATGCCATTATTATAATTATTAACTTTTATCATTATTATCATTATTTGTACGATGGATGGCACTTACAAAACTTAAAAGATCTTTTTTTTAATCATGTTCTACAAAGCATAGACTAAGTTTCTAGAAGTTCACCATATTAGAGAAGCTATTGTTGTTTGAGTTTTTAGAAATACTGTGTTAACGAGGCAGAAGTCTCGACTATATTTGAAACGCAATTATACTAAAATGAACTGTTGCACGTACCTTTATGTGCGTAATATTAATCCCAAAATTCCATACAAGTACAGTCTGTTCCACAAGAGCGTGGTCGCGATTTCTGCGAAATTTGATGCGCAATACAGCAAAAATTGTGCGAGTCCAAACATGCAATGTCTCCTCTAATACGCAATAGCCCCAATTCTCTTACGTATTATTTCTGTCACTGAGAAGTTCAAGTCATTTCGTGATGAGTGCCGTGTACGCTAAACGATTCGAGGCGTTTTCGATGGAAAACAGCGAATGGTGTCCGAACGTGTTGGATTGGCCATCTCAGTCTTCCGATGCCAATCCAATCGAAAATGTTTGGTCTCTCAAGAAGTACAAACTCCGAGGAAAGCGCGAATCCGCCTCTCCGTGGTTCCCCGTGGACGCGGTTACCGACTTCAGTCGGTACCGTGACCAAAGGATTCGCTCGCAGATCGGCCCTGCGACGCCGTGGATTTTTCAAGAACCGCTATCTCGGCAGCGGCCAAAGGAAGTAGAAGGGTAGTTATATTTGCGTATGGCCTCTTGGGCGAGGTAGCATATCCGCGTCTCACTTCGGTGGGCCGGATTTACAATATACGCCGAGGAAAGCGTATTTTAAAATTGAAGACGCTAGTTCGCCGTATTCGAGAAATATGGAGATCTCTTCCTGTCTCATACGCTGCAAAGTTGGTTGAAAGTATGCCCAGACGTTGTGAAGCAATAATCGCTAATGGTGGTGATTGGACACATTATTAAACAAGTGCGTATTAGTTCTTTAAATGTACTTTCGACCTATACAACCTTTTTTACAGAAAACATTTTTTTGTATTCAGATATCGTGTCCACGCTCTTCTGAAATAGACTGTACGTAGGTGAATCAAACATAAACGAGCCTTCTTTTAAAACAGAGTTTATTTTATATATATTATTTACATGTGTACAGGGTGTATAGAAATGTTTGGTCTTGACAAGCATAGGCGTATTCTACATCTTCGGATCGATGAAGATCTGTAAAAAAAATGTCCGCAAAATTGTCCTTGACCTTGAATTTCAAGGTCAAATTTTTTTTGATTGCATTGCATTCCACACATCATGTGGATAAAAAGTGTCAAAGGAAGCATGGGTCAAAACTCGACCGTTTCTCTAAACATTGATGCGGAAACTTTATCGGTTGTAAGATGAATTTTTTATAGAAGTTGGAGATTTCAAATTGAAATGCTAGTTGTTGACATAAACACAGACCTGGCAAAGCCGTCACAGTCACCGCTACAGCGTTAAAGGCCACATAAACACAGTACGAGTGACCCCCACTATTGTGATTTTGTTTGTTTTGCTTCGATTGATATCACATTCGTTTAGTAGTTTATGTCTAGTTTTTCATTATAGTGGTGAATTTATGTGTGATATAGTATCATGGTGCGAAAATATATAAATATCCGACAAGTGCTTCGTGCAATAGATGAAGCATTTGGAAACTATGCCAGAGCACGCGAAATATGGAAGCAACTGCAAGAGAAGTTCCTTATTTTATCTACGATGAAGCACCACCACACCTTAGTCGGCCGGTTTGAGACTTTTTAAGTTAAATGTTTGGATCCAAACGGATTGGTCGAAGACCTGCACCAATTATATGGCCTTCGCGATCGCCTGATCTTAATCCATTAAGAACGGATATATGTATAGATCGGGGCACGAAATAAGAACTGTGGCAGAATTGAAAATTCGAATATAGGATGCCTTCTAACATTTGCGAAATATACCAAATTTACATCGACGAATTATAAATAACATTAAGAACAGATTCAAGCCGTGCTCGTAAAGCAATGGTGGCCATATTGAAGTTGGTATTCAAGCTCGGCTATTAAGAAATATTAATCAGAATGTATCGGTTCTTTGGCTTAGAAGAAGAAATAGAAGATGAACATCTTTGAAGACTTAGAAGGTAATATTGATTATGATCGATTATATTAGCTTTCCGATATATAGCAAATAAACAACAATAGTAACTACTTGCTTTATTAGTAATAACTCTACTATTATTTTTTATGAGAACGGTCGAGTTTTGACCCATGGTTCCTTTGACACTTTTTACCCACATGATGTGTAGAATGAAATGAAATAGAAAAAAATTTGTCCTTGAAATTCAAGGTCAAGGACAATTTTGCGGCCATTTTTTTTACAGATCTTCATCGATCCGAAGATGTAGAATACAGTGAATCCTCCCACAGTGCAACAGAGGCCGGAATCGAAACTGCTCACTGTGAGCATAGGAGAAGCGAAATTTAATACTCGGCGGCTGTCCCTTGCTGGGGTGATCCCCCTCGGAATCAGTCAAGCGTTAAACACGATCGGTTACCGAAACGACCGAATATCGGTGAGACACATACTAATGCAAGCAAAGAAAAAGATTGCAATTTTCTTATTTCCTATTATTTTTTCATGAAACTTGTACCATCGTATTCGTCAGGTTTTTCTGATTAAAATGACACCAAACATAATGTAATTATGTTAATAATTACGTACGTAACGGGTGATTAAAGTTTTTAACGTGAAAGAGGACGGCGAGTGGAAAAGACAGAAAGGCAGAAGGTTGAAGCGTTCGGCAAACATGAAAGACTCCTGCATGTTCTGTCTTTTAAATTAAAAAATCAAAATTCTTTATTTTTGGTTTTTCGTGAATGAAACCTTTACCATCGTATTCGTCTCGTTTTTCTGATTAAAATAATACTAAATACGATATAATTACGATCATAATTACCCGTATAACAAGCTATAAAAGTTTCGGACTTTAGAATCTAAGGAATTCGTATCTCTGCCGTAAATGTAACGTCTGAAACTTGTATGGCTTGTTACACAGGTAATTATGATCGTAATTATATCGTGTTTGGTCTTATTTTGATCGGAAGAACCTCACGAATATGTTAAAAAAGTTTGCAGTCAAAAAAATATGAATATTATAAAATTATATTGCTAAATTTGGAACTGGAGGTCTGTCAGCCGGCATCAAAGGGACCGCGGCGAGTATCGTGTTACACTTGGACTGGCTCAAGCGAGGCGAACATAAGCGCAGCAATGACGCACGCATAAGTGCAGGAAGAGACGTTTTGCACTGTGGCGAACAACCGAGTACAGTAAATCCTCCCACAGTGCGACACTCGATTCCCTCCCACAGTGCGACACGTCTCTTCCTACGTCTATGCGTGCGTCGTTGCTGCGCCTGTGTTCGCCTCGCTCCAGCCAGTCCAAGTGTAACACGATACACTCGCCGCAGTCCCTTTGATGCGGGCCGCCAGATCTCCAGTTCCAAATTTACCAATATAATTTTTTAATATTTATATTTTTTTGACTGCAAATTTTTTTAACATATTCGTGAGGTTCTTCCGATCAAAAGAAGACCAAACACGATATAATTACGATCATAATTACCTGTGTAACAAGCCATACAAGTTTCAGACGTTACATTTACGGCAGAGATACGAATTCCTTAGATTCTAAAGTCCGAAACTTTTATAGCTTGTTATACGGGTAATTATGATCGTAATTATATCGTGTTTAGTATCATTTTAATCAGAAAAACGAGACGAATACGATGGTAAAGGTTTCATTCACGAAAAACCAAAAATAAAGAATTTTGATTTTTTAATTTAAAAGACAGAACATGCAGGAGTCTTTCATGTTTGCCGAACGCTTCAACCTTCTGCCTCTCTGTCTTTTTCACTCGCCGTCCTCTTTCACGTTAAAAACTTTAATCACCCGTTACGCACGTAATTATTAACATAATTACATTATGTTTGGTGTGATTTTAATCAGAAAAACGAGACGAATACGATGGTAAAGGTTTCATTCACGAAAAACCAAAAATAAAGAATTTTGATTTTTGAATTTAAAAGACAGAACATGCAGGAGCCTTTCATGTTTGCCGAACGCTTCAACCTTCTGCCTCTCTGTCTTTTCCACTCGCCGTCCTCTTTCACATTAAAAACTTTATTCACCCGTTACGTACGTAATTATTAACATAATTACATCATGTTTGGTGTCATTTTAATCAGAAAAACCTGACGAATACGATGGTACAAGTTTCATGAAAAAATAATAGGAAATAAGAAAATTGCAATCTTTTTCTTTGCTTGCATTAGTATGTGTCTCACCGATATTCGGTCATTTCGGTAACCGATCGTGTTTAACGCTTGACTGATTCCGAGTGGGATCGCCCCAGCAAGGGACAGCCGCCGAGTATTAAATTTCGCTTCTCCTATGCTCACAGTGAGCAGTTTCGATTCCGGCCTCTGTTGCACTGTGGGAAGATTCACTGTAGTGCACTGTGCGGGCTTTTACTGTAACTGCTAACTGTGCTTGTACTATTCTATTTTTCAACTACTCTAGTCTGTCTATAATTCAACTAACAAGGGAATATATTCAACCGTGACACGCCGATTTTGTTGAAACTTACAGAAAATATAGTTCCCAAAAAAATATTTGACCCGTATTTTTCCTTATCGGCAATCGTGCATGTTGAAGGGGTGATAACCGCCCTCAAAGTTTGGGGTTGAAAATACGTTTTTTTGGAATATCTTAGAAACTAGTGGGTACAGGACGGTACTTTTTTTTATTTTGTGTGTTTTTTAATGTCGAATGGACTTGCAGTGGAAATTTTTAAAAAACTCAATTTGTTTAAACAATATGTTCAAAAATGTATACTTTTTGATAATTCTGTTTGTTAAACGTCAATGTATCTTCGCCTAAATTATTATACATAAAGTATACATAAAAATAAAGGATATGTGTTTTTGGATTTTTTATTTTTTATTATTCAACGATTTTTATTAAATCCATGCGCTTCCGTCGTTTCGGATAGTGAATGATGTTCAGCCTTTCTTGTGGAGGATACTAATAAACTTTTACAGTGTTTTGGAGAGCAAGCATATCATACAATACCGGTAGTTGTACTTCCGAATCCCAAACCAGGTATTAAAGGTATATGTATACTTGACGGGGCCCTAATTATTACCGCTGCAGTAGCCATAGGTTTGCGTAGGCTGTGTGCTTGGTATCGTTGTAGATATGCAGAGATATTATACTTTAGAATGTAAGAGAATGTTATAAATATTATATTTTAGACAACACGAGATCCACTAATTTAAAAGATTCATTGAATTGTTATCCTATGTATAATCGTATTTTGACTAAAAGTTTATAGCCATAAAAAGCTGAAGGCAGTTTCGGCTGCGCACACCTATGGCTACAGCCGCGGTAATTAGGGCCCCGTCAAGTATACATATACCTTTAATACCTGGTTTGGGATTCGGAAGTACAACTACCGGTATTGTATGATATGCTTGCTCTCCAAAACACTGTAAAAGTTTATAGTATCCTCCACAAAAAAGGCTGGACATCATTCACTATCCGAAGCGACGGAAGCGCATGGATTTAATAAAAATCGTTGAATAATAAAAAATAGAAAATCCAAAAACACGTATCCTTTAGTTTTGTGTATACTTTATGTATATTAATTTAGGTGAAGATACATTGACGTTTAACAAACAGAATTATCAAAAAGTATACATTTTTTAACATATTGTTTAAACAAATTGAGTTTTTTAAACATTTCCACTACAAGTCCTATACCCACTAGTTTCTAAGATATTCCAAAAAAAAAGTATTTTCAACCCCAAACTTTGAGGGCGGTTATCACCTCTTCAACATGCACGATTGCCGATAAGGAAAAATACGGGTCAAATATTTTTTTGGGAACTATATTTTCTGTAAGTTTCAACAAAATCGACGTGTCACAGTTGAATATGTTCCCTTGTAAGTGCTATACAATTCAACTAACTATCTTTCAACTATGCTTGTACTATTCTAATTTTCAACTAGTTGTTGTATGCCAACCTAAAATAATATATGTAGATATCCTGTCCAACTCCAACCTAAAACAATATACAATAGATATCCTATTCAACTATTCAATATCTCCGATGACCTCACCCTTAACTCCGAATCATACTGTCAATACTCAGCCCTGCATCATCCTCAACCTTGCCCTCTGCGTCATTTTCGAGCTCCGGTCTTACGAATCCCAACTCCCTCCACCACTCTTCAACACATTATATATATCCCTGTATTTTCCAAAATCTCCAGTTATAATTTCCATTCTTAGAACGAACTTTCGTACGTCTACACGACAAAATATCAATCGGTCTTACTGTACGCGTTGAATAAAGTATATCTTAAATTCCGTTTGGAATCAATGACTATTTAATATAATAACCTTGATCCCTGCGGAATACAACATAGTCGAGATTCTATTCGTTGTATTCGATATCACCTCGGTCGGGTAGAACTGATGGGGGTGACTCGTTCTAATTGGTTATTGAAAATGTACAAATTTGTGGAAGGGGCGCAAGGTTTACGCCCTACTCGGGCCCCTTCCATTCGCAAATATTCCAAGTTTCATTAAAATATTCAAGTTTGAATCCAGTAACATTAAGGTTTCACTTAGAAAAAATACGAATTCAGCTGAATTTTTCTATACACTTTTGTTTTGGCATTAGAAACAAGTACACAATTTTCATGGAGGTTGTGTTATAGTGCGTCACGCCACACCGTTCAATTATTCTGTTACGCCAAGGCAGTAGGCATTAAGTACCGCTGGCAGCAACGCGTGTTTTGCCGAACTATTTTCCTTATAAAATGAAAACAAAACTAATTTTGTAACTTCGCTTGATACTTTCTACAGCAGAAATGGCTGCTATATCAGGTACAATGATTAGGTTTTTGCCTAGAACCATAGTTTTTAAATAAATTTAAAAATATCAACAAAAATTGGTGGGTTTTTGGGGTCTGTCTTACTTTGATCATTGTTTAAACATATTTAAATGCTTACAATCGAATAACAATTTCTATGGTTTTATTCCGGAAAGTTCACAGATTTCTCTCACGTGTTATAGGTTTTGTAAAAGCGCGCGAATGGTAAGAGCGAATGGGCTGACGAATGAACGATGAGTGCGAGAGAAAGAGTGAGAGAGCGAATGAGAGAGAGTGAGAGAGAGAAACAAAGGTGCGAATCGGTAGGAAGTTAGGAGATTCAGATAGAAATCAGGCCGTTAACAGAGAGCGACGAACGCGATAGACCTTCTTTAGTTTTCCTTATTTCAATACATGTACGCTACAATTTTCAGTTTCTTCACTATTTTGGTTTTTATTTTCTTTTCCTCCCCGTTTTCTCTAACAATAAATCAGAAGTGGGATTGTGCTCACGGCGCCGAAAATTTAATAGACTTTATAAACCGAAATTGCGTGGACGAACGAACACTTCCGGTGCGAGCACGTGGCCGCGAAGAAAGTATTGTGTTATATTTTCGGGTGGTGAGAAACGTGCACGGTAAATACCAGGGTCCGGCTGAAGGTTCCAGTGTTTTTGGGAAGAGTGTAACGAGTTAAGGGCCAAAAGGATGGCGAATGCTCAAGAGTACACCCCAGGCATGGAGGGACAAGGCGCGGTCGTTTACCATTACCGTGGCGAAGACAGTGTGTTACCAGAATTCGATCCAGTTCGCGGACGATTGACCATCGACGAATGGATTGAGAAAATGGAGGAGTATGGAGATTTGTATGGATGGGATCACGTCGCAATTCGACATCACGCTCTCTCAAAACTCGTGGGGGTGGCCCGAGTATGGAGGGACAGTCTACCTCGGTTGAATCGCACGTGGGACCAATGGAGGATGCTACTTCGAGAAAATTTTCCCTCGACGAGGAGCAGCGTTACAATCCGTTTAGAAGCTCAGGAATACAAGCGCAAATCAGGTCAGGATCTAACAGAATATTTCTATGAAAAACTAAGTCGCTGCAATCGCGCACGCATGTCTAATGCGGAGGCTATCGAGTGGATTGTGGACGGTCTGAATAATCCCAGATATCGGGACTACTTAGGACCCTTAAATAGGTACGAAAGGCCGAGCGAATTGCTCCCGGATCTGTTAGCTGGCAGTGTACATATTTCGGAGACACCCGTTATCAGACGGCCGTTACGATTTGAGAATGTTAGGCGTGGTGACCCGCCGTGCCCTGTATGTAAACAGGTCGGTCATAACGCAAAACAATGCCCGAAACGGATAAATACAGTAACATGTTTCAAATGCGGGATTACAGGACATATTTCGCGAAGGTGTCCGACCGCGACATCGTCAACAAACCCCTCGTCACAATCTACAAACGCTACAGCGCACTCCAAAAGTAATACAGTGTTACAGGTCGGACCGGATACGCACCAAAAGTATTATAAGAATGCGGAATTGAATGGTCATCCAATTCGGTGCTATGTAGATTTGGGAAGCAGCGTCGTAGCACTACGACAGGACGTGGCCGACGAACTCAAACTAACGTATTATCAGACGGAACTTCCCTCTTTCGTCGGATATGGAGCAGGGCAAGTACAACCCGTGGGCATACTCACAGCCGATCTATGCATTGACGGAGTCCAGGCTCGTGTAGATGTTCATGTAGTACCTAGCATGACCCAAACGATACCACTGCTCGTTGGACATCCATATACCGAGCATGCAAATGTGCTCATTCTAAGCAGACCCGGTGAACTTCGTATATCTTCCACAGTGGAAGACTTGGTCAAAGAAGCAACAACGTCAGACAAAACAGTCTTGTGGGCCAGCGCGGCCCAGGTAATACCCAACCATTACTTAGGACACATAACAGTTCGTGGGGAAATTCCAGGTAGCAGCTTATGCATAGAAGGGGGACTGCGTGCCGAAGGACCGAGCATACCACGGTGTATAGTTAACACCGACGCGGATGGTCAAGCAGTACTTCCGGTCTTAAATCTATCAGGCAAGGAGATCCAGTTGCAACCCGGAGAACGAGTCACTCGCGGCGAGGTGTGTCAAGAGGTGGAGGCGACCAACGATCCTACAGACAGGCCAACCCCAGAACAAGAAGCACATACCACTCCAATAGCTCCTGCGGAAATCGACACTGACCTCGAGGGTGCTGACAAAGAACAACTGCTAAGTATTTTAAACGAATATCGCGATCTAGTTGCGCGGAGTATTTTCGAATTAGGGAAAACCGAAAGAGCTAGTATGCATATCAGCTTAATATCCGATAAACCAATCGCATATAAACCTTACAGGTTATCTTACTTTGAGCGTCGTCAGTTGAACGATCTTATCGACGAATTGAAGCAAGCGGACGTAATCGAAGACAGCGAGTCGCCGTATGACAGCCCCGTGATTTTGGTGAGGAAAAGCAGCGGTGAGATCCGTATGTGCGTGGATTACCGGGCTCTCAATAAAATCACGGTTAAGGATAAGTTCCCGCTCCCCAGAATCGACGATCAACTCGACAGTTTGCGAGGGTATATTTTCTTTACGTCTTTAGACACGTTTAGCGGTTATTATCAAGTCCCCGTGGACAAAGAATCAAAAGATAAAACGGCCTTCGTTACGCCAGACGGGCATTATCAGTTCAAAAGAATGCCCTTTGGTCTAGCGAATGCCCCAGCAGTTTTCCAGCGGTTGGTGAATACTGTATTGAAAACTCTTAGTTATAAAATAGCCATTGCATATTTGGACGATTTTCTAGTGCCAAGCGTTTCTGTGGAGGAGGGAATTAAGCGGCTAAAGTGCGTCTTTGATTCGTTACGTGAATTTGGTTTAAAGCTTAACCTGCGAAAATGTCATTTCTTTAAGCGACAGATTGATTACTTGGGATATGAAATTTGTCAGGGAGAGATTAGACCAGGGCGGAAAAAGGCTGAGGCAATTTTGTTGTTTCCGGAACCTAAATGTGTCCGAGATGTGCGTAGTTTTATAGGACTTGCGAGCTATTTCCGTCGATTTGTCCGAAATTTCGCGATTAAGGTAAAACCATTGACGGATTTATTATGTAAAGACGCGTCATTCCATTGGGAAACAGAACAGCGAGCGGCGTTTGAAGAAATTCGTCAGTTATTAGCGAATAGACCAGTATTAGCAATGTACGAACCTGAAGCCGAAACAGAGGTGCATACAGATGCATGTTCGGCCGGGTTGGGAGGAGTTTTATTGCAAAAAGGAAAGGATAGTAAATGGCATCCAATAGGGTATTACAGTAGAAAAACGTCTCGCGAGGAAGTTAAATACCATTCATACGAATTGGAGGCGCTAGCCATTGTTTGTACCTTGGAGAAATTTCGTGTGTATTTGATCGGAATATCTTTTAAAATCAAAACCGATTGTAATAGCTTAAAGATGCTTGCCGACAAGAAAGATCTAAATCCGCGTGTGGGACGGTGGTTTATCCGGTTGTCCGAATTCAACTACACTATCGAGCATGTGAGCGGACGCCAAAACCTACCGGCGGATGCCCTGAGTAGATACCCAGTTGCGGAAGCTGAGGCGGTAGAGGTGTCAGGCCTACCAGTGTTAGGCATTAGAATAACGACCGATTGGGTTGCAGCTATGCAAAGAGGAGATCCGGAAATAAAGAAAATACGGGACTTGCTCGAAGCAGGCGATCAAAAGACACACGAACATTTCACAATGATCAATTCGCGCGTGTACAAGACGAGTAAAGGGAGGTGGCGATTATATGTTCCGTCCGATTTGCGATACCAAATAATAGCGGAGGCGCACAATGCATTAGCGCACTTAGGGGTAGAGAAAACCACGGAGCAGGTAAAACGAGAATATTATTTTCCCGGGCTAAAAGAATGTGTAGGGCAATACATAAATCGATGCATACCATGCTTATATTATAAAACGCCACGAGGGAGGCCCCCTGGTTTTCTACACCCATTAGATAAGGGTAACCGACCCTTCCAAACGATTCACGTAGACCATCTTGGACCATTTGTAAATACAGAAAACGGGAACAAATATGTAATTGCGAGTATCTGCGGGTTTAGTAAATACGCGGTGCTTAAACCTGTAAGCGACACTAGCGCAGATTTAGTTGTACAATTCATGCGAGAGTATATGTCTCATTATGGAAGACCTGACCGCATTATAACCGATCGGGGAACGGCCTTCACGGCAAGGATTTTCGAGCAATTCTGTGAAGGGTACAACATTTACCATGTACGTATAGCGACTGGTACCCCGCGGGCAAATGGACAAATCGAGCGATTAAATTCAGTCATTATCACGTGTTTAGGGACTACTACTGAGGACCCCGCAGGTGAGGATTGGGATACGAAAGTATATAGTGTGCAATGGGCAATCAATAGCAGTGTGCATAAGGTCATAAGGCGCACGCCATTTGAAGTAGTTTTTAATTTTCCAGTAACAGGTTGGCACGAAACTCCCCTCACCCGCGAGATCCGAGCATTAAACGAAGAGTTAGGAGTTGAACATGAGCAACAGGACATACAAACTCTGCTCAAAGATAATCAGATTAGCGTAAAGGAAAAATATGATAAACGACGTAAAGCATCTAGGAAATATGCGGTAGGCGATATTGTACTCATTCGAAGCGAGGCTCCCAGCACTGGGGAAAGCCGAAAATTAGCACCAAAATACAAAGGGCCGTACGAGATCGAAGCCGTACTTACCAATGACCGTTACAGTGTACGCGATATCGAAGGCGAGCGGCAAAGTCAACGAGCCTACCACGGTATTGTAAGCGTAGATCGTATGAAGTATGTTGCTACCGCCCGTGATTATCAGAACAAGCGTATCACCCGTTCAACGAAAGAAAATTCACAACCGCAAGTAGATCAGCAAGTAGTGGATGATGATGTGCTTGGAGAGTAATTGGAAAAATTACAAAACAACAGTTTGCGACGAGGACGTCGAAGCCACAGGATGGCCGAACTGTTATAGGTTTTGTAAAAGCGCGCGAATGGTAAGACCGAATGGGCTGACGAATGAACGATGAGTGCGAGAGAAAGAGTGAGAGAGCGAATGAGAGAGAGTGAGAGAGAGAAACAAAGGTGCGAATCGGTAGGAAGTTAGGAGATTCAGATAGAAATCAGGCCGTTAACAGAGAGCGACGAACGCGATAGACCTTCTTTAGTTTTCCTTATTTCAATACATGTACGCTACAATTTTCAGTTTCTTCACTATTTTGGTTTTTATTTTCTTTTCCTCCCCGTTTTCTCTAACACACGTAAAAAGCCACTGAATAGCTGTTATGGTCAAAGCACAAAAAATTCCCAAAGTTGAAAATTTCCAATTTTCGTCTTAGTGAAGAACGGATTTTGTAATGCGCCAACATTTACCGAATTAGAACATAAGCGCGTCTCGGTGCAGAGTGGCGGGTTAGGTACAAAGTGTTATAAAACGAAGCCTCTCTATGGTCCGCTCTTGGGGATAAAAAGGCTCCGTTTTTAGAAAACGAGAGACAATCTCAGCGAGTGACCTGGGTATCTGTGAAGAGCACAGTGGACAACACTGACTCTTGCCCTCCCGGCAGAACTCACGTATTGAGGCGTTTCAAACTCGAGCAGAGGAACCTTGTCCTTATGGAGCACGGGGGAAAAACCGACTCCTGGTGCACGAATATCCTCTGGCAGGTCTCTCTCTCTCTCTCGAGCCAGAAAACCTTAATTTCGCGACGCGAGTAACGATGAATGGTTGTGAGGACGTGAGGTATGTGTGAATGAATTGTAACCGAATTAACGGTCACTCAACAATAAATATATAATCAATAAATAAGCAACGAACGGTATCAGGCAGTAACGAGTAGTAAGAGCGTCAAAGATTGTGCGGTTGTAAACGCGTAGGTAGTAGGTTGTAAACTAATGGTAGAAAAATCACGAGTGTCTCGAGCGGCGCGATGATTAGTGTTTTTATGTCCTTTTTGGGAAGAGATAGACGTAGGAAAAGAAAAGGAGAAGTATAGAGTGGACAGTTGAAGGGGTGGAAAGGAAAGTCAACGGAAACTTAGGTTCGCACAAATCTGGCTGCCAAATGTGCAATCTGACAAAGACCAGGGTTGCACGAGACCCTGGAAAAAACAGGAAATTGAAGAATAGGCAGGAAGTGCTTAGCAAAACTCAGGCCAAAGAGAAAGTCCGGAATAAAGACGTGGCGGACACAGCCACAGTTGATTAATTTGTTTTGTAATAATTACAAACTCGAACTCATTTGGTTTCTTATTGGCGTATCTGAGTTCTGTGAGGTCAATTTTCGTCAAATGTATTGGTTGTAAAGTAACTGATTCGACTGACTCTAAGTCAGATGTTAAGATGCAACAGTCGTCATCCAAAATGTTTATGCGTGGAATATAATAGGTTGCATTTTTGCTGATTTAGTGTGTGGCTTCTATCACGAATAGGTCGGTGTACCCCTTGCAGCGAAGCTGAAGTTGAACAATTCCGATTTTCTGCAAGATGACGTCTTCCATGTGATTTTGGCTTTCCCCGCACATGATGGTGAGGGTTGTTGGCTCGTGAAGGACGTAGATCCATTGATTCTTCCCAATATAATGCCAGGTTTCTATCGTTGCTCTAATGATTTTTGTAGCGCACGTAGAAGGAATTTTACTAATGTGAGAAGACAGCAGCTCGATTTTACAGATCGGTTGATTTGTCGAGGCTGTAGTGTGCAGGTGGTAGCAGATGTACTCCTCGTTTCGATATTCGTTGCAATCAGACAATTCTTTGAGGAAGGTAAATTGAGCCTTAATTTGGGATAAAAGGAGATAACGATTCTATCGAATAATGTAGGGCGAGAATTTTGAATCGTTATGCTGGATTGGAAGGGGAATAAGTTCGAAGATATCAAATTTCGTTCGTACGACTAAGGGAATTCGGAGTGCAAATATTATGTTGTCGTTTGTAGCGATTACGTGGAGTTGAATGAATTTGTAAAAAGTGTGTATGTTGTCTATGTTTGGTTCCATAACTAATTCGTGTTCATTTTTATAATTTTTCAATTCTTCGTATAACATTCTACGAGTAATGATGATCGGTGAAACAATATTATGTTCAGCTAAGTTTATTGCCTCTATATATTTTGATAATTCTTTATTAATTTGGCTTACTAGCAAACTTAAAGTGGTAACCTGTTGGTTTATCTCAGATTCCATTTGAAAATGAGAATGAGTTGGTTTGAGTAATAAAAGAATTGACTTTTTCTATGTTTTCGATCATTGCTTTCTCTTGACTTTTGAGAGAGTAAAGAGAACTATTGAAGTTTTTAATAGCGTTAGTAATAACTTGGACCTGTGATTTAAGCAAGGTTTGCGTTTGTTTATTATTGTTTATGACAGTTTTAATACTATCTTCATAGAATTGGGCATCATCAGCGTCAGGAGTGCCAAAAGTCTATTTTAATAGATATGACATGCCATTTAAAAGTCCACGTCTATTCCTGATAACTAATTTCTCGGTCAATTGTTGGAGGATTTCGCGTTTTAAAATAATTTCCGATAACTCTGTTTCGATTAATTGAATTGTACGTTCACAATGGAAACTCGTATGACCTTTCCGACTTAGATCTTGTAATTTTAAATTGCAGATGCCTTTGGTTTTAGAAAAATAATAATTAATAATTGTAAATGCATTGTTTAGGTGAGTCTTATTCACATGTGAAATGAGCGTAAGTTGTGAATTCGCGATCTGCGCTGTTCCTTTTTTGTAATAAAAGATTCCGCTAAATTTTTAGAGAGGGTGATGAGAGAGAAAATGACTACTGGCTAGAGGTAGGAGTAGGAGAAGGATTAGAATCGTCTGACTCATCTGAAAAATAGGGTTTGAGTAAATTAGTGTGGTATTTAACCAATTTTCGGCCAATTTGGATTTCGACGGTTTGATTACCGAATATTTTTGTGGTTTTATAAGGTCCTTTAGCGTTACTCGTGAGTTTATTAGATAATCCCGGTAGAGTTTGTTTATTCTCGATTGTAACGAGATGGTTAACTTTAAATTTGATTGAGTTAATTTTCTTATCATGGTATTCTTTGCTACGATGTTTTGAGTCGATAAGGTTTTCACATGCAATTTGAAAGGATGTATTGAGTTTAAATTTGAGTGTGCGGATATAGTCGTCGTAAGTATAGTGGAATTCTGGGTTTTGTATTATAGATGAAGGTAAGTAGGCTTTTCGTCCGAAAAGGAGTTCATACGGCGTGTAGTGAGTGGATTTATGCACTGCTGTGTTATAACTAAACATTGCAAAAGGTATATACGTATCCCAGTTTGTTTGTTTCTTATTTATATAATGCCTAAGGTAATCTTTTAGAGTAAGACGTGATCTCTCGAGGGCTCCGTTTGTTTGAGGGTGATAAAGCGTCGGTGAGATTGTATGTTTTGTCTTAAAGAGGTTACTCATTTCTTTGACAAGGTCTGACATGAAATCTGTACCTTGATCGATCAGGAATGTTTCAGGGATTCCAAAATAGACAAAGATGAAAAGTCAATTTTCAACAATTGTTTGCGCTTCATGATTTGCAACTGCAAATGCAAAAGAGTATTTCGTCAAGTCGTCTTGAGCTGTGATAATGAATCGATTGCCTTGTTCGGTTAAAGAGAGAGGCCCTACAATATCAATAGTGTTGCGGCGAGTAATCGGTAAGAGAGATAACTCCTTTACCAGGCCCTCGTTAGGACAAATACTGGATATACTTACTGTTGAAGTAATATTGTAATTAAGAAAACTCCCCTTCGACAAACTCTCGAGGAGCAATAAAATGGTTCGGCTGTCGAGATGTTTTATTGCCGGTAACGCTTTTCGAGAAAGCTAAAAATAGATGTACATGTACCTGAAAAGGTACACCGCATGTACGTTTCGTAGGTATAAGTATTTGCGACCGTCTGCTTTTCAGCAGTTCGATGTTAAGATCGGTTAGGACAGGACAGTACGCTGTGCCTGGGTTATTACAATTACGCATTTTATATTAAAGTTCTTTTTCACTGTTAAGATTACGTTTATCAACCTGCTTCCATTTCTCATATCCCTCAACACTTACCAATCGAACCGAACATCCCCTCTCACGTCGCGAGCGTCTTATAAAAGGACGAGGGCGACCGCGCGCGTCGCGTTTAACGTATTTTCATAGCGATCTATACAGTCCACGCGCGTTACTTTAAAGTATAACAAAGAACTGCGTTCTCTTTGTCTTATATAAGTTAGCGTTTATTTGTATCACGTATCATCGTTTATATACTGTTTTGTATCGGAGATTAGCTCGACGAGAATCTCGAGTCGGCTAACGCGGAGGAAAGCTAGCTCTATTCTCGCTGAGGATACGGGGCAAGGCGATGAAAAATGTCAAACTCACTTTGGACAACACACACGATTAACGATTTAATAAATGAAGTACTTGCGAACAGGAAAACAGTTTAACAAAAAAACACAGCGGTACACTAAACGGATAAACGGATAACAAACAGTTTTAAGGCTAATAACACTCGGTTGATCGGTTGAAATACTCTGACTTGTTCGCACGATCAAGATCGAAACGGTTCTAACTGTTTAAACGGAAAACGATCCTAGATCGCCGGATCGATCCGGTCGATGGCGTGACAATAAGGGGTAATCCTGCGCGGGAGAGATTAACGTATGTGCCGTTAATTATAGGAGCGTAATTAGGCTCGCGAGGACCTTGGTTTTGGGCTATTCCGGAACATATACAGTGAGAGTCAAAACTGAGTATACACCTCGAGAGCGCGGCATTTATTTAATAATTATTAGGTACATGTTACATTTATGAAAAATGTTATTTGAAAAAACATAAGGTACAGGTTGATGGCAATTGAATGTAAAAAATGTTATTCATTTTAATAAATAACATTTGAAATACAACATAAAATAGTTGAGAATCTGCAAAAATATGAATCAAAAGTGAGTATACACAATAAAAGTAATTAGTCTGTTATGAAATATAGTCCAGAAAATACGTTTTCTAGAAGCAGTGATTTCCGAATAAGCGTAAATTAGTGTAAATTTTCATCAGTGTTGATTACTTCGAAATTTTTAATGCATAAATAGAATTATGAATGAAAAACGTACAGAAACTTCAGAAGACATGAGGAAACTTATTGTTAAATTAAGAAACGAGGGCAAATCATTTCGGGAGATAGCGGAAATAGTAAATCGTTGTCATGGAACTGTAAAGAAAATCATAGACAAGTATAAAGGTACAAAAAGTGTAAAAAGCTTTCCTCGGTCCGGCCGCCCGAGAAGGTTAAATGAAGCAGATAACCGATTAATTACACGGATTGTGAAGAAAGATCCCACTACAAGTGCAGTTTCATTAGCTAAAGAAATATCTGAAATACAGCAAAAGTCTATCAGTGCGAGTACGATTCGTAGAACATTAAATTCTCAAGGTATGCATGGTCGTGTTCCACGCAAGAAACCAGCGATAAGTGCAAAGAATCGCGTTTGCGATTGCAATTCGCAAAACAATTCATAAATAAACCACTTGAATTTTGGAATACCGTATTATTCACGGATGAAAGTAAATTTGAAATTTTTGGAAGGAAAAGGCAACCAAAAATTTGGAGGAAAAAAAATACGGAATTAGAACCGAAAAACCTTGTTAGTACCGTCAAGCACGGCGGTGGTAATATTATGGTTTGGGGTAGCATGGCAGCCTCTGGAGTCGGGGAATTAGCTTTTATTAATAGTACAATGGATAGATTTCAATATCTTGATATTTTAAGAACAAATTTAGCTGGAAGTGTCAGAAGAGTTCAGTTGCCAGATTCGTGGATCTTTCAGCAAGATCGAGATCCTAAACATACAGCAAAGATTGTTAAGGAATGGTTGCAACAAAATGCTCCAAATCAACTAAATTGTCCACCACAATCCCCAGACCTTAATGTAATAGAGAATTTGTGGGAAATATTAGATTTGAACTTACGCAAAATAAAAATTACGAACAAAGATAATCTTAAAATCGAACTATTAAAAGTATGGAATGATATTTCTGTTTCAACAACACGTAAGTTGGTTGAATCCATGCCAAGACGATTAGCTGCCGTAATTAAAGCTAAAGGTGGACCAACAAAGTATTAAATGTACGTAATTTTATTAATAAATGAAAATAAATCATTCTTAATGAGTTGTGTATACTCACTTTTGATTCATATTTTTGCAGATTCTCAACTATTTTATGTTATATCACAAATATTATTTATTAAAATGAATAACGTTTTCTACATTCAATTACCGTCAACCTGTACCTTATGTTTTTTCAAATAACATTTTTCATAAATGTAACATGTACCTAATAATTATTAAATAAATGCCGCGCTCTCGAGGTGTATACTCAGTTTTGACTCTCACTGTACATTGTTTTTAGTTGTGTTCTCGTTGTGCTAATACCTGTTCGTCTGAAATAAATTGTTAATCGTAAATTTGTGTGCACCAGGCCGTCGTATTTTTTATTTATACACTTTCTACCCGCGTTGGCCGGAACAAATAGCTAATCTCTGAAATGATTTTTCCGCAGTGGTTGTGATTTCCATGGGTTGTTTAGTAGGTTTAAAGTTTGTTTTATTTAGTTGGCCAGAATGACACGTCTTAATATAATTTCTAATATCACTTTTCATTGATGACCAATGGTATCTTTCTTTGACTCTAGAACAAGTACGATTGAAACCACAGTGTCCGGATAATTTGCTATCATGGCATTCCTTGAGAGTAACTTGTATTTCATCGCGGTTCTTAGGAACAATTTTCTTCGTATTTAAAAATTTGATATCGTTAGAAGGGAAAAAGAATTTGACCATTTCATTAAAAATTTCAGGCTTAATACCATTTTGTTTTTTGGGGGGAATTAGAATGAAGTCTTTTGATTTTACTATTAGGAGTACAAATAAGTTTCCGCGGTTTTTTATAAAACATTAGGAATTTATTGTGAAGGAACGGTACATCACATTTTATTGAAAGTATGTTCCATCACTTGCCACCACTTTTGCCCATCTTTCTGGCAGCAATCGAATACCACATCGGAAGAACTCTTTATCTTTTGACGCTATCCACAAATCTACCCAATTTTTTGTATCATCATATGATGTAAAGCGCTGCTCACACAGATCATGTGCCATCGACGGGAACAGGTGATAATCAGATGAGCTAAGTCTGGTGAATACGGCGAGTGAGGTAAAACTTCCCTCTTGAGTGTTTCTAAGTAAGTTTTTACTGGCGCCGCAACATGTGGACGAGCATTATTGTATAGGAGTATAATTTTGTGGTGTTTCGAGTAGTAATGGGTGCGGTTTTCCTTGAGTGCCCGGCTCAATCTCATTATTTGTGTTCGGTAGAGAGCTCCTGTAATGATTTCGTTCGGTTTGAACAACTCATAATGCACGACACCAAGCTGATTCCACCAAATACACAGCATGAGTCTTTTCCATGAATATTCGGCTTACCTGTCGATGTTGATGGTTCGTCGGGCTTAACCAATGACTTTCTCTTCTTTGGATTATCGTAGTGGATCCACTTTTCGTCACCAGTGACTATAAGATGCAAAAAACTCTTTTCTTTATGCCTGGCAAGCAGTATTTCACTCATGCATAATCGGCGTCCAACGTCTCTCGGCTTTAGTTCATATGGAACTCAATTTCCTTGTTTTTGAATCATTCCCAACGATTTTAAACGATGTGAAATTGCTTGTTGAGTCACTTGTAATGTAAGTGCAAGTTCTTTTTGTGTTTGGAACGAATCTTCCTTCAATAATACCGCTAATTCCATGTCTTCGTACACTTTCGGCCTTCCACTGTGTTCTTTGTTCACCACGTAAAACTCACCGTTTTTAAATTTTTGAAACCACTCCTTACAACTTCTCTCATTTAAAGCAGCTTCGCCATATGCTTTTAGAAGCAATCGATGTGCCCCAGCTGCTGATTTTTTCAAATTACAGAATTAAATTGAAAGTTCCCGTAAATGATGCTTATTCGGCACAAAACTTGACATATTCAAACGAAACAAATTACGTGATGCTGATACGGAATCACTAATACTTCAAGGTAATAATGTTGCCAGATGACGAAACTTGGGATTTTACGTTTAATACCTGATAATTTCAACATGACCTTCTGGTGGTGCCATTTTTTGTCAAACCGCGGGAACTTATTTGTACACCTAATATATCTTGAAGATTCACAAAACTTTGAAATAAATTACGATAATCGATTTTATCGTGGTGTAGATTTGTAGGGAATATAATTAATAAAGTTTGGTTGTTGTTCTGCAATTTATACAGCCCATTAGGGTTTGATGTTAATTTGGTTGTGTCGAAGTTCTCCGTTACGAAATCTGAGTAGGGATTTTCCAGATCTAAATCTTCGGACCATAAGAGTACTATTGTACCTTTTAGTTTTGGAAGAGGTGTCTCTTCTTTTGGGAATTCGATTATGTCTGTGTTTGTGTAATGAAAGGAGGGTGTTAAAAAATGCCCATTTTTGGCATCGCCTGGAAATGAAAAAAATTCGTGCAGGATCTTTTAGAGTGTCTCCCAAGGAACAAAAAATATCCTTATCACTTTCCCGAGAAACGATGGGAAAGTTGTCAAAAATACGTTGAAAGTACATAAGAGTAAAACCGCACTGTAAGCCATACTCGCACACTCATGTGGATGAATTTTCGGTACAACGTAAAATAACGCTGGTTTATCGTGAATATGTAGAATCGTGGCTCCTATACTGCGAATAGATGGTTTGGTGAGTCTAGTAATTTCAATTACCTCTTTATTAATTTTTCTACCTTTTCCTTTGAGAGCGTCAAGAATTATTAAATTGACAGCTGCGCCGGCATCAATACAAATTCTTCCTGTTCCTGATGCCAATTCCGGTACTTTAACTTTTATCCTTGGTGCTGGGGTTTCTTTCATGAGTGTCCTTCGGTGAACCTGACTGTCTTTTGGCGAGGTTTGTTCGAATCGCTCACCGTCTCGCCTTTTCGATTACGCGATCGTAGTTTAAAGATTTATTCGATTCGACTGACGGATTTCTCGAATACTATCGATGTCTTGCTCTTCGTGAATTTTCTTGGCAATATTTTCCATCGTGTCCATTCACACCACACTGTCAACAGTACAATTTTGGATCGAAATTATTTTTGTTGCGCTCCGATCTGAATAATCCTTTTCTTCTCGATTAGAATATGGTGATTCGGAACGATAAGAAGGTGATCTTGAAGGATTCCGTTCACGAATAGTCCATGCTGAAGTTCGCGATCTTCTTTCTCTCTCGTCTTCAGAGTTGGCTGATCTTCTTTGTTGATCCCTGTATCTGTTGTACCTCGTTGGAGACTGTGGATATGAAGGAAAATTACAATTTCCGTTGTCGTAACGATCTTCGCTGGGCCATCTAATCGATGATTCCCTTTGAGACATTTCACGGTGGTTTCTTAGTTTCCGGTTTATCTCCAAAACTGCATCGAAAGCTTCCTCTAGATTCCGAATGTCCCTGTATTTTTCTATAACCTTCAGAGATATGTGATCCGGTAATCCATCCAAGAAATTTTCCAATGCATCTAATTCCATTTGTTCGATAATCTCGTTGGAATTCCTAGAATATCTCTCCTTGATAGCACCTTTTGTACAATAGACAAGATGACTAGTTCTATCAATGTATTCTCTTAAACTTTCCCTTTCCCGAATTCGAAGCCTAGCAATTTCCGTTTGAAACTGTGATAAACTTTGACCTGGCCCGAATCTTTTCCTCAAGTGCTTAATTAACGAAGTTACACTTGTGAAATGATGCTCCAGTGTGCTTCTTCACGCAGGACCAGTGAGTTAGGTAATATAATTGCAAGATATTCAGCTTCTGTACCCTCGGGAATCAAGGTTAATCCATCTTCTACTTGTTGTGCAAAACGCGACAAATGTGGATTTTCTCCGTCGAATGGAGATATTGTTAATGCAACATTTTGAATGCATGATCTTTGTGTTAAAAGTGACATGGAGTTCGCGATTGAAGCGGCTAAGTTCATTAAATCGGCTGAAGTGACGTTTGCTTGATCATAAGCCATTTTCTTTTGGTGATTCAAGCAATGCTTAATGTCAAAACGCGACTAGTAGAACCCATAATATAATTATTAATATTATAATACCCAAAAAATATTAATCCTTGCCGTGCCGGTCTTTGAACAGCGTGAAAAGCGCCGAGAGATTAAAATGATAATTATGCCACGTAACTTTTATTCAATTTATAGTCTCACACACCCTGAGCAGCTAGGATGTATGATAGTAGGAACTGTCACTAGGATCTTTCGGGTATATTAATATAGCCAATAGAATAATACATTTCACAGAACACGATTATGTATTACAAAATCATTCTCTTACAATTGTTTCGTTCACGAAAACGAAGAGAGTTGTATGTGTGTTACCTATTCCTTTTGTACGGTTTTGACGCAGTGGCAATGCGGGGATTCAACGTAGAATTAACTGATTTGCGTCGTAGCGAAGTGTTCACGTCGAATATGTAACTTTGATACTGTTCACTCGATACTGTCCCTTCACTCATGTAAGTTAACTACTGTCCACTCGAGTATACGAATGAAAGGGTTTATATACTAGCTGAAGATTGATCACGTGACTTTTTCTACAGATGAATAATTTCCTACAGGATATCTCCAGGAAACACATATGGCTACTATTTTGATTATCGGGCATGTCCTGTTTTAAGAAAAAATTCTAACTGAAAGTACTCTTATTTGGTTTGGTTCTATGTTTATAGGTCTGGCTCCGGCCTGTCTCTTATCTTGCAAGGGTCTTCTATTTTTTTGGAAGCGCATGGCAGTGGTCGGTTAAATATTTTCCCTTCTTATTGTTTCAAATGGTTTAAATGAAGGGTGCAGTGAGCAAGCAAAGAATTTTGTGTCGGCAACCGTAACACCAGCAAGGGACAGCCACCGAGTATTAAATTACACTTTTACTATTCTCACAGTGAACAGTTTCCATTCCGGCCTCCGTTGCACTGTGGGAGGATTTACTGTACATATAAAATCCAATCAAAAAGACTGGGATGAATATAGTTTGCAACTTTCAGTTATAATACTTCGACTCACAGATCCATTAATCTAACACCTTACGAACTTCTCCTTGGACGAAAAGCCTATTTACCATTTTCCATATTAGAGCACCAGAATTCCATTATACCTACGACGCTTAAATCCGCTCATTACAAACTACATAGATTAAACGTTTCTTTCAAAATAGCAAGGGAAAACGCAATCAACTCCAAAATTAAGAGGAACGAGCACTAAGATACGAAAACTAACCCTAAAAGCTTTAAAGTCAACGATCTCGTATGTATATATCAGAAATACACCAAAATAGGCCTTAATAAAAAATTGTCGCCCAACTTCAAAGGTCCATCTAAAATCGCACAAGTATACCCTAAGAACACAGTAGAACTTCAAATCGGCAAAAAGAAGACCACTTATCATTCTAACCTCATTAAACACTATGTTACGGTAACCTTTATTAACATTGTTGAATCGGTTCGCCTTTTATCAAGGTTGGAATTACGATTTAATGTTTCCCGGTCTCGCCTTAGGACTCGAGGTTTATCACGCGGGTGGAAATGGAGGTTTGGAACGTACGATTACAGTTTTCACGCAGTTTAATTTAACACAGTAAAGTTCAAAGAGATGTTTGAAGTAACGGTGAACACAATAAAATCAGAAGTTCGTTTAACAATGAAATATAAGATTCCGAAGCGATGTTCGATTAACAATGGAATATAAGAGTCCGAAGCGGTGTTCGATTAGAAATACCTTTGGCGCACGGTTACTTTAATAAGTAGCGAGGAGAAGAGACGAGAAGAGAAGAGACCACGAGTCGAACGCTCGTCGTATTTATAGGTTGTCGATAGAACCTTCTGGGAACGCCCAAATTCTAGAAGGATCGCGGTCCTGGTTCCGCTCTCCCCCGTAATTCCACCTCTGTTGGCCACCAGTGAGAGAGAGACGGAAGAGGAGCGTGACCTGCGGACGGCTCGTCGTATTATTGAAAACAAATATTTCGAACGCTTCTAGAAGGTTCTCAATTTCAGCAATTTGTCCGAACAAACAACATATCTACATATCTCAAAGAAAAGCACATTTGGATATCCATTTTATTAAATCACGGGAGATTTGTAGATTATTATTATTAAAAGATGTCGTAGCATCAAAACACCAAAAGTCTCACTGCGATCAAACCCTACAGTCTATCCCAAATGAATTAGAAAATATAAATAACAAAGAAAACATACTTAATGGATTAATAGAACATGATCTAAAGCAGCGTAAAAGAGGCGGACTAATTAACGGAGATTCCTATGTTTTAAATTGACTAATCGGCACCCCGGATGCGGACGATGCCAGATATTATTTCCATAGTATCAAAGTTTTATTAAATGATAACGGACAAACTCAAACTTTATTAAAATCTCAAATACAGATAGTTTCGAGTACTATACAAAAATTTTAATAACTCAATTCAGTCTCTAAAACATACAGACGACACCCTGAACAGTAACATGAAAGCTATTGTAGCGGTTGAGTTGTAAATTTATTTGGAGTGCCTGGGAGGTCCTTGAGGACTCGGGCCCGTTCCAACATTTTACGAGTAGGCCCGTGCTTTTGTTTGTTAGGGTCGCTCTCAATGCCACGTGTTTTTCCAACGGGCAGAAAGAGTTTGGAAAATCCTGGCAGAAGGTAACAGGCTCTCGTAGTATTCGCATCGTATTTTATATCCATAGTTTTTATTACTGTCATTTTGTTCAGACTTCTAATTGTTATATATTATCGTTATTGTTATTGTTTTGTTAAAGACAATACATATATATATATTGGCGCGCAGTTATTCCGCTACGCCAAGACAGAAGGTAGGGAGACCACCGCGCCGCGCCAACATTGAGTACCACTGGCAGCGACGCGTGTTTTGCCGAACTATTTTCCTTATAAAATGTAAACGAATGTGATTTTTTAACTTTGCTCGATGCTTTCTGCAGTAGAAATGTCTGCTCTATCGCGTACGATGGTTAGATTTTCACCTAGACCCACAGTTTTTTAAATAAATTTAAAAATATCACCAAAAATTGGTGCATTTTTGGGGTCTTTTTTACTTCGATCGTTGTTTAAGCATATTTAAATGTTTACAATGTAATAACAATTTATATCGTTTTATTCGGGAAAGTTCACAGATTTCTCTTGTGCAAGAAGCCATTGAATAGCTGCTATAGTAAAAGCACAAAAAATTCCCAAAGTTGAAAATTTGCAATTTTTGTTAACATTAATTTTCTAAAAAAACTGTACGTACCAGAGAAAAACGGATTTCAGATTTGTATTCAGCTCGCCAAAATCTATAAGAATTTCATAGTGGCATTTCATATAATTTTTGACTGTTGTACAGTGTAATCAATGATTTTGTTCATTATAATTTTGATTCAAATAACCATAGTGAACACAGAGATCATTCCAACGATATAGCCCTGTTTGAAAGGCGCGAAAGAGTACAAAGTTCCTCACAACAAGCGACTACTAGCCCACTAGCATCACCGAAGAGAAAACTGTGGACCATCATCAGCCCAAACCCAACAGTTACAACCTCCGATCAAAGAATGGATCACAAACGCGAAAAAGTGCAACCCCTCTGTAATCGCATGTTCTGCATAACGATTTATTATATAATTGTTAGTAATAAGAATTTCTATCAGGATTGTATTAGCATGTACCGATATATGTATGTAACACTATACTTACTCCATTACGCGATTAGTTTATAGCATTCATATATGTAATATTTATAAATTTAATTATAGGGTTAAAATATTCGTCATTGTAAACATTATAACTTCAACAAACTTATGCGCACATTTCTATAGTATAGAATTTTTTGTATAATTAACATAAGCTACAACATTTAATCATGAGAATCACAAATCACTGACATCCTCTTCCAAAAACCATAATTTTTGGACTAAAAGGGGGGAGATGTTGTAAGACCAACTCATAGACAACAAGATAACCATCACTTCATTGAATCATCCTGCAAAAAACATCCTGACTTCACTCCTCAAACGCCAACTCATCTATCCTTCGTAGTCACTCTGTCCTACTTACTCTGCCCTTACACTATGCTTGTACTTCGATTACTCACCCTCATCTCGATACATATAACTAGCCCTCTTTCGACATTTAGTTAGTCTTCCATAATTTGTACTTGCGTGCGGAACTTATCGTCACCAAATAAGCATGCGAGTTCATATTATAAGTGCTGTAATTATTCCCTCATCCGGAATTCAACACTATCCTTCATAAAACGCTGCCAGTCATGTGCCATCACGGTTAGTACGGCCGCAAGACCAACGCGACTCAAAGATTCTTGTACACATGATGACCACATTTTATTTTATAACAAATTCTACCCCTGCCGAAAAGTCAGGGCGTTGACAGCGCTACTAGCAAACTCCATTCCCAGCGTTCTGAGGTGGAAACGCCCTCCTTGCCAATGTTATAAGAGAGGAAGATCAACCCGACAGAATCAGAATAATTTCAGTCAGTATCAATCAGTTAGTTAGTCAGAATACTTCAGTATCGTAGAATTAATTAGCGTCAGATCCGTTTATTTATTAAATAAACTGTATCGTCTCAACACACTAAATCACTCTCGCCAATCACACATCCATAACAACATCATCATCCCAAGCTCCGCAACTTCAGATACGTAACAAAAAAATGAAGGCGATCCATTTCTCATCTGTGTCGTGCACCTGGAGTATGGCAATTGTACGGAATTAAATACAATGTCCAAAAATAACCACTCTCTTTATTACATTCTTTAACTGACTTTACTGATTGCTGGTTGAGTTCTATCTGCTGTTTTGTGAGGGTGAGATGTCGAGGAAAAATCGGGTAGGAAAACACTATGTAAAAATAGGGGATGCTAGGATTTAGGTTGGTTGATGAGGCGATGGAAGAAGTGCAAAAAGGAGAAAATTTGGGACCTGCGAAGGAGATAGGTTATAGCTTTACCGGAGGTCCCTGAGATCCAAAAAGTCTCTGATTTATGTCTTGAGAATAGAAAGTTTCGGAAGAAACTCGTTGGCGATCACATATTTAATTTTTACGGACAAAACACTTCAAGCTGCGTTGAAAGTTTTAGAAGTGTATATGACACTGTATAACGCAGATAAACTTCAAAAATTGTGAGACAACCGATAAATATATTATAGATGTATGTGTATCAACGGATACCGCGAGTCGCGGAACGATGGTGGGGAGAGCCCTTCTCAGGTGCGAACAATACGAGAAAAGGTAATTGAGATTAAGCGAGCGAAGCAAAGCGAGCGTGAAGAGTCGAAGTCATTTATACTTACATCTTTCTTGTTATAATTTTCTCATATAAAATAAACGTTACATTGATATTGTAACAATATCAGAAGTGGGATTGTGCACGGCCTTAAATAAATCGTAAAAGAATACAAATTTTACGCGAATTTGCGAAAATCGAAGTGCGGTGGAGCCTTCGAAGAAAACGTGCTCGGAAGGAAACGTGGCGGAACGTTGAAGAATCGCAACTCCGGTGCGGTGGAGCATCGTTATCTGAAGGTAGCAAGGTCGCGGTGGAGTGACGAAAAAGGAGCTTGGAAGAAGCGGTACGTACATATTATATATATAACGGATAAAAGAACCGCAAAATTCAAATAATGTATCATTGAAAACGACATGATCACGAGGAGCAAAGAGGGGAACGAAGAGTCTAGAAGGACAGTCGCGAAAACAAACAAGCAACCGAAATATAGGTCGACTTCGAGACAGACGCTGATTGCGGAACCTGAGTTAGACGAGGACGGATTGCAAACACTGGAATCAGGCGATATCGGCATAGGTGATAGTACCGAATCGGAGAAACAAGGATCGGAAATAGCCGAAGAGGAACGAACGATTCGTAAGCCGGCAGAGGAAGAAGACAACATGTCAGAGGGGAGAGGTACGGAAACAATGCGATACTTCAAGGATGTTTACGAGGTATTACCCAGTTTTGACCCTATAAAATCTGATATTACTATCGAAACCTGGATCAATAAGATCGATGAATATGCGACTTTATACTCATGGGACGATGTAGCCGTTAAGCACTATGCCTTAGCCAAATTAGAAGGGGTAGCGAAAAAGTGGAGGGACAGTCTTCCTGTGGGCCAGCGAACATGGGACGAATGGAAGGAGCTATTAGGAGAAGCTTTCCCATGCGAAACGAGCTGTATGAGAAGACGCCTGGATGCACAAGAGTATACGAGGAAGCAAGGGCAGGACGTAATAGAATACTATTACGAGAAATTAGCTAGATGCAATAAGGCTAACATGTCGAGTCAAGAAGCGGTGGAATGGATCGTCGCAGGCTTAAAGAATACGAGATTCCGAGATTATCTGGGCCCGTTGTCAAAGTATACAAAACCCAGTTTGCTGTTATCAGATCTAAGGGGCGCTAACCACTTGTTACAGGAATACCCGCAGCGCAATCCAGAAAATAGGCATCATGCTGCAAAGAAGCCCGCGATGAAGTGTTGCAACTGCAACGAACAAGGTCATGCAGCAAACAGGTGCCCAAAACCTAAGAGTATCGTCTGCTATAAATGTCAAGGGGCAGGACATATCGCAAGGGATTGTAAGTTTTCCGTTCAACCTACAAACAAAGAAGGGGGTAGCGCGACAAGGAGTACGAGCAGGGCGGACAGGGTGCTGCACATCGAGTCGGACGGGAAGCACCAAAAATACTTTAAGGATCCATACATTAATGAACGATGCGTAAGGTGCTATGTCGACCTCGGTAGCTCCTGTGTGACGTTGAGACAGGACGTTGCCAACGATTTGAAGATCACTTATCTCGAAGGGTCGTTCGATCAACTCACTGGATACGGCAATGGAACGGCGACGCCAGTGGGAATGCTCACGACATCGTTGACAATCGACGGGGTTACAGCAAGGGTAAAAATCCACGTGGTCCCTCAGGAGTACCAAGTAATTCCCTTGATAGTAGGTCACCCGTACACCCAACAAGATCACATAGAAATAGTTAGCAAGCCGAACGAGTTGCTGATACGACAGTTTGAAGAGGCAGACACGGAGCAACAACAGAAAACTGTATTCTGGGCCAAGGAAGCAACGGTCATTCCAAACAACTATCTGGGTTACATTGCTGCATGTACGCAAGTACATAATAAGGACATCTGTATAGAAGGCGGCCTGCGCGAAGATGGGAAGTTGATACCAAGGTGTCTGGTAAAGGCGGATAAAGAAGGTACGTCCGTTGTGCCCATGCTTAACATTTCAGGCGGCGAAGTGCTGATCGAAGAAGGAACCGTTCTTACTCGAGGAGAACCGGTGACGACCGATGTCGGAATCGTAAGGAGAGAGGTCAATAAAGATCCGGTAACAGTGGAGGAGCTTAACACCGACTTGTCTGGAGAAAATGCAGAACAGCTTGTAAATGTCATTAATGATTTCAAAGATCTAATTGCCAAAAATGTCTATCAAATAGGTTGCACCAGCAGAATGGAGATGTCAATAACACTGATGGACGCAAGCCCAATATATCATCGGCCGTACCGAGTAGCACAGCGAGAGCAACAGCAACAACGCGAAATAGTTCAAGAGCTTCTGGATGCCAATATCATTGAAGAGAGCGAGTCTCCATTCTCCAGTCCAGCACTACTCGTCAAAAAGAAGACCGGCGACACACGTTTATGCATCGACTACAGGGCGGTAAATAAAAAGACAGTTAAACAACCATATCCTATGCCCAGGATAGACGATCAGATAGACCGGTTGAAGGGTATGCGATTTTATACAAAATTAGATTTACGTAGTGGCTATTATCAAGTACCAATGTCAGAAAATTCGAAGAGTATCACCGCGTTTAGTACAGCTGACGGTCATTATCAATTTGTAAGAATGCCATTTGGTCTATGTAAAGCACCAGCCGTTTTTCAACGGTTGATTAATGTTGTTTTGCGAAATACAGCGGCAATGGCATATATTGACGACATAATCATTCCTTCAGAAACGATTGACGATGGGTTGAACAAACTGCGCGACGTGCTAGAAGCGTTAAGAGCAGCAAAACTGACCTTGAGATTAAGTAAGTGCTACTTCTTGCAGACCAGAATCGAGTACTTAGGATTTGAAATATCGGCAGAAGGAATAGCACCAGACAAGGGGAAGCTGATTAGTATAGAGGGGTATCCGACACCTGTCGATGTTAAGACGGTACGTAGTTTTGTTGGCTTAGCCAGCTACTTTAGGAGGTTTGTCAAGGGATTCGCTGTCATTGCTCGACCCTTGACGGATTTGCTGAAAAAGAATGCGCAATTTAATTGGGAATGGCCCAAAAGAAGGCTTTTGATGAACTGAAGGAACGATTGTGTCGTGCTCCAATATTGAGAGTGTACGATCCGGGGGCGCGTACAGAAATTCACACAGACGCGTGTAGTCAAGGCATAGGTGGGGCGCTATTGCAGGAAGATGGAAGCGGAAAACTACATGCAGTTTCGTATTTTAGTCGTAAAACAAGTAAAGAAGAATCAAACTATCACTCGTACGAGCTAGAGGCATTAGCAATTGTTAACACTTTAGAAAAGTTTCGCGTATATTTAATCGGAATCCATTTCACAATAAAAACAGATTGTAACAGTCTTAAACTGCTCGCTTCGAAAAGAGATTTAAATCCCAGAATAGGTCGATGGTTTGTTAAATTAAGTGAATTCGATTATTCAATAGAATATCATAAGGGTAATGTAAATATGGTTGCCGATGCTCTTAGTCGAAATCCTGTGGAAGACGCGACAGAAACCCAGTTGGTCGGATTACCTGTATTAGGAATAACGCTAAACACTGATTGGATCGCAGCAATGCAACGCGCTGACAGGGGAATAATGAATATTCGCGATAAGTTAGAGGAAGGCGACGCGAAGAGTCATGAAAAATATACGATGCGTAACGGTAGAGTTTATCGAGTCACGAAGGGAAGATGGAGATTGTATGTGCCAAGCGATCTATGTCATGAGGTTGTGTCCGAAACACATAAGAGCTTATGTCACGTCGGTATTGACAAAACGTTAGCGGCGGTAAAGGAAACATATTATTTTCCACGAATGAGAGAATTTATCACTAAGTATATTAATTGATGTATAAATTGTTTATACCATAAAACGACAACTGGAAAACCACCGGGTTTATTACACCCCTTGGACAAGGGCAGTGAACCATTTGACGTAGTTCATGTAGATCATTTAGGTCCATTTATTGTGACAGAAAGAGGTAACAAATATATAATTGCGGTTGTATGCGGATTTTGTAAATATAGTATGCTTAAGGCAGTGTGTGACACTAGTACGGAGGAGACGTTAAATTTTCTTAAAGAATTTATTTCGCATTACGGGAAGCCCAGGCGTATTATTACAGACAGGGGTACGGCATTCACGTCAGGCGGATTTGAACAATTTTGTCAAAACTCCGATATAAATCATGTAAAAATAGCTACTGCAACACCGCGAGCGAACGGTCAGATAGAACGCTTAAACAGATTTATTCTTACCTGTGTAGCAACGACATGTAACGCGGACGGGGACGATTGGGATATGCATATTGCGAAAGTGCAGTGGTCCATTAACAACGTCGAGCATAGCGTTACAAAACGAACGCCGTACGAAATTGTTTTTAATAAAAAGGGAGTAGGTATAGATACTTTTCCGTTAACGCGCGAACTATTGGAATTGAACAAAACCGTTAATAGCGAAGAAAGTCGAGAACCGGTACACGAACTGTTAAGTAAGAACCGCGAACGCATGAAATCACGCTTTGACAAACATCGTAAGGAAGCTCGAATATATAAAGCAGGCGAATTGGTGATGGTTAAAAGCGATGCACCCTCCACGGGACAAAGTAGAAAACTCGAACCAAAATATAAAGGTCCATATGAGGTTGTGAAGGCATTAGGAAACGATAGATATTTAATTCAAGATATAGAAGGCGAAAAACAAAGCAATAGAATGTATAAAGCGATCATTGCTGTAGATAGATTAAAAGCGATTGATGGTTTATAAACTGTGGTAGAATTAAGCCAAAACTAGATGTATGATTAAGGAAACAGAAAATTAAATGTAATGATTATTGTACAGCGCCGAGGGCGGCGTTGACGTCAGGAAGGGCCGAATTGAGACAACCGATAAATATATTATAGATGTATGTGTATCAACGGATACCGCGAGTCGCGGAACGATGGTGGGGAGAGCCCTTCTCAGGTGCGAACAATACGAGAAAAGGTAGTTGCGATTAAGCGAGCGAAGCAAGCGAGCGTGAAGAGTCGAAGTCATTTATACTTATATCTTTCTTGTTATAATTTTCTCATATTAAATAACGTTACATTGATATTGTAACAATATCTTGAATTAAATATCTATCGTTTCCTAATGCCTTTACAACCTCATATGGCCCCTTATATTTTGATCCGAGTTTCCTACTTTGTTCCGTGGAGGGAGCATCGCTCTTAAACATCACGAATTTGCCTGCTTTATATAAAATATTCGGGTTTCCTTGCGATGTTTGTCATAATGTGATTTCATGCGTTCGCGTACCGGTTCTCGACTTTCTTCGTTATTAACGGTTTTGTTCAATTCCAGTAATTCGCGAGTTAACGGACAAGTATCTATACCTACGTCCTTTTTATTAAAAACAATTCCGTACGGCGTTCGTTTTGTGACACTACATATGCTCGACGTTGTTAATGGACCACTGCACTTTCGCCATATGTATATCCCAATCGTCTCCGTCCGCGTTACATGTCGTTGCTACACGCGTAAGAATAAATCTTTTAGACGTTCTATCTGACCGTTCGCCCGCGGTATTGCTCGTCGGATTTTTAACAAAATTGCTCAAATCCGCCTGACGTGAATGCAGTAGCCCTGTCTGTAATAATATGCCTGGGCTTCCCGTAATGCGAAATAAATTCCTTAAGAAAATTCAACGTCTCCTCCGTACTAATGTCGCACACTGCCTTAATACTAGATTTACGGACGTTTAATTGGTCGCACTGGTAATGAAATATCTACGGTGGTGAGTTTCCACTCCGGCGCGAATAAATCTCCTCACGAAATAGGAGCGCGATCGACACGAACGGGGGTGTAAAAATCGCGCGTTAACTTTTGGAGGTAGTAATGACGTCCACCGTGTCTCGTACACAATTTATTATCAAATGTACCGATGTATCCCGTGCGGCTATGTCTCGCACCACTGAGTTTAGATCGGACGAGGTAATGACTTTAACTGCGGGTTAATCAGGGACGTAGGAGGAACTAGACGTGAACGAGATGTATTAAAATTGTTCGAGTTCGCGCTTAGCGCAAGTATCTGTCGCCAGCGCGCTTCGTCGGCGACGTTCAGACCATGCTCGCGGGCATGCGCATTGAAACCGAAAATGATCGTCTGAACGCCGTTGAGATCGATCGGAACTCTTATTCGATCCAAACCATCGCACTGCGCGCTTCGTGAAATATCCCAGCCAAATTATTACCGTACAAGTCTTGTGTTTTAAAAAAAAAAAAAAAAAACCTTTTGTTAATTCCGTTCTTTGTGTTTGTGAATACAATAAATAAGACAATTCATTTTTTTGAAGCTTTAATTTTTGTGTTCGTGTTTAATATTAAAATATCGAGTCTCCTCGGAGGTCTGATCCTTTTCAACAAGGAGTTCCAGCTCCCAATCCTTCAGAGTACGCATCATTTTGGTCCTTCGAGCCGGATCGGAATCGAGGAAGAAGACTCGGTAAGAAGCCGACCTAAAATTAAAAATTCAATTCGTCAAAATGAATTCGATTGAAGAATTGGTGCAAAAGCAATCTCAAGCGATGCGTTCAATAGAACGCGCGCTCACCAATTTTAAAAAATTGGGTCAAGCGAAAATGACCATCGTCACGACACAAAATCGCATGGCGATGCTCAAGGATACATTTTCGCAATGCCAAGATTTGGATGCGAAAATCGCAGCCGCGGCCGACCATAAAATGAAAGCCACATTACCATATTTCATGGAGGATTGTTTCGCAACCTGTGAAGAAAATTATCAAGAAGCATTGGATTTCATGGCGGAGGTCCTATCAAAGGTTTCTCCTCCACCGGATCCAGCACCCACCAACGGAAACAATTCAAACGCCGTGACGTCACAACAAACGGTACACCTACCTAGGATTCACCTTCCGACCTTCGAGGGTGGGTTCGAACAATGGGAGAGCTATCGTGACCGCTTCACCTCCATGGTTATAAACAACACTTCTTTGTCCAACGTGGAGCGTCTACATTATCTGTATACATCGCTGAAGGGCGACGCGAGCCAAGCGGTGAGGCACTTGCCTGTAACAGAAAATAATTTTGAAGTCGCGTGGAAAATAATAACGTCGCGTTACGAAAACAAACGCCGACTTACTTCGACCCATTTGACAGTATTGTTTTCGTTACCAACCGTTTCGTCCGAAACTCCAATTGAACTGCGCGCGTTACGCGATAAAATAAATATGTCGTTGCAAATGCTCCGCAACCTTGACAGGCCAGTCGACGCTTGGAGCGACATAATCGTTTTCTTCGGCGCGCAAAAATTAGACCGCGCAACGCGAAAAGCATGGGAATTAAATCTGGGCGACACTACCGATTTTCCAACTTATATTGAATTTGACGCGTTTCTCGAGAAAAGGATCCGAGCATTGGAAGCGATTCCGGTTCCTAAACGAGACAAACCAAGTGAGCCCGAGAAGATAAAACCTCTCCCGTCGAAAGCGTTCCATACTCACACGACAGTAACCAGAAAAATTATCTGTTCGATTTGTAAACAAACTCATTTGTTATACCAATGTTCTGAATTTTTAGGAAAAACACCATCCGAGCGCTATAAAATAATTAAACAGCAAAACCGCTGCGTAAACTGTTTTTCAGTTGGCCATTCAGCAGCACAATGTAAGAGCCCGTACTGTTGCAAGGAGTGTCATCAAAAGCACAATACGTTGTTGCATTTTCCAGTCCAGACTGAAACCGTTGTTCCACAGACTAGGACAACTCCTATCGATTCGGAAAACCAAGTAGAAATTATTTCAAATTTCGCTTCCAATTCCCAAATGAAAATTAATGTTCTCCTGTCAACAGCGCGAGTTCGGGTGCATTCCCATCAAGGCCGTTGCGTCATTGCGAGAGCACTTCTCGATCAAGGATCAGCAGCGACTCTTATCTCTGAAAATTTGGCGCAGCTGCTCCGACTAGAAAAGACGAAACAACAAACGCGAATTAGCAGCATCGGCGAGACACAAACAATTGCACGTCATGTAGCTTCAATTGTAATAACACCAGCGGATAATAGCGAGCCTGCATACTCGACGACCGCAATAATAATGCAAAAAATGACCAGGTATGTACCATCGTGCCAACAAACCGAAATAAAATGGCCTCACCTTTCAGGGTTAAATCTTGCTGACAAGGATCCCATGAGTTCCGATCCAATTGATATCATCATCGGAGCAGATCTATATGGACAGTTGCTCCTCCAAGGGCTAGTAAAGGGCTCAACGTGTGCCCCTACCGCCCAAAGAACTACATTGGGTTGGATATTGTCCGGTCCCGTGCAAACTGTTTCCGGTCTCGATCCTGTTAACATCCTTCATATTTCAGTCCTAGAAAACCTCGATCAAACTCTCCGAAAATTTTGGGAAATCGAGGACCTCCCTATTCAAACGATGTTGACACCTGATGATCAGAAATGTGAAGAATATTTTAACGAAACCCATTCGAGAACATCTGACGGTCGTTACGTTGTTCGACTACCGTTCAAAACCGACCGACCAATTCCACTGGGGGACTCACGACTTGGAGCCTTAAAAGGTTTGTATCGGTTAGAAAATCGGTTAAGTAAAAACCCAGTAACTCAAAAGGAATACCGGGAGTTTCTCTCCGAATATGCCTCCCTCGGGCATATGAGGAAGGTCGATTCGCTTCATACCCAATCTTCTCTTCAGGTCTATTATATACCCCATCACTCGGTTGTCCGCCAAACCAGCACGACAACGCACCTTCGCGTTGTCTTCAATGCCTCAAGCCGCACTTCAAACGGCCAATCATTGAATGACCATCTCTATAGTGGACCAAAATTGCAGCAAGACATCACTGCGATATTGGTTCGCTGGCGCCAATTCCAGTTTGTTTACTCTGCCGACATCGAGAAAATGTATCGGCAGATCCGTGTACATCCTCAAGATGTCGATTTTCAACGGATCCTTTGGCGCGACTCTCAATTCGACCAGATACACGAATACCAGCTTCGTACTGTCACATATGGGACAACTCCAGCACCGTATCTTGCTCTTCGCGTTTTGAGACAACTAGCCAAGGATGAAGGTTCCGCATATCCTGATGCGCTTCATGTTTTAGACAACCAAACATATGTCGACGATTTCCTTTTTGGTAGTGACAGTATTTCCTCATTGCGCCGAATACGAAACCAAACCATCCAATTACTCCGAAAGGGAGGGTTTTCGCTTCGCAAATGGGCGAGCAACGACCGTCGATTATTGTCAGACATTGACGAATCAAATCATGGTTTAGCCGTGAACAAATCGCTTCTCGCCCACGAAAATATTTCAATTCTTGGCCTCATGTGGAATCCAGTCACGGACCAATTCCAATTCCAAGCAGCGATGCCACGGGGTCACGGCCTCACCAAACGTGAGATTCTGTCCTCAATAGCTAAGTTATTTGACCCGATGGGATGGGTCGTTCCATTTCTAATATCAGCTAAAATCCTGATCCAACAACTGTGGTCCCTCAAATGCGATTGGGACGACATTGTACCACCAGAATATAGTAATGAATGGCGCACTTTTTGTTCTCAATTCTGTGAGTTCCACGAATTAACCATTCCTCGGAAAATTTCGCCAAATATCTTCACCGCTCAAAGTATTCATGGTTTCTCAGATGCGTCTACAAAAGCCTATGCGGCGGTTGTCTATCTCCGAAATGTTCTCGAAAATGGTACAGTGCATACTGCCCTGCTTATGGCCAAGACTCGAGTCGCCCCAGTGAAAACGGTTAGCGTTCCACGCTTAGAGTTGTGCGCAGCCCTACTTCTCGCGCGCTTGATAAAATTTATCAAGACTTCCTTAACCGACCGGCAGCTGGATTGTCACTGTTGGACGGATTCAAGTATAACACTGACGTGGGTAAGCCAGTCACCGTCACGTTGGAAGACCTTTGTAGCAAACCGTGTGGCAAAAATACAAAGCCTCCTACCCAAGGCAAATTGGCATTACGTTCCAACATGTGACAATCCAGCCGACTGTGCTTCCCGGGGAATTTCGTTGAGAGAATTAAAATCTCACCGATTATGGTGGCTCGGACCTCAATGGCTTCTGAAGGATCCATCAGAATGGCCGCATTCAAACTCTGAGGCGCCCTTGAACTCATCACTAGAGGAAAAGGTTAAAACCGTTAAAATTTTTGTCGCTAATACAGCTCCCTGGGAATTAGAAAATCGATATTCTTCCTGGCCGAAATTACTAAGAGTAACCGCGTATATTAGGCGCTTTTCTGAAAATCTCCGCGTGCAAAGAAAATCAAGGGATTCACTTACCGAACAAACTCAAATAGCCAAAGCATCTTTGCTCACGTTGCATCCCGATGAGATTCACCGTTCCAAAATATTTTGGTTGCGACGAGTCCAACATGAGGTCTTTCCAAACGACATAAAAGCATTAAGTGATGGTCGAACTGTTTCAACATCGAGTCCTTTGAAATCCTTAAATCCATTCCTTGACTCCGATGGGTTAATTCGTGCAAGAGGCCGACTCGCAAACGCACAGTTAACTAAAACCGCCAAAACACCGATTATTTTAAAATCCCATCCTCTCGTCACATTACTGATTGAGAATACCCACCGTAACCTTTTACACGCCGGTTTGCAACTCACCCTCGCTCACCTCCGAAACCAGTATTGGCTCATACGAGCGAGAACGACAATAAGAGCAATCCTTCATCGGTGTGTAGCGTGCACACGTGAAAAAGCTTCCTCACCACAAGAACTCATGGGAGACTTGCCTGCAGCTCGCGTCGAAATGGTAGAGCGCCCTTTTATTAAAACCGGCGTCGACTATGCAGGCCCGATTCAAGTACGAACGACACCGGGCCGTGGGCACAAATCTAAAAAGGCGTACATTGCGATTTTTGTTTGTTTAACGACAAAAGCAGTGCATATTGAACTCGTAAGTGATTATAGTTCAGCAGCCTTCATAGCAGCTTACCATAGATTTGTATCTCGCCGGGGTCTCCCCACCGCGATGTATTCGGACAACGGCACCACCTTTCAAGGAGCGAATCGAGAACTCGCCTCTGCCCACAAAACCGCGATAAAGGATCCAAATTTTTGTAACTCATTAGCTGTTAAAGGTATCTCTTGGCACTTTTTACCCCCGAATACGCCGCATTTTGGAGGCCTGTGGGAGGCAGCCGTCAAAAGTCTCAAGCACCACATGAAACGCGTCATCGGTGCTCATACGTTAACTTTCGAGGAACTCACAACGCTTTTGTGCCGAATCGAAGCTTGTCTTAACTCCCGACCAATAGGAAACATGTCGGACTGTATCGAGGATTATTCGGTTTTAACACCATGCCATTTTCTAATCGGCGCTACGCTCATGGCTCAACCCGAGCCAACGGTCCTGGACCTAAATGAAAACCGATTATCTCGATGGCAGCTTCTTCAAAAATTAACCGAAAGTTTCTGGAAATCGTGGCAAACCGATTACTTACACACACTTCATCAGCGTCCGAAATGGCAAACAGTAAAAAACCTTACTAAAGTCGGGCAGCTAGTCCTTGTTCGAAATCCGAATCTTCCCCCGAGTCATTGGGAACTCGGTCGAATTATCGCGTGCCACCCAGGAAACGATGGTCTAGTCCGCGTCGTTACAATTAGAACCGCACAATCCGTGTATAAACGACCACTTTCCAAATTGTGTTTCCTTCCTATTTCGATTAACGCGGAAAATGTAAATCTTACGACCTGAGTCCACCACGTGGCCGCACCATCACCTTAAGCGCATCGTTAGGCGATAATATTTTAATGTTATAAGTTTATATAGTAAATTTAAGTTACCTTATATATAAGCTAGTTTTAAGAATTAGAATTATACTTACTGCGTGCGTAAACCATCCACACCCATGTACACACTACACTCTCAGTCATTCAAGTAACCTTAAGGCGCGTCGTATTGTTGTTGAATTAGTTCATTCAACAGGGGGGCGGCGTGTTCGAGTTCGCGCTTAGCGCAAGTATCTGTCGCCAGCGCGCTTCGTCGGCGACGTTCAGACCATGCTCGCGGGCATGCGCATTGAAACCGAAAATGATCGTCTGAACGCCGTTGAGCTCGATCGGAACTCTTATTCGATCCAAACCATCGCACTGCGCGCTTCGTGAAATATCCCAGCCAAATTATTACCGTACAAGTCTTGTGTTTTAAAAAAAAAAAAAAAAACCTTTTGTTAATTCCGTTCTTTGTGTTTGTGAATACAATAAATAAGACAATTCATTTTTTTGAAGCTTTAATTTTTGTGTTCGTGTTGTTACGGATAGAAGCAAACGAATTTGGCACAAAGAGCCAGAAAATTGAACATCATTTGAAATATTAAATACACGTCCGAATTATTAGTAGTTATAGGGATTTCGGGTGAGCTAGCTCACAAGCAGTAGTGCATGGGTTCGCCCATGCCTAGAAGCCTTTACGTGCACGGGGAAACCCGTGGCCGTACCCGCCAGCATCAAGAGTGTTTGGCGTAGAAAAAGCCACCGTAATACCGGGGGTTAAAATCCGCCCGGGAGTGGTGGTCCTTACCATAGCACCGAGAGCCCATGCTGCTCGGGAGAGGTAAGACCCGGAAGGGGACGAGCTGGCTCGTCTCGCGACCGGTAAGGCTGTCTGCGTGATCGTTGGCCCCGAAATCGGTATATAATAATTTAAGAAAGCGATATAAAACGATAGCCAGAAAGCGGCAAACAATTATTGTCAAAGAGGACAAAGCCAACTGTGGTCAAAGGACGGACGGTATATTCTAAAATTCAGAATAGAAGAACATTTAGTCGGTAAAGAGTCTTGAGTTTCAGAGAATCGTTTGGGTGCGAACGTCGGTCACGAAATAAGAAATCGTTCATTCCTTTGCGGCGTCTCCAGAAACTTCCAGAAATATAGATTAAAACCGCGAACCGCTGCGTTCAGCTGCGTATATTTCCAGAGTGCCGTTGCGTTTGTCGGCGGGGGCCGAGTGGGCTGCCGGCGGGTTGCTTTGTCGGCGCGCGGCACGGTGGTGCGGCCGCGGGCCGGGCGGGCTGCCGGCGGGCGCTTGTGTCGGCGCGTGGCACGGCGGTTCGGCCGCGGCGGAGCGGCGTAGTAAGATTCGGCGAAGGGTGGTACCGATTTTTCGAGAATTCGGGGTAGGGTGATCTTTCGAGAAACCAGCAAAACTGATGGGAGGCGTGGCGGGGGAATGGACGACATAAAAGGCCCGGAGGAGGCCAGCGAGGGATTTATTGTATTTTCGGCGAGTGAGGAAGCAACGTGTTAAGACGCAAGCTATTACGGATTGATCATTGTATTTCGGCGTGTGAAGAAGAAAGTTGTATTACGCGTCCTTGTAATATTGAAAGTACGAGAATAATAAAATTTCAGTGTTAATTGTACGGAACAATTTATTGGTGCCGAAACCCGGGAACTAGCAGACCGGAAAAGGTGGTATAACATTCCATCGTATCTTGGGTAAAAAGTACCAGTGATACACAAATTGATAAGTCGTCTTTCGTGAGAATGGCACGAGGGAAGCGACCGGCAGTACAGCAGCCAACGGCAGCACAACCAGCAGCCAAGCAGAGGAGAACGGCGAAGTCCAGAACGCTGACAGATAAGGGTGCAGAGCCAGCAGACGCAGCCAACGTTCCTGCGGGGCCTTCTCGGGCACCGTCTCCAATCCTGCCTGTCATCCAGCGAAAACGCAGGGCAGTAAGGGCTACCGGAGACCAGTCCCAACAGGAGCTGTCAGGAGACAGCGGCCACGGAACCGGAGAGCAGCAGCGTCAACAGGAGCGGCCAGGAGATAGCGGCAACGGGGTCAGCCAACAGCGGCGGGCAGCGGGCGTTATCACCGCGCCTGCAGACGACGTCGGCGGGGACTACTTCGACGAGGCAGAGGAGTTCCAGGCAACCGACGGCGGCAGAGCGACGCATCGATGGATCAACAGTACTGCGTTACCAGTAAGGCGTCCGTCAAATGTAAGTGAGGAATATTATATTGACCCGGCTGATCGATTATCTGCGGCGATTGAGAGAACATTGATGGCAGTGCGTGAGGCGTCGCTCGGAGGGGAGGGAAATTCGCGTTTGTTGAGTCGATTAACGACTACGAAAAACTTGCCGAGTTTCTCAGGGGACCCGCTAGAATGGCTTCATTTTAAAGAGGCTTACTTGTTATCGTCCGAATTAGGCGGATACACCGATCGCGAAAATATAGCACGGTTATTTGACGCATTAAAAGGCGAAGCACGCGACGTAGTCAAAACGTTACTCGCTAGCAGCCGCGACGCGGACGCGATTATAAGAACGCTCGAATTACATTTCGGGAATAAGCGGGCGGCAGCCGAGAAAATAGTCGCGGAATTGAAAGTATTGCCAGATATAGAGTCCGGAAAAATTACGCTAGTGCAATTCGCGACAAAATTAAGGAGCGCCGTGATAGCTTTTAAAACCTTTAAGCTAATAGGCTATCTACACAGTCCGGAATTGGTAAAATCGGTCGGGAGTAAAATACCGGTGGCGTTAAGATACGCGTATAACAGATATGCCGTGAGCGTCACGGAGGAAAAATCCGAATTAGAGAAACTCGCCGATTTTATACATTCGGAAGCCGAATTAGCGACGGAAGCCGGGATTTTTAATATCGATATAACGCCGGATTACTCGACGCAAAAATCGGACACGATTAGTAGGTCGAAGCGGCTACCCCCGAAAACGGCAGTAGTGTGCGTTGCGGATCGCGATAACGAACGAGGTAGACGTACCGATCCGAACACAAGCGCGTCGCGCAATTGCGTATTTTGCAAGAAGGATAATCACCCGTCGCCGAAATGTCTCTTTTTCGCCCGAGAGCCAGTAAGTAAACGCTGGGACTTGGTAAAGAAATACAATTTATGTTTCGGTTGTCTAAAACCTGGGCACAGGAGAGAGGAGTGCAGAAGTAGCGGGTGCTCGTTCTGTCAAAGACAGCACCATAATCTATTGCATAAACAGGATGTCGCAAATGGTGCGAAGGCAGGCAATAAGCGTGAGGCTTCATCGGGCGAGAACGGGGTTTCTCGACGAACCTATGTCGCGTCTAACGTCGAAAACAACGGGGATAACAGTCGTTCAAATAGTTGACTCGAAGAACCACGTATATTACTGAAAATCATTCCGGTACGCGCGCACGGTCCGAGACGAACGGTCGACACATTCGCGTTGTTAGATGAGGGTTCCACGGTCACCTTGATCGAGGAGCAATTGGCGCGAGATATGGGCGTAGAGGGGTCGCGGATTGACATCTCGATACAGGGAATAAATGAAGGGGCAGTATTAATGAGAAACTGCAGGAAAGTAAATTTCGATATAGCGGGTGCCTTTGGCACATATCAGATTCGTGGGGCGATAACAGCCAGAAACTTAAGACTTCCCTCCCAGTCGATCAGCCGAGACACTGTTTTGCGAGTAAAACAATTGGTCGATGATACGAAAATGCAGCCCGGCCACAGGGCGAATGCGAAGATATTAATAGGCCAAGATAATTGGGACCTGATAGTAACACGAGAATTGCGTGAAATGGAAAATACGAATCTGGCGGTTTCGCGTTCGCTCCTGGGTTGGGCGGTTCACGGGTCCACGAGCAAGCGGTCATATTCCTCACACGTGGTATTAAACGTAGATGCGAACGAATGGCGAAATTGCGAAGAAAAGGTAGAGAAGGATTCTTTAGACGAGTTAGTTAAAAATTATTTCGAGATAGAGTATGTCGGAACGAGCGGCAATGGGGCACGTAAAGGGGAACATGATCGCGCGTTGAAAATATTGAACGATACGAGCTTGCATACGGGTAAAATTTGGGAAGTTGGGCTTCTGTGGAAAGACGACCACGCTCCAATCGAAAACGGTTTGTCCACGGCGCAAAAACGGCTAAAATTGATAGAACATAGGCTAGATCGCGACCCGGAATATGCACGTTTATATTATAGAGAGATGCAGCGTTTTTTGGACAATGGTTACGCCCAAAAGGTTGAGAGAACGGTGGAAAGGCCAAGGGTATGGTATTTACCTCATTTCGGCGTGCAGAATGTAAATAAGCCGAATAAAGTTAGACTAGTTTTCGATGCCGCGGCAAAGACCAAAGGGATAAGTTTAAACGACCAACTGGTAGCGGGCCCGGACCTATTACAGTCGTTACCCGGTATACTTCTCCGGTTCAGACAATACGCGGTCGCGGTAAAGGCAGATATTTCGGATATGTTTTTGCGCGTGCATATCCGGGAAAGCGATCGTGGCGCGCAAAGATTTCTGTGGAGAGGAGCAGATAGAGATAGGGAACCTGACATCTACGAAATGTCGACATTAATTTTCGGTGCGAAATCATCCCCGTGCAGCGCTATTTATATCAAAAACAAAAACGCGAAAATGTGTTATGAAACTCACCCGGAGGCGTCTAGGAATATTATAAATAATAGCTATATGGATGATTTTTTGTCGAGTCAGAAAACCGTGCAAGAGACGGTCGATCTTGTCCGCGACGTAATTGCAATAAACGCGAAAGCAAATTTTGCAATGCACGGTTGGGCGTGCAATAGAGCCGAAGTTTTGCAAAAATCCGTCAACAACGGTCAGCGGGTAGACACGTGCGATATGCGGTTAGGCGATCGAGGGGGAGAGAGGGTACTCGGTCTTTTCTGGGACACGCGGTCGGATGAGTTAACGTTTAACGTAGGGTTAACGAATATACCGAAAGAGATTCTACGGGGCGAGAAAAAACCGACGAAACGCGAGTTTCTACGGGTTATCATGTCGGTGTTCGATCCGCTCGGTCTTCTTGCACCGTTTACGTTAAAATCGAAAATAATTATGCAAGAAATATGGCGAAGCGGTATCAACTGGGATGATCAGTTGCGGGACGAGGAGTTTGCCCGTTGGTTAAAGTGGATATCGATGCTCGATAAAGTAAGGGAATGTCGAATTCCGAGATGTTACACGTCTGCGAAATCGCGGAACTCGGAAGCGCAGCTCCATGTGTTTTGTGACGCGAGTTTAACGGCTTACGCCACAGTAGCCTACTTACGTTTTGAGAACGACGATGATAAAGATACCGCTCACGTTTCATTGATTATGGCGAAAAGTAGAGTCGCGCCTTTGAAGCCATTATCCATACCGCGATTAGAGTTGCAAGCTGCGCTGATGGGAACGCGACTCGCGAAATTCATCGAAAAGGAATTAGAGATCAAAATTAGTCAACGGTTCTTCTGGTCGGATTCAACCACGGTAATTTCCTGGATTAGATCGGAGCCCCGAACGCGTCAAGTCTTTGTAGCAAATCGGTTGGGGGAAATAGGAGAAAGTACTCGAACCACAGAGTGGCGATGGGTACCGACAGGGCAAAATCCCGCGGACGATGCAACGCGTTTCGCAAACAACTCTAGTTTTATAAATCCGCGATGGTTTGAAGGACCGGAATTTTTGAGACGATCGGAATCTGAATGGCCGGTAGAAAAAGCGTTGGGTACGAAGGAAAAAGAGGCAATTAATAATTTGGAGCTACGAAAAGCTTTCGTTTGTACCGTATCGACAACAAAATTCGAATTTTCATTACCGATAAAGTTATTGGGGTGGCGCGGACTCATTATCATCGCGAGACGGATACGCGCGATTTGTTGTCGATGGAAGGGGAAGACTTGTAAAAAAGATCCTGTAGAAATGGTCCATTTAAGCGAACAATACTGGTATAGGGTTATTCAGAGTGAATATTTCGTGGTCGAAATAAACGCGATAAAAAACGGTAATAGTATTAGCAAAGGAAGTAAAATTGCTGCATTAAATCCGTATCTAGACGAACAAGGGCTTCTAAGGGCTAACGGGCGCGTGACAACGTTAGGGCTTGAGAATTTTGACAATCAGCCAATTATCCTTGAAGGAAGGCATCCCGCGACTAGATTATTGATTGCCGAATACCATCGCCGATTTTACCATGCTAGTAGTGACGCGGTAGTTAACGAGCTGCGACAAAAGTATTACATCATCGGTCTTCGGCGGATTCTGCGCTCCCTAATAAGCAAATGCATCGTATGTCGTATTCGCAGAGGCAAACCGCAGAATCCTCTGATGTCCGCATTACCGGCAGGGCGCGTAGCTTTTCGACAACGACCTTTTAGCCACTGCGGAGTCGATTATTTCGGGCCGATGAATGTAAAGATTGGGCGACGTAGAGAGAAACGCTGGGGAGTATTATTTACGTGTCTCACGACAAGGGCTATTCATTTAGAGATCGCGCATTCGTTAAGTGCGAGTTCAGCAATAATGGCATTGCAAAGACTTGCCGCGCGAAGAGGCACACCTCTGGTTGTCTACAGCGATAACGGTACGAATTTTCATGGCGCGGATAAGGAACTTAGGGACGCGGCCGCGAGTATAGACCGAACCAAAATCGAAGAATACGCGTTGTCGAGGCGCATAAAATGGATCTTCAATCCGCCGGATGCACCGCATATGGGCGGGGCGTGGGAACGCCTGATTAGGTCGGTAAAAGTCGCGTTAAATTCGATATTACGAGAGCAAGCACCTTCCGAGGAAGTTCTAAGTACGACTTTTGCCGAAGTCGAACATTCGGTAAACTCTCGACCGCTTACGCACGTGTCCCTCGACCCTCGGGATAAAGAGGCGTTAACGCCGAACCATTTTCTTATAGGGGCATCTTCGGGTGAGGTTCAATTAGGTAGATACGATGTACAAAATGTATGTTTGCGAAAACAATGGCGAATAGCGCAGAGCTTTGCTGATGCGTTTTGGAAGCGATGGTTACGTGAGTATTTACCCACCTTAGTACCCCGTAAAAAGTGGACCGAGAAAGAGAGCCCGTTAGAAGTAGGCGACATAGTATTAATTATAGATTTACAAGCGCCGCGAAATAGTTGGAGAAAGGGGACAATCACGCGGGTTTTCCCAAGCGCCGATAAAGAAGTTAGAGTGGCCGAGGTACGCACCCGAACGGGAAGTTTCGTGCGACCGACACGAAAGCTAATCAAATTGCTAGGAATAAAAGAGGTACAAAATTAAATAAATTTTGTACGAGGGGGAGGATTGTTACGGATAGAAGCAAACGAATTTGGCACAAAGAGCCAGAAAATTGAACATCATTTGAAATATTAAATACACGTCCGAATTATTAGTAGTTATAGGGATTTCGGGTGAGCTAGCTCACAAGCAGTAGTGCATGGGTTCGCCCATGCCTAGAAGCCTTTACGTGCACGGGGAAACCCGTGGCCGTACCCGCCAGCATCAAGAGTGTTTGGCGTAGAAAAAGCCACCGTAATACCGGGGGTTAAAATCCGCCCGGGAGTGGTGGTCCTTACCATAGCACCGAGAGCCCATGCTGCTCGGGAGAGGTAAGACCCGGAAGGGGACGAGCTGGCTCGTCTCGCGACCGGTAAGGCTGTCTGCGTGATCGTTGGCCCCGAAATCGGTATATAATAATTTAAGAAAGCGATATAAAACGATAGCCAGAAAGCGGCAAACAATTATTGTCAAAGAGGACAAAGCCAACTGTGGTCAAAGGACGGACGGTATATTCTAAAATTCAGAATAGAAGAACATTTAGTCGGTAAAGAGTCTTGAGTTTCAGAGAATCGTTTGGGTGCGAACGTCGGTCACGAAATAAGAAATCGTTCATTCCTTTGCGGCGTCTCCAGAAACTTCCAGAAATATAGATTAAAACCGCGAACCGCTGCGTTCAGCTGCGTATATTTCCAGAGTGCCGTTGCGTTTGTCGGCGGGGGCCGAGTGGGCTGCCGGCGGGTTGCTTTGTCGGCGCGCGGCACGGTGGTGCGGCCGCGGGCCGGGCGGGCTGCCGGCGGGCGCTTGTGTCGGCGCGTGGCACGGCGGTTCGGCCGCGGCGGAGCGGCGTAGTAAGATTCGGCGAAGGGTGGTACCGATTTTTCGAGAATTCGGGGTAGGGTGATCTTTCGAGAAACCAGCAAAACTGATGGGAGGCGTGGCGGGGGAATGGACGACATAAAAGGCCCGGAGGAGGCCAGCGAGGGATTTATTGTATTTTCGGCGAGTGAGGAAGCAACGTGTTAAGACGCAAGCTATTACGGATTGATCATTGTATTTCGGCGTGTGAAGAAGAAAGTTGTATTACGCGTCCTTGTAATATTGAAAGTACGAGAATAATAAAATTTCAGTGTTAATTGTACGGAACACGTGTTTAATATTAAAATATCGAGTCTCCTCGGAGGTCTGATCCTTTTCAACAAGGAGTTCCAGCTCCCAATCCTTCAGAGTACGCATCAAAAATTAATAATAAAATTTATTAATAAAAATATGATTGGAACGTGGTACAAAATTATAAGTAAGTACAAAACGAGAATTAGAAGTATTTGAATTAGTAACGCGAAGTGTTGGCGTGAAGGGGCTCTAACCCTGATACCAACGAAAATAGAAAAATGCTTTAAGACTGAGTTCGGCCTAAGTGCCGAATTGAAACTAACTACCGTACGTCGAGATAGAACTAGCCCGAATGTCGGAATGGGACTCGCCGATCGCTCCGAGTCTTGAGGGTTTATATAGTCCTGAAGACTGAGAGGAGTGTGAGAATATTGTCGAATTCGGAGAATGAGATTACAATTGTTATGAGATTGGTGAGGTGAGTTGGTTCGAAGGGTGTCGTTTGTCGAGTGTTTACAGTGATGATTTCGGTGAATTGAGTCTTGAGTCTATCGCCAGGGTATCGGTTGTCAGATGTTTTACATGATGAGTGTGATAGTGTGTTGTTTTATAATCGTCTTGTGCATTTGGGCGGCGGATGTTTATATGATATATAACGGGTGTGCGAATAATATGAACGTGACGTCACACCTCCCCTCCTTGGGAAACAAATTTACGCAGTAAATTTGTTCGGAGTAGAAGCGTGTGGTAGAGTTCGATTATATTTAAACAATGTCTTTTCACTTTTCAAGGCTGTAGTATTGTTCACTAGGAGTTTCAGGGCTGTAACGAGAGTCATAGTCACTGTCTAGGGTATGTAGTTCGGCGGGGAAAAGTTCTCGACGCATCCGGGGGATTCTGGGGCTCGCTGGAGAACGTTCCTGGGGGTTCATGGGTTCTGGGGGCTGTGTCACAGGGTTTTTGGCTGGGGGTATGCACTCACGCACTTCCAGTTCTCTAGTCCTTAGGTACAGGCAGAAGTGGGCCAGTGAGCTCCAAATTGCGGCGACGAGCCTGAAGCTCCATCCGTAGGCTGCGTGTAAAGCTATCCCGTTTAGGATGGTGTTGACCGTGGCCTTGAGGGTGCGGAGAAGTATGTAGATCCCTATGAGTCCGGCTGTGGCTGATCCGAAGGTCATAAAACCGCTCCAGATCCGTTTTGTAGCGGAGTTGACGATGCGACCCAGTAAAGCTTCGTCGATGAGGTTGTCGAGTTTGAGGGTGCCTTGGTGAAAGTCCCTTCCTGTGGCTCCTTGAGCTATGGAATTGACAATAGCTATTTTCTCAACGGGGAACATAATATGGTCCCGGAGTTTACTGATGTCGTCAGGTGAATAGATTCCTCCATTCGCCAGGTGTTGTGGATTCGTGTACTGCCAATGCGATGTTGTTAGGGGTTGAAGACGATGCGGTGCGATTGTTTCGATCAATTTAGGCGATAGGTGATACCAATTACCATGAATTTTGTACATGGTTGGCATGACCGTTGAGCAGGTACGGCGGGTACCTACTGTTGTTAAAATGTGTGTGCGACGAGTTAGAAAATATAATGTGTTTCCGTACGTTACCGGTAGTTCATTATAGCAGATGTCCGTTTCACGAACACGACAGGTAACGGGGATGCATTTAATTATGTGCAAAGCTTCGCCTGCAGGAATTGCCATGTATCCTTCTTGTTTCGTTATGGCGTACGCTACTTCCTCCGGAACTAAATGTATTAGGTTTAAAGCATTCTGGATAACTTGTCGCTCCAAAATGCATTTTTGGGAGATGATGTCCCTGTATAGCTGTGTCAGTTGAGTTCGAAGATGTTTCTCTACGTAGATAAATTTAGAATTTATGTATGTGAACATGTCAAGGTTTCCAAGCGGGATTGGTTGTTGGTTTTTAAAACGTCCATTGTGTAGTATTTCAAGGATTAAAAGTTTTGGGTGTTCAGTCTTGATTAGTTGATAACCACACACTGTTGTTGTAGTGGTAATGGTCAATGCAAATGTTATGTCTTCGGAAGTTACTGCGTATATGGTCGGTCCGTTTGTTCCATATGGTGAAATTTTCGTGGCTTTTCCGTCGTAGAGCACGTCATATTTGTTGAAATGGCAGTAGTCTGTAGGGATAGAGTCCCAGAATGTGTGACCTTCCTCCGGATCAAGACAGGTTTCTGCCTGTAGTGAGCAGTGGTGTCCTGATCGCAGGATTATTTGTCCGGTAGAGAGTTTGATGTTGGCGAAGTATGTCTGAAGCGTCACCTTAGCTACTGCTTGAACAATCACGTTGGTCCAAGAGCCGAATACGTCTGCGTATGATGTACCAGAGCAGGTTCCATCCACGGTCAGGGTTCCTGCCAAGATCAGACTGTAGGAAGTCGTAGAGTTTTTCCTTACGCCAGTTATCTGCACAGTTGGGGTGATGGAAATAGCACCGGTTGCTTGTAGGTCGTGACACGTCTCTCGTGAAGTGGGAAATATGTATTGTTGTCTTCCGTTCTGGACCACGGAAGTATGCGAATGCATTCCGCAATAGTAGATGGTCCGGTCGATCTCTATTTTGCACTGGGTCACTGTAGCTTCGTTGTATTCGCTGATTTGCAACAGCTGGACGTCTCTTGCTTCGCTGGCTGTTTCGAGATCGGTGGTGTCGCAGTCTGTTGTGTCAATGATGGATAGTGTGGTGACATTTACTGTCTGTCCACCACAGTCGTAGCCAATTAAGGCTGAAGCTTGTGAGGAGTAGAGGCTCAGGATCGCAGCGTAGATCGGATGCATCTTGCTGCTGCTGCCTTCGGCGTTGGAATGATTCTTCCGGAGCTCGTCTGTGGTTTTATACAGGGTGTATCGTAATGAGTGTTGGACCCGTGAAGAGGTTGTAGGGGAGGTGATTCTAAGTAACGTTTTCCTTTGCAAAAATGGGGTCTAGCCTCTCGTTTTCGAGTTATTAAGGAAAAACACCGACCAATGAGAGCGCGAGAATCGCGCGAGCTCAGGGATGTCGTGTAGGCACGAGTAACAGTGACTGTCAAATGACCGTGTAGTAGAATGCTATTAGGTGTAAGAAAAATCGGAATAATTATTGAATTATTGTTCATTCATGAATAAATAAATAGACTAATTCGTCTTTATTCACGTAGTCAGAGTAAATCAAATTTATAACGATACTGTAGTTCGTTATCGCAAAGAAATAATAGATGAAATATCGAAAATTACACTCGATAAATATTATGACGATGAAAAAGGACTGTTAGAAATAGGCGGTGGAATAGAATGATAAAACAATAAATAACCTTAAATTAGACTTTATATTTAACACGAAAACTAGAATCACGGAAAGGAACGTTTACGATCTGTTCTGATCAAGCGCTCAATCGTAATGAACGATTCGGTAGCGTCATGTAACAAAAGACTGCAGCGATACATGGCTGAACATGCATACGAGGTTCTTTTGTCTTGACCGTTATTTCGTACAAAGAAGAAGATAATTTTTGTAGAAGAAACACAATTAATTGTGTTAAATAAATCCAACAAGGACAAAGTCTCATTCTGGAAAAAAATACATTTTTCCATTCTTAAGGGGTTAGACCACTCTAGGATTTAAAAAAAATCGAAAATTTTTGTTTCGCTTAAAAAGTGCCTTGGGGTATTAAGAATAAGGTACAATATCATTTATAGTCGGGAGAATTTTATAAGTGCCTTTATTTAAAATCGAAGGGAAATCTTTTTCGGCCGCAGAGGTATTCCCACCGAGCAGCGTTCCAGTCAACCAGCTCCTGAACCGCCATTTTGTTTTCAATTGCTTCATAAAAATTTAGTTTAACACTTCGATGTATAGGTAATAAAGACCCGTAAACATATTTTTCATCTTTGTTATAGTTTGTCCGGAAAAAATTCTTGAAATTAGGTAACTTTTTGGCGTTCTAGAGTGGTCCCTTAAACAGAACGAACTTCTTCATTCACCGAAAAATATTTTAAATCTAATAACTAATAAATGTAATAAGTCCTGCGTACGTTAAATGAAGAAATGTACAAACAATTTAAATACGACTTACCCATTGATTCACAAATAATCCTGTTTCGATGCAAATGAATTTTCGTCATCAGGACGATTCTTATAGTTGACAAATTATTTTTATCGCACAGAAACTATCGATCCACTCCACTGTGACATTTTGCATTATTATTATTAAATTAATATTCTATAAAAAAAAAATCGGCCGCTTTAGAAGCATAAATTTATTTCTGTCAGTCCCTAATTTCATAAAGAATATTTTAATTATTGAACGATAATTGATATTATAAAATACTGTGATGTATCTAGTATAATATGCAGTTAAAAAAAATAAACATTGTTAAAATAATCCACCAGGTTTGATGAAAACAAATTTGTGTAACCAGGTACATCCATCGGTCATTGTACGAACAGCTGATGTTATAACTGAGGCAATGAACTCTCGATTTATTCCACAGTAATTTTTTGATGGTCGCATAACAGAAGATCAATCCGACAGGTAAATAGGCCAAACTATAGCCATCGAACGATTTTTTCAGAAATAATTAGTTCTGTGGAAACTTCCACTGCACTGTCTTGAAGACGAGAAACCGACGATCACGACTGGAAGCAGTATTTCGACTACAATGTGTCGATCACCACATTCCGGCCAAAATGTTCAAATGAGCATCGTTTAATTTCCTTGTTATGTAGTTTGCACGGCGTTACGGTATGAGCGTATGTGTGCGTGTATGCGTGAGCGTGCAGGTCGGCACTTCGTCGTGTCGTTGCCGATTTATGCTGTTTCGTTTTTTTCCCCTTTTTGTAACCAACGCATCCGCCGTGCGATTAACCACGCTGCGCTATCAATACATTTTCTCACTGCTATCATATCAATGTCTTAATACCAATTCTCTACAAAAACAAAATAAAGTGTCGTTAAAAATATTCCTGAATAATCGTTTACGCGTTCGGTGCATTTGCCGGACATTCTTATGTTATGCGACCATCAAAAAATTACTGTGGAATAAATCGAGAGTTCATTGCTTCAGTTATAACATCAGCTGTTCGTACAATGACCGATGGATACACCCGGTTACACAAATTTGTGTTCATCAAACCTGGTGGATTATTTTAACAATGTTTATTTTTTTTTAACTGCATATTATACTAGATACATTATAGTGTTTTATAATATCAATTATCGTTTAGTAATTAAAATATTCTTTACGAAATTAGAGACTAACAGAAATAAATTTATGCATCTAAAGGGGCCGATCTTTTTCAATTTTTCTTTTACAGAATATTTATTTAATAATAATAACGCAAAATGTCACAGTGAAGTGGATTGAGAGTTTCTGTGCGATGAAAATAATTTTGTCAACACTAAGAATCGTCCTGATGATGAAAATTCATTTGCATCGAAACAGGATTATTTTTGAATCAATGGGTAAGTCGTATTCAAATTGTTTGTACTTTTCTTTATTGAACGTACGCAGGACTTATTACATTTATTAGTTATTAGATTTAAAATATTTTTCGGTGAATAAAAAAGTTCAATTTCTTTCAGAATGTTAAAATGTATTTTTTCCAGAATGAGAGTTTGTCCTTTTTCATCGTCATAATATTTATCGAGTGTAATTTTTGATATTTCATCTATTATTTCTTTGCGATAACGAACTACAGTATCGTTATAAATTTGATTTACTCTGACTACGTGAATAAAGACGAATTAGTCTATTTATTATTCATGAATGAACAACTCAATAATTATTCCGATTTTTCTTTCACCTAATAGCATTCTACTACACGGACATCTGACAGACAGTCACTGTTACTCGTGCTTACACGACGTCCCTGAGCTCGCGCGATTCTCGCGCTCTCATTGGTCGGTGTTTTTCCTTAATAACTCGAAAACGAGAGCCTAGACCCCATTTCTGCAAAGGAAAACGTTACTTAGAATCACCTCCCCTACAACCCCTTCACGTGTCTAACACTCATTACGAGACACCCTGTATAGGGGTTTAACAAATAGTGGGGAGGATTCGGCGGAGATATGAAAAACACGTGATGTAGACGTGTGTGATTTTGTTCGCTTTAATTTGTTCGAATGCACGACCCTTGGTCGATCCTTGAACAGTATTTTTACATTATGATTGGGGAGTATCTCGATGACCTTGTACGGACCAGTATATTCGTCATGCGAGACTCCTTCATGAGAAGCACCATGTCGTTTATTGAGAATTGTTGAACGTTTAATTTCCTGTAGTAGTAATTTTTAGAACGAACCTTTACTTGATTTAAATTGTCGCGAGCTTTCGAGATCGCAGAGGTAATTTTGTGTTGAAGGTCGCGAAGGTAATTGTTGTAGGTTTCGTCGGAGGTATCGAGCATGCGGGAATCAGCGGATGGGACACGCGCGAGGCGTCCGAATACCAATTCGTGAGGTGTATGTAAGGTGCCTTCGTGGACACCAGTATTATAGGAGAATAATATTCTTTAAATATTCTGTTAATACGTGATGATATCGTTCTATTGAGCCATTGCTCTGTGGATAGAAAGCTGTTGTACAGAGTTGTGCGATTTTAAATCGTTTCGCGACGTTTTTTAATAGAGCACTTGGTTTTGTACCTTGGTCAGTTAGAATTACTTTAGGAGCACCGAATTTACAAATTAAATGATTGATTATTGCGTCAGCTGTGTATATTGCGTTCGCCCTTGTTAGAGGAACTCCGATTGAATATTTCGTCAGTAGGTCTTGCGTCGTAAGTATGTATGAATGTCCAGAAGTAGTGGTCGGTAAGGGTCCTACAATGTCCATAGAAACTTTGTCGAATGCTTGTCCAGGTGTGTCTGTCAGAGTCATTGGCTGTCTGGTTTTTACGCGGGTTAATTTACGGAGTTGGCAGCTCTCGCATGCATTTACAAAGTCTGTAACGTCGTGTTTTAAAGTAGGCCAATAGTAACGTTCACGAATTCGGCGGTATGTTTTGGATATGCCTTTATGACCGGCATAAGCGGATACGTGATTTTCGCGGAGAATGTCTGATCTTTCTTCGTCGCGGGAAATTCGAACTTCGTGTGAGCAGATAAAGAGGCGAGTAGTTGTGGGCATAAATAATTCGGTTAAAATTCGTTGTGTGTAATTCCACAGTATGTCGTCGATTGCGGACCGAGATAAGCTGACTGAATCGAGTCTCAATTCAGTGCAGACATCGTATAATGAACGCAGACACTCTAGTAAATCTGCGGGGGCGGTAGAGACGGCGGGGGTGGTTTTGACAGGGAGCAGAATCATTCGAAAGCAACCGAGGATACGCACCTTGGCCCTTCGCACTCGCATGTCGTCTGGGGCACGTAATTTTCCTTGTAAGGCGAGGTCAGTTGCGCCTTGATCCAGTGGCTGGCCGTCTAAGGTTACGAAATAAGCAATGTTATCGCGTCGCACGATAAGGCGGTCTCGTGTCAAAGTGATCGTCCTTCGGCTGACTGGTGGGAGGTCGTCGTCGACAGCTGGCTCTTCGTTGACGTTTCGCGGCTGATGTTCTGTGGCGTCATCAGTGAGAATCGCCTCGGTGTGTACCTCGAGTGTGGGAGGTGGCGATGATGCGGAAGTAGAAGGGCCTGGCTGTGGTGTGAAGGTAGAGGGGCCTGGCTGTGACGTAGAAGAGTAATGCGAGGAATTGGAGTTGATGGGAAAAACCGCAGGGTTACGCGATAGAGCATCTGCGTTTACTTAGATTTTCCCGCTTTGTAAATTATTTTGTACTCGTATTCAGCCAGCTTTAGCCTCCACCGGAGTAAACGCGATGTTGGATCGCGGACCGAGTGCATCCATACCAATGGGCAATGATCGGTAATAAGATTAAAAGGACGACCATAGATATACGAACGAAAATGTTGGACGGCGTAAATTATCGTGAGACATTCTTTTTCGATAGTGGAATAATTTAATTCGGCTCCTTGTAGTAACCGAGAAGCGTAAGCGACAGGATTGTCTTGGCCGATTTCGCCTTAACTGAGAATAGCTCCGATTGCGTATGCGGACGCATCGGTTGTGATGTGGAAAGGTTTGGAAAAGTCAGGATATTGAAGGATGGGTTCGATACACAGGGATTCTCGAAGCGTAACAAAAGCTCGTTCCTGGTCCGGTCCCTAAATGAATTTTGTATTTTTACGTAGTAGAGACGCCAGGGGTTTTGATACGGAAGAAAATTTGTCTATAAATCGGCGGTAATAACCGGCGAGACCAAGGAATTCCCTGACGTTCTCCGCGGTTTTGTGTGTCGGAAAATTTTTGACTGCGGAAATTTTACCGGGGCATGGTTTTACACCATCCTGACTGATAATGTGTCCGAGGTAGGCGACTTCTCGATGAAGGAACCCGCACTTAGTGGGTTCGAGTTTTAGGTTCGCTCGTCGCAACCGTTCGGCTAATTTGTTGAATTTATTGCGGTGTTCCGCGAGTGATCTCGTAGAAATAACTATGTCGTCGAGATATACAAAAAGTTCGTGACCCTGGAGTCCCATTAGGACCGCGTCCATGAGTCGTTGAAAAGTCGCAGGAGCGTTACGCAAACCGAACGGCATACGATTGTACTGATAATGGCCGAAGGGCGTTGAGAAGGCTGTCTTCTCAGCGTCCTCTTCGCACATACCTATCTGATGGAAGCCGCTCTTTAAGTCGAACACGCTGAAATATTTTGCGCTGCCCAGTTGATCTAGGATTTCGAGTATACTGGGCAGAGAATAAGCCTCGGGGATTGATTTTTCGTTTAAAAGTCGGAAATCAATCACCATCCGCCAACGCTTATTTCCGTGCTCGTCCGGCTTCTTTGGAACTATCCATAAGAGACTGTTGTACGGTGACGTAGAAGGGCGTACTATATTGCTGTCTAAAAGTTCTTTCATTTGTTTATCAACTTCTTCCTTATGGATAGGTGGATAGCGATATTGCTTTACATTTATAGGAGCTGGATCGACGGTTAGAATTTTGTGTTCAACTATATTCGTTTTGGCGAGCTTGTCGCCATCGAGATGGAAGAGGTCGTAGTTCGACTCGATTAAAACCCGCACATGAGCAACTTCCTCGGGGTTTAAATGCCCGGTACCCACGTTTACGAGGATTTCGGAGATACGTTGTCCAGGTGTTCGCGTTTCGACGAAATTCACGCGTTTGGGATTGGATTTGGCTGCGTAGGCGTAAGAAATAGAAGGCCGAGTAGATTCAGCGGATACGGCAGACGCAGTGGATACAGAGGATTCAGCGAATACTGCAGACGCAGTAGATACAGAGGATTCAGCGGTTACTGCAGATGCAGTAGATACAGAGGATTCAGCGGAATTTGCGTCGTTTTCGGCTATCAATTCGACCGCCTCCAACTCGATGACTGGCACCGGGAAAGTCGCTTCTGATTCGGTTGCATTTATGCAACGGACGACCCATCTTCCATCATTGTTCTGTACAAGGCCATCTAGCACGTGCACACCGGGGACGATTTCCTGACGAGGGATGTACCCAACACGTGGACCAACGGTTTTGATTAGGATGGTGGCAACGGTCGTGCCAGAGACGCAAATGTTTTCAGCGCGGTTGCAGAAAGGAATTTCTTGTCCTTTCCAAGTGACGCGACTCCTTAAGTACGAAATTTCTGCTCCTTCACGAAGGAACGTGTTTTCTAAAATTCCGTCCATCGGGACCGGGAAAGTGTCCGGCACGACTTGAAATTTGGAGGTTACTCCATATATTGTGAGAGAGGTGGACGTCCTGCCTTATCGCACCAATCTTAATCAGATTGGGCTCGACGCCAGTGTCAACCATAAAGATGCTTTCGTTTAGCAGTTCCGGCGCGAAGATTTTGACTTTAGGGAATACGTCGTCGTCTACTCCGACGACGGTAATTCGCGCGGGGTATCGATAATGTGGACCGTCTTCATGTTGCTCATCTCCCGTCCGCGGTCCGGTTTTGGCGGGAGATTTTGCCCGTTTCCCGACTTCTGGGAGTTGCTGTAAGCGCCTTTGCGGCACTGGTGAATGTCGTGGCCGACATTTCCGCAATAAGTACACGTAGGTCGGGGTGTGTCTTTATTACGTCGCGGTGGCTCGGTATATTCGCGGGGTCGGTTATCGTCACGACGGCAGTTTCGATAATTCGCGTTGTCGCGATAACGGTCTTCGGGGCGATACCGTGTTTCTTTTTTAATTCGTGGTGGGTCGACGTGTGCCCGGTATCCCATGTCGTCGCGGCGGTCGTTGCGATAATTGTAGTTATCGCGGTATCGGGTTTCGAGGAGATATCGCGGTTCCTCTTTTGGACGCGGAGGCTCCTGACGCGGCGTGTACCGTTCTTCGCGGATGAACGGTCGCGGGGATGGGGAGCGCCATGAATCGCGCGTTGGAGTTATGAAGTGGCGAGGCGGAGATGCGGGGCGACGCTCGGGCGTCTTATCGCGTTCGGCGAACTGGACTCTCCGGGTTTCGACTGTGTTTCTTTCGTACCGGCGTTTGTCTATCTCTAATTGTTTAAACGCGCGAATGGCTTCATCTGTTGACCAAGCCTTATCGACACAGCTATCTCAATCAGTCCAGGCTGTCTTACCCTCCAATTTCCTTCTCCTTATTTATAGATCTGGATCCTTTTTCTATTTTGAATAAACTATCTTTCCTAAACGGACCCTTCATTTTCCTTATCTATTTCCTGAGTCAGTCCCTCCCTGACAAGACCCAATACTATTTACTCTTCCCACGGCTGGACTACTACACCCAAATTCCAGAAACCCCTACCCTTAGTTTTTCCTCCAAAATTCCGATATAAAAAGTGAACTGGAACAGCTAAGCAAGAGAGTCTTTTTAATCTTTAACCTACGACGACGTCGAACCTCTGTCCGGGACCATTGTATATGTTTTGTGAATTAAAAGATTAACAATAAACATAATACAACTATAAAACACATCGATCCTTTGAGTACCTCGACGACACATCGAACACACGTGCTACGGAATGGTTTCGCAAGGGCCTGGCATCCGATCGGATTCTTGGAATGAGTCCGTCGATGAAACTGTTTACCGTGAGATCGTCGACATCCGCGATTGATGTCGATTCTCGCATACAATCTAATATCGCGTCACGCAGGTCTTTCACTCGGCTAATGTAATCTAATATGTGTTCGCTCGCGCCCATGTATATGTTGGCCATTTCGCCGCGATAATGGTCAACATTGCGATTCGGACGGAAGACATCCTTTAGACGATTACATAATGTCGTCACGTCGTTAATGTGTTCGTCCGCGACTGCGATCGCGGTGCATCCGCGTAATTGCGTAATGATTAGTCGCGCGCGGATTCGTTCGGGAGACGGAGGAATAATGTCGCGCGCGCGTCAACAAGCACGAGTGAATTGTAATATCGCGAGGTTCATTCCGTCGAACGTGGGGATTGTATTTACCGCTTCTTTCAGAGTATATTCCCACGGTTCGTTTGAAGTGGGCAAAAATGACGGGGGTTGAGATGCCGATGTAGACGTATCGCGGGAGAATTCGCGGCTCTCTCTAACTCGCGGCGAGCGATCTCTAATTCGCGGTGTAGATCATCTTTCTCGCGGCGTTAGATTTCTATTTGTCGGCGTTCGGCCTCCATCGCCTGAGATTCTTTGCGGAGCCGTCGTTCGCGGTCCGACATCTGTTTTTGTAACATGCGCAGCTCATGTTCGGACATGAGTTCGGTATTAGAGGATTTTGGTGCGGAACGTAATTCTGGACCGTTAGGCATGGTTAAAAAGTAGAGAAAAAGGGTTTATAAAAATAGAAAAAGTTATATATTTAGAACTCACAGTATTCTTGTTGGAATTCGCACCAGTCGTACATAGACTGTGGCATGAGATCCGGACCCTTATGGCGGAGTTGTGCGAGTAATATTTCGTGGGGATGTATTCGTGCGAGTAAACTTTTGTTGCTGTATCGGTGTCGATCTCCTCTATAGGAGTTGGTTCACGGTATGGAATTGTTTCGCTGTCTGAGTCACTATTGCACAGGTCTGTCACTTCTGGTTCTAACAGATTTGGAATTATCGGTGCGGTTATGGTATTTTCACTTAATGTCTCTGTTGCGTAGGTTTCTTTAATTTGTGCAAGCTTTGCTATTAGTCGCTTTTCCTGAACTCGTTTGCCTGCACGGCAGCCACGCTTTCGCTTCTTATTCGCGAGTTTCGGCTAACAAAAATAAAGAAAGAAATTAAAATGGACGTCTTGCGGCACCCAACAATATTGCGACTTTCAATTAAGCGCAATATGTCGTTCGCGCAATAAGTCAGACTAACTTTATGGACGTTTTGCAGCTACTCGATGGGTTGCGGCTTTTAATTAAGCGCAGCGAATCGTTCGCGCAATCGGTCTAAATAAAGCTTCGCCTTACCTGCATTATGCTGTGGTAATTGCGCAAATCAAGTAATTTGGCGAGCTGATAAAAATTTGAAGTAGCAATTGAATCTGGCACAAATAAAAGGAGTTAGGAAAAAAAATTGATTTTAAAATTCCACAATTAACACTGCGTACCGATAATTCACTTTACTTTTCGTAGATTTTCTTTAACTATGACCTGGTCAGAGCATCGCGAAGCACGTCTTTATCGTTTGGACACTGGACACGGATTGGGACTCGTTGCTGGCCCAGCGTACCGCACATGGGGGTGAGTCGGGTGGTGTTTACGAATATGAAAGAGTCAGAGATTCCTTTGAGTTATCGGAGTCGCGGAGTGCGTCACTTGTAAAGGCAACACGGTGATTGCAAAAATCCCACCGCTGCCACCAATTTGTTACGTCCCAGGTGGGGCTTCGCGTGCGTCGCGAGTTATGCTTTCCCTGTTTCGTATTTATTACAATCTTTTTGGCCACGCAGTACGTACGCCCGTCGTCTGCCAGGGACCCGTGTGTATACGTGACGCCTCGATACTCACCAAATCACGGTACACTGTCTTCAAGGTTGACCAGCACGCGTCGTGGATCGTCGGGGTGCAGGTCTTGCACTGTTATCGGTCGCACTGATAACGATATGTCTACGGTGGTGAGTTTCTACTCCGGCGCGAATAACTCCCCTTGCGAAATAGGAGCGCGATCGACACGAACGGGGGTCTAAAAATCGCGCGTTAACTTTTGGAGGTAGTAATGACGTCCACCGTGTCTCGTACGTCCCATGAACCGTCGAACTAGCAAAAGTACGGATATCCCGTGCGGCTGTGTCTCGCACCACTGAGTTTAGATCGGACGAGGTAATGACTTTAACTGCGGGTTAATCAGCGACGTAGGAGGAACTAGACGTGAACGAGATGTAGTAAAATTAATAATAATAATTTATTAATAAAAATATGATTGGAACGTGGTACAAAATTATAAGTAAGTACAAAACGAGAATTAGAAGTATTTGAATTAGTAACGCGAAGTGTTGGTGTGAAGGGGCTCTAACCCTGATACAAACGAAAATAGAAAAATGCTTTAAGACTGAGTTCGGCCTAAGTGCCGAATTGAAATTAACTACCGTACGTCGTGATAGAACTAGCCCGAATGTCGGAATGGGACTCGCCGATCGCTCCGAGTCTTGAGGGTTTATATAGTCCTGAAGACTGAGAGGGGTGTGAGATTATTGTCGAATTCGGAGAATGAGATAACAATTGTTATGAGACTGGTGAGGTGAGTTGGTCGAAGGGTGTCGTTTGTCGAGTGTTTACAGTGATGATTTCGGTGAATTGAGTCTTGAGCCTATCGCCAGGGTATCGGTTGTCAGATGTTTTACATGATGACTGTGATAGTGTGTTGTTTTATAATCGTCTTGTGCATTTGGGCAGCGGATGTTTATATGATATACAACGGGTGTGCGAATAATATAAATAATGTGTGCATGTAACGGATGTCCTATAAATATGTGATGTTGGTGTGGTCTTATGAACTCACGAGGTAAGTATTGCGTAAATATGGGTTCCTAAATCTAATGAGTAATATAAAGCTTAACTAATTCAACGACGGACGTCAGTCCGACGTCACAAAAGTAAAAATGAGCGATAGGGAGACGATAGAATGGATAGTCAATGGTCTCGCTAACGTTTGATTCAAAGATTATTTAGGACCGTTAAACCGATATCGTCGACCTTGCGAGCTGTTGCCTGATCTGAGGAGCGGCAGTATACAGGGTGGCTGGAATGATCTGTTACTAAGTAAGTTCATACTGATGCATCTGTCAATCCGCTCACGCAATCCATCTGAAAGTCGCCATATTTATAGTTCATTCAATTGTTTATACGCGTGCAGAAGCATTTTCGTATACTACATCTCAAAGTAAGGTTATAGTGATGGATTTGAAGCGTAATTCTGTAATTGCTTTATATTTAGCTGGAACATCAGTTCCAACTATTGTTCGTGAGCTCCAGCATTTGAATGTAATCTATTTAATATTTAAATGTAATGTATTTGGGCTATTTTGGAGGCCAAGGTCAATGTAATGAAACATCGAAGTTTGAACGCTTGAAAATCAGCACTTGTCCGGGAATGAAAGATTCACAATCTCACGTACGGGCAGCGTGCGATTCATTCTTTCAACGTTTGAATGAAATTATGCGCGCAAAGGGAGTGTTCCGTCGCACGTGGAACAGAAAACGCGAGGATTTCTAAAGAGGGTTTATGACGGTTCTTCTACGAAAAGCTATTTTTAAGATACACATTTTTTGCTGCACCGTAATATTCATTTACCTTTTTTCGACAATAGAGTTTTAATTTTCATGAATTTAATTTTTAATTTTCGTTTCGTTCTCAATAGCTGCGCTCGTGTCATAAACTCGCCTTTCCCAAAGGGTCATCTAGCGATCCGCGAACCTAACAAGACTTGGCCCTCGAGGGCTTACCTGGCGGGAAGGTCCCAAACGCGGTCGGTCTTTGGAGGTCCTCTCGATCGTGGCGGTAGCGCTCCCACCCTCTCCCTAAAAAGGCGCGTCCAGTGCGCAAAAGGGGGTGGACACTACCGTCAAGAAGTATGTTGATTGGGAAATTAACATAACGAGCGAAAACCAATCAGCATGCTTCAACAACTTCCGAATTTTCGCGGAAGTACGAGCGACAACGAGTCGTTAGAATTAACGAAACCTTCAAACGCGTTGGAAAGAAATTGAAGTAAAGATTAAACGTAACGTCTATCATTTCGAAATTCTATCGCCATCGTAAATAATACAGTCCACTATATCGAAAATAACACAGTCTAAACGGGTCACCTTTGGACAATCGACAACTCGTTATTTCAAGGTTAATTCCGCGAAATAACACAAATCTCGTATAGTCAAATTACATCAAGCGGACGTACGAGATTTTTCAGGGAGGTTATATCGAACAATGAGCATTAAATCATTTTCTTGAATGTTTCTTGACTATTTTTTTTCCCTTGGATAAAACAAAATATTTAAAAGTGTACCTGCTGCAGCGGTTTGAAGTTGTAAAAGTTCATTCCAGCCACCCTGTACACATAAGAGATACAAACATTACACAGACAAAGAAGAGTGTCGGTAGGACGAGGACCAACGTACCGACATGCTATGTTTGCAAACAGACCGGTCATACGGCGAAACAATGCTCGAGCTCCCGAAAAGAGGCAGTGTGTTCCAAATGTGGCGCTCGTGGACTTTATGCGCGCGGGTGCAAGGGCAGGTAATCGGCAAGTAGTAGTGGCAGGGGAACAACCGTCGCGCGCGGTAGTGCGACAGAGAGAGACAAACGAGTGTTACACGTTGACGGTAATACCCATCTTAAATATATGAAAGACGCGAAAATTAATGGAAAATTAGTACGTTGTTACATAGACTTGGGGAGCAGCGTGAACGCCCTTCGGAAGGACGTGGCAGACTCCATGGGTGTCACATATCACGAAAAGGAGTGAAGTCCGTTCGTGGGTTACGGACAAGGACGAGTGCAGCCCTTAGGAGTTTTCACCGCGAAGGAGTTTTCGACATCAACGGTGTGGAGGTGACCACGGACATTCATGTTGTGCCGACGGAGAACCAGGTGGTTCCGCTGTTAACACTTTACCGACCGGCCGCTCAGCCACGGATTCTCTCTGGCGCCGGCTCTGTTTTGGTTTAGACTGTCGCGCGGGAGTGTCTGTGCGTTTTGTATGTTGAAATAAAATTGTCTGGTTTCTGTTATTATAGGATAATTAGATTTAATAAAATTGTGGAGGGTAATCCAAAAGACAAAGGAACACGTTCTTGTAAAACCGTTTATTGCTGTGTCGTATACTCCCGGCATGGGGTACGTGAACTCTGAATAATCCGTTAATCCGATCATATTTATATTATCTCACCTGTCTCAGTGGGAAAGGGAGGGGAGAGAACTGCCGAGGGCCGCATAGGTGAGGCCCGCGGAAATTCGGCGTAAAGTATATCCTACAGATCGGCCAGCCTGACAAATGACCGTCTCTGGTCAAGCATATGAAAATAATCTCTCCCTTCGTTTCCCACGACAAAGAAAAACAATAAAAGGAACGATACAACGAAACGAAACATTTTCTTGACGGCTTACAAATTCGGATAGACGCATTGATTACATTACAGATCGTCAATACAATACGATATAATAGTCGTACAGTCAACCAGGATAAAATAATATTCACGCGAGTCGGAGGATAGGAAATAACTCGGCCAAGACAATTAATATTCGCGAACCCAAAATTTCATCTGGTCAGGGCTGACTACACTACAAAATGGCATCTGAGTTATTTGATAGCCTTCGATATCACCAACAACGAAGCGGTCAAAATCTAATACTTCCTTGACTTCGTACGAACCTTTAAATTTAGGTATCAGTTTTTTGTTTACGCTCGGCGTTGTATCGACATTTCTTATCATTACGTAATCACCAACGTTATAACGGGTGACCTCTTTACGACGCTGGTTATAGTAACGCTCATTTTCACTCTGACAGCGGGAAATGCACTCAGCAGCTTTCTCACGGGTCTCTGCTAGATCACGCGTCTCTACCGAGTGCTCCTCTAACGCCTGCCTCACCTTATCATTTATTTCGCCGCGCTGATCAACGCCGAATAACAAGAGGGATGGTGTTTCGCCAGTAGAGCGACAGACAGTGTTATTAAACGCAAATTCGACTGATGAAATCGCGTCATCCCATTTTTCCGGATCCTTGGATACCTTTGCGAGCATAGGGGTTAAAACTCGATGGAAGCGCTCGATTTGCCCGTTTGCACGAGGGGTGCCTACGGCAACTAACACATGGTTAACCGATCTTACGTCTACAAAATCCTCAAAAACTTTGGACGTAAATGAAGTTCCCGTGTCACTAATTAAGCATTTCGGCTGACTATAGGTACGAAAATAATCAGTAAGGTGACGGGGACGTTCTCCGACGATTCCCGATCGGGTGATACGTTGATGAAATCGGTGATATTTTCCCAAATGCCGGGATGATGCTCAGTTAATCGCTGAATTAATTCAGCCTTCGTGCCGCTTGTAGACTGGCCGAAGTTTTTCGCTGCCTTCTTTAATGCCGCTACTTGTCGAACCGTTAATTGTCGATCGTACGAAAGAAATGGACCACAATTGAAATATAATCACAAAACGGCAGTTGGTTTATTATAATAATGTGACGATCACAGTTCGGTCTTTGAAATTAACGGCACGGAACAAACACTCGTAAAATTCAAACGGCACGAAACAATAACGGTCGTGAACACAATAAACAAACTTAAATAATTACGCGCACAACGTCAAAAATATAACAAAATAATAAGTTCGCGCGATGGATCTCTTTATCCCACTTCTGATAACTGTGGAGGGTAATCCAAAAGACAAAGGAACACGTTCTTGTAAAACTGTTTATTGCTGTGTCGTATACTCCCGGCATGGGGTACGTGAACTCTGAATAATCCGTTAATCCGATCATATTTATATTATCTCACCTGTCTCAGTGGGAAAGGGAGGGGAGAGAACTGCCGAGGACCGCATAGGTGAGGCCCGCGGAAATTCGGCGTAAAGTATATCCTACAAAATCTTTTATTTTAATGATATTAATGCTAAATTATATTTATTTTATGTATTACAGTGGTCACTACAAATAAAAAATAGTTCATATTTTTTAAAAGTATGATATCGTTCAAAACAGTCGCCTTTATGTAATGGAATTTCGCAAAATTTGCAAACAAAACATGTTCTACTTCTTTTTTTATGAACTGCACAAACTCTACATTGTCTTTGGGGTTTTAAACTTCGACCACTGGTGACTATATTACTTACTTCCCACTGCCTTTTCCGCGTGCTTGCTTAACCCACGAGTCTAGACGCTCTAACGTATTTCAAGAACATGTACAAAACAAATAGTTTCTTTTCTGTTAAACGTGATTGATTATTTATTGGCGAATCCAAGTAGCCATACAACTAATGTAACTAAGCAGCATACCTCAAAGCTAACTAACAAGATCGTAAACCCGTCAAAAAAGCGTTGGCCACGAAAAGCCTATTAATAGGCTACCGGTCGGTAATGTGTTAATAGGGCACCCCTACACGGAACACCCCGATGTGGTAATACTCAGCGCGAAAGGGGAACTGAGGGTGGCGGCCTCTTTAGAAACACTGCTACCACATTCGGTTGCAAAAGGGGCGTATAAGACTATCTTGCGGGCAAAGGATGCGCAAATAATTCCGGACAATTACTTAGGGCATATTGTAGTTGCAGGTGACCTCCCTAATACGGAGCTATGTGTTGAAGGAGGTTTACGAGAAAGCGGCTCGATGATCCCACGATGCGTGGTGTCAACAGACGAGTTAGGACGAACAACACTACCAGTCCTGAACGTCTCCGGGAAAACGCTGACCATCCAACCGCAGGAGAAAATCACACGCGGAGAGGTCTGCCAAGCAGGGAGCTATCATCGGGAAGTCAACGACACACCGATCGCAAGGGAAGCAGTGGACACGGACGTGGGTGCGACCGACGCCAGCCAACTGGTTGCGTTATTGAATAAGTATCAAGATATAGTAGCGTTTAATATTAAGCAGATAGGATGTACCAACAAACTTGCAATGAGAATTGATGTAAATAGCGATCGCCCGATATACCATCGTCCGTATAGACTTTCTTTCCATGAGCGCGAACAGCTCAAAGATTTAGTTAACGAATTAAAAACGGTGGATATAATCGAGGATAGTAATTCACCGTTCGCGAGCCCAGGGCTATTAGTAAGAAAGCGCAGCGGGGAAATACGTATATGTATAGACTATCGCGCAATTAATAAAATCACTGTAAAGGATAGATTCCCGTTGCCGCCTATAGACGACCAACTAGATAGGTTAGTCGGATACGGCTATTTCACCGACTTAGATTTGTATAGTATTATCAGATCATACGGCTTTTATATCATATAAGACGGCTTTTATCACGCCTGATGGGCAGTATCAATTTAAACGTATGCCATTCGGGCTTTGTAATGTGCCATCAAAATTCCAACGGCTGATTAACGTAGCTTTGGGTAACTTGCGATACGATATAGTAATGGCTTATTTAGATGATATAATAATCCCGAGCAGAACGGTAGATGAGGGGTTAACACGTTTGAAAGTGATTCTAGACGTTCTTAAGGAAGCCGGACTCATGATCAATTTAAAGAAGTGCCACTTTCTAAAGCGAAAGATCGAATATTTAGGTTTTGAGATATCTATCAAGGGCATAGAGCCAGGAAAAGTAAAGCCGCAAAGCATTGAGCGGTTCCCTATTCCCCAAAATGCCCACGATGTAAGGAGTTTTATCGGTCTTGCTAGCTATTTCCGCAGGTTTGTCCGCGGTTTCGCGTCGGTGGCCAGACCTTTAACCGATTTATTGATAAAAGGGGCGAGTTTTAGCTGCGGTATAGAACAAAACAGTGCTTTCGAAGAGCTAAAACGCCAGTTAGTAAGTAGTCCGATCTTAGTATTATATAATCCGGAACTACCAACGGAGGTACAGACGGACACGAGTAGTGTAGGAGTCAAAGGCGTCCTGTTACAAAAACAAACCGATGGAACTTGGCATCCGGTAGCCTACTATAGTCGAAAGACAACGAAAGAAGAGGCGAAATATCACTTTTGTGAGCTCGAAGCGTTAGCAATCGTCTGTTGTTTAGAAAAATTCAGAGTTTATCTAATAGGTATCTCGTTCACAATTCGAACCGATTGCAACAGCCTCAAGCTACTTGCAAATAAACGTGATTTAAATCCCCGGATAGGAAGGTGGTTTATACGACTATCGGAATATAACTACCAGATTGAGTATCATAACGGCGAACAAAATAAGGTGGCTGATGCGCTGAGTCGAAATCTGGCGGAATCGGGTCAAGAAATTCCACTGATCGGGTTACCTGTTTTAGGGGTGCGGATAAACACCGACTGAATCGCGGCAATGCAACGCGGAGATCCCGAAGTTCTGCCCGTTCGCGATGCGTTGGAGGCGGGTGATCAAGATGTACACACCAAATTCACGATGTATAATGCACGCGTATAGAGGGTCACGGAAGGTAAATGGAGATTCTACGTGCCGAGCGATTTGAGGTACGAGGTAATATCGGAGACACATCGTTCACTCTCACATCTCGGAGTCGAAAAAACATTAGCCAAGGCACAAGAGACCTACTACTTTCCGAATATGCGAGACTTTGTTACACAATACGTGAATCGATGCGTAAATTGTCTGTACCACAAACCACTCACAGGAAAAGCACCGGGTTACTTGCACGCATTAGATAAGGGTAGTATCCCCTTCCATATGGTGCATATTGATCACCTAGGACCTCTAATCACCACGAAATTTAATAGAAAGTACGTCATAGGTTTAGTTTGCGGTTTTAGTAAGTACGTGGTATTGAAAGCGGTAAAGGATGTAAGTGCGGAGTCGACAATGTGGTTCATGCAAGGAGTCATGTCACATTATGGCAAACCAACGCCAGTCATCACAGATAGAGGCACGGCGTTTACCTCGCATTTATTTGAGACATTCTGTAAGGATCACGAAATCCAGCATATTAGAGTAGCTTCTGGTACTCCGCGGGCCAATGGGCAGATAGAACGTGTAAATAGTATGATTTTAAATTGTTTAGCAGCCTCAACGGCTACAGAGGATAGCGAGGACTGGGATGAGCAGCTGTACAGCGTACAGTGGTCCATAAATAGCAGAGTTCATCGAATAACCTAGTGTACCCCGTTCGAATTAGTTTTTCGGTATCGAGTGAATGGATGGATGGAAAGCTCGCTAAGGCGAGAGATTCAAGAACTTAACTCGGAACTAGGCAACGAAAACTAAAGCGAAGACGTGAGTGAGCGACTGCGTAAAAATCAGGAGGCGATGGCAAAACAATTTAATAAGAAGCGTAAATCTGCGAAACAATATAGCATAGGCGATCTTGTATTAATCAAAAGCGAAATCCCCGCGACGGGAGAAAGCCGTAAGCTAGCGCCGAAATTTCGTAGGCCTTACTCAGTGGCCGCATAGCGGCATAGTTGCAGCGGATCGCTTGAAATATACACTGAGCAACAAAATTAGCGCAACAAGAATTTTTATCAAAATTTCACTCAACTTTAAGTAATCGTAACTTCGCAAAAAATAGTCATATCTTACGAATTCTTTTTTCGTTTTAATGTTTGAAGTTTCTACTTTGAGCACAATTTATCAGATTTGACTTCCGCCTTTCCCCACCCCCGCCACCCCCCTTAATGTGAGGACATGTTTCAATTTCAAAAGTTTGCATACTTTGAGTCGCTCCATGGGGTGCAATAAATTGTTTTCGCAAATGTTTCAAATATTACTGCAAACTACAAACTTTTGTGCACAAACTGAAAAAAAATTGAAGTCCCTACGATTTTTTTTTGGCGGAGTTATGTACGTTGACAAGTTACCCATGCATTTTAGCCAGATTATGCTTAGTACCGCCACCATTAGCATTATTCGATGTACACCACGAGGATATTGCTGGTTGTATTTTGTGCATAGTGTGTACGCGTGTGTGTGTTTGTATATGTGTGCGTCTATGTGTGTATGCAAGTGTGTGTCTGCTGTGTATGCCAGTGCGCGTCTGTGCGTGCCTGTGCTATGTCATGTAATATCGTGTATTCCCAACTCGTTTTTGAGCAACTACCTGAAGATGTTCCTTCATATTGATGCAGGACCTTATTGCATCTTGAGGAATTTCGCGCCATTCGTATTGTAACGTTGACTCTAATTGTTAAAGGGTAGTTGACGGTCATCCTAAATTTTGAGTTCTAGTTGCTCAAAAACTAGTTGGGAATACACGATATTACATGACATAGTACATGCACCCACAGACGCGCACTTGCATACACCGACAGACACACACTTGCATACACACACAGACAAACACACACACACTTACACACTATGCACAAAATAAAACCAGCAATATCCTCGTGGTGTACATCAAATAACGCTAATGTTGGCGGTACCAAGCTAAGCTGGCTAAAATGCATGGGTAACTTGTCAACGTACATAACTCCGCCAAAAAAAATCGTAGGGACTTCAATTTTTTTTCAATTTGTGCACAAAAGTTTGTAGTTTGCAGTCATATTTGAAACATTTGCGAAACAAATTTCTTGCACCCCATGGAGCGACTCAAAGTATGCAAACTTTTGAAATTGAAACATGTCCTCACATTAAGGGGGCTGGCGGGGGTGGGGAATGGCGAAAGTCAAATCTGATAAATTGTGCGCAAAGTAGAAACTTCAAACATTAAAATGAAAAAAGAATTTGTTAGATATGACTATTTTTTGCGAAGTTACGATTACTTAAAGTTGAGTGAAATTTTGATAAAAATTCTTGTTGCGCTAATTTTGTTGCTCAGTGTATATCAACCGCGAAAGACTATTGTAATCGTCGTCAGACACGCTCGTGTGTCGTAGGAAAAGATGAAGATTACCCTTGAGTCGCCCAGGGCGGCGAGATAGTCAGGAAGGGCCGAAATTGTTGTATACAGACTAGGGCAGCACCGTATACGGTACTGCCGAATGATAGTATGAATGGATAGATACCGAATAGATACCCAACCGCGCAGGTGAAAGATTCATAGCGATTTCAGCGATGATTAAAGATTTATTTTTTTGTTTGCTAAAATACATTATATTCGTTTCATTATTCAGTTTTATTTTATTTCTTTTTGTATTACCACACAAAGAAACGTATATGTATAAATGATTTAAATTCTTCACGCTCACTTCGCTTCACTCGCTCGTCTTAGTTGCAACTACTCTTTTCTCGCATTGTTCGCACCTCAGAAGGGCTCTCCCCACCAACGTTCCGCAGCTCGCGGTATCCGTTGGCATCGGTGTTGACGCGGTGTTCGGCGCTCCCTTATAGCGTTCCTAACTCATCCAAAACACTACATAGTCGAGAAAGACGTGGATGCGGCACCTCGACTTTTCCTTTAAAGAACTAAGAAGAAGACGTCGCCTCCGGTGTACGGCACTTTTTAGTTTCTAATCCCATCGCCTAATTCTTCACCTCCTCCTTACCTTCAGCGAATCTTTCGGTGTCGCGACTTTTACGTCGAAGGATAACTTGGGCCTGGAAATTAACGGTTTCCAGGACCGCGAGAACTACGTCACGGAATTTGGGTTTTTCCAAACCCAAACTTCCGCGAGCAACCGCCGTCCTCCCCCGTGTAGGAAACCCGTGCCCCTTCCAGAAAAGTACCACGCTAAGGGCACAATGGAAGGGAGCAACGGAGATTTTAAATAGGGCAAAAATGCCAAAACCAGGATAGTACGATCAGAGATTGAGCATAGATACCACAGAAATAGAAATTAGAGAACTTAGAAGTTATAGCATAGTATAGATAGTCCATAACAGTTACGATAGAGTAACTCACAGAGACTGAATAGAACAGTCTCAGAAATACACACTCATACAAACACACACCCACACACTAGTTACTACAGTGAATAAATACTTTATTCTTGTTACATCACGTGCAAATTATTAACGACCCCAATCCGTATAAATTGGGTGGTCCTTCGAACCTTCAGACGGCACCGGAGTGCAATATTCAGGGCTCTATCCAGAACCCTAACAGTTTTGAAGAGTGGTGGAGGGAGTTCGGATTCGTCAGACCGGAGTTCGAAAATGACGAATGGGACAAGGTTGAGGATGATGCAGGACTGAGTATTGACAATATGAATTGAGGCTAAGGGTGAGGTCATCGGAGATATTGAGAAGTTGAATAGGGTACCTATATTATTTTAGGTTAGAGTTGGTGTATCTATATTATTTTAGGTTGAAGTTGGTGTATCTATATTATTTTAGGTTGGCATACAACAACTGGTATTTATATGTTTGATATTAGTTTAACATTATTTAATCATGTTCAAAAATATTTTTTTTAAATTGCGGATGTCTGCGATAATGATTTAACCATTATCCCAGGTTAAATGCATGTAACCAAGTTAAAGGCTGTTTATTAAGAAGTAACTAAGAGAATTTCTATTTTGTCGAATGTAAAAAAGGTCAACGAGCGAAGAAAACATGGATATGACCGAACGTAAACAATAACATATTTATGAATCAATCGTAAAGCAACAGTAAAACTTTTTTATTTTTTGTCACCAAATTTCTACTAACATATTCCTGACATTTATCTGATTAAAATAAGATCAAACATGACGCAATTTAGAACATGTTTAGTTATAATTTCAAACATGTCGATTATAACGTGAAGTTTATTGTAATAAATGATTACAAGGTAATGTACCTTACGTTACATTGTGTTTGGTCTTATTTTAATCAAAGAAATGTTTGAAATCTATTGCTAAAAATTTAATAACGAAAAGATCAAAAACAAAAAAGTTTACATTGGCATATGTGAAAATAAAAAAATCCAAACCTGAGCCATGTTACACTTCTCGGCAAGCGAGCTACTGAACGTCCCGAGAAATTTACCCTTCAGTGTTTGAGATAATCCGCTTATATTGTGTAGATTATTTTCTCTTATACCGAGACTTTACAGTAAATCGAAAGATATCAAATTGTAATAATTTGATTTATTAAAGTAAAGCCCTTGGTATAAACGGAACGCTTGAAACCGATTAATTTCTATACATATTAACCGATTGATAAGTTTGCGGAGAAAAGGATTGAATAAATGACTTAAAAGATGAATATTTCGCAGCATAGAATTTGTTTAAAACAAAAGTTCGCGGTGACTAGGTGGTTACAAAACTGAAAAAACCGTCGCCAGAACTGGGAAGAACACAAATTGTACGAGTGGTCGTCAGATGACAGCTCACTCCTGATCATACCCGTCGAACTTTTCGATTCTAAACCTTAATTTCACTTTCGCATGAATTACTTCAACTATACAATATTCAACTATATAATATAACTTCAAACGTCTAAAATAAAGGGCGAATAATGTTTTCCATTGATCCGATTATGTAAATCTTCAAAAATGCTCTTTCTGACTGTTTTTTTTTAAACCGAAATCTTCTAAAATATTTGTCAATTTAAACAATTCTTCTTTTTGTCGAATCTGCACTATTTTAAGAAGGTTTTAGACCAAATTTTATGACCTTACGATTTCTAAAAGTAAAGGTGAACGAACCAAAATTCAGGTACCTTTGTTCGTATAAGAAAAAATTATTAACCATACAGTGGGCCCTCGACTTTCGCACACAATTGGTGTGTGCGAATATTGAATGTTATAAGTAGAGGGATGTAAAAAAATATGCACCAAAAACGGTGTTTCAAAGTATTTATTTGTTTATTTATTTAGCTCTCGGGTGTTTTTTTGATAAACTTGTCAAAAGTTAGTTTAGTACCTCCTTCTTTTCGTTTTCGTGATAAAGATTTCTATAACACGCAGTGTCTTTTTCTATTGTTCTGCGTACTTTGAAATACGCGTTCTCCATTGGGGTCGTATTCTTTCATAATATTATAGTTATAAATTTGTCTAGATGCATATTTGGCTACATTCATATTTTTAATTGTCAAAGTCTTGATGTTGAAAGTTAAACACAAAGTTGAATTTTTTAAAATGTGCGAAATAGCGAATTGTGCAAAAGTAGAATGTGCGAATATCGAGGGCCGCCTGTATTTAAAATAATACTGTGGCTAGAATATTAGAAATTAGGCTGGTTGGAAGTATAAGTTTAAAACAATATCAAGCATTATTCAAACGATATTTTTAATTTAATAATACAATATTTTGTCCTAAGCTGTTTTCTATTTCTTTATTGCACTTAATTTTCTCCTGAATATGTACTCTCATCTTATGAATTTATTTTTGACGAATCACCTAAAAAATATGATTTTGAATCATGCTTAAAATAATATGATGCATTCAGAAATATTTAATTATGTAAATTAAAAATTATTTTACCTAATAATGATAATTTTAATCCTTCTAGATGTAATCGTGCCGAACGAGGGATGCGATTCTTGTAACAATTCAAACGTATAAAAATATTCTCTAATTCTTCTCTTTCTTCTTGCTTGAGTTCTATTCCATATTCTGGTATTCGTTTACCTTCATCCTTTCCTTCAATCATTTCTTCTACCCAATCTACGTCCTTTTCCTCGTTCGTTTCTTCATCCGTTTCGTCATCCATTTCTCCCTCCTTATCTCCAAGTATACGTTCGTCTCCCCCTCTGTGCATCTCTTCAGCCTTTGTTAAATGTCTGATTTCCTCCTCGGAACATGCTGATAAATATTCTTCGATATATTCTGCAGTTACATCATGTTCTGCAATTTGTGTGCAAATTCGTTGTATTTCTGTTATTATATCTTCTTCATTTTCTTCTTTTATTTCCGCTCCTTCTTCTTCATTTCGAATTTGTAATTGTATAATAATTTCTTTCCATGCATTTTTTATGTTGCTGCGTGGCACTTCGTTCCAAGCTCTACTAATTATTTCGATACAATCCGTAATTGTATAATTTTTATAAAACTCTTCAACTCCATTTCCACATTCAATAAGATACTGCATAACTTTATGTCGATAATGTCTTTTCATTTTTTCAATTATTCCTTGACTTAGAGGTTGAATCAAGGACGTGATATTCGGCGGTAAATGTAAGACTTGAAACTGATCGTCATGTATGTAGTTCGTGGGAAATTTATGGCTCGATGATTTGTCGATTAATAATATAACTTTCCTACATAGTCCTTTCTCTAACTGGTACATTTGTACAGCTTTCTTAAAATAATTTTCGAACCAATCAACGAATAACATTTCATCCGGGGGTTGGTCCGTAAAATTTCTTGACGTTTTAGATTTTCTGCATTTATTAATTACAAGAGGCCTAATTTTATGTGTTCCTGTTGCGTTTACACACAACCCTACAGTTACGCTATCTTTCAACATTTTATGCTCACTCACGCAATTTTCTGTTTCAACCGCAAGAGTCCTAACAGGCAATGCCTTCCATAACAACAGACTTTCGCACATGTTATATACATTTTCTAAATCAATATTTTCTTGTTCAAGGAATTTTTTTAGGTCATTCACGAATGTCTCTGCTCCATTTATATCAATATAGGATTTTTTACCAAATGAACGCATCAATCTAATCCCATGGCGTCTTTTAAATTTTCCAAGCCACCCTCTACTTACTTTAAAATGTGAACACGATCCGATTTTCTGTCTCAATTCCGCGGCTTTTTCTAAAAATAACGCATCAGTTACAAAATCGCCTGCAGTTTTCCTTTCTTTAAACCACGTAAACAATTGTTGCTCCAGTTCCTCGTATGTCGGCTTCCTTATTTTTTTACGACGTTTCTCATTCTTATCCTTTCCTGCAAATTCTGTAATTGTCGCAGCTCTGTCTATTATCCGCCGAATTGTCATATGATGGACATTATATTTTTTAGCGACATTTGAAATAGAAAATGTTTCTAAATCTTTCAGAACATCCAGGCGTTGTTGGAAAGTCAATACAACTTTTTTGCCACTTGCCATTATTATCGCTTACATACAATAGCTATAGATTTAGACCCACACTGGGATTTTCACAGTATAAAGAAAAATATATTCTTGGAAATATATATATCGTCGTCGGTGAAAAGTTACTTCGAATTGGATTTGATTAGCAATACTGATCTATACGTTATTTCTTGACCATTATGGACTTTCGGAGGATTGTATTTAGCCATGAAGACGCTTGTTGAAAAACCAATCTATGTTGCCTAGAAATTTAAAAAGAAAACTGATTGGTGACATGATTGAGTAAACTAGTGTTCCTTTTTGGGAATGGAATGATATCCGTATAGCAATAATTACATTGAACTCGGCTGTTCGAACTTCCTCCGAAGGCGACTTTTTTAAATTACAATTGACTCAACTCCGGATCCAATCAACTTGGAAATTTATAATTGCATGTAATGCAGACAGTGTTTATTATACGGGGTACGTACAAAATTTGTCTATCATTTATATGGCTAACTGTACAGAAAATACTTTGGATTTCATGGTTCTCGAAAAAGTTCAATTAAAAGTACTTTGCCAACTATGTCTTGTTATTTGGCATTATAATTCGAATGCAAGAATATAAGGTTCACCATTGCAAACCCGCTTGAGTTGACGATATGTCTTACAGTAATTATCAGCGCAGTGAAAACGAATTTTGTAACACATAAGATTTTCGAAATAGGAAAATATTGTAGAATATATGTAAGCTAGAATGTACGAAAACGTCGAGTACGCGCGACCGACGTACAACGCAGGTCAGGTCATAAAAATCTCGGCGTACGCGGAGTTGTGCCTCGCTGATTGGGCGGTCCTAGCTTCGCTTTTCAGTATAAATAGCGACCTTTTTCCGAGAAAAGGCAGTTAGCGAGAAGGTGTCCTACGGGTAATTTAGAAGAGCAAGACGACTTACTGATTGGCACTCTCTAACTTACGTTTAGAGAGCAAGACGACGGGTTGTTCGGCACGCTCTAAGTACGACGGTTTCCCTTCCGTAACCTATAAGAGAGAAGACGACGCGGTGTTCGGCACTCTCTTATAGCGTTCCTAACTCACCAAAAATCCTACAAAGTCGAGGAAGACGTGGAACCCGACTTTTCCTTTCAAGAACTAAGAAGAAGCCGTCGCCTCCGGTGTACGGCACTTTTTAGTTTCTAAAACCCATCTCGTAACCCTTCTTTTCCTCCTCCTTCACCTCAACGCGATATTAACGCGTTACAATTTCTATTTTCTCGAAAAATAGTTATGAAAGATCTCTTAAAAATTTCATCGCTCGAATTTTAAATTTTTTGTCCAAGAAAGACTTTATTATCGTGCTAGCCAAACCGTTTCCTATACAGGTAGATTGAAAAATTTTGTTCAAACTCCGAGTTTTCGTCCCAATAATAAATCCGCGACGTCTGTATGCTGCGCAATTATAAATTTCTAAATCGACTGTGTCATAAACCGCGTTTATAGTATTATTTTAAATACGGTAATAATAATAATTAAAGATTTATGTTTGTAATTTATTAAAAAGTAGTTTCTGCTTGCAGTAAGTCTGCGTATATCTCAAAATAGTTAGAGCATAAGTTAACAGAAATTAAACAAAATGGTAAAAAATTAATATCACAACGACAGTGCCGACTGTTCGGTTCATGTTTCATCGGCTTACTCACCACCGGTTTGCGTTGGAGACAAAACAGAAAAGTGAGATACATTAAGAAAAAGATAAAATAAAATGTTCTATATTCAATACATATTTTATAGTACATAGTACGAAATAAGAAATTACGTTCATATATGCATTTGCAAATATACAAAATTTATAAACATATATCCTATTATACTAGAAATAAAAAACAAATTTTGTCCTGCTTTACTTTTATTAAATATTTAACATTTACGAAAAAAATAATGATAACTACTGAGTAGTCTATAACGCGTATATACATATGTACAATATTTGATTCTGTGTTAATAATTTCTCTTGCATTTTTTCTGCATTTTTCTGCATTTTTTTTTTTTCTTGCATTTTTTTCTTGCATAGATTTTTCTTCTATTTGTATTTCATCTTGTATCTGTTATTATTATTTTTATTGCAGTACATGGACATTTAAATGCATGTTATGATATAAATGTTCGCATTTTATATCCGGTTTTGGTCAGCTTTTTATTATTCACGTATCACTTGAGTAATAAAGAAATAACGACAAATTCAAAGCATCGAGAGACGTTTCAAAAATTGATGATGACTCGCGATTACTAAGTGAACAAAATATGAGGCCACGAAGAAGTCTCAACTTAACTTTTGAAATTTTAAAGTTATGAAGCTTGGCCTAAACCTTTCTAAGAGAATACACATTCGACAAACAAAGGAATCGTTAAAACTAACCAATAGCTTAGTAGATTACTTTTAAACAACGAAAAAATTATTTGTTTTAAACAACGAGAAAACATTTTTGAAGATTATTTAATCGTGACACTGGAAAATATCTTTTTCTATTTAATTTAGAAGTTTGAAGTTACATCTCTTATTTTGAGTCCTTACATTTATAAATTGATTAATATTTGTAGAAGGAAATCGGTTCTAAACGTTTTGCTTATTTCAAAGTCTTTAAGGTATTATAAGTAAATATGTTTCAAATTACTTTATGTTTGGTCTTATTTCAATTAGGGAAATGTCACCAATATGTTGGGACAAGTTTGTCTCACCGATATGTTACTGTTTGTTTTCACTTGGTCGTTCGATCGTTTCCTCCACTTGCTGTCTTTCCCTACGCACGGTGAACTTTAATCAATGTAGGAGAACTACACGACATACGCGACATTTCAGTCAAGAATGATTCACTTATATCGTGGCTTACTATAATACTATATTTGAGTCATATGCATAATTTCAGGATAGTAGGGTCTATGATTGCTGTTACAGCTGCTACCGTTACACCTATATTTACAACAGGGTAGTACAATCTCAAAACAGGAAGACAGACATTAGCGAGTAGTTGTCTCTCTCGGACCAGATTTGACAATTTACTTCCATTGCAGTTTGCATTTCACATAGTTTAGGGCATTCACAATTGTTTACAGTTCTACATAATATGTGTAGGGAATTCAATGAAAAACAATTTTCACAGAGGATAAACCATAGTCATGTGTAAGTATATATCTATAGAATAAACTGTGAGAAATCGCCGTGAGTGCCATCTAGTATAAAATTCGAAAATTTATATCGTTTTTCAATGACACATTGAGACATAATTACAATTATGTCTGGTGTTAACAGTTCTTTTAATAGTGGTATTCTGTATCCCTGAGATGAATATACATTGATTTTCTAGAAATAGCGTTTGTCGTATCATAATATTCCCGGTTCTTATCCAATAGAAGCCGTTGAGTAACCGAAACAGGATCTGTTTACACAGTTCTCCTCTGCAAGTGAAACCGTGGATGAGTTTCGCCTCTTGTTATACTTACTCTCTGCCTCTGTAGTATATCATTGTAGTTGTTGGCTTGTTGATTGTCACGCACACAGAATCATGGCTGAATTAAGATCTGCTATCTGGAGCCTCTCTTCTAATTTCGTTGCAAATCGGTACTTTTCACGTTTATTAACGTAAGTAAATATTAGATTGAGATTTATAATCATTTTATTTTTTACTTGAGCTCAAACTATTTTAAGAAGAAGAATCACTTGATTTTACTAGTCAAATACAAAATTTGTTACAAATAAAACTATAACAGAAAGTTAAAATTTATATTGTATATAACGATTAATATGCTTCTTAAATGCTTTCAAATAATTATAATTTTATGTTATCAACAAATGCCTATAAAACATTTATTAGCATGTGATTGTTATAAAATAAAAAATTTTAATTTATAGTTCTCAGTGGTATAATGTATCTGCGGTTTCATCATTAAATAAAATGTCAATGGAGGCTGCTGTTAAAACTGACAATGACATCATTATTACAGATAGCTGTGTTAAACGTTTGAAAGAAATTACAGATGATAATGCTTATTTAAGAGTTACAGTAGAAGGTGGAGGTTGTTCTGGTTTTCAATACAAATTTGATTTAGATGTAAATGTAAATGAAGATGATAAGTAAGAATAATTAATAACAATAGTTTTTATGATAATGATCTATTAAAGAAGTAATTAAATGCATTATGTTACAGAGTGTTTCAAAAGGATGGTGTTAAAGTGGTGATAGACTCAACGTCTTTAGAATATATTAAAGGAGCAACAATAGAATATCACACAGAATTAATACGTTCTGCATTTAGAATAACGAATAATCCTTTAGCAGAGCAAGGTTGTAGTTGTGGTGCTAGTTTTTCTATTAAAATTTAGTTTACTGATAAATTTTCATGTTTAGTAAAATTATATGTAATTTATCTGTATCATATTTACTATTTTCTCTTATAAATAATTACAAATAGTTAAATTTTCTTTTAAAGAACTATATTTTGTACTTTATTTGACTGGTGCTTTCTTATCTAGCCCTCTTGTGAGTTTCCTCGCATAGATTCTTAGATGGATTTTTGCTACAGTACTAGAAAAATGCTGCTCATTATGGGCATTTCTCTATCACTGTAACAAATGAAGATGCACAGAAATTTTCATGAAACCTATGTTTGACTGGAAGACAAAGCCATTAACAGAGAAAGGAGTGAAGTGTAAATGGTTTTGTTGGCAATTTTTCTGCATTTAAACTTAATGCAGAACCAATTAACAAGATTACGCTATAATGTTATAGTAAAGGTTTAAAAAATATTTATATATTAGTATTCTTAATAATAATGTTTTATTATACAGGATGTCTTAAAGAGACTTATATGTATATGTGTATTCAAGATTTTATGTAGCAGAACAAATTAAGAAATTCTTCACTGCTATGCAGCTTGTGGCTTCATTTTCAAGATATAACAAGGTCTGTATGATTAAAAATTACATATTCAACTATGAGCACATTTAAAATTTATGTAATTAAGTGAACAACTAATCTATATATTATATGTAGACACACATGGCAAACACTATCAAGTGATACTAAATTATTTACACTAGTGTTTGCCAAAAGAATGATTAGAAATTGATTACCTTTTACTACTTACAAGGAAACATCTAACCCCAACACACCGATTTTAATGGAATTTATGTGAGATATCAGCAATCGTGCGTTTTAAGGGGGTGAAAGTGGATCCTAAAGTTTGGGATTGAAAGCATGTTTTTTTGAATATTTTGACAACAGGAAGAGCTAGGAACATAATTTTTGTTTAAACCCTCGTTTTTTTAACGATGAATCTAGGTATAAGGAAAATTTGAAAAAATCTCATTTGTTTAAATACTATTTAAAAAATTGTATTTTTTTTTAAAAACATACAATTTGGAAAAAAAATTATGTTCATAGCCCTTCTTGTTGACAAGATATTCAAAAAAACATACTTTCAATCTCAAACTTTTGGATCCACTTTCACCCCCTTAAAACGCACGATTGCTGATCAAAAAAATATGTGTCAAATATTTTTTTGAAAACTATATCTCACAAGTTTCATTAAAATTGGAGTGTCCGGTTGGATATGTTCCCTTGTTAGTAGTACTTGCGGTGTATATAAACGTGTGCTTACATAGAATTCAATATACGAATATGAGTATTTGTCTGCTCGTTTATCTAATACTTGAATAGGGTACCCTAGAAGTTGAACATCCAATTTTTAATGACCATGTACCTCAATAAAACTTGAGAACAAATTTTAGAACATGAAACAATAACAAACCTTACAATCTCATTTACTACGAAGAATTTACAGCTATACAACTGTTTCAAAATATCTTGTACAACAAATGAGGTATAACAAAAATGTTAACTTTTACAAACAGTAGAGTTCTATTATAATGGACCGATTAAAATATCAACTATTTTATGAATCGGTACAAGATGTTATTTATATTATAAGTATTGTGAAAATGAGCGTTACTTATAATTTTCAATTTTATCTAATGTACTAAACAGATTTTAAGATCGTTTTACTATAATAATTAAAACTGTAATTATTATTTGCCACATGTAAATTTCATATGTACATAAAATTAAAGATATTGATAGTTCTGAGTAAAATATGTTGCTGTTGGAATGTGATTAGTTGTTAATTAACAATCTGATTTATATCACTTCTATTTCCCTTTTTTACTGTTCTGAAAATTGTGAAAATAATTATGAAATGAATATTAGCATTCCCATGTAATGTAAACATTTACCTTGTTTATGAGTTGAAATTTTAATTGTTGTATTTCTTCTGTCTGTGAAATAAGTTTCTCGTTCATAATAGCAAGATGTTCACTCATAGTATTTAATTGCGTTTTGTAATTTCCTTCTTGCACTTCTTTGTCTTTTTGTAAAGTATTATAATTCGAAAGTGCCTCTGCAAGTGCGGATTCACACTTCTCTCGGTTAGATTCGCTTGTGTCTAAATGAACTTGCATAACTTCACTCTAAAAAATTGTTGAATAAAGCATGTAATAAAAAATTAATAAATTTATTTTTAACACGTTGACTTTTGTTTAAGATCAATCGGATTAGGAAAATTCCAAATTTTCTGCTTTGAGGATGTTTTGTTACACAAAAGTTTGTTGGTATTCTGCCCGAAGTAATTCTATAAATTCCCTCGAATAAAATTGTTACTGTATTGCGTTTAAATGTGCTTAAATAGTAGTCAAAGTGAAGCAGACACCCGAAACACAATTGCTATTATCAAATTTATTAAAAACCAAATTGTGATAGATGATAAAGTACGCTGCTAAGAAAAGTATTAAAGAAAATTACAAAAAAAGTACAAAAACCGAAACAGTTCGATAAAGTATATAACGGTGGCAGTGATGCTTAGTAGAGTTTGTTCGGTGTAACGGAATTTAGTGTTATTACCGCCATCGCACATTTTCCAAAAGTGTCTTCGGCCTAAAAATAAAACATGATCTTATAATATTTTTTCACACTTTTCTTAACAGAAATATTTACTTTATCATGCTTTATAGTTGGATTCTCTTTCAAATTTTCAGTTCTTAATAAAATTAAAAAATACAAACAAATATTGGTACATTTTGAGCGCCCTTTCCATTTTAATAAATATTTGTAGTTTCTAATTATTTTATTCGAGAGAATATGTAAACAAACCAAAAGGAACTGAATAATTGCTCTGATAAAAGCATAAAAACACTTCCGAAGTTAAAAATTTGCCGTTATCTTCAGAACTGGCTTTTACAGTATTAAAAAGAATTGTAAATATCAGAAGAAAATGATTTCAAAATTCGTGTTCAACTTTCTTAAAGCTATAACTATCAGCTATTGGAAACAAAGTCCAAGTAAAGTTAAAATATGTTGAATAGTGCTAAATATAATCCAAGAAACTTTGGAATTAAATAATGCGATGGTAATACTTGTAATAATTTTGCATTAACTTAAATTATGAAAGTCAATTTGTTAAAAATAATAAATTAGAACTATTATTTTTATGTTATAATATGAAATAAGTTGAATTACGTTAGCAGCCATAGCTAAACTTTTCACATGACAAATATGTTTTTCTGTTATTAGTTTGCCCATCTCTTCAAGAAAATAATCTCTGATTTTTGCTTCTCGAGCTTCGATTTCCTCTGGTATTGCAAAAGGTACAATTAGCCTTCCAATCTGTTATTAATACGTATTAATTAGAATATTTATTACAAATTTATATATGAAATGGTTAGAATAAATATTACCATATGATTTATTTCTGCAGATTGTAAAGGTTCATTTTCAATTTGTATATGTTTTAAACATTCTCTTTGTTCAATTTCATCATATTTTATTTTAAGTATGTGGTATTGTGATTTCCAATAATTCATTTCCTTTTCAAAATCATAAGTTTTTGATCTATCAAATTCATTATTTTCTTCTTGTACTTTATGAGGTCGACCTTCACCAAAAGATTTTGATGAACGACGTGATGCTAATGGCGATGAAAATGGAGACAGTTCCAGTTGAGAATGACTAGAATGAGCTATTCTAGACTCAAATTCATACCCATCTCGTTTCCCTTCATTACTAGACCATGATACAGTTTCTTCTTGTCTTTGTTTATCGCTTAATTTTTTTTGCAACTCATTTTTTTCCCTTTCTAATTTATCTATAGTATTCTGATATTGGCATTCTAATTCAATTTTAGATTTTTCACATTGATCTAATTTATATTCTAATTGTTCTATTCTTTCATTCAGAGTTTCAATTTCACTGTCTTTGTCATTGATTTGCGATAACAGTTGAGCATTTTCAACTATTTTCTTTTGAAATTCTTCATTTAAGATGTGATTTGATGGTGGTGGTGATAACTGACTATTACTTTCAGATAATTTATTTTTTCCCTTTTTCGATTTATTTTGTATTTTATCCAATTCTTCTTGTAATACAGTTATACGTTTGGTCAATTGATGATTTCTAAATGATAAACTGTCTAATTCTTGCTCTGCCCTTCGAAGTTCTACCTCCTTCTCCTTTAGTTGTTCTCGGATATCGGCACTGCGTGCCTGTTCATCAATCACAGCCTTTTTTAGAACATTTGCTTGAGCACGAATCTAAAAAAGTGTTCAATAACGCATTTATAATAAATACTTGCAATATTTTCTATACGTAAAGTGCATATTATTAAGAAATCAAGTATTTTATTGCACAGATTTTTACAAGATTTTGATAGTGCATAATGTAATATATTTCTTACCTTCGAATATTCTGTGGCAATTTTTTGATATCTGCTTTGCAACTGCCCATTAATGCTCTCCATAATGCTATTCACGGTAGATTCAGCTGTTTCTAGCCTTGTAACTTTTTGTAATAATTATTGCAAATTATTCATTATTATAATGGCCACTGTAACGTAATGTTTCCGGACAAAAATTGCACACATACTAGCACTTTCAACATAAATGTCAATGTCAGCAAAGAACTTCTTAACGTATATGACAAATAATCATATTAAAATGAACAAAAGATCATACATTTGTACACCTTAAATCACCAGTACGATCTTGTAAATAAAGAATATAAGATATGAATAACGCCCACAATATGATACACTTTTACATAAAATTCGATATTCAATGAGTGCATAATAATCGTCAATTGTCAAGATTCAAGATACCGTAATGAAGAGAAGTTAGTTGTTAGTCAAGTGTTGTGTCTTTGTTGGTAAATTATCCACTGAAATTGCAAATATTACCAATACGATATTACTTCAACTATAAACACAATAATAGGCTAAGCGTCCCGTAAGAGTTGAAATCAAACATAAAGGATAGAAATACATGGTTAAGTATAATTTCTCTCTCGCGTAGCTCACATAGAGGGGATAACTGAAGAGTGAGAAAGTTCTCACTGGTGATGATTTGAAGATACTAATACTTTAGTATGTTCAAATACTGTTTTAGGAAGATATGCTTTACCCATTTGTATTGCTCTCTTTCTAGGCTTGGCTTCACCCCTTGAATATACGGGGGTTAAAAAATTATCGCACTTGTTTAATATAATGTGATAAAAGACAGTAATCTAAGAAAAGAAGTCCAGTAATCATTTTTGGATAGGAAACATAGATTCATCCTAATTAGACCTTGAAAATTAATATATTAGATAATTAACGCAGAGCTTTATGAGCTGTTACGCTATCGCCTGAACTTGTCTTTAGTACTGGTTACAGCATGAAGTTAGCTCAGATCTTTCCACTTGTTCCAGGAGACTTGTAAAACAACCCTTCGCACTCGAAAGCATTTTACTTATTGGCATGTAGTATCTAAAAAATTTTCAAACTGCACAGTTTAATCACTTTTTTGGAAATAATTATTTTCTATCATTAATTGCTACTGTTGTTCATTTTACTACATTTAAACATCGTACGTATAAAACAATGGACATAGTTAAAAAACATTTATTCAAATTGTTCTATTAGATAAAATGGCGAATGCGAGTTGCCGTTTAAGTGCAACGGATTACCTTGGTCCTTTAGTACGCTTTTTCAGTAGCGTTAAAATGTTGATTGTCCCCTCATACATTAAATATTACATTGGCATGTAATGGCAAAATGTATCCATTTACATACACCCACTCAGAAGTGAGATCTGGCAAGAAGTTTATGGATTCAAAAGAGACTATGTAATTATAATCAAAAGTGGAAGAGATATGACACGTTTTAAGAATCTTGATCTTGATAATGATTTCTAACTAAAGACAAAAATTTAATATATGATAATAAAATTCATGAAACAACAACAGATAATATGTCTTTCGTATCTATTTTTGAAAAACAAAGTTAAAAATCTATAATAAATAATTTGTAACTATTTTAAATAGCTGTATAAAGTAAATCAATTCCCAGACTCCATAAAACAATACTTGTTTCATTCTTTTTTTGTATAAAATCTATCTCAATTTTTAATTGTTATTTTACTTGTTTTTTATTAGATAATATGAAATATTTATTCATTTCGTTTATAGAAATTGAAATAGACCCATTAAAGTTTCAGCGGATCAGAAGTTTTATAGATTTTCCATTGGTCTGCCATAATATTCAAGATGTAAGTAATTGCAGTTTTTCTGAATAAAAATGGATTAACTGCAAAAGTAAATACTATGACAAAACAAATACTAAATACTATAACAAAACAACTACTGTGTTCTTTAAATACATAACAGTAATCAAATTTCTTAGATGTTTGATATTATAATTTTTGTAGATAGCTGACGAGTAATAATTTAAATGCAAAAAGTAATTGTTTGTAGACTGAAAGTCAAATGTATACCTGTCATTATGTATAATTATGGTGATTGTACTTGAACATGCTATTTATAATAAATTTATTGTTTTATCATAAAAATATTGAGGTTATATTTAAAAATGTAGAAGGTAATGAGTAACTAAATAAACTAATGGTTTTGAAAGAAAAATTATTCTAAACATAAACAATTTTTGTTTCTATGTTAAATAATTATAAAGTAGTTGTCTGAAGATGTTAATGCAATATTATTAAAAAGTGTAAGAACTAAAACCTATTAATATTTCAAAGAAAAACTTTCCTAACTGAATTAAGAAATTTTTCTTAATTGGTATTAACTGTTGTAATAAAATAAACGGTCAAAATTGAAACACAGGAAATTATTAATTCCATAGCATCTGTTATCAAAACATGGCTGTTCCTGAGAATAGTAGTAATAGTTCAAGGTTCATTTTCTAAATGGAAGTAACATCCTTATTTTGTTTCTGATAAGATTTTTAATAAAGAAATGATGATAGATATTACAGAAAACTAATTTCAGGTCATGATATAATAAAAGTTAGAGTTTGTTCTTTGAAAGTATTAACTTTTGCTGGTGCTTGCATTTATTAAAACTTAGCAGAAATAGCTATATAGGTAATGGATTTACCGTAAATAATGTGTTATGTATACAAATTATCAGGAAAGATTATTTATTCTACATGACAGTAATCTAAAAATGGTATAGAAGTTTGAACCGAATATCATCATATAAGAGCTGTGGAAATATAATAAGTTTTTTTGCTGTGCAACTGTTTCGTGAATCAAAATTCTATGACCATTACTGTTATGTACAAAAAAGAGTGAGAACGTACATAAGACTTGCAGAACTAAATAGAAAAATCTAGTACTAGGTTAACCAAAAATGAAAAATCATACAGGTAATGCTGTTTTTATATTACATTTCTTAACATAACTTCATGTCATTAAAACATAAACATAACTTTGTTTTAATAAAATATTCAGTTTCTTCATTTGACATTTACAATTTTACGTACACCTACATTTGTAGCGAAAAGAGTGTGAAAAAATGAATATGACTGGAAGGCAGTGATACCCAAAAAGAGCTCCTGCGCGCGCACACTCGAGCTCTTCCAACTTCCAACCACGTACTCACGTTGTCATGTTGCGGGCGCACATGCGTGGAACCCCCAGTTTTGGCGGGCTATGGGTTAGGAAAACTGTGGTGGAGTTGTGAGCGTGAGATTAGTTGGTGTAGTTTTTTCCGGAAGCCCCCGCAGCCATAGAGATCAAGAAGGAAAAGAAGTAATATGAGATAGCAGAAAAAGGTAAGTAGACAAATACGTAGTGCAATATTTAGTGCAATATTTAGTGCAATATTAGTACATATTTTTATAGTGCAATATTTTAAATAAATATAAAAATATAATATGGAGCTAAATGTTTCTACAGGAGCTGTTAAAAAACAGAATAGTAGGAAGTTTAATTTTTCATGGCTAGATGATGATATTTTTAAAGGATGGTTGGCTCTCCATTCAGATAATAATAAAGCCTTTTGCACTGCATGCCAAATTACTATCACGTGTTATAAATCACATTTAATCAAACATTCAGAATCGGCCGGGCATATTGAAAAAATAAATAGTCAAAGCCTCAGTAATAATAATTCTTTAGATTCATCGGTTTCTCCTAGTGCTAAAGAAAAAATTAAACGTGCCGAAATAAAATTATCAGCTTTTTTTGCTGAACATAATATCGGTTTTCAATTAGTAGATCATTTAATTCTTTTATTAAAAGATATTAATTTAGAGTCCGAACTTGTACAATCTCTTTCTCTAGGCCGTACGAAATGTCAGCAAATAGTTAAAGAAATTCTTGCAAAACGCGAAATAGAAGATTTTTCAAAAATTTTACAAACGCATAAATTTTCAATTTTAATTGATGAAAGCACGGATATTACAGATACAAAATTTTTATGTTTGTTAGTTCAATATCTTTCACCTACAGATAAAAAAGTAAAAACAAAATTATTTGAATTAATATCATTAGATGCTAAAAGATTGTACGGCAAATAAACTTTTTCAAACCTTTAAAGCATTATTTGAAAAAAGACAAATATTTTTAAAAAACACAGTCGGTATGGCCAGTGATAAGTGATAATGCTTCTGTTATGATCGGGTCTAATAATTCCTTTTTTTCTCACTTAAAATCCGAAGTACCGGGTGTAGTATTAATGAATTGTATTTGCCATTCTTCTGCAATAATAGCTAGTAAAGCTTGTGAAGAATTACCACAATCGCGTGAACATTTAATTAGAGGCGTTGCTACATACATTTCTGGTAGTGCAAAGAGATGCGCAATTTTGGGCGAGTTTCAAAATTTTTTTAATGGCGAAAGGCAAAAAATTCTTAAATTATCTACCACAAGATGGTTAGTATTACATAAATGCGTTGTAAGACTTCTTGACAATTGGGAAGCATTAAAACATTATTTTATTCTTGCCGTACACGAAGATAAATTAAAATCTGCAGAAACAATTTTAACATATTTAAATGATAATTCAATAAAAGCTTATTTATTATTTTTAAAATATTCTTTACACTTTTTTAATTCTTTTAATGCTTTTTTTCAATCGCATGAACTTTTGATTCATAAATTATTTAGTAATAGCAACGTATTAATTTCTCAATTTGCTTGTAATTTTCTTCCACCTGAGGCTTTGGGTAACATTTCTCCGCAAAGTTTAGATAATGATATTAACATTGAAAATGTATATCTAGGACCCGACTGTGAAGAGTTGTTAAAGACAGAATTTGTATTAGATTTCGCGCAAGAAATTCGTTTTAAATGTCTCCAATTTTACAAAACGGCACTTAAAGAAATTTTTAAACGTTTACTATATCAAAATACCTTTTTAAAATATTTATCATTTTTAGAACCAAACATTGCACTTTATAGTGAAAATAGAATCGCGATTAAAGATCTTTCACGTGTCGCAACGCGTTTTGAATGTCTGAATCTTTCGAAATTAGCAATGGAATGGAGAATTTTACCATGTAGATTTACTAATGATAAAAAATTAGAATTAGCTTCTTTAAAAATAGATGAGACGTGGAAAAAAATATTAGATTATAAAGATTTTAATGGAGAAAAATTATTTCCTACTTTAGAATTATTAATTGAAATTATATTTTCTTCGCCGCATTCTAACGCCGAAGCTGAGTGTATTTTTTCAATGGTCACTGATATAAAAATAAAAAACGGAACCGGTTATCAGATGATCTTCTTTCCGCTATTTGTACAGTACGATCAAATTTTCAAGCCGAAAATATTAATTGTGTAACTTTTCAAGTCGATCCTAGACATTTAGAATTACATAATAGTCAAAATTTATATTCTTATGAAAAGAAAATACGTGATAATGATTAAATTTAATTTTATTTTTGCATGTTTACTTTTTAAAAAGTTAGTTCTATTTACTCATTTAGCCGATTTTCCTACTTGCATGCTAGTCATAATATCAGTATTATATTGTAGTCGTGCTAGTCATAATAGCAGTATTATATTGTATATAAACAACTGTTTTGTTTTACAGATTTTATTTAGAATAACATTTTGTTTTTATATCTAATATTTTTTAAGTTATATATAATATACATATGTATAATAAATGTAATTTTCTTGATAATAATTCTTATAAAAAATGTTATTTTATATTATTTGCTTTATCTTATGTATGTATTTTTATTTATAAAAATATTTGTGATGACAATATGTGATATTATTTTATAATTATAAAGATGTAATATTATATTATTTTGTATTATGTATGAATACTGGTGAGGTTTTTGGCAGTTTTCCTTGCTCTTGCAACAAATGTTAGTATTCTTTTTATAATTTCTGCCAAATAAACTTTATTTTCAATTATATAACACAAATGCATATTTTTCCTTACCCTTTCTCTTAAAAATATAATTATTAAATTAAATTAATATTATTATTAAATATTATTTCAGCCTTTTAAAAAAACTAAAATTTTATATAAAAGTAAAAGAATATTAAATTTTATACATTAACTTTTATTATTTATATGTAATTAGCATTGATTATATTAATAACTTATATATATATATATTGTGGAGAACGCGTTTCCGGTATCGTAAGTTACGAACTTACGGTCACTTTGGTCGTCGGTACGGGTGATGTGCCAGGCGCGGAGAGTCGCGTCGCGAAATCGAGAGAATCCTGACTCGAGAGAGTGTGACCTGTCTGAGGGAATTCGTGCAGCAAGAGTCGGTTTTGTCCGCCGTGCTCCGTGAAGACAAGGTCCTACTGCTCGAGTAGGAAACGTCTCGATACTTGAGATCTGCCAAGGGTACGGAAGTCAGTATTGTCCACTGTGCTTGCGTACTTACTCGGGTCACTCACTGAGTCGTGTCTCACCGTTTCCTAAAAAACGGAGCCTTTTTATCCCCATGAGCGGACCATGGAGAGACTATGTTTTATGACTCTCTTTACCTGACCCGCTGCTCTGTACCGAGACTCGCGTATTCCTAATGTCTAAAATGTTGTCGCGTTACAATATATATATATATTACATTATTAGACTGAATAATATTTAATTTCATATTTAATAATTTTTTTTTTCAAATTTTTATATATTATATATGTTTATAATATTTTAATTAAATTTATAATATTTTATACATTACAATATTTTTAAGGACGAACAATAAAAAGGGTCCGTAAGGTACCTTTATTTTCGCTACAACACCACTGTTATGTCGTAATAATCGTCATACATGCGCGCGCAGGAGCTCTTTTCTGGTATCACTGACACTACCCCCCTCCAAGTGATTTACTTTTTTTGATTTTGGTACCAAATATGAGTGATTTGAAATATTTTCCGAAAGTTGTTCTTCTGTAGATGTGGCTTCTAAAAATGCTGGTTTGAGCCCCTCTGTGGAAATATTAACAGGATTATTTTTGACATTGACTGTAAATACTCTATCTGATATGCGTTTTCAAATTTCGTATGGTCCCTCGTAAACTGAGTCGAATGGTTTGCGTGCGGCATCTGCGCGCACAAATACGTGTGTACACGTGTATAAATCTTTAAAAATGAATGTTTTCTTTTTACGAAGATGGTGAGCTGTAGGAATCGGTTTGATTTGTCTAACGTGGTCTTTGAATTTCTGTAGAAAAAAATTTTGGATCTCCTGGAGCTTCCGCTACTGATGCCTGGATACCGGTTTGAAGCTAGATCGTAACCCGAGAAGAACCAATGGTAAAATTTTTGTCCAATCCTCTGTATGATGGCAAGCAATGGCTGTTTTTAACGATCTATGCAATTTTTCTATAATCCCATTCGATGCCGAGTGATATGCGGTTGTGCGAATTCTTTTGCAACCAATTAGTTTCATAAGGGATTCAAATTGATAGGATTCGAATTGCGAACCTCTATCTGTGGTGACGGTTACTGGGGATCTATACCGTGCTATCCAAGTACCGTAAAATGCAGTCGTTATTGTTCCTGCTGTAACGTTTCGTATCGGTACTGCTTCGGGCTATCGCGAAAATCTATCGATCATCGTGAGGCAATATCCATATTCCTGCGACGGCGGTAATGGTCCCACGATATCCATGTGCACGTGCTGGAACCTTTGGTCCGGAACAGGAATATGTTCTAGTGCGTTCGTGTTGTGCATGTTTATTTTATTTCTGTGACACTGTAAACAGGTTCGTACCCAATTTGTTATATCTTTCTTCATGTTTGGCCAAATAAATTTGTTGCAAATGAGTTTTTTTTGTTGAGCGACTTCCTGGATGTGCTAAGCTGTGTACAGAATCAAAAACACGTTTTCGCAGTATTTTTGGTATGTATGATCGAATTTCTTGTGTAGAAATTGGCAGAATGCCACAAAAATGAAATCCATAGACAGATCGAAGAAATGTTAAAAAAAAAAGTAATAGAAAATTCAGATTCACCCTTTAACGCACCAGTATGGGTAGTACCCAAGAAATTAGACGCATCAGGCAAACGTAAGTAGAGAATAGTAATCGACTTTAGGAAGCTGAACGAACAGACTGACCAAGACGCATACCCCTTACTTACCTAATATTGACGAAATTATGGAACATCTTGGCAACGCAAAATTCTTCTCCGCATTAGATCTTTCCTCAGGCTTCCATCAGATACCCATGAATCCCGCTTCGAAAAAATACACAGCTTTCTCCACGCCAGACGGACATTTCCACTTTAATAGAATGCCTTTCGGTTTAAAAAACGCACCAAGTACGTTCCAACGTATGTTGGATACTGCATTACGCGGATTAATTGGTAAACATTGCTTTGTATCTTTGGACGATATTGTAATTTTCGGTCCGACTATTCAGGAACACAACAGAAACCTCGCGATTGTATTTTAAAGACTTAGAGAAGTAGAACTAAAATTACAACCAGACAAATGCGAATTTCTCAAGCCAGAGCTCGAATATTTAGGACACTTAGTAATCGCTGAAGGAATCAAACCAAATCCACAGAAAATAGAAGCAATAAAAAATTTTAAGAACCCCAAGACAGTAACTGACATTAAATCATTCCTAGGACTAGCCGGATACTATCGGAAATTTATTCGTAACTTCTCTAAAATTGCCAAACCCCTAACCGAACTGACAAAGAAAGAAATTCCCTTCCATTGGAGTAACGAACAACAAACCGCTTTCGACAGTCTCAAAAACAAATTATGTAACGCACCTGTGCTCCAATACCCCGACTTTGCGAAACAATTTACTTTAACAACCGACGCATCTAACGAAGGACTAGGAGCTATCCTTTCCCAAGACGGACATCCTTGCTGTTACGTGTCCCGAACCCTCAACGCGGCCGAGAAAAATTACAGTACTACCGAAAAGGAGATATTACCTATCGTTTGGGCTATCAAACGACTAAGGCAATACCTCCTTGGACGGAAGTTTATTATCCAGACCGACCATCAAGCACTCAAATGGTTGAAAGACGTTAGAGACCCATCTTCACGCCTTATGCGATGGAGACTTAGATTGGAAGAATACGATTACGACATAGAATACAGAAAAGACAAAGAAAACCAAGCCGCCGACGCGCTGTCCCGACTCTATCCCATCACTGACAGAATAACAGATCATGAAATGACCGACTTGACGAACGATCTGACGCCACCCTCGCCCGGCACACCTTCAGCTAGTTGCAATCTATACGGCGATTATGAAAATTGGAAGTGTACTCCTACCACATCCCCTCTTAAACACAGAGCCAACAATCCCAAATGGACACAAATTGATAAAAAGATATTAGGCGAATTTGACGAACGTAAATGGTTACGCGTATTAAATGAATTAGTGCAATTAGAGACCTCTAAATCTAATAACCAGAACCTTAAGTTCGGCATAAACGACCCAACGATCAATCAACTCGAAACGATCCACATCCAACTCATGCGACGGTTCTTATCTACAAAAATTCCAAACGCCACGCTAACTTTTGCCAGCAAACCACCTCGAGAATATACCTAAGACGAAGAGAATCAAATCCTCCACGAAAACCACAACGCCGACAGTACACAACACTTAAGGGAAAACGGGACATTAGCTAGAATTCAGGAAAATCACTATAGGCCCGGGTTAGAAAAAGATGTTCACGAATTTATCTCACAATGCCAAACATGCCAAGTAGAAAAATTAACACGCGTACGACCCCGTGAAGAAGCTGTTCTTACAGATACAGCATTAGAGCCTAACGACAAAATATCTTTCGACATATTCGGACCCCTACCCAAAACCAAAAATAGAAACCAATACATCCTATCGATAAAAGATCAATTGACCAAGTACCTCCTGCTTGTACCTCTCAAAGATCAACGAGCCACGACTATTATCCCTGCTTTGTTAAACCACTACATATATATTTTCTCTTCCCCAAAACATATTCTAACTGATCAAGGAACTAATTTTGTGTGTAAACTCATGGAACATTTCGAACAAGCGTTTAAAATTAAGCATATAAAAACTACGTCATTTCACCCGCAATCTAATGGAGCGCTAGAAAGAACGCATGCAACCGTGAAAGATTTGATCCGAACATGTACATCTGACCGACAAAACGAATGGGACGAAAACTTAAATTTAATTTGTATGGGATATAATACTTCAATACACGAAGCAATAGGCACAACACCTTTCGAACTTACTTTCGGACATAAAGCCAATATGCCGTCCACCATAGCCACAACTCCCTCCATAACTAAGGAAGAACTTTTCAAAATTTGGAAAAATAGACACGACGAGTACCTTAGAAAAGCCCGACAAACATTAGACAAGAACAAAGCACGGTACAAACGCGACCAAGACCGGAAAATAATACGAACGCAATCGATATTTAACATTAGTGACAAGGTTTTAATACATAATGATCACAAATCTAACAAATTAGACAGAGAATGGCTAGGACCAGCGACGATAATAGAAACATCCCCACCCACATACTTAATAGAATACGACAATGGACGGACACAACGAATACACGGTAACAGATTAAAACCTTTTGTTCCAGGACGACTATAGCCATACTCATCGGTGTCAATATGGCAAACTCTATAAGCTCAACGCCGCTAAATTCATCAAGTATTTTTTCAGAAAAAATCGGAACTTGCTTTACGTATCATAATGTAGGAATACGGAAAAATATCCGGACCGAAACGGGAATCGAACCCGTGGCCCCTCAGATTACGAGTCGTCGACGCTCCCAACTGAGCCACCGGCGCCCGCCTAATACACGTCCTTTCCGTATTCCTTTTGTTCTTATCGGGTATGGAGGTCCCGCCAATCCCACAATAATAAAGTAAAAATTGTAATAGTTATTGATCCAAAAGAGATTATGATGCACGGCTCGGAAATCAACGACTTACTCCTTAAACTAGGGAAATATTGCGATAATACATGTGAATTGCACGCGGAAATAGAATCATTAGCACAAAAGAACGAACAACTCCGCAAAGCGATTAGACAATTAATTTATTTAATGCATACCAAAAACAAGCGCGGATTATTGAACTTTGTTGGGTCAATATCTAAAACTTTATTCGGAACATTGGACGATAGCGATCTCGTACTCATAAACCAAAACATAGACAAACTATTTGACGGTCAGAACAAACTTACATATATCATAGCCAATCAAACCAAAATGGTTCGAAATATTTTAGATAACACGCAAATAAAAGCACTTGTCGAATTGAAATCCAAACTGAAGAAAAACGCGTACACTACTGACAAGCAGATACACATAACCAGCGAACTTATAATCATAGAATCCATCATTTCAGAAACTCTAGGACAAATTCACGAGTTAAATGACGCTATCATGTTAGGCAAACAAGTTATCATCAACCCTCAATTCGTCAAACCGGAACAATTTCTGTCAGAACTGTCCAAAATAATAAACAAAAACTTCTTTATCAGTCACATAGAGCCAAAAATAGAAAACTACCAACTCCTACTAGACATCAGTGCGTTAACCCTGGCAACCATAAACAGCAAGATCATTTACCAAATTAGCGTACCCTTATTAGAAGACGAAGAATGGGATATCAATAAGATTTATACAATACCACATAAACAGCAGAACATTTTCATAGCCCCAGTTATAGAATATCAGGTTATATTAGAATCCGCGGGACAATACATTGCCATAGACTCAGAATATTTAAGAGACAAGTGTAAACCAGTCATATCATTTACCGTGTGCGAAAGAACACAACCTAGTCAGTCCAAAACCGGCACCCACGACTGTCAGGCTCGAATTTTGGATCAGGGAATTGAATTAGATACGTGTCCTACCGCCGTATTCCGAATTCACGACATTACTTTTATACCATTACACGCCAAAAACCAATTTATTGTTATACCAAAGGAACCAATAGACATGCAAACACTTTGTAAACAATCTACTACAATAAGAATTGACAGACACGCTATACTCGCAAGTAAAGAAGAATGTATCCTAAAATATAATGATAATATTATGAAAATGGGAGGACGAGACAAAACAGTTCAGTACGATTACCGGTTTAAGAACTTTTCAATAAACTATAGTAACGAAGATCTAAAGCTTTTAGAAAACCAAATTAACCTAGTACCAAACATGACCCCGAACTTTAACGATTACAAAGTTCCGTTAAATCAAATGGATTTACTATTAGATCAACAAAAAAACCAAAGATGATTAAAATCTTGGCAGGAAATTGGTCTTACAAGGGAACATATCCAACACGAACACTCCAATTTTGATCAAACTTATGTGAAAGATAGTTCTCAAAAAAATATTTGACACGTATTTTTTTTTATCGGCCATCGTTCACACTGAAGGGGTGATAACAGCCCTCAAAGTTAAGGGCTGAAAGTATATTTTTGGGAATATCTCTGAAACTAAAGGAGATAATGGAAAACTTTTTTTTTTAAATTGTGAGTCTTCAAATAGGGAATTATTCTGCAAAAGAAAATTTTAAAAAACCTCATTTGTTTAAAAAATATATTGAAAATTTCTAATTTTTTTTTAATTTTTGTTACTAAATGTTAATCTATTTTGTTGCAACTTTTTGTGTGTAAACTATGGACTAAAATAGAGGATACGTGTTTTTGGAATTTTTCGTTTTTAGCGAGGATTATTAGTTAAATAATTTTAAATCTCATCCTATGAAGAGGAGCAATCGGGCATGGTTTGTTAAAAATATCGTTATGTTTACAATCTTTTACAATATTTTCAAATATTATGAACCTCTTTATATGCTGTTAGTTGATTCGTGAATAACTATTGGAAGTACCGCAGATATGAATGCGACGCGGTGTAGTCATCGCAGCCAGAAATATTGGCTTATATGGCCAATACTACCTTTGTAATTTTACGACTGTAAAACCTCCAAATACAATATTTGAAACTTTTGAAACCTTTGAGATTTTTAAGAAATTAAAGACAGAGTGTTCTTCGTTCTAAGCTTATGGTAGCTCTGCAAGAAGTTGATTACGTGTATTAGAGAATGTAAGTTACCAAATGCTTTCCTTCTGACAGTGAATAATGTTACTGAAAATGATGGGAATGATAAATATTATAAGCTTATGTCTACTAATAAAGAGTAATGCTCTAGAAAATCTGCTCCTAAAATTGGATTTTTTATTTCCGCTACTATAACTTCCCATCTAAATGGTCGTCGCAATCCAAAATGCAATATAAGCGTCTTTGTGCTGAATGTATTCATTTCTGTTCCATTAGCTGCATACAGTTTAAAATCGCATGGATTGCATTTACCTGTGGAAATTTTTGGTATTACCGAAATGTCTGCTCCAATTTCAATTGAAAATCGTATTGCGCTTTTGCGATTCGTGATTATCAAGCGGCTTCTACAATTTTCCTCCACCACAGTAGCCGTTAACCGGGCTGAGGTTTTAGTTTTCCGGTTGCTTGTTTAATTCGCCTTTCCAGGAGCAAGGTGCTCGACATTTCCATGATCTGTTTCCGAATCTGTTATGGTGGTAGCATAAGTTATTATTACGTGATCTAGACCTTGATCTGAAGCGATTCTCGAATCCTCGTCTAGATGTAGATCGCCGCGTTCCCTGGTCTTTCGATAGGGCTTCCACCATCAAATCAACGACCCTTTGTGTTTGGATCGACAGTTCTACCGTTTCTCGTATTAGCGTAGTAATTGCATCGATGGTATGCTGTAATGTGTTAGGTACCGCTTTATCAACTTCCGCTGCGTACAGCGGTTCCCTTTTTTCGACTGTTTTATCCGCTAAATTTGCAAGTTTCTCGAGCTCCGTGTCGCTTTCGACTATCGAAAGCAGTTCTTGCACGCGGGAAGGCAGCTTTTGAAGCGACAACGTTTGAAGTTGGCGCTCTGCGACTCCAGTTCCCGCCAATATTCGCATCTCGCGTAATAGTTCAGAGGGTTTCTTTGATCCCAGCTCTACACCTGTCAAAAGCTTCCGCAATTGATACTCTTCTGAATCAGTGAAACGGTTAATAAGTGTGTTTTTTAATATATTATACTTATCTCTTTCAGGTGGCGATTCGATTATACCCGTGACCATCTTCATCGTGCGTTGGTCTAAATGGCGGAGAACCGCGCTATATTTAGTTTCATCTGACCTTATTCGGTGTATGTAGTTGGAATTCTTCTTCCAATTGTCTGAACCATAATGTAAGAAAATTCGGGATCAACCCATAATAATACTCGACATAGGACACATGGCTCAGCGCGACGACCACCGAGACGCCGGGGCCCGGCATAACGTCGCCAAGGATTATAAACAACGAGGCCCTTTTGCGAGGGAGAGGAAACCTCTCGCAACCCCGAGGATTGGCATTCTTCTAAGATCTGTCGAACACGCTACTTCGCCTATATTTTGGCCTCTGACAAATAAATATATATTATCGATATTCTGCGTAGTCGTTACTGTACGCGCTTACCTTGCAATTTCACCCATTAAACTCATAAGTCAGAGAAGGAATTATTATTATTATTATTTCGCGTATTTGTCTTACAATAATTTTGGGGTTTCTGTCCAAAATGTGGACATTCTTATATTTAAGAATTCATTAGCTTCGATGGTTAATCGATCGAACGAGCGGTGGGTCGTGTTGAGCGGCCCTGCCGCCACGTTTTTAAAAGCATCATCTTCTTGAGATGCGTCGGCGTCCTTTTTGTCGGGCGAATGTTCAAGCTGCATTCTTACGATTTAACTTTTTTTTTTTACTTACTTTTTTAGTTTTTTATATTTTTCACTGCGTGTAAAACTGAGGCCATCAATTTGTGGGAATGATACACAATATTTTATTCGTCAATTAAACCTTTTATTTGCTTGCTTATTTTACACCGCCTACGAGTCGCGTGCAGGGGCGGTTTATAACAATTGGCGCCCTAGGCCCGATGAAATTAGCGCCTTCCATATAATGGTCAACAAATATAAGACAAATTTAAAATTTTTTTTTAGTTATCACTTTCACGACCGGCGCCCTAGGCCTGGGCCTAGTAGGCCTAGTGTGTAAACCGTCCCTGGTCGCGTGCGATAGATTATTATAATTGAATAACTGATTTTTTAGGGAAAGACTTTTGAGTGTGGCGCTGGTGTCTGATTCTGGGAGTATTAACTATGAAGCCCACTCGCTCAGATGGCGTTGCATGCGTGGTCGCCACATTTGTAATGCTATCGCTTGAAGTTGAATCAAGTAACAGGGATATAAAACTCGTGAATATTGTTACGCAGAGATTACGCCCTTGCATTTTTATAAGCGTGAATGAAGAGGGAAATTCGTAACAAAACATGTACATATGGCGTGCATGATGTTCGTTGTTTAAAATAGTCGTCGTGGGCGAGCGGATAGTCGAGAAACCAGAGTACTTAGTTAAAGTATAAAACTGTTTTGATATATCGCGCCTCGAGCAGAGTGCTTTAGCGCTCCACGGGCACCTACCTACGCCTTATAACATCCCTAAGTTAATTCTTCCCGCAAGGCTCACACGCAACAATACTATTTTTTTACTCACGCGAATCGAACTTTCTTTTTGGTATTTATCTTTGGTTTAGTTGCGTCAGTATCACAGGTTTCTTGGAATGCTGGTTTGAGTCTGTCTACGGATACGTTCACCTGTTTTCCGTTATTATTTAATTTATATACGTGATTTGGAATACGCTCTATAATTTAAAATGGACCTTCGTACGGAGGTTCTAAAGGTTTTTACTAGCCCCGTCGATCCGCACAAGTACATGTTTACACGTATGTAAATTATTATGTATGAATTTATGTTTTTCTATGGTGCATAACAGGACGGGGTGTTACATATCTGATTTACTCGCAAAATTTGCTGGTTCGGAGTCTCAGCAACACTGTCGGAAGAATATCTACCCAATTGCTATTCTCGTGGCACATTATTGTTGCTTTCAGTGATCTGTGCCACCTTTCAATCATCCCATTTGACTGGGGATGGTAAGTTGTTGTCCTATTTTTATCACAGCCTATTAACCGGACTAATGATTTAAATATTTGGGATTCGAATTGAGATCCTTGATCTGTTGTAACTGTTGCTGGAGTTCCGAACCTGGATATCCAGCTACTGTACAAGGCCTCTGTCACCTTTTCAGCTGAGATGTCCGACAATGGTACTGCTTCAGGCCACCTGGAAAACCTATCTATCATTGTCAGACAATATTTGTATCCTTTTACCGGGGGTAGATGTTCTATTATGTCCACATGTATATGTTCGAATCGATAGGCTGGAATCTCTATCTTTTAAGGTACCGGTTTTCTGTGACGATGAACCTTGGCTTTCTGACACTGCAAACAAGTACATAACAACTCGGCTATGTCCATCTACTAAAAGTAGATGGCGCGACAACTATATTAAATGTGGGGTCCTATGGTGAATCCGGACTCCACTTTACCAACTATCGTTAACGTGGTAAACTCATTCACGGTATTTAAGAAATAAAAATTAATATATAACAATTAACAAAGTTCTTTATTAAACAATAGTCTCTAAATTAACGGAAAAATGCACTTTCCAGCGGGACACTTTCTCTGTGGTGCATTTTGACCGTCCCTGCGACGTATGTCCACGATACAACTGCAGTTAACTCGCCGTTGTCCATCCTTCGGACCGTAGAAAAGTGGACATTCTCGTCAAACCCAAAAATACCTCGGCTGCGATCCCTTTTGATCCCGCGGTGTCCTACCCGCAGAAGGAGCCTGCGAGCCCTTAATCGTACCTTGGGACGAGGCGAATTCGTACAATACAGGGTGTCCCACAATTATGGTACGACCCGGAAGGGGGTGGTAGGTGGGGCTATTCTGAATAACTTTTTCCTTTGCAAAAATATTGGACGAGGATTCATTTTTAAATTATTAAGGAAAAACACCGACCAATCAGAACGCGAGGATCGCGCGCGCTTAGAGGCAGAAGTGTAGGCCAGAGTTATAGTTGGCCGTGGTCGCGATCGAATCGCGTGGCGCGCGATTCCCTCGTTTTGATTGGTCGGTGTTTTTCGTTAATAATTTAAAAATGAAGCCCCATACGACATTCTTGTAAATGAAAAAGTTGTTCAGAATGACCCCACCTACCTTCCATTTCCGGCTCCTTCATCACTTTTGGGACACCCTGTAATGCGCCGCAACGGTAACGATGGTCACCAAAAGACGATCGGCATCGTCGCACACCCGTATCGTGTGCAAATGGGCCCCTTCATACATTTATAAATTATTCGATTTAAAATATTTATTGGTGAATGAAAAAGTTCATTCGTTTTCAGAATGGAAAAATGTATTTTTTCCAGAATGAGAGTTTGTCCTTTTTCATCGTCATAATATTTATCGAGTGTAATTTTCGATATTTTATCTATTATTTTTATGCGATAATGAACTACAGTATCGTTATAAATTTGATTTATCCTGACCACGTGAATAAGGACGACTTAGTTTATTTATTATTCATCAATGAAGGTCAATGCAACAATTATTCCAATTTTCTGTTTAACACGTTGACTGCCAGGCGGAAGCGATTGAAAATTGTATTAGGTAGTATTTTCATTTTGAACAAGTCTAACCAAATACACTGAGCAACAAAATTAGCGCAACAAGAATTTTTATCAAAATTTCACTCAACTTTAAGTAATCGTAACTCCCCGAAAAATGGTCATATTTTACAAATTCTTTTTTCATTTTAATGTTTGAAGTTTCTACTTTGAGCACAATTTATCAGATTTGACTTCCGCCTTTCCCCACCCACGCCACCCCCCTTAATGTGAGGATATGTTTCAATTTAAAAAGTTTGCATACTTTGATTCGCTTCATGGGGTGCAATACATTTTTTTCGCAAATGTTCCAAAAATTGCTGCAAACTACAAACTTTTGTGCACAAATTGAAAAAAAATTGAAGTCCCTCCGATTTTTTTTGGCGGAGTTATGTACGTTGACAAATTACCCATGCATTTTAGCCAGCTTATGCTTGGTACCGCCAACATTAGTGTTATTCGATGTACACCACGAGGATATTGCTGGTTGTATTTTGTGCATAGTGTGTACGTGTGTGTGTATGTGTCTGTGTGTGTATGCAAGTGTGTCTGTCTGTGTATGCGAGTGTGCGTCTGTGGGTGCCTGTACTATGTCATGTCATATCGTGTATTCCCAACTAGTTTTTGAGCAACTACCTGAAGATGTTCCTGCATATTGATGCAGGATCTTATTGCATCTTGAGGAATGTCGCGCCATTTATATTGTAACGTTGACTCTAATTGTTAAAGGGTAGTTGGCGGTCATTTTAAATTTTGAGTCCTAGTTTTGAATAATATAGCTATTAAGTCTGTACAGAAATTCGAGTGTCACTCATATGTGAGTGACATGGCACTCAAAGTGGGGCCCTTGGACAGACCACAGTCTCAAGGGCCATAGAACTGTCGGTAAGACGGCGCACGATCTCAGGAACCTGAGCAAAGAGCGATGCCCGACAGTAGGAAGATGTGGTAGAGTTTGGGGGGTGACTCGAACCTCAGGGTTGGTGTGACGGGGCCGTCGTTTGAGGTGTCGGGGTTTAGCCCTAGTACCCGAGACGAGATCCTGAAGACCACGTACCACCATCCCTAAAAAGCCACCTACGGAGCTACCCAATCCCGGATCCCCGGGTAACCGATGCCATTGGTGTGCAGACTTGCGTGGAAGAGTTGACTCGTATGAGCTCTCGATTGGTTGAGTGCACGGCCATCGTTTGAGGTATCGGGCAGATGGACCTAGTCCTGCCTAGTATCCGAGACGAGATCGTGATGCAGACAACACGACTCTTAACCCTTGAAAATTGCTACTACGGAGCTGCCCAATCTCAGATTTCTGAGTAACGGATGCCACTAGCAGTATTAGAAGTGTTGTAGAGGAAACCCGCCCTTCGGGGCCACGCCCTCGCGTATGACCTGTTAAACGTGGCTCGTAGTTCTTTTCGCGCCGACACAGGTACTGAGGGTGGTGTGAAAGCCCCACCGAGTTCGCAAGGGCTCGGTGTCATGCCTATATGGAGTTGGACTCTCAGGGGCTTTGGAAACGAAGTCTGAAAGAGGGGTGATCGTTGCATATACCCGTTCGGGCGAGGAGGCACGTCCGCGTCCCATCCACGGTGGGCCGGACACAGAATAAAACATGGCACTCAAAGTGTTCATCGGCTTTCACCTAACAGCTTCCTACTACATCGACATCTTGCGTTACCTACCGGTTACCATTGGGATCTGCTGACTTACCATCATGATCCCCGTATGTTTGATCATGATCACGGTCAACTGAAACTCGGGCCCAAACTTCTTCCTCCGAGCACACGTTATTTTCGCCCTCTAATTGGTCGGCATTTTTCCTTAATAATACAAAAACGAGAGGCTAGACCTCATTTTTGCAAAGGAAAAAGTTACTTAGAATCACTTCCCCCACAACCCCTTTTCGGGTCTTACACTAGTTACGAGACACCCTGTATAATATTAGGTCATCCCATAAGTTCGTGCCATTTTTCGCGTGGTTGCATATGCGATTTCTTTATACATACCTTTAAGTTTCACGAAAAAACGTAATTACCCTCTCATTGTATGACTTCTTCCCATTTTTTTGGTAGGGCCATTATTCCATTCTGATAAAAATTCTCTGTTTTATCTTCAAAATAATTTTGTAAGCTATTTTTGAGGCTGTTAATATTTTCAAGTTTTTTACCCACTACAAAGTGTTGTAATGTTCAGAACAGATGGTAATCAGATGGGGCAATATCTAGGGGATATGGAAGGTGTGGTAAAATTTCCCAATTATACTCAGATCATTTTTTTATAACGTCTTTTGTAACATGGGGTCTAGCGTTGTCGTGATAAAACCTGACGTTGTTTCTATTCACTAAAGTTGGACGTTTTTCGACAAGTGGTTCCTTCAATTTTTCTAACTGCATGCAATATTTGTCATAATTAATGGTATCATCGCTTGGTAAGACTTCAAAATGCAGTATTCCTTTGTAATCCCACTACACACACAAAAGAACCTTACGGGGATGTAAGCCCGGTTTTGCACATCGTTGAGGTGGTTGATTTCTTTGGGATCAACTCCGTTTCCGTTTAAAATTTTCATATATTATCCATTTTTCGTTACCAGTTATCAGGCGTTTAAGAAATGGGTCAATTTCGTCCCGCGCAAGTAATGACATACACGCTAGCGTTCGGTCAAGACGGCTCCGTTCCATCAGTTCGTGCGGCACCCACACATCCACCTTTGATACCATCCCCATTTTTTTAAAATGTCTATGTATTGTTGTTTTTTATATTTTTAAAGCATTTGACATCTCCTGAACTGATAAACATCGTGACTGTTCGACTAGATCGCGAATTTTAACTTCATCCGTCTGAACAGGACGCCCAGAACGTTATTCGTCTTCTAAACGAAAATTCCTAGCTTTGAAACGTTGGTACCACTTGCTACCTATACGAGATGAAAGCGCAATTTCTCCGTAAACAAAACATATGTTACTCGTGCAAATTCTTACTGAATTTCCTTTCCTAAATTCATATAACATAAAATGTCGAAAATGAATAGGAAAATCGCTCACGATTTTTCACGGCTAGGAATCACTGTGTTCAAAATGTCACAATCTCATACCCACGAATACCTTCTTTAGACTGTTCCCGAACAGATAAACTCAAGTGCATTGATCCCTTATCACCGGTTGCTTAGAAATCGTTGCGCGAAGTGTATGCATAAAAGTTGGCACGAACTTATGGGATGACCTAATATTTTCTTCCCATTTCTTATACTTTTTCTTCTCGCACAGATGCAATCGTCCGTCTTTCCCCCCATTCCTTTACACATTCTTCGGTTACGCGACAGGCACACTTCCTCTCGCATACATGTAGGATTGTACTTTCGATTAAGGGTGGAATTAAGATATTGACAATTGTAAACACTGAGTAAATAAAACAAGATTTAATTGAAAAAAGAATTACGTCATGCTCCAATGGCGCTGAACATATTCAAACTCGTCGACATAATAATGCGACTCTCTTATTTCATACGACGTGACGCAACGATAACGACTATCGTCAAACGACGATCGACATTGAGCAGCCCTGTTCGAAGCCATAAATATATTTAATAAAAAACACAGTGTTTCCTAAATTAACTGACTATATTTAACTGACGAGTTAAATATAACATAATCGTTAGTCACTTAAAGATTACCGTTAGATACGTAGAAAATCGATAGTCACTTAAAAAATTATAGTCAGAAAATAGATAGTTAGATATGCAAAATCCAGCTCGCGAGATGGAAATAAATCATGTTTCACACACATTGCAGAAAGTCTGTCATTAGTTCCCGAATTAGTCGTCAGGTCCTTCGAGTCTAGATATTGTATTTGTAGGCACTAGCGTGCAAAGCACCTACAAAGCCCGAAATCCCTTTTTGGGCAATCACGAGTGTGGTCGCGGAGCTAGGATAAAGATGTTGTTGTGGAGGCGTGACTGATGCGAGTGATTTAGAGTGAGACGATAAAGTTTATTAAATAAATAATGGTAGTGTGCTGGAAATATAACTATTAACAAATATATAAGACTATTGGCGGACGATTAACGGAGTGCGAGAGGAAGACATGGAAGACTGTTCGGGACAGACTCTAACTGATTGACTGATTGATACTGACTAACTAACTAACTAATCCTGTTGCGTTTACCTTCCCCTCTTATAAGATTGGCAAGGAGAACGTTACCACCTCAGAACGCTGAGGGTGGAGTTAGCAAGTACCACTGTCGACGCCCCGATTTTCCGCTAGGGGTAGAATTTGTTATAAACTAAAAGGTGGTCATCACGTGTACAAGGATCTTGGGGTCGCGACGGTCATGTGCCCATACTAACTGTGACGGAACATGGCCGGCAGCGTTTTACAAAGGGTAGCCTATTCAGCTAGACACGTGCTAGAAAGTATAAAATAATTTCGCACACTTAGAGACTTTAGGACAGGCTTAATTATCTATACCTAAGCATCTGTAAGCGGTCAATGCTATTTCCTTCGATGCTGCGACCCACGTGCCGCTACACGATTATACAATACAAAATATACTTTAGCGGTGTTCGTATACATCTAAAAAAAATAATTACACACTTCAAAATTTTATTTAGGATAACGTGAGGTAAAAAAATACGTAATTGTGGCACGGATTAACAGACAACAAAACAAGTATATATTTAAACAAAACGATAACAATAACAATAATATACAATATAACAATTAGGCGTCTGTACTAAATGGCGGTAATAATAAAACTAAGGATAAAACACAATGTGCATAGAACAAGAGCCTGTTGCTTTCTGCCTGGATTTTCCAAAACTCTCTCTGCTCGTTGGAAAAACATGTGGCATCGAGAGCAACCCTAACAAACACAAGCAAGGCCCTACGCGCAAAATATTCGAACGGGTCAGGGTCATCAAGGACCTCCCAGGCACTCGAAATAAATTTACGACTTAACCGCTACATTTATATACAATGACTTACGAAATTGATCACATAGTAACATTGTTTCGAATTATCTAGAAAAATAGTTTTCTTAGAACAGTTGATGGTCAAACAAAGTCCCATAAGTTGTTTGTTTACATCTCCCCTTGACGCTGAAATACAAAGTTAATTGATCTGGCTATTCATATCTATCTAGTAGTGTCCGAACTGTTATTTGGTACACTTGATTAATTTTATGAGTTTAGATTTTCAATGTGTAAGAATTTTCAATGTATAAGTGCGTGTCGATCCGATGATTGTTCTCTTATCGCTGAGTATTACTTTCGTAATACTATCTCTTCAGCTCTTGGGTATCTCCAGAGGACTCCTGCTATACGCAAGCAAGCTTGATACTACAGATTCTGTGTTCCGCTGTAGCTTCCGTGACAGCCCTTAGAACGACAGCAATCTAAAGACTGTCGTGCGAATTAAAGGAATATATTGTTTATGTTGATATTCGAGATACGCAATTTTTTTTAGTTCGAGAGATAAGCAATTTTTCTAAATAACAAAATTAAAGTAATGACAGTTAGGGTGTAACGATTTTTACGCATTCGTCGTAGCGTACCTGTTAGCGACAATGTATTTTTGAGGGTCAACGAAGGCAATTAGCCCGCCGCTATTTTGCTTTCGGACCATTTATGATAGGGTGTTTGTATGAATGGCAACCCGGGCGGTCGACGATGGCCAGTGACACGAAGTCACGTAGCCATCGGGTGTCGCCGGGTTGATTGTTTAAAAAGAGGCATGGGAATGTTCTGGAAAAGGCAAGCAGCCCGACGTTGCATTGCTTAGGGGTGTTGTTCTTTAAGGATCTGGCCACGGAGTGGGGAAGGCAGATATGTCTTTTGGTAAGAGGACTAAGCTTGACCTCTTGGCACTTACCCCAGAACCTTGATCGACATAGCATCAAAATAACAATTACTCTAACATACCGGTGTTCGGACTGGGTGATTCGGATAAAACGATCACTCGTAAATTACTACACAACGTTTATTGCACAGAGTCAACGTACACGAATAAAACAAAATAAATAAAGACCTTTACACACAATTGAGAGTTCGACGAGAGAGTATTCTGGTAAAGAGTGCTCACCACCGGTCGTTGTATGCGACACGTGGTCGAGAGAGTTCTAGGTTATCTTGTTGAGATACTATTTACATATCTCCGAGCAGTCCATGATTATACTAATCACTCGCGGAGTATACAATTAATAATTATGAGGGTTCGGAGAGGACTCTTTCACAGTACAAACGAAAAAAGCGTGTTCCCTAACAGAGCGAACAGGTTAAGCGCGGTGTCTGAGAGGACGTTAAGATGACTGACTTCACGTTGCTATCGATCTGAACATCGATCGCATCGTTAATCATGATAGATACACATAGATGACGCTAGTGTGTTAAGGGGGGATCTCTATGTATAATAGAACGCCGAAATTAAGCCGATTTTCAATAATTTTTTTGAAGGGTAAGGAGTGAATAAATAGTTTTATGGTTTTGAGGACTATTTAAGTAATACTTCTACTTCATTTTGGAATTTCTTTGTGGAAATACAATACAAAATGGCTGAGGTACAGCCTGTTGTGCTAGAAGCATCATGAACCGACTTCAAAAACGGTGTACTCTAGTGTCGGTTCTTATTATCCGAAACAGCCAAAACGAAGAAATTTTATTAGTACATAGATGTAGTAAATGGATGAACCTAAGACATCGAAAAAATATAAAAAATTGGAAGAATGGCAGACCTCGGAACAAAAAATTAATAAATAAACTAATAAATAAACAATAAATAAACAAACTTTTGATCATTACTGCCGTACGCGTCTCGGATCGGCGAGAAGATGGGTCACATGTATAGGTTCATGCAACAATAGCTTTGCACTTTACCACAAATACCAATGCGTTTCGTATTCTACAGGCTTTTAAGTAACTTTTTAAATAAAAAAAAAAAATGACTTTTTTGAGTCCATCTACATAGAGGTTCCCCCTTAATTGACGCTGGATCGTCACAGACGCTCATAGATCACCACAGGCGCACATAGGCGACGCCAGTGGTGTCGTTAAAATGCTAAATCTTCAACATAGGGAAATCCTACAGTTAATTGTGAACTATTGGTGATACTTGCCGGAAATATTCATAAAAATAAACTGTCAGAGTAAAGGAAAATGACTCACCCAAATATTTGTATTCGAATAAATTTAACAATATCGTATAGCCTGGTATATTTCAAATTACGGGGATGCCTGGTTCTTGAAGGAAAAAACACACACAGTTAACCAATCCACCAGTTAGTACATTTGAGAAACTTGAACTATTATGAAATTGAAACTGAATGAAAAACTGAAGCTACGCTATAGAATAAAAATACAAAAAAAAATATTATATTTAATCGCATTTTAATCACGCAGTTGCATACAAATATGTTGGTAAAAGTTTCAAATATGAAAAAAAAAATAAAAATAAAACAGATTTATTCTTTTATTGGGATTGTCCCACCGATATGTTTCTCTTTACTTGCAGTCATTTAGACGACACCTTCGCTCGCTGTTCTTTTCTACGTTCAGGAAAACATCAATCAATGTAGGACCTATCAATCATTGTACGATATAAGCAAAAGCTCAAACCGGAAAGAGTTTCTTATATCGAATTATTACTGTATACAGTTTATTATATGATGCAGAATGGTAAATATTTAGAATAAGGGAGCCACTTCCGATTTTGATCACCTTGAAATATGATGTCAAGGTCATCATTCTGACAACTTTTTGTTATACATGTAGGACACTTTCGCACGCAGTAACATTCAGTCGCTTAGTTCATAATATTCCGTCACGAGGCCTCCTTATATATTCGTTACTTCAAACACTCCGCAACTCAATCGTACCGCTCCACAATCATGCCGCTCTCGATCACGCCACGTCTCAGTCATACTGCCGCTTATCAGCACATGACCTCAAACGCACCGCCCTCAATCGTGCCGCGTCTCAGTCATACCGCCGCTCATCCGCACGTGGCCTCAATTACGCTGCTCTCAATCGCGCCGCGTCTCAGTCATACGCCGCTCACCTGCACCTGGCCTCAATCACGCCGCTCCCAATCGTACCACGTCTCAGTCATACGCCGCTCATTTACACGTGTCCTCAAACATACCGCTCTCAATCGCACCGCTTTCAATCATACTGCTCTGTCGCACACGTACCGACTCATCCATCCCACATACTGTCGAGAGTACGAGAGTAAAAGAGCCAGACGGCGACGGAGGAAAGAGGGTACAGTAAATCCTCCCACAGTGCGACACTTGTTTCCCCCCCCCACAGTGCAAAACGTCTCTTCATGCGCCTATGCGTGCGTCATTGCTACGCTTGTGTTCGCCTCGCTCGAGGCAGTCCAAGTGTAATACGATACTCGCCGCGGTCCCTTTTATGCGGACCGACAGATCTCCAGTTCCAAATTTACCAATATAATTTTTTAATATTTGTATTTTTTTGACTGCAAATTTTTTTATCATATTCGTGAGGTTCTTCCGAGTCTTCTTCCGAAGATCAAACAAGATATAATTTGGATAATACTTATCATTTATAAAAAAAATTGATATTAAATTGAAGGCTTTTCAAAAGTGGTTATTTTCTTGTCATGTCGTAAACCTACTCTTGGAATTTATATTTTGTATTGTTAAATTGTAATGTCTATTGGTAATGTTTGTTACGCCGTAACAAGTTTTTAGAAAGTTGAGAGGTTCGTCGTTCCGTAGCAACAATAAGACCCAGGGAATCGTTACATTTCTATAGACGATGTCACGTAGTCAACGGTTTCAAAACACGCTCCGAATTCTCACTTTGCAACGCACCCCCCGCCAGATTGGCTCGAAAACACACACCGAATTCTCACTTTGCAACGCATCGCCCTCAGATTGGCTTGAAAATACACATCGAATTCTCACTTTGCAACGTATCCCCTCCGATCCAATTCCCGTACTGCGACATTTAAATGTTGCACCGTCTTATACAGTATTCGCTCCATAAGTAGTGAGCCGAATATAGAAAAGGATAGCGATACAAAAACAAAGAGAGACTGAGATTCGAGACGTTCGGCAAACATGAAAGACCCCTGCGTGTTCTGTCTTTTAAATTCAAAAATAAAAATTCTTTATTTTTTGTTTTTCGTAAATGAAACTTTTACCATCGTATTCGTCTCGTTTTTCTAATTAAAATAAGACCAAACACGACATAATTACGATCATAATTACCCGTGTAACAAGCTATAAAAGTTTCGGGCGTTACATTTACGGCAGATACGAATTCCTTAGATTCTAACGCCGAAACTTTTATGGCTTGTTACACAGATAATTATAATCGTAATTATATCGTGTTTAGTATCATTTTAATCAGAAAAACGACACGAATACGATGGTATAAGTTTCATGAAAAAATAATAGGAAATAAGAAAATTTTAATCTTTTTCTTTGCTTGCATTAGTATGTGTCTCACCGATATTCGACCCTCGTCGTTTCGTCGGCCGCGAGCCGCGGCGAGGAAAACATAGCCGGCGAGTATCAAATTTCGCTTCCAACGTCGCCACAGTGTACAATTTCGATTCGGGCCTCCGGTACATTGTGCGAGGTTTTACTGTAACGCTATTTTTTTCCGTTAACTAAAAACTCTAGGACACTACGCCAATGGAGTGCCGTTCGACGCATCGCTCGTTGTGTCTCGCTGGTTTTACATATATCTGACCCACTCTCCGCGTCATGCGACCGATTAGTCTATGTTTCCTCCTCGACGAATAGAGCGTTAATGCCGAAAATGCGTGTGAGAATAGGCGGCAACGAAACAATCTGACTACTGAGGTACGCTTTTTGTCCCTCTAGCCCCGTTCACGTCTGGCTCTTTTACTCTCGTACTCTCGACAGTACTCATGTGTAGCGTCGATATGCGGCTGCCACGTTTCTGCCATAAGATAATTATTTAGTGTAGCTTTCAGATAGCGGGTGAGAATGAAATGGGTAAATGAGTCGAACGCGTGAACGTTTTCTGAGTATGTACTTGAAGTGTTAGCGTGAGAACATTTGGAAGATCGGTTCGAGTGTCGCGTTGGATGTTCTAGTTCCAGGAATGTCTGAGAATCCGCATGCATCGTTGAACGATTGGTTTAGAGTGAATGTGACTCGGTGTAAAAGAAGAAAGAATGATTTTGGGAGGAAATGCGATGGTGTGCAAGAGGGTGAGGGTAAGATGGTTTGAATGCAGTCTGTACGTTAGCTAGTCATTAAGTCACTGCGTGTCGTGCGGGCCGGTCAGACCCCGCGGAATAAATTGTTCAGAGTTATCGCAGCAAGCAAGAGTTGTTATTTCGTCTTGCCTGCCTTCCTTTTCATCCCATAATGTAATAGTCGGATTCTTTTCGTTTTCCAGATATTTGAGAAAACAATTATCTTAAGACTACATCTTTGGTTGGGTTTTAGAAAATGGGACCCCCGCCGATCGAGCTGATATTTATACCATAAATAGCCCTTGATATGACCATTCCAATGGTGGTCATCCCAACTCGTAACACCTCCTCCTCTCCTCGACAGAAGCGAAAAACTTAAATGGGTCAAAATGTGCTTTCTGTACCGATCTCAGTGAGTTTAGCGTGTCCATCTCTTTTTTTCCATAATTAGGTTTGGTTAGGTTATATTTTTTTGGGGAGGGACGCAGCCCCCCTCCATCCCGATGCCTTTACATTTTCGACTATACATATTTGTGTTCCTTGCCTGGTGAGTGTACATGTTTGAAATGCGCTCATCTTGATCCATATACAAAGTAAACAGTGTTTACGCTATTACTTTCTTAGTTACTATTCGTTCAATAATCCCTACATGTGTTTTCAAAGCACCGAAAAAAGTACATCCTAAAGGGGTTTGTGGTTGTTGTCGCCGGGGGGGGATACAGAAAACCGTAGTTGCGATTTATTCACTTTTGGAAATATTGGCAGTAAAGCGGGCTATTTTTTTCAAATATCGCAAAAAACTAAGAGTCCGACTATTACATGTATAAGGGATTTATCCGCTTAATTGAGCATTTCCGCACAATAAATAACATAAACTAAAAATTGTTTGTCCTGGAAAGTCAAGGTTTTGAGTTTTTTATTTATTATAACAACTATTTGCAATTATGTAGTTTCACCTGGAAAACCAAGGGGACGACATTTAAAGTCTATTCTGTCTAAAGTGTATTTTCTTCCTTCGCTTCAAATACCTTTTACTTTCTATAAATTTTAGCTTCGCTATTTTTTTTATCTCCGCACGTGTTATATAGGGTGTCCCATAATTACTGTAGGAGTCGGAAAGGGGTGGTAGGTGGGGCTATTCTAATATAACTGTTAAATATGGATAAATTTAACCTTTATGCGAAGTGTATGTATGTATGTGCGTATGTCTGGCTGGCGCACTGAGAGGAGTGTAAGGAGAAGAGCGGAGCGTCCGTACGCGATGTGCGACGCAGGAACGAATAAATGCAGATCGATGAAATCATTGGAAGAAGAAACACGGCGTGCGACGCAGATTTGTATTACATCATTAAATAAATTACTATAACATCTCAGACAAATTGTCCATTCAATTTTACAATAACATCGGTCATTGTACCAACAGCTGATGTTATAACTGTGTCAATGAACTCTCGATTTATTTTACTGTAATTTTTTGATGGTCGCATAACATAGGGAAGTCCGGTAAATGCATCGAGCACTTGAATATGTTTACTGATAATTTGTTTTATGTTTATAGGGAATTAGTACCAAGACATCGAAATTATAATCATGATAATTTTTTGTCGGTAATGCGACATTTCTCTCGGTTTCGTTTTCGATCACGAGAAACGAGCCGCCAACGGTTGCCATGAAACGGCGACCTGTTGTTGAACAACGCCGACAACGCGCCGATCGACACATTGTTATTAGTCGAAATAGATTTTTTCGCTTTTAAGATAATGCAGTTTAAATTACTTGTGAATAATCGTTCGCTGGTTTGAATTCGGCATATTTTCGTGTTAGGCCGATATCTAGTGCTGCATAATAAGTGAGAGTTAAAAATGATAATGAGTGTTAATAATGAACGGTGACAATGATAGGTGACAGTGAAGTGAATTCCGAGTTTATGTGCTATGAGGGATAATCTTTTTCAACGTCAAGGATCAGATTATTCGCGCAGATCGATTTGCATCGAAACAGGATTATTTATGGATTAATAGGTAAGTCGCGTTTAAATTATTCGTACATTTTTTTATGTAACGTATGCAGGATTTATTACACTTATTAATTATTAGATTTAAAGATATTCATGGTTGAAGGGAAAAGTTCATCCCTCTTCAAAATGGAAAAATTTATTTTTTACAGAATGCGTGTTTTTTCTTTTGTATCATAATTTACCATAATGTACCATAATTTGCCATAATTTACCGAATTTTCGAAATTTTATCTATGCGATTATTTCTTTCCGATAATGAAACACAATATTGTTATTACATTCGCTTTATTCTGACTACGCGAATAAAATCTAATTGGTTTGTTTATTATTCATAAATGAAAAATAATTCAATAATTATTCCGATTTTTCTACTTAACTGGCTTTCACCTAATAGCTGTGGGGACTATGGTTCGGAGGTGGAGAGGCTAATGCCGCAATAAAATGTAACTGAATCTTTTTAGCGACTAACAGGTCTTTCCTTTTATTCGTCTACCACGCGTCTGTCTTCTATGGCGTTCTTTTACAGACTCTGATCTGGTGCGCTTTTGTTTTAACGCGCGTTCCTTACAAACTAGTCTTACCAACTATATATACAACTTAACCTAAGAACGAAAAATAACTAATATGGTAACTTTATAGAGGGCGTGTGTGTCGCTGTCGCCACATAGCCTTCTATTACACCGACATCTGGCGTTACCTATCGTTTACCTATCGTTGGGTAACCGATCCGATGAGTTATCATCGCAATTTATGTTTGTTCGCGACGACGGTCAATCGTGCCTACACTTCTGCCTCCGAGCGCGGGAAAATCTCGCGCTCTGATTGGTCAGTGTTTTTCCTTAATAATTTAAAAATAAAGGCCCATTTTGCAAAGGAAAAAGTTATTCAGAATAGCCTCACCTACTACCCCTTTCCGGCTCCTACAGTAATTATGGGACACCCTGTATATTCCTAATACCTTTTGTTTTTACGCGTCGTTCGAGGTTCCCGCTCATTTGACGTGCAGTCGCTCCACAACGGCGTGAAGTGCGTCAAAGACGCATTTCTTTACACATGTATAACAAAAAGTTGTTCAGAATGGTGACCTTGACAACGTATTTCAAGGTGATCGAAACCGGAGATGGTTCTCTTATTCCAAATATTTACCTGCAGAATTTTTCTTTCTCTTTTTCCTACGTCTTAGAAGTTGATTTCTAATCTAATATATGTAGCAGTTAAGTCATAAATTTATTTCGAGTGTCTGGGAGGTCCTTGAGGACCCCGGCTCGTTCGAATATTTTAGCGAGTAGACCCTCGCTTTTCTTCGTCAGGGTTGCTCTCGATGCCACATGTTTTCCAACGGGCAGAGAGAGAGTTTTGGAAAATCCTGGCAGAAAGCAACAGGCTCTCGTACCTTTCACATCGTGTTATTTCCATAGTTTTTTATTACCGTCATTAGTACAGACGCCTAACTGTTATATATTGTTGTTATTGTTATTGTTTTATTTAAATATATTTTGTTGTCTGTTAGCGTCGTGTCCTCTGTAGAGGACATGCACGCGCCAAAAGTGGTACACGTGTCAGAAATCAGTATGCTTAAGGACTGTGACCCAGTTTCCAAGGGTCTTAAGATATCGTTGTTATAAACATATATTCCTCATTAGTCGTACGATCGGTGGTAACCGGTAGCTAGGGATCGCGACGAAGTTGTACGAGTTGCGGATGTTTAGATTAGGTTTCGATGCCTTTCTTCAATAAACAACTGAAGGTGTCGCGCCTCGTGGCCGATGGCCCGACGTCATGGTGCTGCGTGGCGCGTGCAAAAGAGATAAGGGTTTTCTATGAGGATCTGGCCACGGAGTGGGGAGGATATTGCATCCTTCGGGAAGAGGGGTCACAAAGGTGCTGCAGGGAGTGGTGCCCCTCTAGCGCCAAGAGCCAACCCCAACCTCCACGCGGTGTGACCTGGAAACTCCGCTCTTTACGGGCGGTAGGCTAACGGGGCGAGGGCTACACGACTCTGAGAACTTTGCTGGGGGAGTCTGTATCCGGCGGAAAGATCATTGAGACAATAACAAAATTCCTTGCAACTGCCGAGTCAAGCGATGTCTTCTCAGCCGTTAATCTACCTTGTCCCTACCGGAAGCAGTGGCTAGCTGGGAGGGACGATAGGTAGTTCTTATTGCGTATGCCCATAGAGGCGAGGTAGCAGATCCGCGTCCCATCTCAGTGGGCCGGATTCATAATAAATCCTTCGAGAAGAGGACCGTGAGAGACAGCAGGGTACTTACACCAGAACCTCGATAGCGAATAGTCTCATTAGCATTTCTAAAAGCTATATCTAACATGTCTGTTAATCTGTTTCACAATCACGTACCTTTACCTCGTGTTATCCTAAATATACAGTAAGTCATTATGGAGATTGAACATATGAAGTAGGTTTTTTCCCTTAGTAATAATAATGAATTATTGGTCATTTTATATTCAAGCATGTAATATGTGATACGTTATGTGAAAGCGGAACACCGCCGGGTACTCCATATATTTCATTTATTTCCAGAAGTCAAGCATCAGTAATAATTTTATATATTCTAAAAACCCTTCATTGTGCCGTTTGCAATCTCAAAATAAGAGCATTTGACGGAAAAAGGTATTTGGCCCTGGAAAAAATTAAATTTGTCGCAAGATTGCATTTCGCGATTTTTCTCCGTTGAAATGTGTCACAACGAATATTTATGAAAAAAGGCGTAAATTTAAACCAAACTAACTATTCTACGTTAGAAATCGGACTAGATTATTTCTAAGCGCATGAGAAAGATCCGTTTTCCGTCAAGGGTTGGTTGGTGGCTAAGCGAGGTTGACACAAGCAAGACTTCGGGCAACCGGAAGGTACACGTGTCACAATCCGTTTTCACGTCAGATAGCTCGACAGTGCCGGGCTTTTATTGGAATACTGCCAAAGCCGGTCTGCCACTTCCTCTGTCCGAAAATCTACAGGGTGGGGCGTTAACTATTGCAATCTAGAATAAGTTCGAAAGTATGATAGTAGTCAAAATTTTTGGAAATAATTTGTTTTTTTAAATGGAAAGCTATATTTTAATACTTGTTTCGTGATTGTGCCTGTTGAATAATTAACAGAGTGTTTGCTTCTATCAAATTCAACGAATATTCATTATAATAATAACAAGAGTAAAAAAATAGAAAAGCTTTGTACAAAGTGTTCAGTCCTGATCGCGCTGCAAACTCAGTGACTGTTCTTATTAAGTGCTGGTATCGAATTGACTGGATGGGTCGTGGTGCAAGGGGCTGTTTTACGCAAAAAGGGGAAGTCTAAGCATGCACCCCCTAAAACAGAAAATCGCACTTTCTCTTAACGGTTAACTACGATCTTGATGCACGGCTCGAGCTGACCGTTTTTTATTGCCCTTGGTTATACCTAAACGTCGTTGAACGTACTTCTTTACTATTGCAAAGAAAAAGACTGAAGAAACATATTCAAAATGATTTCAAAATATTACTTAAGATTTATGCAAAAATCCAACAGTGCCTTTTAAGACGAATCCAACGATGTACAACATTAAGATCTTTGATGGTCAACAAAGGTCATTTATGACAAAATATAATTTATGACGAAATAAACTTACATTTACAGAAGGTGTTCGAGGTGAGTGTCATTAGCGTCGATGCAGTGCTATAATCATCTTATCACGGATTGTGTAATATTCCTTAACCCTTTCGCTATGGCAGTCCGCTCCGCCGGTGTGACACCACTGAACGGGACACCGCGCCGAAAAGCGTGCACAATGCACGTCGGTAGTTTTCGGTTTTCCGTATTACGTCTTTCAACAGTACCTTGAAATTCTTTTATATGTACACTTTTTTAATAGCTACTTAACAACTGTTTGGTCATATTGCATGAGAAACTTGAAAATGAGTATATTTTATGCATATTCAGTTATTTACATATTTACAGATTTCGCTATTATTATAAATAAAAATACAATTTATGGTAATTAAAACACCAAGTTGTACTTTTTAGTAATTTAATTCGGTATGGTAAATTTTAAAACAAGGATCGACGCATAAACCTACGTTACAACTTTTGTATTCATATTTAGATTGTGCTCTTCTGCCGTTTGCCGTGTAAACGACGTTCCTTCTAGCACGGTTTTTTCCAGCCGAGATATAGACCGAAGGAAAATGTCGTTCAATTAGTTTCAATGGATTATTATTGCCCGTTCGATGATGATAATTTACGCCCTCAAGATACTTTTCCAGGATTTTCCATGATGAATTTTAAATGAAATTTGGCCATGGATATGGTTATTTGCAGTTTATGTTTGTAGAGACAATACGTATTTCGTACACATATGTTTAGTAGATGAAAAAAAAATTTGCGATACCATTTTAACGATTTGTGCGTTGAATTCGCGGTGCTTATCACCATATCTGCTCTATCTACGGTACCCATCCAATTATTGTAGTCTAATACGCAGCCCGGTTTTTGAACTACAGTAAATCCTCCCACAGTGCGACACTCGATTCCCTCCCACAGTGCGACACGTCTGTTCCTGCGTCTATGTGTGCGTCGTTGCTGCGCCTGTGTTCGCCTCGCTCGAGCCAGTCCAAGTGTAACACGATACACTCGCCGCGGTCCCTTTGATGCGGGCCGACAGATCTCCAGTTCCAAATTTACCAATATAATTTTTTAATATTTATATTTTTTTGACTGCAAATTTTTTTAACATATTCGTGAGGTTCTTCCGATCAAAATAAGACCAAACACGATATAATTACGATCATAATTACCTGTGTAACAAGCCATACAAGTTTCAGACGTTACATTTACGGCAGAGATACGAATTCCTTAGATTCTAAAGTCCGAAACTTTTATAGCTTGTTATACGGGTAATTATGATCGTAATTATATCGTGTTTGGTGTCATTTTAATCAGAAAAACGAGACGAATACGATGGTAAAGGTTTCATTCACGAAAAACCAAAAACAAAGAATTTTGATTTTTGAATTTAAAAGACAGAACATGCAGGAGTCTTTCATGTTTGCCGAACGCTTCAACCTTCTGCCTCTCTGTCTTTTCCACTCGCCGTCCTCTTTCACGTTAAAAACTTTAATCACCCGTTACGTACGTAATTATTAACATAATTACATCATGTTTGGTGTCATTTTAATCAGAAAAACCTGACGAATACGATGGTACAAGTTTCATGAAAAAATAATAGGAAATAAGAAAATTGCAATCTTTTTCTTTGCTTGCATTAGTATGTGTCTCACCGATATTCGGTCGTTTCGGTAACCGATCGTGTTTAACGCTTGACTGATTCCGAGGGGGATCACCCCAGCAAGGGACAGCCGCCGAGTATTAAATTTCGCTTCTCCTATGCTCACAGTGAGCAGTTTCGATTCCGGCCTCTGTTGCACTGTGGGAGGATTCACTGTAATCATTACGTCTCTTAATGGCAATTACTTCGAACACCTTCTGTAAATATAACATCGTTTCATCATAAATTATATTTTGCCATAAATGACCTTTGTTGAACTTTAAAGACATTAATGATGCACAACGTTGGATTCGTCTTAACAAGCACAGTCAGAAGACAAGTACCAAAACATAGCTTTCCACTTAAAAAGAAAGGTGACCTTCATATTTCTGAAGCGACTCCACCTAGCAGCAAAAAATAATGCCATACTATTGCCCTCGTTGTCCCATGTAACTTTTATTTCGAAAATTTGTTACTACTATCATGCTTTTGTAGTTATTATAGGTGGCAATAGTTAATGCTCGACCCTGTATATACGTTCCGGGATTGAAGAACGCACGATGGAACGACATATTTATTTACAGGACCTTGGAGAGGAGGAAAGATGTTCGCAGCATCGTAACTCAGCATACGGCTGGAGTAATGGCGATTTTATGTTGCGATGTCGAGCTGTTCTTGAGTCATCGCTACTACTACCACCATCGACACTATTATGCTACTACCAACATCCTACGGCCGAAGGTAACAATCTTATACAGGGTGGGCCACAAAAATCAAGCAGTTGCTATGTCTATCCGCGTTACCGTAAAATGACAGAGAAAATATGCATTTACATTAATAACAAGTATTTTTGTATTGCTTTAATAGCTACAAGTACTGCTTTAATGTATCTGTTCATAGTATTTCAATGTGTAATTATACAAGTATGTGTGAATATACAGGAATTTCAGTGTCATATGTGTTGAGTAACTTTTCTGGAAATTGGTTTTATTGGTAAACACTTTCTAAACACGAGACGATGAACAAATTATTTAATGTTCTGCTAGAAACTTGTGTAGGATTAGAATTGATAAATCTATCCCTGTATTATAAAGCACGCACAGAACACAAATATACAAGTCGCATACACGCACAAGGAACAAGAATTCCGTAGGGAAAGATAAAAAAACTGTAATCATAACCGTAATTCGTAATCCGTAATCCGTAATCGTATCGTATTCATCGCGTGACTCGGTAAACTCTCCCTGTCGCGCCGCAATCGAGTCCTTTTATTCGCGTGGCGCCCCAACATTCTCGATGTTATTTTTCAAACCTTTCGCGAGTTTTCAATGTTCATTACTTTGCGACCGTTTCTTACCGGTGTCGCGCTCGAAATTCAAGCTCGTCTCGCTTGATCTTTCGACAATAGTCACACACGCACTCATACAAACGTACTCGCACGAGGTCGACGCGCACAAGAAGTAAACGCGGATCATAGATTAACCGATCAGCTGTTAAACGCCGCATTATTGTCGCGATCCTTCCACAATAAATGCTGAAAGTAAATATTCAATTTTATCGTATGAAATCGGGAAAGGATATATAAACTAATGACGATAAAAATGTACATTTTACTTTAGATGAGAAATGCTCTTATCCTTTCTATGAACTTAATGTTTCTCTCTCGATCAAACAGTGGTACAGATACTAGTTGTCCTAGTTCTGTGGCTCACCACATATACATCACAATGCGGCCTCCTTTCTGCACCCTTCTCTCCCGCTTTTTCCGACCGCGTATTACGCACTGAAAACTTTTAAAGCGGCAACTCAGCTCATCTGTCCCGTCGTTTCGTTTTACTTCAACTGGGAAAGAGAAAGAATGCAACGTCCATCCTGGCCTCTCTCGATTATTCCAGAGGAGGCATGTGCTGGCACGGCATTCAGTTTCCGGTTGAACCGTGTGCAAACAGTGATGTTCTTTCTATTCTGTTGCATTTTACTTGCCTGTTCTTCTCGGCACTCATTGACAAGTTACTCGCGAATTAAATGAAAGAATGCAAACAGCAGACGTCGTTAATTATCATAAAAGGATAGATTGAAATAGTTACCAATGCCAAACGTACGGAAGTTTTAGGAATATCTTAACAGCGTAGAAATACACGTTTCTAATTTAATGTGGTTCTATCAACAAACACGATTTAGTATGAAATTTCTTTAAATTTTTACAAAATGTGCAAATGATAATAACATATAAACATTATCGAAATTTTAATAAGATTAAACATATCAAAGAAAAGATAATTGTATTATCTAACAAAATTTGTTAACAGTACATTTATTTTAATTACTCCGACGAAAATAAAGATGACGTACTGTACAATTTTAGAAGTAAAGTCATAGGGAGGGAGAAAATGTTGTTTTGATCACAGCTTGCAACTCAAAAGTCAGGAGAAAAAATTTTTTTTTATGCTCATTTTAAGAAGTTTCAACTTCTTATATTTGGCTAGCGCGATATAATTATCTTAATCTACGCAAACGTGTATACAGTAAATTCTCGCACAGTGCAGCGGAGGCCGGAATCGAAACTGTGCACTGTGAGCATACTGGAAGCGAAATTTGATATTCGGTGGCTGTCCCTTGCTCACCGTGGCTCGCCTTTCCCGGCGGCCGAAAAAACAAACCGTCGCTGAGACGGTGAGGCATTTAAATGTCCGACGATGTTCGAACGACGCACTGTCACGGATTTGGTATGTCCTTTCAAGCCAATCTGTGGTCGGATTCGACGCACTGTCGCGGATTTGGTATGTCCTTTCAAGCCAATCTGTGGGGGGATTCGACGCACTGTCGCGGATTTGGTATGTCCTTTCAAGCCAATCTGAAGGGGGATACGACGCACTGTCACTATTTGGTATGTGTTTTCAAGCCAATCTGAAGAGGGATACGACGCAAACCGAACGTAGAAAAGGATAGCAATACAAAAACAAAGAGGGACTGAGGTTCGAGACGTTCGGTAAACATGAAAGACTCGTGTTCTGTCTTTTAAATTAAAAAATCAAAATTCTTTATTTTTGGTTTTTCGTGAATGAAACTTTTACCATCGTATTCGTCTCGTTTTCCTGATTAAAATAAGACCAAACACGGTATAATTACGATCACAATTACCTGTGTAACAAGCCATAAATGTTTCGGACGTTACATTTACGGCAGAGATACAAATAAACTTTTATGGCTTGTTACACAGGTAATTGTGATCGTAATTATACCTTGTTTGGTCTTATTTTGATCGGCAGAACCTCACGAATATGTTAAAAAAGTTTGCAGTCAAAAAAATATAAATATTAACAAATTATATTGTTAAATTGGGAACTGAAGATCGGTCAGCCCGCATCAAAGGGACCGCGGGGAGTGTATCGTGTTACACTTGGACTGCCTCGAGCGAGGCGAACATAAGCGCAGCAATGTTGCACGCATAGGCGCAGGAAGAGACGTTTTGCATTGTGCAAGAAAACTAAGTGCTGCACTGTGCGAGAATTTACTGTATGTTAATATTTGTCTTTCTTTCCATTTTTATTTTAGATTTTAAACTGCAAGAATTTTTACGCTAAGAATTAAAGAACAAAAATTAAATTTTGTTAGTTTTCAACGCATTATTCTTAATTATACAGGTGATATAGAGGTAAAATCGGACAAGTATACATTTGGATAATAATATGAAACAGGAGCGTTTTTGAAAGAAATAAATTAACTGAAATTGATTTAGTTTTATAATAATAACACGCTTACATTTCTGTTTTTGGACATATGTACACAATCACAATAGACCAACATTTAGCATGATAAGCACGGATTTACTGTTCACCTTTAAAATCGTCAATTTGTGTTACAAAATTGCACCGTTTGAGTCTGGTTAACATATTCATACTTTTTTTTAAATAATTTGTAATAAAACGGGCGAAACAATATAACTTAGTAGAAATATTAGTTTATACTCTCAGGCTATTAAAAAATAACTCACTTTCTTTATTCTCTTGCCAAAATTATTTGTTGCAATCAAATTGGACAACATCTATTTATATGAAAATAAAAAATAATGGTTGTTATAACAGACTGTAATAATCTTCATAATATAATACTTTCTTTCTAACCATTATCAATAGTGTGATTGCTGTATATAAATTGAATGATTAGTATTTTATATTCCTACTTTCTCATATGTACCTCCACATACAACTAATATTATACATAGATGCCATAAATCCCAGCCGATCTCAGTTCGGCTCGCCAATTCGACGGCCCAAGAAGTTGCGATCGGTATATAAGGACCCCGAATTCTCGCAAAAGAAACACTCATTATCAACCCCTAGAACTTGTCCATTTTCGGAGCATATCAAAGGCGGAAACATCTTTCCTTCCCTATCTAATACCCGCGAATCAGAACCTCTAGACGGTACCCAGGTTTAACGATCGGAACTTGCATCCCCCAGCCGAGCTGACTTTTTCCCGTTCTAAAACTTTGGGCATTTTTTTACCCTCAAACCTCGTCTTCCTGCCGCTGCACCGAACCCTACTATTTTCTAGGTACTTTGTATGTTCTGTATGTATAGGGTGAGCCGAAAAAGAATGGTATGCGGGGCTATTCTGAACAACTTTTTCCTTTGCAAAAATGTCGGATAAGGCTTCATTTTTAAATTATTAAGATAAAACACTGACCAATCAGAGCGCGAGAATCGCGCGCGCTCGGAGGCAGAAATGTAGGCCCAAGTTACAGTTGACAGTGGTCGTGAACAAATATACGGGCATCGCGATTATAACTCAGCGGATCCCAATGTTAACCGATAGGTCACGCAAGATGTCGGTGTTGTAGGAAGCTATTAGGTGAAAGCCGATTAAACAGAAAAATCGGAATAATTGAATTATTCTTCATTCATGAAATAATAAATAAATTAATTCGTCTTTATTCACGTAGTCAAGATAAATCAAATTTATAACGATACTGTAGTTCGTTATCGCAAAGAAATAATAGATAAAATATCGAAAATTACACTCGACAAATATTATGATGATGAAAAAGGACAAACTCTCATTCTGGAAAAAACACATTTTTCCAGTCTGGAAAAGAATGAACTTTTCATTCACCGAAAAATATTTTAAATCGATTACCGGTCATTCTTTCGTCATGAGAACATCAAAAAATTACAGTAACATCAGCTGTTCGTACTCTGACCGATAGATGTACTTGATAACACAAATTTGTGCTCATTGAGTATTAAGGAATATTTTTGATGATACTTTATCTTCTCTTTGTAGCGACTCGATATTATTAGGTCATCCCATAAGTTCGTACCATTTGTCGCGCGGTTGCATATGCCATTTTTTTATACATACCTTTAACTTTCACGAAAAAACGTAATTACCCTCTCGTTGTATGACTTCTTCCCAATTTTTTGGTAGGACCATTATTTTATTCTGATAAAAATTCTCTGTTTTATCTCCAAAATAATTTTGTAAGCTATTTTTGAGGCTGTCAATATTTTCAAGTTTTTTACCCACTACAAAGTGTTGTAATGCCCAGAACAGATGGTAATCAGATGGGGCAATATCTAGGGGATATGGAAGGTGTGGTAAAATTTCCCAATTATACTCAGATCATTTTTTTATAACGTTTTTTGCAACATGTGGTCTAGCGTTGTCGTGATAAAACATGACGTTGTTTCTATCCACTAAAACTGGACGTTTTTCGACAAGTGGTTCCTTTAATTTTTCTAACTGCATGCAATATTTTTCAGAATTAATGATATCACCGCTTGGTAAGAGTTCAAAATGCAGTATTCCTTTGTAATCCCACTACATACACAAAAGAACCTTACGGGGATGTAAGCCCGGTTTTGCACATCGTTGGGGTGGTTAATTTCTTTGGAATCAACTCCGTTTCCGTTCACAATTTTCATGTAATATCCATTTTTCGTTACCAGTTATCAGGCGTTTAAGAAATGGGTAAATTTCGCCCCGTGAAGGTAATGACATACACGCTGGCGTTCGGTCAAGACGGCACCGTTCCGTCAGTTCGTGCGGCACCCACACATCCACCTTTGATACCATCCCCATTTTTTTTAAATGCCTATGTATTGTTGTTTTTGATATTTTTAAAGCATTTGACATCTACTGAACTGATAAACATCATGACTGTTCGACTAGACCGTGAATTTTAACTTCATCCGTCTCAACAGGACGCCCAGGACGTTCTTCACCTTCTAAACGAAAATTCTCAGCTTTGAAACGTTGAAAGCACTTGCTACCTATACGAGATGAAAGCGCAATTTTTCCGTAAACAGAACATATGTTACTCGTGGCAATTTTTACTAAATTTCCCTTCCGAAATTCATATACCGTAAGATGTCGAAAATAAATATGAAAATCGCTCATGATTTTTCGCGGCTAGGAATCACTGTGTTCAAAATTTCACGATCCTCGAATACCTTCTTTAGACTGTTCTCGAACAGATATAGTCAAGTGCATTGATCCTCTTAAGAGTATAACCGCCTCTTAATTTTGCTGCATATGTGTGTACTTGGCCGTCGCCAGGTATGCCGGGGAGAAGGATGTATGTTTCGCCGAAAGGTGTGCGTTGTCTATCTTTTCTTTCTTATTGTCAGTCTGTATCGTCCCACTGTATCGTTAACATATACTTAAATATAGCGTTATACAAAATTCACATTGTTCAATTTAACTGCGAATATCCCTGCTCAACAGATCCCTTATCACCGGTTGTTTAGAAATCGTCGCGCGAAGTGTATGCATAAAAGTTGGCACGAACTTATGGGATGACCTAATATATCACATTACCGGTAATATGGCAGTATTTGTACGAGCCACGGCTCTTGGTTTGGTTTTCGATCACAAGGCGTAAGCCGCCAACCGTTGCCATGCAACGGTGCTCTCTTGAACGTTTTGTCCGGCACATGGCGATCGACACATTGTAGTCGAAATAGTTTTCAGTCGTGATCGCCGGTTTCTCGTCTTCAAGACAGTACAGTGGAAATTAGTCTTGTACAATCGTTCCCTGGGGTCACAAAGGTACTCCAGGGAGTGGTGCCCCTCGTGGTCTGACCTGGAAACTCCGCTCTTTACGGGCGGTAGGCGAACGGGGCGATGGCTATACGACTCTGAGAACTTTGCTGGGGGAGTCTGTACCTATCAAAAAGATCATTGAGGCAATAATAAAATTCCTTGCAAGTGCCGAGTCTAGCAATATCTTCTCAGCCGTTGATCTACCTTGCCCTTACTGGAAGTAGTGACTAGTCGGGGGGTTGGTAGGACGTTTTATTGCGTATGCCCATAGTCGGCGAGGAAGCACATCCGCGTCCCATCTCGGTGGGCCGGATTTATAATAAACAATCGTTCCCTGGTCGTTCCGCGTATACCCGTTTGGGTGAGGCCGCACATCCGCGTCTGTCCTCGGACGACACTAGATCAACACTAAGATAATCGTTCCCATGTTGTAATTCGGCCTACTTACGTGTCGGACTGATATCGACTATTTAGTGAAAAATGAGAGGTAATAATGAAAAGTGACAGTGAAGTGAATTGAAAGTTTCTGTGGGATGAGATTTATTTTTTTGGACTATAATGATCGGCATAATAACGAAAATTCATTTCCATCGAAGCAGGATTATTTGTGAATCAATGGGTAAGTCGTATTTAAATTGTTTGTACATTTTTTCATTTAACGTACGCAGGACTTATTACATTTATTAATTATTAGATTTCAAATATTTTTTGGTAAATGAAAAAGTACATTCTTTTTCAGAATGGAAAAATGTATTTTTTCCGGAACGAGAGTTTGTCCTTTTTCATCATCGGAATATTTGTCGAGTACAATTTTCGATATTTTATCTATTATTTCTTTGTCATAACGAACTAAAGTATCGTAATAAATTTCAATTATTCTGACTACCTGAATAAGGACGAATTGGTTTATTTATCACTCGTGAATGAAGAATAATGCAACAATTATTCTGATTTTTCTGTTTAATCGGCTTTCAGCTAACAGCTTCCTTCTATACCGATACGTTGCATTACCTACACGTTGGGTAACCGATCCGCTGAGTTACGACCACGGTCACTGTTACTAGGGCCAACAATTCTGCCTCGGGGCACTCGCGATTCTCCCGCTTTGATTGGTCGGTGTTCTTCGTTAATAATTTAAAAATGATGCCTCATCCAATATTTTTGCAAAGGAAAACGTGATTCAGAATGGCCCTACCTACCACCACTTTTCGGCTCCTTCACCTTTTGTGGGACAGCCTGTATTCTGACCCCTTGTGGTCTGTATTCTATGTTCTTCCTCTCTTTTAAGTTTTGCAAGGAGGGCGTCACCACCTCTATAAATGCCCTGACTTTCGGTAGGGGTAGAATTTGTTGTTAAGTGTAACGTGGTCAACACGTGTACAGCAACAATCTTTGAGTCACCATTTAACCGTACTAACCGTTACGACACATGGCTGGCAGCGTTTTACGATAGGGTAGCCTATTTGGGTAGACACGGGCTAAAAAATATAAAATAATGTTGTCAACTTATAGGCCTAATTGCCTATACCTAAGCATACAGTAGCGGACAAAAGTTTAAGACTAAATAGAAAAAATGAATAATTGATTTACTGTTCATTAAAACTATAAATAGTGTTAGAGGTTTTGAAAGTACGCGCGAATGGTTAAAACGAATGAAATGACGAATGAGCGATGAATGCGACGGGTGCTAAGAGCGTGAGAGAAAGTATGAGAGAATGAGTGAAAGAGGGAATGAGCTAAGGGGATAAAAGCGCGAGCTGCCGGAAATCGGCGCGATATCAGACCGAGTTAAGACCGCGTAGGTAAAGGCGAATATATAGCTAGCGAGTAATTTCGAACAAATATAGTCAAGTCCCTCCTTTTTGTTCTTTTGCATTTTGTTTCATTTCTATATCTCCTGTCTGTTGTCCCAATAAAATTATCCAACAATAGTGTTCTACTTTCGGTGTTAAATAATTAGAAATTTATTTATACACTTATAAAAAAATTTCATTTTGATATTTTGCTCAGTAGTGAAGTTACAAAAAAGGAAACGAAGTTCTTACAATATTTCAAATCAAATCATCGTCTTAAACTTTTGTCCGCTACTGTATATATGTAAGTGGTCAATGCTATTTCGCTCGATATGCCGCTATAGTATGTATACATATACATGTATATATTATGTATGCACGGAGGAGAAATACGGAGGAGAAACTATATGTTTTATGCAGTCTAAGTATAACTGTTACTTAATTATTATAGATATATTCAACTATCTTAGTTAGTCACAATATTTTATGATTTGTTCATTCAATCTTAAGTAAAAAACCCATGCAGCCATCATATACATTACACGTAATCAGCCTTTTCGTTATATTTTATGACATTTACTTTCATGAGTTAACGGAAATTAAACAGCAGTGTTGGCAGCGATTTCCTGATCTCATTTCTGTTATCGCCTCGAAATCCTACGAAATGTTATTGCACTTGGAAATCGCGAATCGAGTTACGTAAGGCGACTTAGTTTTTCAATCTTCGAGTTTCTGGAATTCACTCCATGTACGTATCGAAAGCGGCCGTTTTGCAAATGCGGCGCCTCTGAAAGGTGCGTTAATACGTTGTGTGAACGAACTGATCAATGGTTTCGTTTCAACCGCAATTAAAATTATAGCTGTTTCACGAGAAAACTATGCAACCCCAATCATTTTTAATAAACAGTACGACGGTTGTGGATATCGCAACACCTCCTCAGGTTGTTATATAATCTTTATGCACGGAAGATCTTTTAGAGATTCTATCGTGCAGTCATTTATTCTGCACATACCAAATATGCATATATTTGTGTAGGGATTGAAATGAATCAACGAGGTTTTCTTTTTTTGTGTTCTTAAAATAAATTTGATTGAATATTAATCTACAATACTCGTTCTCTTCTCGCTAAATTATAATATAATTGCTCTCTATTTTCGCTAATATAATCGCTGTCGAACCATTCGTTTATATTCGTTTATATTCGTTTGCATTTGTTTACGAAACTATCGCGAGTCGAGACAAATGGGGCATCTGTTTTTGAGAGAAGTGTCCCGCACCGGGGGGAGGACTCGAAGCGGATGCGACGCCTTTGGAACAGCAAGGGCGTAGTAGTTGATCGTAAGAGTTGATCGTGAAAAGTCGGTCGCGGCGAAGTGTTGTTCGCGAGCGGGCAGAACGTTCGTGTATTTTTATACAGGGTGTCCCAGAAGTCGACGTCAACCCGAAACAGGGTGACAGGCTAGGTCATAAGAGTTATCTGAAAAATATAAAAAAAAATCTAACTCGCGTTTTTTAAAAATTATAGACATTTCAAAAAAATCGAGAAAATCTGTACCCTGTGACGGTCTTTTCACTCCGGTCACTACAAATATTGACTTTTTTAATCATTTTTTTTTGTTTTGTAATCCCGAATCCTGCCTCTTTAAATTCTGGTCAAAAATTTAAAGCCAACTGCTCGGGCTTGAAAGTAAATGTCACTTTTTGGCCAACCGAAGATTCAAGCAGAAAACTTAGCCCAGCTTTAACTGACCATACTGAAAAAAAATGATACGAGCCGAGTTTGGCAAGTAATTTTAAAAGTTGGCACATTTAATAAGGATTCCAAAATGGTATGACACTTGTTAATTCGTGTAGGAATACGGACAAATTTTCGGATTTAACGAGACTCGAACCCGCGCGCTCCTCAGATCACGAGTCGTCGACGCTACGCACTGAGCCACTGGCGTCCGCCTGATATTCGTCTTTACCGTAACCCAGTTTTGAACAAATTTCTCTTACTTACTTAAAAATGATTCTAATGTACCCGTGACTTTCCTCAAGGCCGTAACATTAAGATTCCAGTTGGAGTAAGACAGAGAGAGCTATTTAAAATGTAAGAGAGACAGATAGTGACGCTGTTAAATTAAATTATTAAATTAAACATCAATAATTTGGATACTTAGATTTATTAAACGCACATCAATTGTTTAACATCAACTATTTGCATTACAAGAGATGTTCAAACTGCCTTCCTTCAGCCGCAATGCACGCTCGGCATCTTCTTAAAAAAGATCGGGTTATCCGACGAGCGAATCTTCTGCTGCCAGAGGTTCTGAATGGTGAAGTGTATTTGAATTTTCTAAAAAATGATTTACCAAATCTATTGGAAGACGTCCCACTAAGTACTTACAGGGACATGTGGTTGCAGTTAGAGAGTACCTTGATGAGAAATACCCGGGCAGATGGATAGGACGGTCTGGTACAATCTCGTGTCCAGCCCGTTCACCTGATTTAAATCCCTTAGATTTGTTTTAAAAAAAAATCTAAAAGGTTTACTCGAAGTCGATTGAAAATTTAGCTGAGCTGCGGTACAGTTTGATGGAAGCACCTGAATTTATTAAGAACGGAAGATTCGATCGTCGGATAACCCGATCTTTTTTAAGAAGATGCCGAGCTTGCATTGCGGCTGAAGGAAGGCAGTTTGAACATCTCTTGTAATGCAAATAGTTGATGTTAAACAATTGATGTGCGTTTAATAAATCTAAGTATCCAAATTATTGATGTTTAATTTAATAATTTAATTTAACAGCGTCACTATCTGTCTCTCTCACATTTTAAATAGCTCTCTCTGTCTTACTCCAACTGGAATCTTAATGTTACGGCCTTGAGGAAAGTCACGGGTACATTAGAATCATTTTTAAGTAAGTAAGAGAAATTTGTTCAAAACTGGGTTACGGTAAAGACGAATATCAGGCGGACGCCAGTGGCTCAGTGCGTAGCGTCGACGACTCGTGATCTGAGGAGCGCGCGGGTTCGAGTCTCGTTAAATCCGAAAATTTGTCCGTATTCCTACACGAATTAACAAGTGTCATACCATTTTGGAATCCTTATTAAATGCGCCAACTTTTAAAATTACTTGCCAAACTCGGCTCGTATCATTTTTTTTCAGTATGGTCAGTTAAAGCTGGGCTAAGTTTTCTGCTTGAATCTTCGGTTGGCCAAAAAGTGACATTTACTTCCAAGCCCGAGCAGTTGGCTTTAAATTTTTGACCAGGATTTAAAGAGGCAGGATTAGGGATTACAAAACAAACAAAAAAATGATTAAAAAAGTCAATATTTGTAGTGACAGGAGTGAAAAGACCGTCACAGGGTACGGATTTTCTCGATTTTTTTGAAATGTCTATAATTTTTAAATAACGCGACTTAGATTTTTTTTTATATTTTTCTGATAACTCTTATGTCCTAGCCTGTCACCCGGTTTCGGGTTGACGTCGACTTCTGGGACACCCTGTATATACGCCATTCAAAATTACTGAATAATTCGTTAGAATTACGAATTATAACACTACATTCAAAATACTCGTACATTCTTTGTACATACGTAGGGCTCCTTACCCAATAATTCGTGGAAACTACACGAAGTGCGATAACATTACACACAGTGCCTTGCTAGTACTTAATCGAATCTCTCAGTGCGAGTCTCTCGCATTGAAGATTATCGGAACCCAGTTCTCGTATAATACAACATTCAATATATTAATGGGAATTATTTCCCAAAAATCATTTCCGGAGTCACGCGATTAACTAGCAATTAATCGCTGACGGGCGCCCGCCCATCGTGCACGATATAATACATTCACACGCAACACACTCACACTAATACAAATTATATTTAAAAAGGGTTCTTTACGTCTTCGGGCTTTTTCCCTTAGATACATATCATCAAGGGATTTTTTATGCTTTCGAGCTTTTTCCCTTGCGTAATACTTAATAAACGACATTTTTTATATCTTATAAATTCATCGAATTATTTTAACAAACCTTCCTTGAACCATTCCTACGTCAATCAAGCTCAATTATATATACAATTTTTATTTGTCTAGATTTTATACAGATATTTTATATAAATTTTTATCGAATAGATTGAAGATCTTCGCGTTGAAGAGTTTCGATCGTACAATCGCTCTCTTTTCCCTCTAACTCGCAATACTCACAAACACTGTCCTTTTCCTCATGCATCCTTCGTAAATATATCAATCAGCCACTCACATTCTTACATACACAGATTTTGGGGTTATCGCTCCTAATATTTCGCTCTTACCCTTATTTTCATTCGCACTCTTTTTCACTCTCTCTCGGTCATTCGCCTGTCACTTGTTTATGTCGACGGTGATCGACAGTTGATCGGTCGCCCTAAAAACAGTTAGTGTTTTCGTTTCTTATCCTGTTTCTTTATATGTTCCTAACTGTAGCATCGTTTGAAGTTTAACGACTTGACTTCCTACATTTGTTTGTAATAGAAGCAATACACTTAATTGAGAACATTCACCTATAGCTCTCACGTGGATTATACTGCTTCCTAAAAATTTTGTGTTTGTTTGTTAAGTAACAACTATTATTGCAATTGTATAAAATATTGTACTTACATTCCAAACTATGCATTAGAGGTGCATCTATATGTATATTAAAACAAATGAAGTGCCATATGAATACGATTGGTTCCGAATTGTATGTTAAGGAAGATATTTAAAGTGTTCGATTTTTGTTTCAATCTGTGCAGGATGTCCCGAGTAACTCAAGTATATTGAATATCTTGGTTATCTTTTATGATAGAGGAAAATGTCGAAGAAACATTATTTTGTTTCGAGGGAAAAATATTATGATGGTTAAGAAATTAGTTCAAGGTCATTTGTTACGAGGTTTTAAGGTCATTGAAGTTCTTTTTAACACAATAATGTATATCCATCATCATCCCAAACGATTTAAAATACTCTACCCTTCACATGACATTGAGAACAAAAAATTCATTAACTTTTTGACATTAGCTATCATGACATGAGCTAATAGTCACAGTGGGACAATTAATAGAAAGATTAAAGGAAATTTTTGTATAGCAAGGTCCGCCCGGAATAATATTAATTTGTAATTGTACTTGTTGAATAAACAACCACAGAGTTCGTTTGCCTCCAACAAACGCTAACGAATATTTATTAAATATACAGTAAAATTAGAAAAGATGTACAAGAGTGTTCAGTCTTGAAACGCGCTAAAAATTCAGAGACTGTGCTATGTGTTGTTGCCGAACCGACTGCTTAGGTTGTACTGCTAAAAAGGCTATTTTACGCATAAGCGAAGGGGAAGTGCAGCTATGCACCCCCTAAAGGAGAGAGTCTTGCTTTTCTCTTAACGGTCAGCTACGACCTCGGCGCAGGGCTCGAGCTGACCGATTTTTATGGCTCTGACTTATACCTAAGTATAATTGAATGTACGTTTTTCGCAGCTAACAAACATATTTAAAATTCGTTCAAAATATCCAGAATTTCTGCAAAAATCCAACAGTACTAAACAGAGACTTGGTTTTTATTATGTCACATGATGGTGCTTTTATATCCTCGGATTTACATGGAATGTTATGGTTCGCGAGATTCTAGGTGGTTATCTGCTTAGTCTGTTTCTACGTCGTTTGATGATACATCATCTATGTCAGCGACGGTGTGCCTCGTGTCCTGCAGCATGACATTGTTATTATACATAGACATTTAGCAACGCACGCGATATGATATGGATATGCATATGTATTTCATACCTTTCTTGGAGAAAGGTCTTTGTATACTCATTCCAATAACACTGTACAACAAATTTTGACTTTTTCGTTTTATATGAACTGCCACTATGAAATTCTTATAGATTTTTGCGAGCTGAATACGAATCTGAAATCCGTTTTTCTCTGATACGTACAGTTTTTTAGAAAATTAATGTTAAAAAAAATTGCAAATTTTCAACTATGGGGATTTTTTGTGTTTTTACTATAGCAGCTATTCAATGGCTTTTTGCACGAGAGAATTTTGTGAACTTTCCCGAATAAAACTATATAAATTGTTATTACATTGTAAACATTTAAATGTGTTTAAACAAGATCAAAGTAAAAAAGACCCCAAAACTGCCCCAATTTTTGCTGATATTTTTAAATTTATTTAAAAAACTATGGGTCTAGGCGAAAATCTAACCATCGCACGCGATAGAGCAGACATTTTTACTGCAGAAAGCATCGAGCGAAGTTAAAAAATCATGGCGTAACGGAATAACTGCGCGCCGCGCCGCCAACATTGAGTACCACTGGCAGCGACGCATGTTTTGCCGAACTATTTTCCTTATAAAATGTAAACGAATGTGATTTTTTAACTTCGCTCGATGCTTTCTGGAGTAAAAATCTTTGCTCTATCGCGTGCGATGGTTAGATTTTCGCCTAGACCCATAGTTTTTTAAATAAATTTAAAAATATCAGCAAAAATTGGGGCATTTTTGAGGTCTTTTTTACTTTGATCGTTGTTTAAACATATTTCAATGTTTACAATGTAATAACAATTTATATAGTTTTATTCTGTAAAGTTCACAGAATTCTCTCGCGCAAAAAGCCATTGAGTAGCTGCTATAGTAAAAGCACAAAAAATTCCCAAAGTTGAAAATTTGCCATTTTTTTTAACATTAATTTTCTAAAAAACTGTACGTTCCAGAGAAAAACGAATTTCAGATTCGTATTCAGCTCGCAAAAATCTATAAGAATTTCATAGTGGCAGTTCATATAATTTTTGGCTGTTGTACAGTGTAATTAGAAATTATTTTTACATTCCTATTTGGCAACATTTTCATCTTACGAATCCCAACAGTTCAATGAAAACTGCTGTGTAGTTGTAAAATGAAAAATATAAAAGTTTGACATTTTCTATTTCGATGACTATAATTTATAAGCATTGTGGCATTGTAGATGCGAGGTCACAGTGAGATCAGAATGCCAACTGGTCAATTCCTAGAATTAGGATAATACATGATTACTAAATGGGGAAAATATGCCACCATTAAGTGGCTATCACTTTTTACAGGTATCCATCGAATAAAACAATTAATTGGTTCCGTGTTATTCGAAACCGAGTTGAAAATTGCCTTCTCAGTACTTTTACAGAAATATTGCAGAAGATTGTAGTAATTTTTAACCGTGCTATTTGTGACTTCGTTGAATTTAACTATGTTATTTGAGGTATGCTCGTTTATGTATGGACATCTAAAGAAGCACATAAATTTGAAAACCTGTTTGAATGAAAAAGGAAGAATGAATGAAAAATTACTTTTCGTGTATGAAAAAATACTGGTATCACTGTCCAACAAATTTTAACTTTTTTTCGACGTTATAAAATCTGATAATTGATTATTGTAGTGTTTCTTGCACTGATTACGAATCTGCGATCCGTTTTTCGTTAGCACGTACAGTTTTTGAGAAATTTCATTTTGAAAAAAAAGCTCATTTTCGAAATTCAAACCACTTTTGTGAAGTAACTATAAAAGATTCTGAAATTCCGTTTGCATAAAAAGATTCTGTAGACTTCCTTGAATACTTAAATATGTATTCAGAATTTAAATATTCAGCATATTGAATATTTAAACATGTTTAAACAATCATCGACACCGATTTTGCACCACTTTTTACACATATTTTTCAATTTATCTTAAAAAGTACGGGTGCAGTGGAAAATCGAACTATACCACGCGATAGAGCAGATTTTCACCTTTAAAACGCACCCAAAGAAAGTTGAAACGTCGTCTTTTTTACGATGCTAGATGCAAAAACAGTAACGCGAGATACGAAGCGAGGACAGTGGTTCTCTCCGTCAGAACGGTCGTTCCGTGTCCCGCCTAAATTAACGCGATGCAAGCACCTTACTGTTTCGATATTCCTAGCTCAAAGTGAAATTATAGTAAACGGCTCCGGCCCCTCCCTCTTTGCTTCGATAACAACCGCACATTTTTTCTTTTATCGCAACCGAAATCGCGACCGTACGAATCCGCTGAAGAGAGAGATTTTAACCGTCAGTACAAGCAGATATACAAAAGCGCTAATCCTCAGCCAATTTTGCGACTTTTTATGTTAGTGCGAGTTTCAATATATTATAAAAGACCTATCGTGCAATCGAGTTACTTGCCAACCGAACTCTTTTTTTACAATTGACAATATCATTTGTGCGAGCTTCCAAAATCTTTCCTCCGCGTATTCACCTTTCGCCAGCGTCCGAAACAAATTGTTTACAGTCTTAATGCATTGCCAACCTTTTTATTTTTAATCTATTTTTTGTACAACTTTGGTTATCATATTTTTTATGTTTTCCTGATTAACATGGGACAGAATACATCGCAATTCAAATGTATTTGTAATTCGAAGCATTTCACTTATATCGAAGGCTTTACTTACAGGGAACATATCCAACCTGAACACTCCGATTTTAATGAAACTTATGTGGAAGTTAGTTCTCAGGAAAATATTTGACACGTATTTTTTTTTATTGGCCATCATTCACACTGAAGGGGTGATAACAGCCCTCAAAATTAAGGGCTGATAGTATATTTTTGAGAATATCTCTGGAACTAAAGGAGATAATGGGAAGCTTTTTTTTAAAATTGTGAGTCTTCAAATGGGGAATTATTCTGCAAAAGAAAATTTTAATAAATGTTGGGAATAAATAACTGCACAAGTGCGAAATACGAATAAAATGATTTAATTACAACAACACATATATATACACGCGAAATGACAAACGACCGATACACGCGAGCTACTGTTCGAGACTGAGCGTTTTGAATTCGACATCAATAATTCGTAACGTTTACGAAAAGGTGACATATCGTCAGCTCAGCGCAAAAAGAAAACAGCTCACGAACTTCGCTATCCTGAACACTTCACCTTGAAGTCGTGGGTACGATCTCATCTCATGTAACGATTATGCCCATATTCCATAAACACTCTCGGTGCTTTGGACCACTCAAACCTTTCGTAAATACATCCGCGGGGATTCTTTCAGTGCAAAAATATTTCAAATCGATATCTTGATTATCACTAAATAATGTAACGCAGTCACACTCAATTCCGACGCTGTTTAAAATCCAGCGTAAGTACATAGCCTCTTTAGTTGCTTCGGATAAAGCTATATACTCCGATTCAGTACTGGATAGCGCTACAGTTCTTAGCTTGCGCACTTCCCAGCTGATCGGCGTCCCTGCTAGAATGAATGCATACCCGGTATACGATTTTCTGTCGAGAACATCAGAGCTCCAGTCTGCGTCAACGATACCGAATACTGGTAGTTCCGTTTTTTCATACATTAATCCAAGATCACACGTACCTCTCAAATATCGCAATATTCTTTTCGCAGTTTTCCAGTGTTTTACATTGTAATTCGTATTAAACTGACATAGATAATTGACAGCGTACGCGATATCCGGCCTTGTTGACACAGCCAGAAACATTAATGAACCAATCAAGCTCTGATATGGGTATTGATTCATTATATTCTCATCTACCTATTTTGGTTTTACAAGCTTATCACTCGAATCTATAGGTGTAATAGCTGGCTTACAATCATTCATACCAAAACGTTCTAATCCTTTCTTAATATACAGGGTTTCCCACAAATATGGTACGAGCCGGAAAGGGGTGGTAGGTGGGGCTATTCTGAACAACTTTTTCCTTTGCAAAAATATTGGATGAGGCTTCATTTTTAAATTATTAAGGAAAACACCGACTAATCAGAGCGCGAGAAATGCGCACGCTCAGGGGCGTCGTGCAGGTACGAGTAACAGTGACCGTCGCCGTAAACAAACATATGGGCATCGCGATAGTAATAGAAGGCTATTCTGTAAATGCCGGTTAAGCAGAAAAATCGGAATAATTGTTGAATTATTCTTCATTCATAAATAATAAATAAACTAATTCGTCTTTATTCACGTAGTCAGAGTAAATCAAATTTATAACGATATTGTAGTTCGTTATCGCAAAGAAATACTATACTAGATAAAATATCGAAAATTATACTCGATAAATATGATGACGAAAAAGGACAAACTCTCATTCTGGAAAAAAGTACATTTTTCCATTCAGAAAAAGAATGAACTTTTTCATTCACCGAAGAATATTTTAAATCGAATAACTAATAAATGTAATAAGTCCTGCATACGTTCAATGAAGAAATGTACAAACAACTTGAATACGACTTACCCATTGATTCACAAATAATCCTGTTTCGATGCAAATGAATTTTCGTCATCAGGACGATTCTTACAGATGAAAAAATTATTCTCTTCGCACAGAAACTCTCAATTCAATTCACTGTGACTTTTCGTTATTATCTGTCATTATCACTTTTCCCTCTCACTTTTCACTAAGTAAACGATATCAGTCCGACACGTAAATAGACCGAACTAAAGCCACCGAACGATTTTTCAGAAATAATTTCCACTGCACTGTCTTGAAGACGAGAAACCGGCGATCACGACTGGAAACAGTATTTTTATGTACATAATGTAAAATCATCAGCGGTTGACCTCTTACGTCGACGGTCAATCGAACAGATGCCGAGTCGCGCAAAAGTGCGACGTACCGTTTTCGTGAAAACAAGAGGAACGGCGCAACATCGCCACAGTGTGACGATGCACGGGCAGTCTGCCTCGGCCTATTGACGAATAAACACTCATTTATCTAATTTGTCTCGATACCGATTCTCTACAAAAAGAAAATAAAGTGTCGTTAAAAATATTTCTGAATAATCGTTCACGTGTTCGGTGCATTTGTCGGACATTCTTATATTATGCAACCATCAAAAAATTACGGAATAAATCGAAAGTTATGGACCGATGGATGCACCCAATTACGCAAATTTGTGTTCATCAAGCCTAGTGGATTATGTTAACAATGTTTATTTTTGTTTTAACTAATATTATACTAGTTACACCCCAGTGTTTTATAATATCCATTATCGTTTAATAATTAAAATATTCTTTACGAAATTAGCGACTAACGGAAATAAATTTATGCTTCTAAAGGGACTGATCTTTTTCAATTTTATTTGTTTTTATTAAATATTCTATCGACATTTTGTAGTCGAAATAGTGTTTCCAGTCGTGATCACCGGTTTCTCGTCTTTAAGACAATGCAGTGGAAATTATTTCTGAAAAATCGTTCGGTGGCTTTAGTTCGGCCTATTTACATGTCGGACTAATATCGTTTACTTAGTGAAAAGTGAGAGGGAAAAGTGATAATGACAGATAATACCGAAAAGTCACAGTGAATTGGATTGAGAGTTTCTGTGCGAAGAGAATAATTTTTTCATCTGTAAGAATCGTCCTGATGACGAAAATTCATTTGCATCGAAACAGGATTATTTGTGAATCAATGGGTAAGTGGTATTCAAATTGTTTGTACATTTTTCCATTGAACGTACACAGGATTTATTAGTTATTCGATTCAAAATATTTTTCGGTGAATGAAAAAGTTCATTCTTTTGCAGAATGGAAAAATGTATTTTTTCCAGAATGAGACTTTGTCCTTTTTCATCATCGTAATATTTATCGAGTGTAATTTTCGATATTTTATCTATCATTTCTTTGCGATAACGAATTAGAGTATCTTTAGAAATTTGATTTATCCTGACTTCGTGAATAATGACGAATTAGTTTATTTATTATTCACGAATGAAGAATAATTCAACAATTATTCCGATTTTTCTTCTTAACCGGTTTTCGCGTCATAGCCTCCTACTACACTGACATCTCGCGTTACTTATCGGTTGCCACTGGGTTACCGGCGAGCCGAGTTACCACGCGATGCCCGTAACTATGTGTGATCTCGACTACGGTCAACTATGACTTGGGCCTACACTTCTGCCTCCGAGCGCGCGCGATTCCCGCTCTCTGATTGGTCGGTGTTTTTCGTTAATAATTTAAAAATGAAGCCCCATACGACATTTTTGTAAATAAAAAAGTTGTTCTGATAGACCCCACCTACTTTCCATTTTCGGCTCCTTCAACACTTTTGGGACACCCTGTATATACAGAGTGGAGCACTAACTATTAGCACCTCAGATATCTTCGAAACTATAAGTTTCACAGAAAAATTTGCTGAAATAAAATTGTACAGTACGAAAGGGGCCATCCGGTGGCGATAATAGTTTTTTTGCAGGTGGAGGTACTTCGGATATTTGAAGGTCACCTCCATTTTTTTAAATGGATCGGTATATTTTTGCTTCCGTATCATGATAGAGGATCTTAAAACGAGTTCAACGACCTATTACATATGGTAATTGAAGGTCATAGAAAGTAGAGAAAAGCGAATATTTACTGTGTAGCGGCTAGTCGTAAATCTGCAAAAAGACATCGGACGTGCAAACGGCTAGCACGGTTTATGACACTTATGACAGCGGAGCTGTTTTTGAGGGGGGGATACTCTCCCCCTAGCAGCTAAAACTCTATTATTAGGAATCATTCGATCTCGAGCGCTTGTCAGCGACACATTAATAAAAAGTATTTTCCACACATTAGAAGATATCTGAGGTGCTAATAGTTAGTGCCCCACCCTGTATATATATATATATATATATATATATATATAAGAGACGTGGGATATTACAGACAGGAATATGGGTCTGTTAAGTCTTATTAGGTAATAATAGAACAAAATCGGTTTCTGAAAATAATGAAGGTTTTTACTTATTACTATTCACAATGACTATTTACAAGGACTATTTACAATAAAGCAATTTTACCTGAAAATAATGAAGAAACGACAATTAAAGTCTATTATTACTATTTCTTTTAATTCACTCGTTTTACTGTTAATCAAATCTGTTCGTTCTTGAATCTTTACTCGCGTCCTATATATATATATATATAAATGTAGGATGGGAGCAAGAAGACGAGAAACAGATTAAAATAACAAAAGATAAATTTAATAATAATAAAAGAAATACAAAAGATATTAATCAACTTTGCTTATTCAACGTGTCTGTCGCCACTGCCTTCTCCACGCTTCTCCCGCTTTATATATTCTGACATTCGCACTTCTTTTGTCACAAGCATTCTTTCTCTCTCATACCCGAATCTTGCATCCTTCTTTCCGATCATACTACGCAAAAATACACACACACGCACACCATCGCTCGTTACCGATCCCCACATAAATATTTATATATTTATATATATATTTATAAATATATATATATGTTAGAGAAAACGGGGAGGAAAAGAAAATAAAAACCAAAATAGTGAAGAAACTGAAAATTGTAGCGTACATGTATTGAAATAAGGAAAACTAAAGAAGGTCTATCGCGTTCGTCGCTCTCTGTTAACGGCCTGATTTCTATCTGAATCTCCTAACTTCCTACCGATTCGCACCTTTGTTTCTCTCTCTCACTCTCTCTCATTCGCTCTCTCACTCTTTCTCTCGCACTCATCGTTCATTCGTCAGCCCATTCGGTCTTACCATTCGCGCGCTTTTACAAAACCTATAACAGTTCGGCCATCCTGTGGCTTCGACGTCCTCGTCGCAAACTGTTGTTTTGTAATTTTTCCAATTACTCTCCAAGCACATCATCATCCACTACTTGCTGATCTACTTGCGGTTGTGAATTTTCTTTCGTTGAACGGGTGATACGCTTGTTCTGATAATCACGGGCGGTAGCAACATACTTCATACGATCTACGCTTACAATACCGTGGTAGGCTCGTTGACTTTGCCGCTCGCCTTCGATATCGCGTACACTGTAACGGTCATTGGTAAGTACGGCTTCGATCTCGTACGGCCCTTTGTATTTTGGTGCTAATTTTCGGCTTTCCCCAGTGCTGGGAGCCTCGCTTCGAATGAGTACAATATCGCCTACCGCATATTTCCTAGATGCTTTACGTCGTTTATCATATTTTTCCTTTACGCTAATCTGATTATCTTTGAGCAGAGTTTGTATGTCCTGTTGCTCATGTTCAACTCCTAACTCTTCGTTTAATGCTCGGATCTCGCGGGTGAGGGGAGTTTCGTGCCAACCTGTTACTGGAAAATTAAAAACTACTTCAAATGGCGTGCGCCTTATGACCTTATGCACACTGCTATTGATTGCCCATTGCACACTATATACTTTCGTATCCCAATCCTCACCTGCGGGGTCCTCAGTAGTAGTCCCTAAACACGTGATAATGACTGAATTTAATCGCTCGATTTGTCCATTTGCCCGCGGGGTACCAGTCGCTATACGTACATGGTAAATGTTGTACCCTTCACAGAATTGCTCGAAAATCCTTGCCGTGAAGGCCGTTCCCCGATCGGTTATAATGCGGTCAGGTCTTCCATAATGAGACATATACTCTCGCATGAATTGTACAACTAAATCTGCGCTAGTGTCGCTTACAGGTTTAAGCACCGCGTATTTACTAAACCCGCAGATACTCGCAATTACATATTTGTTCCCGTTTTCTGTATTTACAAATGGTCCAAGATGGTCTACGTGAATCGTTTGGAAGGGTCGGTTACCCTTATCTAATGGGTGTAGAAAACCAGGGGGCCTCCCTCGTGGCGTTTTATAATATAAGCATGGTATGCATCGATTTATGTATTGCCCTACACATTCTTTTAGCCCGGGAAAATAATATTCTCGTTTTACCTGCTCCGTGGTTTTCTCTACCCCTAAGTGCGCTAATGCATTGTGCGCCTCCGCTATTATTTGGTATCGCAAATCGGACGGAACATATAATCGCCACCTCCCTTTACTCGTCTTGTACACGCGCGAATTGATCATTGTGAAATGTTCGTGTGTCTTTTGATCGCCTGCTTCGAGCAAGTCCCGTATTTTCTTTATTTCCGGATCTCCTCTTTGCATAGCTGCAACCCAATCGGTCGTTATTCTAATGCCTAACACTGGTAGGCCTGACACCTCTACCGGCTCAACTTCCGCAACTGGGTATCTACGCAGGGCATCCGCCGGTAGGTTTTGGCGTCCGCTCACATGCTCGATAGTGTAGTTGAATTCGGACAACCGGATAAACCACCGTCCCACACGCGGATTTAGATCTTTCTTGTCGGCAAGCATCTTTAAGCTATTACAATCGGTTTTGATTTTAAAAGATATTCCGATCAAATACACACGAAATTTCTCCAAGGTACAAACAATGGCTAGCGCCTCCAATTCGTATGAATGGTATTTAACTTCCTCGCGAGACGTTTTTCTACTGTAATACCCTATTGGATGCCATTTACTATCCTTTCCTTTTTGCAATAAAACTCCTCCCAACCCGGCTGAACATGCATCTGTATGCACCTCTGTTTCGGCTTCAGGTTCGTACATTGCTAATACTGGTCTATTCGCTAATAACTGACGAATTTCTTCAAACGCCGCTCGCTGTTCTGTTTCCCAATGGAATGACGCGTCTTTACATAATAAATCCGTCAATGGTTTTACCTTAATCGCGAAATTTCGGACAAATCGACGGAAATAGCTCGCAAGTCCTATAAAACTACGCACATCTCGGACACATTTAGGTTCCGGAAACAACAAAATTGCCTCAGCCTTTTTCCGCCCTGGTCTAATTTCTCCCTGACAAATTTCATATCCCAAGTAATCAATCTGTCGCTTAAAGAAATGACATTTTCGCAGGTTAAGCTTTAAACCAAATTCACGTAACGAATCAAAGACGCACTTTAGCCGCTTAATTCCCTCCTCCACAGAAACGCTTGGCACTAGAAAATCGTCCAAATATGCAATGGCTATTTTATAACTAAGAGTTTTCAATACAGTATTCACCAACCGCTGGAAAACTGCTGGGGCATTCGCTAGACCAAAGGGCATTCTTTTGAACTGATAATGCCCGTCTGGCGTAACGAAGGCCGTTTTATCTTTTGATTCTTTGTCCACGGGGACTTGATAATAACCGCTAAACGTGTCTAAAGACGTAAAGAAAATATACCCTCGCAAACTGTCGAGTTGATCGTCGATTCTGGGGAGCGGGAACTTATCCTTAACCGTGATTTTATTGAGAGCCCGGTAATCCACGCACATACGGATCTCACCGCTGCTTTTCCTCACCAAAATCACGGGGCTGGCATACGGCGACTCGCTGTCTTCGATTACGTCCGCTTGCTTCAATTCGTCGATAAGATTGTTCAACTGACGACGCTCAAAGTAAGATAACCTGTAAGGTTTATATGCGATTGGTTTATCGGATATTAAGCTGATATGCATACTAGCTCTTTCGGTTTTCCCTAATTCGAAAATACTCCGCGCAACTAGATCGCGATATTCGTTTAAAATACTTAGCAGTTGTTCTTTGTCGGCACCCTCGAGGTCAGTGTCGATTTCCGCAGGAGCTATTGGAGTGGTATGTGCTTCTTGTTCTGGGGTTGGCCTGTCTGTAGGATCGTTGGTCGCCTCCACCTCTTGACACACCTCGCCGCGAGTGACTCGTTCTCCGGGTTGCAACTGGATCTCCTTGCCTGATAGATTTAAGACCGGAAGTACTGCTTGACCATCCGCGTCGGTGTTAACTATACACCGTGGTATGCTCGGTCCTTCGGCACGCAGTCCCCCTTCTATGCATAGGCTGCTACCTGGAATTTCCCCACGAACTGTTATGTGTCCTAAGTAATGGTTGGGTATTACCTGGGCCGCGCTGGCCCACAAGACTGTTTTGTCTGACGTTGTTGCTTCTTTGACCAAGTCTTCCACTGTGGAAGATATACGAAGTTCACCGGGTCTGCTTAGAATGAGCACATTTGCATGCTCGGTATATGGATGTCCAACGAGCAGTGGTATCGTTTGGGTCATGCTAGGTACTACATGAACATCTACACGAGCCTGGACTCCGTCAATGCATAGATCGGCTGTGAGTATGCCCACGGGTTGTACTTGCCCTGCTCCATATCCGACGAAAGAGGGAAGTTCCGTCTGATAATACGTTAGTTTGAGTTCGTCGGCCACGTCCTGTCGTAGTGCTACGACGCTGCTTCCCAAATCTACATAGCACCGAATTGGATGACCATTCAATTCCGCATTCTTATAATACTTTTGGTGCGTATCCGGTCCGACCTGTAACACTGTATTACTTTTGGAGTGCGCTGTAGCGTTTGTAGATTGTGACGAGGGGTTTGTTGACGATGTCGCGATCGGACACCTTCGCGAAATATGTCCTGTAATCCCGCATTTGAAACATGTTACTGTATTTATCCGTTTCGGGCATTGTTTTGCGTTATGACCGACCTGTTTACATACAGGGCACGGCGGGTCACCACGCCTAACATTCTCAAATCGTAACGGCCGTCTGATAACGGGTGTCTCCGAAATATGTACACTGCCAGCTAACAGATCCGGGAGCAATTCGCTCGGCCTTTCGTACCTATTTAAGGGTCCTAAGTAGTCCCGATATCTGGGATTATTCAGACCGTCCACAATCCACTCGATAGCCTCCGCATTAGACATGCGTGCGCGATTGCAGCGACTTAGTTTTTCATAGAAATATTCTGTTAGATCCTGACCTGATTTACGCTTGTATTCCTGAGCTTCTAAACGGATTGTAACGCTGCTCCTCGTCGAGGGAAAATTTTCTCGAAGTAGCATCCTCCATTGGTCCCACGTGCGATTCAACCGAGGTAGACTGTCCCTCCATACTCGGGCCACCCCCACGAGTTTTGAGAGAGCGTGATGTCGAATTGCGACGTGATCCCATCCATACAAATCTCCATACTCCTCCATTTTCTCAATCCATTCGTCGATGGTCAATCGTCCGCGAACTGGATCGAATTCTGGTAACACACTGTCTTCGCCACGGTAATGGTAAACGACCGCGCCTTGTCCCTCCATGCCTGGGGTGTACTCTTGAGCATTCGCCATCCTTTTGGCCCTTAACTCGTTACACTCTTCCCAAAAACACTGGAACCTTCAGCCGGACCCTGGTATTTACCGTGCACGTTTCTCACCACCCGAAAATATAACACAATACTTTCTTCGCGGCCACGTGCTCGCACCGGAAGTGTTCGTTCGTCCACGCAATTTCGGTTTATAAAGTCTATTAAATTTTCGGCGCCGTGAGCACAATCCCACTTCTGATTTATTGTTAGAGAAAACGGGGAGGAAAAGAAAATAAAAACCAAAATAGTGAAGAAACTGAAAATTGTAGCGTACATGTATTGAAATAAGGAAAACTAAAGAAGGTCTATCGCGTTCGTCGCTCTCTGTTAACGGCCTGATTTCTATCTGAATCTCCTAACTTCCTACCGATTCGCACCTTTGTTTCTCTCTCTCACTCTCTCTCATTCGCTCTCTCACTCTTTCTCTCGCACTCATCGTTCATTCGTCAGCCCATTCGCTCTTACCATTCGCGCGCTTTTACAAAACCTATAACATATATATAAATGGATTTGGAAGAAAATTCTTTTCACTTTTTGTCATTATGCAAATTTGCATAAGTTGTAAAATAAGGTTATGAAAAATTTTTTTGTTGTAAACAAATTATATTTCGCCGAATTTATTAATATCCTGTTATTATACGTAAAAAACCAAACGACTTTCCTATTAGCAGTTTTAATGTATCTCGTACGGTTTTCGAGATAGCACAAGGGGGTCGAAACATTAAGGGGTCGTTTCACCCCTTAAATTTGCGTCTCAGCCGATAAAAAAAATACGTGTCCGTTATTTTTGCCTGCTTAACAAACGTACGAAGTTTCATCAAAATCGGAGGGGGACACTTCCATGCCTTTCCTTGTCAGCCCTACATCATACTCAACCATGTTCTCTGCGTCGTTTCTGAACTCCGTCCTTACAAATTCCAACTCCCTCCACTACTCTTCTAAACATGTACGTATACCTCCATTTTGCAAAACAAGAGTCAAATTTTCTATTTTACAAGTGCGAACTCCTGCATGTCTGGAAAACAAAATATCAATCAATCTTACTGTACTAGTTAAATAAAGACTAGCCTATAATTCTGCTTGGAATCAAAGCTTATTTAATGCAATAACCCTGATCCTTGCAGAATATAACAGCAGCAAGTGTATAATGAAATACCAACGGCCAGAGAAGATATGAAAGAGCGTATAAGAAGAGAAAGCATGCTGTATTATCCGTGAAGTAACGCTTCAGCGCATGCATCAATGTTCGAAGTAACCATTTTGAACACTTTTTGTTATTCTGGTGGCCGGTTTTAAGCGCTATATCTGGCATATGTACTAAAACTTGGTAGCTGTTATTTATTAATTATCGCTTGAATTAAATTCATAAATTTCCTGTCAGATAGAATCATTAACAGAAATAACGTAACTTCACAGTCAAAAGCACTTAAATAGGAAGTGTCGTTCCTTACTAGCTAAAAGTATAACTTACAACGATTTCCGAGAAGCTGTTGCTTTCAACGAACCAAGCTTAAAACTTAATTTAGGATTCTTTGACCAGAAAACGTTACAGCACCCTCGAAATTTCATTTTGATATTTTGCTCATTGTCAGTAGCGAAGTTACAAAAAAAGGAACGAAGTTCGTATAATATTTCACGGGCGAACATTTTTGTATTTGAAGGCCACTTTTTTACATTTTGAAAGTAGCAAGAAACTAACCCCTAAGCTAGATATGTGTAATTTTTGCTAGACTATTTAAATTTCTTTATTAGACATTACATAATTATAGAAATGTATGAATGCAATTCTTAATATTTTTCGATTTCTGGTAAAATAGCATTTTGTACGATGCGGAAAGAAATATTCGAGAAAACGCGTGTGACGAAAGTCAAAACGAGTTTAATTCTGTATTTATCATACGCCAAGTAAATTGTAAACCCATGATATTTAATGTTTATATTAACACCTTAGGAAACGGATTAAAATATCGTATAGTGTCAGGAAAATTCTGGAGCGCCGAAATTTGGTACGCGAAGCGAGAAAATACATAGGAAGAGAATTACTCATGGACTTCTACTCCTTAAATAAAGCTTCCAATTGGCAGCCCCATATTCTTTGAGTCCTCATAATTGTAGGGAATAACCGACCACCGCGGCCGCTCGCTTTGTCGATAGGTCGCCTCGCCGACAATCGCCTTACCGACGCCGAAAGGCGGAACCGCCCTTTCGGCGGAATCGCGTACCGACACAGGGGTACCGATTTCTGTGTTTTTCCGCGCTTCGCGCACGGCGAAGTAGACGGGTGCCCTCAAAGAGTGTGTCTTGCAACCCCCAAATGTGGTAATGTGTGATGTCCGTGTAATATTATAAAAGACCAGCGAAGTACGGAAAACGCGAACTCTGTAGAGTATCATCATCGCCGAACGATCCATGGACCGCTCGACATCCTACACAATGTCATGATTACAATTTTATAATTGCTTTCGTTAAATGAGTACTTGTAATATTTATCTTTCCGTAAATTATTCGCGACCCTTCTTCAATAAAATTGGTCATATCGGGCGATAAAGATTAGAAACTGCATGTCAAATAGAAAAAAATGAACAAGGTTCACATTAATGTAAGACAAATACGGGAAATAATAATAATAATAATAATTTCTTCTCTGACTTATGAGTTTAATGGGTGAAATTGCAAGATAAGCGCGTACAATAACGACTACGCGGAATATCGATAATGTATTTATTTGTCAGAGGCCAAAATGTAGGCGATGCAGCGTGTTCAAATGTTCTTAGACGAATGCCAATCCTCGGGGTTGCGAGAGGTTTTCTCTCCCTCGCAAAAGGGCCTCGTTGTTTATAATCCTTGGCGACGTTATGCCGTGCCCGGGCGCCTTGGTGGTCCTCGCGCTGAACCATGTGTCCTGTGTCGAGTATTATTATGGGTTGATCCGGAATTTTCTTACATTAAAATGTACAATCTATCATTTTCGTACCACGATTTAATTTTCAGGACAACTATAAACTATATAATCTTATAAACAAATTATTATTCACATAGAATTACAAAAAGAAAACTCAGAGGGCCCTCAAAATTATATAACATCGTGTCTCCGAAATTGTAAAAATATACATATAATCTGCATTAAGCAGTATTCCGTTTAAGACTGTAACATTGTGCTGGGGAATAAAAAACAAATTATATCACAAACAATTAAAACAGTGTTAAAGATTATTTGATTGAAAAATTACCATCAAATCAAGGGGTAAATAATATGCAGTACATTTATGAAGTACTGTTAACATTTTTGCGTTTTTAAAATGAAGTTTCCATTATTCTCAGCAAGCAGTTTGTCTTTCAGTGCGCCGTCCATACATCCATATTCTTCATTGTTTTTTGATCACATTGATCATAAAAGATTACACCTTTCTTAAATCCTAAAGATATACAGAATTGATGGTCGGTAATCATAGTATGTAGTTACGATTAACGATCGATTGATGTCACAAGTTATGTATGCGATCGCCGTGTGCCGCCGTGCCGATCTGCGTAGAAAAATGTGTCAGTCGCAATTGTACTTTCATATATCAGCCATCTCAATATTATACGCATATTAATAAAACTATATCTTGAGTTATTTTTACAACAAGAATGATACGTTATTTATGTTTTATATGTGTGAACGGGTGAAAATTTGATACCTTCTTGTACGCTTTCTTTTAAGAAAGTAAGTGGTAGATGAAATTTTCGAGATTTTCCTTTGTCGTCCGAATATTGGATTTTAGTTGCGGTAAAAACTTATTCTCTCCGGTACAGTATCCCTTCTTGTTCCTTTTTTGTCGTTTTCTTCGATCTTGGTGTAGGTATACATACATAAGCGTAAGCGCATGGTGGGTAGAAACGGAAATACGAGCTTATTGGGTAGAGAGGAAGATTCTACCTCTCTAAGAAAAGGTAAAAACTATTTAAATTGAAATTGAAGTGTCCATTTTCTAACTCTCAACTGTAACCTCGAACTCTTTCCCTCTTCTTCTTACCACGTATTCATCATGCTATTCGATCCCCTAAAAGGGAGTAACATCTAAGTAGCAGCAACGCCTCGCACTTTGGAAATTGGCTACTAAATCCCAGAAAGAGGGGATGGAAAAAGCAGAGGTGTAGGTTTAAAATGATAGGAGAGAGGGAGGTAGGTGATTCCAATCCAGCTAGTCTGTAAATTATCAGCGTCTAAGAATCGAATGGCTCGTCTCTCTTTTGCTCTTTCTTCTCCTCCTTTACCGTTACTTCCCTTTCAGCATTTTATCTTTACTTGAACATTACTTTTCACGTTTGTCCACAATTTGTCACTTAGGCTCTCCTTCTCTTACAATAATCTTTTTCCATTAGAAAGTTTGGACTTTGTAAACGTGAACGAAGATTTTTATTCTTTATAATATACTTTTAGACCATATTTAAAATTTGTAAATGCAGGACTGGAGAAAGTTGTAATTATTAAAACGGTGTGCATTCTCGAAGATTACATATTTATTTCACGTTATCTATTTAATATTATTATGCGGAATTTATTGTATATCTATCTTGAACGTAAGTTTACGAGTTTGGTGCAACAAATTAGGTGTTCCATTCTTGCAAACGAGAAAGCGGTCTATCTTGATTTCAACTTTAAGAGAAAAAATTCTGATTAAATTATAGAATTATTATACCCTACATGAGTATGTAAGTCGTATTGACACGTGCGTAGATTTTACCTTGAAAACTGGTCTAAGGATTTAGATGAAACGAAGTCAATATATCGATCATTTTTGAACGAGAGAAAACGATTTAGCTAACTTTCGACTTCAGTAAAATTTGAAGTGATTAAATAACTAAATTGATTGCTCCGAATCTGTAATCTACTGTTAATAAAACAAATGTATAAGACATTTACAAATCGCATAAAGGAGTGATTTACAGAGCAGTAGATAATACATGAATAATGTTATATTTAATTTTTCAATCATATCCTCTGCGTGAAGGTCACCAGCTGTATAGTTGTAAAGAAAAGCCATATTTAACTGTTATGCGGATGGGTCGAAAAAATTATAATACAAATAAGTGAAGTCATTACAATCAACATTTTGTATACCTTCTTTTATCGAGCAATGCAAGCTTTTCCAGGTACTTGGAAAAGTCTGGCCCTGTGTGTACGTAGAATTAAATTAACTGTAAAGCTTAAAAACATGGTAAAATATTATAACCGTCTTTCACTTGGTGTTTATATCGCATAAAGAGGACAGTAACACAAGTTCGATTATAAAAAAATTTGAAGTGTCAGTTTGTCTAGCAAATTCTTGATCTCTCTATATACTTTGTTTCAAAACTACTCAAATTCAAGACTACAGAAACGGAAAAATTATCACAAACATCGCATCGGAAAAGGTTATTTATTCGGATTCAACTCATTTTGATCAGAATTATGTTATGTAGAAAATTTTCTTAAATAATTTTAAAGATCGAGATATATAGATCATAATATAATTACCGATCTAATATAAGCGTAACTAATTTATAATCTATTCTAAATGTAAAGGCATTGTTGGCCTTAACAAATATCACCCTCATTTTTTTAAAAATACCTATGTATTGTTGTTTTCGGTATTTTCAGAATATCTGACACCTCTTGAACTGATAAACCTTGTAATTGTTCTACAAAATCACGAATTTTATCTTCATCCGTCTGAACAGGACGCTCAGAACGTTCTTCGACTTCTAAACGAAAATTCCCAGCTTTGAAACGTTGAAACCACTTTCTAGACATACAGATGAAAGCGCACTTTGTCCGAAACAGCACACATGTTGCTTGGGGCAATTTTTACCGAATTTCCGTTCCGAAATTATTATAACATAAGATGTCATAAATGTATATGCATATCGCCCATGATTTTAGCTCGAACAGCTAAACTTAAATGCACTGACCCCTTATTATACAGTATTATCAATCAAAGCTACCAAATAGCACGTGCCCAGAACCAAAAGCGACAACTTCGAGCGTAACAACTGACTTTGGTGATAAATAAGCACGTTTGTATCAAGTTATGTCATGCCAAAGTTAAATCAGATAACGAATAAATAAATTAAGAATAATGATCAGTTATTCGTGTGGGGAATGAACCATGTGTGTCGGCGTGTGTGATGTGGACCAGCGGCCGTTGATTAAACAGCAGAAGAGCGAAAAGGAAATGAATGTACGAGGAGGCGTTCGAAGGAGGGCAGTCTGCATCCAGCACCGAAAGAACGAACATGAGCTGCAATCATATTTATTAATCATTTCACTCTATCATAACATCGGAGTCCTTTGTTCCCGGGGTGTAACAATTTTTACGCATTCGTCGTTGCGTACCGGTGTTCGGACAGGGTGATTCGGATATTAATTATGACTCGTGAATTACTGCACATAGTTTATTGCACAGAGTCGAGTACACGAGTAACAAACAAAATATACATACAGTCTTTTACACGCAATCGAGTATTCACAAAAAGGTTATTCTAATGAGCGTGCTGACCACGGTCGTTCGGAGGTTAGTTCGAGATATTATTGATCTCTGAGCAGTCTGTGATTATATTAATCACTCGCGGAGCATTCCATTCATTACTGAGAGTTATGAGCGTACTTTCTCACTATACATACGTAAAACAGAGCGTTCTTTAAGAGCGAACAGTAACGAGCGAACAGGTTAAGAGCGAACACGTGAGCGGACATGTTAACTCGGGGACAAAGAGTCGACTCGAGAAGACCGTTGAGAAGACTCTGAGCTAACTGACTTCACGTTGCTATCGATCTCAATATCGATCAATCGCAACGTGAATCATTATGAATGCTCATAGATGACGCTAGTATGTTTATTGACGCGGGATCGTCACAGACGCTCATTAATCACTACAGGCGTATATAGATGACGCCAGTGGTGTCATTAAAACTGCTAAATCTAAAACATTCCCCCGCCATCAGCAACTATATTTGCTGAGTAATTTTTGAGTCGTCCTGAAGAGTGGCAGAGTGACCATCAGCGGTTGTGACTGGCAGGAGTGCGAGTTTGATGATTGGTCGAGTGAGCGTAGTGGTTGCAGTCTTTAATGTTACGACCCGAGTTAGTTCATCCTTGCCAGGGTGCATTTCAATGACTCTAGCGAGTGGCCACTTTGAGTGTTGTCAGGACTCATTGGCGAGTTGTCAGGATGGTACCACCTCGAGATGGATTGCAGTCGTTGGAGGTACTGGGTTGACCACAATTTCCAGAATTGCTGGGCCCATTGTTGCAAGAATTGCCAACGAGTTAGTCGAGATGTCGACAAGTCTAGTAGATTGGCTTCTGGTATTGCATTGAGTGCAGTGCCAATTAGAAAATGTCCTGGTGTTAGAACATCTTCAGGTTCATCGCTTAGCGATCCGAGAGGTCTGGAGTTGAGTATAGCTTCAACTTGAACGAGCATTGTAGAGACTTCTTCGAACGTTAACAGAGTGTCTTTGAGTGTGCGTCGAAGGTGGTATTTGAGTGACTTGACTGCAGCTTCCCACTTTCCACCCATCTGAGGAGCTGCTGGTGGATTGAAATGCCACTGAGTGTTCTGCTGAGCAACGAGATATGATAATCGCTGAGCTTCCCTGGTGCCCTCCTCAAAGCACTTCTTGAGTTGTGTTTCTGCTCCAGCGAAGTTCGTGCCACAGTTAGAGTACAAGTTCGATGGGAGTCCTCTTCTAGAGGTGAATCTTCTGTATGTGGCCATAAAACCCTCCGTAGAGTAGTCTGAGGCGACGTCGAGGTGAACAACAGACGTGGTGAGGCATACAAAGACACAGATCTATCCTTTTGATGTCTTTGCCCCTTTGCCTTTCCAGGTCTTTAATGTGAGTGGTCCTGCATAATCTATCCCTGTGTGTGTGAATGTTCGCGACGGTGTCACGCGGGCACGAGGTAGTTGACCCATCAATTGCTGGGCTCTAAACCCTCGATGACGAGCACACACCACACAGCGAAGGATGTAAGATCTGACTGGTGCTCTGCCTCCGATTACCCAGTAGAGTTGTCTTAGGTACGCCAAAGTGTCCTGTGTGCCTCCATGCTGAGTGTTCTCATGAGCGTGGGCTATTGCAAGATCTGAAAATCGAGAATTTCTGGGTAAAATTGCAGGATGTTTGTTGTCGTAGGCCAGAGCAGAGTGTTCCAATCGTCCACCCACTCTAATAATTCCGAGATGGTCAATAAAGGCTGTAAGACGGTTGAATGGGTGTGACGATGGGAGCTTGGAACCTTTTGTGAGAGTTCTGAGTTCTTCTTGATAGAAGGTTGTCTGAGTTGCTTTTATCCAGAAGCGACGTGCTTCTTCCTGAATTTTCTTAGCAGGCGTGTCCATAGAGCAGTAATCATGAGTAACTTCTTGAGAGTGCTACAAGAGTAAATCAAGTCCCAGCTGTACTAGGATGGTGAGTTGGTCAAATGAAGTGTAACATGAGAACGAATCTCCTGCGCAGTAAGATCGTCTCGCACTTCATAATCTTGAATGGGCCAATAATCACGTGATAGAGTAAGCCATGGTGGTCCCCTCCACCATAATGTGTAATGCTCCAGCTGATCTGCGGTCAATCCTCTTGAGGCACATTCAGCAGGATTGGACATGCCTCCAGTGAGAGTGTGCAGAGAGTTCCTGGATTTTGATTACGCGGTTCCGCACGTAATCCTTCCACTTGGATGGGTGAGTTCTGATCCATGTGAGTGTTACCTGAGAATCCATCCACAAATGTATGTTCGAAATGTCCAGGCGCAAAATAGCGTGCACGTGGTTGACAAGAGTAGAGAGAAGCTGCGCTGCTGAGAGTTCTAACCGGGGAATAGTTAGCCGTTTGAGTGGAGCAACCTTTGTCTTCGAACAAAGGAGAGATATCTTGGGCCCTGTGGAAGGAGAGTGAACAATGAGATAGACAACAGCTGCTATTGCGAGCTGGGATGCAGCAGTAAATCCGTGGAGTTCAACCTTTGAGGTGGAATAAGTGTTGAACCATCGGGGTATTGAAAGCTTGGCCAAGCTGATTAGATCTATTCGGATGCTGAGCCACTGAGTAATCAGAGTATCTGGGAGAGGGGAATCCCAGTCCAGTTGATGTAACCAGAGTTCTTGAATGAACATTTTTGCCCTGATTACAACTGGAGAAGTGAGGCCTAATGGATCATATATTTGTGCTACTTCTGAGAGGACGAGGCGTTTGGTTGGTCTGTCAGAGTGTGCGACAGAAATGGATGAGCATTCTAGAGTATCCTTGATTGGTAACCAGCGGATTCCGGGTATTTTGGTTCTGCAGTCGTCAAATTAGATTTCCGCATTGGTTCGACAATCAGGAGATACTGTTTGGAGTAGGTCAGTGCTTGTTGAGTGCCATTTTGCAAGTGGAAAACCGCCCGCCTTGCAGAGCTGGCAGAGTTGAAGACCAATTTCTATGGGTTGCTCGCTTGAGTTGACGCCGCCGAAGATGTCGTCGACGTATCGTCCGTGCTTGATGGAGTTCACGGCAAGAGGGTAATTTTTTCCTTCATCCTCGGCGAGTTGCAAGAGTGTTCTGACCGCAAGGAACGGTGCAGCCTTCGTTCCGTACGTTACGGTCGTGAGCCAGTAGGAGCATTTTTTAGAGTATTCGTGGATCCAGAGAATTCTTTCATCCTGATTCCAATCATCCTGATGCACCTTGATCTGTCGGTACGTCTTGGTGATGTCTGATGCGAACAGATGTTTGTATTGTAGAATCCACAAGAGTAGGTCAAAGATGTTCAATGTGAGGTTTTGTCCAGTATGCATCAGATTGTCGATGGAGACGCCTGATGAGCTTGCGCTGGACCCATTGAAGACAACCCTGAGTTTCGTTGTGCTCAAATAATAAGGATGAGTTCCCTTAGAGGAAGGAGTTGCTGACCAACTGGAGGAGACCCCCAACCCTCCTGACGACGAATCGTCATGTGCCAGGGTCGTCTTCCCGATTGAAACAGCTCGTCCGTCCTTTGACCGATTGATATCTGAGTTGTCTGATACCTTCACCATGTGTCCCGGGTCGCTGTACTGTTGCATGAAGCAAGTGTACAATTCCTTGTATTGGGTGTCCCTTTCGAGTAGCCGTAGGATCCGTCGGAAGCATCTGCGAGCAGTCTGAAGCGAGTCGCCTAGAATAGACGGAGCAGCCTTCAGTGGTATTCGGACTATATATCGCCCTGGGGCGCCCCTTGAGTGCGTCTTACAGAAGTGGGCCTCGTATTCCTCCTCCTCTGGAGTGAGTAGAGAATTATTGTTCGTGGAGGCTCCTCCTGTAACCAAAACTTGGCAATCAAATCATTAAGAGATTGAGTGTCTGATATTGTTGTGCCAAGGTGGGTGTTGTGAACCACTGATGGCGTTGAGTGGACCGGTCTAAGCACCAACCACCCGAAGATAGATAGTTGTGCTATTGGAGAGTGTACTGAAGATCGTATGATGTTAGGTCTTATCAGCTGTCCATACATATCGGCTCCCAAGAGCAGGTCTATTTGTCCTGGCACTAGGAAATTGGATCTGCGAGATTTAGCTTGCTCAGATGATCCCATTCAGGTGTGTTCTTGATTTTGACAGGTGGAAGTATATGAGCCTGTACAGTGACTGAGAGAGGTCAGTAATTAGAGTGGAGTGTGACTGATGTTACACCACGAGTTTTCCCTGCCTTGTTTCCACTGACTCCGAGAATCTGAATGGTAGAACACTTGCGATGTAGTTGCAATCGTTTGAGACATGCCTCAGAAATGAATGACAATTCGGAGCCAGCGTCTACAAGTAGTCTTACCTGCTGTGAGTAAGTCGGACACTTAACCTGAGCCATTGCAGTAGCTAATAAAGTTGCATGACTACTGTATGGGTCTGAGTAGGCTGCGTAGGCTCTGTCGGAGTGGGCTGCACTGGATTGGTCTGCGCGAACTGCACTGGACTGCTCTGAGTGGGCTGCGTGGACTTGTTCTGATTGGGCTGCGTGGACTTATTCTGAGTGAGCTGCACTGAGTTGTTCTGAGTGGACTGCACTGAGTTGTTTTGAGTGGACTGCGTTGGAGTGGTCTGAGTGGTCTGCGTTGACGACTGCAGAACGTCTTCAATTTCTTCTTTGGTGAGTGGACTGTGAAGAGGAGGGGCCAGGTTCTGCTGCTTCATGGCGCTGGGAGTGGTCTAGAGGAGTGTACAGAGTTGCCACGTCAGTGCCATAGAGCATCGAATGGTGTCGCTCATTGCAGGTCGAACAGCTGATTTTGTTTCGACAGTTTCGAACGTTGTGGTGGCCGAGACAGTTCATGCACAGGGATTTGTGCCTGACCAGCTCCAACCTCTTCCCTAGTGTCATGGACCGAAAAGTGTGACTTGTTGCGATGAAATGTAAAGCATCGCAACAGTCACATGGAAACTGAATTGTCTTCTTCGTGAGCACGTTGGTGGCAAGAGCAGTTAGAGTGGTCCGAGAAGCCGTGGTCGTGAGCTTACGAGTGGTCCCTTGAGCGGTCTTGGTTTGAGCTGTCGTAAAGGCCGTCCGATATGTGCATGCCAAGCCTGCAGGCTCTCCTTATCGAGCAGCCCAGACATTTGGTGCACCATGAAGCGGTCGGATGAGTGGTCATTATCGAGCTTAGCCACCACTTGAACATAATCATTGATCATGTTGCGGATCACCGTAGCGCTTGCACTCATATCGCGCTGTGAGTAACTCGCGAGCGGTCTGGTATGAAGAGTGCACTGGTGGGAGGTGCTTCACCATCTCCAGTGCAGGGCCACGCAGCACTGAGAGGAGATAGTAAAGCTTCTTCGTGTCTGTTAAGCTGTCGTGTTGGCCAATCACAGACTGAAAACGTGCCTTGAACTGGAGCCACTCTTCGTAAGAGCCATCAAAGGTTGGCAGAGAGATGTCTGGTAACCGACTGACTGATCGCAAGTCAGTCGGAGTGGTCTTGCTGGCTGATTCTGCCCTCTGAACAGCCCGGATGGAGGCGTTGTCCAGGGAGGCCAGCTACTGCTGCAGCTTAAAGATCTCCTTGGCCTCCTGACGTTCGATCTTGTTCTGAATGTAGTCCGAGTTGGCAAGAGCAGTCGTCCAGTGTTCGAGCAGCCATGAGTGTCCGTCGGAGAAGCGGCGATGGAGCTGCTGTAGCGTCTTTAAGGTAAGGTCTCTGCCTTGAGCAGTCATCGATGTCGTGGCCTCGTCGATGCGTTCTTTTAATTCGCGAATGGCGCACAGAGTGCGCTCCTGCACTCTGATGCGCCCACCCGTATCGCGGTCTAGAGCAGTGGGTGAGCGGGCTGATGTACGGTGGTCATCTTCGACCACGTGCAGAGTGGTCACCATCTTTTCGATTTCGGTCTTCGTGAGGCCCTGAACAGCCTCCACCTTTTCTTCAGCCCGTTTGGATCGGGTAGCAGGCGAAACATCTCTTGGAGCAGACATTTTAAGAGTTTCTACTAGAGTTTTCAATTAACTTGGAAGCACAAGAACACTGAGAACTGAATTGAGCACGTTACACGAACAAGTTCGAATGAGCGTGGCGTCTATTCTGTGAACCTCGTATCAGTGGTCACATGGTACCCAAGCGGGGGAAGGATGCACCGTGGGAGTAGAGATGTAGACCCCGTTACCCTACCGCATGGCACACTCAATCCCGCACACACGTGGTTCACTATAGAGTTTATGCGAAAATTACACGCACAGCACTAGTCGTGTGGTCCGAGAGTTCAGAGTAGCAAATAAACGTGCGAGAAATTCACGAGCACCGCATCCGGTTCGAAGGACCAAATGTAACGATTTGTACGCATTCGTCGTTGCGTACCGGTGTTCGGACAGGGTGATTCGGATATTAATGATGACTCGTGAATTACTGCACAACGTTTATTGCACAGAGTCGAGTACACGAGTAACAAACAAAATATACAGTCTTTTACACACAATCGAGTATTCACAAAAAGGTTATTCTAATGAGCGTGCTGACCACGGTCGCTGTATGCGACACGTGGTCGAGAGAGTTCGGAGGTTAGTTCGAGATATTATTGATCTCTGAGCAGTCTGTGATTATATTAATCACTTGTGGAGCATTCTATCAATTATTGAGAGTTCTGAGCGTACTTTCTCACTATACAAACGTAAAACAGAGCGTTCTTTAAGAACGAACAGTAACGGGCGAACACGTGAGCGGACATGTTAACACGCGGACAAGGAGTCGACTCGAGAAAACCGTTGAGAAGACTCTGAGCTGACTGACTTCACGTTGCTATCGATCTCAATATCGATCAATCGCAACGAGAATCATTATGAATGTTCATAGATGACGCTAGTATGTTAATTGACGCGCAATCGTTACAGACGCTCATTAATCACCACAGGCGCATATAGATGACGCCAATGATCTCATTAAAACTGCTAAATCTTCAACACGAGGTGTCCTGTAAGAAGACTCGGGCGAATAAACATGGTAATTATTCGTTATTCATATAAATAAAATAAATCGAATGTTTTAAATAATCGTACTAGTTATTTGAAAAGAATAAGAAATGAAAAATTTAAATATGTAACAGAGCTACTTTATTAAGAAAACGCTTATGACAAAATATTTCTTACAAAGATGTTCGTTAAAGCCAAAAACGGTTTGATATTCAGTATTCGTGAGACGAAGTGTTTTTTCGAGAAGTGAGTTTTGACGGAGAGGAAAGTTTGGCCAACTCGTCTGGGGTTCCAAGCTGCGAGTTAGGCCTACCGACTGGAGTTCCAAGTCGATTTGGTTACAGAGGAAAGGAGTTTTGCCGATTCCGACTCTGGAGGTTCCGAGAGTGCTCTAGCTTTGGTTAAGGTGAGGATTGTACTGTGTTTTCTCGGTAAAAAGGGCCGCTTATATACGAAAAAGTGCAGCTACGACCGCCCAATCAGCGAGGCGAGTTGCGCTCGGAAAGGTTTTTATAGCACTTGCTACCTGGGAGTGCGGCGAGGCTCACGGTATGCCGTTTTACTCGGTGTACTATGATCGTTTTAACTTCTAATAATTGACTATGCTACAGACTAAGTTTGTTTAAACTAACGATACTCTACAAATATTATTTTTGCCGCTTGATACAAAAATACAAAATAACAAATTCATGTATTGCAAAAGATAAATAACTTACACATAGAATGAAAAAGACTTAAAATCAATACAATAAATGAAACCACGCCTGCCTACTTTAAATGTACAAGAAAAATTAATTAGAGATTCAGATTCACACATTGTTTAAAAATAATCCTGCATCGGTGAAACTATGTCCTTATGACTGGGTAGTTTTGGCGCTACTAATCTTTCGTAAAAAATCATACTTCACTCCACTGCCACTTTTCACTAATTAACTAATGTAATAATCACGGATAAAGGACGAAAATGAAAATACGTGAATGGGTACACTGTATAACAAATTTGGACTTTTTCGATAAGTCTTGACCGCCACTATGAAATTCTTATAGATTTTTGCGAGCTGAATACGAATATGAAATCCATTTTTCTCTGGTACGTACAGTTTTTTTTAGAAAATTAATGTTTAAAAAAATTGGAAATTATATACTTTGGGAATTTTTTATGTATTTACCATAGCAGCTATTCAATGACTTTTTACACGAGAGAAATCTGTGAACTTTCCCGAATAAAACGATATAAATTGTCATTACATTGTAAACATTTAAATATACTTAAACAATGATCAAAGTAAAAAAGACCTCAAAAATGCACCAATTTTTGCTGATATTTTTAAATTTATTTAAAAAACTGTTTAAAAAGCTATCGTTTTATTCGGGAAAGTTCACAGATTTCTCTCGTGAAAAAAGCCATTGAATAGCTGATATGGTAAAAGCACAAGAAATTCCCAAAATTGATAATTTGCAATTTTTTTTAACATGAATTTTCTAATAAACTATACGCCCCAGAAAAAGACGGATTTCAGATGCGTAGTCAGCGCAAGAAACACTATAACTATCACTGATCGGATTTTAAAACGTCGATTGGCTGTTAGACATTGTAATTTAAAACGAATATCGTAAGAAACGCTGTTACGCAAAGATGATGTCACGACCAAATTATTGAACGAAATATTCAGCGACATATTATTGTAACATTTCTTTCAACAAAAAATATTCAACAACTTACTATTGTAACCGTTGCCTTTCACGGGAAGCACAGCACCGCGGAAAAGTCGCGCGTTGCGTTACATGTGGCCGACCGAGGACGAATGGTTATAAAAGGAGGGTGTTAAAAAATGCCCATTTTTGGCATCGCCTGGAAATGAAAAATTCGTGCAGGATCTTTTAGAGTGTCTCCTAAGGAACAAAAAATATCCTTATCACTTTCCCGAGAAACGATGGGAAAGTTGTTAAAAATACGTTCAAAGTATGAATGTAATTATAACGAAATTTACATATATTTTACATTTTGTCGTCTCCTTGTTTGGAAGAACACGTGGGAATGTTTAAAAATGGCAAACTGGCACGTTAAAGTGCTTTGAACAAATGTAGAAAGTTTTCTTAAAAGATCTAGTCATGGAGTGGGGAAAACCAGGTTGTTTTTTAGAAAGAAAACTATGTTTGACGCGCGAGCATTTTCCTAAGAATTGCCGCAAAGTACACAACACCATGTCCACTGCTCGCACGAACGCAGAGTATTACAATATACAGGGTGTCCCAAAAGGAACGAAACATCCGGAAATGGGAGGTAGCTTGGGTCATTCTGAACAACTTTTTCCTTTGCAAAAATGTCGAATGAGGCTTCATTTTTAAATTAATAAGGAAAAACACCGACCAATCAGAGCGCCAGAATCTCGCGCCTTCGGAGGCAGTCGTAGTGGTCGGCTTACGTGGTTAGGAGCGAACACGGTCAACCGTAAGTCGACCACTATGATTGCCTCCGAGCGCGCGAGATTCTCGCGCTCTGATTGGTCGGTATTTTTCCTTAATAATTTAAAAATGAAGCCTCATTCGACATTTTTGCAAAGCAAAAGGTTGTTCAGATTGACCACAGCTACCTCCCATTTCCGGATGTTTCGTTACTTTTGGGACACCCTGTATATATATATTTTAAGCGTAAAGAATTGTAAGGCGTCTAAGAATAGATGCGATGATTTTCTTGCGGTCTTTATTTGTTTAACCATTTGTTTATCCATTAGAAACAATATCGATACTACACTACTTTATATCATACCTATATTTGTAAAAAATTCAGTACTTTTGTGGAACCTAGTCTTTATTCGTAAAATTATGGTGGTTTCTCATTTCGTTATCGTTCATACTTTACTTTGTCGGCTATTATATTTTCATGTTATAAAAATCTGTGAAATACATTTAATTCCAAATATGTTATCCTAATTTTCCAAACTTATACTGTTTTTACACCGAAAACCAAGTAAAATCAATATCTTAATGTTATGTAATATTTAAAAAATACATTATTCAAACCAAAAGATGAAACTATAACTAACTATAAGCAACTGACACTTGCGAGTTCAATGCGAAGATGAAAATTTCAGAGTTCACACGAAAAATATTACCAAATGAAATAGCAGAAAATGTATCAGAGTTCTAAAAAAAGAAATCAATGACCGTACAATCTGTCGCGGTTTTCTTAAGAAGTAAAACTTTACTACTCCGATTTCATCTTGGGAACGTCCGGATGAAATTGCCCATAAGTACACCAGAGTCTCTACCAATGGCGGGCGAATAAAAGTGCGACTTATCGAAACTCTTTCGAAACTTTTACGAAAGGTCTTTTCCCCGGCTCATCACTTCAAGTTTCCTGCCTTATTGACTTTAAGTCCACCATTTAGAAGCCCTCTGTTATTTAACGTTCTTACAACAATCTGACTGTGTCACCTGATTGCTTTGGCTTTTACTGGATATATTAGTCAAGTTATTTGAAATAAAATTATCATCTAAAATAATTCAAATAAGCAATATAATGTTTGAGTATTTGTAATTTATATTCGATTTGAAGATAGTTCTAGACTGTCAAGAATTAGAAAATCTGGGTTGAACACGAATAGTCCCGAATCCTCCATAAATTTACAAAACAATTATTTAAATGATCTACATATTTCCTAAACGTATGGTAGGGGATTTATGAAAGAAACTAAAATATTCGATGAAAATAATTTTTTATATGTCTGCATAGCTTCATACATACAACGTGATCCACGCAACATGTGCACCGTTATAACTCCCAGAAGATGCGTTGCCTGAAAGAATGTTATACAGGGTATTCCACCAAACTTGACCACCTGAAATATATCGCTCATTTTGTATGATAGAAAAAAAATCTGAGGGAGGGAAAATATTCTGTTCGAAGGCGCCAATACGGTGGTGGACCGAATTTTGTTCTCAAGGTTATTTTTTTCGAAATTTCAAGGTCATCGTATTTTTTTTAAAAGGCACTGCATATTTTTATTACAAAAATCTTATAGTATATAAAAGGACGAATCCAAGGAGGTGTATTATGTTGAACTTCACGTGACCTTTAGCGAGGACACTGGTGTGTTTGTCATTACCTGCGTAATGAGCAGGATAATTATTATGTTGATACCAGACTTGTGTACGGATGTTTATAGGTCTATTTTCCAATAAAAATGATAAAATGTTAGTATATTTTTCATACTAGTGTCAGATACTCCTAAAACCTTCAAGGCAACTCGAAGTGCTTTCCCCGTAAAATTAAACACGTGCTCACCAACCCTCCAAAGTCCTTACATAAATTTTCCTTCAGAAATAAAACAGACACTTTCCAGGTCTCAGGGACCTCCGGCGAAGCTACAACCTACCTCCTTCCCAAGTCCCAAATTTTCTCCTTTTCGCACCTCCTCCATCCCCTCTTCAGCCAACCTAAATCCTAGCACCCCCTCTTCCTACACAGTTTTTCCTATCCGATTTTTCCTCGTCATCGCTTCCTCGCAAAAACCTCAGAAAGATTCCAACTAGCAAACAGTAAAGTCATTTTCGAGAAATTAATAAAGAGAACAGTTTTTGTAAAACGTTGCATTTTAATTCGGTACAATCGCCACCTCCGGGTTCACGACACTAGTATATTTTCAAAAAGTTAGTATATTTTTGTCCTGTTAGTCGATCATTAATAAAATATGTCCCAATCAATTAGTTTTCCAGCACTCCGCATCACACATTAACATTCCATTGATGTTGATGGTCTTTCCAATTAATCTGCCTGCGATTAGTAAACGTTGTTTTATCAGTAAACAAAACTTGTAAAAAAAAGTGGTCATTGTTCATTTGATGCAGAAACCACTGGCAAAATTGAACGCGGTTCTCATAATCGGTCCCATGGAGCTCCTGATGAAATGATAGGTGTTAGGTATGATGTTTTTCATTATAAAGAATTTATAATATACTTAGTTTGCCAATTCCAAATCCTCGTGAAATCTGCCGTGTACTAATATGTGGGGTTGTTGCTTCCGCTGTACAGGCCGCAATAGTATTTGCATCGGAAGTAGCAGTTTTAGTTACGTTCTGTTTAGTAGCATTAAAACTTCCAGTTCGTCGAAGCGATTCACATATTCTCTCGAATATGGTTCGAGGTGGCTGATTTCGTCCAGGATACTTTTTGGCATACGTGGCTTTGGCTCTTATTGCATTTTTATGGCACTTACTATAAACAAAAAGCATATCAACTCTTTCACTACTAGAAAATTTCATTTTTACTTTTATCTGCTTGGTAATTACACACAAACACCGAAGGTAATTTCAATACTGGATTATGAACACGTAGAAGATTGCAAATCATGATAGATGTTCTTGTGTTGATAAACACTGTCACATAAACATCACTGTCCTGCAGAAATCTGTGATATAAGGTTGAATATCCAACTTGATACTACGTGAGGAAAATTTTCAAGTAATAAAATGAAATTAGTCATTAATTATTAGATTTAGTGGTAATAATGGTCAATACTGTCTTACTTACAATTCCATACTATACCATATTTTTGTATAAAAAATATAATATTCTATTTAAAGAAACAGAGTTAACCTTCAAATCTGCAAAACGCTTCCACCTATAAAAAAAATTAATACATATATAGTCTATCCTTTGAATCGTGCAACTTTTACATATAACATTTTAATATATTACATTTTTTCGTGCAACGCATATTTGGAAATTATAACGGTGCACCCGAACCACAGTCCACCTCGTGTATCTTTATAACAATTAGTAAACATCACATTTTATCCTTTATTTAATTTATTATTATTAGTGTATTAGTTTCTTACCGTCAAGTACAGGTTCTATAAAACAGGTAATTCAACACATATTGACAGCATCAATTTTCCGTTCTAAATTTTATATTAGAAATGTGTTGAACTGAACATGATACTTAATGTTACAAAAATAGAACAGTGTATCTAATTACTATGTTATACTATTTACAGATGATCTTTTGTAAAATAGAAACAGTAAAAATACATGAAATTCTGTTAATTCCAAAGTGCACAATAAATTGCAACAATTATAAATCTACAAAACAACCATTTCCATAAATATTTAACTATAGGAATACTACTTATTCTTCACACTTGATATTTTAGGATAGTAATTACCATTACAATTTTCATATCATTTTTTTCAGGTTATCTACGTATTGAAATGTAACAAACAACAATTCAAAATCAAAGTGGATATTATTAATATTTGTTATTACTTTCTTTTTCAACGTTGTTTTAATACCAATGCAATTTACACAGATGTCGCAAATGTAATGAATAATGTAAAGTTTAAATATTAAAATACTACCGTTTTAAATTACTACAAAGATAGATGTATAATAATAAACTCTTTCCAAGTTTTACATAAAATGTAAAACTTTTAAGAAGAAAATTTATATAATGCATAATATCCGAAATGAAGTCGTGCATTTTTATTACACAATAATCTAAAATGCATAATTGAACATTTATCCAAGACCTCCATCATTATAATCTTGCTCAAAATATTATAAAAATGCACATTACAATTAATTAGAATATTGAAATTATAATGAAATATACTCGTTGTACTTTACTAAGAGGTCAATTTATATTCACAATGTATTACTTTTTGAGAATCTTTACCTTTAAATTAACTGAATATGTTCTGATAAAATTCACTGAAAATGTTGGATCATTGAAACCAATAGATTACACAACTTTATTCTTCCCGCCATTATAATGTTGCCGTCAATATGAACTCTTAGAATATATATTTCATAAACACATCAGGTACCATTCTGGAAAGATCAGAATACACATTTAACGATCGTAGTCATTCATGTAGGAAAGTAAGAAGGATTTTGGGGTAGCGTGTGATCTGAATCTCAATATTATGTCACGGCAGGCTTTCGAGAGGACAACGATAAACGTTCTTACGATACCTCATTTCTGCCCTTCGGGATTGAATGTCGTACTTTCACCCGGTCACCCCTATAGCAAAGTCCTTGATACCCTCTAGGGTTTATTATAAATTAAATTGAATTGACATAATTCGAGGACACGATCGGACATAGCTACACACATTTTGTAGGAAAGGCATACTAACTCGATTACGTTGAAGAAGAGGATCTCAACTACATTCACCACGATATTTATGAAATAACATTTCTTTCATTTGAGTCCTTTTTCTTTTTATACTCCAGTACCTAACGAAATAATGGTAATATCCAAATAAGTTAATAAACTGCAATCGTTAACTGCAAATATAAAGGAGTTATAACAGTCACGTGTTTTCTAGCAATAGCTCTTTAGATGTACAAAATGAAATTGAAAAATTCCTATTGGGAACCACTGTATTACATGGAAACGGCGAGGATGATGCGTGATATACATACGTGTACAGGTAGACATATCAGTTCCCCTCGTAGTGAATTAAATAGACCATGCCTGGTCCAATCCCTGGCTTATTGGATCTCCCTCTTCTCCGGAAAGTGACCAGAGTTTCACTTACTGCCCTCCTGGCCTATCTCGAGGGCATTGCGTTGATAGCCACATCACTATCCCTCAATATATCCAGATAACGATTCATTACGCCGACGCCATTACTTTATAATTATCATTCCTAAATCGCAGGCGCAGTTTGGTCAAAAATAAACGGCAAGTAAAGATCTGGAAAACATGTTTATCTAATTCGAGGAATATTTTGTATGTCCATAATAAATTCATTGAAAATTAATGTGATTTTGCAGGGATAGGAGAAACATATAATCCTTAAGAAATATGCATTATCGGATAAATAAGACTACTATCTCACATGCCAGCCCCGCGTATTTGAAAATCAAATTATTTAAATTGCTGTTTTACGTGACGTATCCACATTACGTACAGTATGAGAAAAACAAAATCGTGTCTAGTAAAGCGTAATTGGAAACCGTTCAATATATTATAATTTTGTCATTTTCTTACATAATATAGTAGATATACATAATAGTACACTTAAAGTAATAAATTTATTTTCTGGCAATTTTGAAATACCTGTTCCACTAACAACAAATATACACTTCGGTATTTTATAAAATGAACAATCCATAGCTTGTTTATAGGTAAGAAATTGTCGAACTTTTAAAACACTATAAACATTTCAAAACTGGACTAAATCCTTTGATAACCGATTTCAAAATGGTAAAAGAGCGGTAATTCTGAAAGGAACCCTGTTTATTGTCGACTTCCAGTAATACAAATTTTGTTATAGCTACATTGGTGGTTATAAATATTATTTTAAAAATTAGTTTCAAACTTTTACCATTTTCGGAATAGCAAAGTGTATTATAGTAAAAATAAATAAATAAATAAGTAAAGTATATTATAGTATAATGAACCAAATCGTGCATTTACTGTATTATATGCTATCTTGTACTTAACACTGTACAACAGCCAAAACTTTTCTTGACCGCCACTATGAAATTCTTATAGATTTTTACGAGCTGAATACGAATCTGAAATCCGTTTTTCTTTTGGACCTACGGTTTTTTAGGAAGTTAATGTTAAAAAAAATTGTAAATTTTCAACTTTGGGAATTTTTTGTGCTTCTCCACAGCAGCTATGCAGTGGTTTTTTACACGAGAGATCTCTGTGAACTTTCCCGAATATAACAATATAAATTGTTATTACATTGTAAACATTTAATTATGTTTAAACGATGATTAAAGTAAAAAAGACCCCAAAAATGCACCAATTTTTACTGACATTTTTAAATTTATTTAAAAAAACTACCAGTCTAGGCGAAAATCTAACCATTGTACGCGATAGAGCGGACATTTCTGCTGCAGAAAGAATCAAAAGAACAGGAAGAATAGAAAAGAAAAAAAGTATGCAACCAAATATGTTCTATACCGTTAACTTTCAAGGGCGATTTGATATCAATTCAGCGAGCTATAGGGCAGTTTAAAAAAATAAGTTCTAATATAATTTACTATTTTGGCATTATAGGTAACGTTACAATATTTCTTTCATAGTAGAATTTTTAGTTCTATAAAAACGTATTAATAGGCTCCGCGTCGTCGGGAGAGTACTTGACACCCTTATGGACAAACGGTGATACCCTAAAATTACTATTATTAATAATTAAAAAAATAATAATAATAGATTTAGTATTAATATTCATTAACATATGGCAAAATAGGTTACTTGTAATATTATTATAGAGGAGTGGTTTTCAGTTTCCCCCTAACAAAACAACACCTTTCCAGTTTTATTTAATAATGAGGATCTGTTTGTAATTTAATTATATTTAATTTTACATATAAGGATCTGTGTGGTGTATGATTAAGAAATAGAATTGACAGGTAAAGATTCTCAACTAGAAATGTTATTAAATTGAATATACAGTAATATAGACTTATAATTAATAATTGTGTATGGAAATATAGACATTATGTACAATATGAGAAATTATTAATGAGAGAATTATTACCGAATGGTATCGAGTCATATAATTAAAGCACACGATAAAAAGAGTCGATGTTTAATAATTATAACCTTGACAATTAATAATCTAACAAGTTTCGTTTAAATGGTAGTGACAATTTAGGAATTAACTATTTATTTATTTAGGCATTAATATTGTTATAAAGAAGTGCTATTTGAAGCGAACGCTATAATAAATGAAATCGCAACGATTATTATTTAGCGTTATCACTGTAATAGACGTAACATTTAATGTAAATAAAAAAGGAGTATATTTTAATGATTAACAAACTGTATCGTCGCATATAAATTGCAAACGCTACTTTGGCTTACTATCCTTTTTCTATGTTCGATAAGTAATGTATGTAGTTGGGTCATTCCACGCCGAATCGATCACTTTTTGTCATCACCATCTGCGATTTTGTTTTAATCAAGATATGTTATAGTCTACGTGAAAGTAGGGGGGGTTTAAGTCATCATTTTGCCAATTTCGAATTTGTTTAAAAATTACAAGCCTTCAAACTTTGCAGTTTTTGCCTATTTTCGCAAAAATAGGCATCACTTACGAATTTTTTTCTCAAAAACTACTCGTCCGATTGAGCTAATTTTTTTTTGTTTTATTCATAAAGGATTGGGCTACTATAAAATATTTTTCATAAATTGGAAAATTTGTTATGTAATATGAAAAAATTTAAACAAATTCTTTTTTTATGTTTTTCAATAAAAACTACTAATTATTAAAATTTAAAAAAAATATATTATATTCGCTGAAGCTTCCCCTTTAAAATGAGCCCTTCAGAATAATGGGCGGTCGAAAATTAATGTCACAATAAGCTGGAAAACGACGCGGTGTACCTCCGTTTCAGGTAAGCGAGTCGTGCAATCCGCGTTCACTGGTCTTGGTCAAGCCTAGTACACGACTAAATGACCTTGATTTTACTTGGAAAAGTATATTAGTAACCATTCTGGGCCAATGACACATTTTTTAATCATAACTTCATTTATAAATATTAATTCCCACATTTATTGTTCATGCTCTACAAAAAGGCGTCATTGCTCAATGGAAATCGTGAGAAGATTGTGGTTTCCTTCCATCGGAAAGGGATAAGGATGGGTTATAATTAAAATTATCGAGAGGACCATTGTGTGGGTAGACTTAGAAATTGTAAGAAAACATAAAATGACAACTATTTCATTACACTAAATACAGGTCCATCAATATCATACGAGCAAGTCTTACATAGTACTACTTTATTTGTTAATAAATAAATCTTCTTGCAATGCGAGTTTATAAACAATCGGAATGTTCAATATATTATTTTGTGTTACATAACTAAATGCCACATTGAACCAATGACACATTTTTTTTTATTCATGATCGTCATTTTGAAATATAGCATTTAGTTATGTAACACAAAATAATATATTGAACATTCCGATTGTTCATAAACTCGCATTGCAAGAAGATTTATTTATTAACAAATAAAGTAGTACTATGTAAGACTTGCTCGTATGATATTGATAGACCTGTATTTAGTGTAATGAAATAGTTGTCATTTTATGTTTTCTTACAATTTCTAAGTCTACCCACACAATGGTCCTCTCGATAATTTTAATTATAACCCATCCTTATCCCTTTCCGATGGAAGGAAACCACAATCTTCTCACGATTTCCATTGAGCAATGACGCCTTTTTGTAGAGCATGAACAATAAATGTGGGAATTAATATTTATAAATGAAGTTATGATTAAAAAATGTGTCATTGGCCCAGAATGGTTACTAATATACTTTTCCAAGTAAAATCAAGGTCATTTAGTCGTGTACTAGGCTTGACCAAGACCAGTGAACGCGGATTGCACGACTCGCTTACCTGAAACGGAGGTACACCGCGTCGTTTTCCAGCTTATTGTGACATTAATTTTCGACCGCCCATTATTCTGAAGGGCTCATTTTAAAGGGGAAGCTTCAGCGAATATAATATATTTTTTTTAAATTTTAATAATTAGTAGTTTTTATTGAAAAACATAAAAAAAGAATTTGTTTAAATTTTTTCATATTACATAACAAATTTTCCAATTTATAAAAAATATTTTATAGTAGCCCAATCCTTTATGAATAAAACGAAAAAAAATTTAGCTCAATCGGACGAGTAGTTTTTGAGAAAAAAATTCGTAAGTGATGCCTATTTTTGTGAAAATAGGCAAAAACTGCAAAGTTTGAAGGCTTGTAATTTTTAAACAAATTCGAAATTGGCAAAATGATGACTTAAACCCCCCCTACTTTCACGTAGACTATAACATATCTTGATTAAAACAAAATCGCAGATGGTGATGACAAAAAGTGATCGATTCGGCGTGGAATGACCCAGTTCCTACATTCGGTGTAGATAATGTAAGCAAAAGTTCGAACCTGAAAGATTCGCTTATGACGAAACCTTACTGTAACTTATGGTCTTCTTCTGTCCTTCTTTAGATAAATTCGCGACAAGGTATGTCACCAAACTTAAAGCTACATATCAAACAATTCAAAAAAGTTAGAATATAGACTAAACATATTTGATAGTTAATCCTTTAGACTCGAAAACATTTTCCTATTAGCAAGCATTTATCGAAAACTCTAACTGAAAAGTTTAATAAATTTGTTGGAAATTACTCTTTTCTATAATATTATTAACTGACACAATATTCTTATTAGTTGTTTAAAGATCATGCGTATAACTTATATATTTATTATAGTTAAAAAATATTTATAACAATTTATAAATATATGTTATATAACATATATTATTATATGTGTCATCTATCAAAAAATTAAAAATTATCACAAAATCTTACATGAATGAAATAAGGTGTACTCAGAATTTCAGTTTTTCTATAATTTGACATAATAAACAATTAATACCATTACGAGCGATTACAAAAGAGTCCTTGTTATTTAACAAACGGTGCGCTGCAAATAACAATAGAAAATGTTTCTATAACAGTTGAATAGTTGGATAAATGCCTTTTAAAGGCGACAGAACTGTAGTGCTACAGGGAAGATATGAATTACGTTGATTTTCATTTTGGTAATCAGGTAGGGCTTCGCGTGCGTCGCGAGTTATGCTTACCCTGTTTCGCGTTTGTCACAATCTTTTTGGCCACGCGGTACGTACGCCCGTCGTCTGCCAGGCATCCGTGTGTATACGTGACGCCTCAATACTCACCAAATCACGGTACACTGTCTTCAAGGTTGACCAGCACGCGTCGTGGATCGTCGGGGTGCAGGTCTTGCACTGTTATCGGTCGCACTGATAACGATATGCCTACGGTGGTGAGTTTCCACTCCGGCGCGAATAACTCTCCTTGCGAAATAGGAGCGCGATCGACACGGACGGGGGTGTAAAGATCGCGCGTTAACTTTCGGAGGTAGTAATGGCGTCCACCGTGTCTCGTACGTCCCATGAACCGTCGAACTAGCAAAAGTACGGATATCCCGTGCGGCTGTGTCTCGCACCTCTGAATATTCGTACACAATTTATTATCAAATGTGCAGATGTATCCCGTGCGGCTATGTCTCACACCACTGGATACTGCACAGATCTGGTTGCGCTCGTCTTAACCTTTTATAAACCCCGTGCGGCCATGCCTCGCACCACTGAGTTTAGATCGGACGAGGTGATAACTTTAACTGCGGATTAACCAGGGACGTAGGAGGAACTAGACGTGAATGATATGTGAACGAGATGTAGTAAAATTAATAATAACAATTTATTAATAAAAATATGATCGGAACGTGGTACAAAATTATAAGTAAGTACAAAACGAGAATTAGAAGTGTTTGAATTGGTAACGCGAAGTGTTGGCGTAAAGGGCTCTAACCCTGATACCGACGAAATATAAAAATGCTTTAAACTGAGTTCGGCCTAAGTGCCGAACTGAAACTAACTAGCCGAGTATCGGCCTAACGTTGTCGCGTGATTGAGCGAGGTATCGGCCTAATGCCGATGCGGGAGTGTGACCGATCGCTCCGAGTCTTCAGGGTTTATATAGTCCTGAAGATTGGAGAGGGGTGTGAGATTATTGTCGAATTCGGAGAATGAGATAACAATTGTTATGAGACTGGTGAGGTGAGTTGGTTCGCAAGGGTGTCGTTTGTCGGATGTTTACAGTGGTGATTTCGGTGAATTGAGTCTTGAGTCTATCGCCAGGGTATCGGCTGTCAGATATTTTACATGATGAGTGTGATAGTGTGTTGTTTTATAATCGTCTTGTGAATTCGAACGGCGGATGTTTATATAAGATATAACGGGTGTGCGAATAGTATGAATAATATGTCCTATAAAAATGTGATGTTTGTGTGGTCTTATGAACTCACGAGGTAAGTATTGCGTAAATATGGGTCCCTGAGTCTAATGAGTAATATAAAGCTTAACTAATTCAACGACGGACGTCCGTCCGACGTCACACTGTCATTTGTTCTTTTGCAAAACACATTCATATCGCATGTAACACTTAATTTTATTCTGCCGAAATTGTTGAGAACCCTTCGTTTTAATTTTGCACACCATATTTTACAACTTAACTTTGTGTTAAATGTTTCACTGCTCAAGTCATTAATAAACGCTTTGAATTTGAGACATCATTAGTAATATCACATTTGATAGAATTAACAAAGAAGGCACCACATTTTCTTTAGTATGCTACGCTTGATTTTGATATTTGAAAGACTTCTTCGTATGTCTGAAGTAACTGTTCCAGGATATGTCCTTTCTGTTTTAAATATTTCTCTAATACTGACAAGGGAACATATTCAAGTGGGATATGTCGATTTTGTTGAAACTTATAGAAAATATAGTTCTCAAAAAAATACAGGTAGTCCTCCTACAACACGGAATCTTATAACATGATTCATAAATTGCGGGAACCCTCCTGCAACACGGCATTCTATAACACGGTTTCGCTCTAACACGATAAGAAAATTGCAAAAACCTATGTACAACACTGTACTTCTTCGGCCGCGGCGACACTCGCCGTTTTAACACTAGATTTACGGAAGTTCAATGACCACTTAAGTCTAAATTGAAAATGAACTATGAAAAGAAATAAGCAACGAATAATACATATACCAGTTTATAGAAAGATTTTTTTATCTCGATAATTGTTAACATTCATTTCGATACAAGCTTTTTAATAATTTTTGCAATTGAAAATAAGAAACCTAAGATCCGTCGTTTTGACGGGTCCCGTAAACCTAGTGTTAAACATACACTGTTGCGAAAAGCAACAGTTCAGATTATTAAGAAAAATGAAAAAGAAATAAGAAGTGCAGTTGCCGCAGGATCTTCGACATCCGCATACATTTATATTTTTAATAAAAATTAAGTTGTTTGTAGAATTAAAAAAAAAACATATTTGTTCTTAATAAGTTTTCGGTACGTAACCCCCTTTTTCGTACTGGCTCTCATACAATACGGTTTTATACAACGCGGCATTTTCTAGGAACCTGTCTACCGTGTTATAGGAGGGTTACCTGCATTTGACACGTATATTTTCTTATCGGTAATCGTGCATGTTGAAGGGATGTTAGCCGCCCTCAAAGTTTCGAGTTAAAAATACAAAGTTTTTTAATGCCGAATCGACTTGTAGTGCAAATATTTAAAAACTCAATTTGTTTAAAAAATATGTTAAAAAAGGTATACTTTTTAACAATTTTGTTTGTTAAACGTCAATGTATCTTTACGGAAATTAATATACATGAAGTATAGACAAAAATAAAGGATACGTGTTTTTGCAAATTTTCGATTTTTCATTATTTAACGATTTTTATTAAATCTATGCGTTTCCGTCGCTTCGGATAGTGAAAGATGTTCAGTCTTGCTTTGTGGAGAATACTATCTTTTACAGTGTTTTGGAGAGCAAGCATATCATACAATACCAGTACATAGTTGTATCTCTGAATCCCGAACCAGGTATTACAAGTACATCTTGACGCGGTGTTAGTATAGTCCATAGTATATATTTTATAATATTATAAGCTTTTACATTAATAAATTAAATAATTATTATATACTTTATATATAATATCCTTTATAATAATTAGTCAAATTTGAATTTGGAAGTTATGGTAGATTTGCATACTATGAATGTAAACTAACACAAAATTTTCTTCTTCCGCGTATGTATGCGTATGTTAATAACCTGATAGAAAATACGTTCTATTACGATGTAAGTTTGCTGTTTTTAAAATTTTTATTACATTTTATTTGCTGTAAAATTCGATGCTGTTTCGTTTCTTCGTAATCTTGTGCGATGTATTGGCACACAGTATTCTCATATAACAAATCAGTCATACTATCCACTTGCGCAGTGATGAAGTAATCGCACTTTTACTGTAGAATGGCAGGTATTACATTAGCACTGTTGTAGCGAAACGAATCTGCCGATTATCCCGATCCGTTCCGCTGGATTCAGGTACTATCCTGACAAGTACACGGAGCGATATTGGTGGAAAATTGAAACTCACGTAACGGGGAATATAAGGATCGTCAATCAGTTTATTATATACACACACGTTACTGGACAATACTATTTTAACTATTCAGAATATCGACACAAAAAATCACGGTGGTACACTAAACAAAGTACAAATTACGACGGTTTAAAGGTTGAAAATATAGAAAGAATAACGATTAAGTATGCTACAAGGAAACTGTTTGGCTGCGTACTCTATGACTTCTAAGATGGTTCTAAAGGGTTTTAAATCAAAACGGTTATAAATCGCAGGGTCGGTCCGGTCGATGGCGTGACGATAGGGATAATCCCGCGCGGGAGCAATTACTGAATGCATGACGCCGCTGGAGTTTTGCAGGATCGTACTAAGGCTCGGAAGTGCCTAGGATTTAGTGTATTTCCGAACAACTATCAACTTTCCTACTGCATTATTAGTATCATTTTCATAATTAGTAGAAAAATCGCTATTACTTATTACTTAACTACTTAATAGCACGTTAGAATATTTTTATCAATGAAATATCTTATAATGTTCACAGTTATTTCTTGATTTCATCAATGATTAGAAATTTTGTTATCTTTGATAGTTGAATGGCATATATTACATAAATTAATATATCATAAATTAAGCTCAGTAATATTGAGGGTAATATATAATATTGTTATTGGTAGTCTATACGCGGTGCCAGGCATGAGCCAACATGGCGTGCCAAGTAGCGGCCAATAATAATTGGTTACTGTATGCCGAGCCAAATTTTGGCCTTGTCAACACTGGCATTCCTATGTTGTTAACTACATTTTCTCTAGCACAGAGACGTGTCCACGCCTTCACTTTTGATCTTATCCTTTACGGTACTATATGAAGGATAATAACAACAGGAAATCAGGAATGTTAGTCCACAACTAAAGAAAATATGTTGAATGAATTGAATCATATTGTCCGTCAAATTAATTGAATAAAATAATAGTAATTTCCTGATAGTAAATTAAACCGTTAATGTGTACCCTTGAAAGACCCAGAAGAGTCGAATAATAAAATGTGGCTACAGCGGATCGAAAACTGTTCACATTCTCGCGGCTTCAGTTAGGTATACTCGTCAATATCCAACATAGGCTACGTGAGCGGTCGCTCTTATGAAAACGTTTGGGTAATATCGGCCGGCAACAAGATGACAGCATTCCAGGTAATTTATACTAGTACCATCATAAATTAAAGCGGCTACGTGCATTCCTCCTTGCAAATAGATCAAATCTAAACCAGAAAACAAGTAGGACCATTATAAGTAACTAGTAGCAATATTCGACACTTAAGAGTATAGGAAATTTGTTTAACAGATTTAATAAAACGATTTAACTTTATTTAACGAATTTAATAAAACGATTTAACACTATAATACTGAGATATATAATAAATAACAAATTTAACTATGATTAATTATATTTAACGACGCAACAAATTCCACGATGTTTTCAACTCAACGGTTCAACTCCGACTCTCAACTCCTCAAATTATATTTCGTTTCCTCGTAACCGCAAAAGAACAAAAGATTATACATATCTCGAATCAATCGACTCACTTCCGTGTTATCTATTACGTTCACGACGCCAGTATCGGCGACGACATTCCTAGAATCCTGCGCTACCCTACACTCGGCCATCCTGCAACGGATATCTGACCTCAGATATCATATCATTCATCAACGCAACTTTCGCTCATCTCACTGTCGCTGTATGAGTCACTATCCATATTAACTCACGGTTTCATGAACTCAACCCCCGTCGAAGTTTGTTGGGGTCCTTCATGATTTCCCACTTTAGTTACAATGTATCTGTCATTTCTTAACACTTTTGTAATCTCATAAGGTCCGAAAAACTTTGCCGCAAATTTTAATCCAGGACCCTGTTGTGTTCTTTTAATCGCTACAAAATCTCCCTCGCGTTATTTCCTGCCTGACGATCTTTTCCTGTTGAAATATTTTCTATTCTCCTGCTGAACTTTGAGAATATTACGCCGCGCTTCTTCTCGCAATTCATCGCGATTCTGTTGAAATATATCAATCCATTCGCGTTCTAACAATTCCCTAATTTCTGGATCGCTTTTAGATCGCTGTTCTACACCGAACAATATTTTGAACGGTGTTAATCTAGTACTACGGTTCGGAACAATATTAAAACACTGTTGACAACGCTCTAAATACTTGTACCATTCATCTGGTCTTGGTGCTGACAATTTCGTTAATAATGGAATTATTGTACGATTCACTCTTTCAACTTGACCATTCGCACGCGGCATACCTACGGTGGTCAACACATGTTCTATTTTCTGGTCTTTACAATAATTTTCAAAATCCGCCGATGTAAAAGACGTGCCACGGTCCGAGATTATTCGCCGTGGATTACCGAACAATATCGCTTGTTTTTCGAGTCGCTCTATTACCTCCGATGAATTACACGTTTTAGTTGCGTACAACCATACAAATTTCGAAAACGCATCTACTACTACTAATATATACCGGTATTTCTTCTTGGTCGAAGGTAAAGGTCCTAAATGGTCGATATGGAAAGTATCTAACGGTACCTCTCCTTTAGAAATCGCGTACAAGTATCCCTCGGATTTTCCTTGTTTCTTTTCTGCCAGAATACAGTCAACGCAATTTTTTACAATTTTATCTATTTTGTCCTTCATTTTCTGAAACTAAAAGTCTCTCTTTACAATCGCCTCTGTTTTCTCCGTCGCAAAATGTCCGTTCTCATGTGCGCGTTTAATAACTTGATTTTGCATTGCTTTTGGGACCACTAAACGAATATCCCCATCTAATTCTTTAAATAAAACATCGCCCCTAATAACATAACCGTCTAACTGACCCAACTGTACTCGTTCCAACACTTTCCGTACATCCAAATCTTCTCGCTGAGCTTTTCTTAATCTAGCGCTAAAACTACTTTGGTCCTCGCCAATTATCATACAAGACGGAAGAGGGGTGCGACTTAATGCATCTACATGCGCAAGATTTTTACCTGGACGATGTTCAACTGTATACGAAAATTCTTCTAATAATAAGGCCCAACGCGCTACACGCACACACAAATCTTTTTTCCTCATTGTTAACATAAATGCTTGACAATCAGTGACAATTTTAAATGATATGCCTAGTAGATAAACTCGGAATTTTCTTAACGCTTTTACAATTGCTAAAACTTCTAACTCGTAACTCGAGTATCGTTCTTCGGCTGATATCGTTTTCCCACTTGCGTAATATACCGGATGAAATAAATTATCGCGATCGTCGCGTTGTAGCAAAATGGCTCCAAACCCGAATTTAGAAGCATCTGTATGAAGTTCCGTCTCCGAACCCACCTTATATAGTTTTAATACTGGTTTACTTGCTAACGCTATTTTTAATTGCTCGAATGCCTGCTCCTCCTCGTTGTCAAAATGAAATTTTGTCTCCGCTTTTAATAAATTTGTTAACGGTCGCGCTATTAACGAATAATGGGCTATGAACTTCCGAAAATACCCCGTTAATCCAAGAAAACTTTGTATTTGTTTAACATTTTTAGGCTTAGGAAAACGTATAACAGCTTCAGTCTTATGTTCTGATGGAAAAACCGAACCATTTTCTACAATATGACCAAGGTATTCTGTTCGGGATCGTAAAAATTCGCACTTCTCCCAATTTATATTTAAACCCGCCTCGCTTGCCACGTTTAGAACTATTTTTAATTTTTCCAATCCACTCTCACAGTCTTCAGACGGAATTATTAAATCATCTACGTATAATAAAACTATTTTCTGATCCCTTAATTCTTTAAACACATTATTAATAAAACGTTGGAAAACGGCTGGTGAATTACAGAGTCCGAAAGGTACTCTTAAAAACTCATATTGACCATCAGGAACAATAAAAGCTGTAAACTTTCTGCTTTCTTTACCAACTTTAACATGCAAAAATCCATCTTTCAGGTCGAGTCTACTATATATTCTCGCACTCTGCAACAAATCCAGCTGGTCCTCTATAATAGGTAACGGAAAAGGGTCTTTTACTATCTTTCTATTCAAAAGCCGAAAATCAACACAAAGTCTCACTTTCCCATTTTTCTTTTTAACTAACACTACCGGACTTGCGTATTCTGATAAAGACGGTTGAATAATTCCGTCTTCCAACCATTTCCGAATTTGATTATTAACTATGTCTCTTTCTACCGGAGCCAATCTTCTCGCGCGTTGATACACTGGTTCGTTATCCTTTACCACAATCGTCATTTCTATCTCAGATTCGAATGCTTTGTTCGGCCGAAATTTTTCTATTATCTCCGCTACTGCGTTTCGTTGTTGAACATTCTGAATATACGCTAAATCTACCGTATTTACCTCATGTTCGATGTCAATGCTCTCTAAATTATTACCTGATTCTATCTTTTTTATCTCGATTTGGCCTTGCTTCACGACTAATTCTATATCGTCCAAGAAATCTGTTCCTATCACTAGATTGTGAGTCATAATTCTATCTGGTACTACACGAATTAACATTTTATACGACTCCCCATCTACTTTAGTGTCCGCTTCGAATTCGCCTATAGCTTGACTCGTACCTGTTCCTATTCCCCTAAAATATACATCATTTCGCGTTAATGACGGTACATGAGGTTTCAATTTCTCATACTGTTCTTTCCGCATCAAGCTCAAATCGCTACCTGTATCAACTAACGCCGTTACCTCTTGATCGCCGATAAGAACCTTTTTGAAGTACTTTTCACGCTGAGTCTGTCGCACGCTAAGACTTTGCCCCGCCAACGGTGTCTTCTTCCTCGGGCAGCTCGCTGCCAAGTGTCCAAAACCTCGGCACTCGAAACATTTCGAACCCCTTTCCTTGAGAGGACAATCAAAGAAAAAGTGGTCCCGACCCCCGCAGTTGTAGCACCTTCCTGTGGCCGCAACACCTGTTGTCGCGTTCCGCGCCTCTCGTCTCCCTGGCTCGTCGACTTGACGCTGTAATCCGTCGCTCCGTCGTCGCTCGTTCTCCATCCGCCGCGGACCCTGCTCCGCTCGCCACGCCGTCGGACCCTGCTGCGCTCGCCACGCCGCCCCCTCGCTCCGTTGAATCACCACGTCGGAGCGCGGTGTCCGCGTTAGCATTACACCCCTGAAAGCCTCTAACATCACAGCTTTAGAACGAAATTTTTGCAAGCGAGCCTGGTTTCGCAACGCATGATCCGGAATGCCGTCCACCACATACTCAATCACCTCTTCCTCTTCAATTGCCAATCGATTTGCCAAGATTGTTTTGGCGTGGAAATATTCCGTAAACGTTTCTTCTCTTCTCCATGTTCGCCCCTCAAATTCACGACGAGCCGCTATTCTGCTTGGGCGACTCCCGAACATGTCCTTCAACTCTCTAATCAATTCATTAATCCCCTTTTCAATCAATTCGGGCCTGGAATGAAACCATTCGAGTGCCCGATTTTTTAATCTTGATACCACCAACAGTTTCGTTGCATTATCATCCAGTCTGTACGTCAAACGTATCAATCCCAGTTGTTTTTCCCATGCGTCGAAATTCTCGCCCTTACCGTCGAAAAAATTCAACATCGACTTCATGGCCTCCGTGATCGCGCTCGTCGATTGTCTACCCTGTTCTTCTCCTGTCGATGACACACCACAATTTAATCTTTGCATTTCACGCATCATTTCTACTTCTCGTTTTAGCAACTGGACTTCACGCTCCGCGAGTTCTTTCTCCCTCCTGAGAAGATCCCATTGCCGATTCAACATCTCATCTGAATTTTGCTGCCCTGTCGATAAAACATCTGCTATCGTGATAGCCCCCGCGTCGTCACTTTCTTGATTCCCCTCTCCAGCAAACTCCTGCATCCAAGCTCCTGACGGATCGTGCCCCATGAGTCTTGATAACAGCTCCTGTTTCACCCCTACTGCATTTAAACCCTTCGCCTTCAAAATTTCCTTAAGCTGATGAACCGTGAATTCATGTGGTTGCATGACTTCTTCTTCTTCCTCACACAAATTACACAATCTATACCACAACTGTCCAAAACTCTCTATACTACGATTTAATTGCCTACACGATTTTACACTCCAACGCGGTCTACTCTTTCCTATTAACAGTTCAACTACTCCGCTCACACAATCCCGGACGAGCCCCCAAAATTTATAGGAAATTTATTTAACAGATTTAATAAAACGATTTAACTTTATTTAACGAATTTAATAAAACGATTTAACACTATAATACTGAGATATATAATAAATAACAAATTTAACTATGATTAATTATATTTAACGACGCAACAAATTCCACGATGTTTTCAACTCAACGGTTCAACTCCGACTCTCAACTCCTCAAATTATATTTCGTTTCCTCGTAACCGCAAAAGAACAAAAGATTATACATATCTCGAATCAATCGACTCACTTCCGTGTTATCTATTACGTTCACGACGCCAGTATCGGCGACGACATTCCTAGAATCCTGCGCTACCCTACAAGAGCGACAATAGTTTTGTCACGTATTCTTATAATAAAATAGGAATTTTAATGAAGGTAGGAATTAAACCTGAATGTTAGCGTATCACATGTGATTTATAAAAATGATATCATGAAATACATACATATAAGCATATAGCAATCATTATGAGTTGTATGTGATGAATGGCATCTATATTGCGATTCATGATTTTACGTGTTAGTCTACTGTAGGTGATGCAGAAGGAATAATTATTGAAATAAAGTTTTTTGCACATTAAAATCTGTTACTGAATCTATCAAACAAACGTTTAATTGATATGACAACTGAGGTATTCGCGTGTGTGTAATTTGACTAACGATAGTGGTGACTAAATTGATTCTTTTCAGTAAAGGAATGATCAAACATGACATAGAACACAACGCCAGCCTATGTTAACGCGATGCAAGGGACGATCCCTGTGGGGTGAGAACACCAATTATGAAAAAGAAGAAAATAAAGCTGCACGATTAGGAGCCACTTAAAACTGTACAGGATGTCGAGAAGTTTTGAGCCAACGGATTTTATGGTTCTGTTGCTGGTGCGGCACTGTCTTGCTCTTCGACCACACCGACACAACACGGTTGGGTCTTATCTCGAATACATAATAATACCCTACTCTATAGATCAAGAACATCCAAAAGTCGTTACTATAATCGCAACTGTCATGCTGCTTGTGCTAGACTTAAAATAACGAACCATATTCTACAAGCGTGCTACAGTCTCGTAACCTAATATCAGCAGAGTTATAATGTACCCGCCGATCCACGTTGGGGACCGCAGATGGTGTTAGAATAGTCAATTTTTACGTGAATAATGACTTGCTATAACACGTTCGAGCTAACACACGTTCATCGTCAATTCTTGTATTAGCTGTCACTCTATCCTAATGTCGAGTCTAGTGCCCGGAATAGGCAAGAAAACTATCGGAACTTAGTGCTGTGAGTAAAGCGAGAACCTTCGGTACTCAATGCCTACTGCTTTGGTATAACGGAAGAATTAAACGGCGCGGGGCGTTCTAACACCGAGTACCGCTGGCAGCGATGCTTGTTTTGCCGAACTATTTTTTAAATAAATTTAAAAATATCAGCAAAAGTTGGTGCGTTTTTGGTGTCTTTCGTACTTTGATCATTGTTCAAACATATTTAAATGCTTAAAATGTAATAACAATTAGTATCGTTTTATTCAGGAAAGTTCACAGATTTTTCTCGTATAAAAAGCCACTGAATAGCTGCTATGGTAAAAACACAAAAAATTCCCAAAGTTGAAAATTTCCAATTTTTTTTAACATTAACTTTCTAAAAAACCGTAGGTCCAAAAGAAAAACGGATTTCAGATTTTCATTCATCTCGCAAAAATCTATAAGAATTTCGTAGTGGCGGTCAAGAAAAGTTTTGGCTGTTGTACAGTGTAATTAGCCCTAAAAATAAAAAACGTCTTGGATACCGACGGATTTGGTCAGTGAACCCTCACCCTCGTTCAAGCCAATGATGACTAAACGTTATAGTGAAGTAGACAATGGCTTATCCAACGATATTACATTTAAATACAAAGTATGTTGTATGACTTACCACGTATGTATATTACCGGAACCGAACTCGCAATGCGATGGGAGCTCCTTAAAATTCTTTAGTTATTAAGGCTTACAATGCCTTTAGAGTTCGTATAGATTTATAATTTCTAGGTAGTAATTATCCATAGGATTGTAGTGCCATCGAGGGTTGCGAGAACCGCTCTGTGGCAGCCATAATGTCAGGAAGCCATAAAGACCCGCGGGTTTCTCTGTATTTTTTTTAGTCGTTGCTCGCAGTTGCTCGCCAGATTAGTATTTTACCTTTCGAGTCCGTTATTTCTAGCATGCTTAGTCAAGGTCAGCGCGGTTCTTGACCTTTATTACCTGTCACAGTCAAGGAGCAAACCTTGTAATATTTGCGAGTGGAGGGATCCGAGAAGAACGTAAACCTTGCTTTCCATTCACAATTTTGTGCATATTTTCACAGCCAATTAGAATGATTCACCCACATCAAGACTACCCGACCAAGATGACATCAGGAGAACAAATTGATTAATAGAACAGATTAGAACAACTTGTATAGTAGCATAGATTATACTTGAGAATAGAACAAATTGACTAGTAGCACAGATTAGAACAAATTGAATAGTGGAACAGATTAGACTTCAGAATAGAATAAATTGACTAGTAGCACAGATTAGAACAAATTGAATAGTGGAACAGATTGGACTTGACAACATAGTGGAACATGGCTAGATAGATAGAAGAACACAATAGTTAATAACATAGAACATCTCTAGAACATTGTATAGTTAGATAGTCAAGCTCTACCTTGCGTATAGAATAGATACCGTTAAACGCAGCGTAGAAATAGTCTGATTAATTCCCGAAGTATTCGAGTGGTCCTTCAAGTTTAGATCGTTGTGATTTGTAGGTAGGAGCGTGAAAACACCTACAAGGCTCGAACTTCCTTTTTGGGTAACCGCGAGTATTCAACATCTGTTCTGAGTGATCTAACGAAACATACGCATTCATCCAAACTGATCACTTTTTATTATTCCAAACTAACCAATTTGTATCATTCTCGTGCTGTACATTTTGTAAAATCAGTTCAGTTTATGTTAAATATAGTATAAATTGTGTGAATTATGGTCTCGCTCGCTATTCAATAAAACCAGTTTTTTTTATCGTTAATTTAAACCCAAACCAAACCAAAAGAAGCAGGAGAATAAATTCTGCCTCTCGAATATTGATCAAACCGAAACATATTTGATGGACAATTTGACCTTCAGGGACAGTGGAGTTCATGACCAGCGACATCATAAAGACTGGTATGATTTGAACCATTTCAAAAATATCGTTAATTGCAAAGCTCCATGGAGCAGAGAAGAGGCGACCCCCTGGACATGGCACGAGGCGCACCTTAGAATGAAAGGTGAATGTTTTATCAATCAGGTACCATTGCTTTATTTTCGTAACCACTCCCTTGAATCCATTAAAGGACAGCGGCGCTGTGTTAGGCACAGGAACAAAGTCCTGGAGTTCATCAAAAGAATGAATGAACCGTAACAAGACCAAGCCGCGGCTTGAAAGATCAAGAGTCAGGTAAAGCGGATACCTGTCTGATTGACGAGAATATCAGCTTTTCACCTTACTTGGCCCTCTTCATGGATTTTTACATTTCAAATATTAACGAAATCTGTGAAAATTTTAAACATTAGCTGTTAACAGTGTATTTGAAGAACTTGGCATATATTTCCGCAATGTATTTCCCGGGCCGTCAAGATCACGTGCTGTTACGGTTCCTGGAATCAAGAACCACCTTGATTTCCAAAAAGGAAATTGCGCCGAAACCGGATAAATTCCGCCCCATAATTGTGTCATTGGTTATTTCAAGGACATATCACAAAGTGTCTGTTAACTGCCTCATGCAATTAGTGGTACTCGATGCGAAGCATTAGGGCGTATACCCGGGCCACTTCATCTCTCAAGAAGTAAGTATCGCATGTAGGCGTTTACAAGGTGGACGAATAAATATTGACCTTCGTCAGAAACTTAGTCATTGAGCACAAATTTTTACACAAATCGCATGTTTAATTCTGAAATACTCTAGGAGCATTCCATAGAAAACCCAGTGAATAACGGAAGGGAATATGTTTATGATCTTTCCATAAGAGATTTCGTAAACCAAACGAAGGTATGCACTAATGCGTTACCAGCGATGTCGAGAACAACGAGGGGTCGAAGAGCGTACCGCTTTGCATAGTACACCACAATGGAATTGTAACATTGAACCATGTTTTACAACGCTGTTATAGAATGCATGCCGCAAGGATAATAAAGCACAATGCAACAATTACAAGCACAAGGAAGCATTTACCACTGCTAACCTAATTAAAAGTGCTGTCCCTCAGTGTCGGGGTTAGAACCATCAATACTTATTATTTAATAAGAGTACGTCGGTTATGAAAAGGAAAATCGGAACTGAATGAACATAATGAGTACATCTAGATGTACTATCTGCATTTTTCAGGTATAAGATGAAGGAACTTTTTAGTGGCTAAATCTTTTGAGCAAGTTTTACACTACCCACAACAACATCAGTTGATATGCATAATATATTTTCCTCTTTAAAAAAAAACCAAATGTCTCGTAGTTTAATTAGTGACGGTATGGATTAACGAGGTTTCTAATATGTCGCTGTTTACATGAACCACTGGACAGACCACACTGTTAATAACTATAAAACGACCGCGCGTAGCGCTACGTGATTCCCTAAATCTGAGCAAAGTTGGTAGTTCTTAGTTTACAATCCAAGTTATAGGTTAAGGCGCCATATTGGTGGCTGTATTGGACGGCAGCGTCCGGTACGCCACCACTCATAACCGATGCGCCACCAAGTGAAACTACCACGCAGACCGTGACGAATCTGTTCACCACTCGGTTGCAGTTACAGGAGAGGTTCGGCAGCTCGTTACTGAGAAGCAACTAGGCACCCTATTATTGAAGAAATCATACGTCAGGCAGCAGAGTTCGGGTTAATTTATCGGCAGTTTAGGTTCTGGGGCGTGAGTAGAAGATATTGTGATTTGAAATTTGAGCTTCAACGCAGTATAGGTCTTGCAGTTGTGCATTATCCACTACGTGTTCGTGGAAGTGGGAGGTTCTGGCTTTTCGTCTTATGTTATCTCGTGCTACTTTCAGTTCAGTTATGAAATCGAAGAGCACCTCAGGCACCTTGAAGTGGCGTTTCAGACACTGTCGGGGGAGAGACTTCTTATTGTCAGGATTTTTGTTGTTAGACTTCTTATCGTCGAATACGACCTGAATCTTTGTTGTGGTACTATCCTCCCTGGCAACAGCGTGGTGAGGGAGGTAATAACTTGATGCCATTTCTTCTACTTTCGGAGTTGCGATTGGCAACATGTCTCTTAACCTTTCGTATTCCTGCATAAAAGCTGTGTACTGTTCGCATACTTGCGGTTGGCGACCTAACTTTCTTTCTATGGATTTGAGTCTGTTTTCTGTCTGTTTTTTGGTGCTGTCCAATACATAACAGGTGCCAAAATAGTCCTGCCCTTATCAGCATGTCGATTGGTCGGCATTTGTCGAATTCTGGGTCGGCTAACGCTATGTGCGACAGTACATAGTTTGCAAAACTACTTAAAACTATATCTAGTGTTAAAACTGTTGATTCTATATCCTATTCTTACATGTACTGTGTCTTTAATTTTGCTCGCCTTCGCTGCTAAAACGGACACCTGTATATTTGTGGGTTCGTAGTTAATGTTTAACTTTATACACAGACGATACGTTATAAAATTTGATTGCGATTCCGAATCTAACAGGGCGCGGCACGGAATCCTTTTACTCTATCTATCTTCGTTTCGTTTGGAATGCGCGACGCATGTTATTGTCGTATCAGGACGAGATGGTCCTGATTCCTTGGAGGTCGGTGCGTTGCAACGCCGAACTAAGACGCGAAGCAACAGTCTGTTGTATTCCTTTACCACATGAATAACAGTGGTTGCGTGTATGCTTTTACGCGGTGGCCTGGCTGCAAACAACTAAAACAGACTCTTTAATTTGTCGCACTTGAATAAAGGGTGTACGGAACCACACGCTGGACAAGTACCTGGTGAACTCGTAACGTGGCTCGATGCGCGGAAAGTTTTTTCATTACCTGCGAGTCCTACTGGGGGTTCATTTTTTGTTATGGGTACCGGACTTTGTGAAAACATGCTTTCTAAATAAGATGAGCGTTGTTCGAAAAATGCCGCGAAATTTTTAAAACTAACCCTCTCTGAACATATTGCGCTCTTTTCCTATTCCCTTAGTGTGACCCCGTCGAATTTTCTTGCTAAAATTGGAACAATTAAACTATCCCATGAATCTACTGATTCGTTTAACGATTTCAGTGTTGCTAAATGGTTTCGCGCATCATCCACTAATTCGCGAAGAGTGATTGAGGACTGCATCTGAATAGCCGCAATACCTTATAGTGCCGTGACGTGATGTTTTTTCAACGTCGCTGAATTTTCGTACCTAGATTATAATGCATTCCATATAACGTGGTAATTCGAGTCGGACATACCTCACGATTGAAAGACCCGCGCGGCTGGGCCCTTTAAGGGGAACCTGCATGTAGATGGAGTCAAAAAAAGTTGTGGTGTATTAAGGAGATTAAAGAAACTCACTAATTGTAAGTATAACAATATATTATATTTTAGAATTACAAGTATCCAATTCGATGATCGTCCGGTATCTAAACGCGTGCCGCGACGCCGGTGTCACGGGCCTGACTCATCAGAGACAAACACACCAAGTCATCGTACAACTCAACTCATCATAGTCAACATCAACCCTATCTACAGCCGACTCAGAGCTCGACTCATTCCGATCAACGCTAGAATATGCCCCAAAAGCCACGTAGACCCACTCCCCCACCACTGTTCCGCATTGTTTTCACCATATATATACAGCCTGTAAAAACACGCCATAGCTAGCCAAAAATAAAAATTCAGTACATTTACACCGAATCTCTGCCCAATTTATCCGCGACTACGGTTTATGTGACACCGGCGCAGAGAGGTCACCAAAACAAAACGCACTCAGCATTCTCAATCCAGGCATGCCAACACGTTACACAAGTCATTTTTTTTGTTTGTTTAAAAAGTGACTTTAAAGTCTATAGAATACAAAATGCATTGGTATTTGGAGTAAAGTGCAAAGTTATTGTTGTAAGAACCTATACATGTGACCCACCTTCGCGCCGATCCGAGACGCGCGCGGCAGTAATAATCACAAGTTTGTTTATTTATTATCCCTGTGTGAAGTGCTTCTATACCTGTAATAAGGTTTAGTCGGATGTTTCGGAAGAAGTATTTACGCAGAATTTTCAAAGTAATGGTAGATATGAAAACCACTGAAATAATAGCAGACAAGTCATTATGTCGCAAAAACACATATTCTTCTCTTACCGAAACTTTAAACGCGATTTTCTCGAAACATGTTTCTTCGCGGTTGAAAATCGGTGTACACGATTACGCGAAAGTTACTCGACCGATCGGTCTGAAATTTTGTACACATTTTAATGATAGTTATGTCTCCTGGATAAGCCTAAAAGTAAGTTAAAATCATGGAAATAAACATTTTTTTTTATTGCAAAAAAACGACTACAATTTTTCTATAAAATGTTCAATTTTTTGTTCCGTGGTCTGCCATTCTTCCAATTTTGAATATTTTTTCGGTATCTTAGATTCATCCATTTACTACAACTGTGTACTAATAAAATTTCTTCGCTTTAGCTGTTTCGGATAGTAAGAACCGACACTAGAGTGTACACTGTTTTAGAAGTCGCTTCATGATGCTTCTAGCACAACAGACTGTATCTCCGCCATTTTATATTTTACTTCAACCAAGAAATACCAAAATGAAGTCGAAGTATTACTTAAATAGTCCTCAAAACCATCAAAATATTTATTAACTCCTTATCCTTCAAAAAAATGATTGAAAATCGGCTTAACTTCGGCTTTCTACATGGACGTCACCCCTTAACGCGGAAGTTAAATAGTGAAACTTCTGAACGACTGATTGTTCGGCCTCGGAAACTAAGTTTCTGTACGTGTCGGCAATTTTATAGTGACCAGTGACTGTGAGGATGTAATTGAGAAATGTATTGTCGGCAATTTTATAGTGACCAGTGGCTGTGAGGATGTAAGAGATGCTGTTTGTTCAATAGTCTGGGTTCCTATCCTACTCTGCACGTTCTCTATAAACGATAAAGAAAATATGTTTCTTCAATTGCTTCTCGAATTGCCTCATGAATTGCTTCTGAGCCTGTTCCCTGAGTCGCACGCTCGATTTACTTATCCGAATCAACGCGGTCTTTATCGTGCCGTGGTCGTTAATCACTTTTCTGAGATTGGCTTCCATTATGTGCTACTAAACACATGCAAATAGGAATTTACTATTACGTGACGGGAACGGACATAACTACTGCCACTTTTTTTTTTTTACGTGGGGGAAATCTTCCGAAGATATCCGCTCCCTGATGGAGGAGACAGGGTTATGCCGGATTTGTATCGGCTAAAACTTCCACGGTGGCCCTCCCTGGCGCGAACGGGGGAGCGCCGGGAACTCTCAAAGAACGCAACCGGGTTCTCCCACTAACTACTGCCACTGCCTGCACGCGTGTGTTGGAACTGTGACTGTCGGTAGGCTGCTGTAGAATTCTACATTTTGTCGTTTACTGATGTATGATGACGGCAATCGTGTCGTCAATCCTTGAGCGCTAATCTTCTGCACTTGACCTCTGTCACCACGTGTGCTGAATTCTGCTTCTGATTGTCTGCTGTACCTTCGATCGGCTAAACTGCGGTTAGCTCGATTGCTGTCCCAACTGATCCAAATCCAAAATGCTGCAATTTGGCTTGAAGGACTAATGTTAAAGTGCGCTCCAGCCCTCGTGTTGACTATTTCCTGTTTAGAGTCTGTCTTGTTGCCGAAGGATCACCCAATTCATATGGAATCCGGCCGTTAAGAATTCACGCATATGTGTATAACAATTAAGTAAATATAACATTTAATATTATTTTTATGTTCAATTTTTTTTCCGAATGCCCACAAATAAAAAACATAAATTTCCTATTGAAAAATTAGCATATATTTTATAAATGTTGCTCTAATAACTAATGTAGGTATTAAATTGAAAGAAAAAAAAAAGTAATGTCAAAACTGGGTATCGATCCAACAACTTACCGATTACACTGTCCAACAGCCAAAAAAAGTTTCAAATGCCACTATGCGATCATTATAGTGTTTCTCGTACTGATTACGAATCTGCAACCCGGTTGTCTCCAGCACGTACAGTTTTTGAGAAATTTGATTTTGAAAAAAAAAAACATTTTTCAATTTCAAACGAATTTTGCGAGGTAATTATAAAAGATTCTAAAATTCTGATTATATCAGAAGATTCTATAGACTTTCCTGAATTCGACAGTATATATTTGTTATGCGTTCTGAATATTTAAACATGTTTAAACAATCATTGAATGCGAAGAGATACAGATTCTGCACCAATGTTTGCGTATACTTTTCAATTTATCTTAAAAAGTAAGGGTGTAGTGGAAAATCGAACTATACTACGCGATAGAGCGGATTTTCACCTTTAAAAAGCACCCAAAGAAAGTTGAAACGTCGTTTCTTTTGCGATACCAGAAGCAAAATAGCAATGTGGGAAACGAAGCGAGGACAGTGGTTCTCAAACCATAGAGGTCGTCCCTTGCATCGCGTTAACATAAGCGGGATACGAAGCGACCACTCTGACGCGACGGACCACTGTCTTCGCTTCGTTTCCCGCGTTGCTATTTTGCTTCTGGTATCGTACAAGAAACGACGTTTCAACCTCCTTTGGGTGCTTTTTAAAGGTGAAAATCTGCTCTATCGCGTGATACAGTTCGATTTTCCACTGGACCCTTACTTTTTTAGATAAATTGAAAAATATACGCAAACATTGGTGCAGAATCGGTATCTCTTCGCATTCAATGATCGTTTAAACATGTTTAAATATTCAGAACGCATAACAAATATATACCGTTGTATTCAGGAAAGACTATAGAATCTTCTGATATAATCAGAATTTTAGAATCTTTTATAATTGCCTCGCAAAATTCGTTTGAATTTGAAAAATGTGTTTATTTTGTCAGAATCAAATTTCTCAAAAACTGTACGTGCTGGAGACAAACGGGTTGCAGATTCGCAATCAGCACGAGGAACGCTATAATAATCGCATAGTGGTATGTGAAACGTCGAAAAAAAGTTCAAATTTGTTGGACAGTGTTACCAGTCTTGTACGCTACGCGCTCTGCTATTCGCCTCGTTGCTTCACAATTAACTAAAACTGCTATGAGGAGTGGAATAATGTTCAAATGCAATTTTTTCGACAAATCTTGAGAAGTGCGCGCTACAGCTTTGCTTAATTAACTTTAGATACGACATCTTCAAATACTGCAAGTTTCAGGACAATCCGTTTCCCGGGGATCTTGATGTCTCTTGTCAGTTATAACATCAACTGTTCGTACTCTGACCGATGGATGTACCCGATAACACAAATTTGTGTTCATCAAACCTAGTGGATTATTTTAACAATGTTTTCTTTTTTAACTACATATTATACTAAATACATCACAGTGTTTTATAATATCAATTATCGTTTAATAATTAAAATATTCTTTATGAAATTAGCGACTAATGGAAATAAATTTATGCTTTCAAAAGGGCCGATCTTTTTCAATTTTTTTTTTTCATTGAATATTTTAATCATTTTTATTTTTATTTTTTCCAGAATGAGAGTTTGTCCTTTTTCATCATCATAATATTTATCGAGTGTGATTTTCGATATTTTATCTATTATTTATTTGCGATAACGAACTAGAGTATCGTTATAACTTTGATTTATTCTGACTACGTGAATAGAGACTAATTAGTTTATTTATTATTCATGAATGAAGAATAATTCAACAATTATTCCGATTTTTCTACTTAACCGGCTTTCACCTAATCTGACCTAGCTTCCTACTACACCGACATCTTGCGTTACCTATCGGTTACCATTGGGTAACCGAACCGCTCAGTTACCGTCGCGATGCCCGCATGTTTGATCGCGACCACAGACAACTATTCGGGCCTACTCCCCTGTCTCCGAGCGCGTGCTATTCTCACGATCTGATTGATCGGTGTTTTTTCTTAATAATTAAAAAAAGAGAGCCTAGACCCCATTTTTGCAGAGGAAAAAGTTACATAGAATCACCACCCCTGCATCCCCTTTATGGGTCTTACACTTATTACGAGACACTCTTTATTAATACTTTAAACATACGGCGGAACACAATTCGTGAGGATTTCGTTGGTATTTTATGATGGGTCAGGGATTAACGGTTATTTTGGAAAGACAAAATTTTGCCATCACAGGCAATATAGTTTTACCTTTTTTAACAAAGCAAAACTACTTCCATCATAAACGGGGTCTTTCCCGGAAGGCATCGAGAATGATTCTCGGTCCTTTCATAACGGTATTTTTTGGACAACGTACGTATCGCCTGGAGGGCAAAACCTAGGCATTGCCGATCTTCGAAATTCTAACGCACTCATCGTTATCTTCTCCATCCTCTTCCAAAAAAAGACGCGCTGAGGGCGCAAAAGAGGTGGACACAACGTCAAGAGAAATGTTGATGGGAAAATAACATTACGAACGAGAACCAATCAGTATGCCAAAATATTAATGTCATTCGTTTCGGACGCATCGTAGAAAAATTTGTCGTGTCAACATTCAGGCACGATTAGTCAAAGTACTGTTCTTAAGATCAATTTCTTTTGAACGAATCTGCGTCCGAATAATTAAATTTATATCCGATTACAAGGTCAGAACATTTTAATCGTGACGCACTGTTGAACCGTGCGCGTCAACACATCGTGCGTGCGCATTACATGTGTGGTATTTTTAACTGTCGGTAAAGTCGGATTCCTTCAAAATTAATAAATAATTTTAACTGTGCGATCTTGACAACGAAACAGCGGTGTTCTCGATTGAAAATTATTCACCGTATCAAAGATCACCGTTGCACCACAACCGTTGACCACTTACACCTCGCGATCGAAAACGAAACCGAGAGCCGAGTTCCGTACAACAGTACTCCTTAATGGTGTTATAATATACAATAATAACGACTCTTCAATATGTTTCCCTATAAAGAGAAAGTAGAGTATCGTTAAACATATCCATGACAGATCGATCACGCGTTTTCGTTTAGTGTATTTATTAATCGGTCTTATGTTATGCGATCATGAGAAAGTGAGTGTGGAAAAAGTTGAGAGTTATTGGCATAGCTATAAGATCGACAATACGTATTGTGATCGGTGGATCTGCCCCGTTAAACTTCATTTTCATCGAAGCTGGTTTTTTTATGGATCAATGGATACATTTTATTTAAATTGTTTGAACATTTTTTAAATTTATTTCATTTCGATTAATTTGTTCATTAGGTATTCCATATCAGTTCCATGTCGTTACATAGAAAACGTACTCATTCGTTTCGAACCATGAATTTGTTCATTTGCTTCATTAGAATAGTTGACAAAATTAATTTCTGTAAAACTCTTAATTCAAAGTGTTATAAGTTCAATCATTTGTCAACATATCCTTGTCTACATATTCAGTCATAATCACTCTACATACTATATATACAAGTCCTACTTTCCGCGATACGTCATTCGACTTGATTTTCACCTAACAGCTTCGTATTATATCCACGCGATACCGACATGCTTGTTCAGGCCATGGTCAGATGCAATATTCGAAGCTGTTGATCGCGCCGTCGAGCCATCGATCCACTCGCGCTCTCAGTGACGAATGTTTTTTGCTCATAATTCGGAAGCGAAGCCTCAGCTCATGTTTTGGCAAAGGGAAGAATTGGTTATAATCAATGTATCGACTACCTCTCTTTAGCTCCTTCACTAATTGTGGGGTACCACGTATACCAATTGTTTGTATAATTTATGTAGAATGAGGAGCCATCTCTGATTTTGATGACGTTGATGTATGTTATGAGAGAGATGATTCTAAACACTTTTTGTCCATAGACATAGTAGTCGAATTCATTTAATTTTCTAGATATAGACAGAAAAGAATTTTCTCAGAATTATACAGGGTGATCCACGTAATGTGTGCGCTGTTATAACTTCCAAAAGGTGCGTTGCACGAAAGAATGTTATATATAAAAGTTGCATGGTTTCAAAGGATATACTATACATATGTATATTGTATTACTTCTTTATAGGTGGTAGTCGTTTCGTAGATTTGAAGTTTAGCATTGTCTTCTTAAATAGAATACTATATTTTTAAGACAAAAATATGGTATATTGTCGAATTGTCAGTAAAACAGTTTGGCCATTATTACCCCTAAGCATAATACCTAACGAGTAATTACATTTTATTATTTGAAAATTCTTTTTACGTAATATTAAGTTGGACATTGAAACTTATAACACAGATTTCCGCAGGACAGCGATGTTTACGTGACAGTGTTTACTAATATGAGTGATCTAGTTGCTTAATCATGTAATCTATTAACTAATGTAGGATCTACATTCTGAATCATATCCGTACTGAGTGTAATGCATGCTCACGAATACGATGTTTCATTCGTATAAAAACTACCATTGTATAATATAATTGTCATGCAAAAATGGAATTCTGAACTTTCTAATTATAAAAAGGGGATGTGAACAGTTTTACAAAGTGAAGTGTTCTCTCTGTAGGGATATTTTAGAATTAAATATTATAATTTAGTACTATAAGCAATTAAACGTTCGAAACATTTTTTAAAATATAATATAAACTGTTCATCCCATAAATGAAAATATAAATACATGAAGTTATCAAAAAATTATTTTGTATTTATAATTTTCGTTTTGGACTTTGTAAGTATATATAATACATGTAGGATCGATTTGTGGGGAGTTACTGTGATCTTCTAACTTTGAAATAAAATAATAGAGTTTATTATATCGTTATACTTATAAACGCTACGCAAGACTTATTCCTCATTCTCTGATACATTTAGCCTGCCTTGCGCAGAAATTTCTTGCCCTTTTACATTCATCCCTTAATCATTTCCTCCTCTACTCCCATGCATTCTCTCTCACTTACACCACCTTCATTCTTCCCTGGCTAAAATCCTAGCGGTCACGTATACCATTCATTCAATTTTCCAAACATTCTTTCTTCACACTGATAAGTCTATGCCACTTGCACTGGAACTCTTCTAAGCAGATCTGCGCCGCTGCGTCGCGACCCGATACCGCTACGCACTCGTTTCTACATACATCTAATGATTTAGGTGGTGCGAAACTTAACAAAATCTGCTTTGGCAGCTGCAATTTTAACACGTTGAGTGCTACGTCAGTCCCTCGGGACTGACAGTGAACTTTCCGTTGAGGCGGCATCAGTCCCTCGGGACTGACAGTAGACTTTTCGTTTGGACGACATCGGTGCATGAGACCAGCATGGTAAAGGATTAAATTATTACTGACAATTAAAAAATTTATCTTAAAATTTAGTGATGCTTGTAATAGTGAAAATTTGTAATAGTGTAGTGTCGACCCTTCGCGACGCGGGGCTTTGTATAGCGCTGAGCATCAAGTGCTCACGCGCTGCCGCCTAAACGGAAAGTATAGAAAGATCGGCGCCGCACTCATCGTGTTAAATTACACTAATTATTATCTTTAAATCACATGAATGTAGCAACTCTACATACTTTCCTAATGCGGTATGGATTCGCATAAGTTATAGTCCTTGTTACCGGTGTTTTACATATTTTTTTGAACATATGCAATAATTACAAGAGTCTGATTAATCGTATATGTACAGCAAAATATTATTCGGGACACTGATATTGATGACGAATTTCAAGGAGATCGAAATTAAAGTGTTGGATACCAGTAGAATTGACAACACTTTATTTTACTGAAGGAACTCGTACCGTGTGTATTGGGTCGACTAAGTACTAAATGCTTTCTGACATTGTGAGTTTTTATATACTATTGCTGATAACACTGTACAACAAATTTTGACTTCTTCGTTTTATATGAACTGCCATATGAAATTCTTATAGATTTTTGCGAGCTGAATACGAATCTGAAATCCGTTTTTCTCTGATACGTACAGTTCTTTAGAAAATTAATGATAAACAAAATTGCAAATTTTCAACTATGGGGATTTTTTGTGTTTTTACTATAGCAGCTATTCAATGGCTTTTTGCACGAGAGAATTCTCTGAACTTTCCCGAATAAAACTATATCAATTGTTATTACATTGTAAACATTTAAATATGTTTAAACAACGATCAAAGTAAAAAAGACCCCAAAACTGCCCCAATTTTTGCTGATATTTTTAAATTTATTTAAAAAACTATGGGTCTAGGCGAAAATCTAACCATCGCACGCGATAGAGCAGACATTTTTACTGCAGAAAGCATCGAGCGAAGTTAAAAAATCACATTCGTTTACATTTTATAAGGAAAATAGTTCGGCAAAACACGCGTCGCTGCCAGTGGTACTCAATGTTGGCGGCGCGGCGCGCAGTTATTCCGTTACGCCAAGACGGTTACGCCATGATTTTTTAACTTCGCTCGATGCTTTCTGCAGTAAAAATGTCTGCTCTATCGCGTGCGATGGTTATATTTTCGCCTAGACCCTTAGTTTTTTAAATAAATTTAAAAATATCAGCAAAAATTGGGGCAGTTTTGGGGTCTTTTTTACTTTGATCGTTGTTTAAACATATTTAAATGTTTACAATGTAATAACAATTGATATAGTTTTATTCAGGAAAGTTCACAAAATTCTCTCGTGCAAAAAGCCATTGAATAGCTGCTATAGTAAAAACACAAAAAATCCCCATAGTTGAAAATTTGCAATTTTTTTTAACATTAATTTTCTAAAAAACTGTACGTATCAGAGAAAAACGGATTTCAGATTCGTATTCAGCTCGCAAAAATCTATAAGAATTTCATAGTGGCAGTTCGTATAATTTTTGGCTGTTGTACAGTGTAATAGGTTAGTGGTGGGGATGATGGTTAAGGGACATTCTGACTCAGGAACGGCACGAGGGCCAGGATGAGTAAGGATTTGGAAATCATGATTAGTATGTTTGGATGGGGATGGGTCTGTAGTGTTTGTTTATGACGTGTTGTTTGTGTGATCGCTGTGGACTTCCAACAAAAGTATATACATTAAAAAATCTTAAACTAATTCTGTACTGTGGCTCAGAGTTTTCTATTCGAAAAATACTAAAAGTCATGTAATAAGGGCATTAACATTATAATATTCTTAAACTACAATCTCTAATTTATAATCAATTATATTTTTATTCGTAATACAAAAAGTAGTTATACTTTAAGTTACAAAAATTATGGCGGATAATTTGTATTATCTTTTATTAATTTACAGTTAGACTATTCTGAAATAATAATTTTGCAGAGCCTCATAGTCAAAACTACTCTTTTTACCGCTAAGACATATTTACAATCCAAAATATTTTAAATACAATTTATTAACTGAACTATAAAAATAAAACACTCAGCAATTAACCGTCGGGACGTGAATTTTCATCATTTGATAATCGTCAGAAGTTAGCAACAAATCAATGCTGCACAATTACAAACAAAAAATAGAGGCCTTAAAACGATCTGTGTCATAACGGGTGCTTAATAAAAGGGTTACATTCATAAATTTTTGTATTGTGAAGTCTGTCTGTATAATATATCTTCCTACCTTAACCGCACTTTCGATACCACCCAATAAAAGACGTAAGACAAGTAAGTTTTGTATATGATGCGACATTTTAAACAATAGTTATCTAGAAGGCATAACTACAAAACTATGCTGTTTTAAGAATACAAACATAAGTCAAACTACTGATATTCTCTGTATTGTGTCTGAACTCATGTTTTTGTATAATATTGTAGGGTGTGAGGGAGATTGAGATGCGAATGAAGACTGTTTATGACCGAGTAATTGGGATCGAGTGACCGAGAAGGATGTTTAATACCGAGTGACCGAATTAGGGAGATTGAGGTGCGAATAACGAGTGCTTATGGACGAGTGATAGAGATCGAGTGACTGACAAGGGTGTTTGGAACCGGGAAAACGAACTCGAGACATTGGGGGTACGAATGCAGAATGTTTTAGTTTTAAGATAAAAGATGCGTGAATGTAGCGAGCGAGGCAGTCGAAGACAAGTATCGAGAGAGTAAAGAGCGAGACGAGTATTCAGAGAGTCAAGAACGAGAAAGAGTTGTTAATTGTATCTGTCCCACACGTATTAAATATAGACTTATTAAAAATCCTACAATATTCCGCAATGTGATTCCATGCATCAAATGATAATCCACCCTGTTTAAAAATTTAAAGGATTGTTCAGTATTATTGAATGTAATATATAATTCTTCAGTACCAAATAATTTTTGCCTTAAACATTTTTTTGCGATATTTGAGTGTTGCCCGACCTTGGGCATATTTCGCAAACTATTAATTACATATAAACTACTAGTTACAGTATAATACTTTTGTATTAAAGCGTTTTCGTTTGTACTGTTTTTAAATTCGAACTACCTGATACTTAAACGATTTACAAAATAGCATAGCAATAAGGAAAATTATGAATTAAATTATTTTTAATATGATGGAGACTGAAATCGCAGGCAACTATGCAGCATAACGGACCACTACCCGATTTTAAAAATTTTTATACGTGTTGTCAAGGGCATCCTCCTAAGAATTGACGCGAAGGTTTTAGGCGTCGATCGTTGTTTACTAGATATCGGATTGTGAAGTTGTTATTTCGTTATGGCGGACGAATATGTGCACTCATATGTATCTGCTTCTGTTTACAATGCACATAGTGTTTTAATGACGGTTCTCTTTACTTACAACACTTACTGCAAGATCCTGCTGCGTTAATATGAAATCAGTTTTGCACCTAATTTCTTCCAAACATTACTTAGGGAGATGTTAACAAAACATGTGTAAAAATGATGGAAACTGGGGGTGGATAATTATACTGTATAATTACCAAATTACACCTTTCTCCCAACTTACACTAAAGATAGGTGCTTCTGAAAATCGTGTAAATCCAAATATTTGTCAATTATGTCAGAAAATATAGTCCAAATTAGATTGTGTTTAGTCTTATTTTAACCATAAGAATGTAAAAAATCTTCTGGTACTAGTTTTGTAACAAAAAATACAAAATATGAAAATTCTACGCGTGTATTGGTTTTATTAACAAGAGTAATGTATTGAGTTGGAAAAAGTTTTTATTTCATTATTCTTCCCAGATTTCAAGAGTTTCGACTCTTTAAATAATAAATTGCAAATTCACATTTTCTTAGAATTGTTTGCTTTTCAATTTAATTGTTTGCAAGGAAATATTAGGGGGGCGGAGAGTAATGTCGTTTCTACACATGCCGATGTTCGTTTTTTTTAGATATTTTTCTCAAAAATCGATTGACCTTTATTTATCCGGCGTAGAAGATTTATACAATAGACGACAAAAGGTTGTTGATACGGACGGAGATTGCATCATTGATTAAAAATAAAAATGTATTAAAAATTTATTTGTTTGACTTTATTGCAAAAAAACATGACAAACATATTTAAAACATATGTAAGTTCTATATAAAATTCTAACGAAACCGTTCGCGTGTTTTTTTTTGTTTGTTTTTATTGCTGTGAATCGAATACGTACGCTCAATGCATAATTCATGAATTCATCATGAATTATAAAGTATTGAATAATATAGTAATATAATTTTTCATTACAATAAGTTGATTTACATAGTGTTGTAGTAATTACAGTACAACAGGAAAAGAGGTGATTCTTCGTGAACAAATGAATCGGAAAGTAAATTTATAAATTCATCAAAATATTTGTAATCAATTTTGATGTACAATAAGGATGGCGATAACATCAACATCTTTTTTGTAAAGTTGACAACTTATGAATGTTATAAATTAATAATACTGCAAAACTGTATTATTAGTTATTACAAAACAAGTGTGATCATAAATAAAAATATTATAAACTACACTGATCAATAATACATTCTATAATATTTTTAATTTCCATTATTTGTAAAATTAAACAATTAACTGACTAAACTGTCATTCTTATGAAAAATCATCTGTATTATAAACAATTGTGTTGTGAAAATATTTTATGAAAGTTATAAATTCAGGTTTCTCGAATGTGACTATGAATACAGTTTAATCTATATTTTCGATTTATTTTTTCACAGAAAATCATCTTTTTTTATGTATCAAAAATTGAGAACTGAATAGACGAAATTGGTAGTGAACGTGTTAAGTGATAGTATACGAGGAACAAGTGTATTTATTCAAACTATATGTAAAAAATTAGTAAATTACCCAAGGGCAAAAATCCCTGGTACGGAGAGGCTAAGAAATACAACCGCGACAATAGTTAGTGAGCGTTCGCCATGTAAAAACAATGGCGCTCGAAGTCCGCAGGTTATAACTTATAGGTACATGTAAATGATTCGCGCACGATCGTTGGGTTGCGGAGTTAGGAGCAAAAAGCTGCTCCTTGTCGACGAGCAAAATGAGGCAAACTGGAGTGGGGAAAGACGAGGTAGGAAGCGAGGGGAAACGATAATTGGAGAACGAGGGGACGGACGTGGCTGACGAGAGAAGGGTGGCTGAAGTGGAGAACGCGTAGCAATCGACGCCGCAAATTATCTGCAATTATCCCATCTATATTGCTCGTTGGTCTGGGTCCTCAACTGCAGACAGACAGACCGAATGTCAGGTATCCACGTGCCACCCTTATTTCTTCTCAAAGAAAGGTACTGTCTGGTGCGTGTTTCGAGTTCCAATGCATGTGTAAAATAAAATATCCCAGCATTGAAAATAAATTTTTTTTTTCGGCGTACATTTTCACGTAAGCGTATCTGCTGCGAAATCATAAAAATTATATTCACTGACAGACTGCGAAATATTAACGAAAACGCTGAACGTATTTACAAAAACAAAATAGAAAGTTTAAGGAAATTTCGTACGCACTTTCGAAAATAATTATAGATTAGTATATAATTCGAAATTAAATTATACCTGTTTTCAGGAGGTATGTATTTATTTGCTTTGTTTCATTTACTTAAATATATTATAATAGAACTTTGGAGAAAACAAGTACGCATAATTTTACTACTTCTCATGCAAAAGATACATGAACATTTAACCATAGGAATTGTACAGAAATAAAATTTTCTACAAATTTTGGGTATGGAATAAAAAACTAATTGATTGAATTTTATATTAACCCCTTGTCATATTTTCACGGCTCTGACACGTGACAGTTATAATTTGCATAGGCAAGGATTACTGACTACAAAATTGTCATAACATTTGAACTTTCATTATCCGTTTTAATATAGTAACTGTGATTAGTTAGTTGAGTCTAACACACCTGACACATAAATCACAATTCAAGAGGTTAACCCTCTCAAGTTTTTGTCACATGTTATACGACACTTTTTATATTGTACCGAGAAAGCACACGATTATGGTTTTTGGCGAAGATTATTACATCTTAAAATATTAGCAGAAATGTTTCTTATTAATATATAGAATTTTATTCATGCGAATATATGTGGAACATTTGCACTCTCTCTCTTGGTAGTATAACTCTGACTCTAACTAAAATCCGGTAAACAAACACGTTTTACAAGCTTAGTACTTACTTCATTAATCATTTATGAAAGTAGAAAACCTATTTATCAAAAACAGAAAAGGTTTATTGCAATAAAACTGAATAAATATGATTCATATAAACAATATTTTTTGTTTTACAAATAGTCTTTTTTTTAACTATTGACGACAACAACCGAGTTCATTTATTTTTACAGTAACTGTTAAAATGATATTTATTTGTTATTTTTTTAATGATATTTGTATTTCTATTTATGTCAGCTACAGTTATTGTAGTTTACAAGCTACTGTTTATTTATATACGCAATCATCGACAATGATCAAAAAGAAAAGAATAGACGGATAACAAATTCATGTTTTTGTGAAAAAAGATATGAAAAGTAACTCCATACTTTTTACAAAAAGTCCGTTTTATTCATATATTCATTTGATCGAGAAAAAAATATATTTATTATGTAATTCGCACTTCTCGGTCAGCGGAACACCAATACCATTGTACATTTCAATAGAATAGGTGCTCCAGTTATTCGTCATTCTATGTCCTTCTATTGTGTCTATGTACAATAAATTACAACAATCATAAAAATAATAAAAATTTGTAAATAAAATTTAACGATTTACATAATTGGATGGAAACTCTAAGTCATTGCTACTTATAAGATAATGATAGCAATTATTAAAATAAATCGTGGTACGATTTTGCCATACTGTTTTAAAAGTTTCAAGTAATTTCTGTAAACTCGGGATAAATCCTAATATGTGGCAAGTGAATAAAGAAGCAAGAATAGCGGTGAAGTTGTAAGACATGTTTGACCTTCACTTTGTTCAAATGACCTTGACAAGGCACCACATTGTCTACTAAAATCGATTTCAAAGGGAGTAGGTTATGCGACACTTTAACGCTTCGCACTTGAAGGGTTGCATTAGTTTTAAAACTTACTAGTTGAAAAGTTTAATGAATTCGTTTGAAGTTATTATTTCTCTATCAATAATTCCACTTTTGTCTGTTTTATTACGTTTATACATCACATGAGTAATGATATAGAATTAGTTAAAAAATGTTTCTTTTAAATTATTGTATTAAATCGAATAGATATAGAGAATCTCCTCTCGAACATAAAAGGCTAAGAAGGGTGGAAAAATGTGGATATGAGATAATTATTGTTAGGAATTTTAGTAACAAAACCTTCGGAAAGAAATGTCGTATGGATAATTTCAAATAAACGCTTTGTTGTTTTTAAAACCTCGTTATATTTTCTGTTCGGCGCCACGCACAACGCGTCAATGAAGCTACAGAATAATAAAAATACATGCCCATAAATTTAATAAATATATTACGGAACAAATTTGTAATAAAATCGATTTTAAGAAAATGTTCTATTAATTTAAAATTATCCAGTAACTGAGACAAAGTTCAGTCTTGTTTTTATTACTGTATGCAGTAATTATGTATTTGTTAATTATTGAGTCCATTAATGACATGCTCAATTCCTAACCTTACTTTTATATTACACTGTACAACAGTCAAAATTTGTCTCGACCACCACTATAAAATTCTTATAGATTTTTCGGAGCTGAATACGAATCTGAAATCCGCTTTTCTCTGGTACGTACAGTTTTTTTAGAAAATTAATGTTAAAAAAATTGCAAACTTTCAATTTTGGGAATTTTTTGTGCTTTTACTATAGCAATTATTCAATAGCTTTTTGCACGAGAGACATCTGTGAACTTTCCCGAATAAAATGATATAAATTGTTATTACATTGTAAACATTTAAATATGTTCAAGCAACGATCGAAGTAAAAAAGACCCTAAAAATGCAACAATTTTTGCTGATATTTTTAAATTTATTTAAAAAACTGTGAGTCTAGGTGAAAACCTAACCATCGTACGGGATAGAGCAGACATTTCTACATTCGTTTACATTTTATAAGGAAAATAGTTCGGCAAAATATGCGTCACTGCCAGTGGTACTCAATGTTGGCGGCGCGTCGCGCAGTTATTCCGTTACGCCAAAACAGAAGGTAAGGCGACCACCGTGTCGCGCCAGCGAGCTCAATACGAGTCTGAAATTCGTTTTTCTCTGGTACGTATAGTTTTGTAAAAAAATTAATGTTAAAAAAAATTGCAGATTTTCAAGTACTCACAAGTACCGCTGGCAGCGACGCGTGTTTTGCCGAACTATTTTTCTTATAAAATGAAAATAAAACTGATTTTGCATCTTCGCTCGATACTTTCTGCAGTAGAAATATCTGCTCTATCGCGCAAGATATTTAGATTTTCGACTAGATCCATAGTTTTTTAAATAAATTTAAAAATATCAGCAAAAATTGGTGCATTTTTAGGGTCTTTTTTACTTCGATCGTTGTTTAAAAATATTTAAATGTTTACAATGTAATAACAATTTATATCGTTTTATTCGGGAAAGTTCACAGATGTCTTTCGTGCAAAAAACTATTGAATAGCTGCTATAGTAAAAGCACACAAAATTCCCAAATTTGAAAATTTGCAATTTTTTTTAACATTAATGTCGGATTGAACGTGGATGTGTGTCAAAGCTCGAGCGCGTGTGTGTGTGTGTGTGCGTATGCGTGAATCTCGGGCAGCGAGGCTCGGGCTTGGCGAGAGTCTTTTGTTTTTTAATCGAATCGAAATGTGTAACTCGTCATTGCCGGAAGGCAGTTAACTCCCGTATCCCCAGATGCAAACATCTAACAAAATATATACAGGATGTCCCAAAAGTGTTGAAGGAGCCGGAAATGAGAGGTAGGTGGGGTCATTCTGAACAACTTTTTCATTTGCAAAAATGTCGTATGGGGCTTCATTTTTAAATTATTAGCGAAAAACACCGACCAATCAGTGCGCGAGAATCGCGCGCGCTCGGAGGCAGAAGTATAGGCCGAGTTATAATTCGCCGTGGTCGCGATCGAATCGCGTGGCGCGCGATTCTCGCGTTCTGATTGGTCGGTGTTTTTCGTTAATAATTTAAAAATAAAGCCCCATACGACATTTTTGCAAATGAAAAAGTTGTTCAGAATGACCCCACCTACCTCCCATTTCCGGCTCCTTCAACACTTTTGGGACACCCTGTATACTGTGAATTCTTACAAGTGTGTCTTCTTATTTACCCGTTCCTATGTAATAGAACAATTAATTTGTCAAAAACTGTACGTACCGGAGAAAAACGGATTTCAGATTCGTATTCAGCTCGTAAAAATCTATAAGAATTTTATAGTGGCGGACGAGACAAATTGAAAAAGTCAAAATTTGTTGTATAGTGTTATCAATGAGCCATATACGCATTCCCTTGTATTGCTAAGTAGAATAATATTCTACGTATTTAAAAACGAACAATGATCTATTCTGAAATGTTAGAAAATGAATATGTATATTTATTAAAAATTTATATTTTGCAAAAATAAAAAAAAAACCACTAGAATATTATGCGTATAAAGCAGATTATCATTCACTATATGACATCATCATTACCCCTTGTCCAAAAAAGTGTGTGAACCCGGAGGTGGCGATTGTACCGAATTAAATGCAACGTTTTACAAAAACTGTTCTCTTTATTAATTTCGCAAAAATTACTTTACTGATTGGATTTTTTCTGAGGTTTTTGCGAGGATGCGATGACGAGGAAAAATCGGGTAGGAAAAACTGTGAAGGAAGGGGGGGGGGGGTGCTAGGATTTAGGTTGGCTGAAGAGCGGATGGAGGAAGTACGAAAAGAAGAAAATTTGGGACTTGGGAAGGAGGTAGGTTGTAGCTTTGCCGGAGGTCCCTGAGACCTGGAAAGTGTCTGTTTTATTTCTTAAGGAAAATTTAGGTAAGGACTTGGGAGGTTTGGTGAGCACATGTTTAATTTTACGGACAAAGCACTTCAAGTTGCGTTGAAGGTTTTAGGAACATCTGACACCTCCCATCCTTAGATTAATTTACGGTGTTACAAAACGGAAATTAATAAAATTTTGCAGTATTTAAAATCGCTTTTTGTACCTAAATCATACGTAAGCAATGTAAACAATTTGTAATTTGCGAAATATTACTTTACGTGATTAAATTTTAAGTAATATTATTGGACATATATGGATATAAATTTATAAGGGAGAAATTATAGCTTAGCAGAGTACACATTTACATACTAGAAATCAATAACGTTGAATTTGAAAGTATAAATGAAACGCATACAAATTTTGCTTACAATTAAAGAATTGATTGATCTATATGTAAATATCGCTAAATCTAGAGAATTTAAGAATAATGATAATTACTTTTGTCTACGCTAGTACTATTTATCGTTAACAAATAATAAATGACTAATTTGAGTTTCGGTATTATAATTTTCACTTTTCTTTGCGGGGGGTAATTTGTTAGTCCATGACTACAGAAGGCGCTCGGGAAGTCGATCTCCTTAAACCATGTTGTCCGACAGGTCGAGTTAAAGGGTCATCTCGCCGCCATTCATCGGTAGAGTGCGTTGGTAATCGGACAAATGTTTCTTCTTCCGACCTGGGCCTGTCCTCTTTTTTTAGAAGCTTCGATAATTGCCTGCTTGTTATGGGACCAGCGTTGACGTTGGTATTAATAATTTTAAAACAACAGGTGTCGTTTGTTGATCTCGGAACCTTGATGGGACACGGGCACCTGGCTGTTGAACGTAATAGTGCACTACGTCGTAAGAGATGCACTGCAAGTAACAGTTCGATAATAGATATAATTACGCTTAATAAAATAGTGGACCAACGACTATGTTGAACAGCTATCGGTTTATCCAATTCTTTTTGCAGCAGGTTATCTAATTGAATGAGATTGTGATTAGAGTACTTAAGTTCGTCTGTATTAATATTCGTGATTTTGATCGGCTGTAACTGTATCGGAGTAATTGTTGAATTTCCTGGGTTCTTCGAACAGCAATCCTCCTCGGGAGTATGATGTATTGTTAAACTGTAGCTACGATTTACAATAATACCTTGTGTTGACTCTAGAATAATTGACTCAGTATAACCTTTACATTGGGGCTCAAGATGAATTATTCCAGCTGACTTTAAATTGATGTCCTCGATATGTGTCGTAGAGCATGTAAGTGTCAAATGAACCGGGTATGACGCTGTAAAAATCCATTTGTTATCCTGGATGTGGAACGGTCTTTCAAAGTTGCTTTCGATTACACGAGTTTTGCAGGATGACGGTATTATTCTCGCGTTGGATGTAAATAGTCTTGTCTCGCATGTTGGTTGTCCAGTAGTTCTTGTTAGTTGATTGATGAGGCAGATACGTTCGTTATTATCGGCCAATAGACAGACTTCGAGATTTTGAAGCATTGCATAATACACCCTATTAGTACTCAATAGCATGTAGGAGTAACTGGATTACTAGCGGAATGTTGATTATAAACACTAATATATTGTTGGTGACAAATACTTTCAATTTATATAGTTTATCGAATTTGTATATATTAGAGTATTAGGGGAATGGGCCATTTTAGACCGTCTTGTAAAACTATTTTGTTTAATTCGTCAAAAAGATTTTGAGGAGATACCATTTGTTGATATAATATATTTTGTTTCGCTAATGAAATAGAAGAACTAATGAGGTTGTAATATTCATCTAATTTTGAGAGGATCTGCGTTAAACAAAAAAATATTTGCTCTAAAATAACATGTCGCGTAAGAATACTGTTTAGGTAATTGGTTGTTGAGTTTGAGAAGTTGTTAAGTAAATTTATGTTTTCGTTGAATTTGTCTTCGTCAACTCGGAGGCTCTGGGCAGATGTATTAAAATTCTGAATGGTGTTACTTATGATCGCGATTTGCTGTTTCGTTAGTAAATGTACGTTTCTATTTTCAACAGCAATGGAGTCTATCGCTTCTTTATAAAATTTAGCGTCTCCGGCATTGGAGCTGTCGAATAACCACCGTAAAGCATAAGGTGCGCTATCGAATAATCCTCGTTTTGCAATTCTTTTTCCTACGTGCGGTTGGTTATTTGACATAAATTTTATAGTTTCGATTTTGCTTTTGACTGCCATGATTCCCAAATATATGTAAGTTTGACAAAAATTTGTGTTGCCATTGTGTAACGTTTGTTCGGGAATATGAGTACACATAGTCAAAGATCTTGCATAAAGTTTAAGTAATGCATCGTATTTTTGATCTGCCATAGTGAAGTTAACATGCGTTACTAGGGTAAATGGAGAATTTGATATTTTTACTTTTCCTAACGGAAATATAATTTAATTGAAATATAATCCCATATGGTCGTTCAAATGGAAAATTTCATAATAAGACTTGTTACTTTCGTGCGCGTAATTAGGGATAATGCAAATGCATGCTATTAATATTATTGGGATAGACAAAGGTACTGTTTACTATTCATCTTCGTCTCCTGAAACAGAAGGTTTCAGTAAGTTAGTATGATAAGTCACTGATTTTCTATTTTTTAAAACTTGTACTGTAATATTAGAATTTATTTTTACTATTTCATATGAACCTTTATAGTTTGGTGTGAGTTTCCCGTTTAGTCCAGTTGCAGTTTGTTTATTCAAGACATAAACTGAATCACCAATTTTGTAATTATGCGAAACGATTTTATTATCATAGTAAGTCTTTGATTTGATTTTCGTCTGTACTAAATTATCTCTAGCTATTTTTTGTGTATAATTCAGTTTGTGTTTTATATTAACGATATAATCATCATAAGAATAATTTAATGTAGGTTCCTGTGTTATTTTACTAGGTAAATATGCTTTGTTTCCAAAATGTGTCTCATATGGAGTGAATCCAGTTGACTTATGTACATGAGTGTTGTAACCTAACATTGCAAAAATTATGAATTCGTCCCAGTCTGTTTATCTGTCGTTAATGTAATGTTTTAAATAGTCCTTTAGAGTTAAATGTGACCTTTCTAGAGCTCCGTTTGTCTGGGGATGATAAGGGGAAGATAACAGATGTTTGGTATTGAATAATTTAGTGAGTACCTTCATGAATTGTGATGTAAAATCAGTTCCTTGGTCAGTGAGTATTGTTTTAGGAATTCCGAATAGAGTTATAAATTTTGAAAACTTCGTTGCAAATTTTGTTAAGTAGTCTTGCATAGTTAGTATATAGCGATTGTTTATTACGCAAATTAGCGCGACGAATGTCCGCTAGTACTATCCTAGCGGAGGATACGGGGCGCGGTAATGAAAAAAGTACGAGTCAGTTTTAATAGCACACACACAAATATACGGTTTAATAACGATTGAAGAACGACGGAACACTTGCAATAAACACTTTTACAGAAAAAAGGGCACGGCGGAACACTAGACAAGACACGGAAATTACGGTTAATAGGTTTATAATATACGGTAACGGAAAGGCAATTAATTTGATGTTCGCACTCGGCTTACTGATCTGATTCTAATTGGCTTAAAATAAAAACGGGTATAGATCGCAGGATCGATCCGATCGATGGCGCGGCTATAGGGGGTAATCCTGCGCGGGAGACAGTACGGCGCATACGCAGGAGCGTACATAGGCTCGGAGGTGCCTCGGTTTCATTTCGGAACAGCGATTGTTGTTGATGGTCAGAGGTAGAGGATCGACGATGTCGAGGGCGAGTCTTTCAAAAGGTTTATTGGAGGTAGTAGTGATTTTCATCGGGGATTTCGAAGGTCGAAAATTAGTCTTATTGACCTGACAGGATGGTCATTTCTTTACGTAGTGCTTTATATCTTTTTTCATTGAATCCCATTTGTAATATTCTTTAATTCTTTTATATGTCCTAAGGAAACCGGAATGGCCTGCTAATTTCGAGTCATGATTTTCTTGAAGGATTTTTGTGATTTCGTCCGATGATTTAGGAATAATTCGCTCGGTATTTAAAGTAATAGGTATAATACTTGTATCCCTGAAAATATAGTGCAATATTTTTCCGAACATGTCCTTTTTTATATTTTTTCTAACTATTCGTGTGACTACAATTAAACTAGTTGAGATTCTATTAAATCTATCCGATGTCACCTTGGTCGGGTAGACTTGACGGGGGTGCATCGTTCTAATTGGCTAAGTACAAATATACAAATTGTGGAAGGGCAACAAAGTTAACGCCCTACGTGCCCCCCCCCCCCCCACTCGCAAATATTCCAACTTTTGCTCCTGGACCGTGACAGGTAATAAAGGTCAAGAACCACGGTGACTTTGACTAAGCATGCTACGAATAACAGGCTCGAAAGGTAAAAATATTAATCTGGCGACCAAATGCGAACCATAACTATAAAAACTACAGGGAAACTTGCGGACCTTTATGGTTGTCTGAGTTTGTGGCTACCACGGAGCGGTCTTTGAACCCTTCGATGGGACGACGGTCTTGCGGCTAATTGCTATATAGAAATTCTAAAATATATTCTAAATGTAAAGGCGTTGTTGGCCTTATAAATTCAATTGGAATATTTTGCAATATACATAATTACAGGTGGTATAAAATTTTTGAATCAGTAGCACACTTTAAAGTAATTTCACAAATGTTTTATCATGAACTATAGTTGTTGTTTCTTTCGTATGTTAGCTCGACGAGTTTTCCTCAAGTCGCCTTAGTACAGAGGAGCGCTAGTTCTATCCTAGCGGAGGATACGAGGCAAGGCGATGCAAAGTTGCAAACAGTTTTAACAGCACACAAATAAGCGATTTAATGGACGGAATACGCTTGAAATAAACAGTTTCACAAAAAAAATCACGGCGGTACACTGGACAAATAGACGGATAATAACGGTTTATCGGTTGAGAATACACGGTTATGGTAAGACAATTCGTTGGTTGTTCGCACTATGATTACAGAAACGGTTCTAATAGGTTTAAATTAAAAACGGGTCTAGATCGCAAGATCGATTCGGTCGATGGCGCACAGTGGTCCGGATTGGGAAATCGTGTGCCATTTGGCCAAAAAGTCGACATTCAAAAATCGATATTTTGTGACTGTACAATGCTTCCTAAATGTCCATCAGTCTCGAAAGTGAAAATATTTATTCGATTTGATGTAGTTTTTTAGTAGTAATAACAACTTAAAGTTGAACTTTTTATGGATAGTATTTTCTGTCCACAAAATTGTACTTTTTGTTTTAGAGATTGTGACGTTCCTATTCAATATTTTCCAATTCTCTTTTTTTTGTAGTAAAGGGGGTGCTTTAATGATAAAAAATACCTTGTTACATTAATGATTACCGTACAGAATGTATTAAAAAAGTAATGTTGAATGAAGTACAAGAAATTTAAAGAATTTCTTGCACATTGCAAGGATTATCTTAAAAGTATTAAAGAGTATTGTCGTTTGAGAAACTGGGATGTTTTCGGCACACCTTCCTCTAAATATTCATAAAAGAATTACGTCCCCCTTCGCAAGTTATTGTTGTTTAAAGCTATTGACGTCGGACGCGGTACCGCATCATTTGATGAAACTCTGTGACCAGAGGAGTTCAACATTAACTTCTTCAAATGAAGTGTTTAGTTTATGGCACTTGGTATATTTATACTGTTGTTGTATGAACAAAAATTTATTTGTAAGTGAAAAAAACTTCATAATATCCCCGCTTCAGTCGCTGTTTGAACGGACAATGAATATTGTGTGCATGAAGGTGGATACTGACTTCGCTGCAGGAATTATTATAATACTTATTTATTAATAGAAATTCTAGTATCAGGAATAATTAATAACAATTAATAGGGAAAGGTTGTGAACTTCTGAAAACCGCGTACCGAACAGTACGTACGTGAGGGCCTAATTCGCTAAGGTAATAAACGATGATGAATTTGTTTTTCAGCACATTTGGAAATTTTTAATAGCGTGTACAAAATATGGCAAAAAATTGTACAATTCATTGTTTCTTCATTTTTCTCAAGCACTATTTCCACAGAAACCGCCAACATTTTTTGTTATAGGGCATTTCATCGCCCTACGCTATAAATATCTCAAAATTTGAAAAATATACGCTGAATACGGCAAAATATTATCTTGAAAAATATGGATGGTACCACATGCCAGCGTCTATCCACAAATTGTTAGTTACATGGAGCGGACATTATAAAAAATGCATTGTTGCCAATAGGGCAACTTTCAGAGGAGGCCCAGGAAACGCGGCATAAAGATTTCAAACGTATTAGATGTAGGAATACGCGGAGAAATTCAAGAATATGTACAAAAGAAGATATCTTCAATCGCCCTCTTTTAACATCTGATGCATACATATCGAGTACTAGAATAAAATCGTACCGTAAGAAAGTTAAACAGTTAGATTCAGAAGCTTTGGAATTAATAAATAATTAACGAAAACGTGTAATAATAATAATAGTAACATTAACAACAACAACAATTGTGATACAGTTCTTTAACCCAATCATAGATTAAAAACTTGTAATATTAATAATAACAACAATAACAACAATTGTAAAGCAATATTTTTTGCCTATCCAAAGATTAGCATTCCCACATTATCTAGTTTAAGTTTCATGATAAGCGCGGGAGAGATTACTGCGTATGTGACGCCGCTAATCGTTCGCAGGAGCGTAGGTAGGCTCGGCAATGCCTCGGTTCTGGGTTTATTTCGGAACAGTTGTGAAGAATTAAAAATGGCATAAATACGGGACAAGGCGACTTCTGATTGAAGATCTAAGAACACTCTTTTTATATTAATGTGGTAATCATATTTTGGCATAACTATTATTCTATAATTTTTTCATATTTTTCGGTAACGTGCGTCATAATTAAAAAAAAACGAAAGTCAATTATTTTGCATGTGAAGTATGTTGTATTTCAAATTTGCGCGTATTCTTCTTTCAGTCGATTCATTAGGTTGTGATCATTCAAATTCATAACTGATACAAATGATATATCAGTTAAAAATATAAAATTCGTTTGTTTTCCGTGAGATGTGTATCGTCCAAATCTCTCCAATATGGAGAAATTCCATGATTCAATTTATGTTAGGAATTGATGTACAACAAGGGGCATTTCGATAATTAAATTAAACGAGAATTAAGTCGGAAATTATTGAGATTTATTGACTCATTACACAAAAATCATGGGGGTATAAAAACATTTCAACGCATATCACAAGTTTTACAACAATGGGGTGAAGGTATGAGCGATATAAATATATAAGTATGTTGTTTGTGTACGTATTGGCAGAGTAATTGCACATGGTGTAACCGATTCTACAGGTCGTGAAAGTGCCACTGTTTGAGATTCCGTCAGCTCGCTCAATTGTGGCGACACCTATTTCCGGTCAAGCGTCCCGCCGGAAAGTACGCTTTGCCGCGGGAACGAGGCTCATTCTTTCGTGAAACGGACACGTAGTTGGTCGATCTTTTTAGCGAGCGTTTATAAGAGTAAAGTCATAATTATAGGCAAAGTGTATAATAGATATAGTGATATTTAGTCAATGTTTTTCGTGCAATAAATAAATTCATTTAAAGCTATAAAAGTATTAACTAAAGAATTATTTCGAAGAACTTCGGAACGCATCAATCGATAAAGTAGAATCACACGGCCCAAGCAGGACTCCGCACAATCAATACCACTGCCGCCATCTCACGGCCTCTCATGAGGCCCAGTGGGACGGCTCGAGCGACCGTGCGAGGGAGTAACGAGCGCGGGACGGGAGCGCGACGAGCGCCTCTGCGCCTGCGAATACGCTTCGTGCGTGCTTGCATTCTTGACGCCGGAAGAGGAGACATCTTGAATCTCGAGTTCGCATCGCCACGTATAAGGTCATGTGCTCTCAATCCTTTGTTAATTAAAGGTTACAGTGAAAGTGCTCATCATCATAGACTGCTGAACGCGTGTGATTACTCATTCAAGTTTTAACTCATTATAAACATTAATATCAATTCGGACTGCTCTCGATTCTGTGCAAGTGCGTCTCAGCGTTAGAGTGTTCGCACGATTGGCCTCGGCCTCGCGCGAATCACGATCTACTCAACCTAATCACTACACTCACAATAGTGTAAAATATTGTACAAAGTTATAATTGATTTAAAGTGAACTCATTTTTTTGTGAAATTGTGCCCGCTCAATTCCTTCATCCACGTGTAAGATCAAAAGGAAAATGGAATGATCGATGAAGTTTGCACTTCACCGAATAAACGTTGTGTGGGCGTATTTGAGAATACTATCTTTCTTTATTATCCCTGCTCTCGGCGAAAGCTTATACAAGAAATGTCTTCAGAGACACATATTTGTACCAAGGACACCCTCGTTAGTATGGTCCTTCTTTAGGGCACTAGGGCCCGAAGAAACTCCTCTGAGGGAGGGGAAGCGCTGACGAAAAGCATATGGCCTGTATCGACTAATCGTTGATTTCTAGTTTTCTCACACACGCTGTATTTCTTTCTCTTCCTTTTATGCCGCGCTCATGGAAACTTCTCGAACGCTCAGTCTCCTGAACTGAGTCGGGCGTAAGAGAATTTTCCGAACAGCTACAATGTGTACGGGTATTTGTACGTTTCCGTCCGTTTGAATTAATTGGAGAGATAAAACAAAAACGGAAAATCGAACTCGCAAGTGCATAATATCGACTGTTCGTGATCCGGACCGTTGAAACTTTTCGAGACGACTAAGTGTCTCCATATACAGGGTGTCTCGTAATGAGTATTAGACCCCTGAAGGGGTTGTAGGGGGAGTGATTCTAAGTAACTTTTTCCTTTGCGAAAATGGGGTCTGGGCTCTCGTTTTCGAGTTATTAAGGAAAAACACCGACCAATCAGAACGCGAGAATCGCGCGAGCTCAGGGGCGTCGTGTAGGCACGAGTAACAGTGACTGTCAGATGACCGTGTAGTAGAATGCTATTAGGTGAAAGAAACATCGGAATAATTGTTGAATTATTCTTCATTCATGAATAATAAATAGACTAATTCGCCTTTATTCACGTAGTCAGAGTAAATCAAATTTATAACGATACTGTAGTTCGTTATCGCAAAGAAATAATAGATAAAATATGGAAAATTACACTCGATAAATATTATGACGATGAAAAAAGATAAACTCTCATTCTGGAAAAAATACATTTTTACATTCTGAAAGAGAATGAACTTTTTCATTCACCGAAAAATATTTTAAATCTAATAACTAATAAATGTAATAAGTCCTGCGTACGTTTAATGAACAATTGACAAACAATTTGAATACGACTTACCCATTGATTCACAAATAATCCTGTTTCGATGCAAATGAATTTTATTTCTAAAATAATACAGAAATAATTATTTCTGTGGAAATTTCCACTGCACTGTCTTGAAGACGAGAAACCGACGATCACGACTGGAAACAGTATTTCGACTACAATGTGTCGATCACCACATTCCGGCCAAAATGTTCAAATGAGCATCGTTTAATTTCCTTGTTATGTAGTTTGCACGGCGTTACGGTATGAGCGTATGTGTGCGTGTATGCGTGAGCGTGCAGGTCGACATTTCGTCGTGTCGTTGCCGATTTATGCTGTTTTGTTTTTTTTTCCTTTTTGTAACCAGTCTCGACGCGTCCGCCGTGCAATTAACCACGCTGCGCTATCAATAAATTTTCTCACTGCTATCATATCAATGTCTTAATACCAATTCTCTACAAAAAGAAAATAAAGTGTCGTTAAAAATATTCCTGAATAATCGTTTACGCGTTCGGTGCATTTGCCGGTCATTCTTATGTTATGCGACCATCAAACAATTAAGGTGGAATAAATCGAGAGTTCATTGCCTCAGTTATAACATCAGCTGTTCGTACAACGTCCAATGGATGTACCTGGTTACACAAATTTGTGTTCATCAAACCTGGTGGATTATTTCAACAATGTTTATTTTTTTTAACTACATATTATACTAGATACATCACAGTGTTTTATAATATCAATTATCGTTTAATGAAAATATTCTTTACGAAATTAGAGATTAACAGAAATAAATTTATGCATCTAAATGGGCAAATCTTTTTCAATTTTTTTTTTACAGAATATTAATTAATAATAATAATGCAAAATATCACAGTGAGGTGGATTGAAACAGGATTATTTGTGAATCAATGGGTAAGTCGTATTCAAATTGTTTCTACATTTCTTCATTAAACGTAAGCAGGACTTATTATATTTATTAGTTATTGTAACGCGTTCATATCGCGAGAGGCGAAGGAGGAGGAAAAGAAGGGTTAGGAGATGGGTTTTAGAAACTAAGAAGTGCCGTACACCGGAGGCGACGTCTTCTTCTTAGTTCTTGACAGGAAAAGTCGAGGAGCCGAATCCACGTCTTCCTCGATTTGTAGGATTTGGGTGAGTTAGGAACGCTATAAGAGAGTGCCGAACACCGCGTCGTCTTCTCTCTTACAGGTTATGGAAGGGAAACCGTCGTGCTTAGAGCGTGCCGAACAACCCGTCGTCTTGCTCTCTAAACGTAAGTTTAGAGAGTGCTGAACAAAGCGTCGTCTGCACTCTAAGGTACACGGTGAGGGAAGGATTGAATTTAGAGAGTGCCGAACAATACCGTCGTCTAGCTTTCTAACGAAAGTTAGAGAGTGCCAATCAGCAAGTCGTCTAGCTCTTCTAAATTACCCGTAGGACACCTTCTCGCTAACTGACTTTTCTGTAAAAAGGGCCGTTATTTATACGAAAAAACGAAGCTAGGCCCGCCCAATCAGCGAGGCCCAACTCCGTGTACGCAGGGATTTTATGGCCTGACCTGGGTTGTACGTCGGTCGCGCGTACTCGGCGTTTTCTTATATTCTAGCTTACATATATTCTACAATATTTTCTATTTCGGAAATCTTATGTGTTACATTATTAGATTTAAAATATTTTTCGGTGAATGAAAAAGTTCATTCTCTTTCAGAATGTAAAAATGTATTTTTTCCAGAATGAGAGTTTGCCTTTTTTCGTCGTCATAATATTTATCGAGTGTAATGTTCCATATTTTATCTGTTATTTCTTTGCGATAACGAACTACAGCATCGTTGTAAATTTGATTTATTCTAACTACGTAAATAACGACGAATTAGTTTATTTATTATTAATGAATAATTTAACAATTATTCCGATTTTTCTTTGACCTAATAGCCTTATACTACACGGTCATTTGGCAGTCACTGTTACTCGTGCCTACACTACGCCACTGAGCGCGCGCGAGTGTCGCGCTCTAATTGGTCGGTGTTTTTCCTTAATAATTTAAAAATGAAGCCTCATCCAATATTTTTGAAAAGGAAAAAGTTGTTTAGAATAGCCCCACCTACCACCCCTTTCCGGCTCGTACCGTATTTGTGGGACACCCTGTATAATATAGGGCACGAGGCGACCTACAATAAAAGTTTAACTAACTTGAGGCTAACGCTATGTACAATTAAGTGACTATACAGAGTGTTAGGAACTTTTGCGTTTTCGTTAGGGATTTTTGTTCTTATAAAAATTATTAATTTGTTTTTATGCTTCAAGCGAGGGTGGCCCTAGCGGGAAAGCGGTTCGGCCCGCAGGCCCAGAGTGTTTTTGCGGGTTATAGAGAGAAGAGCTAGAGAGTTGTATTGCGTGTCACAGAGAGTATTATTGCGAGTTATTGAGAGTTAGACGTATTTAGAGAGTATTTAGAGTTAAACAGAGTTTTGCGAGTTTTAGAATTGTAGTAGCTAACACATTATTAATAAAACCAGTATATATTTATATATATCTATCACATTTTCTACAGTATATTCTATATTTATACTTCAGTACTTGTTTCATTAAATTTGTTTTCAAAATAAAACTGAAAATCTTATTTAACTTGAACAAGAAGAGCGTAACCCATATATGGGTAACGTGATCCCCACGGAAGCATACCCGTAACCCAAGTACGGGTGACGCGGCGCCGAACGTGTTAAAATAAAAGACAACGGTGAGTCATCGACGCCGCGTGTGCTGCCGCGGGCCCAGCGTCCCACCCCGCTGATCCCGCGACAATCATGGGTGGATCGAGCAGCTCCGAACCTAGCGGAGGGGCCGACGGGGGACTTCCAGGAGCTCGAGCGAAATCGATGACTCATTAGTATTGTTTCGACCAGTGATATAAAGTGTTGTAACGTTGGTTAGTTACAATTTAAAGTTTATTAAATAAATTACACTAGAGTCTTAAACTATTTCTGAACTGACACTAGTCAGATAGGTGAAGCCAAAATATATAAGTTCGCGTACGAGGTACAATACTGTACTCAAACTCTGCCCTGGTGGGTCCCACACGGGGAGCGCTTTAGAAGCAGAGTTGTACTTGCTTATCCGTCCGTAGACTGTCCACACAAGGGAGCAGCTAATGAAGCAGATAAGTCAAGTCGTAGCTGAGTGAGTAAAAACGAGAAGTTTCGGCTATTTATTCGGTTTGCTGGGGTTGGTCAGTACGGTAGGGGCAGGTCCCAGGTATTCGGTAGTTGGCGGGGGTGCGACCGAGGCGCTACTCTGGTGGGCGCTCAGGGCATTCGCTACAGTGTTTGATTTATAGAGTTCCGTTGATCCCCACGCGTTAAATACGAAGAATATTTCCGTGACGCGAAAATCCGGAGTATTTAAAACATAGAGTAAAGTAAGAAAAATACAGAGTTTGACGACTTAGTCATCATCGGCGGCGGAACTAACGGGCAAGAGAACGTGTTTGCTCACGGGGGGCGTGAGCTTGGCCGCTGCCGTACGCACGCAGACGACTCTGACGTGGCCGTCATTCCCCGGGTATGTCTCTTCGATCCAAGCGAGAGGCCCCTTGTATAAAATGTATAGCTTGCAATTGTTGTCGCTGGTAGGTAGATGAGTGAATTAAACTTGTTGTAGGTTTTTAAAAATAGTTATAATCTGTAATTTTAGGTTTTAAGTTAATATAGATTTTAATATTACTAGTTTAAGTTTTTCTGTAAGATTTACAAGATTCTGTGTCGCTCTTTGCTCTCTCTCTCTCTCTTTCCGTCTACACCTGTTCGCTTCTTTTCTCTAAGTGGCCGATCTAGTTTGCACGAGTTCTCCTCGTGCAGAGAGTAGGGGAGCACCGGACAGAGCGAGCGCTACGCGTGACAATAAATATAATGTATTCTAATTACGGCCGGTAACGTCGATCCTTAACACCCCTTTAGAGGAGGAGTTGATTCGTTTCTCAGCAGGTACAGACGACCGACACGGACGTCCTCGTCAGCTTTTGTCCATTCGGAGCGCTGCGTCAGAGTGTGTAGGTACTCCTGGGACCAGCGAGCCCAGAAATGATCCTTCATTTTCTGGGGAAGCTGCCAACGCGAAAGCCGATTGTCCCTCTCCTTGGCAAGCGACGGCTCAGGTACGGCGTTCAGTGGCCTGCCATGAGGAAATGTCCGGGAGTGAGCGCAGCCAGGTCCTCTGGATCGTCGGTGAGTGCCTGAAGGGGGCGAGAATTCAAACAAGCCTCAACTTGTGCGAGGAGAGTTGCTATCTCCTCATATGTTAAGGTCGCGTCGCCCAGGACCCGACGCAGGTGGTGTTTGGTGGACTTCACTGCCGCTTCCCAGATTCCTCCGAAATTGGGGGCGGCAGGTGAATTGAAGTTCCACTTAATGCGCTCGACAGCGAGGGAAGCAGCAAGCTGACGTCCGTCCTTCTGACTGGCCGAGATGAGAGTCCGCAGCTGACAATCCACGCCGACAAAATTCGTGCCGCAATCGCTATATAAGGTTTAGCAAAGACATCGCCGAGCGACGAAGCGGCGAAGTGCGGCCAGAAAGGCGTCCGTGGTATACTCTGACACGACATCCAAGTGCACGGGCCTGGAACTCAAGCAGACAAAAATAACAAAAAAGGCCTTAGTAGTCTTGTGACCTCGCCCCTTAGAGGTGCGCAACCATACGGGCCCGGCATAGTCGACATCGGCATTGAGGAAAGGGCGAGCTGGAGTGACTCGGAAAGCTGGAAGATCAGTCATCAGCGGTTGAGGCGTCGCCGCCCGCCATCGCAAGCATGGCACGCAACGGCGTATGCAGCCTATCACCACGGCTCGGCCTCGAGGAACCCAATACTCCTGGCGGACAGCCCCGAGCGTCAGCTGGACTCCTCCGTGCAGCGTCCGACGGTGACACGACTCCACAATCAGTTGAGTGAGTTGAGAGGGTCCTGGCAATATAGCGGGATGCTTCTGATCGTAAGCTAGAAGAGAATGCCGAAGCCTACCGCCCACTCGCAGAATTCCATGAGCATCTACGGAGGGCTTCAGCGTCGCGAGTTCACAGCCAGCGGATAACTCGCTCTTCTTCTGAAGCTCGGCGAGCACTCGCCCAAAATGAATCGACTGTACTACTCGCAGCCAAGTCAGGTGGGTATCCTCCAATTCCGAGGCCAACAGCATCAGTCCCGGGAGGGGTTCGTGTCCCGCAGTAGGACGTCGATGCCTCCAACGGCGGCACCAGGAGGTAATGCGTAGCAGTCGAGAGAGGCTCGAGTACCGGGGTAGCAGCTCCGGCACGATTTTCTCAGGCCTGATAGCGACGGCGACACAGAGTATCGCGCGTCGCTCCGACAAGTCCACGGCGATATCCCCGTCGTACAAATGGGCCCATGCTCTTGAGTCGGATTGCAGCCACGAAGGTCCTGACCACCATAGCAGGTGCTCCGGCAGCTCTTGCGGGGACAACCCCCGGTTGAATCGGACTATAGATGAAGTGGCACCATTTCAGTACCCAAGGTCCGCTACACATGGGCTACCACACGAACCAGCAGTGGCGGCACACAGCTCGAGGCGTGGTATGGAGACCTGCTTCAAAGGCGCCACTTTAGTTTTAGAAGTGATCAATCGTATCGTTACTGATCCTTTCAAGTCCTCAGTCCGCAGGTAGACGGACGCAGCGTACGCCCTGTCCGAGGCGTTGGCAAAGCCGTGTATCTCGGTCCGACCTTCCGAGATCCCGCTGTAGAGCCAGCGAGGAACCCTGATAGTCTCAAGCAGAGGTAGCTCCTCTTGGAAGTCTTGTCAGAGTCGAGTAACACCGTTCGGAAGTGGCGTATCCCAATCGATTCCCAGCATCCAGATCGATTGGATTCCGATTTTGGCTCTCACTGTAGCGGGAGAGAGCCAACCCAATTGGTCGAATAACTTGGCAGTCAGCGATAAAACAGATCTCTTGGTTAGCGTTTCCAATCGCGTTGGCGGTATTGAAAAAAAGAAACAACCTTGAAGAGGGTGCCAGCGCAGACCGAGAGTAGAATGACTCTCGCCCGGTAGCCTCTACCGTATCTCGGGATGCAGGCGATCTTCTGCAGGGAGCTCGTCAAGCAGGCGAGAATCGTTGGCGGACCACTTCTTTAGCGGGAAGCAACCCGCCCAACATATCAAGTTGAGCTGACGCTGAATCTCCTGAGTCTCGTGAATAATCGAAGCTCCGGTTAGCACGTCATCCATATAGACGTCCCTCCGCAGCGCGGCGGCTCCAAGCGGGAAATCCTTTTCCTCGTCGTCGGCGAGCTGACGCAAGACCCGGATCGCCAAGAACGGGGCACAAGCTAACCCATACGTGACAATGTTAAGCTGATATTCGACAATCGGCTCGCGCGGATCCTTGCATCACAAAATACGTTGCAAGTCTCGATCATCCACTTGGACGTCTATCTGACAGTACATTTTTTCAATTGCCGAGGCTAGTACAAATCGATGTTGGCGCCATCGTAAAAGGATATCGGCCAGAGCAGGCAAAAGATTAGGTCCAGCCCTCAGAAATTGATTTAAGGTGTCCCCAAATCGGACGGCCCATGAGCCGTTAAAAACTACACGCAGCTTTGTAGTGGTGTTGGCTTCGCGCGTCACTCCGTGGTGCGGCTGATAGCAGCGCGGTTTCTCCGGGTCGACGAAGGACGAGATTGGTGACATGTATCCCAAGCTGGCGTACTGGCATATGAATTCTTGATAGCTCATAGAAGGAAGACGCAAAAATCTCCCTTCCATCTGTTTAAGGATTCACGCGGCTGTGTCGTGAGTCTGGCTAAGATCTGGCAGAGGAGAGCGTAAAGGAAGACGTACCTCGAAACGCTCGTTAGCTCAGCGCGTGTGCGTGCGAACAAAATGATCTTCGCATTCTTTATCGTTTTGAGAGTAGGCGACAGTTTCTGACGGGACCTCTTCCTGGATCCACAGTCGTCGCACCATGACCGCAAGGTCGTCCTCCGCCTGGCATTGATGAGGGTGTGCCATTTACGTAATCGTAGACTTACCCACTGGCCCGGAAATTATCCAGCCTAACGAAGTATGCTGTGCTATAGGCTCGCGAACACCGCCCTTGCGAAGTCCGTGGTCGATGATAGACGCATAGACCTCAGCCTCCGGTAGGAGGCTGAGTCGAAAGGATCCGCCGCGCTAAATTCAGGATCGGCTAGCTCCAAATCCTGTAAGTGAGGCCAAATTTGCGCGTCCACTTCGATACGGCGTGCGTCAGCAGTGATCCTTGGCAGCACGAGTACAGCAGCTGACACAGGAGGGTCACCAGACCGAGAAAAATCAACGATCCCGTACACATTCACTGAAGCGGGGGAGCGAGGCAACCGTAATTTTTGAGCAAGTCGTTCGGAAATCATTGAAGAGTTCGATCCTGGATCGATAAAAGTGCGCGCGAGGTGCCAAAGGCCATGTTGGTCGACGACGCGAACCCAAGCTGTCGCGAGAAGCACCGGCACAGGGGGTGTTCGGGCAAATAGCCGAAAATTGAGAACCTTCTAGAAGCGTTCGAAATATTTGTTGTCGACAACAGGATGAATCGTCCGCAGGTCTCGCTCCTTTCCTGTCTCTCTCACTCTGGTGGCCAGCAGAGGCGGTAGTACGGGGGGAGCGGCGCCAGGACCGCGATTCTACTAGAATTCAGGACAATCCAGAAGGTTCTATCGACGCCCTATAAATACGCCGAGCGTTAGATCTGCGGCCTCTTGTCTTCTGTTCCCTTCGCTGCTTAGCCGTCACTGCACGTTAAAGGTATAAATTAATCGAACACTGCTTCGGACTTTCTAATCGAACTGAGCTTCGGTCTTTCTTATCGAACAGTGCTTCGGACTTTCTAATCGAACTGAGATTCGAACTGTTACATTTCATCGTCAATCGAACTATTATTGTTAAGGCCAACAAAGCCTTAATGTTAAAATAGATATTAGAATTTCTGTATAGCAATAGTATTGAGACCCTCGTCCCATCGAAGGTTTCGAGGACCGCACCGTGGCAGCCATAAATCCAGGAAGCCATAAAGACCCGCTAGTTTCTCTGCATTTTTCTAGCTATTGTGACGTCGGACGGACGTCCGTCGTTGAATTAGTTAAGCTTTATATTACTCATTAGACTCAGGAACCCATATTTACGCAATACTTACCTCGTGAGTTCATAAGACCACACAAACATCACATTTTTATAGGACATACGTTACATATGCACATTATTCATACTATTCGCACACCCGTTATATCTCATATAAACATCCGCCGTCCGAATTCACAAGACGGTTATAAAACAACACACTATCACACTCATCATGTAAAATATCTGACAACCGATACCCTGGCGATAGACTGAAGACTAAATTCACCGAAATCACCACTGTAAACATCCGACAAACGACACCCTTGCGAACCAACTCACCTCACGAGTCTCATAACAATTGTTATCTCATTCTCCGAATTCGACAATAATCTCACACCCCTCTCAGTCTTCAGGACTATATAAAGCCTGAAGACTCGGAGCGATCGGTCACATTCCCGCATCGGCATTAGGCCGATACCTCGGTCAATCCCGCGACGACGTTAGGCCGATACTCGGCTAGTTAGTTTCAGTTCGGCACTTAGGCCGTACTCAGTTTAAAACATTTTTCTATTTCGTCGGTATCAGGGTTAGAGCCCCTTCACGCCAACACTTCGCGTTACCAATTCAAACACTTCTAATTCTCGTTTTGTACTTACTTATAATTTTGTACTACGTTCCGATCATATTTTTATTAATAAATTGTTATTATTAATTTTACTACATCTCGTTCACATATCGTTCACGTCTAGTTCCTCCTACGTCCCTGGTTAATCCGCAGTTAAAGTTATTACCTCGTCCGATCTAAACTCAGTGGTGCGAGACATAGCCGCACGGGGTTTATAAAAGGTTAAGACGAGCGCAACCAGATCTGTGCAGTATCCAGTTGTGCGAGACATAGCCGCACGGGATACATCTGCACATTTGATAATAAATTGTGTACGAATATTCAGAGGTGCGAGACACAGCCGCTCGGGATAATCGTACTTTTGCTACTTCGACGGTTCATGGGACGTACGAGACACGGAGGACGCCATTACTACCTCCGAAAGTTAACGCGCGATCTTTACACCCCCGTCCGTGTCGATCGCGCTCCTATTTCGCAAGGAGAGTTATTCGCGCCGGAGTGGAAACTCACCACCGTAGACATATCGTTATCAGTGCGACCAATAACAGTGCAAGACCTGCACCCCGACGATCCACGACTCGTGCTGGTCAACCTTGAAGACAGTGTACCGTGATTTGGTGAGTATTGAGGCGTCACGTATACACACGGGTCCTTAGCAGACGACGGGCATACGTATCGCATGGCCAAAAAGATTGTGACAAACGCGAAACAGAGAAAGCATAACTCGCGACGCACGCGAAGCCCTACCCAGGACGTAACACTATTAATACTTTCTTCATACTCATCGGAACAATGGTAAGTGTAAAGACTATCGCTTTGATTATTATTATTAAATTCTAAATATCCTAATCTATCTTCTATTTCTTCCGGACTACGTTCGTACAATTCATCCAGCTTTTGAATTATAGTGTTGTCTCTATTCCTACTTAAATTTACTGGTCCTAAATCTATCTGTCCTAATCTAAGGATTTCGTCGGTAACGGAATCGTTTTGCACAGAGCTTACCGTAATCGGTTCGAGGGTAATATTGGCGAATGATTCTTTGGCGTACTCGCCGTGAGAGGTAAGGTCATCATTATAAATCATTTTTTGAGAAGGACCTAAATCTATCAAAGAGTCTGAAGTGTTACAATGCGCGTCAGGTAACGAAGGGTCCTCGGTATTCTCTTTGACGGAATTTGTCGCTACGTACGCTCTGTTTGTTGGAGTGGTCGGGGCGGGGCTAGCGTTTGTCTTTCCGCTACAATGTCGGAACCTTCTGTATTTTCGAAAATTTCTATGAGTTCCGTTATACCGTTAACGTTTAGGGATGCTAATTGTTCGTTTACCGAATTTAGCGTTTGTTGGGTATTGGGGCTTTGTCTCGTTCTTGCCTGAACGTTTGTAAAGATATTGAAGTTGCGGAACATTTCCGTTACGCCGTGAACTTGGGGCCCGTAAATTTGGTCGTTTTGCTGATCGGTATGAATAAACGAATTATGCATGCTAACGACGGGTTTGGTCGGTAAAAATGCTTTTTGACTAATGTCATTAATTTCGTCGTCGGTATTTTTCGTGACGGTTGGGGTGTGCTGGGGAAAACGTTCGGCGTTGTGGAATGGGATTTTCTTGTCGGTAAAGTAGATTGCTCTGTCGGTGTCGGAGATGCGAACGCTCTTAAAGCAAAAATCGGTACGGAGTATACCGTCCGTCGGCAACTCAGTGTGTGTCGGTACTACGAAAAACTTAGTCTCTGAGCCTAGAATATTTAATTTTACCGATCCCATAGTCTCGAGTTTATCGGCTGTTACTCCCTGAATACGTATATTATCGTCGCTATCAATTTTGACACCGTTTTTAACCGTGGAAATTTTTATCAAATTTAATTCAGCGTCTGTGTCTACCATGAATAACGCGTTTTTCTGCAAGTTGGGCGAATCTAACGAAATGATAGGAACTAACGGACCGGTGCATGAGTTTACTTGCGCGACTTGCAACGTTTTCTTTATCTCGGGGTCATTCATTGTCTTTCCGCCTCCCTTCGTTGATCCTGGGTTGACGAGAGGGGTTCCTCGTTTCCCGCGCGCCTATTATTATAATCGCGTTTGCGACATTCATGTATGTCAGGACCCGGAGTCGTGCAGTAATTGCAATACTTTGGGATTCTGTTTGGACTGAGGTCGCGATTATTCGGGCCGGATTGATGTTGGAATCTATTGTTATTGTAACGGTTTCTTCCCGGAGATTGATCACGCGAGAAGTTACTGCGCCATTGATTCGAACTGTTTTGTTGCGTGTTGCGCCAGGAATTTTCCGTCGCAGGTGGCCTAGTGTTTACGTCGCGCTGTGTGTTTATGTTTTCGCGCTCGGTATTTGATCTAATTGGGGAGTGGAACTGTACGTGTTTCTGCGACGTAGATGCATAATGGATGCGATCTTGTTCTATTATTTTGTACGCGTCTACGGCTTTGTGAATTAATGAAAACAAAGGGGTGTATCGATGTGTGCGAACTTCCGCACGAATTTTTGGGCGTAAACCGGCGTAGAAACAATCTCTTACGAAATCGTCTGTTTCAGAGGGCATATATTTACGAGGCCTGTTCAAAAAATAACCGAACATTTGTAATTACGCGGCAATGAATCGTTACAGCGACGAGCGGTTCACAGCATTTCATTTGCCATAACCTTCTGCGTTACGTGCATTTCACAGATCCTTTATATTGCGTTTAGTTCCCTAGTTATTGTAATTTGAGTGCAAGGTGTTTCAGTGTGCGCGGCGATTTTCGCAATGTGTGATTCACGAGAGCAACGGTGCAACGTGAAATTTTGTGTGAAACTGGAGAAAACATTCACGGAAACGTTTAGACTTTTGAAGCAAGCTTATGGAGGTGATGCTTTTTGTCGTATACAGTGTTATGAATGGTTTATCAGATTCAAAAATGATCGTCAATCAATTGAAGATGACCCTCGACCAGGAAGGCCTTTGACCGCAACCGATAACACTCCCATTGAAAAAATCAGTGATCTTGTGCCAATCAATCGCCAGCACTACGAAGGTGTTTTGAAAAGGTCGCGTGAAAAAATTCGCAAAAAGAGACCAGAGTTGTGGCGAGACAACTCATGGTTTCTTCACCATGACAACGCGCCTGCCCACTCAGGCTTGTTAATTCGCCAGTTTTGTGCAAAAAATCAGATGACTGCCAACCCCCAGCCTCCCTACTTCTCAGGCCTTGCTCCCTGCGATTTCTTCTTATTTCCAAAATTAAAATCTGTGCTGAAAGGACGGCGGTTCAACTCAGTTGAAGACATTAAACACAATTCGTCACTGGCATTGAAGGATGTTCCTAAAGAAGCTTACCAGGACTGCATGGTGAAGTGGAAACACCGCTGGAATAAGTGTGTGGATAGAGGAGGGCAGTATTTTGAAGGGGACGAAGACCAATAATTTACATATCAGATAAAAAAAATTAGAAAAAAAAGTTCGGTTATTTTTTGAACAGACCTCGTATTCCGCGTGCATGCAGTTCATAATAGCTGAACGAATAAATTTAATGCGGCCTGCGTAAACTAGAACGTGTTCGTTTTCGGATTGGAAAGTGTTAGTGCACTGACCGTGATAATAGTCTACGGTACGGTGAGAGCTAGAGATTTTATTTAATCTATAACATATCCACGATGTGCCGAGCGTCCAGACACCACCGTGAATCAGGAACGAAAGGAAACATAACGTACGGAGCGTCCAGACACCACTACTGCGGGAAAAGGTTTGAGTATGTCATGGGATTTCGAACAACTGTGAACACTGAACACCACAAACTGAAGTTAAATACGAAGTCTTCACTTTAATTTAGAATATCGCAAGAAAATTGGAATAATGATGGAATATTGAATAATAATAATTACGATGATTTAAGATAAATATTAAGTTCATTCAAAATAATTAGAAGTCGAAAAGTTAATACTAGTATAAAAATATTTAATAACTATGTTTGCTGGATATAACTGGTCGTATATAAAAGTGTTTAAGAATTAAGTAAAATATTCGAAGTATAATGAATAGGAAAACGCAAGAATAATTCTAAGTTACATTATAAAAAGTCGATAAAATTACTAAGTCCTAAGATTAAGAATTCGTAAAAATGACTAAGAGAGTATTGCCAGAGTAGGATTCTAAGGACATATAGGCGAGTCTATATGTTTCGCGAAAATATTATAAGTATTGATTTAGAAGAAGGATCGGATCTCTTGGTCTGATCTTATGATGAATCTCAATGAAATGCATTTCTTTGACTAACGCAAATGAGGACATCGTCCTGACTTTTTGTAGGAAATCCAGCAGATATTATAAATCCGGCCCACATACATGGGACTCGGATGTGCTACCTCACCTGATCGGGTATACGCTACATCTCCCTACTTCAGACCTCGAGTTTACTACCCCTGAGAGTCCATCTCCAAATAGGCATGACACTGAGCTCTTGCGAACCCGGTGGGGCGTTTCACACCACCCTCAGAACCTGTGTCGGCGATAATTGACCTCAGCCACACTGAACAGGTTATGCGCGAGAGCATGGCCCCGAAGGGCAGGTTTCCTCTACAACACTTCTAATACTGCTAGTGACATCCGTTACTCAGAAACCTGAGATTGGGCAGCTCCGTAGTAGCAATTTTCAAGGTTCAAGAGTCGTGTTGTCTGCATCACGGACTCGTCTCGGATACTAGGCATGACTAGACATCACTCAACCAATCGAGAGCTCATACGAGTCACCTCTTCCATGCAAGTCTGCACACCAATGGCATCGGTTACCCGGGGATCCGGGATTGGGTAGCTCCGTAGGTGGCTTTTTAAGGTTGGTGGTGCGTGGTCTCCAGGATCGCGTCTCGGATACTAGGGTTAAACCCCGACACCTCAAGCGACGGCCCCGTCACGTAAACCCTGGGGAGCGAGTCGATACTCATATCACATTTTCCTCTGCCGGAGATCGCTCTTTGCCTAGGTGCGCCGTCCTGCGCGGCAGTTTTATAGACAAGGCTAGAATGTTCGAGAGCGCCGAAAAGTCTCGAACCTTCCCAAATTCGTTAGCCTCGCTCCCGCGGCCCAGCACCTTACACCGTTGGCCAGGAGTGAGAGAGTGCGTTAGAGTGCGATAGTGTTATTCTATTTGCTATATTAATATACTCGAAAGATCCTAGTGACAGTTCCCGCTATCATACATCCTAGCCACTCAGGGTGTGTGAGACTATAAATCTAATAAAAGTTACGTGGCTTAATTATCATTTAAAACTCTCGGTGCTTTTCACGCTGTTCAAAGCCCGGCACGTAACACACTTTATAGGAAGATTCTTTATCTTGATGATGGTTAACATTCATTTCGACATAAGCTTTTTAATAATTTTCGCAATTGAAAATAAGAAACCTAAGATCCGACATTTCGTCGGGTCCCGTAAACCTAATGTTAAACATACACTGTTGCGGAAAGCAACAGTCCAGACTATTAAGACAAATGAAAAAGAAATAAGAAGTGCAGTTGCTGCAGGATCTTCGACATCCGCATACATTTATATTTCGAATAAAAAGTAAGATGTTTATGTAGAATTAAAAAAAAAAATATTTCTCTTTAATAAGTTTTCGGAACGTAACCCCCCTTTTTGTACTGGTTCTGGGTCTCATACAACACGGTTTCACACAACGCGGCATTTTCTAGGAACCTAACTATCGTGTTATAGGAGGGTTACCTGTACGTGACTGGTAGTTGATATGGCTTCGTCATCGATGAAAACTGCACCAGATTTCCTGTATCCTTCGAGGTCCTCTTTTTCGGGCAATCCTTAAACCGATGATCGAAACTTCCGCATTCGAAGCACGATCCTATTTCTCGTCGTGGCCGGGGACAGTCCGCGGGTCGATGTCCTAGTCAAAAACAGTTGGTACATCGGCGTTGCGGGCCATTGGAAAGCGCTTCCACGCGGCGGCCTTCGAGCGGACCACAGTCCCGTGGGCCATAAAACTGCTGCGCATGGAGTTGCGCGATCCCAGAAACTTGGGCAAAGTGCAATCGCCAGCAGAAATTAAGTATGGTAGAGTTTCGAATCGCTCCCAAGGGTAGGCGTAACGGGACCGTCGATTGAGGTGTCAGAGTTCAACCCTAATATCCAAGACGAGATTCTGGAGACCACGCACCGCCATCCCTACAAAGCTACCAACTGAACTTCCCAAACCCGCATCCCAGGGCAACGGATGTCACTGGCACGCAGACTTGCGTGGAAGAGGTAACACGGATGAGCTCTCAGCCAAGGGTGAGTGGACGGCTGTCTTTTGAGGTGTCAGGCTGATGGACCTAGTCATGCCTCGTATCCGAGTCGAGTCTGTAATGCACACAACACGACTCACATCCTTAAAACTGCTACTGCGGAGCTACCCAATCTCAGGTTTCTGAGTAACGGATGCCACTAGCAGTATTAGAAGTGTTGCTGAGGAAACGCGCACTTCATTCTCGCCGAAACAAGTACTGAGGGTGGTGTGGAAGCCCCGCCGGGTGCGCTGTGCCCGGCGCCATGCCTATTTGGAGTTGAACTCTCTGCGCTAGTGAAAGTGAGGTCTGAAAGGGGGTGTTATGTTGCGTATACCCGGCTGGGAGAGCACGTCCGTGCTCTGCTTTGCTGTGCCGGACACAGACTAAATTAAGTGTACAATGCCGACTCAGCCGGTATGCCAGGTTGGGTTCGGTACGAGCCGAGTACTAGCTAGGACGGACGCTCGGACTGACGAAGTTGGCGAGTTAGGACTTGCTCGGATGCTCGGACGGACGCGGCTTAGAAACTAGGATGCCCGGACGGACCCGGTTGCAAGTGAGGACTTGCTCGGACGCGCGGACGGACGCGGCTTACAAACTAGGACGCTCGGACGGACACGGTTGCAAGCGACGGTTTGCTCGGACGCTCGGATGCGGTCGCGGCGGTCACGGCGGCGCTGGGGGCGGACGGGAGTATCGGGTTATCGGAATTGATGCCCCTGGGGCAGCGGTTGCAGAGCACTCCGCTGGATCCCGGACAATAGAGGACCGTGGCTCCGGGGACGTGTCCCGACAACGGTAATCGTCCTTCCGGCGGTCAAGGATGGCACCTCGAAAGCGAACTGTCAGGCAAGGCCGGGGATACGGGATGTTATTCCCGTACGGTTGCAAAGCACTCCGTACGAGACTCCGTCGGAGGAAGGAAGTTGAGTCGTAGACTCTTTCAAAAAATTGGAGCAGGTTTACGGCTTAGTTGCGGCCTAGTGTACGGTTCGCACGTAAGCGGAAGCCTGGTCGCCGGTACCGGGCTCGTGCGCCGTTTATCTAGTCGCGCTCGCGCCTTTATTCCAGCGAGAATCGTGGAACCCGAGGTGTCGCTCGCGGCCCTCTAGCGGCTGTGTTATCATTGAAGAGGGAGATCGATGGTCGCGGTCTTACAGGCGTCACAAGTATAATGTTTGCGATCCAGAAAAATTCTACTCGAAGAATACATATATAATTAAATTAACGTTTTGTAATTCCCGCTAAATGGAAATTTCAAGGGTGTGCGAGGGCATGCGTGCGGTTCGAATCGATCGGCTGTACTCGTTTGAATCTGGTCGAGCGCTGATCGCTTTGCCAAGCCCGATCCGCTGTACTCTACCGCTTATCGCTACGTCAAGCCCGTTGTTTCTCTAATGCGATTTTTCTGTTATATTCGAACAATAATATTACGTGTGGTTTGCGCACGTTTACAGCCAGCAAAATATTTGCCTCTACTAAATAAATGGGTCTTAATGTTTTGTGGATTTGGAGATACGCTAGTCCCATACGGGCCCTTTCATTAGATCGCAAATTCTATGGAATAATAAGGAGAGAATAAAAGAAAGTTAAAATACACAAATGTAGGAAAGAATTTGATGTATCTAACCCTTTATTAATAATACGACGAGCAAGACGATAGTACAATTGAAGACACATACAAAAATTCCAAAACGCGTACACAGGAAAGAGAAGAATTCCGAATCGTAGACCGTGATCGCGAAGCCGTATATCGTAATTCCGTAATCGTGATGCCGTAATCGTAATCCTACTCGTAATCGCTTTCGTAGAGGTTCCGTTAACAGTGTCCCGCCGAGCCGCGAACACGTCCTTTTATTGTCGCTACGGCAGAACGTTCACGACGCTCTTTTCGAATTTTCGGAACGGTTGAACGTTCACTGATCTCAACCGTCACTCACCTATGCCACACTTGTCGTTTTGGCAACATTCACGCACGCATTCATACACACGCTCACTCGGAGTCGCTGCGCTTAAAATCTAAACATACATAGGTAACAAACTCCGCGATCAGCTGTGTATCGCGCGGTTTTTGCCGTATGCCTGTCGCTCGCGTGTACACGTTTTTATCGCGCGTTTTCTCGCACATTCGCTACTTTTTCTTATCGTGACGGTTAACTTTTGATTCCTACACAAAAAATTAAAACATTTAAGAGATTACATTTAAAAAAATTAAATGATTCAAAGTTATCTTCAAATTCATTCGAAAAGTTATCTTCCTCTATTCCTATACATATACAGTAGCGGACAAAAGTTCAAGACGATATTGACGCTTTTTTTGTAACTTTGCTACTGAGCAAAATACCAAAATGAAATTTTTTTTATAAGTGTATAAATAAATGTCAAATTAGTTAACACCGAAAGTAGAACACTATTTATAGTTTTTATGAATAGTAAATCAATTATTAATTTTTTCCATTTAGTCTTAAACTTTTGTCCGCTACTGTAGTTCTTTCCTTTATTCTGGAGCTATGGACTGTTTGTGTAGCGGCACGTGGGTCGCAGCGTCGAAGGAAATAACATTGGCCGCTTGCAGATGCTCAGGTATAGGCAATTAAGCCTGTCCTAAAGTCTGCAAGTTGGCGAAATTATTTTATACTTTTTAGCACGTGTCTAGTTGAATAGGCCACCCTTCGTAAAACGTTGCCAGTCATGCGCCGCCACGCCATTCCTTGCCAATGTTACAAGAGAGGAAGAATATCGCAACACTAGCAGAGTACTTTAGAATACAACTAGAATAACTCCAGTCCGTCAGTTAGTTCCGAACAGACTTCCGTGTCTTCCTCTCGCACTTAGACAATCGTCCGTCAGTAGTTTTGTATATTTGTGAATAGTTATATTTCTTGCACAATACCTTATTTATTTAATAAAATGTATTATAGCACACTATAAATCACTCGCGCCTATCATGCATCCTTCAGCAACGTCGCATATCCCAGCTTTGCGACTACAGTTTGTTAAATTTTATGTCTTATTAAATTAACTATTGAATAATTTTTACATTCATAACCGGCGGAGTGTAGAATGTTGATCTCTATTTATTAGAAAATTTCGAATCAAACATTATCTATTTCGTGTTTTATAATTATTTAGATTATTTGCGCCTGGTACCTTAATTATTGTAGGACTAACTGGCGTATAAGTACATACACTACCGCTATAATACAAATCAGTGAACAACTTCTATTGTAATTTTATGTCACACCGTGGATCCACGAGGGACATTCCAGGACGCTTGGCGTTATCGGACCACACGAGCGCACGTTACGTTTATGATTGACGGTTCGAAGAAGTAAAGTGATCTAAGACTTTGACCGCGGGACCACGCTGATTTCAAGGAAGGAATATGGTATATTAACATTCTCAGTTTCGTCGCCAGAAGATAATCTATCTAATAAACATTAAAGACCGTCACTGCGTACGATTAGGGTGTTCCTAAAAAAAATGCAGTATACATTATCGGCACGCATCCGGTCGGTGAGAAATTACAAAGGAAATTTTGAAAAATATTCCTGTTCGGCACGTAACAATAAAAATTGGAGTATAAAAGTATAAAAATAGAAAAATAATACTCGCCTATTTATTTGAAAATAATCAATCCTGCTTCTGTGCAAATGGTTCCTCATTACTGGGTCGTTTAATCGATCTTAATCTTTCGCAAGAATAGTATGCACCCCGAACAGCTGATGTTATAGTCAAGCCAGTGAAGTAACTTTCCTTCACTGTCACTTTTCATCACCACTTTTCGCTATAATATTTTGATGTTGTTTTCACTAACTTCTTATTGTAATAACAACGGTTAACAAGCGAACACGCGCAAGCGATTGTTCACAAATAATTTCAGTGTTTGCTTTTTTCTCTTTAACGTTGCTCATTGGAGGTTTTGTCCTAAACTGCCGATCGTAACTCCGAAAGTTTGAAGCGGAGAGAAAACGAGAGTTCTGGATATCGTCTTCGGTCCTCTTGTTCGTCGGGCCAAAAGATCATAAAACGATTAAACGGTTCCGCATTGTTAGCGCGGTGGACGCTTCGTAGACGTTCGAGGCTACCTTTCCCTTTCTAAAATCTCGATATAAAATCTCTTTCCCTTTCTGAAAGGCAAAAACAGTTCTTTTCCTAAAGAAATGTATTTCCTCGCTCTCTTTTCAATGTTAAATGTCCTTGTTGTGTCCAAATTTTCTGTCCAGAACGTTCATTGCTCTGCAATCGGCAGTGTAAGACATGCTGTCCAGTGTTTGACATCACAGCGGAAATAAAAAATTGTGGAAATTATTTACGAATAATCGTTCGCGTTTATTCGTGTTTTTTATCCGCGATTATTACATTAGGCAATTAGTGAAAAGTGACAGTAAAATTACAGTGAAGTGATAATGAACAGTGACAGTGAAGTATGTTTCTTTATGAATGATCGGGGTCACTGGAACGGCCTAGTCACAAAAACATACTTTTTCCCCGAAACAAGATTATTTTTAAACAATGCTTGAGTACGATTTAGATTTTTTGTACATTTTTTGTAAAATTAAAGTAGACTGGAGTTAATTTATTTATGTGGGGTGTGAGATAAGGATGTTCGAGCGAGATGGGGATGTAGAGTATTTGGACCGAGAGAAGTGTGAATGAAGAGTGTATGGATCATGTGACAAGTCTTCGCAATGGGAATGCGTGCGGTACGAATGGGTCAGCGGGTTTGACTGTGTATAAGTGGATTTGAGAAAAGAAAAGCGTTGTAAAGATGGAAGAAAAGTCAGTTGAGCGTGAGGATTAGCAGAGAGAAGTTGAGCGTGAGATTTAACAGAGAAGTCGATCGTGAGAATCAAAAGAGAGAAATCGTATGAGCGTGTGTTGTATTTCGTTTTTTATATATTAAATATTCTTTTTTTTTATTAAAACGAGTCCTTCTGTCGCCAAGATCTCTACATTTATTGTATTGATTTAAAGTCTTTTTCATTGAATATGATAGTAATTTATCCCTTAAAATACATCAATTAGTCATTTTGTATTTTCGTAACAACTGGCAACATATTTAATATTTTATTCCTTATTCTGTTCAAATGACAAGTACGAATATTCAAGACATTCAATTTATTTCATTTCTATGAATAACGAATAATTGTCTTATCCCTTCTTCAGTAAGAACGAATAATTAAAACATGATTCTTAATTTCCTTATTCGTTATGTGATTTAACATTGACGTAACTTAGCACGATACTAACTTGCTTGTTCACATCCGCGGCCAGTTGTATGTTTGGGGCTTCGCTCTCGTAGCTGAGCGCACTATTCTCGCGCTCTGATTGGTAGGTGTTTTTTCTTAATAATTCTAAAACGAGGGCCTAGACCCCATTTTTGCATCGGAAGAAGTTACTTAGAATTACCTGCCCCAAAACCCCTTTTCGGGTTCTATGTGAGACACCTTATATACATATAGTGGGACATCGCTATAGTTTTGACTATTATAGTCCGTACTTCAGAAACGTAAACAATGAGACAAAAAGAAATTTCACGTACACCCCCGTCCATAAATCACCGGACACTTACTCGTTTTCAGTAAAATGATTATTAAAACACAGATACAACTCTCTGGCTTGATTTTATTGTTGATTTTGTAATATTTAGGTACTTTACAATAATTTTGGAATGCAAAAATATAAATAAATATTGGTTATTTAAATATATGTTTAAAAAAGGAACTGCATGCGTAACCACTCATTTCGTAAGGTTTCGAATTCCGTATATGTTGGGACATATTGTTCGCTTTAGACGTTCAAAACCACTAGAGGATTATATTTAGAACATTATTAATAGTTTATAAACACTGTAAGAGGAGTTTTAGACTAAACAAAGGTAAGCATGGAGCTGCCAAGGTCCAAGTCGCTGTTTTTCCTTTATTTCAAGTTCGACAGTGCACGTGATCAGTATGAGCAGTTCTAAAGAAGAATTATCCATTCAGAAGCGTTCGAGTATTATTACTCTTGCTAAAGAAGGCTATTTTGTGCGAGAATATATATTATATTATATTATATTGATACAATGACAAAGTTGACAGATACTAATATTTTTGAATATAAAAAACCCACTGGACGGCCCATAAAACAAAAAAAAAAAAATGATGACTAATATATACAAACATTAAATAAATGAAACAGGAGAATGATAGCAGCAGAAATTGCGGCAGGGGTTAATAAACATCGAGAGGCTCCAATTGGTACAACGACAGTTAAGCGACGTCTTCTACAAGAAGGGCTTCACGAGTGTGTTGCAGTTAAAAAACCATTATTAAGCATTGAAAATAAGAAAAAGGGACTACAGTAGGCAAAATTATATAAAAATTACACTGTTGACGATCGGGAAAAGGTTTTGTAGACCCATGAGTCGAAATTTGAGGTCTTTAACACAAAAACACGAATCCATGCGCGCATGAAACAAATTGAGGAATTAATTCCCGATTCTATTATACCAACTGTTAAGCATGGAGTCAATATGTGATGGTATGGGGTTGTTTTGGGGCAAATTAAACTACTGATTTTGTACAAATGGGGGTAATTTTAAAAAAAGAACAATATTTGAATATATTTCGTGACCATACAATACCGCCTGGTAAACACTTAATAGGTCGAAACTTTATATTTATGCATTTCAATGATATCAAACACGCTGAAAAAATGTGTACGAATTATTTAAACGACCTAGAAAATAATCATGAATTGAAAATTATGGTATGGTTTCCGCAATCGTCTGGTCTTAATTCAATAGGGAAATTGTATATGCTTCGGCTTGAGAACGAAGTAATTCGTCTCGCTCTCGATTGCCTTAGCGAACTCCGGAATAAATTAATATTTGGAGTTCTTATTTGAGGATGTTGTGATATGGTAAATGAGGTACACACTTGTAGAATAAATAATATGTACTTAAATAAATACGATATATAATACAACTTGTTAAGGCCACCAGTGCCCTTACATTAACAATAGGTTTTGATTTTCTACATAGCAATTAGAAATAGCACCGTCGTCCCATCGAAGGGTTCACGGACCGTTCCGTGGCAGCTATAAACTCAAGAAGCCATAAAGACCCGCGCGTTTTCCATGTAGTTTTCGAGTCATTGTTCGCATTTGGTCGACAGATTAATATTTTACCTTTTTTGATCCCGTTACTTCTAGCATGATTAGCCAAAGTCAGCGCGCTTCCTGACCCTTATTACCTGCCACGGTCCAGTCGCAAAACGTAGAATATTTGCGAGTGGAGGGGCCCACGTAGGGCGTCAACTTTGTTGCCCTTCCACAATTTGTACTTTGTACTTCGCCAATTAGAACGATGCACCCCCGTCAAGTTTCCCCGACCGAGGTGACATCGGATAGTTAGTTAGAAATAGTATCCAGTTAAAAAACAGTATTTGAAAGAGTAATAGCATTGGAATCTCGAACCTAGTATCTAGTATATTGTTAAACATAGATTTTTTGTATAGTCCCGAGTAATCGGGTGGTCCTTCGAGATTGTGAAAAATAAAACCTAGTCGGCACACCACGTGCAATATTCAACCAAGCTCGAAAGAATTTATTTCAACCACGAGCGTTAACATTTTGGTCCTTCGAGCCGGATACCAGCATCTTGGCAATCAAGGAATTTATCTCGTACGGAAGTTTGTGCCACCGTTTGGACATCCAGGAAGGAGACAGTGCGTGTCACATCACAGGACATCACCCCTCTGGACGTGATAGAAGCAGACGGCAAGGCATCTTCCACATCTTTGGCGACGAGGTCGCATCATCCAACATCGAGGTTGCAGCATCCAACACCGGACTGCAGCATCAAGCAACAAGGACCTTACTCACGCACCTGGGAGCCAGCATCACTGATTAGTCCCATCTTCCAATTGTAAGTCCTTCCTTGGTCTCAATTTCGTAATTCGTATATAATGGATTCTCAATTGAAGGGTTTTATTGCCGAGCGTAAGGGAGTCAAAACCAAATTAACTCTCCTTAAAAAATTTGTAAACGCGTTTGACAGTGACACCGATATTGGAGCATTTGAGAAACGCCTTCTGGCGCATGAGGATTTATTTAAGAAGTTTGATAGGGTTCAATCCCAAATAGAAGCCTTAGATTTAGACGAGGAAATGGAACAAACACAGTTAGACGAACGTGAAAACTTTGAAAGTACATATTTTAGTATCATGTCGATCGCGGAAAAACATATCGCTAACGCCAAAGGGCCGCAGCAACCCGTACCCTCGCCTAGTATGAGTGGAACTCCCACACCGTCTGATGTACAATCCGCATCGCGAATTCCCGTAGTTAATTTGCCGACCTTTGATGGCAATTTTAGTCACTGGATTCGTTTCCGCGATACTTTCATATCGTTGGTGCACAATTCTGATAAACTCACGGACATTGATCGCTTCAACTATTTAACGTCGTCATTGAAAGGCAGTGCAGCCGAAATGTTAGAATCATTGGGTGTTTCGGAAATCAATTATCCGATCGCGTGGTCCAGACTGAAGGAACGTTATGAGGATCCTAACGCGTTAACTCATCATCACGCTAATGCCTTATTAGAGATTCCGCCTGTAAAAAGGCAGAATGGTGATTCACTACGTCGATTTATAGATACTGCTACAAATCATGTAAACGCTTTAGAATCGCTCATGAGTTCAGCCGAGGCATGGGACACGTTTATTATTTTACATTTGTCTAAGCGGGTTGATTCCGCAACATTCGACGATTGGGAAAAACGTACTATGGAATCATCTCGAAGAGCTACGTTTCGCGAGTTTTCAAAATTCATCGAGCAGCGTGCACGGTATATTACGCGAAAACATTCCGACAAGTTGCAATCAGGTAGTGCGCAGCCCGTGATTCAACCTAAGCAATGGGACAATCGGCAACGGCACATGCCATCGGTACATATTGCAACAAACAAATATCCTTGTCCATTGTGTCACGCTGAACATGCCTTTCAGCATTGCAATAAATTAGCAGCAATGCCCCAACCCGAACGGTATGAAACAGTCAAACGGCTGCAATGCTGTCTCAACTGCTTGCAATTAGGACATGGCGTGAAAAACTGTACCCGCGGTGGTTGTAGAAAGTGTGGTAAACTTCATCACACATTATTGCATAAAGATAGTATAGATGTAGTAGGAAACTTCGCGAATACCAACCAGGAAACTCCCCAATCACATATAGTTCAAGCTTGCATTTCAAACTCAGCACTTCCTCACGTAAAATACACTGTTTTGTCAACCGCAATAGTTTATGTTCGAGACAATAAGGGCGACAATCACGAATGTCGCGCATTATTAGATGTAGGATCACAAGCGAATTTCATTACGGAAGAATTTTGCAATAGATTGAACATCCCCCGCACGGAATTAGATATGACAGTCGGTGGTCTAGGCAGAACGGCCAATCCCATTCGATCGAAAACGTGCATCTCGATAATATCGCAATGCAATATTTTCCAATCGCAATTGTCTTGTCTTGTTATTAGAAACATAACCGAAGAAATGCCTAATGTTCCTCTAAATAGAAGCCACATTGATATCCCCGCAGGCATCACTCTTGCAGATCCCAACTTCCAGCAGCCAGGTCGAATTGATTTATTAATCGGTGCAGGTCTGTTTTGGAAATTATTGTGCATAGGTCAACATAAATCGAGGTCAGGAGATCTAATTTGGCAAAAGACGCGACTTGGGTGGGTTTTAGGTGGAACTTTGAATTGGCCAAGCGAGCCTAGGCGTAACAATATAACGTGCCACACGATTACGAATTCAGAACTGCATAGGTCCCTGTCTAGTTTCTGGGAAATAGAAGAAGTTACCCGGTCTCAATCGTCCACGCCAATTGTTCATAAAGATGCTTGCGAAGAACATTTTAGGAATACTACCGCGCGCGATCAGGACGGTCGGTTCGTAGTAGCTATACCCTTTAACAATCAGCTAGCTAAATTAGGCGATTCCTTCTCACAGGCAGAAAAACGATTTGTTAATTTAGAAGCGAAATTCCGAAGAAACCCTGAACTTAAAAGACAATACATCGAATTCATGCATGAATATGAGGCCTTAAGCCACATGTCCTTACTTAATAATGAACATCCGTTCGAATCCGAGTCAGCATATTATTTGCCTCACCACGCTGTCTTCAAAAATACCAGTACAACTACCAACATTCGCGTTGTATTCGACGGTTCCGCGAAAACCACATCTGGAATTTCAATAAATGACGCGCAATTGGTAGGTCCGACGGTACAGAGTGACCTCATTAGTATTCTGATTCGGTTTAGGAAACACTGTGTCGTGATCTCTGCAGACGTTGAAAAAATGTATAGGCAGGTTTTAGTCCGAGCAGAAGATCGTCGATATCAGCGCATATTGTGGCGAGATAGCGAGGACAAACCCATACAAACTTACGAACTAAATACCGTTACATATGGCACAGCATCTTCTTCCTTTCTGGCTACGCGAACTCTTAAGCAGATCGCAGAAGATTGCTCGCAATCATTTCCTCATGTTAGTACAATAATCTCGAGTGATTTTTATGTTGACGACCTACTGTCAGGATCTGATAGCGTTGAACAAGCCATCGAGTTGCGTCAATCACTGACATCGGTTTTAGCCCAGGCTGGATTTCATCTTCGTAAGTGGGCTAGCAACGACTCGAGAATAGTTAGTAATCAACAAAATAATTCGATTTGCCAAGTTGAGATTAAGCCAATTGACAGAGAATCCAAGATTTTAGGTCTAACATGGGTAGCTGAATTAGATGAGCTTCGATACTCGCTTGTAGGTTCTCGATCGAGCAAAATCACAAAACGTAGCATATTATCAGAGATAGCACAAATTTTTGATCCTCTCGGTCTTATTGGTCCTGTAATTGTTAAAGCAAAGCTAATCATGCAAGAACTTTGGCAAATTCGAGTCAGTTGGGATGAAAGTCTGCCGCAAGACATTCATACACGCTGGGATGACCTTTGAAACGAATTACGGGATCTTTCGTCATTGACAATTCCGCGTCGGGTAGTGAGCGATATAAAACAGACAATAGAGCTACACGGGTTTTCGGACGCATCGGAAAAGGCGTACGGGGCCGCAGTCTACCTGCGCACCCGAACCAACGAAGGGTCTTGGCAAACACAATTGCTATGTGCTAAGTCACGTGTTGCACCGCTCAAGACCACTAGTTTGCCCCGTCTAGAGTTGTGCGGCACACTTTTATTATCACTATTAGCAGACAAGGCAAAAAAGGCATTAAAAATTCCTAATCTGCACGAGTATTATTGGACCGACTCCACGATAGTGTTAGCGTGGATTAGAAATGAACCAGGTAGATGGAAAACGTTTGTTGCGAACCGAGTATCAGAGATTCAGCAACTTACATCAGTTCACCATTGGAAACATGTAGCGTCCGGTGACAATCCAGCGGATTTGATATCACGAGGTGCAAATCTCTCGTCAATTAAGAATAGCTCCTTGTGGTGGCACGGACCCTTATGGCTTTCGGAAGAATCGCACGTATGGCCTTCTTCCGAACCTATGACGGAATCCGTGCCTGAAGCAAGGCAGACCCACGCATTGATAGTGTGCGCGTCTAATTCCCCAGCAATTGATTCATTCGACTTAATTTCGCGATATTCCTCATATTCGAAATTACTTCGAGTGACCGCATATTGTCTTCGGTTTATAACAAATCTCCAAAGGAAGATTCCCTCGAATAGAATCACTGAAAATCCGAATAGTAATTTAATAACCACGACTGAACTACTCAAGGCAGAAAGGGTCCTCGTGGGTATTGTGCAACGCAGTCATTTCGCTGTAGAACTCGAATCGCTCACACAAAATAAACCCGCATGTTCTCAAGGTCGACTAACCAGTCTGAATCCCTTCTTGGATGATGGTGGTTTAATCAGGGTGGGCGGTAGACTGAAACATGCTAAAATCGCTTACGATCAAAAACATCCAATGGTTCTCCCTCCGTCGCATCCGTTCACTACTTTAGTCGTAAAAAATGAACACGTTAGATTGTTGCATGCCGGTTCTCAACGAACACTTGCGTCCTTAAGAAATAGATTTTGGATATTGTCCGGTAGGCAGACCGTTAGAAAAATTGTGCGCCAGTGCATAAATTGCTTTCGCGTGAATCCCACTAGCATTTCTTATAGAATGGGTGACCTGCCTGCCGAAAGGGTTACGCCAACTCGGCCCTTTTTTACCTGCGGAGTAGACTACGCAGGTCCCGTGCTAATACAGGAAAGGGGACGTGGTCGCGTAGCACAAAAAACTTATATATGTTTATTTGTTTGTTTCTCAACTAAGGCTATTCACATCGAACTTGCTACTGATCTATCGACCGACGCCTTCCTTAACTGTCTCTATCGGTTTATATCTCGTCGTGGCAGATGCCATTCGATCCATTCTGACAATGGAAAAAATTTTATTGGCGCGAAAAATCAATTAAAGGAGCTAGGGTTCTTGATAAATAGCCCGGATCACAACACTAAGATTCAACGTACCTTAGCTCAGGAAGGCATAGAGTGGCATCTGATACCACCCTACGCACCACATTTTGGTGGTTTATGGGAGGGAGGTGTTAAACAGGTAAAAACGCATTTAAAGAGAGTTATTGGTGAACAACGTCTGACATACGAGTAACTATATACGATTCTTACGCAAATTGAGGCTTGTCTAAATTCCCGTCCTCTACATCCTTTGTCCAGCGATCCAACCGACCTTACCCCTCTAACTCCAGGCCATTTTTTAATTGGCGATGCGCTAATGGCAATTCCTCAACCAGATGTAACACATATAAACCAAAATAGATTGAACAGGTTCCAGCTCATCCAACAAATGGTGCAACATTTTTGGAAGCGATGGCACCAAGAGTACCTTCACGAGTTACAACAGCGACACAAATGGAAATTTGATTCTTCTGGAGAGGTCCAGATCGGTGCCTTAGTCCTGATCAAGGAGGACAACATCCCACCAATGAAATGGCGACTCGGTAGAATAATTGAGCTTCATCATGGACCAGACAACATCACTCGAGTGGTGACACTAAAGACAGTAGACGGCGTTACTAAGAGATCCGTAACGAAAATTTGCATTTTGCCAAACGCAGAAAACTTTGATTAAGAACAATCAATTTGTTGTATATAGTGTGTAATCTGAATTATGTATAATTAAGCATCAATGTAAAATATTTACTCATAGATTAGTATTATTGATTGCGCATAGATTTCGACTGAGTGTCAAATATCTACAGTTGCGTTTTATATTATCGAATACTTTGTAATGTAATTATTTCAATAGCGTTGGTCACACGAACTGGAAATTGCGATTAGTTCTGTTGAACGCAATACGTTCAAGGTGGGCGGTATGTTAAGGCCACCAGTGCCCTTACATTAACAATAGGTTTAGAATTTCTACATAGCAATTAGAAATAGCACCGTCGTCCCATCGAAGGGTTCACGGACCGTTCCGTGGCAGCTATAAACTCAAGAAGCCATAAAGACCCGCGCGTTTTCCATGTAGTTTTCGAGTCATTGTTCGCATTTGGTCGACAGATTAATATTTTACCTTTTTTGATCCCGTTACTTCTAGCATGATTAGCCAAAGTCAGCGCGCTTCCTGACCCTTATTACCTGCCACGGTCCAGTCGCAAAACGTAGAATATTTGCGAGTGGAGGGGCCCACGTAGGGCGTCAACTTTGTTGCCCTTCCACAATTTGTACTTTGTACTTCGCCAATTAGAACGATGCACCCCCGTCAAGTTTCCCCGACCGAGGTGACATCGGATAGTTAGTTAGAAATAGTATCCAGTTAAAAAACAGTATTTGAAAGAGTAATAGCATTGGAATCTCGAACCTAGTATCTAGTATATTGTTAAACATAGATTTTTTGTATAGTCCCGAGTAATCGGGTGGTCCTTCGAGATTGTGAAAAATAAAACCTAGTCGGCACACCACGTGCAATATTCAACCAAGCTCGAAAGAATTTATTTCAACCACGAGCGTTAACACAACTTGTTGAGTGATATAGTTGTGAACTTGTAATAAGTAGTGTAACGAGTTGTAATTGTGATTTGCTGTGTGTTTACTGATTGACTGTGTTATTCTGGTGTCAGGATGAGGAAACGTGTTGGAAGTAAACTTGGAGTGAAGGATGTGATGGGGGTGTTGTCAGTGATTTGTGGAAATGAAGTTGGAGGCGGACTCATAGGAAATCACCTGATTGGTGGGAACGTGGTGGTGTGGGGTCTTGAGTGACCGCCTAAGTGTGACGTCAATCAATTTTGGAAAACCCCAAAATTCGTGACGTAGAAGGTTTACGGTGTGTACCCTTGACCATAGCAAGCAATAAAGTTAGGATGCGCCTTGACGATGTAAAAACATATTTGTAAAAATAGTAGAGCATGAAAGAAATATTACCGGTGATAAATGTAGGCAAAACTGTGATTTTAACGAAGGTCGCGGAGCTCGTAATGGCTTCATGAGTTTATTGCTGCTGTCGAGGGTTCGTAGGTAGCGAGAGCGTTTACGATGCACGCGGTCTTGGTTTGCGTAGCTAGTGTTTTGGGCCTATTCTTTTGCTGCTTTGACCTGAAGGGTCTGTGAGGCAACAGAAATTATGGGGAAAAAAAATAGGAACGTACGCAAACTGTGCCCAAAACCAAAACAACACTCATGCGAATTATTTCAAAAATTTGAACAACAATAAATTCAGAAAAATTAAAAAAATTACTCGACAGGATGCCGCGACTAGTTCAAGCAGTGATAGCCGCGCGCGGCGGATATATTGACAAAAACAAAATATATGATATTCCGATAAAATTTTTGACATTTCTCCACTACTTCTTTATCGTAAAATACCTATAGTGACTCGTATTAATATTCGGACACCACAGTGTTCTATCAATAATTGCCATCTACCTTCGACCATAATTGAACTAACAAATTTTGTTATTTTTCTTATAATAAAGTATATACTCTTTTTTGCAGAAACGCCAATTTTGTTTATTTAAACTAATTTGTTTATTGTATAACAAATAATACGCTCGGAAATGTAGAATTTGTACGTCGCAAAAATATTCGTGTTAAATTGAGACCAAGGAAGGACTTACAATTGGAAGATGGGACTAATCAGCGATGCTGGCTCCCAGGTGCGTGAGTAAGGTCCTTGTTGCTTGATGCTGCAGTCCGGTGTTGGATGCTGCAACCTCGATGTTGGATGATGCGACCTCGTCGCCAAAGATGTGGAAGATGCCTTGCCGTCTGCTTCTATCACGTCCAGAGGGGTGATGTCCTGTGATGTGACACGCACTGTCTCCTTCCTGGATGTCCAAACGGTGGCACAAACTTCCGTACGAGATAAATTCCTTGATTGCCAAGATGCTGGTATCCGGCATCGAAGGACCAAAATGTTAACGCTCGTGGTTGAAATAAATTCTTTCGAGCTTGGTTGAATATTGCACGTGGTGTGCCGACTAGGTTTTATTTTTCACAATCTCGAAGGACCACCCGATTACTCGGGACTATACAAAAAATCTATGTTTAACAATATACTAGATACTATGTTCGAGTTTCTAATGCTATTACTATTTCAAATACTGTTTTTTAACTAAGTACTATTTCTAACTAACTATCCGATGTCACCTCGGTCGGGAGACTTGACGGGGGTGCATCGTTCTAATTGGCGAAGTACAAAGTACAAATTGTGGAAGGGCAACAAAGTTGACGCCCTACGTGGGCCCCTCCACTCGCAAATATTCTACGTTTTGCTCCTGGACCGTGGCAGGTAATAAGGGTCAGGAAGCGCGCTGACTTTGGCTAATCATGCTAGAAGTAACGGGATCAAAAAAGGTAAAATATTAATCGGTCGACCAAATGCGAACAATGACTCGAAAACTACATGGAAAACGCGCGGGTCTTTATGGCTTCTTGAGTTTATAGCTGCCACGGAACGGTCCGTGAACCCTTCGATGGGACGACGGTGCTATTTCTAATTGCTATGTAGAAATTCTAAACCTATTGTTAATGTAAGGGCACTGGTGGCCTTAACACAATGTTTGCAACCATATCATTTAAACAATGTACAGAGTACGTTATAAATCGAATATTTGCCAATCTTGTTCAAAATTTGTGTGAAATGGGTCGGAAAAGTAAGAATACATCGTTTGATATGTGTTCCGAAATACACTAAATACTAGGCATTTCGAAGCCTTAGTACGATTCTGCAAACAACCAGCGGCGTCATGCATTTAGTAATTGCTCCCATGCAGGATTATCCCTATCGCCACGCCATCGACCGAATCGACCCTGTGGTCTACATATAACCGTTTCGATTTAATCCGTTCGAATCATGTTAGAAGTGATAGAGCACACACCCAAAGAGTTCCTTCTAGCGTACATTAACCGTTATACTTTCTATATTTTCTCAACCTTTAAACCGGTACAATTTGTTCTTTGTTCAGTATGCCGCCGTGATTTTTTTGTGTCAACTTGTATAGTTAAAATAGTGCCGTCCAGTAACGTGTGTGTATATAATAAACTGATTGACAATTCTTAAATTTGCCGTTACGTGAGTTTCAATTTTTCACCAATACCGCTCCGTATCCTTGTCAGGATAGTACCTGCATCCAGCGCAACGATTATTGGGAAAATAGGCAGCGCAACGGGATAATCGACAGATTCGTGTCGCTATAATTTGCGACAACTAGTAAATTTTCATTACGAAAAGGTGACATCGTTTCGCAAAATTACTGATATATTAAATATTAATAAGAGTACGGTATGGGATATTGTTGGATGGTACAAGAATGAAGACAGAATTGAATCTATTCTTCAAAGCGGATGTAAACCGATCCTAGATATTCGTGATAAACTATCCGTAATTAGGAAAATCGAATGGGATAATCGGATAAGTGCTACAAAGTTAGCAACTGAATTAAATGAATACCGTGGAATATCAGTGCATCCGGAGAACATCGAGAAAAATAGCTCGGAGGAAGCCGTATATTAACGCGGCGAACAAGATGAAGAGATTGAAATTTGCAAAGGACAGTAAGGGAGGACGTAATATTCGCGGATAAGTCCAAATGTAATATTTATGGAAGCGACGGAAGAATTGGGGTATGACGGAAGTCGACAGAATAACTGAATCCGAGATATTTGCAGCCAACTGTGAAACACGGTGGCGAATTATAATGGTGTGGTATTTCGATCCACGGAATAGGTAAATTAGTTTTCATTGGCGATAACCTTCAAAATGGGATAAATTTTATCAAGACAATGACCCAGAGGCAAGATATCAAAAATATCCTCCATCACCGGACTCGAATCCCATTGAAAATTTATCGGACGTACTAGATCGCAGAATTCGGGCAACTTCCATGAACACAGAAGAAGAGCTAAAAAGACGTCTGCAAGAAGAATGGCTACGCATTAGGAAACATTATTTAAAAAAATACTTTGTAACATGCCAACCCGATTGTGGCACGTCATAAAACATATGGAATATCCAACAAAATATCATTTAATAAAATCAAAATTTATATATCGTGATATAAACTTAGTTTACAGATATTGTAAACAAACATTTTTTATATTTTTGTAAAATACATAGCGCATAGTAACATACGTGAAATCTCTTGTTCTCACTGCTTACATTTTTCAGATACAGAATATACAAGTCAAAACTATAATGGTGTCCGAATATATTCGTGACCGACAGTGTCGTGCCCTTTCCTTCATTGTACTGTTCAAGTGGGATACCCTATATCGGAATGTTATAACACGTGCTGCGGTTTTGCACAAGTATTCTATAATATGTTCGCGTCGTTCTGTGTGCAAGGATAGCACACGTGTCAGGGTGGTCGTATCTTCGGATTTTGACCTATTTCTCAAGAATGTTGAGGTGCCGATGTCGGGGATCTACGCCCGTTATCGAGTTGAGCGTTGGCGGTAAGCGATAACTAGGGCGGGACGAATTCTAAGAATCGCAAATTCTATCGTTAAAGTTCGATCGCTGAAATCTTCGTGTCCCGATGGTCGATGACCCAAAGTCATAGTGCTGCGTGGCGCGTGCTAAGCGATAAGGATGTTTTAGATGGATCAGGAAGTAGAGTGGGGAAGATGATGCATCTTCTAGTACGAGAACTGTGAAAAACAACACGACAGTTACCCCTGAAACTTTAAGAAGTCACGATAGAAAAGAAGACCACATTTCTAACAAATAGGTGAAATTTAATCATTCGTCGTTAAGTAAATATACTATAAGCAAAGTGTTTGTGTCGGACATTATGGAAATCCTATCGTAATGGATAATGATAAGCGAATACCCTACAAATTAATGTCCTATTGAGAACACCGAATACAAAATTCATAATTATATTTTGATGCGGTACTTACATTAAATTCAGCTTCAACCTGTATTCATTCATTGATTATTCATTTTCAATTTTCTTTACTTTCGTTTGTATGGGATACATAAGGAATTTTGTGGATAGTAATACGCCTCAAAACTCTACAACGAAACGCACAACTGTCATTTTTATCCGGCGCGAGACCCGACCATTATTTTTTCGCGTTACTAACAGAAGTAGTTTACTTTCATAAACTAAACAAGTGCGATTTACGTGCAGGTCGGGACTCGAATGTCTCGATGAAAAACCTTCTTTTCCTGCCTTGTCCTTCGGCGGAGAGTAAGACTCCTCAGAAGTTTATCGGACATGACGATGGTTTAAATGAACGCGTCTTCCGCTGGGTGTTCTTGAATGTACATGGTGGTGACTGTAATTCTCCAATGCTGATAGTCGATTCTTTTTACTATCATCTAGCAGTTTCATTCCGGCGCATTTGCAATATTTAACACATATACTCGAATTAGAATACGATTTGATAGTTTTCATTCTTATGTTTTCTAACAGGAATGTTTACACTATAGTAAGATTTCACAAAAATTTATAAATTTTTATTTCACAAATTAAATTGAAGAGTCTTATATGTTTTATTCCGAAGTATCCACAAAATAGCTGGGTGTAAAAGTAATCTGAGCAACTGCAATTGTACAAAATAAAAAAGGTTACCAAAGTCTAGCATTCACAATTGCTCTTCAGATTCGATTCTTTTGTAAATATAGGTACTAAAAAGAAGTGGTTTTCAGATTTGTATTCGGAACACAAAGATGAACTAACGGTTCTGATGGGTTATATTTATTTAGCTTTTTTGCTTTTCACACGATTTTCTAAACAAACAGATGACTACGAGATTCTGGAATAAAATAAATAAAACTCAGAAATTCAAAGCGTTGTAGCGCGACCTCGCCCCCGTGCACGCGTTGGTCGAAGTCCCTAAAGTATGGATATTCGCGATAAAGAAATGTATAAAACCGGTCGACTCACGCGTCAAAACAGTAGTATTGTCATCGCCGGGCCACGGAAGTAAACACGATTCGCTCGCGATATACATACATAGTAGCCGTCAGCTGACTGTTCGGTCGTCGAACCTCGTTTTTGTAAATAGTCTAGTTTACTAGTAGAGTGTAAGCCTAGGTTAAGTGCAGAAATTAAGATATGTGTATAAATAAATAAGTGAATTAATAAGTGAATAAGTGAAAATTAAGTACAAAATAGATATACAGTGGCTCACGAAATTGTTCGAACACATGCAAGAAATAAATGAAACGAAAGAGATATTTATGTCAGAGTTCAATTTCGCAAAATTTCAAGTTAATCCAACAGTGTATATAGAAATTAAGAAGCATTTATTATACAAACGTACTGCATGGGGGTCACGGAAGTGTTCGAACGCGTAGCATTTTTTGAGGTAAATATTGTTTTGCTTTAAAAAATGTAAACATTTATAAGTTGATTCCGTCTCTAAGTATCGTATGGTAACTTCTATGTCGTTAATTGTCAATTATCCTGTGTTCAGTACCAATGAATTCAAGAAAAACAGGAACGCAAATATGCGAAAGGGAAATTGCAGTGAGGATGCATAAAGATGGAAAATCGTATCCAGAAATAGCTAAATGTGTAGGTAGAAGTCTTTCCACAGTCCACTGTATAATAAGAAAGTTAAAAACTGAAGGTACAATGATAAACAAACAGCGTGCAGGTCGACCGAGCAAGTTAAGTGCAAGAGAACAAAAGATTGTTGTTTGCAAAATTAAGAAAGATCCGACTATTTCGGCAGCAAAACTTGCTCAAATAGTTGGTGAGGATTTGGGGAAAATTGTTCACCCCGAATTATGTCGCAAAATACTGCGGAAAAATAATTTTAATGGTAGAGTACCAAGGAAGAAGCCATTCATCGATAAAGCGAATAAAGTTAAACGATTAAAATTTGCAAAAGAATACGAAAGTAAAGATTGTAACTTTTTGAACAGAGTTATTTTCTCCGACAAAAGTAAATTTAGCATATTTGGATCGGATGGACAGCGATATGTGTGGAGAAAACCGAATATAGAAATGAATATAAGAAATTTACGCCCAACTGTGAAACATGGTAGAGGTTCGGTTATGGTTTGGGGATGTATGACAACATGTGGGGTAGGAAATCTTATATTTATAGAGGTTATTCTAGACAAGGCCCAATATTTACATATTTTAAAAAACAATTTAAAAGAATGTGGTGCCAAATTAGTCCTGTTAGAAAATTTTTATTTTCAGCAAGATGACGACCCTAAGCACAAAGCCAAGATTTTGCAAGAGTGGCTATTATATGTATAATACACCACATATGCTGCATACATCAGCCCAAAGTCCGAATATGAATCCGATCGAGGATTTGTGGGCTGAAATCGGTAGAAGATTGAAAAACCATAATATTTTAACGAAGGATGAATTAAAACAAAAAATATTACAAATATGGAACACCATTGAACCCACAGTGACGGAGAACTTGGTGCATAACATGGGACGACGTTTAAGTGAAGTAATTAAGGCGAAAGGAGGTCCAACCAAATATTAACATAGTAAAATATGTAAATTATTTCCTCCGTTCGAACACTTTCGTGACCCCCCTGCAGTACGTTTGTATAATAAATGCTTCTTAACTTCTATATACACTGTTGGATTGAATTGAAATTTTGCACATATTATCCTTATACTTGTGCCTAATAGCAATTAAGATGTTATCTTCGAAACTGAACTCTAACATGAATATTTCTTTCGTTTCATTTATTTCTTTCATGCGTTCGAACAATTTCGTGAGCCACTGTAAGTGAAATCACTGTGTAGTTATTAATCAACCAGTCAACGCTACCGCGTACTATTTTCCTGTGTCTGTATTCGATATGTCCAAATTTCAAAAACTCCAGGATTTAAAAATTTCATGTTCCCAAATTCTGAATCTTCAAACTTGCAAATTTCTACATTTTTTAATCACTGTAATTGTAACTCTTCAAATTTACAAACTTCCAAAAGTAAAAATTTCAATATTTTTGAACTTCCTCATTTCTGAGTCTCTCAATTTAGATGTATCGTGTACTCTAATACCCGCGAGTTTGTCAATGGATAATGGACCTCCCATTACTATTAAAGATTATTAATCTTTATACAGTGTATATTGCTGGCTTTGATATGTCATGAATATACGGATATGTGTAACCTAGTTACTACTCTTCTGTTAGGCTGAAAAAAAAAATGGTAAACTAGACGAGCGACAATCCGTTGTAAGACAGAACGACTAAAAAGATAATACATGTTAAAAATAACACGAAGAAAAGAACAAGCAGTTAGGGACATTCCGAGAACTGAAACCCGTGTAGGATACAGTATACAAAAAGTAAAAACTGTAAAGCCGCAGGATAAGTAGGAATGAAGTGTAACAGTTACGTGAACAACAGGGGATGATTATTCGAGAAAATTATCGTGCGGTTTAACTATATTGGAAATGGGAGAATAAAACGGTACACGATTATATATGTTTAATATGAAAACTTTATTTTACGGCACGGAAGGACGTCTTTACTCTAGAAATTCTGAACACGAAGTGAAGTAACAATCGGATCCTCGAAAAGAAAATCCGTTGTCCACTTAAGAAAAAGAGAAATCGTTGCCTGCATAGTTTTATTACTCTGGCCTTCGACGGAAAACAGTCTCAGGCCCTTAGACCCGGTGGTGCCAATATGGCCCGCCTATGCAGACAATAAGCAGTGATTCTAACTGCATGATTCAGTTTTGCTATGGATTATTTCTGAATAATCCAACAAACTATTTAGTAAACTCCTGACCCCGAGTTCGGAGCTGTGCATGCTCAGACCGATCATAGTTTAAACCCTCACAATTTCATATCACATTTAGTGGTCTTATCGCTACGAGAAAGCCTCAAGATGCATAATGTGGAAATTTGCGTATTCGTTCTAGCTTATTTTATTTTTATTTTTATACCAATATTTGTGGGAGTGGCGGACCCTCCATACCCGAAAAGCGCAAAAGGATTGTGATAGATAATCGATGATATCCGTCATTATCGGCAGCCGTTCGATGACACCAGGTGGAGCAATAGATGCGTTATTCTTTTGTTTTTTCCTTCTCATGCAATTTGGCAATCGCGATGTAATATGCCTCGTGTTCGCATCGCGTGCGTATCGTGTGTGTAATATTTATAACTTTATTTTCTTTAATTCCAAATGTATGTATATATACATATAATAAGAATGGTGTTGTTTCGCTGCAAAAACCCAACAGATTACGGAAAGGACATATATCAGGCGGACGCCAGTGGCTCAGAGCGCAGCGTCGATGACTCGTGATCTGAGGAGCCCGGGTTCGAGTCCCGTTGAGTCCGAAAATTTTTCCTTATTCCTACATTACTTAATAATTCCTCAAACTCAACGACTAATTACTTAAACGATATTCTTACGCGACATATTATTGTAGAACAAATATCCTCACTAACACAGACACATTATATAACAATGTGACAAATTATATAAATTAAACATAGACTATACCAATAATACATTAATGTTCATTGTCGAAATCCCTTTAATTAAAGAAATGAAATTCGAGCTCTACGAAATGTTACTACAACCTGTCCCTGAAAACATCCCAAATACTTACGTTTATACTCAACCTAGTCTCTCCTATGTGCTATTGAGTATAAATAATGTGTATTATGCAATGCTTCAAAATCTCAAAGTATGTCTACAATCCGATACCAACGAGCGCATTTGCCTTATGAACCACATCACACGGACTGCTGTCTCAACCAACATGTTGTTACGATTACCGATACAGAATTCTCTGCTTGCTCACTACACCCTTCAGTTAAACCATTTGAAACAATAAGAAGGGAAAATATTTAACAGACCATTGCCATCCACGCCCAAAAAAATAGAAGACCCGTGCAAGATAAAAGACCGGCCAGAGTCAGACCTATAAACATAGAACGAAACTAAACAAGTGTATTTGCAGTCAGAATTTTTTTAAAACAGAACGGACCCGATAATCCAAATATTAACCATATGTGTTTCCTGGAGATATCCTTAGGAAATTGTTCCATCTGTGGAAATAGTCACGTGATCAATTTCAGTTAGTATATAAACCCTTTCGTTCGTATACTCGGGTGGACAGTAGTTAACTTACAACAACAAAGGGACAGTAGTTAACTTATAACATCGAAGGGACAGTAGTTAACTTATAACATCGAAGGGACAGTAGTGAATATTCATCAGCGAAGGAACAGAATCGAGTGAACAGTATCAAAGTTTTATATTCGGGGTGAGTACTTCGCTGTGACACAAATCAAAATCAAAACAGTGCATAAAGAAATAGGTAACACACATACACTCTTTATTTTCGCGACCGAAATAATTGTAAGAGAACGGTCTTGCAATACATAATCGTGTTCTGTGAAATGTGTTGTTCTATTTTCTATATTAATATACCCAAATGATCCTAGAGTCAGTTCCCACTATCATACATCCTAGCCGCTCAGGGTGTGTGAGACTAAATTTAATAAAAGTTACGTGGCTTAATTATCATTTGAATCTCTCGGCGCTTTTCACGCTGTTCAAAGCCCGGCACGTAACAACAGCTAAAAGTATGGTACGTAAAACTGTTCTAAAAAGCTTAGGTATTACGGGGCACGGAATGTTTATTTCTATTCAGCGACCCATAATAAGAGACTATGAGACAAAAATGGAGTAATATTAACAACCAGAGATGGCACGGAAGTATTTGACAATTTCTTCAAAGTAAATTATTTTCATCATAATTGGCTTAACCAAGACCACGAATGACGTTCCCAATAGATAATTGTGTTCGTCTTGAAATACTCTATCAGAATGTAGGTAAAAAATATATCGTATAATTTATAAAAATATAAGAAAAAAAGAAAAAAAATGACCTTCATATCTCCTTGACGCCACCACCCATAAAAAAACTATTAACATCGGATGAAAAATGTCGCGTCTGATGTTATTTCGCCGAATTAACGTTGAAATCATTATTTCCCGTTTGTCTAATTGTAGACCCATTGAAGCTACGATAAAAATGTTCGATACGATTGAATATGTTTTGTTTGTCTAGACTTCCGAAGGGTTTGAAGTTTGCGTTTCTTCATCGTCCGAAACGTTTGACGATGTGATTATTTCTCGACTTCCGAAGCGTTTGAAATCTCGATGTAATCTTTTCGTCCGAAACGTTTGACAACTCGATTTAATCTGTTTACTTCTTGTCGCTCGCACTTCCGCGAAAAGTCGGAAGTGTTTTGTAGCATGCTCATTAGTTTTCGTTCATATCGTTAATTTCCTAGTGAGCATGCCTCTTGACGATAGTGTCTACCCTCTCTTGCGCCCTGGACGCGCCTTTTTTTTGAAGAAGATGGGAGCGACACCAAGGTGTTCGGGAGGACCTTCAAAGTCAGTCTGCGACTGGGTTTTTCCCGCCAGGTAGGCCCTCGAAGGACAAATCCTATTGGGTCGACGGTCCGCTAAATTACCATTTGGGAAAAAGTCGAGTTAATGATATGAGCAGAGCTATTGAGGACGAAACGAAGATTAAAATATATACTGTATTGTCGAAAAAAGGTAAATGAAAATTATCGGTACAGCAAAAAACGTTTACAGTAAAAGCTCTCCTCGTGTACTACTTGGTCGGCTCCGCCCGAGGACGAACGTCTTTTCCTGCGCCAATGCGTGCGTCATCGCTACGCCCGTGTTCGCCTCGCTCGAGCCAGTCCAAGTGTACCACGATTCTCGCCGCGGTCCCTTTGATGCGGGCTGACAAATCTCCAGTTCCAAATTTAGCAATATAATTTTTTAATATCTATATTTTTTTGACTGCAAACTTTTTTAACATATTCGTGAGGTTCTGCCGATCAAAATAAGACCAAACAAGGTATAATTACGATCACAATTACCTGTGTAACAAGCCATAAAAGTTTCGGACGTTACAATTACGGCAGAGATACAAATAAAACTTTATGGCTTGTTACACAGGTAATTATGATCGTAATTATAACGTGTTTGGTATCATTTTAATCAGAAAAACGAGACGAATACGATGGCAAAAGTTTCATTTACGAAAAATAAAAAATAAGAATTTTTAATTTTTAATTTAAAGGTCTGAGCTCCGTCTGCCTTTCATCTTTTCCGAACGCTTCAACCTTCTGCCTCTCTGTCTTCTTCACTCGCCGTCCTCTTTCACGTTAAAAACTTTATTCACCCGTTACGTACGTAATTATTAACGTAATTACATCATGTTTGGTGTCATTTTAATCAGAAAAACCTGACGAATACGATGGTGCAAGTTTCATGAAAAAATAATAGGAAATAAGAAAATTGCAATCTTTTTCTTTGCTTGCATTAGTATGTGTCTCACCGATATTCGGTCGTTTCGGTAACCGATCGTGTTTATGTAATGCTTGACTGATTCCGAGGGGGATCGCACCAACAACGGCTCCCGCCGAGTACATTTTCGCCTCCTACGACTCTCGCCGAGTACACTTTTGATTGCGGCCGCCTGTCCACGGAGAGAACTTTTAGACCATGTTTGGTGTCATTTTAATCAGAAAAAACCTGACGAATACGATGGTATACGTTTCATAACAAAATACAAGGAAATAAGAACATTTTAATCTTTGTCTTTGCTTGCATTAGTATGTGTTTCACCTATATTTGACCTTCGTCGTTTCGTCGGCCGCGGCCCGTGACGAGGATAGCACGGCCGCCGAGTATCAAATTCGCCTCTACGGCTCTCGCCGAGTACACTTTGGATTCCGACCTGCCGTTCACGACGAGAGCTTTTACTGTACCTCGAAAATAGCTTTTCGTAGAAGCGTCATAATCTCTCTTTGGAAATTCTCGTGTTTTCTGTTCCACGTGTCACGGAAAACATATCAATAATTGTTAAGGCCAACATGCCCTTACATTTGACAACAGATTTGGAATTTGAATATAGTAATTAACCTAAGACCGTCGTCCCATCGAAGGGTTCGCGGACCGTTCCGTGGCAGCCATAAACTCAGGAAACCATAAAGACCCGCGCGTTTTCTATGTAGTTTTCTAGTTATTGTTCGCATTTGGTCGACAGATTGACATTTTTACCTTTCGAGCCCGTTATTTCTAGCATGTTTAGTTAAGGTCAGCGCGCTTCTTGATCCTTATTACCTGCCACGGTCCAGGAGCAAAACGTAGAATATTTGCGAGTGGAGGGGCCCACGTAGGGCGTTAACTTTGTTGCCCTTCCACAATTTGTATATTTGTATTTAGCCAATTAGAACGATGCACCCCCGTCAAGTCTACCCGACCGAGGTGACATCGGATAGATTTGATAGAATCTCCAGCAGTTAAAAATGAATAGTTAGTTGAATATAGTTAAAGAATAGCCAGTTGAGTTGAAACATGGAAAGATAGTTAACAACTAGTAGTTGAAATTGAATAGCAAAAGAACAAGTACCGGAATAGTTAGAATCTCGAACATAGTAACTCGTATCGTATTGAACATAAATAATTGTATAGTCCCGATTAATCAGGTGGTCCTTCGAGATTGTGATAAATAAACCTAGTCGGCACACCGCGTGCAATATTCACCAAAGCTCGACAGAATTTATTTCTACCACGAGCGTTAACAATAATAGTAGCATAAGCATAATTTGTGTCGTTTACTCCAGTAATGGCTTTAGATGAATATACTCCCTTTAGTAATTTTATTTCGGGTATAATTCCTTCTCCGACTTCCGGATTTCATTTCAATTTCTATCAACGTTTCTGTTCGAACTTTGATGTTTAATGTGACCTTTATAAAGGTAATTAAAAAGGTAATTATTATTATAAATTTTGTTGCTACAAAACAGTTCGTAGCCAGATTCAAAATATAGAATTTTGCTAAGACGGTGTGGTCACGGATTTCTATTAGGATCTGACAACTCTATCTACAATTTTTACAGCATTTGTTGCGCTAGGTCCGTGCAAAAATAATTTATCTCGAAAGTTAATTTTCGTTCTCGGAGTCAACTTACAAATTTTAATAAGTGACACATTAGCTCCGGTATCTATAATTTAAACGCCTGTAATATCTGTTCCTTCAGTGCGTTGTTCGTCACGAAAGGATCCTGAGAGTTTAAAGGAACTGCATGATTGTTCATTTGGCGAGAAGTATTCGACTGTACGCTTGGTTGTTCTTGCATGATATTCTTATATATTTTTTGCGACATTCAGATATTACGAGAGCTGACTTCGTACAATAATTGCAAGTTTTGAATTTATAGGACAGATTTTGGTCGTTTAGTTAAGGTCGAATTTAATGACGGAGCGACTCGCTACAGGACGGGTATTGAGGAGGTTGATTTCGATAATTATTTAGATATCGATTAAGATTTAAACTGGGAGCTTCGATTGTATTCACTCTTTGATTTTATGGGTATTGGTTGGTCAAATCTATATTCTGATGCATCATGATTCGTATTTTATAACGGTGCTTGTATAGAGCACGTTCTTCAGAAAAAATGGACGTAAAAGCCGAATTTCTGTTATCGAAGACGTTTTAGGGTAGCATTTGCAAAATTTTTGTCAAGAAACGATAAAGGGATCTGTTTAATCTGTATATTATTGAAGTGAGCTAAAATCTTTAGGAGACAGTTTGATTAACCTCTTAGGCACGGCTGAATTTTGCGCGGGGCTGTTTCTCTGTACGGCAGAGTTCAACGCGAATTAAGCGTAAATGATACGGCACTGCAATGTGTGACGGATAATGCTGTTCTTTACACGAGCACATTGGCATGAAGTGTTTGGTGATTAAATTATAATTTTTCTTAAAGATGCGATACACGCATTTTAACTTTAACAATTTATTCTAATAATTAATAATACATTTCAGATGACATCCACGAAAGTGACTATAGTGATGCGCCGTACAGAAAGACGACACCGCGAAAGCTACTATAGTGGCGCACCGTACAGAGAGATGACATCCGCGAAAGCCACTATAGTGGCGCGTAGTGCCTAAGAGGTTAATCTTTGATAACAATCGGTAATGTCTTCTGAATGTAACTACCTACAATTATTTAACTCCTCCATAATTTGACAATAATGTTTCTTATCCCGATATAAAATTTTAAACTCTTCCTTTAATTGGTGCCAATTATTAAATGTATGAAGTTCTAATTGTTTTTCGCGTGACCTGATATTGGCGATACAATGAAACAAAGTGATGGGATCCTCCGTCTTTCGGTTAGAAGCTCAACTTTATTATTGCAGTTTGCGATAAATTGCCCTAAGTTCTATCGGTTACCCGTGAATTTTTTTGGGATTAGATTGTACAGGAATTTCATATCGAGTTCTAAATTATCGGAAGTAAATTACGTAAGAGAATTAGGCCGAGGTATGATTGAGCTCTCACTTTCTTCTTCTTTCCGTGTCGGAAATATTCACACGCGAAGATGATTTACCAAAAATCTTTTGATCTTGAACTGTTGATTGGTCCTATTGACTACGCCAAATTTTGTAATGACCCTGCGAATAAAATGCGTTCGTTGTACAATTAAAACATTTATTATTATTATTGTTTTATTGGAAAATTGTAAGAGAAAGAACGTTCGCTTGCCCTCATGAGCTTCTAAAAAGTAAGGGCCTTAAGGGCCAGGACACGTCTCTATTGTACTCCACACTTTCAGGAAAAAGTTGGTCTGGGCGTTAGGACAGGCATGGCCAAGATACGTAATGAATCTCGCATAATGAACTCATGCGGCCCGTAAACATTTTGTCAATATTTGCATTTAACTTCTTGTAATCAGTCGAATTATTTCTCGGTACCTTTCTATTTTTTGAAACAGATTCTGTTATACAGAATTAAAACTTCTATTATGTTAATTTGTTGCAATAATGTAGTTACAATTATTCATAAACAAATTTCATAATACATTTTTTGTTCCTTTTCCTTTACTTCGAGAAATAAGTGTTTGCAACGAATTTTTAATATAATACTAGTGCAAAGTAAACAAAAATATCAATAGTATAAAACACAGAAGAAGATACCACCTCTGGTTTCAGTCCTTGAATATACGAAGTTACATAAAAGTTCATATATCCTAATCTTAAAACTTAGTTTCTGAAATTACATGGTATATAAGTTTTGTTTTTACTGTAATCCATATAATATGGATTAAAATAATTTTCTCGTATCATAATTAAAAATTTATGTACAGGTCAAATGTTGCAATTTTCAATACAATTACCACCATTTTGTTCAGATTAAGCATTTTTAAATTGTATCAGTATTTAAGTATCTTTATGATCAACATTCTTACTTTGTTTAGGCAAACGGTAACTCGGGGCCAAACGACCGCTACGTTTAAACCGGTAGCCTATATTTTCGCTCTATCCTTCTCTCCTTGCTAACGCTTCTCCTGTTCCGTTGGCCACCGGCACAGGAGACAAAGGCAAGGAAGAAATAGAAATTTTAAATATACACTCGCGCATGTTCTAGATCTTTCGGGAACATTCCAGAACGTATGTTGCTATAAAAGCCGCGCCCTTGCGAACGAGCAGGCAGTCTGTATAGAGTCCGTAGAGAGCGATTAGCGAGATAGAGCGTGCGAATAATTCTGTGCTTCGGCGAAATTCCGGTGCGAACTTCGAGCTTCGACCAGGTTTGGATCGAATATTTAATTTATTCAGAAATCCGTGCTTCGGCGGATATTCCGGTACGAACTTCGAGTTTCGACCAGGTTTCGGACGAACACTCCATTTATTCCGTTTTGTAAAGATAATTTATTAACACCGCGCTAAATTATTTCAACATTGTACAATTTTAGAGCAATAGACAATTTTCCTTGCATCTCTTCTTTAACCGTTCACCCTTCTTCCACGGTCACGAACTTTAACTGACCGCGTCCTTCCGTCTCGGCCGGTAATCTTTCTGTTATTCGAATCGTTTCCAACCGCGGATAGTTCTACGCGGCGAAACGTACGAAACATACTTATCCAATTAGGTTTTAAACAAGTTTCATAATAAAACGTGTAAAGTTCTAAAAAAGACTATACGAAAAAGTATATCTACGTCTCTGTCTTATTATATAGGGAATTTAGTAGTTAATTCTGAATTTGTTTTCATTTATTTATTTATAATCGCATCAACCGCTCATGGGTTATTAGCGACTCTGAGTTTACAGCTTACCGTTAAGCCGCTATAAGGAATTGCTGCAAGCTTTGAGTTTGTAAACAGAATGATGTAAAACAATGATCGGCAACGTCTTCTTCGAGTGGGTCATTTTCCAATTTTCGTTTCACAAACATTTTTGCTGGTGGGTCACATCTCTCGTATTTTAGATTACGCACTGTAGCGGCTGGCTCCGTGATTTTAAGCGATCATTGTAAGCGTAAAAGGCCAGCACGGTTTACAACGTATACGGTCGAAAAAGCTATTTTTGAGGATACCGTTAGATTTGTATTTAGGTATGTTTTGTAGTTTTTCGTCAACGGTCTCAATAGCTATGTACGGCGTCATAAACCGGGGATTCCGAAGGGACCACGGTTCCGGGTTTGGCGGTCCCTGACCGTGCAGGAGTAAGGTAAGTGGTCATCAGGAATCTCGCTGCATTGCCAAATTTCTCGTTTGGAAGGCAACCCCCCACCAAGGGGTGTCGTACGCGTTATAGAAAATTATGAAGAGCGAAATGGTAGTTACGTATAGAACATCGCGCGAAACACTTCGCTTGTAAGAATAAAAACAAGTATCGCTCCGACTAAATAAAGACTTCAATTCTTCTGTCCTCACCAACTCCTAAACGCAATCTTAGCATAGGGAAAATAAAATCATTATACAGATCGGATAATCCAATATATCTTAAATATAGAATTACAAATTTGTTACCATCAAACCTATATTTGCACTTTGAAAGAAATCATAAAATGTTATCAGTAAAGTAAACACAATGTAAATAAAATAATCGTTGGCAAAACTACGTACCGATTGTCGTAATTAAGGATTGTTGACTGGGTCACTAACATTTTCCCGGTGGGTCACAAGGTAAGCCGCGAGTCATAGATTGCCGATTACTGATGTAAAACATTCCTTCATTTTAGTCCACCTGTTAAACGATCGATACCACGTATTCCGACTCTTCCCTTAGAAATTGCAGTTGAAACTAAACTGAGCAAACTCCTCTGTGGTTGCTTCTACTGGTTGGTTTAATTGAAACAAATTACTTCATATACGTGAGTTGCAATTGTATGGTTTCATCAGCTCGCAAATGATCGAATATCTCTAGAATAGTTTAGGAAGATACCAATTTCAGACGTAGGTTTATTTGAAAACATCTATAAAAACAGAAAATGTTTGCTCATAAGTTTTATTGTATACATACAGTAGCGGACAAAAGTTTAAGACTAAATGGAAAAAATAAATAATTGATTTACTGTTCATAAAAACTATAAATAGTGTTCTACTTTCGGTGTTAACTAATCAGACATTTATTTATACACTTATAAAAAAAATTTCATTTCGATATTTTGCTCAGTAGCGAAGTTACAAAAAAAGGGATGAAGTTTATATATTATTTCAAATAAAATCATCGTCTTAAACTTTTGTCGGCTACTGTACATACCATTGATGTTTATAATTCCCCCAGTACTTTGTATCGAAATCTTGTAACGTTATTGCTGTAGTTCCATAGATTTATAGGATAATAAATAATTTTATATTAATCTTCATTGTTTTATTTTCTATCACGTAATTTGATCGTAACAAATGCATTTAAGTTTGAATTGATTTAAATTAGTGTTTCCAAAATAATTCATATTTTTTGGAATGAAAATAATGATTCGATCTAAGATACTTTGTTACTATACCATAATAAAACAGTTGAACCATGTAGTAATTAGAGTAACGGCGGAACTTTAAATCTAAAAAGATTAAAAATGCAATAAAATTCTTTCGACATAAAATATTGCACTTATAATAGTTACATATATATAGGATGAATTAAAGAATTATGTTAAATTCATTTAATTTATTATATTTTTGAACGACCTTAGATGAGTTTTGTTATAAGCAATACAAAAAATTTGGATATAATTTGTGTAAAAGTTTCATGGCAGATGAAATTGGATAAACTCGATAAACCGTTCTAATTATTGATATTTCCGAGTTGCAAAATAATTAATTTTAGCATCATTAATTTGCTTAAATTATTAGGTTAAATACGTTAATCTAGTTGTGTTTGTGACATGAATATTTTTCGCTTCGGTAGACACTAGTAATATTTTGGTAAGATCATAAAATAAGGTGAAAAGGTAAAATGAGGAAGGACGCGGACTTAGGTTCTTTAATGGAGAGTTGCCTATACTTTCGAATAAATCGATACGGCTCTTAATATCTAGCGACTCAAGTCAAACTCAATCGCCCGTCATGTCCGCACTGACTGAAAAGATCGATCATTTTTATGAGAAACGAAAGGTAGGATATATCTCGCACCGCGACAAATCCACCAACCCCTCTTCGTTGCTTTTCTTTCTCGCCTTCCTTTCTGTTCGTGCGAGCTTTTGATCCGTAAAGTCCCCATAACTCGCAGCCTGCCACTGATCTTTCCGACGTGACCATCGATATTATCCCGGATATTTGAAGAAATATACCTTCTGCTCATATATTTTATTTCCGTGAAATTGTACTACGAAGCTAAAATTGTATTCTTATAGTATGATACATTCGCAACATCTATTAAATAAACATGGATACAGGTTGCAGCATATGTTTGTTCTTGTTTGAATTTGAAAGTATCAGTTGATAGTATTCGCTATCGGTAAGGCGGTAAGGCCTGTATTTTGATGTTTAATATTTTATATTTTAAGAAACACGACTTCGGATTATTAACCTTTCCACATTTCATAATTTTAGGCGATGGACTAAAACAGATATTTTTATAGTGCTGTTGCAATATTATTTTTTAACAGTAATTGTTTTAAAAACTGTTTATAACGTGTTTTTAAAAGCAAAAGTTGAACAGTCAAAATGCAATTATATAGTATTGTATTTCATCACTCCGCCTTTTTTATTTATAACTATAAATACATAAAAATCCAATACTTATTATCTATAATATAGGATGAAAGAAAGTTTACTTAAAGGGATATTTAGCAAAACTGCAATTGCATAAGAAATATCTGCTAGTTTAAAAATGACAGCCTAGACCAACACTCATAGCATGATGAATTGTAACAAACATTAGTCTTAATTCAAAAAATGGAGAAATATACAACGAATTATAAAAATAGTAAGCTACTAAAAACAATTCAAACTTATAAAGAAACTTTTAACTGAAACATGCAAAAATGCACAATTAAATTTCCGAAAATCGAAATGCAATAAAACAAAAAGTGGGAGGGAATAATATGCTGATTTAACAAGTCCTTTGATGGATTCTACAATTCTTTTCAAGTAATTCTTATCAAGTAAAAATTCTTATCGAGAAAAATATTTTTCTCAACGCGATAATTTGAATAAGTAGACCGAGATATACGTTATATATTTTCTGGAAACAGAAAGTGCCGAAGCAAGTAAACCCAGCAGAAACTGATTGATTGGTATTAGTAGTTGAATTTATGATAAGAAAATTGTTAAGGCAAAAATTAAAGTGTGGCGGAAAAAAAAAACAATTTTTTAGTCCATCTTTTATACCTCGAATTTCAAACATTCTTTATACCACAGTACTATACAATGCGATATTAAGTACAGACAAAATTTTAAGATGAGCATAGGCACGGTTCTGGAGATATAAAGGGGTAAAAGTGATTGTCGAACCGTTCGTTTATATTCGTTTGCATTCGTTTACGAAACTATCGCGAGTCAGGACAAAGGGGGCATCTGTTTTTGAGAGAAGTGTTCTGCACCGGGGGGAGAGGACTCGAAGCGGATGCGACGCCTTTGCAACAGCAAGGGCATAGTAGTTGATCGTAGGAGTTGATCGTGAAAAGTCGTCTAAGAAAGTCGGTCGCGGCGATGTGTTGTTCGCGAGCGACAGAACGGTCGTGTATTTTATATATACGCGATTCAAAATTACTCAATAATTCGCCAGAATTATGAATTATATACTACATTCAAAATACTCGTACATTCCTTGTACATACATAGGGCTACTTGCCCACTAATTCGTTGAAATCACACGAATTATAACACTACACTCAAAACACACGTACATTCTTTGTACATACTCTGAGCGCTCCTTACCCAATAATTCGTAGAAGTTACACGAATTGCGGTAACATTACACACGGTGCCTTGCTAGCACATAATCAAATCTCTCAGTGCGAGTCTCTCGCATTGAAGATTATCGGAACCAAGTTCCCGTATAATACAACAATCAATAGATTAATGGGAATTATTTTCCCCCAAAAAAATCATTTCCGGAGTCACGCGATTAACTAGCAATTAATCGCTGACGGGCGCCCACCCATCGTGCACGATATAATATATTCACACGTAACACACTCACATATACAATACAAATTATATTTAAAAAGGGTTTTTTACGCCTTCGGGCTTTTTCCCTTATATACAAAATCATCAAGGGTTTTTTATGCTTTCGAGCTTTTTCCCTTACGTAATACTCAATAAACGACGTTTTTTATACTTTATAAATTCATTGAATTATTTTAACAAACCTTCCTCGAACCATCCCTACGTCTATGAAAATCAATTACATAAACAATTTTTATTTGTGTAAATTTAATACAGATTTTTTATACAGATTTTTATCGAATAGATTGAAGGTCTTCACGTTGAAGAGTTTCGATCGTACAGTGATAGTTTCTTATAATCCATGAGAGTACACGAAATTTAAATGTTGGTATCAAAGATTAAAAAATACTATTGTTACAATTATATTTATGTTACTACAATTAAATTTATTTATAGAATATTAACAAAGAAAATGATTACAGATAAGCACGTGTTTGCTCTCTATCGGTACATCGACGACGACTGCCGTTCCGCAAAATCTATCGTTCGCGAATCTCGCGCAATCCGCGGTGGCGCTTTCGCATGACGTCACGCGCGTTGTCTTCGCCCGCGAAAATCGGTATCACTATACAGGGTGTCCCAGAAGTCGACGTCCACCCGAAACCGGGTGACAGGCTAGATCATAAGAGTTATCAGAAAAATATAAAAAAAATCTAAGTCGCATTTTTTAAAAATTATAGACATTTCAAAAATATCGAGAAAATCTGTACCCTGTGACGGTCTTTTCACTCCTGTTACTACAAATATTGACTTTTTTAATCATTTTTTTTTGTTTTGTAATCCCGAATACTGCCTCTTTAAACCCTGGTCAAAAATTTAAAGCCAACTGCTTGGGCTTGGAAGTCAATGTCACTTTTTGGCCAACCAAAGATTCAAAATGAAAACTTAGCCCAGATTTAACTGACCATACTGAAAAAAAATGATACGAGCCGAGTTTGGCAAGTAATTTTAAAAGTTGGCGCATTTAATAAGGATTCCAAAATGGTATGACACTTGCTAATTCGTGTAAGAATACTGACAAATTTTCGGATTTAACGGGACTCGAACCCGCGCGCTCTTCAGATCACGAGTCGTCGACGCTACGCACTGTGCCACTGGCGTCCGCCTGATATTCGTCCTTACCGTAATCCAGTTTTGAACAAATTTCTCTTACGTACTTAAAAATGATTCTAATGTACCCGTGGCTTTCCTCAAGACCGTAACTTTAAGATTCCAGTTGGAGTGAGACAGAGGGAGCTATTTAAAGTGTGAGAGAGACAGATAGTGACGCTGTTAAATTAAATTATTAAATTCAACGGTTAAATTATTATGATTAAAAAAAAAAAATCTAAAAGGTTTATTCGAAGTCGACTGAAAATTTAGCTGAGCCGCGGTACAGATTGATGGGAGCAGCTGAATTTATTAAGAACGGCAGATTCGCTCGTCTTATAACCCGATCTTTTTTAAGAAATGTCGAGCTTGCATTGCGGCTGAAGCAAGGCAGACCCATAAACAAACACACAAACACACGTACACAGGATGCACAAAATACAATCAGCAACCCCTTGTGGGTGTGCATCGAAAAACGCTAATGTTGGCAGTAACAAACATAACCTGACTAAAATGCATGGGTAACTTGTCAACGTTCATAACTCCGTCAAAAAAAATCGTAGGGACTTACTTTTCGGCGGGGGTGAAATTTTGTATAAACTAGTAACGTAGTCAGCAACGTGTATCAACGTGTACCGCAGCAATCTTCGAGCTGCGACGGTCATGCGATCGTACAAATCGTAACGGCACATGGCTGGCAGTGTTTATGATGGGGTTACCTATTGGGTTATTATATATGTATTAGAAAGTATAAAATAACTTCGCCAGCTTAAATAATTTAGGGTAGACCTAATTGCCTATACCTAAGAATTTGTAAGTGGCCGATGCTATTCCGCTCCGTTCAGTTATTCCGCTACACCAAGAAGGTAAGCAGGGTAACCATCGATGCGAATGAACAAAATTATAAAAAATGGAGGTAGTTGTATGCAAAAATTTATAATTTTTTTTCCATTCATTTTATGAAAAAGTATTCCATATCTAATAATCTCAGAAAAGTGTGATCTTTTCTTCGTTGAAACATTTGTAATTGTATACAGGATGTTTAAAAAAGGCATTCAATATTTATATGTGTAGGAGTATCGTGATATAACATAAGCGTTGCTATTTTGTTTTTTCCGAATGTAACCGGCGTACGTGCCAATTGCGTCAGTGCGAATGAAGACGACGCAGCGTAAAGACATTAAAGCTAATTACACACAAATTATTCTTTATATTTTATGCGCCTCCCAACAATATGGTATATTGGATACACTGTACTTGAGTAAAAAAGCTTTAGTAAACATAGGTCGAAAAGTCAACCGTTTCTGAGATACAAACATTTTTGTTTGCTAGTATGATGATGGACTTACTTGCTTCCATCGAATTTATTTATTTATTTTAGTGTGTATAAACCGCGTTCTGAATATTCTTATTCAAGTGCGGACAATAGATTTCATTGAGAATCAGTCAGTTGTGGATCGACGATTATAGATATTACACAGTTACAAAATATCGCGAAATTGTCAGCGTATTATTCGAACCAAGAAATCGCCGATATGCATTTTATGTATGGTCCTGCTAATGGAAGTGCTTTAGCTGCACGACGTCTTTACGTGGAAAAATTTTCTAATCAAAGGGTTCCCTCTTATACGCTGTTTCAAAAAGTGCACCAACGTTTTTGTGAAACAGGCTCACTTACTCCACGCCATCGAAACTCTGACAGACCTAGATCTGTATCGACACCCAATACGGAGAATCGTATTTTAAGAATTGTAGAAGAAAATTCGAGAACCAGCGTAAGAAGAATATCCGATGTCACAGGAATCGGTATTACTCTGGTCTGGAAGACGCTTCATGAGCAGTTACTTTATCCATACCATATCCAACGAGTACAAACCCTCACTCTACCCGACTATCAGGCAAGAACAGAATTTTCACAGTGGCTACTCACAAAATGTGTTGTAAATCCGAATTTCATATCTTGTATTTTATTTACCGATGAAGCTGCATTTACGCGAAATGTCTGGGATTGGCGGAGCCTCCAGACCCGAAAGGACAAAAGGATTACGAAAATGACGTATATCAGGCGGACGCCAGTGGCTCAGTTGGGAGCGTCGACAACTCGTAATCTGAGGGGCGCGGTTTCGAGTCTCGTTTGGTCCGAAAATTTTTCCGTATTCCTACAAACGGAATTACAAATTTCCATAATAATCACGTATGGACGGAAGAGGATCCTCATGCATTTATTCAAACAAATCAACAACACCGTTTCTCGTTAAATGTTTGGTTGGGCAGTGTGGGAGATCGCCTTATTGGCACTGTAATACTCCCAAATCGGCTTTCAGGTGCTGCTTATCTCAATTTCTTGGCGAATATATTACCGCAGTACTTGGATGATATGCTTTCGGCAGAAAGGTTATCGATGCGGTACATGCACGATGGAGCACCACCTCATTTTGTGCGTAATGTGAGAGACCATTTAAACATGGTATTCGATCAACGGTGGATTGGATATGGTTGATAAGTTGCATGGCCTCCTCGATCCCCCGATTTAAACCCTTTGAATTCTTTTTGTGGGGTTATTTAGAATAGTGTATTCCTAGTGTATTCCTCGCCGATAAATAACCTAGAAGAATTACGTAACTCTGTAAAAAGACGATGCCAAGCACGTGCAGAAATGGAAGGTGGACATGTGGAAAATCTTCTGTAAACATCGAAAATTCAGTAGTAAGTCAATTATTATACTAGCAAATAAAAATGTTTGTGTCTCAGAAACGATTGACCTTTTGACCTACAGGGTGTCCCGCAACGTTCGTTGGACCCGAAAAGGGGTTGTAGGGGTGGTGATTCTATATAAGTTTTCCCTTGCCAAAATGGGGTCTGGATTCTCGTTTTTGAACTATTAAGGAAAAACACCGACCAATCAGAGCGCGAGAATAGCGCGCGCTCAGACGCGGGAGCGAAGCTATACGGCCGACCGCAGACGCGAACAAGCAAGTTAGTATCGTGCTATGTTACGTCAAAGTTAAATCACATAACGAATGCGGAAATTAAGGATAATGTTCAGTTATTCATTTTTACTGAATAAGAGCTAAGACAATTAGTCGTTATTCATGGAAATGAAATAAATCGAATTTTTTATATTCCCGTAGTCGTTATTTGAAAAGAATAAGAAATAAAATATGAAATATTATTTCTGCCATTTGTTATGGAAATAAAACATAACTAATTGATGTATTTTATGGGATAAATAATTATCGCATTGAATGAAAAAGTCTTTAAATCAATACAATAAGTGAATTAACTCCAGTCTACTTTAAATTTACAAAAAAAAGTACGAAGAATTTAAATGGGACTCACCCATTGTGTGAAAATAATCCTATTTCCGTGAAAATTGGCCCTCGCTGCTGGGTCCTTCTACCGATTTTGACCTTCCATAAAATGCACTAACACTGCATAACAGCTGATGTTACCCACAGGTTACTGAACTCTCGAGTGCATTAAATTTTCTTTCAGTACACGGTGTATCGTAGACCGAGGGATACTGGAATAGAATACAAAAATCTATTATTGAAAGAAAAAATACAATTTTTCAGAATATTTTAATATTTTTCTTGTTACTTACCCCAGTCGATTGGAGACGTCTCGAATGCTGATTGTTCCGTCTTGGTCAAATTGCTCGAGCATTTCGTCCACTCGCACCGTACTGATCTGTTGCGAGCGTCCTGTCTCAGATTGAGTGGGTTGTAACGGGACACCCGAATGCAATCGGCTTGCCAATCGACGGAAGCAAGGAGCACTTGGAGGATTTTCTGGATATCGTTCGCGATACACGCGTGCAGCTTCCTCCGCGTTGCCATTGCATTGTGCATACACAAAAAACATGTTGTAATATTGTGTGGTCGTGCGAATAGCGGGCATTCTGATGTGTACTTTTCGGCAGTTCTCAAGAAAATGCTCGCGGGTCCAACACAGTTTTCTTTCCAAAAAACAGTCTTCCCCACTCCATGACGAGATCTCTTAAGAAAACTTTCTACATTTGTTCGACGCACTTCAACGTGCCTGCTTGCCATTTTTAATCATTCCCACGTGTCCTTCCAAACAACGAGCTCTGCAACAACCGATGGCTGCGGGACTCGGAGTCACCTTCATCGACGTCTGCATCGTCTATTGTCCGGTATACGAAGCTAATTGCCTTCGATGATCCTTTTCGCCAAAACCAAACATTTTCGTACAGCGCACGTTTTGTGACGCTTTCAGCTGAAAATCTCCAAGATCCTTTCTACCCAGTGGGCAGATGGTTTTCGTCACTACAAATTTTTCGTTGAAAAAAATGTTACAATAATATGTCGCTAAATATTTCGTTCCATAATTTGGTCGCGACATCATCTTTGCATAACACTGTTTCTTACAATATTCGTTTTAAATTACAATGTCCAACAGCCAATCCACGTTTTATTCGGGAAAGTTCACAGATTTTTCTCGTGTAAAAAGTCACTGAATAGCTGCTATGATAAAAGCACAAAAAATTTCCAAAATTTAAAATTTGCAATTTTTTTTTAACATCAATTTTCTCAAAAACTGTACGACATAGAGAGAAACAGATTTCAGATTCGTATTCAGCTCGCAAAAATGTATAAGCATATCATAGTGGCGGTTACGAAATCATTTGGCTGTTGTACAGTGTTAACACTGATCGGATTCTAGAACGCCTAAAAAAAGTTCAAATTTGTTGGACAGTGTTATTATGCTTTCCCCGCACATGATGGTGAGGGTTGTTGGCTCGTGGAGGACGTAGATCCATTGGTTCTTCGCAATGTAATACCAGGTTTCTATCGTTGCTTTGATGGTTTTTTAACGCACGTAGAAGGAATTTGTTAATATGAGAAGATAGCAGCTCGATTTCACAAATTGGTTGATTTGTCGAGGCTGTAGTGTATAGGTGGTAGCAGATGTACTCCTCGTTTCGACATTCGTTGCAATTAGACAATTCTTTGAGGAAGGTAAATTGAGCCTTAGTTTGGGATAAAAGGAGATAACGATTCTGTGGGATAATGCAGGACGAGAATTTTGAATCGTTATGTTGGATTGGAAGGGGAATAAGCTCAAAGATATCAAATTTTGTTCGTACGACAAAGGGAATTCGGAGTGCAAATATTATATTGTCGTTTGTAGCGATTACGTGGAGTTGAATGAATTGGTTTGAGTAATAAAAGAATTTGATTTTTTTCTGCATTTTCATTCATTGCTTCCTCTTGACTTTGGAGAGAGTAAAGAGAACTATTGAAGTTTTTGATGGTGTTAGTAATAACTTGGGCCTGTGACCTAAGCAAGGTTTGCGTTTGTTTATTATTGTTATCTTCATAGAATTGGGCATCATCAGCGTCAGGAGTGCCAAAAGCCCATTTTAATAAATATGACATGCCATTTAAAAGTCCACGTCTTTTCCTGATAACTAATTTCTCGGTCAATTGTTGGAGGATTTCGCGTTTTAAAATAATTTCCGATAACTCTGTTTCGAAATCTCTGTATTGAAACTACTATGATCTTTCCGACTTAGATCTTGTAATGCTAAATTACAGATGCCTTTGGTTTTAGTAAAATAAGAATTAATAATTGTAAATGCATTGTTCATGTGAGTCTTATTTACATGCGAAATGAGTGTAAGTTGTGAATTCGCGATCTGAGCTGTTCCTTTTTTGTTATAAAAGATTCCGCTAGATTTTTCGAAAGGGTGATGAGAGGAAAAATGACTACTGGCTAGAGGTAGGAGTGGGGGTAGGAGAACGATTAGAGTCGTCTGACTCATCTGAAAAATAGGGTTTGAGTAAATTAGTGTGGTATTTAACTAATTTTCGACCAATTTGGATTTCGACGGTTTGATTAGGGAATATTTTTGTGATTTTATAAGGTCCTTTAGCGTTACTCGTGAGTTTTTTTGATAATCCCGGTAGAGTCTGTTTATTCTCGATTGTAACGAGATCATTAACTTTAAATTTGATTGGGTTAATTTTCTTATCATGATATTTGTTTTGTGTCGGAAATTAGCTCGACGAGAGTCTCGAGTCGGCTAACGCGGAGGGAAGCTAGTTCTATCCTCGCTGAGGATACGGGGCAAGGCGATGAAAAAAGTCAAACTCATTTTGGACAACACACACGACTAACGATTTAATAAATGAAGTACTTGATAACAGGAAAACAGTTTAACAAAAAACACAGCGGTACACTAAACGGATAAACGAATAATAAACAGTTTTAAGGTTAATAATACCCGGTTGATCGGTTGAAATACTCGGTTCAAATAATCGGTTGAAATACTATAACTTGTTCGCACGCTCAAGACGGAAACGGTTCTAACTATTTAAACGTAAAACGATTCTAGATCGCCGGATCGATCCGGTCGATGGCGCGACAATAGGGGATAATCCTGCGCGGGAGAGATTAACGTATGTGCCGTTAATTATAGGAGCGTAATTAGGCTCGCGAGGACCTCAGTTTTGGGCTATTCCGGAACAATATTCTTTGCTACGATGTTTTGAGTCGATAAGGTTTTCACATGCAATTTGAAAGGATGTATTAAGTTAAATTTGAGTGTGCGGATATAGTCGTCGTAAGTATAGTGGAATTCTGGGTTTTGTATTCTAGATGAAGGTAAGTAGGCTTTTCGTCCGAAAAGGAGTTCATACGGCGTGTAGTGAGTGGATTTATGCACTGCTGTGTTATAACTAAACATTGCAAAAGGTATATACGTATCTCAGTCTGTTTGTTTCTTATTTATATAGTGTTTAAGATAATCTTTTAGAGTAATATGTGATCTCTCGAGGGCTCCGTTAGTTTGAGGGTGATAAGGCGTCGATGAGATATGTTTTGTGTTAAAGAGTGTTTGGACTTTTTACGCTGTATAGAAGAGCCGGTCTATTGTAATCCAAAACGTGCAGCACAGGCACGGAGCGTTTTTGGGCGCTAATTTATTGCAATGCACCATAAACCATCGCCGAGCTCAACTCGATGACTGATGCAATAAATTTGAAGCATCTGCCAACCATACGGAAGGGTCCTGGAGTATTTCGACCCAGGGTTAAGACATTTAGAAATTGCCGGATGCAACCTCGTAACATCACCCCCGGACACCACCCTACCTGAGAGTGACCAGGACGTTGGGCGTGAATTTTTGCCAACAAATAAGAAGTACTAAGACCGCCTCCTTATCCACCAAGACAACATTACTTGTCCAATCAGGGAAGTCACCCCCATCGACAACCCTGACAACGGACCCATAAAGGCCAGCGTTTTTTGTAAAAGATCAGAATTTTCAGAACTTTCAAATCGTACGTACTTGCGATAAGATTTCTCCGGGCGAACTCCTGCATTTTCAAAGTATCGAGCGTACTCTCGTACTTATATATATTTTAGTATAAGTTAATTATTATTTCGATTAATTTACTTATTAACTAATAAAATTACTCAACTGAATTTTACACAGTGCACTTTCGAAGTATTCATTTCAATATTTCCTGGTGCACAAATATTGGTCCTTCGAGCCGGATACTAAGAACAACGAACTTTAAATCAACTGTGTGTGATCAGTGATTATACTAAGGACACATCTCTGTAGCGTGACACAACAAGGATAGTCATTGCATACAAGAGATTCAAGTGTATTATTGAACTTTGTACAATACAACGGACTGTATTGTCTTAAGAGACTGTGATTTGTGTGGTCAATTTGTTTTTAAACTGACATTTGAATTTGTGTTGAATCGACTAAACGCATTGGATTAATCAGCGGACCCAGCAGCTACCTCGCAAATTGACTGGACAAGGACAGCGCAGCGCAACAGGACAACGCAGCGCAGCAGGACGAGCTTGACTACATCAATCGTACATTTGGTGAGTCTCCGATTATTCCTTTCTTTCCTTTACTTCCTAATCCGAGGCTTGTGTTATTTTGTGTACAATGGAATCTTTAAGGAAAAGAAGGGCAACCATTAAATCATCCTTAACGCGCTTTAATAATTATTTAGAAACGTTTACGTCGTTGTCAGATATTGAAGATCTGCAATCGCGATTAGAAAAAGCACTTCCGCTATTAGACAAGTTTGAGGCTATTCAAGAAGAAATAGAATCGTATGGCGAAATTGATTTAGATGAAACGGTACACACTCGTGAAGACTTCGAGCGCGAGAAACTCTTACCCGAAGAGGAGGAAATCGCAAATTTCGAAGACATTTACCACAGGGCGATTGGTAAAGCAAAAGGGATTATAAAGGGTAGACAAGCAGGTACACCTTTATTGGGGTCGGTATCTCGTGCCGCCACTGAATCACCGGGACTTCATTCAAAGGCAGGCCCACTGGCAGTGAGTTTACCAAAAATAACATTGCCGACTTTTGATGGGACTATTAGTCATTGGATTAAATTCCGTGACTCCTTTAATTCGTTAATACATGAACGTGCGGGACTGAGCAATATCCAGAAGTTTCATTATTTAAATTCAGCATTAACTGGAGATGCTGCTCGAACCATCGAAGCTTTAGGCGTTTCAGACGCAAATTATGAACCAGCCTGGGAAGAATTAAAATCTCGTTATGAGGATCCGAGTATACTAGTTCGTCATCATGTACAAGCATAGTTTGAATCACCGTCTTTGACCCGCGATTCATCATATACGGATTTGCGTCAATTACTTGACAACACGAAGAATCACTTACTTGCATTAAGGACTTTAGGAAAAAGGACTGAATTCTGGGACCCGTTGATTATTCATTTAGTGACCTCAAAATTGAATGGGTCCACGAAACGAGAATGGGGACGAACATTAGCTAATTTCACTGCTGAACCAACCTTTAAGGATTTCACAACTTTCTTAGAAAAGCACATCAAATTTTTGCAGACTTCTGAAATAGAGACAATGAATTCTAGTGTTTCTAAAGTTAATAAACCTATTGTAAAATCAAGCTTGACAAAGCCACGGCAAGTAAAGACTTACGCGACAACTACAAATAGACGATCATGCCCGATTTGTAAAGGAACACATCCAATATATGCGTGCGAGGTTTTTAAGGGAATGTCAATAATTAGTAAATTGCAAAAGGTTAGAGACCTCCAATTGTGTTTTAATTGCTTGGGTGAGGGGCACAAAAATAGGGATTGCACTTTCGGGCCTTGCCGAAAATGCGGCAAAAAACATAATATGCTCATTCATCGGGATAATTCGGATTTAAATGACTCAGGGGTACCGCAGGTCAGCGTTACAGGTGTTCATGCCCAGGGACTAGAGCAGGTAGAAGAGTCTAGGCGACGTAACGAAGGGATGTCTAGTACAATAGGGACGACAAAACAAACTCTAACAGCTCGCGTTGTACAACAGGGAGTAAAATGTACGGTGTTATCGACCGCAAAATTATATATTTATGATTGTAATGGACAACGGCACGAATGTCGGGCACTTCTGGACTCGGGATCTGAACCGCACATAATGACCAAAGAGTTATGTAATCGGTTAGGACTCGTAAAAACCAGAAGCAACCTCGAACTCATGGGTATTGAGCAGGGCTCATTACAGGTCAAATATTTAGCGACCGCAAAGGTTCGCTCCCGGATTTCGAACTTCTCGGCAATCATTACATGCATCGTGTTGGACAAAATAAGCAACAACGTTCCAAGCACGAGTATTAATCCAAGTAACGTGAACATACCAAAAGGGGTTGATTTAGCTGATCCAGAATACAACTGCTCTGGACCAGTAAACTTGATTATAGGAGCTTCGTTATTTTTAAGGCTTCTTTCGGTGGGACAAATTTGTATCAGTGGCAGCGAATTAATGCTGCAAAAGACCGTGCTTGGATGGATTGTTGCTGGAGATATATGCCTGAACTCTCCGAGAAAATTATCGTGTAACTTAATTAAAAATCAGGACTTAAATGAGCAACTTGAACGCTTCTGGAAAGTGGAACATTGTTTTTTACCATCTACTTCAACCACGAAGAGGAAACGGGATTATTGCGAACAACATTTTATGGACAATACGAAACGAGATGACAACGGCCGGTTTGTTGTCAGAATTCCATTCAAGGATAATTTGTCGGAATTAGGAACTTCTTTGGAACAAGCAGAAAAACGGTTCCAGGCAATGGAACGAAAATTATCAAGAAATCCAGACCTCAAGAAACAATATGTCGACTTCATGGAGGAATATGAAGAACTGGGACACATGCGCGAAATATCCGCATCGAAGTATACAAATACACCGCATTTCTATCTACCACATCATGCGGTAGTTAAGGAAGGAAGCACGACCACGAAACTACGAGTAGTCTTCGATGGATCGTCAAAGAGTTCTTCAGGATTGTCGTTGAATGACGTACAACACATTGGGCCTATTGTACAAGACGATTTATTCACAATACTCGTACGTTTTAGGAAGCATAGCTTTGTATTGTCTGCAGATATTGCGAAAATGTATAGGCAGATAAAGATTAATGAACATGATAGGGCATATCAGTTAATCTTATGGCGATCAGACACCAATAAACCTATCAAACATTACGAATTGAACACAATCACTTATGGTACAGCTTCAGCACCGTTTTTAGCAACACGTTGCTTAGAACAATTGAGCGAAGAAGTGAAAAAAGAAGACCCATTTACAAGCCATGTTATACAGCATGACTTTTACGTTGATGACTTACTCACTGGAACGGATGACATCAACGAAGCAGCAAAATTAAAAACGAACTTGATCAGCATATTAAATGCAGCAGGTTTAGAATTACGGAAATGGGGTAGCAACGAACCGCGACTTTTAACAGAGGGTAAAGATATGAACAAAGAAGCAATTCCCTTGCTAGATAAAGATCCAAAAACGTTAGGGATATTGTGGGATCCAGTTACAGATACATTTAAATATAATATCAAGTATTCAGAACTCAATAGAATCACGAAACGTACAATAACTTCTATAATAGCACAAATATTTGATCCTCTTGGACTTGTTGGTCCAACAGTAATTAAAGCCAAAATAATATTACAAAAACTGTGGCAATTGCATCTTGACTGGGATGAATCGTTACCTCAAGAATTGGATACAACATGGAAAGACACTTATAAGCAACTTAGGAACATTAATGATATAGTTATTCATCGACATGCTATTCGATAGGAATGCTGCAGATTTACAATTTCACGGGTTTTGTGACGCTTCAGAAAGTGCATATGGGGCATGCATTTACATTCGTACACGAACCAAGAATAATAAAGTAACAGTTCGGTTGTTATGTGAAAAATCTAGGGTTGCACCATTAAAGGCGACGACATTGCCTCGACTCGAACTTTTAGGGGCTTTATTACTGGCACAATTAGCGCAAAAAGTGTCTCAAGCATACGATTTAAAATCAGACCAATGGTATTATTGGTCAGATTCAATGATAGTTCTGTCATGGATACGGGCACCGAGTAGCAAATGGAAAACGTTTGTTGCGAACAGAATTGCTGAGATTCAAGAGCTGACAGATGACAACTGGAATCATGTTGAATCAGCAATGAATCCAGCAGACATAATTTCAAGAGGTATGGACGCTACTGAGTTAATCAAGATGGACATTTGGTGGCACGGTCCAACATACCTGTCACAGGAAAGGAATAAGTGGCCCACTAGCGAAACCGTAAAACTAGTGGATGCACCAGAACAACGACAAACAGTTTTGTGTATTCAAAGCAAGGAAGAGACTGCCAATGCAGCACAAAGGAATGATGAAGTTATGTTACGAAGTTCAATGTATTTTGATCGATTTTCTTCCTTTACAAGACTCATTCGTACCACAGCATATATAATGAGATTTTATAACAACTGCGAGTCATCAATTAATAGACGCCAGCAAGCACCTAGCACGGAGACAAACAACAAGAACCGTCAAGAGAGAGGACATCAACCGTTAAAAACCGAAGAACTTAAACTCGCGACATCAAAATTAATAAAGCTTGCTCAAACAGAAGAATTTGCGGACGAAATAGATAATTTATCAAAAGGAATTAGCGTTTCAAATAGTCGTTTGGTTCACTTAAATCCATTCATAGACAAGAATGGAATACTGAGGGTAGGGGGTCGTCTAAGTAATGCCTACATCCCATTTGAACAAAAACACCCAATTATTCTCTCGTCGAAGCATAGGTTAACGTGCTTCATTATTAAATATGAACATGAACGATTGCTACATGCCGGATGCCAAAGCGTACTTTCGTCATTAAGAAGGTTATACTGGCCTCTCGCAGGAAGGAATTTAGTAAAAAGGATTTTACATGAATGTATTACTTGTTTTCGAGCAAAGCCAAAGGATTCATCGTATATTATGGGAAACCTACCGACAGCGAGGGTACTACCTGCACGCCCATTCTACAATTGCGGTGTCGATTTCGCCGGTCCTTTTCTATTAAAGGAAGGGGCGCGTGCACGAGTCTCCATAAAATCTTATATTTGTATTTTTATTTGCATGGTCACGAAAGCCATTCATATAGAATTAGCACGCGATTTATCGACAGAAGCATTTCTTAACTGTCTTAGAAGGTTTATCTCGCGTCGCGGTAGGTGTAAGAATATTTATTCGGACAATGGTAAGAACTTCGTCGGCGCGAAAAACGAACTAGCGAAATTAGTCACACAGAACAATGAATTCCAAAGCGAGGTGACTCAATTTCTAACGAATGAACAAATTGAATGGCATTTTATTCCACCTTATGCACCACATTTTGGTGGATTGTGGGAGAGCGCAGTAAAGTCTGCAAAATTTCATTTAAAGCGAGTAATAGGTGAAACCCGTCTGACATTTGAAGAATTTTACACAATAATAACACAAGTCGAAGCTTGCCTTAATTCCCGTCCATTATCTCCTCTATCAAATGACCCAAATGATTTCACACCTTTAACTCCCGGACATTTCCTGATCGGAGATTCATTGATGACGTTTCCGCAAGAAGATGTGCATGATATTAAAACGAGCCGTTTAAATAGATATCAACACTTACAGCAAATGTTCCAACATTTTTGGAATAGGTGGCAAAGGGAGTACTTGCCACAACTTCAATCAAGGTACAAATGGTTCAAGAGCACACCCAACGCACTCAAACTTGGTAACATGGTATTGGTACGTGAGGACAATGTACCAGCGATGCAGTGGCCTTTAGGACGCATCACCGAGTGCCATAGTGGAAAGGATAACATAATCCGTGTAGTGTCTGTGCGTCTTCCTCGAGGCATTGTTAAAAGGCCTGTCTCAAGGATATGTGTTCTACCGATTGAACAAACAGACAATTCACAAACAGTACAATAATTGACGATTTATAATAATGAGAACTAAGTTTATGGACCTTTAATAGCTTTAGGTGAACAGTGTATTAATAATTATATGATAGAAAGTTATTAGTTTGCTTCGTAGACTTATTGTAAGATATTAATTGCTATTATTAGGAATGTATGTGTGTAACTTGTTGAAGGGTGTTCCTTCAAGGCGGGCGGAATGTTTGGACTTTTTACGCTGTATAGAAGAGCCGGTCTATTGTAATCCAAAACGTGCAGCACAGGCACGGAGCGTTTTTGGGCGCTAATTTATTGCAATGCACCATAAACCATCGCCGAGCTCAACTCGATGACTGATGCAATAAATTTGAAGCATCTGCCAACCATACGGAAGGGTCCTGGAGTATTTCGACCCAGGGTTAAGACATTTAGAAATTGCCGGATGCAACCTCGTAACATCACCCCCGGACACCACCCTACCTGAGAGTGACCAGGACGTTGGGCGTGAATTTTTGCCAACAAATAAGAAGTACTAAGACCGCCTCCTTATCCACCAAGACAACATTACTTGTCCAATAAGGGAAGTCACCCCCATCGACAACCCTGACAACGGACCCATAAAGGCCAGCGTTTTTTGTAAAAGATCAGAATTTTCAGAACTTTCAAATCGTACGTACTTGCGATAAGATTTCTCCGGGCGAACTCCTGCATTTTCAAAGTATCGAGCGTACTCTCGTACGTATATATATTTTAGTATAAGTTAATTATTATTTCGATTAATTTACTTATTAACTAATAAAATTACTCAACTGAATTTTACACAGTGCACTTTCGAAGTATTCATTTCAATATTTCCTGGTGCACAAACAAAGAGGTTACTCATTTCTTTGACAAGGTCTGACATGAAATCTGTACCTTGATCAATCAGGAATGTATCAGGGATTCCAAAATAGAGAAAGATCAAAAGTCAATTTTGAACAATTGTTTGCGCTTCATGATTTGCAACTGCAAATGCAAAAGAGTATTTCGTCAAGTCGTCTTGAGCTGTGATAATGAATCGATTGCCTTGTTCGGTTAGAGGGAGAGGCCCTACTACATCAATAGCTAATCTCTGAAATGGTTTTTCCGCAGTGGTTGTTATTTCCATGGGTTGCTTAGTAGGTTTAAAGTTTGTTTTGTTTAGTTGACAAGAATGACACGTCTTAATATAATTCCTAATATCACTTTTCATTGTTGACCAATGGTATCTTTCTTTGACTCTAGAATAGGTACGATTGAAACCACAGTGTCCGGATAATTTGCTGTCATGGCATTCCTTGAGAATAACTTGTATTTCATCGCGGTTCTTAGGAACAATTTTCTTCGTATTTAAAAATTTAATGCCGTCAGAAGGGAAAAAGAATTTGACCATTTCGTTAAAAATTTCAGGTTTAATACCGTTTTGTTTCTTGGTGGGAATTAGAATGAAGTCTTTTGATTTTACTATATCTTGCAGATTCACAAAACTTTGAAATAAATTACGATAATCGATTTTATCGTGGTGTAGATTTTTAGGGAATATAATTAATAAAGTTGATTGTTGTTTTGCAATTTATACAACCCATTAGGGCTTGATGTTAATTTGGTCGTATCGAAGTTCTCCGTTACGAAATCTGACTAGGGATTTTCCTGATCTAAATCTTCGGACCATAAAAGTACTATTGTACCTTTTAGTTTCGGAAGAGGTGTCTCTTCTTTTGGGAATTCGATTATGTCTGTGTTTGTGTAATGGAATTTTTTAAAATCTTGGTATGTTTTATTAGTTTTGTGTACGTGGAATATGGATTCATAGTTTTCTTTCGAATCGGGGTGTAATCGCGATAGACCGTCTGCGTTAGAGTTCATTCTTGCGGGTTTGTATTTTATAACGTACTTGTACTCTTTAAGGCGTAAACGCCCACGGACAAGTTTTGAGGAAGGATTTTTACAATTAAAAAGCCATTGAAGGGGTCTGTGATCTGAGTAAATTGTAAATTCTCTGCCGTAAAGATAAGGTCGGAAATGTTCAATTGTATTTATGATCGCTAATAACTCTTTCTCAGTTGTGGAATAATTTTGTTCAGAACTATTTAGCGTTCTTGAATAGTAAGCTATGGGTAGGTCTTTGTTATCTTTAACTTGTGATAAGACGCCGCCGATGCCTACATTGGAAGCATCGCAGGTAACGACAAAGGGTTGAGAAAAATCAGGGTACCGTAATAAAGGTTCAGTCGTCAATATTGATTTTATTGTTTCGAATGCTTGTTGCTGTTCTTTGGATCAAATAAACTCGACGTCGCTTTTTAATAGCGAAGTGAGAGGCTTCGTGATTGTTGAGAAATTTTGGATAAATTTTCGATAATAACCTGCAATTCCAAGAAATGTTTTTATTTGCTTTAAAGTTTTTGGGGGATTCGTTTTTTGTATACATTCGACTTTTTGAGGGTTTGGTTTAACTCCATCTTTAGAGATTATGTGTGCTAAGTATTGACAAGATTCGCGTAAAAATTCACACTTATCCGGCTGCAGTTTAAGGTTGAATTCACGAAATCTGCTAAAAATATTGCGTAATTTTGTATTATGATCAGCGAGACAGGATCCATAGATGACTACATCATCTAGATAGACCAAACATTGCTTGAAATTAAGTCCGGTCAAAATGTTATTGATGATTCTTTGAAATACAGAGGGAGCATTTTTTAGACCGAAAGGCATTCGTGTAAATTCAAAATGACCTTCTGGGGTTGAAAAAGCAGTCTTTGGTTGGTCGTCTGGGTGCATAGGTACTTGATGGAAGCTACTGGTTAAATCTAGTGTCGTAAAATATTGAGCGTGCCCTAATTGATCTAGGATATCTTCTATGTGTGGGAGAGGGTATGCGTCTCCAATAGTCTTTTCATTTAGTTTTCTATAATCGATGACTATTCGCCACTGTTGCTGACCAGAGGCGTCTACTTTCTTGGGTACGACCCAAACTGGATTTGACCATGGGCTTACAGAAGGTTTAATAATTCCTTGTGTCAACATTGTCTCGATTTCTTTTGATACTTCGTTTTTGTGTACCTCAGGAAACCTATAGGATTTAACTTGAATAGGGACATCGTCTGTCGTTGGGATTTTATTCACGGCTGCAGAAGTCGTAGTTAATACATCATTGGGGAGATGAAAAATATCATTGAATTCGCGACATAATTTGATTATTGAGTCTTTCTCCTCGGGGTTTAAGTGATTGACGCGTAATTTTCCGTTTAATAATTCTAGTCTTTCAGTTGTATTTTCTGGGTCTTCAGAAAAATGAAATACCCGAGCTTGCTTGGAAGGAAATAGAAGTGGTAATTTCGGTTTAGTGAAAGTTTTCTTTTCTAAGGATCGATTAATTATCGTAATCAAAGCTTCATTTTTCTTGACTACTTTTACGAGCGCGTTAGGGACAATTAGTGATTCTTTTTGATCCAATGATTGATTTAGGATTAATCCTTCTTCAAAATTGAGAAGGTTTTCGACCGTTATTTTGGCTGCAATTTCTGATCGCGGAGCGATTGTTATTAGAGGCAAATCTGATAGTTGATTTGTATTTCGTTGGAGTGGAATTGCGAATGGAATCGATTTGATTGAAATGGAAGACTTTTGAAAGTCGATTTTGCAATTTTGTGCATCGAAAAAGTCTTGCCCTAAAAGACCATCAAAGGGAATACCCGTGTTTGAATCGATAACTTGGAATTTGCTGTTAAATGAATGTCTACGAATTGATAAAGTTAGCTCTGTTTCTCCAAGAGTTGCGATCGGCGCGTTAATACTGATACCATTTAGTAAAATTGGTTCGGGATTAGTAATTTTAAAATTATCGAGACTTGATTTTTTTGCTAGCGAGACAGACGCTCCTGTATCGACTAAGAATTTTAGGATCTCATCAGGGGAATTTGATTGAGACGATTCGAATAAAACAAATGTTAACTCGTTATTCGAGTGAGTGTTATGAAAAGTAAATGACGTAAGGAGTGACATAGCGTCGGGATTGGTGTTACTAGTTGACGTTTGCACAGGAGATCTGGAATGTTGCATAGAAGATTCGAAGTTCTGATTACTCAGATGAATTCTCGATTGTTGAGTATTTTGAGGGTTTGATTGTGTTTGTTACGCAAATTAGCGCGACGAATGTCCTCAAGTCGCCTAAACGCGTTGGAACGCTAGTACTATCCTAGCGGAGGATACAGGGCGAGGTAATGAAAAAAGTACGAGTCAGTTTTAACAGCACACACACAAATATACGGTTTAATAACGATTGAAGAACGACGGAACACGTGCAATAAACAGTTTTACAGAAAAAAGGCACGGCGGTACACTAGACAAGACACGGAAATTACGGTTAATAGGTTTATAATATACGGTAACGGAAAGGCAATTAATTTGATGTTCGCACTCGGCTTACTGGTTTGATTCTAATTGGCTTAAAATAAAAACGGGTATAGATCGCAAGATCGATCCGATCGATGGCGCGGCTATAGGGGGTAATCCTGCGCGGGAGACATTACGGCGCATACGTAGGAGCGTACATAGGCTCGGAGGTGCCTCGGTTTCATTTCGGAACAGATTGGTTCCCGATATTTCTATTACGTCGAACGTTTGCAGCGAATCTTTTTATGCATTCGTCAATAGAATGACCCATATTTTTGCAATAACGGCATTTAGTTTGGTTAGTTGATCCGTGTGAATTTTGATTTGACCATGAGTTGTTAGGACGATTTGAACTTTGAAATTGATGTGAGGTTTTATGAGAATTTTGGAAATTATTTTGTCTAGTAGGTGGATTTTGTTGTATAAGATGGACTGGTTTTGGATAACGAGATGTCGAAGGGTTTGATCTATTGTTCTTATGATAATAATCTTCACTTGCGTGAATTATTCTGCTACAATATGTGCACCTCGAAAAATTATCGTAACGAATTCGGAGAGCTTTTTCTTCCGCCGAAGCGGCTGTAAATGCCTGATTAATTGTTTGAAATTCTCTATACCGAAGCATTTGTGAGATCTGAGGATGAGTGTGATAAATAAATCGATTAAGGGTCATCTTAGTTACCATTGAGACACTGCCAGGTAAAAGACTTTCATCTTGTTCTGACGTATGGACAGCTGCGAGGATTCGAGACGAAAGGTCTTCGATCCTTTGGAAAAATTGCGATACGTTTCCATTCCTCCTCTGAACTATAGAATTTAATTCCTCGAATAATTGATCAATAGATTTTTTATCTTGGTAGAGATTTAAAAGAAGTTCGGAAACTCCTTCCCAAGTTGTGAGATTGCAATGAATGTCTATTTGTTCTTGTGCTTTACCGGTAATGCGACTTTTCACCTAAAGTAATAGAGCAGGTTTTTGAGATTCCGCGGCTAATTCAAGGACGCCGTCGACTTGTTTTACGAAGCTACGAATTTGATATCGATCGCCATCAAATTTTTCTGGGATTAATTTAACTAAAAACGACAATTCGTACGTTAATTCTGAGCTCTGATTGCTATTAGGCGTGATTAAGAAGATTTGGGGGAAAGAAGGAACAGAATTGTCTATATTGATGAATATCTATCGAGTAGTGTAACGCGGTGGATGTTCGTAACGAAGAAATGATTTATTATAAATAAAAAGTATGATACAATTGTTTCTTAGCACTAGTTCGCGATATTAGAGTATGGAATAATACCCGAACTGCAGCGCTTCCTTACCCCTTTTACAGCAGTAAGGATAATAATTAGTTTGACAATTGTATTAAATATCCATTTATTCTTGATGATGTGTTATAAATACGTGTAGTTGTGTGAAAAATAATAGGTGAGTGCTCGGACTCTAACGATTGTCAAGTCAAGAGAAAAGCTAGTTGTTTCTCGGACAGTTTCAAACAGAAGACTCCTCTTTTAGTTTCTTGCAGACCAAGTCGAAACTCTTTGGGTTAACCCCTACTTAATTTCTCGTAAACCAAGTCGACTCTCTGCCCGTGCACCAACCAAGTCAGCCTAAAAGCCTCAGGGAGTTGGTCTAGCGTGGGTGTCACCAAAGGCCACCAATCAGTGTGGTGCCAGACCCTTTGGTGAAATGTCATAGGTTAACATGGTTTCGCAAGTCCGCACGCTAGACACTGCCCATGTATGCTAGCTGAAGATCCTGCCGGCTGTGGTGCACGTGAGCCCCAGAAGTGGCGGCTTAGTCCCTTTACGTTGGGACTTGTCCTTGAAGTGTTGGTTAGAGACGCTCGCAAGCTAGACCCCTTGGCGGGTCTTGTCTCTGACTTCGCGGACGGCACCACAGGAGGTCCGTTGATGACACGAAACAGAGAGTTAGACACTGCATCGAGTTAGTTGTACAAGCGAGTCTTGGGTTATTTACGAAACCCTGGCCAGAATGAACGCGAATGTAAAGATCCCCGGAAGTCGTAAATTATCTACTCTACGATAGTCGAACAATACATACTTTCGGGGCGAGTCTCGAATCTACGGGAACTTCCTTAAGGAAGGTTCTGTTCAATGTTAAAGAAGTCTTAAAACCTAAAAGGTTATTGCTTCAGTATGTGTCAATGAATTGTGGAAATTGTAATTGCAATCCGAAATTCGAAAGATATGCGACCCAACATAAATTATACGTAGGTCTGGTTTCTGTTACTTTGATCCTTGAAGAGGTTATTTAAAGATAAATTAGTGGACTGTATATCAATGTGAGCTTAATTATTAACGGTCAGTTCGTCCTGTTGTACTGTGTCATGTCCAATATTAGTTACTACTGTACGTTTCCTAAGCGTTTCGTTATGCCACGAAACAACAATGAAACAAGATCTCGCGTTTCCGTGAGTATAGTGGAAGTTCGCACGTTGAAAGTCACGACGCCGAAAGATTCGCTGAAGGTAAGGTAGAGGTGAAGGTTTAGGTGATGGGGTTCAGAAACTAAGAAGTGCCGTACACCGGAGGCGACGTCTTCTTTTTAGTTCTTGAAAGGAAAAGTCGAGGTGCCGTATCCACGTCTTCTTCGACTTGTAGGATTTGGGTGAGTTAGGAACGCTATAAGAGAGTGCCGAACACCGCGTCGTCTGCACTCTAAGACACACGGGGAGGGAAGGAGTGAATTCAGAGAGTGCCGAACAATACCGTCGTCTTGCTCTCTAAACGAAAATTAGAGAGTGCCAATCAGTAAGTCGTCTTGCTCTTCTAAATAACCCTTAGGACACCTCGCTAACTAACTTTTCTGTAAAAAGGGCCGCTATTTATACGAAAAAATGAAGCTAGGCCCGCCCAATCAGCGAGGCCCAACTCCGTGTACGCAAGGATTTTTATGACCTGACCTGCGTTGTACGTCGGCCGAGCGTACTCGACGTTTTCTTACATTCTAGCTTACATATATTCTACAATATTCTCTTATACAAAATCTTATGTGTTACAGTAGTACTTACTGCGGAAGTTTTCTCTGCAATCGGTGCTGGCGTTGCTAGATCCAGTACTTTCTAACCAGGTTGCAGAATTTCCTCCGGTGCGTTATTTCTTGTACTTCGCCTTGTTCGATGTCCACGTTCTCAGCAACTGATATTGCCACTCGGTTCACAGGGTAGAGTCGCTACTTCTACTTATATTCACTGTTTATAGAGTGCTGGACATCCCATCCTCGTCGCCAAAATTTATATATGTTGTATTCCGCAGGGATCAAGGTTATTATATTAAATAGTCTTTGATTCCAAACGGAATTTAGGCTATACTTTATTCAACGCGTACAGTAAGACCGATTAATATTTTGTCGTGTAGACGTACGAAAGCTCGTTCTTAGAAATGGAAATTATAACTGAAGATTTTGGAAAATACAGGGATATATATAATGTGTTGAAGAGTGGTGGAGGGAGTTGGGATTCGTAAGACCGGAGCTCCAAAATGACGCAGAGGGCAGGGTTGAGGATGATGCAGGGCTGAGTATTGACAGTATGATTCGGAGTTAAGGGTGAGGTCATCGGAGATATTGAATAGTTGGCTAGGGTATCTATTGTATATTGTTTTAGGTTGGAGTTGGACAGGATAACTACATATATTATTTTAGGTTGGTATACAACAATATATTTTATAATAGTATTTATATAAATTACGTTTTAAAATGTTTCATAGTTTTATATCTGTTACGAAGTACGAAGTAAGATTACTGATATCTTTGTTTTGATTACAGTTTAATTTACTTTCATCTAGGGATAATAAAATCAATTGGTCGTGATATAACTTTGTAAAATCATTGTAATCTTTCTGGGATCAATGCAATATCATATTTCGACATAAGATTTATCAGTCTTTTTATTTTTGCTATTAAACTGAGATAAGGTGAATACAAAAAATACCCCAACGTTAGTATGACGTTCACTGAGCGGTTTAAACTATGACCTTATGTTCGAGAATCTCAGCAAGAAGGTAAGACAAAGCCGTTAGCAGCTCGAAAGTTACACTTTTTCTTATCTCCTACAATAACACCAGCTAAATTCGTTGGAGGTTATAATACTTTTCTGGCCTCGTTGTTGTCGCCACTCCAACCGTTAAACCGACGCACGGCAACAGCTAAACCAATCAGGTTTCGAATTATTTTGTAATCGTTTTGTATTATTTTGTGTACTTACTATATTTAATATTTACATTTGTTGGTACGACTGCTTACTATGAAATCCCACTGGAAGTCGATTAAAATAGGACACTGTGTAGAAACCTAGAATACAATAAAAAGTTCTCAACAGACTCATATACGAATTTATAATGTGCGGTGAACAGTTCCTACGAACCCATATAGAGGTTCATAGCATGGGAAAGGTTAATATTCGGTTCCAAGTGCCCCTTGTAAAGCAGATATTAACTTGTTTCTTCCTACACCTGTTTTACTGCTGGAATATTTCACAACTAATTAGTTTTATACTTCAATAACAGAATGTTTGCTTTAAAGAAAGATCATTCTGAATTCTATGATTCAATAATAGTTTTGAGTAGAATCACTTCAAATCATTATCACATTAGGCTATTCCAATCACTACTTCCTCTAAATATTCCAAATTTTATAGAAAATAATGTTTCGCGTAAAATTGGAAAGGTGGAGATTAAATCATCGTTTTATTTGTTTTGGAACTGTTTGAGAAATGTAGGTCTATCAATAAAGACGACAAAGTGTTCATAACAAATCGTAACCATCCTTTTAAATACCACATGTAAAGCGATTAATTTGACGCATTACTTGACAATATATTATGAATCACTGTACAATATGTAATGATGGCTTGTGGTTGGTTATGATTCTGTTCAAGCGGTATTCACGCCTACAAAAAAATTATTATTTTACTGCAAATTCGTTAGAATCTACAATAATCAAATAATGTTTTCATCTAAATAATATTAATATATGCGCTTACAATATTACTGCCGAATGTGATCGGACCGCTTCTGGGACGACTCGGTCTGTTTAATTGTCTGTAGGATGCTATAGTACCATATTTTAGGTTTTTTAATTTGAAACTCTGAGGCTAGACTCGTGAGGTAATGTAAATTTGTTATATAAATTTGGGCGATAATCTGACAAGTGGAACTTGTCATCATCAATATCATTCATCATTAAAAGCCGTATAACTTGACGTTGATGGAAATACTCTGTCGTCTCTGACGTCAGTCGTCATTAATACAACAGTAAACGTATGTTGTATCGTTTTCTCAAAGAGCCGCGCTGTAAAAGCTAACCTGTGCGTACATGACGTATTGGGGATCTTTATACAATGTAACGTAAGAGGTAGGTAAGGTTCATGAGTGAGTTTGACGAAACAAGAATTTATGAATTTAAAACATTAATTTAAAAGTTGTTATTGAACCAGGGACATTTTAAATTCCATATCACTGACATTAAGGATTAACGTGCGGAAATTACAGCAGCCGGTATTCAACTCTTCAATTTATAATATTGAGTTCGTCTTGTAACACGCATTACAGTTAAAATGCAACAAACCTAAATCGCACGCGCAGAAGGATTGTGTTCCGAATGCAGTACTAATTATAGTTAATATGACTAAAGATCACTAAGTCCAAAATATATTTAAAATTTCAGTTTTCTTTCAGGTAAGCGGGCTAGGAACGAATTCTATCTTGATATTACTGACACAAAACTTGTACTAACACGGATCAAAAGAATTGAAGAAAACTATAATCTTTGAAAAAGAATCAAAGAGCTGTTGTGTCACATACAGTATTTGTATCCTCAATAAGAGTGATAATAACAATGTTCGCAACAGAAGATTTGGTAAATACATTTCCTCAAAAAGAATAATTACGAAACGATGTCCTTTAATCAAAATGATATACAAAGATTAAACAATATTTTTAAGCAGCCGTAAAATGAAACAATAAAATGCGCATTACGTATTTAAATATGGTGGAATATTATTTATTAATGATTGAGGCTACTCGATATGTCGAAAATATTTTAAACGGAATTTACTTTGTTCTTGCGGGAAAGTAATTAAACGTAATTCGATTTTTTGTACATAGCCGTAGGAAACACGTATAGGGGTCATTAATCGAAATTGTGTACTGTCTTTGTACGCATTCGCACAAGGAGCATAGGTGAATCGCTCGAAAACCTCCGTCGGTAAAAGCGAGCCGACGACGATTCGCTTAGCGATAATCGCGCCACAACGTCCCGAATTCTGCGATCCTCGCGCCGCGCGTTCAAAAATTCTACCGTGACAAACGGCCGGCCTCTTTGTCTTTTCGAAACTGCCGAAAGAGAGAGTCGAGTATCGTTACCATACCGTTCGCGGCAATTACCCAGCGAAATTGTTTAATTTGTTTGTTTTTTTTTTGTTAACATAATTTGTTTAATGTATCAGTGATTGTATATCGTGACGATTGTGATCGATTATATTAATACAACAAGTAAAAATTAGTCCATTAGTGGTACGTGTTCCGCCTCGAAATCCAAGTCCCTATAAAGACTGCAACCAGCCGTTAACCCCTTCGGAGTGGTACAATTCCGCATCAAAGCCATCATCATCCGAAACAGTCTTGTACATAGATTTGTGGGAAATTGGATGTGATGTCTTTAAAAAAGATTTAACTTGTAAAATAATTCGCGTTTATTATAAACTCAAGGCTGCTCAAGGCGTACAATGCTAATGCTCTTTTCTAGCTCTCGCGCCGACTTCTTATACCCGCCTGGCGACCTATTCCGAAATTTTGGAAGGTGGGGCTATTTCGAAAATCCGTCGTTAATTCTCCCTACGATCGCCTGACGAGGTTATTGCCCTAGTGGCGTTGTCTGCCCATGTTAGACAGAGAAAACGACACTAGGGCAATGGCCTAATTTAATAACGCGTGCAAGTAAACACTTTTTTCGCTCTGCAAGAACTGTCGTGGTTTACATGTAAAAACTGCCGGTGTTTTTGCTGGCGCTCGGCGTTTGCTTAGGCAAAATTTCTTTTTGCCGTTTTTATTTTTCGCCGGTTATCGCAACCGATTTTTAATTATTTTTATGTCTCTACAGATTAATACTACAAACGAAAAATGAAATTTTCGTTTTATCCATAGGTTCTCCATAGGTTATCCACAGGTATCCTCTTTATCAGTTTAATCGCGTAGCATTAGACTTTTTTTTACACTATAACTAACAGTGCTAAATGCATATTTACATTTGAGTTGAAAATGAAATGGAAAAATAAATAAGTAACTGAAGTATTAACTAACATGTACAAGCATTCTTTATTATAACAAAATATAACTGAAATGTGGACAAAAGGCAATACAATTTTATAATATGAATGTTCGGACTTGAAACGGGTCACTTTAACGTGTTAGTACTTCTAGCGTTAATCACTTAAAGTGTTTTAATTTAAAAACTTGTTTTTCTGTAGCATATATGTATGTAGAAATGTATACTTAGACTGTTTCGATAGGAACTGCACCCATACGCCTAAGCGCACAAATGATTTTTGCAAATTCAATCAACGAAAGAAAAGAGGACGGTGTGAGTGGAATATTAGTAGTTGTCGGATACTGAGTACGCTAAATGTATCCTGCAATGATTAAAGGCTGGTATCACGTTCTATTTGAAGATATTTTGTGATTTAAATATAAATGATTAGCTAATAATCATCATCATTATACAAGGCGTCTCGTAACACGTGTAGGACTCGAAAAGGGGTTGTAGAGGAGGTGATTCTAAGTAACTTTTTCCTTGGCAAAAATGACGCCTCGGCTCTCGTTTTCGAATTATTAAGGAAAAACACCGACCAATCAGAGCGCGAGAATAGCACGGACTCAGACGCGAGAGCGAAGCTATACGGCCGATCGCGGACGCGAACAAACCAGTTAGTATCGTGCTACAACCCTTTTACGGGTTTTACACTTATTACGAGATATTCTGTATACTTAGCTCTGGTATAGCTAGAGACCCATCCATTTCGGTGACAGAGCTAGAGCTTTTGTTTGATTGTCAGTGCCTCTCAACGTAGTGATTCATTTGTATATCAACTAAATAATATTAGTTAGTAAATAATATTAGCCGCAATTATTTATGAATTTGCAAAACAACATATTTTATTTTCTATTTATGTCAATCTTGTATTATCAAAAATGGTGAAGATTTTAAGATGAAGTATTAATTGTTTCTTACTGTTACCGTTCGACGGCGTCGCCGAAACGGTGACATAATTGTAAGGGGCAGAAGGAGATGACTCCCCGTTACTTTTCTGGAATAAAAGCACAGGCGCGTGCCTATTCCCTGTTTGCGCGTGTCGATCATCGACCAAATAAAAGGACGTGTCGATCCGATGATTGCTCTCTTGCAATCCTTTACTAAAACCTTCCTTGGCCAATTTGCTCATGTCGTCACATTAACGATACTCCTTCCTGAAGATCTCCGGTGAAAGTCTGTTATACGCAAGCGGACAGGAAATTAGGGATTTCTGTGTTTCTGCCCTGTTTTCGTGACAAACTCCTACACTCAACGTATTCTTGAAGCTCGCCACTATTTGTTTTCGAACGATTTGTGACAGATACGTAGTCCGAGTGGAACTTGAGAGGGTGTTTATATGAATGGCAAACCCAGGCGGCCGACGATGACTAGCGATTCGATGCCACGTAGCCATCGAGTGTCACCGGATTAATTGTTTGAAACGAGGCGTGGGAATGTTTTGGAAAAAGTAAGCAACTCGGCGTTGCATTGCTTAGATGCATAGGGACGTTATTCCTTAAGGATGGGGCCAAAGGATAAGGCGAGGCTGTTTTCTGGTAAGAGGACTGCGAGGAACAGCACGGCGCTGCACTTACCCCAGAACCGTTCGTGAACGAGTATCGAAAAACTTCCCTAACATCCAGAAGTGGAATTTCATAATATATCATCTAAACAAATAGAACTTTTCAAAACCGCTCTTACATTTGCATTCACAAATATTCCAATTTACACCACCCTTCTAACTCTAACAGTTTTCAATATATTCGCACAAATATAACTTATCTTCTATCTTGCTGTCTATTTTCACCCAATTAACATTGAATATTTGCAGCTATATTAAATATCTTTGATGTAGACAATTATACTGCCCAGAGAAGGCTAAACAGGGTCCGGTTAGGGATTAGCGAGGTCATGCGTTGAAAGTGGAACGGTTTTTTTTACTGAAAACCGAGGTACGAGTCTCTGCCACCCTCGGAAGCGTTTTTATCCGCAGTCTGATTCCCGCCGTCATCTGGACAAGTCGAATTACACAAGCCGCTAAATAAGAAGAGAATATATGTCTACTTAAGTCACTTCAGTTCAATTTTGTATAGGCATCCGATATTTTAACTGTATATATATTGAGCTCCGTGACGAATTCCACATATTCTATGTCCGTATTTATGTTTGTTTAGTTTCTGTTTTTGCCTTCCCGTGCCCCCGCGTTAGATTCCGAATAAGTGTACGGGCATGGCGAAGGCAGTTCTCCGAGAACGGCTATGCCGAACACACTTTAAATAAATCGGCGATACGTTCAAGTACATTACATTCACTCTTAATTTTTTATCCTGACTGAGAACGCCTATCGTTTTCTACCTCCTACATTTGTTACCCTCTAATCTCGAAATACTTTTTTAAGAATTACAAGATACGTAAGTTTCATGAAAATCAGAATTTACTATTGCAATATGTTTCCTTATTAATGGTGTGGAAAGATAATGACTGTAAAGACAAATAGCTCATAAACTACCACTGATTCATTAGTGTCTAATGAGTTCAAGCTCACTACTACTATTATCTAGTTTAAGCTCATCATTCTAACAGAAGATTCATTTTGTTGACGAATTTGTACATAACATGCAGTTTTATAACAGTAATGTAGTAAGAAACAGAAGTAGTATTTTAATATGTCAATCCCTCTGAGTTAGCATAAAAAGGAAAAAAACTCAGCACTAACTCACCACTAGTTTTCAAAATAAAAACTTCAGAAGCATAACTCCTCTTCATAAAAATAAATAACCATTGTAAATTATTTAAACGAATTCCAAACCAGTAAATTTATGGCATTGGCCTATTCCTGAATCCTCGGGCCTACTTTCATATGTACAGCAACATGTCTCATTTGGAATGTAAATCCGTAACATAGATGTCAAAAGGTAACCGATTCATGTGAAATTATCAAAATTCGATAGAATTCCTATAATAGGAGAATGTTCTCAGAATCGTCGTGTCCAAAATTTATAATGTTTCTTGTTAACCGATTTTCATTTATAGGTGTCAACCGGTGGAACCATTATTTTTAAATTTATCTAGATATTTTTAACCTAACAAAGAACGTGATTGCAAGAAAAGAAGGGAAATATCGTTCCTGAGGTACAGACTACTAATGGATATCGATAACCTGAATTTCTTTGTTATAAATCGGTCGATGGTTCATGGGATGTGATGTACGAAGAGTTTAAGGGCATTGGACGTTATTGGAATTTACTGGACTGAAAATTGGGACACTTTAAACCTTCAGAATCACGTGTTCCTTCCTTCATTTCAACCCTTATCTTATAGTAGACCTATCGTTATTATTAGAATCTTCAATTTTACACCACTCACTTTTTTCCGAATTACTCTGATCTCGTATAGGACTATACATTTGTCTATATGTATAGATACCTACTCTTTAACGTTAGCTCTCGTTATCTGTGTAGGAGCGGAGTAATGGCTCCGAAGGTGTGAGAATCGGAGATCGCGCCGCATGAACGTTCGCGGGTACGTTGACTAAAGCGAACAGAAGTGTGTAAGTGCGTGCGAGGGGGCGAATTTTCTGTATTACATGATTTTATAAAAAGAAGTTAACAGTTAGCAGTAGGAGAACAACCCCGTGTTCAAAAGAAAAGTCAGTTTCCTGCTTGTCTAAATGGATAGATACCATAAAATTGCATTCTATTCTTACAATGGGCGTCATGCCGAGGACTTCAACTTTTTCAATGATATTGATAACAACCTATTAGTTACTGTCCCAAACAGTCATGTTCTTGGATCGAAGTCTGATCCCGGCTGAGCTCCCGATTTCAGGAATAAAATACACCTTCATGGTATCTATCCTAAAATAATAATACAGAAGACAGGTCGTGCACAAATTATATACATATAGTCTAGCAGCAGAGTACATTTCCGTAGGCCTTCCATGGCCAGATCAGTACGAAAGCAATTTCTATTTATATTCCCCTTCCACACACGAAGTTCGACGGTAGAATGTTCAAAGGTATTCAAGTAATTGTAAACAGCATCTGAAAATATCGCAAAATTACCGTAAAAAGTGGTCTATTTTACACGCCTACGCGGTTTAAGCGCTCTATTTTCTCTATAACTTCGGATGTTTCTCAATTTTTTAATGTTATACAAATTTACATTAAAGACGAGAGAAGAATAAAGTAGATGCGGTATAAATTGTCGACGTTTCTTATTTAAGCGTCCATTCTAACGATTTGAAACAGAAATAAATCAATGATCCACAATAATGTGAATGTATGCACGTGTCACCACGTCATTATCTTTTAAAATACAAACATTTTTTGTTTGCTTTTCATCGTACTCTCTTATCATTTTACACAAAAACAACACGAGAGATCCTTGAATTCAATACCATGTTCTGTATACAAAAATTCGATTTTTTGAGTTTTGGCTATCTTTTCGATATTGCACTGCAAAATAATTTTGCATATAAGATTCTGAAACATCGGCCCCATATAAAGAGGAGTATACAGTTCAATTGAAGAATGAGAATGCAAATTTACATTTTGAAAAATTAAATTTCTTATTTTTTACATACATACGTAGACTTTCTATATGAGCCAATTTTTTGCCACATTCGACATAAAATAATGTTTGGTAAAGCATTGAAAAACAAATATTCCTCAAATATATCAAATTTTTAGATGCAATCCTTCGATTTATAATTTGAAATATTTTTGAAATAATTAAGTTTTAAACAACATACATTAATATCTTTCCGCACAAAACAGGTAAAAGAATCGACTTATGTAAAAAGAATACAAGTGATATTAAAAAAAGAATGATAACCCTGAAATCTTTTTTATCTTCTTTCCGCATATAATTGTGCTGTTGTAGCGCGGTCATTAACAATTCGATAATTTTTGCACATTTTTGGTTGCAAATTACACCATTATTTTTTCAGCTCTAAAAAATGTTATATTACCTCTGTAACTGTTCACTAATTATGAAGATGCGTAATTAAATTTTTATGACCAGCTAGAGTAAATAAATATTCTTTAATATTTTTCGGTGAATGGAAAAGTTCATTCTTTTTCAGAATGAAAAAATTTATTTTTTCTAGAATAAGACTTTGTCATCATCATAATATTTATCAAGAATAATTTTCGATATCTTATATATTATTTGTTTGTGATAACGAACAACAGTATCGTACAAATTCGATTTATCCTAATAACATGGACAAGGACTCATTGGTTTATTTGTTAGTAATGCATGACGAATAATTCTTGAATTCTTCCGATTTTTCTATTTACAGTAAAAGCTCTCCTCGTGTACTACTTGGTCCGCTCCGCCCGAGGACGAACGTCTTTTCCTGCGTCAATGCGTGCGTTATCGCTACGCCCGTGTTCGCCTCGCTCGAGCCACTCCAAGTGTAACACGATTCTCGCCGCGGTCCCTTTGATGAGGGCTGATAAATCTCCAGTTCCAAAAGCAATATAATTTTTTAATATTTATATTTTTTGACTGCAAACTTTTTTAACATATTCGTGAGGTTCTTCCGATCAAAATAAGACCAAACAAGGTATCATTACGATCACAATTACCTGTGTAACAAGCCATAAAAGTTTCGGACGTTACAATTACGGCAGAGATACAAATAAAACTTTATGGCTTGTTACACAGGTAATTATGATCGTAATTATAACGTGTTTGGTATTATTTTAATCAGAAAAACGAGACGAATACGATGGCAATAGTTTCATTTACGAAAAATCAAAAATAAGAATTTTTAATTTTTAATTTAAAGGTCTGAGCTCCGCCTGCCTTTCATCTTTTCCGAACGCTTCAACCTTCTGCCTCTCTGTCTTTTTCACTCGCCGTCCTCTTTCACGTTAAAAACTTTATTCACCCGTTACGTACGTAATTATTAATGTAATTACATCATGTTTGGTGTCATTTTAATCAGAAAAACCTGACGAATACGATGGTACAAGTTTCATGAAAAAATAATAGGAAATAAGAAAATTGCAATCTTTTTCTTTGCTTGCATTAGTATGTGTCTCACCGATATTCGGTCGTTTCGGTAATCGATCGTGTTTATGTAATGCTTGACTGATTTCGAGGTGGATCGCCCCAGCAACGGCACCCGTCGAGTACATTTTCGCCTCCTACGGCTCTCGCCGAGTACACTTTCGATTGCGGCCGCCTGTCCACGGCGAGAACTTTTAGACCATGTTTGGTGTCATTTTAATCAGAAAAACCTGACGAATACGATGGTATCTGTTTCATAACAAAATACAAGGAAATAAGAACATTTAAATCTTTGTTTTTGCTTGCATTAGTATGTGTTTCACCTATATTTGACCCTCGTCGTTTCGTCGGCCGCGGCCCGTGACGAGGAAGGCACGGCCGCCGAGTATCAAATTTCGCCTCTACGGCTGTCGCCGAGTACACTTTGGATTCCGACCTGCCGTCCACGACGAGAGCTTTTACTGTATTCGGCTTTCACCTAACAGCTTCCTACTGCACCGACACCTTGCCTAACTGACGTTGCTGCATTATACGTTTATTCACGACCACGGTCAACTGTTACTTGAGCCTACACTCCCGCCTCTGAGCGCACCCAATTCTGATTGGTCGGTGTTTTTCCTTAATAATTTAAAAATGAATCCGCATATTTTGGCAAATGAAAGGTTGTTCAGAATACCCCCACCTACCACCCCTTTTCAGCTCCTCCAGCGTTTGTGGGACACCCTGATGTTGCCTACTCGAATTGATTTTTCACATTTATCGCGTAGGTTGGGTGTTTTTAGTGCCGATTGAGATTTATCCTCTGGTGTCCAAATCACTCAATGAATAATAGTACACGAACTATGCGCACACACCGCGTACACAAACTCTCACGCTTTGATAGTTCAAATAACGAATAAAGACACATTTAAGGAGTTGTATATGTTGCACGATTTTTGTCCTTCATGCATATAATTTGAGTCAATAAATATTTATTATTTTCCCCCCTGTTCAACCATATCCTACAACAACTTGCAACACGAAATTTATCCATGTCGAAAAGATTTTGACGATGCATAGTTGTTCCGGAATAGCCCAAAACCGAGGTCCTCGCGCGCCTAACTCCGCTCCTATAATTAACGGCACATACGTTAATCTCTCCCCCGCAGGATTACGCCCTATTGTCACGCCATCGACCGGATCGATCCGGCGATCTAGGATCGTTTTCCGTTTAACCAGTTAGAACCGTTTTGATCCTGAGCGTGCGAACAAGTCAGAGTATTTCAACCGATCAACCGAGTGTTATTAGCCTTAAAACTGTTTGTTAACCGTTTATCCGTTTAGTGTACCGCTGTGTTTTTTTTTTTGTTAAACTGTTTTCCTGTTCGCAAGTACTTCATTTATTAAATCGTTAGACGTGTGTGTTGTCCAAAGTGAGTTTGACTTTTTTCATCGCCTTGCCCCGTATCCGCAACGAGGATAGAACTAGCTTTCCTCCGCGTTAGCCGACTCGAGATTCTCGTCGAGCTAATCTCCGATACAAAACAATAGTGTAAATTAAATGTTTGCAAAACATTATCAAAATTATTGATAAAAAAAAAGAACAACATAACAAATACTTGAGACTTGAGGCGTAAAAACTGAAATATATAACTGTTTGAGATCTCGATAACGTTATTAGGTCGTCCATATAAATAATTACGCCCCCTTCGTTTATTAGTTCCCGGAACGCAGCGCCGATAAATTTAGCGAAGACGGCTGGCGAGTTACAAAGGCCAAAAGGTACCCGTAAAAATTCGTATTGCCCGTCGGGTACGATGAATGCAGTAAACTTACGGCTATCTTCACTTACTGGTACGTGAAAGAATCCGTTTTTAAGATCGAGGGTACTGAACAATTTTGCCCCTTGTAACGCGTCTAGCTGATCTTCCACGAGGGGTAGCGGGTAGCGGTCTCTTACGATTTTTTTATTAATCTGTCGATAGTCTACGCATAGGCGCGTAGAGCCGTCCTTCTTTTTTACCAAGACGACAGGACTGGCATACTCAGAGAGCGAAGGCTGAACAATACCGTCTCGCAACCACTCGTTAATTTGCGCATTCACAATTTCTCTTTCCACCGGAGCCAATCGCCTCGCCCGCTGGTATACCGGCCCGTCGTCTTTTAACACGATACTCATACGGACCTCGGTTTCCCGCGTTTTCTCAGGGGCATAGCTTTCCACCATTGCCCGTACCCCGTCCTTAACGGCTTCTTCTCCGAGATGAGACAGATCCACCTTGGTTTTATTTTCGTTGCAATCAATTAAAAAGATGTCGGGAACTCCGTTACCGAGACCGGATTCTTTTCGAGTCGGATCGATCTTTACCGCACCATGATTAATCGTTACTTTTACCGATCCCAGAAAGTCCGTACCGATTAAAATGTCGTGCTTTAACACCGTGTCCGATACTACGTGGACCGCGGCCTCGTATGAGCGACCGTCGACGGCAAGATTCGCTACAAATTTTCGTAACGTCTTATTGATCGTTCCCCTTATGCCACGAAACGCTAGTTCGGTCGTTGACAGTCGCGGTGCGCCTATTTTTATGTAACAAGCTGCCGTTATAAGGGTTAGATCGCTACCCGTGTCGATCAGAGCAAGGACGTCGTGATCGTTTAACCTCACCATTTTGCAGGTCTTCTCTGCTGCCGGTTGCTCCACGTAATTCGTGCTCCGAGTAACCTGCCTTTCGCCACGTTTCTTGCACTCTGAAGCAATGTGCCCGTGCTCGCCGCAATGGTAGAATCTCATCCCGCGCTCTCTTGTGGGGCAGTTTCGTCTAAGGTGCCCCGTTGCTCCACAGTTGTAACACCTGTCCGGTCCTCTTCTTGGCGCCCATTCTTCAGTCCTCCTGATTCCTGTGGCACTTGCCGCTGCTGCAGGTGCAGGTTTCGGATGACTGACCCGCATGCCTCCACCTTGGCTCCCTGGCGGCAGTGATAATTTCTCGAATGCTCTCAGCAACGCATCTGGGGTGGTAAAGCACTGCATCCTCGCCTGGTTACGCAATATAGGGTCTGGGATCCCCTCAACCAGATACTCGACGAGCTCGATCTGGTCCTCCACTGGCACTCGATTCGCTTTTATGATTTTATCATAGAAATACTCATCGAATGGCTCGCCCCTTTTCCATGTCCGCTCCTGAAACTGCTGGCGTACTAAAACCATGCTCGGCCTGTGGTGGAACATTTCCTTGAATCGGTCCAGCAGCTGCCCAACGTTCATTTCGATGAACCCTGGGCGGGACTGCATCCACTCGCGGGCCCTTCCTCGCAGCCTCATCCCCATCGGGACTTTTACTTTCTCGTCCTCGAGGCGATACGTTGCCTGCAGCATTTGTATCTGCTTAGCCCAACTCGGGAAATCTTCCGATTTCCGTCGAAGAATTTTAATAATTCTGCGACCGTCGCTACACCTATCCGGCTGCCGCGTGCTGCTGGCCGTTCTTCTGGAATGCAGGGGCGTTGCATCCTAGCCATTTCGAGCTCGCGTCGCGTAATTTCGAGCTCTCGTCCCATCAGGGCCTTTTCCCGGCGAAGGAGGTCAATTTCGAAACGGCTCCTCTCCAATTCGGTACTCCTTGATGCCAGAGGAACGCTCGCACCTCCAACGGCTCCTTCTTCTTCTCCTCCTGCGACGAACACATTCTCACTGCGTGAGTCTCCTTGCTCGTACGCACCACTGATCTACCGGCCCGGCGGATCGTGTTCGTGCAATCGCGCTATCAACCCGGCCTTAGAACCCGCTGCATTTAACCCCTACGCCCGCAACATGTCTTTCAATTCTGACACGGTATAACCACCCGCTTCTTTGGCTGGCATGCTTGCTATTCGCCCAAATTTATTTTATTCGAAATTGTTCGTTTCCTTGCGCGCACTGTCACTGCGGATTACCACTCGATCTGTTTGGCTTTTATTTTTAGATCCCAGACGAGCCCCCAATTTGTAGGATCAGATTTGAGAGTGGTAATGAAATGAAATGGTAGTCCGCACAAGTATACTTAATTCTGTCTTTATTTTTAACTTAACTAACTGATAACTTAATTAACTACTAACTTAACTAACAATTTATCTTACTTCTAACTACTCCTATCGCCTTTATATAATCGCCTAAATAATTCGCCTATGTACGTCCAGTTCGCCTTTCTGTCGGTTACTTCCGAATGTCGTGTCCTATTGTTCGTTCGTGGCATTTATACACAATTCGGAAGTAACCGACCTACTGTTTTCGCATATTTGCCGCTTGCCGGATCGGTGACGGTCGCGGTTAAGTAAACAGCTGACCTGGGTCACCGACCTGCGACAAGCGGCACGTGTTTCCTAACTACTTTTTCTTATCTATTGTCAACAATTCGGTCAACGACCGAATCGTTGGCCGCCGACTCTGTTTATGCATCCTCTTTTTTTCGCCTCTTTTTGCTAGTCCCCCTTTTTCCGAAGGAACAACGGTTCCTTCGAATTCGCGAAACCGCTTAACCGCTTTTTTCTTTCGCCTCCTACATTAATGGTTCATTTCCTTGCCTCTGGATAAGAAACAGCATCTCTTTTTTTACACTACAGTTATTTCTCAATTGATCTTAAATAAACTTTTTGAGCCCCAGCAGCGCGATCGCGCTGTTCACAGTCTATGTCGAGAAAACCCAGTACATTTTGAGCATTGTAAAAAACTGAGGGTGCGTCGCCGACTGTCGAAGTCGTTCGCTCTGATTGATTGACGCAAATACATCACACAGCTCCTTTTAATGTAAATAATACATTATACAATAGCTAGAATAATACTATAATAGTGCAACAATACATTACAACATGTATTTCATAAAATGTCCAATTACAAATTAACAATATTTTTGTGTTATGAACCAACAAATGAAGAGTAATACCCTCCAGACCCGACAAGACAAAAGGAATACGGAAAGGACGTGTATCAGGCGGACGGCAGTGACTCAGTTGGGAGCGTCCACGACTCGTAATCTGAGGGGCGCGGGTTCGAGTCCCGTTTCAGTCCGAAATTTTTCCGTGTTCTTACAATTCCCATTATTTGTAACAGTAACGATTTTTACGCATTCGTCGTTGTGTACGGGTGTTCGGACAGGGTGGTGCAGTAATTCACGAATCATCGTTAATATCCGAACCACCATGTCCGAACACCCGTACGCAACGACGAATGCGTAAAAATCGTTACATTTGGTCCTTCGAGCCGGATACGATGCTCGTAAATTCTCACACGTTTATTTGCTACTCGGAACTCTCGGACCGCGCAGTGTGTGCTCTACGTGCAAATTTCGGACAACTCTATAGTGAAACCACGTGTGGCGGAAGTGATCGTGTAGTGCGGTACGAAACGGGGCCTACATCTTTACCCCCACGGTGCATCCTCCCCCCGCTTGGGTACCACGTGATCTAGTGAACCGCGTGTAGCGGAAGTGAGCGTGCCATGCGGCAGGGAAACGGGGTCTACATCTCTACCCCCACGATGCAGCGGACCCCCCACTTATGCACCGCGTGACCGCGCCAACGGGGTTCGAAGAAGAGACGCCATGCTCATTCGAACTTGTTCGTGCAACGCGCTCAGTTCATTTACATAGTGCCTCTCGTGTTTTCTCAGTCAATTCGAAAAACTCTCAATTGAAAATGTCTACTCAAAGAGACCTCTCGCCTGCGACCCGCTCCAAACGCGCAGAAGAATAACTGGAGACGACTCAGGGCCTCTCGAAGCCGGCAGAAAAAATTGTGCCTGCTCTGACTACCCTGCACGTGGTCGACGAAGATCACGGTGCATCGGCCTGCTCCAAGTCTGCTCGGGAGCTTGAGACAGAGGGACGCGTGAGGGTGCAGGAGCACATCCTGTACGCGATCACCGATCTCAAGACCAGCATCGACGAATCGGCTTCGTCAATGAATGCCGAAGGCAAGGAGCTTGCCTTGCAGGAGCTGCATGAACTGCATCGCCAATTCCGCGATAACCACTCCTGGCTGCTCGCCAATTGGACGCCTGCTCTGGCCCAGTCCACCTACATAAAGGACAAGCTTGAACGCCAGGAGGCTAGAGAGGTGTTTAAGCTGCAACAACAGCTGGCCACTGTCGCACAATCGACTGCTCAGGCTGCTCAGACCGGACAACAGGCTGCTCCGACTGACCGGTGACCAGTCTGTCGACTCCCGGATGCAGTCCACTCAGAACAATCCAGTGCAGCCCTCTCAGATCAAGTGAAGGCAGCCCACTCAGAACAACTCTACGCAGTCCACTCAGAGCAATCCAGTGCAGCCTTCGCAGATCAACTCTACGGAGTCCACTCAGACCAATCCAGTGCAGCCCACTCCGACAAGGTCTACGCAGCCTACTCAGACCCATGCAGTAGTTGTACAACTTTGTTAGCTACTGCAATGGCTCAGGTTAAGTGTACGACTCACTCACAGCAGGTAAGACTACTTGTAGACACTGGCTCCGAATTGTCGTTCATAACTGAGGCATGTCTCCGACGATTGCAACTCCAACGCAAGCATTCTACTATTGAGATTCTCGGAGTCAGTGGAAACAAGGCAGGAAAAACTCGTGGCGTAACATCAGTCACACTCCACTCTAACTACAGACCTCTCTCAATCACTGTACAGGCTCATATACTTTCATCTGTCAGCTGTCTACTGCCAACATTCACAATCACGAACACTCCTGAATGGGCTCATCTCAGCAAGCTCAACCTTGCAGATCCATACTTCCTAGTGCAAAGGAAAGTAGATCTACTCTTGGGAGTCGACATTTATGGACAGCTGATAAGGCCTAATATTATACAACCTTCAGTACACTCGCCAATGGCACAACTGTCTATCTTTGGGAGATTGGTGCTTGGACCAGTCTACTCAACATCATCAGTGGTTCATAACACCCACCTTGGCATCACAAAATCAGACACTCAGTTTCTTACTGATTTGATTGCCAAGTTTTGGTTACAGGAGGAGCCGCCACGAGACAATACGTCTCTCCTCACTCCTGACGAGGAGGAATGTGAGGCCCACCTCTGTAAAACACACTCAAGGGACGCCTCAGGGCGATACACAGTCCGAATACCACTGAAGACGGCTCCGTCTGCTCTAGGCGACTCGCTCCAGACTGCTCGCAGATGCCTCAGACGGATCCTAGGGCGACTCTACAGGGACACCCAATGTAAGGAATTGTACATTTGCTTCATGCAAGAGTATAGCGACTTGGGACACATGGTGAAGGTATCAGACAACTCAAATATTAAAAAGTCAAGGGATGGACGAGCTGTTTCAATCGGGAAGACGACCCTGGCACATGACGATTCGTCGTCAGGAGGGTTGGGGGTCTCCTCCGGTTGTTCAACAACGCCTTCCTTTAAGGAAACTCATCCTTATTACTTGCCTCACCATGGAGTTCTAAGGCCTGACAGCACTACAACGAAATTAAGGGTAGTCTTCAACGGGTCCAGCGCAAGCTCATCAGGCGCCTCCATCAACGATCTGATGCATACTGGACAGAATCTCACGTTGAACATCTTCGACCTGCTCGTGTGGATTCGACAGTATAAACATCTGTTTGCATCAGACATCACGAAGATGTACCGATAGATTAAGGTGCATCAGGACGATTGGAATCTTCAGAGAATTCTCTGGATCGATGAAAACTCTCAAGAATGCTCGTACTGGCTCACAACTGTCAGGCTGCTCCGTTCCTTGCGATCAGAACACTCTTGCAACTCGCCGAGGATGAAGGAAAGAAGTAGCCTCTTGCTGTGAACTACATCAAACACGGACGATATGTCGACGACATCTTCGGCGGCGTCGACTCAGGTGAGCAACTCATAGAAATTGCTCTTCAAAATGGCACTCAACAAGCACTGAGTTACTCCACACAGTATCTCTTGATTGTCGAACCAATGCGGAAATCTCATTTGACGACTGCAGAACCAAAATACTCGGAATCCGCTGGTTACCAATCAAAGATACTCTAGAATTCCCATTCATTTCTGTTGCACACTCTGACCAACCAAACGCCTCGTCCTCTTAGAAGTAGCACAAATTTATGATCCATTAGGCCTCACTTCTCCAGTTGTAATCAGAGCAAAAATGTTCATTCAAGAACTCTGGTTACATCAACTGGACTGGGATTCCCCTCTCCCAGATACTCTGATCACTCAATGGCTCAGCATCCGGACAGATCTAATATGCCTGGCCAGGCTTTCAATACCTCGATGGTTCAACACTTATTCCACCTCAAGAGTTGAACTTCACGGATTTGCTGATGCATCCCAGCTCGCAATGGCAGCTGTTGTTTATCTCATTGTTCACTCTCCGTCCACAGGGCCCAAGATATCTCTCGTCTGCTCGAAGACAAAGGTTGCTCCACTCAAACGGCTAACTATTCCCCGGTTAGAACTCTCAGCAGCGCTGCTTCTGTCTACTCTTGTCATCCACGTGCACGCTACTTTGCACCTGGACATTTCTAACATACATTTGTGGACGGATTCTCAGGTCACTCTTACATGGATCAGAACTCACCCATCCAAATGGAAGGATTACGTGCGGAACCGCGTAATCAAAATCCAAGAACTCTCGGAACACTCTCACTGGAGGCATGTACCAGTCACGTCCAATCCAGCTGACTGTGCCTCAAGAGGATTGACCACAGATCATCTGGAGAATCACTCACTATGGTGGAGGGGACCACCATGGCTTACTCTGTCATGTGACCACTGGCCTACTCAAAATTATGAAGTGCGAGACGATCTTACTGCGCAGGAGCTTCGTTCTCACGTAACACTTCCTTCAGTCAACTCACCACCCCAGTACAGCTGGGACTTGATTTATCATTGTAGCACTCTGAAGAAATTGCTCACGATTACTGCTCTTTGGACACGCCTGCTAAGAAAACTCAGTAAGAAGTATGGTCCACTCCGGCCAGCTTCAGTAACTGCAACAGATTTGGAAGAAGCACATCGCTTCTGGATAAAGGCAACTCAGACGACCTTCTATCCAGAAGAGCTCAGAACACTCAAAAAGGGTTCGAAACTTCCAACGTCGCACCCATTCAATGGTCTAACAGATTTCGTCGACCAAGACGGAATCATTCGAGTGGGTGGACGATTGGAACACTCTGCTCTGTCCTACGATAATAAATATCCTGCAAACTTACCCAGAGATTGTCGGTTTTCAGATCTTGCAATAGCCCATGCGCACGAGAACACTCTACATGGAGGCACTCAGGATACTCTGGCGTATCTCAGACAGCTCTACTGGGTAATTGGAGGCAGAGCACCAGTCAAATCTCATATCCTCCGATGTGTAGTGTGTGCTCGTCATCGAGGAATCAGAGCCCAACAGTTGATGGGCCAACTACCTCGTGCCAGAGTAACACCATCTCGAGCATTCACTCACACGGGGATAGACTACGCAGGACCACTCACATTAAAGACTTGGAAAGGCAGAGGGGCAAAGACAGCAAAAGGATGGGTATGCGTCTTTGTATGTCTCACCACGTTTGCAGTTCACCTTGACGTCGTCTCAGACTACTCTACGGAGGGTTTTATGGCCACGTACAGACGATTCACTTCAAGAAGAGGGCTTCCATCAAACCTCTACTCAGACTGTGGCACGAATTTCGCTGGAGCAGAAACTCAACTTAGAAAGTGTTTCGAAGAAGGCACCAAGGAGGCTCAGCGATTGTCACATTTCGTCGCTCAGCAGAATACTCAGTGGCACTTCAATCCTCCAGCAGCTCCTCACATGGGTGAAAAGTGGGAAGCTGCAGTCAAATCGGTCAAATTCCACCTTCGACGCACACTCAACGACACTCCGTTGACGTTCGAAGAAATCTCGACAGTTCTCGCTCAAATTGAAGCGATACTAAACTCCAGACCTCTCGGATCGCTCAGCGAAGAACCCGAAGATGTTCTAACACCAGGACATTTTCTAATTGGCACTGCACTCAATGCAGTACCAGAAGCCACTCTGTTAGATTTGTCGACATCTCGTCTAACTCGTTGGCAATTCTTACAACAACGGGTTCAACAATTTTGGAAATTGTGGTCAACACAATACCTCCAACGTCTACAATCCATCTCGAGATGGTACCACCCAGACTACTCTATCAAAATTAACTCGATTGTTCTTATTACAGATGAACGCTTACCTCCTGGTAAATGGCCACTCGCCCGAGTCATTGAAATGCACCCTGGCAAGGATGGACTAACTCGGGTCGTAACTCTAAAGACTGCGACCACTACTCTCACTCGACCGATCACCAAGCTCGCACTCCTGCCAGTCACAGCCGCTGATAGTCACTCTGCCACTCTTCAGGAGGACTCAAAATTTACTCAGCAAACAGTTGCTGATGGCGGGCGGAATGTTGAAGATTTAGCAGTTTAATAACACCACTGGCGTCATCTATATGCGCCTGTGGTGTTATTATGTGTTCGGACAAGGTGGTTCGGATATTAACGATGACTTGTGAATTACTGCACACAATTTATTGCACAGAGTCGAGTAAACGAGTAACAAACAAAAATATACAGTCTTTTGCACATCACAGAGTATTTACAAAATAGTTATTCTAACGAGCGTGCTGGCCACGGTCGTTGTATACAACACGTGGTCGTGAGTGTTCAGAGTTTAATTCGAGATATTATTGATCTCTGATCAGACGGTGATTATATTAATCATGCACGGAGCGTTCTATTAACAATTACGCGTTCTGAGAAGTCTTTCTTATTATACAACACAGAACAGAGTGTTCTTCCGTTGAGCGGACCGTAACGACGCACGTGTTAGCACGCGAACAAAGAGTTGACCGGAAACGGACTTGTGAATTCTGAGCGTACTTTAACACTTTACAACATAAAGAGCGTACGAGCGAGCACATGAGCAGACCGTAACCGGCACGAGCAGACCGTTGAGAAGACTCTGAGATGACTGACTTCACGGTACGATCGATCTAAATATCGATTAATCGTAACGCGAATCATTATGACTGCTCATAGATGACGCTATTGGTATTTAATCGACGCGTGATCGTCACAGACGCTCATTAATCACCACAGGCGCATATAGATGGCGCCAGTGGTGTTATTAAACTGCTAAATCTTCAACAGTAACAGCGATGTTTATCGAAGTATGTTGGATGGATTAATTTTTCAAATCGTACGCAAATTAAATGTGATCTTTTTATTGCATTTTTGGTGCTGTAGACAACAAGAACTTTTTATCAAAATTTCACTCAACTTTAAGTAATCGTAACTCCGTGAAAAATGTTCATATCCTACAAATTCTTTTTTTATTTTAATGTTTGAAGTCTCTACTTTGAGCACAATTTATCAAATTTGACTTTCACCTTTCCCCACCCCCGCCACAATCGTTAATGTGAGGACATGTTTTAATTTAAAAAGTTTGCATACTTTGATTCGCTCTACGGGGTGCAATCAATTTTTTTCGCAAGCGTTCAAAAAATTGCTGCAAAGTACAAACTTTTGTGCACAAATTGAAAAAAAATTGAAGTCCCTACGATTTTTTTAGCGGAGTTATGTACGTTGGCAAGTTACCCATGTATTTTAGCCAGTTTATGCTTGATAGTGCCAACATTAGCGTTATTCGATGTACACAACGAGGAGATTGCTGATTGTATTTTGTGCATAGTGTATAGGTGTGTGTGTGTTTGTGTATGCAAGTATGCGTCTGCGGATGTGAGTATTATGTCATTTAATATCGCGTATTCCCGCCTCGTTTTTGTACAACTATAACTCAAAATTTAGAATAACCGTCAACTACCCTTCACCAATTAGAATCAACGTCATAATGCTGTGATATGGTATAAAATTCCTCGAGATGCAATTAGACCCTGCATCAATATGCAGGAACATCTTCAGGTAGTTATTCAAAAACGAAGTGCATGCTTTACATCGCAGACACGCACTCGCAGACGCACACTCGCATACACATACAGGCGCACACTTGCATACACATACAGACGTACACTTCCATACACACAGACGCATACACAAACACACACACACGTACACATAATGCACAAAATACAACCAGTAATCTCCTCGTGGTGTACATTGAATAGCGCTAATGTTGGCGGTACCAAGCATAAACTGGCTAAAATACATGGGTAACTTGCCAACGTACATAACTCCGCTAAAAAAATCGTAGGGACTTCAATTTTTTTTCAATTTGTGCACAAAAGTTTGTACTTTGCAGCAATTTTTTGAACGCTTGCGAAAAAAATTGATTGCACCCCGTGGAGCGAATCAAAGTATGCAAACTTTTTAAATTAAAACATGTCCTCACATTAACGATTGTGGCGGGGGTGGGGAAAGGTGAAAGTCAAATTTGATAAATTATGCCCAAAGTAGAGACTTCAAACATTAAAATAAAAAAAGAATTTGTAGGATATGAACATTTTTCACGGAGTTACGATTACTTAAAGTTGAGTGAAATTTTGATAAAAGTTCTTGTTGCGCTAATTTTGTTGCTCAGTGTATATTGAACCAAATGTTTTTTCCTTTACATAACTATGTGTTTGCTCTTCGTTCATCCACTTATACTCAACTTCAAAAATAATATTCGACATTGTAGGCGAAATTTGTATTTTCCTCGCAATAATTGCTATAGAGGGCGATATGTACAAATACCGATAGTTGACGACTGGTTCGATTCGAATTTGCGAGTCAGTATTGTGAGTAAGACCGTGGATAATAAACGCATACATCACGATCAGAATAATTACTTTTCCCGATCACGCCTAACGGTCTCAGTAATGAAGACAAGAATTCCTTTTCGCCCCTTTCCTATCGACTACAGAATTAGAAATGAGGTAGAAAACTGTGCTTTTGTGTTTCTTTAAAGTGAGTAAAGTCTCTTTTCGCCTTAAAACTATTTACATCACGCGAATGATTAAAATTTTGTGGACAGTTAGACTACGTTACTTCGTAAGTGTAATGGCGCCGATAAAGGGACCCGCTGAATACACTGTTTCGGAACTGAAAATTGTTTTGCAGTCGTTAAACTTTAGTCCGAGTGGAACCAAAGCAGAATTAGTAAATCGATTGCTGTCGGAAGATGCGAATGTTTGGGAACGCATGCCGATTGTTTGGGCAAACGGTAACTCGAGTCCAAACGACCGCCACGTTCAAACCCGTAACCTATATTTTCGCTCTATCCTTCTCTCCTTGCTAACGCTTCTCCTGTTCCGTTGGCCACCGGCACAGGAGACAAAGGCAAGGAAGAAACAGAAATTTTAAATATATACTCGCGCATGTTCTAGAACATTCGGGAACATTCCAGAACGTATGTTGCTATAAAAGCCGCGCCCTTGCGAACGAGCCGGTAGTCTGTATAGAGTCTGTAGAGAGCGAATAGCGAAATAGAGCGTGCGAATAATTCTGTCCTTCGGCGAAATTCCGGTGCGAACTTCGAGCTTCGACCAGGTTTCGATCGAACATTTAATTTATTCATAAATCCGTGCTTCGGCGAAATTCCGGTGCGAACTTCGAGCTTCGACCAGGTTTCGAACGAACACTCAATTTACTCCGTTTTGTAAAGACAATTCATTAACACCGCGCTAAATTATTTCCACATTGTACAATTTTAGAGCAATAGACAATTTTCCTTGCATCTCTCCTTTAACCGTTCACCCTTCTTCCACGGTCACGAGCTTTAACTGACCGCGTCCTTCCGTCTCGGCCGGCAATCTTTCTGTTATTCGAATCGTTTCCAACCGCGGATAGTTCTACGCCGCAAAACATATGAAACACCGATTTTATTAGAGTCTGCCAGTCAGCAGAGTACACAGGATGCTTAGGAAAATCAGGATCGAACAAAAAAGGAGGACCGCCGAGAAACGGTAAATTATTTTGAACTCAATACTCGACGAGATGATGATGTACCTGAACTTGTACGGCGTGAGCTAGAATTACTTCGAAGGGAAAACTCCGTATTGGAGCGCGAATTAAGACTTTTATCGCGAGACAATTTAGGAAGTTTGAATAATGTTACGCCTATGACTAACTGCTAAGGCGTTCGTTCGAACGTGAGTATAAACAACATCGGTAACTTGCTTAGTTAATTTCAAGATGAGAACGGTTTATTCGCGCAGTGGAAACAACAAGTCGAGTTACTTCGAAGGACTAGACGAAGACATGACGAAGACAAGTCTTGATCGGATCAAAATTAAAAGGACATGCCCTCAAATGGCTGCATTCGAAATCGGACTATCTCAACCCGCCCGTGCACGAATTACTTAAAGAAATGGGTGATATGTTTGACTGTCGTCCCTGTAGGTTAGCCTTGCGGAGGGAATTTGAAGAACGATCGTGGCAACGGAGTGAACCCTTCGCTGATTATTACCACGATAAAGTGATTCCAGCGAATCGAGTGCCAATTAAGGAAAGTGAAATAGACTATTTAATCCATGGTATACGGGACGTGCGGGACGCGATCAAGCTCGAGTGCGCAGATTTTCCTCAAAATTTGATCTGTTGGACACGTATAAAAAGATCAACCAACAGACAGACACGAAAGAACGGGCAAATATGCCCTCCGGAGGGACAGGCGGAGAACCAGGACCAAGACCTTCGATAGATGGGACTCAACGTGTTCCCGTTTGGTGTTCAAATTGTCGTGGACGAGGCCATAAAGCTGCTGCGTTCCGACGACCGAAGCGAAGCTGGGGTTCCTGCTACGGCTGTGGAGCTACTCTGTGCTACTGTGGAAAACCCTAGAACCAGCGAGCACGGCGAATCTGGTCCAGGCGTCATCCGTGAGCTCACCATACATACTCTCCGTGAGGTATCCGACGATGGATGCGCACCGTAACGTATACGAATTCCAAATTTCAGCGCTGGTCAACACTGGATCGCCTGTGAGCCTTATCAAAAATAGCTATGTTCCGATCAATTTAGTTGATTGTAATATTTGCGGGATAAATGGATTAAAATTGGTTGTATATTGGTTACATTAACTTTCTTGTTGTTCCGAATGAAACGATGGCGTGTATTGCTTTTGTTAGGTCGTAAATTACAGTAAGCGCCGAGCGAATTAGGCGACCACCCAAAGTTCCTCGATACAATAGTCCTCGGTTTTTTCGTCCCTTCGAACACTTTACCATAGCATTAGAAAGTCAAGAGGTTTGTTTGTCCCGTAGCAGGAATAAGACCCAGGGAATCGTTACATTTCATTCAGAGTTTTTCGTATCTTGTTTAGTCCCATCTGGGTTTCATCATCCTTCACCTTAGTACTAGAGTCTTTGTTTCGTATTTTCTATAGATGTCGAGCTATTCCTTAAATTTATTACTGGCTACGGACATTTTGGAAACGCCTCTATCCCTTCCCACATTTCCATTTCAGCCCTAATTTCCTTAACGAATCAGAAAATAGTTGCAGTTTTTCCCTCACCTTTTCCTAAAATCATCACGCCCACCCCAAGCTTTCTTGGATTGTGAGAAGCTTCGGAGATTCATTCATTCCATAGTTTTCGAACAGTATACATACAGTCTCTAGTTTTCGTTTAGTTTACATATAGCCAACTTATAGTATTTTAGTTTAGTACTCATTAGTTGTACTTAAACATTTATATTTTATCCGCCAACTACTAATAAAGTTTAACTATTCTTTGTAATTGTCTCGAAGTTACGCATACCAATCCAAATACAGTCCACTATTCTTAATTGTCGGGATTGCCAATAATCCCACGCGTCGTTTAATCGTCACGAATATAATTGTGGACGCTGCGACGCACATACAGCTTTGTTAGGTCGAGAGTTTACTTCACACCCTACTTTGAAATTTACATTAGAAAAAACTTTAGACGTATCCAGTCGCGATCTTGAAGTGCGATCGGTTACCGCGGGTGATTTTTGCGAACAGTTGATGTTGATGGATGTAGTGTACGGTCCGATTCGTGCCTCAGATAGGCTCAAGGTCGACCCTAAAATCGAATCTGAAATCGCTGCCGAACTCGGAAAAATTTATGACGTAATTCAGGAGTCAATAATTGAGGCGGTTAAGCACAATTTTGAGATGGAGATTATTTTAAAGCATCAGCAACCGATTTGCTTTCGCCCGAGACACCTGTCGTTTGCGGAAAAAGAGAAGTTACGGGTGACCCTCAATGATTTATTGCGGGACGGAGTAATTAGACCAAGTAATTCGCTTTACGCCAGTCCTATTGCATTGGTTCGCAAGAAAAACGGTGAAATTCGGCTTTGTGTGGATGTTGCATGAACTGCGCGGATTCGGGCACCCCAAGAAAAGTGTTTTTGTTAGCACGGCAATACCGTCTTCAATTTAGACTTGATAAACGTTCATTTTTTTATGCGGAGATTACTTATTTAGGTTATACAATTAACGAATTGGGAATATGACACAGCGGAGAGCACGTCGAATCTATTGTTAATTTTCTGGTTCCGTGCACAGTTCGCCAGGTGCAGCCATAAGTTGGCCTAGCAAGTTTTTTTTTAGACGTTTCGTGAAGGATTTTTCGAAGATCGCGAAACCATTACATGACGTGATCAAGAAACCCGACTTTTGCTTTAGCGCGGAGGAATATACGGCTTTTAACGAGTTGAAGGACCGTTTGGAAAATCAACCCGTATAGCGGTGTATTCCGCAAGCCTCGAAACGCAGTTGTTTTGCGAACAAATGATCGTGGTGAGTTCTTTCCGTCGGACGGTCAGGACAACGAAGGTTGTAAATCTTCGCCCACGCATCATTGCGTCTCCACGACTTTTTACAGTGGTGGGAATATTAGATTGGAATAGGAAGTAATATCTCGTCAACTGATCAGCTTTCTCAGTGGGTTAGACCCGGCGAAAAGGAAGCTGACACCTTAGATGATTCCTCATTGGGCAGAGCCTGGCGAAACGGAATCGTGTATGTAACGTGTACGTAAATGTGTAGGATAAAATTTGTTGGATCTATCCCTTTATTAGAGTACAAAGCAGAACACGAATTTACAGGACAAATACACGCAAGAAACGATAATCTCGTACACCGAAATTAAGAACCGTAATAGATAATCGTAGCCGTAGTCGTATTCGTATTCCGTGATTTATGGTCGTTCGAATCGTATCATATCGTATCGTATCGTAACTCGTTAGCTCCCTTCGTCTTACTCATTCTCGTCGCGTCGCAATCGCACCCTTTTATCCTAGCGGCGCCCGAACGTTCTCGACACTCCTTTTCAAACGTTTCGCGAATTTACGACGTCCGTTACCTCGCCTCGCTTGACATTTCCAAAAAACACATGCACACACACACACAAACATACTCGCGCTAGATCAACGCGCTCGACCGTTAAATTTTGGTCACGGATTAACCGATCAGCTGTTCGAAGTCGTGTTATTGTCTCGCGATTTTTCGAGCAGGTTCTCGACACGGCGTTTAATCCTTATCTCCTACAAATATGTATATAAATGTGAACCTTTCCTCCATAGGCATGGCCTATCGAAAAGGAACAGGTATATGTGAAATCAAATCTTTCCTCCATAGGCATGGCCTATCGAAAAGGAACAGGTATATGTAAGTGATTAGGTAGGGACCCCGAGGTTGTAAGAGTTAAAGTTGTGATCACCAAGAAGAGCTTGACGAGAGGGCCAGTCCATAATTAGGCGAAAAATACCGATTGGTGGCAAGGTTGAGCGAATAGGATCGGAAGCCCCTTCTTCCTGTTACGAAAGTCGAAGGCGTTTGTTATTATGTATATGAGACTCAAGTATTGATGTGGATCTTTTCTCGAATCTCGCTCGAGGGATAAACTCCACGTGCATTCCTATTAAGTTCTTGAGCACCAGAGCCGAAATCCGCCTCATTGACGCGGATTCTTGTAAACACTAGCACCCCAGGGGGTACACAGCTTAGGACACAGAAAAGAAAACTGTTTATGAAAGAAATAGGGTAACCTTCGACTTGTGGTAAATATTCCGGCCTTCGGCAAGGCTCTTTGGAACGGTTTAAGTTATACGATACTGTATGAATTCTCCTCGTCCCAATGAATGTTTATGGGATTGGAGGCTCTTTCTGCGGGTAGGACACTGCGAGATCGAATCGAATCGCAGACGAGGGTTTTAGGATGGACGAGAGCGTCCGCTTTTCTCGAGTCCGAAGGTCGGACAACGGCGCGTTTACGGCAGTTGAATCGCGAACTCACGACGCGGGGGCGGTCAAAAATAAAACACACTTCTTTCAGAATAACTCACTTATAAAACACGCGCTCTTTATTTACCAATCTCTATACACTGCAACGGGCAATACCGAACTGAACGGTACGCGACAGGCGGCGCGGTGCCCGGGGCCCGGGGCCCGCCAGTGCCCCGCCGAGCGCTGAGCGCTCCACGAGCTGTCCGTTTCGAGCGGATAGGACGAGGCGACCCCAACCGCAACTCCGATTCGAAATCGCGTTTACTTAACAATACGTTTAGGAGATGCCATAAACTAGTTATTTAACTATGAGAAAGTCTGGACTGGCGTCCAGATTCTCAAGAGGGTTTGTTTTTCTCTAAAGCCTTTTTAGCTTGTCTCCAAGAAGTTTCCCTGACCTCGGATAATATATTGTAAAAATCATGCAACCCTGAACAGCAGTTACATTGCGATGCAAGCGCTAGCGGTTTCGGAGCACTCTTGATACAGAAACAAAAAGATGGTAAGTTCCGCCCTGTTTTTTATTTTAGTCGAAGAGCAACAGCTACGGAGTCAAAGTATCATAGTTTTGAATTACAGTGTCTTGCAGTGGTTTATGCGATTAAAGGCTTTCATGTGTATCTTTAGGGTATACCATTTAAAATCATCACAGATTGTGACAGCTTCCGGTTAACATTAAGTAAACAGGGTATAAACCCTCGTATAGCACGCTGGGCGATGTTTTTGCAGACGTATAATTACGTCATCGAACATTGTTCAAGCGACCGATTGGGGCACGTGGACGCGTTAAGTCGATATCATAGTGTTCCCGTGTTGGAAGCAAATACGTTCGAACAAACTTTAGCTCCGAAACAAGATCAAGATGTTGTTCTGCGGTAGATACGGAGCAGGTTGAAACAAAGCGAGAATAAATGTTTCGTATTGCGCGAGGGGCTCATGTATAAAAAGGTTAAAAATGCCAAGTTGTTATTTTGCGCGCCTGTGTCTATGGAGGTCAACGTAATTCGAACGTGTCACGATGACATAGGACACGTGGATCTAGATAAGGCCGTCGAGAATATTGCGAGATTATATTCGTTCCCAAAGATCCGTGAAAAGGTAAAATCTTATATTTCGAATTGTTTAAAGTGCATCGAATTCTCTCCCGCTAGTGGTAGGAAAGAAGGATAGCTGCATAGTATGCCGAAGGGCGATGCACCGTTCGACACGATCCATGTGGATCATTGCGGTCCGTTTGAAAAAACGAGAAATGGGTACAAATATGTGTTATCGGTAGTAGATGCGTTTACTAAATACATTCAATTATATGCGTGTAAAACTGTTACATCGAAAGAAGTGATAAAACACCTACGGGATTACGTACGCTGTTATGGGCGACCGAAGCGAATTACTAGTGATAGGGGAACCGCGTTTTCGTCGGAAGAATTGAAAACCTTCGTCCAAACGGAGTCGATCGAACGCGTCTTGGTCGCGGTCGGAACTCCTCGCGCTAACGGCCAGGTGAAGAGATTTAATCGGGACGTAGTTCCGATGCTAGCGAAAATCTCTGATGCGCCAAATAAAAGGAATGTTTCATTAGAATCAATAGAATTTGCGATAAATAACACCGTGTGTTGGTCGATGGGCGAAACTCCGAGCAAGTTACTATACGGTGTAGATCAACGTGGTAGAGCCAATGATAAAATCCGCGAGTATTTAAAGGAACACCCGTTAGAGGATCGCGACCTAGAAAAAGTGCGTGAATCCGCACGTAAATAAAATCAAAGAAAGCCAGGACGCGAACGAGCGCAAGGCGGTAAGCACGTCCCAGGCGGGTGAGTATGTGATCACTTGTAAGTTTAAAGGACCTTATGTAATAAAAGAAGTGTTGGACTATGATCGGTATATAGTTGAGGATATATACAGGTTTCAATTAACTCAAAAGCCTTTTGTGAGCATTGTTGGTCCCGATCACATGAAGCATTTCATCCGAGGCTCTCTCGCGACGGGTTAGGTACTGACGCGTGTATTATGTTGCTTACATATATTTGTTGTGTGTAAAGGAGAAACATGTTCCGGACGACTACATTCTGATTTGTATGAAAAATGTATTATATTGTTTTGTTTATGTAAATGTTGTAGTATGTAAAGAAGAAAGCGTTTTGGACGACTATATTTTAATTTGGATGAAAGAAAACAATATATATTTTATTTTCTTTATTAGAGAATTAATATTTTGCATATTTTGTTCGATGATGGCCGAGGACGGTCAAAGAGTCAGGATGACCGACTGTAGGCGAAATTTGTATATCCCTCGCTATAATTGCTATAGAGGGCGATATGTACAAATACAGATAGTTGTTGACTGACTCGATTCGAATTTGGGAGTCCGTATTGTGAGTAAGCTCGTGGATAATAAACGTACATATACATATGTACACCACAACATTCTTTTCCTGATCACACCTAACACGAATTTCTTTTCGCTCCCTTTCCTCTCGACTGGAACATAAAATCTAACCTAGATACAGTAAATATTCGATAAGTGCACAAAAATTATCCCCACCACTGGGAAGAAAACCCCTCGAGACGCCCCGAATAGGTACTACATTCTTTATAGTGACCCGAACGTAGAAAAGGACAGTGATACAAAAACAAAGAGGGACTGAGGTTCGTGACGTTCGGCAAACATGAAAGGCTCCTGCGAGTTTTGTCTTTTAAATACAAAAATCAGAATTCTTTATTTTTTGTGTAGCGGCACGTGGATCGCAGCGTCTAAGGAAATAACATTGACCGCTTGCAGATGCTTAGGTATAGGCAATTAAGCCTGTCCTAAAGTCTGTAAGTTGGCGAAATTATGTTATACTTTTTAACATGTGTTTAGCTGAATAGACTACCCTTCATAAACGCTGCCAGCCATGTGCCGTGACGGTTAGTGCGGTCGCATGACCATCGCGTCCCAAGGATTATTGTACACGTGATGACCACCTTTTAGTTTATAACAAATTCTACGCCTACCGGAAAGTCAGGGCGTTGACAGTGGTACTAGCAAACTCCACCCTCAGTGTTTTGCAATCGTTACGCCCTCCTTGCCAATGTTATAAGAGAGGAAGAACATAGTGACATAGTCAGAATACTTCAGAATACAATGTAAGATCAAAAAGAAAAATGGAATGAACGATGAAGTTTGCACTTCACCGAATAAACGTCGTGTGGGCGTATTTAAAAATACTAAGTTTCTTTATTCACTCTGCTCTCGGCAAAAGCCAATATAAGAATGTCTTCAGAGACACCAATTCGTACAGAGGACACCCCCGTTAGTATGGTCATTCTTTAAGGCACTCGGGCCCGGAGAAACTTCCCTGAGAGAGGGGAAGCATTTACAAAAAGCACATGGCCCGCTTCGACTATTCGTTGATCTCTATTTTTCTTACATTCGGCCATACTGACTTAGGTCTGTCCTCAGACTTACAATAAAATTGTTTGATGATGTAACTGAAAATAACGTTTGTTGTCGTGACATGACTCCGTGGTTTCATTCACGACCAGCGACGGATACCATTGTATCCCTTACCAATTTGCAACGAACCTTATGTTCCATCATCCTCCACCTTGTCTGTGACACACTCCGTGTCCGACCGATTCCGATTAAATCGTCTTTCGATGCACGCAGCATCCCATCGGACAACCACCCTGACTGAGACACACTCGGTGTGGATATAAAACGGCCTTTAGCCCTAATAGTCGTGGTCGTCCCCTTGGATCGTAATCCACGATTTAATTCTGTCGGCAGCGACAACAGTCCGCAGTCGTTTCACCCCTTCCCGTAGGTCCTCTACGTAATACCTGTCGTTCGGTAAGACAATCCGTATCCGAAAACGGCCCCTTGTATTTCGGTAGAAGTTTTCGGCTGTTTCCTGTCGAAGGTTCGCTGGTAATTTCAACCAGTGCTAATTCTCTTTCCGCATAATTACGAGCGTCCCTCCGTGTACGACCGCAACGTTTCTTCTGTGCCATTTGATCCTTTGTAATATTTTCGCTGATTTGTCTTCTTAACTTCGTCAAATCTAGACGAACTATTTCCTCCTGCATGGCACTTAATATCGGTCCCTCGACCATTGTCCTAGTATCACACCCAATTAATGCCTTCATTGGCGAGGTGTTAATACTTTTGTTGTGCATCGTATTTTTCAGATCGGCGCCGCTTCGTCGCGACCCGATGTCTCCACGAACGCATTTCCACATAAATTTAAAGGGATAACTGCAAAGTTGCAAAAAGCGACACCAAGCGATTTACTGTTGAGACCGTTAAAAAAATTCTAGACATCAATCAACGTAGAACCTGTACGATAAGTGCACGAGTTCAGACCCGAAGGATGTGCACTTATCGAATATTTACTGTATTGCTTTATTCTTAACTCTTTTCTTGTGGAGCATATATGCATTTTAAACCATGCGGTTGATTATGTCAGAGGCTACCTTTTTCCAATATTTAACTGATCTTTCTTCATCGAGATATGTATACAGCATTTTATCCGATCCATTGACACCATCCATGAAGGCATCGTAAGATTGAATAATGGCGGGTTTTGTCGAACGTGTTTCTCTGCTATGTCGAGTTTTGTTATAATCACATTTTAGTAGTCTGCTTTAGTAGAAATTAATAATAATGGATTTTTTACATTTTTCTTTCGCGATGCGCACATAACAGTACTTCGTTGCTTCGAAAATATTTTACGTCATTTACATTAGTTTGTTTCAAGTTATCAGGAATACATTTCATATTTCTTCTAATAGTTCCAGTTAAATAGGTATCCATAGAATATAAATATCGAGTTAATTCAACGCTAGTAAAAAAGTTGTCGACAAAAATGTGATGTCCCTTATTCAAACTATTACGATATTTTAATAAATTTACCACAACATCCTATCTAAGTCCAAACTGTTTTCTATCACTAGTAATTGTTTCTTTTGCGCCTCTATAGCAACAGACTGCCAAACAATATTTTGAAACTAAATCACACAGCATCCAGAATTTTATTCCCCAACGAGGCTTTTTATTTGAGAAGTATTGCGTTATGCTAAGATATAGTGTCCCACCTAACGACGCATCAATTCATAATTCTTTGTATGGTTTATAATGTAATTTGAAAACTTTATTAGTGTGTTCAACAAGTGCCTTAAGGGGGGACCCCACCCCTGAGACCCGAAAATCGGTCCTAAGTTTGTGAATTTATTGGGGGAAAATGAATAGCTTGATTAAAATGCCACTTTAAGGGTTTTATTGTACATCTTTTTTGTTGTAAAAAATATTTTTTTCATTTCATTCGAACACAAAATGGCGGTTGCCTGCTCCAATTACAGGAACACCTTTCGTGAAACGGACTCCAACGGTGGCCCTGATTCCGGCAGAACGGGTCAACCTAGGCAAATGCCCGAAAAACATCATCATCTACACTGTTATAGCTATCGTGTATCATAGGGGTTTTTTAAAATATTGATGTTTTTTCGAAAAAAAATCGTCTTTAATTGTCGATTAAAAAAAAACTATAAAATATTTTGCAAAAATCCTACGTAGCCCGATAGAGGATATTACTAAGAATATTCGTTCAAAATTTTAAGTCAATCGGATGAAAACTTTTTGAGTTATCAGGGCCACCGTTTCGAAAAATGTAGTTCTGAGAAAAACGCGTTTAAAGTTTTTAAAACATTACACAGCTGTGTAACAGAAAGAATTGCATCTTATCATTAGTTTGCTGATGCGTACTTCATAAAGTGGACCTTCTGCCAACTTATCAGGCGCAGCATCATCCTTTCTGGCCGCTAACAATGACCTTCTAGCCTCTTTTGCTTGCACCGATAGACGTTTTTCGCCCTTCTTCACGCGCGCTGCGTCGTGCTCCTCGCAGAATTCGTAACAGTGCCGGCCAATTTTGACGTTCAACACTTCCGTAATTTGCAAATATCTTCTGTAGCCATCATTAAAATTGCATACAGTCAAATCTACTGCAATTCCCAACGTGTTTTTGCCGGTAGCTTGTGTTTTCGGAGCTATCGCCCACACAGATGCATTAAAACTTTCGTTTCTGCTTTGAGTATAACCTCCAAGACAACGATTCAATAATTCATCCTTACTTAACTCTTCATAAATCGGCTTGACTGTTTTGAAAACAACATCAGACATTGGCGGTTTATGTCTGTACGAAGAGAGTGTATCAGTGGCTATGGCTTTCTGGTAACTACACCAGCATGTTTCTCCGACAGGGCAGAACTGGTGCTCGGGCCTACTATCCGTAGAAATTTTATGATGAAGCGTCGCCCATATTTCTTTCTTCATATTTTCTACAGAATTCGAATTTATCTTTATTGCTAATCCATAATATAGGGCGAGTTCATCAATTAATTTCCAGCGTGGTAATACCATTCAGCGATGAAAACCCTCGTTTATGCCATGAGCCATCACCAGATACTGTAATATTATCGTTTTGACCTTGTTCTTGTGTTATTTGTTTCTCTTCTTGAGTAGTTTTTTTCGTGCAATATTCTCGTACACTTGCACTTAAACTTACACTTACTTTTGCGGAATACAAAACAGGAGTAGCGCCGGCCAGTCGCATCCGCTCATCGAACGGTGCGAAGTACTTCGGGAAAATCACTTTCTCGACCACTTTGGTTTTGAATTTCGGTTTCCGCCTTTTTTTATCGAATTCTTAAAGGTTCAAACTAATGATTAAAGTAATAAAAAAAATTTCGATTTTTTAAAACCTCAGGGGTGGGGTCCCCCCTTAACTTTTGCATAGGGGTCGTATTTCTTGTGGCCAGGTGGAAAATATAAAGAGTTATCAATTAAGTGAAAATATTTCAAAATTTGTTGAAATCAATTTAGATAAAACATTCTTCGAAACCACGGTATGTTACGTGAATTTCCGGACCAATACGAACGTATACTGGGTTTTCATGTAATTCCCATTTCCAACAGCACTGCTATAAATGCCTTCATCTCTCACACGGTAACTGGTGTTCAAATCTCTGTTTCAAATGATTTTATTTCTCTAGGTAAATGCCTTGAATACTCCACATATTTATTAGTTTCTTACTCACGCTAGAGAAGTCACATAGCGAACTAGATTCTTCGCTATTTTCGAGAGAGCCACGTTGATTAGATACATCTGCAGCCATTCGGAGACTGTTCAGTTGGATATTGGTGCGATAAACCACTATCACTATCCTCTGAAGTAGTTCATAGATTTTCTTTTTCTATTCATTCTAATTTTTTGGAAATACACCAAATTTAGAAAAGTTGTGGGATTAGGAGTATGGTTAATGATAATGTGTGTTCCTAACTCCGCTTCTCAATGTATTTATTCTAAGATCCGCGGCGGCACTGCGTATTATTTGACTTGATGTTGCTCCTATGAAAAACTAAATCCCACTGACTGCCGTTGGATACTTCTCCTCGACGAAAACTCATTGAGAAAAAGGAAAGAAATAGCAAGGGTGCCACAAAGTTAAACAGTAAATCCAGATTAATTTAAATGTGACGTAGCGATGTCAAAAAAAAAACGAGAATCACGTTTCTCAACACATTCTGTTATTGCTCCGATTGAAATGCATCGATATAAAATAAACGAAACGTTACGAGAAAGAAAATCACACATAAAATTGTCTTATCCCTTATTCAGTAAAAGTGAATAACTGAACATTATTATGTGTGATTTAACTTTGACGTAACATTGCACGATACTAACTTGTTTTTCGCATCTGCGATCGGCTGTACCGCCAAGAGTACGAGAGTAAAAGAGTCAGATGCACTTTCGGCATTAACGCGCTATTCGTCGAGGAGGACACATACACTAATCGGTCGCATGACGCGGAGAGTGGGTCAAATATATGTAGAATAAGCAAGACAGAACGAGCGATGCGTTGAACGGCACCCCATTGGAGTAGTGTCCTAGAGTTTTTAGCTAAATGAAAAAATAGTGTTACTTATTCCTCTTTCTTTCCTCAGGATAAAATCTACATTGTAGGCGACGTATAATGTACAGACGACTTAGAGGGTAACATCGTCATTGCCTCGTACGTCTAGACGAGATAAGTAAGGTAACATCGTCATCGCTGCGTACGTCTAGACGCGATATGTAAGTTAATATCGTCATTGTCTTGGACGTCTAGACAGAGTCGCACCGATGACCGTCGCGTCGAACATAGTTGCGACGTACCGGTTTCGGAAAACGGGAGAAGCAGGGCGACGTCGCCACGACGCGCCGATCGACAGTCAGTCTGCTTCGATCCTTTGAACGAATAAAATCACTTATCACTTAACCTGACTTTTATTTATTCGGTCACACCTTTACGCTACAACATTAACGACCTCTCACCCTCGTAAACATCAGTTTCAAAATCTAATAAAGAGAGTGGTTATTTTAAGACGTTATTCTTAATTCTTTATAATTGCCACCCACCGGGTTCACGACATCATTCATAAAGAAATTTTCGTTGCAGGCACATTCGATTTCTCAAACATTTCATTCACATCCGTAAAACTAAACAGTCTTCAATCGCGACCGATCGGCAGGCCCTTGGGATAACACAGGTGATCGCCCTGTCACCTAATCCCAGATGCATAAATATAAATTCTGAAATATAAGGAATTTCAGAAAATATAAGTAGGTGGTTATTTAACATTTAAGTTATCTTTCATTTTAATTTATCATAGTGTATCGTAGTGTTAGATTAATTAAAATTAGTCTGTAGCATAGTTTAATTATTAGAAGTCAAAACTAACATAGTGCACTGAGTCAAACGGCATACCGCGAGCCTCGCCGCGCTCCCAGGTAGCAAGTGCCATAAAACCTCTCCGGGCGCAACTCACCTCGCTGATTGGGTGGGCCTAGCTGCACTTTTTCGTATAAAAGCGGCCCTTTTTACCGAGAAAAGACAGTACACTCCTCACTCTATCCAACGCTAGACCACTCTCGGAAACACCAGAGTCGGAATCGGCAAACTTCTTTTCCCTTCCAAACCAAATCGACTTGGAACTCCAGTCGGTAGGCCTAACTTGCAGCTCGGAACCCCAGCCGAGTTGGCCGATCATTCCTTTCCGTCAATAACCCACTTCTCGAAAACACCTCGTCTCACGAATACCGAACACCGAATCGTTTTGGCCATTAAGAAAAACTTTTGTAAAAAAATATTCTATCTAATTTCATTCTGTGAATAAAGTAGCTCTGTTACAATAGTAGAAATATATAATAGCAATATCTATTCCTACACCTATGTTGAATCCCATTGAGTATTATTTTGTAAAGTTTTTCTGTCGCTGCGCATTCATAAAATCATAAAGCCATTGGGCTTAGTTTTAACTTTAGAAAATTCAGAAATATTCGACAACTGCTTTGCTGCTCTTTATAACGTGCAATTTATCGTCTTTACTTATTTTAATTTCGCATGATTTCCGAGAGCCAGCGCGGTTTATTATTTTATGAGTGTCGAACCGTTAGGTGACAAACGACGTCGTATTTTTACTTAGGTCACTCAGGTAAAGAGTGACCTCGCGCTGAGTATTTGGTAAGGGCGGTTCTTGCCCACTTCTCGTCATTTTCGATCACCAATGAAATTACTTTAATTTTGACGTCTTCGCTTGTCCACCCCCAGCGACATGCCAACCCCCACTATGTATTTTATTCTGGAGAGAAACATTATTTTGTCTCTCCAGCAGAATTCCAATAACTCGCAAAGAGTAAACATCGAAATATTAAAACATTGTCGGTCACATCCCGATCCGTCTCTGATACTTAAAAATTATAAATACATTTATTTACTTGTATTGAGTTGAGAAAGGACTTTAATTTATTTTCTCACCCGACCGGCGTTAAACTCAACGTCGGGATACAACAACCTATGTAAAAGTACGTCATTACGGATGAGCGGTGGGAGCTACGCGTGAGTCGAAAAGTGGGCATTGGGTGGTCCTAGCGGACTACCCTCTTTCCCCCGTTCCCGTCTGGCTCTTTTATTCGCGTACTCTCGACAGTATGTTCGGGGCCTCGCTCTCGTGGATGTGCGGGCGCTGTTCGCGCCCTCTGATTGGTCGACGTTTTTCCTTAATAACTCGAAAACGAGAGCCTAGACCCCATTTTTGCAAAGGTAAAAGTTTCGTAGAATAATCTCTCCTGCAACTCTTTCACAGGTCTTACACTTATTACGAAACACCCTGTATTATATTCCCGGTAATGCGACATTGTTTGTACAAGCCTCGGCTCTCGGTTTCGTTTTCGATCACGAGGCGCAAGCCACCAACCGTTGCCATGCAACGGCGATCTGTTGTTCAACGATGCCGTCAGCGCGCCGTTCGACACATTGTAGTCGAAATAGCACCAGTCGTGAACACCCGTTTCTCGCTTTTAAGAGAGTGTAATTTAAATTATTCATGAATAATCGTTCGCTGGTTTCACTTCGTCATATTTTCGTGTTAGGCCGATATCAAGTGCTTGACTATAAGTGAGGGGGGAACATTATAATGAGTGTTAATAATGAACGGTGACAATGGTGGGTGACACTGAAGTGAATTGAGAGTTTATGTGTGATGAGGTATATTGTCAGATACTTCTAAAACCCTCAACGCAACTTGAAGTAATTTGTCCGTAAAATTAAACATGTGCTCGCCAACCCTCCCTAGTCCTTACCCAAATTTTCCTTAAAGAGTTAGGTGGGTTTCAAAATTTCAAAAAATCGATTTTTTTTGTCTTATTAAATAGTACAATGTATCTAGAATATTCTCCCGAAATTTTGAATCGATTAGAGTAAAACTCTAAGAGATAGAACCTTCGGAAGTTCCGCCCATCAGGCCACGCAGCCTGCCGTTTCGTTCTTCAATCGCGTTTCTCTCGAAACTCTATTTTTCAAGTCGGTGGACATGTTTTCTCAAAAAGTTATGAACCGATCTTGTTCAAATTTTGCACACTTCTTCAAAATATTATTATCTAGTACTCGAACGAAGAATTTTTGTTTATTTTTTTATCACAACTTGTGTTACGAGGAAATATGTGGTTTCATTTGATATATTAAAAAAAGATCAGTAAAAATACGCTTCTTTTAAGCGTCTGAAGCCCACCTAACCACTTAAGACATAAAACTGACACTTTCCGGGTATCAGGGACCTCCGGCGAAGCTACAACCTACCTCCTTCCCAAGTTTCAAATTTTCTCCTTTTCACACTTCCTCCATCCCCTCTTCAGCCAACCCAAATCCTAGCACCCCCTCTTCCTACACAGTTTTTCCTACCCGATATTTCCTCGTCATAACACCTTCGCAAAAACCTCAGAAAGAATCCAACCAGCAATCAGTAAAGTCATTTCGAGAAATTAATAAAAAGAACAGTTTTTGTAAAACATTGTAAGAATCGGCTTATTGACAAAGACTGATTTGCATCGAAACAGTTTTCAAATTGTTTGTACATTTTTTCATTGAACGTACGCAGGATTTATTAGATTTATTAATTATTCGATTTGAAAAATATTTTTCGTTGGAGGGAAAAGTTTGTCCCTCTTCAAAACAGAAAAATTTATCTTTTCCAGAATGTGTGTTTGTCCTTTTTTATCATCATAATTTATCGAATATAATTTTCGATATTTTATCTATGAGATCATTTCTTTCCGATAACGAACCTCAGTATCGGTATTACATTTTATTTATCCTGACTACGCGAAGAAAAACTAATTGGTTTATTTCTTATTCATGAATGAACAATAATTCAATAATTATTCCGATTTTTTTATTTATTCGAGTTTCATCCAACAGTTTCCTATTACACATTGGGTAACTGATCCGATTAGTTACATCTATTTGATCACGACCACGGTTAATTCTGCCTACGTTTCAGCCTCTGAGCACGCGCAATTCTTGCGCTTTGTTTGGTCTGTGTTCTTTCTTAATAATTTAAAAATAAAGCCTCATCTAATATTTTTACAAAGGAACAAGTTGTTCCTTTGGTTCAGAATGGCCCCACCTACCACCCCTTTCCAGCTCGGACAGTAATTGTGGGACACCCTGCATATTAAAAGTAAGTATGAAATGCGGAAAGACCAACCATTAAAGTACTTCAAGATTATGAAAAATTATGATACTCTACAATTATTGTGATTATCAAGTTCAATGTTTATATGTAATTTGATATGTAAAAAATAGGTTAATTTCAATAAATAAAACATTCAAATACTTATGTTGTCTCCAGACCTTAAACACATCGAGAATTTGTAGGACGAACTGGAACCACGGATTAGAAAAACTGCAATACACTCAAAAATAGAATTAAAAATTCGACTACAAGAAGAATCGAACGATATTACTAGTGAATATTTAGAAAAAATCATGGCTAAACGTTTAAGACAAGTTATTCATCATAAGGGATATCCAACAAAATACTGAATTTTTGTTCAATGTTTATCCTTCAGTACCTAATGACATGTTGCAATTACAAAATAATTTTTTATGTTTCTGTGATCTATAATAAATAAGTTAACATGGTAAACAACTAGCGCATAAACATTTTAATAACTTAGGAAGATATCAAGCATTACACTTAAAGGTATTATAGTGTTCGAATATTAAAGTGAGTAACTGTATTTATTCAAATAGAATAAGTATTATCGGAAACATTTCTCGTAATAAGAAATAATTAGAATATTTGTATGAAAATATTAAAATAAGATAATCTGTATATTACATTTCTACATTTTAGAGACCTTCATTGTCAATCTCGGTATTCAAGATTTACACGCAGAAGATCTATTGAAATACAAATTTTTGTTAAAAAATATTATGCATAAAGAACATTCTATGGTATCTAATATGTCCCTAATTGCGTAAAAATAGAATTATTTTTAGCGATCATTCAGTGGAATATATAAGAGTGCGGGTCGGAAAGATAAAATAAAATATTTAAATATTTAATATCTGATAAACTAAATCACATTAACAAACACTTCAAAACAAATAATGACTATATCTTTATGTTATTTCACCCTGTGGAAACTAATGAAAAGCTAGATACGCACTTTGAGTTTGTTTTTTATTAATATAAATTAAAGATTTCTTTCTTTTCTTTCGAGATGTCACTAACATTACACTCTTGTAGCATCAAGCACCATTATGAACTGTATTAGTTGTATAGTGTGTTTTGTCGACACTAGAAAAGAGATTGTGTTGATATAAACAAGTACACACGTTCATTGAATCACCTCGAGGGGTTACTACAATGTAGACAAATATTAGATGGCAAGTTACGAACATAATTGTATTCTGGTATGTTTACACGTTCTTCACAATTTGTTCCATGATTTCTATGGTTTGTCAATACCAGTTTCTAAATCCGCAGATTAACATTGCAAAAGAATTTTTCTTTTCTGGTTTGTTGCAAAATTGTTCTTTCTCTGCATAGTTTTCTTTTTTTTTCACTGTTGGATCCTGTATTAATACATAGCTTATATCGTTTTTGTATATCGCTCTTTATTTCAAAGCCCGTTCGGAGTCGACTCTACTTTCCGACTGAATCGGAGCACTTACAAAGATCGGGTTTGCTATAAGCGCCGTTATGTGTTTATTACAACGCAATGCGTGCAATTTAAACTAAATGGATAATAGATACATATCATTCACATTTTTGGTAAGAATTTGATAACACAATTCCAGTAAGTCTGATTTCACATTTATGATATGATTATTTTCTTGGAAAATATTTAATCTACGTTTTCAATTAAATCAGATATTTCTAAATAAACGTTTAAATATTATTCTTTCGTCTACAACAGTTTAATTAGATTCAAAATTAATTTAGCATTGAACATTGAATTATTATTCCAATACACAATATCAATTAATAAATTCGAAGAAGCGATAGTAGCCGGAGGCAAGCGGAAAGCAGCGAAAAACGGGAAAGCGAGCAAAAGCATAGCAAAACCTATTCAAGTGTAACTTCCAAGCCTGTGCATCCCATTAGAATAATTACATGCAGTCACCCACACGTTCCGTTTCCAGACTGGTTTGTGTGGATCGAATCTGTGTATTTGAGAGAATAAAGGAAGAGGCACCAGTGGCAGAGAAGGAAGGAAGGAAGAGAGACAGGAAGGAAGCAGTGGAACGCGATGGAGTAAGGGTGGACGAACAAATACCTCACCAGAAATTCTCAATCACGCGAGTTACGTTCCACCTGGGTTTACTCGTTTCTTGTGACTGAACATTCGAAATGGAGCCGTGAAACGACATTAGAACACGCCTAGCACGAAAAACCAGTAACAGAAGTTGCAATTGCGCTAATTATTATTGAGAGGAGTCGTGTAATGAGTATACGTATTTGTATCATATACAACGAAACGGAAGCACATTAATAGTAATTTTGTCGTTTCACCTACATTCATAAGTAATAATCTTAATTGATATAAGTTAATGATGTAAATATTGTAATATAGATTACGAAGAACTGTTTCAACCTTATACGAATACACATTAATTTACTAGTATACTCAATGATGTTTTCTAACCGATAATTACAATAAAAATGTCGCTCGTCAGTTCGTCCTCCAGCAAGTGAATCATAGATAAGTAATAGTTTTTTCCAGTTTAAATATAGAGTGCACAAGACTGCTAAGTTAGTACAAGAATTTTTTCATAGAATTTATTCAATTTATTTAATTTATTTTTTTTAATTACAATGTATGGTCATATAAACATAACTACAGAATTTAAAAAAAACGTATCTATTTATTCTAAATTTAATAAATGATTTACTTTATATTTACACCTAGTATGTAAAATTTCTTTATAATACTATGTAGAAACTTTTCACTCCTTTGAGAAAAATTCGAACATTCAAAACATAGTCGATTACGAGCTTAAAAATCATGTACAGACTATGTTTCATTTTTTCTTTTTGCAAAGCTATTTGTCGTATGCGAAAAATATACACGAAACGTATAATACTACTATTGTATCCCGTTTCCTGTAAAGAAAATTATTGTGTTGTGATATACATTTCCGATTTTTTGACTGATTACAATCTTGTTTTGCGATGTGGTATACATTTATAATGTTTACAGCTCGTTGTCACCAGCTCTCATTTAAAAAATCTAATCCAGTACCTGTTAAGCCGTCGAATAGTTCAGATGTAAGTTTATGCGAATGGTTGGGTAAACCATTGATATCGAGCTAGAAACGCCAATACAAGTAAAAATTTCAAAACAGGGACCTTCTGTTACGGGGATTATTCTTGAGCGGATAAAAAAAAAATTGGAAGATTGAGCACAGCTCACTGATATGAATATTGAATTGAAAATGTTATTATTATTTCACTTACATTAGTATTCCAGATAACGAGTAAGGTTTAAGAAATGTGTGACAAATTTAATTAGGTGAAAAAGACTGCGTTTATTCAATATTACGGTGAGTATTTGTAACATCGTTTTTCTTGGAGTGGGGTTAGAGGTTTGAATTTGTAACTATGCATTTTTAAAATTGGTCGTCGCCGGCCATGCATTTCTAGGATCGATCGTTGTTGGCTATGCGTTTCCGCCACTCATCATTGTCGACTATACGTTTCTAGAACTGGGCGATGTCAGTTGCTGGGTTGAATAGATGTTGGTAGTCGTAGCACTTCATATCGCAGAAAATAAAGAATAATAACAATAACAGCAATACTACAAATTCAACAAACAAAGTAGGTACAAGGAAAAGAAAAAAGGTATAGAATCATTGGACATGATTCCTAACACGTACGCACACTCCCAAACAGACACATGATTACGAGAAATACCCATAGCTAATTCACCTTAGTCTGGCAGTATATTGCCAGAACTACACAATGCTTCAGTCGACGTCGCTACCGAAATAATAAACCTCCTACTATTTACATACAAACTCAAATGATAGAACCGTTAATAGAGATATTAGAACAGAAAGTAGGGAACAACGACTATACACTTAAGCAATTAAAAGATAACCAAATCAAACCATCAGAGCATTATAGATCAACTATTGATGCATTAAAAATAAAAAATGCAAATTATCATATCTATCAATTAAAAAATAACCGTGACTATAGAGTAATACTTCCAGGAATGCACCCAACAACAAGTAAAACAATTGAAGAATTGAAGCAATTAAATCACACAGTTCGAACTATAATATTAATAACGTAGACATGTACGACACCAACCAGCCACTACCACGAAAATTCATTTACATCGAAACAGGATTATTTGTGAATCAATGGATATGTCGTATTCAAATTGTTTGTACAGTTTTTCATTGAACGTACGCAGAGTTATTACATTTATTAGTTATTCGATTTAAAAAATTTTTTGGTGAATAATAAAGTTCATACATTCATGACAATTTGTCCTTGTTCATCGTCATAATATTTATCGAGTGTAATTTTCGATATTTTATCTATTATTTCTTTGCGAGTGTTTTTTGTACGCGTGAGCTCGACGAGTTTTCTCTCGAGTCGGCTAAGCACGAAGGAGGGCTAGTACTATCCTAGCAGAGAGCGCACAATAAAACAACGATTTACTGGTCACAATACTTTAAATACACAGTTTTACAATAAAAAAAAACACGGCGATAGACTGGACAAAAGACGACTATTTACGGTTTATCGGTTAAACGATTTCGGTTGAAAATACTCGGTTTAAACGTCGGTTGATGTTCGCACTTTGATTTTGAAAACAGTTCTGAAGATTTCGTATCGCAAAACGGTCATAGATCGCATGATCTACCGGTCGGTGGCGTGGCGGTAGGCTAATCCTGCGCGGGAAAGATTATAGCGTATATGACGCCCCTAATCGTTTGCAGGAGCGTAAATATATTCAGGAGTGCCTCAGGTTTGATTTTATTTCGGAACAGCGATAACGAACTACAAGTATCATTATAAATTTGATTTATGCTGACTTCGTGAATGAAGACGAATTAGTTTATTTATTATTCACGTATGAAGAATAATTCAACAATTATTCCGATTTTTCTGCTTAACCGGCTTTCGCCTAGTAGCCTTCTACTACACTGACATCTCGCGTTACCTATCGGTTACCGACCGCCGAGTTACCACGCGATGACCGTATGTTTGATCCCGACCACGGCCAACTATGACTCGGGCCTACACTTCTGCCTCCAAGCGCACGAGATTCTCGCGCTCTGATTGGTCGGTGTTTTTCCTTAATAATTTAAAAATGAAGCCTCATTCGACATTTTTGCAAAGGAAAAAGTTGTTCAGAATGACCCCAGCTACCTCCCATTTCCAGATGTTTCGTTCCTTTTGGGACACCCTGTATAGAACCGAAATTAACTGTACAACAAATTATTGCTTGTGAATTAGAGATTCGAGAATTGCTTAAAAAGGGTGCAATATCTACGTGTGACCCTTGTAGAAACTAGTTCATTTCGGGATATTTTTTGATACCTGAACCCAATGGCGAATATAGATGTACGCCTATCTGAAAAGGTTCACCGTATGAGTAAAGGTTCCGTAGGTAAAAGTATTTGCGACCGTCTGCTTTTCAGTTAAATGTAAAGTTCGGTTTGGACAGCATAGTACGCTGTTCCTGGGTTATATTATTGCACATTTTACATTAAAGTTCTTTTCACTAATCAGATTACCTTTAACAACCTGCTTCCAACACACATATCCCTCGACAGAAAATATCTTAGATTTAGTTATGGATCCCGACTGTACGAATTCAATTGTATTCCATATGGTTTATGTACGGCCCTGTTCGTTTTCACGAAGTTAATGAAAGCGATAGCCCACTATTTAAGGTCAAGACGAAATACTATTGTTTGGACAATCGGCACAAGAATGTTATGAAAATATCAGACAAACTAGAAAGTTACTGGAAGCTGTAGGATTGACACTAAATTTAGACATGTGTAAGCTAATACCTTCGAAAGAATTAAAGTTCCTTGGGTGTCTATCTATTTTTAGGGATTTTTCATAAAATTAACAAGGGAGAAAAAGTTACAAATAAGTAACTTAGCCATGAAATTTCGTAATTCTCATTGTTGTAAAATTAGGACATTGGCGGAATTTATTGGTATCCTAGTAGCTGCATGCCCCGCAGTTAGATACGGGTTGTTATACCTGAATACAAAGAGTTTGGAATGCGAAAAGTTTTTAGCTTTGGAAAGAACCAATGTCGATTTCGAAGGGATTAATTCCAGATTTTGAATGGTGGATTAATAATATAATGACATGCATTAATCCGATTAGAAAAGATCGTTTCGAGATGGAAATTTTTACTGATGCATCCTTAACTGGTTGGGGGGGGGGGGGCTGCTTGTGAAGGAGAGCAAACGGACGGTTTTTGGAATGAAAAAGAACGAGAGGAACATATGAATCTTCTTGAACTAAAGGCGGTTTCTTACGGGCTGAAATGTTTTGCAAAAAATAAGATGTCGTATGAAATATTGCTATGTATTGACAATACAACAGTGTTGTCGTATATAAATCGAATGGGCAGTATTCAATTCCCTAAATTGTCAAAGTTAGCAAAAGATATGTGGCAATGGTGCGAAGCACGTAATGTATGCATTTTTGTATCTTACATTAAGTCTAGCGACAATACAGAAACTGATGTAGAGTCGAGAGTGGAACAGACTGTAACAGAGTGGGAATAAGCAGATTGGGCTTATAAAAAGGTAAAATCTGCATTCGGGAAATTTGATATAGATTTGTTCGCGTCAAACGTAAATGCGAAATGCGAAAAGTTCATCGCCTGGCACAGAGATCCAGAAGCTTGAGTTGTAGATGCCTTTACGGTGTCGTGGACTAACATGTATTTTTATGATTTTCAACACCGTTTTCCATGGTTTTAAGAACAATTCAGAAAATAATCTCGGACAAGGCTGAAGGGATTTTGATAGTGCCATTATTAAATTATCGAGCAAGTGTTTATGTTAAAAGGAGTGCCTCAAGACTCAACACGATCTGCGTTTCAGGCACCGATTCCAAAAGTTATGGAATTTTAAACCCGATGTTTAGGGCAAACACAAACATACGGTACATTAAATTCATATCGATCTACTTTGGCGTTACTTGTGGCGAAGGAAATAGAACAACATTCAATAATTAAAAGATTGTTTCGAGGTGCAGCTCACTTACGATCTCAAACTCCAAAATATGAGGAAATCAGGGACCCGATCCTGTATTATGTTATTTGAGGATCCTTTGGCCCCATGAAACATTATCTTTTGAATTACTCACTAACAAGTTAGTTATGTTATTAGCGTTGGCTACGGCACAAAGAGTACAAACGCTCACGAAAATTAGAATTAGTAATATCAAAATATTTGATACCGAAATTAGAATTAAGATATCAGATAGCATAAAAACATCGGGGTCGGGAAAAATACAGCCATTTTATGCCAGTACATAAAACAATCGGTAAAGATAAGAAAGCAAGACGAAGACATGTTTTTATTAACGTACAAGATGCCATGTGGAGTAGCGATGTCACAAGAAAAAAAAACACGAATGTAACGACATCGGTTATCGGGACACAGATTTAATTTTAAGTTTATTACAAGGATAGGGTTTATTACAAGGATGGGATTTAAATGGATTAATTTACAAATTGCAATAACCTTTAAATGCCTATTGTTAGGGTGAGGTCACGACCCTGATTATTGTACTTCGTGCCGTCTAAAGTTCTGTCGAAGGACCACCCAATTTTGGACGGAATTGGGACCGTTAATAACTACACGTAGTGAAGTAACAAAATAACTGTTTATTCGCGATGATAAAAATAAGGTATATGTGTGTGTGTGACTATTTATGTATCTCCTATACTATTTCTCTATCTTGACTGTTATAAGCTCTATCTTTTCTACTACTTTCCGTTCTAAAGGTTTTTTCTGTTCTATCTTGGTTTTGGCCTTTTTTGCCCTATTTGAAACCTCCGTTGCTCCCTTCCATTGCGCCCTTAGCGTGGTACCTTTCTGGAAGGGGAACGGGTTTCCTACACGGGGGAGGACGGCGGTTGCTCGCGGAAGTTTGGGTTTGGAAAAACCCAAATTCCGTGACGTCTTTCTCGCGGCACTGGAAACCGTTAATTTCCGGGGTCAAGTGACTCTTTGACGTTTAGGTCTTCGAGGTTTATGGCATGGCCTGTGCCGCTGAAGCCAAAAAAAAGGACTCTAACAATGACTGCTGCATGAATAGATTTGTTAAACCAAAAATGGTCACGTACCATCGTACTGCTGGCACGCAGATGGTACGGATAATAATCTAAAGGTTTCAAAAGTGGTTATTTTTCTGCCATGTCGTAAACCTCATCAGTATGAAACTCTAACACCTATCTATTGATCTAGAGGACAAGACGTTGTAGCATAATTGTACGATCAAACGATCTTTCCTTAGTGATGTTCGATCGTGATTATGCTAAACGTCTTGTCCGAATAGATCACCCCTCCCCTTTTTATTTAGTCACAATCCGTTTGATCGACTTGAATTGTAATTTCGGGGGCTTTGAAATGTAATGGCGTAATGAAGGAACATGTCTGTCGCCAGAGCGGAAGCAGAAAATTGTTGAAATTTAAAAACTGTGACGGATCGAGCAACTGGCGTTACTACCTATTGATCTATTCGGACAAGACATCTAGCATAATCACGATCGAACATCACTAAGGTAAGTTTTTAATTAATTATTTAATTTATACTTATCTTAATGTAAAAAGTGTGAATTATACATAAATACTCAGCGAAATAAATATTATAAAATATAATGTTATTACCACCATTTATACTGTTAGCGTAATTTTCTTACGACGTTTCATATTATGTTAACATACGTATTAGAGGTCTCATGTTGAAAGTACTAGGATTTTAGTCCTAGTATTCAGATAATATATGTAAATTTTTAGATTCGTTGTATATTGATGCCAAAATAAGTGTATAAAGTGCTACATATATTGTTCTTGCTTCAAAAATGTTGTAATACAGATTTTAAGAGATCAAGAAGAGATTTTCAATTTCTTTCTTCAGTTTTTAAAAATGAACTAATATCGGGCGAAGTAGCCGATATGTCTAAATCTGGTTCAATTATTAAGTTTGGTATCTAGTTTGTTATAATGAACTTTATTCGAAGTTAACATAATAATAAAAGCGCCAGGTATATTTGTGGATTATAATTATTAGACATACGAAATTCTTCTTTAATACATTTGAATACTTTCAAGGACTGTTTTAACGTAAAACACAACTACTTATTTAATCAAAATTAAAACTGTTTACATTTCCCATTGTGTTCGAAACCTATAATGTTAAAGGTTTTCATCAAACACTGTATGAACTATTATTCCTTCTGAAATGTTACTCGTGTTAATTGCGTGAATTCAGTGACATTCTTATGTAACTGTGCCATAATGAAAAGACATAAATAATACTAGTGTTGATATGCACATAACACGAATAAGCGACTGCGCTAATCGCAATATAAATACCATGAACCATGTTACGCGAGGCATTATTGTGTTTCGTGGCTTCATAGATCCGACAATAAATTGACGTGTTCAAATTAGTAAGTTTATCCCTGACAATACGTTACCCCAAGATGGGCAAGAGATCTGCGCATAGAAGTTTCAAGGAATTAATCATCGCTGTTCTTCTCGTTCTCCATCTTCCTCGTTTCCACTTACGTCGACATATTTATCCCATCTTTTTATATGTCATCTACTTTATCTGATTGTAGTTCGTATTTATTAAGCCTCGCTTATTCTGTAAGCTCAGTCGACCAGGGGAAGTCACTTAGAAAGCAACCTAAAAGCAGTGTGGACATTTGGATGAAATAGCGTCCGCTGATGCATGAATAGAAGGTAGAAACCACGAAGATAGAAAACGGTAGCAGTATATACATACTTAGTATCTGTAGGAGAAACGTAAAAGAGCCTGCGGGCTTGTTTAACGAGTAAAGTCAGTACGACGTTCTACGTAAGTCTCGCTATCGGCCACGAACCGTAGGCAAACAACTTTAAGACGAGCTAACCAACCGCCAAACTCGCAATAATCTCTCCTGCGCCCTTTTAGTAACGCTTCACTTGGGAGGAACGGCTTCTCGATCGGTGGACAGATCGGCTTTACCATCGTTCTAATTCTAATTTTTGTTGTGCAAGGAAGAAATATTTAACAGTTTACCGATAACTTATTAGCAACTTACCTATAATTACTGCTTTTTAATTATTTTTTGCTTTTCTAGTAATAAGTAATGAATTTTAAAATTTATTGGACTTGTGCTGTAATAATTCTAACGAAGCAGATTTCAATTTATTGTACATAGACAAACTCTGTTAATCTTGAAAATCGACCGAACTGAAAATATTAGGTTAGTGCGTATAAAATATCTGATTTATAAGTGAATATACGAGGTTTGTTCAAAAAGAAAGGTGACTTTTTATTTTTGTCGAAAAATATTTATTTATTCGTCTAGATTATTTTTGTCCACTTCAAAATCCCCTTTAGATACAATACACTTGTGCCAGCGCCTTTTCCAATCCTCTAAGCACTTCTGATATGCACTTTTCGGTATGGTCTTGAGCTCTTCAAGCGATGCGACCTTTATTTCCTGAACAGGGGCAAACCTTCATCCTTTCATGGGTCTTTTCAGTTTTGGAAGTAGGAAAAAGTCGCAGGGGGTCAAGCTCGGTGAATACGGTGGCTGAGGCATGATTACAGTGTTGTTTTGGGTGAGAAAATCACGAACAAGCAATGACGTGTACGCTGGTGCATTATCGTGGTGTAATATTTATGATTTGTGTTCCCACAATTCCGGACGTTTTTTTCGTATTGCTTCATACAAACGGCGCATAACTTGAAGGTAATATTCCTTATGACCGTACGACCTTCTGGCAAGAACTCACAATGCACCACGCCATTGTAGTCGAAGAAAACCGTAAGCAAAACCTTCACATTTGACCGAACCTGGCGTGCTCTTTTCGGTCTTGGCTCATCTGGCGGCTTCCATTGGGACGATTGGGCTTTGGTTTCGACGTCATAACCATATACCCATGTTTCGTCACCAGTTATGACCCTTTTGAGCAAATCTGGATTGTCGTTTACTTCATTTAACAATTCCTGGGAATTACTCATGCGACGGTTCTTTTGGTTAAAATTTAGCAATTTCGGAACAAACTTCGCTGCCACACGTTTCATGCTCGAAACATCCGAAAAATTTCATGACATGAACCAACCGATATTTCTACATCTTCAACAACTTCTCCAATAGTGATTCGACGATTCTCCTTAACAATGTTCTTCACTGCTTCAACGTTTTTATCGGTTATCGACATGCTGGGCCGTCCAGGGCGGGCATCGTCATTAACATCTTCTCGGCCTTCTGTGAAGAGCTTGTAACACTGATAAACACTTTTTTTTTTCTTAAAGCAGACACGCCAAATGCCACAGTCAACATTTTAAGTGCGTCGAAGCACTTATTTTTAACGCAGAATTCGATACATTCTTTGATCCATTTTCTTCGATCGTCAAGCACACCAAAACACATCTAACCTTTGTATCCGTCAGAAACAAACTAAAAACGCAAAATGACTAATAATGTCAACTTTTGTTGGGGACATGTGTACCAACACAACAACAACAAAATTGAAAATCGAATGTATGTAGTAGGCGTAATTTTAATAGTCACCTTTTATTGAGCAGACCTCGTACATATACACCGAGCAACGCAATTAGTGCAACAACAATTTTTATAAAAATTTCACTCAACTTTAAGTAATCGTAACTTCGCGAAAATTGGTCATATCTGAAAAATTATTTTTTTCATTTTAATGTTTGAAGTCCCTACTTTGAGCACAATTTATCAAATTACACTTCCGCCTTTCCCCACCTCCGCCGCCTCCTTTAATGTGAGGACATGTTTTATTTTAAAAAGTTTGCATATTTTGATGCGCTGTACGCGGTGCAATAATTTTTTTCGCAAACATTCCAAAAATTGCCGCAGAGTATAAATGTTTCTGCACAAAGTGAAAAAAAATTGAAGTCCCTACGATGTTTTCTAGCGCAGTTATGAACGTTGACAAGTTACCCATGCACTTTAGTCAGTTTATGTTTATTACCGCCAACATTAGCGTTCTCCGATACTCGCCAAGAGGAGGTTTCTGGTTGGATTTTGTGCAATGTGTGTACGTATGTTTGTGTATGCGAGTTTGCCTTTGTGGGTGCGTGTACTATATCAATTAATATTGTATCTTCCCGTCTCGTTTTTGAACAACAACCTGGGGAGGTTCCTGTATATTGATGTAGGATCTTATTGCATCTTGAGGAATTTCACGCCATATGTGCTGTAACGTCGACTCTCGTTGTAGAAGGGTAATTATTCGAAAGGCGAAACCGCCTATTCGGCGTTGGCAAGGCGAATTGTCGGCGAAGCGAGCTACCGGCAAAGCGTCGGGCCCATGGGCAGACCACAGTCCGGGCCCCTGGGTAGACCACAGTCCCTTGGGCCATAAAACTGCCGCGCAGGACGGCGCACGATCCCAGGGACCTGGGCAAAGAGCGATCTGCGGCAGAGGAAGATGTGGTATGAGTTTCGACTCGATCCCCAGGGTTGGCGTGACGGGGCCGTCGCTTGAGGTGTCGGGGTTTAGCCCTAGTATCCGAGACGAGATCCTGGAGACCACGCGCCGCCAACCCTAAAAAGCCACCTACGGAGCTACCCAATCCCGGATCCCCGGGTAACCGATGCCATTGGTGTGCAGACTTGCGTGGCAGAGGTGACTCGTGTGAGCTCTCGATTGGTTGAGTGCACGGCCGTCATTTGAGGTGTCGGGCGGATGGACCTAGTCACGCCTAGTATCCGAGACGAGTCCGTGACGCAGCCAACACGACTCTTGACCCTTGAAAATTGCTCCTACGGAGCTGCCCAATCCCAAGTTTCTGAGTAACGGATGCCACTAGTAGTATTAGAAGTGTTGTAGAGGAAACCCGCACTTCGGGGCCACCCCCTCGCGCATAATCTGTTCAGCGTAGCTTGAGGTTCATTCTCGCCGACGCAGGTACTGAGGGTGGTGTGGAAGCTCCACCGGTTTGGCAAGAGCCTGGTGCCATACCTATGTGGAGTTGGACTCTCAGGGGTAGTGAAAGAGAGGTCTGAAAGAGGGGTGTTACATTGAATATACCCGACTGCCCGGACACAGAATAAATTCTATCAGCAAAGCGAGCCGCTACGCCGACCGGTTACTCCGTACATAATGGACCTTCAGGGTTAGTATGTTTCGGGGACTGTGAATTTTATAAAAATAAGATCGATCGATCTTCTTATATCAAATAGCAGATGGTCATTAATGAATAAATAGGTTTCGAATGTTCAGTGCCAATATGGTTACTGTACCTGTAGACTTACACTGCAAAATATACCTGTAAATGCATTGTAGCGGCACGTGGGTCACAGGTAAATAGCATTTACCACTTACAGATGCTTATGTATAAGCAATTAGGCCTACTCTAAAGTCTGTAAGCGGGCGAAATTATTTTATACTTTTCAGTACGTGTCTAATCGAATAGGCTATCCTATCGTAAGACGCTGCTAGCCATGTGCTGTTACGATTGGTACGGTTGTATGCCCATCGCGAGCAAAGATTGTTACTGTACACGTGATGATCACGTTACAGTTAACACATTCTACCCCTACCGAAATTCAGATCTTCGACAGATAAACTACCAAATATGAGCTTCAGCGTTCCGGGGTGGTAACACTCTCCTTGCCAAAATTATAAGAGGGGTTGAAGAATGCGTACTAAGCAGAATAGAATAGAGTAGAGTATCTTCCAGATCTTACAGCACTTAGTATCCAACGGTCTTCCAAGTATAGAATACTCTTCCTCTCGCAGTCAGTTAATCGTCAATGAGTTAGTCTCGTACATTGTCATAGTTCTGTCTCCTGTGCACTACCATAGTTTTAACAAATTCTAATAAACCATATTCGCCAATATAGATTGCCACTCACTATATCTCCGTCACAATCACATCCTTATCATCCCAGCTACGCGACTAAAGCATCTTACTGTGTAGGCCATATAAGCGATATAGAAGGAAGCTGTACAGGATGTCTTGTAATAAGTGTAAGACCCGTAATGGGGGTTGTAGAGGAGGTGATTCCAAGAAACTTTTTCCTTTGTAAAAATCAAAATTAAATTACACGTAATAATGATCAGTTATTCATTTTTACTGAATAAGGGATAAGACAATTATTCGTTATTCATGTAAATGAAATAAATCGAATGTTCTAAGTACTCTTACTCGTTATATGAAAAGAATAAGGAATAAAGCATCAAATATTATTCTTGCCATTTGTTACGAAAATACAAAATAACTAATTGATGTATTTTAAGGTATAAATATCTATCACCTCGAATGAAAAAGACTTTTAATTCATATAATGAATGAATTAACAGCAGTCTACTTGAAATTTAAAAAAATGTACGAAAAATTTAAATCGGACTCAGCTATTGTTTAAAAATAATCCTGATTTGGGGGAAAAGTATGTTCTTGTAACTAGGTCATTCCAGTGACCCTGATCTTTCGTAGAAAATCATACTTCGCTATACTGTCACTTGTCATTATCACTTCACTGTAATTTTGCTGTCACTTTTCACTAATTGTCTAACATAATAATCGCGGATAAAAAATTCGAATGAAAACGCGCGAACGATTATTCGTAAATAACTTTCACGATTTCTTATTTTCCCTGTAAAGTCGAACACAGGACGGTATGTCTTGAACTGCTGATCACAAAACGATGAACGTCGTGGACGGAAAGTTTAGACATACGAGGGCATTGGAACAGTCCCTTACAACAAGGACATTTAACACTGGCAAGAGAGCGAGAAAATACATTTCGTTAGGAAAAGAATTGTTCCTGCCTTTTAGAAAGGGAAAGGAATTCCTGGAAATTCTTTCCTTAAGAAATTCCGGTAAATGCATCGAACGCGTGATGATTATTCAGGAATACGATTATCGATTATTTATTTTCACGTCGAAGGGAATCGATATTTAGACATCGGCATTATATCATATTATCGGTAATGAGGAAGTATTTATACGAGCCACGGCTCTCGGTTTCGTTTTCGATCACAAGGCGAAAGCCGCCAACCGTTGCGTTGCTATGCAACGGTGCTCTGTTGAACGTTTCAGCCGGCACGAGGGGATCGACACATTGTAGTCGAAATAGTTTCCAGTCGTGATCGCCGGTTTCTCGCCTTCAAGACAGTGAAATGGAAATTATTTGAGTACGATCGTTCGCTGGTTTTAATTCGGCCTATTTGCGTGTCGGACTGACATCGGCTACGTAGTGAAAAATGAGAGGGAAAAGTGATAATGATAGGTAATAATAAAAAGTGACACTGAAGTGAGTTGAGAGTTTCTATGTGATGAGATTAATTTTTTTGAAAGGTAAGAATCGGTATAATGACGAATATTCATTTGTATCGAAGCAGGATTATTTGTTTGTACATTTTTTTCATTTAACGTACGCCTGTCTTAATTATTCTTGAATATTTTTGAGTTGTTGATATATGTTTAATCTACAATGAATGATTCATCTTTCTGTAAGATAAGTAATGTAATATTTAAAGTACTCCCCTCAAGAAAGACAGCGGCCGCAGTTGTTAGTATTAATGTGAGTATCTGTGCGTAAATGGGGTATCAATGAAAATTTTTCGGCATAACCAACAAAAATAAAAGTATTCGTCACACTAGTAATGTTACTCCTATCTTCCCAAGGCCACCTGAAACCAATTTGATGCTTCTATCATGCTAAAAATGATTATGGAAGCGGTTAATTGACGTTTTTAGTAGCAAATAGCTAGTCGGAAGTTGTGCTAAACAAAAACCAATCTTAAAAAGTTAAAACAACCTATGTGCATTTTATCAAGAGAATGCACTTCATCGAAGTAAACTAAAAAATATCCTCAGAAAGAAGTAGAAAATCGGCGTTACTTCACTTTTCATGATCGTTTTAATCCATTTGAACATACATATTATTATATTAAACACGTATATTATTAGGTCATCCCATAAGTTCGTGCCAACTTTTATGCATACACTTCGCGCAACGATTTCTAAACAACCGGCGATAAGGGATCGATGCACTTGAGTTTATCTGTTCGAGAACAGTCTAAAGAAGGTATTTGTGGATATAAGATCGTGAAATTTTGAACACAGTGATTCCTAGCCCTGAAAAATCATGAGCGATTTTCGTATTCATTTTTGACATCTTACGTTATACGAATTTGGGAAAGGAAATTCAGTAAAAATTGCCACGAGTAACATATGTTCTGTTTACGGAGAAATTGCGCTTTCATCTCGTATAGGTAGCAAGCGGTTTCAACGTTTCAAAGCTGAGAATTTTCGTTTAGAAGGTGAAGAACGTTCTGAGCGTCCTGTTGAGGCGGATGAGGTTAAAATTCGCGATCTAGTCGAACAATCATGATTTTTATCAGTTCAAGAGATGTCAGGTGCTTTAAAAATATCAAAAACAACAATACATAGGCATTTAAAAAAAATGGGGATGGTATCAAAGGTGGATGTGTGGGTGCCGCACGAACTGACGGAACGGTGCCGTCTTGACCGAACGCCAGCGTGTATGTCATTACTTTCACGGGACGAAATTGCCCCATTTCTTAAACGCCTGATAACTGGTAACGAAAAATGGATATTATATGAAAATTGTGAACGGAAACGGAGTTGATCTCAAAGAAATTAACCACCTCAACGATGTGCAAAACCGTGCTTACATCCCCGTAAGGTTCTTTTGTGTGTGGAGTCAGATTACAAAGGAATACTGCATTTTGAACTCTTACCAAGCGGTGATACCATTAATTCTGACAAATATTGTATGCAGTTAGAAAAATTACAGGAACCACTTGTCCAAAAACGTCCAGCTTTAGTGAATAGAAACAACGTAATGTTTTATCACGACAACGCTAGACCACGTGTTGCAAAAAACGTTATAAAAAAAATGATCTGAATATGATTGGGAAATTTTACCGCACCCTCCGTATCCCCTAGATATTTCCCCATCTGAATACCATCTGTTCTGGGCATTACAACACTTTTTAGTGGGTAAAAAACTTGAAAATATTAACAGCCTCAAAAATAGCTTACAAAATTATTTTGAAGATAAAACAGAGAATTTTTATTAGAATGGAATAATGGCCCTACCAAAAAATTGGGAAGAAGTCATACAACGAGAGGGTAATTACGTTTTTTTCGTGAAACTTAAAGGTATGTATAAAAAAATCGCATATGCAACCGCGCGAAAAATTGGCAACGAACTTATGGGATGACCTAATAGATAGGATACGTTACATACATTATAAACTGAAATTATTTTTAGGAAATGTATGTTCTTGCGTTCTTCTGGATTCAACTTAATGAACCACGAAGTAGTTAGGTTGTGGAATCAGTGAATCCACTCGAAAGACAAAATTAACAAAACAACTGATGAGGGTAAATTGTCTGTGCTTTATTAAAACTAAGACTTGATTTAGCACTTAAGAAAAAATAACACCTCGCAAACTGACAACGGACTTTAAAGGATAAATATAGAATTGATGTGTACTCTTCGAGCGTTATTGAAAATCTGCTGGAGAGAAAAAATAATGTTCTTTCTAGTTATATCTAAGTTAAAATTCAGCTAATTTCATTGGTTCTAGAAAATTGAAGAGAAGTGGACAAGAACCGCCCTTCCGAAATGCTCATCGCGAGATCACTCTTTACCCGAGTAACCTAAAGTAAAAATACGACGTCGTTTGTCCCTTAACGGTTCGACACTCATAAAATAATAAACTGCGCTGGCTCTCGAAAATCATACTAAATTAGAAAAAGTTTAAGAATGGAAATTGCACGTTTAAAGAGCAGCAAAAGGCAGTTGTTGATTATTCAAGAAATTTCTAACGTTAAAAATAAGCCCAATGGCTTTATGATTCTATGAATGCATCGCAACAGGAAAGTTTGCAAAATTTCCATAAGGAAGCAGGAACTTTATGTTTGTTACAGTTAATCAACAAAATTTGTTAAACAACAAAACCAATTTCTTTATGTATTGTACACGTACAATTAATATTGAATAATTGGTGAAGAATTCGACTGCAATGGATCATTATACATATATTGTTCTACGCTTTTTTACTTATTTGTAGATATGTAGAAAACAACACGTAGTTATGTACTATACATAAAGTACGGTAAAAACACCCGAGCAACTGCCAGTTGGCAGGAATTTGTAAAAGATAAAGAAATAATTGACAAATACTAACTTTATAGTATAACATCGGTCATAAATTTTATTGCTAAACTGGTATAAACAGGCAAAAGAACAATAAGCGATAAATTATAGCCCCATAAAACAAAGTATAGACCGCTACTGTAAATAGCAATGTAAGTTAATAAATAAAATGGGGTGCATTAAATCGTACAAAAGTTTTAACAAATTTTGGTCTATAATGGTATAATTTCCTTGTCAATAATGTATGTTTGGAATGTCAGTCTACGTTATTATCTTATTTCTCTTATTGGCAGTAATACAGTTGATAAAATGTAATTAATATTTGATTGCTGGATTAATCTCATTCGACACATTAAAACTAATTTAATTGTATCCTTTTATCGCGATAAAACGAAGTTCAATTAAATTTCAAATTACCAATCTCTTTAATACAGATTAAAGCCTTCCAAATATCAATTAAGTCTTCCTGAAAGTCGTGCGACTGAGTGATTGTTTATTTCAAGTGGGCATTGTTTAATGAAAACATGATATCCATCGTGTTTTCATTAAATAATTAAATTCTCATTGAAAGCATCTTAAATCATCTTAATAGATTTTATAATTTAATAAGAGGAACTTGTGAAGCACTCATTTGATTGATACCGTCATTTCAGTGTTATTAGTAACTTTAATTTAGGTAGCAAAATGTTACGAATACTGTACTGAGATTAATCTATTGTTATTGAGTAATGGCGACAAAACGATTAAATTAAATAAATTCTTATGTAATTCTCTATATAATGGCAATAGGGTATACAACACATTGATTGTATGTAAATGATCACATGCATTTAATGAATATATATTTTCCACTAAACATACGTAAAAATTTAAACAATTATTGTTTTGTATATATTTATATTTTATGCTTCATCTTACACAACTGATATAAACCATAACCCTGTAAGGATACTGTAAATGTCTTAAATTTGTATTATTTTAAGTACCGATCATTAATTGTGAAATTTAGTGCAAAAATAGGAACCATAGTAGCAAAGATTAATCAATAGCATATCTGACGCGGTGATTTAAACTACGTATAATTGAAAATGTATAAGAAATAATTAACACATAATAACTTAATGTTATCCTAGCCAAAGAAATATTGTTAAGTACTCGTGGTTACCCAAGAAGGGAGCTTCGAGGTTTGTAGGCGTTTTGCACGATTGTGCCAACAAAATACAATAACTATCTCGAAGGACCACCCGATAGTAATCGGGACTATACAAATTATCTATGTTCGATACTATACGAGTTACTATGTTTTTTATTTCATCTATGTTTCTACTATTCTATTTTTCAACTACTCTTGTCTGTCTATAATTCAACTATGTTTCAACTAACGGCTATACAAATCAACTACTGGTGTGGCTATAATTCAACTACTCTTGTCTGTATGGAATTCAACTAGTCCAGATGCTATTAAATCTACTCGATGTTACCTCGGTCGGGTAGATTTGACGGGGGTGCATCGTTTTAATTGGCTAAGTACAAATATACAAATTGTGGAAGGGCAACAAAGTTTACGCCTACTCGGGCCCCTCCACTCGCAAATATTCCAAGTTTCGATCCTGGGCCGTGGCAGGTAATAAAGATCAAGAAGCGCGCTGACTTTAACTAAACATACTAGAAATAACGGGCTCGAAAGGTAAAAATGTCAATCTGTCCATCAAATGCGAACAATGACTCGAAAGCTACATGGAAAACGCGCGGGTCTTTATGGCTTCTTACGTTTATGGCTGCCACGGAACGGTCCTCGAACCCTTCGATGGGACGACGGATTTATTGCTAATTGCTATATAGAAATCCTAAATCTATTGTTAATGTAAAGACATTGGTGGCCTTAACAAATATAAATTCCTTAACATATGTCAAAAGCACATTCTGCCGCATTTTTGTTCTTGTTGTTGCCAACTGAAATGACTAACAAACGCATGAATTCACAAGTTTATCAATTTAAAAGGTAATAGCGTAATTGGTAAAATAGTATTCAGTATGTAATTAAGGCTTTGGGTAGATAAGGGACACATATGCCGAAATTTAAGTGTTCCGAAGAAATAGAAGAAAGATCTTATTTCAGTGTCAAATTAAAAAATGTTACCCAATTAAAAATCCGGTTTGTGAAATAGATACTGCAAGTCATCTTTCAAAGTATTCAAAAACAAAATGATATTCTTATTAGTCTACTTTTGTATAATTACACTCGAATAAAATTCGTTGCCATTTCTTTTTAGGTAAAAATAATACAGAATCGTAAGAAATTAATATTTTGTTTTGTATGTTTATAATAAATGCTTGCATATGTTGGGAATAAATAACTGCACAAGTGCAAAATGCGAATAAAAAGATTTAATTACAACAACACATATGTATACACGCGGAATGACAAACGACCGATACACTCGAGCTACTGTTCGAGACTAAGCGTTTTGAATTCCACATCAATAATCCGTAACGTTTTCGAAAAGGTGAAATATCGTCAGCTCAGCGCAAAAAAGAAAACAGCTCACGAACTTCGTTATCGTCAACAGCATATACACCTAACTCTTTTTTTACGCGGTAGATGCGTTCTTTAGAAAAGCGTGCAAAAAAAATCGTGTAAAAAAATACATGCGACATATGGTAAATTTGGGGATATGTTCCACAACTTTAAAAAATCGTGCAAGATGAAAGAACACTAAATATTTTCCCCAAAAACCGTGCAAAAGAAGTAATAATGAAATCTACATTACATATGTATTTATAAAACAAAAACAATTCATTTTTATTAAAAAAAAAATTGAAATTAGTGCACAGTAAAAATTCAATCCATAAGTATAAACATATAAAAATTCGAATTGAAATTAGGAATAAAAATCAATTTTGCCACTATTCATCGTTACTTGAAAACAAGTGTGCACGTTTATTAAGGACTGGACCAAAAATGCTATCCTCAGTAGATATGTCAGATATGTCTAGCACAACTGTCGGGTTTGATTCAAAAGAAGAATTTAGTTGGTTATTAATAGCTTCTGTTGATTCTTTTGTTGTTATAAAGTCTGTCATTAGCGGCTGTTTTTTTTTGGTTTCTCAAGTTGCTTATATAATTCTTGATATCCAGCTACACAAAACTTAAAATTACGTTGAAATTTTAATGCACGTTCTATGTCGGGATCATGAGTAAGAAAATGTTGTTCCATACTTGTAGCACATTTCAAGCCCTCGCGAATTAAATCCGCCTTAATAGCTGAACTTCACCTTCGTCTTGGTCATTATCGACTTCTTTATTATCACAAACTGTCATAAATATTGACACTGTCAAAATCAGAATTAAAAAAAATTTTTTAGGGATTCGTGCTAGAACAAAAAATTCGTGTAAAAAAAGAACATTTAAAGAGTTGGGTGTATATTTGTTTGTATTAAAAATAGATTGTATATATGACAATTCTGGAATTATTGCGCGCTTTTCAGAATATCTGAAATAAATGTAGGGTGTCTGGAATAGTGGTATAGCTGAAAAGAAGACTAATCAACATGAAACAAGTACAGGTAGCCCTCCTACAACACGGTATCTTGTAACACGGTTTCGTTATAACACGATTCATAAATTGCGGGAACCCTCCTACAACACGGCATCCTACAACACGGTTTCGCTCTAACACGATAAGAACTTTCAAAAACCTTTGCACAACACTGTACATCTTCGGCCGTGGCGATGTTTGCCGTCTTAAACTTACACTGTTGCGGAAAGCAACAGTCCTGACTATTAAGACAAATGAAAAAGAAATAAGAAGTACAGTGGATGCAGGATCTTCGACATCCGCATACATTTATATTTTTAATAAAAATTAAGTTGTTTATGTAGAATTAAAAAACAAAATATTTGTTTTTAATAAGTTTTCGGAACGTAACCCCCCTTTTTGGACTGGCTCTGGGTCTCATACAACATGGTTTCACACAACACGGCATTTTCTAGGAACCTATCTACCGTGTTATAGGAAGGTTACCTGTAATTAAAAACTATAAAATAAGATTTCTTTCTTCTCCAACTTCATTTCCAAGAAAATTGAGTTTTGAATAGTTTTCGAATATATATAAGAAAGTTTGTTTGCAACATAGAACTATAAAATCAGCAGGTTGTATATTAATTGAAAAGTCTCCAAATATTATAAATCAGTAAATGCAGTGGTACTCGCTTATGAATATCACTAATGTAGGGTTATTATTTTATATCAGTAACTACGTCAATAATATTACGAAGAATTATTGATAACGAAGTCTACTGGTACAGTTGACTAGATTTATATATTTAGTAACATTTATTAAGTCTTAAAGTAACAAGAAAGTTGTATTCGTCATTTTATTTAGCGTAAATACATTTTGTTTACAAATTCAAATTCAGTTTTTCAAAAAACTAATTTTATGTACGAAAGTTACGTACGAGTTACGTACGAGTTACATAAGAAAAAAAATATTGTTCTACATGTTTGCCTTAATTTTCATATAGATTCACTGTATTTTCTGTGACATTACCGTTTCGGAAACACCTATACAGTCGGCTCCAATTAATCGAACATTAAATTATGTTGTGTAACGGATTAAACAGTACTGGAAGTATTGAAATCTTGTCCGTTGATCGTACACAATTGCTATTGTATTTTCCCAGGAAATTACGTCATACGAACGTAAATCGATGAAACAAATTTTTGAAGTTTCAAAGAAAGATAAATCAAATAAAAAATATGTTTGGAAATTAACATTTTAAAAATAAAATACAGTTACTCGATTTAATATTCGGACACTATGGTATTTGCGAAATTAAAGCTTTATGTACTTACTTGCAATATGATTATCGAATTTTCAGGTCCGTGATGAGTTAACGCGCATATTATGGTTTACAAATATGTAAAATTAAATACTTTATTTTTTATTGTTTTCACATAATAAACCATAAACAAATTTAGACCCGATATTGGAGTCGAAAAGATATTCGGACACTTAATATTGCATAAAGTTTGTTCTTATTTGTAGTATATATGGCAACAAAGTTGCAGTAATTTTAATATTTTGGGGGATATCCCTTTTGTCTGATCTCATATTGCAAACGAGTTGGCATGTTTAAAATTATTTTACTTAAATAATTTTGTGTAATACGTTTCCACTCTTCCGTCAGTCGTATTTTTAATTCTTCTTTTGTTTTTATAGGGGTGGTCCTAATATTACGAACCAATAAGTCCCATAGACTTTCAATTGGATTTAAATCCGGTGACTGTGGTGGAGGATGGAGCACTTTTGGACAAGCATATAATAAATATTCCTGAACTATTCTCGATTTGTGTTTCGGATCGTTGTCCTGATAGAACTTAAAGCTGTCGCGTATACCCATATCCGTTGCACCTTTTAATAAATTTAGCTTTAATAAGTCTAAATATTTGTTCCTGTCCAGAATATCTTCAATAAAAACCGGCTCTTCTACTCCAGCAGTAGAAATACAGCCCCATACTATCCAAGCCCCCACCATCGTGTTTCATCGTCGGTTTGATATTACTTATTTTGAATTGTTCATTCGGTTTGCGCCACACCAATTTTCGTCTGTTAGACCCAGAAACATGAAAGTGATTTTCATCCGCAAAAATCACATCATTCCACCATGATTGTATTTTAGAAATAAACTCTTTAGCGAACGTTATCCGTTTCTTTCGATCGATCTCATTTATATATAGCTTTTTACGAGCCGCTCTACTATTCTAGCCAGCAACTTTTAAAACATTGCGAACTGTATCCACATGTACTTTCTTTCCAGTTTCTACAGCTAATTCTGCAGTTAAAGTAGGGGCACTTAATCCTGGATTAATCTTTACCTTTCGAACAATTACACGCTTATCATAACTGTTAAGAAGACGGGGTCGCACTTTTTAAGGAATATATTCAATACGATCTTCATGTTTAAATTGTCTTATAATATCCGCGACAGGACTTTTACTTCATTTCAACAAGTTGCCAATTTACCGGTATGATTTTCCTTTTTCTCGGTGAAATATAACAAGTTGTCTAAGGTTTAATGAAGTATTTTTACTTTTGCGACCCATTTCTACAAATGCGTGTGAAAATTATGAAATTTATTATGAAACTGACTACCAGAAGATAACCGAACTACCGCACGTTCTTGGTGTTTACAAATAATCATAAAAAGTCTATAAACGGAACTTATAATACGAATAAACGCGAAATATACTAAGTGTCCGAATATTATTTCGACACCAATATCGGGTCGAAGTTCGTTTATGATTTATTATGTGGGAAACAATAAACAATAAAGTATTTAATTTTACATATTTTTAAACTATAATATGCGCTTTAACTGATTAAGGACCAGACAATTCGATAATCACATTGCAAATAAGTACATAAAGCTTTAATTTCGCAAATACCATAGTGTCCCAATATTAAATCGAGTAACTGTATATAAGCGCGAAAGAAATTTTGAGCAGCACTCGATTTGCATTATTTCAGGCAATATTTCTTGTAACAGCGTTTATAGGCAATCGAGCATATAGATAGAGTTGAGGGATCTGAACGATAGCGGTAAGGACAGCATACGCCGTCCGCTACCGCGAGAGGGATGAATTATCGCACCCGGTAACCGAGTAGAAAGTTCTCAATTCCCATTAAGCGAGGCAGCCGGCCAGAAACCGATAGGTTAGTTGGTGAACCTGCTGAGAATCCCCTGTGTTCAAACCAGCAACCAACTCGGTGACTACATATCGGTCCAATGTGGAACATCGGCAAGCAGGCGCCAAGAGGGTTCTACCTCCCCCCGATCACTTCCGTTGCCTGTTCCACTAACAACGCTAATAATAATACTAATTAGATGGCACTCGAACGCTTATTTCTGTTTGAAACTACCGTCTACCGTGAGATACTTATTTTCTGTCGTACCTGTAACTTTATTTTTACAATTGTATCTATATAATTTCAGATTGTCTGTATTTGTATTTCCTATGTTTAGTAATGTTGATTCGATTATAGTATATAATCTTTCTTTATATTTTTATAACTGAAATTGAAATTTAGTTTAATGTTCTTAAACACTTTTGTTTAGCTTGTCAAAATGCTGGATTGTAGTCAGAAAACAGATGTTAACAATATTAAAGTTTTGTGGATTTTATACTTTTATGTAAAATGATTGTTTAAATATACATAGGTTTGAACACATTTTATTCTGTATGACATAAAACATAACAATTCACAATAATCGGTTGTTTCACCAAATTGATTATTTTCATTTAAAAATTAACATAAAAACAAGTGACTTCATTTTGCGTGAAATTCAAATAAAACATTTTTATAAATTTCCTATTTGAGTTCATTAAATTATTCCAATAGAATAATAAGTAATCTAACATACAAGGTTTCGATGGAGTTAACTGTTATATTTTTGAATGAATTTATTTCTTTTTAACTATAGGCGGAACTTAAACTTAATTAACTAATTTCTATAATGCAATAACATTTGTATGCACAACTATCCTTGTATGAAACATTTCATTAAAAAAAACAATCATTATGCAGTTAATCTGCTGTTGTCGTGAAAACAATCTTTCCACAGAAGCAGATGATCATAGCACGATGTCATTGAAACTTCCTTAGTTTCATTTTGCTTTGCATTTATTCATTGTTCTTATTGATCCAAAGAGTTATTCAAAACACAATAGAAGAGATTCCACTTATTACATACTGTTGTGCAGCGAGTTATCATTTGGAACATTACAAATAACAATTACAAAAATGCGATATGGAAGAATGATAATTATTCGAATGTACAATATAGAAGCATTGTGATTGAACGTGAAAAGTTTACGTAATGCATCAAATATGTTTTTCGCGTCATATAGAATTGCTCAAAAAGCTGCAATGAAGATGATTGCAGGTAGCATACATTACGTATTGCAGATATCCATGAACATGTAAGAAATAAAACTGAAACAAAAACCAGCACTAACAAAATGGTAGAAGTGTTTTTTAGCACTAGTTCGCGATATTAGGTTATGGAATAATACCCGAACTGCAGCGCTTCCTTACCCCTTTTACAGCAGTAAGGATAATAATTAGTTTGACAGTTGTATTAAATATCCATTTATTCTTGATGATGTGTTATAAATACGTGTAGTTGTGTGAAAAATAATAGGTGAGTGCTCGGACTCTAACGATTGTCAAGTCAAGAGAAAAGCTAGTTGTTTCTCGGACAGTTTCAAACAGAAGACTGCTCTTTTAGTTTCTTGCAGACCAAGTCGAAACTCTTTGGGTTAACCCCTACTTAATTTCTCGTAAACCAAGTCGACTCTCTGCCCGTGCACCAACCAAGTCAGCCTAAAAGCCTCAGGGAGTTGGTCCAGCGTGGGTGTCACCAAAGGCCACCAATCAGTGTGGTGCCAGACCCTTTGGTGAAATGTCATAGGTTAACATGGTTTCGCAAATCCGCACGCTAGACACTGCCCATGTATGCTAGCTGAAGATCCTGCCGGCTGTGGTGCACGTGAGCCCCAGAAGTGGCGGCTTAGTCCCTTTACGTTGGGACTTGTCCTTGAAGTGTTGGTTAGAGACGCTCGCAAGCTAGACCCCTTGGCGGGTCTTGTCTCTGACTTCGCGGACGGCACCACAGGAGGTCCGTTGATGACACGAAACAGAGAGCTAGACATTGCATCGAGTTAGTTGTACAAGCGAGTCTTGGGTTATTTCCGAAACCCTGGCCAGAATGAACGCGAATGTAAAGGTCCCCGGAAGTCGTAAATTATCTACTCTACGATAGTCGAACAATACATACTTTCGGGGCGAGTCTCGAATCTACGAGAACTTCCTTAAGGAAGGTTCTGTTCAATGTTAAAGAAGCCTTAAAACCTAAAAGGTTATTGCTTCAGTATGTGTCAATGAATTGTGGAAATTATAATTGCAATCCGAAATTCGAAAGATATGCGACCCAACATAAATTATACGTAGGTCTGGTTTCTGTTACTATGATCCTTGAAGAGGTTATTTAAGGATAAATGAGTGGACTGTATATGAATGTGAGCTTAATTATTAACGGTCAGTTCGTCCTGTTGTACTGTGTCATGTCCAATATTATTTACTACTGTACGTTTCCTAAGCGTTTCGTTATGCCACGAAACAAGAAGCAATATCAACTAAGTTTTGCAGAAGATTGTATACAGTGAAATAGGAAGTGAAGAAGAATTAAATGTACAAATGAAAAGAGATTTACCTGAAATTGTTAAGATAGTGACAATTTTAATTAATATAACGTAAGAAAAGAAAAACTAATACAAGTGTGGCGTCAAATGAATGATAGTAGCATTATGGGCTGGATGAGTGTTGGATACAATAGAGCGAGTGATTTAATGTCCGTTCATGGCCGAATGAATAGTACCGTGTTACTGTTATGGGATACCAGAATAAATTACAAAATATGCAACTGGTATTACTGGTATAGATTTTAGAGAATTCAACAAGATAATAGTCCTGCAATCTCAACCGTTTCCTCTAAGAGGTTATATCTACTTGGGATCGGGAAAAGTTATGTGATATTCAAGAATTTTTTTTGCCATTTTAATAAATATTTTTAATGATTCTCAAAACACTATCAAAAAGCACATATTTTAAGGCGTATATATAAATTTTTGTATGAAAAAATATTAAAAAACAAATGAAATGTAACTCGTCTCCTAGATCGCCATTTTTTTTTTCATATCACTTGCATCGACCACGATATCTTCGGAACACCTTATCCGAAGTCAAAATAGAAAAATAATGCGTTAGTACATTGCGTTACGAAGGGTTACGTATGTATGTCTTAAACTGCAATTCATAGAGCGATGAACGTCGAGGACGGAAAATGTAGACACGCATTGGAACAGTCCCTTACAACAAACAGTAACAACAGCAAAGTGTGTTAAACTTTCTAGTTTAACACTGGAAAGAGGGCGAGGAAATACATTTCATTAGGAAAAGAACTGTTTTTGCCTTTTAAAAAGGAAAAGGGATTACTCGAACGTCTACGAAGCGTCCGTTGTGTTAACAATACGAAACCATTTAATCGTTTTATGCTCCTTTGACCCGACGGTCAAGAAGACCGAAGACGATGTCCAGAACTCTCGCTTTCTCTCTGCTTGAAATTTTCGGAGTTACGATTGACAGTATAGGACAAAATGTCGAAAGAGCAACGTTAAAGAGAAAAAAGCAAACGCTGAAATTATTTTTGAATAATCGTGTGCTGACGTACGTACGAAATCAGCACTGCGTCACGATAAAAATGTTTTATTCTCCAGTGGTACAAATTTAATCGCACGCGGTTCTGTTCAAAAGAAACTAATCTTTTGGACAGTGGTTGGAAACCGTGTCCGAACGTTGACACGGTAAGAGTGATTAAGGTGGTAGATTTTAATAAATATCTTTTTCGTCCGCAACGATTGACGATGTGTATAACTCTGACTTCCGCAACGCTTGAAGTACTATTTTATTCAAACTTCCGTATCGTTTGAAGTTTGGGTTGATTCTAACGTGTCGCTCTCGTCTCAACGTCCGCGAAAGTTGGAAGTTTTTTGAGGCATGCTGATTGGCTCTTATTCGGAACGTTATTTTCCAATCAACATGCCTCGGGACTTGTGTCCACCCTCTTTTGCGCCCTGGACGCGCCTTTTTAGGAAGAGGGTGGGAGCGACACCTCCGCGATCGAGAGGACCCCCAAAGGCCGACCGCGTTTGGGACTTTCCCGCCAGGTAGGCCCTCGAAGGCCAAGTCCTGTTAGGTTTGCAAATCGTTAAATTACCATTTGGGAAAAGTCGAGTTTATGACATGAGCGTAGCTATTGAGAACGAAACGACGATTAAAATATAAACTCTATTGTCGAAAAAAGGTAAATGAATATTACGGTATAGCAAAAAGTGTGTATCTCAAAAATAGCTTTTCGTAGAAGAACCGTCATAAACTCCCTTTGGAATCCTCGCGTATTGTGTTCCATGTGCGACGGAACAAATCGTTTGCGCGTATTCGTTTGTTAACCGTTGTTGCTACATTAAGAAGTTAGTGAAAACTGACAACAAAATTACAGTGAAGTGATAATGAAACGTGATAGGGAAGTAAAGTTAGTTCATTGACCTGACTGCGCCATCAGCTGATTGGGGTGCATAGTATTTTTACAAAAAATCAGTTTCGGTTAAACGCATGATCCCTTTGCACAGAAGCAGGATTATTATCAAATAAATAGGCGAGTTTTGTTTTACTATTTTTCTACTCTCTTCGTAAACTTACGTACACCAGGTCTTAATTTGTTTATTCGTTATGTGATTTAACTTTGACGTAATATAGCACGATACTAACTTGCTTGTTCGCGTCTGCGGTCCGCCGTATAGCTTCGTATTTAGTATAAGCTTAGTATAAGCTTAGTATAAGCCAATATTTCTGGCTGCGATGACTACACCGCGTCACATTCATATCTGCGGTACTTCCAATAGTTATTCACGAATCAACTAACAGCATATAAAGAGGTTCATAATATTTGAAAATATTGTAAAAGATTGTAAAAATAATGATATTTTTAACAAACCATGCCCGATTGCTCCTCTTCATAGGATGAGATTTAAAATTATTTAACTAATAATCCTCGCTAAAAACGAAAAATTCCAAAAACACGTATCCTCTATTTTAGTCCATAGTTTACACACACAAAGTTGCAACAAAATAGATTAACATTTAGTAACAAAAATTAAAAAAAAATTATAAATTTTCAATATATTTTTTAAACAAATGAGGTTTTTTAAAATTTTCTTTTGCAGAATAATTCCCTATTTGAAGACTCACAATTTAAAAACAAAAGTTTTCCATTATCTCCTTTAGTTTCAGAGATATTCCCAAAAATATACTTTCAGCCCTTAACTTTGAGGGCTGTTATCACCCCTTCAATGTGAACGATGGCCGATAAAAAAAAATACGTGTCAAATATTTTTTTGAGAACTATCTTTCACATAAGTTTGATCAAAATCGGAGTGTTCGTGTTGGATATGTTCCCTTGTTAGAATGACCTTCCTTACAACCCCTTTTCAAATCCTACGCGAATTGCGAGACACACTGTATATGAATATACATAATGCCGAGAATTTTGGTCATCCAATGCATAACAATATCGATGCGTGTTTTGTTGCGCCCGCTACGCGTGCATGGCGTTGCTATGGCAATTGAAGTTGGAAAATGCTTAGGGCCTACTGCGGAAAAGGGACACTGCATCCCAAAATAGCACCGTGAAAATACTCTAAAGATTCGTTGCCGTCAAAATATATACTGTTTTAGCTGTGGACCTTGTTAACCATTCCTTTGTATTTTTAATTGCAATTAATATAACATGTAACAAAATTATTTTTAATTGAAATAGATTATCGAAATGTTCATGTTTCACTTTATATCACTTTAGCTTTATTTTAAAAAAATGTCAAGAGTATACAACTCTACTGTATTAAGCCTACATAATCATATTGAGAATATTTTATTTCAATAATACCTGACCGTAGTTACTAATCTATGAAGCTCATTTTACAAGTATGTGCAAATAATTGCTCAGATAATAAATTAGTTATAAAAATAATTGGAGTCAGACAACATCGATCAAGTGGAGGTTATTCTCTCTAGATATATGGCCATGCACCGGCCCGGGCGTTTGTCATATATCTAGGATGGGAGCAAGAAGATGGGAAACGGATTAAAGTAACAATATATATATTTTAATAATAAAAAGAAATACAAAAGAATTCATCGACTTTACTATTCAACGGGTCTATCGCCACTGACTTCTTCACGCTGCTAACGCTTTTTATATTCTCACGTTCGCATTTCTTTTGTCACACGCATTCTTTCTCTCTCATACCCGATTCTTGCATCCTTCTTTCCGATCAACTACGTAAAAATACACACACACACCATCGCTCGTTACCGATCTCTACATATATGAGGATATCACCGAGACTTGCTAATTAGCTAGCAGGCTGAAAATCACGGTAAAATTCTCTTAGTAATGAAGTGTCGAACGCAAGGTAACTATTAATTAGACGTAGACGGTGAACCGCTCGTGAGTGGATACTGTACTCGTAAATGTTGACAGAAACTGTGCGCTGTGTTCGCTTACGTCCTCCTACCATTCCACAACCTTCTCTTTCCGTTTCCCTTTGCCCTCCCTTCCATCCGCTAACTTATAATTTACACGCACGCGACCATTACCCCATAGCTGGGCAAACAATCAAACGGCCGCGAAACGCGACGCGTTTATACGCGTAAAGTTACACGTGCATGAAATTGCATGGCGACAGGTATGCGTATGAACCGTAACAACGTTACAGACGAAATTACGCTTGCGTGCATACAAATCCGCATACTTGCTACTGCGTAACGCTCCGTGCTTTAGCATCAAGAGTATGTACTTCCAGTGGGCCTTTAAAGCTTTTTTCTCCGGAATTTTATTTAAAAATTATACAAATAACATCGATCTGTCATAAATATTTGGCAACATAGGAAATTATTCATTTCGTTTTAAATTGTACGTGTATTTCAGAAAATGCAATATTCTATTTACAGAAAAAAAATTATGTAGTAGTAGGGTATGTAAAATAGCACTTTACTTGAATGTTATTGAATGTACCGAGGTTTTTATTTGAAACATTTATTCAGTTTATTCCTTCTTTATTTTTAACATTATTTCTTGAACTATCATTGTACATACAACAGTTTTGTTTTGTTCATCACAGTATAAGTAGATAGATTCATACTTTTTCGGTATTCTTTTTTACGGCATTGTTATATAATTATTGTTATAAAATATTGCATTATTTGTGGGACAGTCCCATTAGCATAGTATACATTTTAGGACTGTACGAACTCCTTAGTTTAACACAGTCACTGAATCTTCCGCATTTAAACTAAAATCTTAATTTGAAAATAAGTAAAAGTAATTTCGTTTGCAATTATTATAGATATGTACATTATACTATTACATTTTTTTAATCTATGTTCGTGGTCAAGAAATATTTTCAATACTATTTATAATATGCAACTAAAATATTTTACCATATACATCGAAATGTACTCTTAAGATTCAGATACTGTTAAAACTGTTAATTCTCAACAACTCTTTTTTATACAATAAAAAGACCTTAATTATTAAAAAATAAGATTGTTTTTTTAAACAAATACATATCTAGCTGTTGAAGAAAATAAGCTCTTTCTATATAAAAACCTGCAACTTTCAATATCGATAGAAAATCTATATTTTTTCTTATAAAGTACCAACTATGATATAATTATTACTAATACTATTATACAATAGTAAAGCAATTATAAAAAATGATAATGAGAAAATAAAGAAACAAATATTTTTTGTACTATAAACTTGATAAAAGGATGTACATGTTTATACATGTAAGTTTGTTGCCGACAAACACAAACTTATTCGTTCGCTTAACACAAACCTCTAATGAGTCATTACGGGAGGGGAGGCTAACCGTTTACACGCTTCGACCAGGGACTCTGGCAGTCAGCTACAAACACTCAAGATATGCGTAAATAATATAAATTATTAAGCCTGGACCCCTGATCCAAAAAGCGACATTGTTGTTGATTCAGATAGGCATGAAGTGTACATAGGAAGCGTTGTAATTAATTGTGTAATTAATTGTGTAATTTTCGTGAATATAATGTTACGTCTTGTTACTACATCAACACAAGTCAGCACAGTAATTTCATTATTCCCGCACCCCTTTTGTTATAAGCACCAAGCTTATAAGTTAAATACATATACAATATATATAACATTGCGAATTGGCAACATTTAACAATTTGAAACAAAATCTATAATTAGAAAAAATTAGAAATATTATCGGCAATATTAATAACAGTAAAATATCCATTACATTGCATTCTCTATTGTATTCCACACCAAATGCAGGTCTTGGTTACGGGGTTGGTATGATACAACCGTTTTGAGTTTGTAATAGATACTTGTTTTGTATCGGAGATTAGCTCGACGAGAATCTCGAGTCGGCTAACGCGGAGGAACGCTAGCTCTGTCCTCGCTGAGGATACGGGGCAAGGCGATGAAAAAAGTCAAACTCACTTTGGACAACACACACGAATAACGATTTAATAAATGAAGTACTTGCGAACAGGAAAACAGTTTAACAAAAAAACACAGCGGTACACTAAACGGATAAACGGTTAACAAACAGTTTTAAGGCTAATAACACTCGGTTGATCGGTTGAAAATACTCTGACTTGTTCGCACGCTCAAGATCGAAACGGTTCTAACTGTTTAAACGGAAAACGATCCTAGATCGCCGGATCGATCCGGTCGATGGCGTGACAATAGGGGGTAATCCTGCGCGGGAGAGATTAACGTATGTGCCGTTAATTATAGGAGCGTAATTAGGCTCGCGAGGACCTTGGTTTTGGGCTATTCCGGAACAATACTTGTTATTAAGAATTTCCACTATAGACTATCAGAAATTGTAGGACGACGGAGATGTTTTCAACATCTAGATTGAGATTCAGAGAGTTCTCGGATTATAGTGAGATCGAAATATTGAAACCCTGGAGGAATTCCTTCTCTGTTCTCATAATATTGCATAATCTCCCGTTCTGTAATAGGAATATATTGCAGAATATCGTTCTTATATTTGTTTGTTTGTTCATCATATTTCAGAAAATGTAATAATAATCGAAATTTATTCAAAACACTACCAAATCATATTGATATGACACTGACATGATTTTAATTATCGCACATTGGAATATCTATTACTATACACGAATAATTCATATGCAAAGTAACCTTTGACCAAATATTTCTTTATGTAGTTGAAACTCCACTTTTGACCAACATCAAGCGGAAATCTTATGACATTGAATCAATTTATTTACAATAAAAATGATATCTTTCTATATTTCCAATTGAACATAAATATAATGACGTGGTACTACCTACTGTATTTGTTCGCACACATGTATAAATATACGTTTATACTACAGAAACTAATTCATGCATAGAAGAATATGAACAATTCCAATCCGGTTGCTCGGTTTTAAAGCTAGCCCGTTTCGTTCCAAGTCGCTTCGTTCCGCTTACACAGCCACGTTTAGAGTTTGGATGCGATGCAACTTTTGTTTTCAGCTCGTTTATTTCAATATCGCATAGCCTGTACGACAAACGAGCACTATTTGAGTACACAGAAATACAAATTATAGATGAGAGGACGTGAACCATGCATTCACGGTTTTGTAACTACAAGAGTATGCTCGGCTAGTGTAGCATTTCCTCGCAATTTCTGCAGATTAATTAAAAAAATTAAAATATGTCGAAAAATACGGACACATTAAAAAATATAAATTTTATTATTATATATTAAAAATGTCCCAGAACTATTATGTGTAGATTTGCGTAAGAGGGGAAATCCATTTAGAACTTTCAAGAAACGTATTAGGAGCAGAGCTTGGGATAAAGATGATATTATGGAGTGTGATTGACGCGAGTGATTTATAGTGTGACACGATACAGTTTATTAAATTAATAAGGTTAGTATGCGGAAGATATAATAAATGACAAATGTTTGAACTATTGACTGACGATTAACTGAGTGCGAGAGGAAGACACGGACGACTGTTCGGAATTGACTCTAACTATAACTATTCAATTTTGTGGAATTCTAACTTATTGACTGATCGATACTGACTGAAATTATTCTGACCCTGTCGCGTTGATCTTCCTCTCTTTTAACATCGGTAAGGAGGGCGTTATCACCTCAGAACGCTGACGGTGGAGTTTGCTAGTACTACTGTCAATGACCCGACTTTCCGATAGGGGTAGAATTTGTTATAAACTAAAAAGTGGTCATCACGTGTACAAGAATCTTTGGATCGCGATGGTCATGCAACCGTACTAACCGTGACGGCACATGGCTGGCAGCGTTTCGCGAAGGGTAGGCTGTTCAGCTAGACACGTGCTAGAAAGTATTAAATAATTTCGCCAACTTACAGACTTTAGGGTAGTCCTAATTGACTATACCCTACGCATCTGTAAGCGATCAATGTTATTTTCTTCGACGCTGCGACCCACGTGCCGCTATAAATGCATAATTGTTTTTGCATATCTTTAGAATATAATCCTAAAATTTCAAAAAGAAATTCGAAATAACTTTGAAGCTATAGCCTTTGAACCTGACTCGCCGCTTGTGCATCGCCGAAGGGGTATGGCATAGTTTATGATGCGACCGACACGAATTTATTTTCGAGTGAATATGAACCCCAAAACCATTCAACCAATCCTTCTGAAATTTTCAGCATAGCTTTATAAAACTATTACCTTGTCAACAAACCTAATGGTTTTTGGAAAAAGTGTTTTTTTATTACAAAGTATTTCGAACGTTGATAAAGCGTTGTCCATCGCCCTTGAGAGAGAAAGAGATGCTTCTTTTCGGCATGATTCGCGGATAGGACTTGCGCGCGTTGTTTATTTTAACGCACAAGAAAATTAATGAGGTGGTCAGTTAATATTAGTAAACGACGTTTATTTTAAACACACAAAATAATGAGATGAACGATTAATAAAGATACGGTGAACTATTTGTGAATGAAATCACAAAAAAAAAAAAAAAACAGACCGGTAACGGCTGCGATTTTGGCTTGGCGGTAGTTTTACTCGTAGAAATGTCACGCTTCAGCGGAGCGGTATTTTTATTATTATTGAATAGTTCTGGAGTCTTTAAACGGCGCGGAAAGGAGAAAGACAGTCGACAGTTACGAATTACCGTTAACGGGATTATCGGTTTAATCCATTTCTTCGTATAACTAGAAGAATGGGCTTTCTCCCATTACTGAACACAAAGAAATATTAAAAATATATCGAAAAAACCTATAAAAACGAATTCTTTTTACAAAGGCATATAAATTATCTAATTTTCAAATTTTTTATTTGCATTTAGGTACATACGTTACACGTTACGCCTATTGTCCACTCGCGCACAGACTTACTAAACTGTCGTATCGGTAAGACAGCCATTTTGAAAAATTCATAGTTATGTTTATATATTTATTTCAATTTGATATGTATAATGTATGATATTGATTGAAAAGGTGATATCATTATACCCACTTAGAACTTTTTGAAATTTCTTACGGTCTATGACACTCGAGCGTTGAAGACAAACGCATCATACTTCATTTGCCCAAATCGATCTAGTAAGTTAAAGCTGTCAGGGCATATTCACACATATACAGGGTGCGCCAAAACGAACGAAACATCCCGAAATGGGAGGTAGCTGGGATCATTCTCAACAACTTTTTCCTTTGCAAAAATGTCGAACGAGGCTTCATTTTTAAATTATTAAGGAAAAACACCGACCAATCAGAGAGCGAGAATCGCGCGCGCCGTATGTTCGATCGTGACCACAGCCAACTATGACTCGGGCCTACATTTCTGCCTCCAAGCGCGCACGATTCTCGCGTTCTGATTGGTCGGTGTTTTCCTTAATAATTTAAAACTGAAGCCTGGTTCAACATTTTTGCAAAGGAAAAAGTTGTTCAGAATGACCCCAGCCATTTCCGGATGTTTCGTTCGTTTTGGGACACCCTGTATATAAAATCTAGCTTAAACTAACTGAGCTTATGATATTGGAACATTTCAGTCCAATCAACACATTGATACCTTATTTGTCGAAACTGGCAACATCATAACACTTCCTTTCGGTTTCGTCGTAATCGGATAATAAACATACAAGGTTCCTGACTATTTTGCTACTAAATTCCATGAGTAAAAATACAAAAAAATGATTTTATATGTGGGATGAGTGTTCCGGAATGCTAGAACTTCCGGTATATTCGTTATAGGATTAAATGGATTAAATCTATAATCTCGTTAATGGTTATTCCCGATCGTCAATAGACGTTTGAAGTGAAGTTCAGTAAATTAAAAGTGGTTCAGTTGAAAGAACATCTTCGGAAGTTAAATTTGCCCACTAGCGGATCCAAAGTAGAATTAATAGAGCGAATAATGAGCGTGACGAGGAATTCGGATATTTCAGCAAGCGGAAGCAGCGATATGCAAGGCGAATCAGCGATGACAGAAGTTTGTCTATAGTGATTTATCGTGCGGTGCCCGCTAAACGCTCCACCACACGGCCCCCATGGGCGTGGGATTGGGATACGCCCAATCAGCACGTCCCCGCCAAGGCAAGGGACTACCAGAACGGCACCAGGTTCTCACGGGCACTGGCACCAGACCTCTGGTGGAGCCGAGTGACTTTCCAACACTCTACCAACTGTGCAGGCTGGTTCCCGAGCTGTTGGGACGCAGCTCACCCGCCGAAGGCCTGACTAGCAGGCCCTCTGGCCAGTATGCGGCATAATCAGAGCTCCCGCGACGGTCTTACCCATGACCAGGCCAGGGCAATACCCCGTGGTCTCCCCGGCCCCCGCGGTACCAGTCTAGATCACTGGTGGGATCGACGATACCTATGCCGCTTCCAAATTTGGAGGCCCCGCAGCCTCCAGCATTGGTCGGCCAGCGAATCGGGTACGTGGAGACGCTGCCCTGCACAGGACACAAGACAGGAATCTATCAGTTGATCTTTCTGCCTGCTCACATCCACACTACCATCATCCCTTCTTAACACACCACGCGCACTCAGATCTCGAAGATTGTCATACAATACACATTCAGCCAACACATGTCTCCAATTCTCACGCACAGCACCACACATACACCACTCCGTTTCACACAGGCGACACTAATACAAAAACGCATTCATACTACCATGCCCAGTCATCAGAAAACATGCATACACACTCGGTTAAAACGCACCACTTCTCTCAGCAAATCTTACATCCTTAATATATTCATACGTCACACGTCCTTTCTCACTCTGACCCCATCTTCTCTGCCAAAAATCATACGCCCTCTCATTCACCATTTCCACGCATTCATCCACAGTTTTTCCATCCAGATCACTCGTAGCGACGATCTCATTCGTACACACACTCATACCGTTCTTCACCCTACTACATACACCCCTCCTTACACACTCTAGGACACCCATCAACACTTGCATTCTCTCAGTCGAAACGGTTCTACACACATTCAAACATGTATGCAACAATACACACTGACATCTATTCATCAATTCCCCATTCACGCTTCATCACTCTCCTCATTGCACCCACCACATTCATTATCTTCTTTCTCAGATACTCTAAATGCACTTTAAAGTGCATTCTCTTACTCACCCATATACCCAAATACTTCATATTAGAAACTACAATTCATATTTTCTTATTGGTGGTGGGGACGGCTATGCGACAAGCCATATTATAATACTAATTTCCTGTCGAGCGTTCAGTAGACCACGAGCTGTTTGTACACAAGCTGTTATGTTTTTCTTCTATCCATAAGTAATAAACCATATATATCGATTCTTCTGTACAAGTGTCTTTTTCCTTTTTACCTCCCGCTAATAAAACTGCGATAAGTGCTTGTGCCACACAACAGGTTATGGGCCCAGAATACGATTTGTAAAGCTGGAAGTAAAAAAGGAAGAACACGTGGTGAGTGATAGTGGTTTGTATAGTGTGAAGTCTGATAGTGCACGTGAACCTGAAGCTGCGGTCATGTCTGAGACTAAGCTATACCACATTCACCGATTTAATGGGCAAAACTACCAACTCTGGAAGCGTCAAATGGAGATATATATGCGTGAGAATAAATTGAAGAAATACATTGACGTGTCAACGCCAAAACCCACTGCTGCGACAGACATTTTAGCATGGGAAGAGAAGGATGCAGAGGCTCAGGCATTTCTCATGCGTGGTTTGGAACTCGATCAACTTCGCTATCTTTCAGACTGTGATACAGCTGCTGCAATGTGGGCTCGTTTGCGTACCATTCATGCTGAAAGAAGTGATCAATCTGTACAAGTATTGTTAAATCAATTTATAAATGCCAAAATGGTGTCTGCTGATACCATGGTTGACCACATTTCTAAAATTGTATCTCTTGCACAAAGATTAAAGGATATGGAAATGGAACAGAAGGAACCTGTCGTCATTGCAAAAATTTTATCCAGCCTTTCGCCGAAGTATGACAACGTTCGGACTGCCTGGTATGCCGTTTCAAAAGGAAAGCAAACACTTGAAAATCTTACCGATCACCTTGTAAATGAAGAGACATTGTTAAACATGCGTAAACAAGGGACAGAACCGGACAACACCCAAGAAACATACTATGTCCGTGGGAAGAAGCCTGCATGTAATAGTAAGAACTGGCATAATAATTCACCGAATGTTAATTCTAATAATGTAGAACGCGGAAATTCAAGCAATGTTAAATTAGGAAATTGTCATTTTTGCAAAAAGGCCGGTCATTACGCGCGCGACTGTCTAAAAAAGAAAGCGTATTTAGAACAAAAGTATGGAAATAGAGGTAAAAATAAAGTAAGCTCATTACTAACAGTAACGTCAGAAACCGAAACGTCATGTAACACAAATGCGGAACTATTTAATATCGAAAATGAACATCTTTCGAATGAAAACAATTCGAATGACAAGTGGTATGCAGATTCGGCAGCCACAGAGCATCTGTGTACACGACGTGAGTGGTTTAGTAAATTTACTACTCTTAGAAAGGACGAATGTAAAGTTAAAGTCGCTGATGGGTCTGTGGTTAGCGCGTGCGGTATAGGTGACATTCAGGTAGGCACAAAAAATAAAGACGGTTCGTTTACTTCGCATACAATTTCAAATGTTTGGTATGTACCACAAATTGAAAGAAATCTGTTGTCTGTAGGTCGATCGTCTGAAAAAGGTTTCAAAATAATTTTTGAATCGGGAGGTAAATTCGTTAAATTTTATAAAAATGATCAATTTATTGTAGATGGTATTCGTGAAAATGGAAAATTATATAGACTTAATTTCGTACCAATAAATAAAAGGATAGAAGTACATTTAGTGACAAGTGGCTCTCTTATGGATTGGCATGAAAAATTAGGCCATGTGAACTTCCAAACCTTAAGACAAATGATTTCTAATCAAACAGTAGATGATTTAAAGGTCGTTAATTTAAGTGATGAAAATCCGTTTTGCGAAGGATGCACTTTAGGAAAACAGCACAGGAAACCATTTCCTAAGGATGAAGTTGTTCGATCACAATATCCTGGGGAGCAAATTCATGTAGACTTCTGTGGGAAAATGAGCCAAAGCTCACTTTGAGGAGCCAATTATTTTATGTTAGTCAAAGATGATTATTCTAGATATTGTTATGTTTATTTTCTTAAGGAGAAATCTGACACGTTTAAGGCATTAAAACAATTCTATTCTGATTTTCGAGCTGATAGCTGTAAAATTAAATTGTTAAATAAAAATGGGTCAAATGATATCAACGATAATAAAATCATTAAAAGATTGAGATCGGACGGGGGTAAAGAATTTAATAATGCTGAAGTTAATCATTTTCTGCTGGAAAAGGGTATAAAACATGAATTTTCGACCCCTAAAGCTCCGGAACAAAACGGATTCATAGAAAGACAAATGCGCATTATTGTAGAATCAGCGAAAAGCATGCTACATGCTCGAAAATTGCCCATACACTTATGGGCTGCAGCTACTGCGACTGCGGTATATCTTAAAAATCGAACAGCAACTAACACAATTAATGGTAAAACTCCGTATGAAAAGTGGTTTGGTGAAAAACCATCTGTAGGACATTTAAAGATATTTGGTTGTGATTGTTATGTGCACATTCCTAAAGATTTAAGAACTAAGTGGGAGATGAACTCTATTAAAATGAAGATGATAGGTTACAGTGAGGGAAACAAGGCGTATAAAGTGTATGATCCTACAGTCCGTAGATGTTATATAAGACGTGACGTTATATTTGATGAAAAATCTAAGTGTGATGATTTATTAATAATGAATAAAGCGATTAAAAATAATATCCAAGACTCTGAAGAGAATGAATCTAAAAGTGAAGATGAAGCGAAAGAAAATTCTCCCAGGAGAAAACCTCGACAGCCAATCCCACGAGATCCATATCAACTGCGTGCAAGGGCCTCGTCCAGTTCCAGTACGAAAGATGCACCTGAGTCAAAAATTGCTGACGTTATGCTTACTACCTGGGAGCCACAAACATTTTAAGAAGCACTTGAGGATGAAGATTCTTCTCAATGGATAGCAGCAATAAATGAAGAATTAAAATCACTCGAAGAAAATGGGACATGGACCTTAGAAAAAGGGCCAGAAAATCAAAACGTTATATCAAACCGATGGATTTTCAAGAAGAAATATTCTGTAGATGGAAAAATCAAGAAATATAAAGCGCGCCTAGTAATCCGAGGTTTTGCACAAAGAGAGGGTATTGACTTTAATGAAATTTATGCGCCTGTTGTAAAGTATGATACAGTGAGAACGGTGCTTTCAATAGTTGCAGTAAATGATCTCCATATGATCCAATTTGACATAAAAACAGCTTTTCTATATGGAGGACTGAGAGAGAAAATTTTTATGGAACAGCCGATAGGTTTTGAAATTGATGATGGGGTTTGTTTACTTAAAAAGAGTCTTTACGGTCTTAAACAAGCGCCTCGACAATGGAATCAAAGAATAAACGATTTCTTTATCCATTACGGTTTAACTCAATCTAAAACTGATGCCTGTTTGTATTATTTTACTTCAGAAAGTATTACAATGTATGTTATAATTTATGTTGATGACGGAATCATTTGCTGCAACAATATTAGTAAGATGAATGATTTGCTTGAAAAATCGTATGACAATTTCAAGGTGAAAAGTTGTGAGGCTGAGTTCTTCGTCGGGATACAAATAGAAAGAGATAGACAAAATCGAACACTAAAACTTTTTCAAAGTGCATATGCTCATAAAATTTTAAGTAGATTCTACCACACGGAATGCCTGTCCCTCTCTATCCCTGCTGATCCAAGTATTAAATTTCTCAAATGTGATATAAATGTTGTAAATAAGCCAAAATTTCCATATACAGAAGAAATTGGCGCACTCATGTTTTTAATCGTGGCTACTCGGCCTGATATAGCATATATTATAAGCGTGTTAAGCCAATTCTCTGAAAACCCAGATGAGAGTCACTGGACAGGTGTCAAACGCATTTTCCGTTATTTAAAGGGATCAGCTAGTCGAGGAATAGTATTTGGCAATGTCAAAGATAATAGTTTGACAGCGTATAGTGACTCTGATTGGGCAGGGGATATAAACACTCGCAAAAGCACGACCGGTTGGATTTGTATACTAAATGGAGGTCCTGTAGCATGGTTGTCCTGTAAACAGTCTAGTGTTGCTATCTCAGCCATGGAGGCGGAATTTATGGCCTTATGTTCAGTGACAAAACAAGTCATATGGCTGAGGAGATTATTAAACGAACTAAATTGTACTCAAAGATTACCCACAACAGTTTATTGTGATAACCAGGCTGCCATCACACTTGTTAAAACCCGATCCGGCTCTAAGCGTTCAAAACACATTGATACACAATACTATTTCACTTGCGAGAAACAAAAAACAGAATGTATTAATGTAACGCATATATCAACTAACGAACAACTAGCTAACTTCTTAACAAAAGCTTTATCCAGCGTAAAACTTTCTTATTTAACACGTAAAGGCGGGATAATTGATTAATATAATTATAATAAATATGAATTGAGTGGGAGTATTAGAAACTACAATTCATATTTTCTTATTGGTGGTGGGGACGGCTATGCGACAAGCCATATTATAATACTAATTTCGTGTCGAGCGTTCAGTAGACCACGAGCTGTTTGTACACAAGCTGTTATGTTTTTCTTCTATCCATAAGTAATAAACCATATATATCGATTCTTCTGTACAAGTGTCTTTTTCCTTTTTACCTTCCGCTAATAAAACTGCGATAAGTGCTTGTGCCACACAACACTTCACTTACTCTACATACTTAAGGGACTTTCCATTCATACGCACAATCGGTCGTCTACTTGCAGCCATACTACCTTTCAGCAACATCGTCACACTCTCACTCTCAGACACACTAACACCTACTTCCGCACCCCATTCACACACTATTTATATCCATTCAGTTCCAATTCGCTCCACTTCCATCCGGCTCTGTCCCTCAACTATCAAATACAAGTCATCCGCAAACGCAACACACTTACATTCACATTCTCTCAAGTGCCACAGAATACTATCCAGAAGATACGCCCTATCCAGAGGAAAGGGCCGGAGACAGACTCCTGCGGACACCCACGCTCGACATTTTTCCACACATCATTTACATCGCAATCAGCGATGACAGTGGGGGAAGCTCAGTTATTGATGGAATTGTAAGAGACGCGTAGACAATTGCAGCGGCAAACATTAAACGTTGCATTGCGTCCCGCGATTCCGTTAACCAGTTCATCGTCTAACCGAAATTTCGTTAGCAATATAAGCATTTCAGCGATTGCGGATCTGCTTCCGGTTTTCGACGGCGATGGGAGAAACAGGTGCGTTTGCTGGCTGTGACGTACAACTTGTCCAGCGAGATGAGCACAATGCTTATAGGATGTAGACTGCGCGGAAAGGCTCTCGAATGATTTCATTCGAGACCAGAATTTATGCAAATAGAGAGGAACGCGTTCATGGAGAAGAGACGTATAACTTTCTATCAACGAGCGAATAAATCCACCAGGCGAAAGAAATGTGGGGAGTGTATGTGGTGTTCGATCGAACCGCGTAGTGAGTATTTGCACTATAAAGCGACATTGGGAAATAATGTGCCTATCGATGAAGATCAACTGGTCGATCTCATCATCGACCTGACGGAGGTCATAGCGAAGGAATACCTGACGGAGCGCTAGGCAATCAGGCGTACATTCAAAGATTTTCATCGTCAGCTGATTTAATGTAAGCGTTTGAAAAAGTAGAACTGACAGAAATGTGGTAAACAGAAGAGACATAAGAAAGAAGAGACGAAATCACTTAAGAAAGTAGTTTTTTAAAAAGTTTATTACTAAATAGAATTACTTGATTTTCAGCTTCCCCCCCCCCCTCTCTGTTCCCAATCTCTTACAATGGTTTTCTTATCCCTATCGCTTTTCGCCGCTTAGCCTAATATATATCCCTAATTCTCCCTACTCCTACTTAAAAGTATAGCTCGCGGTTGATGAACTTCTCATCTTGTCTTTGTCTTATTCTATTGTTGCACTCTTCTTCGGTCGTGCACCTCTGTCACCTGTTTAGGTTTTTTGGGTTTCAACCGTTTCGCACACGGCATGCGATGCTTTCTTTTCCGGTCGGTCACCCACAGCATGTTTATGTTTCTTCGGGAATTTTAAGCGTCGCGTTCGAGGTGAGCACTCCTAATGATTTTTTTCCATTTGCGTCCTTGCCCCTTACAAGAGATCCAGCGAAGGAGAGCGGTAGAAGACCCTTGGTCAAAGAGGAAAACAGCAGGAGTTATCCGGCGTGAAGACATCTGCAGCCAAGTGCATCGGGGAGAAGATACTCAAGTTGTGAGCACATTGTAGAAAATGGGGCGGTACGTCCTTCAGAAAACTAAACAGCTGCCGTTATGCGTTTTTCCGAACCGCATTCCAGGAAACAGGTATAGTGTTTTCTCGGGTTGTCCGGTTATTTTCGAAAATTTATACCGAATTATTCCATTATTGCGATACCGTTGACGGATTTGTTGAAGGCAGATGCCACGTTTTCGTTCAGACAGGAACAGTTAGACGCCTTTAATCAACTAAAATCAATTCTTAGTACTAGGCCATTGTAAAAACTCTGTTGAGCTTGCCCGGAAACACAGTTACACACGGATGCGTCGAAATTCGAATTTGGAGCAATATTAATGCAAAAAGATAGCGTAGACAGTAAATTTCATCCAGTATATTATGCTAGCTGTAAAATCAGAGATGCGGAATCAAAGTATATTAATTACGAGTTAGAGATATCGGCTGTGATTAGAGCAATCAAGAAATTTCGAATATATTTATTAGGGATATCGTTCAAGATTATAAGGCAGATTGTAAGACTGATTGTAAGGCATTCCTGCCCACGTTGAACAAAACGGAGCTTTGCGTTCGTGTAACCAGGTGGGTGTTGCTGTTGGAAGAGTTTAACTACACTATACAGGGTGTCCATCACATATGGTACGAGCCGGGAAGGGGTGGTAGGTGGGGCTATTCTGAACAACTTTTTCCTTTGCAAAATATTGGATGAGGCTTCATGTTTAAATTATTAAGGAAAAATACCAACCAATCAGAGCGCGAGAACTGCGCGCGCTCAGGGGCGTCGTGCAGGCACGAATAACAGTGACTGTCGCCGTAAACGAACATATGGGCATCGCGATAGTAGCAGAAGGCTATTAGGTAAAAGCCGATTAAGCAGAAAAATTGAAATAATTGTTGAATTATTCTTCATTCATGAATAATAAATAAACTAATTCGTCTTTATTCACGTAGTCAGAATAAATCAAATTTATAACAACGCGAAGCTCGTGAAAGTCAGTCACGTTTACGTGTGCCGAATATAATCGAGTAAAGTGTAGTTACAGTGTCGTTCGCGGCGTAGATATAAGTGTAGTTTTTCATTTATGTCTGGACATTATTACCCACCCACCATGGTAGCAACAAAAAACCACAAAGGAAAAGGTGCTCCTGTGACTGGAGATTCCTCCACTAACAAAGCCACCGACAAAAACCAGGCCAGTACAACCGAAACAACCAACTCATACGCTAATGCTACCAAATTAGAATCCTTCCCCACTAAAGATCAAGCGATAATCATATCAGCAATAGACGGTACTACTATCAAAGAATATGCTTGCGCAATAGGACGACTAACAGGCCCTAAAACAATGAAATACATATCCAGAATCGCCAACAATAGAATTTGTATTTACCTCGATAAAAAGGAAACGGTAACCAACCTAACGAAAAATTTCAAATCAATAGAAATTAATAACACCAAAGTAGATATATGGCCCATGATCGCACCAGCAGAGCGTATTATTCTCTTGAATGTCTCACCAGTTATTCCCAACAAAGCAATAGAGGACATATTTAAACTAAATAACGTCCGAATTTGCTCAAGGATAACGCCCTTAAAAGCAGGAATGACCAACCCTGATTACGCCCACATCTTGAGCTTCCGCAGACAAGTTTACGTCAAACCGGAAGACGCTAAAAAGATACCGGATTCCTTCGTTATCACTTTTGAAGACACGATCTACCGTATTTTCGCGACAACCGATAAACTGAACTGCTTCCTTTGTAAACAGGAGGGACATATAGTCAGACAATGTCCTCATAACACCGGTACCACCTGTGACGGGGATTATTTTTAATAAGATAAAAAATGAAAATGTGAATGTCGAGCACAGCTCGCTGATATGAATACGGAGACAAAAGCGTTAATTTCTATTTAATTAGTAATGGACAAAGTTTAAGTAAATGAGTCACAAATTTAGCTGAACGACAAAGACTGCGATTTATTCTATATTTCCGGGATATTTATAAAGTCGTTTTTCTTTAAGGAGGGGGCAGGCTTTTAGCTTGCAACTATGCGTTTCTAGAATTGGTCGTTGTCGGTTATGCATTTTTAGAATTGATCGTTGTCGACTACGCGTTTTTAGAAACGGGCGATGGTCGTTGCTGAGTCGGATCGGCGTTTCCGGTCATAAGATCCCCCTTCCTAGATTCGACTTGGTCTCTCAAGTCGTCTTAAGGGTTGATGCCTCGGAATTTTATTTTGCGAGTTTCTTCAATTACTAGTCTTATATTCGGGATCGGAATGTTTCGGGGCAGCGGCAGGTTGACGTTTCCCTCTGTTGATGAGTAGTGTGCGCTGAAGGGCGCAGAACCGTAATGGTGTTGTCCGGCGGTATTTGAATTGAAGCAGTTATTAAATATACATGGTTTTGAACAAACATAGCAATAATTTCCATAGTCGTAGTTTATATATTATGCATACAGTTATTGCTAGATGTTCCGAAATAAAACTAAACCCAAGGCACTCCTGAATATATTTACGCTCCTGCAAACGATTAGCGGCGTCATATGCGCCCTAATCCCTCCCGCGCAGGATTAGCCTACCGCCACGCCACCGATCGGTAGATCATGCGATCGATGACCGTTTTGCGATCCGAAATATCCAGAACTGTTTCGAAAGTCAAAGTGAAAACATCAACCGCAATTTCATCCAAGTATTTTTAACCGCAATCGTTTAACCGATAAATCATAAATCGTCGTATTTTTGTCCAGTCTCTCGTCGTGTTTTCTTTTTATTGTAAAACTGTGTATTCAAAGTATTGTTCAGCAAATCGTTATTTATTGTGTGGTGTTCAAAATTGACTGTGAATTTGCAAAGCCTTGCCCCGTATCCTCTGCTAGGATAGTACTAGCCCTCCTTCGTGCGTAGCCGACTCGAGAAAACTCGTTGCGCTCACGTGTACATAAAACATTGGTCCTTCGAGCCAGATCGGGGTGAATTTCTTTGTGCAAAATTCAAGTGCCGCTGTGTGGAGTTACCGTTGGTAACGGTTCTGACCTCGTACAAAATCACAGAGACATCACCGGTATACACAAACTTTCTATTCTACCACGAACATGAGTGACATAGACAGTTTAATCAAACAACAACAAGACGCGATGTACTTTGTCCTTCGCGCTCTTGACAATTTCAAAAAGATTGGCAAAGCCAATTATACCATTCCAACGGTACGCAACCGTATTGCAAAACTGGACGATGCTTTCAAAGAAGCTCAAAACCTTCACCGCAAAATTGTTGCAATTGCCACCTCAGAGCATCAGAAAAAATACGATTATTTCCTCTCGCAACAATTTATGGTGACCCATGAGGCCTACTTGTCCACTTCCGACTTCATGGCAGAAGTCTTCAACGAATTAGAAGAGAAGGCGAAACGAGAACGTCCCTCTGGAGCAGCAGATCCGGACCAGAAGAGTCAGCACCTGGCTACATCCATGGAACGTTTGCCGCAACTGCATCTCCCGAAGTTCTCCGGGGTCCTCGACGAGTGGGAGAGCTTCCGCGACCGGTTCCAAGCCATGGTAATCGGTAACAATACGATCTCAGATGTCTCAAAATTGCAATATTTGTTCTCGTGCGTGGATAAAGAGCCTTTAGACGTTATCCGTAATCTCGCGATTACTGACAGTAATTTCTTAATCGCGTGGAATCTCCTTGTTCGACGATACGAAAACAAACGACGGCTCATAACAGTACACGTCCAATCGCTATTAAACCTTCCGAGTACGTCTGTCAAGTCACGAACCGCGCTTAGCGAAATACGGGACCGTGCGAACATGGCTATCCAGGCTTTAAAAAAGTTAGATTGCGCCGTTGACCAGTGGAATGAAATCCTAGTATGTCTTATCGTGAATTGCCTAGATCGAAGTTCGCGACGTGCATGGGAATTGCAATTAGGAAACTCTACAGAGTTTCCTCACCTCGAGGAATTAGACACATTTCTCGAATCGCGAATTAGGTTCCTCGAAGCTATCACTGTTCCGAAATCCGGGCCCTCAGCGGGAAAACCATCCTCTCGACCCACGTCCGCGCAACACTTTACATCGCATGCAACTACATCCCATAGTCCAAATTGCCCCATGTGTCGCACGAACCACGGTCTCAATCAATGTCCGGTCTTTCGCGGAAAATCTGTAACCGAACGCATTGAATACGTTAAGAAGGGAAAACGATGCATAAATTTTCTAAGCACTCAACATCTCCAAAGAGACTGCAAAAGCGTTTATTCGTGCCAAAAATGTCGAAAACGGCATCATACGTTGCTGCATGTTAACGAGCAAATCGTCCGTGCAAGTCCCCCCGCAACCGATATCTCAACCGTCTCCGCGAACGAAAGCGATACAAACACATCGACCCATATACCGTCTTTGTCCGTTACACGCGCCACGGCAATAACATCTCGCGTCCTATTAGCAACCGCATGGATCAACGTGCACAATCCAAGCGGACGAACTCAACGAATTCGGGCTCTCCTTGATCAAGGATCCGTTGTGACGTTGATTACCGAAAATCTCGCGCAACGCCTGAAAGCGCCCCGCGATTGTGTTTCCGTATCAATTACCGGCGTAGGTGGCAACGAAACGATTTGTAAATCTTCCACGACAATCAGGATCACACCATGTAAACGAGCAGGACCCGCATATTCCACTTCCGCTTTGATCGTAAAAAGCCTGTCGAATTATTTACCGCCGCGAATCGACGGTCCCCTTCCTACGATTGCCAAAAATCCTCTTCCTCGCCTATTCGCACACCATTGCGCTACTGTCGAATCCCTGGATACCGCAATTCGTCAGTTTTGGGAGATTGAACAAGTTCCGACATCCTCTCGGTTAACTCCTGCAGAACAGGAATGTGAATCACATATTAAACAAACGCACTCACGCACCGAAAACGGACGGTATTGTGTGAGATTACCTTTCGTACAGAAACCTCCGATCGATATCGGAGAGTCTCTCCCAACAGCAAAAGTTATGTGGTATCGTCACGAAAAGCGAATTCACGCTAATCCAGGGCTAGCTGACGAATACGCCAAGTTTATGCAGGAGTACGAGTCGTTGCATCACATGGTCGAGGTTCCGGAACCTAACTCAATTTCCCATCAAACGGTTTATATTTCGCATCACACTGTAATCCGGGAAACTAGTACCACTACGCGCCTCCGCGTCGTATTTAATGCATCTTGCAAAACCTCTAACGGCACGTTTCTAAATGACCACTTGTTCATTGGTCAAGAACTCCAACAAGACTTACCTGCAGTCATATTGCAATGGCGGTTGCATCGCTATGTCTACCTCGCCGATATAGAGAAGATGTACAGTGAATCTTCCCACAGTGCAACAGAGGCCGGAATCGAAACTGCTCACTGTGAGCATAGGAGAAGCGAAATTTAATACTCGGCGGCTGTCCCTTGCTGGGGTGATCCCACTCGGAATCAGTCAAGTGTTAAACACGATCGGTTACCGAAACGACCGAATATCGGTGAGACACATACTAATGCAAGCAAAGAAAAAGATTGCAATTTTCTTATTTCCTATTATTTTTTCATGAAACTTGTACCATCGTATTCGTCAGGTTTTTCTGATTAAAATGACACCAAACATGATGTAATTATGTTAATAATTACGTACGTAACGGGTGCATAAAGTTTTTAACGTGAAAGAGGACGGCGAGTGGAAAAGACAGAGAGGCAGAAGGTTGAAGCGTTCGGCAAACATGAAAGACTCCTGCATGTTCTGTCTTTTAAATTCAAAAATCAAAATTCTTTATTTTTGGTTTTTCGTGAATGAAACCTTTACCGTCGTATTCGTCTCGTTTTTCTGATTAAAATGATACTAAACACGATATAATTACGATCATAATTACCCGTATAACAAGCTATAAAAGTTTCGGACTTTAGAATCTAAGGAATTCGTATCTCTGCCGTAAATGTAACGTCTGAAACTTGTATGGCTTGTTACACAGGTAATTATGATCGTAATTATATCGTGTTTGGTCTTATTTTGATCGGAAGAACCTCACGAATATGTTAAAAAAATTTGCAGTCAAAAAAATATAAATATTAAAAAATTATATTGGTAAATTTGGAACTGGAGATCTGGCGGCCCGCATCAAAGGGACTGCGGCGAGTGTATCGTGTTACACTTGGACTGGCTCGAGCGAGGCGAACACAGGCGCAGCAACGACGCACGCATAGACGCAGGAAGAGACGTGTCGCACTGTGGGAGGGAATCGAGTGTCGCACTGTGGGAGGATTTACTGTATCGCCAAATCCTCGTTGACAATGGCGACACTGACTACCAGCGTATTGTCTGGCGTGCATCCCCGCAAGAACCCCTCCGTCACTTTCGTCTTTGCACCGATACGTATGGGACCGCTCCCGCCCCTTACCTCGCACTTCGCGTACTCCGACAGCTGGCAAAGGATAAAGGAATCAATTATCCGTTAGCTGTTCCCGTGTTGGAAAATCAGATTTATGTCGATGACTGCGTCTTTGGTGCAGACGATGTTACTATTGCTCGACATACTCGAAATCAATTAATCTCGGTCTTGACCAGTGCGGGATTCTCTCTTCATAAATGGGCGAGCAATGCTCCAGGCCTATTATTGGACAGCGATCCAAATGATCGCAGTCTGCCCAGTAGCACAGTCGTGCAACCGATGAAACCTCTGCAACCCGAATTAAAGGTACTGGGAGTATCGTGGAATCCTAATTCCGATTCGTTCCAATTCAATATTATTATTGAAGAGAACGTTCCTCGAACGAAGCGCACAATTTTGTCCACTATCGCTAAATTTTTTGATCCCCTGGGTTGGGTCACTCCTGTGGTGATTAAAGTGAAAATCCTTCTGCAACAGTTGTGGCACCTCAAGTATGAATGGGACGTAAATATTCCAGCCGCGATCTATGAAGAATGGTCTGTACATTATAAACAGCTCCCGTGTTTACGTCAACTATCCCTACCACGATGGGTAGATCACGGATCGCACGTGCACTCATGCGAATTACACTGTTTCGCAGATGCTTCATCATCCGCTTATGCGGCAGTCGTGTATTTAAAAATAAGAACCGTATCCGGAGATGTCACTATATCACTTTTGACCGCTAAATCTAAAGTTGCACCGCTTAAACCCTTAAGTATTCCGCGACTTGAATTATGTGCAGCTGTGTTGTTATCGCGTCTCCTCGCATTTGTAAAGTTAACGCTAGCGCTACAATCAGTGACGATGCATTGCTGGACTGATTCTACGATAGTTTCATGAAAACATTGAAAACATTTTTTTCCAACCGAGTCGCCGAGATACAAACCAATATCCCGAACGTGAAGTGGCACCACGTGCCTAGCGATGAGAATCCGGCGGACTGCGCCTCTCGCGGATTAAATTGCGACAAATTAAGTTCCCATTCGATTTGGTGGAATGGTCCGTCGTGGCTCAAACTCTCGTGTGAAAACTGGCCAAACGATACCCCGGTCAGCGTGTTCACCTCCCTCGAGGAACGCCCTCTTCCTGTGCACCTTGCGGCCCAAGCACCAACATGGGATATTGCTGACCGTTACTCCAGTTGGACAAAATTAATTCGAGTTACGGCATATATTCTCCGATTCGTCACCAGAGCAAGGCGAATGTTCACTCTCCCAAAGCTGACAACCATCCAGTGTGATTCTAATCTCACAGACACAATTAATAGTACTGCGTTAAATCCGTGTGAAATCCAATAAGCTCGTATATTTTGGTTGAAATATATTCAGCGTAGTCTATTTCCAAACGAGTTGCACTGTTTACAAACAGCCCAGCCGCTTCCTCGAAGCAGCGCACTCGTCGCACTGAATATATACAGAGTGTCCCATAAATGGGGAAGGGGCCGAAAATGGGAGGTAGGCGGGGTCATTCTGAACAACTTTTTCATTTGCAAAAATGTCGTACGAGGCTTCATTTTTAAATTATTAAGGAAAAACATCGACCAATCAGAGCGCGAGAATCGCGCGCGCTCGGAGGCAGAAGTGTAGGCCCGAGTCATAGTCGACCGTAGTCGAGATCACACGTAGTTACGGGCATCGAGTGATAACTCGGCTGGCCGGTAACCCAGTGGCAACCGATAGGTAACACTTTTCTTTCGCGCCTCATCCTCTCGAACTCAGTCGCACGCAATCACGCTGTTTGCATTCGTCTAGACATTCTGTCGCTCGCTTTTCCCAAACACACTCAATTACACGCAGCAAAATATTCTTATCCTACATATATATATATATATATATATATATATATATATATATATATATATATATATATATATATATATATATATATATATATACAGGGTGTCCCAGAAGTCGACGTCAACCCGAAAGCGGGTGACAGGCTAGGCCATAAGAGTTATCAGAAAAATATAAAAAAAAATCTAAGTCGCGTTTTTTAAAAATTATAGACATTTCAAAAAAATCGAGAAAATCTGTACCCTGTGACGGTCTTTTCACTCCTGTTACTACAAATATTGACTTTTTTAATCATTTTTTTTTGTTTTGTAATCCCGAATACTGCCTCTTTAAATCCTGGTCAAATATTTAAAGCCAACTGCTCGGGCTTGGAAGTAAATGTCACTTTTTGGCCAACCGAAGATTCAAGCAGAAAACTTAGCCCAACTTTAACTGACCATACTGAAAAAAAATGATACGAGCCGAGTTTGGCAAGTAATTTTAAAAGTTGGCGCATTTAATAAGGATTCCAAAATGGTATGACACTTGCTAATTCGTGTAGGAATACGGACAAATTTTCGGATTTAACGAGACTCGAACCCGCGCGCTCCTCACATCACGAGTCGTCGACGCTACGCACTGAGCCACTGGCGTCCGCCTGATATTCGTCCATACCGTAATCCAGTTTTCAACAAATTTCTCTTACTTACTTAAAAATGATTCTAATGTACCCGTGGCTTTCTTCAAGGCCGTAACTTTAAGATTCCAGTTGGAGTGAGGCAGAGAGAGCTATTTAAAGTGTGAGGGAGACAGATAGTGACGCTGTTAAATTAAATTGTTAAATTAAACATCAATAATTTGGATACTTACATTTATTAAATGCACATCAATTGTTTAATATCAATTATTTGCATTACAAGAGATGTTCAAACTGCCTTCCTTCAGCCGCAATGTAAGCTCGACATCTTCTTAAAAAAGATCGGGTTATCCGACGACCGATTCTTCTGCTGCCAGAGGTTCTGAATGGTGAAGTGTATTTGAATTTTCTAAAAAATGATTTACCAAACCTATTGGAAGACGTCCCACTAAGTATTTACAGGGACATGTGGTTGCAGTTAGAGAGTACCTTGATGAGAAATACCCGGGCAGATGGATAGGACGGTCTGGTACAATCTCGTGGCCAGCCCGTTCACCTGATTTAAATCCCCTAGATTTGTATTAAAAAAAAATCTAAAAGGTTTATTTGATGTCGATTGAAAATTTAGCTGAGCTGCGGTACAGTTTGATGGAAGCAACTGAATTTATTAAGAACGGAAGATTCGCTCGTCGGATAACCCGATCTTTTTTAAGAAGATGTCGAGCTTGTATTGTGGCTGAAGGAAGGCAGTTTGAACATCTCTTGTAATGCAAATAATTGATATTAAACAATTGATGTGCATTTAATAAATGTAAGTATCCAAATTATTGATGTTTAATTTAATAATTTAATTTAACAGCGTCACTATCTGTCTCCCTCACACTTTAAATAGCTCTCTCTGCCTCACTCCAACTGGAATCTTAAAGTTACGACCTTGAAGAAAGCCACGGGTACATTAGAATCATTTTTAAGTAAGTAAGAGAAATTTGTTGAAAACTGGATTACGGTATGGACGAATATCTGGCGGACGCCAGTGGCTCAGTGCGTAGCGTCGACGACTCGTGATGTGAGGAGCGCGCGGGTTCGAGTCTCGTTAAATCCGAAAATTTATCCGTATTCCTACACGAATTAGCAAGTGTCATACCATTTTGGAATCCTTATTAAATGCGCCAACTTTTAAAATTACTTGCCAAACTCGGCTCGTATCATTTTTTTTCAGTATGGTCAGTTAAAGTTGGGCTAAGTTTTCTGCTTGAATCTTCGGTTGGCCAAAAAGTGACATTTACTTCCAAGCCTGAGCAGTTGGCTTTAAATATTTGACCAGGATTTAAAGAGGCAGTATTCGGGATTACAAAACAAAAAAAAATGATTAAAAAAGTCAATATTTGTAGTAACAGGAGTGAAAAGACCGTCACAGGGTACAGATTTTCTCGATTTTTTTGAAATGTCTATAATTTTTAAAAAACGCGACTTAGATTTTTTTTTATATTTTTCTGATAACTCTTATGGCCTAGCCTGTCACCCGGTTTCGGGTTGACGTCGACTTCTGGGACACCCTGTATATATATATATATATAATTTAAGAGTAAGTTGCCTTCAGTTCCACGTCTATTAGGATTATCTCTGTGCGACTTCACTATTACCTTTCTATCTTTTATAAAACCTTCTTGGAACTTTTAAAAATTTTTAATAAACAACTAAGTTAAAATATTAAATCTCCCTTGTACAAATATTTTTTCCATAAACCTACAACGAATTTCTCGGCAGTGATTTTTGGTACTTCGGCTCTGACATCCGGTTACAGGTTCCTAATACCCTAGCAGTGGTGTATGGACGCCCCGCACGCTGCAAATTCTTTCTTACTTACCCATTAACCTGAAGTGGTGACTGCACGCTCCGCACGCTTCACCCTCTTTACCTAAGAGAAATTCTGGTGACTGGACGCTCCGCACATTATTTCTTCCTTCCGAAATCTGGAAACCAAAAATCAAGATTTATTCAAGTAAAATTCTTTAACTGTAACTCACCAAGAAATAGAATCACTACGCAACTTTTCCGAGAACCATAACAGTGACGTCATCACTGCGACCGACCTTCGCGCTATAAATAAACCCACCGGGGAGTCCTAGCTAAACGACGGACGAAAGCGTCATTAACTGTCATTATTTTCATTCATTATTCTCGCATTCAAAAGATTTTTCCTGTCGCGTTCAATCACAATGATTCAGGACATAACAATGGCCCTCCTGAGGGTTAACCCGACGGCAAGAATGTACGTGTCGTCTTCGTAGCAGACAAAATACGTGCCCTCGGTCAACCGGACCCGCAGAACCCGGTCGTACCCCATGTTCCGAAGAGTTGGGTCAACGGCCGAAACCTGAGGTATGCCGACGTCCACTCCCCGTCGAACTTTGCCGTCCCGACCGGTATAGGTGGCCCACCTGCCCTGCAGGTATGCCCCCACCACCGCCTTTAAGGGGGGACCTCTATGTATATGGACTCAAAAAAGTAATTTTTTTATTTATTTAAAAGGTTACTTTAAAGCCGATAGAATACGAAACGTATTGGTATTTGACGTAAAGTGCAAAGCTATTGTTGTAAGAACCTATACATGTGACCCACCTTCGCGCCGATCCGAGACGCGCGCGGCAGCAATAATCACAAGTTTGTTTATTTATTATCCCTGTTTGAAGTGCTTCTATACCTGTAATAAGGTTTAGTCGGATGTTTCGGAAGAAGTATTTGCACAGAATTTTCGAAGTAATGGTACATACGAAAACCATTGAAATACTAACAGACAAGCCGTTAAGTCGCCAAATCGTATGTTTTTCTCTTACCGAAACTTTAAACGCGATTTTCTCGAAACTCCTTTCGTCGCGAAGTTGAAAATCGGTGTACACGATTACTCGAAAGTAACTCGACCAATCGGTCTGAAATTTTGTACACATGTTAATGATAGTTATGGCTCCTGGATGAATCTAAAAGTAAGTTAAAATCATAAAAATAAACATTTTTTTTAATCTAAACAAGACTACAATTTTTCTATAAAATGTTCAACTTTTTGTTCCGAGGTCTGGCATTCTTCCAATTTTTAATATTTTTTCGATGTCTTAGGTTCATCAATTTACTACATCTATACTAATAAAATTTCTTCGTTTTGGCTGTTTCGGATAATAAGAACCGACACTGGAGTGCACACCGATTTAGAAGTCGGTTCATGATGCTTCTAGAACAACAGGCTGTACCTCCGCCATTTTGTATTTTATTTCCACAAAGAAATTCCAAAATGAAGTAGAAGTATTACTTAAATCGTCCTCAAAACCATCAAAATATGTATTCACTACTTACCCTTCAAAAAAATTATTGAAAATCGGCTTAATTTCAGCGTTCTACATAGAGGTCGCCCCTTAAGGGAGGCACCTGGTGGTAATCCAGGGCCTCCCTGATGGCGGCCCAGGGCAGGGTGTTAAAGGCGTTCACGATATCAAGTGATACCGCGACACACACCTCAGCCCGGGATACGGCATTCTCCGCGAGGTACCGGACGCACTTTATCGCGTCCACAGTGGAACGGCCCGCGCGGAAGCCGTACTGGCAATCCGGCAAGTCGGTCCCTACCCCAGACAGGTGTCTGGTGAGACGGGAAGCGATGATACGCTCAAAGAGTTTACCCGCCTCATCTAGAAGGCACAATAGCCGGTACGCAGACGGAGATTTATTGTTAATCCGGCCCACCTACATGGGACTCAGATATGCTTCCTCACCCGATCAGGTATACCCAACATCTCCCTACTTCAGACCTCGAGTTTACTACCCCTGAGAGTCTATCTACAAATAGGCATGACACCGAGTCCTTGCGAACTCGGTGGGGCTAGTTCACACCACCCTCAGTGCCTGTGTCGGCGAGAAATTGACTTCAGCCACGCTTAACAGGTAATGCGCCAGGGCGTGTCCCCGAAGGGCGGGTTTCCTGTACAACATTTCTAATACTGCTAGTCGCATCCGTTACTCAAAAACCTGAGATTAAGCAGCTCCGTAGTAGCAATTTTCAAGGGTCAAGAGTCGTGCTGTCTGCATCACGGACTCGTCTCGGATACTAGGCTGGAGTAGGTCCATCCGCCCGACACCTCAAACGACGGCCGTGCACTCAACCAATCGAGTGCTCATACCAGTCACCTCTTCCACGCAAGTCTGCGCACCAATGGCATCGATTACCCGGGGATCCGGGATTGGTGCGTGGTCTTCAGGATCTCGTCTCGGATACTAGGGCTAAAACCCGACACATCAAGCGACGGCCCCGTCACACCAACCCTGGGGTTCGAGTCACCCCCCAAACTCTCTTCATCTTCCTACTGTCGGAGATCGCTCTTTGCTCAGGTTCCTGAGATCGTGCGCCGTCTTGCCGACAGTTCTATGGCCCTTGAGACTGTACGCAGACGGGGAGTCTGCGGGTCGTTCATCCTTCTTCAGGAGGACCATCCGTTCCTCCTTCCACTCGGCGGGGAACTCACCCCGCCGAAGACAGGCATCAAACGCCTCCTTAATGGCTGGCCCAAGGACGCCTGTGGCCAAAACCCAGGCCCTGCCAGGGATGCCATCCGGACCCGGGGCGGTGTTATGTGCCCCGAGCCGGTGCAGAGCCCTGGCAAGCTCCTCGTAAGTAACCCCCCACTCGTCGGACAAGATAGGAACATCCGACGCCTCCGCCGTGGGTCCACGGTTGGAATATCTAGCTGCAAAAATAAGTCGAGTGTCGAAGGACAGCGACAATGTCTTTTCATAGCCTAACAGTCCTCAGGTCAGAAATTGAAGGCCTGCAGTTTGTCTCTCCGGGAAGGTCAGAGTTGTAGACAACATATGTGCACTTCTCTGAGTTTTCTTCAAGAGGGCCCAATAGAGGTGTTTCTCTTCCAAGCTTTCTCTTTTATTTTTACTTCGATTTTAGCATTCGTACAGTGCAGACATCCTCCGTGTTCATAGAATAAAGTTTCAGTTTTATTTAATTTAGTGCGCATATTTTATTTTAAACTATTCAAACCATACCCTAATTCTATTATCCACTCTCCCCGCTTGGAGTGCGAGAGAACAGGGTGTCCACCACACGGCGGAGGAATGGGGGGTCAAGAGTCTTCGTCACGGGGGACGCTCATGGCCTAAGTCGGCCGGAAACCAACCTACAGGCGCGCTCCCACGGATTTCCATCCAGAGCGTTGAGGAGCTTTTGCCAGGCTTGAGCCTGACCTCCTTCATGGCCCGCTGCAACGGTACTACCCTCTTACGGTAGAGCGCGTACAGCGAAACTACCCACGCCGGGTTCGGATCGCTGCGCCGACGGCGCGGGTGTACCGGCGGCGCGCCCGCACGCACAAGGTGCGTAGTTCCCCAATTGTGGGCGACCACCAGTAAACCTAGGTCTTAACGCATGGGCCCGATCTGGACATCGCCGCGTCACATATGTATGTCATATGGCGGCGAAGCCAGGGGGCCCATGCGCGCTCGTCGGCTGGCCCGGAGCAGGCTATGCCCCAGGCCACGACGTGGGCAGCAGCCACCAAGGCGTTTTTGTCCAGCCTCTTCAAGTTCCACCGCGGTGGTGGACCCCCCCCCGACGGGCTCGGGGCTCGACCGGAGTGGCGGAAGTGGGGGCCATCCTCTCACCGAGATACGTCGCGCGGCAGCAGGCGAAGCAACAAGAGAGATCGACGATGGATCCTTCCCGCTACCGCACGCACGTATGGACGGTACCTGTGTTTAAAAGACACAGGTCCAGTCCCGCCGCTCAATCCAGCAGCGCTGAACCCCTCGCTTCCGTCCTGAGGGAACCCCAGGCCGCAGCCTTCGAGTTGAAATCCCCCAGGACAATAACAGGATGGGGCCGGCAACGTACGATGCAACGCCGGATGCCGTCCAGACACACCTCGAAATACGCGAGGGGCCAGCTGGGGGGAGCATAAACTCCCACCACCGCGGTACCACTCCAGTCGGCGGCGACATAACCCCGGCTGCGCTCTTCAGCGCACAGGCCGGGGAATTATGTCGACTGTCCCAAACTATCACGACAGAGCCCAGCTCGTCACCGATCCAAGACGTGTGGACCGGGACGGCGTAGAGCTCTGTGTCGTCGTTACCGGCTCCGCCTCAAACTCCGTTGGAGTCTCGGTGGAGAGTCCCCGTGCAGCCGCGGGCGCCGTAGTAGCACAGCGCGCGGAAGACGCTCTACGAGCGCTGGAAGAAGTGGCCATGACAGCCGCTGCTGCTCCGTAGCAGCAGCGCCATGGGCCGCACCACCCTTCTGGCGGCGGCGACCCACTCGGTGTTTAGAGGCTCTAGCCGCTGGGCATTCCTTTGTGCCCAGACGGTGATTCGACGCCCGCCCTGCGTCCGCACAAACGGTGCAATGCGACAGGGCGGTGCACTGCGATACGTGATGTCTACTCTCGCCGCAAAGGAAGCACTGCCCCGAGCGGTCCTCCTCAGCAGTGCGCCGCTGCCTCGTATGACCGAAGTCAAGGCAGCGGTAGCACTGCATTGCCGGGCGTCGAGGCCATCAACGGAGACCATCAGAGCCAATTTTCAGCAGCAAGTGCCGAGACCCGAGGGGTTCGGGCGGATAGGGGTTCCTGCAGGGACGGGCGATTTTCACGCCCGTCCCCTCCAACACCTCCTCCATCTTTGCCGCAAGAAGGTCCGCCTTAGCGGCCCGCTCAGGCCCGGGGATCTCTAATATCAGAGACCCCGTAACACCGTAGCGTGGGCGCAACGGCGGCACCCCTAATTTGGCAAGGTTGATATTTGCCCTCGCCTTCGACATCGCCTCCGCGTATATCTTGCAGGCATCGGGTATGGTTACCGATACAACTGCCATATACGGAAGCCGGGGCAAGACAACCTTCGGTTGCTCAGGCGCTGCGCCTGCCTTCGTTTGCCCTGGGGTCTTTGCACGGGCTTTGGCTCGTGCCGGGCCTTTAGGCGTCGTGCCTGCCGCCTGCTTCGCGGTCCTCTTCTCCTGCTGTATAGCCTGGCGGCCGACAACCTTGGACCAGGAAGTCTCTTCCGTGGCCGCTTTCTTCGGAACCAAAGCCGAACATCGAGCAGGAGGCCCGGTCGGCTTCCACCCGCTCTTGTTTGGGGCCGTGCGTGACGCAGCGGGAGCCACAGTGGCTCTTGCCGCCGCTCCTTTCTTTCCCTTTCGCTCTCGTTGATTCGCCCTCGTTGCCACAAACTCCGACCGGATCTCCGCAAATCGGCTGTCATTCAACCGGGTGATTTGGGCGAAAAGGGCGTCCTCCTTGACCAGCTGCGTCGCCGTAACAACGAGTCCCTCGCCCGCCACCGCCACTCCCCGTATCGGCGAAATCCGTCCCCGGTGAGGTTACGCGGAGACGGGACATGGGAACCCCGTGGTCGTGAGGGCGTCGCAACGACCGTCGGAGAAGAACCCCGGCGGCGGAGCGACGGCTCCTCTCGGAGGAACTTCAAATCTTCCTCCAACTGGTCAACCCGCCGCTTAAGGTCGCGGTTCTCCGTCTCCAAAGCGGAGGCGGCCGCGGTAGCGGAGCGGGTGGCCAGCTGAGCCTCAACGAGCCTAACCTCGTGAGAGGCAAGTCGCAAGGCGCGCATGAATGTCCCTTGTAGACTCCGGGAATTCGACGCCACTTTGTCGACCATCTCCATGTGGCCGTTGACTTTGGCCACGAGGTCGGCCGTAAGGAGCCTCTGGAACTCCCAAGACAAAGCCGTCTCGTCCAGCAGCGGGATACTGCTGTTGGGGGTCGAGCACTGCTTCCGCAGCCTCGACCGGCGCCGCCTGCTCCTCGACCTGTAGCTGCTTCTTCTTGGCAGCCGCCAATTGTACGTACTCCCCCGTTGTGGGGGGACGTCCCCGCTTGTGGGATGCCAGAGATAGCAGGGAGGAGGACGCCGACGCGTCAAACACCACTCCCTCCATGTCATCCGCAGTTTCGAAACGATCCCGCCCCTCGCCGATTGTCGTCGCTGATTCAGCGGACGACGATCTCGATGAAAGACGAGAAACTATCTGCCACGGTGTAGCGCGGCTGGATCCTGGTCGCTTTGGGCTGCGTGGACGAGCAAAGGTGGTATCTGCACCGTCCTCCTGCGAACTCGGTTGAACCTTACCCATCAGCGCCTCCTCCACTGCCGCCGCGTCGATGTGCACGCGGGGCGTTCCTGACTGAAGCCGAATGCTGGACACCCGGCTTCTTGATCTTCTCGCCGATGGAGAGGCCGACCCCGAGGTCGCCTCCTCTCCCGCCGAAGCGCTGGTAGAGCGAGCGTGGCAAGCCGCCTCTCGCACGTCACCCCCCCCCCCCAACCCCATTGTTTGTATTTTTTAAATTTGAGCAATCCATGAAGAATCCCACGAGTAGGTTGGAAAAAAGGTCCACCTAGGCGGAGCCGCCATACCTAGGTAAGTCTGGTTACTCGGGGGTGTCGGCAGGTTCCCCCGAGGGACCGTTTGAGACTGCCCTATCTAAAGACCAGACAGCCATGCACCCATCGGCACGGTTATCCTTCACACCTTGGGTTTAGTTTCTACAACACGCTCCCGATCGCCCCTGTTTCAGTCCTCGCACATCATCGGACCTACTTTAGGAAACGACCGGAGCAATCCCTTTTAGTCGCCTCGTACGACAGGCAGGGAATACCGTGGCTGTATTCTGCGCCCCCCCCCCCCCCCCCCCCGACCGCAGAGCGGATTCATTATAGAGGTTTACTCCTCGCGGCCCTGCCGGTTAAGGCAAGGCCTCCGGTCCTGCGAAACATGACGACAGGCTTACGGTATGATTGGCTCGGGTACCTCGGTATCGCCAAATCCCGTACTGTAGGCAACGTGCCCACGTAATTGCTGCATCACCCCATTTGGTGGAAAGGCCCTTCTTGGCTCACCAAGGGGGAATCGGAATGGCCTTCGAACAGCACCGGCGGCCGGAGTGCACTGGGTTAGAAAAACGCAGCACATGCGCCCTTGTGGGCTCCATAGAGCAAAATAGTATTTTAGAGTTGCCAGATCGAGTTTCCTCATGGTGGAAGTTATTGCGCATAATTGCCTATGTTAAACGATTTGTTAAATTTAAGGACAATGCAGACCAACGTGCAGGGATGGTAGTTACCGTGCCTGAAATTCAGGCAGCGACTCGAATCCTTTGTCGAGCCATACAAGCTGGTTCAAAAAGATAGTCTCCAGTCTTTCAGGTGAAAAGCACGTTATCCGAGAGAAGAATATAGTCTCTCTTAATCCGGTGCTAGATGAGCAAGGACTGCTACGAGTAGGTGGTAGGCTATGTTTTTCCAATGTATCCGACAATCAGAAGCACCCGATAATTCTGCCATCGTGCAAAGTGAGCAGATTGCTGGCGGAGCACATCCATAAGATATCCCTGCGCGGTGAGCTCCATGTAACCCTTCGTCTCCTCAGGCAGCAGTACTGGGTTCTTAATTCAAGGACCTTGGTAAAGGGAGTTATACGCACGTGCATAATCTGTCTCCGTCAAAGAGCGCGGATGGCCGGTCAAATTATGGGGAACCTTCCAACTCCTAGAGTTAACTCTTCCCGTCCATTTTCACATGTGGAAATTGATTATGCAGGTCTATTATCCATCCGGAATGCCAGTGGGCGAGGTAATAAATACCACAAGGGATGTTTGGTCGTCTTTGTTGGTCTTGCGGTCCGAGCCATCCACCTAGAGTGTGTAAATGATTACTCCGCGGCCAACTTATAGCTGCTCTTCGGAGGTTCACTGATCGCTGAGGTTTGCCGAATTAAATTTACTCAAACAATGGTTCGAATTTTGTGGACGGAGATCGTGAACTGGCCGCTAATTACAAGACCATAACTCAAGACATGAAGGTACAAAACTATCTAGTATCCGAAACCATTTTTGACGACTGTAACGCCGCGACCGTCGATCTCCCCCTTCATTGATAGCGCGGCCGCTAGAGGTCTCTGGGCGACACCTCGTGTTCCGTGAGGGCCTTATCTAGGATAGATAAGTGGCGCGCGAGCCCGGTACCGCCGACCAGGCTACCGCTTACGAGCGTACCGTGTACCGGACCATTACGAAGCTACAAACCTGCTCCATTTTTGTACAAGAGTCATTGATTCCATTTCCTTCCGCCGACGGTGTCTCGTACGGAGTGCTCTGCAGACGTGCGGGAACAACATCACCGTATCCTGTCCCAGGCCGATAGCTCGCTATCGAGGCGGCATCCATGACCGCCAGAAGGATGATTACTATTGTTGGGACGCGTCCCCGGAGCCATGTTCCTCCGATTGTCCGGGACCCAGCGCAGTGCCCTGCAGCCGCTGCCCCGGAGGCATCAACTCCAACTTTCTCGTCCCGTTTGCTCACTGCACCGCGCGACCGCGTTCGCGAGACCGCCGCGTAGTTTGTAAGTTGTCCGTCCGCCGTGTCCGCGAGCCATCTCCGTTGGCTTGTAAATCGTGCCGTCCTTAGTATATAATCCGCGTTAATTTGTAAGCCGCCGTAGTATTAATAAACCACGCATTAACACTCAACCAGGCTCGACTCAATCCCACCCAACCTGGCATACCGGCTGAGTCGGCACGGACAGAATCTCAGAACTGCACGGTCCAACAATTGCACGTAAAATCTTCAATAAGTACGCTTCTATCCTAATCTACCTTCTAAAATCGGTCGGTGGTGACCTTTGGTGTTCCTTGCTGCCGGTCGTTTATCCCACTTCTGTACTGTAGTCGTCAGGACGAAAAATGCGAACTCCGGGAATCGAACCCGGACCCTCAGATTACGAGTCGTCGATGCTCCTCACTGAGCCACTGGCCGCCGCGCCGCTACCTTCGGTTGTCTTCGGGCGCTTCTTAACGTTCGGTCGTGAAGGGCTCCCCACCACCGATCCTTAACCGGGTACTATCCGACCCTTTTTCATAACTAACTAATTAATCACCTACAATTGCGCGTTAGTACCGATCAAGGTAGGCAGTTTGAGTCGCACCTATTTAAGCCGCTCAATTCTTTGTTAGGAGCGACTCATCTGCACACTACGGCATACCATCCTGCGGCGAATGGTATGGTAGAGCGTTTCCACAGGCAATTTAAAGCGACTATTTGGTGCCATCAGAATGGACGTTCGTCCGAAGTTCTTCCGACCATTCTGCTGGGCTTACGTTCAGCATGGAAGGAAGATTTAGATTGTACTTCGGCCAAATTGTTATACGGCGAATTTTTGGCGCCATGATCTTTAGATCGTGATACCGCGTTTTTTGTTAGGCAACTGTGCAGCTATTTTCGGTCTATCGGCCCTGTGTATGGGTCTTGGCATGGTAGTAAACAAATTTTCGCCTATAAAGATTTGAATACATGCAAATATGTGTATGTCCGCCGTGACGCATCGAAGGGCATTTTAAGGTCCGATAAGACTGTTACAATTAAGTTAGATGGTAAAAGTAGAGTAGTATCGATAAATATAGTGTTACCGGCAAATAATTTAATAATACCGCACGCCGAAACCATACCGAGCACCGATTCTACCCCAGCCAACGTTGAATCGTATCCCCATTTATCAGATTCGGTACGACGCGCAGCACCATTTGTGACCCGGTCTGGAAGACGAGTTAGATGCCCGGATCGGTTTCAGGTTGGTTTTTCGTAGTGTAAGTTAGGTTTAGTATGTGATATGTATTTTTAATATTTAAGAAATATTCTGGTAGGAGGGGGGAGGGGTGATGTAGCGGCTTTGCCGCTGCCTTGGTTGGCGACGGTAAGGTGAAAGTTTTTCCAAACTTCCGTCTTGTCGTTAACATCTGGCGACCACTTGGGCACATAGTTTTCGGGCGGGTTTTCCCCCGTTTTCCGCCTTCGGGGCTTATTATATAAACCCGTGGGAAAACGGCCTGCGCTCACAGTCATAGTTTTTCTCTCGGTCTTACGTGCAATCTCTGTCACAGTTAACCACAGTCTTAGTCTCGATTTTATAATATTTGTCGTACCGTTGCCCACTCCATCATATTTTATAATAAACGTTATTTATTGGAATACCGCGTTACATTACTGTGAGATTGGCGGGGCCTCCATACCCGATAAAGACAAAAGGAATATACGGAAGGGACGTGTATCAGGCGGACGCCGGTGGCCCAGTTGGGAGCGTCGACGACTCGTAATCTGAGAGGCACGGGTTCGATTCCCGTTTCAAGTCCGATTTTTTTTCGTATTCCTACATTACTGTACCCTTCCCCACAGCTATATACAGGAGGCTAAAAGAAGAACCAAAGAAAGGTACGACAGAACCTGCAGTACGACTTCAAGAAAGGTGACTACGCATGGATGACGAACGAAGATAGGAATACGAACAGCGGATTAAGCGTACCATTCGAAGGGCCCTACATGGTTTTAGACGTTCCTTCTGATTCAAATATCTTGATTCGGAAAAACCAAAGACCATTGTTTATACATAAAATCCGATATAAGTTTGCTAATCTAAATATTTCAGGACCTTAGTAGTCAGTGCATCAGGCAATGGAACACCGTATGGAATTCGCGAGTTCGAAAGTCTACCAACATTTTACCTGGAACCCTTGGGACAACTGAGATTGTATACCAAGCAATGGAGGATAGTCAGTTACTTGCCGCTTGAGAACCTGATCCAACAAGAGGCCCACATCGAGGAAGGAATTACGATCATAAGGAAACTAGACATCGAAGGTCGATACAACAGGACTATATATCAATTCGAGAGGTGCCTGCGACAAGCCAAAGGAGATCGTGAGCGATTGTTTTAGTCCGTAGGTTACGAGTTACCTTGGTCAAACCGAACAAGCGGAGGCGTATTCAATTTCATAGGCGACATTAGTAAGGTTCTTATTGGAACAATGAATAATGAAGACGCGGAATATTATAATCGTGAGATAGATTTAGTGCATAGCGATAATAAAACGCATCGCAGATTTATTCAAAAACCAGGCACAAATATTAAAGGTAGTTCTAAAAAGAAATGATAAATGAATAGAAGATTATAGGAAGAAAGTAAGCGTTTTGTATAACATAATTAATGGAATTAATAGCATAGAGAAGATTGAATCGCTAGAGGAAATTATTCTCAAAGGTTGCGTAATGTTAGAATTAGAAATTCTTAGTTATCAGGGAAATGTAGATGTTACCAATCAGGCAATATTAGATGGTATGAAGGAACTATATCGCTGAACATAACAGAACCTCGGGCTTTTTTCGAAATAATACTAAAAATAAGAACAGAAGAAGGAACAAACCGTTTACCGCAAGTTACCGTTGTAGAGCACTATTATTGTTTAATATTATTGTAAGCGCATAGAACCTAAGTACCGAATAACAAAGGAAAAGAATTGTCTGAGTCGATGATTAACCCTTTCGCTTCGAGCGCCGGATATATCCGGCATCCGCGCAACGACTTGTGCGTACTTGTATTTGTATTTATTATGTATATTGTATTTATTGTATATTAAAAATAATTGTATAATTCGTATTAAAAACAATCGTTTTATTAAGCATAGTAATTATTTAAGACTTAAAAAACGTATGTAGGAACGGGGTGCGGGACGGTTAAAATAAATCGCCACTTCGGTTTGAAAGGAATATGTATTTCCAAAAAACGCTGTACATATACACTATCGCTTCTTACCTTTGTTGGGCAGTTCGCTGATATATGCCCAAATTCCCGACACTCGAAGCATTTTGTGCCCTTGTCCTTTGTAGGGCAGTCCGGAAGGGAATGATATTTCGATCCGCAGCTGGGGCATCTTCTGGCCTGGGCACCGCCTTCTGCCTCCATCCTGACTGACCCTTGGTTACGATTTTTCGCTTCCTGTAGCTTCTGTTCGTTGTGTTCCCCATGAAATTTTGCAGGTGACTCCCTGCGCACCTTGGCGAATGCAGCTAGCAGGTCCATTCGGGATCCAAAACGTTGTATATGCGCCTGATTGCGCAACGCGATGTCTGGAATTCCAGAGATAATCTCGCTCACCATTTCATCCTCTGGTATGGGTACGCAGTTAGCCAGTAGAACCTTGTAATAGTATTCGGAAAAACTCTCGTCTCGTTTCCATACACGACGTTCAAACTGTTTTCGGCGGTCCGCCTTGTCCATGTCGTGGCCGAACATTGCGCGCAATTCTTCCAGTAGTTCGCTGGTAACCAATAGCAATGTAGCGGTTAAGTCATAAATTTATTTCGAGTGCCTGGGAGGTCCTTGAGGACCCCGGCTCCTTCGAATATTTTAGCGAGTAGGCCCCCGCTTTTCTTCGTCAGGGTTGCTCTCAATGCCACATGTTTTCCAACGGGCAGAGAGAGAGAGAGAGTTTTGGAAAATCCTGGCAGAAAGCAACAGGCTCTCGTACCCTTCACATCGTATTATTTCCATAGTTTTTTATTACCGTCATTAGTACAGACGCCTAACTGTTATATATTGTTGTTATTGTTATTGTTTTATTTAAATATATTTTTTGTTGTCTGTTAATCTGTTTCACAATTACGTACCTTTACTTCGCGTTATCCTAAAGCAAAAATTCTGGTTTTTAATGGAGCCAGTCAAGAGCCTTTCCTTTGAGTCTAGACCCGATCAGGATTCTAGACTCATTTTCCGACAAGTTGTATGTCGATTTTAATAATTGCACTTGCTTCTCCCATCTATTGAAGGTGCCTGCCCCCATCGAAATGACCTAACAATTCAGCGATGGCTGAAATATTGGCCTTGGGTTGTCGTGCGGTTAACATAGGCGCTGCATCAACAGCCGCTTCACGGACCTGCATTTGTTGCATCAGTGCGATTTCACGACTAGCCAATTCAAGTTCGCGACGAGTAAGTTCGTTTTCACGCCGTAAGAATTCTATTTCGCGGTTTGTGTCTTGTTGGTGTGTACCTGGTGTCTGCTCGCGGGGAAGCGTGTACCAGGGTCTCTGAGCACGTGCATCCGCCGCGGGGTTTTCCGCTCCATCCACTGGCAAATTACAAACATCTTCACCTTCCTCGTTTTCTTCAGAATACGCTGCCAGATTGGGAAGTGAAGGGTCTATTTCCCCTTTCGCCTCTGTCAGTCTCATCAATAAAACCGCTTTCGTGCCTTCCGTTGATAGACCAAGTTTCGCCAATTCTTCTTTTAATTGCGACACTTTCCAACCTGCGACACTCATTGTTCTTGCTTTTCTCTTTTCGCAGCACTTTCACCACCGTTCGCACGTCGCGCACTCCGTATTTGTTATAAAAAGAAATTAAGGTGTTGATTATTTCTTGTTTGGCTGAGCCCCCAAGTTTGTAGGAATGGGGTGCGGGACGGTTAAAATAAATCGCCACATCGGTTTGAAAGGAATATGTATTTCCAAAAATCGCTGTATACACTATCGCTGTTCTCGCTGACTTCGCTGTTTTTCAAAAACTAACTGTCCCCCTGACTTTCACGCCGTTATGTCTTTTGCACATCACATTCGCTCTCTCTCTCATTCATACGTGTTTCCCTTTTGTTTGTTTCCATCCATCCTTCGCATTCGCCCTATCTCGCTCGCACTGTCGCATTCGCACTATCGCACTCGCACCTTCTTAGCGGTTATCGTTCTAACAGCCGCTGTCACCACAACACCACGCTTGAACATATGATTACATGTCATTGTCCTCCTACACGTATATACAAAAACCACGCGCACTGTGCACATTTCTGGTGCGTGCTTCCGTACGATGACGATACTTCGGCGGACTGGACTGCCCAAGCGAAAGGGTTAAAAGAAGCTTTGGATTTTGTGGGGACTATGCAAAGTTTATTATACCTGCCGTTACAAGCTGGGAAAGATTGAATAATTATTCCTTATGGAAACGAGTTAGTACAGATACTTTGCGGACAGACTTCAAACTTTATAACATTAAGAAGACCTTGCATTCATAACAATCACATGCATGGTAACATGAGGACAAATAATAAATGCAACAACCGAAGCTACAACAAGGCACGAAAATGTCCTCATGGTACAAGTTAATCCGACTTCCGAAATAGATGTAACGTTCTATCCTGCCGACTCAGCCGGTATGCCAGGTTGAGTTCGGCACGTGTCGAGTGCGCGCTAGGTCGGACGCTCGGATGTTCGGACGGAGGTTGCAAGCAACGGCTTGCTCGCGGCTTATATACTAAGGACGCTCGGACGGACGCGGTTGCAAGCAACGGCTTGCTCGGCTTATAAACTAGGACGCTCGGACGGACAATGGTTTATTCGGACGCTCGGACGGACAACGGTTTGTTCGGACGCTCGGACGGCCAACGGTTCGGACGCGGCCAGAGTGCTCGGACGCGGCCAGAACGCTCGGGCGCGGCGAGAGTGCGCGGACGCGGCGCTCCCGGCGGCGCTGGGGGTAGGCGGGAGTATCGGGTATCGGAGTTGATGCCCCTGGGGCAGCGGTTGCATAGCACTCCACTGGATCCCGGACAATAGAGGACCGTGGCTCCGTGGACGCGTCCCGAGAACGGTAATCGTCCTTCCGGCGGTCAGGGATGGCACCTCGACAGCGGACTGTCAGGCAAGGCCGGGGATACGGGATGTTTTTCCCGTACGGTTGCAGAGCACTCCGTACGAGACTCCGTCGGAGGAAGGTGGATGTTGAGTCGGAGACTCGAGAAAAACGGGAGCAGGCTCACGGCTTAGTTGCGTTTCGATATACGGTCTCGCACGTAAGCGGAAGCCTGGTCGCCGGTGCCGGACTCGCGCGTCGCTTATATAGTCGCGATCGCGCCTTTGTTCCAGCGAGAATCGCGGAACACGAGGTGTTACTTGCGGCCCTCTAGCGGCTGTGTTATCACCGAAGAGGGAGATCGACGGTCGCGGTCTTACACACGGTCACATAGATTTAGTGAAGATGAGACGAATGCTAACAAATTCTAATCGAGCCGGAAATGCGCCTACAAACAGACGGCGGAACGAAGACATCGCTTAAATAAGTCAATGTCTTCGATTTTAAGCGATGGTGTTATGCACTCGCAATCGGCACAAATATTTTTCTCCTATTACTCATCTCTGGCTCATCCAAAATCTAATCTCTAAACAGTCACCAAACTTTGCTATTACTCATTTCTAACACTCCGCCTTTAAAATACCCTTCTCCTTTCCTTCTGGATCATCCCATCCCAAAAGTGCATAAAATATCTCAGTCGGCGATTCTCGGGTCAGTCGTAGTTAACCACGATCGTATTTTCATATTCTTTGTAATTTCAGTCCGTGTGAATAGTAAAAGTATCAGAAATTTCCACGAATTATCGATGCTTAATTGAATATACTAAGTGATCCCCTATTCATTAGATTCGATATTGTGGTATCGAAGCAAACCGGGCACCACATTACGAATAGAATATGTTAATAAAGTAAGAAACTGAGACATGTTGTATATTGTATCTTTCGTGAAGTTTAACACTTTTATAAATTTTAAACTTATAATTTACAAATATTTAATATAGCCGTAGTATCCTTCCCATCATAGCAGTCAGAAATCGAAGTTACACACCCGTTGAATATTATATTTCTTTATTATATTAAATATTATAAAGGAAAATTAAATTGGACGGTCATATTATCTCCACTTTTTTCAGTTTTTTAAGATTCTTGCTGTATAACCGTTTGAGTCCCAAGCAGCGCGATCGCGCTGTTGAGATTTTATGTCGGGAAAACCCAGTACATTTTGAACATTGTGGACAACTGGTGCGTTACCGATTGTGGAAGTCGCGCGCTCAGATTTACTGAACCAAGTACATCACACAGCTCCTTTAAATGTAAACAGTACATTTTACAATAGGTAGAATAATACTATAATAATGCAATAATAAAAATTTTTATTTCATTGAAAAAACAAAAAATATCGCCCCGCTTTGTATTTCTCGACATAAAATAAAAGCAGCGCTATCGCGCTGCTTGTGTCTTTTCGTAGTTAATTAGGGAAAGCGCGGTTGCGCTGTTTGGGATTCTTCGACAGTGTTTTTTCAATACCCTCTGGGATTCAAACGGATAACTACAGTAAATCCAATAATTCTCACATATTTTAATACCTGTCAGTTGCTTTTGCAACAATTAATTTCGATGATACTTTCAATGTGCATGTAACTTTTTTAAATCATCATCAAGAATGTTTTAACTTTTCAGTGTGGAGTTACCGAGGAAGATCTTAAAAAAGAATTGTAACGCGCCAACATTTTCCAAACTAGAAATAAGCGGGTCTCGGTACAGAGCGGCGGGTCAGGTACAGAGAGTCATAAACCGTAGTTTCTCCATGGTTCGCTCACGGGAATGAAAAGACTCCGCTTTCTTACGAAACGGGAGACAACTCGGTGACTTACCCGAGTAAGTACGACAAGCACAGTGGACAATACTGACTTTCGCGCCCTCAGCAGAGCTCAAGTATTGAAGCGTTTCCAACTCGAGCAGTAGAATCTTGTCTTCACGGAGCGCGGTGGACAAAACCGACTCCTTCACGAGGACTAAATTCGCTGCACAGAGCACGGTGGACGAAAACGACTCCTGCTGCCCAAATTCCCTCTGACAGGTCTCACTCTCTCGAGTCAGAAAACCCTTAATTTCGCGACGCGACTCTCCGCGCCCGTCCCCGTACCGACGACCGGAGTGAACCGTAACATATCCGTTAGACTTCGATATCGGAAGCGCGTCAACTCGCGCCCAACTAGAGGCTCGACATTGTTAAAAACGGCGTTTCTACGCAGAAGAAGCCCACGGCACACGATGACGGCAATCCAGCTCACGGAAGAGCAATTTCTTCACATGATGGCCAACATCACGACATCCCAGCACCCAACAAGCACCGGAGGAAGCTTCGCAAATTGTTGAGCACGCTACAGCGGGGAGTGGAATCGGGACAGAGTCGAAGACTTCATCACCACGATTACCGTTTATAAGGAGATCGAAGCTATCAGTGACGCAAATGCACTGAAAGGCCTGTGCTTACTGCTGGAGGACGAAGCTGCAACCGGGTGCAGAGTAGTCAGGGATGGTGTGACGTTCTGGAAAAGAGCTACCGCTCTCCTGCAAGCAACTTTTGCACCGCAACGTCAGGCGTACCAAGTTTATGCTGACATCTTCGCAACAAAACAGTTGATTACGCCAACGGATGGCTTCGTTGCGCAAAAAAAGGAGTTGTTGGTATACTTGCCACATACCCACACTGAGGAGGTCCAGTTGGACGTGATTTACTCCTTATTGCGACTCAAAATCAGGGAACGCATACTTGGGGCCACCGTGAAAACCTTTGATAACCTTATAAATCAAGCTCGGATCCTCGAAGAGTTGGAAGTAGAAGTTCAGCAACTACAACAAGTAATCACAGCAACGACTCCAACTAAAATATCGGATAAGAAGCCCCGTTGCAGTTTTTGCAACTGTAAAGGACACACCGCAGAAGAGTATCGGAAGCATGTTAGCATGAAAAAACCATCAAAACCCCAAAGTAGTGAAGTGTTATCGTGCTATGGGTGTGGAAAACCTGGTTATGTGCGGGCAAAGTGTCCGGACTGTAATAGAATAGTACCCGCGAGTGATGATGAACCCACGTTTTGTGCGTTAAGCACGCAGGGACCTCGCCATCGTCCACTGTTAGATATAACGATCGGGAAACAGCACGGCGTTGCGTTCTTTGATACCGGAGCGAAAACCTGTGTTGCAAGTGAGAGTTTATACAAAGTGTTAAGTAGTGACGGGATTAAATTCACACCAAAGCAAATGAAAATCGCATTGGCTGACGGAAATCCCCACACTCGTGATATATTAGTAGGAGATGTAATGGTCCAGCTAAAGGGACGACGAATTCAAACCACATTCATCGTACTACCATGGTCACGGAACAACAGGACTCTGCTAGGGATAGATTTTTTAGAAGAAGCCGGAGTGGTCATCAACACACCGCAGCGATCTTGGTACTTCTTTGACCAACCACGAATGCAGCATCCTATCATTAGCGAACCACCTCTCCCCATCTCCTCAGCGGTATCCTTCTACCACGTCGATGAATCATCAACTATCGTATTCACGGAACCTTGGGCGGAGTACATACAACCTCCAACGCGAGCGTTAAGCCCGTTGTTCTCGCCCCTACACCAGGAAAAAGAATTAATAGACGAACTATTTGATCGCTGTTTCTTACACAGTACCCAGTCGATAGATATAGAAATTGCGGCACTTGAAGCCGATCTAGTGGATCTTCGAGCAGAGGAAGCCGAGGGATACCCTCCCATCCAGAGACAGGCCATATCTTCTCTTCTAAAAGATTATTAGGATATATTCGCAGCCACTGGGCTATCCACGACGTTTGCAGAACACTGCATCGATGTTGGGAACCATCCTCCTGCCCCCCTCCCGATACCAGTTAACAGCCGAACGTAGAAAGTTATTACAGCAGGAAATCGAGGAAAGTGAATCTCCGTGGGCTGCACCAGTGGTCCTAATACCAAAACATGATGGTGGAGTTCGCGTATGTATAGACTATAGGAAATTAAATGCAGTAACGGTTACTGACCCATATCCGCTGCCGCGAATAGACGATCTCCTTCACACCGCAAAAAGGCCATACTGTATGTCTACACCAGACTTACAGTCAGGGTATTGGCAAATCCCAGTGCGCGAGCAGGACCGTGATAAGACTGGTTCAAAAGGATGCCGTTCGGGCTAAAAAATGCTCCCGCGACATTTCAGCGGTTGATGAATCGTTTCATCGCCGGATTAGGAGGACGAACAATAGTAGCATATTTATGACCTTCTAATAGTTTCAGAATCTTTCGACGTACATTTCGAGGATTTGAGAGCAACGTTCGAGCGACTACGACTGTATGGCTTCCGTTTGAATCGCCGGAATTGCCGTTTTTGCTGCTCCCGTATCACCTATTTAGGGCACATTTTGACGCGGGAAGGCATCCAGGCAGATTCGGATAAAGTTGCAGCAATCGATCTAAAACCAAGACCGAGAAATCTAAAAGAACTTTCGAGTTTTCTGCAAATATGCTCGTGGTATCGCAGGTTCATACCAGGCTTTGCTACCATAGCTGAACCCTTGATTCGCCTCACGAAAAAGAAGACGATATGGAAGTGGACACCGGCCTAGGAAGTAGCCTTCACGGACCTGAAACGGAAGCTCAGCTCAGCCCCTATCCTCAAACCAGCGGCCGAAACTCAGCCGTACACTGCCCGCACCGATGCGAGTAGTTACGTTATAGGGAGAGTTCTGCTACAGGGAGAGAAAGAAGATGTGCACCTTGTGTAATATGCGAGTAGACTTCTTACGTCCGCGGAGAGGAATTATACAACGACCGAACGGGAGGCACTCGCTATCGTTTGGACAGTGAATAAATTCCGTGGGTACATTGAAGGAGCAGAAATCTTCGTGAACTCGAATCACTAACCCCTTCGATAGTTGATGACTCTAAAGACGCCGAGCGGGCGCCTTGCTCTCTGGGCCCTCGTGTTGCAGTACTTCGATCTACGCATCCGACATATCCCTGGGCGTACTAACCGGCTTGCCGATTGGTTATCAAGACCTCCACAACTCAAGGAGGAAGTATCAGAAGAGGTGGCGCTCATTAGCATCACCTTTCCACACAGGGGGCAGCGAAGGCAAGAAGACAGCAGCTGGAAGATGCGGAGTTACGCTCGATCATCGAGAGTTTCGAGAAAAACGGAGGAGAAGAGGAATTTACAAGGTGGGTGGCCCGAGGTTACCTTATATCAAACGGAATTCTGTACCGGCACTCACCCGACTCGGATTCCGAGGACGTATAACTGGTAATCCCGAGACACGAACGCTGGGAGATCCTCCGCGAGTACCACGATGCTCCAACCGTAGAGCACTACGGAGTCGACCATACGTTAAAACGAATTAACCAGCGATACTACTGGCCTAGCATGCGTCAAGACGTGCTGAAATATGTAAAGGAGTGCACCAAGTGTCATCGATACAAAGCCAGCAATCAGAAGCCCGCAGGCCTACTACAAACGCCGGTCATGCAGCAACGTTTTGAGGTACTTTCGCTGGATCTTTTCGGGCCTCTACCGCCCACGTACGTCGAACAACGGTCGATACTAATCATAGAAGACTATGCTAGTAGATGGGTTGAGCTTTTCGTTCTGGTCAACTCTACGACCGAGACTTGTGCGCTCACCCTCCTGAACGAGGTCTTTCTTCGATACGGCTTTCCTAGAAGAATTATCAGTGGCTGGGGAACGCAATTTGTCATCAACATAATGCAGAAAATATATACATCGTGATCGGGAAAATTAAGTTTTTTAAATTTAGCACATGTTTCGACCTACACCGGATATTACAAGCTACGCGTCATAAGCGCACTTTTCCTAATTTTGCGTTAGACGCAACCCCACCTATCTGGGCCGCGCGATGCGACGACACCTGGCTTGTAACGCGATCGCGAATTCTCGGCACGTGTCGTCAAACCATTGTCGCACAACACCACGCGTTTAATCTACAAAATTCAACCGTTTTCCTTCTATTTCAATAGTATTGCCATACCGGCCTTCGCGCCTTTAACCGTAAAATTATAAGCTTAAGTCTAACAGTTGTACCTTGTAAATAATCGTGAATAGTCATCATGTAAGTCAAACCGAGTGAAAGTGTAAAAACGTGGTGTTTGAGTGAACAAAAACCGGTGTCTATTAATTAAACCTGCCTCTACCTCCAATCCTTTCGATAAGGGTGAATTGGCCCAGATTGCGTAAAAACAATTAACAGCAAACTAACGTCAAAACTCTTAATATCGTAAATTGGCTAATATAGTCGAGATGGCGAAATTGACGTGGTGAACATTTATCCAGATTTTGGTTAAAAGCATATACTAAAGGCTTATGGTCCGTAAAAATTGTAAAATCCGGCCCTCGACCGCGTATCGAAAACGTTTAATAGCGCTATAAATTGCTAGTAACTCGCGGTCATACGCACTATATTTGCGTTGCGGTGGAGTCAAGGCTTTTGTGAAGAAAGTCAAGGGTTGCCAAACGTTGTCCATGTGCTGCTGCAAAACCGCGCCTAATGCATAATCGGATGCACCCACGGCAATACTTAACGGCGCGTTCGGTACGGGGCGAGCTAACAAAGTCGCGCTCGTGAGGGCTTGTTTAGGGTATATAGCTTGTTTAGCCCTTATTTAAGGGCTGCAAAATTTTAGCAGCTCCAGGTATAAATCGACGATAGAAGTTAATCATACCTAAGAACCGTTGTACAGTAAATCCTCCCACAGTGCGACACTCGATTCCCTCCCACAGTGCGACACGTCTCTTCCTGCGTCTATGCCTGCGTCGTTGCTGCGCCTGTGTTCGCCTCGCTCGAGCCAGTCCAAGTGTAACACGATACACTCGCCGCAGTCCCTTTGATGCGGGCCGCCAGATCTCCAGTTCTAAATTTACCAATATAATTTTTTAATATTTATATTTTTTTGACTGCAAATTTTTTTAACATATTCGTGAGGTTCTTCCGATCAAAATAAGACCAAACACGATATAATTACGATCATAATTACCTGTGTAACAAGCCATACAAGTTTCAGACGTTACATTTACGGCAGAGATACGAATTCCTTAGATTCTAAAGTCCGAAACTTTTATAGCTTGTTATACGGGTAATTATGATCGTAATTATATCGTGTTTGGTATCATTTTAATCAGAAAAACGAGACGAATACGACGGTAAAGGTTTCATTCACGAAAAACCAAAAATAAAGAATTTTGATTTTTGAATTTAAAAGACAGAACATGCAGGAGTCTTTCATGTTTGCCGAACGCTTCAACCTTCTGCCTCTCTGTCTTTTCCACTCGCCGTCCTCTTTCACGTTAAAAACTTTATGCACCCGTTACGTACGTAATTATTAACATAATTACATCATGTTTGGTGTCATTTTAATCAGAAAAACCTGACGAATACGATGGTATAAGTTTCATGAAAAAATAATAGGAAATAAGAAAATTGCAATCTTTTTCTTTGCTTGCATTAGTATGTCTCACCGATATTCGGTCGTTTCGGTAACCGATCGTGTTGAACGCTTGACTGATTCCGAGGGGGATCACCCCAGCAAGGGACAGCCGCCGAGTATTAAATTTCGCATCTCCTATGCTCACAGTGAGCAGTTTCGATTCCGGCCTCTGTTGCACTGTGGGAAGATTCACTGTAATTGCTTTATGTTCGTAGGGGACGCAAAGTTAACGATAGGCTCGACGCGTTCGCCTAACGGTTTCACACCGTTTTCGTTGACCGTGTACCCTAAAAAGGTTATTTCCGAAACACCGAAAATGCAATTTCACGGGATTACTGATTACGCCGTAACTATTCAGTCGCTGGAACAAAATATTTAGATGTTCGTAATGCCGCTCTTCATTTTCAGACGCGCTCAAAAAATCATTAATGAAAGCGTATACGAAATCTAATCCGCGCGTGATTTCGTCGACGAAACGTTGACACGTTTGAGCGGTCCGAACATAGTGTTCACGGCCTCAAACAAACAGAAGGGTGTCGTTATCGCGGTTTTTTCGACGTCTTCCGAAGCTACTGGTACCTGATGATACGCACGCACGAGATCGATTTTGGAAAAAACTTTTTTACCGTACAGTTGTGGTCCAAAATCTTTAATGTGCGGCGGCGAATACCTGTCGGGTATTATCCTAGCGTTGAGGGCTCGATAATCTCCACACGGCGAAGGGTTCCATCCTTCTTCGAGACGACGTGAAGTGGCGATGCCCAAGGACTCTTCGATGCTCGAATTACGCCTAGTTCGATCATTAAATGGAATTCGGCCTTTACCTGTCGAAAACGATGCGGGGCGAGTCGGCGTGGTTTGCTAAACACGGGCGGTCTTGGCGTCGTCTTGATGTTATGATGAACCGCGTGTTTCGCTACCTGCTCCCCAAAAACAGGCGGTCGGGTAAGATCCGGATACTTTGATAAAAGTTGGTGATATCGGGATTCACCGATGACGGTCTTCACAGAGGCGATGTCGATGTTGGCCGCGTATCCAGTTGTCGATAACAATGTAACTGAGGCGATTAAACGTTTGTTACGCGGATCAACCAACAACCCATAATTAGGCTTAGGAAATCCACACCAATTCTGGGCGTGCTCGTATCAGCCACTATAAAGTGCAACTTAAAACTACGACGAAGGGACAGGTTCAGATCCACCGCGATTGTACCGTATGTGGCGATGCGCGTACCGTTAGCCGCGTAAAGCTCATACGTACACTTCTTCGCGGGTCCACGTAGACGTTCACGGTGGTACACACACAAATCGGCACCGGTATCGATTAAAAATGATATTTTCGTGTTTTTGTCCTGTACGAAAATGCGGCGGGAGATTGAACCATCAGGGAGTGCCGCGTTCACGGACGGCTCCCTTCGTTTCCCGCACTCCAGGTACACGGCGATCTGCACTTCTTCGCCCGGTGCTGGAATTCGTTGTGGTACCAACACCAGTCCGGAATTCCGTCCTTCCCTCTTTCCGATGAGGACTCACGGCTACGGGATCGGCTGCGTCTCCTATTTCGCGAGGATGATCGTCCCCTGTTCCTCGTCAGTGCCTGGATATGCAGCTGCAGTTGCTTGATCTGTCCTTGCAACGCGCTGATTTCGTTGTTTTTAACTACTTGTGCAATATGTCCTCGTTCTGGTCTGATCTCGTGTATCCTGTCAGCCATATCGGTCAACACGGCAATATTCTTGTCTGTGGTGGCTGCCAGAACTCGCTGCATGTTGGTGGGAAGCCGACTCTTCCACAACGTTAAGAGAAAATCGTCAGGGATCGATGGCGTCGCGAGCTTTTTCAAATCGCGGAAAAACTGCGAAGGGGTTGGGTCCCCAATATCCTCACTTTCGAGGAGTTTCCGCACTCGCGAGCTGTCCGATTCCGTCAAACGTCGCATTACTTCTTGTTTCAGGAACTCGTACATACCCGTTTCAGGTGGGTCCAGCACAATGCCCTCAACCTGACAGACATATTGCTCCCCGAGATTCGCAATTGTTATATTAATTGTTAGATTTTCGCCTAGACCCATAATTTTCGAAATGTCTATCTTACTTTGATCAGTATTTGAACATATCTAACTCTTTACAATATAATAATATTACAATTTATATCGTTTTATTCGGGAAAGTTCACCGATTTTCCTCGTGTAAAAGGCCACTGAACAACAACTATGGTAAAAAAAAAACATCTCCAAAGTTGAAAATTCGCAATTCTTTTTAACAATAATTTTTCCAAAAATTGTACAACCTAGAGTGAAGCGGATTTCAGAAATACTGTTGTACAGTTTTTTTTTAGAAAAACTTACATCATAGATCGATAGCACGTGCTTTAGTTAAACGAAAATGGCAAATCTAATTAGAGAACAATTAAAGTGGTTAAACTATTACTTAATGAATTAAATTATACAAAATTAATTATTTATAAATCGGAATGCATTATTCCCAGTTGAATTAATGTGCTCTTCTTATTCATTAATATGTAATTAAGGAATCTTATATTATCTTAGATAAAGTAAATGAATTTATTTCATCATACCTACTATGTATGTATGGTACAGTATGAATGTAGTTAATTAACTTTCAACCTCAAGCAACGCTAACGACATGTGTATGTAAGGTACGAACAAACAAAAAGGGAGGGAGGTCCTAAAACTCACATGTAAAAAATTACACATATTATTTTAAAACAGCGCGCGCTCCAACACTTAACCGAGGTTTTTGCGCAATGCGCGCGTTATTGGTAGTGTTAGCAGGAGCTGGTATTGCAAGTGAATGCGAACACATGTGCGATATTTGGATATAATTGGTATTTAATATATATGACAAGATATAATAAACATATTGTGAAAAAGAACGCAAAGACATACTTTACGTACCCAACATACAGAACATACTGAACCAAGCAACATATTAACAAGAAAGAGTAACGATAAACAAAAGAAGACGCAATACGCGGGTCGCTCAAATCCAACAGGTAGAAACGGACAGAGAATATACACTGAATTGAATTATTATAAATTGTCATTTAATTATTATCGAAACTACTAAATATTAATATATTATAAACTAACAAATATTTTCAACTATCATTTCCATGAATTTCCTTAATGAAGTACACAATTTAAAGTCATGAAAGCTTTTCATATACACGATTAGCATAGTGTTAACGCTCGTGGTTGAAAATAAATTCTTTCGAGCTTTGTTGAATATTGCACGTGGTGTGCCGACTAGGTTTATTATAACAATCTCGAAGGACCACCCGATGTAATCGGGACTATACAATTTATCTATATTTCAACTATTTAACTATGCATCTATGATTCAACTATTTAACTATGTATCTATGATTCTACTATTCTAGTATCTAAATTCAACTATCTTTCCATAAGTTAACTACAATCCAATTTTTCCAACTATGCTATACGTGTTCTAACTATAATCCAAGTAGTCGAGATTCTATTAGAACTCTTCGACTTCACCTCGGTCGGGTAGACTAGAGGGGGGCGAATCATTCTAATAGGTTATACAAAATATGCAAAATTGTGGAAGGGAAGTAAGGTATACGCCCTACTCGAGCCTCTCCACTTGCAAATATTCCAAGTTTTGATCCTGGTCCGTGGCTGGTAATAAAGATCAAGAAGCGCTCTGACTTTAACTAATATCAATCTGTCAACCAAATGCGAACAATGACTAGAAAACTATATTGAAAACGCGCGGGCCTTTATGGCTTCCTGAATTTATGGCTGCCACGGGACAGTCCGCGAACCCTTCCATGGGACGACGGTCTTATTGCTAATAGCTATATACAAATTCAAAACCTATTGTAAATGTAAGGGCAATGTTGGCCTTAACACATAGGGGGGGCTCGAGTAGGGTTGAAAAGTGAAAGGCACAGACCGCGAAAATTCATGTACGCCGGGGTATAAAAGAAAGTACGCCAAACGCTACAAGCACATAACAATTTTCTACATATTACATGTAGGATATCTTAGGACGAACATGGAAGGAACAGTTTTTGCTGGAAGAAGCCAAAAAGACTCGCAGGTCTTTGACTGGAACGCGTGTATTGGCTGTTGGGATTCTCGAGATTGCTGGCTCGAAGCCAGCGAACAGCGGGCTCTACGTTGAACTGATTTGGTTTCTAACCCCGTTGTTTCGGAGAGAGTCGTACATAGCTAGAACTGCCCTCGAACGTAAAACGGCAGTTTCCCTGGCCACTCTTATACAATTGCTAGAGGTTAGCCAGCAGGAAACAGCAGACTCCCCACCTGAGCGACTTGATCTTAGAAACTCGTTGTTTTGGGTACCGTCTTCAGTGATGGCAATGAATAATTTATTAGAGTCACTATTAATTTGTGCCCATAGTGGACATTTAACCTACCATGAAATTCTTGACCGTTGAGTAGAAGCCAGCGAGCAGTGGGCTCCTAAATTCAACGATCTATTATACTTGTAGATGGTGACTTATATGTCCCAATAACGCAAACAATTATCTAATTAATTGTGTAGTAAAATGAATGAATAACTGCTGAGTCATTCCTTGCAGCATCGATCACTTTTCGACCTCATCATCTGCGATTTTGTTTTAATCAAAATTTGTTATAATCTATGTGAAATTAGGGAGGGTTTAAATCATCATTTTTCCGATTTCGAATTAGTTAAAAAATTACAAGCCTTAAAAATGTGCAGTTTTTGCTTATTTCTGCAAATATTTTTGTGACGTCACTTGCGAATTTTCTTCTCAGAAACTACTCGTCCGATTGAGCTGATTTTTTTGTTTTATTCATAAAAGATTGGGCCACTGTAAAATATTTTTTCCGACTTCGTCAATTTGTTATATAATATGCAAAAATTTAAACAAATTCTTTTTTTACGTTCTTCAATGAAAATTCCGTTGGATTAAAATGAAAAAAAAAGGTCATATTTCCTGAAGCTTCCTCTTTAAAATTAGCACTTCAAAACTATGGAGACTCGAAAATTAACGTTACAATAAGGTGGAAAACGGCGCAGTGTACCTCCGTTTCAGATAACCGAGCTGCGTGCGCCAGGTTCATGATCGGTTGTTTTATGCCTTGTTTTATGTTGTACGTTGATTAAATTAATTTCACATAGTTTTCCAGTCTTGATTTACTTATAATTAAGCATTGTTCTGTCACAGTGTAAGATTTCGTTAATATTTTTGAAAAAACTTTTTTTACAGCGTATCCATAACTGATTTTGTCTAATTACAGTATAGTAATAAAATCTTTATCGTCGTGAAACGTGATAGCAAATTGCATAAAATTATTAGTATTCAGATTTGCGTTTCTGTGGACAAATATCAATGTTTGTGCACCGGGAGGTATTAAATAAGGAATTTTAAGTGTATTTTACAAAAAGATCAGTATAAGTCGACGTTGAAAAATTTGCAAAATATAAGACAGATAAATTAACAATTTGACTGATAATAAATATGTATTTACAAGAGCATGCTTATTACGTGAGTTCGCCCAGAAAAGTCTCTGTCGCGCGTCTGTACGACTTTGAAGTCTAGCGTTCGGGTAAAAAATACCAATTTTAAATGGTCTGATCGAAGGAGCATCGATACGGATGAATTGCCTGATCGGTAAAGATTCCACTACTTCCAAGTAACAGTCATCCTCTGTCACGCACGCAGCATATCTGGGAAATTCACAAATCTTGACCTAAATACGAAGACCGTACGATCCTTCTTTGCTACGTTTACGAGTGCACTAAACCGATTTAGTATTTTTTAACGTATTTACGATACATCGGAATAAATTAGAAATTACGATGACTTATTGCTAGGTCCCGCGGTTCCAATTTACAATCTTACCAGTATTTCCTAATGTAAGTCCAAACAATTGAAATTATCTTGTACTGTATTAATTAGTGAGTTAACATTCGTTAGTTGACATAGCATTTCAAATGCAGTGTTCCTGTAACTCGTCCATTTAATTCTTTATAAATTCGCAAATCATAAAATTATTAATGTCTCTGATAATTAATTATGCGATAATTATCAAACCTTAATTTAGTTCTTGGGTATATTCAACTCAATTCATTAAGTATATGCTTGTATTTTTATTATTTTCATTCATACTTTTCGTATTTTTCTGAATTGTAGTTGCAATCTTGCATTAATTAATTGAGTCAATTTATTAAGTGAAGTATATTAACCAGTGGATTTCGCTCATTAACTGCAAACTACACGGATGTAAATATCCCTTCAGATATAGTTATACAGGTTGTCTCATAAATGCTGAAAGAGCCGAAAAGGGGCGGTAGGAGATGCCATTCTGAACAACTTCTTCCTTTGAAAAAAATGTTGGATGAGGCTTCATTTTTAAATTTCTAAGGTAAAACACCGACCAATCAGAGCGCGATTCTCGCGTGCGCATAGAGGCAGAAGTGTAGGCCCGAGTAACAGTGACCGTGGTCATGAACAAACGTATGGGCAGCGCGATAGTAAGTCTGCGAATCAGTCACCTAACCTGCAGGTAATACGAAGTATCGATATAGTAGGAAGCGGTTATGTGAAAGTCGATTGAATAGAAAAATCAGAATAATTGTTGAATTATTTTTCATTCACGAATAGTCAAGATAAATTGAATTTATAACGATACTGCAGTACATTATCACAATGAAATAATAGATAAAATAACGTAAATTATACTCGATAAATATTATGATGATGAAGAAGGACAAACTCTCATTCTGGAAACGATACATTTCTTTATTCTGAAAAAGAATGAACTTTTTCATTTACCGAAAAATATTTTAAATAGCATAATTAATAAATCCAATAAGTCCTGTGCATGTTAAATGAAAAAATGTGCACAACTTAACACAACTTATAACAACAACTTAAATATTAGGTCATCCCATATGTTCGTGCCGATTTTTATGCATACACTTCGCCCAACGATTTACAAACGCGCGGTGATAAGGGATCAATGCATTCAAGTTTAGCTGTTCGAGAACAGTCTAAAGAAGGTATTCGTGGGTATAAGATCGCGAAATTATGAACACAGTAATTCCTAGCCGTGAAAAGTCATGGGCGACATGCGTATACATTTCCGACATCTTACGTTATATGAATTTCGAAAGGAAATCCAATAATAATTGACACAAGCAACATGTGTGCTGTTTACGGAGAAAGTGCGCTTTCATCTCGTATGTGTAGGAAGTGGTTTCAACGTTTCAAAGCTGGGAATTTTCGTTTAGGAGACGAAGAACGTTCTGGGCGTCCTGTTCAGAGGGATGAAGATACAATTCGTGATCTTGTAGAACTGTTTAAGTTGAACATTAGTTCAATGGTAGCGACGCCTGCGCAACCTAGCGTAAAAAATTCGAGTAACCGGTCGCGAGCTCGCACACACGACTCGCGCAGTTGTTTTTGATTTTAGAACCGTTTCAAAACCGTTCCGACCAACACCAAACATATACCGCTCTTAGCAACCAAACTGATTCGTTCACTCGTTATTAATAATTCATTATTTTGTTTGTTTTAAGTTTTGCATTTCGGTATTGTGTGTCGTAATTGTAAATATAATTAAGTGAAAGTTAAATTTATTGTGTTGTTCATCAAAAACCGATCATTTCCGATTTTTCCAAACCGCAACAAGAACAATCACGAGGTTGATCAGTTCAGGAGATGTCTGATGTTCTAAAAATACCCAAAACAACAATACATAGGTATTTTAATAAAATGAGGACGGTATTAAAGCTGGACGTTTAGGTGCCGCACGAACTTACGAAACGGAGCTGCCTTGACCAAACGACAGCGTGTATGTCATTAATTGCACGGGACGAAATTGATCCATTTCTTTAACGCCTGATAACTGGTAACGAAACATGGATATTATATGAAAATTGTTAACGAAAACGGAGTTGGTCCCAAAGAAATCAACCACCTCAACGATGTGCAAAACCGCGCTTACATGCCCGTAAGGTTCATTTGTGTGTGTAGTGGGATTATAAAGGAATACTGTATTTTGAACTTTTACCAAGCGGTGATATCATTAATTCAGACAAACATTGCATGAAGTTGAAGAAAAATTAAAGGAAGCACTTGTCGAAAAAACGTCAAGGTTTAGTGAATAGAAACAATGTCATGTTTCATCACGACAAAGCTGGACCACATGTTGCAAAAAACGTTATAAAAAAATTATCTGAATATAATTGGGAAACTTTACCACACCCTCCATATTCCCCAGATATTGCCCCATCTGATTATAACCGTTCCGGGCACGCACAATAAATGTCGGAAATAAATGAAGTTATAATTAAAAAATGTGTCATTCGCCAAGAGTACTAATATACTGTTCGAGGTATAAACAGGCTCATTTAGTTGTATACATTTAATTGTGAATTACATAATGAGAGGGTTACGTTCTAAGTTTCTAGTAATTTTAGTAAATTATGATGAGTACTGACGAAGTTATGGAACATTGAATTTTGACCAGTTGTCACTCGTACACGAGTAGTAGAATATTTTTGCATGTTCTGTATGTTTATGTGACTCAACAATATTAGTCAATATTATTGGATAGCATCCTACTATATAAACATGAAATTTGCTGTCGAAAATAGTATTTATGACGACAATTATCCGCATCTCTTTCAAGCATTGAAAAGAATGCAAATGTATCTAATTGGTTGTAGCTGTTATAACAATTTGAACGGTACACAGAACTGCGACCAAATCATATTATTGGACGAAGCGGTGATAACTAATAATTGGATCTCGCGATGAGAAAGCATTGAAGGTAGGAATAGGAGAACCCACATGCATTAATTCGAGTTCTGAACAGTAAAGTCAATAGACATATTCGGACGTCCTCTATAATAGAACAACACCTTTAAAATTGAACCTGAAGTATTTTACTAGAGACTAGGCTAATAAACGGCGATATTGTGTAATATTAAAACGATTATAGTTTTAAAGTTGTATTATCTGAATCTATAAGGAAAGTTATAAATATATTTTTCATATACTTAAATAAGATATATGCATGTTAAAAATTCCATCGAAATCGGTTAATCTATTTGTGAGTTACAAATAGTTAACCGTGACAAAACTCGCAGTTTATTCATCATTTTTTGTCAATTGCTCCAATAAATCTATAGATTCTTATAAATTACAATGTCTATTATTTATTTATACAATAGCCAATTTTTACAAAATTTACTGCATGCATATAACAACACAAAACAATATGATAATAAGTACAAAATTCAATAAATAAAATATTTGGAAAAAGTGGTTTCCTCTCTGTTTTTGTTCCTCTGGTTAATTTTGTTGTTTAAAAATGACAAAAGCATGTCATATAGTAATCTAATCTTCCTAGGATTTAAAAAAGATTTACATTTTCAGTTCGATTTCAAACAGTTATTCTGTTTTGAATTTAACAAATTTCAAGTATTGTTATTGTTCACGTGCTCGAAGGTATTGAATGCGAAATTATCTTCAAATAACTTTTGTTTTGGCATGAGCAAAGGTTTTATTTTACTGGTACAAGAAACTTTCTGGTATGCTTCACGCGCTGACTTAACGGCGGGTGTATATTATAAAAAATGGACACTGATTTTGCAGAACAAAGACTTATTTAATAGAACTACAGTGATAGTGAATTAATTGTGTTCGGATGATTGATTGTATTAGGTGTTGAGGTGTGTTTTGTGTTTTAAAGTATGCTTGATTCTCTTTGACTTGTTTGATTATTCTTGTTTGATGATTTGTTTTATTCTTCTATTATTCTTGTTTGATGATTTTGGCATATTTCGCCTTATCTAAAATTTCTGTTCTCCCTTCCGTTGCGCCCGTGGTGTGGTATATTTTTGGAAGGGGAACAGAGTTTCTGCATTGGAGAGGATGGCGGTTGTAGGGGAAATTTTGGGCTTTTCTAAAATTCACCGACGTCAGTGCCGGAGACCTAGAAACTGTTAAGTTCCAGGTCCGGCTTAGACCTTAGGGTAATCGAGGTTTATGACATGACCCGTGCCGCTGAAGCTGAAAATTCTACAAATGAATAAAGTAATAAATGTATTTATTAAAAACTAAAATTGTCACGTATCATCTTAATACGGGTGTACGGATGGTACGGATATTAAATTGAAGGCTTTTCAAAAGTGGCTATTTTCTTGTCATGTCGTAAATCTACTCTTGAAATTTATGTTTTGTATTGTTAAATTAAAATGTGTGTAAGTAATGTTTGTTACGCCGTAACAACTTTAAGAACAAAAATCTAACGTTTTTATACAATGTAATCCATAATTTATTCTTCACAATGCAAATTATGACACTAACAAGTGATTCTAACATTTCCTGTGTTTTTATATGAACGTGTATCTCATAAGCGTTCATCAAATCTTCCAAACGATTTTCTGCTCTAACAGACGTCCGTATTGCGGAAGGGATTGGCGAATAAACGTTTTGCTTCAGCTGAATCACATTAAGTACGATCCTATATTAAATTTATGTATACCATTTCTTGATATGAATAATTAATCTTTTTATTCACTTAATTATGCACTCGTATCTCCTAATATGCAACAAATTGGAGACAATTTTAGTAAAACCGAACACTGGAACTAACATGCGTTCACTGACAACATTATGAAATGTAAAAACGCAATCAATAACATTTTTGAAAAGTTAATATATAAATCATTGTCCGAATACAAACCGAATATAACCACTCCAAGAATATCCCATAAAGATAAGTTGTCATTAATTGTTGAAATAAAAAATAGTAGTAGCTTTGAAACAAGGCTAAATCGAGCACATGTCTACAGGAATTATTCTCTTTATTCTTGTATTTTCAACTCAATCAGAAAATGGATTTGGTTTAACTAAGGAAATTATTTATTTATACATTATTAATTGATTGCGGCGAATGCATTATGTGCATTGATTACAAGCAAGTTAAACGATTGAAATAAGTGCATAAATGCCGTATTGCTTCGATGTTAAAATCAGAGTATATTTACTACATTGACGGGTCACGCGAAAGAAATTAAACTGCCACGTCGGTGAACTTAATTACAGTCTTAATAATGACTTGATCGATAACCGATAGATTATAAGTGATATGATTACTGCGCCGGCCCCGAGGTCGCTTGTTAATACGTTCCGTATTTACGAGGGTGGATGATGTGCAGACTGTAATCAACCGCCGATTGTTTATTGGCAATCAGTCGCCGATCTATGATTGCCAATCATCTCGTAATTCGGCAATTGTAATTGAAACGTATCGGAGGTGATTTCGATCCTCTCCATTTCAGATTAAAGATCATCAATAACTGTTCGTTTATCGCATTGAAGTTCGACATTCGTCTGGTGCAAGGAACTCAATTGTAACACTAGATCTCCCAAGGGGGGTGAAACTGACTTGTTTGGTACTTCTTATAATTATTACTCATTTTCAATACATTGTGCTTCTTAAAATTTTGTATGAATTTTTTTAAGATATGCTAATATTTAATTCTGTAAAGCAAGTTTCTTTTTCTTTGTCTCTTGACGTAAAATTTTATGCAGTATGTATTCCTTAATATACCGAGATGAGTCATTTCAATCCCCCACGGAAAGTAGGTAAACTTGTGATTTTAAAAGTCTTTCATATTATCTTTGCTGTATACGCTTCGGTGTGAGATCGATATATATCTCGCTCTCGAATGCCTTAGCGAACTCCGAAATAAATTAATATTTGGAATTCAAATTAGGAATGGTTGCGATGTAGAAATTCAGTACACACTTTGTAATAAATACTGTATACTTAAGCTAACGTGATATGTAGTACAAGTTATTATGTGTTGTGTTTTAGGATGTTCTGTGTTTCGTATTCTAATGAGTTATATGTGTGTTCTAGTAGTGTTCTGTTTGAGTGACTGTGATATTCGGTCTTAGAGATGAAGTAATGTGTTGTAAGTAAACTTGGATTGGTGTATGTGATGGGGGTGTTGTCTGTGATCTGTGGAAATGAAGTCGGACGCGGAATCATAGAAAATCACTTGATTGGTGCGAACGTGATGGTATGGGGTCTTGAGTGACTGCCCAAATGTGACGTCGATAGTTTTTGGAAAACCTCAAAAATTGGGACGAAGAGGGTTTACAGTTCGTATTATAGCAAACAATAAAGTTAGGATGCGCCTTGACGTTGTGAACACATATTTTTAAGAATAGCAAAGAATGAAAAAATATTACCGGTGATAAATATAGGCAAAACTGTGATTTTAACGAAATTCGCGGCGTCCGTAATGGCTTCATGAGTTTATTGCTGCTGTCGAGGGTTCGTAAGTAGCAAGGGTGTTTATGGTTGCACGCGGTCCCGGTCCGCGTAGAAAATATTTTGGGCCTATTCTTTGTTGCCCTGACCTGAAGGGTCTACGAGGCAACATTTACATAGGTACATTTGTAGAAAACTAAGTATATTTTCGTACATATACATGCGTTGCACATAAAACCTAAAACTTCCGCATTTATGGTTCGAAAAATGCGGTCCGCAATTTTTCTGTTATATAATGAGCAGAAATAAATACGTCGAAATTCTTCGACTACTTCGATTCAATAAGTAAAATGAAAGAAGCCATCTATTGTAAACAGATAAATTTGCATTAGTTTCAGGAACGCAGAATAAATTATTGAAAACAGCTAAACGTATTATAACACAGAAGCTGCCATTACAGTTGATAAACAATTATGCTGCAACGTCTTGTCCTCTAGATCAATAGGTAGTTTATTCTGTGTTCGGCCCATCAAAATGGGACGCCGACGTGCCCCCTCACCCGATCGGGTATATGCAAATTAACACCTCTCTTTCAGACCTCGCATTTACTACCCCTGAGATTCCAACTCCATATAGGCATGACACCAGGCCCTTACGAACCCGTTGGGGCTTTCACACCACCCTCAGTATCTGTGTTGGCGAGAAAAGAACTACGAGCCACGCTGAACAGGTGATGCGAGAAGGCTAGCACCGAAATGCGCGTTTCCTCTACGACACTTCTAATAGTACTGTTAGTGGCATTCGATACTCGGAAACCTGAGGTTGGGTAGCACCGTAGTATAGCAGTTTTAAGGAATGAAGGTCATGTTGTCTGTATCACGACACTCGTCTCGGATACTAGCCTTAACTAGGTCCATCAGCCCGACACCTCAAACGACGGCCGTGCACTCAACCAATGGAGAGCTCATACGAGTCACCTCTTCCACGCAAGTCTGCACACCAATGGCATCTGTTACCCGGGGATCCGGGATTGGGTAGCTCCGTAGGTGGCTTTTTAGGGTTGGCGGTGCGTGGTCTCCAGGATCTCGTCTCGGATACTAGGGCTAAACCCCGACACCTCAAACGACGGCCCCGTCACGCCAACCCTGGGGATCGAGTCGAAACTCATACCACATCTTCCTACTGTCGGAGATCACTCTTTGCCCAGGTTCCTGGGATCGTGCGCCATTCTGTGCGACAGTTTTATGGCCCTTGAGACTGTGGTCTGCCCAAGGGCCCTGGAGGGTTACGAGCGTGAAAGTCGCCCGGCCCTCCATGACAGCCGAACTCCGTGTGAGGGGCATCATGGCGTCCCTCACGCGGGAGGCAGTGATGGCCGCCGCCGCCCCGAGGACATCGAGGCCGGTGAAATCCGTCCCAATGCCTCGGGATTAGGCACGTGCTGGATCCGCTGCCCCGTGGCGGCGGCTCGCAAGACGGCGCTGGCCGGGAGGCTGGTGATCGACGGGTGGACCGTGGTCCCCGTCGAGGCACTCAGCTCCCGGCCAATGCAGTGCTACCGCTGTCTGGAGTTCGGACACACCAGACAGCGGTGCACTGCGGAGAAGGACCGGTCGTGGCGGTGCTTCCTGTGCGGTGGCCCTGACCACCGCTCAGCAGAATGCACCGCCCCGCCGCGTTGCCCCGTGTGCGTCGGCGCGGGGCGTGCGGCCGACCATCGGCTGGGCACAAAGGACTGCCCAGCCCTAAAGTTCACTCGCAGGCGCGGCGGCCGCCGCCACGGCAAGAGGGATAAAGTGGATGCCGCCGCTGCCTCGCAGCGGCAGACCTCTACGGCTGCGGCCTTGGCGGGTCCGGCCGCCAGGGTGGCCTCCTCGGCCCCCGCAATGGCTCGGCCCGTCCAGGCCGCAGCAGCTGGCGCCGCTTCGGCGTCTCCCGCGCCTGATGCTCAGACGGCACCTAAAGTGGCAATGGGGCCCTCAGGAAAAGAGGTCCTCATTGAGGTGGACGGGGCTCCGGGGACGGGAACCCCGGTGATACCCGCTCACTTCCATGAGGGCCCGGCGTCGGATGGCCGGTCTGGCTCGACGAAATAATGGAGCCAGCCGGACCCCTCGTGCAATGCAATCTGAACCACTCGGCCAGGGCGCAAGATTTACTTGCGCAGACCCTGGTCGAGCGGTCGACCGGGCTGGCGGTCGTGCCGGAGCCCTATACCGTGCCGGCCCACCCGTCGTGGATCGGGGACGACGGAGGCTCCGTCGCGATCGTTTGGGCTGGTCGCCCAGGGTACCCGGCGTGTGAGCTCATCGAGCGCGGCCGGGGATACGTGGCGACCGATTAGGGAGGCACCGTGGTGGTGGGCATCTACGCCCCCCCTAGTTGGCCTCTCGCGTCGTTTGAGGTTTTCCTGGACGGGGTCAGGCGTTGCGTTGAACGCTGCCGGCCCCGTCCGGTACTCGTTCTGGGGTACGTCAACTCCAAGGCCACGGCCTGGGGTTCACCCAGGACGGTCGCGAGGGGCGCGACGCTGCTCGTTTGGGCGGCAGGACTGGACCTGAGGTTGCTCAACTCGGGCTCGGTCCATACGTGCGTGCGGCAGCAGGGAGGGTCCATTGTGAACTTTTCGTTCGCTTCGCCTGCTGCCGCGCGCCGTATCTCGGGGCGGAGGGTGGAGGAGGGGGTTCGAACCCTCTCGGACCATCGATACATCACGATGGTCCTCTCCTCCGCCCTGCCTGGCGAGCCCCGATGCCGCTCGGGCGCAGAGGGGGCGCGCTCACCACCGCGGTGGTGTCTCTCCAGGCTGGACCGAGACGTCCTGCTGGCTGCTGCCCATGTCATAGCATGGAGCTATAGCCGCTCCGTGCCTGCCGACGGGCGCACGAGGGCCCGCTGGCTTCGCCGCGACATGGTCATGGTATGTGACGCGGCGATGCCCAAATCGGGCCCTCGGATTAGAAAAGGGGTGTACTGGTGGTCGCACGCAATCGCGGAACTTCGCCGCGAATGCGTGCGCGCGCGACACCGGTACACCCGCGCCCGTCGGCGCAGAAGGCCAGACCCGGCGTGGGTGGCCACGCTGTACGGGCGCTACCGCGAGCGGGTGGTTGCCTTGCAGCGGGCCATTAAAGCCGCCAAAACCCAGGCCTGGCAGGAGTTCCTCGGCGCTCTCGACAGGGACCCATGGGGGCGCGCCTACAAGCTGGTGCTGGACCGGCTTAGGCCATGCCCCCCCCCCCCCACGTGGCGGTAAACCTTGACCCCGCAGTGCTCCGCCGGGTGGTCGATGCCCTCTTACCCCGGTCTTCGGGTGGGGAGAAGGAGCCCCGGGCGGGGCCTTCGGTCCCGATCACCTGGTCCGACGAATGTGGGGTCTCCGACGAGAAGCTCGTCGGGGCACTGAGGAAGCTCGGGGCGCGTAACACCGCCCCGGGTCCCGATGGCATCCCCGGCAGGGCCTGGGTGTTGGCGTCGGACGTTCTCGGTCCGGCCATGAAGGACACCTTCAACATCCTCCTTCAGCAGGGAGATTTTCCTGCTGAATGGAGGGAGGGGCGGTTGGTCCTCCTGAGGAAGGAGGACAGGCCCGCGGACTCCCCGTGCGCCTACCGCCCTCTGTGTCTGCTGGATGAGGCTGGTAAACTCTTCGAAAGAGTTATTGCTGCCCGCCTATCCAGGGACCTGTCGCAGGTCGGTCCCGACCTGGCAGATTGCCATATCGGTTTCCGCGAGGGACGGTCCACCATCGATGCGATCCGACGTGTCCGTTCCCTCGCGGATTGGGCTGTCTACCGGAGCGGGGTGTGTGTTGCGGTGTCGCTAGATATCGTCAACGCCTTTAACACCCTACCCTGCGCCGCCATCAGGGAGGCCCTGGACTTCCACCAGGTGCCTCCCTACCTTAAGGCGGTGGTCGGGGCATACCTGCAGGACAGGTGTGTAACGTACACAAGCTGGGAAGGCACTGAGACGCGGAGAGTCGAACTCGGCGTACCTCAGGGGTCGGCCATTGGCCCCTTCCTCTGGAACATGGGGTACGACCGAGTTCTGCGGGTCAAGTTGCCCGACGGCACGTATGTCGTCTGTTATGCAGACGACACCCTTATACTTGCCGTCGGGCTAACCCTCGGGAGGGCCATCCGTCTCGCGGAGATCGCGGTGGCTGCCGATGTCGCGCGGATCCGCGCCCTGGGGCTTCGCATCGACGCGCACAAGACCGCGGCCATGGTATTCCATGGCCGATCTCGGTCGAGGCGTCAGCCCCAGGCATGGGTCCGGGTAGGTGATGCCTGTGTCGAGGTAAGCTCAAGTATGAAATACCTGGGTCTGACTCTCGACTCCCGCTGGCGCTTCGAGGTCCACTTCGACCACCTAGTCCCCCGGGTTGAAGCGGCTGCCTCGGCTCTTTGCCGAATCATGCCCAACCTCGGGGGATCAGACGCGAAGGTTCGCCATCTCTACGTTGGGGTGGTGCGGTATATGACGCTCTATGGCTCGGCGATTTTCGCCGATGCCCTGATGGCCAGCAAGCGCAGTATTGCGTTGCTGCACCGGCTGCAGCGCAGGCTGGCCATCAGGGTCATCATAGATTACCTCACCATCTCTTACGTGGTCGCGATGGTGCTGGCGGGTCTCATCCCATTCGAACTGCTCGCCGCGGCGGACGCGCTAGTTAGCGCGTGTGTCCAGGCGCGGCGGCGGGCGGATGGGACCCCGCCGGAGCCACAGGTGGTCGAGGCGTATAAGCGCCAGTCCGGGCAGCTGCCATTATCCCGGTAGCCAGGCGAGCTTGCCCGCAGCGCCGGGAAGCCAGTTGTCGGGGCCCTCCTGCCCATTTGCACCGAGTGGCTGGAGAGGCGGCATGGTAGGCTCACCTACCGTATGACACAGATACTCACCGGGCATGGATGCTTCGGTGAGTTTCTGTGGCGAATAGGGAAGGTCGCGACGGCGGCTTGCAGTCACTGCGACTTCGGGGAGAAGGACACGGCGCGGCACACGCTGGAGGTGTGCCCCGCCTTCTCGGCGCCGCGCCGTGTCCTAACCAGACGCATCGGCTACGATCTGTCGCTGCCGGCAGTATTTGGGGCACTGCTGGACAGCGACAGAAACTGGAGGGCCGTGGCCTCCTTCTGTGAGGCAATAATGCTCCAGAAGGAGGCCGTGGAGCGGGCCCGCAAAAGGGCGGACCTGCGCAGTGGGAGGGGCAGGCGCAGTAGCCGCGACACGCACCGACCGCCGGTCTTCGGGTACAAGCCGGGTTGATGGCGGCGGCCAGGGCGTGACTCGCCGCGGGGGGACCGCGACAACCTTGGTGGGGGCCCGGGATGTCTCCGAGAAGCGGTCCCCCGAGAGGGCCGACTGCGTCTCGGTGACCCGGGCGCCGTCGACGGCGTAGACCAGGGTGTGTGGGGGAGGGTACCCCTCTCCGTCCAAAGAGGTGCTGCACATCTGGAGCAAGGGCGTGGGGAGGTCCTGGTTGTGTTCTTCCAGAGTTCTCAGGGCCTCCCCGCAACGCCAGAGGGGGTCACCGTGGGGGTTTTAGCCGGCAAAAATCCGGCAGAACCCTGCCCCCTCCCCCAGGGGGCGGGTGTCTTTCGAAGATTTCCCCCACGTTAAAAGAAAAAAAAAAAAGACTCCCGTTCCTGCGAAACGTGAGCACAAGTTTACGTTATGCTGCCTCGGGTACCTCGGTATGGCCAGATCCCGTATCGCGGATAGAAATCCGAGGTCCCTGAGTCGCCGTTCTTCCGTTAGCATGGAGAACCCACTCTCAGGTATCTGTTGGAAAGCAGATACCAGAGAGCATAAGGGGGCCTCCACCCCAGCGACCGCCACGTGGAGGTGGGAGATCAGACTTGTGACAAAGCACCATTCGGCCGCCAAGCCGAGCACTCGGCCAGCGTGTGCTGGGCCGCACCCCGCAGTGTCAACGTCGCGGCGGTTCCTTCCGTCCTATCCGGCACAGGTACTCACCGAAACACCAGTGCCCAATGAGCACCTGTGTGGTCCGGAACGTGAGCTGTCCGAACCCATGGTCCATCCACCGTTCGAGCACGGGGAGGACTGTCCCAACTGCGCGCTTCTCCGCGGCCCTGCTGTCTGTCAAGATCGCTTTCTAGTGGGAGATAGCGTCGCGGTGGGCCTGGAGCTGCGTCTCCTCAACGGAGGGCGCATCGGTACCGGTACACCGACGGACAGTGGTCCGGATTGGGAAATCGTGTGCCATTTGGCCAAAAAGTCGACTTTCAAAAATCGGTATTTTGTGACTGTACAATGCTTCCTAAATGTCCATCAGTCTCGAAAGTGAAAATATTTATTTGATTTGATGTAGTTTTTTAGTAGTAATAACAACTTAAAGTTGAACTTTTTATGGATAGTATTTTCTGTCCACAAAATTGTACTTTTTGTTTTAGAGATTGTGACGGTCCTATTCAATATTTTCCAATTCTCTTTTTTTGTAGTAAAGGGGGTTCTTTAATGATAAAAAATACCTTGTTACATTAATGATTACCGTACAGAATGTATTAAAAAAGTAACGTTGAATGAAGTAAAAGAAATTTAAAGAATTTCTTGCTTGCAAGGATTATCTTAAAAGTATTAAAGAGTATTGTCGTTTGACAAACTGGGATGTTTTCGGCACACCTTCCTCTAAATATTCATAAAAGAATTACGTCCCCTCACGTCCCCCTTCGCAAGTTATTGTTGTTTAAAGCTATTGACGTCGGTCGCGGTACCGCATCATTTGATGGAACTCTGTGACCAGAGGAGTTCAACATTAACTTGTTCAAATGAAGTGTTTAGTTTATGGCACTTGGTATGTTTATACTGTTGTTGTATGAACAAAAATTTATTTGTAAGTGAAAAAAACTTCATAATATCTCCGCTTCAGTCGCTGTTTGAACGGACAATGAATATTGTGTGCATGAAGGTGGATACTGACTTCGCTGCAGGAATTATTATAATACTTATTTATTAATAGAAATTCTAGTATCAGGAATAATTAATAACAATTAATAGGGAAAGGTTGTGAACTTCTGAAGACCACGTACAAAACAGTACGTACGCGAGGGCTTAATTCGCTAAGGTAATAAACGATGATGAATTTGTTTTTCAGCACATTTGGAAATTTTTAATAGCGTGTACAAAATATGGCAAAAAATTGTACAATTCATTGTTTCTTCATTTTTCTCGAGCACTATTTCCACATAAACCGCCAACATTTTTTGTTATACGTCATTTCATCGCCCTACGCAGTAAATATCTCAAAATTTGAAAAATATACCCTGAATACGGCAAAATGTTATCTTGAAAAATATGGATGTTACCACATGCCAGCGTCTATCCACAAATTGTTAGTTACATGGAGCGGATATTATAAAAAATGCATTGTTGCCAATAGGGCAACTTTCAGAGGAGGCCCAGGAAACGCGGCATAAAGATTTCAAACGTATTAGATGTAGGAATACGCGGAGAAATTCAAGAATATGTACAAAAGAAGATATCTTCAATCGCCCTCTTTTAACATCCGATCCATACATATCGAGTACTAGAATAAAATCGTACCGTAAGAAAGTTAAACAGTTAGATTCAGAAGCTTTGGAATTAATAAATAATTAACGAAAACGTGTAATAATAATAATAGTAACATTAACAACAACAATTGTGATACAGTTCTTCTTTAACCCGTCCATAGATTAAAAACTTGTAATATTAATAATAACAACAATAACAACAATTGTCATGCAATTTTTGTTTTACCTATCCAAAGATTAGCATTCCCACATTATCTAGTTTAAGTTTCATGATAATATCTCAAGCGGTTCAAAAGTTATACTAAAATGGCACACGCTTTTCCAATCCGGACCACTGTGCGACGCCTCAACCTCCGCCTGGAACTCCAGGGGATTTCGCCCGCCAGTGGCTCCACCCATTCGAAAAGATTTTGAACTGACCCGTAGCAAGAATAAGTTTATGAACATAAGTCTTAGCGTCAATTGTTCCTTCTTCGTGACACTATTATTGGCGTATTTCTTTAACTTCAGCATGTTTGAGTAAGTTCAAAGGGCTTCATAGGGCTATTACCTAACACGGTTGATGCGTTGGGAATTTCCATACACGTCACTTGAGGGCACCTACATTACCTAAGGGTGATTGTTAGTTTGTAGGTGGTTACCTTGCTAAAGCAGTACAAAATTTCACCAATCACAAGTTTTCACCCTCATCAGCTTGTCGGCGGCTGTCTTCCCAAAATATAATTTGAGCCAATCACAAGCTGTCATCCCCATCAATTCACCTTTACCAAGGAGATTTCAGAAGAGCATGTTGCTCGACAAAACAGATTCTCTTAAAATTCAATACAATCAAGATTCTCAATAATCTATGAACAATACAATCACATTATCTAAAAACGTTAAACTTTACACATATCATGATTCTCAGCAATATTCACTCGTTATCACAGATATTTATCGTAAGTACATAAAGAAACTGTTTAGTTATTAATAAACAGTTATTGGTTGTTACTTATGCGACCTTTTTTCAACATCTTCCGCCATCCGAACAATAACTAATCCATTTGTCATTAACGTTAACGTGCGGAGTGAGCATACCTGAAAGACAATTTTTAAATTTCGATGAATTACTTTTATTATGCCCTAACAGTTACTATTGAGCTTTTTCCACGACCAATTTTACTTTAGATGTCCTCCTGTTATAATATATATCTTAGTAAAAATTTTGTAATGTGTAAACACGGCAATAGCCAACTATCTCTTTTTTTGTGTACAATTGACTATCGTAATATATGACACAAACATTGCAGTACACACATAACTGTAAATTTACACATGTAAATGTACTTATTATTACTCGTACGTATTATCTTAAAGCAGGTAATGTTTAATATAGGCATAAGATCACAGACCGGAGCATCGTAACCTACATAGTCTAATTTTTAACTAACGTCGTTTGTTACAAAATGTTAAAACAGGGTTCGTTTAACTATTTGCAGCTCTTCCAATCTTGCGGTTACACCAAAGTACGCATAATCTTGCAACGCTGGAGAACGGTCTACCGATCGAAGCAGCGAAATCAATGAAGGTGTAGTAAGCGCCATACCACTGATGAGATTGAAGATGGAACAGACTGGCGCGAGAATAGGGTACTTCAAACAGTCATTTACGAAAGGGATTGATTTAATTAAAAGGAGAAATCGCACCGAGAATCAATACATCGTTCATGCTACGATTCTGCATATCTAATCTTCATGTTTGATAGTAAACGCTGTTTTCATTTTTCAGGTATCATTGCCAATTATCTAATGATTGTACAAGCAGGAACGTTTTACAAACAATATATCAGGCAAACCGTCAAGTACAACAAACACATGTCCAGTGCGCGATACCGGTTAATGTAGCTCCAAAACAAATTTTTGTGCATGTATTTAATATAACAGTTCGCAACGCATAGCTAGACAATGTCCTAAATAGCGACAGCATCAATTACTATGGCCACACCAAGGTTTTTTGTTTTTCTCGACAGTTCATTCGTAAAACCAACGTTTGGTTTTGTGACTCTACTGTTTTACTAAAATAAGTTTCAATTCAAGTAATGCAATGGGCCATTGCCAATTACTACCAAAGACTTTTTAACCTGCTTATGAGTGAACGCAAAACTTTTATCATGCCTTTTTTTAGCCCCTAAGATACATGTATTGTTCCCTGGTCTATTCACAGAACCTATTGTCCGAAAAATTTTCATTTATATTATGATTCCATAAAGTTGCGAATTGACCATCATTGTTTAATTATTCACCACTAGACGCACTATTAACAGTACCTTCCCACGCGATATGATATACAATTTTTGGATATCCACAATCCTTAATATCCTTATCTCTCTGTCTCTTTAAACGGATGAAGAGACATACAGTGAGGGACAAAAGTATTCACACTCTTGGACTGTAGAAATAAAAAAAACTATATTTTCTATATTATTAAGTAAATATATTTGAACATATAGTAAATGTCCTCACAGTGGAGTGCTTGGTTGTCCCTCTCCGTGGAAAACGTGTTCTCCTGCGCCTATGCGTGCGTCATTGCTGCGCCTATGTTCGCCTTGGCGGCGTCTTAGTGGCGGTTTGTTTTTTCGGGCGCGGCGTGAAAAGGACAACCGCCGAGTATCAAACTTCGCTTCCACTGTCCCTCATAGTGCACAGTTTCGATTCGGGCCACGTTCGTGAGCCGAACGTAGAAAAGGATAGCGATACAAAAACTCAGAGGGACTGAGATTCGAGACATTTGGCAAATATGAAAAACTGCGTATAGTCCTTTAAATTAAAAAATCAAAATTCTTTATTTTTTATTTTTCGTGAATGAATTTTTTACCATCGTATTCGTTTCGTTTTTCTGATTAAAATGAAACAAAACACGATATAATTATGATCATAATTACCTGTGTAACAAGCCATAAAAGTTTGGGACGTTAGAATCTAAGGAATTCGTATCTCTGCCGTAAATGTAACGTCCGAAAAATTTATGGCTCGTTACGCAGGTAATTATGATCCTAATTATATCGTGTTTTGTATCATTTTAATCAGAAAAACGAGACGAATACGATGGTGTAAGTTTGATGAAAAAAAATAGGAAATAAGAATATTGCAATTTTTTTCTTTGCTTGCATTAGTATGTGTCTCACCGATATTCGGTCGTTTCGGTAACCGATCGTGTTTAATGCTTGACTGATTCCGAGGGGGATTCCCCCAGCAACCGAGCCGCCGAGTATAAAATTTCGCTTCCACTGTCCCTCACAGTGGACAATTTCGATTCCGACCTCCACTCCACTGTGAGGGCATTTGTTGTATATAGCTGTATATTATACATAATGCTTACAACAACAAATAAGCCAAAAACGAAAACAATAACATCATGCAGGAATCAGAAATTACAGTAAAGACCCTCATAGTGCGAAAGAGGCCGGAATCGAAATTCGCACTGAGCGGGACAGTTGGAAGCGAAATTTTATGCTCGGCGGCTCGGTTGCTAGGGTATTCCCCTTGGAATCAGTCAAGCATTAAACGCGATCGGTACCGAAACGACCGAATATCGGTGAGACACATACTAACGCAAGCAAAGAAAAAGATTGCAATTTTCTTATTTCCTATTATTTTTTCGTGAAACTTGTACCATGGTATTCGTCAGGTTTTTCTGATTAAAATGACACTAAACATGATGTAATTGCGTTAATAATTACGTACGTAACGGGTGATTAAAGTTTTTAACGTGAAAGAGGACGGCGAGTGGAAAAGACAGAGAGGCAGAAAGTTGAAGCGTTCGACGAACATGAAAGACTCCTGCGTGTTCCGTCTTTTAAATTCGAAAATCAAAATTCTTTGTTTTTGGTTTTTCGTGAATGAAACTTTTACCATCGTATTCGTCTCATTTTTCTGATTAAAATGATACCAAACACGATATAATTATGATCATAATTACCTGTGTAACAAGCCATAAAAGTTTCGGACGTTACATTTACGTCAGAGATGCGAATTCCTTAGAATCTAACGTCCGAAACTTTTATGGCTTGTTACAAGGGTAATTATGATCGTAATTATATCGTGTTTGGTATCATGTTAATCAGAAAAACGAGACCAATACGATGGTAAAAGTTTCATTCACGAAAAACCAAAAATAAAGAATTTTGATTTTTTAATTTAAAAGACAGAACACGCAGGAGTCTTTCATGTTTGCCGAACGTCTCGAAACTCAGTGCCTCTCTGCTTTTGCATCGCTGTCCACGTTCGGCTCACGGATATCAATTTAAAAGCTTTTTAGTTGGTTCATTGGTAATAAAAGTTATAAATCTAATTTTTTTTATTGAAAAATAATTATGCTATACAGGGTGTCTCGTAATGAGTGTTAGACCCGTGAAGGGGTTGTAGGGGAGGTGATTCTAAGTAACTTTTTCCTTTGCAAAAATGGGGTCTAGGCTCTCGTTTTCGAGTTATTAAGGAAAAACACCGACCAATCAGAACGCGAGAATCGCGCGAGCTCAGGGGCGTCGTGTAGGCACGAGTAACAGTGACTGTCAGATGACCGTGTAGTAGAATGCTATTAGGTGAAAGAAAAATCGGAATAATTGTTGAATTATTCTTCATTCATGAATAATAAATAGACTAATTCGTCTTTATTCACGTAGTCAAAGTAAATCAAATTTATAACGATACTGTAGTTCGTTATCGCAAAGAAATAATAGATAAAATATCGAAAATTACACTCGAAAAATATTATGACGATGAAAAAGGACAAACTCTCATTCTGAAAAAAATACATTTTTTCCATTCTGAAAGAGAATGTACTTTTTCATTCACCGAAAAATATTTTAAATCTAATAACTAATAAATGTAATAAGTCCTGCATACGTTCAATGAAGAAAAGTACTAACAATTTGAATACGACTTACCCATTGATTCAAAAATAATCCTGTTTCGATGCAAATGAATTTTCGTCATCAGGACGATTCTTACAGTTGACAAAATTATTTTCATCGCACAGAAACTCTCAATCCACTTCACTGTGACATTTTGCATTATCATTATTAAATTAATATTCTGTAAAAAAAAAATTGGAAAAGATCGGCCCATTTAGATGCATAAATTTATTTCTGTTAGTCTCTAATTTCGTAAAGAATATTTGAATTATTAAACGATAATTAAAATATTTTTCGGTGAATGAAAAAGTACATTCTCTTTCAGAATGGAAAAAATGTATTTTTTTCAGAATGAGAGTTTGTCCTTTTTCATCGTCATAATATTTTTCGAGTGTAATTTTCGATATTTTATCTATTATTTCTTTGCGATAACGAACTACAGTATCGTTATAAATTTGATTTACTTTGACTACGTGAATAAAGACGAATTAGTCTATTTATTATTCATGAATGAAGAATAATTCAACAATTATTCCGATTTTTCTTTCACCTAATAGCCTTCTACTACACGGTCATCTGACAGTCACTGTTACTCGTGCCTACACGACGCCCCTGAGCTCGCGCGATTCTCGCGTTCTGATTGGTCGGTGTTTTTCCTTAATAACTCGAAAACGAGAGCCTAGACCCCATTTTTGCAAAGGAAAAAGTTACTTAGAATCACCTCCCCTACAACCCCTTCACGGGTCTAACACTCATTACGAGACACCCTGTATAACAAAAATATGTCACTGTCCATGGCAACACATATACACAATTGACACATATAACACAAATGAATTTTTAAACCGCATGCCTGTACCTTTTAGTGGAACTAAAAAAAGTACTAAAAAGTTGTGAATTGACAAAGTTATTCAATGTTGAAAAAAAGGTTCACTAGTTACTAAAAACAATTAAAGATTATTTGCAAAAAAATCGTTGTTTAATATTATCTTTTATATAATATTTTTAGTTTCAATAGAATCTATACTAATTGTTTACGCTCGTGGTAGAAATAAATTCTTTCGAGCTTTGGTGAATATTGCACGTGGTGTGCCGACTAGGTTTATTTATCACGATCTCGAAGGACCACCCGATTGCTCGGGATTATACAAATGATCTATGTTCAACAATACTAGATACTATGTTCGAGATTCTAATGCTATTACTATACTCGTTCCTTTGCTATTCTATTTCAAATACTGTTTTTAACTAACTACCATTTCTAACTAACTAGAGATTCTATCAAATGTATCCGATGTCACCTCGGTCGGGTAGACTTGACGGGGGTGCATCGTTCTAATTGGCGAAGTACAAATGTACAAATTGTGGAAGGGCAACAAAGTTAACGCTCTACGTGGGCCCCTCCACTCGCAAATATTCTACGTTTTGCTCCTGGACCGTGGCAGGTAATAAGGGTCAGGAAGCGCGCTGACTTTGGCTAATCATGCTAGAAGTAACGGGATCAAAAGAGGTAAAATATTAATCTGGCGACCAGATGCGAACAATGACTAGAAAAACTACATAGAAAACGCGCGGGTCTTTATGGCTTCCTGGGTTTATGGCTGCCACGGCACGGTCCGCGAACCCTTCGATGGGACGACGGTCTTAGGTTAATTCCTATATTCAAATTCTAAACTCTATTCTAATGCTAAAGGCATTGTTAGCCATAAGAATTGTTATATTTTAATAGTGGGCCTAAACACTAATAAGCTTTAAAACAGAAAGCTTACACAGAAAGTGCTGCTTTGAAAAAATCGCGTTTAAAATCTTGGAGCCTACACTCACGCGGTCTACCTGAAATTTGCAGTGTGCGCAAGGGCATGTTTATGGCGTAGAACAAAAATGGGAAAATCCAAAATAAAAGGCAATAAATGACCCATCTTCGCGTTGCCAAATATCTATTTATACAACAAACATGTGACATTCATTTATTATTTATTAGAGCACACCGTGCACTCTGAAGTGCATTTCTTACCTGTGTCATCCGCGCGCGATCTTCCAGAGACCGTAACTGTAAAAGTCCTTCGAATTTCAACCTAAAACTTTGACAACATATTTTCGGATATACACTAGGCAAAAAAATTGGCGCAACTAACGAAACTCCGCGAGAAATGGCCATACCTTACAAATTCTGTTTTCATTTTAATGTTTGAAGTCTCTAGTTTGAGTACAATTTACCAAATTTGACTTCTGCCTTTCCGCACCCCCGCCACCTCCTTTAATGTGAGGACATGTTATATTTTAAAAAGTTTTCATACTTCGATGCATTCTACAGGGTGCAGTACATTTTTTTCGCGAGTATTCCAAAAATTGTTGCAAAGTACAAACTTTTGTGCACAAATTGAAAAAAAATTGAAGTCCCTACGATTTTTTTTTACGGAGTTATGATCGTTGACAAGTTACACATGCATTTTGTCACGTTGATTTCGCCGGTTATCGCACTTTACCTCGCCTACATTGTCACACACATATCCTTCCTCTCTCGCTCTAGCTTCCACGGTCACTCACCTTTCGGCAATGTTTATTACTTGTGCCGCTGACACGGTGAGCGACTTTCGCACGCGTGTTAAAAACTAACATATGTACATGTTTTTTTCTATTTTTTTCTCCTACTTCTAACCGTCAACGCTCTATAACGGTCTTTTCGTCGCGGTTTCTTTTCATTCCCTTTTTCGTCACATATATATACGTATCTGTTCAGGATCGTACGATCCTTCGCGCTTCCCGCACAAGTGGTAATTCGCGCTAATGCACTCAAGCCAGCACAATGACAATAAACTTGCTGTTTTATTTTTCGTCTTTGTAATTGCAATTAGAATTCTTCGTACAGTGTAGTGTCTCTGTTATTAAAGTTAAATTAATAGAACAATTATGCGAGCTCATTAAAATTTATTCGCCAATTAAGTTTCCACTAATCCTCGAAATCCAGCCCTTTGACAAGGGCGTACCAGCCCAGGTCCTTTCATACCGAACACTATCGATTGCCATAACTTTCAAAAAATCGATTTTTTGGAATCATCTAAACCAGGTTCACCCCTTAATTATTGTAACTGTTACAATTATTTTAACGGGAATTTTCTAAATTAATATTTTGTAGGATGGCCCTTTCGACGAATAACTTCACGTAATCTGTTGAGCATTGATAACACCAAACTTTTGACGAAGTCAGTTTCTATACTACACCATTCTCTTTTTAATATTTCTTTTAAGTGTTCTTTCGACGTTATAATATTATGTCTTTGTACATTTTTTCCTCTTTTTCCTTTGTACATGGATAAATGTTTATCCATTATTTTGTCTATTATCACTAACGTGCCGACTCCAGAAGCAGCAATACATCTCCACACCGTCGCACCTCCACCTCCGTGTTTCGTTGTATAGAAGCCGACTCAAAAATACAATATTAAATTTTGCCTCGTCAGAAAATATTACGTTTCTCCAGAAGTCATCATTAGCGTTTATATGTTCTTCTGCAAATTCTAATCCCTTTTATTTATTTGCTTTGTTTATGAGTGGTTTCTTCCTCGCAACTCTACTATTATATCCGACGCGATGCAGCACTCTTCGCACTGTTTTAGGGTGCACGACCTGTTGCATATATTCTTTCAACTGTGTTGCGGATTCGTTAACAGTCCTTGTGACATCACGCCGTTCGCCAATCAAAGAATTTTTCAGCTAGGTGCGGGCACTAGCTGATTAGACTCGCCGCGTCGCTATGCCATCTGGGAGAACAACGAGTTCTCAGCGAAACGGAACTTCGAGCAACGATGCGCGCCAACTTAAATCGACGAAGCCAAACAACAACATGCGACATCGCACTCGCCCCCGTTGTATCGCAATCGTTAATGTCGATAAACTAAGTTTATTTTAACACACAGACTATGAACAATTAAACAAAGAAACAATGAAATAGACGCGTATGAATATTACAAAAAAACACTGAATCGATAAAGGCTTAGATTTTGGCGTGGCGGTTAGCTTAACTGCAATGGTAATGGTGATGGTAATGAATTCACGTTTCAGCGGAGCGGTATTTATATTATTATCAAATTGTTCTAGAACCTTCTAATGATGCGGAAGGGGAAACCGTCTGTTGGGAATTACCGTTAACGGGATTATAGGTCTAATCTATTTAATATTATAACGCGAATAATGGTATTTCTAGCATTCCTGAACAAGATTCCTTCGTCTTTATATTTTTTATGATACTTTGTATAGTCGATCGACTTCTTTTTAGTGTTCCCGAAATATTTTTATGTCTTACAAATGTTTTGTCGATCGGAGTCATTGTTCGGCATCAAGTATTCAAATTATATTCCGGATGGCCACAGCAAAACATTTGAAGGAATACTGGATTCCGAACCGTACGACAATTTTATTGTAAGGAAGAAGGAGTGCATAGGACACGTGCAGAAGCGCATGGGAACACGGCTTCGAAATTTGAAAAAAAAAATACCAAAGGTCTTGGTGGGAAAGGCAAACTGACCGGAAAATTAATTGATGAACTCGCTCTTTATTATGTATTGTTAATAAGGAGAAATTCGAGTTCTGTAAAAAATATGAAAAAGGAAATATGGGCGACGCTTCATCACAAAATTTCTACCGAACACCAGATCTGCCCTGTCGAAGAAACATCCTGGTGTAGTTACCAGAGAGCCATAGCCACTGATGCACTCTCTTCATACAGACATAAACAGCCACTGTCTGATGTGTTCAAAGCAGTAAAGCCGATTTATGAAGAGCTAAGTAACGATGCATTACTGAATCGTTGTCTTGGAGGTTATACACAAAATAGAAACGAAAGTTTTAATGCAGCTGTGTGGGCGATAGCTCTGAGAACACAAGCTACCGGCAAAAAAACATTGGATATTGCAGTAGATTTAGCTTTTTGCAATTTTAATGATGGCTACAATAGATATTTACAAGTTATGGAAGTGCTGAATCTCAACATTGGCCGGCACTGTTACGAATTCTGCGGGGAGCACGACGCAGCACGCGTAAGGAAGAGCGAAAAACGTACATCGGTGCAAGCAAAAGAGGATAGAAGGTCATTATTAGCGGCCAGAAAGGAAGATGCTGCGGCTGATGAGTTGGCAGAAGGTCCACTTTATGGAGCAGGTATCGCAGACTAATCGTAAGATGTAATTCTTGCTGTGACAGCTGTGTAATGTTTTAAAAACTGTAAGTGCGTTTTTCTCAGAATTACATTTTTCGAAACGGTGGGGCTGATAACTCAAAAAGTTTTAATCCGATTGACTTAAAATTTTGATCGAATATTCTTAACAATATTCTCTATCGGCCTAAGTAGGATTTTTGCCAAATATTTTATAGTTTTTTTTTAATCGACAATTAAAGACGATTTTTTTCGAAAAAACTGTAATTTTTCTTTAAACCATTGCCATTTCAAAAGAAATCAATATTTTAAAAAGTCCCTGATAGCCGACAGCTATAACAGTGTAGATGATGATGTTTTTCTGGCATTTGCCTAGGTGGACCTGCTCTGCTGGAATCAGACCCACCGTTGGAGCCCGTTTCAAGAAAGGTGTTTCTGTAATTGGAGCAGGAAACCGCCATTTTGTGTCCGAATTAAATAAAAAAAATATTTTTTACAATAAAAAAGATATACAATAAAACCCTTAAAATGACATTTTAATCAAGCTATTCATTTTCCCCCAATAAATTCACAAACTTAGGACCGCTTTTCGGGTCTCAGGAGTGGGGTCTCCCCTTAATCCGTGGCCCGAATTTAATGCTTGAGAGCGTTGATCCCGTGTTAGTATGTTTGTGTGAGTGCGTGTATGTCTGCTTTCGAAACGTCAAGCGAGACGAGTATGAATAGCAAACGCGTTACCGGTAAGAAACGGTCGTGATGTAACGAGCATCAAAAACTCGCGAAACGTTTGAAAAATAGCATCGAGAACGTTCGGGCGCCGCGCGGATAAAAGGGTGCGACGGCGACCAGTGAGACAGAGAGATAGTGAGCTTAACGACTTACGCGACGATACGATATGTTACGATCATAAATTACGAATTCCGGCGACGACTACGATTACGCTTTTTAATTTTTGTCTGCGGAATTGTTGTTTCTCGTGCGTGTATTTGTTTTGTAAATCGGTGTTCTGTACGTATTCTATAATGAAGGGATAGATCTAACAATTCTGATCCTACAATTGGGGGTCCCTCCGGGATTTAGACAGCGAGCCAAGAGTGCGTGGCAGAACATTATTTCTTTTCGAGACAGAAACACTGATAGTGATGGAAGGAAAAGAATTGCAAGACCTCACGACTTCACGCTTGAAGAAGCTCCTGCGAGAAAGGGCCTGTCCACTAGCGGGACGAAAAACGAGCTGGTAGTAAGATTGCTCGACCATGGGTTCGAGCTAGAAGATGCATTTGAGTGAGGAGAAGCTTCGATACAGGGCGATGTAAAAATACTACAAGCACCACGCACCACGGTCCAGTCGTCAGAAACGGAAGTAATGAGAGTAGGCCTCGAGCTACTGGAAAAAGAGAAGGAAATGGCCATTCGGGAGGTAAATCTAGCGAGACGTGAGTTGGAAGTGATGCGTATAATGCAAGCGAGTCAAGCGCCACAGCCCTCGAGATCGGTGGTGACACTCGTGACCTCAGAGCCCCTCCGTGTGAGCATCACGGCTATTGCGGATCTATTGAATTTTTACAACGGTTCGGGAGGTGCCTTCGAGACGTGGTCCAGGCAGTTCCAGTTCCTACGCGACTCATACGGTCTACGAAACGACACTGGCCGCATCCTCTTAATGTCCAGACTCCGAGCTAAGGCATTGGACTAGTTCCATTCCCGCCCGGAACGCATGGAGCTGACAATTGAGACACTGTTGAGGGAAATTTAGTTTAAATCCAGCCCACCTACATGAGACTCGGATGTGTTTCCTCACCCGATCAGGTATACGCAATATCTCCCTACTTCAGACCTCGAGTTTACTACCCCTGAGAGTCCAACTCCATATAGGTATGACACCGAGCACTTGCGAACTCGGTGGGGCTTACACACCACCCTCAGTACCTGTGTCGGCGAGAAAAGAACTACGAGCCACGTTTAACAGGTCATACGCGAGGGCGTGGCCCCGAAGGACGGGTTTCCTCTACAACACTTTTAATGCTGCTAGTGGCATCCGTTACTCAGAATCCTGAGCTTCGGCAGCTCCGTAGTAGCAATTTTCAACGGTTAAGAGTCGTGTTGTCTGCATCACGATCTCGTCTCGGATACTAGGCATGACTAAGTCCATCAGCCCGACACCTCAAACGACGGCCGTGCACTCAATCAATCGAGAGCTCAGACGAGTCACCTCTTCCACGCAAATCTGCACACCAATGGCATCGGTTACCCGGGGATCCGGGATTGGGTAGCTCCGTAGGTGGCTTTTTAGGGTTGGCGGTGCGTGGTCTCCAGGATCTCGTCTCGGATACTAGGACTAAACGCCGACATCTCGAGCGACGGCCCCGTCACGCCAACCCTGGGGAGCGAGTCGAAATTCATACCACATCTTCCTCTGCCCACATCTTCCTTTGCCCCAGTTCCTGGCATCTGCGCCGTCCTGCGCGGCAGTTTTATGGCCCAAAAGACTGTGGTCTGCCCAGGGGCCCTTATAAATAAAAAAAAAACATATATATATATCGTTTGCGATCGAATCAGTAATGCTATTCCATAAAATTATTACCATTGCTGAGATAAAGTAAAACTTTTTTTCAAATACATCGCCGTCAACCGCTAAGAGCGTCGACCAGCGAAGAAAAACGGGCTGAGTTTTTGTAGGGTCTGACTCATTCTCATGGTTCGGGAGCTCGGTGCGCGAGTTAGATCGGTGGGAGTGAGAGATGTGTCCAAATAAACAGCTGATCGGGCATTAGCATCGCGGAAAGGTAAACGGCGATTTCTAAAATTTGTAATATGCAGAGACGACCGCTGATTGGCTACACCAGCGCGCGAATTAGTTCGCAAAGGTCCAGAACCGTGCAGGAGCTTTTACGGACTACGGTATAAAATAACCCCAGACGTCCGAGCGCGTGTGGAATCCGTATAGATCTATAGAAAGGTGATTTAAAGGTGATTTAAAAGGCGAATAATTCGGGCGACAATTTACGGGGCTCGCGTAATAAAGTAGCGGTAATAGTTGACGGTTCCCTAAAATTACTCTATCCGTGGCTAACGACGAGTTCTATTGTAATTTAACATATTCTATCAGTGCAATAGAAATAATTAATACTGAAGTAGTACCGACGAAAATGATGCGTCCGTCGCGCTAACAATACGAAACTGTGTAATCGTTTTATGGTCCTTTGACCCGTCGGTCAAGAGGATCGAAGACGATGTCCAGAACTCTCGCTTTCTCCGCTTGAAATTTTTGGAGTTACGATCGACAGTTTAGGACAAAATGTCCAAAGAGCAACGTTAAAGAGAAAAAGCAAACGCAACTGAAATTATTGTTGAATTATAGTTTGAGCGTATTCGCTTGTTATCCGTTGTTATTGCATTAAGAAGTTAGTGAAGATTGATAAAATATTACAGTGAAATATGGTGATGGCAAGTGACAGCGAAGTAAAGTTAGTTCGCTGACCTTATTGTGACATCAGCTGTTTGGGGTGCATACTATTTTTACGAGAGAACAGGATCGATTAAACGATCCAGTAACCTCTTTAGAAAGGCAGATTTGAGGAACCCTTTGCATAAGGGCAGGATTATTTTCAAATAAATAAAAGTTTTATTTTACTATTTTTATACTTTTTTCTTAAATTTAAAGTACAGCGAACAAACAATTTGTTTAAATTTTTCCATATTATATAACAAATTGACGAAGTTTGTAAAAATATTTTATAGTAGCCCAATCCTTTATGAATAAAACAAAACAAAATGTAGCCAATCGGACGAGTAGTTTCTGAGAAAAAATTCGTAAGTGAAGTCTATTTTCGCAAAAGTAGGCAAAAACTGCAAATCTTGAAGGCTTGTAACTTTTTAATAAATTCGAAATCCTCATCATTTCATGACTTTTGCATCAACACCCCCCCCCCAAATTTCATATAGACTATAACATATTTTGATTAAAAAAAAATCGCAGATGGTGAGGTCAAAAAGTTTTCGATTCGGCATGGAATAACCCACTGGATTATGAACACGTAGAAGATTGTGAATCATGATAGATGTTCTTGTGTTCATAAATACTGTCATGTAATTCATCGCTGTTCTGCGGAAATCTGTGATATAATCTTGAATATTTAACTTGATATGAAGTGAAGAAAATTTTCAAGTAACAGAATGGAGTTACTCGATAGATATTAATTTGAGGGGTAATAACGGTCAACACTTTTTTACTTACAATTCGGCACTATACCATATTTTGAGATAAAAAATATTGTATTCTATTTAGGGAAAAAAAAACAAAGTTGACCTTCAAATCTCCGAAGTACCTCCACCTATAACAAAAATTAATGCTGTATATAGTGTTTCCTTTGAAACCATGCATCTTTTGTATATAACTTTGTTTCATGCAACGCATATCTTGGAAGTTATAACGGTGTACACGTTGCGTGGACCACCCTGTATATAAAAGCAATATGAATAGTGAAATGATCAAATAGTGAAATCATCAAATAGTGAATGATCATTGTTAATGAATGTAAATGAGGTGTTACATGCACAATAATATTAGGTTCGTTTACTTCGTTAGAGAGTTTAGGAGTTGGTGAGGGAAGAAGAATTAAACTCTTTATTCAGGACGCAGCGATATCTTGGTTTATTTTTTAAGCGAAGTGTTTCATGTGGTGGTCTGGATGTATTATAACTAACCTTTTTGCTCTTCATAATTTTCTGCAACGCGTACGACACCCCTTGGTGGGGGGTGTCTTCCAAACGAGAAATTTGGCAATGCAGCGAGATTCCTGATGGCCACTTTCTTACACCTGTACGGTCAGGGACCGCCGGGCCCAGAACCGTGGTCCCTTCGGAATCCTCGGTTTATGACGCCGTCCGTAGCTATTGAGACCGTTGACGAAAAAATATAAAACATACGTTGTAACAGAGCTGCTTTATTAAGTAAATGCTTGTGACAAAATATTTCTTACAAAGATGTTCGTTAAAGCCAAAAACGGTTTGATATTCAGTATTCAAGGGACGAGGTGTTTTTTTCGAGAAGTGGGTTTTGACGGGGAGGTAAGTTTGGCCAAATCGGCTGGGGTTCCAAGCTGCGAGTTAGGCCTACCGACTGGAGTTCCAAGTCGGTTTGGTTACAGAGGAAAGGACTTTTGCCGATTCCGACTCTGGCGGTTCCGAGAGTGGTCTAGCTTTGGTTAAGGTGAGGATTGTACTGTCTTTTCTCGGTAAAAAGGGCCGCTTATATACGAAAAAGTGCAGCTAGGCCCGCCCAATCAGCGAGGCGAGTTGCGCTCGGAAAGGTTTTTATGGCACTAGCTACCTGGGAGCGCGGCGAGGCTCGCGGTATGCCGTTTTAACTTCTAATAATTATACTATGTTACAGACTAAGTTTACTTAAACTAACTCTACGCTACAACGTAAAGAAAAATCTAACGGTATCCTCAAAAATAGCTTTCTCGACCGTATACGTCGTAAACCGTGCTGGCCTTTTACGCTTATAATGATCGCTTAAAATCACACAGCCGACCGCTACAGAGAGCACGCCAGAAAACCGTTGTGTTTCCGCGGGATCAACAGGCGTCGAGCACAGCTACGGCACCCTGGCATGTACGAAACGCGAAGGCCTGACCCAACAAATACTGAATCCTAATCATTATTATTTACTAAGATTGCATATCAAGTGTAAAATGCGAAGTTTATAACCTTTACCTTGAAGTAAGGAAGAGCATGGGAAACGATATGAAAAATGAAATTTTTTGGGTTTTGTGATCAACTTTAATAAAACTTGGAAATAAACTGGGATGTTAATACAAACACAGAACTGTTGTTCATAATTTTCCAAGTTTTTGCACGTAGTAACTAACACAAATGGAATAACATTCACGATTATAGAACCAAATAATGTAATGAAACCAAGTAATGAATGGTTTTGCAACAAAAGTGAATTGATGTAAACAGTTAAAGAACAAATTTTCGTTAATCCATGCATAAGCGGGCACAGCAGCAGCAATGTTACTGCAGCCTCCTTTCACACGTATTCTTTCAAAAATATAGAACACGGGCGTACAATAACTAGCAGTAGTAAATATGTAATCCACTGTTGTGATGATGCTTCGCCAACGCTCGTTGTTTTCCCGACTTGTTCGTGATGTTCAGAAGTCAATGTTTTCAAATTCCGTTGTACTTAGTAATACCAATCTCGCCGACGTTATAACTGAAAATGAAATTGATTTTCTATGTGTAGCGGCACGTTGGTCGCAGCGTCGAAAGAGATAACATTGTCCTCTTGCAGATGCTTAGGTATAGGCTATTAGGCCTGTCCTAAAGTCTGTAAGTTGGCGAAATTATTTTATATTTTCTAGCACGCGTCTAGCTGAATAGGCTACCCTTCGTAAAACGCTGACAGCCATGCGCCGTCACGGTTAGTGCGGTTGGACGTCCATCGCGTCCCAAAGATTGTTGTACACGCGATGACCACCTTATTTTATAACAAATTTTACGCCGATCAGAACGTCAGGTCGTCGACAGTGGTATTTGCAAACTCCACCCTCAGCGTTCTGTGGCGGTAACACCCGCCTTGCCAATGCTACAAGAGAGGAAGATCATCGCGAGAGTGTCAGAATACTTTAGAATACTTTAGAATAACTTTAACCAGAATACTTCAAAATACAACGAGAATAACTTCAGCGAGTCAGAATAGTATCAATCAGTTCCGAACAGTCTTACGTGTCTTCCTCTCGCATTTAATCAATCGACCGTCAATAGTTTTGTATATTTATTAATTGTTATATTTCTTGCACACCACCATTATTTATTGAATAAATTATATCGTCCCACAGCAATCACTCATCATTTATCATTTATCCCAGCTTCGCGACCACACTTTGGCTTTCAGATTTTGGAAAATCAGTTTTCCTTTCGTTGCATGAAAAACAGCAATTCTATTTACTCATGTTAACTCGGTCTATTTTAGAAATACTCAAATGCCGTTTAATAAGGCCATAGAACCAGTTAACAATTAAGTATATTTTAAAACATATTCCCCTAATTTCATTTCATGATCTCCTGTGAATAGTGGTTTTCTACCATATTTGAGTTCTACTTTATTTTTAGAAGTGATTAAATATTTTAATTTTAAACATTGAATAACTTTTAAACGCTTCACCTAAAATTAATTTTTCAGTCCTAATATCTTGCATGGCCTTTTGTAAATTCTTCAAATTGTACTTCATTTATAATTTCGTGGCATCTAAGCACAATAATAAATAAAATGGAACTGGATATCCATTAAGTAATAATATAAATTAGTATTTAAATTAGATTTGTTTCTATACCTTACATGTCCACACGATCAGTGTCAAAAACAGAAAACAGGTATCATTCAAATAAAAATATATGAATGTAATCAATTACTTTCAAACCATTCTCGAAAAAATCAGAAAAGGTGTAGAATTCTACTAAATTACAACGTTTGTTTCAACAAGGGAAAATATGTACAAAACAGTTTATGTAGTTACTTAATTGGACAAACAAAAATTAAAACTTTATCGTCACCTTAAATGGAGAAGTAAAATATGGAAAGCAAGTATGTAGTGGCCATGAAAATAATAAGAAGAATATTAATTTCAAACATCACAATATGTAAAATGTATGATATTTCACACCACTTTCCAAAATTACAACTAAATTTAAATCCAATTTTGCAAGAGGTAACTCCACATTTCATTTAAAGCGATAATCGATTTAAAAAGTGAAGTTTTAATTGAAATTAATGTGAAGCCTAATAGACAAATAATCTGGATCAATTACCTAATTTAACAGTACGTAACTAAATTATTGGAATTTAATTCGTGAAATCACACAGTCGATTTATTAATATGATGCACTCCATATTTGAAATCGATATCAGTCCTGTTAAGTTGATTAGCCTCTTAGGAATTCTGTGACATAAATTAAAATTCGGTGTTAAACGTTGCGGAAAATTTCCCAATGGGAACGCAATTAGAACCTAGAGAACCGGAAAACATTATCCACTTCAATATATCTGGATTAATAATACTCACTAATTATGTAATGATATATATTATGGAAAATTAAGTTCATTATAATTATTACGTGTTACATATTTAATTTTAAATTTAGGGTCAACCGATGAAAATTTCATTTTTGGGATGTACCGGCAAGGCGCGTGCCGATTGCAGCCATTATGCTTCTTCCTCCAGTCGAGTAGGTATATTGTAATAATTCTAACACGATCGTTCTTCAATTTATATCGGTATAAAGAATCTACACTTACACTTGCCACTATTGCCACTATGGTTCTCATTGCCAGTTTACATGCAGCAGAAATCAAGTTAAGAAGTGCATTATATCCCGAGTTACGAATTACTAGAATTATTGTAATAGGTTATGGGGTCAGATGTAGGTGGCGAGGCATAATGGCTGATTTACTTTTTTCGATATCAAAGTTAAATAATGTGAATTATGAAATATGGGAAAGCAATGTAGAGTTACTGTTGCTAGAAGAAAATCTATGGCATGCGGTAAATGAGAATAAACCGGAGAATATGAATGAAAAATGGATGAAAGTCAACTGACAAACAAGATCTATAATAGAACTTTTATTGGAAAACCATCAATTTATACACTTCAAGGATACCACAATAGCTGAGAAGCACAAGATGTGCTGAGCAAATATCACCAAATGTCTTCGTTAAGCAATCCGGAATATTTGCCTAAACTAATCAATCTGTTGAGATTCGTGGATAATTCATTTATTTATCTTTACTTTTTAACCTTATATTTATTAAATAACAAATCTTTATGTACTGTTGCACTACTTCTGTATATGTTTCTTACTAACGAGTCTATTTGTGAATGCTTACGCTCCGTATCGATCGGATCAGTTCCCTATCGATCTCGCATACACACATACGCGGGCACGGCGCTATATGCGCACTCGTCTAATACACATTCTACATCATTATTTTCAATTTACATTATACCTATCACGTTGAGTACTTTTTCAGCTTACTTTAGTAAATGAAAATGAAACTATGAACCAGAATGAATTAATATTACAACTTGTTAAAGAAACATACAATTATTAAATGAAAACAGTATTAAACCTGGTGCACAAGAATAGGTCAGGGTCACACCAGTTCAAAGAAAAGTTAAATACTTGTATCTGTTGCATCTGTAAGAAACAAGGGCACGTGAAAAAAACTAAGTACCAGAAATAGAAAGAAACAGATCCTACCAGGAAGTCAGTCAAGCAGTTATTTGAATATAGGGCGGACCGGAAATCGTAGTACAACCGTGCAGGCGGGTGACTGTACATTAAAAAAGAAGAAAATATTTTAATATAACATTTTCTCATCTGTGGCTCCATTTCCGAGAAATTCGACTATAGAATTTGAACGAATTGTACGCAATTTAGTACAATTTGCTTGTCTCGTCTTCCACTGCTACGATTGTCTCTTTTCAGGATAGTGTTTACAAATATTGACAATAATGGAAATGTGCCTACAATTCAGCCTACGATAAGAGGCATAGACTATCAAACTGCGTAATAGTTTGTTTCTCCTGATTAATCTTTGTCTGATTAAGTCATCGTTAAATTATGGCAAAATATTCCAATCGGGAGTATGTTGACATGTTACTTGATTTGAAACAAAAGATTATCGAGGAGTTCGATAAATTGAAAAGCGATAACAGCTTACACTTTGTTTACAGATCTAGAGTTGAATTATTAACTATCGAAAGGGATCGTTACGGTAATTAGGGCAGCTAGCAATTTGTACACAGGAACAACAGTTGGCCTGCACATTGCTAGCACATTCATGGCATGCAACGACCATAGCTGTTTTTGAGAGTCCTTTCATATATTTCTTCTTTCACGATTTCTATGTTCAAGTGCTTTGGACGGTCTCAACAGTTTATTGCAATGCCATAAATGTGAGTTTCCGGAGCGTTCGAGGACAGGGCCTCGGAGACAGTAACCAGGACCCCCTTGACGACCACCCAAAGGAAATTCTGTCTTAGGCCCGTTTTCTCTTATTACCACCTCCACGCGACACATCTTACTCCGCGCGGACTGCACTAAGGTCGCACAGGGTAGGATGATGCCCAATTTTACACAGTGTGATTGGTAAAACAGTAAGCCAATCAGGACAACCACCCGGTTTTCCTACTTTTCCTCCTCAGGAACTCTTCCTGGAGGAAAGCAGTCTTAATCAACATTTAACAGTAACAACATCTCTGCAACCTTCATGTATATCCGACATTATTCTACATTATCACAGTACTCATTACACAACACAGTTACACTTACAGCAACCAACTGTAAATTTAGTTTTAAGTGTTAATACATTAAACATTTTATTGAACTTTAACAAGTATACAGCAGTTTATTTTTAACAACATATCACTCTATAGCCGTAAAACGCTGTAGAGACACACGGGTTCGGATTTTAATAAAAAACTTTGATCGTGTGTAACACACTTAGTACATACACCATTAATTCATAGAGTAAACATATGTATGCAGCAACGAGCTTGACATTTCGAACAATACTTATAGTGTAATGTATTGTAATATTTAAAAAGAATAAAAAATGTGTAATCAGCAGAAACACTTTGCATTGATTTAACCACGCGATGTTTAATTATTTAATTAAATAATTAATTAATTAATTAGGGCTCGGTGGTCGCCCTACCATCCGTCTTGGCGTAACGGAATAACTGCGCGCCGCGCCGCCAACATTGAGTACCACTGGCAGCGACGCGTGTTTTACCGAACTATTTTCCTTATAAAATGTAAACGAATGTGATTTTTTCACTTCGCTCGATGCTTTCTGCAGTAAAAATGCCTGCTCTATCGCGTGCTATGGTTAGATTTTCACCTAGACCCACAGTTTTTTAAAAAAATTTAAAAATATCAGCAAAAATTGGTGTATTTTTGGGGTCCTTTTTACTTCGATCGTTGTTCAAACATATTTAAATGTTTACAATGTAATAACAATTTATATAGTTTTATTCTGTAAAGTTCACAGAATTCTCTCGTGCAAAAAGCCATTGAATAGCTGGTATAGTAAAAGCACAAAAAATTCCCAAAGTTGAAAATTTGCAATTTTTGTTAACATTAATTTTCTAAAAAACTGTACGTATCAGAGAAAAACGGATTTCAGATTCGTATTTAGCTCGCAAAAATCTATAAGAATTTCATAGTGGCAGTTCATATAATTTTTGGCTGTTGTACAGTGTAATCAACGCAGATTTCAAGGGAAGTTTCTTAACAAATTCTGTAATTTAAAATAAGAAATAAATGTGTAAACGAGTTAAATGATTTTCAGAAACTGAAATAGAAATTATACATCAGTTTTAGAAATATTTCTACCACATTACAGTCTTTATTGTCAAACTTGTGATGTTTATTTTGTTCATTAACTAAAAATTTGGTAAAAAGAATTACAAAAATTCATTCACCTTTTTCATTGTTTTTTTGTTCCAATAGCACATGACATAAGCTCGATTTTTCTCACAACAATTTAGCGGTCAGTTAATACCTAACAGGACTTTGTCCTTCGAGTGGTTACCTGGAGGGTTATCTGGCTTTGACTTTGTCAGACGTTGTCTGACTTTAGGGATCCTCGTGCACGCATCGGCGTCTAGCCACCCTTTTCAAGGCGTGCCAAGGTTTCAAAATTGGGTGGCTACTGCTATCCAAGGGTATCGCTGATTCAAAAATTAACGTTTCCTAACCTTTCTTTCCTCAAAATATCCAGACGAGAACGAAAAGCCGGTCATCGTCAATCATTCTTTTCGCAACCACACGAACAATAAATGTTCAATGTTCAGTGACATTTATTCGCGAAAATCTAGTCATGCGTTCGAACACGTAAAAAAATTTATTTCTCAATTAATTGTGACAAGTAAGCGTCACGAGTTACCGCGAATGCCGAAAGTTACTTTGTTCTCGTCGACGAATCGTCCATGAAACCAATTTCCCGCACTGATGGGGATAACGGACGTTCGTTTGCCGAGGGATTTTAGCGATCAACTGACACGACTTCACTGTAAATATATCTATAACGAGCAAATAAAGAGAAAAAATGGGGAAAAAAATCCGTTGACCATGGTGAATTTGAATTTGTGATAGATTCATTTAATAAATCAAAGAATTAAACATAAATCTTCTTAAATTATAAGCGTTGGCCAAAAACGGCCAAGTATTGATCGACTTCTTCTAACACAAAATTCATCAAATGAAAGTTGTTTTGTGTCGGAGATTAGCTCGACGAGAGTCTCGAGTCGGCTAACGCGGAGGAAAGCTAGTTCTATCCTCGCTGAGGATAGGGGGCAAGGCGATGAAAAAAGTCAAACTCACTTTGGACAACACACACGAATAACGATTTAATAAATGAAGTACTTGATAACAGGAAAACAATTTAACAAAAAAGACAGCGGTACACTAAACGGATAAACGAATAATAAACAGTTTTAAGGCTAATAATACCCAGTTGATCGGTTGAAATACTCGGTTCAAATAATTGATTTTCAACTCGGTTGAAATACTATAACTTGTTCGCACGCTCAAGACGGAAACGGTTCTAACTGTTTAAACGTAAAACGATCCTAGATCGCCGGATCGATCCGGTCGATGGAGTGACAATAGGGGGTAATCCTGCGCGGGAGAGATTAACGTATGTGCCGTTAATTGTAGGAGCGTAATTAGGCTCGCGAGGACCTCGATTTTGGGCTATTCCGGAACAAAAGTTTATCAAAATCTTTCTTCTGAACAGTTGTAACCTCTGCATGTTAGTTTTAAGTTCACATAACCTTTGATTTTTAGATCATCCTAATGTGTCTCAAGTAATGCTCTACAGGTGTCTTACAGAATTTGTTACAGCTGTTGAACAGGAGTGTAATCTTCGGTCAAAGAAGTTGATGGGGCATTCCATGCAACTGCCGCGTTCGCAGTACGACCGTGTTATTTCTCCGAATTAACTTCGAAATACCGATTTCCAGATTGTTCGAATGTGGACCCATTGAATTGAAGTTTTAAGGTGTCCGACATGATGGACGATGCGTTGAATGAGTAAGACTTACGAGGTATCTAAAGCGGTTGACGCTGTTGTCATAAAATCTTTAACGTCCGATGCGATTGACATTTAGTCTGGCATTTATCTTAATCTGATCTGGTATCTCTTCTATGTGTGGGAAATTAGATGTGGTGTCTTAAAGAAGATTGAACTTGTAAAAATTAACTCGCTTTTATTATACTGAAGACTGCTCAAGGCGTGCAATGCTAATGCTTATTTTCTAACTCTTGCGCCGACCTCTTATACCCGCCAGGCGACCCATTCCGAAATTTTGGAAGGTGGGGATATTTCAAAAATCCATCGTTAAATTCTCCCTACGATCGCCTGGCGAGGTTATTGCCCTAGTGACGTTGTCTGTCCATGTTAGACAGAGAAAACGACACTAGGGCAATGGCCTAATTCAATAACGTGTGCAAATAAGCATTTCTTATGCTCCGCAAGAACTACCACGGTTTCCATGTAAAAACTGCCGGTGTTTTTGCTGGCGCTCGGCGCTCGCTTAGGCAAAATTTCTTTTTGCCGTTTTTCTTCTTCACCAGTTACCGTAACTGATTTAATTATTTCTATGTCCCTACATATGCTTTGACGTAGGATGATTACACTGTAAAACAGCCAAAATTTATCTCAACCGCCACTCTGATATTTTTACACATTTTTGTGAGCTAAATACGTATCTGAAATCCGTTTTTCCCTGGTACGTACAGTTTTTTAGAAAATTAATGTTAAAAAAAATTGCAAATTTTCAATTTTGGGAATTTTTTGTGCGTTTACTATAGTAGCTATTCAATTGCTTCTGGCACGAGAGGAATCTGTGAACTTTCCCGAATAAAACGATATAAATTGTTATTACATTATAAACATTTAAATATGTTTAACCAACGATCGAAGTAAAAAAGACCCCAAAAATGCACCGATTCTTGCTGATATTTTCAAATTTATTTTTAAAACTGTGGGTCTAGGTGAAAATCTAAACATTTCACGCGATGGAGCACACATTTCTGCTGAAAAAAAGCATCGAGCGAAGTTAAAAAATCACATTCGTTTACATTTTATAAGGAAAATGGTTCGGCAAAACACGCGTCGCTGTCGTCTCCCTACCTTCTGTCTTGGCGTAACGGAATAACTGCGGGACGCACCGCCACCATTGAGTACCACTGACAGTGACGCATGTTTTGCCGAACTATTTTCCTTAAAAAATGTAATCGAATGTGATTTTTTAACTTTGCTCGATGCTTTTTGCAGCAGAAATGTCTGGTCTATCGCGTACCATGGTTAGATTTTCACCTAGTCCCTCAGTTTTTTAAATAAATTTAAAATGGATTTTATCAAACCAAACTTTTGATGCGAACAAAGAATTATTTTACGTAACATGTCGCTACAGACCTCTCTGTTAGTACGATTTCTTCTATACCACCTTATAACGTTTTTAAAATGATACAATACCGCGTATTATAGTCGAAGTATTGCTAATGCTAATTTCGACTGCTATATGTTTTCTTCGACAATAATTCTTAAATTTCTTGAAAATTTTAAGGACTGCTCCAATTGTACTTCCACGATAAATAAAATATCTGTATGTTGCAATTATTTTCATTATGACTAGTAACAAAGAAAATTGATAAAATAATCAAGACCAAGTTCAATGAAATTAAGCTTAATGTACTGTTCATGATAGGGTATTCAGGTGCTATTATACTAAGGTGGTGAGAAAAGGCAAATATAGTTATTAGAAATCTCAGGAAGTGATATTATCGATGCAATGGAAGATCATACATTTTATTATAATAGAATTCGAACCCTGAATTCTTCAGGGCTTCAAATTGCTGTCTACAATATAGTTGTTTAAGGAATAGGACAGATGATAGTCTCATATTGTGACACCCGGAAAATGACGAGTACGCTCAAGTTTTCCGACCAGAGTAAAGATCGATTTTGGTAGTAACCGTATCATGCTATTGATTATTTTTTGATTGGTTTATTGCTTATGTACGATCGAAACTCTTCAACGCAAAGACCTTCAATCTATTCGATAAAATTCTATATAAAAAATCTGTATAAAATCTAAAAAATAAGTTTGATATATGTAATTGAGCTTGATAGACATAGGAATGGTTCGAGGAAGGTTCGTTAAATTAATTCGATGGCTTTATAAAGTATAAAAAATATCGTTTCTTGAATATTATGCAAGGGAAAAAGCTCGAAAGCATAAAAAACCCTTGATGCTTTGTATGTACGGGAAAAAGCCCGAAGGCGTAAAAAACCCTTGTTGTAATTTGTATTGTAATGAATGTGTGAGTGTGTTGCGTGTGAATGTACACTGAGCAACAAAATTAGCGCAACAAGAATTTTTATCAAAATTTCACTCAACTTTAAGTAATCGTAACTCCACGAAAAATAGTCATATCTTACTCATTCTTTTTTCATTTTAATGTTTGCAGTTTCTACTTTGAGCACAATTTATCAGATTTGACTTCCGCCTTTCCCCACCCCCGCCACCCCCCTTAATGTGAGGACGTGTTTCAATTTCAAAAGTTTGCATACTTTGAGTCGCTCCATGGGGTGCAATAAATTTTTTTCGCAAATGTTCCAAAAATTGCTGCAAACTACAAACTTTTGTGCACAAATTGAAAAAAAATTGACATACACGAACAAACACACATACGTAACACACGATGCACAGAATCCAACCAGTAACCACCTCGTGGTATGCATCGAATAACGCTAATGTTGGCGGTAACAAGCATAAACTGGCTAAAATGCATGGGTAACTTGTCAACGTACATGACTCCGCCAAAAAAACATTTGCGAAAAAAATTTATTGCACCCCATGGAGCGACTCAAAGTATGCAAACTTTTGAAATTGAAACACGTCCTCACATTAAGGGGGGTGGCGGGGGTGGGGAAAGGCGGAAGTCAAATCTGATAAATTGTGCTCAAAGTAGAAACTGCAAACATTAAAATTAAAAAAGAATGAGTAAGATATGACTATTTTTCGTGGAGTTACGATTACTTAAAGTTGAGTGAAATTTTGATAAAAATTCTTGTTGCGCTAATTTTGTTGCTCGGTGTAATAATACTTATATCAGAATATTTCATAAATATGTTTATAATACTAATGAAAACAGTTGCTTCTTTTTTCACACAGAACCGCTCACTTCCTCGATGTACCGCAATTACACATTATTCTGTATTACGAATAAACTCAGCAATTAATATTTGATATCATTTTCACACAGCATTATTGAATTCTAATTGATAGTCAGTGTTGCCGTTAATTTCATTTACAGATCTTGATCAATCTGGAAGTATCGAAGCATATAGTGGTCAGATTACTTATGTTACATCCTACATATATAGTTGTTTTACGTTCATGAACTCTTGTATATTTAATTTATAGACTCTAAGCTACATTTTACATAAAGATTGACTGAAGGGTAATATTTTGTCTGTAATTTATGGATGATTCCACGATAAAATATCCCCAGTGCTAATAACTTTTCCGCTATTAAAGTACGCTGATAAATATTCAGATCACTTTGAAGTTTATTCGAACAAGGAAAGACTCGAATATCGCGGGTAGACTTCGGATGTTTATGCATGTATAATGTACCCTGCATTTATAGATCATACGATTTATGCCAAACTTTGTAGATTTTAATGCATCATAAATTCATAAACATCCAGAATTTAGTTACGAAAATGTTAAAGTTTTCAACGTTTTAAAGATTCAGATCTCTTTAAATCTTTTAACTTTGAGACAATTAATACCAATATTATCGACAAGTTTGATTTGGCAGCAGCCGGAAAAGTGACTTTTTCTACCATGTTTCTTTATGATTTACAAAATAAACTTGTGTTTCAACTCTTTGTAAACCTTTCTGTAAAATTTGTAATGCGTGATGTAATTCGACTTTTCATTAGATTTTCACTTTTCAAGAGATGTTAGAAAGCAGAGAACATTGCGTAACCAATGCCTGTCTTAAGTATTCATAATTTATAATTAAATATACATAAGTATTTTATCAGTGAATTCTGTAAACCCAACAAAATCTTTTTATATGAACGAAAATTGTATATTTTTTATAGTTATATCATAACAATTTTTTATGTCATAAAGACCATTTGCCATAACAACTGAAATTGGTGGAAAAATCTTGCTGATCTATAATCAGTATAAGAAATATGCATTGAATATTACATTGGCTGTTAAAAAATGGAATATATTTCGTCGCAGCAATAGCTGATTGTAGTAGTGTGAGTGGTACGGAGATGACGACGCCATGCCCCGGAGCTTCAAAACGCTATAGTTTGCCACGAGATAAGCTACCTAGTCGAGAAGTACGTGTAGCCTACTCATTTCACATTTCTTCTTTTTCTTTCAACATTCTGTTGTACGATATTGCCATGAGAGAAGCTTCTGTACAGGACTCTCCAAGAGGAAGCTGCCTAGCCGTCCACTACAAAATTGAACCCACGAACGGCTTTGGTTTCAAAAATTTCGAATTGTACAACACTTCGAGAATATCAAAAGTGCATGGTTCGAAGTGTTTGTCTGCTTGAATTCCTTCAAAATTTGCAAACTAAACTTCGTATTCTCATCACCAATAAAAGTTTATGCGACAATAAGTAAAACTATGTTAAAGAGAACATTTTTATTGTGTTTTTTTATTTTAAAATAAACTTTAACAATCCATTGGCTCCCTTCTCATCATTCAACATATTTGTGCTTTGAGAAAAATGACCGAACTATTCAGGATATTTTTAACAGTTTATAACATCTTATGAAGCTGTACAAAAGGTTTAGTCGCTCGGATTGTTTCGTGTAGATTTTTTGTCAACAATTAGGCTGAATTGAATAGGTTGAATAAATAATAACGATAATTGATATTAGAAAACACAGTAAGGTATATTTAGTAAAAAGAACTAAATGCTGTTAGAATAATCCACCAGGTTTGATGAACACGAATTTGAGTTAACGGGTGCAGCCATCGATCAGAGCACGTACAACTGATGTCATAACTGGATCAATGAACTCTCGATTTATTCTATCGTAATCTTTGGTGGTCGCAAAATATAAGATGGTCCGGTATTGGAATATCTTGCTGCAGAAATAACTCGAGTGTCGAAGGACAGTGACAATGCCTTTTCATAGCCTAACAGTCCTCAGGTCAGAAATTGAAGGCCTGCAGTTTGTCTCTCCGGAAAGATCCGAATTGTAAACACATGTGCACTTCTCTGAGTTTTCTTCAAGAGGGCCCAATAGCGGTTTTTCTCTTACAAGCTTGCTCTTTTATTTTTACTTCGAATTTAGCTTTCGTACAGTGCAGACGGCCCTCGTGTTCGCAGAATAACGTCTTAGTTTTATTTCATTTAGTGTGTATATTTTATTTAAACTATTCAACCGATACCCTAATTTTATTATCCGGTAATTCAGGAATATTTTTAATGATACTCTGTTTTCTCTTTGTAAGGAATAGCTACAATGTCTCATTACTGGTAATATAATGAATATCGATGTTAAGACATCGATGTCTTTCAAGACACTGCAGTGGAAGTTATTTATAAATAAACGTTCGCTGGTTTTAATTTGGTCTATTTTTGTGCCAGGTTGATATCGAGTACTTGATGAAAACTGAGAGGAAAAAGTGATAATGAGTGGTAATAATGAACGGCGACAATGATAGACGACAGTGAATTGAGAGTTTCTGTGCGATGAGATATATTTTTTCGAACTGTAAGGATTCGCCTAATTTGTTAGCCTAATCGGACTATTTCTGAATCAATCGGTAAGTCGTATTTAAATTATTTCTACATTTTTTCATTTAACGTACTCAGGACTTATTACGTTTATTAATTATTCGATTTAAAATATTTTTCGGTGAATGAAAAAGTTCATTCTTTTTCAGAATGGAAAAAAGTGTTTTTTTCCAGAATGAGACTTTGTCCTTTTTCGTTATCATAATACTTATCGAATACAATTTTCGCTATTTTATCTATTATTTCTTTGCGATAACGAACTACCGTATTGTTGAAAATTCGATTTATCCTGACGACGTGAATAATGGCTGGTTTATTTATTATTCAGAAATGAAGAATAATTCAACAATTATTCCGATTTTTCTATTTATTCGATTTTCCTCTAAGAGCTCCCTACTATATCGGCACGTCGCGTTACGTACACGAGCTACCGATACGCTGTGTTACCATCGCGATGCCCATACGTTTGTTCACAACCACGGCCAGCAATTCTTGCGCTCTGATTGATCTGTGTGTTTCCTTAATAATTTGAAAATGTAGCCTCATCCGATATTTCCGCAAAGGAAAAAAAAGGTGAGAACAGACCCTCCCACAACCCCTTTTCGGCTCCTTCAAAATTTGTGGGATACACATGTCTACTAATAACATGATGGTCTCAAGTTACGGGTAAGTCAGTCAGCGGATAAAAACATTTGCGAAAAAAGTTTTCCAAATATAAGTTTACAAGTGTAAATGTGAGCCGTTTATTTTGAAAATAACGTACGTCCATTTTCTAAAAAAAAAAAAAACGAGTTCTGAAGAAATTTGTTATTAATATATTTCAAATCATTATGATTTTGCAACGACAATGAACGAGGATGCTCCATTCAGAACATGAGATTTACTTCCTCGATGGGAAAGACCGAAAAACTTTAATAATTATTAAATGATATTAATATCAAGTTGGCACGACTATAGCAAAAAACGAAACCTCTCGCAAATCTAAATTATAACGACTTAATCGATTTATTACATTATATACCATGTACAAATCATAGTTAATTTAAGGGGTTTAGGTGGGTTTCAGACGCTTAAAAGAAGCGTATGTTTACTGATTTTTTTTGAATATATCAAATGAAATATTTGTTGCAAACAATTTAGCAAATCAAAGATACATATTTAACAAGTACTTTGTGAAATTTTTATTTAAAAATTTTAAAAATTCAGCCATTAAGACCTCATTTCCGTTGACCTCTCAAAAAAAAAGTGCTTTCGGCGTGGACACGATAACTCATGTCTGGTTCATCAGAAATTAAAAAACCAAATATTTTCTGTCAGCAGATGTATAAAGCTCGTACTTGAACGAAGGAAAAAAAAATTTAATAAGGTCAAAAAAAATCGATTTTTTTAAATTTTCAAACCCACCTAACCCCTTAAATCCCTCTCGCATACACAAACTGGAGAAGACTTAATAATAATTAATAAAGCAGTAGTAATTTTAATATAAAAATTATTTAACAAGGAATGAAAGATGAATAATTTTTTGTTTTTATAATATAAGAGTATGTACATTTATTTTTATTTCACGGGAAACTTACGTTTCCTATGATCTTATGTTTTCTTAAGAATTGGAAACGGCATTTCATTGATTTTGAAAGTGGCGTAAGTCTATTCATAGCCATCAAAAGCATATTATTTCTTAAATAGTGTTAATTATGCTAACTGGGACGATTTTGACATCTTTATGAATCCAAAAACATTATTCTGCTATATCATCTGTTACCCATATTTTTAAATTTAATCCGATGCAAACTCTTCAATATCTCAATTCAAACATAAATAGATTTCTGCCACTTTCAATATAAACGGCTCATATTATTGTGTTACTGCTACTTTGCTTTCGTATTAGGATATGAAGATTATGTTCAGTTCTTTAAATAGAATGCCTAAATAGTTTTTAAGATTCAGGTAAAGCATGAAATTTCACGTAATGAAGTATTAATAGAAGTAAAATTAAAGATTACTAGTTATAGAGATATCGCGGATTAAGTTTTAGTTCAAGTGGCGCTATTATCTGCTGTTATGAATACTTACTTTCCATTTCGTCACTATCACTGTCGCAATATGATTAAGTATTATAATTTATTACTTCTGCATATCGTAAACTCAATGTTAAGTACTCGTGATTACCCGAGTAGGGAGATTCGAGCTTTGTAGGCGTTTTGGACGCTTGTGCCAACAAATATAATAACCACTCGAAGGACCACCCGATATGATCGGGACTATACAAATTATTTATGTTTCAAGTATACGAATTGTCTATGTTCTTTATTAAATTATTCAACTATGTCTCTACAATCAACTGTTCTATCTGTTCTTAGTTCAACTAGTCTTGTCTATCAATCTCTATGCAACTCCCTCAGATTCTATTAAATATATCTGATGTCACCTCGGTCGGCTAGACTTGACGGGGGTGCATCGTTCTAATTGGCTAAGTGAAAATGTACAAATTGTGGAAGGGCAACAAAGTTAACGCCCTACGTGGGCCCCTCCACTCGCAAATATTCTACGTTTTGCTCCTGGACCGTGGCAGGTAATAAGGATCAAGAAGCGCGCTGACCTTAACTAAACATGCTAGAAATAACGGGCTCGAAAGGTAAAAATGTCAATCTGTCGACCAAATGTGAACAATGACTCGGAAACTACATGGAAAACGCGCGGGTCTTTATGGCTTCTTGAGTTTATAGCTGCCACGGAACGGCCCGTGAACCCTTCGATGGGACGACGGTCTTATTTCTAATTGCTATGTAGAAATCCTAAATCTATTGTTAATGTAAGGGCACTGGTGGCCTTAACACTCAAGTATTATATATCTTGTCAAATAATAAGTGTCGTCAATAACAGTCAAATACGTATTATCTTATTTTTACTTCAGATTCGTCAGGAAAAATTTTATCAAAATCGATTGCAGCGGCACATTGTTCGCAGTGTCGACACAAAAAGCACTGACTACTTACAGATGCTTAGGAATAGGCAGTTATGCCTACCCCGAGGGCTGTACGCTTCGAAATTATTCTACACTTTTTAGTACATGTCTGAATAGACTACCGTATCGGAAACGCTGCCCAACCCTGTCCCGTTAAGGTTTGTACGGTTGCATGATTATCGCGACCTGAGGATTGTTGTTGTACACGTGATAACTACGTTACAGATCATAACAAATTTTACTCCTACCGAAAAGTCAGCACGTGGACGGAGAGGCAAGGAATTTCCACCGTCAGCGTTTCGAAATGATAACGCCCTTCTTTCCAATATTATAAGTACGGAAGAAGAACGCGTACCGAGTCTTCCGAATAGTCTCCCAGTTTTCACACGGCCCAGTCTTCCGAACACATTATTATACAGTCTTCCGATCCTATTCGTATAATACGTATCTCTGAGTTTTCTTCGATATCTACAAATTTGTACAAGTTCAATCTGCAATACACTACCGTTTGTCTACCAACTTTACCTACTTCCGCGATACGATAATTCAACGATGGTGTTGGAGAATCGGGTTCAAATCAAGTGGATTTAACTTTAAACAGTAAATTTATTTTCACACTAGTAATCTTACTCTAGTTCTTAACATAAGTTATTTTAAACCAGCACGGTAGAGTGTAGATAGACATCTGCCTGAGACGGGTGAAAAGTCCTCAAAGGAAAACTCCATGCCAAATTCCGATTGGTCTAACTATTTAGCGAGCGTGGAGGAAGGAAACAGGGATTGGATAGTGTAGTGAGCGTAAGCGGATTTTTGGAAGCGGTAATTTATGGGTACTTGAACGGTCTAGGACTGATGACAGGAAAGGACCCAAAGCTAAGGACAAGGAAATGGAAACAGCATGGTAAGAGAAAATGTTTAGGGAGCATAAGGTCAGGATCTCCAACAATGGCGATGTCTCCTTGTTAGTGAATTGAACGATAAACGCGGACAATCGTGTAAGGCACAGCATGTACTTCAGGACTAGGTTAGTCGGAAGTAGCTGAATAAGTGACATACGGAAGAACGATTACTCAGGAAACGATCGATCGAGATTTCACTGTTCTAGCATACTTAAGAAGCCGTAGCGAGAGTAAGAAGTTCTAATAGCAATACAAGAAGAAAAATGGCTCTCTGTTAAGAAGCAAAATCTTCTGCCAGAAGGCTTCTGGCCTTCTGGATAAGATCGTGTTTCCTAACCGGGGGGATATGAAAGTCAGGCTTCTTGAGGAATACCGGAGCCGAAAGGGTCGGATAGATATTACGTGAAGAGATTTATGCGAGCAGTGCGAGACTGCATATTGCTAGCAAAGATCCGCATATAGAGTTCGTTCGCGGTGTCAGTATGATCGAACTTGTACATAACGACCACACGCTGACAACTTACGCGTGTACGTGTATCCAACACGGACACGCTTGTATGCAGGTATACTGACACGCTAGTCGTCGGCTTCTTTGCTACAGAGCTTTGAAACTCCGTGGGTGCTGATACTAATGCGCATGACAATATTCCTTAGGGATCTGCTAACTCTCTTTCTTCGATTTACATCAATGAGAATTCAATTTGCAATTTCAAGAGATCTGAAAGCTTAAGCAAATTCGAAGAGATTTCTGTTTGTTTTTGTGGACGTTTGGATCAAATGATTTGTTAGCATTAATGCTGTTATTTACAAAACGATATCTGTGCATTAATTGTATTGTTAATACCTTTATTAACAGTGTAATATAATTTAGCCCAGTTTGAAAATAACGCATCGCTAGAATGTAATGTCATTTCTACCTATATCTTATAAATTTCATTACCTCCCGATTTTAATTCATTAAAAACTGACGCACTTATGATAAATTTTGTAAATCGATGTTAACTTACTGAGAATATCTCGTATCTCGTTATAAGCCGTACATAAATTAATAGTAAAGAACGGCGGTATCTTTTTCATAATGTATTTAATGACGGTGCTTTTTTAAAATATATATATTTTCGAACAAGAACAAAGACATAGCTTTGAATACAAGACAACAGGAACCAAAAGAAGAATTTAACAACGTGACTATACATGTGTACTCTACTTTTGCAATCATAATGTATAAAATACCTTCTTTCTTATGTTGCAATATGTTATGCAAAATGGACCTTAAGGCATTATAACATAAATTAATTTTACTAGTAATGCCAGACGTAATTACAATTATAACAGTAAATTTACGAAAGAGCGGTATCAAATTATTAAACATTATAGACAATTTCACCGAAACGTCAAAATATTAAAAAATATTTCACCTGTCTCAAATTCACCGTCTAATGTTGATGTTCTTTTTGCATTAATAATAAAAGTTAATCCATATACTAATAGATAAAATACATGTAATTTTTCTACATCGAAGTATCTTAACTGAATTTCCTAGGTATTTTCCTTTATTGCACGTTCGTTTATTTTGATTTTTTTACGTACTTAGGGGGTGAAGCAATGACATATGTGTTTTTGGTACACGTTATGATGAACCAATAACTATTACCATGTGAATTATTTTCATTATGTTTTGAGATACGGAGAAACCGTATTCATAATAATTGTAGAATATTAATAAGAATGTAATGAGTTTTTTGTAAAAATAATAATGTATAGTGTACCTGACGTCGGTAATTATGTATACTAATGTTAATCGAGAGGGCGCGAGTTCTCGCGACATATTAAAACACGATCGTAAAACGCAGTTCCAATAAAGATTTCTCCGCGTCCGAATGTTTGTTTCATTTTCGAACCCTTAGCTTTCCTTAGAACCCTTCGAACAGTTACTACAAATGAATATTAACAGAAGTAATGATCTTTTTATAGGTGGAAGTGCAGAGAGAGAGATTATTTTGTATATACATTGATTCCTTAAACCATTCTGTGTAAGAAAGCGTATGAATCGTGATAGTCAAAGGATCAACAATTTTTTAGATATTTCAAATTTTTGTATTAAATAAGTATCTTATGAATTTGAAATATCTCCGGAATTATTGGGCTTTATTATATCATACAAGTTTTATTGGTGCTATCAACCGACTGTATTCATTACTTATACTCGTACTATAATCCCAAATAGAATGTATAAGAAAATAAGCTATTCACGAAGTATTTTTTTGTCATCTATGGAATGTCAAAAGTGTTTGGCATTCCATAGATTATAAATTTAACATTGTATCTTAATTACTTTCTTACCGTATAATTTTCAAAACAGTCGACTTATGTACTAAATAAAAAGTAATTGATGTACATTCTGTTTAGGAATATGTGGATTGGTATTTTTTTCATTGCATTATTACATATATGGAAAAATTATTTCTGTACCATTCAATTCTAACTTCTACAATTTCATTCTGATACTAAATATTTTGATCATTTGTTGTATGATATTTTCAAGATCCAGCAACAAGCCGCTTATTTGTAACCGACAGGGACGTCAAGGTACAGTTTTTAATAGATACCGGCGACGAAATAAGTAAATTAGTTAAATGACAACCTCTAAAGAGTAACATGAAACAAAACATGATCTGGTAGTTTTCTTTCACACTTTCCTTAATTAAATAAATTCATAAATATCAGTAACTACTGAAATATTTTGAAGAACTTTTCATTGTGATTGATATTTAAACATATTTAAATGCCTACAATGTAACAATAACTTTTACAGCTTCGTCATGGCTGTTCCTAAAATTGTATTATTTAAAATGCAATAAAATGACTACTGCCGTAAAAGCAGAAAATTTACATAGCTAAAAGTTTCAAGCTTTTTTAAGATTGTATAACACATTTAAGAAACAAATGTATAGCTTAAATTTCTGGACAGGATTAGAGAGACGAAAGGAAAAAATGCGGTAAAGAATGTAAGGTGATTTAAATGAAGTGACGGAGTTGAATTGAGAGTCAAATAGTTTGAGATGACGTCACAGAAACTGATTCACGTAACATAGAGTTATAATAAGTTTGTGAATGAATTTTAAAGTACACTTCGAACGACGCACCGTACTGAACTGTATAGACATGCTGATAAAAGTTAACTTCATTATCAGTCTGTTGAATCCACAATATAAGGCTTTATTTACAAAAATTTTTGCAGGTGTTAACAAATATATAACTAGTGTTATTATATTAAATTAATTTTCATGTTATCGCAATGGAATTTCCAATATGTCAGTTTACCTTGTTTAAAACACTCTTAAAGTCCTATGTACCATTACTCCGCTAAAAGATATCATGAATAATAGAACACAGCATCAGTGTATAATACATATTACAAATTTACTGATATTTATTTTAAAAAAATTGAAAATTTAATGTAATATTGGAGTAAATCACTGTTATAATTTAATTTAAAAAAAAAACCCTGGCACTAAACGGCTAATTAAAATTTCGTACTAAGGAGTTTTAATTTCCTGAATTCGATAGGGTCCTAACCACTCAGAATCCAATTTATCTTTCTTATGATTGTTATGAACTAAAACGAAGTCTCCTTGTTTAAATACTGTTTAAGTTCGAACGATCTTCCTTTTTTGATCACGAAGATATCTCTTTTTGCTTCTTATTAACGTTTCGCGTGCTAACTCTAAATATTTATTCAATTGTTTTTGCCATAGTGAAAACATATCATTATAGCTCAAGCCCGTAGTTTTTGCTATTGCCGATGGTAAATTTGCTTTTCGCCCGAACGTTAATTCGAAGGGTGTAAATCCTGTTGCTTCATGTACCGAAATATTATATCCTAAACAGATGAAATTCAAAACCTCGTCCCATTCCTTATCATTATCATGCAAACTGGTGCGTATTAAATCTTTAACTGTTGCGTGCGTCTTTTCTAATGATCCGTTAGATTGTGGGTGAAATGATGTAGTTTTAACGTGTTTAATTTTAAAAGCTTCGTCGAATTTTAACGTTAAATCGCTAGCAAAATTCTGTCCTTGGTCGGTGAGGACTGTCTTTGGCGCTGAGAAAATATAAATATAATGTTCTAAAAGTGCGTTAATAATTGATTGAGTTTGTTGTGTTTTCAATGGTACCAGTATTAAGTATTTCGTCAGTTCCCCATGTATTGAGAGTATGAATTGATGTCCACGTTTTGTTTTCGTTATTGGTCGAATAATGTCCATTGCTATTTTGTCGTTTGGTTGTAAAGGAGTATCAGAGATGACAGGGAATTCTTTAGGTCGGATTCGCGTTAATTTTTCCTTTTGATAAGCATCGCAATTCCTAATGAATGTTTCAACTTTTTCCATTAGTCCTGGTATTTTATATTGTTCCTTGATTCTTTGATATGTTTTATGTATCCCTAAATGTCCTACTATTTCGTTCTGATTTTCATGAAATATTTTATCTATTTCCTCATCCGTTAAGCTTTTCATTGGTTCCCAAGCAAATATTATTTTTTTATACCTATCGTTAAAATAAAGTAATAAAAGTTTAATTTGATTCTTTTCTAGTTCCGAAAATGTATTATCTCCTATTCCGAATGTTGTATAATTTTGCAAAATCGAATAAATTTTCTTAAGCCATTGTGTTTCGTCATATTCTCCTAATTCTGATTTTGACAATTGATAAAATGATTAATCGTTTGGTTTTACTTCTGACCTATTAGGAATCCAATCCGAATTTTTCCATCCATTAAATGTTTTGGAATGATCTACAATTATTTCTGCTGCTGCGTTATCTTTACCTTTCGTATACTCAATTTTATACTGGTATTCCTCGAGTTTAAGTCGCCATCGCATTAGTCTAGATCAGTGGTTCCCAAAGTGGTCCCTACGGACCCCCAGGGGTCCCCAGTATCATTCAGGGAGTCCGTGGATGATTAAAAATGATTTGGGGGTCCCTGGATAACGTCGGGGGGTCCGCGCAACGTTTAATATAAAATTTTCATCCTATGCTTTATAGTAACTTTTTCATTCGGGGATCCGTGCAGGGGCGGTTTACAACAATTGGCGCCCTAGGCCTGACGAAATTAGCGTCCTCCATATAATGGTCAAAAAATATAAGACAAATTAAAAATTGTTTTTCTTTTCTCTTTTTTTTCGTTAATACTTTCACGACCGGTCCCCCGTGGCGCCCTACGCCCAGACCTAGTAAGCCTAGTGTGTAAATCGGCCCTGGGTCCGTGAACAACTTTTGAGTATAAAAAGGGGTTCATGGACCAAAAAAGTTTGGAAACCACTGGTCTAGATGAAGGGTCTTTACAATTATTAAGTGATTTAAGTGCTTGATGATCTGTTCTTATTAAGTGTACGATCGAAACTCTTCAACATGAAGACCTTCAATCTAGTCGATAAAAATCTGTATAAAAAATCTGTATTAAATTTAAACAAATAAAAATTGTCTATGTAATTGATTTTGATAGACGTAGGAATGATTCGAGGAAGGTTCGTTAAAATAATTCAATGAATTTATAAAGTATAAAAAATGTTGTTTATTGAGTATTACGCAAGGGAAAAAGCTCGAAAGCATAAAAAACCCTTGATGATTTCCTATATAAGGGAAAAAGCCCGAAGGCGTAAAAAACCCTTTTGTTTTAAATATAATTTGTATTAGTGTGAGTGTGTTGCGTGTGAATGTATTATATCGTGCACGATGGGTGGGCGCTCGTCAGCGATTAATTGCTAATTAATCGCGTGACTCCGGAAATGATTTTTGGGAAATGATTCCCATTAATATATTGATTGTTGTATTATACGGGAACTTGGTTCCGATAATCTTCAATGCGAGAGACTCGCACTGAGAGATTCGATTAAGTGCTAGCAAGGCACTGTATGTAGTTTCGTGTAGTTTCCACGAATTATTGGGTAAGGAGCGCTCCGAGTATGTACAAAGAATGTACGTGTGTTTTGATTGTAGTGTTATAATTCGTGTGATTTCAACGAATTAGTGGGCAAGTAGCCCTATGTATGTACAAAGAATGTACGAGTATATGAATGTAGTATTATAATTCGTAATTCTAACGAATTATTGCGTAATTTTGAATCGCGTATATATAAAATACACGACCGTTCTGTCGCTAGCGAACAACACTTCACCGCGACCGACTTTCTTAGACGACTTTTCACGATCAACTCTTACGATCGACTACTACGCCTTTGCTGTTGCAAGGGCATCGCATCCGCTTCGAGTCCTCTCCCCCCGGTGCAGGACACTTCTCTAAAAAACAGATGCCCCCTTTGTCTCGACTCGCGATAGTTTCGTAAACGAATGCAAACGAATATAAACGAATATAAACGAACGGTTCGACATTAAGAATTTTCTACCTAACAAATATTGCCTTAGTCGTTTTATTGCCCATACGATCGCTAGGAGTTCTTTCTCTGTGGTAGTATAATTTTTCTCAGGTGGGTTTAGTGTTCTCGATATATAACAACACGGATGTCGATCTTGTGACAATACCGCGCCTAGTCCCTCATTTCTCGCGTCTATCGTAACAGTAAAATTTTTTGTAAAATCCGGATAAGCTAAAACTGGAGCTTCACATAACCTTTGTTTAAGTGTTTCAAAACTATCCTGCTGTTTATCTGTCCAATGAAACTAAACGTCTTTCTTTATTAAATCTGTCAATGGTTTTGCAATTTTTGAAAAGTTTCGAATAAATTTACGATAGTATCCTACAAGTCCAAGGAATGATTTGATTTCTGTACGTGTTCTAGGTATTCTAAAATCTTTTACTGCGGCAATCTTTTTGGGGTTTGGTTTAACTCCTTCTACAGTTACTAAATGGCCTAAATATTCTAGTTCTGGCTTAAGAAATTCACATTTGTCTGCCTGTATCTTTAATCCTAATTCTCGTAACCATTGCAAAACAATAGCTAAATTTTCATTATGTTTTCCAATAGTGTCCCCAAAAATAATAATATCATCAAAGTATACGTAACAGTTAATGTTTAATAAACCTCTTAATGCTGTGTCCATCATTCGTTGGAACGTAGCGGGTGCATTTTTTAAACCCTAAGGCATTCGATTGTAATGGAAGTGTCCACTGGGGTGTTGAAAAAGCTGTGTATTTCTTTGAATCGGGATTCATAGGAATTTGGTGAAATCCTGAGGATAAATCAAGGGCCGAAAAGAATTTTGCATTTCCTAGCTGACTTAGGATATTTTCGATGTCCGGTAAAGGATAAGCGTCTTAGTCTGTCAATTCGTTAAGTTTCCTAAAATCGATAACTATTCTCCATTTCTGTTTACCAGACGCATCTAATTTCTTTGGAACTACCCATACTGGAGAATTGTAAGGGGAATCCGATTCCTCAATTATATTTTTATTTGACATTTCATTTATTTGTCTTTCAATTTCAACTTTATGGCATTTTCGGTCTGATACGATTTAGTGTTAATGATTTTCTTTTCTTTTAATGTAATGGTATGTTTGGCAAGATTCGTACATGGCAAAAGATCGGTTTCTAGATTGAAGACATCAATATCATGTACTAAAATTTGTTCAATGGATTCGCGTAACGCGGGCTCTCTATGATCTGTTCTCACTATGATTTTCAATTTGGTCAAAATCTTTAGAATTTTTCATTTCATTAGAGATTTCTTTGTTTGTCTCATCAAAGTTGAAGAAACATACTCGCGTTGGTTTGCCTTCGAGGTAGATGCTTCGAACTCTTTTTTCTTCTGGTGCAACAATCTTGGGCTTCTGAAAATGCAGAATGTGATTATCAAGTTTAATTTTATCATTTGAAATTTCATATTTATACTGCTCTAAACAAGGTAATCCTATAATTCCATTTTCTATCAAAGGAAAATTATTTGGCACTATGTAAAACTTGTGGGGTTTTCCGAAAATGATAATTTTAACATAGCGATTCGTCGAATACTTGTCTTGTCCCATGTAGAATGTTTAAGTTTCCGTGTTGAATATTTGCGTGGCCACTTTATTTTCTTCTATCGATGAAGTGTACTCGTTCTCCTGTTGGTGGTAGAAATGAAGCTGTGAGTAGTCTTCCTGTTGTTGTGTTGACTCGTGGTATCCTATCTCTTCGTTGTTCCTTTGTTATTTGTTGTTATCGTATCGGTAGATGTCCTCCTGTTTCACCTGGTTTACACGCGGAGGTGATTGGTCCCTTAGCCCTGGTAACTGAAAATTTTGACATTGCGGAGCCACGTGTCCCAATTTACCACATTTGAAACATTTAGGTTGTCCTTGTCCAGATGGTCCTTCAAATCGATTGGTATTGGTAGGTGGTTGAGTATTTTGATAATTGTTTATAATGTTCGGTGTTGAATAATTAACAACGGAGTTTGTTTGCCTCCAACAAACGCAACGAATATTTATTATTTACAATATAACAAGAGTAAAAATAGAAAAAATGTATAATGTTTTCAGTCCTGATCTTGGTTGAAATCTTGGGTTGTGTTGCAAAAGGCTGTTTTATACAAGGGAAGGGGAAGTTCAGCTATGCACCCCCTAGAAGAGAGAATCTTGCTTTCTCTTAACGGTCAGCTACGACCTCGGCACAGGGCTCGAGCTGACCGTTTTTTATGACCCTGACTTATAGCTAAATATCGTTGAACGTACGTTTTCGACAGCTATGAAACATATTTAAAATCACATCAAAATATTATTCGGGATTTCTGAAAAAATCCAACATTCGGTTCAACAGCTGGACGTACTGGCCCATTGTTATTGTTGAAGCGGTTTGGTGGAATACTTATACGGTTTACCTGGTGCCTTCTCCATTCACGTTGTGCCTCCCGCAGGTACCGTCCGATGTCAGCCGCTTTCTTCTCTGTTTCCGCTAGAGAGACCGGTTCATTAGATGGCAAAATTCGACCGATATTATGACGTAGTCCCTTGAGATATATTCGGTTAACTTTTTTCATTGTGGTTTCAAGCATTATTCGTTTTGTAAGTGGTACCGGATTTTCATTAATTATTGCATATGTTAGTTTATTCAATATTCTTCTGAACCTAATATTGAAGCTTTGTACTGATTCATCACGTCCCTGTCTTAAATCCCGCAGTTGCTCACTGTACTCGTCGGAGGTAACTTGAACCGCCACGTTGGAACGTAATGCCTCGAACAAGTCACTATAATTTTCGATGGAGATATTGCGGATGCTTTGAGACGCTTTGCCAACTATTTTATCTACTTTTGTAGCTTTTAACAATAAATCTCGTCGGGAACACCGAATTCTCATTTCGCGATCATCTTTTATAAAGTCTTCCACCCCAACCTCATGTTCTCCGTTTAGTACAGGGATATACCTAATCGCTTCTGTTGCCGATAACATCGTAAGTTGTTGCGTTTCATCGAAATGTTCTTGAGACTCACGTACACTTTCGTCATCATCCTCTTCGTCAGACGGAAGTGGTATTTGTGCCCGAATACTCCTATGTATTCTTTTGTTTCGTATTGACTCTAGATTGCAGTACCGACTGATTAATGGATTCGAAATCTTCTGTGACAATTGTTGCCTGACTCCCGAGTCCTAATTTCATCTCAGCTAGTGTTTTCCCTAATATTTCAAGTTTTTTGACGCACCGTTTATTTAGTTTCTTTATCCGCTTGTTTCGTCAACGTTTGAATTTGCCGTTGAATTTCAGCTACGCTATGCGCATGTATTTCGTTTCGTCATTGCAATGCGTCTAATATTTGTCTTAAAGTGACTTCGTTTTCCATTTTAGATGTAAAGGCCTTATGTTTTGACATTTTCCCGAAAGCAACTAATTCTTCCGAATCTTGACAATCGAAACTAGAACGTTTAGTTCTATATCGAATGAAAGAATCCCGTTTACCTTGATATCCCTAGAAATGGAACTCCGTAGAATGTCCTTTATTAAGGTTTCCAAAGATTCGTAGATTGTGAGGTTTGTCCCCGAAGATGGCCCGTAGTCCAAGGTTGATTCTCCACGTAGGTAGAATGTCACTTGTTTTCTTGACGAGCACTTTCACAATCCTGCGCGGTCGCCAAAATGTGACGTAAAATTCGTAAGGAGAAAAGGAAACTTAGGAAACTTGTACACTTGGTACCGCTCCTTAACACTTTATTATGAATTGTAGTCGTCAGGACGAAAAATTCGGACTTCGGGAATCGAACCCGGGCCCTCAGATTACGAGTCGTCGACGCTCTCACTGAGCCACTGGCCGCCGCTACCTTCGGTTTTTTTGGGGCGCTTCTCAACGTCGGGCGTGCAAGGCTCCCCACCACCGATCCTTAACATGGTACTAGCCGACCCTTTTCATAACTAACTAATTTATCGCCTACAGAATCACAATTAATTTACGTGAAAATGAAGACTTTTCGGGATTCTGGTCAAAAACTGGTCGCTAAAAGGGTCGGATGACTATTATATTTCTTAGTTTGTAGGTATTGGGGGGTGAAGAGCGGATAGATTTACAAAGTACGATATGAACGGTATTGTGTACAATTTCAAAGTTTAAGAGATTTGGATGACGAGTTGGATGACGTGTTCTTAGATACGGCTTGTTGTTGCAAATAGAGTGACTAATAAAGTATTACTAGCGTTGTGTACATCTTCAAAGTTTGAGGGTTCGGATGACGTGTTCTGAGATGTGGTCGTCGTTACAATCGCCAAAAGGCGATCGGCATCGACGCACACCCGCATCATGCACAAACGGGCACCTCCATATATTAGTGTTCATAATGAGTATTTCGCTAGTAAAAGAAATACAATTCGAGCTCTATGAAATGCTACCACTACCTGTTCCTCAAAACACCCCAAACACTTACCTCAATATTCAATCCAATTACTCCTATATGTTATTGAGTACTCATAAGGTGTATTATGCAATGTTTCACAATCTCGAAGTCTGTTTATTGGTCGATAATAACGAACGTATCTGTCTTATCAATCATCAAGCAATAACTACTGTAGGAAGCGAAAAAATGAGAAATAGCGGTTTTGAAATTAACGTACGTGCGAGGATGTCCGCGACAAAAACCCGTACATACGTGCGGCGGGCACACGGCAAAAAACCGCGCGGTCGCGGAGTTCGTCACCGGTGTTTATACGTTAGGCGCGGCAACTCCGAACGGATGTATGTATGAGTGCGTGTGTGATTGTTATTAGAAGGATGAGTGTGGCATACGCGAGCAACGGTTGGGATCGGCGGACGTCTAACCGTTCCGAAAAATTCAAACGCAGAGTCGAGAACGTTCTGCCGGGCGTCAATAAAAGGACGTGTTCGCGGCCCGGCGGGACATTGTAAAACGAACCGCCCACGATTACGATACGACACGATTACGATTACGATTACGATTACGATTACGATTACGATTACGAATACGATTACGACTCTGAAATTACGATACACGGTTTACGATTACGGCTCACAATTTTGAACTTTTGTGTTTTTCCGGTACGCGTCTTGTGATTTTTGTATCCGTCTGTAAGTGTACAATCCTTTTACTCGTTGTCCTGTTCATAAAGGGATTGATAATAAAAATTCATTCCTACACTACTGGACAACCAACGTGCGAGACAAGACTATTTACATCCAACGCCAGAATAATACCGACATCCTGTGAAACTCATGTAATCGAAGGCAACTTTGAGAGATGGTTCTACATCCAAGACAGCAAATGGATTTTTACAGCGTCATATTCGCTCCATTTGACACTTATATGCTCTACGACACATATCGAGGACGTCAAATTAAAATCGGCTGGAATAATTCATACTGAGCTCCAATGTAAGGGTTATACTAAGACGATTATTCTAGAGTCAACACAACAATACAATGTTTAACAATACATCAAACTCCCGAGGAGGATTGCTGTCCGAAGAACCAAGAAAATCCAACAATTACTTCGATACGGGTACAGCCGATCAAAATCACTAATATTAATTCAGACGAACTTAAGTACTCAAATCATAAACTCGTTCAGTTAGATAATCTCCTGCAAAAAGAATTGGATAAGCCGATAGTCGTTCAACATAGTCGTTGGTCCACTATCTTATTAAGTGTAATCATATCTATTGTCTTACTGATACTTGCAGTGTATCTCCTACGTCGGTGTAGTGTACTACGTTCAACAGCCAGATGCCTTGCCCAAGCAAGGTTCCGAGATCAACAAATGACACCTGTTGCTTCCAAATTATTAATACCAATGTCAACGCTGGTCCTGTAACAAGCAGGCAATTATCGAAGCTCCTATAAGAAGAAGACAGATTCAGGTTAGATCAAGAAATATTGTTCCGATTACACTGTACAACAAATTTTGCCCTTTTCGTTTTATATCAACTGCCACTATGAAATTCTTATAGATTTTTGCGAGCTAAATACGAATCTGAAATCCGTTTTTCTCTGGTACGTACAGTTTTTTAGAAAATTAATGTTAAAAAAAATGGCAAATTTTCAATTTTGGGAATTTTGTGTGCTTTTACTATAGCAGCTATTCAATGGCTTCTTGCACGAGAGAAATCTGCGAACTTTCCAGAATAAAACGATATAAATTGTTAGTACATTGTAAACATTTAAATATGTTTAAACAAGGATTATTTTAAAAAATTTGGGTCTAGGTGAAAATCTGACCACTGTACGCGATAGACCAGACATTTCTGCTGCAGAACGCATCGAGCAAAGTTAAAAAATCACATTCGATTACATTTCATAAGGAAAATAGTTCGGCAAAACATGCGTCGCTGTCAGTAGTACTCAATGTTGGCAGTGCGTCGCACAGTTATTCCGTTACGCCAAGACAGAAGGTAGGGAGACTACCGCGCCAATACCGGCCGGGCCGCGAGCAGTAAACCTCTATAACAAATCCGTTCTGTGGTCGGGGGCAGAATTTGGCCACGGTAACCCCTGCCTGTCGTACGAGACGACTAAAAGGGGTGGCTCCGGTCACTTCCTAAAGTAGGTCCGATGATGTGAGAGGCGATGCCGGCGGGGTCTTCGGACCCCGGCAGGGCCTCCCAAGCCGGTAAGGCTCGGACGTAGGACCGAAACGGGGGCGGTCGGAAGCGTGCTGGAAAGGCCAAACCCAAGGTGTGAAATATAACCGTGCCGATGGGTGCATTTCTGCCAGGTCTATAAATAGGGGCAGTCGCAAACGGTCCCTCGGGGGCACCTGCAGACACCCCCGAGTAGCAAGGCTTACCTAGATATGGCGGCTGTGCCTGGGCGGACTTTCATTCCGACCATACTCGTGGGACACATATGAAATCATTGAAACTAACCAAATTAAGGGATGGGGGGGGGCGGGATGAGCGAGGGCGCGCTCGCTCTATAAGCGTCTTTGGCGCACGCACTGGTGAGCAGGGGACCACTCGGTCCCCCTCCCCGTTGCCGGGAAGGACGCGGGGCCGGACAATGAGCTCCGGACTCCGCCCTGGAAGCAGGGTTGCCGAAGCAGAGGCTGCCTTAAAGGCATTTCGATGCGACGAGCAGCTGGGCTCGCGGGAAGGTGAGGGCGTCACTCCCTTCCCCCGACCCCGCAGCCGCGAAAGACGGGAGCTAGGCCAACCCATAGCTCGGCCGGGCCCCTCCCGTGCGTCGTCGAGGTCGTCCTCGATCGACTCCACCTCTTCCCCCATCAGATCCGTTGGATCGCGAAAGAGGGGGCGCCCCTCCCCCCTCCCGCGCATCTGGGAAGTATGCGAGACTAGCAGCTGCTAAGAAGCGGCTGCTAGTGGCAGAGGAGAGGGTAGTGGAGGACGAGGCCGCCGAAGCGGTCCTCGACCACAGCGACGCTATACGACCGCCTTCAAGAGGGAATATGCCGCTCCCTGACGAGGAAACACTCGCCGGGGAGTTCCGGCAGCTCCCCACGGCGGATATAGTAGCAAAAGTTGTGGAGCACATGGAGGTTGTGGAGAAAGTTGCTTGCAACTCCCGCAACCTCCAGGGCAGGTTCGTCCGGGCACTACGGCTGGCCTCTTACGAGGTCCGCCTCCTGGGGACCGAACTGGCCACCCGGACGACTGTCGCCTCCACCCCGAACCTAGAGCCGGAGGATTGGCCTCCCGGAAGAGGAGATGCGTCTCCGACGCCTGGGCGATGCGCGCCGCAATCGGGGGAATGCCCCGACGGCCGCAGCGGCGCACACTCCGCCGCGGGGCTCCACCGTTCCGTCGTCACGCTCACCCGCCGTGCCTGGCTCCCCGCCAGCGCGGGTGGCTGCGACGACGTCAGTGGGGCCTCCCGCTACGACGATTTCGACGGCGCCGGAGGACGCCTTGCTCGACCGGATCTCCCGACTTATGGACACACGATTTGCGGAGATCCGGAAGGAGCCGTCGTCCTCCTTGGCGGGCCGGGGCGTTGGGAGTTTTCCCCCGGCGGCCCCCTCCTCCTCTGTTAAGAGGAAGAGAGGCGCGTGTCAAGCGGGGCCTGGCAAAGCCCCCCCCCCCCACTAATGCGCAAGGCCGAAGTTTCCGTTCCTTTATGAAAAACGACCTACAGTAATCTATTCCTACGTGGGTAAAAGGTTTTGACTCCGTAACTCTGGCAGCAGGTAGATTTCCCATAATGTAGTCGACCGATGGAGGTTGTGCCCAACAACATCGTACACAGGTTTTTAGGGTCTTTCACGCCTGCTGTCGGCCGTAAATGGGCCCGTAGCGTCATCTGACCGCATAGAGGGTCGTTTGTGTACCCGCGTGTATTTGGCTCTGGTGTTCGTTTTCGATTATGAGTATTGTGGTATAAGTTTTCGGAAGTATCATGGGGTGATTTTGATTGAAAGGCATTAAAGAATTCCTTAATCGGCCCCCAACACGCAGAATGCCTTTGAAGTCTAAGAACGGATTTAATTTTTGTAATTGGCTTTTGATTTCGTGATTGTTGCCCGTCGACAACATTTCTAATTCATCTGGAAAGTGGATTTTTTGTAGGCTCTTTGTTCAAATTCCTATCTATAAATCGATACGGCAAAAGCGACTTGGCAGGTAAGTCAATAATATTGACTTCCCGCGACCTGCCCCGCGTTCCGTCCAGGTATCCATCCGGCGGCTTGGGCGCGAGGATAGCTGTTCGCTCCGAATGTAGGAGACAGTCCGAAACAAGCCGTTAAGAAAAGAGCAGCTGTACCGCGAGTCCGTCAGCCTCACTATACGAAAATAAAGTACGGAGTCTAACGCGAAATCGACAGTTTTTTTAATAAGATCATCTGAACCATCCTCAGTCCCGCGGGCCGGCGCTTTCCTAAAGATTAAACTTATCGGATCGGGAAAAACTCTACCGAGACGAAACAAAGTGGTCCTTCGAGCCGGATAGCAGCGGTGACTGTGATCGAAAAAGTTCGGTTGTGCTCGTACCGATTTTGGTGTGAACCATATTACAATTAAACTTATCGGTTTCGCAAAGACTTTCTTGTCTCGTTGTGCGTTACAATTGAACGGACTCTTGCGGGCCGTTAATAACCGTTGTCCTTGTGCCGTTTCGTAAACATAACGATACCTTCAAATTTGAAGAAAGGTGACTTGATAAATTCCGTACATACCTGTGCGTGTACGTTAGCGACGTCATCGCTTAAACTTGAATTTTTTTTTGGTTGTGGTTAATTACTCGATCCGCTCTCATTTCGGACTGTAATTATGGGCGAAAGAGTAGAAGGCTTTTTAATACAACAAACTACCACGATCGCCGCGATCCGACGAGTGATCGTAAATTATAAGAAGCTTCCGAAGGTGCAAGTCACGCTGGCCAAGGCGAAAAATCGCAAGGAGCATTTGGAGAAGCTCTGAGAAGACTATCGTAAGACCCATCAGTTGCTGCTTCTCTCCATTAAAGCGGAGGACCAGAAGGGTATCACCTACTTCAAGGACAACAGCTTTCTCGATGCGGAGGACGCCTACTTCGAAGCATCAGACTTCCTCAGTGACGCCATCGCCCAGCTGGACGTCGGTGGTAAAACCTCGTCTAATCAAACTAATGTTTCTATTTGTCACGAATCGGTTGCGTCCGCCTCATCACAACTTCCGCGTCTCTCGCTACCGAAGTTTTCCGGAGAATTTAACCAATGGGGAAAATTCCGGGGCCTATTCGAATCGCTCGTCGACGCGAACAAGTCGCTTTCGAATATACAAAAACTACACTATCTAAAAACCAATGTAACCGGTGACGCGGCACTCTTAATCGATAATCTAAGCATGTCCGACGAAAGTTACGAGGCGGCGTGGAAACTTCTCGTTGATGAGTACGAAAACGAACCCGCTCTGATCAATTCGCATATTCATCAATTTGTAAGCTTGCCGTCGATGAAGACCGAGTCTGCGATAGAGCTCAAGCGTTTGCGAGATACTGTTTCGTCTTCCCTTACCGCGTTAAAAAATCTTAAGCGCAATGTTGATTCCTGGGACGATCTCTTAGTATATTTGATCGTGCAAAAATTTGCCAAACGTACTCGCGACGAGTGGAACTTGCATCGTGGCAGTTCTAACAAATATCCTACGTACAAGGAAATTAACGAGTTTATGACTCTTCGCATACGCGGTCTCACCGACTATCTTGCCGCAAGCGACGGCATGTCGTGCAAAAATAGAATCGCGTCCGATCCTCCGAAGAATCGATCAAGCGTTAATAATGTTTCGGATGCTAAATGTATCGATTGTTCCGGTAATCACGCTCTCTTTAAATGCGAACGATTCAAAACCAAATCTTTAGATCAACGAGTTGCGTTTTTAAAGCAAAACAGACTTTGCTTTAACTGTTTACATTCCGGTCACCCTACCGCCGCGTGCAGGAGTACCGGTAGGTGTTTTTTCTGCAAGCGAACTCATCACACTCTTTTACATCGAGCCGCTACCGCTCTTAATAAAGCGACTAGTAGTACTTCCGAAGATGATTCCGTCAATAAAGCAAATGCTTCCGATGAGACAGGCAAAGAATTAACGGCGTCAGTGCAGACGGTCGCCTCGGCCAAATTCAGCCCTCCCCACACGTTATTGGCTACCGCGTGGGTTGTACTTCGTACCGCTGAAGGTCGCACCTTCAAACTCCGCGCTCTGCTCGATCAAGGATCGTCTTATAGTTTCATATCCGAATCGGTTTGTCAGTTGATGCATACCAAAAGGTATCGGGCGAGACTTCAAATTCAGTGCTTTGGGGAACAATATAGTGGAATCGCAAAATCGTGCGTATTCGTCCAGTTAGAATCTTGTCATAATTCTAAAGTATCGTTTCCGTTGTCGGCATACGTTTATCAGCGCATCACTTCTTACACCGGTTCACAAACGCGACTTGATTTAAAATCTTGGCCGCATTTACGCGATTTGCCGCTAGCCGATCCGAATCCTTTAAGCCGCCACTCAATTCACGTTTTAATTGGCGCTGACTTATACGGATCGTTGTTACTAAATGACCTCCGTCAAGGTACAGTCGGCACTCCCACTGCCCAGCTTACTGCCCTAGGATGGATCATTTCCGGTCCAATTGGACCCCGTAATTCCTGTCAGGAATCCTTATCTGTTGTTAATTGCGTATCTACTGAAGAGTTAGATTATTCGTTGCGACGATTTTGGGAACTCGAAGAAATTCCCTCAAAACCCACGCTTTCCGAAGAAGACGAAAAGTGTGAGCGTTTCTTCCATGAGACTTGCACCCGCACTACACAAGGACGATATGTCGTCCGGCTTCCATTTAAAAGTAAACCGCCTTTCGATCTTGAAGGATCTTGGCAAGTTGCTTCCCGTTTTTACGCGAAATTGGAGCAGCGGCTGTTTAAACAGCCAGATCTGGAGCGTCAGTATCATGAGTTCGTAGCGGAATACCTCTCCATGGGTCACATGGAGCAGGTTGAACAAAAACAAGATTCGAATATATCGCCGGTATATATTCCGCATCACCCCGTCTTGCGACCATCTAGTAGCACGACTAAGCTTAGAGTCGTATTCAATGCGTCCGCTAAAGCTAAATCAGGAATGTCGCTAAATGACTACCTTATGATAGGCCCGAAACTGCAGCTAGATTTAGCTGCTATCATTTTACGTTGGCGATCATTTCGTTATGTATACACTGCTGACATCGCCAAGATGTTCAGGCAAATTTTAATCAATCCGGCTGATGCCGACTATCAGAGAATATTGTGGCGGCCGTGTAAAGACCAGCCTATTCTTTCGTACCGATTGCTCACAGTTACATACGGTCTCGCTTCCTCGCCATATCTTGCCATTAAAGTTCTAAATCAGTTAGCTCTTGATGAAGGCGGTACCCTTCCCGCCGCCGCTTCTGTTCTGCAAAATGCCATTTATGTCGATGATGCTATTTTCGGTGCAGACGATATTCATACCCTTCGCGAGATTCGAAACCAATTAATCGAGCTCATGCGTCGAGGGGGTTTTCAACTTCGCAAGTGGGCCGCCAACGCTGCCGAATCGTTGGCAGATATTTCGGCTGAAGAGCTTGAATCAGCTTCAAATCGTCCGCTCGGTGAGGACGAGTGTCTGAAAGTTCTTGGCGTGACTTGGGTTCCTTCCGAAGACACTTTCCGCTTTCACCTTGACTGCAGCCTACCGGCGAAATGCACAAAAAGAAGTATTCTCTCAACAGTTTCAAAAATATTCGATCCACTGGGATGGGCCTCCCCCGTGATTATTGTAGCGAAATTAATGCTTCAAGAGCTCTGGCTCTTAACCCTTTGCCTTATAATGACGTCTCTCAGGCGTGACGCACACAACCGCTGCAACGCGACAAATTCGGCCCCTATTTTCACCACGATCGAACTTCGAGCTCAATTTTAAATTGATCCTGTCCATCGATGATCGTCATATCCAAAATATCCCTAACATTCGAGCAATGTTTATCCATCTTCACGTTACAACAATAATTGAATCGCTCCGTCTGACGCACTTGCCGGCAAAATGATAAGTTAAGGGGTTAAAGAAAGATTGGGACGAAGATATTCCTATCGAGTTTTGTAAAAAATGGTGCGAGTATTACGAAAGTTTGTCGAAACTTAAAGAGGTGAGAATACCGCGCTGGACCGGCTTGCGAAAGAATTATGTCGCGATAGAATTGCACGGATTTGCCGATGCGTCACATCGAGCCTACGCGGCCGTGGTTTATTTACGAGTCCATCATTCTCTTTCCGACGCTCAAATTACGTTGCTGACGGCTAAGAGTAAAGTAGCTCCGTTGAAAACCATAAGCGTCCCGCGTTTGGAACTGAGCGCGGTTGTATTGTTGACGCGACTGCTCGAGTGGACCTTGACCTCCTTACAGTCCCAACCCTATCGCATTTACGGGTGGACCGATTCTACAGTTGTTTTAGCGTGGCTTAAACAACATCCGTCTGCGTGGAATACGTTCGTCGCGAACCGCGTTTCCGACGTTCAAACTCGGCTTCCAAACGTGACGTGGAAACACGTAAAATCACAAGATAATCCAGCGGATTGCGCTTCCCGCGGCATCTGCGCTGCCGAGCTTGCTGATCATAAATTATGGTGGTCCGGGCCGGAGTGGTTGTCTCTTCCCTCCGCGTTTTGGCCGGACCGCAACCCTTCGGATACCGATCGACAGAAAACCCGAGAGACTGCACTATCAGAATCTAGAAAGACACATGTTCATCACACGTCTCCACTACTAGAATGGGATCTTCCCTCTCAATACTCGAGCTGGACTCGACTTTGCCGGGTTACGGCGTATATACTAAGATTTACGCAAAAAACGCGTAAAAAACCACTTCTACTATCTCCGAATTCAACGTCGTTGACCACGGACGAAATTCGTGCCGCTGCTCTCTTCTGGATGTCCTACGTTCAAAACAATCATTTTTCCGCCGAACTCAAACTCTTAAAAAACAAGAAGCCGCTTCCTAAATCTAGCTCGCTTATCTCTCTACATCCCATCATCGGGAGAGACGCACTAATTCGGCTTGGCGGGCGGCTCGAACAGGCCGCTCTGAGCTATGATGAAAAGCACCCCATCGTCTTGCCCAGGCATCGTGTTTCCGAACTTTTAATCGATTATGTGCATAAGCGCACTCTTCATGGTGGCGTTCAATTGACTCTCCGAGTTCTCAGACAACAATATTGGATAACCTCTGCGCGATCCTTAGTTCGTGCACACATACATCGTTGTGTAATCTGTGTTCGTCAGAGAGCTCAGTCGGCCACGCAGGTGATGAGCGCACTTCCGGATGTTCGAGTCAGACCCTCCGCTCCGTTTACCCATACCGGCCTCGACTATGCCGGTCCAATGAACATCCTTCCTGTCGTCGGCAGAGGTCAGAAATCTCGAAAATATTATATCGCGATATTCGTATGTCTCGCCACCAAGGCAGTACACCTCGAACTAGTTGAGGACTGTACTACTTCCGCGTTTTTAGCTGCCTTAAAAAGATTCGTCAGCCGGCGCGGACTTCCCGCAATTTTATATTCTGACAACGGTACGAATTTCCGGGGCGCGGATCGCGAATTACAGCAAACATTTCGTATATTGACTGTCGATACAACTCTCAAAGGTCTATTGGCGAATGACGGAATCACGTGGAAGTATATTCCCCCTTCCGCTCCACATTTTGGTGGAGTCTGGGAGGCGGGAGTGAAAAGCGTTAAGTATCATCTGAAGCGAGTGGTGGGAGCTCATACTCTGTCTCAAATTGAATTTTCAACTGTATTGTGTCAAATCGAGGCGTGTTTGAACTCTCGCCCGATATCCGCGCTCACCGACGACCCTACTGACCTGTCTGCACTGACTCCCGGTCACTTTACTATAGGCCGACCTATTGTCGCGATTCCAGAGGCATCCGCATTAGAAACTAATCAGAATAGGCTCGACCGGTGGCAACACGTTCGTAGAATAACTGAACAGATCTGGCGTTCCTGGTCCGCAGACTACCTTCACACTCTACATCAACGCCGAAAGTGGCAGCAAGATCGCGATAACGTACGTTTAAATGAACTTGTTATCTTGAAAAACTGTTCGCTCCCGCCCTCTAAATGGCAACTCGCGCGTATCACTCAACTGCACCCCGGTGCGGATCAAAAGGTTCGTGTCGTTACCGTGCGTACTATAAACGGCGATTTGAAACGACCGGTAACCCAGATTTGTCCGCTACCAATTCCGATTCTAGATGATAATAATCCAAGCGCTGCGAAATAATTAGATTATAACCATTATAAATTGTATTGCGATTGTCTATTCCTTAATGCGTTGTTTCCAATTCATTCTGTCCGACTTACTTATAAATCTCGTTAGTCATTAAGTCGCGGATATTAGGTTATTGTTCGTTGTTCTATTCTTACTTTCCTTTTATTTTGTTTTTTTTTTCCGCGTTAGCTCGTAAGTAAATCACATTTATCGATCAGCGGTCTTAATGCTTACACACGTTGCGCTAATCTAGTTTGTAGTCGTCCGCTTATATGTATCGTTTCGCATCCTCGGAATGCGAGGCGGGCGGTATGTTCAAATTCCTATCTATAAATCGATACGGCGAAAGCGACTTGGCAGGTAAGTCAATAATATTGACTTCCCGCGACCTGCCCCGCGTTCCGTTCAGGTATCCATCCGGCGGCTTGGGCGCGAGGATAGCTGTTCGCTCCGAATGTAGGAGACAGTCCGAAACAAGCCGTTAAGAAAAGAGCAGCTGTACCGCGAGTCCGTCAGCCTCACTATACGAAAATAAAGTACGGAGTCTAACGCGAAATCGACAGTTTTTTTAATAAGATCATCTGAACCATCCTCAGTCCCGCGGGCCGGCGCTTTCCTAAAGATTAAACTTATCGGATCGGGAAAAACTCTACCGAGACGAAACACTCTTAATAATCGCGTCGTGTGCGTATTTGATTTCTGAGACAGTCAGTGTTCCCATATTTTGTTTTATATGTTTCCATCGAAAACACCACGCAACAACTCGTAGTAGTTTTCCCCATGATGAAAACCGATTAAGGATGCTTGTGTCAGAAAGGGTTGTTACCAAGCAAGTAGCCTTTCGTTGTTCGAGAATACTATTCGGCGTTGTAATTTCTTTGGTCGGCCAGTAATCTTCATGGCTGCACAGCCATTTTGGACCATGGTGCCATAATGAAATTCGTAAAAAGTCTTCGGGCAACTGGCCTCTGGATATTAGGTCTGCTGGATTGTCTGTAGTTGGGACGTGTCGCCAATCTGAGATTTTGGTTTTGTTTTAAATTTCGGATACTCTATTCGCTACAAAGGGAGCCCTTGGGGCAGATCACAGTCTCAAGGGCCACAGAACTGTCGGCAAGACGGCGCACGATCTCAGGAACCTGAGCCAAGAGCGATCTCCGACAGTTGGAATAGAGTTTGGGGGGTGACTCGAACCCCAGGGTTGGTGTGTCGGCGCCGTCGCTTGAGGTGTCGGGGTTTAGCCTTAGTATCCGAGATGAGATCCTGGAGACCACGCACCGCCAACCCTAAAAAGCCACCTATGGAGCTACCCAATCCCGCATCCCCGGCTAACCGATGCCATTGGTGTGCAGACTTGCGTGGAAGAGGTGTCTCGTATGAGCTCTCGATTGGTTGAGAGCACGGCCGTCGTTTGAGGTGTCGGGCGGATATACCTAGTCCAGCCTAGTATCCGAGACGAGTCCGTGATGCAGACAACACGACTCTTGACCCTTGAAAATTCCTACTACGGAGCTGCCCAATCTCAGGTCTCTGAGTAACGGATGCCACTAGCAGTATTAGAAGTGTTGTACAGGAAACCCGTCCTTCAGGACCACGCCCTGGCGCATTACCTGTTAAGCGTGGCTGAGGTCAATTTCTCGCCGACACAGGCACTGAGGGTGGTGTGAACTAACCCCACCGAGTTCGCAAGGGCTCGGTGTCATGCCTATTTGGAAATGGACTCTCAGTGGTAGTAAACTCGAGGTCTGAAGTAAGGAGATGTTGCGTATACCCGATCGGGTGAGGAAGCACATCCGAGTCCCATGTAGGTGGGCCGGATTTATATTAAAAATCTATTCGCTACAAAGGGTCACAAAGGTATTCCAGGGAGTGGTGCCCCCTGGTGTGCTAAGAGCCAACCCCACCTCCTTGTGATGTGACCTGGAAACTCCGCTCTTTTCGGGCGGTAGGCAAACGGGGCGATGGCTATACGACTCTGAGAACTTTGCTGGGGGAGTCTGTATCCGGCGGAAAGATCATTGAGGCAATAATAAAATTCCTTGCAAGCGCCGAGTCGAGCAATGTCTTCTCAGCCGTTAATCTACCTTGCCCCTACTGGAAGTAGTGCCTAGTCGGGGGGTTGGTAGGAAGTTTATTGCGTATGCCCATAGTTGACGAGGTAGCAGATCCGCGTCCCATCTCGGTGGGCCGAATTCATAATAAATCTATTCGCTACAAATGTTTTTAATATGTGCTGTGACGTTTGTAACCAATGGAGTACTATTATTGAGTCGGTCCAGAAAATAGTTCGGTCTGTGGGTAAATTTGTGGCCTTTTTTGCAGTACCAGCTAAAGGAGCAGAGCCGCACACATTTCCAGACGTGGTATAGACTGGCTCTTTAATGGCGCAACTTTTGACTTGGCCATCAGTAGTTCGACGTTGCAATGTCCATGTTTATCGATGGAACGAATGTAAGCACATGCACCGAATGCGCGTCCGCTCGCGTCACTACAGCCGTGCAATTCGATGATTTTCGGTTCGTTAATCAATGATTATCTATTGAAGGATATGTTGTTTAAAAGTGGTAATTGTTTGTAATATTGCATCCATTCCGAATGAATGTTCATTGGTAAGGACTCGTCCCAATCTATTTTCAAAGACCATATCTTTTGAAGCATGATCTTTGCAAGAATTATTACAGGTCCTAGAAGGCCTAAGGGGTCGTAAATTTTTGCAATGTCTGAACCAATGGGCCGTTTAGTAATGGAGTTCATTGAAAGAGAATTCGCGATCGAATATCGGGTTGCATCGTCGGATGAATCCCAAAATACTCCCAGGGTTTTGATGATTGACGATTCGCCCAGGTGTAGTCGTTTATTGATATTTTGTTCTGGAAGATTTTGTAGCAATAGATGGTGATTCGATGCCTATTGACGAATGTTGAGACTTGCCAGTTTTAAAATTTTTATCAATTGGTCACGCAACATCAAACCTTCCTCAACAGTTGCCGTTCCAGTTAGCAAGTCGTCCACGTAAAAATCATTGGTTAATGTATGCGCTGCCTGAGGAAAGTGATGTCCTTCATCATGAGACAATTGCGACAGACACCGAATTGCTAGGTAAGGAGCTGCGGAAAGCCCAAAGGTCACACTGTTTAATTGGTCGGAAATCCGTTGGTATTTCCCGTCTTCGGGACGCACCAAAAATTGTCTATACATCTTTTCGATGTTACCTGTTAGGACGTATCTGTGGGTCCGGAACCTAATTAAAACATGGAGTAGATCGTCTTGAACCTTCGGGCCAACATGCAGAGTGTCGTTGAGAGAGACGCCAGTTGAGGTTGCCGCGGAACCGTCGAATACCACCCTCAATTTTGCCGTATCGCTGGTAATCTTGACAACTCCATGATGGGGCAAGTAGTACCCGCAATCCGTTCTATCGATGTCTTTTACTTGGGACATATGTCCTAAGTCGAGGTACTCTTGTAATACCGCATTATATTCCTGTGCGAGCCCTTCGTCTCTTTGTAGCTTTCTCTCTAACGATAACAGTCGTTTTGTAGCCCTTGATTCAGACTCTCCGAGTTGTGATAGTTTGTTGTTAAATGGAAGCGCGACCACGTATTGACCATCGGAGTTGCGCGTGGCGGTTTTCTGAAAATGTTCTTCGCAAGTTCGTTCTGCCTCCGGAAGATATTGAACTTGTGGTCCATCCGCTAACTCCCAAAAACGAGCAAGATCGACTTGTATTGGCGCAGATAAATGACACGTTATATTTGGAGACACACGAGAAGCTGGAGCACTTCCCCCGATTATCCAACCTAATTTAGTCTTTTGCAAATATAAATCCGGTCCGTCGGGAGATGACAATTTAATCTGGCCAATACATAGTAGCGATAGAGCCACTCCCGCACCGAATAATAAATCAATTTGAGCAGGTATCGAAAATGTTGGGTCCGCTAATTTTATGGTTTTTGGAATCTTAAACAATGATCTATCGATGGGTTGGTCCGGAATGTTTGCAGCTATGTTTGGTATTGTTAGAAAAGTCAATTTGCGCCTATAATTGCTATTTGTGGAAGATAATGTCGTCGTTATTGTATGTTTTGCTATGGTTGACATGGTATTAAGGATTCCGATGGGAATTCAACATTTACCTAATGGGATTCCCAACCTTTTTGCGCGGCGTTCGGTCATAAAATTCGTTGACGCGCAGTTATCGATGATAGTCCTACAATACACAGACTGGAAATATTTGTCTAAGACGAATACCTGCGCGGTCACTAAAAGGTCGTGGGTCATTGTATCGATGGTGAATGCCTGGTGGTATTTATTTTCATTCGGAGCCTCAAGTGTTAGTCAACTTGATGTCTCTGGATAATCCATGGGTTGAGCTGAATCTGTTGACGTCTGGGATGGCAAATTTGCAGATCCTGTTGACTGGTGTAATAAAGTGTGGCGGCGTTTATGGCAAATGCGACAATTTCTTTTTGTGGACTCTTTTACTATATGTCCAAACAGCAAACAATTAAAACAGAGCATTAATTTTCCGACAATGGCCTTCCTGTCTTGAACGGATAGCCCATGGAACTCTTCGCAGTTAATAATGTAATGTTTCTCTTTACAAGCTGGGCATTGATGACCTAATTCGGTTCTAGGGGTCTTGTTGTGTGATGAGCGCTCGTAAGGTTGGTTTCGATGAGTTTTAGCTGATAAAAACGCGTGACCTCGCAATGGCCGATGTTTACTCGTTGTATGATTGTTTGCTGCCGATTTTTCCTCGTGTCGTCCTGTTGATTTGTTAACCTTCGCGAATGATGTGCGCGCACAATTTGCCCGTTTTTCAATGAACTGAAGTAGTTTGATGTATATGGGTACTTTCCTCTTATCCTTTAACGTTAGCTCAAAACTCATGATCGTGTCTGTATTTAATTTTGACAATAGGATGGAGAGCAAAATGCTGTTCCACGACATTACATCTTCACCCAAATTTTTTAATGCCCTAAGGCGTTGGGTAACAGTGTTAATTAACTTGCTTAGTGCTTCCGGCGTGTGTTTTACTAATTTCGGGAGATCGCGTAAAGCATCGCAATGATTTAAAATAATGCGGCGTGGGCAGTCAAATTTATCCTTTAAAATAGCAAGTGCATCATTGTAATTCGCATCGGTGGTACTTAGGCCCTGAATGCATTCTGCTGCCGTGCCGGTCAGGGTAGAACGCAGATGTTGCAGCTTTTGAACGGGAGTCAGGTCCTCATTACGGTCGATCATTGAGGAAAAAAGATCGTACAACGAAGACCAACCTTCGATTGATCCGTCAAAGGTGGGTAACCTCATTTCGGGCAGTTTTATGGACATTGGTGCCGATACGGCTGACACAGGTGAAGGATTAGTCGTATGACTTCTTGATGAAACCGGTGTTTGCGCGTTGTGCAATAAAACGTTGGCTCTTGCTGCCGCAGCGTAATAACTATTTTGAATTTCGAATCTTCGCGTCCCTTCCGAGTCGTCGAGTTCTTCGATGTTAAATTGTAGATCATCAAATTTCTTCCATGTCTCATTCATACCGTTGATATGCGTTTGTAAAAGAAACGTATCGTCCGAGTTGGACTCTTCGAAATAGTCCAGAAATGTCGTCAGTGATGGAATTTGACCGAGGATGTGACCGCGTTTGCGTCGCAAAGTACTAATGTTCAATCCACCGGTTGCGGACTGCGATTGCGCGGAATTTGCGGATGTGTTCGGCATCGTGCAGGTAGTCAGGAAGTGACAAAATAAAATGGACTGATCCTACCTTACTGATGGATAACGTTCCCTCTCGAATACAACGAATTTGACAGAATATCCAGTTGTACTCCAAGCGCCAATGCTCGTTTGGGCACCACCAATGAAGTGTCCTTTCCGAAGTTCCCAAAGGCCGTCGGAAATTCGTCCTCACTGTTTATTGATGACTCAGAAATCCGGATGTTAATCCACAGAACGTTAAATGTTTGTTGCAATCACTCCCGTTTCTTTTCACATAATCGTATAGTAACTATTTGAATTTACACACCACTAGTATCCGCCTCGAAGTACCAATGTTTTTTAGCACTAGGTCGCGATATTATATTACGTAATAATACCCGAACTGCCACGCTTCCTTATCCCTGTTACAGCAGTAAGGATAATAATTAGTTGGATAGTTTTATTAAATGTCTGTTTATTTTGAGTGTGTATTACAAGTGATTGTGTGAAAAGAATAAACTGAGTATTCGGACTCTCTTTGAGTTGACTCTCACTTGGGGGTTGTAACGAAGTCGACATTCTTTTTGTCGACTTCCAATAGGGTTCTTGTAAACGAAGTCGACACTCTTTGGGTCGCCTTCTTATTGGTTCTTGTAAACCAAGTCGACCCTCCTTAGGTCGACTCCTACTTGATTTCTTGTAAACCAAGTCGACTTTCCGCCCGTGCCCCAACCAAGTCAGCCTAAAAGCTTCAGGGAGTTGGTCTAGCGTGGGTGTCACCAAAGGCCACCAATCAGTGTGGTGTCAGAGCTTTGGCGAAATGTCGTAGGCTGTCATAGTTTCGCCAATTAGCACACTAGACAGTGCCCATGTATGCAAGCTGAAGATCTTGATAGCTGTAGTGCACGTGAACCCCAAAAGTGGCGGCTTAGTCCCTTTACGTTGGGACTTATCCTTGAAGTTTCGGTTCAGAGACGCTCGCAAGCTAGACCCCTTGGTGGGCCCTGTCTCTTACTTCACGGACGGCACCACAGGAGGTCCGTTGATGACACGAAACAGAGAGCTAGACATTGCATCGAGTTGGTTGTACAACGCGAGTCTTGGATTATTTCCGAAACCTTGGCCAAAATGAACGCGAATGTAAAGGTCCCCGGAAGTCGCAAATTATCTACCCTACGATAGGCGAAGAATACATGCTCTCGGGGCGAGTTTCGAATCTACAAGAACCTCCTTAAGGAAGGTTCTGTTCAATGTTAAAGAAGCCTTAAAACCTAAAAGCTTATTGCTTCAGTATGTGCCAATGAGTTGTGGAAACTAGAATTGCAATCCGAAACTCGAAAGATATGCGACCCAGCATAAATTATACGTAGGTCTGATTTCTGTTACTATGATCCCTGAAGAGGTTATTTAAAGATAAATGAGTGGGCTGTAAATCAACGTGTGCGAACGATTGCTCAACGACACGAATGCGTTGAGTTGAATCGCCTTCACTTGAAAAAAAAAGCAGTTGCCGGTCTTTCGCGGCGATGCACGATTGAGGCTGTTTCAAACTACACCGGATATTACAAGCTACGCATCATAAGCGCACTTTTCCTAATTTTGCGTTATACGCAACCCCACCTACATGGGCCGCGCGATGCCACGACGCCTGGCTTGTAACGCGATCGCGAATTCTCGGCACTTGTCGTCAAACCATTGTCGGACAACACCACGCGTTTAATCTACAAAATTCAACCGTTTTCATTCTATTTCAATAGTATTGCCATACCGGCCTTCGCGCCTTTAACACTTTACCGACCGGCCGTCGATTAATCGACGTTTGATCCCCAGCGCTTACCGACCGGTCGTCGATTATTCGACGTTTGCTATCCAGCCTTTACCGACCGGTCGTCGATTATTCGACGTTTGATCTTTCTGTTAGATTCGGTTAGGTCAGATTGACCAGTAGCAAGCAGCAAGCATTTCGCATTCTTTATTCAAATAATCGGTACTTTTTTCTAAGTTTTAGCCCTTAGAAATGAACGGAAAGGATGGTCTCGGTGAGTTTTATCTCGACGACCTGTCAGATTGTCCTGACTGCCGTTCAACAAGTAGTACTGATGACGAAAGTGATAGCAGTAATATAGTCATTCGAAAGCGAAGTCCTGTACCGATAATATACAGTGATTCAGAAGACGAGGACAGAAATAATAATGTTGAAGACAACAATGATACATGGTCAACGAACGACAAGAGTATAACTTTGGAACCTTTCGAAGGCAGCTCTGGCGTAAAGATTATGCCAAGTTCCTCCGAAAGCGTAATAGATATTGTGAATTTATTCATTGGAAGTAACCTGATTGAGCACTTCGTGAGGGAGTCTAATAGATATCATTATCAAATTGTGGACAGATATAAAATTACATCAAAGACAAAAAAATGGAAAGACATCACGGTGACTGAAATGAAGAAATTTTTGGGCCTGATCATTCTCATGGGACAAGTAAAGAAGGACGTCCTCTACGATTATTGGTCTACAGACCCATCTATAGAAACGCCGTTCTTCTCGAAAGTTATGAGCAGGAACAGATTTTTACAAATAATGCAAAGCTGGCATTTTTGTAATAATAACGATATTTCTCCCAATTCGCATAGGCTGGTGAAGGTCCAGCCTGTCATTGATCATTTCAAGGAAAAATTTAACAACGTATATAAACCAGATCAACAATTGTCTCTAGATGAATGTTTAATTCCGTGGAGAGGTAGACTGTCAATTAAAACATATAATCCGGCAAAAACCACAAAATATGGAATACTGGTTAGAGTGCTGTCTGAGGCTCGTACGGGATACGTATCCAATTTTTGTGTGTATGCCGCTGAGGGAAAAAAATTATAAGAGACAGTATTATCGGTCATTGGACCGTATAAGAACATGTGGCACCACATATATCAAGATAACTATTATAATAGTGTCAACATAGCTAAGATTTAAAAAAAAAATAAATTGCGAGTGTGTGGGACGATTCGAAAGAACAGAGGTCTTCCTCAAATACTTCAAACGGTCAAGCTTTCAAGAGGACAGCATCAATTTCTTAGAAATGGCCAAATTTTGATACAAGTATGGAATAATGGCAAAAGAAATGTAAGCATGATATCGACCATACATTCTGCACAAATGGCGGAATCTAGAAACAGAAGCAGGACATCAGATTGCCTCATACAGAAGCCTATCTCTATAATAGATTATAATAAATATATGAAGGGCGTAGATCGCGCCGATCAATATCTCTCCTATTATTCAATTTTTAGGAAAACAAAAAAATGGACTAAACGTATCGTAATGTTCTACCTCAATTGTGCACTTTTTAACTCCTTTAAAGTATATGTAACTCTGAACGGACAGAAGCTTGCATACAAAAATTTTCTGCACAAAGCGGCACTTTCATTGATAGAAGACCGCGAAACTGAAGAACAAGGTACGGATCTACCTAATTTCGAACCCACAACCACAAGAACCACATCCCGTTTTGATCGTCCCGGAAGACTGGCAAATTTCGGAAAGCACAAACTAGTAAATATAGTAACCAGCGGTAAATGTAGAAAACCCCTACGGCAATGCAGAGTTTGTGCAAGTAAAAAAAAGCTAAGCAGAACAGGTTTCGCTTGTAAATACTGCAACGTCCCGCTACACAAAGGTGACTGTTTCGAGCGCTATCATAGTTTAAAAAAATATTAAACAACTTCTTTTTTCAACAAATATTGTTATATGAATTATGGTATATTTTATGTAAATAATAAACTGAAAACGATTGTAATAGACGAAATAAATATTGTTTAACACTACCATAATTAAAGTAAAAGATTTTATTAAATTTCGTTACCCTACAATAACACGAAGCAGACAATTTTACCAGAGTTTAAGAAAAGCGCATATATTCCCGCGCGTCAGTCTAGGCCGAAACCGAGCCGGTGTCTCGGACGATCTGCGGCTGAGTGGGCGGTGAAAGGGCATAGTATGTTCGAATCGCTACCGGTCGGTAAAGTGTTAACCGTAAAATTATAAGCTTAAGTTTAACAGCTGTAAATTAATAAATAACACTTTGGAAATTGCTGGAGGTAGTGTAGGTACTCGTGCCTCCACCTATGCCAGAAAGATGAAGGCAAATTAGAGATTAATTTCCAACGCGTTGAGAGTGGTATGTAGGCAGTTCCAACGTCCGGTTCTGGCACGGCCCCCAGAGGTTCCCCGATGAGGAAGTGACCAGGCGTGAGCACAGTGAAGTCCGATGGATCCGAGGAGAGCGCGTAAAGCGGCCTGGAGTTGAGGCACGCCTCCACCTGGCAGAGTAAGGTGGACAACTACTCGAAGGTAAGCGTGGTGTCCCAGATGACTAGTCGAATATGGTACTTTTCCGACTTTATATCGGCCTCCCACAAACCTCCAAAGTGCGGCGCATGAGGGGGGATGAACTGCCAATCCTTTCCGTGTGCGGCTAGCGTAGGGGCAGCGTCCTTGTAAAAGTTGGACGCTTGCGAGGACATGGACCGCAGCTTTCGGGCGGCTGCCCGGAAGACGGTGCCGTTGTCGCTGCGTAGCTGGGAACAGCGACCTCGACGTCCCACGAAGCGGCGGAACGCTGCTAAAAAGGCAGCCGAAGTCAGGTCCGAGACGACTTACAGATGCACTGCTTTCGTGGCTAGGCATACGAATAATGCAATGTATCCTTTGTAGGCCTTGTGACCGGGACCTGGCGCAGTTCGAATCAGGATGGGTCCGGCGTAGTCGCCCCGGAAGTCCGGAAGGGTGGTTGCGGCGTGGTGCGTTGTGCCGGAAGTTGACCCATTCGTTGCTCAGCGGGTTGTCAGGAGAAGCGGGTGCAGCGAAAGCAGGTTTTGAGGACCGATCGTACCAGTGACCGGTCGTGGATGATCCAATACTGCCGCGCCAGGTAACCGCTCGTAAGCTGGGGGCCGCCATGCAGAGTGTGCCGATGCGCATCCACGATCAGCAGCGTGGCCAGTGGGCAGTGGCGTGGGATGATAACCGGATGCTTTTCATTATAGGTGAGCTCTGCCGAGGCGAGACGTCCGCCAACTCTCATCACGCCGTGATCGACCAAGAAAGGTCGGAGCTTGCTTAAGGAAGAAGCAATGCGCACCTTTTGTTGGAGCTGCTCGCAGTCGGCCGTCAAGTAGAGGCGTTGCTCTCGGCGAAGAATGGCCTAAAACTGTAGGCAACAGCAATTAGACGGGATAAAGAGGAGAAACGCGGCACCAAGTCGTCTTCCTCCTGGACTGCGACGTGAATCTTGGCCGTTTTCTTTTCTGCTTCCACTTCCTGAGAGGGCTTCGGGCAACTGGACGGCCAGGATTCCGAGGAGCTGCGAAGCCAGGCCGGTCCGTGCCACCAGAGGGAGGCTTGCAGCCATTCGGAGGGGGTAGTTCCCCTTGATGTCAGGTCTGCAGGGTTTTAGGCCGGTCTGGAGCCGGACTAAAAGCGTGACTAGCAACACCGCTCCGCATAATTCTAACCTCGGGATGCTGATTGTTTTCACAGGAGCAACCTTAGTTTTCGCAACCAGTAGTGTGATGGTGGTATCCCCTTGGTTCACCACCCGCAAGTACACTACCGCGGCGTAGGCCCGCTGCGATGCGTCGCAGAACCCGTGCAGCTCGATCGTGGCTGCGGGAGCGCAGCCGGACCAGCGGGGTGCCGTGACATTGTCCAGTTGAGTGAGAGAGCAGCGGAAGTTTGACCACGACTTTTGGATCTCCCGTGGTAAGTCGTCGTCCCAAGCTACGCCAAGTATTCAGAGATCCTGCATTAAAATTTTCGCAAAAATTAGCACAGGCGTGGCCCATCCCAGTGGGTAAAAAAGAGAAGCCACGTCTAACAGAATGGCGCGCTTCGAGGGGGGTTTGGAATCCGTTGCGAGGGCGGCGACCCGGGGCGCGAGCGTATCTTCCCGGGGACACCAGCGTATCCCGAGCGTGTTTAATCCTTCCGCTTCCTGGAAGAGTCGGGAACTAGAGGCCTCATCTCCATGGAGCTCCGGTGCATTCGACACCCATTTGCTTAGTTCAAAAGCGCTAGCTTGAAGAATAGAGATCAGCTGCATTTTCTACTCCCGTGCCTGGCTGAGGTCGTCCGCTCCGACCAGGATGTCGTCCACGTAGCGGCGAGAGCGTAGGGCCGTGGCACCAAGAGGGAAGCGTCGTCCTTCGTCTTCGGCCAGCTATTCCAGCACTCGCAGCGCGAGAAAGGGAGCGGCGGCTGTGCCGTAGGTGACGGTCATGAGTTGGAAATCCTGTATCGGACTGTCCGGGGTGGAGCGCCACAGGATTCGCTGCCATTACGCGTCCGATGGATGGATCCGAATTTGCCAATACATTTTTACGATGTCCGTGGTAAAAACGATCCGGAAGAGCCTACAACGCGTGATGATCATCCATAGATCTGCCTGCAGTTTCGTCCCGGTGGCAAGGCAGTCATTGAGGGAAACTCCAGATGACGTCGGAAAGGAGGCGTTGAACACAACGCGCAGTTTCGCCTCAGGGTTGTGGCGCTTCACTACAGCATGTTGCGGCAGGTAATAAGCATGGTCCCGAACGGCTGATATCGGAACCGGCTCCATGTGCTGTAATGATACATAGTCATTCATAAATTGATGGTAGTGCTCGTTCGATTGTGCGTTCGAGGCCAGTCGCCGCTCGGGGGTGAGGGAGAGCTTGAGGGCCAGTGGCCGAGAGTGACCCAAAGCGGTGGCAGGATCTCGTTTGTACGGCAAGCGAACCACATAGCGTCCCGTTTCATCCCTCGAGTGTGTCTCCAGAAAATGTTTCGCGGCGATCTCATCCTCCGCCGAAAGGGTGACTCCTTCCGAAATCTCTTCCACCTCCCAGAAGCGTTGCAGCAAGCGATCTGTCGATTCTTCTGTTCGACAATGACGTAGACGAGCGAAGCCGTTGGATGGTGCAGTCCCGGTAGGTCCCATAAGCACCCACCCGAACGGGGTGAGCTTTGCAACTGGCGTGCCTGGCGGTCCGGAGCGGGATGCATCCTGGAAGAGGCTGCCACAGACATCTGCGCCCAGAATTAGGTCCACGGCGCCAGGGACTCCATAATACGGATCCACGAAATCGGGTGTACCTGGCGGGCTGGCAGGAGTGCGGTGAGTTTTCCTAAAACAAGAGCTCGAACAGAAAGGCGGAAATCCGAGGCTAGTCGCGGCCTCACTATAAGTTCCACCTCCGCCGAGCCTACTCCGTTTTCTTGACCTTGCACTCCTGAAATCGCTACTCTCACCGTTCGTCGAGGCAGTCGTAACAACTGTGCAACCCACTCAGAAATTAACGACGCGTCGGATCCAGTGTCCAGCAGCGCACGCGCCTCCGCCCAATGTCCCGACGGGGCCTCCAACTTAACTCGAGCGGTGGCGAGGAGGGCCGTTAGCCTGCTTCGGGCCAAGGCGGACAGCGTAGTTGCCGAAATCCGCCCGTCTTCGCCATCATGGAGGATCCCCGTCGAAGCAGCATTGGACGGGCAGTGGCTTGGCGCGGACGCTGGTGACTCCCCCAGCAGGGCGTCGTGTAGCAAAGTGTGGTGAGGTTTGCTGCAAGCGAGACAAACCTGTTTAGACGAGCATCTCCGAGTATCATGACTGGTACTCAGGCAATTATAGCAAACGCCGAGCGAGTAGGCGCGCTCTTTTCGTTTCGCTGGCGTACGGGCCTTGAATTTGGCGCAGTAGCCCAGTCTGTACGATCCTGTGCACGACGGACATTTTCGAGAGTCCTTGGTCTTACAAATAGTAGCAGTTGCGAACAAAAACGAACTGCGTCTGGTAGCGTTGTTGTCCTTTGGAGTGGACCGGGAGGAAGCCTTGGGAGCTGAAACATGAAGCACTGGCTCACGACGCGAAGCCGTGTCCAGCGCTTGAATGCGGTTTTCGGGAAAATTGGTAAGTTGCGCGAAGCCAGGTATGTCACGCCTGTTCGTAAGAGACATCTCCCACGACAGATGGGTCGTCTTGTCTAGTTTTTGCGATAGTAAGTAAACGAACCACTCGTCCCAGGCATGGACGGGCTTCTTGAAAGCTGCGTAGGCCCGGATGGATTGACGGAACGTGTCAAGAAGGCGCTTCAACTCTGCCGGCGATTGGTGCTGCGCCTGTGGACACGTAAGAAGGGTCCGGTGGTGCGCAGAGGAGAGTAATCGCGTATTCCCGTAGCGGTACTCCAAGTCCTCCCACGCTCCCTTGTAGCCAGCTTCCGTGATGGGAGTGTTTTGCACCACCTCCGCAGCTTCTCCTGTCAAGCAAGATTTAAGGTAAAGCAATTTTTTAATTACCGACAATCGGGGGACGTCGTGGACCAGACTCTTAAAAAGGTCCCAAAAGCTTCCCCAGTAAAGTGGATCGCCAGAGAACGTGGGTAGCTCAATCTTCGGAAGTTGTGGTTCCAGAGAGGCTGCGGAGGTTCCCTGTCCCTTGGCCTTGAAGGAAACAGAGGGCCTGTCTTCCGATGTTTGGGCAATCATGGCGGCCGCATGCAGGTAAGCTTCCCCAGTGGCCGTGAAGACTTCCTGTTGGACGTAGGAACTGGTCGCCGACTCCTTGCATCGCATCAAACGCCTGTGGAGGTCGAAAAAGGTGTCCCAGTACCGGTCGAGTAGTGCTTTCCGTTGTTCCAATAGAGCCCAAGTCATCTTTCCTTTTTCCCAATTTGCAAATGTTGTTCCAAAAACGCTGGATCAGGCCTGCAATTTCCTCCTAATCCCGTTGCAGATCGGCAAAGCTTCCAGTTGTCGCCATTGTGAACGGTGAAAAACCTTTTCTTCGTACAGTAAGTGAGAGCGGAACGCCGATGCAGCAAGGTAACGATGTAGCGATAACAGAAAGAAAAGACCAGTAACGTTTGTCTTTGTTTGCAGGAGCAACCGATCGAGCAGGTTTGAAAAGATCAACAGCGCCGGCCTATACGTGACGTCACACGTTAATATATGGAGCAGCAGAATTTGGCGGGAACCGTTAGGTGGAGTCACCTTGAAATTGGCCACAACACGAGCCGAAAGTTTAAATAAAGTAAGAAATAAAAGTTCAAACGGTTCACTTATCTCTTTTGCAGCTCCTTTCTTCGGTTTTGGATTTTTCTCCCTCCTCAAATGAGCAGGTAAAGCCGTTGGGGTCCACTCACTGCACCACTCACAATGGATTCGACCGCGAAACGATAAAACTGATCCGGCTTGAAGGACCAAAATGTGCGAACGATTGCTCAACGGCACGATCGCGTTGAGTTGAATCGCCTTCACTTTAAAAAAAAAGCAGTTGCCGGTCTTTCCCGGAGATGCACGATTGAGGTGGATGTTAATGTTAATTGCTACTCAGACCGGTTACACGAAATAAAATGCAAGGTATTATAAAATGTTCGCTGTATTTCACAGTTCGTTGGTTTCGATATATACACGCGAAAGTAAGTGCGCAGAGATGCGATAATTATAAGCAGATTTGTAACGCGTTAATATCGCGAGAGGCGAAGGAGGAGGAAAAGAAGGGTTAGGAAATAGGTTTAGAAACTAAGAAGTGCCGTACACCGGAGGCGACGTCTTCTTCTTAGTCCTTGAAAGGAAAAGTCGAGGAGCCGAATCCACGTCTTCCTCGACTTGTAGGATTTGGGTGAGTTAGAAACGCTATAAGAGAGTGCCGAACACCGCGTCGTCTGCACTCTAAGATACACGGTGAGGAAAGGATTGAATTTAGAGAGTGCCGAACAATACCGTCGTCTAGCTCTCTAACGAAAGTTAGAGAGTGCCAATCAGCAAGTCGTCTAGCTCTTCTAAATTACCCGTAGGACACCTTCTCGTTAACTGACTTTTCTGTAAAAAGGGCCGTTATTTATACGAAAAAACGAAGCTAGGTCCGCCCAATCAGCGAGGCCCAACTACGTGTACGCAGGGATTTTATGACCTGACCTGCGTCGTACGTCGGCCGAGCGTACTCGACGTTTTCTTATATTCTAGCTTACAATAGTTACTATTTTGGAAATCTTATGTGTCACAGATTAATGTATAAGCCCGAAGCACAATGATTCAGAAACGGCGCAAGACACAAAGCGATACAAGGCAAAGCTATTTGTTGCAAAGCCAAAATTCGTTAGACTCGCTCTCGCGGCCCAGCACCTCACACCGTTGGCCAGGAGTGAGAGAGTGCGTGGCCCGCGCGAGAGAGACCGACGACAAACTATCTTGGAATTTAACGTTCGAGCAACCGTTTTCGCTCGAACACAACGTAAGCTTAATTGTTAACGGTCTGTTCGTCCCGTTGTACTGTGTTATGTTCAATATTATTTATTACTGTACGTTTTCTTAAATGTTTTATTATACCGCGGAACAAGCCCCAGTCAGCGGGCGGGGCGGTGCTTTCTCTGCGGCGAGGGTGGCCACCGCTCGTCGGAGTGCACCGCCCCTCCCCACTGCACAGTTTGTGCCGATGCTGGTCCGACGGCCAATCATCGGCTGGGCACCCAGGAATGCCCAGTGGTAAAATCCCTCCGGAAGCGGGGTGGCCGCCGCCAGAATAAAGGAAGGGGTAGTGGGCCCCATGGGTCCGCTGAGGCTTGGCGGCAGCGACCCCCTTCCGCCGCGACTCCAGCGGGCCCGGATGCCCTCGTGGTCCCCTCGGCACCCACAGCGGCGATGGGAGCCTCGAAGGAGGCCATCATGGAGGTGGATTCAGTGCCCGGGACAGCGTCCCCGGCAACGCCCAATCTTCCCTCATAGGGCCGGTTTGGTCCCATTTAAAATATAGAGCTAACCGGTCCCCCCGTACAGGCGAACCTTAACCGCTCGGTCAGTGTGCAGGACTTACTTGTACAAGCCCTGGCCGAGCGGTCAGTCGGGCTGGCGGTCGTGGCGTAGCACTTCTCCGTCCCGGTCCACCCCTCGTGGACCGGTGACGACGGGGGCTCCGTCGCGATCGTGTGGGGCGGCCGTCCCGGCTCCCCGGCGTGTGCGCTCATCGAGCGCGGCCGGGGATATATGGACCGCGGGTTTCGCGCGGGCGGGCGCTGGGGGCGGGGCGCGTGACGTCGCGCCCGCCTTCCCCTTGGCTATCTGCGTGGCCTGCCTCTTGGCGCGACGGCCGACCACGGAGTCTCGTCCGTGGTCGGGGTCTTCGCAACCGTGACCGTGCCGATGCGGTGAGAGGCCGGGGGACCGGCATGTCGCCGCCCGCTCGGCCTGACGCACTGGTGGGTGGGCGGTGGGGGCCGTGGCTTTACCTGGGCCCGCTTGGCCCGCGATTCCCTTCTTCTTCGCAGAGGAGGAATGGGCCGGCGGCCCCCCCTTCGGGTGGGTGCCCGGGATGGGGGCAGCCGGGGGGGTTGGTCCCAGCGCCTCGGGCCGCCAAGGAGGACGCGAGCTCCTGCCGGATCTCCGCGAATCGCTTGTCGATCAGTCGGGAGATCCGGACGAGAAAAGTCCGTCCTCCGGCGCCGTCAGAGCCGCCGTGACGGGAGCTCCCCCAGACGTCGTCGCAGCCACCCGTGCCGGCTCGAAGCCTGGCACGGTGGGGGAGCTTGGCGGCGTAATTGGGGGGCTCCGCGGCGGGGTGTGTGCCGCAGTGGCCATCGGGGTATTCCTCCGGTGGCGGCGCGTTTCCCCTCAAGGAGGCTGATTCTCCGCCTGAACCCCGATTCTCCGCCTCAAACCCCGATTCTCCGCCTCGAGGTCGGGAGTCGAGGCGACGGTAGTCTGGGTGGCCAGCTCGGTCCCCAGGATGCGGCCTCCGTGGGAGGCCAGCCATAGGGCCCGGACAAACCTACCTTGGAGGTTGCGGGAGTTGGAAGCAACCTTCTCCACAACCTCCATGTGTTCCTCCACCTTGGCAAGAAGATCCGCCGTGGGGAGCTGCCGGAACTCGCCGGCGAGTTTTCCCTCGTCAGGGAGAGACATGCTCCGCCTTGAAGGCGGTCTTACTGTGTCGCTTGGGTCGAGGACCGCTCTAGCGGTCTCGGCCTCCGCGACACTTTCCTCGGCTGCTAGCAGCCGCCTGTTTATGGCTGCTAGCATCGAGTGCACCCAGTTGTGGGGGGGGGCGCCCTCTCTTCCTGGGTCCCTCTGATCTAATGGAGGAGGAGGTGGAGGCGGCGGAATCCGACGCCTCCAGCTCCTCTGACCATGATAGGAACTCCCGTCCTTCGCCTGTGGTCGCCCTCAAGTCAATCGGGGATGACCTCGACGACTCCCGCGAGGGGCCCGGCCAAGCCAGGTGTTGGCCTGGCTCCAGTCTGTCCCGACTGCGGGGGCTTCGGGGTCGGGAGAATGCGGTGACGACCCCGCCCTCCCGCGAGCCCAGCTGTTCGTCTCTCCTAAATGCCTTCAGGGCTGCCTCCGCGTCGGCAACGACGCGGGGGTTTCCAGGGCGGAGTCCGGAGGTCATCGTCCGGACCCTGGTCGTTCCCACCAACGGGGAGGGGGACCGAGTGGTCCCCTCCTCACCCGTACATGCGACAACGGCGCTTATCGAGCGAGCGCGCCCTTGCGCGCTCTGCTCGCTTACCCCCCCCCCCCCCCCATCCCTTGTTTTTATGTTTTTTCCAGGTTCCATATTTCGTCCCACGATTGTGGTCGGAATGAAGGTCCGCCTAGGCAGAGCCGCCATATCTGGGTAAGTCTTACTACTCGGGGGTGTCGGCAGGTGCCCCCGAGGGACCGTTTACGACTGCCCCTATTTATAGACCAGGCAGCCATGCACCCATCGGCACGGTTATCCATCACACCTTGGGTTTGGTCTCTCCCGCGCGATTCCGGCCGCCCCCGTTTCGGTCCTCCGTCCGAGCCTTACCGGCTTGGGAGGCCCTGCCGGGGTCCGGAGACCCCGCCGGCATCGCCTCGCACATCAACGGACCTACTTTAGGAAGCGACCGGAGCCACCCCTTTTAGTCGTCTCGTACGACAGGCAGGGGGTACCGTGGCCGTATTCTGCCCCCCGACCGCAGAGCGGATTTGTTATAGAGGTTTACTCCTCGCGGCCCGGCCGATTAAGGCAGGGCCCCCGTTCCTGCGAAACATGACCACAGGCTTGCGGTATGTTTGGCTCGGGTACCTTGGGATCGCCAAATCCCGTGCTGTGTTCTGCGTGCCCACAGCCCCTAAGGGGAGTGTCTGCTAAGCTTGGAACGACTAAAGAGAGTTATCGCAGTAGTAACCGTTGTACTCATTTCTTCTTTGATTATTTACTGTCTCGACAAATTATGTTGGGTTTTTGAGAAGAAAACGTTGGAAACTTTACATTATTTGATCTTACTATTATACACTTCGCCACGTGCGTGTATACCGCACGTCACTCGTGCTGGCGCGGCTCGTTAAACGCTCACTCGTTATACTCTTAAATCGCTCAGGCCCTCCTGACTATTCGCTAGCTCGTGCTACAATACGGGTGGAATCTTCGAAAAGGGCAAACGGCCCGTCGACAACCGTTTGTCCTTCTCGAAGATTCCTTTATCTATTTGAAACTGCATCACGACTACGAAACCCGTATGAAACTCACATGTCGTGTGAGCGCCACGACTCTGAGAACTTTGCTGGGGGAGTCTGTATCCGGCGGAAAGATCATTGAGGCAATAATAAAATTCCTTGCAAGTGCCGAGTCAAGCAATGTCTTCTCAGCCGTTGATCTGCCTTGTCCCTACCGGAAGCGGTAGATAGCCGGGGAGGACGATGGGGATGTGGCGCCCATGGCACCACACACGACGTTACCTTTTTTCTGTTCTTTCTCAATCTTTTCCGTTTTCTAAAGTTTCTAAAGTTTCTTTCTGTTTTGTATCCTCTTAAGATTTACGCTCGCTACTTTTCCTCGTCTCTACAGGGTCTCGCCGGGGCCTGGTCAGCGTCAGTTCTTAGGCCCTTGCGAACCTCTTCACTTTTCTTATATTTACGACTCTTTTCCGTTGTGTCTCTCCCTTGCCCAATTTCTCAGTCCTTTCCCACGTTCTTAATTTTCTCACTCTAGATCTATTTCTTTCCTTTTCTCACAATGACTTTTCGTGGAGGAGATGTAAACGGCGGACAGTCAGTGGGATTTAGTTTTTCGTAGGAGTCACATCGAGTCAATTGCACTACCCGTCGCGGATCTCTTAATAAATACTTTAACTTATCGCTCAAGAACACGCATTATTATTAACGGCATACTCCTAATCCCACAGGGAGTTTATATTGCGTAGGCCCATAGAGGCGAGGAAGCAGATTCGTGCCCATCTCGGTGGACCGGATTAATAATAAACCTGTCGTGTGAGCGCGACAGAGTGCCACATAAGGGGATTGCGAGCGTGAGCGAGACACCGCATGTTTACTCTTGTTTACTTTAGACGTGATTTGGCGCGTATCGCAGCGCGAAGCGGCAAGCAATCTAATTATCGCGACTAGCTCGCCGCCGATTTGATTGGCAGATGGCGTGACGTCACGGGCCCGTCCGCGAATCCGCAACAGAGGAATATTTTTTTATCGCAAATGTATTTTTCGATACTCTTCCATTAGCCAGAGTCGAATACGAACCAGGAAGCAATAAGAGTAGATTTATTAAATAATATGTTGTAGCTTTTATAATTATATGTAAACAGTAGTTCACAAATAAGTGAATCCGAAATATTGCTAAATACGATGAGTAACGATTTTTACGCATTCGTCGTTGCGTACGGATGTTCGGACAGGGGATCCGGATATTAACGATAACTCGGGAATTACTGCACAGTATTTATCGTACAGAGTAAAGTAAACGAGTAACAAACAAAATTACACAGTCTTGTACACATCACAGATTATTTACAAAACGGTTATTCTAACCGGCGTGCTGACCACGGTCGTTGTATGCGACACGTGGTCGAGAGAGTTCAGAGTTTAATTGTAGATATTATTGATCTCTTATCAGCCAGTGATTATATGAATCACTCGCGGAGCAGTTCTATTAACAATTACGCGTATGGAGATGACTTTCGTACTATACAACACAAATAGATCGTTTTTCCACTGAGCGGACAGTAACGAACGTACAGGTTAAACGCGGACAAAGTGTCGACTTGCGAGATATTATTAATCTCGCGAGCAGTCTGTGATTATATTAATCACGCACGGAATAGTCTGTTAATAATTTTGAGACCTTGAGTGAACTTTAACACTTTACAATATACGAGAGTACATTAACGAACGAGCACGTGAGCAGATCGGAACAGACTCGGGAAGACCGTTGAGCAGACTACGACTGACGACTTCACGTTACGATCGATCTCAATATCGATTAATCGTAACGTGAATCATTACAGAGGCAATAGATGACGCTAACGGTATTAATCGATGCGTGATCATCACAGACGCTCATTAATCACTACCGGCGCTTATAGATGACGCCAGTGGTGTCATTAAACTGCTAATTCTTCAATACGATGATGTTATTTTATTTCAAGAAATAAGTTAAAAAATAATCATCCTGCATGTAAACAAAAATGCACATGTTAAATATTTTAAAGATGCAACTTTTGCTGGGAAAGCGACGAGATGCTACATCGATCTTGGAAGCAGTGCAGTGGCGGTACGGCAAGATTCAGCGGCGAGCGCAACTGACACCATTGGTAGGAGAAGTTAGGGTTTGCATAGATTATTGTGCATTGAATAAAAATACCGTGCGATATAAACATCCGTTGCCGAGAATCGACGATTAAATAGACCAGCTCCAGGCAAATATGTTTTATAGTAATTTAGATTTATTAAACGGTTACTTCCAGGTTCCAGCGAGCAAGGGCTTACGTGAAAAAACGGCTTTCATTACCCCAGACGGCCACTATCAATTCAAGCGAATGTCCTTTGAGTTTTGTAACGCGCCGACAGTCTTCCAAAGACTGATTACTATAGTTCAAGCTAAATTATTGGACCGCGCAGATATGGTTTATCTCGATGATATTGTAATACCTTCCAGAGGTGCAGAACAAGGGCTTGAGAGATTAAGACAGGTTTTTGAGGCATTGAGGAGGGCGAATTTGACGATTATACGAGTACGCACAATTCTTCGCACCGAAAGAATGGACGTTAAAAATCACTTAAACTAATACACTTAATTTAATCGTTCTTCGCAATAATGCAGGCTACATACACTTAAACTTAACTATATACTAACGCGAATTATTTATATGAACTTAACTAATGAACTTATTGTAAGCACTTAAAACGATAATTCGATTTAAGGTAAGAAGTAATTGAAAGTTGTCCGAGCACAGAAAGTGTTTACAGCGAGCTCGCTAGCACATGCCGGTACAGCAAACATATACACCACAACGACAGATTTCGAAAATCGAGCTCGAGGTGCGAGACGTTGCTCTATCCGACGTTAGAAGGGGGGCTCGCAGAAAAGCCACGCACAGCCGATCGAGGTGCCCACGTGCGTAAATTCGCGCCTCATTACGAAATTGGTTGCTTGCGCGCGACCAATCGGAACAACGATAAAATTAGAGAAATATCATTTTTTAAAGATAAAGTTGGAATATCACGGATTCGAAATACAGCCGGGCATAATACAACCAGGTAGCCGAAAACTTCGGGCCGTCTCGTCGTTTCCAACTCTGAAGGATGTCAGGGCCGTGAGAAGCTTTGTAGGATTAGCAAATTATTTTAGGCGCTTCATTAGGAATTTCGCTGTTATCATGAATCCAATTAGAGATTTGTTGAAAAAAGCAGGCTGGTTCGAATGGGGGGCAGCGCAAGGGACAGCGTTCCAGGAAATTAAAAAGAGGCTTCTTTCAAAACCCGTCCTAGCGATGTACGACCTAACCGTGGAAACAGAGGTTCACACGGACGCGAGTAGCGTAGGACTCGGAGCGCTACAACTTCACAAACAGTGCGACAATAAATGGCATCCGATAAGCTATTATAGTCCAAAAATCACACCGGGGAGTCAAAATACCGCTCACGTGAGCTTGAAGCTCTCGCGATCGTCTATGCATTAGAAAGGTTCCGAGTATACCTAGTCGATGTCGAATTCGTTGTACGGACTGATTGCAATAGCCTAAAGCTATTAGAATGTAAACGCGGAAGGAGTCCACGAATTGGGAGATGGTTTCTCAGACTGTCTGAATTCAATTATCGAATCGAGTACTATAAGGGGAAGCAAGACACTGTCGCGGATGCTTTGAGTAGAAATTCCGTTGAGCCAGCGAGGGTGTTGCTTCGACTGGATACCTAGTGGAGGTCCGTGCGTCACATCGACGCGGTGGCCGTCAGGTTGACGCGTAAGACGGACGAACTCGCGCGCCCGTTGCTCAATCTGAGGGGCCCTTGTGAGAAAGTGCGCCGGCTCTACATGGGAGTCGTGCGGAGCATGACCCTGTATGGCGCCTCAGTTTGGACTGCCGACCTGGGAGCCAGTCGCCGCGCGTAGACTATTCTTGGGCGGGTGGAGAGGCCACTGGCAACCAGGGTGGTGATGCCCTACCGTACAGCACCGATGCGCCCTTCGCCGTATCGGACACCGGGTTGTGGTAGTAGAGAACTGGTTGTGAACTGGCGCACCAGTCCCCAGCGCTGAGGAGACGCGGCTCCAGGCCCACCGCGACGCTATCTCTCGCTGGAAAGCGGACTTGGTAGCCAGCGGGGCCGCGGAAAAGCGCGCGGTTGGGCGGTCCTCCCCCTGCTCGAACGGTGGATGGACCAGACCGAACTGGAGGTAGGAGAGCTTATTATAGGGACGGTCGTCGTGTCCGTGGTTGGGGACGCGATTAAGTGGAGAGCCGTCACCTCTTTTTGCGAAGAGGTGATGAAAGGAGGCCGCCGAGTGAGAGCGCAAGAGGAGCGGGGCGAAGCACCGCGCCGGCATCGCCGACGCTCAAGTAGAGAGAGGGGATTTAATATTAATACGACCAACCTACATGGGACTCGGATGTGCTTCCTCACCCGTCGGGTATACGCAACATCTCCCTACTTCAGACCTCGAGTTTACTACCCCTGAGAGTCCAACTCCATATAGGCATGACACCAAGCCTTTGCGAACCTCGTGAGGCTTTCACACCACCCTCAGTACCTGTGTCGGCGATAAATTGACCTCAGCCACTGTATGTGCGTCGCAGCGTCCACAATTATATCAGTGACGAATGAACGACGCGTGGGATTATTGGCAATCCCGACAATTACGAATAGTGGACTGTATGGTATGATATGTAACTTCGAAACAATTACAAAGAATATTTAAACTTTATTAGTAACTGGTGGATAAAATATAAATGTTTAAGTACAACTAATGAGTATTAAACTAAAATACTATAAACTGGATATATGTAAACTAAGGGAAAACTAGAGACTGTATGTATACTGTTCGAAAACTATGGAATGAATGATTTTTCGAAGCTTCTAACAAACCAAGAAAGCTTCGGGGTGGGCGTGGAGATTTTAGGCAAAGGAAGGGAAAACTGCAACTATTTTCGGATTGGTTAATCAAATTAGGGCGGAATGGAAATGTGGAGAGGGATAGAGGCGTTTCCAAAATGTCCATAGTCAGTAATAAATTTAAGGAATACCTCGACATCTATAGAAAATACAAAACAAAGACTCTAGTACTAAGGCGAAGGACGATGAAACCCAGATGGGACTAAACAAGACACGAAAACTCTGAACGCAATGTAACGATTCCCTGGGTCTTATTTCTGCTACGGGACAAACAAACCTCTTGACATTCTAAATCTAAAGTGGTCGAAGGGACGAAAAAGTCGATGCCTATTGTATGTGACAAAGTTTGGGTGGTCGCCTAATTGGCGCTATACTTAAAGTAATTTACGACCGAACAGCCACGCTGAATAGGTTATGCGCGAGGACGTGGCCCCGAAGGGCGGGTTTCCTCTACAATACTTCTAATACTGCTAGTGGCATCCGTTATTCAGAATCCTGAGGTTGGGCAGTTCCGCAGTAGCAGTTTTCCAGGGATAAGAGTCGTGTTGTCTGCATCACGGACTCGTCTCGGATACTAGGCATGTCTAGGTCCATCTGCCCGTCACCTCCAACGACGGCCTTGCACTCGTCCAATCGGGAGCTCATATGAGTCACCTCTTTCCCGCAAGTCTGCATACCAATGGCATCGGCGACCCGAGGATCCGGGGTTGGATAGCTCCATAGGTAGCTTTTTAGGGTTGGCGGTGCGTGGTCTCCAGGATCCATCACAGCCAACCTTGGGGAGTGAGTCGAAACTTATACCACATCTTCCTCTGCCGAAGATGGTACTTTGCCCAGGTTCCTGGGATCGCGCGCCGTCCTGCGCGGCAGTTTTATGGCCCACGGGACTGTGGTCTGCCCGAGGGCCCGGTAGAGAGAGGTGAGTAGGAACAGGACGGGGCCGCGCGGGATTAGTGGGACCCTCGCGGCCACGTGGTCACCCGTCCTGACACTGGCCGAGTGGCGTGGCGACCCGCGTCGCCCGTAGGTCCCATTTGGGGACCTACTCAAATTCCGGATGGGAGAGGCAGACGGTGCTGTACCGCCCTCCCAGATGACAGCAACCGGTGACAACGCGGGGTGAGGCGGTCTTAGTTAGGTGTCTGCCGGGGGGCTCAAGAACGCAGGGATCGTCAGCCACACGGGTCTTGGGCGCGGACTCAAGACACCCTTGCACGTGGCCGCGGGGATAGTCGATGGTGGCCATGGAGACACCAACGACTCCAAGTTGAGAAGGTAGTCGGTGTTGCGGGGTTGCATGTGTGGGTTCATATACTTATCTGTTTACCTGCCGTAACTTTCTAGTAGTGGATTTTGTTCGCTACTTTGGGCGAGGAGCTTCTCCCCCGCCAATAGAAGGGCGCAGCATGGCGCATAACGAGGATGAGGCGCGGTGCAGTATTCGTGAAGTTATTGTAAAGACGTCGTGCAGCTAAAGCACTTCCATTAGCACGGCCATACATAATGAACGAGACTAACGAAACTAGCGGTTCGCGGTCGAGGCGGACGCGACTTATAAACTAAGGACGACACGACTTACAATCCAATGGTGCGACTTACTAGCCAAGGACGGCACGACTTACCAACTACGGAGGCGCGGCGGTTTCGCGGACGCGGTGGCGGCGGTATGGTGTGGCGTGGTAGGCGAACGGGAAAGCGAGTTTCGGATTTTGATGCCCCTGGGGCAGCGGTTGCAGAGCACTCCGCTGGGTCTCTGACAATCGGAAGACCGTTACTCCGGGGACGTGTCCCAATATGTAATTGTCCTTCCGGCGATCAAAGATGGCGCCTCGATAGCGAGCTATCGGGCTGGGCCGGGATACGGTGATGTTGTTCTCGTACGGCTGCAGACTACTCCGTACGTGACACCGTCGGCGGATGGAGGTTAAGTCAGAGACTCGTATCAAAAACAGGAGCAGGTTCACGGCTTAGTGTGTTCCGGTAAACGGTTACACGCGTAAGCGGAATAGTGGTCGACGGGACTGGGCTCGCGCACCGCTTATCTACACACGCCGAGGCCCTCGAACGCGCGAGAAACGCGGAACGCGAGGTGTCGTCCGGGGCCCCCTGGCGGCCGTGTAATCAGTGAAGGGGGAGATCGGCAATCGCGGTATTACAGACGTTACACTTCGATCAAATAATACGCTGACACTTTCGCGATATTTTGTAACTGTGCAATATTTGCAATCGCCGATCCACAACTGATTGATTCTCAATGAAATCTACTTTCGTCACTTGAATAAGAACATTCAGAACGCGGTTTTAAAAACATTAAAATAAACATCGCATGCGATTGTAGCAAGTAAGTCAATTCTGATACTAGCAAACAAAAATGTTTGTATCTCAGAAACGGTTGACCTTTCGATGTAAGTTTACTAAAGCTTTTTTACTCACAAGGAACGGCATGGAAGTGTCCCCCTCCGATTTTGATGAAACTTCGTACGTTTGTTAAGCAGGCAAAAATAACGGACACGTATTTTTTTTTATCGGCTGAGACGCGAGTTTAAGGGGTGAAACGGCCCCTTAAAATTTCGACCCCCTTGTGCTATCTCGAAAACCGTACGAGATACATTAAAACTGTTAATAGGAAAGTTGTATGGTTTTTTACGTATAATAACAGGATATTAACAAATTTATAGCAAAAAAATTTTTCATAACCTTATTTTACAACTTATGCAAATTTGCATAATGACAAAAAGTGAAGAGAATTTTATTCCAAATCCATTGATATGTATATGCGAAATTGCCTCCTACAGTTCCCAAGATTTTTATTATCTATCTGTCATTTCACGACGAATCGATCACTTTTTGACATCACCATCTGCGATTTTATTCTAATCAAAATATGTTGTAGTCTATGTGAAAGTAGGGGGGGGGGGTTAAGTCATCATTTTGCCAATTTCGAATTTGTTTAAAAATTGCAAGCCTTCAAAATTTGCAATTTTTGCCTTTTTTGCGAAAATAGGCATCACTTACGAATTATTTTCCCAAAAACTACTCGACCTATTGTGCTAAATTTTTTTTTGTTTTATTCATAAAGGATTGATTGATGAATTCATAAAGGATTCATAAATTGGACATTGTTGAGAAAAAAGAGAGATTTAAACAACCCACACTAGTGGCCAGACGAAGAATTTAAATGCTTGGTGAAACGGATCTCAACTAAAGGACGTTCAAACGACAAGTACACGACGAAAATATATTAACGTTATAAGAGCGCGAATCCACCACATATGTTCCTCTCTCTCACACACACAGGTCACGATCGTGTTAATGTACACGCGGAGAGCTCGGTAACTTTGCTATACTCAACAGACATTTTGTTATATAATATGAAAAAATTTAAACAAATTATTTTTTATGCTTTTCAATAAAAATTAGAAGCTTCCCCTTTAAAATGAGCCCCTCAGAATAATGGATGGTCGAAAATTAATGTCACAATAAGCTGCAAAATCACAGATGGTGACGTCAAAAAGTGATCGATTTGGCGTGAAATGACCCATAGATAATAAAAATCTCGGAAACTGTAGGAGGCAATTTCGCATATATATATATCAATGGATTTGGAATAAAATTCTCTTCACTTTTCGTCATTATGCAAATTTGCATAAGTTGTAAAATAAGGTTATGAAAAATTTTTTTGTTATAAACAAATTATATTTCGTCGAATTTGTTAATATCCTGTTATTATACGTAAAAAACCATACAACTTTCCCATTAGCAGTTTTAATGTATCTCGTGTGGTTTTCGAGATAGCACAAGGGGATCGAAACTTTAAGGGGTCGTTTCACCCCTTAAACTCGCGTCGCAGCCGATAAAAAAAAAATACGTGTCCGTTATTTTTGCCTGCTTAACAAACGTACGAAGTTTCATCAAAATCGAAGGGGGACACTTCCATGCTTTTCCTTGTCAGTACAGAATGATTTTTTTTTAACACCCTGCATATCGTTTCCAGATCATTCGTCACGAATTTTGTTTCGTCAGGGCAAGAATTTGTTACACGATATCAGAAAAGTATATGTAGCAAACGTTTTTACTATGTGTTGCATGCTAGATATCATTTGAAGTAGACTTATCTTTCATTTAGTATCTTTAATGTTTATGAAAGTTGACTGTAGTGCATAGATATCATAATTATTACCGTTGAATTAAATTTTGAAGAAATTTCAAATTAAATGTTTGCGATACGACTACCTTAAGGAGAGTTGGCAGTAAATAATTGATTATTGTGTGTTTATCAAAAATGTTCCAAAATAATATAATTTACATAAAAGGTCACAAAGTTACGGAATTGATGATTGTTAACTAACGAAAGTTAATTTTATAATTAGCAACATAATTTATATTAGAACTACTATGAAATTGTGTATATTTTCCACTTACTGAGCAACAATGGGCTGATACTAATGTCATGATACAATTAGTGTACCAAGCTTCAAACATGCTTCTTTCGATATTTCGTTTGTGCTTTACCTTGTCATAATTACGAAAATATAGAACGAAAGATCAGTTGAATGTTTAATTTTTGAGTAAGAAATACAACAGTTGTATTTTCTCTTTAAAATCAGAATTTTCTGACAAAATGTTTTTTACTTATTGCGATTTTGTCACAACTTCTATTCCGTGGATTTGATTCGTAACTGCAGGCCTTAATAACAATAGTACCTTTATAAAGATCATTATTCCGCTTTCTTTTTAATTTAATGTTACGGCAAATAACAGAAAATCGATTATGTAACATTATGATGATAAACGCTTGTGAACAAACGATTGCTCAACGTCGTTTTTATCGCGTCAAGTATCGCTTTCACGCGAAGAAAGCTTGCCGGTTCTCGCGTGAGATAATTGAATAAAACGCACGTTTATAAGATGGTTTCTGTATTTTACAGTTTGTCGACATTGTACAAAGCGCCCAAAGAAAATAATTAGGAGACGATAATGCGATAGTTTTGAATTATAACGCCGAAGCACTACAGTAAATGTCCTCACAGTGCAGTGCTTGGTTGTCCCTCAGAGTGCAAAAATTTCTGCGCCTATGTTCGCCTTGCTCGAACCAGCCTCGATATTCGATCGTTTCAGTAAGAGATCGTGTTTAACGCTTGACTGGTTCTGAAGGGGATCCCCCCCGCAACGGACAGCCGCCGCGTATCAAATTTCGCTTCCACTATCCCTCACGGTGCACAATTTTGTTTTCGGCTTCCGCTGCACTGTGAGGGCATTTACTGTAGATGGTTCGGACAATAAGCGTGACAAGAAGCGCAGGAAAGACAAAGCAAAAGCTATACACAGCGAATTAGACAGATACTAACCTGCCGACGGTTAGCGGGGCGCCTTAAATGAATAAGGCTAGAATGTTCGAGAGAACCGAGATGTTTCAAGCAATTCCAAATTCGTTAGCCTCGGTTTCGCGGACCAGCATTTTACACCGTTGGCCAGGAGTGAGAGAGTGCAGGGCTCGCCAGAGAGAGACAGACGACAAACAAACGGTGTATCGAAGGTTCGAGCAACCGTTTTTGTTCGAACAGCTTGTATAGTGGTATTTTTAAGATGTATGTAAGACGTTGAGGAAACTCGTGCCGAGATGGGCACGTAAAGGTACAGGACCGACCGCCTGGACAATGTCTATTGTCACTCCCACCGATGCCCATGGGGATTCGGGCGACACGAGGACAAAGTCAGCTCGGAAGGGCCCAGAGTTTTCCGAACGTTTGACGAGTCTACAATAAATACGCACAGTCTAAAGAATTGGCTCGAGTCTTGCTTACCTCGCCTTTCTTTTGGAACAATTTCCAATCGATACTTAATGTTTAATCGGCTCGTCTTTTATCAAGGTTGGAGTTACGATTTGAAAGTTTCCCGGTCTCGCGTTAGAATTCGAGGTTTATCGCTCGACGGAAACGGAGGTTTGAGACGAACAATTAATTTTCACGCAGTTTAATTTAGTACAATACGGTTACAAAACGTTTGTAATAACAGTTAACACAATCAAGTAGACGAAATGCACATTCAACAATTAAACAAATTAAATATAATAGTCCGAGATGCAATAGTTCGAATAACAATGAAATATAAGAGTCCGAAACACAGTTCGAGAAGAAAGTCCGAAGCACTGTTCGATAAGAACGTCGGAAGCAGTGTTCGATAAGAAAGTCCGATGCGCTGTTCGATAAGAAAGTCCGAAGCACTGTTCGATAAGAAAGTCCGAAGCAGTGTTCAATAAGAAAGTCCGATGCACTGTTCGATACACTTTTTGCAACATCGCGATTTTACTTTGTTTGTTTGAAATATTTATCTACTATTTATTTTATTTGGTATTCTACATTTTAAAAAAAATTAAAAATAAAACTTCCCACGAAAACATTTTCCTCTCCTGAATTATTCATATATAATTTTGTTGATACGGGCGTTATAAATTGTACTCGTTACTTGCACTTCAAATACTTTTCTCCTTGCAAACAGCTGATCGCTACACATATATGAAATCATTGACATTAGTTCTTCAAAGATAAATATAGGATCACGTCAAATAAAAATCTCACGAAAGATACTGTTTGTTAACACGTTCCTACGCGTGTCGTGCTTTTAACAGAATAATGACCTATAGACTGTGCCAATTATGTATTTGGAGGTTAAAAAATGTACCATATAAAGACCATCATTCTTTATAACTGCATATTTTTAATTACAATTTATTCTTCTTTCGTAATTTGGTTTGTCTCGTTAATCAGCAGTTTTTATAGTTGAGCAAGAGCGAGATCGTTTCCCACCGAAAGCTCATTGTAATCCTAAATATTATTTGTAACTAGTTCTTAAAATGTTCGTCTTTATATTTCGATTGTATAACTTTAGTATTCATTTTACTGGTTTTGCGTTGAGCTGTAGTTATAAGAATATGCTATGATGAAAGGTACAAACAGTGGACCCTGAATCTCATAAAAATAATGCACTATTGATATATGGAAAAGTAACAAAATATTGCAGCATTCATGTTGTATTATAGATATGGATATACCTAAGATTGAATTGTGCCAGTTTAAAAAATCCAAAAAATGAACACCTGTTAAATCACAAAATGAACCTTTTTTTTAAAAGTAGGTTAAGACTATTATCGAAAGAAATGATGGCATCGTATAAAACTTAATATGATATTTTTATCTCTAAGCAATCAGTAATCAAAGAAATTTCCTAATATTTGTGCAATGAAAGTTTGGATGTTTGTTAACGATACTAGAGTCATGTTTATTCTGAAAGTGGTGCAAGTTTACCTTAGTTTAGAATTATTTCTAGCCGAATACATTACGATACAATTTAGGTACGGTAAATTTTAGTATAACTGAAACTACTGTGAAAAACTACAAGTTGTGTAATATTGGTGGTATAGGTAACGTTAATATGAGTAAGGATGTACTGCAAGTCTGTCCAGGAATTATTGCTGATTTCTCTTATCAGTTTGCAAATAAGTTCTAGTTCAGTTTTCAAAATAAATACTTAATATCCATTTTTTAATATCGACGCACAAAACCACTTAACAATTTAACGGTTGTTTGAAAAATAATTACTTGTTGTGGTTTATCTTATGAAAAAAGAATATTCTTTGGAATTATTTCCAAGAATATTATAGCTGTAACACATGTAATACAATACAATTTCACAAGCAATACCAAATAATACAAAATACACAGGTAATACAATTTTATTGTATTCATGGAAGTAGTCTATAAATATTTCCAACTTACACTCTAATAAAACATGTTTATGCACACTGATTATTGTTAGGGATGTATACAAGAGATGTATACTATTTCCAGTTTAGAAATTAAATAAAAAACCAATAAATAGGAGACGGACCATAAACTAGCTTATATAATTTAACTTACATATTCTCAACCTCCAATAATCTCTTGGATCCAGGTTTATTTGAAACAATAAAGATAGTAGGTTTCATTTATTTGAGTGATATTTCGGCAGTCTATCGCAAACAGGGTTTACTGAAACACTAGGGGACTCTTACAATTGATAGCAATCTCTCTCGCCACGAACAAGAGTGCACATGTTTAATTTTGTTCTAGTAAGAATGATGAATTGGACTCTTCATCTAGAACCTAGTTATTAAATGTACTCAAGGGATTAAGAAGTTTCATTTTATCTAAGCTTTAATTAAATAGTTGCAACTGATGATTTAGTGTATTAATAATGAGCAGGAAAATGTAAACAATCGATTGCTTAACATCAGATAACGCTCTTTTCATTTTAATACGAGATAGTTTGTTCAAGAATGCTCATTTGTTGTACAGCAGTAAACATGAGATGAACTACGAATAGTAATGGTATGATTTTAATTAATGAGGGATCGGTTGGTTGGGAGTTGTCGAGTACGATCGAGCGAGCGGGCGACTGGGGTAGTTAACCTCTTAGGCACTATGCGCCACTATAGTGGCTTCCGCGGATGTCACCTTTCTGTACGACGCGCCACCATAGTGGCTTTCGCTGATGCCATCTTTCTGTGCAGCACGCCACTATAGTGGCTTTCGCGGATGTCATCTTTCTGTACAACGCGCCACTATAGTGGCACGCTCTACTGGCACACTCGCTGACCATTTGAATAAAGTAATCGTTTTCCGTATCATTTACACGTAATTCGCGTTGAACTCCGCCGTACAGAGAAACAGCCCCGCATAAAATTCAGCCGTGCCTAAGAGGTTAATGTCACGATGATTTTGGCGCGAAGGAAGCGAGCGTGTACACAAGGGAAAGGATGTCTTTTGTTTTTCACGCGGGAATTGAGGGAGAACCAGGAAAATGGCGTGGCGTCGCGGCGTCAGTCATGTCGTAACGGTCGAAGTAACACGTTGTCCAAAAAGTCGTTCCGTAATTTTTGTATTTTAATTGTTTGATTTATTAAAGATTTTTGTTATCGTTAATCCAACAACATCCTTCGTCCGTCTACCTCGATTTAGTCGATCCTACATTACTGCTAAGGAATCTTCCGCGCAAATGTCGAAAAATACATTTCACTATACATTGTGAGGTTTCCATCGTATTCTCGACAGACTTCAAGACCTACTTCAACGAAGTAATTTATCTCTGAAAACAATGGTATACGGAAGCTGATATACCTCCGCACAATGCTAACATCAGGAGCATGCAAACTGCTACTGGTAAAAATGTCAAATGTAGATGATACGGTAAAAAATTAATGAGCGGTAGATTTCCTGTCTACCGAGTTCTTCCCCCAAGGAAGAGAAAAATGATGGATAGGTGAAGAGTGGAGAGTGACTGGAAGGTGGTTGGTGGTAGGAGTGGGGGATGGTTGAAGGCAATGCTGGTCGTTAGCGTTAATGAATAAGTATGGTTAATTTGCGAATGGGTTTCACACTACGTGCTGCTTCGTCCGCTTGTACCCGAGGGCATCCATTTCATTATCGAGTCTAGAGCACCCCTTGATCCGCCCCGCTCGCGTCCCCTTACTTACTGCCAGCCACCCACGATCTCGAGATCGCATTTCAACCCCTTCATTTACAACCTTTTAGATTTTCTGCTTTAAGTTACTCAGCACGAGAGACTGCTTTTTGTTAGAAAAAAAGAAAGAAAAAAGAACCAGGGGTTATCCCTTCGTTGACATGTGCACTTGTCATTTGTTAGCAAGCGTCTATCTGTACACGAAGATGGAATCAACTGTTATGAATACTGTTCGTTTGTGGATGTTTAGAGAGCTTACGGAGTGCATAACGTATCAGGAAAGAGAATACCCTGTAATGGTTGCATTATTCAGTCCGATTCGACACGAAAAGTATACTGTAATGTGGACAACTGAAATGGAAACGCCTGATCAGGAACGCGTTAAGTATATCAACGTCATCGTCATGTATTTCACTATCTATTCGAAATGTTTCAATAAATTTTATTCGGAAATAGCTACGCGTTGCGGTGAAATAATTTATACAACTCCTTTTATACAAGTATAAATATAAGTATTTTCTTATTTGTAATCAACATTGTAATTTATCACAATAATTTCGTAATCATAATTGTGCCTCCTGTAACTATGAGTAGAATAAGACTGAAAAAGAAATAAGAATAGCCTTGATATAAAGAAGCAAATAAAGAATTATAATATAATACAAAATGTAATTATACTGCTGAATAAACTTAAACTATTATCAAACTTGTATCAATAGATGTCTCTTAAAGTTTCTGCATTCAATACAGATATGTAAATTTTTTTGTCCGCTGATCCTAATTACACTGTACAACAGCCAAAAAATTTCGTAACCGCCACTATGATAGTCTTATAGATTTTATCGAGCTGAATACGAATCTGAAATCCGTTTCTATCAATGTCCTACAGTTTTTGAGAAAATTGTTGTTAAAAAAAATTGCAAATTTTCAACTTTGGAAATTTGTTGTGCCTTTATCATAGCAGCTATACAGTGACTTTTCACACGAGAAAAATCTGTGCACTTTCCCGAATAAAACGATATAAACTGTTATTGCATTGTAAACATTTAAATATGTTTAAATAATGATCAAAGTAAGAAAGACACCGAAAATGCACCAGTTTTCGTTGATATTTCTCAATTTATTTCAAAAACTATAGGTCTAGGTGAAAGTCTGACCATCGCGCGTGATAGGGCAGACATTTCTGCTGCAGAAAGCATTGAGCGAAGTTAAGAAATCAGTTTTGTTTTCATTTTATAAGAAAAATAGTTCAGCAAAACACGCGTCGCTGCCAGTGGTACTCAGTGTTATATCGCGCCGCGTCCTTCAGTTCTTCCGTTATACCAAGGCAGTAGGCATTGAGTATCACTGGCAGCGACGCGAGTTTTGTCGAACTATTTTTCTTATAAAATGAAAACAAAACTGATTTCCTAACTTCGCTCAATGCTTTCTGCAGCAGAAATGTCTGCCCTATCACGCACGATGATCAGACTTTCACCTAGACCTATAGTTTTTGAAATAAATTGACAAATATCAACGAAATCTGGTGCATTTTCGGTATGTTTCTTACTTTGATCATTATTTAAACATATTTAAATGTTTACAATGCAATAACAATTTATAGCGTTATTCGGGAAAGTTCACAGATTTTTCTCGTTTGAAAAGTCACTGTATAGCTGCTATGATAAAAGCACAACAAATTTCCAAAGTTGAAAATTGTTGTACAGTGTTATCGGAACCAAGTTCCCGTACAATACAACAATCAATAGATTAATGGTAATTATTTCCCCCCTAAAAAAAGAAATCATTTCTGGAGTCACGCGATTAACTAGCAATTAATCGCTGACGGGCGCCCACCCATCGTGCACGATATAATACATTCACACGTAACACACTCATATATGCAATACAAATTATATTTAAAAAAGGTTTTTTACGCCTTCGGTCTTTTTCCCTTATATACAAAATCATGAAGGGTTTTTTATGCTTTCGAGCTTCTTCCCTTGCGTAATACTCAATAAACGACGTTTTTTATACTTTATAAATTCATTGAATTATTTGAACGAACCACTCCTACGTCTATCAAAATCAATTACATAAACAATTTTAATTTGTCTAAATTTAATACAGATTTTTTATACAGATTTTTATCGAATAGATTGAAGGTCTTCACGTTGAAGAGTTTCGATCGTACAATGGAAATAAAATAAATCGAATTTTTTATATTCTGGTACTCGTTATTTGAAAAGAATAAGAAATAAAATATCAAATATTATTTCTGCCATTTGTTATGGAAATACAACATAACTAATTGATGTATTTTAAGGGATAAATAATTATCATATTGAATGAAAAAGTCTTTAAATCAATACAATAAGTGAATTACCTTCAGTCTACTTTAAATGTACAAAAAAAAAAATGTAAAAATTTAAATCGGACTCACCTATTGTGCGAAAACAATCCTATTTCAGTGGAAATTGGCCCTCGCTGCTGGGTCCTTCTACCGATTTTGGCCTTGCATAAAATGCACAAACACTGCACAACAGCTGGTATTACCCAGATGTTACTGAACTCACTTCACTGTAGGGTACGGTCCCTTTCATTGTCACTTGACCGATATTTTCATAGTAATCTCTAAAGCGGCTGATTGTTTCGGTAAATGTTATGGCCCCGAAAGGAGTCGATGGTTTTCTGCACTTTCGTAAGTTGAACCGTAACCGATCCTTCGAATAAACAATAGGTGGCCACGAACAATAATGATTCAAAAACGAGAGTCTAGACCCCATTTTTGCAAAGGACAAAATTACATAGAATCACCTCCTCTACAACCCCTTTTCGGGTCAGACGCGAGTTACGAGACACCCCGTATAAACGAAACCGTAATTTCCTTCATTTCAAATAAATTAACGTAAAATCAGAGGTATTTATGATGTAATTGTTGCGGCGCAAACTAATAAACAAGATAACCTTCACGGAGAAAATAATCGCGCTATACATCAGAATGCATGATCCTTAGATTCTATTTATTACGATCCGCACAATAAAGCAGTTCAGAGTTTTTCATATTGTAAATGGCCCGAGCCATCCTAAAAGATCCTGAACTGACCTGTAAAAAGAATAAGTTTATGAAGCCATTGAATATTTTCTGTCCCTACGGTCTTAGCGTCAATTGTTCCTGTTTGTGACTTACTATTGTTAGCATATTTCTTTAACTACGGCATGTTTTAGTAAATTCAAAGGGCTTCATAAAATTATTACCTGAAACGGTTGACGCGTTGGGAATTTCCATATACGTCACTCGTGGGTACCTGCAGTACCTGAGGGTACCGTTACTTCGTAGGCGGTTACCTTCCTCAAACCAACAGAAATCTACCAATAGCAAAATTTCACCCCTATCAGCTTGTAGGTGGTTACATTTGCAAAAATTATATGTTTAACCAATGACAATCCATCACGCCCATCAGATCACCTATACCGAGGTGATTTCAGAAGAGCATGTTGCCCGATATGACAGATGCTCAATACTATTCAATACAATACGATTCTTTTAACATTCAAGTACATCACGAGTCTATAACCTTAAACTTTACTCGTTATTCTATATTTTTTAAACACACTGTTTAGTTATTAATAAACACATGTTATTTGTTGTCACTTATGCGACCTTCTTCAACACCTTCCGCTATCCGAAAATTAACTAATCCGTTCGTCATTAATGTTGCCGTACGGAGTGAGCATACAAGAAAGCTAACTTTCCACATTCAATAATTTCACTTTGCTCACGCCTCAACAGTAATATTGCATATTATATCTTTAAACAAAAGATCTATATAAATTTTTGTCTTGCTGCTGTACGAATGAGGAAGATGGAATAATAATAAGTAAAGTGCTTATGTGTGTAAAGAACTGTTGATTAACGAACCTCATATATTTTCTAGAATCAAATTACAGAAATTTATAGTATATACCTAGATAATTTTGCTATGTCTACCAGATCCTGTACCAATTTACCCCAAACTTCTCCATCATCGAAGAAATGTATTATTAATATGCTTTGTTTCAAATTATATTGTTGATCTTAACATACGTGATGCAGTCTTACTTTTCCTTCCTGTGTACATCATTTCATTTTATTTATTTATTTATCGTCACACCAACCATTCATGAGTTTATAGAGAATGTTTACAGCTTACTATACAATTTAGATTTTTTATGGTACTGCAGCAAATTTTAGGTCAATTTGTCGTCCTTCAGATTTTTCTTTAGGGACGGACTTATCTTGAGTCGCAGTCTATTCGTGTCATATTTCCTGCTGATGATGTGTTTCATTGTCTGGTGATCCTTGCACAGTTCGCATGTTCGGGGGTCTTCTCAACCGACAACAGACGGTTTCCCTTTCCGGATCATTAGACGGTTCTAGAACCATTTGATAATAATGTAAATACCGCTCTGCTGAAGCGTGAATTCATTACCGTTGCTATTACCAGTATCGTTAAGCCAACCGCCAAGCCAAATCTAAGCCTTTATCAAAGCCGTTTTTTTTTTTTGTAATTTTCGTACGCGTCTATTTCATCGTTTCTTTGTTTAATCGTTCATATTGTGCGTGTTAAACTAAACGTAGTGTGTCGACATAAATTGTTTATCTCATTAATTTGCTCCTGCAATAAATAAATTACGTGTCCGGTACTTCTTGTGAGTCCTCAAGACAAGGAGTAGCTCTTTCTCCGTCCAGAGAAATCGCCCAAGCATTACCAGCATCCAAAACAATTATGATGCACGGAATTGTGAACCAATCTGGGCAAGGACCAGGAGATGGATTTTTGGAAGAAGTCAGTTTTATTCGTACTTATGCGGGATTTGGTTGAATAATTCCATTCTTTTTTCAAATTGTCTTTTATTTCTTCATTCAAGATGGAGAGCATTGTTTCCAAGGATAAATTGTTATTATAGATGTTGGGGGTTGTCGAGTCAGCTGCTGCTGTGTCATTACATTATTGTACGTCGTTTCAGTAATGTACCATTCGTCAATATTGACATGATCATTACATTATTTCCTGTAAGTGAATATAATGTTTATTATACAGGGTGTCCCAAAACGAACGAAACATCGCGAGAATCGCGCGCGCTCTGATTGGTCGTTGTTTTTCCTTAATAATTTAAAAATGAAGCCCCGTACGACATTTTTGCAAAGGAAAAAGTTGTTCAGAGTAACCCCAGCTACCTCCCATTTCCGGATGTTTCGTTCGTTTTGGGACACCCTGTATATTGTAGTCGCAGAGGTGAGAAAATGCGATGTAGTTGAAGGATGCGTGATAGACGCGAGTGATTTATAGCGTGCTATAATACAGTTTATTGAATATATAAAGTAGTGTGCGAGAAATATAACGATTAGCATGTATGCAGAACTATTGACGGATGATTGTCTAAGTGAGAGAAGAAGACGCGGAAGGCTGTTCGGAACTAACTGAGGGACTGGAGTTATTCCAGTTGTATTCTGAAGTATTCCGATTTGACGCAATGATCTTCCTCTCTTATAATATTTGTATGAAGGGCGTTACCACCTCAGGACGCTGAGGGTGGAGTTTGCTAACACCACTGTCAACGACTTTCCGGTAGGGGTAGAATTTGTTATAAACTAAAAGGTGGTCATCACGTGTACAATAATCCTTGGGACGCGATGGTCATGCGACCGTACTAACCGTGACGGCACATGGCTGGTAGCGTTTATGAAGGGTAGTCTATTCAGCTAAACACGTGTTAAAAAGTATAAAATAATTTCGCGAACTTACAGACTTTAGGACAGGCTTAATCGCCTATACCTGAGCATCAGCAAGCGGTCAATGTTATTTCCTTCGACGCTGCGACCCACGTGCCGCCACAATATAAACATTATTTACTCTAACGTATAAAGTAAACTGGAACTTATTATCTCTTGATAACAAAGCATGAATCCTAAAATGGTTTATATAAGACAATTGACAATCCTAATAACTGGTTACAGAATTTCTGAAAAAATAGTTTAATATTATTATATTGTATTTAAATGTATTTAAATAAATAAACAAGTCAGTTAAATAAATAGAACCTGGAATATAATGAAATAAAAGGAATAATTAAGGTTAGTTAAACTCGATACGATGAAAAGGAAACAGACTAGAAATCAGATAGGGACGTTGATGAAATTCATTCTATTCAAACTTACTTAAAAAATTCTCTTTGCAAATACACACTTAAAATTGTCACCACTGAGTAGTTTTATAGTTTCATGGACTTACATTATTAAAGGAAGGACATAACCCGGGATACAGTAAAAGTTAATTATTTTTGTATACATTACCATGCTTGATACTTCCAAAATGGCTTTTCCTAAGCGCTAAAAGAAAAATTACTGAAATACCGCAGAGATACATATATCTAAAGTGAAATGTGTTTAATGTACTGTTGAATGTTGATGATGCCATATATATTTGGCCGCAAATGTATTTATTAACTTTATAATTGAAGAGTTATGACTGATTAAGACGTATAGAATAGGTGAACAATAAAATTACGTTAGAGCCTACTTAAGGCCTAAATGTATGGTAGGGGCCAGACCGAGGAGTACAATCGGGTGCACGATGTCATTTTCACTTTCGAATGTGACAATAACCAGGCATCATTCGGACCCTTGCTGTGGGTCTTACTTTGGCCCACTTGTGAGTCGTTCGTACTCCCCTTCCATAAGGGAAACGCGCTAAGAATACACTGGAAGAGGGGGTGCGAAGGTATGAAAATGTTTATATCGGTTCCTTTTAGGAGGAAGGGGTATCACTTCAAATATTAGCGTCATTGAGTTCCATTCAGCACATTAGTCAGATCAGTTTCAGCATAATTGAGTTTACTTAACACCTCGACACAAATTACACAGATTGTAGTAAATACTTACGGCACACACAATTGTGGGATTGGTGTGGCCTCCAGACCCGAAAACATACAGTGACCGGCATAATAAAGTGACCATTCTATATCGCATACAGAATATGTCAAAACTAATGTTTTTAATGAAAATGGATCCTAATATCGGGTTTTTTTGAAAGAAGTACTGTCATACTAAAGGTTTATTACAAAAATTAAAAGACTATTTGCAATAACAAAGACTTATAACTTTATTTTAACAAAGCAAACATTTCCATACATGACAAAAGAGGTGGCCACATCGTAAATCTATATTTACACTTGAAAGAAAATTAAATTTAATATTTGATATGACCTTATTTGGTCTTAATGTCTGTCACCAATCGCTTGGTCTTGCTTTAGACCAGTTTATGTAGATGATTAGGATCGAGACTTTCCCAAGTTTTAAATTTTCGATTTAATTGAAGTCCAGGGATTCAGGAGGTTAATCAAGTAATTTTATGTGGTGGAAAGTAAAAAACTTCTTTGTTTTTTTAGCGAAATGCTTCGGATTGTTATCTTGTTGTAAAATAAAGTTATTGTTGGGTTTTGGGAAAAAATGTTTGACACTTTGTATTTTATATAAGAATAGTATTATATAATTACTGTTATTGTACAGTTTACTACGCGCATGTACGAGGTCTGTTCAAAAAATAACCGAACTTTATTTTTCTAATTTTTTTTTATTTGATATATAACTTATTGGTCTTTGTCCCCTTCAAAATACTCCCCTCCTCTATCCACACACTTATTCCAGCGGTGTTTCCACTTTACCATGCAGTCCTGGTAAGCTTCTTTAGGAACATCCTTCAATGCCAATGACGAATTGTGTTTAATGTCTTCAACTGACTCGAAACGCCGTCCTTTCAGCACTGATTTTAATTTTGGGAATAAGAAGAAATCGCAGGGAGCAAGGTCTGGGGAGTAGGGAGGCTGGGGGAGGGCAGTCATCTGATTTTTTGCATAAAACTGGCGAATTAACGTGGCTGAGTGGGCAGGCGCGTTGTCATGGTGAAGAAACCATGAGTTGTCTCGCCACAACTGTGGTCTCTTTTTGCGAATTTTTTCACGCAACCTTTTCAAAACACCTTCGTAGTACTGGCGATTAATTGGCACTGATTTTCCCAATGCAAGTATTATCGGTTGCGGTCAAAGGCCTTCCTGGTCGAGGGTCATCTTCAATTGATTGACGACCATTTTTGAATCTGATAAACCATTCATAACACTGTGTACGAGAAAAAACATCACCTCCATAAGCTTGCTTCAAAAGTCTAAACGTTTCCGTGAATGTTTTCCCCAGTTTCATACAAAATTTCACGTTGCGCCGTTGCTCTCGTGAATCACACATTGCGAAAATCGACGCGCACGCTGAAACACCTTGCACTCAAATTACAATAACTCGGGAACTAAACACGATATAAAGGATCTGTAAAATGCGTGTAACGCAGAAGGTTATGGCAAATGAAATGCTGTAAACCACTCGTCGCTATGACGATGCATTGCCGCGTAATTACAAAAGTTCGGTTATTTTTTGAACGGACCTCGTATACCACGCGTCACGCTTTGCCATTACATCAGTTCTATACAGCGTGTCCCACAAATATGGCACGAGCCGGAAAGAGGTGGTAGGTGGGGCTATTCGGAACAACTTTTTCCTTTGCAAAAATATTGGATGAGGCTTCAGTCTTAAATTATTAAGGAAAAACACCGACCAGTCAGAGCGCGAGAACTACGCGCGCTCAGGGGCGTCGTGCAGGCACGAGTAACAGTGACCGTCGTCGCAAAAAAAACATATGGGCATCGCGATTGCAATAGAAGGCTATTAGGTGAATGCCGGTTAAGTAGAAAAATCGGAATAATTGTTGAATTATTCTTCATTCATGAATAATAAATAGACTAATTCGTCTTTATTCACGTAGTCATTGTAAATAAAATTTATAACGATACTGCAGTTCGTTATCGCAAAGAAATAATAGATAAAATATCGAAAATTACACTCGAAAAATATTATGACGATGAAAAAGGACAAACTCTCATTCTGAAAAAAATACATTTTTTCCATTCTGAAAGAGAATGTACTTTTTCATTCACCGAAAAATGTTTTAAATCTAATAACTAATAAATGTAATAAGTCCTGCATACGTTCAATGAAGAAAAGTACTAACAATTTGAATACGACTTACCCATTGATTCAAAAATAATCCTGTTTCGATGCAAATGAATTTTCGTCATCAGGACGATTCTTACAGTTGACAAAATTATTTTCATCGCACAGAAACTCTCACTCCACTTCACTGTGACATTTTGCATTATCATTATTAAATTCATATTCTGTAAAAAAAAAATTGGAAAAGATCGGCCCATTTAGATGCATAAATTTATTTCTGTTAGTCTCTAATTTCGTAAAGAATATTTTAATTATTAAACGATAATTGATATTATAAAGCACTGTGATGTATCTAGTATAATATGCAGTTAAAAAAAATAAACATTGTTAAAATAATCCACCAGGTTTGATGTACACAAATGTGTGAAACGGGGTACATCCATCGGTCATTGTAAGAACAGCTGTTGTTATAACTGAGGCAATGAACTCTCGATTTATTCCACAGTAATTTTTTGATGGTTGCATAACATAAGAATGTCCGGCAAATGCATCGAACGCGTGAACAATTATTCAGGAATATTTTTAACGACACTTCATTTTTTTTTGTAGAGAATTGGTACTAAGCATCGATATAATATCAAATTACCCGTAAAAAGACAGTATTTGTACGTGCCACGGCTCTCGGTTTCGTTTTCGATCACAAAGCGTAAAAAAAAGCTGTCAATCGTTTCCAAGGAACGATGCTCTTTTGAACGGTTTGGCTGGCACGTGGCGATCGAATCATTGTAGTCGAAATACTGTTTCCAGTCGCAATCGTCGGTTTCTCGTCTTCAAGACAGTGCAGTGGAAATTTCCACAGAAATAATTATTTCTGAAAAATTGTTTGGTGGCTTAGTTCGGCATATTTACGTGTCGGACTGATATCGTTTACTTAGTGAAAGGAGACAGGGAAAAGTGATAATGACAAATAATAACGAAAAGTCACAGTGAATTGGATTGAGAGTTTGTGTGCGATGAGAATAATTTTTTCATCTGTAAGTATCGTCCTGATGACGAAAATTCATTTGCATTGAAACAGGATTATTTGTGAATCAATGGGTAAGTGGTATTCAAATTGTTTGTACATTTTTTCATTGAACATACGCAGGACTTATTACATTTAGTAGTTATTCGATTTAAAATATTTTTCGGTGAATGAAAAAGTTCATTCTTTTTCAGAATGGAAAAATGTATTTTTTCCAGAATGAGAGTTTGTCCTTTTTCATCATCATAATATTTATCGAGTGTAGTTTTCGATATTTTATCTATTATTTCATTGCGATAACGAACTGCAGTATCGTTATAAATTTGATTTATTCTGACTACGTCAATAAAGACGAATTAGTTTATTTATTATTAGTGAATGAAGAATAATTCAACAATTATTCCGATTTTTCTTTCACCTAATAGCCTTCTACTACACGGTTATCTGACAGTTACTGTTACTCGCGCTCTAATTGGTTTGGTGTTTTTCCTTAATAATTTAAAAATGAAGTCTCATTCAATATTTTTGCAAAGGAAAAAGTTGTTCAGAATAGCCCCACCTACCACCCCTTTCCGGCTCGTGCCATATTTGTGGGACACCCTGTATAGTTAAACAAAAGAAAAGCGCTCATGTCTGCCAATCCGTCTATTGACCAGTATGGACAAACTAATAAATACATATGTAAAAATAAAAATATAATACACTAGTACGAATACGCCAAACCTCCACAGTTATTCTCCAAGCCTAATTATAGTAAAGAAACTTCCAAATTCTCGCGTGAAATATTGATATAAGTGTCAACAGTCAAGATTACATTGATATTTATCAATTAACCCACGCCACTCCAAGAAAAACAGCCCCAGACCATGATATTACCTTCGCCGTGTTTTACTGTATTTGGAAGGTGACAATCTTCAGACTCTTCCCCAGCTTTCCGTCACATACGAAGTCGTTGTTTAAAACCAAAAAGCTGGAAGTTAATCTCGTCCGGTCACAGAAATCATTTCCAGAACTCCACGATAATAGTATCCTCCTTCATTAAAGACATTAGTTTTAAGATATTCTGCATTGGGTATTGGATGACCACCTTATTATGCCGGATACTGTATAAAGATTACGGAAAGGACATACGTAAGGCGGATGCCAGTGGCTCAGTGCGTATCGTCGACGATTCGTGATTTCAGGGGCGCGGGTTCGAGTCCCGTTGAGTCCAAAAATTTTTCCATATTCCTACGGAATTTACACAGTACACACCACACATCATAGTTCAATATACAGGGTGTCTCATAACTCGCGTAGGTCTCGAAAAGGGTTTGTAGGGGAGGTGATTCTAAGTAACTTTATCCTTTGCAAAATGGGGCTAGGCTCTCGTTTTCAAATTAATACGGAAAAATAGAGAGCAAACAAACAAGTTAGTATCGTGCTATGTTCCGTCAAAATTAAATCACATAACGTATAAGAAAATCAAGAATATTGTACAGTTATTCATTTTTACTGAATAAGGGCAGGCTATTTATTCGTTATTCATGTAAATGAAATAAATCGAATGTTTTAAATATTCGTACACGTTATTTGAAAAGAATGAGGAATAAAATCTCAAATATTAGTTTTGCAATTTGTTACGAAAATACAAAATAATTAATTGATGTATTTTAAGGGATAAATAACTATGATATTGAATGAAAAAGACTTTAAATCAATACAAAAAATGAATTAACTCCAGTCGACTTTAAATTTACAAAAAAATGTAAGAAAAATCTAAATCGGACTCATCCATTGTATAAAAATAATCCTGTTTCGGGGAAGCAGTATCATCTTGCGGCTGGATCGCCCCACTGGCATTGATTTTTTCTAAAAGAACATGCTTCACTTCACTGTCGCCTTTCATTATCACTTCGTTTTAATTTTGCTGTCACTTTTCACAAATTGCCTAATGTAATAATCACTAACAAAAAACGCGAATGGAAACGCGTGAACGATTATTCGTAATTTTCACGATTTTTTATTTTCTCTGATTTCAAACACTGGATGGTATGTTTTAAACTTCCGATCGCAAAGCCATGAAAGTTGTGGACGGAATATTTAGACGCGCTATTCTCGCGCTCAGATTGGTCGATGTTTTTCCTTAATAATTTGAACACGGGAGCCTAAACCCTATTTTTGCAAAGGAAAGAGTTATTTAAAATCACCTCCCCTACAACTCCTTTTCGGGACCTACGCGAGTTACGAGACACCCTGTATATAGTTTAACAAAGGAATCGGTTCTGTGTTATTCTTTTCCCGATTTTTATTAGGTAGTCCTTCGAATTTAGGTAGTATTACTAAGCAATATTTTTGGTGTATTAGATACGCTCGTGTTAAAATTAAAGAAGTAACGACCATGCTTGAAACTTTTTGTCTGACAAGAGTTCTGGTGAATTTTCTCTGTACATAAAAAATAGGCACATCTATATTTGGTTAACCTTTCTCGATCTTTATAAATAGTAGAATATGGTATCAACATTTAACCGTCTATTTTATTGCCATGTTAATTATAATTAGAAAACAGTACAAAAATAATAAAAATGTTCGTTTAATCGATGGTTCTATCTATCATATAATAAAAGGAAGTCAATGCAATATCGTTATTAAACAATTTGTTTGGCTGTAACTATGTACTGCTACAAATTTTTAATTTTTAAACGTAGTGTCAAAATTTTATCTATGGGAAACTGCATCACTTTTCCTTAAATTGGGGGTATGCTGTATTATTTACGACGTAACGTAGCGACGTCGGGGAAGAGGTTTCCCAGGCCTGATTTACGTAATTCATGTAGATGCTAGTTAAAAGTAAATATTTCTATTTCACGTGTAATGGTGATTAAGGCAAATAGAATATTAAGCGATTATTCGGATAATTTTTAAGTTATCATATAATTGAACTATTATATAACATTAAAAGTAATGTTATGATTTATTTGAACAGTTCTGATCACTTTAGCATTTTTTAGGCATTGGAATCTTTCGTACAATAGATTATTAAATTTGTTTCGGTAATCATTATAACAAAATATTAAAATAATAATACAAAATGACAATGGAACGTCTTTACATTTTTTTCAAAATTTGTCACATGTGAAAAGACCGCTGAAAAGTAATAGTGTGAGCACATGCTCGGTGCACTTAATATAATATTTTATTCTCTTAATATTAAAAAACAAGACAAATTTTTTAAATATATACATATATCATTGAATACTGGTGCAGTGAGGTGAAGTGCTAAAATCATGCTATGCTTTTAAAACTTTAAAAACTTTAGAAGCAAATTGTTGTTATTCCAAACAATAAATCAACCTTATCGTCATCGGTTACTGTCATAATGTAATACGATTTAGTATTCTAATTATTTTATAATGTAAGAACAAGAGTATTGTATAATAAGATTTATTAGACGAACTTTATCGTAGAATAATATTTGCGTTGTGCCGGACTATTGCAATCATTTGTATTCCTTGTAAAGCGTCCACTGAATAGCAAAGAGTTGAAGAAAAATGGTCATCCATTGAAGTGGATGATGAGGAAACGTGACAAGGAAAACACTATGTGAATTCAAGGAAGACTAGTTATGAATGCCATGTAAGATACTATGCCCTTATTTGTCCCCATTTTTTTTTTAAACAATAATGTTACACTTTCTTAACGTGGACTCTTATTACGCTTTTGCACAATTATTGGTATTAGCAGATGCATTCAAGTTACTAATGGTCGTAATTTACGTACGATTAATAATTGTTTATACATTCAATTAACAGAGATAAGGATATGCGAGCGAGGTGTGGATGTAGAGTGTTTGGACGGAGAGAAGTGTGAATAAAGAGTGTTTGGATCGGGTAACAGTTTATCGCAATGAGAATGCGTGTGGTATGAATTGGTCAGCGGGTGTGTCTGTGTATAAGTTGATTTGGGAGAAGAAGTGTATTGTAAGGATGAAAGGAAAATCAGTTGAGCGTCAGAGTTAATAGAGAGAAGTTAAGCGTAGAGTTAAAACAAAGAAGTCGTACGGGTGTGTGTTGTATTTTGTTTTTATATACAGGGTGTCCCAAAAGTGTTGAAGGAGCCGGAAATGGGAGGTAGGTGTGGTCATTCTGAACAACTTTTTCATTTGCAAAAATGTCGTATGGGGTTTCATTTTAAATTATTAACGAAAAACACCGACCAATCAGAACACGAGAATCGCGCGCCACGCGATTCGATCGCGACCACGGCCAATTATAACACAAGCCTACACTGCTGCCTCCGAACGCGCGCGATTCTCACGCTCTGATTGGTCGATGTTTTTCATTAATAATTTAAAAATGAAGCCCCATACGACATTTTTGCAAATGAAAAGTCTCATGTCGTCGCGTGCTGTTATTTGACGAAATGAGATTATTGTTGCTTCGCGGAACTAACTTTGAAACAACTGTTTGTCGTTTGTCCAACAGTGTATCTGTTAGACTTCGTTATTTTCAAGGTAGTGGACTGTATTTTTAAGTATTAAGACGTTAAATTCCGGACGTTACACGTTTGTCGAATCGTTACTTCCGAATGTTTTGAAGTATCTCGTTAAATCTCAGACCTCCGATACGTTTGAGGTTTTCGTTATATCTGACGACTCGATGTCGCTCGTCCTTCCGCGAAGATTCGGAAGTTGTTGAAGCATGCTGATTGGTTCTTGTTCGTTATGTTAATTTCCCAATCAACATGCTTCTTGACGGTAGTGTCCACCCTCTTTTGCGCCCTGGACGCGCCGTTTTAGGAAGAGGGTGGGAGCGCTACCGCCACGATCGAGAGGACCCCCAAAGACTGGTCGCGTTTGGGACTTTCCCGCCAGGTAGGCCCTCGAAGGCCAAGTCCTGTTAGATTCGCGGATCGCTAGATGACCCTTTGGGAGAGTCGAGTTTATGACATGAGCGCAGCTATTGAGAATGAAACGAAAATAAAAATATAAACTCTATTGTCGAAAAAAGGTAAATGAATATTACGGTACGGCGAAAAATGTGTATCTCAAAAATAGCTTTTCGTAGAAGACCGTCATAAACTCTCTTTAGAAATCCTCGCGTTTTTCTGTTCCGTGTGCGACGGAACAGCAAATGAAAAAGTTGTTCAGAATAACCCCACCTACCTCACATTTCCGGCTCCTTCAACACTTTTTGGATACCCTGTATTAAATATTCCTTTTTTGTTTAAAACGAGTCCTTGAATTATTAAAACCCATAAAATATTAAAAAGAGAATAAGCGTTTAAATATGCTTTTGTGCAATCGGGCAAGTATTCTCAACTTGCGCTCTTTCGTAAAAAGCACGCAGCCTACGGTAACCTTTTTCGTACGGAGTGGGCAGTCCACGGTGCACGCTTAACGTCAGGCAACTCAGCGCTCAAAGGGTTAATACTTAGTCTTGTACATTTGTCATTAGTTATATCTTCTGCGAACTACCGTTATTCATTTAATAAAACACATCACCACACTATTTCGTCTCACATCATATCATTCACCACAATCACACCTAACACCCTCAGCTCCGCGAACAAACATTCATTGATCTCATTTTTAATGCTCCTTTCTATTTCATACAAAATCACAATCTCCTTATTAAATTAAGCTTTCGTGAATAATTATTAAATGTAAATATATAAGTAAATATACAATGCAATGAAATACAGGATTTTAATATTTATTCAATTGCTTATTAATAATATAAAGAAATTTTCACGACGATTTTATTGTATTCTATTTTGCTTTTTCTTAATTTAAAGGTAGGATTTGAGAGAAAAGAATATCGACGGTGTGAAAAATTTCTCAGCTCAGATAACTCAGGAACTAGAAATTTAAATAGAGTCCTAATTAATATCCTGCAGATATTTATCATTAATTATTTATTAAAATCTGAAAAGTAAAGGCACTCATGTAATGCGCCGACAGCGGATGTCATAGATTATGTGGTTTATGCATACTTTATGCAAGTGCGTTGATAACCACACTTTATTAATAAGCATAATGCTGCAATCGTGTACATACATCTTATTTATCATAACCCTTATGTAACAATCTTATCGTATGAATAATTTTATTAATTTGCTTTTCAACTCACGCTATTTTATAATTTTGTAAAATAAATCATTCATTCTAATAAAATGAAGAAATATAAACAAAAATATCATAAAATCGTTTTGACAATTATTTCTACCGTTTATAAGTTATTTAATAAATATTATACAAATTTGCATTTGACGAAAAAATGGTTTAAATATTTTTCATTCTTCTGCTACCAAAGAGGAACAACCTGTTTAATACATATTTATGTTGCTTCATTTCAGTACCTTTCATATTTACATCCATGATATACTTGCTTGCAATATTTAAATTCCATTTATAACGTGCAAATGGTTTGTAACATGGTTAAAATTTACAATACATGCTAAGTAATTATCGAAAAAAATACGTAATCATACCATAAGTTTTTGGTTAATCGAAATCACGTATTTCTAAAGATTCCGTTTCAAAGTTTGGCCTCCTTCATTCTTGTTGGAACAATCACTGTGATATAGTAGATATTCTTTAATCGAATTAACGAATTACTCAAGCGGGAAGAACAATTTTATACAGAAAATTCCCGTTCTTTCTGAATTTCAATGAGACATCTTGAAGACGAGAAAGGGACGAAAATGGCGTGACTAATCGACCTGCTTAAGGAAATGGACGTCGTTCTATAATCTGAAGGTGGAAAGGAAAAAAATCTTAAACAATTATCGCGAAACCCAAGTGCAGAGGAAATCCTGTAACGATAACTCCGACAGAAAGGGAAGAAGGAGACGGTTTAGAAGGGTGGAACGAGCAGAAAAATTGCTTTAAACGGAAAAAATGTGGCAAGAGACCGCAGACTTGGGCTCAACGTCATTCTACTCCTTTTCACAGACTTTTCTGTCCCTCTTTCCGTTTCTCCCTGTCCCGCTTCGTATCCTCTTTCCTTCCCCCTACTACATTCATTTCTCATGGCAAAAGAAAGTCGGCGAGGGAAATACGCTTGCCGTCTCTGTTGGTAATTTTTCAACCCTCTCTTTGAGTCACCTCATCCCCTCGAACTAGCGGCTCTCGTGTCTACCACCCTGTACTACCTTTTACTATCCCCACTTTCCCTCTTTTAAGCAGTATTTCGTGGCCTCCGACACCGATCCTTGTCTCTCGCGCGTATAATTTCTCAAGCACGCGCAGCTGCTTTCCTGTAGCTGCTTACCAGCCACGGCATGTAACGAGCGTCACATCAGATATCCGGACCTATTATTCGATGCGCCGATCACCTTTGTTTATCGAGCTAAAGTGTTTAACGTGTCTATTGGTGGGCGAACGTGATTACAAAAGCGGTTCACCCAAACGGTTTGCTACAGCGTTCCTTGATTAGAGCTAGATTGACTAGTCTTCGATGTACAACCAAGATAGAACGGCTTGACTGTGCTCTTGCCCGGACAGAGGATTGGTTCCTAGCAGAGATTAGAAAATGCTTCCGTACACGGAACGTGACTCTCGAGTTACATTCTCGTTTCTGCCTTTGTTCACGGAATGGTTTATCCCTGCCAACGCATTACGTACAATACCAAGCGCTCATTCAATTAGTCCGTTAAGGGCAGCTTTGTATTACTCGACCCTATGTTCTGTTTTCTGTCGTTTTCGCTCCATTGCATTGTTTCTGTCTGCGATCCTGAATACTATTTTAGTTAGTGGCATTCTTTACATTCCATATAATGCTATTTATGTCAACTCTATTGTTTGATTATAATAGTCATAGGTAATATTAGGAACCTCTAGTTTTTAATGAGGTCTTAGTAACTAAAAATGAAAGATAAGTGTTCAATCTCTCCAAGAAAATATGCAAACTGCAACGTATTTTTTGCCCGGGCTTATAATGTCATCCAATCACTGAAGTCCAGTAACTTAGATTCAAATTGTCATTCTAAAGACTAAAGCATGTATACGATTATTGAAATAATGGTGAAAATGTATTTGCCACGTCGCTTGAATCGTGATTTTATAAGAGGATTTCGGTGGAGAAAGCAGATATAAGGGTAAACAGAAAAACAAAAGGAGTCTTAAGAAAGAATTTAGAGAAGTAGTTCTGTATGTATAAACGTCATCCAGGAAGTGGGAAGAAGAATCTTCTTAAGAGAGGGTCAAATATCTGATCAGACGGTATGCTAGATTTGTGATTAAATAAATTGGATTATATTGTTACGGTTGCCTATACAAAATTCATTGCTTGCTCACTGCACCCTTCATTTAAGCCATTTGAAACAATAAGAAGGGAAAATATTTAACCGACCACTGCCATCCGTTTCCAAAAAAATAGAAGACCCTTGCAAGATAAGAGACCGGCCGGAGCCAGACCTATAAACATAGAACCAAATCAAACAAGAGTACTTTCAATTAGAATTTTTTCTTAAAACAGGACATGCCCGATAATCAAAATAGTAACCATATGTGTTTTCTCGAGATGTCCTGTAGGAAATTATTTATCTGTAGAAAAAGTCACGTGATCAATTTTCAGCTAGTATATAAACCCTTTCGTTCGTATACTCGAGTGGACAGTAGTTAACTTACATCAGTGAAGGGACAGTATCGAGTGAACAGTTTGAAAAGTTACATATTCGACGCGAACACTTGGCTGCGACGCAAATCAGTTAACTCAACGTTGAATCCCCGCATTGCCAGTGCGTCAAAACCGTGCATAAGGAAATAGGTAACACGCATACACTCTTCATTTTTGCGACCGAAATAATTGTAAGAGAATAATTTTGTAATACATAATCGTGTTCTGTGAAATGTGTTATTCTATTTGCTATATTAATATACCCGAAAGATCCTAGTGACAGTTCCCACTATCATACATCCTAGCCGCTCAGGGTGTGTGAGAAATTAAATTTAATAAAAGTTACGTGGCTTAATTATCATTTAAATCTCTCGGCGCTTTTCACGCTGTTCAAAGCCCAGCACGTAATATCAATCGAAAGGAAGGAAAATTTTTATAAAAATCAACATAAAATGATCAACCTTAATGTTTGAAAAATGAATTATATAGACAAAATATTCATGAAGCTATCAAATATAACATAATTTAAAATTACATGAAACCTAGTTTTATTCTTCTCATTAATTACTCTATTATATACTGCTCAATACACTTTCTAATTATAAAATCTCTGTATTTTAAATCCTTTATGGTTAAAGATTGTCTTTTTGATGTTGCGGTTGCCGTAAAATTCCTTTGCTTGCTCGATATACTCTTCACCTGAAGCATCTTACGGGGTTAGACCACTCCAGGATTTTCAAAAAATCGAAAATTTTTTTTCCCTTAAAAGGTGCCTTGGGGTCTTAAGAATAAGGTACAATATCATTTATTGTCGGGAGAATTTTATAAGTGCCTTTATTTAAAATCAGAGGAAAATCTTTTCCGGCCGCAGAGGTATTCCCGCCGAGCAGCGTTCCAGTCAACCAGCTCCTAAACCGCCATTTTCTTTTCAATTGCTTTATAAAAATTTAGTTTAACACTTCGATGTATAGGTACTAAAGATCCATCAACATATTTTTCATCTTTGTTATAGTATGTCCGGAAAAAATTCCTGAAATTAGGTAACTTTTTGGCGCTCTAGAGTGGTCTAACCCCTTAAATCGCCAGTGCGAGAAACGTCCAGTAATGTGTGATTACCAAGAATGACTGTGATGCGGAGAACCAGGCCACCGATGGAAACGACCGAATATCGTTGAGACACATACTAATGCAAGCAAAGAAAAAAATTGCAATTTTCTTATTTCCTATTATTTTTTCATGAAACTTGTACCATTGTATTCGTCTCGTTTTTCTGATTAAAATAATACTAAACGCGATATAATTACGATCATAATTACCTGTGTAACAAGCCATAAAAGTTTATTTGTATCTCTGCCGTAAATATAACGTCCGAAACTTTTACACAGGTAATTGTGATCGTAATTATATCTTGTTTGGTCTTATTTTGATCGGAAGAACCTCACGAATATGTTAAAAAAGTTCGCAGTCCAAAAATATAAATATTAAAAAATTATATTGCTAAATTTGGAACTGCAGGTCTGTCAGTGTTCGGACGCGAATGAATATTCTTTCAATAACGAGAATTTTACTGTTCATACGAGAACGCATATTTCTTTCAATACCGCGAATTTTACGAACAAAGGATAGAATTGTTCGAACGTCTTGCTTTGTTAACGAAGTTTCTCGAGCAACCTATATAGATGTATATATCGAGGTCTTTTTGTTTTTGCCGGTTGCCATGCGATTCGGATCGACCGAGAGCTCGCCACCAATTTATAAAAATATGCCAATCAGTTGTCTTTTTGTCATGACCGTTACGCGTCGGATCGCGTCGAGACGGTGGCAAGTCGCATCGTGTCGTTGCGCGTCGCATCGTGTCACGCCGTGTTCTTTGTCGCGAGCGCGTGAATATTGTAATTCGATTACTACGTGATCGCGAGTGAATTTGTACATCGCGAAGTATTCGCAAGAAGTATAACATTCATTGTAATACATACGTACGGTCATTCGGAACCATAGAGGAGTCGTGCCGAGCACACTCGCTCAATACACACATACGTACGGTCATTCGGAACCTTAAAGGAGTCGTGCCGAGCATACTCGCTCAATACACACACAGAGGCGGTCCTTCGGACCCGTGGAGGAGTCGTGCCGAGCACACTCACTCTGGATACACACACATGGGCGGTCCTTCGGACCCGTGGAGGAGTCGTGCCGTGCACACTCACTCTGGATACACACACATAGGCGGTCCTTCGGACCCGTAGAGGAGTCGTGCCGAGCACACTCGCTCTAAATACACACACACCTTACATACACTAGAGATCACACTTCGGTGTTTCGGATCACGCCCACTATCACATTCAGATACTCAGACATCAGACACGCAAATCGTTCACACCTTCAGCGTTCACTCCCGAACAATTCACAATTATATTCAAGGGGTTTTTTATGCCGCAAGGCTTTTTCCTCTAAATCGTGTAATCAGAGCCAATAAAGTATCATTAGATTTCGGCTCAAATTCATCCAGATCATTTTATTTACCTTCCTTCTAAACCGCAATCGAAAATTGTTTGAAACACGAAATTTCTCCATGTTGGAAAGATTTCGACGATACAGTCAGCCCGCATCAAAGGGACTGCGGCGAGTATCGTGTTACGCATGGACTGGCTCGAGCGAGGAGAACATAGGCGCAGCAATGACGCATGCATAGGCGCAGGAACAGACATTTTCCACTGTGAGGGACAACCAAGCAGTCCACTGTGAGGGTTTTTACTGTACTTAGAATCACTTCATCTACAACCCCTTTTCTGGTTATACGCGAGTTACGTTGAACATAGAGTTAGACTGAACTTTTACACAGTGCACTTAGAATTATTTATTTAATATTTGCCGGTGCACAAACAATTGTTAAAAGTGGTTAGTTATGTAATTTGTGTCGCTCAATAAAATATACCATTATTTACAAATTAAATTTGACAGTACAAATTTTACTGAAAAATGATGGGTCTAATCACAATCCATGTCGTTTTCGAAATAACTTTTAATTCGTATTGGGATTCTATACTATTTGAAGCTAATTTGAAATTTTAATATTGTTACTGATAAGAGAAATGTAGGAGTTGAAATCAGTTAGCTAAAAACTTATTGCATTCTATCATTGATCTATATGAAATTATAAATGCCCGTTTTATACATAGTCGTTTGCCACTATTATCAACATTATAGATATACAGGGTGTTCAGGGTATTACTAGCATTTTTGTTTTAAATAATAACTGTTAGAATAAAATGAAAGAGGAAAAAATGGTACTGTTTTTTATGCGCAACAATATGACATAGGCATTTTTGTTTTATTTACGTTACTTTGGGAGAAATCAAGGAGACCTCCTATTTTTTAAACCGGAATGCCATATATTTTTTTATATAATATAAAAGCGCGTGCCAAGGCGAATTCATCCATATGCTACACAATGACCTTCAATGTCATGCAAGGTCAGGAATGGAAGAAACAATTGGAATATTACGTAGCAATCAGTACTCCACTGATAATGTCTTCTCGTCTACCGAATAACAATACACTGCTATCTACGATATTACTGATCAATTTAGTAAGTAATTATGGAATGATTTATGAAGTAATACTGCAAATACGCGCTTTTATGCGATATAAAAAAATATATGGCATTCCATTAAAAAAGAGTGTTCGACTAATGGTGGCACAGGAGATACTAAACAACTTTTTCCTGTTTGAAAATATTGATTATAGCTTCGTTTCTAAATTATTATTATTAACCCCTTGCACTATGTTTCATTTGGCAAATACGTCAACCATAACGAAGTATTCGGTGCTATAACTATAAGACGACTGTAGAAAGTTCGAATGTCAAGACTATTTTGTATGCAGCGATCCTCAACTGTGCAAATCAAAATTAGACTGCAATTGGACATTCAACCGTGTTAAAAATATAAATGAAGCTTACCATATTTAGATTTCGGGTGCGTCACGAGTATAACTCGTAATTATAGTGCAAGGAGTTAACACGGACCAATCAGTGCGTGTGAAGACTACATACTCAGCCGCGATAGCGGTGGGTGCGAACCTGAGAGTAGACCATGATTATGAACATCTGTGTCAATGCTGTAATACTTTCATTGTGTAATAGAAAACCGTGACGATAAAGTTGAGTCAAATAGTAAATAAAATAATTAACTTCCTCACCAACAGTTTGTCTGGACAGATACGTCATACTCAGCTAACTAATTATTACTACGACGTGAAGATAAATAAAGAAAGTTAAAATGTCAGGTACATTGTACATTCGGCGATCCTTCACTATGCAGATTGCAATCCGAGTTGAACACAAAATACAAACGTAGTGAATATACGAGTCTGGTTTATCATATTCACATCGCAAACAATGGGCCAGTTTTCTGTAAGGTCGCCACGCATTATATTAAATGTATCGATAATTATTTTTTTCTTTCATCGGTAGAACAGGAACCTATTTATTCAACAGTAAATACGTTATGTGTGTTATACTTTCTGTCCTGAAACACTCCCCAGAGTTCCGGAATGTTTTCGTTACTAAATTTACGTCGTCAAAATCATATAAACTCCCAACAATTATGTTTTTCCAGTATTACTAGCTATGAAAATAATTTAGATATTCGTTTTACATAAGACACCACGTATGAATATAAGAATTCCATCAAGAAAAGTGTTTGTATCCTCTGCAAAACAAAAGTGTTGGTATATCTATTAACAATTAGAGTGTCTACTCGAATAAGTTAAACACGCTTATTATCTTGCCCGAAAATATGAATAATAAATAAAGTATTTTGTAAAATATTTTGAAAATAAGAGAAATATTTAATAAAATTTTTAATCATGACAGTGGCGTAATCAACATGTTAATTACGTATTTAAACATTCCCAAAAGTATCAGGATAAAAAGCTGTGTTTTAATCACGATGTATTACATTATTCCGAGAGATTGCCTTGAAGCCCATTACTGGGCTACAACTTGGGGATGCCGTTAAACCGGTAGTGATTTATGCATGGACTTCGATAAAGATAACAGGCTGAATGCGTGACGCATGTACTTACAACTTACTAACATTGCCTTCAAATATTTTCTCGATTAAATTTTCTTAAAATAAGAAATAGAAATTGATAGATACAGTATGAGTACTGTTAACTTGCAATTTTCTAATTTCTTGTTACTGTTTACTTTTTATTTTGATCACATTCTTCTTGGCACTAAAGTACATAGAGTATAAATGAACGAATAAGACCAATAATTTCCTACTTTTCATGCCTTGCATACGTTTTTAGGACGTAATCGAAAATATATTCCATAACTCGTTAATGATTATTGTATTTATTTTGTAAAGGCTAATAAAATTTATTAACTCTCCAACTTAATCAATTAATAGCGAAAAAAGATGTCATTAAATATGTTAAAAATAATCACATCCGTCTCTCAATTTATGCGAATTCGTTTAATGCGGGTTCGTTATATGCGAATGATAATCGCATAGGCGATGTCTGTTTGTTCAAAAGAAAAAATATTGGAAATGAAAGCTACAGCATATAAGTGATAGAAATACATGTTTATTTCAAATAGTTGAACAGAAGGATAATGACATTACGGGAAACAAATGTAAACGTTTCTACGTTTCTGCGTTTCTACGTGTCTACGTGTCTACGTTTCTATATTTCAAAGTTATTAGTTTTGTGAATTCCTTTTCTATATTTCTATATTCCTACATTTCAACATTCTTATACTTCTATATTTCAATGTTTTTATGCTTCTATTTTTCTTTAGTGCAACAATTCTAAATGAAAAGAACGATGTTCTGAAGTATTGTAAATTTAAAAATGTTAAAGTTTAAAAATCTGATAGCTTAAAAATTTGAATGTTTGAAAATATCTTTTATTCGCCTGGCGAATATTTACAGTTCTGAGTCCACTGGGGATTTTCTCAAATTTCCCCCCATAAAAATCAGATTTTATCCATTGTGTACAATGTTTACAGATATTGTTTTCGGTATAATGTATTTTTCACGGAAATAAAGAAAGTACAACCTCCGTGTACTCAATTCCTTAAATGCAGAATTTAGTTTCAGAAATCACTCGCGGTGTACGGAATTAAAATCAGGCAGAGACATGTGTACACGTTGACTATGGAGTAAATGGTCCTATTACAAAACTATACAAAAAAGGTAACGGAAAACGAGAAACATACAAAATTAATAATATAGTGTTGAAAAGGTTTTTCTTATTAAAAACATGTGTGGTATTTTTCAAAAGTATGATTTTTCAGGGAATATTCAATTTATGCATGATCAAATGCACAAACTTATAGAATACTATTATAGATGTAGCAGGGATAATAACACTGTACAACAAATTTTGACTTTTTCGTTTTATATGAACTGCCACTATGAAATTCTTATAGATTTTTGCGAGCTGAATACGAATCTGAAATCCGTTTTTCTCTGATACGTACAGTTTTTTAGAAAATTAATGTTAAAAAAAATTGCAAATTTTCAATTTTGGAAATTTTTTGTGCTTTTACTATACCAGCTATTCAATGGCTTTTTGCACAAAAGAATTCTGTGAACTTTACAGAATAAAACTATATAAATTGTTATTACATTGTAAACATTTAAATATGTTTAAACAACGATCGAAGTAAAAAAGACCCCAAAAATGCCCCAATTTTTGGTGATATTTTTAAATTTATTTAAAAAACTATAGGTCTAGGTGAAAATCTAACCATAGCACGCGATAGAGCGGCCATTTTTACTGCAGAAAGCATCAAGCGAAGTTAAAAAATCACATTTGTTTACATTTTATAAGGAAAATAGTTCGGCAAAACACGCGTCGCTGCAAGTGGTACTCAATGTTGGCGGCGCGGCGCCCAGTTATTCCGTTACACCAAGACGGAAGGTAGGGAGGCCACCGCGCTGCGCTAACATTGAGTACCACTGGCAGCGACGCGTGTTTTGCCGAACTGTTTTCCTTATAAAATGTAAACGAATGTGATTTTGTAACTTCGCTCGATGCTTTCTGTAGTAAAAATGTCTGCCCTATCGCGTGCTATGGTTAGATTTTCACCTAGACCCACAGTTTTTAAAAAAAATTTAAAAATATCAGCAAAAATTGGTGCATTTTTGGGGTCTTTTTTACTTCGATCATTGTTTAAACATATTTAAATGTTTACAATGTAATAACAATTTATATAGTTTTATTCTGTAATGTTCACAGAATTCTCTCGTGCAAAAAGCCATTGAATAGCTGGTATAGTAAAAGCACAAAAAATTTCCAAAGTTGAAAATTTGCAATTTTTTTTAACATTAATTTTCTAAAAAACTGTACGTATCAGAGAAAAACAGGTTTCAGATTCGTATTCAGCTCGCAAAAATCTATAAGAATTTCATAGTGGCAGTTCATATAATTTTTGGCTGTTGTACAGTGTAATCAACTCAGTTTGTGAAAAGTAGCACATAGTGCGAGAATTATATAATACACTAAAAAGAATAATTAATTTTTCTGTTATGAAATATAATATATTGCAGTTTTATTGGTAACATAATTTTTAAGGCAATTTTTTACTTTAAAAGACAAGTATGCCCGTGGAAAGTAGTTAACTGGGTAGATCGGTCAACATTGGGTAATGAATATTGAATTCAGTCAGTTAAAGGCCCTTTTCATTCAGAATCAGTCAAGCACGTCAAATATAGGCGCAAGTCTTATAATTTATCGTAATTGAAATTGTAATCCTTACGACAGGTACTTATTTGCAGACCTTATTATTTACTTTAGGCATAAGTTTTACACTCGTAGCTTTGTGTCTTTAATGGCTGGGTCAAAATGGCCAATCAATTGAATGGTAATCAAGAAAGGAATAGGTCCATGTTCCGAAATAAACTAAGACCAAAGGCACTCCCGAGCCTACCTACGACCCTGCGGAAGATCAGCGGCGTCTCACACGCATTACTTGCCCCCGCGCAGGATTAACCTATTGCCACGCCATCGACCGGTAGATTATGCGATCTACGGCCAGTTTGGCTTTTGAAAATTAGAACTGTTTCCGAAATCAGAGTGCGAGCAACTAACGAATCGTCTTACAGTAAACCGTGTATTTTCAACCTGTGAACCGTCAGTATCCGTCTCTTTTGCCCAGTGTATCGCCGTGCTTTTTATTGTAAAACTGTTTATTTCAAGTGTATTTCGTCCAATAAATCGTTTATTTTGTATGTCGTTAAAAGTGACTATAAATTTGTATAGCTTTGCCCCGTATCTTCCACTAAGATAGAACTAGCGCTCCTAAGTACTAAGTCGACTCGACGGAAACTCGTCGAGCTAACTTCCGAAAAAAATAGTTTAAATGCCACGTTACTAATTGCATGTAAGTGGAAATATTACAATACCTTATTGAAAGTTAATTGCAATAGATGACCTGCCAGTTTTGTAGCTTGGTTCAAAAATTAAAGTTCCTTAATAAAAGGAGTAAAGGATGACTACAAAGCACGTAATATCAGCAGTTTAATTACACTTCTCGTCGATCATTTATATCAATCAGTATCAGTTCAGACTGTGACGATTAACGGAGCTGACATGCTGGGCTATCTTGCGGGTGTACCACGTTCGGCTGATTGTGTAACTTTAATGCTATCTATCACGCCTTTATTTCCCACTCCTACAAAACTGCATCGCTTCTTCAAGGCGAGATAGGAGTCTCGTTTCGAAGATAAATGATATAAGAACCAAAACAGTTAATAAAGTGCACGAATATTAGCAAGCTCCTGATAGAATAATTAAGACTTAGTGAGAAATTATTAATAAAATTATATTCCGTCACGGAATTGAGATATACAATCCGCGACAAAAAGATAGGGTCACTGCTTTTTAATTAACCATATCCATTAATCGTCATAATGTTCTTTAATCTTGTTTTTATCTTTAATCATGTTCATAATATTGTTCGACAGTAATTAGTTATCTTTCGGTCTTATGATCTAATAAATGCATTACATAAATATCAACCTTGTTTAATGCGACAGAGACGTAGATTCGCATGAAATAATTACAGATATATAAATATTAAAGTTTAACCTTTCTTATTTTGATATATCAACTTTATTGAAATGGAATTTTTAGATAATGTACGCCTGAATATTGTGTATTATTTTGGGGGGCACTTTTTGCGAGTAATTTGCACTTATTTTGTATGATATTCATTTCAAGCGAACGAGCTGGCCAGTCGAATTTATTCAGTTGATGTTGAACGAATCACTGTGCAATTATGCCAGAAGTACGAACACGTGCGTTGTCTTGTTTGAATATAAAATCAAATCTAGACATTTGGGAAACTGATTTAACATTAATAAGTACGTTCTCCTACACTATAATGTTCATTTTATTGTTTAAAAACACGATTTCTGTATACTCTTCGTAGCCAATCATTGCAAATACAATGCTTGGTGATGAACTTTTTCGCATTCAGTAATCCACGACATTATTATTCTACCAATCTTGATTGCATCGTAAACAGTTTTAGCACACAGTAAAACTTTTCTTTTTATTTTGTTCGTATTTAATCGTAGCGAGTACCTTTTGATACATTTTAGACATTACTGACGTCAGTTAAAACTTCGTTTTCCTTTAGTATTGCACGAACAGAGTCCAGAATGTTATACGACCCATAAAAGTGCTCTTTTCTTCCATTTTTTCTTAAGCATTTGGACTGCCGGGAGACTTATGTACAGGAGAATTTTAACTTCTTGTAATAAAATTACTTATCACCTTTAAACTTTTTTCAATCTTTCTTGAAATTTCCCTACGAAAAGCCCATTCTCTTTACATGTACGAATTGGACTTATAAAACTATGATCTTACCGCAACCCATTATATTTTACATGAATATTTTTGTTATGAGCGAATCGGCCAATAGATTTGATAAAACTGTCAGCAATCGACTTATATTTTTATCGTTTATTTCGTATAATTGTTACATGATACTGTAGTAGCAGTGTATATCATTTGTTTAAAAAGCTCCATTACTGTAAAGTGTTGGCAGTGAATTACTAATACATTTGAAGTATCATAGATAAATATTTGGTATTTCACTCAAATATGTTCTGTGTGACGGACAGAGACCGTACAAAATAATATATACAAAAAGATATTTTAAAACTTCATAAGTAGCTATAAAAAATATTCTTTGTAACATATTTAAAACAAAGTTTTTGGTGCAATGAGCAGGGCCCGCATAGAAAAGTCACATATACAGAGAAACTCAAAACCTCACGATGTAACTAGAAACTGCTTACCCAAACACGATAAAAAAATTAACCTACACCTAAGAACATTTTTTAATGTTTTACTTACTGATACATTATGTACTGCACATACGAAAACATGCAAATTGTACATATAAAAATTAATTTTGGTAGTCAAAAACGCAGATTTTCTTTTGGTGAACTGGTTCAAAATTACTTTCGTCATTTGAACACGATGGCCATGTTGAAATTTAAATTTTGATTTGATCAAATGTAAATTTTTGTCTGATAATATACAGCCGGTTATCAGTTTTTACGACGGTAGTTGTGTTATTAGCCGTTTGTTATGCCACGATATTCAGAAATACAATATAGAATATCATTTTTAAATTATATGGTTCTTTCAGAATTTATATGAACTAAAGAGAACAGAGTTTCAATTTTCTACAAAATTGAAGTGTTACATAAATGTCATTTTCCGTAACAGAATTGCGTACGTATCAGTAGAATATATTACGTAATTTGCAATGACACTATAACTTACGGTTTCATTCAGAATCGTTTCAACGATATCATTTTTACTAACGGTATTAAAACCATCTCCACCAATGTCTTGCACAAACCCTACGATTTCTGACGAAAACATTGAAGGTGTTTTCAGTTGTATTCCTATTAACGACACATTCTGACTAAACGTGCATTTGAATTAGTTTTGTAAAAAGTAACTATTATATTTATAACAGACGAAAATCACACCACGCTGCTGTTTTATTAACATTATTATTATTATTTATTAATGGAATTATCAGTTTAATTCCATTACATCATAATATTAACTATTTTTTTTAATGAGGTATCCTAAAATGTTAGTTTCAAGAGCATGTATGTTTTTGTTGAAGGAAAATAAATTGTTGACGCATAAACTGAATTTGTCATCTGTTGACAAAAATAACATAACTTGCTGATCAACCCAATAGCAAAATTAATCAATAAGAATGTATAATATTTTATTATTAACAGAAGATAATATATGGGCGTCAGTTGAAAGTGTTTTTTGCAAATGTAACACAGTGATGCTTTCATAGTGCTTAAAAGTTTCTAAGCAGTACCATAAACAGTTGAACTTTCGAGTCAAATTAGGTTACACAGTATCGTTTTAGTATGATTTTTAATTAAATATGAGTCTGTTAGAATACGTACGTAAATACGCAATACGCACTATGTTTAGTGTATATAACATGGAACACGTACAACATTGGGAACATGTCCTATAATAATATTGCATACTACTGTGAGTTATATAACAGAGAAAAATAAGATCAATGCATTCATATATGAACAATGTGGGAAAACGAAAAGTAGATTTGAATATAACCAAAGTTATATTGTAGGTAGACAAAGTTATTGCATACTGTTATGTTTCATTATATACATAATTTCTAACAAATGGAGCAACTGAAAATTAATAATTTGGAATATTATTTAATATTATTATAGTTAACTTTAAATAACTTTTTGATTTCTAAGCATTAAAGAATACTTGATTTTGTTTTAATTGTGTTGCAATTTCAAGGGTTAGAGTATTGTACAATGCACAATCATACTAAAAACACAATTTGCCAGTATCCTATGTTTTATATTATGTTATCATAACAAAAAAGGAATGCAGCAAAACGTATTCGATATCATTTGAATTTCATTCGAGGATAGAATCTGATGCAAATTAAAAAAACAACCAGAATAAATATACATTTATTCTTACTGCGTAAAGAACCTGTCAAATTCTTAACGATAGAAAACATATAGGCAGCTGATGTTAATGAGTAAAAAAATCTTCATACTTCGTCAAGATTTTCCAAAAAAAAAACTACTATTCTGCCAATTGTTTTAAGAATAAAAAACAAGGCAAAATTATGTAAAGAATATTGATGTCCAATATTTGTTAGAAAGAAAAGAAAATCATATCCACTACGTGGAATATGGAACTGTAAAATGCAGCTTAAATGTACTTGACATATAATTGTACATAAATAATGTATAAATGCATTTAACATACTAAGGAATAATAATATGACTATTTACAAGAATCGTATGATGGTAACATTTATAGATAGGAGATTCGTGGTTCCAAATGGAAGAGGATTATTCTTAATTATTCAATCACCATTTTAAATATTTTTGTTAAATTATTCAATACAGCGAGCTTTAATTAATTAGAATAACATCTTAATTTGAAAAATGGAATTAATATAATTTTCTATAACAGGAAATATTTTACAAAATATCGTTTTCTTACTACATTTTATAAGTTAATAAAATAATATAGATATGATATGTTATAATACAAATCGAAGTAATTTATGTCCACTATGTTACTACCTTAGTACTTATACTGCTTTATACCAATGCAATTAACATATACATTTAACAAAATGAATTTACGCTTCATGTTACAATATGTTTGTGCAGTGGAATGCACCGAAGGTCAATTTATCATGATGGGACTCGATGTAATCGATAATCATATTTATGAGGGCGATTTGGAACAGGACGAGTGCACATACATACAGATGGCTGGCGTGATGTCCGAAAGAGTTTGGCAACGAAGCCAGGCTGGCCACGTTCTCCCGATATTTCTGCACCGGAAAACGGAGAATGCAGATTACATCCTTGGAATAGGATAATACGGTAAAAAATGCCGAGGATGATGCATGCGCCAACTGGTGCTGGTATACGGATGAGAAGCAGTGTCTTACGAAGAACTTATGGCGTCGCCAAACATTTACGACTTCTCATGAATGCATTCATTCCAACAACTGTATTCCGTAGCCAATTCCTAGAACTATTCTAGTAAACAAATTCACGAACGTGCTACAAATTTCGCGAGTTAAATATAATAGCGTATAATCTGTTACTCAAATAGTGAAAGTTGCAAAGGAATAAGAAACTGCGGCAATACTCAACATTATCATGAGTTTACTGTATCATTTGATGTCATTACTATATTGAATTTATACTGTATACTCGCGTCAAATGTTGAATTTAGTTGTTTCGCCTAATGAGATCGAAATCGCACCTATATCGAGCGTGATTCGGCATTAGTTTTAATTTCAAGAGCTCCTTTGTCGAATATCAGTCAACATTTATTCATATCCAACCAAAAGAGATTGCGTACACTCTTAAAAACAGACTTATCTTCAACGTATCTGACAAAATTGTTTTTGTTGCTTTCTTTACAGCTCCTAACAAAATCACTTGAACTGCTAAAAGACTGAGAATCGTGTATCTCGAATCCTTCAAATATTTATAACGTGTGGAAAGCGTGAATTGAAACAGGCTTGTATCCCAGTGACTGTTTCAGGAGATATTATATACTTGCAAATTAGAAGAAAGCAAAAATTGTGTAAAAAAAACAGGTATTTAATTCAATTTGTTTCTTTATTTATTCAAGTTGCCCTATGTGCTTCGAATTTCTGATAATAAAATTCAAATAAAATTCGGAGTGTAAAGGTATGAAAATTGTGATGAAAAAGTTATTTTTGCAATATAACATTATGTCTGATAAAATTCGTACAGAAAATGCAAAAGTATTATTTTCATAACACTTATATCAAATGTTATACATAAAATTATACATAAAATATTATTGCTTCCTAACATGCAATTCCTGTTGTTCAAAATAAAATATTAAAGTTTACATTTTTATTAGGTTATATTATATAGAGAAAAGATATCACATATGGTATACATTAAGGGGTTTAATTTGTTAAAGTAAATACTTATAATACGTAATGTAAAGAAATATCTAATATGGATGCAACGACACTCAAGTATAATCTGAATTTTAACGACACGACTCGATTCTCACTCCAATACTGATCCTCTGGTCAGGAAAATCCTCTCCGGGTCCTTTTCTCCCCTCTCACTTCATTCTCAAAAACGCATCGTCCGTCCGTCCACTGGGTCCGTCAACGCTTTCCCTTTTATTACTCTCTTCCTGTCCTTACAAACCTCTTGCGAAACATCACCCTTATACCTAGTCCTGTAAACTTAACTTTCTAAAAACTACGACACTACAATTGTGTATATCATATATTGTGTATTACTACACCTTCCTTATTCTTATTAACTCCCTCATGTAGCTTTTGTTCTCATTCCGATGGTTTAATTAATTTCAGAATATTCATCTTTATATACATATGAGTTGTTAGGATTCTGGACCGAGCCCTAATTATTGCACTTCGGTGCCGTCTGAAGTTTCGAAGGATCACCCAATTTGTACGGATTGGGGCCGTTAATAATTTACACGTGATGTAACAAGAAGAAAAATATGTATTCACTATAGTAACACGCGTGTGTGTGTGTTTGTATGTATGTGTATTTCTATTCTGCCATGTGATTATCTATTTTGCCTAATGGTTCTATGCTGTCTCTGTGATCTATACTATAATATCTTAACTGTTCTGTACTATTTAAACTACTCTGTTCTATGTAGTCTCCAAGTTCTGTGATTTCTATCTGGTTTTGGCGCTTTTGCAATATTAAAAACCTCCGGTTCTCCCTTCCATTGTGCCTTTAGCGTGGTACTTTTCTGGAAAGAGAATGGAGGCTTCTGCAAGAGAAGGTGGTCGAGATAGGGGTGACGTCCGTCACCGGGTTTGGGAAAATCCAGGTTTGATGACGCCGTCAGTCGCCACCTTACCCCTTGGATTCTGGGGGTTTATGGCAGGGCCCGCACTGCGGGCCTCTAAGGTCTTAAAAAGAGGCTAGGCCTTAGTCGACGGCAATAATATGGGTACGACCGCAGCGATGTTTGCCGTCACAACACTAGATTTACGAAAGTTCAATGACCACTTAAGTCTAAATAGAAAATGTACTATGAAACGAAGTAAACAATGAATAATACATATACCAGATTATAGAAAGATTCTTTATCTCAATGATGGTTAACATTCATTTCGACATAAGCTTTCTAATAATTTTCGCAATTGAAAATAAGAAACCTAAGATCCGTCAGTTTGACGGGTCTCGTAAACCTAGTGTTAAACATACACTGTTGCGAAAAGCAACAGTCCACACTATTAAGGCAAATGAAAAAGAAATAAGAAGTCCAGTTGCTGCAGGATCTTTGACATCCGCATACATTTATATTTTTAATAGAAATTAAGTTGTTTATGTAGGATTAAAAAAAAAAAAATTTGTTTTTAATAAATTTTCGGAATGTAACCCCCTTTTTGTACTGGCTCTTGGTCTCATACAACACGGTTTCACACAACACGGTAATTTCTAGGAACCTAACTACTTATTACTAGAAGAATAATCATTTGAATGAAAGTAGTTTCTTGCATAATGCTATAATTTAATGAAAATAATAAATTGCTTACGTGAGAGAAAAGGAATTAGAAGCAAAATTGTATACTGTCAAGAGTTAATTATATAGACATGAAATTCTCGCCTGGAATTAATTATCTCCAGAGTTTCTGTCAAAGGGATGTTTGAAAACCTTGATGAAATTTATTTAGTCAAATGTATCGTAGTTAAAGTTCTATGCAAAAGAAGATTATTGGACTTGCAGATGACGGCGAACTAAGATCCTACTGAATTATAATTAACGAATTTGAAAAACACGCAAAGAGTTAAAAAGTATTAAAGAAGTAATCAGTAAGAATAATAAGCTAAATTACAGGACATTTCTATGCAATAAGCGTCCAAGATCGAATTTCTAACTATACAGACGATTGGTTAATTAATCTGACACGCACCAATTAAAATTTATAAGTAATTAGTGGAAAGTACTGACGTATATATTCACATAAGCTTTTCCACGTCATAAACCATACACACATTGGAAAAGAAAGATGCACAATCAAGTGTCCAAAAATTTAGTATGAATAGAAAATAAAATTCATAAAAGAAAAAATGTTTAAACTATGTTCAATATGACGAAAAGTAAATTTGGCCGGAAGAGAGTGAATAATAAGTAAATAATTTTTCTTCTAGCATGTTGTTCTTGCGTCAGCAAACATGTGACTGATTGAAGAGAATACCGGTTAAAGCATAATTGGATACTCCGGGATATTCTATACTTCCTTCTATGCTTGGGTCACGTGTAATTGACATTGTTGCCGCTGTTCCAAGAAAAAACAAATTAGTTGAATGTATAGAATTCAAACCGATAGCTTTAAATAGAATTTAAGAACGACATTGAACTCTATTACTTTTGAGATTGAAATTAATAAATATTTTTGGTCAAAATGTGTACATGAAATTTAAAAAGTTTGCTGAAACACGTAAGTCCATGTATACTTAATCGCATATGTATATAATGGAATTCATTTGTACGTAAATAGAAAATTCAACAAAACACCATATGAAATCTTTTTTAACAAAAAAAACCTGTTATGCCATTAATGCTTGTCCAATCTGATGATATGACAGCATAGGTAATGAAACAACAGTAGCTGGCTAGCAGATTACAATCCTAGAATACAATTTTATTTTACACCGTTGTATTTTTGAGGACATCGACTTTGAACACTTTCCAAACATTTGTAAAATATTGCCTTTATAACGCAGAATATGATAAAATCAAAAACTTGTTTATCAATTTTACAATCAGCAAATATTATAAATCGATACATGTTGCTATTAATATCGTTAAAATATATTTATTTTTGTTACTTATAATACACATTGTTATTTATGTCTGCTGCTATTAGTACTAAATTCATAGTACTGTACATTAGTATTTAGATTAATAATGTTATAAGTATGACTGATAATAAACTCTTGTGGTATTAATAACATTGTTTAATAATATTTGTCAACCCTTACATTCATGAAAATACTGCTTTTTTGTGCCAACAAAATTTTTTTTACCGATACTACAAAACTGCTCGCATTGAGATTTATCATGAAAATGAAACTATACTTAAACAAACTTTATCTTACATCATTAACTCATCTTTTCGTGTAGATTCACATGTTCTTCAGTTGACCTACTAGATCGGAAACAGTGCAAATTGTATTATCGCATTTCTAAAAATTACTGGAGAATACCAAATTTTCAAACTTATTATTAGGAGTTGTGAAATAAATCCTATTTGCCTAAACTGATAATATGATCACCAAATATTAATTAATAATGAAGTAATCGTCATATACAATTTAGTATGTACACGGTTTTTAAAATAAAGTTATAACATTTTGAGAACAATAATGCAAAGTTCGTATAAAAGATCTTTTACATTTTTTAATATTTTGTTATGCAATTTGTACCAATAGAGTTTTTATATTTTTTTCTAATTAAAATTGTACGACGTGGTTTAGCTTGCATATAATTGACAATAATTTCCATTCACACGGTTTTCTGAGGAACGTTTCTCTAATATGAATAGATGAACAGGTATACAGTTTGTCAACAGAAATATAGTGGTTGGAGATTCAGCACAAAATATCGGAAATTAGAATGAAACAAAAATTCAAATGGCATTGAATAGGAAAATGTCATAAAAAATCAAGATATAGGAAATGAAAAATTCAGAAAAGAACAGGTAACGAACTCAGCGCAGCTTAAACGCAAAAGGAAGATGCTAATCACATGTGATTTGATAATAACATTATTTATCTATATTATTACAATACTACCGTTCCCTGCAATTGTTAAGAAGTTTTGGCAAAATATTACAATTTTGAGTAAGCAGAGAAAACACCTTTCTGTTAATAATTCATAAAATAAAATACATTAAAATGATTGAATAGTTTGACAACTTAAATCCAGCATTGCACTTGAAGAAATATTGCACATACAAGACCAACTTTGCATACACTAAATAATCTTTTTGTATTTTCACGAACGTACTATCTGTGTGATGTATATTTATTCCTGTAGTTAGCTTTTTAGGTCATTTCTGACAGTCATATGTAGAACAAAACCTTAGAAGATGCTACATAAAATATATGTATGTATTTATGACTAATGGTAAGTATACATATATTATAAAACAAAATGTTCTCAAGATGCGGTATTGACACTGAATAAAATTGTACATAATTAAGATGATGGAAATAAAATTGTACATAGCCAGGGTTACAATACAAATAAAGTAATTACTCATCATAAAGTGGATATATAATATCTTGATAACAATAAATGGAAACGTATAATGTATGGAAATAATAAAACGTAGGCTATAGTTGACGCATCAACAAATGAAATCGCCGTTGAGTTCGAATAGACTTATCGATTTCAATTCAATTATGTTTTATTTTCAGTGAAAACTATTAAGTTATTGCATATGAAGTAATCGATACGTAAATAGAAAATCGGACCAATTTCATGGTATGAAAATACTGTAGAACGTCTTTGTTAATATTCTTAATATAACGACATACTATTGTATAATTATGACTAATAACCAATTACAGAAAACAATGCTCCATTCTGAAGCATAGAGTCTGACACAAATTGATGACATAGAAGTGTCTAAAAATAGCACGTATGCACGTGCAGTTGTATAAGAACTGGCATGTTATTAAAGAACCGTTTTACCTTATATTAGGTCGTAGCATATTAAATAAACAAATTTGAAATATCGAATATCTAACAGGAGTTTATGGCATAAAAGTGCTATAAAATTATAAAAATATTGTATCAATTCGCAGTGATATAACTTCACAGTCTAAAATTCATTAAAAACGACTGCCAAATCGTTTTATTAATATTATTAAGACAAAGCGATTGGTTACCAGTTATAGAAAAGGCTGGTCGATTTAAGCACTTCTAAAATCTGACACAATTTGGTGATGCACAATTACTGTAAAGTAGCACTTGATATTAAACATCAAATTAAAATTTGACGTTTGTCTACAATGACTAGGTAAACCTTTCGTTTACGTAACCATTTGCAAAGAACCTTATGCTTTCAATTGACGTATCGTAAGTATTGATTTATATTACTCTTGTATCAACAAAGTGCATGATGTTTGCAACAAATTGAATGGTACAGGCAACTGAAATAAAAACCTCCAAGGTCGTATTCATTATAACAATATCTTCTTTAACCTCTTAGGCACGGCTGAATTTTGCGCGGGGCTGTTTCTCTGTATGGCAGAGTTCAACGCGAATTACGCGTAAACGATACGGCACTGCAATGTGTGACGGATAATTCTGTTCCTTACACGAGTACATTGGAATGAAGTGTTTGATGATTAAATTATAATTTTTCTTAAAGATATGATACACGCATTTTAAGTTTAACAATTCACGAAAGATGACATCCGCGAAAGCCACTATAGTGGTGCGTCGTACAAAGAGATGACATCCGCGAATGCCACTATAGTGGCGCGTAGTGCTTAAGAGGTTAACATTGAATGTCTCATAAACTAGTGTACTTAAAATCATTTAACGTAATCAACAAGCGTATAGAAAATTACTAACGAAATGCAATGTGTTAACTATTATTACGATATGTCTTGTATACTCGTGAATGTATGATTTCTAAAAAAATAGAAGCTCGTGAAAAAATTCATTAATTTCTTTAACAAGTTAATGCGATAAGTGGCGCAGAAGAATAGGATAGAACGAGCCAACTTGGTCTTCGCAGTTACGCCAGGAGCATTAGGGCCATGAGGGAGTTTGTTGTAAGAAGCACTCGAGAATAGAGCCGCGGTTATGGGATTTCATAACGATGAGGCAGGTATATAGATATAAGTAACAGCCGTAGCTTCGTCGTACTTTTCACCACCTTCTTCGCCTTTTTTTTTCTCTCTGTAGGACGTTTACTCTCAGCAAAAATGGAAGTAATAATTACTAAGCGCTCTGCTTGACGCGCAATTTTCACCCCTGTCGTTTTCGCTACACTCTTGGCACACGCCTGCACGTTTTACGACGAGAGAAAATCGAAAACGTCCGTGAAATTACAGCTACTGGATTATTCAAATACTGCCAGACTAGTTTTATAAACAGGATTTCATAATAACGAAAATTAAGAATAGGATATGCAGGATGTTATCATATAATTAATACAGAAATTTATGCCTAGCAATATACAAATTTATGGTTTAAAATTAAAAATTTAATCATTATTTAATTGAAGAAAATTTATAACCTATTTTCATGAAATATAGTTTATAAAGCATCAACATCCTATTAAAAAGTTTGTTCTTAAAAGTCTATCAAAGTGATAATAAATCATCTGATCATACTGAATTTATAATAATAATCACTGTTCGTTAAATAATAATATATTAATATATTATATCATTATGTCTGTAATTACTATAATTATATACATATATATAATAATTTTCTTAAATAATAACGTAATAGTAAGATTATATAAAAATTGATACTTACGAAGTTCGAAATAACTTAAGATGAAGAATCCTGACACATACTAAACATTTGTGTTAAGAAAATTATAAAACAGTACAAAAACGAAATAGGACAGTAGTGTAATATTGTAGTATATAATTAACTGGTAGAGTAGTAGGGTAGTATTACGGTAGTGTAACTAATGGATAGATTAATAAAACAGTGACATGGTAAAACTGTAAATAGGAAAGTAAAGTAATTAGATAGTCGTAAAATAATGTCCACTCAAAAGGATATGCAGATACATACACATTCATATATACCGTTTGCATATGTATGTGCAAAGCTTTAACTATATGTAGGCATATGCAGTATATAAACGTTCATCAGAGTTAGTATAATTATTTTTAAATTATAATTGGAGTATAAAATTAATGCCATTAAAGATACACGAAAACTGAAACTATCTTTAACATTGTGTTACAAAAAATATCCAAATATAATGTGCAATATACGTGGAATGTAAAATACTTATATTGAAAATATACGAAAGACCGACAATGTTTATTATACACTCATTACGATTACAATTTAAATTACAACAGAGTAAGATTAATTGTTTCATTATTATTATCCACTTGATGTTCGTCCATGTTTTTTTTTTTTTACTTTGTACATTCCGTTTATGCACTGAAGCATTAAATCAAAAGTAAACCTCAAGCATGCATATTTTATTTTTGTGCTATTTTGATACTACAACCGTACTGTACCTGCGAGCAATAGATCCATATTGTAACAACTATCACAAAAAGTTAACAAGCACAAGTACTACTATACTTTAATTAAATTCCATTAATTTGTTCCTAATAAATATAAGAAATATAAAAAAAATAAATTATGGTTTGTGAGTCGAATAACACTGTACAACAAATTTTGATTTTTTTTTTATTTCACAACCACCACTATGATATTCTTATAGATTTTTGCGAGCTGAATACGAATCTGAAATCCGTTTCTCTCAATGTCCTACAGTTTTTGAGAAAATTGTTGTTAAAAAAAATTGCAAATTTTCAACTTTGGAAATTTTTTGTGCTTTTACTATACCAGCTATTCAATGGCTTTTTGCACGAGAGAATTCTGTGAACTTTACAGAATAAAACTATATAAATTGTTATTACATTGTAAACATTTAAATATGTTTAAACAACGATCGAAGTAAAAAAGATCCCAAAAATGCACCAATTTTTGCTGATATTTTAAAATTTTTTTAAAAAACTGTGGGTCTAGGTGAAAATCTAACCATAGCACGCGATAGAGCAGACATTTCTACTACAGAAAGCATCGAGCGAAGTTAAAAAATTACATTCGTTTACATTTTATAAGGAAAACAGTTCGGCAAAACACGCGTCGGTGCCAGTGGTACTCAATGTTAGCGCAGCGCGGTGGCCTCCCTACCTTCCGTCTTGGCGTAACGGAATAACTGGGCGCCGCGCCGCCAACATTGAGTACCACTTGCAGCGACGCGTGTTTTGCCGAACTATTTTCCTTATAAAATGTAAACAAATGTGATTTTTTAACTTCGCTTGATGCTTTCTGCAGTAAAAATGTCCGCTCTATCGCGTGCTATGGTTAGATTTTCACCAAAACCTATAGTTTTTTAAATAAATTTAAAAATATCACCAAAAATTGGGGCATTTTTGGGGTCTTTTTTACTTCGATCGTTGTTTAAACATATTTAAACGTTTACAATGTAATAACAATTTATACAGTTTTATTCTGTAAAGTTCACAGAATTCTCTCGTGCAAAAAGCCATTGAATAGCTGGTATAGTAAAAGCACAAAAAATTCCCAAATTTGAAAATTTGCAATTTTTTTTAACATTAATTTTCTAAAAAACTGTACGTACCAGAGAAAAACGGATTTCAGATTCGTATTCAGCTCGCAAAAATCTATAAGAATATCATAGTGGCAGTTCATATAATTTTTGGCTGTTGTACAGTGTAGTCGGCACCCGTACACACAGGTCGTCGTGCGGCCGCCGCCTATACGGCACCCGTAATGAAAGGGTTAATCACCCGTTACATACGTAATTATTAACGCAATTACATCACGTTTCGTGTCATTTTAATCAGAAAAACCTGACGAATACGATGGTACAAGTTTCATGAAAAAATAACAGGAAATAAGAAAATTGCAATCTTTTTCTTTGCTTGCATTAGTATGTGTCTCACCGATATTCGGCCCTCGTCGTTTCGTCGGCCGCGAACCGTGTCGACAAAGGCGCGGCCGCCGAGTATCAAATTTCGCTTCTACGGCTCTCCTCGTGTACACTTTCGATTCCGGCCTCCTGTACACGAGGAGAACTTTTACTGTATACAGAATCGATATACTTCTCAATGTAATCAAACGTCAATATAAGGAGCGATGCGAGTTTCAAAAAGTTCTGTTTCGGGTGAGATAAATATTTATTTCTGTCTTTGATGGAGTTTATTACTTTTGCTGCTCTTTTCATCGGGTTACGTTTACGATGTTAGACACACGACTCGCCCCAATGCACAATCCCCATTTTTACATGATACAGTTATGAAGTATGTCGAATATTACATATGTCCTGAAGGCCGAATCGAACAATGGAAGAAAACGTATTCTCCGGAACATCAGCCGAAATGATAAGTTAAATCCCAAACCTCTAATAAACGGTATAAGTACATTGATAGAAGAAAAGCTTGCTGTCTCTCAGGACGTGAAATTCTGCGGATGTGCGATCAGCTGTTTACGACGACACGAGTACCTGTATTACCTATCTCGACGTGCACAACTAAATTAAAGGAGAAAGGGAAGAAGCCCTTGTGAGAACAGAAAGCGGTAGCTTGCATTGCGAAGCCACAAAACTTCCTACGAGGCAAACAGAACAATGGCAAAACACTATCACGATGGTGCTAAATGAAACAACCTGCAATGCCATTGACAGTACGACAGTCAGTTATCGCTGATAGGCTACACACTAGGTGACAATAACCTAGGAAGAACTTATGTTGGCACAATTGCGGATCATACTTGGCAAGGGAAGTGAATCAAGGCCGTCGGTTTGAAGTGCTTGAGGCGTCGAATCTTGAATCTAGTGCCCGGGAAGAGTTCTTAAAGGCTACACGTTATTTATCCTTAGCATTTGCCAGCGGTACTGCCTAATTCCAGATCCCTGGTAATGGCTCAGGCAAGTAACCTCAACGATGACCCATCGAATGAAACGGAAGAAATCACAGAAGTATAGATACGTGTTAAATGAACAACAGTGGATAAATATGCGGTTTGAAGTGACAGGTTCAATTTCCAATTTATGTCTCAGTACCTTAAACAAGTCCGCGGTAGGCGATCACACGTCATTTATGCCTGAAGGTACCAAACGGAACTACCCAATCTCACATTTTTGGTCTACGGATGCCACTGGTAGCATAGATGTATGATAGAGTATCACATACGCGACCTTCACGGTGATTCATTAAATGCTACGGAAGAAATCCTGTTCACTCGGGTGCTAAGGACCAGATGGAATCCCACTGGATTTGACTTCAGTAATGTCTTCATTGGCATTAGTGCCTTAGTGACAGTATCTTCGATGAGCGAGAAGGTCTACCGTGGACTGTGGGTTGGTAAAAGATGTCACTGGTTGTGATTGCTCTTATGACCTTACCCCTCATAGACGAGACGTGTAGTACACTGCTATCGTCAATCGGAACACATTCCGTTAGAATACGTTAGACTCGTCGCAACCTTGCGCGACAGCCCTCCGAATGTTCCATGAGCCGAGAGGTGCTGGAGACGAAAGTAACCACGTAAACAGTGCCACGGGACTCATCTATCTTGCTTGCAACATCTCTATACATAAATAAAGCTATGGATTAGAAGGTCACAGGCAGACTAGTGGATCGACCAGATCGCCGAACTCTGAATGCACTGTTCAAAATGTATCTATAAGAAGCAGCAAGTCAAGAAACGGTCAACGAAAGCGGGCCTAACCGCGATACTAATCGTTAAATACAAAACGTCATTAAAACGGCATAATGCAGAGCCATGTGCAAATAGCGTTGATGCATATAACTTTGTTATAAGCTCGTAATGAGCAAGACTGACCCGTCCAAAGTCAAAATTGATAGACCCATCGCGACACATATTCTGGATATTCTCTTTACCAGTTACCACTTATCAGTTGGGATAAACACCCAACCGGCGTAGCGGAGGAAATGATTTTTCTTTTCGAGGACAACGTTATACTAACAGAGGTGAAGAGGGTAATGAAACACCATGCAGGACAAAAATCTTGCCGAACAGGTGGAAATTAGAGCGATTTAAAGAGCATGAACTCTAATTAACACTTGCCAAATCGGAAATTGTGTTTTTCACCATAAAATAGATTCCCTTCCCAATGCCGATGGCCAGGATATAAACGGCATGGACCGGAATATCGGACAGGTACTTGGGGGTGACACTGAACAACGCGACCTTATCTTGTGGAATGGGGTCCGTAATATCTGTGAGAAAGCGGTTGAGAACACGATAGTGCTAAGCTGACTTATGACTTATGCGAAAATCCAAAATCAGTACAAGAGGAGACTCTTGTTAACATCCTTCTGGTCAGATGTAGACGCACACCTTAGGGTTGGGCACGTTTGTCCATACTCGAATGTCGAGGAGTATTTCAGATGCTTCGTACTTCATTATTCGTACTTCACTGTTTCTCAAACACTTTACTAATTCTCACTGGCAGTATTCTAATTGACCTGCTTACTCAGAAGCGAAAGAAGATTTATTTCCTCAGGTCCGAGCTGGGAATGCAATAATCGTATAGCGCACCAGCAATCACAAGATTGACTACTGGCAATAAAGTTGAAACATCACCAAAGAGTGATGGTCTACTGGACTGATTGAACAATATACTGCCACGGGGGTATAAAATTCTACTTGAACAAATTTCTTACAGGCCATGGATGTTTCCGTCGGTATATGTCGAGAATAAAGAAGATAGGGTCATTTCTCTGTCTGTACTGCTGCGGCGCTGATAATGTAAATGTCAACGCGCTTCATGTTCTTCGTCTGCAAACACTTTGCAATGAATAACCCCGAAGCGCAGAACCGACATCCTAAGCATCACGCTCGAAAACATCGTTGGTCGGATGCTCACCAGCCAGGGTTGTTGGTATTTTGTGACGTAATATGTAGAAAGCGATGAGGGTTGCTTACGGGCATCCTGAATAATTAGGTTTAAGCGAAGACGCGTCAATATGTGTATGTAGAAACGCCCTGGGGCGAAGTATCGCAGAAAGCAGCACCGTCCTGAGGGTGATGGACGGGAAAGGAGGAGAAATTTTAGGAGGTACATCTGGATGTTGGTATATGCCCCTGGGAAAATCCCACACTATCCGGTTGAGATTTGTCACCACCAAGTATGTATAATGCATTTCTTGTTCTTAAATGAAAGAAAATTAGAGATACAGAAACTATCGCGTTTTCGGGCCATAGGAACCGGTTGGGGTACAGATGAAATTACAGATAATTAATTTACCACCAACCTGACCAGATCATCCAGGTTATTATTTATCGCAATTTTTATTGTCAACTGGTACAAAAATGCAAAATAACAAATTCGCATATATTCTACTCTCTTCACACCCTTCAATTAAACGATAGTTTTCCTCAATAATTAACCAACATTTTCGCAAAGGAAAACGTTGTTTAGTTTTCCTTTGCGAAAACCTCAGCAACCACTCTTGCACAGAATCACACCAATTATGGAATACTTGTATTTACGAATTGATCACTTAAAACACATTATTCTTTTTAAGCAAAATTCATCATTTCTTAATGTCTTTATCAAATTTTTCAATAACCCCTTTATTATAAAATATAATATTATATTTAACCAAAACTATTAATAACATAAGTTGTACAAAAATAATAAAGTACTTTAAACAGGCATGTCGAATATAAAATAAAAACATAAATAAAATTAATTATGATATTAGGTTTGATTTTTGAGAGAAAAGTTAGGTACAAATACAACTTTAGCGGACATTTACTATTTTATCGTATTTATACCTTTGGGAGAGAACCTAATAGTAATGCAGGATACATTAGACACATTTTTAAAAGAGAGTATCCAAGAAAACAACTTGCATATCTTTGCTTTCAATCCAGCCTTGAAATAGTTCGGCAAAACTCATAATATCGACGACTGCTTTTACCACTCTTTGTGAATTGGTATACTGAGCGGCAGCACCTTCGGTACTGAATATCATAAATGTCATTACTAATTTTGCCAAATTCTTCAATTTTTAACATAAAAGAAGTAGGCTCACTGTTTTCTTGTATGCATTCTTTAAAAGCACAAAAAGAAAAATACTTACTCTATTACATGACACATTTGTGACGTATAAATATTGTGAAAACTGTATAATTCCGTGATATTGTGAGTGTAAAGAAGTAAGGCTATGCGCGACGTACAGAGCCATATCATAAAACCCTCTCATTCGGAGTGGGGGTTCGTTGCTTGGGCGGGCCAAGCTTCAACGTTTGGTATAAAAGCGGCTCATTTTGTTCATAAAACTAGTAAGCACCAAGGTATCCTTACGTTTAAGGTTAGAGAGGAGACGACACCGCGTTGGCACTCTCTATGTACAGCACGACATCGGCACCTTAACCTTAAAAGAGGATACGACACATCGAGCTGTTCGGCACTCTCTTAGGCCGGCCTACCCAAGCACCCGTAGTCGAGGAAGACGTTCATACGGTACCTCGATTTCCCGATTTTAAAACGAAGAAGAAGACGTCACGTTCGGTGTACGACACTTCCGAGTTCCAAGCCATCACCTAACCCTTTACCTCATTTCCAACCTCCTGTGATCTTTATTTGTGTCGCGTTACGATCTTTGCGTGCGGCACCTCGCTCCACTCGTGAAGATGCGAGTTCTTTTTGTACAAAAATCTGTTAAATAAAATACGTTCGTTATCGAAAATACTGACAAAGTTACTCAGTTAGATTTCCTCTTGGTCGTACAGTTTTTGAAATAAGTTGAAACATGTACATAAAGGCTGGTACATGTTTAGTGTCATTTTCACTTTCATCTTTATTTAATCGTATTTAAATGTTTCAAATGCCATTGTTAATATAAACGAGTAACTATCACCGTTTGAACACAAAATGTCATAAAAATTGTAATTTTGCATTTTCTCCGGAATTGAATTTGTCACAAAATGGAACTAGTTGCGGAAAACGATTTTTAAATTCGAAATTAGTTTATAAACAGTAGTTTTAGCATTGAAGCTTCATATCGTGGGTGTGACATGCGCAATAGTAAACACGGATAGTACTTTGAAAACATGTTTCGAAGAGTGTTACAAAAATATACAATAGAAATTGGGAGATTCTATTTAAGAAATTGCAGATAACGTTCATGTGTTACGTTCCGAACAGGAATATTTTTCAAAATTCCCTTTGTAACTTCTCACCGACCGGATGCGTATCGATAATGTATATTGCATTCTGGGAACACCCTAATCGAACGCAGTGACGGTCTTAAATGTTTATTAGATAGATTATCTTCTGGCGACCAAACTGAGATTGTTAATATAACACATTCCTTCCGTGGAATCAGCGTGGTCTCACGGTCAAAATCTTAGATCACTTTACTTCTTCGAACCACCAAACGTAAACGAATAGCGCGCTCGTGTGGTCCGATAACGCCAAGCGTTCTGGAATGTTCCTCGCGGACCCGCGGTGCGACATAAAATTACAATAGGAAATTGTTCAATGATTTGTATTTTACCGATAGTGTATATATATATTTATATGCCAGTCAGTCCTATAATAATTAAGGTACCGAGCGTAACTAATATAATAACGAAAGACATGAAAAGAAATAGATAATTTTGATTCAAAATCTTGTAATATATAGAGATCAACATTTTATACTCCGCCGGTTTCGAAACATAAAAATTATACAATAGTTAATTTAGTAAGGTATCAGCATTAATAATTAATCAATAGCTTGAGAGTAAAGGAAAGAACTACATAGAAAGAGAGAGGAGAATAAGACTGGACAAGGGAGGAACGCACATGCACCCACCACCACCTAATTAATGAATCACGGTCCCTTACGCATTGGCTTCGCAGCCTAATTCGTTAGGCGCACAGCAACGCAACATAAACAATTTCGGACTAGGCTCACTCCGGTCTTCTCCGAGATGTCCAAGTTGCGACACTCTTCGACGTACAATCGTGAGGTGCGTGTCAGGGGTCCGTGAAGTGGTTTAGAGACGAGTTTGTTCTTTAATTTTGTAAAGTTGCAAATTAGGGCAAAGACTCTATCTTTACGTATAAGCTCTTTTAAACTCTATCACAAATTACTTTATTATTTTAACTTGTGCATTACATCATTATTATATTTTATTTTATACTTTATTTTATTTCATAACGTAACTTCAGTTATCTTTATTTAGTTTCAATTTCATAAATAGTTCAAATTTTCTAAGGTTTTAACTGGTGAATTGGTTAACTGTGTGTGTTTCTTCCTTCAGGAACCAGGCACTCTAATATTACGAAATCTATCAGGCTACACATTATTGCTAAATTTATTTGAATACACATTAATACACATATTTGGGTGAGTAGTTTTCCTTTACTCTTCCAGTTTATTTAATGAATATTTCCGACAAATATTTCCAGTAGTTAAACAATTAACTGTGGGATTCCCCTCACTGGAATTACTATAATTTTGTTGTTTAAATAATTGATTGTCTCTCAAATTTATATAGTTGCGTATCTCAAATATCTACATAAACATATTTTCGTTTGTTCAGAACTAACCATTGTAAAACATATTATATCGTTCACGCTAACCATTGAATCCTTTAATTTATTTAAATATAATCACTCATATGTTTTAATTATTTAAGTATTTCAATTTTCTTTTATTGCCTCCTTATTACTATCATAGAATTTGCGATCTGATGAAAGGGCCCGTATGGGACTAGCGTATCTCCGAATCCACAAAACATTAAGACCCGTTTACAATTGATTTTGTTTGGGCAAATATTTTCTGGCTTTATACGCGCGTACCCCGCACGTAACACATGTTATTTTCTAACGGCCAACCAAGGTCATATTGTTGCCACTATCTTATGTGTTCCTAATAATAACATTCACCTTATGTCTGAAACATTTTTTCATATTTAAAGCCGATTCCAAAATATAAGGGTGGGACCGTACTTTGTAGAATCCCTGTATAGATATTATTTACAATCATAATACACATTTACGATATTCAATAAAAGATAATAATATCATAAGAGCAAAAGAATATAACTGATCTTCAAACTTAATTTTCTCAAAAACCGAGTCGAAAATAAAAAAAATTGTGCACTATTTCTTTATTTTTCCACATGCAGTAATGTAGCGTGTTCTTTTACGCGTCATTCAGCCGAGCCCTGCATAATTTAATTTAGTATGATATACTCGTAGTTGCGCAACTTTCTACAAGTTAGTAAGAATCATAACATAAGAGATTAAAACAAATTGAACATATCGTCTGTATTTAATGTAGCCGTAATTATTACTGTCGATCACGTCAATCATGTAGTAATACGCACAGAAGTTCTCATTCCCTCTCGCCAAACGTCGCCAAAACGACTCTGGGACCTGACAGTTTACTCACTTTCTTTATGTAAAAATAGATGGGCCAACAAATTATGTTGCAGTAAAAAATAATAGGCATATGCAATCAGAAGACATTGTTCCATACGATTTATTTCCTCTATCAGTTATCTCTACTTTTACATAAAAAGGTACTGCAACCTGTCCCATTTTTTAGAACCATCCTGTATATCAAACGGTGAACATTGTACGATCGAAACTCTTCAACGCGAAGACCTTCAATCTATTCGATAAAATTCTACATAAAAAATCTGTATAAAATCTAAATAAATAAATTCGATGTATGTAATTGAACTGGATTGACGTAGGAATGGTTCGAGGAAGGTTCGTTAACACTATTTCTACCACGATTTTGTGTATACCTATTTCAACCAAAATGTGTCTTCTGACGCCTTTTGAATACAAATCATTGCCGAAACTGGATGGGATTTCAAATTATGAGTTAAACATAGATAATTTGAGGAATACATTTATTGATACACTGATGTATATTTATTGGAGATTATTTAATTCATCAAGGTACAAAATATTAGTGTCACATAAGTTTCTTCCTTTTTATAATATGACACAAAATAGGATGGAGGGATAGAGAAGGTTGATACAGCTGAACAATTAATGCAACGAATCAAATTTGAACTATAAATATTCTGTATGAATGTCTATCAAAAAGCAAAGAACTTCTGGGACACTCTAATATACAATCAATGCAGTGGTGTACACTAAAATGCAACAAGGGAAATTAGCGAATATTAGCTGAAGAAAAATGATATTGCTGAATTAATTTAACAACCATTGTATGAAAAGTAAAAGAATTAATTGTGGAGAAACGATTCAACATAGAGAATAATTTTATGTTAAAATTTGAAAGGTGTCTTTTGACACCTCTTGGTAGAAATAGTGTTAAAGTACTTCGATGGGTTTATAAAGTATAAAAAATGTTGTTTATTGAGTATTACGCAAGGGAAAAAGCTCGAAAGCCTAAAAAACCCTTGGAGTTTTGTATGTAAGGGAAAAAGCCCGAAGGCGTAAAAAACCCTTGAAATTTGTATTGTATTGTAATGAATGTGTGAGTGTGTTGCGTGTGAATGTATTATATCGTGCACGATGGGTGGGCGCCCGTAAGCGATTAATTGCTAATTACACAGTGCTTTGCTAGCACTTAATCGAATCTCCCAGTGCGATTCTTTCGTACTGAAGATTATCGGAACCAAGATCCCGTACAACACAACATTCAATATATCAATGGGAATCATTTCCCAAAAATCATTTCCGGAGTCACGCGATTAATTAGCAGTTAATCGCTGACGGGCGCCCACCCATCGTGCACGATATAATACATTCACACGCAACACACTCACACTAATACAAATTATATTTAAAACAAAAGGGATTTTTACGCCTTCAGGCTTTTTCCCTTATATATGAAATCATCAAGGGTTTTTTATGCTTTCGAGCTTTTTCCCTTGCGTAATACTCAATAAACAACATTTTTTATACTTTGTAAATTCATTGAATTATTTGAACGAACCTTCCTCGAACCATTCCTACGTCAATCAAAATCAATTACATAGACAATTTTATTTGTCTAAATTTAATACAAATTTTTTATACAGATTTTTATCGAATAGATTGAAGGTCTTCATGTTGAAGAGTTTCGATCGTACACTGACGTTGTTGGATTTTGAGTGAAATAGAATAACAATACAAATTTTAAGAAAAGTTCACAGAGTTTATTTACGGTAAACGCTTCACGCTCAAGTAGACTTCCAAACTTCTACCCGCTATTAAGATTTTGTGGCTTTTATATGCCAGTGGTGACAATGTGTAATGCAGGCAGGACAACGGTTAAGTAAGGATGATAGTAATAATGGTACGGAGTTCGGGATGACTAGGAACTGAGCTTAAGTGGCGATGAGTCTATGGCGTTTGTTTTGCTATGAATAATAGATAAGTCATCCAACAACGTAAACAACAACGTAGCTGACGATTTTGTGTCAGAACATCTCGTCGCGCGTGATAAGTCTTTCAGAAATTATTACCAATCTGACGAAGTAGTCTAGCAACTCTGAATGGTCTTGCGGTGAAGTTGAAATACTTCGACAATCCTTGTTTATCTTACGTTGCTCTTTATAGGAAAGACAACGACAACAGGCATTTTAGTATTCAATATTGGGAATGGGATAAATAAAGAACAAAGTCCATATAACTTTCTTAAACTTTTAACTTTATTTCCAGCGCGGAAGAACGTCTAAACGATTTGAAAGTCGCATTCAGAATAATAGGAGTGCTTGGTTCCATAACGGAAAAACTGCCAGCGTCCCTAAACTGTTTACTGTCCAGGATTCTTAGGATAAACAGTGGAGAACTATCGGCCCAACTCCTCTCGGCTTTTTCTATTTTAGAACCGAGACTAGTATTTCTGACAGTCTAATTAGGTTGTGCTTTTGAGTGAAATATTATTTTAGAAAGTTCATAATGTCCCATCATTCATACAAATATTATTGTATATGCAAATGTAATGCTTCATGCAAAATACATTTTGGCGTACTTTTGCTCATTATAATGTTTTAATGACGAAATTTAAAAATCCGGCTCTGTAACACCCTGTATCAGTGTACAATGCATATTTTTTAAAATAAATATATGGCACAAACGTATGTTCTATAGAACAATATATAAGATGTTGCAGCTTACTTCTACTACCACTATTCGTCACTATTAGACGGCGCGTAACACCGACACCAACTTTCTCCCTCGTCTTCCTACAAGTGTATAGTTCTTATGTGTAGTCTGTATCTATCCTTCATTAACATCCCCGCGTCTAAGGCACGGACTTACTACAATGCCTTACTGACGAGCCCACTAGCAGGTCTCACCCTGATGAAGCGCTCACCCCCGTCGTCTCCTTAATTTTCCTCCATTCTTACCAATCTCAACAGCATCTCGATACACAAAAATATATAAATTACTGCTATGTAATTTTCTGATTTTCTTGACGAGAGGACAATTATGAATGCACGTTAGAATCGACTCAGATTCTACAGATTGTAAAGAAATGTTTGGTCTTGGCAAGCATAGGCGTATTCTACATCTTCGGATCGATGAAGATCCGTGAAAAAGAATTGTCGCAAAATTGTCCTCGACCTTGAATTTCAAGGTCAAATTTTTTTGTATTGCATTGCATTCTACACATCATGTGGATAAACAGTGTCAAAGGAACCATGGGTGAAAACTCGATCGTTTCTCTAAACATTGATGCGGAAACTTTGTCGACTGTAAGATGAATTTTTCATAGAAGTTGGAGATTTCAAATTGAAATGCTAGTTGTTAACATAAACACAGACCTGGCAAAGCCGTCACAGTCATCGCTACATTATTAAAGGCCACATAAACGTCTCGGCCATGTCTCGTCTTCAACATAGTGCAGTGGAAATTATTTCTGAAAAATCGTTCGGTGGCTTTAGTTCGGCATATTTGCGTGCCGGACTGATATCGTTTACTTTGTGAAAAGTGAGAGGGAAAAGCGATAATGACCGGTAATAATGAGAGGTCACAGTGAAGTGGATTAAGAGTTTCTGTGCGATGAGAATAATTTTTTCAACGATAAGAATCGTCCTGATGACGAAAACTCATTTGCATTGAAACAGGATTATTTGTGAATCAATGGGTAAGTCGTATTCAAATTGTTTCTACATTTCTTAATTGAACGTACGCAGGGCTTATTTGATTTAAAATATTTTTTGGTGAATGAAAAAGTTCATTCTTTTTCCGAATGGAAAAATGTATTTTTTTCCAGAACGAGAGTTTGTCCTTTTTCATCATGATAATATTTATCGAGTGTTATTTTCGATATTTTATCTATTATTTCTTTGCGATAACGAATTAGAGTATCGTTTTAAATTTGATTTATTCTGACTACGTGAATGAAGACGAATTAGTTTATTTATTATTCATGAATGCAGAATAATTCAACAATTATTCCGATTTTTCTGCTTAACGGGCTTTCACCTAATAGCCTTCTATAATACTACCATCGGGATGCCCATATGTTTGTTCACGACGGTCATTGTCACTCGTTCCTACACGACGCTCCTGAGCGCGCGTTATTCTCGCGCACTGATTGGTCGGTGTTTTTTTTAATAATTTAAAAATGATGCCTCATACGGCATTTTTGCAAATGAAAAAGTTGTTCAGAATGACCCCGCCTACCTTCCATTTCCGGCTCCTTTAACACTTTTGGGCTACTGTGTATAGAAAAAGAGGAAGATAAGAACTGGATAAGGGAGGAACAGACATGGACCCACCACCATCTAATTAACAAATCATGGTCCCTTACACATCGGCCTCGCAGCCTAATTCGTTAGGCGCATATCAATGCAATGTAAACAATAACGGACTAGGCTCTCTCTGGTCTTCTCTGAGAGGTCCTAGTTGCGACACTGTTTGACGTATAATCGCGAGGTGCGGGTCAGGGGTCCGAGAAGTGGTTTAGAGACAAGTTTGTCATTAATTTTGTTAAAGTTACGTAGTTAAAGTACTCTATCTTCACGTACAAGCATCTTTCAGTTTTAATATCAATTCAATTTATTATTTTATTTTGTTCATTATATTTTATTGTATTTTTTTTTACAATATTTACCTTTGTTCAAAATTTAACCATTGTAAATCGTATTATATTGCACACGCTATCCCTTGAATTATTTATTTTATAAAATATAATCTCTTATAGTTTTAATTATTTGTGTATTTCAACTTTCTTTTATTGCCTCCCTATTATTCCATAGAATTTGCGATCTAATGAAAAGGGCCCGTATGGGACTAGAGTATCTCCGAATCCACAAAACATTAAGACCCGTTTACAATTTATCTTGTTAGGGAAAATATTTTTCTGGCTTTATACGTGAGCACTCAGCACGTAACAGGAATAATGAAATTAGAAAAGTCGGAATGTGGAAAATTTGGCTAATTTGGAAGACTTGTAATTTGGAGCACTTGTGAATTTCGAAATTCAAAAATTCAAAGGCTTCAAAATTTGGAAATACCTAAAACTTTGGTATTTATCAATTGTCTAGATTATATGCGAGTGCTTAACCAAAGTAACCCAATTTTATACGCGGATGTATACATCGCTATACAGAGTGAATATCAAGACTAGGACAAATCACCACCCTTTTCAAAGTAAGAATAGATAAAAATAATAGAAGAATAGATCATACTATATAATGTGTCCTAACTTTCTATGGCATTTTTTTACATGAAATTATTGATGCGCCTGTTGTGTTCAATTGCTCTATATTTTTTAGTGTAGTCCAGTTTTGTTATTAAACCATTTAAACCCTTCTATTACCTTGTATACAAAAGTATTAACAGAACGTCAGCGAAATGTCGATACTCCACAGGATATTGAACATTTTATACCAGAAACGCACATTCGCAACCAGCACTAAATTTTGTACAAGAAAATAAATAAACTATGTAAACTAATGATTTTCTATTTGAGCAGGTAATATATTTTAGCAACACTCACTAATTTATAGTATACAAATTGTAAATATGTTTTCAAGACTGTTTTCAGTAATATGTTTTCTATATTGAACATTTTGTTTTTAAATTCAATTGTTGCATAACATAACAGTAACTACAATTAATTTATTATAATATTTATGTTGCATCACTTTACAGAGTGATGCATCAATCTTTATAAATTATTATCGATACACGACCTCGAAGCCCCCTCGTAAAAATTCAGGTTCGGAATTTATAATTTCGTACGACATCTGGCAAGAAAATCCGAACCGACCAGTAACAGCAATAAGTTTATGAAACCATTGACCATCGTTCCTTAGAAAAAAATAGTTTCGCGACGACAACCCCAGTTTATTACTTTGGCTCCAACATGTTAATCCTCGACTCCGTTAAATTCAACCTTCGAACTCAGAGTCAGAGCGTTTCTCCAGCGTATTACCTGCTACGGGTTTTCTCCCCAAAACACGCGGACATCCGTCGCACGTCACCCCCCTTAGTTATTGCCACTTCCAGGGATCACCGTCACCTCTACGAGAGCAGCAACTTCTGAAAAGTCATAGCCAATGGCATACCTCACCCCCTTCCGAATCTTCAAATCAAATGTGACATCGGCGGTAATTTTTGCGACAAACGACAGAACGAAATATAACACGATTAAAATAAGAACAACACGAATAAGAACACGAACTTGTAACACAAACGTATAACACTTAAACTTGTATCGAACTATCGAATAAAAGATCGCGTATCACTATCGCGACCGAACTCTACAAATCACGAGCATTTCAATCATATTCAGGCTCATGAGATTGTGGCTGGGTCAGAGCTCGCGCAGGGTGCTCGAATCCGCGCAATTCACGCAACAATTTGATAAATTGTAGCGGTTAAGTCATAAATTTATTTCGAGTGCCTGGGAGGTCCTTGAGGACCCTGACTCGTTCGAATATTTTAGCGAGTAGGCCCTCGGTTTTCTTCGTCAGGGTTGCTCTCGATGCCACATGTTTTCCAACGGGCAGAGAGAGAGTTTTAGAAAATCTTGGCAGAAAGCAACAGGCACTGGTACCTTTCATATCGTGTTATATCCATAGCCTTTATTACCGCCATTAGTACAGACGCCTAATTGTTATATATTGCTGTTATTGTTATTGTTTTGTTTAAATATATTTTGTTGTCTGTTAATCTGTGTTTCACAATTACGTACTTTTACTTCACGTTATCCTAAAAAATTACGCGGTGCATTTTAGTATCAATTTTCTTACGATTAGTACGCACGACGTTCCACTAAAAACGGAAAATAATTGTAATAACTCCTTTTTAGGGTTTTATATATACTCAAGCAGAATCAGAGAAGGTAAAATATGGATACAATTTACAACGTAATAACATCTACAATAGAATTTCAAATAAGCAAATATGTCGAGAAATTGGGCTAATTTTATGAAATAATAATACTAAAGGTGATAATCTAAACACGACAGTGGATAATGTAATACAATTTATTGATGCAAATAAAATATATAGAATCTATCAATGACTTATTGCACATGTGTTATGTGTCAAGGAAAAGCGAGTTTAAACATTCAATCGTAGATTATAATTACATTTATAATTTATTACCTTTAGCACTATTTTATATTTCTGACACACATATGGATTACAGTGTATTTAATTAATTAGCAATATTAGTATCTTTAATTATTTGTAGGATTTTTAATAAGTCTTTATTAATTACGTGTGAACAAACACTCTTTATTACTCTCTTTACTCGCTAAATACTCTCTACGCCCTTTACTCTCTCTCTATACTCTCTTTATACTCTTTCGCTCTGAACTCTCACGCTTCTCATCTACGACTCTTCCGCTCGCTGCATTCACGCACCTTTTTATCTTATAACCTAAACATTCAGCCCTCGCACCCCCCAATGTCTCCAGTTCGATCACGCAGTTCCAAACGCTCTTCTCAGTCACTCGATCTATCGCTCGTCCATAAACACTTTTCATTCGCACCTCACTCTCCCTAATTCGGTCACTCGGTTACAAACATCCTTCTCGGTCACTCGATCCCAATTACGCGGTCATAAACACTCTTCATTCACACCTCAATCTACCTCACACCCTACATATTTATTTAATTTATTTATTTAATTATCATTTTTTTCTTAATTTATAATTTATTAATTTATTTAGTAGTATAAGCTATAATCTCATTTATGCAAAATGTGATCTGTAACAATTTGCAAAGAATAATCGGGAAAAAAATATCGATTAATCGGGCATACCCGACGATCGGTCGTTAAATAATCGCAATTCTATTGTACCAAATATTTTAGTTTATCAGTATTCTTCACTATACATGTAATTCACATGTATAAATCTTAATAAAAAATTCAAAATCATTTAATAAATGTTGTACAAAAGTTAATTTCAATAACTCTTTCAAACAGATGAAATTGTTGAAAATCAGTTTGGACAACCAAATTTGTTTCTTAAATGTCAATAATCTGTATTATGAATTATTGAATACTGCTCCGTATTTAATAGTTACGAGAAACGTAGTTTTCAACCGCAAGTTTCCACTTATTTGACATGAACGTTGATGAATCAAAAAAATATTTTTCTGTGAACTATTTCCCATGAAAGATTAATCAAAACCAACGTCTGTACGATCGATACGTTTCCTTGAAAAAATGAGCTATATGTATAGCGAAACGAAAACATAAAATTCCGTGGAAAAAAGTTCAAAAGATAATTTCAAACATGAATCAAAATCAGTCTATGCTATATATCTTAGCGAAGAATTTAAAATTAAATTTACGAATTTAGTTTGACAGAGAGTGATTAAGAATCACTCCAAAGACCTGAATGCATTATTCCTGATAAATTTTCTCTTGAAGTGCGAAAAGTTCTGACAGGTATATAAATTGCAATGCACGCAATTAACGACGAGAACTTCCATGAAATTATCGCCGTAGTGTTTCGTACCAACGTGAATGAACGTTCTTCCTTCACCGCGACTAATTACGGATTATCACCTTACATCTTCGCAACAGATAGGGGAGACACGAAATATCGGAATAACGTAGAGGAACGTGAACAGCTCTTCCAAGTGCAACCCTTTGCCTGGGTTGCTTTTGGAATTCGCCACGAAATGTACCGAGTATCGATTCGCCTGCAGTCGAACTCTAATACCTTTGGAATGCGTTTAACACACAAACATAAAAATAAATCACCTTTTTACTATTTTTAAAATTCTTTTATGCATAACACACGTTTGTACATCCTCGTACAAACTGTACGGTAGTGAAAAGTTGTCCGTAGGAACACTTCTGTATAGCACTTTAGGAAATTCAATTTTCTTGCATTCTTCTAGAAGACGCGTATTCAAGAAGGTATCGTCGAGTTTTGGCAAAGAAATTTCAGGTATTTCGGCTTTTATCGTTACTTCTTAGAGGCTGCTGTAGAGGACGTAAATCGCGTTCTTTATCGTGGATAATGAGCCAGCCATTCTGGATCCTAGAATTTTTATGGAATTTACAAGATATGAACAACGAGGATTAGGTTTTAAATTACGAATTTAGTTCACGCAATTACGCGGATAGTCTCTTTTTCAGATAATTTCGTATTTTCTCTCTGGACCATGGGAGAACATTCTTTGTGCTTCAAGTATTGCTTAAGTCGTTTTCTTGCTGTTCAAAATTATTTATAAAGATTTAACTATTTCAAATATTAACGTTATAAACAGTGGTGTATGGTATTATCTAAATAACTATAGGAAAACAGTCAAATTTCGAAATGCGTTTGCTTCTACTAGTTTCTGTAATAGTGCTATTAAATGAATCACAATTTTCAAAAAATCCGATTAACTTTAGTACAGACGGGAGCAATCAGTAATCTGAGTTTGTCATACGAAAAAGAAAGTAAACATTACAATAATTTCTGAAAAGACTAAGAAGCATTGTTGGCCAGCATGGTCCTTGTTTAATATATACTGCGACGTCGGACGGACTTCCGCCGTTGAATTAGTTAAGCTTTATATTACTCATTAGACTTAGGACCTCAGTTTTTGTTTTTTTTTATCGTGGGGGAAATCTTCGAAAGACGCCCCGCCCCCTGGGGGAGGTCTCCGTACCTTCTGTCTTGGCGTAACGGAATAACTGCGCGCCGCGCTGCCAACATTGAGTACCACTGGCAGCGACGCGTGTTTTGCCGAACTATTTTCCTCATAAAATGTAAACCAATGTGATTTTTTTACTTGGCTCGTTGCTTTCTGCAGTAGAAATGCCTGCTCTATCACGTGCGATGGTTAGATTTTCACCTAGACCCACAGTTTTTTAAATAAATTTAAAAATATCACCAAAAATTGGTGCATTTTGTGGGTCTTTTTTACTTCGATCGTTGCTTGAACATATTTAAATGTTTACAATGTAATAACAATTTATATCGTTTTATACGGGAAAGTTCAAAGATTTCTCTCGCGCAAGAAGCCATTGAATAGCTGCTATAGTAAAAGCACAAAAAATTCCCAAAGTTGAAAATTTGCAATTTTTTTTAACATTAATTTTCTACAAAACTGTACGTACCAGAGAAGAACGGATTTCAGATTCGTATTCAGCTCGCAAAAATCCATAAGAATTTTATAGTGGCAGTTCATATAAAATGAAAAAGTCAAAATTTGTTGTACAGTGTAATCACTGATCGGATTTTAGAACGTCGATTGGCAGTTGGAGAGTGTAATTTAATGCTTTATCAACGATGATTCGATGATGAGAAACCATTTAAAACATATTAAATTAAAACAAAACATTTAAAACATATCAAATCGTTTGGTAGTGATTGTTATGTTCATATGCCAAAAAATCAAAGATCGAAATGTGAGTATAATAGTGTCAAATGTATTTTCGTTGCTTTTTGTAGTGGAAGTAAAGCTTATCGTGTGTACGGCCCATCTAAACAAGTTGTGTACATTCGAAGAGACATTATGTTTAATGAGAAAAGTGAAAACGAGAAATTGAATGTTGTTTTGCAAACGAACGATTCAAATACTAAGTTTGACGCATTGTCGTAAAAACCACTTGTAAATTCTCAATCAGAGGAAGAGAAGGTTTTTGAAAATAGGTGCGTGTACAAGAATCCATGTTTGCCAATTCCAATAGTTGCTTACCCTCCTAGAAAGAATTCAACGCCAAAAGCGAATGTCAAAGAAACCAATTTCGCTGAAGCCATTTTTTTGCCAGTTTAGGGCCTTTTTCACTTGAACATGCGTTGAACTCTTTATATGCAAAAAATTGGTTAAACGCTATAAATGAAGAATTAAATGCTCTTAAAAAATGAAACTTGGAACCTTGCACTGCGACCAACAAATAAAAATGTAGTTAAAACCGATGAGTGTCCAAAACAAAATACAAAGCGAACGGTGAGGTTGATAAGTTTAAGGCGTAACTTGTAGTGATGGGTTGTTCACAAAACCCGGTACAAGTCTGTATCATTGGTCATATCAATCTCGGCAGCTTTAAATTTAAATATAATACAATTTCATGTAAAAACTGCGTTCTTCGGCCATTGGCCACTTCGATGAACCAATTTATGTGGAACAGCCGTACGGTTTTGAAAATGATAATAATGTAAGTTTGTTTACAAGAACATAGTCTTTACGGCCTAAAGCAGGCATCTCGCCAATGCAATTTAAAAATAGTAAATTCTGTAATTAAAAGAGATTTTGTGCAAATAGATCCATGTGTTTTTGTGTATAAAAATCTAGAATTAAATATCCTGATTTATATAGTAATGTTGCGTAAACTGCGCAGCATTAGGACACCCCACGCTAATTCTGACTCAGCGACAATTTAATGAACCTGAGTCTAGTTGAAACGATAGTTTGTGTTTTGACTTGCTCGATCGCGTTATTAATGCTTGCGAGTTTAATCGTTAGTTATAAGTGTTTCGCTTCGTATTTTAAGGGGATGAGAGACACGGTTGCGAGGATGAGAGACGCACTATTATAAAACAACTCACCATCTCGCTCATTATGTAAAACATCCGACAACCGATAATCTGGCGACCAACTCAATTCACCGAATTCATCACTATAAACATATGTGACGGGGATTATTCTTGATAGGATAAAAAATAAAATTTTGAAGGTCGAGCACATCTCACTGATACGAGTACTGAATTGAAATTGTTCATTTCTACTTAACACGTTCACGCCAGGACGAATATATACGTTTGTTCGTGTGAAACTGACTCCTTATCTCGACTTATTTTCTCAAAACAAATGACCCACCTGCGATGTACGTTGCCCCACGTGATAGTTAAGCATGACCACCTACCAGTGGGTCACGTCGCCCCACAAAACAGGCAAACGTGACCCATCGGAGGGTCACCCCGCCTCACGCAGAATTCAAGTGTGACCCACCGGTGGGTCACCCCGGCGTGAACGTGTTAAATTAGATTAGTAACGAGCAAGATACAAATAAATGGGTCACAGATTTAATTGGATGATAAAGACTGCTGCTTATTCTATATTACAGGGAGCATTTATAACGTCGTTTTTTCTTAAGGAGAGGTCAGGCGTTTGGCCTGCAACTACGAGTTTCTGGAATTAGTCATTGTGGGTTATGCATTTTTATAATTGATCGTTGGCTATGTGTTTCTAGAATTGATCGTTGTCGACTATGCGTTTTTAGAAGTGGACGATGGTTGTTGCTGAGTTGGGTAGGCGTTTCCGGTCGTAACACATAAGGGTCATTCCACGCCGAATCGATCACTTTTTGACATCACCATCTGCGATTTTGTTGTAATCAAAATATGTTATAGCTACGTGAAAGTAGGGGGGGTTTAAGTCATCATTTTGCTGATTTCGACTATGTTTAAAAATTACAAGCCTTCAAAATTTGCAGTTTTTGCCTATTTTTGCAAAAATAGGCATCACTTACGAATTTTTTTCTCAAAAACTACTCGTCCGATTGAGCTAAATTTTATTTTGTTTTATTCATAAAGGATTGAGCTACTATAAAATATTTTGTATAAATTGTTTTTTACAAATTCTTTTTTTATGTTTTTCAGTAGAAACTACCAGTGATTAAAATTAAAAAAAAAATATATTATATTCCCTGAAGCTTCCACTTTAAAATGAGCCCTTCAAAATAATGGAGGGTCGAAAATTAATAAACTGCAAAACGACGCGGTGTACCTCCGTTTCAGGTAAGCGAGTCGCGTAATCCGCGTTCACTGGTCTTGGTCAAGTCTGGAACACGACTAAATGACACTGATTTTACTTGGAAAAGTGTACTAGTAACCATTCTTGGCCAATGACACATTTTTTAATCATAACTTCATTTATAAATATTAATTCCCACATTTATTGTTCATGCTCTACAAAAAAGACGTCATTGCTCAATAGAAACCGTGAGAAGATGGTGCTTTCGTTCCATCGCGAAGGGATAAGGATGGGTTATACTGAAAATTATCGAGAGGACCATTGTGTGGGTAGACTTAGAAATTGTGAGAAAACATAAAATGACAACTATTTCATTACACTAAGTACCGGTCTATCAATATCATACGAGCAAGTCTTACATAGTACTACTTTATTTGTTAATAAATAAATTTTCTTGCAATGCGAGCTTATAAACAATCGGAATGTTCAATATATTATTTTGTGTTACATAACTAAATGCCACATTGAACCAATGACACATTTGTTTTTTATTCATCATCATCATTTTGAAATATAGCATAATTATAAATGAAGACTTATTCTTGAAGACAAGAATGGTTACTAATATACTTATCCAAGTAAAATCAGTGTCATTTAGTCGTGTACCAAGCTTGACCAAGACCAGTGAACGCGGATTGCTCAACTCGCTTACCTGAAACGGAGGTACACCGCGTCGTTTGCCAGCTTATTGTGACATTAATTTTCGACCATCCATTATTCGGAAGGGCTCATTTTAAAGGGGAAGCTTCAGAGAATATAATATATTTTTTTAAATTTTTAATCACGTGTAGTCATTTTCGGAAATCATAAAAAAAGAATTTGTTTAAATTTTTTCATATTATATAACAAATTGTCCAATTTATAACAAATATTTTATAGGAGCCCAGTCCTTTATGAATAAACCAACAAAAAATTTAGCTCAATCGGACGAGTAGTTTTATATTTTCGCAAAAATAGGCAAAAACTGCAAATTTTGAAGGCTTGTAATTTTTAAACAAAAAATTCGAAATCGGCAAAATGATGACTTAACCCCCCCCCCTACTTTCTCATAAACTATAACATATTTCGATTAAAACAAAATCGCAGATGGTGACGTCAAAAAGTGATCGATTCGGCGTGGAATGACCCCAATACAATACGATACAATACGGAACAGGTCGAGGAAGTGCTCGCTCGCAGTTATGGCCGCGAGTCTCGCTGTGACGTCACAGCAACGCATAGAAGCGCGATTATTGCGTAGCGACGGTTGCCTCTTAAATTTTAACTGTTGCCGCAACACCCATAGATTTGTAAATGAATTTAAAAATATCAGCAAAAATTGGTACGTGTTTGGGGTCTTTCTTATTTTGATCATTGTTTAAACATATTTAAATGTTTACAATGTAATAACAATTTACAGTAAAAGCTCTCGTCGTGGACGGCAGGTCGAAATCCAAAGTGTACTCGGCGAGAGCCGTAGAGGCGAATTTGATACTCGGCGGCCGTGCCAAGCAAAGACAAAGATTAAAATGTTCTTATTTCCTTGTATTTTGTTATGAAACGTATATCATCGTATTCGTCAGGTTTTTTCTGATTAAACTGACACCAAACATGGTCTACACGTTCTCCCCGTGGACAGGCGGCCGCAATCAAAAGTGTACTCGGCGAGAGCCGTAGGAGGCGAAAATGTACTCGGCGGGAGCCGTTGCTGGTGCGATCCCCCTCGGAATCAGTCAAGCATTACATAAACACGATCGGTTGCCGAAACGACCGAATATCGGTGAGACACATACTAATGCAAGCAAAGAAAAAGATTGCAATTTTCTTATTTCCTATTATTTTTTCATGAAACTTGTACCATCGTATTCGTCAGGTTTTTCTGATTAAAATGACACCAAACATGATGTAATTACGTTAATAATTACGTACCTAACAGGTGAATAAAGTTTTTAACGTGAAAGAGGACGGCGAATGAAAAAGACAGAGAGGCAGAAGGTTGAAGCGTTCGGAAAAGATGAAAGGCAGACGGAGCTCAGACCTTTAAATTAAAAATTAAAAATTCTTATTTTTGATTTTTCGTAAATGAAACTTTTGCCATCGTATTCGTCTCGTTTTTCTGATTAAAATGATACCAAACACGTTATAATTACGATCATAATTACCTGTGTAACAAGCCATAAAGTTTTATTTGTATCTCCGCCGTAATTGTAACGTCCGAAACTTTGATGGCTTGTTACACAGGTAATTGTGATCGTAATTATACCTTGTTTGGTCTTATTTTGATCGGCAGAACCTCACGAATATGTTAAAAAAGTTTGCAGTCAAAAAAATATAAATATTAAAAAATTATATTGCTAAATTTGGAACTGGAGATTTGTCAGCCCGCATCAAAGGGACCGCGGCGAGAATCGTGTTACACTTGGACTGGCTCGAGCGAGGCGAACACGGGCGTAGCGATGACGCACGCATTGGCGCAGGAAAAGACGTTCGTCCTCGGCCGGAGCCGACCAAGTAGTACACGAGGAGAGCTTTTACTGTAGTACACGAGGAAAGCTTTTACTGTATATCCTTTTATTCGGGAAAGTTCACAGATGATTCTCATGTAAAAATTCACTGAATAGCTGCTATGGTAAAAGCACAAAAATTTGAAAATTTGCAATTTTTTAAACATGAAGTTTCTCAAAAACTGTACGTTCTAGAGAAAAACGGATTTCAGATTCGTATTTAGTTCGCAAAAAAGAACTATCAAATATTCATGATAGCAGTTATGAAATCAAATAAAAGTCAAAATATGTTGTATAGTGTAATTAGGTGAACGACAGGTAGAAATTAAAGTGTTGCTCAGAGTAAGTCCAATACTTATAATCTAAATACAAAGTCGGACACATACGCGTATATTCAGTCGAGTGATATTTTATGTAGTAATGTGGATAGAATCATTTTCCCAAGGTTATTAAGTTTGGCTGCAGCTTTTACTTATGATTCTTATTACTCGTTCGTCACAATAGACTAATTGAAGAACTTTTCGATCAAATCCATGTGGAAGTAACATATCAACAAGTTCACCCAATGTACTTACTTGACATCATTTTTTTTTTTTTAAATGATTAAGAAGCAAGTGGTAAGATGTTTCTCTCTATCAAGAGAAGCACTTCGTTTCCTGTTCCATTTTCACGGGAAACGAAAGAGGAAATGGGACGAAGGACTGAGGACGATAGTCTTACAACGTGCTCGTAAAAGTCGTACTGAGGCCGGAAACACTCTCCTACCCTGGACAGATATATCACCTACATGCTCAAGTTTACTGGCGGTTACTTATTCACATGGCCGAAAGAGCGTTACGTTCATGAGGTAGTAAATAATTAGTTGACACAATGAATTTACTCTATCAGCACAATGAAACTACAATATGTTTATGGGTACAGTGCGTGTCAAAATATTTCTATCTCTCACATTATCGGACTTTCAATAAAACATTTTGGACGTTTTGTTTATACCATACATTTTTATCATGTTTACTTTTAGCACATAATGGTAAAGTTTTATGTACAAAATTAAGACACATTATGTGTGGCATTAAAATATAATAAAAGCAAAGCAGACTGAAGTTATTTTATACTTTTGTTATAATTTTTCAATAGTGTTCAAACTCTTATATTAATATAACATGAAAATTGTGCGACAAAACATTTGTGCATCTTTTTCTAGTTTTTACGTCTGAAGTATTTTGATCTTTTGATCGTAACTTTACACAATACGTTTATAGGAATGTATCAGTACACATCACTTTATTAGAATAAAACGAAGTAAAAATATGTTTCATACGTTTCGCCGCGTAGAACTGTCCGCGGTTGGAAACGATCTGAATAACAGAAAGATTGCCGGCCGAGACGGAAGGACGCGGTCAGTTAAAGCTCGTGACCGTGGAAGAAGGGTGAACGGTTAAAGAAGAGATGCAAGGAAAATTGTCTATTGCTCTAAAATTGTACAATATGGAAATAATTTAGCGCGGTGTTAATAAATTGTCTTTACAAACGGAGTAAATGGAGTGTTCGTCCGAAACCTGGTCGAAGCTCGAAGTTCGTACCGGAATTTCGCCGAAGCACAGGATTATTCGCACGCTCTATCTCACTAATCGCTCTCTACGGACTCTATACAGACTGCCTGCTCGTTCGCAAGGGCGCGGCTTTTATAGCAGCATACGTTCTGGAATGTTCCCGAAAGTTCTAGAACATGCGCGAGTGTATATTTAAAATTTCTGTTTCTTCCTTGCCTTTGTCTCCTGTGCCGGTGGCCAACGGAACAAGAGAAGCGTTAGCAAGGAGAGAAGGATAGAGCGAAAATATAGGTTACGGGTTTGAACGTAGCGGTCGTTTGGACCCGAATTACCGTTTGCCTAAACAAGTATGTCTTGCCAAGTAAACTGTTTTATATCGGTATTGCTTGTATCAACCTATATTTACGATCTTATACGATTATATTACAGAAGGAAATTAGATTCGTTCAGCGTGAATTATTTTACAAGGATAGAATTCCTACAACTTCCTGACAAAATTACTTCTATTTTTCGAATTCCTCAAAAACTTACACCATAACACGTATTCTTAGGCACTGCCGTATCTAGACTGGAATTTAGACTACTAAACATAAAATATTTAGACTTTGACTTATTTGCGTTGCTACGCTATGCAATTGTACTATTTATTTTGTTAAGTACTCGTGGTTACCCAAGAAGGGAGTTTCGAGCCTTGTAGGCGTTTTGCACGCTTGTGCCAACAAATACAATAATTATTTCGAAGGACCACCCGATGTAATCGGGACTATACAATTTATTTATGTTTCAACTATCGGTCTATAAGTCAACTATGCTATACGTGTTTTATAATTCAACTATTCAACGATGTCTAATGCAACTGTTCTATACTGCAACTAACTATCTGTCTATATGTCAACTATGTCTAATACCGTTGTAATACCACTAATTGAGATTCTATTAAATCTATTCGACGTCACCTCGGTCGGGTAGACTTGACGGGGATGCATCGTTCTAATTGGCTAGGTACAAAATATACAAATTGTCGAAGGGCAACTGTTCGGTCCAAGCGTCGACCTCTGGCGGATATTGTAAATTGTATAAAAACCACATATGTAATTACCATCATCGAATCCGTCGGTAAATACAGCAGAGGGGGGTTTAAGGCGCGCCACGGCGCGATCACCGGGGGAGTTAGAAAAACAACGAAACGACGAATCCCCAAAAACCGCGTTTTTTCTCGGCCATTGCGAGGCAATCACGCGACACGAGCAGACGTGTTAAATAAAGAGCTACGAAACGAAATTCGCATTATCTCAACAAGACCCGTCCTACCGCGAGACAGCATCCCAACGAGTTACCGTACTTCGGGACGCTACAGCAACAAAGTTAACGCCCTACGTGGGCCGCTCCACTCGCAAATATTTCAACCTTTGCTCCTGGACCGTGGCAGGTAATAAAGATCAAGAAGCGCGCAGACCTTAACTAAACATGCTAGAAATAACGGGCTCGAAAGGTAAAAATGTCAATCTGTCGACCAAATGTGAACAATGACTCGAAAACTACATGGAAAACGCGCGGGTCTTTATGGCTTCTTGAGTTTATAGCTGTACGGAACGGTCCGTGAACCCTTCGATGGGATGACGGTCTTATTTCTAATTGCTATGTAGAAATCCTAAATCCATTGTTAATGTAAGGCCACTGGTGGCCTTAACATATTTAATTATCTATATAAATATATAAATATGATTTAAAACAGAGTATGGATAAGATATATTCCATCTCGTCATGTATAAATTGCACATATCTTTTATTTTTATACTTTGAGTTTTTTATAAAATATTAATTTGCGCAAAATTTAAACACGGTTGAACAACAGAAAACGAACCCTCAAGCTTTCAAATATTAAAATAATTAATTGAACATTCTTAAAATTTTGTTGTACTCTCTTATAAATTAATGATAACATTAAATAGAAATTAAAATAAGAAACCAAGTAAATAATTTATTTTCCATTCAACTTTATTATTTGTTATTATGTATAATATATAATCTATCTGCGTAATAATTAACATAAATTTTCCATTTTCGAAAAAGTTTTTACACCTTTATAAAACAGTCATTTACCGTTAAATACAGAAGATGAACAAATTTTTTAATCTTTTCAGACTGTTCCAAAATAAACCAATACCCGAGGCGTCCCGAGCCTACTTACGCTCCTGCGAACAATTAGATGCGTCACATACGCAGTAATCGCTCCCGCGCAGGATTACCCCCTATACCACGCCATTGACCGGATCGATCCTGTGATCTAGACCCGTTTTTAATTTAAATCAACAAACTGTCGTACGATAAACCGTGTATTTTAACCGATAAACTGTCATTATTCGTATATTCGTCCAGTGTACCGCCGTGATTTTTTTTGTAAAACTGTTTATTTGAAGTATTCCGTCCATTAAATCGTTTATTTGTGTGTGGTGTTAAAATGAGTTATAACTTTTACACCGCCTTGCCCCGTATCCTCCGTTAGGATAGAACTTGCCCTCCTACGTGGTTAGCCGAATCGAGAAAACTCATCGAGCTAATTTCGGAAACAAACACAGACCATCTTTAATTTTTCGTTTATTAACAAGGGAACATATTTAAGTGGGACACGCCGATTTTGTTGAAACTTACAGGAAATATAGTTCTCAAAAAAATATTTGACAAGTATTTTTCCTTATCGGCAATCGTGCATGTTGAAGGGGTGGTACTTTTTTTTTATTTTGTGTGTTTTTTAATGCCGAATCGACTTGCAGTGGAAATGTATAAAAAACTCAATTTGTTTAAACAGTATGTTAAAAAATGCCCCCCCCCCCCCTCTTTACCGACAAGATCGGACAGGATCAGAGAAGCGTTGTGAATATGAGATCATTTTGCTTTTGTGAAAAATATTCAAATCTTGTTTCCTCGTACCATTATCAATTTCATAGATAGATTCGGATAATTTTTTTGTTATTTTTAATGGCCCAGTTCGGACTGGATCTACAGTAAATGTCCTCACAGTGCAGTGCTTGGTTGTCCCTCACAGTGCAACACGTCTCGTCCTGCGTCTATGGGTGCGTCATTGCTCCGCCTCTACTCGCCTCGCTCGACATTTAAATGCTTCGCCGTCTTAGTGACGGATTGTTCTTTTTGCCGCGGCGTGGAAAGGACTGTCGCCGAGTATAAAATTTCGCTTCCACTGCCCCGCACAGTGCAAAAGTTTCGAATCGGGCCACGTTCGTGAGCCGAACGTGGATAGCGATACAAAGACAGAGAGTGCCTGAGGTTCGAAACATTCGGCAAAGATGAAAAACTCCTACGTGTTCTGTCTTTTAAATTCAAAAATCAAAATTCTTTAGTTTTGGTTTTTCGTGAATGAAACTTTTACCATCGCAAACACGATATAGTTAGGATCATAATTACCCTTGTAACATGCCATAAAAGTTTCGGACGTTAGAATCTAAGGTATTCGTATCTCTGACGTAAATGTAACGTCCGAAATTTTTATGGCTTCTTACACAGGTAGTTATGATCCTAATTATATCGTGTTTGGTATCATTTTAATCAGAAAAACGAGACGAATACCATGGTACAAGTTTCATGAAAAAATAATAGGAAATAAGGAAATTGCAATCTTTTTTCTTTGCTTGCGTTAGTACGTGTCTCACCCCTCAGGGGCTGTGGGCACGCAGCCCACAGCACGGGATTTGGCGATCCCGAGGTACCCGAGCCAACCATACCGCAAGCATGTGGTCATGTTTCGCAGGAACGGGGGCCCTGCCTTAATCGGCCGGGCCGCGAGGAGTAAACCTCTATAACAAATCCGCTCTGCGGTCGGAGGGCAGAATACGGCCACGGTACCCCCTGCTTGTCCTACGAGGCGACTAAAAGGGGTGGCTCCGGTCGCTTCCTAAAGTAGGTACGATGATGTGCGAGGCGATGCCGGCGGGGTCTCCGGACCCCGGCAGGGCCTCCTAAGCCGGTAAGGCTCGGACGGAGGACCAAAACGGGGGCGGCCGGAATCGCGCGGGAGAGACCAAACTCAAGGTGTGAAGGATAACCGTGCCGATGGGTGCATGGCTGCCTGGTCTATAAATAGGGGCAGTCGTAAACGGTCCCTCGGGGGCACCTGCCGACACCCCCCCCTAGTAGTAAGGCTTACCCAGGTACGGCGGCTCTGCCTGGGTGGACCTTCATTCCGACCATAATCGTGGAACTAATATGCAACCTGAAAGAAATACAAAAATAAGGGTTGGGGGGGGGGTAAAAGACCAGAGCGTGCGAGGGCGCGCTCGCTCAATAAGCGCCGTCGGCGCATGTACGGGTGAGGAGGGGACCACTCCCCCCCCCCCGTTGGCGGGAACGACCAGGGTCCGGACGATGACCTCCGGACTCCACCCTAAAAACCCCCGCGTCGTTGCCGACGCGAAGGCGGCCTTGAAGGCATTCAGAAGAGACGAACAGCTGGGCTCGCGGGAGGGCGGGGGCGTCACCGCCTTCCCCCGACCCCGAAGCCTCCGCAGTCGTGACAGACTGAAGCCAGGCCAACCCCTGGCTCGGCCACGCCACTCCCGCGAGTCGTCGAGGTCATCCTCGATTGACTCAAGGGCGACCACCGGCGAAGGACGGGAGGTCCTATCATGGTCAGATGAGCTGGAGGCGTCAGGTTCAGCCGCCTCCACTTCCTCCTCCATCAAATCAGTCGGACCGAGGAAGAGAGGGCGCCCCCCCCCCACAACTGGGGAGCACACGAGGCTAGCAGTCATAAAGAGGCGGCAGCTAGCAGCCGACGAAAGGGTCGCGGAAGCCGAGGCCGCTAAAGCAGTCCTCGACCCAAGTGACACAGTAACACCGCCTTCAAGGGGGAGCATCCCGCTCCCGGACGAGGGAACACTCGCCGGGGAGTTCCGGCAGCTCCCCACGGCGGATCTGCTAGCGAAAATAGTGGAGCATATGGAGGTTGTGGAGAAGGTTGCCTCCAATTCCAGCAACCTCCAAGACAGGTTTGTCCGGGCCCTACGGCTGGCCTCCCACGGAATCCGCATCTTGGGGACCGAGCTGGCCAACCGGACTACCGTCGCTTCGACTCCCGACCTCGAGGCGGAGAAACAGGCTCCTTGAGGATGAAACGCGCCTCCTACGGGAGGGCGATGCGCGCCGCCAGCGGGGGAATACCCCGATGGCCACTGCGGCACACACCCCGCCGCGGGGCTCGACCATACCGTCGCCACGATCCCCCGCCGTGCCTGGTTTCGAGCCGGCACGAGTGGCTGCAACGACGTCCGGGGGAGCTCCCGTCACGGCGGCTCTGACGGCGCCAGAGGACGCTTTGCTCGGCCGGGTCGCCCGGCTGATTGACAAGCGATTCGCGGAGATCCGGCCGGAGCTCGCGTCCTCCTTGGCGGCCCGAGGCGCTGGGAGCAATCCCCCGTCTGCCCCACAGGGCACCCGCCCGAGGCAGGGGCCGCCGGCCCACACCTCCTCTGCGAAGAGGAAACGAATCGCGGGCCACGGGGGGCCAGGCAAAGCCACGGCCCCCTCCGCCCACCCACTAGTGTGCCAGGCCTCTCCGCCGAGCGCGCGGCCACATGCCGGTCCCCCGGCCTCTCACCTCATCGGCACGGCCCCGGTCGCGAAGACCCCGACCACGAACGAGGCTCCGTGATCGCAGGTGGTCGGCCGTCGCGCCAAGAGGCAGGCCACGCAGAAGGCCAAGGGGAAGGCGGGCGCGACTTCACGCGCCCCGCCCCCAGCGCCCGCCCACGCGTAACCCGCGGGGCAGGCCAAGTCGGGTGCAGCGGCGGCAGAACTTAGGGTGGTTCCGCCCCGACCTCCGCGTACGGCGGCCATCTCGGTGACCGTGCCGAGTGACTGCCAAGCCACGTACGCGGAAGCAATGGCGAAGGCCAGGTCCTCCATCGACCTGGCGGAGCTGTGCGGGCGTGAAAGTCGCCCGGCCCTCCATGACAGCCGACTTCCATGTGAGGGGCATCATGGCGTCCCTCACGCGGGAGGCAGTGTTGGCCGCCGCCGCCACGGCAGGCGAGTGCCGCCCCGAGGACATCAAGGCCGGTGAAGTCCGACCCAATGCCTCGGGGTTAGGCACGTGCTGGATCCGCTGCCCTGTGGCAGCGGCTCGCAAGATGGCGCTGGCCGGGAGGCTTGTGATCGACGGGTGGACCGTGGTCCCCGTCGAGGCACTCAGCCCCCGGCCAATGCAGTGCTACCGCTGTCTGGAGTTTGGACACACCAGACAGCGGTGCACTGCGGAGGAAGGCCGGTCTGGCTCGACGAAATAATGAAGCCAGCCGGACCCCTCCTACAGAGCAATCTAAACCACTCGGCCAGGGCGCAAGATTTACTTGCGCAGGCCCTGGCCAAGCGGTCGACCGGGCTGGCGGTCGTGACGGAGCCCTATGCCGTCCCGGCCCACCCTTCGTGGATCGGGGACGACGGGGCCTCCGTCTTGATCGTTTGGGGTGGTCGCCCAGGGTCCGCGGCGTGCGCGCTCATTGAGCGTGGCCGGGGATACGTGGCGGACGATTGGGGAGGCCCCGTGGTGGTGGGCATCTACGCCGCCCCTAGTTGGCCTCTCGTGTCGTTTGAGGTTTTCCTGGACGGGGTCAGGCGTTGCATTGAACGCTGTCGGCCCGGTCCGGTACTCGTTCTGGGGGACTTCAACTCCAAGGCCACGGCCTGGGATTTCCCCAGGACGGACGCGAGGGGCGCGACGCTGCTCGATTGGGCGGCCGGACTGGATCTGAGGTTGCTTAACTCGGGCTCGGTCCATACGTACGTGCGGCAGCAGGGAGGGCCCATTGTGGACTTTTCGTTAGCTTCGCCTGCTGCCGCGCGCCGTATCTCGTGGTGGAGGGTGGAGGAGGGGGTGGAAACCCTCTCGGACCATCGATACATCACGATGGTCCTCTCCTCCGCCCTACCGGGCGAGCCCCGTGGCCGCCCGGGCGCAGAGGGGGCGCGCTCACCACCGCGGTGGTGTCTCCCCAGGCTGGACCGAGACGTCCTGCTGGCTGCTGGCCACGCCATAGCATGGAGCTATAGACGCTCCGTGCCTGCCGACGGGCGCACGAGGGCCCGCTGGCTTCGCCGCGCCATAGTCATGGTATGTAACGCGGCGATGCCCAGATCGGACCCTCGGATTAGAAAACGGGTGTACTGGTGGTCGCCCGCAATCGCGGAACTTCGCCGCGAATGCGTGCGTGCGCGACGCCGGTACATCCGCGCCCGTCGGCGCAGAAGGCCAGACCCGGCGTGGGTGGCCACGCTGTACGGGCGCTACCGCGAGCGGGTGGTTGCTCTGCAGCGGGCCATTAAAGCCGCCAAAACCCAGGCCTGGCAGGAGCTCCTCGGCGCTCCCGACAGGGACCCATGGGGGCGCGTCTACAAGCTGGTGCTGGGCCGGCTCAGGCCATACCCCACCCCCTTCCCAGTGGCGGAAACCCTTGACCCCCCAGTGCTCCGCCGGGTGGTCGACGCCCGCTTCCCCCAGTCTTCGGGTGGGGAGATGGAGTCCCGGGCGGGGCCGTGGGCCCCGATCACCTGGTCCGACGATTGGGGGGTCTCCGATGAGGAGCTCGCCTGGGCCCTGAGGAAGCTCGGGGCGCGTAACACCGCCTCGGGTCCCGATGGCATCCCCGGCAGGGCCTGGATCTTGGCGTCGGACGTTCTCGGTCCAGCCATGAACGACTCCTTCAGCAGGGAGATTTTCCTGCTGAATGGAGGGAGGGGCGGTTGGTCCCCCTGAGGAAGGAGGATAGACCCGCGGACTCCCCGTCCGCCTACCGGCCTCTGTGCCTGCTGGATGAGGCGGGCAAACTCTTCGAAAGAGTTATTGCTGCCCGCCTCTTCAGGCACCTGTCGCAGGTCGGTCCCGACCTGGCAGATTGCCAGTTCGGTTTTCGCGAGGGACGGTCCACCATCGATGTGATCCGACGTGTCCGTTCCCTCGCGGAGTAGGCTGTCTCCCGGGGTGGGGTGTGTGTGGCGGTGTCGCTAGATATCGTCAACGCCTTTAACACCCTACCCTGGGCCGCCATGAGGGAGGCCCTGGACTTCCACCAGGTGCCTCCCTACCTTAAGGCGGTGGTCGGGGCATACCTGCAGGACAGATGTGTAACGTACACAAGCCGGTAAGGCACTGAGACGCGGAGAGTCGAACTCGGCGTATCTCAGGGGTCGGCCTTCGGCCCCTTCCTCTGGAATATGGAGTACGACCGAGTTCTGCGGGTCACGTTGCCCAACGGCACGTATGTCGTCTGTTATGCAGACGACACCCTCATACTTGCCGTCAGGCTAACCCTCGGGAGGGCCATCCGCCTCGCGGAGATCGCGGTGGCTGCCGCTGTGGCGCGGATTCGCGCCCTGGGGCTTCGCATCGACGCGCACAAGACCGCCGCCATGGTATTCCATGGCCGGTCTCGGTCGAGGCGTCAGCCCCAGGCGTGGGTCCGGGTAGGTGATGCCAGGGTCGAGGTCGGCCCAAGTATGAAATACCTGGGTCTGACTCTCGACTCCCGCTGACGCTTCGAGGTCCACTTCGACCACCTAGTCCCCCGGGTTGAGCGGGCTTCCTCGGCTCTTTACCGAATCATGCCCAACCTCGGGGGACCAGACGCGAAGGCTCGCCACCTCTACGTTGGGGTGGTGCGGTCTATGACGCTCTATGGCTCGGCGATTTTCACCGATGCCCTGATGGCCAGCAAGCGCAGTATTGCGTTGCTGCACCGGCTGCAGCGCAGGCTGGCCATCAGGGTCATCAGAGGTTACCGCACCATCTCCTACGTGGTGGCGATGGTTCTGGCGGGTCTCATCCCATTCGAACTGCTCGCCGCGGCGGACGCGCTAGTCAGCGAGTGTGTCGGGCGCGGCGGCGGGCGGATGGGACCCCGCCGGAGCCACAGATGGTCGAGGCGTATAAGCGCCAGTCCCGGCAGCTGGCATTATCCCGGTGGCGAGGCGAGCTTGCCCGCAGCGCCGGGAAGCCAGTTGTCGGGGCCCTCCTGCCCATTTACACCGAGTGGCAGGAGAGGCGGCATGGTAGGCTCACCTATCGCATGACACAGATGCTCACCGGGCATGGATGCTTCGGTGAGTTTCTGTGTCGAATAGGGAAGGCCGCGACAGCGGCTTGCAGTCACTGCGACTCCGGGAGGAGGACATGGCGCGGCACACGCTGGAGGTGTGCTCCGCCTTCTCGGCGCCGCGCCGTGTCCTAACCAGCCGCATCGGCTACGACCTGTCGCTGCCGGCAATATTTGGGGCACTGCTGGATAGCGACAGAAATTCGAGGGCCGTGGCCTCCTTCTATGAGGCGCAGTGGGAGGGGCAGGCGCAGTGGCCGCGACACTCGCGGCGGCGCCATCCTCCGTTAGGGAGCGTTGGCCGGCGGTCGCGTACTACACGCACCGACCGTCCGTCTTCCGGTACAAGCCGGCTTCGTGGCGGCGGCCAGGGCGTGACTCGTCATGTCCGTTTTAACCTGACCGCAGCAGGCTGATCGCGACACCCTGGGTGGCGGCCCGGGGTGTCTCCGAGAAGCGGTCCCCCGAGAGGGCCGATTGCGTCTCGGTGATCCGGGCGCCGTCGACGGCGTTGACCCGGGTGTGAGGGGGGAGGGTACCCCTCTCCCTCCCAAGAGGTGCTCTACACCTGGAGCAAGGGCGTGGGGAGGTCCTGGTTGTGTTCTTCCAGAGTTCCTAGGGCCTCCCCGCAACGCCAGAGAGGGTCACCGTGGGGGTTTTAGCCGGTAAAAATCCGGCAGAACCCTACCCCCTCCTCTAGGGGGCGCGGCGTCTTTCGAAGATTTCCCCACATTAAAAAAAAAAAAAAAAAGTACGTGTCTCACCGATATTCGGTCGTTTCGGTAACCGATCTTGTTTAATGCTTGACTGATTCCAAGGGGGATCCCCCCAGCAACCGGCCCGCCGAGTATAAAATTTCGCTTCCACTGTCCCTCACAGTGCACATTTTGATTCCGGCCTCTTTTTCACTGTGAGGGTGTTTACTGTACCTATATCAAACTTTTCCTTGGTGAAGACTGACTCGTATTTATTTAACACACCATTCAGACTCTCATCATTATTATTATTATTCGAAACATAGTTTAATTTAACACAATCAAAACTTTGGTTCGAACTTATATTTTGGAAAATTTCAAGGTTTTCATTTTGACACAATCGGAATGATTTTATGCAGTCTAAGCCAAGTAACAAATCTTCTTCAAATCAATCACTTTTCATTATTAAGAATATCGTTACTTTTTCTATTTTCAATATTTTTAATCTCAGAAATACCGTACCATTCGTATTTACTAGACCGCCCATGGTTTTTATCGTTGAAATCCCACTGTTACGGATTCGCGGACGGGCCCGTGACGTCACGCTAACTGCCAATCAGATCGGCGGCGAGCTAGTCGCGACGACTAGCTGATTGGCAGTGCGGCGTCGCGGGGGCCATCTATTAATCGCGACAATAATTAGATCGCTTGTCGCGTCGCGCTGCGATGCGCGCCAAAACCGTGCCTGAAGTAAACATGCGAGGCCTCACTCACGCTCACGATTCCCGTATGTTGCTCTCTGTGGCGCTTACACGACATGTGAGAGTCATACGGGTTTCGTGGGCGTGATGCAGTTTCAACCAGACAAAGGAATGTTCGAAAGGACAAACGGTTGCCGACGAGCCGTTTGATTTTCGAAGATTCCTTTGTCACTCTAGTACGAACTAGCGAACACTCAGGACGGTCTGAGAAATTTACGATTTGTAACGAGCGAACGTTTTACGAGCCGCGCGAGCACGGCGGAGCATTTAAAGACATTTCGAGCGAGCGTTAGTTAAGGACTTTTAGGTTTTTGGTGAGGTATAAATAAATGTTCATCGGTTTCTTAACACAACAAATGATACTTTATTAATTAATTAATGTGCACGTGTGAACAGTTACGAGGCGCGACTCTCTCTCGCCACGAGGCCCACGCTTGCTACTACGCGTACCCCTGTAAGACAAACGCGCATCGCTCCGCGTAACGGTTTTAGGGGAAATTCCTATTCCCCCGTCGCATGACCGTTGTCTTTAACGGTTACGGAAAAAACCCATCCGACGCGAAACATCGATACGCCACAGACTCATTTGTGTAAATTAAGTGATAAGTTGGTTTATAATTTTTCTGTGATACCGTGTTATTTGTTCCGTACAATAAACTTGTGTTTCGTGATACTAGAGTTAATTTTAATTTAGTTACTACTAAGACTACCGTAATCTAACTTATTTTCTAATACTAAAACTATCCTAATTATAAACACCCACTTATAGGGTTATCCATTTTTAATTTTTTATAAAATGAATAATTAATCAGAGACACATTGGCTTCTGAATCGTAGAGTGCAACCGCCTTTTCTTTATAATTTACGATAACATTTAGTCTTATAAGTGTGATGCTACCTAGCTTTTTGATTCCGCCGATTTGATAATTACTGACTTTGCGTTACTACATCTTTCCTCTGCATGAAATCTATTTTTATAACCGATTTTATCACAAATACGACATGGATCGACATTTCGATTTTGTTTATTTACTTCTATGAGCGCGCTGTTTTTGTTTATGTTCTTGTCTGATATTGGTTGAAGTTGACCCAGACTGGTCATTAAATTTTCTATTGTTTTCAGTTCATGTTTTTTAAGATGCGCTCGAACAAACTTTGGCAAAGCGATAACGATAAAATTTATTTGTGAACTAACACCTAATTCTGGATCTGCATCTATTAACAAGCTTCTCTTTTAATATGGTCCACTTATCCAACGAAAACAATAAGTGTATTCAACTTCTGACCACGATTTTTCACCGAATGCTGCAAGGAAAGAGCTTTCCCAAAAACTCCAAGGTTGGGTCATAGCATGCGTTTTAAATATACAGGGTGTCCTACAAATATGGTACGAGCCGGAAAGTGGTGGTAGGTTGGGCTATTCTGAACAACTTTTTCCTTTGCAAAAATAGTGGATGAGGTTTTATTTTTAAATTATGAAGGAAAAACACTAACCAATAAGAGCCCGGGAACCAAGCGCGCTCAAGGGCGTAGTGTAGGCACGAGTAACAGTGGCTATTAGGAAAAAAACCGCGTTTTTCCGCGTGTTTTTTTCCGCCGACGGTTTTTTTTCCGTGCGCGGTTTTTTTTCCTAATAGCTTCTACTACATGGACATCTGACGGTCACTGTTACTCGTGCCTACACTACGCCCCTGAGCGCGCGCGGTTCTCGCGCTGTGATTGGTAGGAGTTTTTCGTTAATAAATTAAAAATGAAGCCCCATACGACATTTTTGCAAATGAAAAAGTTGTTCAGAATGACTCCACCTACCTCCCATTTCCGGCTCCTTCAACACTTTTGGGACACACTTTATACCGTATTTGCATACATAGAAATCGGTATATCTGCAATAATTCGTACGTATATTTGTTCATCTACAATTTGAATAAAATCTTTAGTTTTTAATTTAGACATTTTGCTTGCCATAAATTTCTGTCTTTTGTTAGTGGAGTTTCGGTTTATTCTATCCACATAATTTTTTAAAACTATTCTTTTTATCGACGGTGATCTTTGTTTACCAATACAACTGTGCATTTGCTTACATATACTGACGCTATGGTTCACTCTATCAAAAATATATGTACTGTCGAAGCTTTCGTTTATATATTCGTAAATGTTCGTTTATATTCGTTTACATTCGTTTACGAAACGATTGCGATTCGAGACAAAGGGGGCATCTGGTTATTAAGAAATGTACTGCTCTGGCGGGAGGTGGTAGGGGGGTCGCGGAGAACACGAGTCACCGTTGCCTCTACAGAGGTCAGTTGTAAGAAGATCGTTGTCGAGACGTAGTCGTCAAAAGTAGTTGTCGAAAGACGTAGTCGTCGAAAGTCGTTGTGGAGAGTTAGTTGTCGAAAGACGTAGTTATCGCAAGTGGCGGCGAGAACGCGGTCGCGGTGAGGGGGTCGTTCGCGAACGGACGGATTGTGCGTGTATTTCCTATTGTATATACGCGATGAAATATTACATTCTAATTACATGTACATTCTTTTTACATACTCGCAGCGCTACTTACCCAATAATTCGTTGAAATTACACGAATTGTGGTAATAATATCCGTACATTCTTTGTACATACTCGGGGCGCTACCTACCGAAGAATTCGTTGAAATTACACGAATTGTGGTAACATAACACTCAGTGCCTTGCTAGCACTTAATCGAATCTCTCGAAGATTAACGGCACCGGGTTTCAGTATAACACAACATTCAATACATCAATGGGGATTGTTTCCCAAAAAATCATTTCCGGAGTCACGCAATTAATTAGCAATTAATCGCTGACGGGCGCCCACCCATCGTGTACACGATTTAACATTATCACACGCAACACGCTCACACACTCATTACAATATAAATTTCAAGGGTCTTTTACCCCTTCGGGCTTTTTCGCTTACATAATATTCAATAAACGACATTTTTTATACTTCATTAACCCATCGAATTAATTTAACGAACCTTCCTCGAACCATTCCTATGCTTATCGAGCTCAATTGCATATATAGATTTTATTTATCCAGATTATATACAGATTTTTTATATAGATTTTTATCGAATGAATTGAAGCTCTTCGCGTTGAAGAGTTTCGATCGTACATGTACGAAATATCACATTTTTAAATTTACGATATTCCCCAAAGTTTTACTTAAATATTGCAAATCAATACCATTTACAAAAAATACTTAAAGCAATCGTTCAGTACTGAAAGAAATTCACAATTCAACAATACTAGTCCATGCCTGAACCAGACTTGCATACGTAGTAAAGGACCTGCCTCAAAACACAATAAATTTTCTTCACAGTATATTTTACAACAATATTAGCAGATAAATGCATGAACAAAATTAAACTTGGACATATTGTGTGTTCGACTGGTAGTTATCTTTAACGATTTCATGTTACCGCGTTGTACAGATCAGGTTATAATTTCGTCCTTTTAATATTGTATAATTTCATTAACGAGTAACGTCGAAAAACGTAAATTAACGTTTACACACCAAATATTTCAATGTAAAGAAAAGAAATTTGAGGTAACCAACGAACCGGTTGTTTTAGACAACAGTGAGGATTATGCGTAGTACCTAAATAATGTACAAGTTGCGTTCAGAATGTTCGGGGACTCCTTGTGAAGAGGACATTAGGAGCATCGAAAAATGTGAAAGTCGTAGAATATAATCTTCGATTACACTGTACAACAAATTTTTACTTTTTCGTTTTATATGAACTGTCACTATGAAATTCTTATAGATTTTTGCGAGCTGAATACGAATCTGAAATCCGTTTTTCTCTGATACGTACAGTTTTTTAGAAAATTAATGTTAAAAAAAATTGCAAATTTTCAACTTTGGGAATTTTTTGTGCTTTTACTATAGCAGCTATTCAATGGCTTTTTGCACGACAGAATTCTGTGAACTTTCCCGAATAAAACTGTATAAATTGTTATTACATTGTGAACATTTAAATATGTTTAAACAACGATCGAAGTAAAAAAGACCCCAAAAATGCACCAATTTTTACTGCTATTTTAAAATTTTTAAAAAAAACTGGGTCTAGGTGAAAATCTAATCATCGCACGCGATAGAGCGGACATTTTTACTGCAGAAAGCATCGAGCGAAGTTAAAAAATCACATTTGTTTACATTTTATAAGGAAAATAGTTCAGCAAAACACGCGTCGTTGCCAGTGGTACTCAATGTTGGCGGCGCGACGCGCAGTTATTCTGTTATGCCAAGACGGAAGGTAGGGAGGCCACTGCGCCGCGCCAACATTGAGTACCACTGGCAGCGACGCGTGTTTTCCTGAACTATTTTCCTTATAAAATGTAAACAAATGTGATTTTTTAACTTCGCTCGATGCTTTCTGCAGTAAAAATGTCCGCTCTATCGCGTGCGATGGTTAGATTTTCACCTAGACCCACAGTTTTTTTTTTACATTTTAAAATATCAGTCAAAATTGATGCATTTTTGGGGTCTTTTTTACTTCGATCGTTGTTTAAACATATTTAAATGTTTACAATGTAATAACAATTTATACAGTTTTATTCGGGAAAGTTCACAGAATTCTGTCGTGCAAACAGCCATTGAATAGCTGCTATAGTAAAAGCACAAAAAATTCCCAAAGTTGAAAATTTGCAATTTCTTTTAACATTAATTTTCTAAAAAACTGTACGTATCAGAGAAAAACGGATTTCAGATTCGTATTCAGCTCGCAAAAATCTATGAGAATTTCATAGTGGCAGTTCATATAATTTTTGGCTGTAGTACAGTGTTATTTACCATTATGCATGCTAAGTTTAGTAATAAGTGGTTGCATAGTCATTTAGTAATTTTTCGTTACATTTAACATTGAACCGTAACTTTAATGAGTTTTAAAAATGAGTGATTTTCGCAAGAACACAATGGGCATAAAATTCTGTATTAATCTTTAAAAAGAAGCATCTGAAACAGTGGAGATGTTTCAGATTGCTTTCGGCGATTGAAGTCGCAAACAAACCTTTTTCTCTTCTATTGAGTCAAACGAGCACTGAAAAGGGGACGCTTCGATACCCGAGAGGGCATAATGACAAAATCGCAGAAGAGTCGAAGTCGGTTTACCAAAAAGCATTCGTAATTTGTAAAAAGAGATATTATGGATGCATACATACAGAAGGAAAATATTCTGAAAGCGATTTACTGTGGATGCCATTAAGCTTGTCAATAAATGATATATAACAAAATTCTTCGAATATTCTGAACACATTTTGTAATTTGAAATCGGATTAGAGCTGCAAGTGTTACACAGTGGTGCTGTCTTGCGCGGTTAATCATTTCTCTTATGTACAGTAAAGGCCCTCACAGTGGAGCGGAGGCCGGAATCGAAATTGTCCACTGTGAGGGACATGGAAGCGAAATTTGATACTCGGCGGCTCGGTTGCTGGGGGATCCCCCTCGGAATCAGTCAAGCATTAAACACGATTGGTTACAGAAACGACCGAATATCGGCAAGACACATACTAATGCAAGCAAAGAAAAAGATTGCAATTTTCTTATTTCCTATTATTTTCTCATGAAACTTGTACCATCGTATTCGTCAGGTTTTTCTGATTAAAATGACGCCAAACATGATGTAATTACGTTAATAATTACGTACGTAACGGGTGATTAAAAATTTTCACGTGAAAGAGGACGGCGAGTGAAAAAGACAGAGAGGCAGAAGGTTGAAGCGTTCGGCAAACATGAAAGACTCCTGCGTGTGTTGTCTTTTAAATTCGAAAATCAAAATTCTTTATTTTTTGTTTTTCCTGAATGAAACTTTTACCATCGTATTCGTCTCGTTTTTATGATTAAAATAATACCAAACACGATATAATTACGATCATAATTACCTGTGTAACAAGCCATAAAAATTTATTTGTATCTCTGCCGTAAATGTAACGTCCGAAACTTTTATGGCTTGTTACACAGGTAATTGTAATCGTAATTATATCTTGTTTGGTCTTATTTTGATCGGATGAACCTCACGAATGTGTTAAAAACGTTACAGTCAAAAAAATATAAATATTAAAAAATTATATTGGTAAATTTGGAACTGGAGGTCTGTCAGCCCGCATCAAAGGGACCGCGGCGAGTATCGTGTTACGCTTGGACTGGCTCGAGCGAGGCGAACATAGGCGCAGCAATGACGCACGCATTAGCGCAGCAAGAGACATTTTCCACTGTGAGGGACAACCAAGCAGTCCACTGTGAGGGCCTTTACTGTAGTCTTATAACTAATACTGTTGAGATTTTGGGCGAAAGTCACGTTCATCCATAACGTTTTGCCCATACCACAATTTGTTAGAGCTTGAAGATACATTCATATTAACCTGTTAATTACCAAATTTTTATTTTTATTTTACCGCATGAGTTCTAAATTGATATATTAAACACTTTTATAAGTTAGCTAACACCGAAACAATTAATAATTTTGAAAACTAAAATGTAAGTGTTTACCCAATACACATTTTATTTAATATAATCCTATTGCAAGTGATAAAGAAATAATTTATATATAATTATAGAGGGCGTCTCGTAACTCATGTAGGTATCGAAAAGGTGTTGTACGGGAGGATATTCCAAGTAACTTTTTCTTTTGCAAGAATGGGGTCTGTGGTTAAAAAATAGGGCCTGGTTTTCACATTAGTAAGGAAAAACACCGAAGCTCCGAACGTACGGCTAACACAAACAAGCAAGTTAGTATCGTGATGTATTACGTGAAAGTTAAATCATATAATGAATAAACAAATTATGACCCGGTGTACTTTAAATTTACGAAGAGAGTATAAAAATAGTAAAATAAAACTCTCCTATATATTTGAAGATAATCCTGCTTCTGTGCAAATAGTTCCTTGTTACTGAGCCGTTTAACCGATCCTGATCTTTCGTAAAAATAATATACACCCCGAATCGCTGATGTCACAGTCGGATCAGTGAACTAACTTTACCTCACGTAATAACAACGGTTAACCAGCGAATGCGCACAAAGGATTAATCAAAAATAATTTCAGTGTTTGCTTTTTTTCTCTTCAACGTTGCTCTTTGGACGTTTTGTCGTAAACTGCCGATCGAAACTTCGAAAATTTCAAGCGGAGAGAAAGCGAGTGTTCTGGACATTGCCTTCGGTCATCTTGACCGTTGGATCAAAGGATCATAAAACGATTAAACACTTTCGAATTGTTAGCATGACGGTCATTTCGTAGATGTTCGAGGAATCCTTTTCTCTTTCTAGAAGGCAAAAACGATCCTTTTTCTAAAGAAATGTGTATCCTCGATTTCTTTCCAGTGTTAAACGTTCTTGTTGCAAGGGACTGTTCTAACGTGCGTCTGAATTTCTGGTTTACGATAGTCATCACTCTGCGATTAACAGTTTAAGACATACCATCGAGTGTTCAACATCACAGAGAAAATATAAAATCGTGAGATTTATTTACAAACAATCGTTCGCGCGTTTGCAATCGCGTTTTATATCTGCGATTATTACATCAGACAGTTAGTGAAAAGTGACAGCAAAATTACAGTAAAGTGATAATGAAAATTGAAAAGTCAAGAATTTTGTTACGAACAAAGTCTCTTTTGTACAACGAGTGAAAGACATGGGAGTGGAACAAAAGACTACCGTCATCATTACGAAGATTCTTACAAGTCTAAGCCAAATATAAGCACCTTTTGGTCTGCTGCGCTGAAAGGAAAACAAATCCTAGAACGACTCACAAATCATCTCGTGAACGAGGAAGCTATGTTGAAGTTAAGAACAACAACAAGTGAGAACAATCCGGCCAAGGATGCGTTCACAGTTAACAGAGGTAAACATTTGCCAACTCCAAGTAGTCAATGTATCAGTGAATCGAAGTTTAACAGTGATTCTCATGTTATGTCAAATAATTATAGAAAAAGTATTCGATGGAATTACTGCGGAAAATTCGGACATTTTGTACGCGAATGTAATAAAAAGAAATATACCCGCCAAAATGCGAATAACCTTATTTAGTACAAGTACCTAATGTGGGTGAAAATTACCATCAACATTTAACTTCCCCGCAACTTTCTACCGTTGAAAATTTTGTAAGTTATAAAAATGAAACGATTGGCTATTGGTTTGCGGACTCTGATGCATCTGAGCACATGACTTACAGGCATGATTGGCTAGTAAATTTTAAAATTTTTTAAGAGAATTCTTATTTTGTTCGCGTTGGTAACGGCCTGTGAGCAGAATGAATGTAGAAGCTGAACGGGACACGCTAAAGTACAGTTCCACTGTAATTATCTGCAAATAGTAAAAGATTAGCTCGTAAACCACACGATCGCACGATACAAGAAGAAGGAAGTCAAAGGAACGCGATTCCTACTGTTCCGTCGCACGTGGAACAGAAAACGCGAGGATTTCTAAAGGGAGTTTATGACGAATCTTCTACGAAAAGCTATTTTTGAGATACACATTTTTCGCTGTTCCGTAATACTCATTTACCTTTTTTCGACAATAGAGTTTATATTTTAATCTTCGTTTCGTGCTCAATAGCTACGCTCATGTTATAAACTTGACTTTTCCCAAATGGCCATCTAGCGATCCGCAAACCTAACAGGACTTGGCCTTCGAGGGCCAACCTGGCGGGAAAGTCCCAAACGCGGTCGGTTTTTGGGGGTCCTCTCGATCGTGGCGGTATCGCTCCCACCCTCTTCCTAAAAAGGCGCGTCCAGGGTGCAAAAGAGGGTGGACACTATCGTCAAGAAGCATCCTGATTCCGATCTTTCGAGGAAGTGCGGGCGACAACGAGTCGTCAGAAAGAATTCGCTCGTCAAAGAGAAATCATTTGTTCACAAAAGAGATACCATTCATTCACCAAACGTTAAACACTTCAGCTCGACCGTCCGAGAGCAAGGCCAGTTACGTTACGAAAAGTAGTCACACGGAAACCTTAAAACATAAGACATCGTTCGGCCTCTGCAAGAAACAATAATTACACTGTACAACAAATTTTGATTTTTTTTTGTTTTCGTAACCGCCACTATGATATTCTTATAGATTTTTGCGAGCTGAATACGAATCTGAAATCCGTTTCTCTCAGTGTCCTACAGTTTTTGAGAAAATTGTTGTTTAAAAAAATTGCCAATTTTCAACTTTGGAAATTTTTTGTGCTTTTATCGTAGCAGCTATACAGTGACTTTTCACACGAGAAAAATCTGTGAACTTTCCCGAATAAAACGATATAAATTGTTATTGCATTGTAAGCATTTAAATATGTTTAAATAATGATCAAAGTAAGAAAGACACCGAAAATGCACCAGTTTTCGTTGATATTTCTGAATTTATTTCAAAAACTATATGTCTAGGTGAAAATCTGACCATCGTACGTGATAGAGCAGACATCTCTGCTGCAGAAAGCATTGAGCGAAGTTAGGAAATCAGTTTTGTTTTCATTTTATAAGAAAAATAGTTCGGCAAAACACGCGTCGCTGCCAGTGGTACTCATTGCCTACTGCCTTGGTATAACGGAAGAACTAAACGGCGCAGCGCGATATAACACTGAGTACCACTGACAGCGTCGCGTGTTTTGCCGAACTATTTTTCTTATAAAATGAAAACAAAACTGATGTTCTAATTTCGCTTGATACTTTCTGCAGCAGAAATGTATGCTCTATCACGTACGATGGTCAGATTTTCACCTAGACCTATAGTTTCTGAAATAAATTGAAAAATATCAACGAAAACTGGTGCATTTTCGGTGTCTTTCTTACTTTGATCATTATTTAAACATATTTAAATGTTTACAATGCAATAACAATTTATATCGTTTTATTCGGGAAAGTTCACAGATTTTTCTCGTGTGAAAAGTCACTGTATAGCTGCTATGATAAAAGCACAAAAAATTTCCAAAGTTGAAAATTTGCAATTTTTTTTAACAACAATTTTCTCAAAAACTGTAGGACATTGAGAGAAACGGATTTCAGATTCGTATTCAGCTCGCAAAAATCTATAAGAATATCATAGTGGCGGTTACGAAAATTTTTGGCTGTTGTACAATGTTATCTTCGAATGTCCTAGAAGATATAGTTTCTTTCGAACAATTGCTCTCCGATTAATTTTGCAGAGCAACGCGCCGCGACGGGTTGGAGAGTATTTTCGTGTGAGCATAACAACCTCACGCCACGGTCACCCTAAATCCGTGCGATCGGTCGCGAAAAGTGTAGTCGTTTCGCACACTCGAGATTACACCGCGCACGCACACGAACACCAACGCTACTACTATCAGGCACAGCTGATACTGATGGCAGCACCAATCAAGCACGGATCGCTTTAACAATAACGCCAATACGGTCAGCTTATATTATGCAAGCACATCGTAAAGGTGATGTTTATGTTCAAGTCAAATTCAAGTGTACGATGAAAGGTTAACAAGTAATTTTTGAGGAAGAAGGAAATACCGTTCGATTTTTGAAAAATGATAAAGGGGTCATTCCACGCCGATTCGATCACTTTTTGACGTCACCATCTGCGATTTTGTTTTAATCAAAATATGTTATAGTCTACGTGAAGGTAGGAGGGGTTTAAGTCATCATTTTGCCGATTTCGAATTTGTTTAAAAATTACAAGCCTTCAAAATTTGCAGTTTTTGCCTATTTTTGCAAAAATAGGCATCACTTACGAATTTTTTTCTCAAAAACTACTCGTCCGATTGAGCTAATTTTTTTTTTTGTTTTATTCATAAAGGATTGAGCTACTATAAAATATTTTTTATAAATTGGACAATTTGTTATGTAATATGAACAAATTTAAACAAATTCTTTTTTTATGTTTTTCAATAGAAACTACCAGTGATTAAAATTAAAAAAAATATATTATATTCCCTGAAGCTTCCCCTTTAAAATGAGCCCTTCAGAATAATGGAGGGTCGAAAATTAATGTCACAAAAAGCTGGAAAACGACGCGGTGTACCTCCGTTTCGGGTAAGCGAGTCATGCAATCCGCGTTCACTGGTCTTGGTCAAGCCTGGTACACGACTAAATGACCCTGATATTGATAGACCTGTATTTAGTGTAATGACATGCAACGATTCAAATATGTTTGACGCAATATCGTAAAAATCACTCGTAAATTCTCAATCAGAGGAAGAGCAGGTTTTTAAAAATAGGTGCGTGTACAAGAATCCATGTTTGCCATATTCCAACAGTTGCTTACCCCCCTAGAAAGAATTCAACGCCAAAAGCGAATGTCGAAGAAACCAATTTCGCTAAAGTCATTTTTTTGCCAGTATAGGGCATTTTTCACTTGAACATGCGTTGATCTCCTTATATACAAAAAATTGGTGAAACGCTATTGTTACGGATAGAAGCAAGCGAATTTGGCACAAAGAGCCAGAAAATTAAACATCATCTAAAATATTAAATACACGTCCGAATTATTAGTCGTTATAGGGATGTCGGGTGAGCTAGCTCACAAGCAGTAGTGCATGGGTTCGCCCATGCCTAGAAGCCTTTACGTGCACGGGGAAACCCGTGGCCGTACCCGCCAGCATCAAGAGTGTTTAACGTAGAAAAAGCCACCGTAATACCGGGGGTATAAAATCCGCCCGGGAGTGGTGGTCCTTACCATAGCACCGAGAACTCATGCTGCTCGGGAGAGGTAAGACCCGGGAGGGGACGAGCTAGCTCGTCTCGCGACCGGTAAGGCTGTCTGCGTGATCGTTGGCCCCGAAATCGGTAAATAATAATTCTAGGAAAGCTATATAAAATAATTGCCAGAAAGCGGCAAACAATTATTGTCAAAGAGGACAAAGCCAACTGTGGACAAAGAATGGACGGTATATTCTAAAGTTCAAAGTAAAAAGAATATTTGATCGGTAAAGAGTAAAGACTCTTGATTCCGCCGCGGAATTTCAGAGAATCGTTTGGGTGCGAACGTCGGTCACGAAATAAGAAATCGTTCATTCCTTTGCGGCGTCTCCAGAAACTTCCAGAAATATATAGATTAAAACCGCGAGCCGCTGCGTTCAGCTGCGTATACAGTAAATCCTCCCACAGTGCGACACTTGTTTCCCTCCCACAGTGCAAAACGTCTCTTCCTGTGCCTATGCGTGCGTCATTGCTACGCCTGTGTTCACCTCGCTCAAGCCAGTCCAAGTGTAACACGACACTCGCCGCGGCCCCTTTGATGCGGGCCGACAGATCTCCAGTTTCAAATTTACCAATATAATTTTTTAATATTCATATTTTTTTGACTGCAAATTTTTTTATCATTTTCGTGAGGTTCTTCCGATTAAAATAAGACCAAACAAGATATAATTTGGATAATAATTATCATTTATAAAAAAAATGGATATTAAATTGAAGGCTTTTCAAAAGTGGTTATTTTCTTGTCATATCGTAAACCTACTCTTGGAATTTATATTTTGTATTGTTAAATTGTAATATCTATTGATAATGTTTGTTACGCCGTAACAAGTTTTTAGAAAGTTGAGAGGTTCGTCGTTCTGTAGAAACAATAAGACCCAGGGAATCGTTACATTTCTATAGACGATATCGCGTAGTCAACGGTTTGAAAACACGTACCGAATTCTCACTTTGCAACGCATCTCCCCTCAGATTGGCTTGAAAATACACATCGAATTCTAACTTTGCAACGTATCCCCCCCGATCCAATTCCCGTACTGCGACATTTAAATGTCGCACCGTCTTATACAGTATTCTCTCCATAAGTAGTGAGCCGAATATAGAAAAGGATAGCGATACAAAAACAAAGAGAGACTGAGGTTCGAGACGTTCGGCAAACATGAAAGACTCCTGCGTGTTCTGTCTTTTAAATTCAAAAATAAAAATTCTTTATTTTTGGTTTTTCGTAAATGAAACTCTTACCATCGTATTCGTCTCGTTTTTCTGATTAAAATAATACCAAACACGACATAATTACGATCATAATTACCTGTGTAACAAGCCATAAAAGTTTCGGGCGTTACATTTACGGCAGATACGAATTCCTTAGATTCTAACGCCCAAACTTTTATAGCTTGTTACACGGGTAATTATGATCGTAATTATATCGTGTTTGGTCTTATTTTAATCAGAAAAACGAGACGAATACGATGGTAAAAGTTTCATTCACGAAAAACCAAAAATAAAGAATTTTGATTTTTGAATTTAAAAGACAGAACACGCAGGAGTCTTTCATGTTTGCCGAACGCTTCAACCTTCTGCCTCTCTGTCCTTTTCACTCGCCGTCCTCTTTCACGTGAAAATTTTTAATCACCCGTTACGTACGTAATTATTAACGTAATTACATCATGTTTGGCGTCATTTTAATCAGAAAAACCTGACGAATACGATGGTGCAAGTTTCATGAAAAAATAATAGGAAATAAGAAAATTGCAATCTTTTTCTTTGCTTGCATTAGTATGTGTCTCACCGATATTCGGTCGTTTCGGTAACCGATCGTGTTTAACGCTTGACTGATTCCGAGGGGGATCACCCCAGCAAGGGACAGCCGCCGAGTATTAAATTTCGCTTCTCCTATGCTCACAGTGAGCAGTTTCGATTCCGGCCTCCGTTGCACTGTGGGAGGATTCACTGTATTTCCAGAATGCCGCTGCGTTTGTCGGCAGAGGCCGAGTGGGCTGCCGGCGGGTTGCTTTGTCGACGCACGGCACGGCGGTTCGGCCGCAGCGGAGCGGCGTAGTAAGATTCGGCGAAGGGTGGTACCGATTTCTCGAGAATTCGGGGTAGGGTGATTTTTCGAGAAACCAGCAAAACTGATGGGAGACGTGGCAGGGGAATGAACGACATAAAAGGCCCAGAGGAGGCCAGCGAGGATCTCATTATATTTTCGGCGTGTCAAGAAGCAAGTTTGTTATTACGGGTTCATCGTTATATTGCGCTTATTATATTGATGGGTGTCAAGACGTACGATTGTTATTACATGTTCATTATATCTTTTGGCGAGTAAAGAAATTGTAATTTTCAAAGTACGAGAATAATAAATTTGCATTGTGTAGGCTTATTTATGGCTTTGGAGAGTCCCTTGTGTGACTTTAGAGATAGTCCAGGCCCTCGTGGGGTTACGGGAAGTGTTTTGGCAATTCGGACCACCCTGACACGGTCACGTACCCTTAACACTTTACCGACCGGTAGCGATTCGAACATACTATGCCCTTTCACCGCCCACTCAGCCGCAGATCGTCCGAGACACCGGCTCGGTTTCGGCCTAGACTGACGCGCGGGAATATATGCGCTTTTCTTAAACTCTGGTAAAATTGTCTGCTTCGTGTTATTGTAGGGTAACGAAATTTAATAAAATCTTTTACTTTAATTATGGTAGTGTTAAACAATATTTATTTCGTCTATTACAATCGTTTTCAGTTTATTATTTACATAAAATATACCATAATTCATATAACAATATTTGTTGAAAAAAGAAGTTGTTTAATATTTTTTTAAACTATGATAGCGCTCGAAACAGTCACCTTTGTGTAGCGGGACGTTGCAGTATTTACAAGCGAAACCTGTTCTGCTTAGCTTTTTTTTACTTGCACAAACTCTGCATTGCCGTAGGGGTTTTCTACATTTACCGCTGGTTACTATATTTACTAGTTTGTGCTTTCCGAAATTTGCCAGTCTTCCGGGACGATCAAAACGGGATGTGGTTCTTGTGGTTGTGGGTTCGAAATTAGGTAGATCCGTACCTTGTTCTTCAGTTTCGCGGTCTTCTATCAATGAAAGTGCCGCTTTGTGCAGAAAATTTTTGTATGCAAGCTTCTGTCCGTTCAGAGTTACATATACTTTAAAGGAGTTAAAAAGTGCACAATTGAGGTAGAACATTACGATACGTTTAGTCCATTTTTTTGTTTTCCTAAAAATTGAATAATAGGAGAGATATTGATCGGCGCGATCTACGCCCTTCATATATTTATTATAATCTATTATAGAGATAGGCTTCTGTATGAGGCAATCTGATGTCCTGCTTCTGTTTCTAGATTCCGCCATTTGTGCAGAATGTATGGTCGATATCATGCTTACATTTCTTTTGCCATTATTCCATACTTGTATCAAAATTTGGCCATTTCTAAGAAATTGATGCTGTCCTCTTGAAAGCTTGACCGTTTGAAGTATTTGAGGAAGACCTCTGTTCTTTCGAATCGTCCCACACACTCGCAATTTATTTTTTAAAAAAATCTTAGCTATGTTGACACTATTATAATAGTTATCTTGATATATGTGGTGCCACATGTTCTTATACGGTCCAATGACCGATAATACTGTCTCTTCTAATTTTTTTCCCTCAGCGGCATACACACAAAAATTGGATACGTATCCCGTACGAGCCTCAGACAGCACTCTAACCAGTATTCCATATTTTGTGGTTTTTGCCGGATTATATGTTTTAATTGACAGTCTACCTCTCCACGGAATTAAACATTCATCTAGAGACAATTGTTGATCTGGTTTATATACGTTGTTAAATTTTTCCTTGAAATGATCAATGACAGGCTGGACCTTCACCAGCCTATGCGAATTGGGAGAAATATCGTTATTATTACAAAAATGCCAGCTTTGCATTATTTGTAAAAATCTGTTCCTGCTCATAACCTTCGAGAAGAACGGCGTTTCTATAGATGGGTCTGTAGACCAATAATCGTAGAGGACGTCCTTCTTTACTTGTCCCATGAGAATGATCAGGCCCAAAAATTTCTTCATTTCAGTCACCGTGATGTCTTTCCATTTTTTTGTCTTTGATGTAATTTTATATCTGTCCACAATTTGATAATGATATCTATTAGACTCCCTCACGAAGTGCTCAATCAGGTTACTTCCAATGAATAAATTCACAATAACTATTACGCTTTCGGAGGAACTTGGCATAATCTTTACGCCAGAGCTGCCTTCGAAAGGTTCCAAAGTTATACTCTTGTCGTTCGTTGACCATGTATCATTGTTGTCTTCAACATTATTATTTATGTCCTCGTCTTCTGAATCACTGTATATTATCGGTACAGGACTTCGCTTTCGAATGACTATATTACTGCTATCACTTTCGTCATCAGTACTACTTGTTGAACGGCAGTCAGGACAATCTGACAGGTCGTCGAGATAAAACTCACCGAGACCATCCTTTCCGTTCATTTCTAAGGGCTAAAACTTAGAAAAAAGTACCGATTATTTGAATAAAGAATGCGAAATGCTTGCTGCTTGCTACTGGTCAATCTGACCTAACCGAATCTAACAGAAAGATCTAACGTCGAATAATCGACGACCGGTCGGTAAAGGCTGGATAGCAAACGTCGAATAATCGACGACCGGTCGGTAAGCGCTGGGGATCAAACGTCGATTAATCGACGGCCGGTCGGTAAAGTGTTAAGTGGGTCCTGACTCTTCGTCCCCGAGACGAATGCAGTTAGTTAGAATACAGACGTCTTACGCGACACAACTCGGAAGAATAAACTAGATAATATTAACACTCGATACATTTGTTGACCATCCTCCTATAATTCAGACGTGGGATACGAGCAATTAGGATAGTGCGTGGAATTTTGTGATTCGCGACTATCAATTTTGGCCGAAGATTTCGGATTTTTGTGTATTTTTGCGCTTATTGAGAGTGTTAGTATTTGTGCCTTTTGTGTTGGAAAGTGTTGGGAATTGTTTAGTTAATTTTGGTGTTAGAGAGTGTCGTAAATTTTTGTAACGGACGTTGAATTTGAAAATACGTAAAGATGCCCGGAAAATTTAGTTTAAACGCTTTAACGATCGCGGAGTTGAAGGAACTCCTTCGCGAAAGGGATTTATCTGTATCCGGCAGTAAGAATGAACTAATCGCCCGCTTGATTACCGCTGCGCCTAACATCGAAAGTACCTTATCAGCCGATGACGATGATCAACGCGAAGGTGTTAGGGTCTCGAACCCATCGGCAGGCGAGCAATCGGCACGCGTGATTTCGCCTACACCCGGAACAAGCCGATCTCTTTTGGAACGCGAGATGGATATAATGCGACGTGAACGCGATTTGTTGCAACGCGAGCTAGATTTGGTGCGACGGGAACGGAGCATATCAGCAACGTCACCGTCTGAAAGTAACGTTAGTTCTCGATCCTCAGCCAGCATTCGAACAATTGCGGATTTATTGTGCGAATTTGCTGGTTCGGAAAATAATTTTAGAGCATGGAGACAGCAGGTGGAGCGCCTAAGAACCATGCATCAATTAGACGATTGTGCTGTATTGACAATTATTACCTTACGTCTCCGAGGAAAAGCTTTGAAATGGTTTCACTCGAAACCAGATTTGATGGATTTGTCAGCGTCATTGTTATTGGAAGAAATCGGAAAAATGTTTGACAATAGAGTTGACAAACTAGCCGCAAGAAGAGAATTCCAAAATCGTTCGTGGCAAGTGAACGAATCTTTTTGCGACTATTTCCATGACAAACTAACGTTAGCAAATTATGTCACCGTCGAACCGGACGAATTAATTGATTTAATAATTGACGGAGTCCCTGACGCGGGTCTGAGAGACCAGGCACGCATGCAACGTCTCCAAACGCCGAGCGAATTATTAGAAACTTTCAGGAAAGTTCCATTAAGGAGTTACGGGAAAATTGATCGTGAACGCAAAGAATGGAAACCACCCGGGAAACCAGTAGCAACAACCAGCGGAGAAATTTTTAACAAAGAAATGAAATGTTTCAATTGCAATGAAACGGGACATTGGGGCAAGGATTGCGACAAGCCGAGACGAAGATGGGGTTCCTGCTTTAAATGCGGTGCAGAGACGCATCGCGCGAGGAATTGTCCGCAAGAATCGTCAGCACCGAGGCAGGTACGAAGACAGCAGCAGGTACCGATTTTGGCGCGATCATCGTCTTCAACACCGGGGACAACGGCAAATTTGGTACAACCGGACTCACCGGACATCCCCTTTATGGCCCCGATAACATTTACAGTTGGTGATGACAGTGGAACAACTAATTTGGCTGTAACTGCAATGATCGACTCAGGTTCACCAGTTAGTTTAATTAAGCGTCATTTGTTGCCGACCACTTTCCGTTTCGATCTACCAGAAGGTAATAAGTATTATGGCATAAATTGTACTCCCGTTGATATTTTAGGTAGTTTTACGACGGTTGTAAATTTTAATAATGCCCACGTAAATTTAAGATTTTTTGTCGTACCGCACAGTACAATGTCGTGTTTCGCTTTACTTGGGAGAGATTTTATTTTGGCATCAGAGATTCGAATTGTAATGGGAAATTCCTTGGAAATTAAAAATCGAAATCAAAATGCGGAAGAGAAAGAATTTATTGGGGAAATATTGCACATCAATTATGTCGAAAATCCAATTTCGGTTAGTAATAACTTGGATATTAACCCTCAAATCGATTTAAAAGCAGCGGAGAAACTGAAACAATCATATTTTAGCGAACAAAATTGTGTAAACGACACCACTTATTATCCTTGTTCCGTCGAAGCAGTTATTTCGCTGAAAACAGAGCAACCAATTAGATTCCGACCGCGTCGATTGACATTCGCGGACAAAGAAAAATTACAAGTTATTTTAGATAATTTATTAAAAGAGGGTATTATTAGAACTAGCAATTCACCTTACACTAGTCCAATCGTTCTTGTGAGGAAAAAGAATGGAGAAATACGTTTATGCATCGATTATCGCGAATTAAATAAAGTTACCGTAAAAGAAAATTCCCCGATACCGTTAATTGATGACTGTTTGGACCGAATACGTGACAGACAGTACTTTACAAAACTTGATCTTAAGAATGCATTTCATCATGTAAAGGTTGCCGATTCTTCCATAAGATACACATCTTTTATTACACCATTAGGCCAGTTTGAATATGTTAAAATGCCATTTGGATTAACGAACGCACCCCGTACATTCCAAAGATTTTTGCAGGAAATTTTTAGCGAGTTGGTTAAACAAAATAAAGTTTTACTATATCTCGATGATATTTTGGTAGCCACGGAATCTATTGAGGAACATTTGGGAATTTTGCGAGAGGTGTTTGATTTAGCGAGGCGTTACAAATTGCAATTTAGATTAGATAAGTGTTCTTTTTTGTACCAACAAATAGTGTATTTGGGATATTCGATAACGAATAATAGCATCGCACCCGCAAAAGAGAACATAGAATCTGTCGTCAATTATCCGGTTCCTAGAAACATTAAGGAAGTACAACGTTTCGTAGGATTGGCGAGTTACTTCCGACGATTTGTGAAAAACTTTTTACTGATTGCAAGACCACTATATAATTTATTACGGAAAGATGCCAGTTTTAGTTTTGGGCCGGAAGAAAATGAAGCGTTCAATTCATTAAAACAATGTTTGACAAAGGAACCTGTGTTGGCAATTTATTCGCCGAAACTCAAGACTGAATTACACTGTGATGCGAGCAGCAGTGGATTTGGCGCAATTCTTTTGTACGTTAGAATCTAAGGAATTCGTATCTCTGACGTAAATGTAACGTCCGAAACTTTTATGGCTTGTTACACAGGTAATTATGATCCTAATTATATCGTGTTTGGCATCATTTTAATCAGAAAAACGAAACGAATACGATGGTAAAAGTTTCATTCACGAAAAATCAAAAATAAGAATTTATAATTTTTAATTTAAAGGTCTGAGCTCCGCCTGCCTTTCATCTTTTCCGAACGCTTCAAGCTTCTGCCTCTCGGTCTTTTCCACTCGCCGTCCTCTTTCACGTTAAAAACTTTAATCACCCGTTACGTACGTAATTATTAACGCAATTACATCATGTTTGGTGTCTTTTTAATCAGAAAAACCTGACGAATACCATGGTACAAGTTTCATGAAAAAATAATAGGAAATAAGGAAATTGCAATATTTTTCTTTCCTTGCGTTAGTATGTGTCTCACCGATGTTCGGTCGTTTCGGTACCGATCGTGTTCAACTGTCCCGCTCAGTGCGAATTTCGATTCCGGCCACTTTCGCACTATGAGGGTCTTTACTGTATACAAAAAAGTATACATATATTTTGATCCCTCGTAAAAACTATTATCATACGTTCAACTGTTCTTAAACATTTTCAGATTTTTTACATTTAACATCGTTAATAACACACTCCTTATTGTTCCGCTTTCATTACATTTCTAATTGCTTTTAAAATATGCAGCTACAATTAAACTTAAGCACGTGAGCTGCTCAATTAACGTTTTTAACACTGGCATTGAACGTTGCTTAACACTAGATTGCCGGAGGTTGGTTGTATACCTATTTTGCCTGATTGAGTCAATTTGACTCAATCGTCAAAAATGCAGGTTTTTTAAAGTAATAAAATTTTATTACAAATAAACTTTATTCCAAACACTTTTTGCATACATATTTAGTTTTTAAAATACACTTTCCGCATATTTTTTTATTACATTTGCTACAAACGCCCTTGCTTCTGTTTCTGTTGCACGATACTTGTACCTGGCAATTTGCACGGTTTTCAATATTTTGTATATTAGATAAAGTCGAAGTACTTTCGGCTTCATTATCGTAATTGCCGCTTAATTCTTCCGCCAGTTGCAAAAGAAATTCTTTTCTTGACATTTGTACTTGAGTCACATCTTTATATATGACCCAAGCATTGATTGCTACCAAATCTAAAATGTTGTAGAACATGTGAACGGGCCATCTGCGGGAACCTGCTTTGGTACTATATTTTCGCGCCATTTGATCCAGTATATCGACTCCATACTTAGTATTATTATAAAACTCTCCCACCAGAACGTTTACAACAGGTTTTTATGAAAAGGAAATAAGTTACGTGTGTTACTCGTGTTACTCGTATCCGGCAAAATAGGTATAGCACATATGAATTATTGGAAGTAAGGGAGTAGGGAGGAATAGGAATTACTTTTTGTATACCTTTCATTGTTCTATGAAAAACCAAAAAATGATTTAAAAAAAAATGACTTAAAATTGTTATGTATATCACAGTAAAAGTGCAAATGAGTCAAATTAACTCGCTTCGGCAATCTAGTGTTAAAATTATTATAAAGTGATCTACATTGGTAAATAATTCATTATTTACTTGCTTCATTAACAATCAATTACATATTTCTTTGTAACGTAATTTCAAGTTGCATAACACTTCGAAATGCTAAAAATAACTAAAATTATTTATTTTTATATGAACTATTTGGAAAGATTGAGTGCACCGAATAATCCGATAGAATCTTAATACATTGAATTATGCATTTCGAATTATTGAACATGTTTAGTGAATTTTACAGAATTTTGCCATTGTTTCTTATTACACTCGCATACGTGAGTACAGTTGCACTTTGAAGTTACTTGGCGTAAGTCGAAAAAACGTATGTTAAAGCAAAAATTTTCATACAATTTTATACATATTCCTATTCGCCAGACGTGATTAATTAGCAGTTACGTTAAAAAAAGTTCTAACGGCATCGAAAACCGCTCGTGCCGCGAGCAAAAGCAGTAAAAGCGGAGGCTAAGAGTTGGGAAAACAGTCAGTGAAAGTCTGGGTATGACTGTTGATGCATTTTACAGCTTCAAAGCAAAATAACTTAATTAACTTTCTGTCCAATAGAGAATGTACCTCTGTTGAAAGAGTTTTATACCCTTTTCTAAAGTTGATTAACAAAAAATATTTGTTTCAATGGCTTTGTTACTACACATTAAAAATTTGCGACTGTATGTCCCATAATCTTCGTAGAATGCTGCAGACAAGCCTGCAAGCCACACTGAAAAAACAAATTTTTATTGCGTAATGGTATATCGAACAAAAGTAATGCTACACAGATGAAAGGCCATAACAGAAATCAGGCGATATTGAATAAAATGTTAAAATTTATGTCTATATCATCATTCCACATGCGAAGGCTCTATTAAATTGCTGTATATGTATACTGTTTTATTTAAAGAAAGTGTATGTAACGTCACAATTTAAGCTCATAAATATTTATTAGAAAAAAATTTTTACTTAATTACTTTTGCACAAACTTATGACTTTATACAAAATTTGCTTAATACTTAAGTTCATGGGATATTGTTGTAACAAACTATACATAATGTGAACAATAAACAGTTGAACAGTTGTTAACTCATAATTCCATCCTAAAATGTCAGTAGCAAACAGAAATTTAGAATAATAATTTATTAATTAAACATCGAAACTAATACTTCGTAAGATTTCAACCTTTTTGAACATTGAAGTAAATTCGATGTCTGTGGAATGCAATCTTATTGAGATTATTTAACTGTCTAATTTTATGAGGTATTATTTGAGGTTGACCAGTATATTTTTTCTACGCTATACATTCTAATTACTTTTAGTTCAGTTCCATGTTCAAAAAGAATCATTCTACTGACTAAAACAGTCTTACAGGGGAACACATCCAACCTGAATACTCCGATTTTAATGAAACTTATGTGGAAAATAGACTCAAGAAAATATTGGACACGTATTTTTTTATATCGGCTATCGTTTACATTGAGAGGTGATAACAGTCCTCAAAGTTAAGGGCTGAATGTATATTCTTGGGAATATCTCTGGAACTAAGGGAGATAATGGAAAACAGTTTTTTCAAATTGTGAATTTTTAAATCGGGATTTATTCTGCAAAAGAAAATTTTAATAAACCTCATTTGTTTCAAAAATATATTGAAAATTTATGGTTTTTGTTTAAATTTTGTTACTAAATGTTAATCTACTTTCTTGTAACTTTGTGAGTATAAACTATAGACCAAAATAGAGGATATGTGTTTTTTAAATTTTTTGTTTTTAGCGAGGTATATTAGTTATATAATTTGAAATCGCTTCTTGTGAAGAGGGGTAACCAGACATGGTTTGTTAAAAATATCATTATTTTTGCAATCTTTTACAATGTTTTCAAACATTACGAAACTCTTTATATGCTGTTAGTTGATTCCTTAATTTTAAGCTTATGGTAGCTCTTTAAATTGATATTATAAAACACTGTGATGTATCTGGTACAACATTAGTTAAAAACAGATAAACATTATTAAAATAAAGCACCAGATTTGATGAACACAAATTTGCGTAACCTGCTTCATCCATCGGTCATTGTACGAACTGCTGATAGTACAACTAAGGCAATGAACTTTCGATTTATTCCACCGTCATTTTTTGATGGTCGCATAACATAAGAATGTCCGGCAAATGCAGCGAACGCGTGGACACTTTATTTTCTTTTTGTGGAGAATTGGTATTAAGACATTGATATTATATCAAATTAACGGTAAAGAAGCAGTATTTGTACGAGCCACGGGTCTCGATTTTGTTTTCGATCACAAAGTGCAAGCCACTGACCGTTTCCAAGCAACGATGCTCTTTTGAACGTTTTCGCCGGCACGAGGCGATCGACACATTGTAGTCGAAATACTGTTTCCAGTCGTGATTGCCGGTTTCTCGTCTTCAAGACAGTGCAGTGGAAATTATTTCTGAAAAATCGTTCGGTGGTTTTAGTTCGGCATATTTACGTGTCGGACTGATATCGTTTCCTTAGGGAAAAGTGATAATAATAGATAATAATGAAAATTTATTAAGAGTTTCTGTGCGATGAGAATAATTTTTTCAACTGTAAGAATTGTCCTGATGACGAAATTTCATTTGCATCGAAACAGGATTATTTGTGAATCAATGGGTAAGTCGTATTCAAATTGTTTGTACTTTTCTTCATTGAACGTACGCAGGACTTATTACATTTATTAGTTATTAGATTTAAAATATTTTTCGGTGAATGAAAAAGTTCATTCTCTTTCAGAATGGAAAAAATGTATTTTTTCCAGAATGAGAGTTTGTCCTTTTTCATCGTCATAATATTTATCGAGTGTAATTTTCAATATTTTATCTATTATTTCTTTGCGATAACAAACTACAGTATCGTTATAAATTTAATTTACTCTGACTACGTGAATAAAGACGAATTAGTCTATTTATTATTCATGAATGAAGAATAATTCAACAATTATTCCGATTTTTCTTTCACCTAATAGCATTCTACTACACGGACATCTGACGGTCACTGTTACTCGTGCCTACACTACGGCCCTGAGCGCGCGCAGTTCTCGTGCTCTGATTGGTCGGTGTTTTTCCTTAATAATTTAAAAATGAAGCCTCATCCAATATTTTTGCAAAGGAAAAAGTTGTTCAGAATAACACCACCTACCACCCCTTTCCGGCTCGTACGATATTTGTGGAACACCCTGTATTGTAAAGTCTTGCTGTTGCGGCGCATTCATAGAATCATAAAGGCATTGGGCTTATTTTTAACGTTAGAAAATTCAGGAATAATAAACAACTGCCTTTTACTGCTCTATACAACGTGCAATTTATATTCTTAAACCTTTTTTAATTTAGCATGATTTTCGAGAGCCAGCGCGGTTTATTATTTTATGAATGTCGTAACTAATGTACATAGTTAGGTGACAAACGACATCGTATTTTTATTTTAGATTACTCAGGTAAAGAGTGATCTCACGATGAGCATTTGGTAAGTGCGGTTCGTGCCGACTTTTCTTCAATTTTCCAGAACTAAAGAAATACTTTCATTTTAACTTAGCCGTTTGTCCACCCCCAGCGGCATGCCAATCCTCACTACATATTTTATTCTGGAGAGAACATTATTTTTTCTCTTCAGCAGATTTCCAATAACTCGCAAAGAGTACACATCATTCTAATAACATCTTGGTCATTCCCGATCCGTCTCCGATACTTTCTAAAATATAAATCTGTTAAGGCCACCAGTGCCCTTACATTAACAATAGATTTAAGATTTCAACATAGCAATTAGAAATAAGACCGTCGTCCCATCGAAGGGTTCACGGACCGTTCCGTGGCAGCTATAAACTCAAGAAGCCATAAAGACCCGCGCGTTTTCCATGTAGTTTTCGAGTCATTGTTCACATTTGGTCGACAGATTGACATTTTTACCTTTCGAGCCCGTTATTTCTAGCATGTTTAGTTAAGGTCAGCGCGCTTCTTGATCCTTATTACCTGCCACGGTCCAGGAGCAAAACGTAGAATATTTGCGAGTGGAGGGGCCCACGTAGGGCGTTAACTTTGTTGCCCTTCCACAATTTGTACATTTTCACTTAGCCAATTAGAACGATGCACCCCCGTCAAGTCTAGCCGACCGAGGTGACATCGGAGAGATTTAATAGAATCAGAGAGAGTTGCATAGAGATTGATAGACAGACTAGTTGAAACAAGAACAGACAGAACGGTTGATTTGTATAGACATAGTTGAATAGTTGAATAAGGAACATAGACATTCGTATACTTGAAACATAGATAATTTGTATAGTCCCGATCATATCGGGTGGTCCTTCGAGTAGTTATTATATTTGTTGGCACAAGCGTGCAAAACGCCTACGAAGCTCGAATCTCCCTACTCGGGTAATCACGAGTACTTAACAAAATCTATATATTTTTGGTTAAAAAATAACTTTGAATTTAATTTCTCACCAGACCGTCGTTAAAATCAACGTTGGGATATAACAGATATGTTCCCCTGTTAATAGAAATTGGTCGAAAGGTCAACCGTTTCTGAGATATACACATTTTTGTTTGCTAGCATCAGGATTAACATACGACTGTCTTGTTGATATTTACGGAAGATTTTCAACGTGTCGTATTCATTTCCTGAGTGGCCACTATGAAAACTCTATTTTTGCTTTATAGTTCAGTAAAGTTACCGTGCGCACTCATTGGATATGGCATGGATAGAGTAATTTCTCATAAAGTCTTTTCCGAACATGAATAGTTCCGATTCCTGCAGCATCAGATATTCTATGTATTTGCTCTAGTTCGAGGATTTTCTTCTGCGATTCTTCATATACGATTTTCCGTATTGGACGTCGATACAGATCCAGGTCTGTCTGAATTTCGGTGACAAGATTTAAATTTGCCTTATTTACAAAGATGTTGGTGAAGTTTTCGAACCAGTGTGTGGGAGGTAACTCGTCGGTGAGGAAATTTCGCCGTGTACAGATGTCGTTCCATTAGTATTACTATATGTAAAGTGCATATCTGTCATTTCTTCGTTAGAGCAATACGCCGATATTTTCAGCACAACACTTTGTAGCTGTATAATATCAAAAGAAATTACAATCACCGATACACAATTGACGGATTTTCGATGAAATATGCTGTTAGCAATTGAAGTAGGATATTTAGAACATGGTTTGTAAACACTTAAGTAAACACCGCATACGATACAAGCAAGTAACTTAAACATGATGCTAACAAATAAAAATTAATATTTCGGTACCGTTCATATTTCAAAAACGGTAGACTTTGCGACCTATGTTTACTAAGGCTTTCTTTCTCGATACAGTGTGCTATATATTGTAACCGTTCAACAGGTTTGTCGAAACGGTGACATAGTGTAAGGGGCATCATGTAATGAGTCCCCGCTACCTCTATGTGATAATAGCGCAGGCGCGTGTCTATCCCCTCTTTGCGTGCGTAGATCTTCGGCCAAATAAAAGGACGTGTCGATCCGATGATCGCTCTGTTGCAGCATTTCCTTATACCTTTCCTTGGCCTAGTTGCCAATATTACGTGGACACCGTTCCTGAAATCCTTCGGTGTTGGACTGTGATACGCTGACGGGATCGAAGTCGCGAATATCGCGTTTGGACCCGTTCACCGTGACAAACCTCTGTACCGTTACTGCATCACAGGTCAATTTGCCTTCTCTCCGAAAGTCTCGACTTTCGGAAGATCCGTGAATAGCCTGCGACTCGTAACGTGACTGTAGGAAGCGTCAGCAGCCAGCATTCGGGGGTAACTCCTTAAAGCCTATAAATGCTTTTCCAAATTCATCTCACACTCTTTGGGTAAAGTGCGTTTCTTTTATATAATTATAATTTCTCGTAAAGCTTTGTTAACTTTTCGCCGTCGGCCCGTATAACTTGCGTAATTTCAATTCAATCATATTTTGTTTTGCGTATCAAATCTATCTTTTGCGTGAGCGTACAATTTGCGTTACTTTCTTTTCAATCTCAGTTTGTTCTCAAAAATCGAATTATTATTTGCGTGAGCGCGGCGTGAGAACCACTTTCATTTGCGTATGTATTACAGTAAATCCTCCCACAGTGTGACACTCGATTCCCTCCCACGGTGCGACACGTCTCTTCCTGCGTCTATGCGTGCGTCGTTGCTGCGCCTGTGTTCGCCTCGCTCGAGCCAGTCCAAGTGTAACACGATACACTCGCCGCAGTCCCTTTGATGCGGGCCGCCAGATCTCCAGTTCCAAATTTACCAATATAATTTTTTAATATTTATATTTTTTTGACTGCAAATTTTTTTAACATATTCATGAGGTTCTTCCGATCAAAATAAGACCAAACACGATATAATTACGATCATAATTACCTGTGTAACAAGCCATACAAGTTTCAGACGTTACATTTACGGCAGAGATACGAATTCCTTAGATTCTAAAGTCCGAAACTTTTATAGCTTGTTATACGGGTAATTATGATCGTAATTATATCGTGTTTAGTATCATTTTAATCAGAAAAACGAGACGAATACGATGGTAAAGGTTTCATTCACGAAAAACCAAAAATAAAGAATTTTGATTTTTGAATTTAAAAGATAGAACACGCAGGAGTCTTTCATGTTTGCCGAACGCTTCAACCTTCTGCCTCTCTGTCTTTTCCACTCGCCGTCCTCTTTCACGTTAAAAACTTTATTCACCCGTTACGTACGTAATTATTAACATAATTTCATCATGTTTGGTGTCATTTTAATCAGAAAAACCTGACGAATACGATGGTACAAGTTTCATTAAAAAATAATAGGAAATAAGAAAATTGCAATCTTTTTCTTTGCTTGCATTAGTATGTGTCTCACCGATATTCGGTCGTTTCGGTAACCGATCGTGTTTAACGCTTGACTAATTCCGAGGGGGATCACCCCAGCAAGGGACAGCCGCCGAGTATTAAATTTCGCTTCTCCTATGCTCACAGTGAGCAGTTTCGATTCCGGCCTCTGTTGCACTGTGGGAAGATTCACTGTACCGTTTACTTCGTCGTTCTAACCGTCAACTGTTTTTGTTACGCGACCTTACACCGGCGAGCGAGCGAACACGTGTTTCCATAAATGCGTCGAATCAATTTCGTAGAATCTCGTGCGTACATTAATTTGTAATACCTAAATTCATCGACGAACGAAGGAAGCGTTGATCAAAAGTAAAGTATCATTTTGCAAGCACGTGGTTTAATAAATCTGTTCCTTTCATAAAGTTATTAAATTGCGTTAATAAATCTTGTTTTATTTCCTGCAATCATTCTTATTAATTTGTTCCCGCCTTATCCTCTAAGTGCGATTACAATATACCATATAAATACTGTAAGAAAATTCTGGATCAACCCATAATAATACTCGACATAGGACACATGGCTCACCGCGACGACCACCGAGACGCCGGGGCCCGGCATAACGTCGCCAAGGATTATAAACAACGAGGCCCTTTTGCGAGGAGAGGAAACCACTCGCAACCCCGAGGATTGGCATTCGTCTAAAAACATTCGAACACGCTGCATCGCCTACATTTTGGCCTCTGACAAATAAATATATATAATCGATATTCCGCGTAGTCGTTACTGTACGCGCTTACCTAGCAATTTCACCCATTAAACTCATAAGTCAGAAAAGGAATTATTATTCTTATTATTATTTCCCGTATTTGTCTTACAATACCGAATATATTTTCTTTGTACACCATATACATATATCCATGGATGCATAGTTTCAATATTAAAAGAAAGTTTATTGCATATACCGAACCATAAAGATATAAATTTGTTGGAGATCCTGCCTTATGTTCCTTAAACATTTTCCCTTAACATGCTGTTTCCATTTCCTTGTCCTTAGCCTTGGGTCCTTTCCTCGTCATCAGTCCCAGACCATTCACGTACCCCTAAATTACCACTTCCCAAAAATCCACTACTCTCACTACACTATCCCACCCCCGGTTCCTTCCTCCACCCTTGCTAAATAACTAAACCAATCGGAATTTGGCAAGGAGTTTTCCTTTTAAGAACTTTTCACCCGTCTCGTCAGAATTCGACTTACACTTCACCGTGCTGGTTAATTATATTTTATGTTAAGAGCTAGAGTAAGAATCCGGTTCTCCAATAAATTTTTAAGTTTATCATAAAGAGTATATCTGTATCAAAAGAGTTAAAACCTCGACTTTATTCACGGTCGGTATATTGCAAATCCCCACTCATCAAATAGAAGAGGAAATCCTTATATACTGCCGCTGTTTTCAATCACTTTTACAGTAGAATCCAAACGTTGGATTAAAGCAGGATCCCTTTTTATTTTTCTTACAATATTTCGTTTATCGCGATTGTCGAGTATCTTTGGCCGTCCTTTTTGAGGAATTGACTCGTTCCAACCCTCACGATTGTACCTTTTTATAATGTCTGTCACAGTACTCTTGCTCAAATTTAAAAGAGCGGCAATTTCCCGATAAGATTTTCCTTTTTCACGGTGGAAAATTACCAATTGTCGCACGTCAAACGTAATATTTTTGCTGTTTCGTTTCATGCTTAACATTTCTGATTGATCATGACGTTTTTTAAATAGTAACTGATGTGTCGAGCTATGTTCTACACCTTGCTCAATATGTGTTTGTAAACACTAGTGAATCAGAAGAAATATACTTAAGAAATACGGATAAATACTCGGTGTCCGAATATTTTTGCGACGTACAAATTGTACATTTCCCAACATATTATTTGTTATACAATAAACAAATTAGTTTAAATAAACAAAATTGGCGTTACTGCAAAAAAAGAGCATATACTTTATTATAACAAAAATAAAAAAATTTGTTAGTTCAATTATGGTTGTAGTTAGAGGGCAATTATTGATAGAATACTGTGGTGTCCGAATATTAATATGAGTCACTGTAAATAATAATGTAATTAGAATAGAATATAAGAACAATACGTGAGTAGTTTTAAAATGTCCAAAAAGATTGGAACAAATCTTATGCTACATATTATATTAGTGACGTGAAATGGATGAAATATAATACATTTTAATATAAGCGTAAAATAAAATCATAAAACAATATACGTAAATACTGTTCATAGTTGTGTGATTTTTACAATATATTAACCAAGCTCAGGGAAACTTCTTTAAGACAAGTTGGAAAGCTTTAGAAAAGAAGAAACCCTCTTGAGAATCTGGACATCAGTCCCGAGGTTCTCATAGTTAAATAATAAGTTTATGGTCCCTCGTAAATGTATCGTGTAACTTAGACCATTCCAAAGAGCCTTGCTGAAAGCCTGAATATTTTCCACGAGTCGAAGGTTATACTATCCTTTCATAAAGAGTTCTCTCCTCTGTGCCCCAAACTGTGTACCCCCTGAGGTGCTAGTTTTTACAACAGTCCGCGTCACTACGGCGGATTTCGGCTCTTGTGGTCAAGCACTTAACAACCATGCACATGCAGTTTATTTCGCGTCCGAGACTCGAGGAAGGACCCACATCAATCAGTACTTACGTGTCCTATACAGAATAACAAACTCCTTCGACTTTCGTAACAGGAAAAGGAGCCTCGCGATCCTATTCGCTCAACCATGTCACCAATGGGTGTTTTGCTTAATTAATTAATTAAGACCCTGATTGGTCTTCGCTGGAAAAGACTTTCTCAATTCGTCCAACCCTCCAAGGCTTCCTGTGGGGTTTTCTTTCGACAATCGGGATAGTCTTGCCAAGCTCTTCTTGGTGAACACACGAACGTTCCGTATCATAACGCTGAGTTTTCCTATCATATTCACACGTTCCACTTGTTCCTTTTCATCGGGCCATGCCCACTGTGGAAAGAATTTATACACCTGTTCCTCTTCGTCGGGCCATGCCCACTGAGGACAGGAATCAGACATACATATTCCTCTTCGTCGGACCATGTCCACTGAGGAAAATTCATTCACTATCCCAACCTAATATTCCACCCCTGTAACAAGTCGTGGAGACGCAATGGTTGCGTGGGTCGAAGATTTACAACCTTCATCGTCCTGACCGTCCGACGGAAAGGACTCACCACGACCATTTGCTCACAAAACATATACAGGGTGGGTCACTACATTTTTTCATCTATATTTACGTCATTATTATTATACATAGCAAACAATGTTTCAGATGAAGTAGAATGGTTTTGAGAGGGGCACATTCTGATGGTACTTTTTTGTAGGTGGACGTGTTAAGGACACATGAAGGTCAGTAATGTTCGTTTAAATGGAATCATATATTTTTTAATGCATCAGCTGGTGCTATTTCATACACTTTATAAAAGAAGTATTAATCTATTTATGTAAAAAAATCGTCAGTTTAGGGGATATTTTAGTTCTGATTTGTTAAGAAATCGTGACTTTCAGGTCAACATTATAAATTCAATGTGATAATGTAGTAGGGGAGCAAGAATTATCAATGTAAATGTTTATGTTTTCTGTGTTAATAATTCTTGCTCTCCTACTTATTGTGACATTTAGAATTGTCGAATCTAGATGCCAAAATGTAGCCATCCACCCTGTGTACACTATGCAACCGACGAGAAGACCGTTTTGGAGGTTTGGCCAGGCGTTCAGACGCGACGGCAGTAATTGGCCGAAAAAAAAGATGGTCGCATCGAGTCTCACGCATTTTCGGCGGCGGAAAATATTGGGTCGCGCGGTCACGCACACTAGTTGACTCGAAGACCGTAAACAATCAGTAGTCTGCGATCGTCAATCGGTGTCAAGTTTCGACGATTCTAGGTGGGGGTAGGAGGAGCGATCGCGTACGTCTTATGTTTCAGGACAACCTCCGAAACGGTCTTCTTGTCGGTTGCATAGTGTACGTAATATATGCATAAATACAATACGTTGTATAGAATCGTATACAGAATCGTAATTTAGGGAATAGGTTCAAAATATATTTAATACTATTTCCCTACGTGCATCTGCTATGTTGCAACGTGTAATTGCTACAATAAATCATAAATATCTTTAAAAACATGTGTCTTTCCAATGAAGCGTAGTCGGATATAACTGTATGTGGAGAGTGAAGCGAGCGATATAATCGATTGTAAAGAAACAATGGACGATCAACGGAACGAGGCTGCGTTTGGAATCGTAGAAAGGTAGGCTTCGTCCAGCCTCGAACGAGTTCAGTGTAAATTGTTATTTTCGTAAATATAAATTTTGTTAAACGTTCTTGTATTCTGTAGGGATCAAGGTTATTATATTAAACAGTCTTTGATTCTAAACGTAAATTTAGGCTATACTTTATTCAAGGCGTACAGTAAGACCGATTGATATTTTGTCGTGTAGAGGTACGAGAGTTCGCACTAAGAATGGAAATTATAACTGAAGGTTTTTGAAAATGCTGGGATATATATAATGTTTTCAAGAGTGGTGGCTGAAGTTGGGATTCGTAAGACCGGAGTTCGAAAATGGGGCAGAGGACAAGGTTAAGGATGATACAGGGCTGAGTATTGACAGTATGAATCGGAGTTAAGGGTAATGTTGCGGAGCATTCATAGAATCATAAAGCCAGTGGGCTTATTTTTAACTTTAGAAATTTCATGAATAATCAACAACATCCTTTTGCTGCTCTTTACAACGTGCAATTTATATTCTTAAACATTTTCTAATTTAGCATGATTTTCGAGAGCCAGTGCAGTTTATTATTTTATAAGTGTCGAACCGTTAGGGGACAAACGACGTCGTATTTTTACTTTAGGTTACTCAGGTAAAGAGTGATCTCGCGATGAGCATTTGGTAAGGGCGGTTCTTGTCCACTTCTCTTCAATTTTCTAGAACCAATGCAATTAGCTTAATTTTAACTTACGTTCGTTGTCAGTTTGCGAGATGTTACTATTTTTTCTTAAGTGCTAAATCAATTCTTAGTTTTAATAAAGCACAAATATTTTACCCTCATCAGTTGTTTTGTTAATTTTGTCTTTCGAGTGGATTCACTTATTCCACAACCTAACTACTTCGTGGTTCATTAAGTTGAATCCCGAAGAAAGAAACAACACAGGTGAGATCATTGGAGATATTGAATAGTTGGATAGGGTATCTATATTATTATAGGTTGGCACATAACAACGTTTTCCTGTTGATTGATTTTCGTGTCTTTCATTTATTTACACGGATCCTTGTTTCCAAAAGATCCCTTAGGAATATTCGAAGAAATGCAGTATCCCACATGTATATGAATTTTTTTTTCTATTTGATCATAGTAATATACACTAAGTTTGGTCTCAATCTTTTTTGACATCTTGTACATAGAAATCACAAGCAAAATGATTTAAAAGACCAAGGACTAAGTACTGACCTGTTCATTGGAATGTGTTTTTTATTTATAAAGTAGTGTAGGAATACGGAAAAAATTCGGACTCGAAACGGGAATCGAACCCGTGCCCCTCAGATTACGAGTCGTCGACGCTCCCAACTGAGCCACCGGCGTCCGCCCTGATACACGTCCTTTTCCGCATCCTTTTGTCCTTTCGGGTCTGGAGGCCCCGCCAATCTTACAGTAGTTATGAGTAAACCTTCCTTTACTGCACCAACGCATGCCAACTTGTGGTTATAAAAGCACGTTTATCAACATTCTCCGGAATATCTCGATATGTATCGTTTGCCAAAAACACATATGACACTTGCATTCATCGTGTTAAAACGAGTAAAACAATATACAACAAGGTGTGGCAATTAGAAAAAATTAATGATGTGATCTTTGTGTTATTGTCTGTTTGTTATTATTTATCATGTCGGGCATTATTCGAAAGCTCAAATGTGGATCTGTCCGCACAATTTCATTAATTTACATTATTACAATACACCTCTTTTAACAGTGTCAAATATTTTGTTGGTCATTTTGTAATTTTAAAAGAAAAAATGTGACCTCTATAATTAACGCAACAAAAGAAAGAAAAGTAAAAAGAGAGACAAAACTACTTATCATTGATCCAGAAGTATCCAAATCAACACCCAACCAATGACAACTACGCCCGATACAGTTACGTGGGGAATAGTGCACAGTATCGTTATTTAATTGTCACGCCTTGTATTAAGTGTTAAAAACTTGGATAAAGCTTTACTGAGTGTATATTTACCAGTAAAAAACAAAAAGGAAAAGGAATCAACATCAAAAGTTCTCCCATCTATTTTAATCTTGTTCACACTATTCTCACACGCTTTTGAACACATTCTCTTAATCCGATATGACTATCCTGTACGCAGTATCTACAAGAGAACTATGCAATCATGAGCGGTTAACGCGTGTATACGAAGACACGTGAAACAGGTTAAATCGGAAGGAAGGATTATTGCGGGAGTATTTCGGATATCGCTCGAACCACGTAAGCCCTCGAGGGTTGCCCCATAGGAGGCTTGTTCGGTGCTCGTACAGTCGAGCTAGATGTAATCGAGGCACTAGCTTGCGAAGCTAGTGAAATAGAGAGCTGCGAAATGGGGATGGCCAGAGGAGACGGCAGCGCATGAGTGGAAGAGAGAAAGGGGGAAAAGTGATTTCGACCATAACAGCTGCTTCTCCTCGAAGCGACAGCCAGCATTGAATGCGGTTGAGAGTTTCAGCGAGACTCACGAGACTTGGCCAGAGTGATCCAAGACGACTAAGATGGTAGGGTTAAGTAAATGTGTGCTCTTCGGCTGAAGGAGGTCTACGATTACCGCGAAAAGGTCGAAAGTCTATAAAAGAGAGGAGGGAGAGAAGGGTGTCGTTATTATTGGGAAACTTCGACAATGTTCAAAACTATGCTACGAAAGAGATGTTTTGTGTTCTGCTTATGAAATTCAGAACAATACAATCTGCGAGACTGCCTTCGAAACAACGATGTGAAACAAAGACTTCTATTTTTGTCAGGTAGAATAGGTATTTTATTTAAATATATTCAATTTATAAAGTAGTAGATTTATTACTGTAAATGATTACAGCGAATTGAACTTCGTCAATCTTGTAATTCAGATTACTCTCTTCATTTTGATAATGCGTTATTCTACTTCAACTGGGGTATTGTGTTTGAATATAATTGAATACGAAATCAATTGTTATGCTTTATTATTATTCCATTTATATTAAATAAATTAATATGATGTTAATATTTAAAGTTGACACTGAATTGTAGATATGAAATTATTTTGTGTCATTATCATATGAATATGTTATTCATTTTATTTGATTGGAGAAGAAATGGTAAGTTAAACGAAATTTAATAAATTAATCATTAATAAGCATAAGATTAGTACATGTTATAGATGTTGAAGCAAATATTCTATTGATTTTTATTAATTATTTGCATCAAATTAAATTGGCGTTTATAATATATGTAGCGTACATACTATGCAATGTATAATATTAAATGGGTACAGAAAACTATCGAACATAAATTTTATTTACGATACCCATTAACACTATTTCTACCAAGAGGTGTCAAAAGACACCTTTCAAATTTTAACATAAAATTATTCTCTATGTTGAATAGTTTCACCACAATTAATTTTTTTACTTTTCATACAATGGTTGTTAAATTAATTCAGAGATATCATTTTTCTCCAGCTAATATTCGTTAATTTGCCTTCTTGCATTTTAGTGTACACCACTGCATTCATTGTATATTAGAATGTCCCATAAGTTCTTTCCTTTTTTGATAGACATTCATACACAATATTTAATGTTTAAAGTTGATTCGTTGCATTTATTGTTCAGCTGTATCTACCTTCTCTATCCCATTCTGTGTCATATTACAAAAAGGAAGAAACTTATGTGACCCTAATATTTTATAACTTGATGAATTAAATAATCTCCAATAAATACACATCAGTGTATCAATAAATATATTCCGCAAATTATCTGTATTTAACTCATAATTTGAAATCCCAATCAGTTTCGGCAATGATTTGTATTCAAAAGGCGTCAAAAGACACCTTTTGGTTGAAATAGGTATACACAAAATCGTGGTAGAAATAGTGTTAAGAAATGAAAACACAATTAAGCTTACAATGTTAATCACGACGAGGTACTATAATTAAGAACAAACATTTATTTCAGTTCCGCATCACGCCTAGAATGTCCTCAAAATTATTCTTACAATAATATTATTTCAGTCAACGAAATTAATTGTAGATTTTCATCGTAATATAACGATATTTATAAATATACTAATAGTCATACAATTATGGAAGAAGTTAAGCTTTTTGCGATTTCTGTTATATTTGGGCAATGGAAAATTATAACTGTTATACATACGTTTATCACAAAAGATAAGACCACTACTTTCAAATAAAATAATAAGAACTTGTATTTGTGAAAAAAAAGTTCTAAATCGATTGGAATCGGAAAATATTCATATGTACTAATAAATAAACAATATTTATGGCATGCACTAATCATTAATTATTCTCAATGTCCCAAATATTACATATGTATTCATTTAGTTATTTTTGTTATTTTATAAAAAAAAGTTAAAACGGTAAAACTTCATGAAGTGAAAACAATTCTTTTTATTAATTTACAATGATGGTTTCTTAAATTAATTTTGGTGCATGAATCTTTTCGCTGGTAACTTCTAACGAAGTGTCTCTATTAAAGGCCTTTACAGCTGCACAAACATTTTTATGTGAGTAATTTTTTTCCTTTTTCTTTTCCTCCGGTATTCTAAAAAATTTGTGTCACTTCATAATATTAAAGAAAATGATTACAAATGTATTGTAAAATTTCATTTAATATTGATATTATGACAAGTTTCTGAATAAGCATAATTTTTTGTGTATAGTTATTATGTAAATAAATGTTTAATATACAATACGTGATTACTTTAATATAAAAAATTTTAATAATGTAATATGTTCAATAAGGCTGATAAGGTTAATAGGTCGGGCTCACGTAAAATCTTGTCTGTGATGACTGCTCGAGAAAACGGCTAATAGGTATTCGAATGCACGTACATATATCTCTCTCCTTCTCGCTTGCGGGCTCGCGCAACTTAGATGCATAAATTTATTTCTGTTAGTCTCTAATTTCGTAAAGAATATTTTAATTATTAAACGATAATTGATATTATAAAACACTTTGATGTATCTAGTATAATATGCAGTTAAAAAAAATAAACATTGTTAAAATAATCCACCAGGTTTGATGAACACAGATGTGAGAAACCGGGTACATCCATCGGTCATTGTACGAACAGCTGATGTTATAACTGAGGCAATGAACTCTCGATTTATTCCACAGTAATTTTTGATATATATATATGTATATAAAATCGCAATGCCATTTCACTCCCCAGTCGAAATACTATAGGACGCGTCAGTTTGTTTTTCTGAAATCGCACGTTTTCGAGATTTTTTACAACGTCAACTTAAATGGGGTACCCTTTATAAAATATATACATATTTTTATATATATATATATATTATATGTATTATATATATTATATATATATTATATATATACGCATTGGAATCTTCAAGGTTATTTCAAGGTCATCTTGCCTTTTTTATCAAAAACCCGGAATCATATTCCACGTGAAAAGGTGCATGTGTTTTGTTTCATACATCTTATTGTGAGTTCAATATTTCTTCAGTTATTTTGCCAAATATCTTGTAAAATTTATCTGGTAGGCTTATATTTATATTACAGAGTTATCGTAATTTTGCAGTCCAAAAAGCTTTTGAATCTGGTTTCATTTAACGATTACAGTAAAAGCTCTCGTCGTGGACGGCAGGTCGGAATCCAAAGTGTACTCGGCGAGAGCCGTAGAGGCGAATTTGATACTCGGCGGCCGTGCCTTCCTCGTCACGGGCCGCGGCCGACGAAACGACGAAGGTCAAATATAGGTGAAACACATACTAATGCAAGCAAAGACAAAGATTAAAATGTTCTTATTTCCTTGTATTTTGTTATGAAACGTATACCATCGTATTCGTCAGGTTTTTTCTGATTAAAATGACACCAAACATGGTCTAAAAGTTCTCCCCGTGGACAGGCGGCCGCAATCAAAAGTGTACTCGGCGAGAGCCGTAGCAGGCGAAAATGTACTCGGCGGGAGCCGTTGCTGGTGCGATCCACCTCGGAATCAGTCAAGCATTACATAAACACGATCGGTTGCCGAAACGACCGAATATCGGTGAGACACATACTAATGCAAGCAAAGAAAAAGATTGCAAGTTTCTTATTTCCTATTATTTTTTCATGAAACTTGTACCATCGTATTCGTCAGGTTTTTCTGATTAAAATGACACCAAACATGATGTAATTACGTTAATAATTACGTACGTAACGGGTGAATAAAGTTTTTAACGTGAAAGAGGACGGCGAGTGAAAAAGACAGAGAGGCAGAAGGTTGAAGCGTTCGGAAAAGATGAAAGGCAGACGGAGCTCAGACCTTTAAATTAAAAATTAAAAATTCTTATTTTTGATTTTTCGTAAATGAAACTTTTGCCATCGTATTCGTCTCGTTTTTCTGATTAAAATGATACCAAACACGTTATAATTACGATCATAATTACCTGTGTAACAAGCCATAAAGTTTTATTTGTATCTGTGCCGTAATTGTAACGTCCGAAACTTTTATGGCTTGTTACACAGGTAATTGTGATCGTAATTATACCTTGTTTGGTCTTATTTTGATCGGCAGAACCTCACGAATATGTTAAAAAAGTTTGCAGTCAAAAAAATATAAATATTAAAAAATTATATTGCTAAATTTGGAACTGGAGATTTGTCAGCCCGCATCAAAGGGACCGCGGCGAGAATCGTGTTACACTTGGACTGGCTCGAGCGAGGCGAACACGGGCGTAGCGGTGGCGCACGCATTGGCGCAGGAAAAGACGTTCGTCCTCGGCCGGAGCCGACCAAGTAGTACACGAGGAGAGCTTTTACTGTATATCGTATATATATTGCCCGATTAAAAGAATGCACATATATGTTCGTTTACAAAAGACATGAAATTTAGCTTTGGTATAAATGTCCCTACAGTTTCACTGGATGCTACATGTATATTTAATTTGGATGAAGGTGTGTACTGGCATATTTACACGTATAACTGTATAAATTAACAAAAGGTTTTGCGTTTCTGAATACATTAGTCTTCTTCGCAAGTCCTTGCAGTATTTGCAAATGTTCAAGTGAGTACATTTGTTGGACACCCTGTAGGTAGAATGAAAATGCTCTTTAACATGATGTGGAAGGAAAAAACGAACTATTTGATAAATCCGTTAACATTAAAATATGTACATTTAAAAAATGCAAAATATTTCTTTCGAACCTACAGTCCACCATTTAAATATCTCGGTAACAGTAAATTCATATCAATTTTGATAAACATGTTTACTGCAATTTGCTTACCGCCGTGCATCGTTATATTCCATGTGACATTTAAATCGTTATTTCGCGATAATGGCCGAAAGTAAAAGCGTAAGAATATTATTAAGTGTACGATCGAAACTATTCTACGTGAAGACCTTCAATTCATTCGAAAAAAATTCTATGTATAAAATCTGTATAAAAATCTGTATACACAGTTGAACTCAATAGGTGTGGGAGCGGTTCGAGGAAGGTTCGTTAAAATGATTCGATGAGTTTATAAATTCTGAAAGGAATCGTTTATTTAATCTTATCCAAGGAAAAAAGCTCGAAAGCATAAAAAAACCCTTGATGAAATGTATGTAAGGGAAAAAAACCGAGGGTGTAAACAAACCCTTTGCGTTGTAATGAGTGTGTGAGTGTGTTGCGTGTGATAAAGTTAATTCGTGTACACGATGGCCAGGCGCCCGTTAGCGATTAATTAATTATTCCCGTGACGCCGGATTTGATTTTTGGGAAACAGTTCCCATTTAATGTATTAAATGTTGTATTATACGGAGACCAGGCTCCGTTTATCTCCAGTACGAGAAACGTCCAGTTAATGAGCGATTACCAGGAATCATTGGGATGCGGAGAACCAGGCCTCCGATGGAGAATCTCGCACTGGGAGATGCGAATACAGTAAATTCTCGCACAGTGCAGCGGAGGCCGGAATCGAAACTGTGCACTGTGAGCATACTGGAAGCAAAATTTGATATTCGGTGGCTGTCCCTTGACACCGTGGCTCGCCTTTCCCGGCGGCCGAAAAAACAAACCGTCGCTGAGACGGTGAGGCATTTAAATGTCCGACGATGTTCGAACGACGCACTGTCGCGATTTGGTATGTCTTTTCAAGCCAATCTGTGGGGGGATTCGACGCACTGTCGCGATTTGGTATGTCTTTTCAAGCCAATCTGAGGGGGGATACGACGCACTGTTCGGTTCGGTATGTGTTTTCAAGCCAATCTAAGGGGGGATACGACGCACTGTCACTATTTGGTATGTATTTTCAAGCCAATCTGAAGAGGGATACGACACAAAGCGAACGTAGAAAAGGATAGCGATACAAAAACAAAGAGCGACTGAGGTTCGAGACGTTCGGCAAACATGAAAGACTCCTGCGTGTTTTATCTTTTAAATTAAAAAATCAAAATTCTTTATTTTTGGTTTTTCGTGAATTAAACCTTTGACCGCAGTATTCGTCTCGTTTTTCTGATTAAAATGATACCAAACACGATATAATTACGATCATAATTACCCATGCAACAAGCCATAAAAGTTTCGGACGTTAGAATCTAAGGAATTGGCTTGTTGCACAGGTAATTATGATCGTAATTATATCGTGTTTGGTCTTATTTTAATCGGAAAAACCTCACGAATATGTTAAAAAAGTTTGCAATAAAAAAAATATAAATATTAACAAATTATATTGCTAAATTGGAAACTGGAGATGGGTCAGCCCGCATCAAAGGGGCCGCGGTAAGTATATCGTGTTACACTTGGACTGCCTTGAGCGAGGCGAACATAAGCGCAGCAATGTCGCACGCATAGGCGCAGGAAGAAACGTTTTGCATTGTGCGAGAAAACCAAGTGCTGCACTGTGCGAGAATTTACTGTAAGTGCTAGAAGGGCCCTTGGCGTAATTTTAACGCAATTCGTGTAATTTCAACGACTGCGTGGGTAACTTTTGAACAGTTTATAACGCGAACGAATTTCGACGACTACGCCTTTGCAGAGGCAAAGGCGACACGTGCCCCCACCCCCGGGCCTCGCCCTCGCCACGCAAAGCGGTGCAGGACAGCTCTTTATGATCAGTTGCCTCTTTGTCTCGCATCGCGATCGCTTCGTAAACGAATAAAAACGAACGCTTCAACACTAAGGTTAAAGTTCAGTAATTGCAAGCTTCGGAATATCATGAATAAAGCGCAAAAGTTATTCAACTCGGAGTATAAACTAATAACGACGTTTAAAATCTCTAATATTTCCCGCCGCATCTCCGTTCGTTATGGATGCCTTCGCCTATTGGACGGCACAAGTTGCCGATGAGCAGGGAAGAAATTAGAAAGCCAAGTAGGAAGAAAAGGACGAGAAAGAAAAAGAAGACGACGAACAAGAAGGAAAAGAGGAAGGAGAGTCTTAGCACGCGGAAACTTTAGATCTTATAAGAAAAGTTAGTACTTCGCCCTCGCTCAGTTCTTCTATTTCCCGTATACCAAGCTTCCTCCTTTGCCGCCTCCGCTCCTCTTACCCTATCGCCAATGCTTCCTTTTGCTCTTTCCACACTTCAACCTCCAACAGGCCTCCTTTTTCCATTGCCACCTCCACAAACGTCTGCGTCTTTCGTCAGAAGCATGCCTACCAACAGAGCCGGTCCTACTCCCTCTCCGGATATAATACACCTTTAATTTCCGGATTATAAAGCGCCGCTTGACGTGCCATGCTTAATTTACCGTTCTCACGTGCGTTTCTACCTGTATACGTATCCCCGTAGATCGAGCGGTAGAAAATTACTACGATGTAAAAGGCGCATCACGCAACAATTTTATCGAACTCCATAAATTACTATAGCGCATAGACATGATCGCTTGTAACACTCACGAGTGGGTATGGTTCTATATGTTTGTACGTTAGGGCGCAACACTTGGATAAGGATAACGACATACATAAGTGCAAACTTAATAAATAATAAATTTTATTATTTTCGCATTTACAAGTTTCTGAATGTCCAAGTTTTTAAATCATCGAATTTTCGGAGTTTTTAAATGTTTACAAGCATCAATTTCCTAGTTTTTCAATACCGCCGCTATGTGATAAAATTGCTTAATTACACAAATATCAGAATACCGAGGTTCCGAAAGTTTTAACTCCACTGATACACAAAGTTCCAAATTACGAAAAATTGTATTTCCAAATTATTAGGTATTTAATAACTCAAATTTCTCAAGTTTCTCATACTTTTTCCATTTACGAAATACCCAAATTTTGAAATGATAAAATTCTAAATGTCTATATTCCAAAATTCATTTCCAAATTCCAACGCCCTTAATTTTATAAATTTTCCAATCTTACGGATTCGCACATCCCTAGATTCCGAAATACCCATGTCTTCAAATGATTCGATTCTCATATTTGTAGATATCTAAGTTCCGACGTGTTCAAATTTCAAAGTCCTAAAATTCCTGTGTGTGTAAATACCTAAGTTACCAAACATCTAGACCTCCAAATTCTCAAGCATTTTTCGAATACTTCTGTAACCTCACTGATCATTACATTACATTACCCGGTAATTATTGATAAGAAACGCAGAACATAAAAAAATATTTAATATTGAATTTTATATAAATATTAATGTTATATGCAAATCGTCGAAGTATTCAAAAAGTGCTACAAATTTATTTATTTTCTAGTGAAGTTGATCTTGAGCAATTTTGAATATCGTTCATAACATGCACTTGTATTCGTGTTGAAACGCTCTATCACGCTGTAAATTGAAAAAAATATCCATTCCATTTAAGAAACAGAGTTAAACTTCATATTTCCTTAATGCATCCACTTACATAGAAATTATTAATATCTCGTTATGAATCCCGTCATATCAAGTCGGTATAGTTTAATACAGTTTGTTCTATCTTTTGAAGCAAGCGAGTTGTTCAGGTGACCTTTAATATGTGTTCTATCCCGTGTAAAGTGTGGAAGAGGAGCTAGTACAACCGGGAAAAGAGTAATTGAATGTATCGAATTGAACTGGAAATATTAAACAAAAATTGCTGTTAGAAGCTTTACTTTTAAGACAATTTTATCTAAAATGTATTGGACAAATTTAATTATTCCTACATAGCTATTATGATTCTACGTTGTAACAAATAATGTTAATGTATATCATGATAAGTACTAGTAACATAATTGTTAACGATTTTTATTAATTTGTATGTATTTTCCTTAACAAATTATTGAAAGTAATATCGTCATTAATGCATATAAATATATTCCCTTATCGAGAAAGCTAAGGAATCACGTGTAGTGCTTTGATACTTTATGAGAGTATTTTTTTCCATAGGGGAAGTGGACTTCGCTAAAAATTTAAAATGAATACAACGCTAGAAACGGTACTACTCGAATTTTGTTATTCATGCCGATTCGACATTTTTTAGTTAAACTCCAGTAATCGATAAATTAGCAGCTCCGCTACACTCGCCAGGACTGAGCTAGCGCTGAAACCGTTTAAAACTTTTAGTTAATTTTTTAATTCTCATTTGTCAGCACAACGGAGGCAAAAGAAATTTGTCTCTGAGAATAATTGCCGGGTAGTCTAATAAGATAAAATGATTAAAAGTTAATAGGTGCTTGTTAGTATAATATAATAATAAGGGACTTATCCAAGTTTTTCGGTGTGTTGATTTTTATGAAGATTCTATTTTACGTTCTAGTTGGAACAGTAACGAAGGAGCAGAAAGCTCGATAACAGTTGTGATAAATTACAGTAGTAAGACTGAATTATTAATGTCCTGCGACTTCTTTAAGGCGATACGATTTCATTGTTATCGGTGGCTCTGTGAGTGTCGAGGGATCGCAAGAACCAACGGAAGAAGGCGTAACCGGCTGGTCAAGAAGCTAGAAGTTTCAGCCGTGGCCTCGGTATAAACTACACAGGAAAAGAGAAACACTTTTATCGAGCGCCAACACTCGCCAAACTTGCTCACGGGATCGAAGAACTCTCGGGAACTCGACACTTGAACTTCGACCATTTAATGTATCTACTGCGTGCATGTATCTGGTTATATATGGCTGTACATATGCGAAAACCTGAGGGTATGCGAATTCCTACGTGCAGGGATAGTATCAAGTGCGGATCATAGCGTTCAATATAGTCACGTATTAGATACGCTTGTACTATGCTTTGAAAATCGACTTGTACTTATATTCGTGTATGTATATAGGAATGTATGCGTGAGTACAGGATGTTTCTGAAATTGCAGTATAACTGAAAAGATGGAGAGTATGTACAAAGAAATAAATGAATAATTTAGAATAAAATCTTTTCGTATTTAACTTTGTTTTTGAGAAAACTAAATTTCATATTTCCAAAAAGTTTGTTCACACATAAAATTATGAATAAACAACTCTCTAATTAATTTAAAAATTAATGAATATTAGTAAATAAATAATTATAGTTATAAATACCGCTGAAGTTTGTTATCGGTTATTTTCCATAACATAACCGATAACGAATGTGTAACATGATGAATCCATGCTGAAAAGCACATACGTAATAAATCTATTTACTGATATTAATAATTGCACCTACTAAATTTATAATATTTGCTTACGATAGAGTTAATAAGTATTTTTTTTATTATGTTGCTTTTTGCATTATAACCAGTCTTCGTTAAAAGAAACATAAAAAATATTCGAATTCAACTTTTTTGAATATGAAGTCGTACTGGAAACAATTTTGTTCCATATTCTGTATTTATATTTTTATGCAAGTTTATCCTGAGTTATAATATGAAACGCTGGGAAATATGAATATAGGAATGATACAATTTCTTTGCAACCATTAAAACTTTTATTTTTGCTGTGCAGTTCTTTTCACGTGTAAAATTACTTTGGTAAGTAGAAGAACTCTAGAACAAACTATGGAATTTGATTACATGTATCCTTATTGAAATATAAATATATCGCCAAGCAATCAAATCGTAGCACAATCGATGTAGAAGCATCTTGACACATGAGAGCAATTTAAATATATTATAACTATAGCGAATTATTAGAAAAATATATAACTCCGTTTCAAGAGTTATACGTGTAGAAAAGTATAAACAATGTAAGTATAAATACGATAATAATTTTAATATATGAAACATAACTACCGACTTAATGATAAATATCTTATCAATGTGATAAGTATTTTTATTTTGATCAGCGATCGATTTAATGAAACAAGTGAATAAGGGAAAAAATTCATAAGTTTTTATAAACAATGCGATTTAAGCACTTAAGTTAAGTAGTGTTAGAAGAATTGTGTTTATTAAGTAAAACAAAGAACCAAAAAGATTCGAAATGATATTTAGAATTAAATCGATTAAATTCAGATAAAATTTGATGCGAAGAAACAAATATTATACATGTTCAAAACATAGATACAACATAAATTGACTAATGATTATAAGCAATAAATTAGTAAAACGTATTCGTCTGTATGTTCATATTCCCATTTAAAGTAGTTATTAATTTATTTAATAGGGATCAACAATGATTTAACAAAAATGTTGAAGTAGAAAATTACCTTTATATTAACGGAGAGTACAACAAAAATCGATAGTTTGTAAGTTGTCAGAAATAGCCGGTATAATGAGCAACGGAAGAAATAATATAAATATATTTTCGAAAGTAGTTTATATCGGGTAACTATATCTGTATACAATGAAGTATTGATTTTGGAAATAAATGGAGGCAACGTTTCATCTTATGATAAAAATAGGAACAATAGGTTAGTAATATTATTTATGTCACATGAAATTCCTTTAGAATATGCTTTTCTCATATTATAAATATGAATCATTCTGTCTGTTATACCTATTGCTGTATAATAAAAGAAAAGTAGAATTCAAACATCAATTACTGTTCGATTGGTGCCATGAATCATAAAGATTAGAAAATAGAAAAATGATCCATTAAACAAATTTTAGCCAAGGGCTCACTCAACAATAATCGAGTAGCACACTCAAAAAATAATGAATATCGTTAGGCGACAAAGTAAAATATTCTGGCAACATAGAAGTTTTTACATAAAACGTTACTGAGCAAAAGCTGAAACAAGTTTTAATACCTATTACACTGTACAACAGCCAAAAATTATATGAATTGCCACTATGAAATTCTTATAGGTTTTTGTGAGCTGAATGCGAATCTGAAGTCCGTTTTTCTCTGGTACGTACAGTTTTTTAGAAAATTAATGTTAACAAAAATTGCAAATTTTCAACTTTGGGAATTTTTTGTGCGTTTACTATAGCAGCTATTCAATGGTTTCTTGCATGAGAGAAATCTGTGAACTTTCCCGAATAAAACGATATAAATTGTTATTACATTGTAAATATTTAAATATGTTTAAACAACGATCGAAGTAAAAAAGACCCCAAAAATGCACCAATTTTTGGTGATATTTTAAAATTTTTTTAAAAAACTGTGGGTCTAGGTGAAAATCTAACCATCGCACGCGATAGAGCAGGCATTTTTACTACAGAAAGCATCGAGTGAAGTTAAAAAATCACATTCGTTTACATTTTATAAGGAAAATAGTTCGGCAAAACACGCATCGCTGTCAGTGGTACTCAATGTTGGCGGCGCGGCGCGCAGTTATTCCGTTACGCCAAAACAGAAGGTAGGGAGACTACCGCGCCGCGCCAACATTGAGCACCACTGGCAGCGACGCGTGTTTTGCCGAACTATTTTCCTTATAAAATGTAAACGAATGTGATTTTTTAACTTCGCTCGATGCTTTCTGTAGTAAAAATGCCTGCTCTATCGCGTGCGATGGTTAGATTTTCACCTAGACCCACAGTTTTTAAAAAAAATTTAAAAATATCACCAAAAATTGGTGCATTTTTGGGGTCTTTTTTACTTCGATCGTTGTTTAAACATATTTAAATGTTTACAATGTAATAACAATTTATATCGTTTTATTCGGGAAAGTTCACAGATTTCTCTCATGCAAGAAGGCCATTGAATAGCTGCTATAGTAAACGCACAAAAAATTCCCAATGTTGAAAATTTGCAATTTTTGTTAACATTAATTTTCTAAAAAACTATACGTACTAGAGAAAAACGGATTTCAGATTCGTATTCAGCTCGCAAAAATCTATAAGAATTTCATAGTGGCAGTTTATATAAAATGAAAAAGTCAAAATTTGTTGTACAGTGTTATCAAAAGGACTGTAGAAGTTCTCGTCGTCCAATATATTAGAGAAAATTAAAATTAGTCTGCAACTGTCAACATTCTACCCTTGCTAAATTCCAAAAATCTGCTCGGTTCAAGTTTTTTTTTTAAACCAAAGAATCAATCACAACCGTTGTAAGAAAAAGCTCCATCGCCAAATGAAGTTTACCAAGAAAGAAACGCAAGTGACAAGTTGCAGATTCAAAATGGCATGAAAACAGTATACATGAAACATTGTATAAAGTTGACTCCGGATACATCGTATTCAGTAAACATATTTAAGTATTGTATGTACAATTAGACTGTGGCTATTATTTATAGGCTATTCATTCTTCAATTATTCATTCGACGATAATTCTGCATGTGAAGTGGACATTTTTTGAAAGTTTCTTCCACATCAGTTGCGACATTTTTGCCCACATAGTAACAATATCCAACTGAGAATCTGGGTTAACAGTTACTACATGTTAGTATGTCATAATCAAGAATAACCGAGTTTTGAACCAGATTAGATTACTGTCGAGATTCTAGGCGCAAATTTAATAAAAGTACCAAAACATAACTATTGTTGTAAGCGAAGTATACGATACTTTACTATACGTTTAAATTCTTGATTTTCAAATCATCCATTTATTAATAGATTAAAACTTGAGCTGATTTTTGTTATCGATAAAGTATGCATCATTAATTGCGTTGTGGTTTAGATTTTTTTTAAAATATGTTTAACAGGAAACTGTAAACCCAAAGTGTATTATCAGTTTCTGAAACAATTTTCTAGATATAAATAAATGGTTTGTTTCGCAGATGTACAATTATTTAGGAACTGATACCTATAACAGTTGCGAACATTAATGAAGTACCAATTTATCGTCAGCATTTGCAAGATATACGTTTAATCGATTAGCTTCATAGTTAGCGTCCTATTTACGTCAATACCAATCAATTGTTTGTGGTTTACATTCAAAACAATAACACGCCATTGGTGGCTCGTCTTCACGCTCGTAAACTATGTAACGATATAACATGTTGACGTAGCAGATATAGTATGCACACGTGTATGTGATACACGTATCATATATAATTATGTTATTCCGGAGGTAATCGAATTTAATGTGCGAACAACAACGAAAAATGTTCGCAATAAGATACGATACACGTATAGTATGAAACAGTTCAAAGAAATTTTATTTCTTCTATTTTTATATATACAGGGTGTCTCAAAAGTGTTGATGGAGTCGGAAATGGGAGGTAGGTGGGGTCATTCTGAACAACTTTTTCATTTGCAAAAATGTCCAATGGGGCTTCATTTTTAAATTATTAACGGAAAACACCGACCCATCAGAACGCGAGAATCGCGCGCCACGCGATTCGATCGCGACTACGGCCAATTATAACTTGGGCCTACACTTCTGCCTTCGAGCGCGCGTGGTTCTCACGCTCTGATTGGTCGGTGTTTTTCCTTAATAATTTAAGAATGAAGCCTCATCCGACATTTTTGCAAATGAAAAAGTTTTTCAGAATGACCCCACCTACGTCCCATTTCCGGCTCCTTCGACACTTTTGGGACACCCTGTATATAACCATGATAAAACGTCACATACTATCGTAAGGTTACATTTGTCATTTTCTGAAACTTCTCGCTGCATAAAATTGTAATGCCCAATTTATATTTGACAAGGGCTCGATTATTTTTGGGCCATTGTAACAGAATAAACAAATTTGTGTTTTCGAAAAATGTCCAATTTTAGTAATACGAATTTTTATTTTGAAGTACACTGCTTACATAAATTGCTATTATGTAAAACTGTTATAAATACATGTAGACAGTACAAGTAATTTATTTGACAGTACAAGTCAATTATTTGTATATAAACAAATAATATTATTTTCAGATAAACTTTTGTCTCCGTTATTATTATTTAAATTTATTATGACAACTATAATTATTATATCATCCCATAAGTCGTGTCGTCTTTTGACGCTAAGTTTAATTATAAAATAATAATACTTACATTTTTCTTTAACACATTGCCCATCGTTTTCAATGAGTTCTTCCGATTTTTCAATCAACCGTTTTATTCCAGTTTCGGACAATTTTTGTGGTTTTGAATTAAAAAAGTGCGTTACTGTCATTTTTACATGTTCTGCAATGTCGAAATTTTTACCGTTTAGAAAATTTTGAAACGATCGAAATTAGTGATAATCTCTTGGTGCAAAGTCCGGCGATTTTTATATAAAACCCAATTTTCATCGCCCGTAACAATTTGTTCGAAAAATTAACAAATATGTTTGCCGCTCTCGTAATGAAGCGTAAATTTTCCTTCGCTGGATGCGACTCATTTCGGACAATTCGTGCGGAACCCATTCACCAATTTGTTGCAAGTACCTATTTACAAATCTACTACTTTAACTACTAAAATAAACTAAAATTAACTTAACTAACTTAAAATAAATTAACTACTGTTAATTTTTTCTGCTATTTCTTCAGCTGTCAAAAAAGGTTCTGCTTCACTTAAAATTGTCAAACCTCCGATGTCGAATATTACTGGTCGACCGGACCGCGGTTTATCGAAAATGTCAAAAATACCATTCTGAAATTTTGAAAACCATCTGTGACATTTTCTTACACTTAAAATATCCTTGCCATACACCTCACAAATATTTTTAGCTGTATTTTTTACTGTACTGCCTTTTCAAAATTCATACAACATGCAAGACCGAAAATGAATTTCGTTTTCACTTAGTGTTTGAATTTTTTTAATTCACAATATTGTTCTCAATGCCTCACAACTTCGATCACTAAATAATTATTTCCATGTTTAACAAATCGTGCCTACACTCCCGCCTCTGAGCGCCTCTGATTGGTCAGTGTTTTAACTTAATAATTTAAAAATGAAGCCTCATCCGATATTTTGACAAAGGAAAAAGTTGTTCACAATAGCCCCACCTACCACCCCTTTCCGGCTCCGACAGTATTTATGGGACACCTTGTATAAAGAACAATGGATACTAATGTATAGCAAAAAAGTAAAAACGGCAGTGTCTGTAAAGAAAATATTTCGATACTTTAATTTTCAAAGGTATGACTTCAATATTATGTAATATAAGCTATATTATGCAAATACTAATTTATAATTAGTTTTACTATTACTTGTAGTAAGGAAGGAACGAGACATTGCCAAGTTTCACGCAGATTAGGATACAGTATATCTAAATGTCACCTTAGCAATATCTAGTATTAGTTTTACAACTTGTTTACTTTTTTGAATGTAGGATCCTGCCTTTCCTTCAAATTTTCCTAAAGGATCTTTTGAAAGCTAGGATCCGCGTAAATGAAATAAAAGACTCGGACAAAAGAGTTTAACAACAAAACGTAAGAAATGATATATTTAGTAAATTGAAATGTAACACCAAACACGCACGAGGCTGGACGAAGACTGTCTTTTTCATCTCTCAACGCCGCTTCGTCCCGTTAATCGTACATTCTTTTATTCTTTTAAAATATAATCGATTACTATTGATTCTTCATTCTCTCACTCGCTTCAGTCTCCACACTTCGATTACTATCGATTACATCGTTCGCTACATTTTCTCACTCGCTTCATTCTCTCACTCGCTTCACTCTCTCGCTCGCTTCACTCTTTCGATTACTATCGATTACATTGCTCGCTCCATTCTGCACATGAATTTGTTTTCGTTTATTACTAACTCATTATTGTTTCTGACTTCAACTCGTTCACTTCTGAGTTTGTAATATTGCGAATTTGTCTGTAACATTTTGAAGTCATATGCTCAAAATATAGAAATGTAAGAAAATTTCAACAGTGTCGAACGAAAGTACTCGTAGATCAAATAATATGAAACATATTTTTAAACACGGAAATTTTTATTGTAGTAACAATAACACAAACTAAAAAATTTGAATATTTTTTTTATTGGAATATATCCTTGAAAAAATTAATATGGCTTATTATTTTGATAACATTATCTTGCAAGAAAAGTTAGCAGATACAAAGTAGATAGAACGTGGACAGCATAGTATACATGGAGCGGACAGAAAATGGCCTCAAATGAATCGATGTCGTTGAAGAATCAGTTAACAGTATGTGGACTATCGAGCGGAATGAAAGTGGGTGGCTAGCATTTCTTGAGCAGTAGGCAAACGAAGGAGTAGCGAACTGTAAACAATCTGACTCGTGTTACGTACGAAGCAGTGAACAAATCCACAACGAATTGGATATGGCAAAGTGTGCTACATATTCGCGCCCTATTCGCTTTCACCATATTTATGCCAGAACTTCATCTACTGTACAAGTTAAGATACCATAACGAAAATATTACAACAGCAGGAATTTCAACGATCGATCTTATCTACAACAGTTGAATGGATGCTCCATAGTAATTTACTTTTCGCGATGGAAACAGCAGCGCAATTCATTTAACAAAGCTGCTTAAGTTTTAATAGACTCGTTGACCTAAATGCATGCTTCCAGAAAATGAAAGCAACGACACAACGGCAGATAGAAAAACTTTCGAAAGAGCGAAAGAAGTGAATTCTGAGTCGCGACTTCGCGGCTGTTTAATATCACGGAAATCAGAACTCATTAGTCTCCTCGCTTATATAAATCCCAGATATCTTTTACTCATACAGAGTAAAAGCTATCTAGGATTTGGTTGCATTCGAATATTTACAAATTGCAAACGAACAAAAAGAAACAAATATTTGCAAATAATTTGGAATTCAAAACCCTATAATTATATTATCGACCATTTTCGACAAGTCTGTCTAAACAGAGGAAAATCAATGACGGCCGGCAATGGAACATAGAATTCCGTACAGGACGAGAAATGCGGTGGAGTGGCGATCAAACTGTTATTCGTATCCGACGTGCACTTGTTCGAGTATAGCTAGTAATAGAAGAGGGGAAGATGTAGAAGCAACGAAGCTACAGGGTAACGGTCATTAATTAATTAGTCCCTAAATCGACCAATCATCGGTCTTCCGCTCCATCAATGAACCAAATCGAATTCAATGATGATTACTGATTACAGAGAGCTAGTCAGAATGCTGTATGTGGTCGACGATACCAGAAGCTAATAGATTTCTCGATACGCTTAATCAACTTAATAGTGATAACATCGTTCATGCGCAAGACATCGCTGTAATTGTTGAAACAACTGTCGGGTGAAACAACGAATACTAATTATAGAAAACTAAGAGTAAAGCCACATTAATACATTATTGTTGTAATTATTAATTAACAAGAATTGTATATTTGTTATTATAAATGCAATAAAGAAGCTGAATCGATTTCTGTTTCCTGGACCATTTTCTTTCCAACAAATGTTACAGAAGAATGTTACATGGCTAACTTGCCTTTAGCATATGTCGAAGCTGCTCGATTTTACTATTCTAAACATACCGTGAGCGGTGAATGAAGAAAAAGGAAGAATGGTTGCTTGGAATGTGACAGCAGTAAAGTGAGGTGGAACGTTGAGAAAAGATCAGAATGCTCTAACGGGTAACTCTGCTACGCTTATTTGACATTTCGAACGACAAACAGCTACCTTATTACCTTCCCATCGTCCTCCTTGTACTCGGTCGGTTCGCCCCCTTAAACCTTCGAAGAAATCGATTTCTGAAGGACCACTCTGACACTTACTTGGCCTAGGAATTCATTTTGAAAAGAATTTTGATACGGGTTCCGGCGAACAACCGATATCCTTCCGCATACAATATTCAGATAGGAAACTTGGTATTTCTTTCGGCTACTTCTCACCGTCCTACATATGCTACAGTCAGAGGAAATTTGGACGAGATATATTAGAAAGTACCATCGAATAATGCAATAGCAACTTCGCGGAATATAAATGATGTAATTTTAAAATTGGGATATTATTATTAGACTGAAAATTTCACTTATGCCATTACTTATGGTTGCAATTGTTAACATATGAAAAGTAGGCACATAGTAACAGAAAAGTAAATTGTTTTAGATGCATAAAGCTTAAATTTATGATTAAAGATGTTATATTCATTCATAATTTGAATTTTTTATTTAGACATTGGACTTAAACTGAATTTCTGATTTTACATTTGCAATACTTTTTATTATTATGCGTTTTTAATGTTAGAATAATCTTTACCGTTTCTTATTCTACATAAAAGATGCTCTTATGATTTTACACAAATATATTTTAAATTCTATCCAATTGTCAATAAAACGATAGAAAAATAAATTTGTATATGTGTATATAGTATGTTGACCATTATAATTTCAAAATTGAATATGTAATCATAAAAATAAAAACTTTTCAACATTAACCGCGCCGTTAAAATTATCAGAATTTATTTGTACAAAATATATAAAAGAAGAAATTTGTGAATGATATTCTACTGTAATTGAGACAACTTATGTATTTATTAATAATAATGAATAAAATGTTATACGTACCCGTTTCGACCTTACCTGTTTCACATAAATGTCATCATACAAAAACTACGCTACAAAAATTCAATATTGTTAAAGTTGAGGTTAGAGAACATATGACAGTTTGAACCTACTAACTTAAAAGAATAGACTAGAGAATTAACTGAAATTGTCAGCGTTTGCAATTTTGAAAATATTTCTTAAACAATAAAGATGCTTTTATGAGTAAATGAACATATTTACAAAATTGATTCAATGCAAAGTCAAATAAAAAGATTATAGGAATGTAATAACGAATGTGATCAAATCATATAAATACAATTTTTTAATGAAAATTCGTTTTTGCGTGCAAGGTATAGCAAAATTCATAATTAGCCATTTTTATTGCAAAAGAGTCTTTAGCTCTTAATTTCCCTCTTCAAATATTACACTATTTGATTTAAATTAAATAAAAACTGTTACAAAAATTATGTAATACTGTGAGTGTGTGAGTCTATACCAGATCGGTATTAAATAAATTTTTGTCTACGCAGTATGTAATAAAAAGTTGGGTTCAAACTTTTTAACACCGCTTATTAACGAGGTCTATTATGTAGAACAGGTTCATGTGAACTTACAAATCATTTTCGTACATAAATTGTATGAATTATTTTTACTTATACGTATTATAATACGTATGTAAATTACTAATACGTGATGTAAATTTTAACTCGTGTTTTTAAAACACCCTGTATTGAAAAACAATTTTTAAACAACTTTCGACAACGCACTATGTATTTATGCAAAATGATTACAATTTTAAGGTTAACGGCTTCACAAATTGTATACCTGACGAACATATGTGTAGTAAAATATAAACTTCGTACTACATGTAGGAATATTTTCCATAGACCTGAACAGTTTTCTCACCGACACATATATTATATTACTACGAAAATCACTAAGGATATGAATAATTAAACTTTTTACTTAAAGCATTCAATTTGTTTATTCGAGTTACTATACGCTAAATTTCTTTCACTTCTTATTAATTATTTCAGTACAAATGCAAAATTTTAGCTATAAATTTTCAATAATTCACCAATAACAAATTATGGCAAACTGAAAACGTATTAAAGTAAGCAATTTCTCAGACGAACCGATTTCGTACAACTTCACATAAATGAATTATTTTCTACGTTCCCCTTTGACCCAAGATTGATTACGATTTCTATTAATTACATCCATAACGAAGAGGAGTATCATTTTCTCGATTTAAAGTATCATCGAATCTGCGTGTTTCTAATTTCTGCGGGCTAGAATAACCGATATAGCGTAAATGAAAGCCAAATTACGCGCGTTATTCGGTAATATCTAATCGCATCCTTAATAGGCGTTGCATTAATCGAATATGCAAGAGTGGCCGCATACATGTACCGGTGCAATCTCACCTCTCGTGATCAAGAAAGGCCTATCATCGATGAAGGGATCGACTTGCTCGTCGTAATTGCCGCCACGGTTCTACACGCTGAATATGCAATCGTTTAATGCACGACTAACCTACCTTTTATCCTCATTTTTTTCAGATAACCTTACGTTGCTAATCGTAGATAATTACGTATAATCTTCCGCATATATCCTGCTTCATTCTTGGTAAAAAATTATATTTCTCATATTACCGTTTATTTACAGCTTGATCTATTTTTATGCTATATCAAAATTAATTTCTTTCGTAATCAATCTACAGAAAGCATATTATAAATTTATGAACTCGTCAATACTTTAATATTTAAATAATTAAATCGGAATTGTAATTTGAAATCATTTTATGTTTATACATAATAACAGTCGAAGAAAATAATTATTGTTTTAAAACGCGTAAATAGAATTCATTAGTAAAAATAGGAACATACCAAGATTCAACCGTTTTATTAATGTAATAACCTTGAGTATTTTTATAAAATCAGCACTAACGTCATTGTTTATTCAACTGTGTTTGCATCATTTTTGGTAATTTCATACGCTGTAGAGTATTTAATAGCCTTTATTAGAGTTGTATACTAAAATACGTTCTCCAACAATGACGGGATTAAGGCGATGGTTAATCGCACAAATGAAAATTGGGTAATTATGAATAGCACTGTAACCTCCTACCAAATGTAAATGCAGTTTTCAATACAAGGTGTCTCGTACCTAGCGTAGGATCCGAAAAGGGGTTGTAGGGGAGGTGATTCTAAGTAACTTTTTCCTTTGCAAAAATGGAGTCTAGGCTCTCGTTTTCGAATTATTAAGCAAAAATACCGAACAATCAGAACGCGAGAATAGCACGCGCTCAGACGCGAGAGCGAAGCTACATGTGCGGCCGACGGCAGACGCGAACAAGCAAGTTAGTATCATGCTATATTACGTCGAAGTTATATCACATAACGAATAAACAAATTAGGCCCTGTTGTACTTTCAATTTACGAAGAAAGTATAAAAATGGTAAAATAAAATTCGCCTATTTATTTTAAAATAATCCTGCTTCTGTGTAAAGGGTTCCCCGTTAATGATCGCCGTCGTTTAACAGATCCTGATCTTTCATAAAAATAGTATACACCCCGCACAGCCGATGCCACAGCTAGGTCAGTGAACTAACTATACTTCACTGTCACAGTTTATTATCACTTCACTGTAATTTTTTTGTCACTTTTCACTAACATCTTATTGTAGTAAAAATGGTTAACAAGCGAATACGCGCAAACGATTATTCAAAAATCATTTCAGTGTGTGCTTTTTTCTCTTTAACGATGCTCTTTGGACGTATTGTCCTAAACTGCTGATCGTAACTCCGAAAATTTCAAGCGGAGAGAACGCGAGAGTTCTGGACATCGTTTTCGGTCCTTTTGACCGTCGGATCAAAAGACGATAAAACGATTAAACGGTTTTGTATTGTTAGCACGACGGACGCTTCGTAAACGTTCGAGGAGTCCCTTTCCCTTTCTAAAAGTCAAAAACAGTTTTTTTCCCCAAAGAAATGTATTTTCTCGCTCTCTTTCCAGTGTTAAACGTCCTTGTTGTAAGGGATTGTTCCCCCGTGTATCTAAATTTTCCGTCCATGACTTTCATCGCTCAGCGATCGACAGTTTCAGACATAGCGTGCAGTGTTCGACATCACAGAGAAAATAAAAAATCGTGAAAATCATTTACAGATAATCATTCGCGCGTTTTCATGCGCGTTTTTTTATCTGCGATTATTACATTAGGCACTTTGTGAAAAGTGATTTTAACGTATGTTTTATTTCTGTGTTATTCTAACTTGATGATTTGTTGTATTCTCCGATTTTGGCATATTTCGCCTTATGTAAAACTTCTGTTCTCCCTTCCGTTGCGCCCTTGGCGTGGTATATTTTTGGAAGGGGAACAGAGTTTCTGCATTGGGGAGGACGGCGGTTGTAGGGGAAATTTTGGGATTTTCCAAGATTCACTGATGTCAGTGCTGGAGCTCTAGAAACCGTTAAGTTCCAGGTCCGGTTTGGACCTTAGGGTGCTCGAGGTTTATGACATAAGCTGTGCCGCTGAAGCTAAGAATTCTACAAATGAATATAGCAATAAATGTATTTACTAAAAACGAAAATTGTCACGTACCATCTTAATACGGGTGTAGGTTGGTACGGATATTAAATTGAATGCTTTTCAAAAGTGGCTATTTTCTTGTCATGTCGTAAACCTACTCTTGAAATTTATGTTTTGTGTTGTTACAATAAAATGTGTGTAATTAATGTTTGTTCCGCCGTAACAGGTGGTTATAAGCATTTTTAATAAGTCGTGCAACTGTTAATGATTAGCCTATAACTCTGACGTTTATATTTTAACGCCCCCAGCGTTCATTCGATAAACATATGAATATTGAAGTAACAGCGACCGTTCCTACTATTTCTTTTTATTCCCTTGTAATACTACGATTTATTCAGCAAGTGCATCAGACAGAACGAACTATTAATTGCTACAACATTAAAGTGATTAAATAAAATCGAATGTCAAGACTGTTTTTCATTTAGTGACCCTCGGATGCGCAAATTAGAATTAGACCGAAGTTGAACATTCAACCGTATTAAAAATATTAACAATGTCTACCATATTTTAACAGCGAACGCGTCACGAGTGTACCTCGTAGTTGTAGGGCAAGGAGTTAATCCTGATGACAAACCAAATGTACTACCGCGAAAACAAGTTTCATTAAACTGCGTCCTGTGCCGCAAAATTTATTCACACCCTGCGCTGTTTCGATAGTTTGTGTTCTGCAGTACTTTAAAATTGTAACCCCATATATTTTTTACACGAACAAAGCGTCGACTCATTGTGTCCACATTGGGTGCACATTCCTTTTTGTTTGTTGAAATAAATTGTGAACGATGTTAAATTTCGTTTTGTGGCATCATTTTTCTTGAACTTTTATTGCATAATCTGATAGTATTCAGTACATTGAGACGAAATGTAATGATTTTGAATGTCGAAATCTATTGCTTCATAACTTATATATTGTTAAAGTTACTTTCGACTGCTGCATAGCTTATTCTAATGCGGAAACTAGATTATTTAGTAACACACATATCATTTTCGGATTGCATCCATTAAGAAATCAACATTATTTCAGTCACAAAATTGTCAACATAAACATTCTCTGAATAAAGGAATAATTCATTATCGTGACAACTCTTTTTTCTCCCATCCAGTTTTTTCTAAAATGCCAGTATTATTCCATTTTTTAAATATGAGTATTTTGATAGTTAACATTTATTGCATTTCATTTAGTTAAAGTTTGATAAAAACTTGGAAGTAATCGAACCGTAATACAAAATGAATTATATTGATCTATGAACTTTTTGTCTTATAAGTAATTGGTCGTGGTGAGTCCCTTCCGTCTGTTAGCGTCGTGTCCTCTGTAGAGGACATGCACGCGCCAAAAGTGGTGCACGTGTCAGGACTCAGTATGTTTAAGGATTTTGACCCAGTTCTCAGGAGTCTTAAGATATCGTTGTTATAAACATACATTCCTCATTAGTCGTACGATCGGTGGTAACCGATAGCTAAGGACCGCGACGAAGTTGTACGTGTCGCGGATGTTTAAATTAGGTTTCGATGCCTTTCTTCTATAAACGACTGAAGGTGTCGCGCCTCGTGGCCGATGGCCCGACGTCATGGTGCTGCGTGGCGCGTGCAAACGAGATAAGGGTTTTCTATGAGGATCTGGCCATAGAGTGGGGAGGATATTGCATCCTTCGGAAAGAGGACCATGAGAGACGGCATGGCACTTAACCCACAACCTTGTCAGAGAACAGTCTTATTAGCTTACCAAAAATTATATCTAACACGCCGGACGGTCGGGACGACGAAGGTTGTAAATCTTCGTTCTACGGATCCATTGTGTCTCCACGACTTGGTACAGAGGTGGGGATATTAGGTTGGAATAGTGAATATATTTTCTTCAGTGGGCATGGCCCGTTGAAAAGAACGATGTCAGGTGCGATATCTCCTTGGTGGGCATAGCCCGGTGAGGAGGAGTCTGTAATGTGAAATAAGGTCTCAGTGGATTAGACCCAGAGATGAGAACCTCTATATTTCCTCCGTAGACATGGTTCGGTGAAGAGGCAATCAAGAATGTAAAGTAAGGCCTCAGTGGGTTAAACCCGACGAAGTGGTACTTATCACGTGAATCGTTTCCTCCGTGGGCATGGCCCGGCGAAGAGGAATAAATGTACGTATGTAACTATGTTCTCTGTGGGTTAGACCCGGCGAAGAAGAATGTAGAATGTGAGAATATGATAGAAAAACTTAGCGTTATAATACGGAACGTTAATGTGTTCACAAAGAAGAGCTTGACAAGACTCTCCCGATTGTCCAAAGAAAACCACACAGGATGCCTTTGAGGGTTGGGCGAATTGAGGAGGTCTTTTCTACCGAGGATCGATCAGGATGAATTCATAATGAAGCAAAACACCGATTGGTGACAAGGTTGAGCGAATACGATCACGGGCCCCTTTTTCCTGTTACGAAAGTCAATGGCGTTTGTTATCATGTATATGACACCCAAGTACTAATCGATGTGGGTCCCTCCTCGAATCTCGGTCGTGAGATAAACAGCACGGGCATCGTTGTTAAGTGCTTAAGCAGGAGAACCCAAAATCTGTTGTATTGACGCGGACTCTTGTAAACACTAGCACCCCATGGGGTACACAGGTTAGGGCACAGGAAAGAAGACTCTTTATGAAAGAATAGGTTAACCTTCGATCCATGGCAAATATTTCGGCCTTCAGCATGTAATACACTAATTATTTAACTATGAGGAACCTGGAACTGGCTTACAGATTCTCAAGAAGGTTTCTTCTTTGCTACAGCGTGCGCCGTTAGAATTCGGATAGATGAAGTTTTATTGTTATTTGTTTATTTGGACAATATACTAAAATTGAATTAAATGCTATTTGTATCTCATTTGTAGGGTGCTTACTAAGAACTTCTACTTTATATAGCCAGCCTGCGCCTCTATCACTTGTTCGTTTCTTGCCCTAAAGCGCGAACACGCTGACTTCAATGGGTCGCGTTTTATAACCATGAACTCAGCCTCGATAGCAGCTCGCAGGGAGTTTACATTGGGGTACCTACACTATTTAGTGTTTCCCTCAACTACGCCCCACACGTACTGGCACAGCGGGTTCAGATCGCGACTGTTAGGAACGCAGAAATACTTCGACCAAAATGTCGGACAGCCAATTTTGAACAAGATGGCTTCGTGTAAGCAGATGCGCCACCTTGCTAAGATAAGTACAGCCTTCCATAGGCCATGGCTTCATTATTATCTTCAAAACCTCCAAATAAACCTGCTTCGTGACAGTTTCACCTTTATGGAAAAAGTGCGGCGGCATGATGTCACCCTGACTCGAGACGACGCTCAAAATGTAGACACGACACTTGCTGGAAATTTAGTTTTTCCCACAACAAAATCCTTTTTCCCTTACATGAATTTCTCTCGTTGGAGATGTAGAACCCTTCTCGAACCTTCCTGAGGCTGCATATTTCTTTGCAAAGAAAGAATTTTATAATTTTGACCCGCGCATAGGCTTTCTATAATCGCCACTCTTTAATTATGTTGCATACTTGGCTTGACGACCTCTACCATTTTGAGGTTAATGAAGTCTTATTGACATATTTAACAAACTTCCAATCCAATTAGAACCTTCATTTGAATTTTAATATAACGGGAAAGTGAAAATCAATTCAATCCAGATTCTACAGGCGCACCCTGTAAAGCCTTTTCAACTTGTCTTAAGGGGTAAGGCCACTCTAGAAGTCAGAAAAAAAACATGATTTTCGGAAATTTTTAAAATAAAAATCATACAAGTTACAAGACCAGGGACAGAAGAGCTTTATTATATACATATGTATATTTTGAAGACGGTTTGAAATTTTTTTTAAACAAATTGAATAAAAAATGGCGGCTGCAAGTGCTTATAAACAATAACATCTTTATTTTTGAGTGGGCTAATGGCCAAACATTTTTTCATTAACGGATGGACGTAAATCAAAAAATAAAAAATTATCTGATAGTATACACCATAATCTATGGAAGATCGTACGGAAATAAAAAAATATTAATAATTGTTACTTTGGTGTAGATATGAAGGAAAGTTTGGAAAAAATTACGAAAAATTTAGCATTAAATTGTTAATAAAAAATTAAGTAGTTAATTAATCAAAAAATCCGTACGATATTCACTGAGATATGTTATTTTACAGCTCTCTAAAGAATTTCAAATCGATTAGATGAAAGCTTGATTGCCGTTCTGCATAAGTAATTTGTTAAATGAGCTGGTTTTTTTGAAAGTGGTATAGGTCCACTTTTAAAAAAAACTAAGTTAACGGTAATTTTAATGATCTATAGACACCTTCTCTTCATAGTTACAATCATAATTTCAATAGAGTTCTATCTTGACATAAAATAAACAAAAACAGTTTTGCTGTACAATTCTATCGCATAAATATTTCTTTTGAAAGTGGAATAAGTCCATTCCTAATAATTAGGATTAAAACAACTTTCTTATTGCAATTATTATTGTTTATTTTAAAACAATTTTTTTATTTGGAAAAAAGGGAAGACCAAAAAACCTCAGCAAAATTAATATGTTACCACTTTATAAAACTTCAAGGAGCATAACAAGAGAAAAATATAACGATATGATAAGTTTATTACCTTATATACCACCTATTCACGATAAATACTTCAATATGCTAACTGTAAAAGAAAACTAAGTTTAAAATATCTTTTTTTAAATGAAAATAACTCTTAATAAATTTGGTTATTCGTATATTTAAATGTCTTCATTTTAACTATTACTTTTTACATAAAAATTCATTTCAGTAAAGCTTTTATGTCTATAAAAATATGGACTTAAATTTGCTCCCGTTTTTATTTCTTCTAATATGTTATTTTTGAAAGTGGTATAAGTCCACGTGGAGCTAAAAAAATCGTTTATTTTTTCAAATAATTTTAGTAATTATTATTTCATAATAAAATTTAAAAGACGTATAGTGTAAAAAACATCACTGGAATTGATTAAAGTTGGCCAATATTTTTAAATTGATTCAATCGCAAACCCTTAAATATCTCAATATATGAAAAAATGGACTTATACCACTTTCAAAAAAACCAGCTCATATATCAGTAACCGGCAATCCCTGCACCATACATTTCGCCTTCTATATTAATATCCTCTTCGTTCTTTTGTTTCCTGCTGGATCTGAGGTCCGATCTTGTCTTTTTCGTAGTTTCATTCAGTGATCGCTCTGAAAACTCCATGCATCGGGCGTCGGCTTGCAGGCACCAATTACAACAGTTTTCAGTGACAGACATATCCAAGGCTTTCATTAATGCATTATAGTGGACAATCCGTTGTTGAATACGCAAGCAGCCATATTTGCGGGAATTTCAAATATATTTTTGCCACTGCATACAGATTTCTGAGCCATAGACCACGCCACCGAATCGAAACTGCGGCGCATCAGTAAGTTGTCGCTGGTGAGATCTTCATACACGCGATAAATGGCGAAGAAAACTACTTTTGATATTGGTAGTTTGGGTTTATATTGGATTAATGTGCTGGTATCCTTCGCCTTTGGCAGGAATACCAGGAATCCTCTACAAGTGGACACTTTTCATGCTGCCCGCACGAGCAGTACACTGGGAATGATTGCAGTCCATTTAAAAAAATTCGTGTTCCCGACTATTCTTGCACTTGAAACCTTTTTCACATATTCTACATATAATATAGTATCATTTCAAAAAAAAAATCGATTTTTTCAAAATTCTAGAGTGTCTTTACCCCTTAAAGAAGTTTTCCTCACGTCGGATAATATATTGCAGGAATCATGCAACTCTAAATACTCTTGACTGTACTTAACAATCTTATGTATTGCCTTTTTATGTGTTGCAAATATAGGTATATTTTTCTATATTCCGTTCTGCATAACCTTTGAAATAGGTTATGCAAATTTCACCATCGATATTGTAAGTATAACTGTATGCGGTGTGCGTGTAATAACTGTAAAAATAACTGTATGCGTTGTGCGTGTTTATATATTTTTGGCAGTGTTTATACAAGGTGTCCCAAAACGAATGAAACATCCGGAAATGAGAGGTAGCTGGGGTCATTCTGAACAACTTTTTCCTTTGCAAAAATGTCGAACGAGGCTTCATTTTTAAATTATTAAGGATAAACACCGACCAATCAGAGCGCGAGAATCGCGACCACGGCCAATTATAACTCGGGTCTGCACTTCTGCCTCCGAGGCAGATAATAATTTAAAAATGAAGCCTCGTTCGACATTTTTGCAAAGGAAAAAGTTGTTCAGAATGACCCCAGCTACCTCTCATTTCCGGATGTTTCGTTCGTTTTTGGACACCCTGTATATACGATTGTCTTTTGGCTGATACGCGCAAGGAAGAGACGGCCGAGAACTGATAGTCAGTCATTAATTGACAGGGATACAATAAACACATATTACAGATATTTTTCTGTGTTTTTTCTTAAGTCATCCTTTCAATATTAATATACAGTATATACTGTATATACTATAGACTTTATATTATAGAGGACGCCTCAAAATTCTTGATTATATTGATACGATAGTTCCTTGTGTTAATATCGAAAATCACTAACTAATGGCCATCTAATGTCCGTCTACATTTCTGACATGGTTGTATGTTTATTGTACCAAATTTCGCTTATAAGTAATTAGTCAATCTTTATAATCATGTAAAAATATGAATTGATTTATGAAACATACTCAGTATGCATCACGTTTATATAAAAATTTGAGTCGTTTATTCTGAAAGTGGGGTATTTCATTTTCTGTCCTTTCCAGATATTTAAGGGTATATTGTATTGCAATAAATTTAAAAATATTGGTAAGCACTAATAGACAAGTTTTTCGTATTTTATGATGTTTTAGCGCGCTTATTTCTTGTTAGCTATTTTGTTAACAAGATTACTTTGGAGAATATCGAACAAAAAGTATGATGTAAACCACAATAGCAATTGGCCGTTTCGCATACTGGATTATTGGACGTACGGAATAATCGGTTACCAAATTGTCTTAACTTTACTGCATATCGATAACTATCGCTTTTTCACCAATTTTGCGTAACTTTCATCCTATAAATACTTTCAGTCCATTGCATTTTTATAGACGTAATTACATTTTTAAATGACAATGTCTTTATTCGAAGACGAAATCATTGTTAATTTTTCATTACATAAGATTTCCTCATATAACCTGATTAGGCTAGACTCTCGTTATGTTTTACAATTGAATGTAATTCCACGTGTCAATGAAGTGCCAATTTTTTATTGAATAATAATATAACACTTTTTTGTTTCAATTCATGTTGTTACTAAAATTTATAATACGAGTATTTGGCACATGTACGTTGTACGTATGTACTCGTCATTGCATAATCTTACTTACGCATCTCGTGAGAAATTTTTAAAACCAAATTCTGCAGTCAATTTATTAAAACGCACTATAATTCAAAGCGATTGTACGAATACAATGAATTATGTCGACAATCGTTATAATGCTTAGAATGAAAAAACTATAATAATTACATATACACAAGGTATTTTTACAGTCCGACTTTATGCTCATATTTCGAAAACGGCATTAAATATGGAAAACATTTGATATAAAAGTTGTAGAATACCAAGTGGAGCATAAGATGGTGGCCACAATTTGACCTTGGATGGTTGTTTAATAGCCACGTGATCGTCATTTGCAGTTTTTTTAAATAGAACCCCCCCCCCCCCCCCCCCGCCTCCCATTTTTTATTGAATATTCTTGTAGCCCTCGTTGAGACACGTTAATCTAATTTCGGCATTCACAGGACTAAAGGGTACCACACAGATATTCCATTGCTGACCATAATAAGCAGTAATATCTACTTTGCAGCTTCATATCTTGGGAATGGCTTGCACGAAAAACAAATATAAATAGCGCTTTGAAGACGCCCCGACGAGGACTACAAGAATATTCAATAACAAATAGGGTAAGGAGGGTTTCTACTTAAGAAACTGAAACGAACGTTCATGTTCCTATCAAACGACCGTCGAAGGTCATATTGTTGCCATCATCTTACGTTCTCACTAATATCCTACAATTTTTGTTTGAAACATTTTTCCATATCTAAAACCGCTTTTAAAACATAAAGGTAGGATTGAACTTTAGAGAGACCCTATAGATATTATTGCATCAATGATATATTGAATATATGTGTAAGTTTGTGCCGTCTAACACAAACTCATTCCTGCGACCACATACGTAAACGTCTAATGAGTCACGACGGGAGGGGAGGCCGACGGTACACACGCCGTGACCGGGGACTCGGGCAGTCAGTGACAAACATTAAAGAAAGCATAAAGAACATCAAGTATTTAGCCTGAATCCAAAAACTGACATCGTTGTTGATTCAGGTAGTGATAAATGTACATAGGTAGCGTTACAATTAATTGTGTAATAAATAGTGTGACTGTTGTAAATATAATGTTACAGTATTGTCGACTGCATCAACACAAGCCCACACGGCATTCTATTCATTTCCGTAACCCTTTCCGTTATAAGCGTCCAGCTTATAACTTACATATGTTCTTGTAATAGTGATACTATTATATAAAATCTAGATATTGTTATATCTCGACACTACGTTTAACGCGGATGTTGTGGAATTAAGCATAGGTTAATTCTTAACCCTTTGAGCGCTGAGTTACCCGACATTATGCGTGCACCGTGGACTGCCCATTGCATACGAAAAAGGTTACTGTAGGCTGCGTGCTTTTTACGAAAGAGCGCAAGTTGAGTATACTTACCCGATTGCACAAAAGCACATTTAAACGCTTATTGTCTTTTTAATATTTTATGGATTTTAATGATTCAAGGACTCGTTTTAAACAAAAAAGGAATATTTAATATATAAAAACAAAATACAACACACGCCCGCACGACTTCTTTCTTTTAACTCTACGCTTAACTTCTCTCTATTAACTCTGAGGCTCAACTGATTTTCCTTTCATCCTTACAATACTCTTCTTCTCCCAAATCAACTTATACACAGACACACCCGCTGACCAATTCATAGCACACGCATTCTCATTGCGAAAAACTGTCACCCGATCCAAACACTCTACATCCACACCTCGCTCGCATATCCTTATCTCGCACCGCGCAATATCTATATAGGCTTACAAGCTCCAGTCACATATATCTGTTCATAGATTCCTTTTTCCCAGATTGAATGGTTTTGTGAGCACCCCTATATGCGTTCATAACCTCTACTGAATGGTTTAGCGAAAACGCATATATGGGTTCATAGCCAAAATCGAATGGTTGTGCGACAACGCATATATGAATTCATAGCCAAAATCGTACGGTTGTGTGAGAACGCATGTATGGGTTCATAGCGCTCAAAGGGTTAACTGACACGGGATTATACCGTAGTGTCACTCTCCAATTTTGATGAAACATAGCAAAAATGCAGTTCTCAGAAAAATATTCGACATGTATGTTTTGTAGCTGCTAATATTCACTTTAAAGGGGTGAAATCAACCTCCCAAATTAGGGCTGTAGGACATATTTTGTTGGATGTCTTGGAAACTATTAGAAATAGAGAAACTATTATAAATATGCAACGAAACAAATTTTTTAAATTGTCATATTTTTTAACATACTGTTCAAACGAATGGAAATTTTGCAAATCTTCTTGCACTATCTGAATTGTCGTTCAAAAACAAATTTCGTCAATTCACAGTAACTCTCTATATCTGTAATAGTTTCCGAGATATTCAACAACATATGTTCTGCATCACCAACTTTGAGGGCTGATTTCACCCCTTTAAAATGAATATTAGCAAGTACAAAAAAATATGTGTCGAATATTTTTCTGAGAACAACATTTCTGTTATGTTTCATCAAAATCGGAGAGCGGCACTTCGGTATAGTATACTGTGAGAACAATATAAGTTGTTCTACAATTTGCGGTAGACGGATCTCTCTTTGTTTTTTAAATTACTCCATAAGGCAAAGTCCTGTACAAGCGGGCGCTAGCGTGCATGATTTTTTAGTGGGAGAAAATGTGTCAATTGGGTCAAGTCATGTCCAGGAGGGGATGACCTGAACGTTATTGGCATTTCCAAAACGTCATACTGTGTACCTGCGATTTCAAGTGGCGAAAATAAACACATTGGCTCGCACGGTTGTATGCCGGTTTTTAGCAACCAACAAGCTTTCGTTCCTATGAGAGTTAAAAGTTGGCGCGAAACAACGCTACAAGTTGTAAAGTTATTTAAATTTTCCTTCGGACGATTATTTCGCAGGTCAAAATAATAGTAATATTTTTATTGGGTTTCAACAGATATTATTGTAGCAACGATACTTATAAAATGACGTTGTTAACGATTTCAGTACATAATTGAATGTTTGTATTATCGAATTAAACATCCGAGCGGCAGTGTTCACGTCCAAAGATTAACCAAAGAAGAAAATCGTCTAATCTAAAACGATATTCCCAAACAAACATTTATCGATACATCACGACAAAATTCGTACGTATGCAAAAACGAGCGTTTTTTTTAGCTATGCGCGCACCGTGGACTCATAGATTATCGAACGTCAGTTTTTTTTTGCGGTCCACGGGTTGTATGCAAACAAACAAGTCGCAATAAATATTGGATGAATAATGTTCAATGGAAAAAGACATCGAACGGTCTTAACCATCGTGTTATCCGGAACGCTTACCGGAAAAATCGGTTGATAGCACCTTCGTTGTTGGTGACGATGCTTTGCGGTCACAGGCGTTGGATTCGCGGTGAAAGCGCAGAAAGCAGCGATTGAAACCGAATAAAAAGAACGTATTGAAAAATGGGGAAAAAGCACGGAACGAAATACATGGGTGCAGGAGCATTGGCTTTCGAAGTGATTGCCACTGGCGATAAGGACTTCATTGTCTCGGCATCGAATCGAAAAACGAGCAGGACGTCGCAATGGTAGATAGATGAAATAGGAAGAACGGAAGAGACGGAGGTTGCGCGCGCGACTAAACGATCGACGTATTTGGCGTTTCTCTCTCGGCAAACACGAATTCCAATACGCGAGCATGCACCGCTCTCAAAACGCGTTCCCACAAAATGAGCCAGATGCGACAGTGTTAACGTAATTTTCCACTAAATTGTTTCGCGAATCGCACTCTATTCACGCGACCGTATTCACTTCATTTTGTCACAGCTCGAGACGAACGATTTTATGATACAGTGTTTCGTATATAACAGATTTTTGGGAAGCCCAATGTTATTACATTTTATCTGCTCTTTGGAAGACATTGCTATTATTATTGTTACTACTTTCTTTGCCGTGGGTTTTATTTTAATTCGAAATCATTAATATTATTCTAACCGATCGGTATAAATAATGGTAAGGTATTATAAATCGAAAATGTGACGAAACTTTAACAGGTTTCACAGGTTTCTAAGTTGTAGTGAAAATATGGAAAAAATAGTTCTTGAGAATGTAGGACTTAATTTAAATATAACTTTTGAAATGTAAACGTACAAATGTTTAATGGTTAAATGGAGAGGTTCTTGGTCACTGTAACAAGTACTAGTATCGAATGAATTGTACTATAGTAATATTAAATAATTATTAAATTACGGTTCAACTGTTCAATTACAGTTAAACACTATACTTATATTGAGATTTAAATTAATATCTGTTATTACTATTTGATGTTTTATTTAATATTTTATGATTGACAAGTTCCCTTTGTTGGCTCAATACTTTCATGACACTATGAATTATTTGTAATTCGATTTTCATATCTTTTACGAAATTATCATATGGATATAAGAATATAATATGTTAATATATCCGACATTGATTCCGAACCTAGATTTTACAATGAACACAAGGCAAATGTTTAAAATGAGGTTTTGTAGCAATTAACCATCGCACTGTTACAATTTCAACTGTCCGTCTTTCCGTTTCTTCGCAATGCATTTATGAAGCAAAAACTATTCAATTACAGCGTTATGATTTTATTGTATTAAAGAGAAACCAACGAGGCATTATAGATCCTCAGCATACATTTTCCACTTTCTAAAGTAAGCGAACGTTTCACACGATTCTCTACTATTACTTTTATCCTAAAGTTCACCATGTTCAAATTTACTTTCATTATATATTTTCATGTACAGAGTGTCCGAAGTTTTAACGAACAGATGCTGCTGGTAGATTTTATGGAGTAAGATATGAAAGAAATATTATATAAACATTATAGGCCTTTTAAAAGATTATTAGAAAGTTATGACAGCAGTACGGAATAAGGAAAACTGTAGCAAATACACAAAAATAAGTCAGGAAAATTGATTTTTACTTTGTAAATACAATGCGAACTACAGAGACTCGTACTGATATTGTTGCGGCGGAAACTAATAAAACAGACAATTTAAACGTAGAAAATAATCGCACTATACATCAAAATTTATAATCCTTAAATTCTTTTTTTTTTTAATTTATTTATTTAATGTCGCATCAGCTTTTTAGCCATTAGCGAACACATTATATACATCGTTTCGTTTTTACATTTTAACTTATACTAAAAAGTGTTAACAAGTATCCATAGTTAACATCTATACAGGGTGTCTCAAAACGAACGAAACATCCGGAAATGGGAGGTAGCTGCGGTCATTCTGAACAACTTTTTCCTTTGCAAAAATGTCATACGGGGCTTCATTTTTAAATTATTAAGGAAAAACACCGACCAATGAGAGCGCGAGAATCGCGCGCGCTGAAGGGCGTCGTGCAGGCACGAGTAACAGTGACCGTTGCCGTAAACGAACATATGAGCATCGCAATGAGCATCGCAACGACACCCCTGAGCGCGTACGATTCTCGCACTCTGATTGGTCGGTGTTTTTCCTTAATAATTTAAAAATGAAGCCCCGTACGACATTTTTGCAAAAGAAAAAGTTGCTCAGAATAACCCCAGCTACCTCCCATTTCCGGATGTTTCGTTCGTTTTGGGACATCCTGTATATCAATTACACTGTCCAACAAATTTGAACTTTTTTTCGACGTTTCAAATACCACTATGCGATTATTATAGTGTTTCCCGTGCTGATTACGAATCTGCAATCCGTTTGTCTCCAGCACGTACATTTTTTGAGAAATTTGATTTTGAAAAAAAAACACATTTTTCAAATTCAAACTAATTTTGCGAGGTAATTATAAAAGATACTAAAATTCTGATTATATCAGAAGATTCTATAGACGTTCCTGAAGACAACGGTAATTATTTGTTATGCGTTCTGAATATTTAAATATGTTTAAACAATCATTGAATGCGAAGAGACACCGATTCTGCACCAATTTTTGCGTATATTTTTCAATTTATCTTAAAAAGTAAGGATCCAGTGGAAAATGGAACTATATCACGCGATAGAGCAGACTTTCACCTTTAAAATGCACCCAAAGAAAGTTGAAACGTCGTTTTTTTTACGATACCAGAAGCAAAATAGCAACGCGGGAAACGAACCGAGGACACTGGTTCGTCGCGTCAGAGCGGTCGCTCCGTATCACGCCTATGTTAATGCGATGCAAGGAACGATCCCTGTGGCATAGTGGCATTTAAAACTTTTTTTGGCTGTTGGACAGTGTTATTTATTATCTAAATCTATCTGTACTTTAAACATCATCAATTATTTTTCGTTTCGTAAGATATGCTACTATTCCCCTTATATGCTTCTTATCATTTAAACATTTCTTAATATCGGCAGGTAATTTCTCGCTGGCTCTAAAATTTGCACTAATTGGCCATTCCAATAAAATATGCTTAACAGTTAGTACTGACTTTTCACAGAGCAGTTTGTCGGATTTCGATATTAAATACTGATGAGTTAGTTAGTTTTGTGTGACCTATCCTTAGCCTTGTTAATATAATTTGTTCTCTTCTTTTAAGGAATGAAGCCGGGTTGTTCGACTATACAGGGTGTCCCAAAAGTGTTGAAGGAGCCGGAAATAGAAGGTAGGTGGGATCATTCTGAACAACTTTTTCGTTTGCAAAAATGTCGTATGGGGCTTCATTTTTAAATTATTAACGAAAAACATCGACCAATCAGAACGCGAGAATCGCGCGCCAAGCGATTCGATCGCGACCACGGTCAATTATAACTCGGGCCTACGCTTCTACCTCCGAGCGCGCGCAATTCTCGTGTTCTGATTGGTCGGTGTTTTTCGTTAATAATTTAAAAATGAAGCCCCATACAACATTTTTGCAAATGAAAAAGTTGTTCAGAATGACTCCACCTACCTCCCATTTCCGGCTCCTTCAACACTTTTGGGACACCCTGTATATCATCTCGTATTTCGTGTAGCTTTGTTGGGTTAGTTAATATCCATTCCTGGTTCCATATGTGTAGAATTTTCTTGAATATATGTTTTTGGCCATCCTCTACTGGAGTTGGTATATCTTCGTCAATAACATTCATTCCTCTACTAGGTTCTGGTTGTAATATATTTGATGAAGCATGGTCCTCTTCACACAGAACTACATTGCGGTTTTTATAAAGTTCGTACAGTAAAACGTTGATTAATGACTCCGAATTGTAGGGGTCCTTGATTTCTGTGAGGATGTTGATGTCGTAAGTTATTATCTTGAACAAATTTTCTGAATTAATTACTAACTTTTGTATAGCATGTAAAATAATGTATACTTTACAGGACTTTTTGGAGAAATGGCTTGGGAAGGTAATTTTTATTCTTTCATTTTCGGTGATAATACTTCCGTTTATTGAGTTGTTTTCTGTTATATAAATAAGTGCGTGGATTAATACCAAGTTCCGGTTCTCGATACTCTGGCTTCTGTTTAAATTTCTTATGATTTGTGGGGGTAATGGCATGGGTTTTTCTCTAATTGGAGGAATTCTTATGTTGTGTTCATCGAGTCATCTACTTAATCTGATGAAGATCGGGGAGTAGTATTTGCGTGTATTATTGAATAATTCCATTTGTTCAGAGTTAGGTATGAGGTCCCTTCTTGGGTTGTGCATATTGGCTGCTAACTTGCACATATAATTAGCGGCTAGTTTCATTCTGCAATACTTCAAAGGCATAATGTTTCCTTCCACCAGTAAGTTGTTTATGGGACTGGTGCGAAAGGCACCTAGTGCTATTCGGAGACTTGAGTTCTGAATAGTATTGAGAATTTTAGCGTGATTACTAGCACCGAATATTATCGAAGCATAGTCTAGTTTCGGAAGTATGCTATAGATTTATACGTATTTAGTAGGACTTTACGATCTGCTCCCCAATTTTTAAAGGCCAGTATCTTCAGCAGGTTTAATCTCTTAATGCAATCAGTCTTCAGGCTTAAAATATGCGGTTTCTATGACATTTTTGTATCGAACGTTAGGCCTAATATTTTAACTTCATTAACTTCGTTAATATTATTATTATTGATATAAAGTTTAATCTTATTGGTTTCTTTACTTTTTTTTAATACTAAAAATTCTGACTTATTACTAGAAAATTTGAACCCAGTTTTAATCGAAAATTCATATAATTTGTCCAGGCAGGCTTGTAATATCTCTTGCGTAACCTTTAGATTTCTACCACTACATATAAGAGTAATATCATCTGCAAATATCCCATATTTTACTGGTTTGTCAATTATACTAAAAATATCATTAATTGCTAAAAGGAACAATGTAACGCCCAAAACAGAACCTTGGGGAATGCCATTTTCAATTGGTATAGGAGGAGACAGTATGACATTAGCCTTAACTTGAATGTATCTATGTTTTAAGAAGTTATATATGAATTTTAGTGTCCTGCCGGTGATATTGTTTCTAATTAGTAATTGAACTACACGTTCTTTCCAAATCATTTCATAGACTTTCTCTATATCTAGGCTAATGAGGATAATATGACAATTTTGATTAAATACATCGTATATGTTGGATTCCAACATGACTAAGTGGTCAAGTGTAGATCTGTATTGTCTGAATCCGCTCTGTTCAGGATTTATAATATGATTAATTTCTAAATAGTTTTTCAACCTTCTGTTATTGATCTTCTCCATGAGTTTACACATCGTACAAGTTAATGCTATTGGCCTATAATTCTTAGCATAGTTTTTGGCCTTACCAAGTTTGGGAATGGGTATGACCATTGCTTTGTTCCATAGTTTTGGGAAAACTCCTCCTTGCCAAATTGTACTTATGAGCTTGTACAGAAATTGCATACCTTTAGGTGGTAATTTTTTAAAAAGTAAATTGGGTATTCTGTCGGGACCTGGACTAGTGTTCTTGCACTGATTCAGCGTTACCATAATTTCGTTGATAGTAATTTCGCTGTTCAGACCTTCGTCATCCAAATCTTCTATTTCATCTAAGTACCAAATTGAATCCGGTATATGGCTCTCACTGTTTTTAAATTGTAACAATTGTTCTTCGTGGTTATTGCCACTTGAATTGTTAGCAAATGTTGTAGCCAATTCTAAGGCAATTTCCTCCGGATCTTCTATAATGTGATCATCTTTGGTTATTAAGGAGGTGATGTAATTAGTACTTCTTTTCCCATTTATACTTCTTATTTCATTATAGATCACTGATATGGGAGTATGTTGGTTGAGCTGAGATGTGAATTTGGCCCATGTCTTCTGTTGATTGCTCTTAAAGATTTTTCTACATATAACTTTTGCTTTATTGTGCTCAATTTTATTTTCAAGAGTTTTATGTTTTTTGTATCTATTGAGTGCATGTTTACTAGCCCTTAGTGCATTTTCACAGTCAGAATTCCACCATGGGACTTGTTTCTTATTTTTAGACTTTATTTTTGGAATAGAGTTGTCTGCGCTTTGCTGAATTAATTTAGAGAAGTCATTTAGAATGATATTTATTTGCTCTTTTTTGTCTATGCTTGGTTCTTCAATGCTTGCAATATTGTTATCTATTTCTTCTTGAAATTTTGGCCAGTTGGCTTTTTCAAAATTTCAGGATGTTTGGCTGGTATTATTATTATTGTTCGAGCATAGATATTATAATGGGGAAGTGATCGCTATCATAAAGATCATCACTCACTTCCCATTCCAAACTGTCGATTATTGACGCTGAAGCTAGTGCTAAGTCTATAACACTTTCTTCAGCAGTGGCTTGATTAAAATGCGTATTTCCTTCGTTGTTTATTAGTACTATATTATGGCTATTAATTAATTCTTCGATGAGCTTTCCCCTAGCATCTGATGTTTTGCACCCCCACACAACGTCCTTGCTATTAAAATCTCCAACGATTATAAATGGTTTAGGAATTTGCTTGATTAATTCTTTTAGTTCTTCTAATGTAAATTTATAACAATTGGGTAAATAAATATTACAAATGTTTACTTTTTTCGGCAAGTAGCATGTTACTGCGACAGCTTCTAAATTCGTGGTGAGCTTAATTTCATTATAATTGATGGAATTACTATCAAATATCGCTACTCCACCACTGGTCTTCACTGTATTTTTTCTATTTTTCAAAACCCGGTTGTATCCTCTTAATTCCGCACATGAGACGTTTTTGAAATGGGTCTCTTGTAAGCATAAAACTTTCGGAGATTTTTCTGCAATAATTCTTTTGATATTAACATACCTTGGGTAAAATCCGTTTATATTTCATTGAATTATTTTTGGCGTAAGCTTAGATTTCCTTATATTATAGTTGTACACAATTTATAGGATATAGTTTAATTTAATTTTACCATCTACTTTGTCCGTGTCAGATTCTTCGTTCTTTTTTTCAATCTTTCTGATGATTCTGCAAAATTGGTTCTTGATGCTTCGGTGCTTAAAGAGCGGGTATAGTTCCCGCATCATTTTAGATAACTCATTCGTGTTGTCAATATATTCAGATGCGATTTCTGCAGCTAGAGGGTTAGAAATTGCATTATCCACGAAGCTTAGAAAACTGAGATAAGTCATAGGAAATTGGTCGTGCTACTATGCCATTTTAGTTTTTACTGGAGAGAGAAAATCTTCAATATTCTCTTTCGTTACCGCCCTAACTGATGTTTTCTGTTTTTTTATTGACTTTTGTTTCGAGTTATCTTGCTTCCTTGATGTATTATTTTGAGGAGATAGTAATGATTCGACACTTGTGTCAGACTCGTAAAATACTTCTTCTAATATATCTGAGATTGTTCCTGAGGTGCTTGATCGAGGCCTTTTGTTACTGGTAGCAGGGTCATTTTCAAAGTTTTCCGCGTTATTAGCAACTAAGCTTGGTAATGAGTTCTTTGTTTTTTTGTTTGCTGATATACTAACGACCCGATTTGCTTTTATGGTGTAAGTATCAGTGTGGGCATATGGTTCTGGTGTACTCGAATTAGCTGTGCCCGCATCTAGAGCAGTGGTTTGACTGTGAGGACACTGCTTAACAAAATGCCCCCCTTTTTTACACACAAAACAGGCTGGAGAGTCGTTCGATACAAATATCCAATAATTTGTCTCCTCAAAATGTAACTGTAGCGTTTCAGGAATTTTATCGAGATCGTCTGGGTGAACATACACTTGTCTACGGAAACTAAGGATATGCGAGAAACCTGGTTCCTTTATACCAGCTTTAATAAATGATATATTTGTCTCCAGTCTGATTTCAAGATTTTTCAGAATTTTTTCTATTTTTTCATAAGGAATCACTGGGCATACATTTGATAGGATGATTCTTTTATTACGAGAAATTAATGGCTTGATTTGAACTCTAGTATCTCCTAACAATATAGATTTTTCGCATAATACAGTGGCTATTTCCTTGTTGGAGAGGCATAAACAAATTCTGCTGTTGGATATCCTCGAGATAAATCTTATATTGACAGAGCTTGTTAATTTTGAGATTTCTCTGACATAATCACTTATAGTATATCCTTCAATCGAATCAAGGATGATAGCCTGATCTTTTTTCGGGATGGTTGAATTCTTAGTTGCTTGGGCATAATTCATCCGCTGATTCCCTGAAACGCTAAAGCTCGTTGTTTGTTGCATGATGTTATCAGAATTCTTCTTTGCTCCACTGTAGTCAGCAGAGCGGTGATTCGAAATAGTCAGTTTAATTCGATCGAATAAATATCTCTATCGTTGTACGCGTACGCACAACTCTTCGCTCCGAAAGAGTGAACAGTAGGAGTGGCGGGGAAAACTAATAAAGTTCACTTAAACTAAGATACTTAATTTAATCGTTTATAATAACACAGACTATTTACACTTAATCCTAACTATATGCTAACGCGAACTATATACATAAACTTAACAATAAACTTATCTTAAGCGCTTAAAACGACAGTTTGTTTTGAGGTAAATTGAATCGAAAATTGTCCAAGCACGGAGAGGGTTTATAGCGAGCTCGCTAGCACATGCCGGTAGGCAACATACAGGGTGTCCCAGAAGTCGACGTCAACACGAAACCGGGTGACAGGCTACATCATAAGAGTTATCAGAAAAATATAAAAAAAAATCTAAGTCGCGTTTTTTAAAAATTATAGACATTTCAAAAAAATCGAGAAAATCTGTACCCTGTGACGGTCTTTTCACTCCTGTTACTACAAATATTGACTTTTTTAAGTCCTGCCTCTTTAAATCCTGGTCAAAAATTTAAAGCCAACTGCTCGGGCTTGGAAGTAAATGTCACTTTTTGGCCAACCGAAAATTCAAGCAGAAAACTTAGCCCAGCTTTAACTGACCATACTGAAAAAAAATGATACGAGCCGAGTTTGGCAAGTAATTTTAAAAGTTGGCGCATTTAATAAGGATTCCAAAATGGTATGACACTTGCTAATTCGTGTAGGAATACGGACAAATTTTCGGATTTAACGAGACTCGAACCCGCGCGCTCCTCAGATCACGAGTCGTCGACGCTACGCACTCAGCCACTGGCGTCCGCCTGATATTCGTCCTTACCGTAATCCAGTTTTGAACAAATTTCTCTTACGTACTTAAAAATGATTCTAATGTACCCGTGGCTTTCCTCAAGGCCGTAACTTTAAGATTCCAGTTGGAGTGAGGCAGAGAGAGCTATTTAAAGTGTGAGAGAGACAGATAGTGACGCTGTTAAATTAAATTATTAAATTAAACATCAATAATTTGGATACTTACATTTATTAAATGCACATCAATTGTTTCACATCAATTACTTGCATTACAAGAGATGTTCAAACTGCCTTCCTTCAGCCGCAATGCAAGCTCGACATCTTCTCAAAAAAGATCGGGTTATCCGACGAGCGAATCTTCTGCTGCCAGAGGTTCTGAATGGTGAAGTGTATTTGAATTTTCTAAAAAATGAATGTCCACGTACTACGCATCGTATCCAGTGAGGGTCCAGCCATGACACCCCATTTCTTTGAAAAAGGCGAAAATATCACAAAATAAGTGTATTTGCGTGTTCTCACAGATGTAGTGAAGCCGTTGATGGAAAATGTATTGTCCGGAAAGCTGTATGTTTTCCAGCTGGACGGTGCTTCTGCCCACACCAGCCATTTAATACAAAATTGGTTATCCGACAATGTCGATATGTTCTGGTCAAAAGAATTCTGGCCTCCTAATAGCCCCGATTTAAATCCTTTAAATTTTTATGCATGCAGCGTAGTTGAAAGGGTCACCAACAAGCCCAGACACCCAAACGTCGAATCACTGAAAGCTGTTATTAAAGCAGTATCCGCCGATATGGATCGTGAAGCACTAAAACGGCCCTGCAAGCGCTTCAGACCAACATTAGAAGCAGTCATTCAAGCAGCGTGTTAGGGATTTTTTGTGTTGTTATTAGGGATTTTTGTTCCGACAAAATTGTTTAATCGTTTTTCTTTTTGTATATTTTGTATATTTGTATATTTCAATTGCTTTTATTAATAAAGACAACGATGAGTCATCGACGACGCGCACAGTCGCGAGCTCGGCGTCTCTTCCCGCTGACTTCGCGGCCGTCTTGGGTGGACCGAGTAGCTTAGGACGTGGCGGAGGAGGCGGGGAGAGAGGGCCAAGAGCTCGAGCGGGATCGACGATTCATCGGTAGTATACATTCGACCAACGATCTAGCGAGTAATTTACAGCAAGCGTTCCGTCGATCCTCCCCCCCCCCCCCACCGCTGTCCGTTTCGAATACAACGTACATTTCCGTGTTTCGGGAAAACGGAGTATTCTAACACAGCGGGAGGATATATTGAGTAAAAGGGTTCCATATGCCCTGACTAACAATATAATAAAAAAAAAAAATTGTAAATATTTTCGTTTTCGCAATAAAAATTATGTTCGAAAGTAATCTTTCATTTGTACGGATTTTGGCGCCGCACCCTGTAGAGTTTGGACGTCATCCTACCTGAGCAACGAGAAAGATGGAGGGTAAGAAGGCATGCCTTAAATTATAAGACTAAGAAATCAGTGACCAAGGTTGTTTCGTCCCTTCCAGTGCGCTTGTCGCGTATTTAGTTCCCAAGTAGGATAGCAACTTGACAGCTGATGGACAGATGTCAGAGATATTGGAAAAACTCTTGGATATCAACATTGGTTTAGTATTTCAATCATCGTGGAGCTTTATAGCTCAACGAAAAATTCGGGCTATACATTTGCGATGGTACCGGCTTAGATTAGAGTGGATAGTTAATTAAATAGTGCTCACTCATACGGGCTAATATTGCTATCCGTTCGCCTGGCTGCAGGCAGGCCTGCACGCCACATTGAAATTGCTATGACTTTATGGTATCTCGAACACAATTAATGAAACACGGGTGAAACACTAACCCACGTAGATTTTTAAATAACCTACGCGTTCATTTTTAAAAACTAACATCACATATATTGTTATAACCCGATGTTTAGTTTAACGCGGGTGTTGAGTAATTAAATTACAGATTAATTCTCAACAAAGTTTAACATAATTTCGACAAATTTTGGCAGACGGATCGGGTGGCGATCATGGTTGTGTACTCGTCGGTAGTTACTATGAATCTCTCTGTTTTATACAGAGTATCTCGTAACTCGCGTAGGACCCGAAAAGGTGTTATCGTGGAGGTGGTTCTAAGTAACTTTTTCCTTTGAAAAAATGGGATCTAGGCTCTCGTTTTCGAATTACTAAGGAAAAACACCGAACAATCAGAGCGCGAGAATAGCCTGCGCTCAGACGCGAGAGCGAAGCTATACGGCCGACCGCAGACGTGAACAAGCAAGTTGGTATCACGCTATGTTAAATCAAAGTTAAATCACATAACAAATAAACAAATTAGGACCTGTTGTACATTTAATTTACGAAGAAAGTATAAAAATGGTAAAATAAAATTCGCCTATTTATTTTAAAATAATCCTGCTTCTGTGTAAAGGGTTCCCCGTTAATGATCGCCGTCGTTTAACAGATTCCGATCGTTCATAAAAATAGTATGCACCCCGACCAGCTGATGCCACAGTCAAGTCAGTGAACAAACTTTAGTTCACTGTCACTTTTCATTATCACTTCACTGTAATTTTGTTGTCACTTTTCACTAACTTCTTAATATACCAACAACAGTTAACAAATGAATACGCGCAAACGATTATTCAAAAATAATTTCAGTGTTTGCTTTTTTCTCTTTAACGTTGCTCCTTCGACGTTTTGTCCTAAACTGTCGATCGTAACTCCGAAAATTTCAAGCGGAGAGAAAGCGAGAGTTATGGACATCGCCATCGGTCTTCTTGACCGTCGGGTCAAAGGACCATAAAACGATTAAACGGTTTCGTATTGTTAGCACGACGGACGCTTCGTAGACGTTCGAGGAATCCCTTCCCTTTCTAAAAGGCGAAAACAGTTCTTTCCTAAAGAAATGAGTGCAAATTTTCTGTTTACAACGTTCATCACTCTGCGAACGACACTTTAAGACATACCGTGCAGTATTCAACATTACAGAAAAAATAAAAAATCATGCAAATTGTTTATGAATAATCGTTGGCGTCTTATGATTCGCGTCTTTCATCAGCGATGGTTACATTTGCAATTAGTGAAAAGTGACAGCAAAATTACAGTGAACTCATAATGAAAAGTAACAGTGAAGTGAATTATGTCTTTTTATAGAATGTCAGGGTCACTGGAACGACCCAGTCACAAGAACATACTTTTCCCCCGAAAAAGGATTATTTTTAAATAATAGGTATGTCTGATTTAAATAGTTTGTACATTTTTTGTAAATTTAAAGTCGACTGGAATTAATTCATTTATTGTATTGATGTAAAACATTCAATATGAAAATAATTTATCCCTTAAAATAGATCAAGTAGTTACTATGTATTTTTGTTATGTTGGTTTTATATTACAAGCTTAAAATGAAGAACACCTTGCCTTCAATTTCTTAAAAATCTCAAAGGTTTCAAAAGTTCCAAATATTATATGTGGAAGTTTTACAGTCCTAACATTACAAAGGCAGAAAAAGTAGTGTTTATTCGTCCTGGTCCTCCCTTTTCCGAGTGATGCCACTAACTTAGTGACCGACAAGCTAGTACAAAAAAAAGAGATAGTGACCAAAATTTAACCTACTTATTCATGGACATATAGATCTAAAGTAATAAGAAAATGCTTATTATTTTATATGAAACACCGCTTCACGTAAGACGATTGCGATCGTGGAGAGGGTGAGTTACGGGATGTCCGCGTTTCGGCAATGGCCCACGCACTTCTCCCTTCCGTTAATGGCAATTGCCTATAGTGGTAGCTTCGTGTATGAAGTATCGAAAGACTGCGTACCCCGACGAAAGGAGGACATCTCAGTATGGTCCCTTTGATTTATTGTAAGATCACAAACCCAGGACAGTACCGAGGGTTAATCGAATATCGATCGAACAGCTACTTGCAATTTTGTTTAACAACAATTTTCTCAAAAACTGTAGGACACGGAGAGAAACGGACTTCAGATTCGTATTCAGCTCGCAAAAATCTATAAGAATGTCATAGTGGTGGTTGTGAAATAAAAAAAAAATCAAAATTTGTTGTACAGTGATATCATCCCGGAAGCTGTTGCTCACCCTTGGAAGGAATACTGAAAGAAGCTTGTTTCGCAGCATTGCAATATGTATAATAGAAAGTATTTTAGCATCACTCAAATGCAACCCCCAACAATGTACAATCCATTCCCATATATCAGCTTATCTTGTAAACCTATTACGGTTCGAAGTCCTAAGGACTGACGATTTATTACACTAATTTAAAAACACCATTGGTCACGCTTAGGTACACAGCTCACCCTAAAAAGGATCGCTTAAATTGGTCGGAACCATAATTGTCACGTATAAGACATTTGCCATGCACATTTCCAGACAGGAAATGGAATTTCTATAGACAAGGTCCTACAAACTCAGGTCGGTATTCTCGAACGGGTATTGTCTACCAAACTCGCAACGAACACTTTACAATCTTTATGGGTCCTTCATTTCGACATTCGACCCTGTTAGCTTAAAGGAAGACACGTGCGCTTCCTATTTTTTACTCTGTAAATTGTTAAGATTTCCTTTCCGTGTCTTAGACATGACCCCCTGTAACGCACAATTCAGCCAAGTCTGAACTGACCCACCAAGGGTCTCGAGCCACATACAGCATGCCCAGGCGTCAACGGTCCAATGACCATATATATCACCAAGATATACAACCCAACATAGAGGGTCTTGAGCTAACCACGCTCACGCCTGGGCCCCTGCAGGCTCAAGTCACATACATTGACTTTTCCACGTGCACCACAGCCGGCTGGGTTTTCAGCAGCTTACATGGGACGTGTCCGGCGAACTGATTTGCTGAACAATTCAGCCAATGACCATTATCCAAAACTCCAAACGTTTTACTAATGGTTACTTGGGTCAACGCCCACCTCGCCGGACTATCTCTTTGCGGCATCGTGCTGGATTTTTGACACGGAAAGATGTTCAGTGCTACAATCGTAAGATCAGACCTTCTCGAGCAGTCATCGAGTAACGTCTTCAAATCGTAAATTCCATCCTGAGTCGCGAATACTACTATACATAACATTCGTTCTGACCAGTTTAAGCAGTCCAAGTTTCACATCACGCGTCTTAATTAATTCATTTCCTTCGACAATTGTATTCTCTAACACATCCATACAGACAGTATTATTATAAACAGACAATATATTATCTTTGTAACTGTAAAAGGTTACAAGGAAGTACAGTAATTCGTGTTGTTGGTTTTCCACGTCTTTCCCTACATCGGTAACCGCCAACGCGAACGCGTACTAAAAAACAAAGCTGGAACGCGTTAACCGTAATCTATCGCGTTCTTGCTTTGAATTACTCCCCCCCGTGTACTGAGTTCGTGATCTATTTTTAAGAAGCAGAAATAGAAATTGCGTGTTATAACGTTCCCGGAATATCTTCCGTATTTAGGGAAATACCGCAACTTCCGTCTCCTTCTCTGAACGGTCAGGAATCCTGGAATCTACCGCACGAATTAGTTTGTAACGTTACATACCGTTTATTCGCGATTGACTGCACACGACGAAACTTGTGTTCCGGACATAAATCGCAAAATTCCGCTATCGTTAGCGATTTCGCATAATTGTAGATTACGGAAACTCCAACGTTATATTTCGTCTTTAAATAAACCCTATTGTTTAAATTGAAGTCTCGTCTCGTAAAAATATTGTATCACTCAAACCTGTTCGTTTAACTGTCGTATTATCCTCCGCACGATAGTTTTCTTTATATTCGTAAGAATTTCGTCCTTCTATCCTGATCGTTACCATATTCAGAATGGTCGAACCGTTCCGACACCGGTGTGGATGCTATTAAACTGCGCGTTTCTGTATTGTGCCCGTTAGATTTCGTTTTTTATCCAACAATATCGTGATGCTGAAAGGTGTCTGGTGATACCATAAAGGTTAAGCTCGTATGCGGGCTCCTCGGGAGCTGTTAGTACATCCACGGATAAGAAGTTTCGGGGAACAAAGACGCTTCTTCCCCCGGACACCGTATTGCACACTATATTGCTACCAGCTTCATGTTGTATTTCTGTCCGATAGTGAATTGTATCTAACTTCTTATACATTACACTTCGAATTATCTATTTATTAACCCCTGGTTTTATAATTTATTTGTCAAATACGTCAATAAATAAAAAGAAATAAATAGTCACAGGTACAATATTAAAACACATAAAGAAATTAAAAATATTATGACAATTTCGTATTCCGCAATCCTTGATTTTGCAAATTATAATTGGATTTAAATTCCACACTGAAACTTACTAAAAATTCGAGTAAGATTTAGTTAGATTTTAGCAAGTATGTCTCTTCAGAAATGCTAGAAATACCATTATTCTCGTTATAAAATTAAATAGATCAGTCCGATAATCCCGTTAACGGTAGTACCTAACTGTCAACAGACGTTCTCCCTTTCCGCATCATTAGAAGGTTCTGCAACCATTTGACAATAATATAAGTACCACTCCGCTGAAGTGTGAATTCACTACTATTACACCAACCGCCACGCCGAAATATCAACTGATATCGATCTGGTTTTTTTTTTATAATACTCATACGCGACTATTTCACCGTTTCATTGTTTAATCATTCATAGTGTGAGAGTCAAAATAAACGTTATTCATCAAAATCAACTGGCCACCTGATTAATTTGCTCGTGCGCTAAAATAAAATACTCGTTCCGGTCCTCTCCGTGAGTCCTCAAGAAAAAGAGCATCGCTTCCTACCTCAATAGCGATCGCCCACGCCTTACCAGCGTCCGTGACAATGGCAAATGAGTAAAATCAATACTCACGACTTAACTTTTGTTCGAGAGGATGGAAAATTAGTTTCCTAGATGCCACGTTTTGTAAAAGTATTATTATTTGTGGCGAGGTGTAGCGACACGAGGGTCGCAGCGTCGAAGGAAATAACATCGCTTGCAGATGCTTAGGTATATGCAATAAGGCCTAGCCTAAAGTCTGTAAGTTGGTGAAATTATTTTATACTTTTTAGCACGTGTCCAGCCGAATAGGCTACCCTAACGTATAAAATGCTGCCAGCCAGGTGCCGTCACGGTTAGTACAGTCGCATGACCATCGCGATCCAAAGATTGTTGTTGTACGCGGGATGACTACGTTACAGTTAACAACAAATTCTACCCCTACTGTCTTAATCTAAATCAGGGCGTTAGCAGAGTAGCTAGCAAACTCCACCCTCAGCGTTCTGAGGTAGTAACACACGCCTTGCCCAAGTTATAAGAGAGGACGATGAACGCGTAAGAAGGCAAAATACCAGCCAGAATATAACAGTTAGAACAGTTACACGATACTCAGTATACGAATATATCGAGTATACTCAGTATATCGAGTAACAGTCTTCTTAGTCTTCATCTCGCAGTCAGCTAATCGTCCGTTAATAGTTAATTTCGTACATTTGTTCTAGTTATATCTTCCGCACAGTACCGTTACTTGTTTAATAAAACACATCGCCACAGTATTTCGTCTCACACCATACCATCTGTCACAATCATTCCTAACATCCCCAGCTGCGTGACTAAATATGTATAGAAACACCGACGTCCCAAATTTTCAATTTTAGAGATTTCTGTTGTATTTAAAGTACATTTATTGAAATAAATATAGAAGACTATACACATATAATATAATTATTACCGTACATTACGTACGTACATGTCGCAAGTGATCGCAAGACAACGACGTCCTCTGTAAACATGCTTCAACAACAAGTTGCGCGTTAGAAGACTTCCTGCTATATCGTACTTCACTAACGCAATTTGTGTGAGCATAAACATCTATCAATTTCAAATTTATAAATTTACAAATTGCAAAAGTATTTACCAGTATCCGCGAGTATATGTTACTTCCAGAGGCTATGCAGCCTCACGATGCTGAAGAGTGATGACCATTCTCTTCGTCCCTGAGCTCGGTCAGTGCTCGTCTTTGAGTTCTTCGCAGAGGTCAAGCGCATTGCGCGCTTCACCTCAATTCGTTCCCTGTTGTCTATTCCTGGTTTCGAAACATTCAAATTATCGTATCCTCTGACAATTTAGATACGGTTACAAAATAACATGAAATGTATACCGCTAAATACACAGGGGCTATAGGTTAACTATTCAGAATAAAAAAGAATGTGATCGAGAAAGAATATATTGCACTCTTCTTGCACTTGTTACTAAATTATATTAACGATATAGCTCTGATTATAGACAAGTGTGTAAGAAGTGTACTCACAAAAAATCGAATGGAAGAAATTAAAAAATTTCGTTATATCAGACAAGAAAATGGAGACATGAACCTTAACGAGCAAAAAATTCAAGTAAGATCTGGATATTATAATAATACTATATAGGTGGGCTACTTTAAAATTGCAAATGGAAACCTTACCGAGTATATAAGGGGAACTATGAAAAACACTCGTCCATTTAAACATCTAATCCAAATGCTCATGTATGAGGATAATAAAAACGGAAACAGAATCTTTATAGTTGTTGGATGAACGACCCCATGACTCACCTTAGATAAGAATATCTGAGCCGATGTACATATTTGGAATAACTTAGTCAGCTTGGTTTCTCACGTTTTCAATCTAAGCACAAAATCTAGAAGAAAGTTTGCAGAATCTAATATCTCATCTTAGAGTAGTTGGTCATCCATAACAAGAGTCATCGATAACCTCTCTTCGCCTAAGGAATCTAGTGTATAAGAACCGAAAATCTTTAGAAACAGCAGCATTATTCTTTCGATATTTCTGGATGTCGTTTTCCCCGAATATTTTCCCAAGTTGATGTATAAAATATAATAAAATATATTCTGTGTATTTTCTCATCGAGTTGAAATAGCCAATTGAGTCAGTATTAACACGTTCATGTCGGCAAATTATTCTAGCTCAAAATTTTTTAGAAACATAAACAAACGAACAATCCGTATCCGAAACTAAAAATATGCTCGATATCAAATAATTAAATATCTGGAAGAGAAAAATTAAAAATTAAGGGGCTTATTTGTTTACAAAGCACAGAATAATATTTTTTAAAACAAAAAACAACACATAATGCTCACAGGTTAGAGACTGATATTTTGATTTTTCTTGTTTATTAATGCTGTTGTAACATTTTGTTTAGCGATGTGTAATTCATTGATACTTTAAGATGTATTAAAATTAGGAATATAATTATCGTTTTACCATATCTTCCTTAAAATAGTGTGGAATTCTTTCATTATATAGCAGTTACTGTGGGTTTTTTTCCATAAAGTTACCGTTACAAGAATGACACGGTTCGCGACCGTGTCAACGAAAGTCTTTTGTTTTACGAAAACGCGTTGCGACCTGAAAAATTCTGGCAGTCAGTCGTATTTTACGACCCTTAAGGGAACGGTCCCGGAAAGCAGTGCCGCTCAAAATATTGTTCTCTTTTGTATGTGTGTGTGTTCTTAAATAAACTGTTACTCTTTGCTGTTAAACAGATTCTTGCCCCCCCCCCCCCCCGCTCTCATATCCTACGGTAGCAATAGCAAATATTTGTTACTAAAAATTATCGTCATGACGAGTATACTCTATATAAACATTGAGGGGATTAATAAACGAAAACAGAATGGTAGATCAAATTTGAAAAAGACTTTATTAAATAAGGAGAGGAAGGAAGCAAAGAAATATGAACGAGAATGTACTATGGAAATGTGACAAAGAGAATGGGAAACTGCAAGACGTGGCAGATGGACTAGGGATATAATTTCAGATATCTTACAGGCGGTCTTTTCGTACCTCAAGTATTAAATTACTATACAATATATGCCATGACAGACTACGGGTGCCTTTTCCTGCATTTAAATAAAATTAGGAAAATTGAAGAAGATGGGTTGTGACTTTTCAAGGAAGAACGAAAGATGACGCAGTTCCTACTACCTTCATCATGTGTGCATCAGAGCAAATAGAGAATTTCGAGACCAAAATGCCTTTCAAGATATGCTGATACGTAGAGACACTCGTGACGAAGGTGCAAATGCCGTCGAGAAGCAGTTCATGATAGATTAAGACTAAAATCTCTCATTCCTTGTGTTCATTATCCACAGCATAACATACATGCAGTTCCTGGCACCGGACTAAATGAATTTGCATTTTTCATATTATCCTGTACACAGCTTAACATCAGTGTAGCTAGTTTTTCTATGAGAATTAATCCTCTTTAGCCAGTTAATAACGGAATGTAATTGGCTGTGTACGATCGAAACTCTTCTACGTGAAGACCTTCAATGCATTCGATAACAATTTGTGTGTCGTCGTTCAAGTCTCAAACATAAGTAACTCGATACCCCTGAACCGAGACCGCCTTATCATCGATTCCAAGATGTATAAACAATTGAACTCGATAGACGTGGGAGCGGATCGAGGAATGTTCGTTAGGGTAATTCCATGACTTTATAAATGCTGAAAGGTATCGCTCATTTAAAATCTTATGCAAGGGAAAAAGCCCGAAGGCTTAAAAAAACCCTCGATGAAATGCACGCAAGGTTAAAAGCTCGAAGGCGCAAAAAACCCTTGTAATTTGTATTATAATGAGTGTGTGAGTGTGTCGCGTGTGATAATGTTAATTCGTGTACACGATGGTGGGGCACCCATCAGCGATTAATTAATTAATCGCGTGAATTCGGATTTGATTTTTGGAAAACAGTTCCCATTAATGTATTAAATGTTGTATTATACGGAGTGAAGAATTAACTTTGAAATAACTATTTCCCGATTGTACAATTGTGGACCCGTTTAAGTTACGTTAATATCCGATACGATTGAATAAGTAAAATCACGAAGACGATGGAAGTGTCCGTAACGACTGACCTTCTCGTTGTTCTATTTAATGATCTAAATTTCCGACGCGTTTGTAATCTCGTTTTAATCTTTTCTCGTCTGAAGCGTTTGACAATCTGCGCAATCTTAATCGTTCGAAACGTTTGACGACCCTTTGTAATCTGACTTCCGAAGCGTTTGAAGTTCTAATGTATTCTTAAGACGTCCGAAGTGGTTAACGATCTTATTTAATTTTTCGACTCGTTGTCACTCGCACTTCCGCGAAAAGTCGGAAGTGTTTTGAAGCATGCTGATTGGTTTTCGTTCATAGCGTTAATTTTCCAATCAGCATGCCTCTTGTCGATAGTGTCCACCCTCTTTTGCGCCCTGGGCGCGCCTTTTTTTGGAAGACGGTAGGAGCGATACCGAGGTGTTCGAGAGGACAACTAAAGTTAGACTGCGTCAAGGTTTTCCCGCCAGGTAAGCCCTCGAAGGCTAAGTCCTGTTAGGTTGACGGTACGTTAAATTACGATTTGGGAAAAATCGAGCTTATGCCATGAGCGCAGCTATTGAGATTAAAACGAGGATTAAGCAAAAAATGTCTATCACAATAATAGCCATTGGTAAAAGAACCGTCATAAACTGCCTTTGGAAATCCTCTCGTATTTTGTTCCACGTGCGACGGAACACGGAAACCAGGCACCGTTAAGGGGTCAGACCACTCTAGGATTTTCAAAAAATCGAAAATTTTGTTTTCGCTTGAAAGGTGCCTTGGGTCTTAAGAATAAGGTTCAATATCATTTATAGTCGGGAGAATTTTATAAGTGCATTTATTTAAAATCGCAGGAAAATCTTTCCGGCCGCAGAGGTATTCCCGCCGAGCAGCGTTCCAGTCAACCAGCTCCTGTACCGCCATTTTGTTTTCAATTGCTTCATAAAAATTTAGTTTAACACTTCGATGTATAGGTAATAAAGACCCGTAAACATATTTTTCATCTTTGCTATAGTTTGTCCGTAAAAAATTCCTGAAATTAGGTAACTTTTTGGCGCTCTAGAGTGGTCTAACCCCTTAAATCGCCAGTGCGAGAAACGTCCAGTAATGTGTGATTACCAGGAATGACTGTGATGAGGAGAACCAGACCACCGATGGAAAATTTCGCACTGGGAAATGTGAATAAGTGCTAACAGGGCCCTGGGCGTAATGTTAACGCAATTCGTGCCATTTCAACGAATCCGTGGGTAATTTTTGAACCGCGTATACAGGGTGCCCCACAAATGGTGAAGGAGCCGAAAATGGTAGGTAGGCATGGTCATTCTGAACAACTTTTTTCACTGAAGACTGATTCTTGCCGTTCAAAAAAATTAATCTCATCACACAGAAACTCTCAATTCACTTCACTGTCACTTTTCATTATTACCTGCAATTGCCACTTTTCCCTCTCAGTTTTCACTAAGTAAACGATATCGGCCCGACACATAAATCGTCCGAACTAAAGCCACCGTCCGATTTTTCCGAAAGAATTTCCACTGAACTGTCTTGAAGACGAGAAGCCGGCGATGAGGACTGGAAAAGTATTTCGACTACAATGTGTCGATCGCTATGTGTCGGCCAAAACGTTCAACAGAGGATCGTTGCTTGGGAACGGTTGGCGGCTTACGCTTTATGATCGAAAAGGAACCCGATAGCTGTCGCTCGTACAAATACTGCCTTATGTAGACGGCGCATAACCTGTAGACGACGCATAATGTAATATAGTCAGCGGTTGACCCCTTACGTTGAGGGTCAATCGAAGAGATGACGGGTCGCGCAAAAGTGCGATGTACCGTTTTCGTAAAAACAAAAGGAACGGCGCAAAACCGCTACGGTGTGACGATGCACAGGCAGTCTGCCTCAGCCCATTAGTGAATAAACACTCATTTATCTAATTTGTCTATTTTAATATCCCTTTATGCTACACTCATTACCGGTAATATGACATAATATTGATATCTTGATACCGATCCTCTACAAAAAAAAAAAAATAAAACGTCGTTAAAAATATTCCTGAATAATTGTTCACACGTTCGGTGCATTTACCGGTCATCCTTCTGTTATGCGACCATCAAAAAATTACGGTAGTATAAATCGAGAGTTCATTGACTTACAATTAGTTATAACATGAGCTGTTCGTACTCTGGCCGATGGATGTACCCGGTAACACAAATTTTTATTCATCAAACCTGGTGGATTATTTTAAAAATGTTATTTTTTTTAACTACATATTATACTATATACATCACAGTATTTTATAATATCAATTATCTTTTAATAATTAAAATATTCTTTTTGGAATTAGTGACTAACGGAAATAAATTTATGATTCGAAACGGGCCGATTTTTTTCAATTTTTTTTTTTTTTAAGAATATTTTAATTATTACACTAACGGTTTAGTCGGCACGTGGCAATCGACACATTGTAGACGAAATACTATTTCCAGTCGTGATCGCCGGTTTCTCGTTTTCGAGACAGTGCAGTGCAAATTATTTCTGAAAAATCGTTCGATAGCTTTAGTTCGGCCTATATACGTGTCGGACTGATATCGTTTACTTAGTGAAAAGTGAGAACTAATCGAAAATGGCGCTATTCGTAAATGTAAAGTCGTCAAATGTTAAGTAGTTTAAGTTTTTTATTAAAAGTGGCATTACTTTATAAATTATTTCAAATGTTACATTTCTTCTGAATGTAAATGCAGAGGCATTAGTTTAATATATTTTATCCTCTTTTTAAATGTTATGTTTATTTTTCCCCTTATTAGAATAATTTTTGAAGTGATGATACGCAAGATAATAGCGACTCCAGCGCTTCAATTTGTTTTGCATAGGAATTATTTAGCTAGTATATCATGTATTACAGTGGGAACTACTAACGGAAACAATGAATATATCCATCTTAATCTAACTTAATCCCTTGCTTTCTGAACGAATTATAAATTTAATTGCAGATATTGATAACACTGTACAGCATCCAAAACTTTTCTTGGCCGCCACTATGACATTCTTTACAAATTTTCGCGAGCTGAAGACGAATCTGAAATCCGTCTTTCTTTGGTATGTACAGTTTTTTTTTAGAAAACTAATGTTAACTAAAACTGCGAATTTTCAACTTTGGGAATTTTTTGTGATTTTACCATAGCAGCGATTTAGTGGCCTTTTACACGAGGGAAATCTGTGAACTTTCTCGAAAAAAACGATAGAAATTGTTTTTACTTTGTAAACATTTAAATATGTTTAAACGATCATCAAAGTAAAAAAGACCCCAACAATGCACTAATCTTTGCTGATATTTTTAAATTTATTTAAAAAACTATGGGTATAAGTGAAAATCTAACCATCGTACGTGATAGAGCAGACATTTCTACTGCTTCCAAATCTTGTATAGCCAATAAGAATTAAGAAAAGTCTCCGTCAGCCTTAGTGTGTAAAAATTGTATATCTAAAAAGATATTCTCAACGGTTAGAATTAAAGTAGTTAAACTCACACTTGCAACCACAGAAACTAATCTGAATCATTCTTGTAACACTCTAGGTAAACACACTTACCATCGCGCCACACTTGTCACCATGCCCATCAGTTAAATTCACACTTGCCGTCACACGCGCTAGTTAAATCTCACACCTGCAACAACCGGGGCTAGTCACAATCACTCTTAGAATCTCACAACGCGCAAGTTCATATCACTCTTAGAACTTCATAACATTCAGAATAATCAGTCATAATCAATCATAGCACCTGTAACAATCAGTCATAACTTAACCATAACAATTCGTAATTCAACAAATGTAACAAAAAGCAGTCATACCTTTGTATAGTCTCAAATTTTTTGAAGTGGTCTCCAAACTTATGCATAAATATAGGTTTTAGCTAATCGGTCATCTCATTAACCGAGTCGCGGTCACCTTTCCGTCACGGCGTCGAAATTGTTTCTGATCTTGGATGGAACGCGTACCCTCGGTACGCGTCCAAAAACAAAAAGCTATCGACACCTTGAACGTTCGACACGTCGAATGTTCGATGTCTCGAATGATCGAAACGCTCTTAACCATTATATAGATGCAATATATTCCTTACATAAATACTCATAAGTAACCGAATATATTACTGTTTCTATTAACTCATTACCGACCGGTAGCCTATTATTGGCTTTTCGTGGCCAACGCTTTTTTGACGGGTTTACGATCTTGTTAGTTAGTTTTGAGGTATGCTGCTTAGTTGCATTAGTTGTATGGCTACTTGGATTCGCTAATAAATAATCAATCACGTTTAACAGAAAAGAAACTATTTGTTTTGTACAAGTTCTTGAAATACGTTAGAGCGTCTAGACTCGTGGGTTAAGCAAGCACGCGGAAAAGGAAGTGGGAACTAAGTAATATAGTGGAATAAGTATAGTGGTATAATATAGTGGAACTAAGTAACCAGTGGTCGAAGTTTAAAACCCCAAAGACAATGTAGAGTTTGTGCAGTTCATAAAAAAAGGAGAACATGTTTTGTTTGTAAATATTGCGAAATTCCATTACATAAAGGCGACTGTTTTGAACGTTATCATGCTTTTAAAAAATATGAACTATTTTTTATTTGTAGTGACCACTGTAATACATAAAATAAATATAATTTAGCATTAATATCATTAAAATAAAAGATTTTATTAAATCTAATTATCCTATAATAACAGAAAGCAGACAATTTTATTTCAACATACAAAACGCACAGACACTCCCGCGCGACAGTCTAAACCAAAACAGAGCCGGCGCCAGAGAGAATCCGTGGCTCAGCGGCCGGTCGGTAAAGTGTTAATGTTGATAGGAAATTGTTCGCCAGTTCTATAATTTCCACGCATGTATCGCGTTTTTGTAGGAGATAATTTTGAATATTTTAAGAAGTCTCTAGTTTTCATCGCATTACACGCCCATGCAATTCATCTATGTCATTTCTCGCTGAAAATATACCATTGTAGAAGCCGAGTTTTGATGTGTCGATACGTAGCATATTCGCATGTTGGACCTGACAGAGCTGCATCATATTCGCATGTCAGACCAGACAGAGACGCGATGGCATATTCATACAATCGTGGACAGGTATCATAAATAACAAAAGGTAAATTTAATTAACTAATAATGCCTATAAATCAAAACTTTATTGCACAATCATATACATTAAATAAATGTTTTTTCAAGCCTACAAAAATATCTCACGTTCTAAAATTAAAATTTATTTACAACATTGTAATGAAACAAAACATTTTTTACATTTCTGCAATATCCACTTAATTTTGTCCAGGAGTGTATGTCGAACCCGCCAAAAACCTGCGGCGTTCTTTTGCAACTAATTTCCGAAAAGCGACCAAATTATGTAAAAAGGAGAGACAGTTTTCGGTCAATCGCTCGACGAGTGTACGTGAGTATTGTTAAATTATCACCTATTACCACGCCCGTGTAAAATGAATTGATCTGAACAACTTTCGACCCCATTTGCCATCCCTCTTTTCCTCTTACACCATATTCGCAAGACAACCCTGAAAGAAAAGTATGATTCCAAAACTGAAATTGCCAAGTTAAATATTGCTAAACGTTAAGGGAAAAGTGAACTGCAACACAATAATTCATAAACTACGGAGTTACTCTGTTATAAAGAGGTATGTCATGCAAAAGCTGTTATGGCATGTTCGTCAAAAAATATTACATACAATAGCGGACAAAAGTTTAAGACGATATTTGATTTGAAATATTATACGAACTTCGTTCCTTTTTTTCTAACTTCGCTACTGAGCAAAATATCAAAATAACATTTTTTTTTATAAGTGTATAAATAAATGTCTAATTAGTTAACACCGAAAGTAGAACACTATTTATAGTTTTTATGAACAGTAAATCAATTATTTATTTTTTCCATTAAGTTTTAACCCCTTCCCGTGCCATTTATTTGCCAGATGCGTCAGACAGAACTAACTATTCATGCCTGTAATATTAAAAAGAACAAAGGAAATTTAAATGCTGCGAGTATTTTATATTCAGCCATCCTTGACTATATTAATTATGGTCGGACCTAAACTTCAAATTGACGACTATTCAAAATATAAGTAAAGTTTGTTACATTTGAACTGTGATTGCGTCACGAGTCAGACTCGTCAAAGTACGGGAAGGGGTTAAACTTTTGTCCGCTACTATATAACATCCCATAGTCAATTTAGTAGAACAAAAGGTCCAATATACTGATCAGTTCAATGAAATTTTCTAATGATTACTTATATAATTTGAATTTTTAACATACATTGCTAACGACTTATATTTTTTTCAAAACTTTACTGCATACATTTTGCTGTACAGAGTATACCGGCGCATGGGTAGCAACGTCGATGGAAATAGCATTGACCACTTACAGATGCTTAAGTGTAGGCAATTAGGCCTAAAGTCTATAAGCTGATGAAATTATTTTACACTTTTTAGCACGTGTCTAGCCGAATAGGCTACCCTTATCGTAAACGCTGCCAGCCATGTCCCGTAATGGTCTATACGGTCGCTTGATCATTGCGCTACAAAGATTGTTGATGTAAATGTGATAACCAAGTTACAGTTAACCCGTACTGAAAGTCCTGGCGCTTACAGACCAACCAGAAAGCTACACCCTCAGTATTCCGAGGTGATAAAGCCGTTCTTGCAGATATTATAAATACAGAAGAACAGCGCGTACACAGCAGTCAGTATCGAAATTCAGTCGAACTATATAACAGTATGAGTCTTTATGCGACGGTCTTCCAAGTATCCAACAGTCCTCTTTACTCACAGTCAGCTAGTCGTCAATCAGTTAGTCTTCACTCAATATTACATTCTCATAAATTCGATCCCGCGCACTGGCGCCATTCAACAGGTTCTAATAAACCACACACATTAGCGGACATATTTTGTCCCCCACTATATTCCGTCGCAATCATTCTATCATTCTACCACCGCGACTAAAGAAACAATATTTTTGATTTAATATTAGATGAGCAGTACATTAGTTCTGTATTGGACATATTGACTATTCATATTGATTGGAACTACTGATATTGTTTTTTTTTACATATGGCAACAGTTTACAATAAATGAATCCAGAAATGTTCACAAACGAGACAAACGCGTGGAAAAAATTTCATTTCGATCGAAAAGAAGGTATGAAATGAGTACTTGTAACATCGACAATATACATTTCATATTATGATGATAATACTACATTTGATCCCGAAAATCCTGCCACTCTGTTCGACATACATATTCTTTCAATATGAAATATTAATCTACTTCATGAACCAGGTATTACGAACAAAATTAAAATTTAAAATTTAGTGTATAATCATGATATTAGAAGATAATAAGTTAACTGTTCTCTCTTTTATGTGCATATCAATTCTAATAATAATTTGAGACATTATCTATACAAATAAAAAAGAATAATTGAAACTCAATAAATAATGGTCAATTAATAATTAAAGCCGAAGGAAATAACTTAACATATTATTATAATGAAAGTGATCATTGATAATTCAATATGAAAAATCACCAAGACCAACAAAGAGTGGATACTGCATTACATAGAATCAGCCCTCCTTGGTGTCCGACAGATCCGGAATGGCTGCCATCTTGTAAAACTATCGAATTCTTAAATTCAACTTTCGATTTCTTTGAGTTTAATACTGCTTTCGATGGCAAAAACTGTAGGTCTGCTTATGGTATGGATGGAATTGACTATAATACTTTACAAAAACTCTCAATTAAATACAAACTCATTCTTCTAGACCTATTCAATGAAATGTATACTATTAACTCCTATCCTTTTGATTGGCAGAAGTCTCATGTTCATTTCATAAAAAAATCTGACGGTGTAAATATTAGTCTCGCATCTTGTGTTTGTAAATTATTTGCAGCTCTAATTAAAAAACAAATTACAATGGTGGCTCGAACACAACAAAATACTTTTTCCCTGTCAATCTAGTTTTCATAAAGGTCAATCAACCATCGGCAATCTAACTGCCTTACCCTTACATACAGAGAAATCGTTTAGTAAAAGAAAATATGTTCTAGCTGCTTTCTTAGACAGCGCATGTTGCAACAATTGGAAACAGTTGGATCATGTAGGTACACATACAAAGGAGTACCACAAGGTGGTGTACTTACCCTCTTATTGTAAAATATATACGTTGCTAAAATGTGCAATAATTTACCCAAAAGTGTTATTGTGTCTCAATTTGCTGATGTTATCGCCGTCCATTGTAAAAGAGATCCATTCGAAACATTGAAAAAATTATTACAGAAATCTATCAGCATAATTAGTACCAATCTTTACTATTTTAACTTAGAACTCCCTACTCATAAATGTACATTTATTCACTTTAATAGATGCCATATTAAACCCAGCCAAACAAAAATAAAGATTACCAAAGTAACAATTAAATTTAGTCCAAATCAAAAATACCTTACACTTTCCGACTCCAAAAGTGTGTTGGTATCCTTAAAAAATTTAACCATGAATATCAGAATGAATCCATACTTTTTTCAACTTTTACAAAAAGTTGACAAATTTACTGAGGACGTGATGTATGTGTGAATGAATTGTAAACGAATTAACAGTCACTCAACAATAAATATATATTCAATAAATAAGCAACGAAAGGTACCAGGCAGTAACGAATAGTAAGAGCGTGAAATATTGTGCGGGTGTAAACATGATGGTAGAAAAATAATTAGTGTGTCGAGCGGCGCGATGATCAGTGTTTTTATGTCCTTTTTGGGAAGAGATAAACGTAGGAAAAGAAAAGGAGAAGTATAGAGTGGACAGTTGAAGGGGTGGAAAGGAAAGTCAACGGAAACTTAGGTTCGCACAAATCTGGCTGCCAAATGTGCAATCTGACAAAGACCAGGGTTGCACGAGACCCTGGAAAAAACAGGAAATTGAAGAATAGGCAGGAAGTCCTTAGCAAAACTCAGGAAACAGAGAAAGTTGGAAATAACGTCGTGGTGGACACAGCCACATTACAATTAAATCGAATCACAACAGTAAATTCAAATTTTATTGGATAACTGGCCATAAAGGCATTAAGGGCAATGTTGAAACAGATACACTAGCTGAAATAGCTTCAAACAAAGCGTCGTTGAATTATACACGTATAAATATGTATAAATATTCCATTTACCGACCTACGAGATTATGAAAAAGGAAAGCTTTTACGTCTACCACAGACATCACTGTCGATGAAGAAAAAGTTAAAGGCAATCATTTTTTTTAATATTATAATTGCCATTGTTATAAAAGTAAGCCTTGGTTGAGTAAACTCAATCTCTCAAGAGATGCAATTATTATTACTAACAGATGTCGATCAGGTCATTGTAACGTAACCTCCTCGCTTGCACGAGTGGCGTTGAGTACAAGCACTCAATGCAAGTGCTGGCATAAGATTCGAGATCTTCATCATATATTTTGGCAATGCCTAATCTATGATACTTACAGATCAATATTTCTTAATAAACTTAGAAAAATGGGCTTGTCTCTATCTCTCAGCTGTGTAATTGTTTTTTCGATTCTCACAACATCTGTATATACAATAATACATTCGTTTCTTAAACGTTGTAATTTACAATTGTAATTGTATTTTATGTCATTATAAAATTGTGGACTTGTGCAACCAGTTCTGAGTGTATGCAAATAATCTCGACTGAGATTAAAATGCTTGATAAAAAAAAAGAAAAATTATATTATATTAAAGTCTTGCCGATTATAATACAATAATTATTCTATACGTGTATGTAAAGTCAAAGCTACAAGCTACCGTGAAATTCACAATAAAATTTATATGGAAAAATTTTTTACAATTTAAGGAAAATAATTTTGGTATTAATTTAAAACGAAACCTTATGAATGTAACAAAAAGTTTAATGATTATTGAAAATATTGTCTTCAAAAGATATGATTAGTTGCATCATATAATAATGTTTTCAGATTGATGCTTTATAGAGTATGAGCAACGTTTAACGATTATCCACATCATAAGTGATGAGAAACTCATGTCCTGATTGATTAATAAATGTGCGATGTTCCTACATTAACACTGTGTAAATGACTTTACGAGACTCTCATGAAATATGGAGCACAGCTTTATATCTGATATAAATCGATTGTCGAGCAACATAAACCGATCGCGGTATCGTTATTGTTCCGATAGATTGGCATCGGTAGCCGTATTATTAACAATTTACGTGTTTACGACAAAATGAACGGACCCGTAAACGGTCCTATACTCAGTATCGATATTTCGGGGTTCTATCAAAGTTATAACATTCTAGACCATTGAATAGTGCCTTGCTTTGATTAACATTCCACCTGAGTAGGGTATTTCTTTTGTTTAAGAAGAATGATGAAATTACTTGGAGATTTATGAAATGAAATACAGCTTTACTGCCTCATATTCCAAGCTCGAAAAATAGATAACAACAAAACATTCAGCACGTGTACCTGGATTAAGGTTCCAATATAATATTTTTTAATTCATGTATTCACATGAAATATATCCACTGAGAATGAGGATGACCTGATCAATCATGAAATAAATGTAAAATTTTCTCGGCTTTCGAAAAGGTTTCAAAATACTCAATTCTATTTTTCAAAGGATAAGAATCTTTTAAATTCATAAAAATTCAAATTATTTTAATGTATATAATATTTGTACGCACATATACGTGTTTGTTAATATCTCTCAACACGTAACTTCTATAATAATTACACTGTACAACAGCCAAAAATTATATGAACTGCCACTATGAAATTCTTATAGATGTTTGCGAGCTGAATACGAATCTGAATTCCGTTTTTCTCTGGTACGTACAGTTTTTTAGAAAATTAATGTTAAAAAAAATTGCAAATTTTCAACTTTGGGAATTTTTTGTGCTTTTTCTATAGCAGCTATTCAATGGCTTATTGCACGAGAGAAATCTGTGAACTTTCCCGAATAAAACGATATGAATTGTTATTACATTGTAAACATTTAAATATGTTTAAACAACGATCGAATTAAAAAAGACTCCAAAAATGCACCAATTTTTGGTGATATTTTTAAATTTATTTAAAAAACTGTGGGTCTTGGTGTAAATCTAACCATAGCACGCGATAGAGCAGACATTTCTACTGCAGAAAGCATCGAGCGAAGTTAAAAAATCACATTCGTTTACATTTTATAAGGAAAATAGTTCGGCAAGACATGCGTTGCTGCCAGTGGTACTCAATGTTGGCGGCGAGGCGCGCAGTTATTCCGCTACGCCAAGACAGGAGGTAGGGAGACCACCATATAAAAGGTTAAAACTGTGCAGTATCCAGTGGTGCGAGACATAGCCGCACGGGATACATCTGTACATTTGATAATAAATTGTGTACGAATATTCAGAGGTGCGTGACACAGCCGCACAGGATATTCGTACTTTTGATAGTTTGACGGTTCATGGGACGTACGAGATACGGTGGACGTCATTCCTACCTCCGAAAGTTAACGCGCGACCTTTACACCCCCATTCGTGTCGATCGCGCTCCTATTCCGCGAGGAGACTTATTCGCGCCGGAATGGAAACTCACCACCGTAGATATTTCGTTACCAGTACGACCAATAATAGTGCAGGACCTGCACCCCGCCGATCCACGACGCATGCTGGTCAACCTTTGAAGACAGTGTACCGTGATTTGGTGAGTATCAAGGCGTCACATATAGACACGGGTCCCTGGCAGACGACGGGCGTACGTACCGTGTGGCCAAAAAGATTGTAATAAACACGAAACAGGGAAAGCATAACTCGCGACGCACGCGAAGCCCTACCTGGGGCGTAACACTCCATAGGCATGATCTATCGAAAGGAACAGGTATATGTAAATGGGAAACCTTTCCTCCATAGGCATGGCCTATCGAAAGGAACAGGTATATGTAAATGTGAAACCTCTTCTCCATAGGCATGGCCTATCTTAAAGGAACAGGTATATGTAAAAGGATTAGGTAAGGACTTCGAGGTTGTAACAGTTAAACTCGTGATCACTAAGAAGGGCTTGACAGGACTCCTCGATTCTCCAAGGAAAATCCAACAAGAAACCTTGGAGGGTTGGGCGACTCGTGGAGGTTTTTTCCAGTAAGAACCAATCAGGGTCAGCCCATAATTAGGCAAAAACACCGATTGATGACACGGATTCTTGTAAACACTAGCGCCCCAGGAGGTACTCAGTTTAGGGCACAGAAAAGAAAACTCTTTATGAAAGAATAGGTTAACCCTCGACTCGTGGCAAATATTCCGGCCTACAGCAAGGCTCTTTGGAACGGTTTAAGTTATACGATACGTTTACGAGGGGCCATAAACTAATTATTTAATTATAAGAAACTCGGGACAAGCATCCAGATTCTCAAGAGGGTTTCTTCTTCTCTAAAACCTTTCCAGCTTGTCTTAAAGAAGTTTCTCAGACCTCGCATAATATATTATAAAAATCATGCAACTCTGAACAGAGATATTCTTAGAAAATCGTTCCATCTGTGGAAATAGTCACGTGGTCAAATATTCAGCTAGTATATAAACCCTTTCGTTCGTACATCAGTGAAGGCACAGTATCGAGTGAACAGTATCAAGATTTCATATTCGACGTGAACACTTCGCTGTGAAGTAAATCTATTAACTCCACATTCAATTCCCGCATTGCCAGTGCGTCAATACCGTGCACTAACAAGGGACATCACCCAAACGTAACACGCCGATTTAGATGAAATTTTAATATGTTATAGAACTTGAAAAAATATTTGACACGTATTTCTTTTTACATGCGAATATCCATTTTCAAGTGGTGAAAATAGCCCTTAAAGTTGAGGTTGAAAAAAGCTACTTTCATAAATATCTCGGAAACTAGACCTAGGCAAGAAATTCAAAATATAAATTTTCCGTTTTAAAAGGCCAACAATATAGTGCAAACAGATTTTTAAAAAATTTGTTTGTTTAAAAAATATATTAAAAATTAACATATTTTTTTCAAATTTTGTATAAAACGTTGAACTATTTTTATCTAATTTCACATACGTAAACTATAGGTTCAAACAAAGAATACGGATAAATTAGAATTTTTAATTTCATTCCTACAAAAAATATTGTTGCGATTGAAGTTATACGCACATTTTATTCCTTCGAATAAAGTACGACTAATTTCTATACATAATATTCTGGAAATTGTATTATATTTTACATTTTTTATGATTTGTTGTATGGTAGCTGCTCACAGCGTAGGTAAACATATGAGGTTTTGTGATATTCGTTATTCGAAACACCGATGGACGCCTATGATTATGCGAGGCGCGGTCACTTCATAACCGTGATTAATTGTAAGATTTTGCTCGGATAAAAGTGATTGTTCGTTTAGAGTCATTTCGAAACTTTCATTTTATAACATATAGTTTCGAAAACTGATTCTGCTCCGTAACACCATTTATTATGTATAGAAATCAGTCGTACACCCGAAGGAAAGGTATAAAATGTGCGTATAACTTCAACCATAGCAATATTTTTTGTAGGAATGAAATTCAAAATTCTAATTTATCCGTATTTTTTGTTTGAACCTATAGCGTACGTATGTAAAATTAGATAAAAATAGTTCAACGTTTTATAGAAAAATGTGAAAAAAAAAATGTTAATTTTTAATATATTTTTTAAACAAACAAATTTTTCAAAAATCTGTTCGCGCTATATTATTGGCCTTCTAAAACGCAACAATTTTCATTTTGAATTTCTTACCTAGGGATAGTTTCCGAGATATTTGTGAAAATAGCTTTTTTCAACCCCAACTTTAAGGGCTATTTTCACCACTTGAAAGTGGATATTCGCAGGTAAACAGAAATACGTGTCAAATATTTTTTCAAGTTCTATAACATATAAAAATTTCATCTAAATCAGCCAGTTACGTTTGGGTGATGTTCCTTGTTAGTGTTATAACGCGCCGCGCTGTTTAGTTCTTCCGTTATATCAAGGCAGTGGCCATTGAGTACCGCTGGCAGCGACGCGTGTTTTCCCGAACTATTTTCCTTAGAAAATGAAAACAAAATTGATTTTGTAACAGCACCCGATGTTTTCTGGAGCAGAAATATGTGCTCTATTATATATGATGGTTACATTATCGTCTGGACCTATAATTTTTTAAATAAATTGGAAAATAGCAACAAAAATTTGTACGTTTTGAAGAACTTTCTTACTTCGATCATTACTTAAACATATTTAAATGTTTACACTGCAATAACAATGTACACCGATTTATTTGGGAAAGTTCACAGATTTTCTTCGTGCAAAAAGCTACTAAATAACTGTTTTGGGAAAAGCGCAAGAAATTTCCAAAGTTAAAAATTTGCAATTTTTTCGCAAAATGTAATTTGCCTCGCTAAAAGCTATAAGAATTTCATGCTGGCGGTTTCATGTAATATTCGAAATATTTTAAAGTACAATTTCAAACTTGTTTTTTAAATTGTTTTGCAACGTTATGTAAATAATTGTCGAATCCATTGGAAGTAGCACAATACATATAGAAGTATATATGGACTGTTTGCTTCATTACAAATTTCTTCTTGTTACATACAATTTTGTGTAAAAGTTTTGGATAAAAGATGATATATTTTCGGAACATGAACATTGTTCATACAGTGACTCTTATTAATATTTGGACACCACAGTATTCTATCAATAATTGCCCTCTAACTTCGACCATAATTAAACTAACAAATTTTTTTATTTTTGTTATAATAAAGTATATACTCTTTTTTGCACGAACGCCAATTTTGTTTATTTAAACTAATTTGTTGATTGTATAACAAATAATATGTTGGGAAATGTACAATTTGTACGTCGCAAAAATATTCGGACATTTAATTTTCTACAATGATTTTACATAAAAAGTACATATATATTATATAAATTTTTAATATGTCAATATTTTGTTGGATAGCCCTTTTGTTTAACTATATGATGTAATCTATTAGGCATGTTATTTATAATTTTTTCTAAATAATTTTACGTGAAACACTTCCATTCTTCTAATAATCGTTGCTTTAAATCTTCCTTCGTCCTGATTGGTGTTTTTCGAACCTTCCTGTCCAGATAATTCCATAAGTTCTCAACTGGATTTAAATCCGGTGATTGGGGTGGTGGATGTAATACGTGAGGGCAATTATACAACAAATATTCCTGAACTATCCTAGCTTTATGTTTCGGGTCATTAACTTGATAAATCTTAAATGTCTCTTCAATGTCCCTTGCTGTTACGCTTTTTTTTAGATTTTGTTTTAAAATGTCTAAATACTTATTCTTATCCATAATTCCATATATAAAAACCAACTCCCCAACTCCTTTCGACGAAATACAACCCCACACCAGAACACTTCCACCTTCATGTTTAGTTGTTGGATTTAAATATTTCAAATTAGGCTCTTGATTCTGCTTACTCCAAACCATTTTTTGTCCATCAAATCCAAATACATTGAATTTACTTTCATCAGCAAAAACAACATCATTCCACCAGGATTGCTCTTTGCTAACAAATTGTTTGGCAAATGCTAATCTTTTCTTGCGATTCGCCTCATTTATACAGGGTGTCCCGTAATTACTGTAGGAGCCGGAAAGGGGTGGTAGGTGGGGCTATTCTGGACAACTTTTTCCTTTGCAAAAATATTGGATGGGCTTTCATTTTTAAATTATTAAGGAAAAACACTGACCAACCAGAGCGCGAGATTTTCGCGCGCTCAGAGGCAGAAGTGTAGGCGCGATTGACCGTCGTCGCGAACAAACATATGGGAATCGCGAAGATAACTCATCGGATCGGTTACCCAGCGATAGGTAAACGATAGGTAACGCCAGATGTCGGTGTAGAATGTGAGTTTTTTCTTTTGTATCATCATAATTTACCGAATTTTCGAAATTTAATCTATGCGATTATTTCTTTCCGATAACGAACCACAATATCGTTATTACATTCGATTTATCCTGACTACGCGAATAAAATCTAATTGGTTTGTTTATTATTCATAAATGAAGAATAATTCAATAATTATTCCGATTTTTCTACTTAACCGGCTTTCATCTAATAGCCTTGTTCTACACCGACATCTGGCGTTATCTATCGTTAGATAGAAAATCAAAAATCACTGTACAAAAATCAATGTTCCACCTAACACATTTATATCTATAGTAAATACAATGTAAATAATGAAAGATTTGGCTTTTTGTTCTGCACCAAAACATATGTGCTACTGTTTACCAGAGAGAAGGTCATCTCCGGAATATCAATTGCTTTATGCTTTCAATACAACCACTTTATTTCAATATCACAGAACAATCATTTTTGTTAATATCTCAGAATATGTACAGCGGAGTCCCTAAAAGGTATTATTTATTTATTTTGTTGCTCCGGCAAGAAAAGAAATTCAAAGGACCATATGTATTTTAAACCTCAAAAAGAGCTCTCAGCTTCTTATGCCATATTTTATACTTGCACTGTGGAGAATAGTAACACTATTCTGTTAAAACGTCAATGATGCTTCATGATTTTCTTAAATATGATGGAGTAAATGTGTTTATAAACTCCTTTCAAGCTTCAAATTATTTTTTCTATCAACTGGAAGTTACTGATACAATGTAATCTTGAAAAAAAAATGGTATAAATATACAATTCAGAAAGAAAGGAATGTCTCACGAAGCATAATTTTGTGGCAGGTAATTTAGTGTTCTGAGGAGGTATTGCTATATTTTGAAAACAATTATAAGAATGAATTGTGGAAAACAGTAAGGAATGTTATAATCACATTTGCTCTATTATCTTCACATAAAAAAGCTTTTGCACAAAGAATTAAATTATTACACGGATTATTATAAAAATCAAAGTCGCATAATCGTTACCAAGAAAATAATATGATATTACTTCTGCTATATTAAAAAAAAGTGATTAACAATATACTCAATAATTTATTAATGAACATTAATTTTGTATTTTTATATCATTATTCGAGTATTTATCCATACTTTTCAACCATCTGATATTTCATAGACATTCTTTAACACAAAGCCTACTTAAGGCACAGTTAATTTAAAAATAAAAATAAAGTAAGGAAATAAGTAAACAAACGATAAAATATAAATTAGCATACAAGTAACGCTTTATTACGATGTAAATCAGCACAGATTTGAAGAAACGAGATTTAAGAAATTTTGTAACTTAAAATCAGAAACTTATTTCACTGGTTTAGTAGTTTTAGTGGTAAAATGAAATGCACGATAATTTGATCTTTCCATCTCAACGCTTATAAATAGCTTTGGCGCGATTCAAGACAAATGAAAATTGTGATAGTGATTAAAAAATGTCTAACTTTAAGCATTTTTATAAGGCAAATAGATTGAAGTTTTTAGAAAATTTCAATGCCAACTTAAATGCTGGCACAGTATTCTCCAACGCAGCAGTGATCTAGATTGAAATTTGTCACAGAATAATTTCCCTCATGGCATAATCCCTCTACGAGGTGCAAATTTTCATCAGTCTCAGGATGTGCAATTCGGCCATAGAGCGATGTGTCGTTTTGAAACAGTTACCTCTATGTAAATCGTATGTACATATACCTGATAATAGCGTGAATATCGGAGAATTCCATTAGCCGCGTGCTATCTCCTTTCACTTCCCTACATTGCCATTCTCAACTGGTTTCCTCGTGCACATTTCGCGTCCATTTTCTTCCCATCCATGTAAGAAATTCACGCCAAGAATGGAAAGAGAAAGGAAGGAACAGTAGAAGATGAAACGAGTCTTAGTAGCTTGAAAGCCATATTAATAGTCAGCACTTAAGAGTTTCATTAAGTCGCAACCGCTCGATCACTGCCTACCACTACATCCCCCACCTCTCAACAACTTTCATCCCTTTTAACTACCACTTCTATTTCCAGGGTAGCCTGGATTCTACAGCGAAATCGGCGTCTACACATCTCCTAGATATACGGCCGCATATTTTATTTTTCAACGCCGTCAGTTACACGTTGAATCACGCACAAACTCCGCTAATTATTTTATAACTGTTTCTGTTTTAATGACGATATAGAACCGGCGCATCGATCATGTTTGGTCGAACTGACTTTCACACTTACCCGTCGTCCACATTTCCTGCTGTCAGAAATATGTTTAACGTAAAATTGAGTATAATAATTACTTATACGAGTCTTCTATTTTATATGCTACATACATGCAGAAATTCGATAATTCAAAATGTATGATTTGTGCAATCTTATGATACCTGAAAGAATATCGACAGGAAACGCAAAAAGTCACAAGCCTGTTCGTAGATGTACCCACCTACCACCGTTTTTGCGAAAACAGTAAGTATACAAGCGATGTTGAGTTTTTTAAACGGAATGCTACATATGTATCAGGTCAGTCCAAAAGTTCGTGCGCATTAGTAGCGTGTATGGGATTCGCGATGGCTCATTACCAGATCGATAAGATGAATTGTTAGAACTAAATAAAACCATTAATGCAGATGTATACAGTGAACAACTTTACCGTTTAAATTCAGAATTGATTAAAAAACGCCCAAAATTGGTGAATATGAAGAAAGTGTTGTTCCACCATGATAACGACAGACCACATACGGCTCGAACAACGCTGCAAAAAATTAATGAACTGAATTGGGAAGTTTTCCGCATCCTGTATACTCCCTGGATATTGCCCCAAGTGATTTTCAGTTATTTCGTGCCTTACAAAATTTTTGCCAAGGCAAAAAGTTCAATTCTAAACAAGATATACAAAATGAACTCAGAAGTTTTTTTGCTTCAAAACCAGAATCTTTTTACACCAATGGAATAATAAAGCTACCAGAAAGATGACGAGATATTGTAGATAGCGGAGGAAAATATATCATAGATTAAAATGTTAAATTGTGTTTTATTTACACCATTTAAATATTTCGCCAAAATGCGCACGAACTTTTGGACTGACCTGATACATACTTTTTATTCTCATATGAAAACATGTATCAAAATGAGTTCATCCATATACCGCACAATGACCTTTAGGTTATCCGAAAGTGAAAAACAAGAGAAATACTTTGAATATTTCGTATTATTATTACTTACCGATATTTCTCATTGACATATTTATTCTTTGTGTTCAATGTGACAATACTGTTAAGAGTATAACCGCCTCTTAATTTTGCTGTATGTGTGTGCGTGTGTTTGGCCGTCGCCAGGTATGCCGGGGAGAGGGATGTATCGTTTGTCGAAAGGTGTGCGTTGTCTATCTTTTCTTATAGTCAGTCTGTATCGTCCCACTGTATAGATAACACTTACTTAAATATAGCGTTACACAAAATTCACACTGTTCTTTTACTGCGAATATCCCTGCTCAACAAATACAAATCTTTGATTTTATATGGGTATATGATACTAGTGTAGATAAGTATGTATGATTGGATCAACAGTATGCTACGGCTTGAAAATACGTAGCTTTAAATAAAATACGTTTTATTATAAATAAAACTATGTCTAAACTTCCAATTTTTGTATCCTAAACTTACAGATTTTCAAATTTATAAATTTTCAGATTTAAAATTTATGTTTCAAAGTTCTTATATGTACAAAATTCTAATCCCAAAATCACAAATTTCTGAATTCCTATTCTTTCAAATGTTCGACTTTATTCATTTTTTTCTGATAAGTAGGTTTCTTATATTTTATTGGCGTAAATAATAATAATAAAATGCGTATAAAAAATACTGCAAAATATGAAATGTATGATATTATTATTAACTAAAAATATTAAATTGAAGCGGAGAAGAAAGAAATATGGCAGGTATAGGAGAAAAGATGAAGTTATGAAATTAGAAAATAGCAAAAAAAGTAAAATTCATTTAAAACAAATAGCAATGCCTTTGCAGTACTGAATTATATTAAAGTCGATATATTATACTTTTCTTTAAATCAAACATACTACCAAATACTTTAAAATAAATTGAAAAATTAAAATTAATTCATCAAATGAATTGAAAAATTAAAATTAATTGGTCAAATGAATTGAAAAATTAAAATTAATTGATCAAACATCATTTATCAACAACTGTTGATAAATTGGTCAAACTTTATTTTCCTTTTTAATACAAAATATCAAATTACGTATATATTAGGTTGGTGCATATGTCGGATTTTCTGTACATGTGTACCTTTGTCACCATGTTTCCCTTATGCTTTAGTTTTTGGCGCAACCTCTTTCATAGTTGTACTGTCTATTATCATAGTCACATTTCAACAAAGAAGGTTTTCTTAAAAGCGTTTCCTTTTGTTATTTGTTTTGTATTTTGTACCGATACGAATTCAGCCGATATTCGTGTAATTTTTTTATACGAGTATAAATTTGTCAACAATGCTGCAAGAGCTACAGGCAATATAAACCATGCGTTTGAGGACAAAAATGTAATCGAACGAAATGTGCGGCTGGTTTGAGAAGTGCAAAAAAAAATTGAAAATTGTACACCCATCGTTCATTAATCGGCACCTCCGAGACAACGCTTGGCCGCATGTGTCGCACAAAACGATCGTGAAATTAAATGAGTTGAAGTTTGAAATTTTTCAACATCCAGGTCATATGTCACATATCTCGTCGACTAACTTTCATTGTTTTAAACATTTAGGACTGTTTTCACGGGCTATACGAAGCGAAAATGAAGAGAGTCTGAAAAATTCAATATCAGAGTTTATTGACTCCCAAGATCAGAATTTCCTTAATACAATCGTTTATATATTACAATCTCGTTGGGAAAAGTGTACTTGAGCAAATGGATCATATTTTGATTAAAGAAACGGCTTTTGAAACAAGATATGCAGTTTTATATATTCACTTAAAAATCCGACATTTCATATGCACCAACCTAATAATATAATCATAATATTACGATTAGAAGAACAAGTCATTCCTTTGAAGATAAGACACATTGTTTCATTACTTTTTCACGAAATAATACCGTACGATATGACAGATCACCCTAGATGTTATTCTGCCCTCTGTAAACACCGAATAAATGGAGGTATTCATCTACCCCAGTGAACACGGGTGCAAATTTTGTCGGTGCCCTTAGAGTAGGCCGTGACCCGCTGCAGAAGCGTTAACAGAAACGAGCAGGACCGCCGCGTCATTAACATCTGCCATTGTTTCATGAAATTTTTCGGCGGCATTTTCTTTCATCCCCGGTAACACACCTAACACAGAAAGCGATGACAGAAGATCCGATGGGACGCGCGACTCAGCGTGGCAAAAGCTGGAACAGAAATGAAATCTCCGCGTGAGGACATTTCATTGGTGTACCGTCCCGTTGGGAAAACAAGCACATACGCTCCTACATATCTAACCGGAATTATACACAGTGTATATACACAGGAGCAATGTGAAACATGGTTGTCGGGATGACAGGATGGAATTCACGAGTCGGCGTGCGATCTATTAAACACGTCGAGGTAGACGATCGGCCACGGCCTGCTGTGGCCTGGACAAAAAATGGAGCACCTGCGCGTTTTTAAGCCTTCTGTTTTATTTCGCTTGTTAACACAACCTACATGAACCGAAGATAAAGAATAGGCAGTTATTTTTTAAAGGTTCTCTTTAAAAAAGTCGCCGAAATTTGATTTATTAGTGGTCTAAATTGTATACTTTTCGTCTCGATATATATAGGTTCGAGTTCGGACAAATTAAAACATATTTTTTTTATTTGATAGAACTTCAATAATGACCCATGCAAACACTTTACTTTTTTTATGTGTAGTTGTTTACATGATTGTAAAAACATTATGCGTGACTTATAAAGAAATGTAATTTTTAAAACTTTAAACAACGTAGACCGTTTTTAAAATTAGCAGAATGTTTCTGACCAGAAATATTTATACAGAATATTTCTGTATTATTTGTACAACAACAAAAAGACTGAAGCTACGTGAAAATATAAGTTGAAAATCTGCAATGACCATTTTTTTTTGCACGAAGCTTAATCTTCAAATAAATCGTCGTCGATGATTTATCGAATAAATACATTTTTACAGCCGATTTACTGTTACCATTGCAGTCTTTGCATTTCTATTTCAATGTATTGCATTACGCCATAAAAATAAATGGAGAATCGAAAGTTCGTTTGCATAATGTATTTTTGGTATTCTAAAAACTGTTGAAGGTGAGTTTTATCAACATAATACCTGTGGAACAACAAATCGACTTACATTTTCATATAGATTTACCACCCTTCCAATTGTTTCGTTAAATTGGAAATAGCTGTATAACTTGAAACAAATTGACACGACGAGAACAACCACCTATATTACAAAAAAAAAGAAATATAAGAATATAATAGTTTCTCTATACTATTATCGTCATTCCGGTTACGACTTAACGAATAATATTGCTTTAGTCATGAAATGAAGAAAAGGTTATAATTCGTATGCTTCACGAGACTAATCTTATCGGCGTATAACTCACACCTATCTTGAAATTAAAAATGAAGTTAAGAAATAACTAAACAAATGGTAAGACACACATTAATATACACACTAATTCACAATAATGCTACAGATATGCTACAGATCTGTGTAGTTATCATTGCTGATTTCTATCATCAACTTACTTGCAAGTCCTAGTTCAGTTCCTAATACATTCTTTAAATTTTACAAAGTAGACACGATTCTTTTTCTAATATCGGTGCATAAAACAATTCCACCGTTCTGTAAAAATTAATTACGAATTGCGGGTTATGCCACAGGGCTGTTTTGAAAAAAATGTAATACCTATACTTTACAATCATTAATTATGTATTCAGAACATCGACTATCAAATTGTAATAATGCATATTTTAATCTGATTTATAAATTATTTAACTCTTTGGGCACGGCGGCATTAAAAATGTCCCACCTTATTGATGCACGGTAATGCATAGAAGGACATTTTTAGACCCACCTCGAAATAAGTATCATTCAAAAACCCATGTTGTACGAGGCACCTATTTGAGTCCTCCCCTACATCAACAAATGGTTATAAAATATAATAGGTAATCAAAATATTTTATAATGGGTAATAAAAATATAACGAACTGTTTAATTTAAAACACGATAAAATTTCTATGCAAAATAGGTCTATTTTAATTTGTGAAATCCTGCACTCCAAAGAGTTAATTCACTCTTAACAGAGCTACACTTCGCTGTTTAGACACCTACAATGTAAATTTGATTTACAAAACGATGAATATGATCTATGAAAATGTGAATTTGATTAAAAACTGAATGAATTTGCTTCGCAAAAATATGAATGTGATCTCCAGAATAGTTAATAAAACTTGCAAAATTAATACTTGTAGGCGATAAATTAATTAATTAGGAAAATGGGTCGGATAGTACCCGGTTAAGGATCGGTGGTGGGGAGCCTTGCACGCCCGAACGTTAAGAAGCGCCCGAAAACACCCGAAGGTAGCGGCGGCCAGTGGCTCAGAGAGAGCGTCGACGACTCGTAAACTGAGGGCCCGGGTTCGATTCCCGGAGTCCGCATTTTTAATCCTGACGACTACATACTGAATGTCAAAGTGTGAATATTATGTAGATTGTATGTGCAGATTGTACTGCCTATCGTGTTTTTAGAATTTAGATGCACAGAAGGACAAGACAAAATTTGCATACTACGATTGTATGTATAGTGATTGTGACACTTAATATAGCATTACGTTTCCTTCTATTGCCATTTGTTTTCTGGTAAAGTGTAACGACAAATTATTTATTATACGTTTCTGTATAACTCCAATGTTATCTGAATGAAGATATTTGGTCCGTTAGAATGTTTAAGTGACTGCAGAGCAGAACTATTCAAGAGTCTCAACACAGACTAATTCATCAGTCAGTTTCATTGTTCATATGCATGATTCACTAATACTTTTTTTCCGTTATTCACTTAGCTTGATTTTTACTAATATAATAACTGTTAATGTGAATTTTCATTTAAAAAGATCTCATAGCTGGTTTTTGAACTTTTATCACAGTAGTAATATTGTACATTTCGTACTCATATTGTTACGGCAAAACAACCATTAAATTTTCAATTTAACGCTACATTAGAATCGCAGGCTTGACCATAGGTTCTCTGTCTACCTGCAGCTTTCGACTTTGACCGATCCTGTGCATTTTTTAGCAGTAAAAGCCCCTCATGGTTAATGCTTTTCCATACGTGCTCATAATGGTACTTTGTGTCTATAAGCCTTAAAAGTTCCACAATGTTGTCAACTATTGTCCCTGAAATGCAATTTAGCTTCCACCCTGATCCCACTGCTACGAAATTAGCCGTGAAAGGAGAATTCGAAAGAAACGAGCATTTTTCCCGAGTTCTTGATGAATCACGAAGCATCGAGCATTCTTCCAAGTCAGGCTAGTGTATTTCAGCTAGTACTTTGTATAGTTATAGTAAAGATCTAGATACTGGTCTTGCTGTCGCGGCGCATTCATAGAATCATAAAGCCAGTGGGCTTAGTTTTAACTTTAGGAAATTCAGGAACAATTAATAACTGCCTTTGCTGCTCTTTACAACGTGCAATTTATATTCTTAAACTATTTTTAATTTAGCATGATTTTCGAGAGCCAGGGCGGTTTATTATTTTATGAGTTTCGAACCGTTAGGTGACAAACGACGCAGCATTTTTACTTTAGGTTTCTCAGATAAAGAGTGATCTCGCTTCCCTTCAATTTTTCAGAACCAATGAAAATACTTTATTTTGACTTAGTCGTTTATCCACCACCAGCGGCATGCCAATGCCCATTACATATTTTATTCTGGAGAGAACATTATTTTTTCTCTTCAGCAGATTTCCAATAATTCGCAAAGAGTACACATCGAATAATTAATATCTCGGTCATTCCCGATCCGTCTCCGATACTTTGTAACATATAAATATATTTATTTTTTGGTTGAGAAAAAGCTTTAATTTATTTTCTCACTCAAACTCAACGTCGGGATATAACATACAGCATAGCGTTTTCTTCTTCGAACTAAGGACCAACGTCGCATTTGTGTATTTAACAAATAACATCTTTAATAACATTTTTTGCAAACATTAGATAGAACAGTCGAAAAAATAGGCACACTAGATGATTGGAGCCGTGGAATTGGATTGTTACAAACAAATTACATCAAATTATTGTTACATCAAATCAGGAAAGTATGTGAGCAGGCTCAACAAAGGTTTCCAACAGAATTTTGTATCAAAAAATAATCGACCATTAAAATGAATTTGGAACGATACAATCGGTAGTTAGATAAGTGTACTTTCGTCGTCCCCTGTTCGATGAAATTGAACAAATCGAAACGAGCGTATACTTGCAAAAAGATAAGATTAATCCTTCCATTCTGTCATACATCATGGTATAACATACGTACGCGACTACAGTCATGTGTATACGGTTCGCGTTCTCAAAGGTTAACCTCACGATCTCCGAGCAATATTTTATTTCTCATGAAATTCACCGTAGCAGCAACCACGCAATACAGGTTGCATACTGCGCTGTTCGCGTGTGTAGAAGTCGCGTAGGTAGTTTCACTCACAAATAAAACGTTGCAAACGGTACGGAATTGATTTGAATGAAACATTGTAGACTTAAAAAACAAAACAAAAATAACAAATACATATCTTTTGTTAGCTTCGATACAAATAACCAAAAATCTTGTTCCGACTATGTTACAGGATTTGTGTTCAAAATATACATGTTGGTATTTTTTAGAAATATATATACATACTGAAGCGTATGCGTCCATACGTTCGGCGTTCATTTTCGTTTATCGATCGGCCTGATCGATCGACACATAATTTGCAAGCACGGAGACCTCGCCTTGTGGAAGTCTCGTACTTTTTGATTTCATACTCAAGTTTATATTATCTTCTTTTCATTAAGTATATTATTGATGTAAAATATTAATAATAGTTATGTTTTTACCGGATCACGTATATTCTAATAGAATAAACTTAATCCTGTAACGCGTAAATATCGCGAGAGGCGAAGGAGGAGGAAAAGAAGTGTTAGGAGATGGGTTTTAGAAACTAAGAAGTGCCGTACACCGGAGGCGACGTCTTCTTCTTAGTTCTTGAAAGGAAAAGTCGAGGAGCCGAATCCACGTCTTCCTCGACTTGTAGGATTTGGGTGAGTTAGGAACGCTATAAGAGAGTGCCGAACACCGCGTCGTCTTCTCTCTTATAGGTTACGGAAGGGAAACCGTCGTGCTTAGAGCGTGCCGAACAACCCGTCGTCTTGCTCTCTAAACGTAAGTTTAGAGAGTGCCGAACAAAGCGTCGTCTGCACTCTAAGGTACACGGTGAGGGAAGGATTGAATTTAGAGAGTGCCGAACAATACCGTCGTCTAGCTCTCTAACGAAAGTTAGAGAGTGCCAAACAGCAAGTCGTCTAGCTCTTCTAAATTACTCGTAGGACATCTTCTCGCTAACTGACTTTTCTGTAAAAAGGGCCGCTATTTATACGAAAAAACGAAGCTAGGCCCGCCCAATCAGCGAGGCCCAACTCCGTGTACGCAGGGATTTTATGACCTGACCTGCGTCGTACGTCGGCCGAGCGTACTCAACGTTTTCTTATATTCTAGCTTACAATAGTTACTATTTCGGAAATCTTATGTGTTACAATCCTTATTTTTGTAATTACTGTACCTTACTTTATAAAGTGGAACGAAAAAGAAAAAAGTTGATAAAAATTATTAATATAATTTAGCACTAGGGACGGCATTAAGCACAACCGTATCGCGACGATTTAAAACCTGGTCATGATCTACCTAATAGATACGGAACCATTAGAACCAATGGAAACATTCATGAAACAGAACAAAATAAGCGTACAGCTTTTTAAATGTATAAATATGTTATTATTAGTTTAAATATCTTTCCTTTTTCGATAAAGGTTATTAAATTGTTTAACTTCTGCAGAAACGACATGTTCCAGTTCCTTTTCAATTATTTCATGTATTTGGTGATCTTTTCATATAAAACGTTATTTATTTTCCATTGTAGTGATTTGCACCATAGCCGTTGCTTATGACAGCTGTCAACTTCTTTCCAAAATCGCATAATTATTTACAATAAGTATATTTAATACTCCTAGATGTTTTATGGTCTTAATTTCTTTATTACACTAACGAGGATTAGAAACGTACACAATATTCTGCTGTATATTCAAATAAAGTGGAGTTATAAATTTTGTGATTAGCTACAATGACGTTGACCATAACATATGATATGGAGGTCGTTACCATCAGCAACTTACAACTTAATTGTCATTCGATCTTTAGTACAAAGTTATTAACAAAAGATATTTGGAAAAATATCGATCTAAATTAATCGAACTCGAGCTAGTATGTCTCATAGTTCATGGTATTCATTTTCTGACATTCACTATTAATTATATTATAAAACATGTTAAGTTAGATTAGACCAGAATAATGCCTTTTTTACCGAACAATGAGCAACGATTAAGATATAAAGAAAATTAATTAAGAATATGTCTTTAATGATTAGTGTCCCTTTTCGTCAGTATGTGACTTATTGTTAATATATCGATATTATACATATTATTTAATAAACAATGAAAAGGCCTGAAGAATATCAATTGAAAACAACATAAAGCATCGAAGCATTTTCCGTACGCGCAGACTCAGCCACGTCGCTTCTCTCTATTCTCACCTTTCTCGCTATTACTAAAGAAGAATTTACGACCATCGGTGTGTCGGTGATTGAGATGGGCGTATCTAATGGCGTGGATGTCTGCGCTGGGGATCTATATCGTTCGGTTCTCCATCCATGCTTGCCTCTTTTTGTGAATATCTTGCCGTTTAGAACGTCGAAGAAAAAAGGAAAGAACATCGGTGTGATTTAGTGTGCTTTATTCGCCGAGCAGAAGAAAGTCATTACGCACGAAAATAACTGCTTAAGTACACTTTTATCGAACATAACGATAATATATTCATTGTTCGAATTACGAAATTGTTGGATTGTTCATTGTTGCAACTGCATACAACGTACAGTATTGTCAACAATATTAGACAATGTTTCCCTTTTGACTGTTAGCTATTTTTGCTATAAATGAATAAACGAATGCACATTATGCTCTATAATAATATACATAGTAATAAAATACTTATAACATATGCTACATAATATACTGCAGAGTTATTCTTTTTATCCTTAATATAATAGTTCTCAAAATATAACATCCATGTCAATGTTTCATATATTATAATTAAAGTTATTTTTCATAGCTGCCTTCCTTTTTTTCTAGTAATTAATATAAATGCTTCAATTTTTATAATTTGCTAAATTTATGCAGCAAAGTTGTAGTTTATATCGAACTTCTTATTGTCCAGATAATTAAATAATTTTGTGACATTGCGGACATTATTTTTAGACTAATAGGTATACATACATACACACGTATGTTCATTGACTCTTATAATTTGCTTTATGTACGCATCAAGCTATTGTTTATACCTATTTTTTCAGTCTACAGCTAATTGAATAATTTGATGATATTATTGGCAATACTTTTATATTAACAGATACACATACATACTTTGATTTCTCTCGTTTGCTTTGAATATGCAACAAAGTTATTTTCGTAACTAACTTCTTATTCCTTATGCGGTTAATAACTTCGTAGTACTATGTATAATATTTTTATATTAATATTCACATATTCATGCTTCATTTTTTGTAATTTATTTTATGTATTATTAATCAAACGCAAGACACTTTACGTATCTGTTGAGTAGTAACCTTATAGTACCTCAATATTGGCCAACTTTCTCGTTAATAACTATTGTTAAAAACTATCGATTATATGTATTCCTTCCACGAAACAATAATCAATTAGATTTTATAAGATTATTAATCGTTTTTAAACATAACTTAACACGTCATATGGAAAAAAGAACATTAAATTCTTCATAATGTACAGTTGGAACAGTGTTCGTAAATCTTGCTGAACTTATCACGTTCATTTTGCAAATTGAATGTAATTAAAACTTACTAAAACTTTTGAAATTATTGTACGATATTGAATTTGATTGAATGTAAGAGGTATGTTTAAAAAGTTCACCTGGTATAAAAGATTGCTTTTTTATATACATATATGTCAAGCTGCATAATAATTGGTTGCATAGTGGTTTGGTAAATCATTCGTCACAATTAACCGCAAGCCGCGGCTTTGACGATTCTTAGAAATGAGTGATTTCCGTGAGCAGAGACCGTGCTTAAAGTTCTGCTTTGATCTTAAGAAAACAGCACGCGAAACTGTGAAGATGCTTCAAATTGCTTTTGGTGACAAAAGTTGCCAACAGACTTTTTCTCCTCTCTTGCCTTAAAGCTCTGAATAAACGATATACAATAAAGATCTCCGAACTTTTTGAACACACTTTGTATTTTTAAATGGTACTGTTACGGAAACTGTTCAAAAGCAGAAACTATTGTAATATTACAATTGCAAATATTTATATAAATAATGGTACTTTTCATATATTTTGTATCCCTCTCACATACTATTCGATCGAATGTTTCTATTAATTTAATTAACACCTTTTTAGAGATGGTTCTTATGTTTCTATTACATTTCGAACTGCATTGTATCTTTATTTTGTACGACAATTAGTATTTAAATATACAGCTTTTTCAGTTGTGGAATTTTCTTGATATGAATCTTTTGTGAAAATTTTTACTTTCACATTGTTAAACCCATGTAAACGGCACCTAGTCGTTTCTGCGCACTCGATAGATTCGTGATCTTTGGCATCCTTCGTAAAAATCTTGTCGTAATATACAGGGTAAATCACGAATCGTGACCAGTGAAAATTACTCTGCTATTAGCAGTCCGATCGAAAATGTTTTTATCAACTTTTGCATGGTTTTAAGAAAGCTTTGACGTGACTACGAAGAATAATTTTTCAACTGTCTTTTATGTTTTTGAAAGCTCACCTTATATTTTTGCAAATAAATATATAATTTTTTTACGCCTATCTGTTAGAGGATTTCAATACGAATCCGGTGGATATCGGGACATAGTTTTTGTTCATCTATAAGTCGAAAAAAAAGTTAAAAAATCGTTATATTACAAGAAATATCATAGGCTACGCCATGGTACCCGTTTCAATGTTGTCGACAAATTAAAATTTGTTCTCGACCCAGATGAAAGGAAACTATGTCCCGATATCTACCGGATTCGTATTGAAATCCTCTATAAGATAGGCGTAAACAAATTTTATATTTAATTGCAAAAAGTATAAGGTGACCTTACAAAAACTTAAAAAACGTGAGTTGAAAAATAATTCCTCATAATCACGTTAAAACTGTCTCAAAACCACGCAAAAGTTGATAAAAACATTTTCGATCGGACTACTAATAATAGAGTAATTTCCACTGGTCACGATTTGTGATTCATTCTGTATAAGTTTCACTGCATTTGTGTGATACTTAAATATTTCTGCTTTATTTATTACATTATTTGTAATCCTCGCAACTTCAAGGGGCATTAACGACTGCGGCATCTCAAAAAAATAATTCAAAATTAAAACGTGTAGGGAAAATTAAGTTGAAGCCAGTTTCCTTAAACGTTATGGCGTACCTATAGTGTTTCAAATAAAATAGACATTATATTTCACTTTTGAGAATACTTCAAAGACTGTATATTTCCTGCTAGAAATTGTTTTATCCTAACTCCATTCGGATATTTATAGCATTATAAATAATAGAGATTTTTCTACCCATCTTAAAAATTCTTATAAGAAAAAGTAGGTGTACAAACGGTCGGTATAAAAAATGTGCGAATTTATAAATCTCAGCATCTCGAAATTTAGGAATTTGAAAATTTAAAAATTTTTGGTCTCGTGAACTCGAGAATTCTTCAATTGTGAAATTTTCATAGACCTTTAGTAATTTGAGAATTGGAAAATGTGAACTTTCAGGAATACGAGCTTCTGTGCACGAAAATTTGGAAAGTTTGAAAATTAACAGATATGGGAACATTAACTTCCAAGAATTTTTAAATTTATTATAAAGGATAACAGAAAGTAGATCAATATAACAATAAGAATCAATGAGTTCACCGTATAATCTTTCTTAGTAAAACATGTTATCTATTTCACGTTCGTATGCCGAGGGCAGGTGATGTGTTATTATGGAGTTCTAGGATAATGGCACTATGAATAAAAAAAAACTTGTGGCGAATTTTTAAGTGCAGACACTTTACACGTTCGGTAATTTAAAAATTTTATGAATTTATCACTATTCTATTTCATATTTGCAGTACATATAAAAGTAACCTACTCTATCGTATTCGACGTAAAAATATACAGGCGCTGTAGCTGATTAATAATGTTACTTCTTAATGCAGAAATATTAGTAACGGTAGTCTAATGAAATGTCTTTTTCTGCCTCATAACGTAACTACATTATTTAGCCAATGCATTTAGATATAATTGTGACTTTAAGTGATTGCATTTTATGAGAGAAATTATCGGAAACAAGTAATGCCTATTTCGAAGAACGAATGAGATACAAAAGAAGATATGAAAGACATTATAATGCTCTAGAATCTTGAAATCTAAATTTGGTTTGCATCCCTTAACTTTGCAGCTGCTTGATCAGTGATAAAGAACACCAGAATGATAAGTAGATGGAAGGAATTGTATAGCATTAAACCGAATTTACATTTTAGATATTTAAAATTATCAATGCATTCCTGTAAATGCTGCCAAAAAAGGAAAACAACTTAAAACGATACTGATCAATGATTTAGAAAAAAGAGAGAGATAAATATACTACAGTTACTTACTGAAGGATAATTGGTGAAATCGATGAAAGAACGGACATTGTTAGCATTATATGATTATATTGAGACAAAATTATATTTTGAATGTTTTCTATGCTTGTCTGTTGCGCCTGTCACGGGGAACGGCGCACAAAACTTTAGAAATTGAAGATTTCTTCACTCACGAGGTCCCTAATTCCGTAGAAAAAGGAATATCGGGCAGAGGTTCCACGTAGTAACAATTTTAGAAATACACTGATCTTTATTTTGTTGTGCAAGCGATCTTATATACATCTAGTTTTTCGGTGGAGGGGCCTAATCAGGTTTAAGGGTTTGTAGTGACTCAGCGGCAGGAGCAGACTCCGAGGTTCCTCAGGAGTCAGCGATGACTAAATATTGGCAATGACGAATCCGTTATCAGGGCATGACACGCCTTACGCCGTTACATGTCGACTCAGGTAGGGGCACAAAAGCCATGGATCCGCTGACCATGGGGCAACAGTATATAATAAGAGTTTTTCCTCTTTTCAAGTCAGTCGTGCGACAACCCTAAGCTGTGTAACGGTTTACACTAAAGGTTTCGCCTCCGTGCTTGTATTTACTACATTAATAAACACCTCTAATTTGCTGTAAGTGATTGAGTATCCTTTATTCGTTAAATTATACTTGTTATAAAAGTTAAAAATTGGTTAAAAGTCCAGTTACAAAATGTAGAATACATTTTTCAAATTTATGCAATCCACATTACACACGATAACATTTGTGCTACACGCTTTTGAGAATTTTGAATGCATTAGAAGGTATAATAATTTATATTATCTATACCAGAATTATATAGTGTCGAATTTCTCTGAAAACGTTCCAATATCTCGAGAAACATAAACAATACAAACTATCTGACAAAAATGAATAGACTGGTAACAGATCCTGAATTTTGTTGAAATTTCATTCCGACAATTTAAATTTACTGTGGTACGTTTTTGCAAAAATTCATATTTGTTTGTATTTCCTAACACTGTTCAAAGCTTTCCATTAATTTGACATATTTTTTACTTAGGGTTAAATTTGAATGAATTATGAACAGTTCAGAAATATTTACGATTTTATCTCGGTACTTCATAAATGCCGTAACAGACTGATGTTGGGTATAAGCAACATGAACAATATAAAGGTTCAAATTCATATATAAAAGTTCAAAACCCTTGAGCAATAATAACTTAAACTTATGTTTACGGATATCTAATCGGTAAGTACATTTAGATAAAAAATAAAGGACAACGAGTAATAAGGGATGAATGGATGGTAGAAATATAACGTAACTTATTCTTCATCTCAATAAAAGTTAACAGAAATATGTTCATTTCTATACATTTATTTTTATCGAATATGTACTAATAACGAAATAACTGAACAGTGCGGCGCGCTATAACATTGAATAGCGCTGACAGCGACGCGTGTTTTGCCAAACTATTTTCTTTATAAAATGAAAACAAAACTGATTTTGTAACATCGCTTAATGCTTTTTGTAGCAGAAATATCTGATCTATCACGTATGATGGTTAGATTTTCTCCTACACCCATAGTTTTTTAAATAAATTCAAAAATATCAGGAATAATTGGTGCGTTTTGGGTTCTTTCTTACGTTGATCATTGTTTAAACAAATTAAATTTTTACAACGTAATGACAATTTATATTGTTTTATTCGGAAAAGTTTACAGATTTTCGTGTAAAATGCAACTGAATAGCTGCGATGGTAAAAGCGCAAAAAATTCGTAAATTTGAAAATTTGCAATTTTTTTAACATTTATTTTCTCAACAACTGTACATTCTAGAGAAAATGGATTTCTGATTCGTATCCAGCACACAAAAATCTATAACAATTTCATAGTGGCTGTTTTGAAATCATTTGGCTGTAGTACAGTATAATAGAGATATTCGAGGTGGGCAAAGTTACAGGGTTACTCTCTATACATTTGTTTAAGATTTATACGAACAAACAATAGTTTGTAGAACCTTTTGTAGTTCATATACATAAAAGAATGTCTACGGGAAAACACATAGTAGGATCTACTTACCAGGGGACATGTTTGCAAATTGGAAAAACTACGCTTTGTAATTTTGATAAAAATGAACTGTTTGCTGATGTTTCCCTGGCTGAAGTCTTGCTTTAGTGATGAAATAAAACTTTTTGAAAAATTCATTGAAGAATTAGGAATATAAAAAAAATCCCAAAACTATATAATTGTCAATATCAAATACTGCAATTTCACAGTTTTTTTAATAAAATAAGATGAACATCATGATTATTTTAATTTCTCTGTCTTACATTTCATTTCACTGGCATAGTAGAGGTGTTTAAGAAAACTGCAATCAAACAGGCCAAATTCGGAAGAACTTAGAAATACGGAGTATCCGTAGCGCATCAAATCTACTATTCATTGTACGTATTTTTAGACTAGGGTTTCATTCTCTATAAATGGCGTTGCAATTTTTCATAATGACCATGTTTGGGCTAAAGAAAATTTTCTCGCAATTTCCATAGCAAGTTTTCAATATTGATTTTCTTTGAATGCGAAGATAAGCATAATAGGCGAGCAATTTTCAGATTGTCATTTTACTGAAGTGGTTTATGCGTGATAGTGCCCGAGCTTATTTTGTATCCAGCGGCCAACGCTTTTTAAATTACGCTTTTAATGAAGGGTGAACTGAGCGAGGTGGTCTGGTACGATGGCTCCGATCTCCTGATTTATATCCTCTGCTGCTTTTTACGCCGGTATTTTAAAAGCACTGTGCACTTTTCAACAATCAATGACAAAGACGAGTTATATTGTCTACGAAACAGCGGGAACACCTCCATCCATTTTTGAAGAATTACGCAATTCTATTAATCCGAGGGCATGTAGAACATCTTTCATAACCATGAGAAGGAGAAATGACAACGTAATCTATTTCTGTACTGTACAATAGTTTTCTGTACGATATTATTACTTGCTTCAACTAAAACAACAAATTATTTGTAGTTTTGAAAGTATTTACTCGTTTTTGGACTACGTCTATTCTTCATTTGACAAGTGATATTTATTCTAGGACTATGAAATTTATTTGGTATTGTACCCTTCAATTTGGTCTATGTGTTCTTCTCTAACACTACCTCAATGAAATTTCAAATGTTTAATTAGTTATAAAATAGAATCTCCAAGGATGAAAGGACCTTTCTTTAGTACATTCTACGATTGTGACTGTTACCGTACTTTTTATATACTGAATAAATCTGCTATTTGATGACAACTTTTATCTTTTTCATATTGAGAAACTATAATGGAGGCGTTTTCAGAAATTTGTATTTCTTCTCTTTTGCGGCATTTCGAAACATCAATATTAACCCTTTGCAGTCGTAAGCGTACTCTCAGTCACCGAATCTTTTTTTACCGTTCCAGTCGTATGTCTGCTCTCAGCCACTATAGCGAAGAATCATACTAATCTTATATTGTATTAATTCTTTTTATTTTCCATTTCAAGATATATCAGTTTACACTTTCTACGAAGGAACATAAATTGCTAAGGGACCTATTAACGAACCAATACCGGGCTTCCATCGATCAGAGATGTAGTATAAAGCCTATATACGTAAACACATAAACAAAGCATATGTTATAAAAAATATATACGTATAAACTACATACATTGCGGCACGTTGAAGATGTAAAGAGTAAAGGTTGTTCGGTATTTAGTAAAGAATTAATAAATGTTGCTTTTCCTTCATACTCTCACATATTACGTATTACGGTGCGTTTAACGAAAAATTAATCTCGACCAGCGTAACACCTATGTATAAATTTAACACGTCCGCAAACTGTTAAATGTTTAACTTCTTGTTTCAGACTCGCATAGTACCATTACATGCTCTAATTTCACAGAGCTCATTAAGTGAAAAGTATTGTAGGAAACATGTCCGAATACTTTTGTAAGGCAAAGGTTAGCATTATTTTGTTTATACTTTGTTGTACAATAACATATTACAATTAGGAATAGATCACTTATGCTCTTATTGTTTATAATAAATAACAGAACATAAAAAAAAGTAACTCATTTCAAAAACTTGTCAAAGAGATAAGCATGCAAATTAAATCCATCCTGATGTGCAAATATTAAAATGAATAAGTATACGGAATAAGAAGTGATGACGAAAAAATTGAAGTTGAACATGATCATATTTTGTCAATGTTGGTATATAATATAACGCAAATAATAAAATTGGAGTACTGATATATCTCTTATACATATGTATAATTTGTTTGGGCATGCGTAAGATGCATAGGGGTAAACGCATGTACCCCATTTCAGTTTGTTACTATACATCATATTCATATCGATGTTACAAAATGTGGTTGACAACAGTGCAATTATTGCGTAAACAAAGCATAGAAGCCATCATATGTATAACTTTGAAAGTATAAGGTAAGCATATTTTTCAATAATTTTAATGTTATTTCCCGACCACTCTGTTAATGCTTTGAATAATGAAAACACATACTTCTCTATTTATTATTTAAGTGAAATAAAAACTCGGTTAATACTCGTACTTCATATATTCCCAAATTAAGGTTACAGTAATATAAAACTACTGAATTTTTGTTAATATATTCTACAATAAAGCTAAAACATGCAGATACTTTTAAACAAAAATACGCACAGGGAAGTTTACCGGAGTTCTGAGTATTTCTATATTATATTTCTGAGTATGCAACTTCTAGCACGAATTATATAATTACTCGTTGTTATTTAAAAAAACACGTCCCTAATTACTATTTTAATTTTTTATTTTTAATTTTCTTCACTGTTATATTGTTAAATAAATATTTCTTTTTTTTCATATATCAGGGTTATAAGTAAAGTTTTTATTATGAATGTGAAGATACATATCCGCGTAATTTTACCCCATTCTAAGGGACAATAATATGCAATTTCTTATTCAATCACACAGAGTGACACAAAAAAGTGTCAAATTCAATTTACAAGATAAACTATTGATTTTAATCCGTGTTAAATTTTTTTGGGAAATATACACAGGAGCTTATAATGAATATTTTAAGGGCATAAGTAAAAGCAAATTGCTGCAAAGAAATAGAAGTTGGTAATGTGTGATCCTGTCCTGATATACTCTAAAAACAATTTTTTTACTATTATCATCTTTGTTCAAAGAAAAGGATTGTAAAATGAAGTGTATTCGCTAAAACATTTATTTCATACATTTTTTTATCTATACGAAACTTCTCTTCTTCGTTACGAAATGCATAAGCTTTAAATTGAAATTTTGAATGGCTCAACGAAGTTATATTTGTATACAAATATTACACCGTTGCTGAGTCAAGCTACAATCATATTACGCTATCAAGCATATTACGATATCCACAAGTTGGAGTAGTGCGGGCATATAGTGTTCGAAAATTTGTACTCAGTGACTTCAGGACGAACATTAATGACCGTAATTTGAAACATATATTACTCCCAAAACTAAACTCGGAATTCACAATGTACACACACGTAATTAATTGCTTTTAGTTCTGTTCAATTTTCCTTTTGCTATTGGTAGAATGCAGCAGTTATAAAAAATTGTAATTTATTTTCTCTTTCACGTTTAGCTTGCTTTCAATTTCGTACCAAAACTATTTAAAAAATAACCATAAGATTTACATTTCCGTACAAAATATCTCTTCATAGGTGTGTGATCTTCCAAAACTTTTATTATGTGAATATCAAATAAGTGTTAACGCTAAATTGTTGCAACAGATTAAAAATCTTATTATATAAAACTATTCTAAATCAAAATAGAAACGATGAGAAATTTAAAAGCTCGAAAAATACCGTCGTTTATTAATAATAATAGTACTACTAGTCTTCGTTAAATAAGTTTTTAATGGTATACGGTTATAATATACCTTTTCGATTATACAATAAGCTTTTTCATTAATGTTTTATACATTCCGGAGCTAATTTTTAATTATAAGATATCTAAGTTTACCTAAAAGTAATGAAACACGGGTAACTGTTGATACTATTCTTTGCTTATTTACTAACATAGCTATTTAAAAATTGTTGATTTAAAAGTAATTTCTATATCTACGCTTTTATTAAATTGTGAATTATAAATCCTTTTATAACAGTACTTTATAGTACGAAGCATTTACATTTACTAGTCATATAATGACTTCGTACAGATTTACAAAGAAAGAAGCTATTACTTCATTTAAAATAATTTATTCCTTATCGATTCAATATGATCACGCTGTTGACATACATAATATTATTCGAACTTGGATAATTATAGACTGTCACCATTAGAATAAATTTCTAGAAGTATGTCTACTGTAATAAAGAAACTTAAGCATTCCAAATTATAAATGTATACTTTTGTTATTTTCGCTTTATAACAATATTTGTATATCTATTATTCAAACAGAATTCGGTACTTAATTAATAAGATTATTAAAAAAAACAAATAATCATTTTTCTTGTAAATAATATGATTGTTCAGTAATATTATTCATTATCCTATGTTAAAAGTCTTAATATGTTAACTCTTTTTGTAATCATCTAACTTTGAGGTAATATATAGTAGTTTTGCCATTCATTCGAACTATTTTCTCCTATCATTTTTATCTTACAGTACCTACAAAAAATAAGTAAATGACTGAAATTTTCTACTAAAAATATTTGTAACGAAATCAATATTGAATTTGTCGAAACAAATTACCACTCTATTTATGCTATGTCGAATAAGCTACTTACATAACTGTGCTGATAGAACCTATATTAATTAATAACCTATTCATAAAAAGTAATAACAACGTATGATGATTACATGTTTTACAAGTAAATAAACACGAATTACATTGCTCCATTATATTAATTCTCCTAAGTTTTTATTCCTTAATAGAATAGAGTTTTCCTTGATCTTTTTATGTAGAATGCAATTATTACTTTTCGTTAGCACATATAGCTCTTGAGGAAATCCTATCAGAAAAAAAGCGCACATGTTAAAATTCAGAAATGTTTCATATTTGCATAGTTACAGCTATTTACTACATTTTAATACCAAAGTATCTTGTGCCTCTTCCTCACAAATAAAATGATACAAATTATTAATGCATTATAATTGTATGTGCGTCGCAGCGTCAACAATTATAGTGACGATGAAACGGCGCGTGGGATTAATGGCAATCCCGACAACAACGATTTAGTGGACTGTATTTGAAATGATATGCGTAACTTCGACACAATTAAAATAACAATTATACTTTATTAACAGTTGGTGACGAAAGGTGTAAGTATTAAAGTACAACTAAGAGGTACTAAACTATAATACTATATGACAAAGTTAGATGTATGTGTACTGGATGAAAACTAGAGAATGAATGTATACTGTGTGAAAACTAAAGAATGAATGAATTTTCGGAGCTTCTTACAGTCCAAGAAATCTTCGGGTGGGCGTTTAGATTTTAGGACAAGGTGAGAGAAAAAATGCAACTATGTTCTGATTCGTTAAGCAAATTAGGGCGGAAATGGAAATGTGGAGAGGGATAGAGGCGTTTCCAAAAAGTCCGTAGCGAGTAATAAATTTAAGGAATACCTCGACATGTATAGAAAATACGAAACAAAGACTCTAGTACTAAGGTGAAGGACGATGAAACCCGGATGGGACTAAACAAGACACGAAAAACTCTGAATGAAATGTGACGATTCCCTGGGTCTTATTCCTGCTACGGGAAAAACAAACCTCTTGACTTTCTAAAGCCAAAGTGGTCGAAGGGGACGAAAAACCGATGCCTATTGTATTGAGAAAACTTTGGGTGGTCGCCTAATTTGCGCAATCCTTATAGTAATTTACGACCGAACAATAATTATTTATATATGTTTACATAATGGCGGAAGAGAAAAATATACTCAAGTCGAAACTATATCGGCAAATATTTTACAATTTATTTCGAAAACTATGATTCTAAGAAAAATTCTAATCATATCGCATATAGTAAACATTTATGTTTAAAAAAGCAGGGTGAGAACTATTAAAACGTTTTGTGTCTTGATTACATTTTGGCAAAACATCTTCGACAGAATCGATAAATTACTGATAACTTCCTCTGCAGTTGTTTGTAAACGAAAATAGTTATTTTTTCATATGGAATGATTACATTTTCTTTAAACTCATAAATTTGGAAATAAATTTACAAATACCAGTAAACATATTTGAACAACTAAAATGTTATTAGCATTTACATAATTTTTTAAAGAGAATTTATGGAATAACTTGATGATCTAGAGTCTGAATAGCTAAAATTATGAAAATGTTAATGATTCTGAAAGTAGTAAATTCGTAATTATTTTCTAAATCCGATTTTATCAAAGACTACCCCATTAGAAATAAACGATGTGCGGATTCGCATCTGGCACAAAAATGCTACAATTGAATATTGAAGATATAAAACTCAGAACGATTAACACGTTGTTGATCAATGCAAAGTATATATTTTTACATATGGTTTGAAAAATGCATCTATTACGTGTCGTGTATTTTCATTGTGTTTTTCAACGGATAGACTATTAATTAAATAAAATTTTGTCAGCATAGTTATGTAACTTATTTAATCTAGTGTAACTAAATAGATAATTTTTTTGTCAAGTTAAATGTTTGTTTCGATACAAACGCTGTTTGTCTGCAAGCCTCAGGTGTTTACTTTCATCACGCATTATACACTATTGTTGTAACAAGGAATTCTAAAATAATCAAATAGATATCTTTGTAAAGCCCCAGTGATTTAGAAATTCAAATATTTTTACTTGTAACAGCAGTTTGTCGTTCACTTTTGTTTTATTCCAAGTAGAAAATTCCGCTCAAAGAGAAAATATCGTCGTGTAAGAAAATTCCGGATCTACCCATAATAATACTAGACACAGGACACATGGCTCAGCTCGACAACCACCAAGACGCCGGGGCCTGGCATAACGTTGCCAAAGAATCCAAACGACGAGGCCCTTTGGCGAAGGAGAGTTAACCTATCGCAACCCCGAGGATTGGCATTCCTTTAGGAACATTCGAACACGCTATATCGCCTACATTTTTGCCTTTGACGAGTAAATACATTATCGATATTTGCGTAGCCATTATTGTACGCGCTTACCTAGCAATTCCACGTATTAAATTTAGAATTCAGAAAAGGAATAATTATTATTATTATTATTATTATTATTATTGCCCGTATTTGTCCTATAGTCGTGTCACTTCCAAATGATTCATACATCTAACATTCATTTATCGCCATCCCAATTTATACGTGTTTTCCGGCGTATGAAACGCGCTCTGTTTGTTGTTTATACTTAAATATTATTTGTTTCCGTACATAACTATATTTTACATGCCAAATACATGAAAATTACAGAACAATTGAAACCCAATAAATCGAATCTCAAAGAAAGAGCTCAAATCTTCGAGTTATACAGATTTCAAGTAATCGGGAGTTCTGCATAAAGAAGACTGGAACGAAATTTCGATATATAAAAGCTTTATAGCGCGACGCTTAAACATTTTCCAAATATAGCAATTTATAAAATTGAAAACTCAATCACCAAATGCAAATAAATAGTTAAAAAAAAGAAAGCATCGAACAATTGGTTTTTAGAATCTTGTGATATCTGACAATTAATTTTGAGTTGCAGAGATAGCAGTGATCAAGGTTCAACTTGCACAGATAAATTTCAGTTTGTGGAGATCTGTCAACTCTAACTTCGAGTTGTAGAGGTAAAATGGCGTATTTCAACATTTGACAAGCAATTGTAGTTGACGCAGATTTTATTACGACTTATAGAGATGCTCACAGCGGAGCGGAAAGGTATACATACGGTTTTAGTCTTACAGAGGTTTTCGGGTTATAGCGATTCGAGATATCGAAATTCAATTGTACCACATTCATATCAGGTACTGCGTCATTAACTGTATGTAAGCTAATGATATTTACTTGTTGTAGTGAATTCGTGGCCGTACAATTTATTAGTAATTTATTTACAATTACAATTACAATTATATTTCCAATTATAAATGTAAATAAATGCAGTTACATTTATATGATATTACACTATTAATGATCTAATGATATTACAATTATAATTACAAATAAATTTATCGGATGTGTCAGCCAAAACTAAATATTCGTAGCTATAATATTAAAACAAACAAAGAAAATTAAAATGTTGTGAGTATTTCATATTCAGCGGCCTTTGCCTACACAAATTATAATTGTACGTGAATTCCAATTTGAATAGTGTTACAAATTTTAATGAGTTTTCTTACATTCGAGCTATGAGTACGTCACCAGTCAAGACTTGTCAAAGTACGGCAAACGGTAAATGCGAATTACAAGTAAATCCATAACCTAATCTATCGCGGAGCAGTTATGATTTGGGAATTTGGAGATTCGGAGATTTAGAAATCTAGTTGTCTGAGAATGATGGAGACTGAATAATTAGAAAATTTGTGTACCTAAGGATTTGAAAGCTTGGACATATAAGATTTGACTATGCATCAGTGTCTACAAGTGCAATGCCGCTTACACTTAATTTAAATTCACCCACGAAAGCGCGCTAATACAATTTCTTGAAAATTCACTAAAAGAAAACGGGATAATTGTTTAGAATAACGGACCAGCTCCCGATGTCAATCACCTTGACATACATACCATATTATCAAGATCTGTCATCCTGAATAATTTTACAAAGATTTCCCTCACATTTATTATACGTTATACAAAAAAAGTCTAATAATTTATCAAAAGTCGATATGTCTTATTCTTTTGTTTATTCCATACACGTGCGAGCTTTAACACTTTTATGTTGTTGATTGTAGCGGCACGTGGGTCGCAGCGTCGAAGGAAATAACATTGACCGCTTGCAGATGCTCAGGTATAGGCAATTAAGCCTGTCCAAAAGTCTGTCAGTTGGCGAAATTATTTTATACTTTTTAACACGTGTTTAGCTGAATAGGCTACCCTTCATGAACGCTGCCAGCCATGTGCCGTCACGGTTATTACGGTCGCATGACCATCGCGTCCCAAAGATTATTGTATACGTGATGACCACCTTTTAGTTTATAACAAATTCCACCCCTACCTCAAAGTCAGGGTGTTGACAGTGGTACTGGCAAACTCCATCCTCAGTGTTCTGAGGTGGTTACACCCTCCTTGCCAATGTTATAAGAGAGGAAGAACATCGCGACATAGGGCAGAATACTTCCAGGTCGTCCTCGATCGACTCGAGGTCGACCACCGGCGAGGGTCGGGAGGTCCTTTCATGGTCAGAGGAGCTGGAGGCGGCGGATTCCGCCGCCTCCACCTCCTCCTCCATCAAGTCAGTGGGACCAAGGAAGAGAGGGCGCCCCCCCCCCCCCGCACAACTGGGGAGCACTCGAGACTAGTAGCCGTAAAGAGGCGACTGCTAGTAGCTGAGCAAAGAGTCGCGGAGGCCGAGGCCGCCAAAGCACTCCTCGACTCAAATGACACTGTAAGACCGCCTTCAAGGGGGAGCACGCCGCTTCCGGACGAGGAAACACTCGCCCGGTAGCTCCGGCAGCTCCCCACGGCGGATCTGGTAGCAAAAGCTGTGGAGCATATGGAGGTTGTGGAGAAGGTTGCTAGCAACTCCCGCAACCTCCAGGGCAGGTTTGCCCGGGCCCTACGGCTGGCCTCCCACGGAGTTCGCATATTGGGGACCGAGCTGGCCACCCGGACTACCGTCGCCTCCACTCGCGACCTCGAGGCGGAGAATCGGGAGTTGAGGCGGAGGATCAGCCTCCTTGAGGAGGAAAGGCGCCTCTTACTAGAGGGCGATGCGCTCCGCCACCGGGGGAATACCCCGATGGCCACTACGGCACACATCCCGCCACGGGGCACCGCCGTTCCGTCGCCACGCTCCCCTCCGTGTCTGGTTCCCCGCCGGCTCGAGTGGCTGCGACGACGTCCGGGGATCCTTCCGTCACGGCGGCTCTGACGGCGCCGGAGGACGCTTTGCTCGGCCGGATCTCCCGGCTGCTCGACAAGCGATTCGCGGAGATCCGGCAGGAGATCTCGTCCTCCTTGGCGGCCCGGGGCGGCGGGAGCAATCCCCCTGCTGCCCCCCCCCCCCCGCCCCAGGGCACCCGCCCGAGGGAGGGGCCGCCGGCCCTCTCCTCCTTTGCGAAGAGGAAGAGAAGCGCGGGCCAAGCGGGGCCAGGCAAAGGCACGGCCCCCGCCGCTCCCCCGCAAGTGCGGCAGGCCGCGCGGTCGCTCGCCGCACTGGCCCGGCCCCGGTCGCGAAGATCCCGACCACGGACGAGGACCCGTGGTCGCAGATGGTCGGCCGTCGCGCCAAGAGGCAGGCCACGCAGAAGGCCAGGGTGGCGGCGGGCGCGACTTCACGCTCCCCGCCTCCAGCGCCCGCCCGCGAGAAACCCGCGGGGCAGGCCAAACCGGGTGCGGCGGCGGCAAAACCGATGGTGGTTCCGCCCCGACCTCCGCGTACGGCGGGCATCGCGGTGACCGTGCCGAGTGGCTGCCAAGCCACGTACGCGGAAGCAATGGCGAAGGCCAGGTGCTCCATCGACCTGGCGGAGTTGGGGGTGCCGCCGCTGCGCCCACGGCGTGGGGCAACCGGGGCCCTAATTCTGGAGGTCCCGGGGCCCAAAAGGTCCGCGAAGGCGGACCCTCTCGCCGCCAAAATGGCAGAGGTACTGGGGGGTACGGGCGTGAAAGTCGTCCGGCCCTCCATGACATCCGACCTCCGCGTGAGGGGCACCATGGCGTCCCTCACACGGGAGGCAGTGATAGCCGCCGCCGTCAGGGCAGGCGGGTGCCGTCCGGAGGACATCAAGGCGGGCGAAATCCGCACCAATGCCTCGGGGTTAGGCACGTGCTGGATCCGCTGCCCTGTGGCGCTGGCTCGCAAGATGGCGCTGGCCGGGAGGCTGGTGATCGACGGGTGGACCTTGGTCCCCGTCGAGGCACTCAGCCCCCGGCCAATGCAGTGCTACCGCTGTATGGAGTTTGGACACACCAGACAGCGGTGCACTGCGAAGGACGACCGGTCGGGGCGGTGCTTCCTGTGCGGTGGCCCTGACCACCGCTCAGCACAATGCACCACCCCGCCGCGTTGCCCCGTGTGCGCCGACTCGGGGCGTGCGGCTGACCATCGGCTGGGTACAAAGGACTGCCTAGCCCTAAAGTCCTCTTGCAGGCGCGGCGGGCGATGCCACCGCAAGGGAGACAAAGGGGGTGCCACCGCCGCCTCGCAGCGGCAGACTTCTACCGCTGCGGCCTTGGTGGGTCCGGCCGCCAGGGTGGCCTTTTCGGCCCCCGCGGTGGCTCGACTCGTCAAGGCCGCAGCGGCTGGCGCCGCTTCGGTGTCTTCCGCGCCGGGTGCCGAAGTGGCATCCAAAGTGGCAACGGGGCCCTCAAATGAGGTCCCCATGGAAGTGGATGGGGCACCGGGGACGGCGACCCCGGTGATACCCGCTCACAACAATGAGGGCCCGGCGTTGGAGGGCCGGTCTGGCTCGACGAAGTAATGGAGCCATCCGGACCCCTCCTGCAGTGCAATTTGAACCACTCGGCCAGGGCGCAAGATTTACTTGCGCAGGCCCTGGCCAAGCGGTCGACCGGGCTGCGGTCGTGGCGGAGCCGTATACCGTGCCAGTCCACCCGTCGCGGATCGGGGACGATGGAGGCTCCGTCGCGATCGTTTGGGGTGACCGCCCAGGGTCCCCGGCGTGCGCGGTCATTGAGCGCGGCCGGGGATACGTGGCGGCCGGTTGGGGAGGCACCGTGGTGATAGGCATTTACGCCCCCACTAGTTGGCCTCACGCGTCGTTCGCGGTTTCCCTGGGCGGGGTCAGGCGTTGCGTTGAACGCTGCCAGCCCCCTCCGGTACTTGTTCTGGGGGACTTCAACTCCAAGCCGACGGCCTAGGGTTCCACCAGGACGGACGCGAGGGGCGCGACGCTGCTCGATTAGGCGGCCGGACTGGACCTGAGGTTGCTTAACTCGGGCTCGGTCCATACGTGCGTGCGGCAGCAGGGAGGGTCCATTGTGGACCTTTCGTTCTCTTCGCATGCTGCTGCGCGCCGTATCTCGTGGTGGAGGGTGGCGGAGGGGGTGGAAACCCTCTCGGACCATCGTTATATCACGATGGTCCTCTCTTCCGCCGTACCGGACGAGCCCCGAGGCCGCCGGGCGCAGAGGGGGCGCGCTCACCGCCGCGGTGGTGTCTCTCCAGGCTGGACCGAGACGTCCTTCTGGCTGCTGCCCACGTCATGGCATGGAGCCATAGCCGCTCCGTGCCTGCTGACAGGCGCACGAGGGCCCGCTGGCTTCGCCGCGCCATGGTCATGGTATGTGACGCGGCGATGCCCAGATCGGTTCCTCGGATTAGAAATGGGGTGTACTGATGGTCGCCCGCAATCACGGAACTTCTCCCCGAATGCGTGCGCGCGCGACGCCGGTACACCCGCGCTCGTCGGCGCAGAAGGCCAGACCCGGCGTAGGTGGCCACGCTGTATGGGCGCTACCGCGAGTGGGTGGTTGCCCTGCAGCGGGCCATTAAAGCCGCCAAAACACAGGCCTGGTAGGAGCTCCTCGGAGCTCTCGACAGGGACCCATGTGGGCGCGCCTACATGCTGGTCCTGGGCCGGCTCAGGCCATGCCCCCCCCCCCCCCGACGTGGCGGAAACTCTTGACCCCCCAGCGCTCTGCCGGGTTGTCGACGCCCTCTTCCCCCATTCTTCGGGTGGGGAGATGGAGCTCCGGGCGGGGCCATCGGTCCCGATCACCTGGTCCGACGAATGGGGGGTCTCCGATGAGGAGCTCGCCGAGGCACTGAGGAAGCTCGGGGCGCGTAATACCGTCCCGGGCCCCGATGGCATCCCCGGCAGGGCTTGGGTCTTGGCGTCGGACGTTCTCGGTCCAGCCATCAAGGACACCCTCAACGCCCTCCGTCAGCAGGGAGATTTTCCTGCTGAATGGAGGGAGGGGTGGTTGGTCCTCCTGAGGAAGGAGGGTAGGCCCGCGGACTCCCCGACCGCCTACCGGCATCTGTGTTTGCTGGATGAGGCGGGCAAACTCTTCGAAAGAGTTATTGCTGCCCGCCTCTCCAGGCACCTGTCGCAGGTCGGCCCCGACCTGGCAGATTGCCAGTTCGGTTGCCGCGAGGAACGGTCCACCATCGATGCGATCCGACGTGTCCGTTCTCTCGCGGAATGGGCTGTCTCCCAGGGTGGGGTGTGCGTGCCGGTGTCGCTAAACATCGTCAACGCCTTTAACACCCTTCCCTGGGCCGCCATCAGGGAGGCCCTGGACTTCCACCAGGTGCCTCCCTATCTTAAGGCGGTGGTCGGATCTTACCTGCAGGACAGGTGTGCAACGTACACAAGTCGGGAAGGCACTGAGGCGCGGAGAGTCGAACTCGGCGTACCTCAGGGGTCGGCCGTTGGCCCCTTCCTCCGGAATATGGGGTACGACCGAGTTCTGCGGGTCAAGTTGCCCACCGGCACGTATGTCGTTTGTTATGCAGACGACACCCTCATACTTGCCGTCGGGGTAACCCTCGGGCGGGCCATCCGCCTCGCGGAGATCGCGGTGGCTGTCGTTGTCGCGCAGATCCGCGCTCTGGGCATCGCATCGACGCGCACAAGACCACGGCCATGGCATTCCATGGCCGATCTCGGCCGCGGCGTCTGGCTCAGGTGTGGGTCCGGGTAGGTGATGCCTGTGTCGAGGTCGGTTCGAGTATGAAATACCTGGGTCTGACTCTCGACTCCCGCTGGCGCTTCGAGGTCCACTTCGATCACCTAGACCCCCGGGTTAATCGGGCTGCCTCGGCTCTTTGCCGAATCATGCCCAACCTCGGGGGACCAGACGCGAAGACTCGCCACCTCTACGATGGGGTGGTATGGTCTATAACGCTCTATGGCTCGGCGATTTTCGCCGATGCCCTGCTGGCCAGCAAGCGCAGTATTGCGTTGCTGCACAGGCTGCAGCGCAGGCTAGCCATCAGGGTCATCAGAGGTTACCGCGCCATCTCATACGTGGTGGCGATGGTTCTGGCGGGTCTCTTCCCATTCGAACTGCTCGCCGCGGCGGACATGCCAGTCATCGCGTGTGTCCAGGCGCGGCGGCGGGCGGATGGGACCCCGCCGGAGCCACAGGTGGTCGAGGCGTATAAGCGCCAGTCCCAGCAGCTGGCATTATCCCGGTGGCGAGGCGAGCTTGCCCGCAGCGCCGGGAAGCCAGTTGTCGGGGCCCTCCTGCCCATTTACACAGAGCGGCAGGAGAGGCGTCATGGTAGGCTCACCTACCGTATGACACAGATACTCACCGGGCATGGATGCTTTGGTGAGTTTCTGTGTCGAATTGGGAAGGCCGCGACGGCGTCTTGCAGTTACTGCGACTCCGGGGAGGAGGACACGGCGCGGCACACGCTCGAGGTGTGCCCCGCCTTCTCAGCGCCGCGCCGTGTCCTAACTAGCCTCATCGGCTACGATCTGTCGCTGCCGGCAGTATTTGGGGCACTGCCCGATAGCGACAAAAACTGGAGGGCCGTGGCCTCGTTTCTGTGAGGCAGTAATGCTCCAGAAGCAGGCCGCGGAGCGGGCCCGCGAAAGGGCTGACCTGCGCAGTGGGAGGGGCAGGAGCGGTGGCCGCGAAACTCGCTGCGGCGCCTCCCTCCGTTAGGGAGGGTTGGCCGGCAGTCGCGTGCTACACACACCTACCGTCGGTCTTCCGGCACAAGCCAGCTTGATGGCGGCGGCCGGGGCGTGACTCATCACGTCCATTTCAACCTGGCCGCTGCGGGGGGACCGTGACACCCTGGGTGGGAGCCCAGGGTGTCTCCGAGAAACGGTCCCCCGAGAGGGCCGACTGCGCCTCGGTGACCCGGGCGCCATAGGTGGCGTAGACTCGGGTCTGGGGGGAGGGTACCCCTGTCCCTCCCGAGAGGTGCTCCACACCTGGTGCAAGGGCGTGGGGAGGTCCTGGTTATGTTCTTCCAGAGTTCCCAGGGCCTCCGCGCAACGCCAGAGGGTCACCGTGGGGGTTTTAGCCTCTAAAAGTCCGGCAGAACCCTGCCTCCCCCCCCCCCAGGGGGCGGGGCGTCTTTCGAAGATTTCCCCCACGATAAAAAAAAAAAAATTAAAAAAAAGGGCAGAATACTTTAGAATACAACAAGCATAACTTTAATAATAATAACTCCTGTCAATCAGTTAGAGTCAGTTGCGATCAGTCTACCGTGTCTTCCTCTCGCACTTAGTCAATCATCTGTCAATATTTTTGTATATTTGTGAATAGTCATATATCCTGCACACTACCTATTTATTTAATAAACTGTATTATCACACACGATAAATCACTCGCACCTATCACGCATCCTTCAGCGACATTGCATATCACGGCTCTGCGACTACATTGATATTCGCGACATAGAAAAAAATGTTGGAATGAATCTGTACAGGAATCAATACAGTGGTGCTGTCAATTTCGAACAATTACAAAATGAAAATTTACATTGAAGAATGTAATTCGTAAAAAATTAAATGTCTATGTTACAAAATATTTTAGAATTAAACTAGTCTCTTATAATTAATAAACTTTGTAGCATACGGCGAAAATTCGATAAAATTTTTTGCGAACAAATAAAGGAAATAGACCAGAAAACTACTAATTTTGTAAATCCACAATGCGCTCACTAAACTATAAATCCAATAGATACAATAATTAAATCAATCTATCAGAAATAATATAAAATTGTAAATAACCTTACTTTTCAACGTTAGTTTGATAATGTAGGACATGAGGGCGAAAGGAGGAAAGAGAATGTTCTTAACAATAATAATAAAAGTTTATTAAATAAAACACTCAAGAACTTCTGGCGACACAGCTTTCCGCGACCGTTCCTTCTCAAAACGCATGATCGCTGTTACCGCGTGAGCAAAGGTGATTGATAAAGAGTTGAAAGTAAGCCTTTCGTTGTATGCTCACTTCACGGGCTGACTTAACGGCGGGTGAATTATTGGAAAGTTGGAAGGTGAACAACAGTGATAAATATAACACTTAGACTATATTTAAAAACAACAAGAAAATGATGATAATTTTACAAGTTGTTCGGACGGCTAATTTTATTTTTAATATGTCTATACTGGTTGGACTCTTGAATTGTATCTAGTTTGATGATTTGTTGTATATCCCTGGAGTTTGGCATATTTCGCCTTATTTCATACTTCTGTTCTCCCTTCCGTTGCGCCCATGGCGTGGTATATTTTAGGAAGGGGAACAGAGTTTCTGCATTGGGGAGGACGGCGGTCGTAGGGGAAGTTTTAGGGTTTTTCAAGATTCTCCGACGTCAGTGTCAGAGCTCTAAAACCCGTTAAGTTCTAGGTCCGGTTGGACCTTACGGCGCTTGAGGTTTATGACATGACCTGTGCCGCTGAAGCTAAAACTTCTACAAATGAATATAGCAATAAATGTATTTACTAAAAACGAAAATTGTCACGTACCATCTGAATACGGGTGTACGGATGGTACGCATATTAAATTGAATGCCTTTCAAAAGTGACTATTTTCTTGTCATGTCGTAAACCTACTCTTGAAATTTATGTTTTGTATTGTTACAATAAAATGTGTATGAGTATTGTTTGTTACGCCGTAACAATCGCACTGACTCAAATGACTCGCACGCCGCAACGCATTTATGTGATGCCACTACGTCGCCAACACTCGATATCGCGAACGTTCTGGATGTTAATCTTACAACAATATACGTCAAATAAGATCTTACAGTACTTTCCCTCTTTTCAAAGTAAAACTGTAGCGTCGTATATTCCATGATTTAATGTAGAATATTTAATGTATGTCCTAACCGAAAAATCGTAGAAAATTAATTCAACCTTTGATGTTAACTACACGTACTTTCAGTGATACGGAAGAACTTCGACGTTGGTCACGATTTGTGTTCGTACAGAAATTAGGAACAGCATATTATTGAAGCGAGTAATACAGAGTGCACCAACGATAGGTACCATATAATAAATTCTTATAAAATAATGAAAACGTAATTAAATAGACTTCAATTCGCGATATTTATTTATTTTGGTTTATACCATTACAAAAAATTTATTTTTTGAATACAATATCGGGCAAATGGTCTCCTCTGTTAACAACGCAAAGAAATGCTCGTTTTTGGGCATTTTCCATTACATTTTGCAACGTTTCCGGCATTATTTCCGTTACTTCTTTGCGAATTGCATCTTTTAGTTCCTGGAGGGATCATGGTGCATTAACACTTTCGACTTTAAATATCCCCGCAGAAAAAAGTCTGCAGCCGTCAAATCTGGCGACCACGAAGACCATTCGTAATCGCCACTTTTCTAAATTAAGCAATTCGGGAACAATCTTCTTCTCAACATCGGCCCGAACAACCTGAATGTTCTCGTTGCTGCTCTTTGAACGCTGTTTTGCACTCTTTGCACGGTCACGAACATTACCACTATCACGAAACTTATCAATAATTTTCGATACAGTTTTCCAAGTAACGTTAAAATTGCATCCATACTTCCGCCTCGTACCACGTAAAGTTTTGATAAATGTGGACCCTTCTATAAAATATACTTCTACAACGTTAATCCGTTATGCTGGCGTTAAGTTGTTCATGATGAATAGTAATGGTATAAAATAACCTGTCGAATGGCCTAATGTGTTCAAAATGATTACAAATAACAATTATTTTAGCGTTCAACATATAGTACCTACAGTTGGCGCACCCTGTATGTATTCCGGTCTTATATCCGAGCAAACCGCGCCGTTTGTTGCGAAAACAGGGTAGGTGCGAACGTCGTAACGGATAGCGGTCATCCTCGTTATTGCAGAATTTCATAGCGTGATAGAACCAATGTGCAATTTGCCGCGATAACGGTTGTTCGCCATACAGCTTTCATCCTGATGTTGGAACAGAATTTAGCCTGGCATGCGTGACAGTATAGTCTCGCAGTAACGAAATTTCGTTATTCGCGCTGTACGCAACAGTAACAGTCTTTTCAATATATGATTCGTATTACAGTCTTTCAATACGTCAACAGACACAAGAAGAAAATTTTGAAACATCAAATGAACAAAATTATACTTTAATGATTATACTTTTGTAATTTCGCGCTTTCGGTCCAAATACAATATTTGGAACTTTTAGAAGCTTTGATATTTTTAAGAAATTGAAGGCAGAGGGTTCTTCGTTTTAAGCTTATGTAGGTATTTATAATCAGCTCTTTTCAGAGCTGATTATAAATGAACAAATCTGTTTTTACGCGAATCTTTTATACATGCTTAAAACTCAAGTAGACATTTTTGAGACTACAAGACTACAATATCTATAAGTATGCCAGCTCTGCGTAGCACAATATTATTTCTTCCGAATTTCAATCGGAAGGTTAATGCAATCCTTCTGGTTAATGCTAAAAACTATCCGCGTATTACGGCCGTCTGCTGCCTACAATATACTGCTGGAAAATTAGTCATTGAAATATTCATTGAAATGCATAAATGGTAACAATAATTCTCACGTCATTTATAATATTTATCACGTGTATTTTCAGATCCATTTTTATAAACATGAACATTAACCCGATTAATATTATAAATCTTTTGATGGCGTCGTACTATAATGATAAGAAGAAGGAAACCCACAAACAGGAAGGAAATTGAAATAAAACATATTATAGACCTAATTGATAAAACCAAGGAATCAGCATTTACTGATACAGAATCAGAGCAAGAGTTAGTATTTGACGACTTAACTAACCAACCAATCTCACCAGTCGTTTTTGGGGGTGAGGAGGAATTGGAAGAAGCTTCCATTTCAAGGACAACGGGAGATGTCATGCGAATTTTCGAGTGTTCAATTTCACATATACTAAACTGTAAGGTGTGAAATAGTTTACACATTTTATATAAGTTATATGTACACATCCCTAACTATACTTCCTCGAGTACTTACAGCTCATAGATCGTTTTATAAAATTCAGATTCTGGAAGTCGCTTTATAAGTAATTATTATATTTGATGAAGAGTTTCAATATCCCTCGCAATCGTTGAGTCATCGAATTTGATAAAACTGTTGCTATATCCCGACGTTGAGTTTAACGACGGTCTGGTGAGAAAATAAATTAAAGTTGCTTCTCAACCAAAAAATACATATATTTGTAATTGACAAGTATCAGAGACGGCTCGGGAATAATCGACAATGTTAATATTTTGATGTTTACTCTTTGCGAGTTATTGGAATTCTGCTGGAGAGACAAAATAATGTTTCTCTCCAGAATAAAATATGTAGTGGGGATTGGCATGTCGCTGGGGGTGGACAAACGATGAAGTCAAAATTAAAGCAATTTCATTGGTTATCAAAACTTGAAGGGAAGTGGGTAAGAACCGCCCTTACCAAATGCTCATCGTCAGATCACTCTTTACCTAAATAACCTAAGTGAAAATACGATGTCGTTTGTCACCTAACGGTTCGACACTCATAAAATAATAAACCGCGCTGGCTCTCGAAAGTCATGCTAAATTAAAAATAGTTAAGACGATAAATTGTACGTCATAAAGAGCAGCAAAGCAGTTATCGAATATTCCTGAATTTTCTAAAGTTAAAACTAAGCCCAATGGCTTTATGATTTTATGAATGCGCCGCGATATCAGGACTTTACAAAATACAATAATAAATGGGTTTCAACAACTGTTTCTATAAATCTCGAGCGAAAATAAGATAACCTATATTTGACTGTTCTCTAACAATATTTATTATTTCAAGAAATATTTAACATTTAATTTGTTGATTTCCAGAAATATTAAAGTACTTAATTATGGTGGTGGTAGCAAAGGTAGTTGACTAGTAGAGTTATTGAATTGCTCAAATTTAAATTTCTCTCTATTTTTATACATATCTTTCCTTTCTTATAGATTATTTGTAGACCTTCATATGTTTTTCATTTTCATTACCCTTAATTTTTCAATTAATTCTCTTTTATATTTTATTTCGTCTTAATCTATTATAACAGTATTATATTATTTACAACGTACAGTGTGGCCATATCCCAACATATCTAATAGCATGCATTATAAATAATATAACACAATTACAGGAAATAAAAAACAATCATAACAAATGTGAAAAATAATATTCGGAAAAGACATATCAAGATATACAAAAATATATTCACACAATGAAGATAAATAAAGGGATGAAGGCATTTATCAAATCAAAGAAGAAATTTGATAACGAGCAGATTTGAATTCGTAGTAGAATATTTCAAGAACCCACTACTCTACTGATTTAGTATTTCTTAACCTCTTAGGCACCACGCGCCACTATAGTGGCTTTCGCGGATGACATCTCTCTGTACGAAGCATCACTATAGTGGCGTCATCTTCCTGTACGGCGCGCCACTATATCATCTGAATCGTAATTGTATTATGTCATCTGAATTGTATTATTAATTATTAGCATAAATTGTTAAAGTTAAAATGCGTGTATCATATCTTTAAGAAGAATTATAATTTAATCATCAAACACTTCATTCCAATGTACTCGTGTAAAGAACAGCAATATCCGTCACCCAATGCAGTGCCGTATCATTTACACGTAATTCGCGTTGAACTCTGCCGTACAGGGAAACAGCCCCACGCAAAATTCAGCCGTGCCTAAGAGGTTAAAATCAAATAATTGCTGAAAAAAAAAACAGCCAAAAATGGGTCGCTCAATTTTTAGACTGCATTTATCAGAAGTGTCACCAAAATGAATGTCCCAACAATTATGATGTCTTCTTGATAAAGGACAAATCAGACTACGGAACTCTTACCACTATACTTCAATTTTTGAAAGCGAAAATGTTGCAAATGGTGCAGTTCTTCTAAAATTACAAATTTAAAAATCGTGCGTATTGAAAAATCGAGCCAAGAAGGCATTATTTGCTATCGCTGCCAAGAATGATCAAATCTAAAATAAGAACTTCTTTTTTCTTTATAAAAGAACTTGTATTACTTGCAACATAGAGTTATTAGTAGAAGGTATCCAAGACAACACATCGATCAAAAAACGTTAGAAGCAACGGACAAAAATAAAACCCGCAGTATATAATTTTCGGTTACTTTTCTATACCCGTGCCAAGTTTCATAACTATCGATTTCGTAGTTGTTTCGTAATTGTCCGTTGCAGTTAATCGTGAGCTGAAGTTTTAATTATTGTACAATACTTTGTCAGCAATTGCTCATATTACATGACTGGCTTTTACAACAATGTTTATGAGACTTAAATCGAAATGTATGCTATAAGCAAATTAGTTGCACACATTTTGTGTTCGAACTGGAGATAGATCGATACATGCGTGATTCAAACAATAGATAAATGCCTAACAATAAGTACTTACACTATATCTTCTGAGAAACATAGTCACATACAACAATCTTTTATTCCATCATTTCGAATTATTATTTTTGAATGAACCATTCTTTTCGAAGTTATGTACCATCTTTACTTGGACAACCTATATACTATTTATTTACAAAATAAATACATGTTATTTATCTGATACAAAGAAGTATACAGGGTGTTCAGGCTATTACTAAGCAGCATCTTTTTTTTTAAATAGTAACTGTTAGAAAAGAATGAAAGAGGAAAAAGTGGTACTGTTTTTTATGCGCAACAAAACGGCATATGCATTTTTGTTGTATTCACATTATATTGGGAGAAACCAAGGTGACCTCCAATTTTTTAAATGGAATGCCATATATTTGTTTATGTCATATACAAGCGCGTGTCAAGATGAATTCATCCATATGCTAAACAATGACCTTCAATGTCATGCAAGGTCAGACATGAAAGAAACAATTGGAATATTGAATACCAATGCGTTTACAAGTTTTCCTTATTGATATGAATCAGATGAAGTTGTCAATGACTGCCAGTGTGTTTACTTCTAATTTCCACCATAACAAGTTGTCGAGGAATGGCAGGGCGTTGGTTAAAATGAAAATAGCGACCGAACAGCGTAAGCAGAAAATCTAGACAGTTTATTATCAAAGAGACGCGTGAGCGTGTACATGGTTAATGTAGAACTGCAAGGTACATTCACGCTGCAAACAAAAGAATTGTTATAAAAAAAGGAGGGGGCGTAAACTATGCCCGAAAAGGACTAAATGGCCCCAGTGGTTCAATAAACGAGAAAACCGTCTTATTTATTTCTATTGCACTGTTAATAAATGCGTACCATATTCGTTTTCTCGTCTACCGAATAACGATACACTGCTATCTACGATATTATTGATCGATTTAGGAAGTAATATTGAAATTGACTTGTTATGGTGGAAATTAGAAGTAAACACTCTAGAAGTGATTGACAACTTCATCTGATTCGTATCAATAAATAATACTTGCAAACTGTTGGGATATCTAGCTGCAAAAATAACTCGAGTGTCGAAGGACAGTGACAATGCCTTTCATAGCCTAACAGTCCTCAGGTCAGAAATTGAAGGCCTGCAGTTTGTCTCTCCGGAAAGGTCCGAGTTGTAAACACATGTGCACTTCTCGGAGTTTTCTTCAAGAGGGCCCAATAGAGGTTTTTTTCTTACAAGCTTTCTCTTTTATTTTTACTTCGATTCTAGCATTCATACAGTACAGACGTCCTTCGTATTGCAGAATAAAGTCTCAGTTTTATCTCAATCAGTGCGTATATATTATTTAAAATATCTCAAACCATACCCTAATTCTATTACAAACACATTGGTACGCAATATTCCAATTGTTTCTTCCACGTCAGACCTTGCACGACACTGAAGGTCATTGTGAAGCCTATGGATGAATTCGTCTTGGCACGCGCTTTCATATGATATACAAAAATAATGTGAATACATACAACAAAACTGCATATGTCGTTTTGTTGCGCATAAAAAACAGTACCACTTTCTCCTCTATCATTTTTTTCTAGTAGTTACGATTTTAAAAAAAAATTATGGCTAGTAATAGCCTGAACACCCTGTATAGTGTGATCTCCATGAACTTTCGTTTATGCCTTCGTGAATGTATTCAATATGTTTTTATTGATTTGACGTAGAAAATATTCGTCACTGCACAATCTTCTCAATCGAAATGATGGAAGTTTCTCAGTTTCTCGCTAATTCATTAAAATATATTGGTCAAAACAATGTTGTGTCCAACGAACGAGGAAAAATGCAAACATTCCTTTAGTTTGCTCCTAGAATCCATTCATACTATCTATTTAATTTATCGTTGTGCAAAAAGTTGCGCTCTGAAAGATAGATTTTAGAGAAGTCAAAACGTTATCGGCGCTAAATCTGGATTGTATAGTGGATAAGGGAGAATTTCCCAGCTGAACGGTTGAATTGTACTGAAACTTCGCAAGAGCATCCACCACACAGTCCATCAACGATGTTTGCTCGTCCATTTTTGAATGTTTTTATCTCGAAAATTGAACGATTTATATATGTAGCTATGTTCGCTACCTACAAAATTTCATGTGGTTTTCTACCTCAATTTAACAAAAACTTAAATAAATGCAAATACAACGCCGTAATCAAAATATAATATGTTATTATTACGTTAAAAATATTTATTTGATAATAATAAATGTTATTTTATTATCATAATGCTAATAAAATTAACAGTGTGAATTCGATAACGAAAGCGAATTAAATCATCAGAACAAATGTACTCTAAAAATTAATTAGACTTAAATTGAAGTTTCTTTCGTTTATTCTCGTTCATTGAGCAGGAAGGCATGTTAACTAAGAAATTGGGTCAATGACCAGTGGTCTGCTGAGGAATTCATTTTCACCGATTTAACATGGAGGGTACTACAACCACTTCCTAAGGATAAAATCTTGGGTATTATAAAACATAACTTTGGGAAGAATATTATTTATTTTCGAAGTAATACTCTGTTACTCCGCTGCGATATTGTGTACGCTGCTAGAATCAAGTTAAGGTAAGCACAAGTGATGTAGCAACATAAAAATAACACAAAAATTTAGGATCAAATTGAAATTTTACTAATGAAATATTTGACGCTAAGAACTATTTTTATGGTAGCGTAATACGGAAAAAGTGTGAATGTGGTTATTTCAAATAATTTCGTATAATAAAGTTATTTTATATAATAAACGGAATGTTACAAAGTGCGAATCTGTTCTCGAAAATCATATGGCAATGATTTCGAAATGAAAAATGTGTTAACGCTCGTGGTAGAAATAAATTCTTTTGAACTTTGGTGAATATTGCACGTGGTGTGCCGACTAGGTTTTATTATCACAATCTCGAAGGACCACCCGCTTAATCGGGACTATACAATTATTTATGTTCAATACGATACGAGTTACTATGTTCGAGATTCTAACTATTCCTATATGTGTATTACTATTCTATTTTTCTATCTATTCGTGTGGCTACAATTTTTAATTGCTGGAGATTCTATCAAATCTATCCGATGTCACCTCGGTCGGGTAGACTTAACGGGGGTGCATCGTTCTAATTGGTTAAGTACACATATACAAATTGTGGAAGGGCAACAAAGTTAACGCCTTACGTAGGCCCCTCCACTCGCAAATATTCTACGTTTTGCTCCTGGACCGTGGCAGGTAATAAGAATCAAGAAGCGCGCTGACCTTAACTACACATGCTAGAAATAACGGGCTCGAAAAGTAAAAATGTCAATCTGTCGACCAAATGCGAACAATGACTAGAAAACTACATAGAAAACGCGCGGGTCTTTATGGCTTCTTGAGTTTATGGCTGCCACGGAACGGTCCTCGAACCCTTCGATGGGACGGCGGACTTATTTCTAATTGCTGTATAGCAATCCTAAATCTATTGTTAATGTAAGGGCACTGGTGGCCTTAACAGTTGTTATTTTCAATTTACGTACGATAAGGGCGAAGAAATGAGTAGAATATCACGGGAAAGTTTACGAATGCGAAGAAACGAATTAGAAGACCCTTTTCTAAGGAAATTGTGATGCCTGGAAGAAGAATACAGGCGATCGCGTTCTCGACAGCAAGGAGCTCGAGCTCTGGTCATAATAGGCAATTGGAATAGTTGTATACTTGAAACATAGATAGTTTGTATAGTCCCGATCATATCGGGTGGTCCTTCGAGTAGTCATTATATTTGTTGGCACAAGCGTGCAAAACGCCTACAAAGCTCGAATCTCCCTACTCGGGTAAACACGAGTACTTAACAACAACCAAATTTTTCTGACCGATTTCACTATCGACTGTCCCGTATCTCACAGAAAAGCGTAACGCTATAATGAGGGAACAGGTCTGCCACCATAGCGGAAGCGGAAAGTTGTTGAATAAAAACTGTGACGGATCGAGCAACTGCCGTTACTACCTATTGATCTAGAGAACAATACGTTGCAGCACAATGTAAACCTGTAAATGAATCGATCGTCATCGTTTCCAACTTATTGCAGTACATGTCGGTACGTCAAGTTCTTCATCGTATTTATATTACCTAAATCTTCATAGTTTTACTAGAATTAGCAATTGTATTAAAATTGACCGGAGCTAAATTGTATCGTAATATGTCCAACTAGAAATTACACAACTTTCAACATAAGCATATTTATTTCCAATCCCGTTAAAAACCCAACATTCAATAGCGAAGTATTAGAGAATTTGAATTATTTTTATTATTGATTACTTACTCATAATAAACATATCATATTGAGTTTATCTCTTGTTACCGTTATCTTTATTTTTTTCAAAAATGGATTTTTCCGATTATCAAACTGAGCGCCTTATATTAATTATTCTGTTTAGCTTGTTTTATTTTAACGGTCAGATTTGAATACTGAAATAAAATTCACATAAAAAACTCGATACCACTTATTATCTCTCGTTTCGAACCTTGGAGTTAAGTTGCCGAAATTAATAATTGTACCCTTTCCTTATATCTGATACGAAAAACAATGTATCTTCCGCAAACAGCCCAAGGGCATACAAACCCTAAAGCGGGAAGTCAGACGCGAATTATATTTCATTGTGATAAGATCGATATCCAATTATCATTCCGAACAGAACGTCATGGTGCATTGTTGTTCACCGCGGGAATAATTGAGTGGTGAACGTGTACAACGTCACGCTGCAGATAACGCGCGCCTAATTATAGCTGTTTGTGGTCATCAGAATTCCATCGTTTTAATTTAGAGCGATCACGGGTATTTCGTTGGAGTTGTTTGCATTCTGCAAATCGTTCCATATCTTTCGATGATCGATACCTACAATTATTCGCGCCAGATTCAATAGGTACAATACCAAATTCGCTGTAATGTGCTAGCATTGTTAAAGTAAATCTCGACGAAATTTGAATTTTTCATTATATAATGAATTTATGAAGCATCTGCAAAATGTACGTTTTGAATTATTTACTGCAGGAGTTTGCAGTAGACTCGTGAATTTGATTTCATATGAATAACTAATGATTTTTCATCCAATATGTAGAATTGTTTAATTGCGGCAATTATAAGATATAATGCTGAATTCTTTCTATTATATTTAAAGACACATTGAAAACTTTATATATTCGTCTAACCCGAAATTCAGTTGTTGAGTCTAGTACCAAATTTTTATAGACTATGAAAAAAGAAATATGCATGTGATATTGGAAAAGTAAATATATGCAGGTAGGTGCCTGCACACTCATGGTCTACCTTATAAATAAGCAAAAATAATGTTTCAGCTTCTTCGTTCTACTTTATTCAATAATAATCAGAGAGTCAGGACATTTTTGTTGGATCGTTGGGCCAAAAATAATTTTTCTTAGAATCGGTAGACAATGACACGCAAAAGAAATGCACTCCATTTACCTCTTCATGCAAAGATCAATGTTGTTGAGAATTAAATTTTCTACAAGATAGGTCCGGTTGTAAATACTGGTTTATTTTTCCAATTAAAAAAGATATTACAAAACTCAGCAAAATTAGAATATTTATATATCGAGAAAGTAAGTACAAAAAAATGTTTATTGTTACTCCAACTGTATGAAAGAATGTCATTTAATTAGTCGAAATGTAGTCCAAAACTAATTTTTCTATCTCGAAATGGTCGACTGTGATTAATAATATTATATATCTTAATAATATTATAAATATTATAAATGAAGGAAAACAGTAACCAGCATTTATCATAATAGTTATCTTAAATCAACGTCAAAGGGTGGTAAATGAGATAAAGCTGTGATTAAGTGCCATCTAATTAAGTGGACACAGTAAAACTTACTATCTTCATTTAATATTGTTTCAGGATAATTTGTGACTATCACAAGTATAATGATCCCAACGTTCAGGAATATCGGCACAAACCTCGTATACACATTCTTAAGTAGTTTGAACACTCAACCAGTCTTCTTTATTTTCCGAACAAATTATTCCGATTTTGCTATTCTTAATGTTCGACTATTTTCCTGGACTTGTAACCGTCACTATAAAATTCTTTTAGATTTACGCGGGCTGAATACGAATTTGAAATCTCTTTTTCTCAAGGTCATACAGCTTTTCAAAAATTACAAATTTTGAACTTTGGAGTTGTTCTGTGCTTTTACCATAGTAGCTATTCAGTGGCTTTTTGCGCAAGAGAAATCTGTCAGCTTTCCCGAATAAGCTACTATAAATTATTTTGACAATGCAATAAATTTAAATATGTTGAAATAATGGTCAATTTAAAAAAGACACTGAAGAGGCACCAATTTTGACTGATATTTTTCAATTTACTTCACAAACAATGGGACAAGGTGAAAATCTAACCATCGTATGTGACAGACCAGATACTTCTGCAACAGCAAGCATCGAGCGAAGTTGCAAAATCACTTTTGTTTTTATTTTATACGGAAAATAGTTCGGCAAAACACGCGTCGCGGCCAACAGTACTCAATACGTACTGCCTTGGCGTAACAGAATAACCGAACGGCATGGGGCGCTGTTGGAACATTGAGTACCACTGGCAGCAACGCGTGTTTTGTAATGTCATTTATAATGTCACTCAATAGATTTGTAAGTGCAAGCGGGAAACAATGAGGCGATGGGACGATAGTCCAGCGTCGACGGTCAAAAGGGCTTGAGGGTCGTCATTAAACATTCGGAGTCCATGTGACTGGGCGAGGGTCAGGGCCGAAATCGAGCAAAACCCGACCACTCTCACCCCCTAATCGGTAACGTTGAACAGTTCCCGTGGAGACGGCAATATTGGTGCATTTCCTTAAGATAGGAGAGGGGCGCGTGTCTTTCTCTTAGCACTAGATTTACGGACGATTAATGACCATTTATATTTAAATCGAGATTAAGGTATCAAGATAAGTAACTTATGGATGATACACAAACTATCTCACACAATGATTTTCTATTTCGACGAAGGATAAATTACATTTGGACAGTAGCTTCTTACAAATTTTCGTGATTTAAAATAAGCAATCTAACATCCGTCATTTTGACGGGTTCCGTAAATCTAGTGTTAAAAGGGTAGAAAACTACGTGCTAATTAGTCCTCCACCGAATAAGATAGAAAAGCTAGCTTCGCATATCTACGTATATAATCTTATAGGGACTTGAAGAGAGATTCTTAATAAATAACGCTCCATTAAAATACCGACTATTTGTCCGCCCCCCATGGCGTGTAAAGAAAAAATAATTTTTTCCAAGTTTCAATTTTGCATCTTGACTACAGAGGATTAACCCCCTGACTGCAGCAGTCTTCTAATTGACGTTTTTATCCACACTATACAGGTAACCCTCCTATAACACGAGAGATAGGTTCCTAGAAAATGCCGTGTTGTATGAGACACAGAGCCAGTACAAAAAGGGGGGGTTACATTCCGAAAACTTATTAAAAACAAATTCTCTTTTTAATTCTGCATAAATAACTTAATTTTTATTAAAAATATAAATCTATGCCGATGTCAAAGATCCTGCAGCAACTGCACTTCATATTTCTTTTTCATTTTTCTCAATAGTCTGGTTTGTTGCTACTTGAAGTGCACTGTTGGTACAAAGGTTTTTGCAATTTTCTTATCGTGTTAAAGCGAAACCGTGTTACATGATGCCGTGTTGTAGGAGGGTTCCCGCAATTTATGAATCGTGTTATAGCGAAACCGTGTTGTAAGATGCCGTGTTATAGGAAGGCTACCTGTATATCTTCCATAGAAGGCGGTTATTTCTTATAAATTAGAAGCAGGATATAGCCAGAATGGTTGGGTCGAGTATGTCAAAAAACTTCGTGGTACACGGGATTGTAAGAGACGTTTATAATGTTAAGTGTATATAGCTAATGTGCAAAGTCTGTGTAATAATCGCATAATAGAATTGGTATTGAAGAACAGATAGTTAACAATTAAGAATTGTTGGTGCATTGTGACCCTTTGGATTTAGTGAGCGTATTATATAGAATCACAGCGGTACATAATGGTTCTTGGTTTGAAGGAAGCAACAAAGGAAGTGGGTACCAAGTTTGTGTAGAATTAGTGCTACAATGATTGAAATGGATGATGGACGAAATGTTTCGACAATCATGAGCACCGTCGCGTGTAAGAAACCGACAGCAAGAGACAAGATCGTATACCTCGTACGGGCGTGAATCGAGATCGCGTACTGCATCACATTCATAACGAAATCAATCGCGCAGCTCGCATGACGATAGATTAGGTCGCGTGATAGATTTTTGTGAGCTAAGTACGAATCTTAAATCTGTTCATTTCTGGAACGCACAACTCAAAATTTAGAATGACCGCCACTGCCCTTCAACAATTAGAGTCAATGTTACAACACGTACAAATCCGGCCCACCTCGCCGTATAAGGCAGACGCTAAATAAAAATATCCACCTACCCCCAGCTAGACACCGCTCCAGTAGGGGCAAGGCAAATCAACGGCTGAGAAGACATCGCTCAACTCGGCACAGTGTAAAGAATTTTAATCTTGACAGAGAAACAGAGTCGTTTCTAGCCAGAGCCCCGTTTGCCACCGTCAACGGTGCCCAGGTCACACCACGAGGAGGTTGGGTTGGCACTTGACATCGCCAAGGGGCTGCAAACCTCAGTATGCCTTTGTGACCCCATTAATTATGAATGATTTAATGTAAATCCGGCGCACCTACATGCGACTCGGATGTGCTTCCTGATCCGTCGGGTATACGCAACATCTCCCTTATTTCAGACCTCACTTTCACTACCCCTGAGAGTCCAACTCCATATAGGTATGACACGAGGTCCTTGCGAACCCGGTAGAGCTTTCACACCACCCTCAGTACCTGTGTCGGCGAGAATAAACCTGAATCCACGCTGAACAGGTTATGCGCGTGGGCGTCGCCCCGAAGGGCGGGTTTCCTCTACAACACTTCTAGTACTGCTAGTGGCAACCGTTACTCAGAAACCTGAGGTTGGGTAGCTCTGTAGTAGCAGTTTTTAAGGGATGGGAGTCGTGTTGTCTGCATCACGGACTCGTCTCGGATACTAGGCATGGCTCCGCAGGTAGCTTTTTAGGGTTGGCGGTGCGTGGTCTCCAGGATCTCGTCTCGGATACTAGGGCTAAACCGCGACACCACAAGCGACGGCCCCGTCACGCCAACTCTGGGGGGCGAGTCGAAACTCATACCGCATCTTCCACTGGCATCGCGCGCCACCATGCGCGGCAGTTTTATGGCCCAGGGAACTGTGGTCTGCCCAAGGGCCTACATTAATTATGAATGGTAATTCTTACTCTCTACCTACAGTTAATTCAGTGAACTTAATTTTTGGGAGGTTTTAAACTGTATATTTTACTCTTTAACCACAGGCCACATGACATTTATCCATATATCCTGTTAGTCTACCCGAGGCCGAAATGTGTGGCAGGGGCCAGGCCTTATTGTTAGTTTACAATTGCCAGTTTTCGTGTTTACTATCGTGTACGGCGACGATGATCAGGCACCACTTTGGTCCGTTGCCATGGGTCCTATTTTCACCTACCTATGAAAAAAAACCAAAGTGAATGAAAGAATACCAGTTTTGATAAAAAAACAACTTGTATTGTATCATAGAAAATCAATAAAAGTCATCGAAAAAAAACAGCACAGTTAATTATTAACAATGAAGAAGAATACAGTAGTAAACACATATATATAATAGATATAAGTGAATGTTATAAACAGGAAGCACAACCTCGAATTTTGAATGGAAGAGAGGAAACAAAATTATTACGAAGAATTATCAAAGATCCGCATTGTAGTGCTGTACAATTAGCTGCAAAGGTTTATCGTGAAAATGGAAAGAAAATGAGTGCTGAAGTTCTGCGGAATAATGAAAGGAAAGAAATAATATTATAGTAACTGTTATATGGCAAGAAGGAAGCCGAAAAAGCAAGTCTGATTATCGCTGGGTAATTGGTTGAAAAGTCTCAAGATTGATGAAACGTTGTTAATTTCGTTTATCAGTAAATATAGTGGCATTGGGCATTAGTATGAGGCTGTATTTCTGTTGCGGCCGTTGATAAATTAGCGTTGGTTGACGATATTTTAAATGACACACATATTTGGACGTTGTAAAAATAACTAACTAGGAAATGCAATTTAATAAGGGAATATAAAATACCTTCAAATTTTATAAAGCTGTTTATCCGAAGCATACAGTTTAAATAGTTCAAGATCATTTATGTAATCGTCAAAAGTTTTATATTCACCTTAACAATTTCTTGAGATAAAAAAAAAAGAATAGAATTCTATTTTTTAAGAATATTTAAAAATAATTGTTTTTAATATGTATATCCAAAAGATTACACGAGATTACTCAAGAAAAAAGGGGGTTGCAACATAATATTAAAATTGTAGTTTATAAAATTATTTATTTTTCATAAAATGTACGAACATCAATGTGACGTGAAAATATGCAGATATCATTAATGATACACGTGAGAATCCAGCGTGGACAACATATCTACTACTCTATCATTTATTAAAATATACAAAGTCTTGTTAAGTTATGACAAAATAAAATGTGAAGAACTATATCATAGTTATATCGGTAAATTACGAACCCCAGAATATTGAATAAATTCTTCAAATTGAGTGTCCCAATCGTGTATATCCTTAAAATACTTCAATTCTACCAGATTTGATACTTGAGCTGTATCAGACATTGGCATGTAACAAAACCAGATTTCACCTCAGGGGACAGAATATTGTATCGGGAAATCGAAGACGTTTCTCAATCTCATCGTTGAATTAAAAGTAATATTATATGACGAAAGATGGAAGCAAACAATTCTGTAGAAATGTAGTGAATTAAGCAAAATTGTAAAACGAATATACCCTGGATATGAAAGCTGCATACAAATACAAGTTAAAGCACCTCGTACACTACTGTATATAACATTATCACACTCGTAAAAAGCACACACTTTATTTTTTATAACCCGGACGAGTCCTTGTGCCAATTTAGAATTTTCATGTTATTGTAACAGCATGCTTAAATTTTATGCTCAGGAAAAACCAAATTAATAATATTCAGTCAGATTACTACTAAGATTCAGTCCGTTTCATAGTAGTCGGCAATGGATTCGTCATAAAATAATATCCAAAAATATTCAAATCATATTGATTTAGGGGTTTCCCACAAGACATATCCACATAAAAAAGCAAAACATTAGTTTAAGACAGAATTTTCTGTGACACTAGAATAAGAACAGTTAATATAAATTACTAAAAAGCGGGAAGGCAAAGTCAGCATATGCTCCATGCTTTAAAATTTCAGTACGCCGGTACACACGAATTTAACAACGCTGATGTACGAGATCGTGGAGGTTAATTGCCACCAAATGCGGTTACAAACAAGAGCACGAAAAGGATTTGGACAGCCACAATAATTTTTTGTAATACGTTTGAAAGGTATGTATAGCAGTTTGTATGTTTTATTGCAGGTAGTGAGTTTTATATGTTTCTTTTCTTGATAGAGTTACTAGAGTATTATAGAGTTACAAACATAACTTCCAGTACAAGAAATGCGATATATAACCAGGTGTAGCGAATGCCCCGAGCGCCCACCAGAGTAGCGCCTCGGTCGCACCCCCGCCAAACACCAACTACCTGGGTCTTACCCCTACCCTAGCGAACAACCCCAGTACACAGAATAAAAAGCCGATAATTGTCATTTTTTAGGCACTCAGTAACGACTTGACTTATCTGCTTCACTAGCTGCTCCCTTGTGCGGACAGCCACGGACAGATAAGTCAGTCTAAAAACTCTGCTTCTAAAGCGCTCCCGTGTGGGACCCACCAGGACAGAGTCTGAGTCTAGTAGTTTACACCGTACGCGAACTTATATATTTCACCTCACGACACTGACTATACTAAGTCTCAATTAGTTTTAGTCTCCTTTTGTAATTTATTAAAATAAACTTAACTTGTAACAAACCACGGTTACACAGGTAGTTTTATTCCAGATGTATGGCGCAGCATGTCTGCTTTCTTTGTTATCATAAGAATTGAAATCTTTCTACTTATAGAAATACTTACTAGAAAACTTCTTAGCACTTGCTTCAAAAGTAGTTAACACGTTAACTGCCACGTCAGTCACTAGTAACTGACACTGAACTTTTTGTTCGGGGTGTGTCACTCGTCGGTAACTGGCAATACAAAATACAAATTTTTTGTTTTTTTTTTTGCTACCAAATACTGCCAGATTTCCTTCGTAGCGCAGTTTACAATATTTTCGCACTTTAGAGACTTTTCTAAGTACTTTTTGTAATTAGTACTGGATGGGAGAGACTGCGGTCCAAACGGAAAGAAAAGCGAAATCGGCGTGGCGCTTAACATATTAGGGGGTTACACCACTCTAGAGCGTCGAAAAGTGACCTCCTAAATTTATGATTTTTTTTCGGAGAAACAGTGACACAGATGGAAAATATGTTGAATTGCTTATACATTCAAGTATTAAAATAAATTTTTGTGAAGGTATAAGTACATACAGTGGGCGGCCGACAACTTGGCTGGTGAGGAGGTTGTCCTGAAACATAAGACGTACGCGATCGCTCCTCCTACCCCCACCTAGAACCGTCGAAGCTTAACACCGATTGACAATCGCAGACTACTGATTGTTTACGGTCTTCCGGTCAAGTAGTGTGCATGACCACGCGAACCAATAAATTCCGCCGCCGAAAACACGTGAGACTCGATGCGAGCATCTTCTTTTTCGGCCAATGCCGTCGCGTCGGAACGCCTGGTCAAACCTCCTCACCAGCCAAGTTGTCGGCCACCCGCTGTACACTACCGGTATAATACAAATCAATGAACAATTTCCATTATAATTTTATGTCGCACCGCGGATCCACGAGGAACGTTCCAGAACGCGTGGCGTTATCGGACCACACGAGCCCGCTTCTCGTTTATGATTGGCGATTCGAAGAAGTAAAATGATCTAAGACTTTGGCCGTAGGACCACGCTGATTCCAAGAAAGGAATGTGGTATATTAACAATCTCAGTTTAGTCGCCAGAAGATAATCTATCTAATAAACATTAAAAATCGTTACTGCGTCCAATTAGGGTGTTCACAGAATGCAGTATACAGGGTGTCCCATAAATGGTGAAGGAGTCGAAAATGGAAGGTAGGCGGGGTCATTCTGAACAACTTTTTCATTTGCAAAAATGTCGTACGAGGCTCCATTTTGAAATTATTAAAGAAAAACATCGACCAATCAGAGCGCGAGAATCGCGCGCGCTCGGAGGCAGAAGTGTAGGCCCAAGTCATAGTCGACCGTAGTCGAGATCAAACGTAGTTACGGGCATTGGTGGTAACTCGGCTGGCCGGTAACCTAGTGGCAACCGATAGGTAACGCGAGATGTCAGTGTAGTAGAAAGCTATGACGCGAACACCGGTTAAGAAGAAAAATCGGAATAATTGTTGAATTATTCTTCATTCGTGAATAATAAATAAACTAATTCGTCATTATTCACGAAGTCAGGATAAATCAAATTTCTAACGATACTGTAGTTCGTTATCGCAAAAAAATAATAGATAAAATATCGAACATTACACTCGATAAATATTACGATGATGAAAAAGGACAAAGTCTCATTCTGGAAAAAATACAGTTTTCCATTCTGAAAAAGAATTAACTTTTCATTCACCGAAAAATATTTTGAATCGAATAACTAATAAATCCTGCGTACGTTCAATGAAAAAATGTACAAACAATTTGAATACGACATACCCATTGATTCACAAACAATCCTGTTTCGATGCAAATGAATTTTCGTCATCAGGACGATTCTTACAGATGAAAAAATTATTCTCTTCGCACATACACTGTCAATCCAATTCACTGTGACTTTTCGGTATTATCTGTCACTATCACTTTTCCCTCTCACTTTTCACTAAATAAACGATATCAGCCCGACACGTAAATAGGCCGAACTAAAGCCACCGAACGATTTTTCAGAAATAATTTCCACTGCACTGTCTTGAAGATGAGAAACCGGCGACTGGAAACAGTATTTCGACTACAATGTGTTGATAGAATATTTAATAATGAAAATATTTAATAAAAACAAAGAAAATTGAAAAAGATCGGTCCCTTTAGAAGCATAAATTTATTTCCGTTAGTCGCTAATTTCGTAAAGAATATTTTAATTATTAAACGATAATTGATATTATAAAACACTGGGATGTAACTAGTATAATATTAGTTAAAACAAACATAAACATTGTTAACATAATCCACTAGGTTTGATGAACACAAATTTGCGTAACCTGCTTCATCCATCAGTCATTGTACGAACAGCTGATGTTAAAACTAAGGCAATGAACTTTCGATTTAATCTACCATAATTTTGTTATGGTCGCATAACATAAGAATGACCGGCAAATGCACCGAACGCGCGAACGATTATTCAGAAATATTTTGTACGACACTTTATTTTCTTTTTGTAGAGAATCGGTATCAAGACAAATTAGATAAATGAGTGTTTATTCGTTAATGGGCCAAGGCAGACTGCCCGTGCATCGTCACGCCGCGCCGTGGCGATGTTGCGCCGTTCCTTTTGTTTTCACAAAAACGGTACGTCGCACTTTTGCGCGACTCGTCATCTGTTCGATTGACCGTCGACGTAAGAGGTCAACCGCAGATGATTTTACATTATGTGTCGTCTACATGAAACAGTATTTGTACGAGCCACGGTTCTCGGGTTCCTTTTCGATCATAAAGCGTAAGCTGCCAACCGTTGCCAAGCAACGATGCTCTGTTGAACGTTTTGGCCGGCACGTGGAAATCGACACATTGTAGTCAAAATACTGTTTCCAGTCGTGATCGCAGGTTTATCGCCTTCAAGACAGTGCAGTGGAAATTATTTCTGAAAAATCGTTCGGTGGCTTTAGTTCGGCCTATTTACGTGTCGGGCTGATATCGTTTACTTAGTGAAAAGTGAGAGGGAAAAGTGATAATGACAGATAATACCGAAAAGTCACAGTGAATTGGATTGAGAGTGTATGTGCGAAGAGAATAATTTTTTCATCTGTAAGAATCGTCCTGATGACGAAAATTCATTTGCATCGAAACAGGATTGTTTGTGAATCAATGGGTATGTCGTATTCAAATTGTTTGTACATTTTTTCATTGAACGTACGCAGGATTTATTAGTTATTCGATTCAAAATATTTTTCGGTGAATGAAAAATTTCATTATTTTCAGAATGGAAAAATGTATTTTTGTCAAAATGAGAGTTTGTCCTTTTTCATCGTCGTAATATTTATCAAGTGTAATTTTCGATATTTTATCTATTATTTCTTTGCTATAACGAAGTATAGTATCGTTAGAAATTTGATTTATCCTGACTTCGTGAATAATGACGAATTAGTTTATTTATTATTCACGAATGCAGAATAATTCAACAATTATTCCGATTTTTCTTCTTAACCGGTTTTCGCGTCATAGCTTTCTACCACACTGACATCTCGCGTTACCTATCGGTTGCCACTAGGTTACCGGCCAGCCGGGATCGTTCCTTGCATCGCGTTAACATAGGCGGGATACGGAGCGACAGCTTTGACGCGACGAACCACTGTCCTCGCTTCGTTTCCCGCGTTGCTATTTTGCTTCTGGTATCGTAAAAAAAACAACGTTTCAACTTTCTTTGGGTGTTTTTTAAAGGTGAAAGTCGGCTCTATCGCGCAATATAGTTCGATTTTCCACTGGACCCTTACTTTTTAAGATAAATTGAAAAATATGCGTAAAAATTGGTGCAAAATCGGTGTATCTCCGCGTTCAATGATTGTTTAAACATGTTTAAATATTCAGAACGCATAACAAATATATACTGTTGTATTCAGGAAAGCCTATAGAATCTTCTGATATAATTAGAATTTTAGTATCTTTTATAATTACCTCGCAAAAATCGTTTGAATTTGAAAAATGTGTTTTTTTCTTCAAAATCAAATTTCTCAAAAACTGCACGTGCTGGAGACAAACGGGTTGCAGATTCGTCATTAGCACGAGAAACACTATGGTGATCGCATAGCGGCATTTGAAACTTTTTTTAGTTGTTGGCCAGTGTTATCAACACGCATCTGGTCGGTGAGAAATTATAAACGAAATTTTGAAAAATATTCCTGTTCTGAACGTAACAGTATAGAAACACTATATTCGTGATTTTCTTGAAGTAACTGAATGTAAGTAAATCGACTCAGAACAGTTAATCATCAACCTGACTCCACAATTATTTCAATAATTGTCTATTAGACGGAACATTGGCATCGCTACTCAAAACAACGGGCTTCATAAATGGGACTGCCAGTTATGATATAGAACAGACCACAACAATCTGATGGTCAATGTATTCAGCTGAGGCACAAATTAGTAGCCACTATAATTACTCATCGGAATCACTTAATTCTCCATCCAAAACCACGGGCTTCAGAACCAGGCTGCTTAATGGGGAGTTTCGTTCCTTGCTTCCTGCTAATAACCCAAAGTCACACCGTGGAACCGGCGGTTGAATCACCTACGTGGCAAAATACTAATTAATATGAGAGTAGCTGAAGAAGCATTCATTCCAACGTTTCATGTTTGGCCGCCTTCAAAGCTATATACGACATTGCTCAAAATAGCGGGATCCAAAGATCAGGCTGTTCAATGGGAAGTTCCGCTCGACGCTAGCTACAAAGAACCCAGAAACGTTCCGTGAGTTTGGTGGTCCGTACACAACATTCCAATTTGAGCAAGAGTTGCGCGTCTTTTCGGCTTTTTCCAATGAAACGAATTCTGATCGTCCTATTATGTTCTTTCTAAGAGATCCTGCTCGTTTTAAGTCGCAGATTTCTTACATTCCGCGAATGTTGTTTTTTTTTTAAATCCCCAGGATGAGAAACGACTATTGCAATCCTTGGATTGCTTATTCGCTATGAACAATATATGGTATTATCAACACTGTCGAAGCGACGCACAGTGGGGTATTTGGCCCGAAAAACCGGACAAAAGTCAGTTTGAAGAATTTTGCGTAAACCGTACATTTTTTATTGTTTGAGGTTTTTAAATATATGAGGAACAATGTACTATAGTTGTTTTGTTTGTTAATACTCTGAGGAACCATCATACTTAATCAGAAGTTGAGAGATATTATGACCTGTTTTGCCTTTTCACTTATTTATATGTATAGTTATTAATATCTGAATGTAATCAATATATCAGTAATCTTCATTACCATTATAAAAATTCATTAACAATTTTGTTATAGTTCTGCGTGAGTCCCGATGCTCTTTTTGGTATCATTACATTCGGTTGAGATTTGTGATTACAAGCCAACACAGTTTGACTCCGGAGTTGTCCAGATTGAAATTTTATAGCTAATTTAACATTCAACGTTTTGCAGCATTCACGTACGCCTACACGCATAGTCGCGATCATAGACCGACTTGCTTGAACAACTCCCGTTGGCAAAGTCTTCCAGAAGAAACTATTGCACAGTATTGGCACTTATGATGTTTATGTTAAGCTACGATATGTAAACTAATTGAAATAGTTCGATAAATGTGTGGAGCTTCGCCGAATAAATCTCGTGGACGCGTATTTTATGGTTTCTTTATTTTATTGTTTCTTGGCGAAAGCCAATAGAAGAATGTCTTCGAAGACATGAATTCAACTTTTCGTCGATTTCTATTGTTCTAACAAATTATATATGTACAAAACTAATTTTTTCTGATTTTGCAGTGCCAGTCTTTCACAATCGACTCCACATTTCAACGGTTTCCAATAATTTAGGAAAAAATGGTATAAACAAAGGTATTTAGAGATTACAAACTTTAATATATAAAATTTCAAAAATTTGTATTATTTTTTAAAAAATCAAGGTCATTTTAATTTTTTAAATGTCAATATGTATTTTTTATTTCAAAATATTGTAGCCAACGTTGAGACGAATTCAACGACCTGTTATGTTATAATCTTGAACCTTTAAACAACGCTAAAATAATTTTGTCCGATTTTTCGGGCCAAATACCCCACTGTGGCGACGGTTGTGGGAGGTGGATTCGTTTCTGTGCATAAGAGCCCGAAGTCTCTCGCGTCTCTCTTGCTCGCCCTTTCCGCCGCTCCCTCTGCAGTAGGGACCGCGCGGTGGGTGCAGCGGGGGGGGGGGGGGGCAAATCGCGGTCTCGCGTCTGTTCTAGCACTTCCGGATTGTCTTTCGTTCGCGTGTGAGCTCCGATATTTAAATAATTGAAAGTGCTGTACTTTTTCGCCTCGTACTCCAGTGATATTTTCGAACTCTTTATTGCTTCGGAAATAAGTTACATTCCTAGAGTGTAATTTCCAAGCCTTTGACTAAACGAAGGTCGAAATTAACTCGAACAAACATGAAACAAAAATATTTAAGCAACATGTGTTTAATTTGGGGGAAAATTATAAGGGAACTCTCTTCGTACAAAATATTTGAACTCATTTAGAGCATAAGCTCACAAGTACGAAGTAGTAGGTAAATATAGAAAACAGAAGTATTAACTTCGATAGAACTGTACTAATTACTATTGCGCCAGCGTTCGCCACATTCTAGCCAATTTGTGTTTTCTCCGAGACTTTCCTAACTTTCTTTTTTTCTAAATCTTTCAATGCACATCCTGGCTATTCCACAATCTTCAGTTTCCCGATGGTCTCATGTAAGTCTGATCAAGGTCAGATTGCACATCTGACTGCCAGACTTGTACAGACCTACGCTTTCCGTCGACTTTCTCTTTAATTCCTTCGACTTTTCACTGTATTCCGCTCCTTTTCTTTTCCGATTTTTATTCCTTTTTAAAAAGCGTCATAGAAGCACTGAACATCGCGTGACTCGACACAGTCGGATTTCGTACGAATTCTTCACGCACGCCAACCCGCTGATTCGTTTCGTACCTTGTTCCGAAATAAGTTTTGTGACATTGTTAAAGGTATATTGAAGAATTATTAGACGGAATACCTAGTATTCCACGACCTTATTGTCATTATAAACTACTAAACTAATAACAGTGTAAAAGATTGTTATGCGAATGGAGCTTCCGCAGTACGCGCATGAATACTTTGTTGAACTCGAATTTTCGTGCTAAATACCTTTCGCATTTCAAGACCACTCGAGCTTCCCCGATGTTAAACGTATATTCTTTAACATATACTTTTAAATTCTTTAATTAGATATTAATTAACACCATCGAACATTAATGTGAGCAATTATATGTGAAAGTGAATTTGTGACTTCATCCAATATTTTCTGCAACAGAAATGTCTGTTCTACCACGTACGATGGTTATATTTTCGCCTACACCCATAGTTTTTTAAATAAATTCAAATATTCCAGAAAAAATTGGTGCGTTTCTAGGTTCTCTCTTACTTTGATCATTGTTTAAATATACTTAAATGTTTATAATGTAATAACAATTTATATCGTTTTATTTGGGAAAATTCACAGATTTTCTTCGTACAAAAAGAGACTGAATAACTGCTTTGACAAAAGCACACAACATCTCCAATGTTGTAAAATTGCAATTATTTTTAACATTAATTGTTAAGAATGATGTTTGAATGTGCGCGAGCAATCGGCGCGTCGTTATGCGATTTTGCGTGTGCAAAAGACGCTCTTGTAAGAATCGCCACGTATAGAGACGCGACAGCCTGCATTATATTTACTGCGTGTATATTAAAAATAAAACCTATTTGTGCTTAAATGGTCGATATATTTATAATCCTTAACATTAATTTTTTCAAAAACTCTACCACCAAAAGAAAAACGGATTACATAATCGTATTCATCTCACAAAAATCCATAAGGATTTCATAGCGGATGTTATGACATAAAAAAAAAAAGACAGAATTTGTTGTACAGTGTTTTCAAAGGGTATTTATGACGGATTTTCCACGAAATGCTGTTTTCGAGATAGATATTTTTTTACATACCGGTAATATTCATTTATCTTTTTTATACATTAAAGTCTAAATTTTAACTGTCGCGTCCTCCTTAATATGTAGCTCTACTCATGTATATTCGAATTACCACACAACAGTAAATTCTCCGTAATTGCTGGAAAAATGTATTTGATAATGACTTGTAAACATCAACACCAGATGTAGGGGCTGATTTCGCGCAGAAAATCCTATTAGTGTGGTAAATCTAAAACGTCTGACATAGTGATACCGATTGATGTAGCACACCTTAGAACGCAATATACATATAGAGTGTTCATAGATGTACTATTCAGCGTTTTGAAAGAGGGCGGCGAGTGGAAAAGACAGAGAGGCAGAAGGTTGAAGCGTTCGGAAAAGATGAAAGGCGGGCGGAGCTCAGACTTTTAAATTAAAAATTATAAATTCTTATTTTTGATTTTTCGTGAATGGGACTTTTACCATCGTATTCGTCTCGTTTTTCTGATTGAAACGATACCAAACACGATATAATTTCGATCATGATTACCTGTTGTTGGATTTAAGCGACCCGCGTTTACGTCTTCTTTTGTTTAGCGTTACTCTTTCTTTTTGTTGTGTTGCTTGGTTCAGTATGTGTTTTATCAGCAACTGGCTGTGGTGTATCCGTTCCGACGGACGGTCAGGATTACGAAGATTGTAAGTCTCCGCCCACAGTGCCAATGCGTTTCCACGATCTTTTACGGTGATGGAAATAATAAGTTTGAAGGGAAGTAAATTTTCCTCAGTGGGCTGGACCCGGCGAAGAGGTAATTAATGTATGTGATGTGAAGCCTCAGTGGGATACACCCGGCGAAGAGGTAATATAACTTGAATAACTCCTTACTGGACACAGCCTGATAAGAAGAATCGGTGGATATGGAATGAGGTTTCGCGCCTCGTCAACGGATTTGCTTTCCTCAGTGGGTTGGACCCGGCGAAGAGGAGAATTTTGGCAGAAAGACGTTCCTCAGTGGGATGGACCTGGCGAAGAGGAGAATTTAATGTGAGATTAATTAATAACTCGATACTGCCAAAAGAACGTTAGTACGATCACTACGTGCGATCACTGCCACGAGCTCAACAAGACTCCTCGATTCTCTGCGAATATTCCAAATATTCCAATCTTGGAGGGTTGGACAGCTCGTGGAGGCCTTTGTCAGTGAGGACCAATCAGGGCCAGTCCATAATTAGGCGAAAAATCCCGATTGGTGACACGGTTGAGCGAATAGTATAGCGAGCTTCTCCTTCCTGTTACGAAAGTCGAAGGCGTTGGTAGTTGCGTATATGAGACCCCGTGCTGATTGATATGGGTCTTTTCTCGAATCTCGGTCGAGAAATAAACTGCACGTGCATGGCTGTTAAGTGCGTAGCACGAGCGTCGATGTCCGCCGTATTGACGCCGACTCTTGTAAACACTAGCACCCCCAGGGGTACGCAGTTTCGTACACGGAAAAGAAACTCTTTATAAAGAAATAGAATAACCTTCGACTCGTGGCAATTATTTTGGCCTTCAGCAAGGCCCCTTGGAACGGTTTAAAATATGAGATACGTTTACGAGGGTCATAAACAAATTATTTCACTATGAGAACCGCAGGACTGGCGTCCAGATTCTCAAGAGGGTTTCTTCTTTTCTAAAACCTTTTCAGCTGTTTTAAAGAAGTTTCCCTGGCCTCGGATAATGCATTGTAAAAACCATGCAACGCCGAACAGTATGTTCAGTATGTTCGGTATGTAAAGTATGTCTGTGCGTTCTTTTTCACAATATGTTTATTATATCTTGTCATATATATTAAATACCTATTATATCCAAATATCGCTCATGTGTTCGCATTCACTTGCAATACCAGCTCCTCCTAACACCTGTATAAGAAGCCATAAAAGTTTCGGACGTTAGAATCTAAGGGATTCGTATGTCTGCCGTAAATGTAACGTCCGAAACTTTCATGGCTTGTTACACAGGTAATTATGATCGTAATAATTTTAAACAGAAAAAACGAGATGAATACGATGGTAAAAGTTTCATTCACGAAAAATCGAAAATAAAGAATTTTGATTTTTGAATTGAAAAGACAACACGCGGGAGTTTTTCACGTTTGCCGAATGTCTCTAACCTCAGTCTCTCTTTCTTTTTGTATCGCTATCCTTTTCTATGTTCGGCTCACTACTTATGGAGAGAATACTTTATAAGACGGTGCGACATTTAAATGTCGCAGTACGGGAATTGGATCGGGGGGAATACGGTGCAAAGTGTGAATTCGATGTGCGTTTTCAAGCTAATCTGAGGGGGGATACGATGCGAAGTGAGAATTCGGTGTGTGTTTTCGAGCCAATCTGAGGGGGGATGCGTTGCAAAGTGAGAATTCGGTGCGTGTTTTTCATGTTTGCCGAATGTCTCGAACCTCAGTTCCTCTTTGTTTTTGTATCGCTATCCTTTTCTACGTACGGCTCACGAACGAGGCCCGAAACGAAACTGTGCACTGTGAGGGACAGTGGAAGCGAAATTTGATACTCGCCGGTTATCCATCCCACGCGGCCAAAAAAACAATCCGCCGCTAAGACGGCGAAGCATTTACTGTATACACAGACGCATACTAAAAAAAACACATATACACGTACGCACGATGCACAAAATACAACCAGAAACCTCTTCGTAGTGTGCATCGAATAACGCTAATGTTGGCGGTACTAAGCATAAACTGGCTAAAATGCATGGGTAACTAATCAACGTACATAACTCCGCCAAAAAAAATCGTAGGGACTTCAATTTTTTTTCTATTTGTACACAAAAGTTTGTACTTTGTAGAGATTTCTGGAACATTTGTGAAAAAAATTTATTGCACCCCATCGAGCGCATCAAAGTATGCAAACTTTTTAAAGTAAAACGTGTCCTTACATTGAAGGGGGTGGCGGGGGTGGGGAAGGCTGAAGTCAAATTTGATAAATTGTGCTCAAAGTAGAGACTTCAAACATTAAAATGAAAAAAGAATTTCTAAGATATGACCATTATACGCGCAGTTATGATTACTTAAAGTTGAGTGAAATTCTGATAAAAACTCTTGTTGCGCTAATTTTGTTGCTCAGTGGAGTTGTATATTATACATAATGCTTACAACAAATAAGCTATAAACGAAAGCAATAACATCATATAGTAACTTGAAATGATTTGAAATTCACGCGACCGTAAGAAATTATCAGGACAAAAGTATTCGTATATTACAATTTAGGTTGATAATTACAACAGTTATGATGGAGCCAGAGCTGGAGCTCGATGGAGCGGAGAAAAGTCACGAAATAATTCAACATTATTATACAACAATGTTTTTCCTTTGTGTCGAACCGTTCGTTTATATTCGTTTATATTCGTTTGCATTCGTTTACGAAACTATCGCGAGTCGAGACAAAGGGGGCATCTGTTTTTTAGAGAAGTGTCCTGCACCGGGGGGAGAGGACTCGAAGCGGATGCGACGCCCTTGCAACAGCAAGGGCGTAGCAGTCGATCGTAGCAGTCGATCGTAGCAGTCGATCGTAACAGTCGATCGTAAGAGTCGATCGTAGGAGTTGATCGTGAAAGGTCGTCTAAGAAAGTCGGTCGCGGTGAAGTGTTGTTCGCGAGCGACAGAACGGTCGTGTATTTTATATATACGCGATTCAAAATTACACAATAATTCGTTAAAATTACGAATTATAATACTACATTCATACATACGTACATTCTTTGTACATACATAGGGCTACTTGCCCACTAATTCGTTGAAATCACACGAATTATAACACTACAATCAAAACATACGTACATTCTTTGTACATACTCGGAGCGCTCCTTACCCAATAATTCGTGGAAACTACACGAATTGCGGTAACATTACATACAGTGCCTTGCTAGCACTTAATCGAATCTCTCAATGCGAGTCTCTCGCATTGAAGATTATCGGAACCAAGTTCCCGTATAATACAACAATCAATATATTAATGGGAATCACTTCCCAAAAATCATTTCCGGAGTCACGCGATTAATTAGCAATTAATCGCTGACGGGCGCCCACCCATCGTGCACGATACAATACATTCACACGCAACACACTCACACTAATACAAATTATATTTAAAATAAAAGGGTTTTTTACGCCTTCGGGCTTTTTCCCTTATATACGAAATCACCAAGGGTTTTTTATGCTTTCGAGCTTTTTCCCTTGCGTAATACTCAATAAACAATATTTTTTATACTTTATAAATTCATTGAATTATTTTCAACGAACCTTCCCCGAATCATTCCTACGTCAATCAAAGTCAATTACATAGACAATTTTATTTGTCTAAATTTAATACAGATTTTTTATACAGATTTTTATCGAATAGATTGAAGGTCTTCATGTTGAAGAGTTTCGATCGTACACTTTGTGTGACAATTATTAAAACATATAAATATGAAACAAAATTCATGACAACATAAGACACTTAAACTGCCTTTTTATGACATTCTTTTATCATATCCATGCAACACTCTCAGAAACAACATACCTTGTTGCTTATGAATAAGCAAAAATCGAAACGTATTTCGTGAAAAAGTACGCAGTTTCTAGCGATAGTATACAACCCCAAAGTGTTAAAGAACTGACGTTTTAAAAAACTTTGCAAATGGCTGACCAATGGTATGTACCACATGGGAGTCATCACGTGACACCACGTAAGTGTCACCGGCAAACAACGACTGGCCTGCCTGTGGCACCACGTTGGTGTCACCTGTCGTAAAAGTGTTGAAATAGACAAATTAGATAAATGAGTGTTTATTCGCTAATAGGCATAGGAAAATACCTGATCTCGTGTTTTAATTCTTTTATCCCATGTACAAAATTTAAAAATGCAAAACAGTTGCAATGTTTGCAACGTATTTAACAATTTTGGACGCGTACACAACGCATAATAATGTCCCATAATGTATTATAGTAACGTAATGACTTTAGATCTCACATAATGCCTATTGCTTCTTACTCAGATTGAGAGTATACAATTTTATGTGAAAAATGTCAGGAGAAATAGAGCAAGGATTAGTACTCCTAAAAAATTGTCAAATTAATAGACATGTATTAAAATATATACATGTAATCAACGTAACTGTAATGCAGTTTTGTTTATATCAGCAGGTTAGTTGTAGTTACGTTTTAGATATTACTGACGTGGAATGCCTCAATGTCTCAATGTTAGCTCAATTCCGAATAGTACAATAGTAATAGTAAAAATGTTTCCGTAACGATTATCGTGATAGATATTGTGTATTATCTTCATTGGTCATGTTCAATAACACTGAAAAATACAATATAATTCTTGTCTATAACGCATGCAACATAAATGTCGTACGAGCGAAAATATTGTATGAAACTAAATAGGCTTATATGAAAAAATCACTCATCAGACTCTTCCGTTTGAAACCTCAATAAAATGTTAAAGGAATATGATTCTTTCAATGTATGTATTACAATGTAAGCGTGGTAAATCTATATAATACGAAGAATGATTCACTTTTGTTTTAGCATCTGTTGTCCGTAATCCATGTATTAGTATTCGACTAGTTTCACGCAATGCAGGCATCAATCATAGTACTGTTATTCGTATTCTTAATTCTGTGAAAACGCATCCGTAACGCTTTTCAATTATGCAGGCGACTCTTTGAAACAGATGTGAATAGCAACTTTGTGAATTGTTACTGCATAAAATATCTGTAAATTATTCTGTAAGCGATACAGTAATATTTACGAATAACGGAGAGATAAACTTAAAACATGTGTGGGATTCGGAGTGTAAGGTTAATCCTTTGCGGTCGAACGACGACTCTCACTCGCCATTTGATCCAGTGCAATCATTTTTAATAAATAATATTTAACTAAATTCGCAGTACTGCGCTCGCGATGTTTGAGCACAGTGAAAAAGACAATATTGGTAATTAATAAAAAAAAGTGATCTTTTAAAAAAAAATTGATCAAACTTTTTAACTAGAAAGTTTTACAATTGCTATTTGTTAATGGTGAAAATATTTACGACCGCAAAGAGTTAATAATGATGATACGTGTTCTTGAGCGATGATTCTGAGTATTTATTAAAGATCCGCGACAGGTAGTGTAATCGACTCGATGTGACTCCTACGAAAAACTAAATCCCACTGACTGTCCGCCGTTTACATCTCTTCCACGAAAAGTCATTAAGAAAAAAGGAAAGAAATAGATTTAGAGTGAGAAAACTAAGACCGTGGGAAAGGACTGAGAAAACCGTTGAGAAATTTGGGAAGGGAAAGACACAGCGGAAAAGGGTCGTAAAAATAAGAAAAGTGAAGAGGTTCGCAAGGGCCTAAGAGCTGACGCTGACCAGGCCCCGGGGAGTCCCTGTAGAGACGTGGAAAATTAGCGAGCGTAATTCTTAAGAGGATACAAAACAGAAAGAATCTTTAGAAACTTTAGAAAACGGAAAAGATTGAGAAAGAACAGAAAAAGGTAACGTCGTGTGTGGTGCCATGGGCGCCACATGTGTATTACTGGGTAGCAGAGAATCCGTATTCGCTTTGTGAAATCAACCGTCAACACTGATGAAATGTCAATGTTTGATGCGGCATAATTAGTCACCAAATCATTACACTGTACTTCACTAATGGATCATTAGCGAGTTGAACATATAACACTTTCTTCTTCCAAGTATTATCGAGTCTATTAGAGAGTGAACTGCTTTTAATACATGTATACTGTCATTTAGGAATGTGATATCAGCATGATAATTGTGCTGCACGTAACAGCATAACTTGTCAAACACTTTGACAAGTATGATTGGAATTAAACATATTTACCTATCGCTAGTTCGAACGTGGTACCACTTGGCCAGTCCACTCATCAAATGTAACGTCAGTCGACTATCGCTTTTGAAATGTACTAAAACATAAAGTTTACTACGAGTCACCAACAACAGTCGAAAATATCTGAGTACGAATTATTCCATGTCGTAGATAAATGTTGCACGTCATTGAATAGCAAATGTTATTAATGCAATGTCCATATGTACGAGGTCTGTTCAAAAAATAACCGAACATCTGTAATTACGCGACAATGGATCGTCATAGCGACGAGTGGTTTACGGCATTTCATTTGCCATAACCTTCTGCGTTACATGCATTTTACAGATCCTTTATATCGTGTTTAGTTCCCGAGTTATTGTAATTTGAGTGCAAGGTGTTTCAGTGTGCGCGGCGATTTTCGCAATGTGTGATTCCCGAGAGCAACGGCGCAACGTGAAATTTTGTATGAAACTGGGGAAAACATTCACGGAAACGTTTAGACTTTTGAAGCAAGCTTATGGAAGTGATGCTTTTTCTCGTACACAGTGTTATGAATGGCTTATCAGATTCAAAAATGGTCGTCAATCAATTGAAGATGACCCTCGACCAGGAAGGCCTTTGACCGCAACCGATAATACTTGCATTGAGAAAATCAGTGCCAATTAATCGCCAGTACTACGAAGGTGTTTTGAAAAGGGTGCGTGAAAAAATTCGCAAAAAGAGACCGCAGTTGTGGCGAGACAACTCATGGTTTCTTCACCATGACAACGCGCCTGCCCACTCAGCCTCGTTAATTCGCCAGTTTTATGCAAAAAATCAGATGACTGTCCTCCCCCAGCCTCCCTACTCCCCAGACCTTGCTCCCTGCGATTTCTTCTTATTTCCAAAATTAAAATCAGTGCTGAAAGGACGGCGTTTCGACTCAGTTGAAGATATTAAACACAATTCGCCATTGGCATTGAAGGATGTTCCTAAAGAAGCTTACCAGGGCTGCATGGTAAAGTGGAAACACCACTGGAATAAGTGTGTGGATAGAGGAGGAGAGTATTTTGAAGGGGACAAAGACCAATAAGTTATATATCAAATAAAAAAAATTAGAAAAATAAAGTTCGGTTATTTTTTCAACAGACCTCGTATACCTCCTATCGTATTATTCGGTCGATTGAACGACACCGATTTTATCGATGTGCAACATTTAATTAAGGTAGTCTCATTCGCCCGTGTTCTACAGTAACTACATGCTTCAGAGTTTATTCTTCACTTCTAATCGGGTTAACAAAGTGTATTGATTAAAACGTATTTTAACAATATCTCGGTAAGTATTAATTTTAGGCTGTATTATTCCTACTGCTCCTTTTCAAGAATGATCGTGCTTATCATGTTTAAAGGAAAATTCCAAGCAGAACAATTTTTAAAACGACACACGCTATACCACACATTAATTATTTAAATGTATGTACTTTTAGAAAGTATCTAACCTTTATGATTCGAAGACGGTTCACTACTTTTTTTGTTTATATGAGATTCTTCAGTGATTATTCAACATACATTTGATTATACTATTAATTTATTTTGTTCATGCTGATTTTCTCTATTACAATTTATGAAACTACTTCAATTTTATCAATTCGCTTCGTTCTATCAACATAAACCATAACAAAGGAAAATTTCATGCTTTGTCCAATCCAAAAGAAGAACACAAATATTCATGCTTTATCCGAATGCAAAAAAAAATATTGATCCTTCATGTTTTGTCCGAATGAATAAGAAATATTAAGCCTTCGTGCTTAATTCGAATACAAAAAAGAGTATTAAGACGTACATTTAAAAACCAAAGGTGACCTTTATATATGAATAAAGAAGCAAAATAACCACGAAGCAATTGCTGCATTGTGCGTGCCTCTAAAAATCATGTAAATTATTTGGAATATTCTGTTCTACGGTAAAAAATTTATCAGTTATTTGAAATCTTAGAATAATTAAATGTATTAATTTATTACTATACATTATACACGCAACAATAATATGAAAACGGAACTTTAACTGCTTAATAAACACATATTTGGCTTTAATAGCAACATAACTTTAAGATTAATATAGAAGCTTTCTGATTTCTAACGTAATAACAAAACGCACGATCTCCGCATTTTCTCTTTATAACCAGAAGAAGCGAAATGACGATCACGATCGGCACGCGACCTTTCGATACATCGAAAACGCTCGACTAGGCGATCATCGCTTGGCGCCAATTTACATTTAAATATCTAACATGAAATCGTCACTATACGAAATTCGCTCTGTATAATATCTTTAATTCAGTACATTAATGTCGGTATCAACTCGCGATTTAATTGTCCAATTAGCATCCCTTTATGACTCAACTGGTTTCTAAAATTCAAAAGCCGCACGGCAATAACAAAGATGAAATAAAGAATCATCGCATAAAACAAATTTCCCGGTGAAACGAGATTACCGTAAATTGGACAGACAAGAGAGAACGCGCGAATTCCGAAGTTACGAGCACGGTGAAACTGAAACGGTTAATGCGGTTCTGCTGATTGCTTCGCTCAATTCATGAGTTAGCCTGGCCCACAGATACATTTGACATTGTACGTATTGACAGTGTAACGATTGTTGAACATGGAACCAAAACAAACGTTGCTAAATTATTTTGGATAGGTTGTCAAGCGTTTACACGATGCATCGCAGTTAATAGGATGCGCCAAAAAATTTGTAACGAATAGCCGACATTCCCTGAACTCGCGAAGGATTGACATAAAACATCGTCCTTTCCTTGTTCACTGGCGAAATTCAAACAACGCCAGCACTTCGATCAAATTCGGAGTGGATTAATATGTACAGAATTTATATGAACAAGTTAACGCTTATTCTCGCATTTGCCAACTTATAACTGTAATATCTGTGATTTATGTGAATTATGGTTTGACGCACTTTCAGTTGTACAAACGTATCTCTTATACAATTACTCGCTTTAATATTTAGACATCTCAGTACGTATAAGATCATTTATTTTCGCTTTTACAAATTATTAAAATACTAATTCGATAGCTTTTCAGTTATATTAATATGTTTATTACAAATAATTTACGATTGCAAATTGTTGTGCAATCGTAATGTTTTATTATACAAAACAGTACAGACAAAATAATATCTCATTGACATACTGAAAAAATATTCGAGCACTATCAATAATACTTTTTGTAAATTTTTTGCTAGTTAAACATAACTTGAATACTTCATTCGATAACGTTTGTGATGAATTACGAACTTTAAACATTTAGACACATTTAAAATAATTTTTGTTAAATATTCGGTATTAATATTACTCCATTCTTCTTTTTATCGAATGTTTAATTCTGTTTTTTAATGTATCGAAGCCTTTCATGTTCCTCCTTCTAACTCGATACACTAATTCTCAATCGGATTGAAATCAGGGAACAGGAGGCGGTTGTAAGATTTTGGGGCGATTTCATAGCAGATATTCTTTCACAATGTGTGATTTAGGCTTCGGGCCATTGTATTAATAAAGCGATCGCGAATTCCCATTTTATCACAAATTTTTGGTGTTGAATCCCATTTAGTATTATATTGTAAAGTTTTTCTGTCGCGGCGCATTCATAAAATCATAAAGCCATTGGGCTTAGTTTTAACTTTAGAAAATAAATAAATATTCGACAACTGCTTTGCTGCTCTTTATAACGTGCAATTTATCGTCTTAACTTATTTTAATTTCGCATGATTTCCGAGAGCCAGCGCGGTTTATTATTGTATTTTATGAGTGTCGAACCGTTAGGTGACAGATCACGTCGTATTTTCACTTAGGTCACTCAGGTAAAGAGTGACCTCGCGCTGAGGATTTGGTAAGGGCGGTTCTTGCCCACTTCTCGTCATTTCTCGATCACCAATGAAATTACTTTAATTTTGACGTCTTCGTTTGTCCACCCCCAGCGACATGCCAACCCCCACTACGTATTTTATTCTGGAGAGAAACATTATTTCGTCTCTCCAGCAGAATTCCAATAACTCGAAAAGAGTAAACATCGAAATATTAAACATTGTCGGTCACATCCCGATCCGTCTCTGATACTTAGAAATTATAAATATATTTATTTGTTTTTTGGTTGAGAAAAGACTTTAATTTATTTTCTCTCCCGACCGTCGTTAAAATCAACGTCGGGATATAACATTTGGCAAGATTCAAAAATCTCCAAATATGTTTTTATTAAAAACTCTGGCCACAAATATTAATTTATCGACACTAATAAAAGATAATAATGTGCTCAGCAACGTGAATTAACACTGATATCAGATATTTCGGTTTTCATTGTGTATTGATTTTTCTCTACACTCTGTCTCTTCTACCCGAACCAAATACATTGGTATTTGCTCTCGTCAGCCAATATAACATCCATCCACCATTCTCATTCTGTTAGAACATATTCATTCGCGAAGTTCCATCGCTCTCTTCTATTTATTGCGTTTATAAACGGTTTCTTTCGAACGATGCAACTATTCTAGCTTCTTTAATTGCCCATCGAACAATTTGTACATTTGATTCTCTATTATTTTTAACTCTTAGTGTATTTTCTCTGTTAATAGTGATGCATTTGTCTGAGGATTTTTCTAATAGTCATTTTAATTTACCTTTTGTCTCTGGCATCCAGACCCGAGCGATGTCCTTGCTCGAGCTTAAACTTCATACGATCTTCTTTTTTTTACTTCATGATAATATCTGCTACCGTAATTTTTCCATACTTAATGAATCTGCTACGTGATGATTACTCTTTCCATTCTTGCACCTATAAATTGCTAGTTGTCATTTTCCCGAAGTTACATTTCGTCTCTTCTGTGGTATTTCATAATATCAATATTAAGTGTTTCGCTTCTTGTCTAAAATTGGCCTGGTACCGTTAGATTTCTAATATATAAATATTGAAAATACAAATGAATTGCAGCATCTGACAGCGCTAATTAAGCGAGAAGTAGGAATTATATAGAAATATAATCTTTGTCTATATTAACCTACAATATAGGGTATATAATAAATTTATAGAGTACTAATGTATCATTTACGCAATTTGTTCGTTAATAAATAGGATGCCTAAAGGTAAGAATACCAACCCCCACCTCAATTTTTTGCTATACATTATATTTATATCGATGTTACAAATTGTGGTTAACAACAGTTCAATTAATGCGTAAACAAAACATAGGAGCGATCGCGTTGTTGGATTCCAGTAGAATTTACAACACTTTATTTTATTAGAAGGAACTCGTACAGCTTGTATTGGGTCGAATAAGTACTAAATGCTCTTCGGCAATGTCAGATTTTATATACTATTACGGATAATAGTTTGAGGTAGGCATGATAGTCAAGGTGGTCGAATTGCGCCAGGGTGTGCACAAGTCGGACTCCCACCTCCACGTGGTGGTCGCTGGGTAGGTACGTCGACTTTGCCGAGTACCCGACGACGAGGAGCTCTACGCGAACGCAAGAACGGCGATGTGTGAATGTGTGTGTCATTGCGATTGTTACGGATACAAACAAGTGAATTTGGCACAAAGAGCCAGAAAATTAAACATAATTTAAAATATTAAATACATGTCCAATTTATCAGTAGTTATAGGGATTTCGGGTGCGGCTAGATCAAAAGAAGTAGTGCATGGGTTCGCCCATGCCAAGAAGCCTTCACGTGCACGGGGAAACTCGTGGCCGTACCCGCCGGCACCAAGAGTGTTTGGCGTAGAAAAAACCATCGTAATACCGGGGGTATAAAATCCGTCCGGGAGTGGTGGTCCTTACCGTAGCACCGAGAGCCCAAGCTGCTCGGGAGAGGATAGACCCGGGAGGGGACGAGCTAGCTCGTCTCGCGACCGGTAAGGCTATCTGCGTGATCGCTAACCCCGAAAACGGTAAATAATTATTCCAGGAAAGCGATAAAAATAAGTGCCAGAAAGCGGCAAACAATTATTGTCAAAGAGGACAAAGCCAACGGTGGACGAAGGAAGGACGGTATATTTTAAAGTTCAAAGTAAATAATATTTGGATCGGGGAAAAGTCTTTATTCTGCCGCGGAATTTCAGAGAATCGTTTGGGTGCGAATGTCGGTCACAAAATAAGAAATCGGTCATTCCTTTGCGGCGTCTCCAGAAATTTCCAGAAATATATAGATCAAAACCGCGAGCCGCTGCGTTCAGCGGCGTATATTTCCAGAAATTCTCAGATCAAAACCGCGGGCCGCTGCGTTTGTCGGTGGATGCCGAGTGGGCTGCCGGCGGGTTGCTTTGTCGGCGCGCGGCGTGGCGGTGCGGCCACAACGGGGCAGCGTAGTAAGATTCGGCAACGTGTGGTACCGATTTCTCAAGAATTCGGGGTAAGGCGATTTTTCGAGAAATCAGCAAACTGATGGGAGACGTGGCGGGGGAATGGACGACATAAAAAGCCCGGAGGTAGCCGGCGAGCGATTATTATATTTTCGGCGTGTCAAGACGTAAGGTTGTTATATTGGCGGATTATTATATTTTTGGTGTGTCAAGATGTAAGATTGTTATTACGAGTTCATTATATTAGTGTTTCACTATTTTTGTCGAGTCAAGAAGTAAGATTGTTATATTACGGAGTTTATTAATTTGTCGAACCACGAAGTAAGATTGCTGTGTAATTTTTCAAAGTACGAGAAAAATAAATTTGATTTGTTAACTGTACGGAACAAGGATGTACCTACCTGTATTTCGAAATAGGGTCCATGTTGTGAGAGGCGATGCCTGCGAGGCAGGAGTGTAATCTACACAAGCCTAGAAGGCACTGTGAAGCGGGGAGTCGAACGCGACGTACCCCAGGGGTCGGCTGTTGGACCTACCCTGCGGAATATGGGGTACGACCGAGTTCTGCGGGTCAAGTTCCCCGACGGCACGTACGTCGTCGGAGCAGCCGGTACCTCCAAGCGGCGATGCTAACCAGGCAGGAACCAGCCGGCAGCGGCTGGTGTTCCCCAGCCGGAGCGCGAGGTTATCTCCCTCCAGCAACAGCATAGGGAGCGCGATGCCGCGCTGGAAAAAGTAAAGAGGGAGCTTGAGATGGTCACTAAACACGTGCGGTCACTAAAGGCAGCGAGATCGCTCTCCTTGAATGCCCCGAGCCCGCTCCTGTTCCGGATCCGGTTCCGATGTGCTGGTCCCCCCTGGCGATAGAGACGGAGGCTACGGCCCCTCCGATCAAGGTGCCGGCGGTCGAGGCACCGACTGCGGCGGCGCAAAAGGTCACTGGGCAGGTTGATAATTAAACGATTTGTGGGGTCAATAGAAATCCCAATAACTAAGATCAGTTGATTGTACCAAATTGAATAAATATAACTCCGAACAATTAAAATAACAATTATACCTTGTTACAAAATTGACTGATTGAGTGTGTAACAATTACGAATGTATAAGAATTAAAATGTACAGCAAACTGGAATGCGAATGCGAAAGGCGAATGAAATACGAATGTGTCTCCGAAACTTCTTTACAATCCGAAAAAGCTTGCGGTGGGCGTGAAAGTTTGGGGAAAAGTGAGATAAAACTGTATCTACTATCTGATTGGATAAACAAATTTGGATGGAAATGGAAGTGTGGGGCGGGACAGGGAGATTCCAAAGTGTCCGTAGCGAGTAATGAATCTAAGGAATACCTCGACAAGTATAGAAAATTCCAAACGAAAGACTTTAGTACTAAAGTGAAGGACTTTTAAAACCAGATGAGATTAAACAAGACACTAAAAACCCTGAACGAAATGTAACAATTCCTCGGATCTTATTGCTGATACGGATTGACGAACCTATTGACTTATAAAAACTAAAGTGTTCGAAGGGACGAAAAACGGTGTCTATTGTATTGACGGATACTTGGGTCAAAGCCTAATCTTCTTAATACCTATTGTGATTCTGGGATCCAACATTTCTTACTAAGGAAAAAACACGAACTCGCCTTTCGCATGCCTTTCATATTCGCATTCTAATTTGATATACATTTTACTTCTTATTCATTCGTACTCTAATTTTATACACTGAATCAGTCAATTATGTAATAAAGAGTAATTGTTACTTTGCAATATTTTAAGGTGCAAAATATGTAACCGTGCATTTCATGAAAACGAAAATCTTCAGTTTAAATGGTAATCTACTAAATTTAGTTTTAGCGATAGGTGTAAGAATGGTGACAGTTGAGCGAAACGGCTATATTTTGAATAAGAGCAACGGTTTAGGTCGCCTCGACCCACCTGCGCCAAACTCTTCGGCGAGCCGCCCTTGACCCGCACGTCTTGGCTTGCCCCGGGTGGCTCGGGTAAATCGTAGGGCGCTCGGAGCGCGGCGGAGCGCGGTCCCGCCCCGGGGCTGAGTCCCGCTTACCGTGTACGCTCCAGTTGGGTTTTTGTCCTTATCATTTTAAGCAATCAGAGCGAGCAAAGAGTGTGAGAACAGAATTATCGGCCAGTTTTAGTTTTTTGAGAGTGTGATGTGCTTTACCGCCTTCCCGACACGTGTGTCCGTAATAAGACCGCCATCATGGCTCCGTCATCCGTCATTCGGACTTCTGTACGACGAACACTCCCATCGCGATTAGTACCGAAAAATCCATAGATCCGCGATCCCTTCTGATCCCGCGGGTACCCGATGCGCAAAAGGAGCCTCCAATCCGATAACGCATTGTCGGACGAAGCGAATTCAAATAGTGATAATGGAAAAGTAATGGAGAGAAAAGGAAACAACTTGTAAAATCCTATTCCAAAATAAGAAATAATTAATTCTTATTGATGATAAAAGTTATTTAATGTTACAGGAAGTGAATAATGTAAATAGTTCCAAAGATTGAAACCGCGGAATTTTTTCCGCCAGCGGAATCATTTCCGCGTGCGGCTTTTTTTCCGCCAGCGTTTTTTTTCCTCGCGCGGTTTTTTTCCGCCATCGGTTTTTTTTCTGCCAGCGGAATTTTTTTCGCGCGCGGAAAAATTGACCCGAGAGGATTATTTGTGAATCAATATGTAAGTCGTATCCGAATTGTTTGCTCATTTTGTCATTTAATGTACTCAGGACTTATTACATTTATTAGTCATTCGATTTAAAATATTATTCTGTGAATGAAAAAGTTAAGTCTTTTTCAGAATGAAAAAATGTATTTTTTCCAGCATCGGAGTTTGTCCTTTATCATCATTATAATATTTATCCAGTGCAATTTTCGATATTTTATCTATTATTTCTTTGCGATAACGAACTACAGTATCGTTATAAATTCTGACTACGTGAATAAAGAAGAATTAGTTTATTTATTATTCATGAATAATTCAGCAAGTATTCCGATTTTTCTGCATAATCGGCTTTTACCTAATAGCCTTCTACTACACGGATATCTGACGGTCACTGTTACTCGTGCCTACACTACGCCCCTCAGCGCGCGCGGTTCCCGCGCTCTTATTGGTCAGTGTTTTTCCTTAATAATTTAAAAATGAAGCCTCATCCAATATTTTTGCAAAGGAAAAAGTTGTGCACAATAGCCCCACATACCACCACTTTTCGGCTCGTACTATATTTGTAGGACACCCTGTATATAAAACTGTATATCTTTATTCAAAAGCCGTTTATTTAACCAAAATAACATTCATGTCCTTAACCACACTCTTCCCAATGAGATTGTAATGTATAAATGATTATATTGTGGAAATTCTGATCTTTGGAATCAATAAACTCTGATATTGAATTTCTCCGACTCTCTTCATTTTCACAGCGTTTAGCCCGTGAAAACAGTGTTATATGTTAAAAAAAAATTAAAGTCGATTGACGAATTATCTGCTAAATAACACTGTACAACAAATTTTGACTTTTTCGTTTTATATGAACTGCCACTATGAAATTCTTGTAGATTTTTGCGAGCTGAATACGAATCTGAAATCCGTTTTTCTCTGGTGCGTACAGTTTTTTAGAAAATTAATGTTAAAAAAAATTGCAAATTTTCAACTTTGGGAATTTTTTGTGTTCTTACTGTAGCAGCTATTCAATGGCTTTTTGCACGAAAGAGTTCTGTGAACTTTACAGAATAAAACTATATAAATTGTTATTACATTGTAAACATATAAATATGTTTAAACAATGATCAAAGTAAAAAAGACCCCAAAAATGCGCCAATTTTTGGTGATATTTTTAAATTTATTTAAAAAACTGTAGGTCTAGGTGAAAATCTAACCATCGCACGCGATAGAGCAGACATTTCTACTGCAGAAAGCATCAAGCGAAGTTAAAAAATCACATTCTTTTACATTTTATAAGGAAAATAGTTCGGCAAAACACGCGTCGCTGTCAGTGGTACTCAATGTTGGCGGCGTGGCGCGCAGTTATTCCGTTACGCCAAAACAGAAGGTAGGGAGACTACCGCGCCGCCGCCTGAATATTATTAAGCACTCCCTGCCAATTCTACAATCTTCAATTTTCACAGGGTCACGTACAAGCCTGGTCATTGTCAGATTGCACATTTGGCAGCCAGACTTGTGCGGACCTAAGTTTTCCATTGACTTTCTCTTCCACTCCTTCAACTTTCCACTCTATACTTCTCCTTTTCTTTTCCTATCTCTATCTCTTCTCAAAAATGGAATAAAAACTCTGGTCATTGCGCTGCTCAGGACATTCGTGATTTTCGTACCAACACGCTTACACCCGCAGAATCTCTAACGCTCTTGTTACTTGTTCTTATTTAACCTTTGCTTTTTTGTTAATAAGGAAATATATTTTATTTATTAAATATATTATATATTGTTGAGTGATTGGTAAATAGACTGATTGTGTCTCCCGTTCCATTCACACACACCCACGACCTCAGAACCAATTGGCTATTGACCAACAGAAATATTCTCAAATTTCTTTTAAATTAATGGGTATATTATTCCATACACCAAATTGTAGTATTCCGGAAAAAATGCGGACTGCGGGAATCGAAGTCAGGGCCTCAGATAACGAGTCGTCGACGCTCTTCACTGAGCCACTGGCCGCCGCTACCATCGGTTGTTTTCGGGCGCTTCTTAACGTTCAGGCGTGAAAGGCTCCCCACCACCGATCCTTAACCGGGTACAATCCGACCCTTTTTCCATAACAAAATAATTAAACGCCTACAAATTAATATCCAAACCTACTTAAACCGAAGAATGTATAGTGTCATCGTCCTTTACGAGTATGAAGGCAAAACTCTCCTAAATTGCTGGTATTCTCGTTTGCAATTCACTTACTAATAGACTTATATTCTCTTGCCTTGTCCAACCGGTATTCTAGTTTTAAAGTAAAATACTCATCCGTTCTTTACATTATGTACTGTTTATCTTGTGACAAAGTAAATTGTGATAAAGCGCTACAATACTTAAGGCGTTGATTTTTCTGACATCGTCCTTTATTTTTCCTTTGGTCATTTTCCTGAGCCTTGGCGTTTGAACTTTCAAAAGAAGATTATCTTCAGGTTTGTCCTGACTAACTTCGAGATTTAATCCTGCTTGTACCGCTTCTCTTGTCGAACTGTATACAAACTTGTAGTCAATGGGGATCACAGGCTAAAATTGTCAGCCCTTTTAATGACGTAGATATAATGAACCTAATAATAAGGCTTATTATAAATTATAGTTATATGTATATATTATATTATATTACATAATTATATTATATTTATATTTTATTTATCATTTAATAATAATTAACGAAAGAGTTTATATAGTAGTCGAAAGGGTAGGTGGCGTGACTGGGCGGGCCTAGCTTCATTCTTTAGTATAAATAGCGGTCCTTTTTGTACAGAAGTCAGTTAGCGGCAAGATCTCCTACGTTTAGCTTAGAGAGAAGACGACACCCCGTTCGGTACTTTCTTATACCGGCCTAACCAAAGCCCATAGTCGAGGAAGACGTGTGCACGGTACCCCGACTTTCCTTTTTAAAAGAACAAAGAAGAAGACGTCTCTTCCGGTGCACGGCACTTCTAAGTTCTAAAACCATCACCTAACTCTTCGCCACCCTCTCGCCCCTCCGGTGATCTTTAGAGCATCACGGTACTTTTGCGGGCGAAACCTCACCCTACCCGCAGAAACGCGACTTCTTCTTTTCTTTGCATAAATTTGTTGTATTAAATAAATTAGTTTTTCGTTTTCCGAACACGGACTACGTTACATGTTAATGTTTAAATTTCAATTTAAGTTATTACTATTTAATATTATTATTAAACATTCAATAGTATTCAATAGTTATTCAATTGTGACGAAGACTCGAGTAACTGTGATGTACTATATCACATACAAGCGGAGTTATTCAAGTTTGTAAACAACTTCCACTAATGAATTATTCTTTGCATATACCATATAATCATTATATCTTGTTAGGCCAACATTGCCCTCACATTTACAATAGATTTAGAATTTCTGTATAACAATTAACCGTAAAACCGTCGTCCCATCGAAGGGTTCGCGGACCGTTCCGTGGCAGTCATAAACTCAGGAAACCACAAAGACCAGCGCGTTTCTATGTTGTTTTCTAGTTATTGTTCGCATTTGATCGCCAGAGTGATATTTTAATATTCGAGCCCGTTATTTCTAGTATGGTTACTTAAAGTCAGCGCGCTTCTTGATCTTTATTACCTGCCACGGTTCATGAACAAAGCTTGAATATTTGCGAATGGAGGGGCCCGAGTAGGGCGTAAACTTTACTTCCCTTCCACAAATTTGTACATTTTTACTTAGCCAATTAGAACGTTGCACCCCCGCCAAGTCTACCCGACCGAGGTGACATCGGATAGATTTATTGGAAACTCGACTAGTTAGTCGTCACACATAGTTAAAAGATAGTAATTCGTATAGAATAGTTGGAACATAGCTACATTAGTTGGAATATAGTAACTCGCAAGGTATAGAATAAGAATAGAAAGAATAGTTAGTTAGACACGCATAGATAGTAGAAGAAGTTAGTTGGTTATAGAAGAACATAGTTAGAAACATAGATAGTTGCATAGTCTCCAACTATTTGAGTGATCCTTCAAGTACAAGTTATAGATAGTGTAGGGTGTGAGGTAGATTGAGGTGCGAATGAAGAGTGTTTATGACCGCGTAATTGGGATTGTCGAACAAGCCTTATCGACACTGCTATCCCAATCAGTCCAGGCCGTCTTACCCTCCAATTTCCTTCTTTTTGTTTATAGATCTGGATCCTTTTTCTATTTTGAATAAACTATCTTTCCTAAACGGACCCTTCTTTTTCCTTATCTATTTCCTGAGTCAGTCCCTCGCTGACGAGACCCAGATACTATTTACTCTTCCAACGGCTGGACTACTACCCCCATATTCCAGAAACCCCTACCCTTAGTTTTTCCTCCAAAATTCCGATATAAAAAGGGAACTGGAACAGCTAAGAAAGAGAATCTTTTTAATCTTTAACCTACGACAACGTCGAAGGTCTGTCCGGGATCATTGTATATGTTTTGTGAATTAAAAGATTAACAATAAACATAATACAACTATAAAACACATCGATCCTTTGAGTACCTCGACGACAGGATCGAGTGACCGAGAAGGATGTTTGTAACCGAGTGACCGAATTAGGGAGATTGAGGTGCGAATGAAAAGTGTTTATGGACGAGCGATAGAGATCGAGTGACTGAGAAGAGTGTTTGGAACCGCGTGAACGAACTGGAAACATTGGGGGGTGAGAGGGCTGGATGTTTTAGTTATAAAATATAAGATGCGTGAATGTAGCGAGCGAGTGAGTCGTACACGAGAATCGAGAGAGTGCAGAGCGAAAGAGTATAGAGAGAGGAAAGAGCGAGTAAAGAGAGTCTGAGAGTTTAATAAAGAGTATTCTTCCACACATAGTAAATAAAGAGTTATTAAAAATCCTACAATAGTGTAATAATCTTAGTCGGCACACAACGTGAAATATTCAACAAGGCTCGAACGAATTTATTTCAACCACGAGCGTTAACAAATCTAAATGTGCCATATTGATTAATAGTCCATAGAGTGTGTGTTTAAAAAGATTATAACTGGTGATGAATTGTGGATGTACGGTTATGACCCCGAAACAAAACGACAATCTTCGCAGTAGAAGCTGCCGTCGGAGCCACGACCGGAAAAAGCACGTCAAAGTCGGAGCAATATCAAGTCATTGCTTATTGTTTTTTTTTTTATTATGAGGGTGTTGTACACCACGAATATGCTCCTAGAGGTCAGACGATCAACAAAGCATATTATCTCCAAGTCATGAAAACATTACGTGACGCAATTAGAAGAAAACGGCCTCAGTTTTGGTCAAGCGGTGATTGGCTTATTCATCACGATAACGCGCCAGCGCATGCATCGAATATTATGCAGCAATATTTGACGAAGCGCAAAGTCATACAGTTCCGTCAGCCTCCGTACAGTCCTGATGTAGCTCCCTGCGATTTTTTGTTGTTTCCAAGATTGAAAATGTCACTAAAAGGACACCGACTCGACGATAAAGAAACGGTCGAAACTAATACGACAAGCGCTCTAGTGGCTATTCCGAAAAACGAGTTCCAGGACTGTTTCCATAAGTGGAAAGGTCGTTGGCAACGTGTTCAACAATCAAATGAGGACTACTTCGAAGGATGCCACCAGCCCGATGACGCAGGATAACACCAGCAGGGAAATATGAAGGAAGGTCGGATACTTTTGGGACAGACCTCGTATAAGAAACTTCAAAATATATAAAAGTGACTTTTGTTTTACGTGACACTACTTATCAAATTTTAGTAAAATGTCACTTTTTAGCGTGTTTCGATGAAGTACTGGTTTCAAACATGTTACTACAATATTACTGGAGCATTAGAATTTGATAAATTGAATTGAGAGCTTTTAAAGCTTCGATGTCCTAATAATATTACTAGGCTCTGTAAGGATACTGTTTTATACTCTATCAGATACAATATGCTGCTTTGTAACCTATGTGGGCGGAGGGTTACATTTTTAATGACAAGTTTGAAAGTTTCATTTCTCAGCACCATTTATATTTAAATTGCGTGTACACACCTGTATAAAGCCGCAATCTTCTCTTCGTAAAAACTCGTGACCGACTGTTCCAATGCTGGTCAAACTTCCTCCGCTGGCGCGGGCCTGCCCCCTCTTCGCAGATCGATCGCAGGATCGATATAAGTGCGTGAATGTCCGATGTCAAAAAATTGACAAGGTCAGGAAAAATATTTTATAACAGCTCAATCATTTATGAATAAAACAGAAGAAAATTTATCTCAATTGGACGAGTAGTTTCTGAGAAAAAGATTCGTAAGTGAAGTCTATCTTCGCAAAAACGAGCAAAAACTGCACTATACCTATAACTGGACTATAACATATCTTGATTAAAACAAAATCGTAGATGGTGACGTCAAAAGGTGATCGATTCGACATAGTATGACCGCTTTTCATTTTTCCGCAACGTATTCCATCGACATTCGAAGATATGTCAGCAATATGTAATAATACTCATATGGTTTAGTTTAAAATTGGCTACAGTACCAATAAACTGTATGTATGCACACTTCTTTATTTATACGACTGTATTGAATGTAAGAATCCAAGATAAAACTACGCTGATGTGTGACTACGGAAAGTATAAAGAAATCTATGTTCAGAACGTATTAGGTCCATCGGTTTCCATCGATTTATGACATGACCATCGATCCGGGCCAGTATCAGGGCCGAATCCGAGGACAGGGGTGTTATAAACCGCGGGCACTTATTACAAGCAGTCAGCTATGCGGAAGGCACTTTTTTGCCGCACAGAGAAAAATAGAAAATCTTCAACCCCACCTTGATCGCACATTGCAAGAAAAACGGAAAGGAGAAGCTACGGGCGTCAGTTTTCTCTATTCGGATTTTGGGGCAGATTGATTTTGACTAGAACAGTGCTAACAAGCGTTGCTCCGACCGTCGGACACACAGTTTTTGTAATTTAACGAAGGGACAGTCCCTTAATAATCAAGCGTTTAGCATTTTTATACAGTCCACTTGTTAAGTACTCGTGATTACCCAAGTAGGGAGATTCGAGCTTTGTAGGCGTTTTGCACGCTTATGCCAACAAATATAATAACTACTCGAAGGACCACCCGATATGATCGGGACTATACAAATTATTTATATTTCAAGTATACAAATGACTATGTTCTTTATTCAATTATTCAACTATGTCTCTACAATCAACTGTTCTATCTGTTCTTAGTTCAACTAGTCTTGTCTATCAATCTCTATGCGACTATATCAGATTCTATTAAATCTCTCCGATGTCACCTCGGCCGGGTAGACTTGACGGAGGTGCATCGTTCTAATTGGCTAAGTGAAAATGTACAAATTGTGGAAGGGCAACAAAGTTAACGCCCTACGTGGGCCCCTCCACTCGCAAATATTCTACGTTTTGCTCCTGGACCGTGGCAGGTAATAAGGATCAAGAAGAGCGCTGACCTTAACTAAACATGATAGAAATAACGGGCTCGAAAGGTAAAAATGTCAATCTGTCGACCAAATGTGAACAATGACTCGGAAACTACATGGAAAACGCGCGGGTCTTTATGGCTTCTTGAGTTTATAGCTGCCACGGAACGGTCTGTGAACCCTTCGATGGGACGACGGTCTTATTTCTAATTGCTATGTAGAAATCCTAAATCTATTGTTAATGTAAGGGCACTGGTGGCCTTAACACCACTAATAAAACCAGTATTTTTCCTCTTACTCTATACTTCTTCAATTCCACGATCGTTTGGGCGCGAACAATCTAATTCTGGTCTAAATGTATAAATAGAATTGCACCGCAGAGCATTCAGAAATTTCGAACATCGCCAACGTGGAATGAATCCTTGCTTTGTATCCTCGAAGGGATCGATTGTCGACGTACCAACGAGAAATCGTCGTGGCGAATGTTGCGGTCTGACGATGCACACAAGCTGGTATGTGCAGGACACCGTAGTGCCGGACCCAGTGCGAACAAGGTTGGAACCAATAACTTGTGCAACGCTTTGAACAGTCTCTTGGTTTGCGGCTTCGTGACTAAATAGTAATATCGGGAATAGCACGATGCGCACCTACTATTCTCTACCGCGTTTATTACACTGAAAAGCAGGTGTATACGGATTCATCACCTCACCATTCAACGTTTTATGTTAATACAATAGCCGATCGTATATAGAGTACATAGATCCCATAAAGCAGTTACCATCCACGTAAAGGCCGTGGATGCAGCGCGGAGTTTGCTCAAAAAATTCTTTAAGTTTACTATATATACATATTACAATAAGTTAAAAATAAAATAAATATATATCTATTGACTTTGCTGCGGACGATGTTCGTTTCAAAGATTACTCCATGTTAATACAACAATTGTCCATACAAACAATCCATGGCTATCAAACCTATCGCCAGTTAAATGAGAATCGTGGATCTTTTTATTTTAAATTGTATCCTTACAGTTTGTCCATTGGACATTAGGAAAATTCTTTTGAAGAGTATGGATTACATACCATGTGACAGTTACGAGAGAAATGTGTTTCTTACATTTGTAATTTTGGTCTAAACATCAGTTAATGCAACCTTCTTAACCTTCTATTAAGAGGCGTGTGTATCTCCGCGGCTAGTTGGTTTAGATATGTTTTAATTTTCGGTTCATACTTCACAGCACATCTGTTTATCTCTTCCTTCACTGTTTGGATTTTTAGACATTTGCGTACATTATTATATATCATATACCGTTGTGTAGTAACTACTGATCTTATTGTTAGTATTTCTGACTGCAGTTATTCTAAATTTATTATGAGACTCTTTGCGGCAATTCCCCATAACGAAATCTCATAGGTGCATATTTTTTTATGATAATTTTATAAATTTTTAGTTTATTTTCTATACTGAGTTTAGATTCTCGAGTGGTTACCCAATATACATATTTTTATGAATTACGTATTTTGAGATTATACTTAATGAAACTCAATTTGATTTTTACACAATTTTAATCTTCGTTACATTTATATTTCAATGGACACGTTTCAACGTGTTCATTATTAATTACATCTTCACAATAATAATGAAACTGCGTGTGATGGAGTTTATGGCCGACGTGATAGTAACCGCAGTTGCCTTCTACAGTCCCATCATGAACCCAACGTAACTGCGAATATTCGGTGAGTCGTAGCTAGAATAGTAACGGAACCACGTGGAATCCTTGTCATCTGGAATCTGACACCAAACAACATTTCGATGAATCTTCTTCAAAGGGTGGGCAGTTATTTCTTATGAAACAATCGACAACGTATGAAAAAGGATATGACGAAGGAAAGTCGGACGATAGAATGAACTTATTTAGGGAAAATATTAAAATGTTTCGAAATCCTATGTAAATCCTACCCATTCTTACAATAACAAGAAAAAAGTAAATAACGTAAATGAAGAAATAGAATAAAATTTTTGTTGCAACTTCTTGGATGTAGAGTATCCCAATTTTTTACTGCCAAATTTCATTACCATATTCTTTTCGTCAAAATAAAAACAGAATGACATATGAGCATAAAGTTTGGAATATTTGATTAAAACGTTATTACAAAAATATATAATGATCATGAACTAATGTGTTGATCGATATCACATACGAGATGTTTCTGGCTAAACTGTATAACATTGCCAGCATACGTTATAAATAAACATAGAGTTTTGAATACATCATAAAAGTTATTAAAAAAATTTGAACGTTAACTATTAATCGTAGGCGAGTATTGAAGAAAAAAGACGTCCATTATAATTTCGTATATTTATGATAATCTTCCATATGAAACGTTTAACATCCCAAGTTTATGTATGATATTTTTATCATTTTTATTTATAGAATATACTGATACAATTTACGGATAAACCTGGAACATATCATACTTGGCATTGAAAAGTAAAACAGTTCGACGCGATTTTTTACCTATATTCATATAACTAATCTATTATTGGAATAAAAGAACTTTCTGTGATAAAATTTCAAATATTTCATGAAGGACTGACATAATTCATTCAATAACCTCGCGTCAATACTTTTACACGCAAGATAGTAAAAAGGGATCAATTGGTTCAGTAATACAATTTAATTACATTAATACTTAGTTAAATATGTTAACATTCCCTGCTGATATCAAAATAGAATATAATGTAATACTATAAAAATATAATGATGTCATAATAATAATATAAATTTAGATATCACAGGTCTACAATTATTCAGGTTTACAATTAAAAATAAGGTTCTTAAAATTTATGGTCCAATTCTACAGATAAATTTTGAACAAAACAATGCGCAAATAAAAATCGAAACGTGTAGGGTAGTTCACTATGGTCGAATTCAACGACTTGGTCATCTTATTTCAACATTTTTTCTCTGTAAAGAATTTTCCTATAAGAATTTTGCTATATTTCAAAATAATGATGATGAATAAAAAAAAATGTGGCATTTAGTTATGTAACACAAAATAATATATTGAATATTCCAATTGTTTATAAGCTCTCATTGCAAGAAGATTTATTTATTAACAAATGAAGAAGTACCATGTAAGACCTGCTCATATAATATTGAGCACCTGTATTTAGTGTAATGAAATAGTTGTAATTTTATGTTTTCTTACAATTTCTATGTCTACCCACACAATGGTCTTCTCCATAATTTTGATTATAACCCATCCTTCCCGATGGAAGGAAACCACAATCTTCTCACAGTTTCCATTGTGCAATGACGCCTTTTTTGTAGAGCATGAACAATAAATGTGAGAATTAATATTTATAAATGAAGTTATGATTACAAAATGTGTCATTGCCCAAGAATGGTTACTAATATACTTTTCTAAGTAAAATCATTTAATCGTGTACCAGGCTTGACCAAGACCAGTGAATGCGGATTGCACGACTCGCTTACCTGAAACGGAGGTACACCGCGTCATTTTCCAGCTTATTGTGACATTAATTTTTGACCATCCATTATTCTGAAGGGCTCATTTTAAAGGGGAAGCTTCAGGGAATATAATATATTTTTGTCAGATTTTAATCAGGTATAATTTTTATTCAAACACGTAAAAAAATAATTTGTTTACATTTTTTCATATTATATAGCAAATTGTCCAATGTAGACAAAATATTTTATAGTAGCCCAATCCTTTATGAATAAAGCGAAACAAAAATTAGCTCAATCGGATGAGTAGTTTTTGAGAACAAAATTCGTAAGTGATGCCTATTTTGATGAAATAGGCAAAATGTCCTACTTTCACATAGACTATAACACATTTTGATAAAAACAAAATCGCAGATGGTGACGTCAAAAAGTGATCGATTCGGCGTCGAATGACCCATTTATAATGTTGCAGACACTTAATCTCTAAATGATTCCTCAGCACTTTGTAACATTTCCGCGGAAATTAGTAGCTATGTATTAAAAATTTTCTATTTCGGGTCATTTGGCATTATTACGTACAAACATTATTCCTTGAGTATCTCCGTCGAAATGAGTTTAAGAATGTCAAATCTGATAATCTTAACGGAAATTCGATTCACCCATTTTGTCCAATCCAACGATTAGGGAACATTTAATTTAACGTGGATCGAACTGTACAATGATGACCGTTATGCTGAACTCACATTCACAGTCTCGTTGTCAGACCAACGGAGTGGAGGAATTCCCAATGTTCATTTCGAATGAAATCATGATACACATTTCTCGATAATTTGTACATTAGGAATTCCACGTCACACACTGAACGATCACTAACGTTGATGTGGAACTGAACGATGGAGATGTGCATTACGATCATATCAGTTAACTATGTCAATTCAGTTGTCCTCTGGTATAAAATATAGTCTTTGCACAGAATATAACAATTCCTTTTTATTGACGTTGAAAAGAAAAGTGGATCACTGCCATACGCGACATATCAGTCGACACAATTAAAAATGACAACTGCAATCACTGTACTTTTAATTATTGATGTAAAGTCATGTTGTGTGGATGGCATATTCCTTTTTGTTCAATATTTTTGCATGCGCATTAATCGATGGGATCCAAACATAATATGTTTTTATTCTATAATAAGATTCTACTAGTTACCGTATCAAACTAAGTTATACAACGTTGCAAAACTTTAGATAAATATAACTTTTTAACCACTGAACTTCGATTTTAATTTTACAATTTGTCCACTTTCGTTAAATGCTATCAGATTATGCAGAAAAACATTAAAATGTGGTTCACCAAGACGAAGTATATCCCTTTGTCATATCTTGGAAACTGTAAAACAAGGAAGGTGGCGTATCGAGAATTCAATTTCCGATTATTAACATTACGATTTGTAACCACTGTTGGTGATACTGCAATATATTATAAATCCTATAAAATAACTTTTCCTAACTATGAACGACTTAATAATTTCATGTAGAGAATAACGATCTCAAAAAATTTTTTTTTTTAAATATATGACTCCGTTTGAAAAAAAGAAAATATGACCTTCGTATCTCCAGTACTCATGCACACAGAATGTAGCTACATTCGCCACATAATTTGGCTCCAGAAGTCATGTAATTTTTGTATAAAACACTTTTGTCATCAATATTTTTCATTCGAGTGGGTTCATTTAATAAATTTACACTGTAAAATACGAAAAATATTTAATTGTTAAATATCATGTTTCATATTTTAATAATAGCAGATACATTGTCGTTTCGACTTCCTTGATTTATTTCTTGGTCTAGTAAAAAAGCTTTTAAAAAGAGATAGTTGTGAAGCAGTCAAATTGCGAACAATCGTTTTTCCGTAATCTTAGCGAAACAGAATGATTTGCTTATAATAGAGTGCACACCAAACTGTACTTTTGTATAGGTGATCAGGTTGTTCACGATTAATAGTACTTCAGAAGTGTAAATTTAGTTTACTGATAAAAATGTTTAACTGATAATGATCAACATTGGTTATTCACAAGTATGTTTTCACCGACACTATATTACGACCAACTAAATTTATTAAAATTCTATTATGAACCTATAACACTATCACAAAATTGTATAACTTGTATATACTAATTATATTTAGACACTAATTTTACTATTATCGGATCATTCCATCTTATAATACCCTCTGAATTTAACAAAAGACATGTAAATCTTGTATAAAATTATTTGGACCGACCAGAGCTCTAGTCTGAATTGTGTTGAAAATCTGCGAGTGGAAGTTAGCAGATTTTCAGCCACGCTTTCGGCTATACGGTTAATGTTTCAGATGACCTGGAATTCTGTGACCTACCTCTTCATCTCTTACCTTCAGCTGTTCTGGGCTCTTTAAATTTGGCAAGTAACTTAGAAAAGTCAGCATAGAGAAGAGAGTTTCCTTTTTTCAATAAAGGATGAAGAGTGGAGAACCCTTACCGTTTAGTAACTATACTTCATTCCGTAGTACCATAATATATTGACATAGATTGCATACACACAACTCTTTTTTACACGGCAGATACGTTCCTTAGAAAAACATGCAAAAAAAATCGTGTAAAAGAATACATGCGACATATGGTTTTGGGGATATGTTCCACAACTTTAAAAAGAAGTTATAATGAAATCCATATTACATATGTATTTATAAAATAGTGAAAAGTTACCAACAATATAAATTAAACTGAAAATTTCACCACATAATTAAAAAAAAACGTTAATTTGAACATTAACTTTTAGAACTTTATTCAAATTATTTATTATGGCTTACGAACTGAATACAATACTGAATAACGAAATGCTGTGTTCAAGTTGAAGTACAACGAAATAAAGAAAAAAGCGATAATAAAATTCGGGTATTCCCCGTAAAGTAAGCAAGCCATGAAGTAGACCAGGTCACTAACACATCTATGGGCATAGACCGACCGACGCGACGGTTTGTTTACTTATGTATACCGGGGGTTACGGTATTCCCCCAATTGTATTTTGTTGCTGTATGGATAAGTTTCTGTAAGACTCTGTCAAAATTAGAATTAAAAAAAATTTGTTAGGGATTCGTGCTAGAACAAAAAATTCGCGTAAAAAAGTGTATTTATTCTTATTAGTGAACCGCGTTATTTCAAAATCGTGTAAAAAAAGAGTTGGGTGTATATCGTTTTGTCTCTCATTGTATACACGAAATAAAGTTTGCACACCCGTGTTCGTGATAACTTTAAGAGTCGTTTACTACATTTCGATATGCCATTTTGTATTATTTAGAATAATTCTATGAGAAGGTTTAAAAGTAAAAACCGGCAAAAAATTACCATGGTGATAACCAGCAATTAAAAATATAAATAGCATGCGTTAGTAAGTAAATATTAGCAAGAAGACTGATTTTCACTATGAACGTTTGCAAATAACATATGTAACTGTACGAAATTACAATACGTAAGTACTTGCACAGGATGGTCCAAGCAAAGTGTGCATCATTATAACTTCCGAAATATGCATGCACGAAAGAATGTTAAAATCTAAAGCTGCATGGAGTCAAATTATACAGTATATACTGCATTAATTTTTTTTATAGGTGGAGACGTTTGAGAGATTTGAATCTCTAATATAAGATTCGATATCCAACTTGATGTCATGTGAAGAATATGCTCAAATAATAAAATTGTTCCGTACAATTAACACTGAAATTTTATTATTCTCGTACTTTCAATATTACAAGGACGCGTAATACAACTTTCTTCTTCACACGCCGAAATACAATGATCAATCCGTAATAGCTTGCGTCTTAACACGTTGCTTCCTCACTCGCCGAAAATACAATAAATCCCTCGCTGGCCTCCTCCGGGCCTTTTATGTCGTCCATTCCCCCGCCACGCCTCCCATCAGTTTTGCTGGTTTCTCGAAAGATCACCCTACCCCGAATTCTCGAAAAATCGGTACCACCCTTCGCCGAATCTTACTACGCCGCTCCGCCGCGGCCGAACCGCCGTGCCACGCGCCGACACAAGCGCCCGCCGGCAGCCCGCCCGGCCCGCGGCCGCACCACCGTGCCGCGCGCCGACAAAGCAACCCGCCGGCAGCCCACTCGGCCCCCGCCGACAAACGCAACGGCACTCTGGAAATATACGCAGCTGAACGCAGCGGTTCGCGGTTTTAATCTATATTTCTGGAAGTTTCTGGAGACGCCGCAAAGGAATGAACGATTTCTTATTTCGTGACCGACGTTCGCACCCAAACGATTCTCTGAAACTCAAGACTCTTTACCGACTAAATGTTCTTCTATTCTGAATTTTAGAATATACCGTCCGTCCTTTGACCACAGTTGGCTTTGTCCTCTTTGACAATAATTGTTTGCCGCTTTCTGGCTATCGTTTTATATCGCTTTCTTAAATTATTATATACCGATTTCGGGGCCAACGATCACGCAGACAGCCTTACCGGTCGCGAGACGAGCCAGCTCGTCCCCTTCCGGGTCTTACCTCTCCCGAGCAGCATGGGCTCTCGGTGCTATGGTAAGGACCACCACTCCCGGGCGGATTTTAACCCCCGGTATTACGGTGGCTTTTTCTACGCCAAACACTCTTGATGCTGGCGGGTACGGCCACGGGTTTCCCCGTGCACGTAAAGGCTTCTAGGCATGGGCGAACCCATGCACTACTGCTTGTGAGCTAGCTCACCCGAAATCCCTATAACTACTAATAATTCGGACGTGTATTTAATATTTCAAATGATGTTCAATTTTCTGGCTCTTTGTGCCAAATTCGTTTGCTTCTATCCGTAACAATCCTCCCCCTCGTACAAAATTTATTTAATTTTGTACCTCTTTTATTCCTAGCAATTTGATTAGCTTTCGTGTCGGTCGCACGAAACTTCCCGTTCGGGTGCGTACCTCGGCCACTCTAACTTCTTTATCGGCGCTTGGGAAAACCCGCGTGATTGTCCCCTTTCTCCAACTATTTCGCGGCGCTTGTAAATCTATAATTAATACTATGTCGCCTACTTCTAACGGGCTCTCTTTCTCGGTCCACTTTTTACGGGGTACTAAGGTGGGTAAATACTCACGTAACCATCGCTTCCAAAACGCATCAGCAAAGCTCTGCGCTATTCGCCATTGTTTTCGCAAACATACATTTTGTACATCGTATCTACCTAATTGAACCTCACCCGAAGATGCCCCTATAAGAAAATGGTTCGGCGTTAACGCCTCTTTATCCCGAGGGTCGAGGGACACGTGCGTAAGCGGTCGAGAGTTTACCGAATGTTCGACTTCGGCAAAAGTCGTACTTAGAACTTCCTCGGAAGGTGCTTGCTCTCGTAATATCGAATTTAACGCGACTTTTACCGACCTAATCAGGCGTTCCCACGCCCCGCCCATATGCGGTGCATCCGGCGGATTGAAGATCCATTTTATGCGCCTCGACAACGCGTATTCTTCGATTTTGGTTCGGTCTATACTCGCGGCCGCGTCCCTAAGTTCCTTATCCGCGCCATGAAAATTCGTACCGTTATCGCTGTAGACAACCAGAGGTGTGCCTCTTCGCGCGGCAAGTCTTTGCAATGCCATTATTGCTGAACTCGCACTTAACGAATGCGCGATCTCTAAATGAATAGCCCTTGTCGTGAGACACGTAAATAATACTCCCCAGCGTTTCTCTCTACGTCGCCCAATCTTTACATTCATCGGCCCGAAATAATCGACTCCGCAGTGGCTAAAAGGTCGTTGTCGAAAAGCTACGCGCCCTGCCGGTAATGCGGACATCAGAGGATTCTGCGGTTTGCCTCTGCGAATACGACATACGATGCATTTGCTTATTAGGGAGCGCAGAATCCGCCGAAGACCGATGATGTAATACTTTTGTCGCAGCTCGTTAACTACCGCGTCACTACTAGCATGGTAAAATCGGCGATGGTATTCGGCAATCAATAATCTAGTCGCGGGATGCCTTCCTTCAAGGATAATTGGCTGATTGTCAAAATTCTCAAGCCCTAACGTTGTCACGCGCCCGTTAGCCCTTAGAAGCCCTTGTTCGTCTAGATACGGATTTAATGCAGCAATTTTACTTCCTTTGCTAATACTATTACCGTTTTTTATCGCGTTTATTTCGACCACGAAATATTCACTCTGAATAACCCTATACCAGTATTGTTCGCTTAAATGGACCATTTCTACAGGATCTTTTTTACAAGTCTTCCCCTTCCATCGACAACAAATCGCGCGTATCCGTCTCGCGATGATAATGAGTCCGCGCCACCCCAATAACTTTATCGGTAATGAAAATTCGAATTTTGTTGTCGATACGGTACAAACGAAAGCTTTTCGTAGCTCCAAATTATTAATTGCCTCTTTTTCCTTCGTACCCAACGCTTTTTCTACCGGCCATTCAGATTCCGATCGTCTCAAAAATTCCGGTCCTTCAAACCATCGCGGATTTATAAAACTAGAGTTGTTTGCGAAACGCGTTGCATCGTCCGCGGGATTTTGCCCTGTCGGTACCCATCGCCACTCTGTGGTTCGAGTACTTTCTCCTATTTCCCCCAACCGATTTGCTACAAAGACTTGACGCGTTCGGGGCTCCGATCTAATCCAGGAAATTACCGTGGTTGAATCCGACCAGAAGAACCGTTGACTAATTTTGATCTCTAATTCCTTTTCGATGAATTTCGCGAGTCGCGTTCCCATCAGCGCAGCTTGCAACTCTAATCGCGGTATGGATAATGGCTTCAAAGGCGCGACTCTACTTTTCGCCATAATCAATGAAACGTGAGCGGTATCTTTATCATCGTCGTTCTCAAAACGTAAGTAGGCTACTGTGGCGTAAGCCGTTAAACTCGCGTCACAAAACACATGGAGCTGCGCTTCCGAGTTCCGCGATTTCGCAGACGTGTAACATCTCGGAATTCGACATTCCCTTACTTTATCGAGCATCGATATCCACTTTAACCAACGGGCAAACTCCTCGTCCCGCAACTGATCATCCCAGTTGATACCGCTTCGCCATATTTCTTGCATAATTATTTTCGATTTTAACGTAAACGGTGCAAGAAGACCGAGCGGATCGAACACCGACATGATAACCCGTAGAAACTCGCGTTTCGTCGGTTTTTTCTCGCCCCGTAGAATCTCTTTCGGTATATTCGTTAACCCTACGTTAAACGTTAACTCATCCGACCGCGTGTCCCAGAAAAGACCGAGTACCCTCTCTCCCCCTCGATCGCCTAACCGCATATCGCACGTGTCTACCCGCTGACCGTTGTTGACGGATTTTTGCAAAACTTCGGCTCTATTGCACGCCCAACCGTGCATTGCAAAATTTGCTTTCGCGTTTATTGCAATTACGTCGCGGACAAGATCGACCGTCTCTTGCACGGTTTTCTGACTCGACAAAAATCATCCATATAGCTATTATTTATAATATTCCTAGACGCCTCCGGGTGAGTTTCATAACACATTTTCGCGTTTTTGTTTTTGATATAAATAGCGCTGCACGGGGATGATTTCGCACCGAAAATTAATGTCGACATTTCGTAGATGTCAGGTTCCCTATCTCTATCTGCTCCTCTCCACAGAAATCTTTGCGCGCCACGATCGCTTTCCCGGATATGCACGCGCAAAAACATATCCGAAATATCTGCCTTTACCGCGACCGCGTATTGTCTGAACCGAAGAAGTATACCGGGTAACGACTGTAATAGGTCCGGGCCCGCTACCAGTTGGTCGTTTAAACTTATCCCTTTGGTCTTTGCCGCGGCATCGAAAACTAGTCTAACTTTATTCGGCTTATTTACATTCTGCACGCCGAAATGAGGTAAATACCATACCCTTGGCCTTTCCACCGTTCTCTCAACCTTTTGGGCGTAACCATTGTCCAAAAAACGCTGCATCTCTCTATAATATAAACGTGCATATTCCGGGTCGCGATCTAGCCTATGTTCTATCAATTTTAGCCGTTTTTGCGCCGTGGACAAACCGTTTTCGATTGGAGCGTGGTCGTCTTTCCACAGAAGCCCAACTTCCCAAATTTTACCCGTATGCAAGCTCGTATCGTTCAATATTTTCAACGCGCGATCATGTTCCCCTTTACGTGCCCCATTGCCGCTCGTTCCGACATACTCTATCTCGAAATAATTTTTAACTAACTCGTCTAAAGAATCCTTCTCTACCTTTTCTTCGCAATTTCGCCATTCGTTCGCATCTACGTTTAATACCACGTGTGAGGAATATGACCGCTTGCTCGTGGACCCGTGAACCGCCCAACCCAGGAGCGAACGCGAAACCGCCAGATTCGTATTTTCCATTTCACGCAATTCTCGTGTTACTATCAGGTCCCAATTATCTTGGCCTATTAATATCTTCGCATTCGCCCTGTGGCCGGGCTGCATTTTCGTATCATCGACCAATTGTTTTACTCGCAAAACAGTGTCTCGGCTGATCGACTGGGAGGGAAGTCTTAAGTTTCTGGCTGTTATCGCCCCACGAATCTGATATGTGCCAAAGGCACCCGCTATATCGAAATTTACTTTCCTGCAGTTTCTCATTAATACTGCCCCTTCATTTATTCCCTGTATCGAGATGTCAATCCGCGACCCCTCTACGCCCATATCTCGCGCCAATTGCTCCTCGATCAAGGTGACCGTGGAACCCTCATCTAACAACGCGAATGTGTCGACCGTTCGTCTCGGACCGTGCGCGCGTACCGGAATGATTTTCAGTAATATACGTGGTTCTTCGAGTCAACTATTTGAACGACTGTTATCCCCGTTGTTTTCGACGTTAGACGCGACATAGGTTCGTCGAGAAACCCCGTTCTCGCCCGATGAAGCCTCACGCTTATTGCCTGCCTTCGCACCATTTGCGACATCCTGTTTATGCAATAGATTATGGTGCTGTCTTTGACAGAACGAGCACCCGCTACTTCTGCACTCCTCTCTCCTGTGCCCAGGTTTTAGACAACCGAAACATAAATTGTATTTCTTTACCAAGTCCCAGCGTTTACTTACTGGCTCTCGGGCGAAAAAGAGACATTTCGGCGACGGGTGATTATCCTTCTTGCAAAATACGCAATTGCGCGACGCGCTTGTGTTCGGATCGGTACGTCTACCTCGTTCGTTATCGCGATCCGCAACGCACACTACTGCCGTTTTCGGGGGTAGCCGCTTCGACCTACTAATCGTGTCCGATTTTTGCGTCGAGTAATCCGGCGTTATATCGATATTAAAAATCCCGGCTTCCGTCGCTAATTCGGCTTCCGAATGTATAAAATCGGCGAGTTTCTCTAATTCGGATTTTTCCTCCGTGACGCTCACGGCATATCTGTTATACGCGTATCTTAACGCCACCGGTATTTTACTCCCGACCGATTTTACCAATTCCGGACTGTGTAGATAGCCTATTAGCTTAAAGGTTTTAAAAGCTATCACGGCGCTCCTTAATTTTGTCGCGAATTGCACTAGCGTAATTTTTCCGGACTCTATATCTGGCAATACTTTCAATTCCGCGACTATTTTCTCGGCTGCCGCCCGCTTATTCCCGAAATGTAATTCGAGCGTTCTTATAATCGCGTCCGCGTCGCGGCTGCTAGCGAGTAACGTTTTGACTACGTCGCGTGCTTCGCCTTTTAATGCGTCAAATAACCGTGCTATATTTTCGCGATCGGTGTATCCGCCTAATTCGGACGATAACAAGTAAGCCTCTTTAAAATGAAGCCATTCTAGCGGGTCCCCTGAGAAACTCGGCAAGTTTTTCGTAGTCGTTAATCGACTCAACAAACGCGAATTTCCCTCCCCTCCGAGCGACGCCTCACGCACTGCCATCAATGTTCTCTCAATCGCCGCAGATAATCGATCAGCCGGGTCAATATAATATTCCTCACTTACATTTGACGGACGCCTTACTGGTAACGCAGTACTGTTGATCCATCGATGCGTCGCTCTGCCGCCGTCGGTTGCCTGGAACTCCTCTGCCTCGTCGAAGTAGTCCCCGCCGACGTCGTCTGCAGGCGCGGTGATAACGCCCGCTGCCCGCCGCTGTTGGCTGACCCCGTTGCCGCTATCTCCTGGCCGCTCCTGTTGACGCTGCTGCTCTCCGGTTCCGTGGCCGCTGTCTCCTGACAGCTCCTGTTGGGACTGGTCTCCGGTAGCCCTTACTGCCCTGCGTTTTCGCTGGATGACAGGCAGGATTGGAGACGGTGCCCGAGAAGGCCCCGCAGGAACGTTGGCTGCGTCTGCTGGCTCTGCACCCTTATCTGTCAGCGTTCTGGACTTCGCCGTTCTCCTCTGCTTGGCTGCTGGTTGTGCTGCCGTTGGCTGCTGTACTGCCGGTCGCTTCCCTCGTGCCATTCTCACGAAAGACGACTTATCAATTTGTGTATCACTGGTACTTTTTACCCAAGATACGATGGAATGTTATACCACCTTTTCCGGTCTGCTAGTTCCCGGGTTTCGGCACCAATAAATTGTTCCGTACAATTAACACTGAAATTTTATTATTCTCGTACTTTCAATATTACAAGGACGCGTAATACAACTTTCTTCTTCACACGCCGAAATACAATGATCAATCCGTAATAGCTTGCGTCTTAACACGTTGCTTCCTCACTCGCCGAAAATACAATAAATCCCTCGCTGGCCTCCTCCGGGCCTTTTATGTCGTCCATTCCCCCGCCACGCCTCCCATCAGTTTTGCTGGTTTCTCGAAAGATCACCCTACCCCGAATTCTCGAAAAATCGGTACCACCCTTCGCCGAATCTTACTACGCCGCTCCGCCGCGGCCGAACCGCCGTGCCACGCGCCGACACAAGCGCCCGCCGGCAGCCCGCCCGGCCCGCGGCCGCACCACCGTGCCGCGCGCCGACAAAGCAACCCGCCGGCAGCCCACTCGGCCCCCGCCGACAAACGCAACGGCACTCTGGAAATATACGCAGCTGAACGCAGCGGTTCGCGGTTTTAATCTATATTTCTGGAAGTTTCTGGAGACGCCGCAAAGGAATGAACGATTTCTTATTTCGTGACCGACGTTCGCACCCAAACGATTCTCTGAAACTCAAGACTCTTTACCGACTAAATGTTCTTCTATTCTGAATTTTAGAATATACCGTCCGTCCTTTGACCACAGTTGGCTTTGTCCTCTTTGACAATAATTGTTTGCCGCTTTCTGGCTATCGTTTTATATCGCTTTCTTAAATTATTATATACCGATTTCGGGGCCAACGATCACGCAGACAGCCTTACCGGTCGCGAGACGAGCCAGCTCGTCCCCTTCCGGGTCTTACCTCTCCCGAGCAGCATGGGCTCTCGGTGCTATGGTAAGGACCACCACTCCCGGGCGGATTTTAACCCCCGGTATTACGGTGGCTTTTTCTACGCCAAACACTCTTGATGCTGGCGGGTACGGCCACGGGTTTCCCCGTGCACGTAAAGGCTTCTAGGCATGGGCGAACCCATGCACTACTGCTTGTGAGCTAGCTCACCCGAAATCCCTATAACTACTAATAATTCGGACGTGTATTTAATATTTCAAATGATGTTCAATTTTCTGGCTCTTTGTGCCAAATTCGTTTGCTTCTATCCGTAACAAAAATAATATTACTCGTTAGGTATTAGTTTCGGGGCTAATAATTATTAATATTTTTCTACTTACAATCTGATACTCTAACATATTTTGGTATAAAAAATATAGTATTCTATTTAAAAAAAAAAAGTTGACCGTCAATTCTCGGATACGCCTCCTCCGATAAACAAATTAATGCAGTATACAGTGTATCCTTTAAATCCATGCAACTTTTGATTATAACATTCCATCGTGCAACGCATAGTTTGTTACGCAACGCAAGTTATAAAGTTACACACCTAGCGTGAACCACCCACTGTAATGTTGGCGTTTAACAATTTCTTGTTTTTAGGACCACTGTAAAAGGAATAGATGACGGTTAGTGTGCACTGAATTGTCAAAGAAAGAGGTTTATAAAGAGAAATAACAAAACTACAGGATCATACTCATGATTTAGTTAACAGAGCTTAAAATGATTTATTAATGAAATGAAATGATTAATTGGATCGAAGAACAAATTATTTAATATTGCTCATATTTATATGTGTTAATTGCGTTAAAATAAGTTGTTAAAGTTACAATAAAATTTAGTAAGAAAAATAAACTGCCTAGAAGATAATTCATATAACGTTAGTTGTTAAGGCCACCAGTGCCCTTACATTAACAATAGGTTTAGGATTTCTATATAGCAATTAGAAATAAGACCGTCGTCCCATCGAAGGGTTCACGGACCGTTCCGTGGCAGCTATAAATTCAAGAAGCCATAAAGACCCGCGCGTTTTTCATGTAGTTTTCGAGTCATTGTTCACATTTGGTCAACAGATTGACATTTTTACCTTTCGAGCCCGTTATTTCTAGCATGTTTAGTTATGCTCTTCTTGATCCTTATTACCTGCCACGGTCCAGGAGCAAAACGTAGAATATTTGCGAGTGGAGGGGCCCACGTAGGGCGTTAACTTTGTTGCCCTTCCACAATTTGTACATTTTCACTTAGCCAATTAGAACGATGCACCCCCGTCAAGTCTACCCGACCGAGGTGACATCGGAGAGATTTAATAGAATCTGAATGTGTTGCATACAGATCGATAGACAACCTAGTTGAACTAAGAACGGACAGGACAGTTGATTTGTATAGACATAGTTGAATAGTTGAATAAAGACAATAGACATTCGTATACTTGAAACATAGATAATTTGTATAGTCCCGATCATATCGGGTGGTCCTTCGAGTAGTCATTATATTTGTTGGCACAAGCGTGCAAAACGCCTACAAAGCTCGAATCTCCGTACTCGGGTAAACACGAGTACTTCACATTAGTATAACAGTGATGACGCAAAAGGAGCCGTATAACGAGACCAAATGACACAGGCAAGAAAAGAATGACTATTGTAAAACACAAAATAAACAATACAAATTGCAAACTGAAAATAAAAGGCATGACTATTTCAGTATTTTACGGAACAACGAATATCGACAGTAATACAAAATACAAAATTCAGTTTTTGAATACAACCTTAGAATAAATTATAAAAATTATACATAAATAATCTTAATAATAAAACATGCATTCATAAATATGGAAAAATGGATCGAACAGCACCGGAGTCATTATTATTACTGATGTTTGAAGAACCCCCAATTTCTAAATATTTTATGCAAAATATACGTTATGATAATAATCCCTTTTACATTCATGATATACAGGAGATGATGTATGTCCGCCATAATATGTCATTCAAATATATTGAACATAAACGGACAATATAATCTACAATATAAGTTACAATATAATAAGGATATTTTTAAATAAACATTGATTAAAATCAATAAAATTATATTGTACACCACCTTTTAGAAAGTATTACAATGTTTTAGGACTTCCAATGGCTGCAAGGATGTAAAATAAAAATATTAGCTCCAAATATTTGACAGAAACGTGTCACGATAATATAAGATTATTGAGTACACAGACTGGCGATAGACGTAAACTGAATTCCGATCAAATGGTAGTGCATGAAAATGTATTACAAAATGTTCGTAAAAATCGTGAAACAGTATTTCTTCTGGACGTTTTTAGAGGAACGGAAAAACATTTTTGATAAATTTATGATTAGGTAAAGTAAGGTCAGAAGCAAAGATATCTTTAGTGGTAGTATCATTTAATACAGTTGTAACTCTTCTGCAAGATGGCGCAATAGCATTTTCAAATTGCCATTAAAGGTAAGCTACGAATAAGCTGCCACGTAGAATATATTCAAACAAGGCGCGACTATAAAAGTTCTAAAAAATTGTTAACGATATAGAATGAATGAACCATATCGCACAAAATATGTATTGAATGTTTTGATAGACCATTAAAGGGCCCAAAGATTAGTCGAGACTTGGTGACTCTGTCCAGAACACAGAGGTGATTCTGAGCACTCGGAATTACTGTTCCTTTTGTTAAGTAAAAATGAAAAAAGAAACAAAAATGATACAGAAATATATCACTTATTTTTACTTATAAAAAAGCAGTAATCTGCCCCAGTTCTTAGAATCACCTTGTATACGTTTGCTTCTTCGTACGCAAATAAAGCTAATAAATGCTTACAAACTGATTCTGGTATACAGGGTGTCCCAGAAGTCGACGTCAACCCGAAACCGGGTGACAGGCTAGGTCATAAGAGTTATCAGAAAAATATAAAAAAAAATCTAAGTCGCGTTTTTTAAAAATTATAGACATTTCAAAAAAATCGAGAAAATCTGTACCCTGTGACGGTCTTTTCACTCCTGTTACTACAAATATTGACTTTTTTAATCATTTTTTTTTGTTTTGTAATCCCGAATACTGCCTCTTTAAATCCTGGTCAAAAATTTAAAGCCAACTGCTCGGGCTTGGAAGTAAATGTCACTTTTTGGCCAACCGAAGATTCAAGCAGAAAACTTAGCCCAGGTTTAACTGACCATACTGAAAAAAAATGATACGGGCCGAGTTTGGCAAGTAATTTTAAAAGTTGGCGCATTTAATAAGGATTCCAAAATGGTATGACACTTACTAATTCGTGTAGGAATACGGACAAATTTTCGGATTTAACGAGACTCGAACCCGCGCGCTCCTCACATCACGAGTCGTCGACGCTACGCACTGAGCCACTGGCGTCCGCCTGATATTCGTCCTTACCGTAATCCAGTTTTCAACAAATTTCTCTTACTTACTTAAAAATGATTCTAATGTACCCGTGGCTTTCCTCAAGGCCGTAACATTAAGATTCCAGTTGGAGTGAGGCAGAGAGAGCTATTTAAAATGTGAGAGAGACAGATAGTGACGCTGTTAAATTAAATTATTAAATTAAACATCAATAATTTGGATACTTAAATTTATTAAATGCACATCAATTGTTTAACATCAACTATTTGCATTACAAGAGATGTTCAAACTGTCTTCCTTCAGCCGCAATGCAAGCTCGACATCTTCTTAAAAAAGATCTGGTTATCCGACGAGCGAATCTTCCGTTCTTAATAAATTCACTTGCTTCCATCAAACTGTACCGCAGCTCAGCTAAATTTTCAATCGACTTCGAATAAACCTTTTAGATTTTTTTTTTAAACAAATCTAAGCGATTTAAATCAGGTGAACGGGCTGGCCACGAGATTGTACCAGACCGTCCTATCCATCTACCCGGGTAGTTCTCATCAAGGTACTCTCTAACTGCAACCACATGTCCCTGTAAATACTTAGTAGGACGTCTTCCAATAGATTTGATAAATCATTTTTTAGAAAATTCAAATACACTTCACCATGCAGAACCTCTGGCAGGAGAAGATTCGCTCGTCGGATAACCCGATCTTTTTTAAGAAGATGTCGAGCTTGCATTGCGGCTGAAGGAAGGCAGTTTGAACATCTCTTGTAATGCAAATAGTTGATGTTAAACAATTGATGTGCATTTAATAAATTTAAGTATCCAAATTATTGATGTTTAATTTAATAATTTAATTTAACAGCGTCACTATCTGTCTCTCTCACATTTTAAATAGCTCTCTCTGCCTCACTCCAACTGGAATCTTAATGTTACGGCCTTGAGGAAAGCCACGGGTACATTAGAATCATTTTTAAGTAAGTAAGAGAAATTTGTTGAAAACTGGATTACGGTATGGACGAATAGCAGGCGGACGCCAGTGGCTCAGTGCGTAGCGTCGACGACTCGTGATGTGAGGAGCGCGCGGGTTCGATTCTCGTTAAATCCGAAAATTTGTCCGTATTCCTACACGAATTAGCAAGTGTCATACCATTTTGGAATCCTTATTAAATGCGCCAACTTTTAAAATTACTTGCCAAACTCGGCTCGTATCATTTTTTTTCAGTATGGTCAGTTAAAGTTGGGCTAAGTTTTCTGCTTGAATCTTCGGTTGGCCAAAAAGTGACATTTACTTCCAAGCCCGAGCAGTTGGCTTTAAATTTTTGACCAGGATTTAAAGAGGCAGTATTCGGGATTACAAAACAAAAAAAAAATGATTAAAAAAGTCAATATTTGTAGTAACAGGAGTGAAAAGACCGTCACAGGGTACAGATTTTCTCGATTTTTTTGAAATGTCTATAATTTTTAAAAAACGCGACTTAGATTTTTTTTAATATTTTTCTGATAACTCTTATGACCTAGCCTGTCACCCGGTTTCGGGTTGACGTCGACTTCTGGGACACCCTGTATACATCTAAACTATACTACCGAAAGAAAATTGTTACACAAATGTCTCTGACAATTTTTTTATCGTACTAGTTTATGTACTCGTCTCTACTCGAAGTCAAATAAATTTTGTACATGATTTAAGTCTCATTATATACTTTATATGCACATTTAGAAAACTTAAAAAGTTATCAGACTTTGTAGTTCTATGAAACAGTAGTTATGGACAGTAAAAATGATATTGTGACAGAAAGAAAGAACTCTTTTCTAAAGAAATGCAGTGTCCAAATCCGTACTTACTTTGTTAGAAATCAATCGACACAAGCGTTGAAACAGACACATTTTAAATTGTTCTATAGAGTTCCTGAACTTATTGAATTCAATAGGCACGCTTGTACACGATTTCAAATTGTATTACATAATTATATAATGACTGAGGTACTTAAATCCACCGGAATTGCGGAACGGAACTCGTTCGCAAACAATAAAGCTAAACAATTATACAATTGAGACAGTTATTATCACGGGATACAGTGTCGAAGAAACGCCAATAATACCAAGAATTTCAATTATTGCGTTTGAAGTACAGCTACGATTTAAAATGTTCATAGATGGGCTTTGCTTTATAATGGCCATAAATAAATCACAGGGTCAAACATTAACAGTTGCAGCAATTAATTTGCAAAAAGATTGCTTTCGTGTGGATTATTGTTGTGATCGTTTCGCGCGTAAGCAATTTTTGCAAAATTTATACTGAGTGTCCAAAAGGGCTGTGACTAAATCTATACTACGAATTGCTGTGGTCAAATGGATGAAGAAGTCTACTTACACTTCTGTCGGATAAATGCTTCATTGACAATGTACATACCTTTAAAGATGTTTATTGTTTATTGTCGCAGTTATAATGAATGTTCGAGAATTTCATCGTCTGCAAGAATACACGCTTGTATTCAACAAAGTAGGATCATTTCACGACGAATCGATCACTTTTTGATCTTTTGTTTTAATCAAGATATGTTTTAGTCTATGTGAAAGCAGGGGGGGGGGGGTTAAGTCATCGTTTTGTCGATTTCGAATTTGTTAAAAAATTGCAAGCCTTCAAAATTTGGAGCTTTGGCCTATTTTTGCGAAAATAGACATCACTCATGAATTTTTTTCTCAAAAACTACTCGTCCGATTGAGCTAAATTTTGTTTGTTTAATTCATAAAGGATTTTACTACTGTCAAATATTTTTCTGTGATATCGTCAATTTGTTGTATAATATGAACAAAAAACAAATCTTGTTTTTACGTTTTCCAATGAAAACTATACCTGATTAAAATTAAAAAAACAATATGCCATATTCCTTGAAGCTTCCCCTCTGAAATGAGACCTTCAGAACGATGGAGCCTCGAAAATTGACGACACAATAAGCTGGAAAACGACGCGGTGTACCTCCGTTTCAGGTAAGCGAGTCGTGCGCTCTGCATTTCTGATCGGTTGTTTTAGGCCACTGGTCCCAAAACAATACGGGAAGACCTGGTACTCGATTAAATGACCCTGTTTACACATCAAAGAGTACATTAGTAATCACTCTTGGCCAATGACACATTTCTTTCTCATTCGTTATCATCATTTTGAAATATTTATATTTTACTTTCTCATTCGTTATCATCATTTTGAAATATATATATGAACAGCATTATACAGGGTGTCCCAAAAATGTTGAAGGAGCCGGAAATGGGAGGTATGTAGGTGGGGTCATTCTGAACCACTTTTTCATTTGCAAAAATGTCGAATGGCGCTTCATTTTATTTTGTTATAGACTAATTTCACATAATCTATAACATATTTTGATTGAAACAAAATCGCAGATAGTGAGGTCAAAAAGTGATCGATTCTATTTCAAATGTATTTGAAATAATAATAAATGCATTTTGAACCAATTCTCTGAATTACCATTTTTGTAAATAGTAATTTTCATTGAGAATTGTAATACTCATAAATCTATGAATAAAGTGCATTCGGGTATAAGTTTATGTTTCTAATAATACGTGTCAGAAGTTTTGTACCTTGCCTTTTGGCGTCCTGTATGACACCATGACAAGAAAACATCTCTAACGCTGTCTAGAAATAAACTTCGTTAACTATAATGCGTATACTATAGTTAAAATAAAAAAGTCACAGGCATAATGTGTTATTACTCGTTAGAATACATAACGGACTTCAGAGAAAGTTTAAGAACATGTAGTGTAGAAATAATTGTTTGAATAATTGAACTGCTCAACATATACAGGGTGCGGCGCCAAAATCCGGACAAAATTCAATTTAAATTTCTCGCCGTCATATACTTATTGCGAAGTTCATGATTGGCAACCAAATAACTTGAAGTGTATATTAAATAGTAATAAGCTCAGAATAGTCGCAATGTCGAAACCAAATGCAGAATTTAATCGAAGAGCCCCGATTGTCGAAAATGTTCGCGTTGGCCGCACAGCGACAGAAATCATTCGCTTCTTCGGGTACCCGAGATCGACTGTATACATATGATGACACCACCAAAAAAGGAATCTTCATTACCCTGAAGATCTTCCGATTGTCCCCAGAACAAAATTTCCACCGAATGTCCACGTACTAAGCGTCCTATCCAGTGAGGGTCCAGTCATGACACCCCATTTCTTTGAAAAAGGCGAAAATATCACAAAAGAAGTGTATTTGCGTGTCCTCACAGATGTAGTGAAGCCGTGGATGGAAAATGTATCGTTCGGAAAGCCGTATGTTTTCCAGCAGAACGGTGCTTCTGCTCACACCAGCCATTTAATACAAAATTGGCTATCCGACAATGTCGACATGTTCTGGTCAATAGAATTCTGGCCTCCTAATAGCCCCGATTAAAATCCTTTAGATTTTTATGTATGCAGCGTAGTTGAAAGGGTCACCAACAAGCACAGACACTCAAACGTCGAATCACTGAAAGCTGTTATTAAAGCAGTATTTGCCGATATGGATCGTGAAGCACAAAAACAAGACTGCAAACGCTTCAGACCAAGATTAGAAGCAGTCATTCAAGCAGGAGGAGGATATATTGAATAAAAGGGTTCCATATGCCCTGACTAACAATAAAGTAAAAAAAAAATTGTAAATATTTTCGTTTTCGCAATAAAAATTATGTTCGAAAGTAATCTTTCATTTGTCCGGATTTTGGCGCCGCACCCTGTATGTACATATTTCGACCATACATTTACTACTAGTCCTTCTGGACTCCAATGTATAAAGTCGAATCTGCCAACCGTTTTTCACTAATACGTAAGTTCCAGTTTTTCAGAAATACGATTTTAAAGAAAAATGCAAAATTTAACATTACATTGTGTCTCATATTCATATGATGAAAGCTGTTCAGTTACTTTATGCAGGGTCGTACTCTATGAACTATTGCGAACTAAGTGATATAAGTTACTATGTTATCAGAGATATTAAAAATATGTTTCATGAAGATCAAAACGACACTGACATTATATCTGGCGTATATTAAAGTAAACCGTTATTTAGAATGTTATGTTCATGTTTTGCTTAGCACAAACGTTTTCTCTGTCATGTGTGTTGATATTCATCGATAATTGCACACACATTATATTGACACGTATTATTCTGCTGCTTTTCCAAGTTCAGGAAACACAGTGATAAATCCTTTTGTCATTCCATACACAGATTTATGGCACCCAACTAATGAGTTGCAGGGGATAGGGGAAACAATCAGCTCCATCGAACTACCATATTTTGCCGTGCAGCTTAAAACAGTACTGGCGGAAAAGCAATTGAAGCGCTGGTGTTGCTACGATCATGTACACATGATCGTCAGTAGAATACACGCACAGGAACGTGGTCCGTATGTGTGTATATAGCTTTCATGCAAATTTATCCTACATTAATTTTAACACAAGAGTATATAAATACAATACTTGCCGATAGAATGAAACATATTGAACAAATTCATCAAGACCTACATTAAAAATAAATGAAACATTTTAAATAATACGTATAATGACGTCATTGTCACACAACTTTTGTACATTGTATTAGAGAAACACTCACACCAAAAGTTAAAGAGAAAATAAAAACTTATAACATGATATAAAAATAAAAGTATACAAACGTAGAGTACATAATAAGGGTTCACTGAGCTCGATCGCGAATGGAGAGTAGGCTAAACGTTTAGAATGTAACTTAAACAGTTACATTGCAGCTACCTCGTTAACTTGCTTACTGTTAAGATAGCAAGGAGACAATTTTATGATACGCTGGAATGTTCTTACAAAGGGACATCAGGGTCGACGGGAAACGGATTTTCCTGAAACTTGCAGTATTTAAAGATGTTGTGCCTGAAGTTAATTAGGCGAAGCAGTAGCGCGCACTACTCAAGATTTCCCAAAATAATTGCATTTGAAAATTTGAATACTCCGAGATAAAAAGTTTGCGTTAAGAATAAAACAACAAGCCGATTTGCGGAACGCGTAACATTAACAAACTGACAATTGATACATCGCCAGTTCGATCCCTGCTGTCGATTTTATTTTTTTTTTCTTTCAATTTATGTCTACCATAATTTAAAAAGTAACATGTATAAAATCTACGTTAATTTTTAATTTTTAAATAGAATATTTATGAAGAAACGAGATTGTATTATAGTATACGAGACTGTGTACAGAAACGAGAAATTAATTCTAGGGAAGATTGTATCAAAATTCAGTCGATTGTACATCACCAATTATCTTGTCCAATATTTCTAAACATGTTACAATATGCGTGGTTTGCGTCCAAACTCTGTGATGCCAGGGAAGTATTTATGAACGTTAACGAAATATGTTTCCCGGTAGACATCCTCAAATCGACGTGCTCTGCTACAAATGCTTCATTTATAGTGTGTGCTAGGTGCCGCAAAAATTATTAGTTTCATCCTAGCTCGTGTCATAGCACGTAATTAATAAAGGAAATATGTAATAATTAAGTAAATATAAAATTTAATATTATTTTGATATTCCACCCTTTTCCTAATGCTCACAAATAAAAGCTATGAATTCTCTATTTAAAAATTAAAAATTACCGTGGATTTTATGCATGTTACTTTTTAAATTAAGGTAGACATAAATTGAAAGAAAAAAAAAATAAAATCGACAGCAGGGACCAAACTGGCAATCTATCAATTGTCAGTCTGTTACGTTACGCGTTCCCCTAATCGGCTTGTTGTTTTATTCTTAACGCTAACTCTTTATTTCGGAGTATTCAAATTTTCAAATTTTCAAATGAAATTATTTTGGAAAATCTTGAGTAGTGCGCGCTACTGCCTCGCCTAATTAATTTTAGATACGACATTTTTAAATACTGCATGTTTCAGGAAAATCCGGTTTCCGTCGACCCTGATGTCCCCTTGTTAGACTCAGCTATAAACCGTCAATTGTTCTTCTTTGTTAGTTCAGAAGGCCGACCTGCGGCCAATATGTGGCACATAACGGTCATTTTTAAAAATTCACCATTGTCCATTTTTTGCTTTAGCTTAGGTATCATAAAGTCGTATTCTAGAGGGTCCCTTAGGATTTCAGAAGTACGTGTCCACAAGGATTTTTGACCTGACGGAATTTCCCCAACATTGCCAAACTTATGTCGACTTCCGCGACAACTTGTCACCCCCCGCTCAAGGGATGCACCGCGCTAAAGGCACACTAGAAGGGGGTGATACAGGATTGGTCACTTTAGATTTTTAGGCGTTACAAGACTCTGTTTTTTGAAACTCCACCTTCTCTTGTGCATTACGGAGAGAGAGTGGTGCCAGGAGTAGTAATATCAAGTTTAGAAAATAAATCAGATTCAGAACAACATTCATTAGTAACACATCAGCATTTAGTAAACGGTTAGATAGTCAGATATCCTGAGTTTTTTCATTCCCAAATCATTGGGTGGTCCTTCGAACTTAGTCGGCATGAAGTTGCAATACCCAAAGGACTCGATCACTCAGAGTTCGAGTTCTTAATACTTACTGAGGGTAAACGAGATTCGTTGCCCTTTCCTAATACGTTCCTTAATTTTGCGAAATTATAGAACATTTTCACGAGTACGATGACATCACGATATTTTTATTTGCGTGTAATAATAAAAGAAATACAAGATACGCACATAGAGGAGCGAAACTAGGGCTCAAAGTGACGCCGCGCAATTGAAATTAGCTGCACATACTCAAGAGTACAGTTTAACACTAGAAATACCAACATTAAATGCATACTTACTTTAGAATTGAAAATGAAGTAGAAAAATAAATAAATAAATGTTGCAGTATCATCTAACATATTCAACCGTTCATTAGCCCTACAAAACAAGAAAGATATTTTGATAAAAGGTCGGTCACAAAATTTTATGACCTAAATTGTCAAACCTGAAACCAGTCATTCTGACTGGTTGGTAGTTCTAGTGTTAAAGGATCTGGAGGCGAAATTCCATTTGATGTAGAGATTATGCAACATCTCCTACTTAATATTAATTAGTATATTAAAAAACGTATTCTTTAAATTGTTATAATTAACAACAGAGTATCTTTTGTGTGTTCTTCTATATCCGAGTAGAACTGATTTATTAATTAAAAATAGCAAATAAATTATTCGCATGCGTAAAGTTAACAACAGTGCCATATTGCTGAAGTTTACAATGGCATCGACTCGACCTGATAAACTTGTAAATCTGAATCATGTTGTTCGCAAGTGTTGATATGTACATTATTGTAACGCTATCCAAAATCCCTTGCTCATACATTCCATTTGCCTTCCCAGAAACGCTCGCCGCGCTAAAAATCCTTACTCTGACATTTCATTTCCCTTTCTAGAAACCCGCGCCAGATCCAAAAATCCTTACATCCACATTCCATCATAGATTCAAACCCAATTTCTGAGTGCATCCCCTCCAGTGTCAAAACCTATATTATAAAAATAATGATTGATCCTCAAAAACGACTTGTTCAGCTAACGTACAGTGAAGTACGCTGTTTCGGTGATAACCGTGACATTATTAAACAGTAATATATTTACACGTCGTAAACAGTAAAAAATAATCAAAATCGCAATACAAGAAAACAGCGTCATTTATTAAAAAAATTGTTAATAAAAAAAATATTAGAAGAATATTATTCTAAAATATTGATTACAATTAACGTAACCAAACCTAGCATGTTTTATAGCTCATGGTATTCCTTCTTTGATATTCATTTCTAATTACACTGTACAACAAATTTTTACTTTTTCGTTTTATATGAACTACCACTATGAAATTCTTATAGATTTTTGCGAGCTGAATACGAATCTGAAATCCGTTTTTCTCTGGTACGTACAGTTTTTTAGAAAATTAATGTTAAAAAAAATTGCAAATTTTCAACTTTGGGAATTTTTTGTGCTCTTACTATAGCAGCTATTCAATGGCTTTTTGCACGAGAGAATTCTGTGAACTTTCCCGAATAAAACGATATAAATTGTTATTACATTGTAAACATATAAATATGTTTATACAATGATCAAAGTAAAAAAGACCCCAAAAATGCGCCAATTTTTGCTGATATTTTTAAATTTTTTTAAAAAACTGTGGGTCTAGGTGAAAATCTAACCATCGCACGCGATAGAGCGGACATTTTTACTGCAGAAAGCATCGAGCGAAGTTAAAAAATCAGATTCGTTTACATTTTATAAGGAAAATAGTTCGGCAAAACACGGGTCGCTGCCAGTGGTACTCAATGTTGGCGGCGCGGCGCGCAGTTATTCCGTTACGCCAAGACGGATGGTAGGGAGGCCACCGCGATGCGCTAACATTGAGTACCACTGACAGCGACGCGTGTTTTGCCGAACTATTTTCTATATAAAATGTAAACGAATGTGATTTTTTAATTTCGCTCGATGCTTTCTGCAGTAAAAATGTCTGCTCTATCGCGTGCGATGGTTCGATTTTCACCTAGACCCATAGTTTTTTAAATAAATTTAAAAATATCAGCAAAAATTGGTGCATTTTTTGGGTCTTTTTTACTTTGATCGTTATTTAAACATATTTAAATGTTTACAATGTAATAACAATTTATATAGTTTTATTCGGGAAAGTTCATAGATTTTTCTCGTGTGGAAAGTCACTGTATAGCTGCTATGATAAAAGCACAAAAAATTTCCAAAGTTGAAAATTTGCAATTTTTTTTAACAACAATTTTCTCAAAAACTGTAGGACATTGAGAGAAACGGATTTCAGATTCGTATTCAGCTCGCAAAAATCTATACGAATATCATAGTGGTGGTTGTGAAATAAAAAAAAAATCAAAATTTGTTGTACAGTGTTATCATCGAACGTTCGAGAGAAAATAGTTTCTTTCGAACAATTGCTCTCCGTTTAGTTCTGCAGACAAACGCGCCGCAACGGGTCGGGTGAAAACACCGCGTGAACATTATACAACCTCACGTCACAGTCCACCTCAATCCGTGCGATCGGTCGTGAAAAGGGTAGTCACTCAGCATACTCGAGATTACGCACGCGCTTCGAAACAGTCGCAAATACTAAATTAGTTCAAAAACCGTTAGGTTTTTCGTTGTCAGATTACGTGCAAATCGCGATTTTTACAAATATTTTCAATTTTAATAAGGTTTCAATCAGCAACGATTAAGTTATAAAGAAAAAGTACTTAGGAGAATGTCCACAATATTACATGTCAAGGTCGAGATCAATTGGGCTAGATCAATTTTTATCAATATTTAGCAACATGTTTAATTTCTTGAAATAAAATATACATCTACTTATAGAAATAAATTTATGTTCTATTTAAAAATGTATTATTTATACAGAGTATATTAAAATAAATATGCTGATATATAAAATAATAATTTACTCGTGAGGAAAAGGTAAAATGTACGATACGTGACGAATATATGTTCCAAAAAGCAATAAACTCGATTTACATCCGCCCCATAACTTTTGATACAATAAACCATTTGTATTGATCGTTTTCGTACCGAACGTGAATTCGTAAATAATTTTCTCCTGCTATCTGTAGTTTTTGAAAAAATTGAATACAAAATAAATATGTTTAAAATACCTTCTGTAAGTTTTTTAATTTATTTCAGAATTTACGAATCTTAGAGTAAATATAGGTATAGTGTATAAACGGAAGAAATAACTTCTCAAATAAAGTTACAAAATCACGTTTTTGTTTTTCAGTATGCAAACCTAATAATTAAGTGTAATATGCTGCAACAGAACCGCAAATTGTACATATATGACAAGCGAGGTGATTGCCGGAATTGACAACTATAGTCATCAGCGCGTTATGATTTCTGTTTTCAATTAAAATCGCAAAAGTTCAAATGCTAGAATAATTAAAGTAAAATCAAATACGATAATTGAATAATTTGTATAATCGAATATTTCAATAGTCCAGACAAGTCGAATGTTTGAATAACTCAATACAATGATTGTACATGTATTATATTTATCGAATCTTACGAATCGCATTTATATGTGTCGATAGGTGAAATATAAATCTAGATGTAAAACAATAGTGTTATAAAATCGACGGTGTAACTTTTCTATTGAAAATTCTTTCTAGATACAAATTTTCGGAACATATGGATAAAATTTTGTCGATAAGAATAAAATTACGTATGACAGAGTAAACCACATTTCTGTATTAGTATGTTGTTACGGCGTAACAAACATTACCAATAGACATTACAATTTAACAATACAAAACATAAATTCCAAGAGTAGGTTTACGTCATGACAAGGAAACAGCCACTTTTGAAAAGTCTTCAATTTAATATCCGTGCCATCTCTATGCCCGTATTAGGATGGTACGCGACAATTTTAGTTTTTAGTAAATACATTTATTGCTATAATCATTTGTAGAATTTTTGGCTTCAGCGGCACAGGTCATGCCATAAAACTCAAGTACCCAAAAATCAAAGCCGGACTTGGAGCTTAACGGTTTCTAGGGTTTCGGTACTGACGTCAGTGAATTTTGGAAAAGCCCAAAATTTCCCCTGCAATCACCGTCCTCCAGAATACAGAAACTCTGTTCCCCTTCCAAAAATACACCACGCCAAGGGCGCAACGGAAGGGAGAACAGAAGTTTTAAATAAGGCAAAATATGCCAAAATCGTCACAATCAAACAAGTCAAACAGAATCAAACAATCATCTAGTCAGAATCAAACCAGAGTCAAATAACAAGTCAAACAGAATCAAATAAGAATTGAAAACAGAATCAATAAATTATCTAGTTAGGATCACACAAGTCAACTAGAACCAAACATACTTTAAAACATAAAACACACTCAACACTGAATACAATTAATCATACAAACACTATTAGTTCGCTATCACTATAGCTCTATTAAATAAGCCTTTGTTCTGCAAAACCAGTGTCCATTTTTTATAATATTCACCTGCCGTTATGCCAGCACGTGAAGCGTAACATACCAGAAAGTTTCTTTCAACAGTAAAATAAAATCTTTGCTCACATCAAAACATATGTATCAAAGAATTAATTTTATTTTTGAATGAAGAGAAAATAAATGTTACGGTGGACGATAAAATTCCTTTCCTTTGTTACTACACCCTTCACCTGAAGCATATCAAACAATCAGGAAGAAAAATGTTGAAACGACCACTAACGTTGTTAAATACTCGCGATTACCCGATAGGGAATTCGAGCTTTGTAGGAGTTTTGCACGCTTGTGCCAACAAAATACAACTAACTCGAAGGACCGCCCGAAGTATTCGGGAAACTAAGGATACTAATTACTATGTTGCGTTCCTAACAATTTATTTCTATAGACGAGGTAGAGCTCGTATCTCTAACTATACAGCTGCGATATTCTATGTTACTAGTTGATGTTCTATACAAGTTATTCTACACGCTTGTACTATTCAATTTGTTCTGCCTTGTCAAACTATTTTTTATTTTCATGTCACCTTTGCCAAGTAGTCTTGACGGGGGTGAATCATTCCGATTGGGTGAGAAAAATATCCAAATTTGTGGAAGCCAAGCGAAGGTTCACGCCCTTCTTGGGCCCCTCCACTCGCAAATATTACAAGATTTTTTTCTCTTACCGTAGCAGGTGATAAAGATCAGGAAGCGCGCTGACCCTGACTAAACATGCCAAAAATAACGGACTCGAAGAGGTAAAAATATCAATCTGGCGACCAAATGTGAACAATAACTAGAAAACTGCAGTGAAACTCACGGGTCTTTATGGCTTCCTGAGTTTATGGCTGTCGCGGTGCAGTTCTCGAAACCTTCGATGGGACGAGGGTCTTAATGCTAATAGCTATATAGAAATTCTAAAATCTATTTTAATACTAAGGGCATTGTTAGCCTTAAAAAACGTCTACTTCCAAAAAAAGAGCAAAAGAAAAAACAGAAGACCCTTGCACGATAAGAGACCGGCCGGGGTTAGACCTGTTAGAAATAAACAATCGCCAAATTGAGCAAGTGCACTTGCTGTTAGAATTTTCCGAAAACAGCACGGGCCTGATAATCTCAATCGTATTGACATGTGTTCCTGGAAATATCTTAGAAAACCGCTCCATCCGTGGACATAACCACGAAGCCAACCCTTTCAGCTAGTACATAAACCCTTTCGTTCGTACATTCTGTGGACAATTCTATTAGGCAAATCAATTAAATCTACGTTGAATCCCCGCATTTCCAGTGCGTCGAAACCGCGCAACAAGAAATAGGTAACACAGTTACATACATTCGATTTTCGTGACAAAAACAATTGTAAGAGAACGAATTTCTAGTACATAATTGTGTTCCGTAAAATGTGTTGCAATATTTACTATATAAATATACCCAAAAGATTCTAGTAACAGTTTCAAAAATCATACATTCTAGCCGCCCAGGCTGTATGAAACTATAAAATTAATAAAAGTTACGTGACATAATTATCATGTAGAATCTCTCAGCGCTTTTCACCCTGGTCAAAGCCAGGCACGTAACATAAAGCAAAATTATATTACAGTACTCGGATATTTGAATTATTCCAAGTTCTTCGAATAATCAAATAATCTAGTATTTTGGTTGTAGCAACACGCGAAAATTTCCTGCATACAAGGTATTTGCTTTCGGAGCCTGGATAACGTCGGTTAAAATTCAAAGGACCGAAAGCAATAAATACTTTCAACCATATGGAAGCCCTTTCTGCAACTTTCACTCGGGACTTTTCCTCTCGAGTTTTCCCCCGAATCGGGGGGATCAGCTCAAGAGACGGAAAAACGGTCATTTGTGAAAACGTCCCCGACTCGAACTGTCAACACTGGCATACGCTTAATAAAGAATTGTTATTTCTTTCATCGTGTCGCTAATTCACTCGCTCTCGTCTCATGGTATTCGAATTTCCAAATTGTATCTATATAACCCTATTTTCAATACGGCGTTGTACCAGTAGTTCTGAATGTTGTTACTCGTATTTCTGTTGCAAAGTTTCGTTGCAAATATGTAAGAACTCAAATCACAACACGATTTGATAACACTGTACAACAGCCGAAAATTATATGAACTGCCACTATGAAATTCTGATAGATTTTTGCGAGCTGAATACGAATCTGCAATCCGTTTTTCTCTGGTACGTACAGTTTTTTAGAAAATTAATGTTAAAAAAAATTGCAAATTTTCAAATCATTGAACAATTTCTATTGTAATTTTATGTCGCACCGCGGGTCCGCGAGGAACATTCCAGAACGCTTGGCGTTATCGGACCACACGAGCGCGCTATTCGTTTACGTTTGGTGGTTCGAAGAAGTAAAGTGATCTAAGATTTTGACCGTGAGACCACGCTGATTCCACGGAAGGAATGTGTTATATTAACAATCTCAGTTTGGTCGCCAGAAGATAATCTATCTAATAAACATTTAAGACCGTCACTGCGTTCGATTAGGGTGTTCCCAGAATGCAATATACATTATCGATACGCATCCGGTCGGTGAGAAGTTACAAAGGGAATTTTGAAAAATATTCCTGTTCGGAACGTAACACGTTCATGTGCAAGATGTTGTCCGAACATCTGTTGTTCTGCTAATCGTTATTTTACAGTCAACGTTTTAAATATTTCATGATATTTAAATCATCGAGTATATTTACATCACGTTATTCAATGGGATAAATTTGTTCTATTACCAGTTGTGTCATTTGCGGTGAAAATACTAGAAAATTGGTATCATTTAGGAATGGTAAGTAAGCTAGAAATTTAAAAAGTAACGGGTTATAGAAACACACGGTTAATCTACAGTATAGTTTCCGGTTAAACAGCACAATATTCGTTGGAATAAATGTTCGTTAAAGTCATTATTTACGCACTCATTGAAGAGCTTTCGATTCCGTAATTCGAAGCGCATGTATGTTTGAATTCATTCTACGTACACATAAAACGTTTCAAAGCGGTGCCCAAAGTTCAATGCTTCCAGCCCCAGGGCTTTCATTTAATCTTGGTTGTTGGTACCAGAAGATTTAAATATCGCTGTGGACGTTTATACACTGACGAAAAGTCAATATACAGAGTATCCCACAAATATGGTACGAGCCGGAAAAGGGTGGTAGGTGGGGCTATTCTGAACAACTTTTTCCTTTGCAAAAATATTGGACGAGGCTTCATTTTTAAATTCTTAAGGAAAAACACCGACCAATCAGAGCGCGAGAAATGCGCGCTCTCAGGGGCGTTGTGCAGGCACGAGTGACAGTGACCGTTGCCGTAAACGAACGTACACTATGCGACCGACAAGAAGTCCGGTGAGGAGATTTGGTCAGGCGTTCAGACGTGACGGCAGTAATTGGCCGAAAAAAAAAGATGGTCGCATCGAGTCTCACGTATTTTCGGCGGCGGAATTTATTGGTACGCGTGGTCACGCATACTAGTTGACCCGAAGACCGTAAACAATCAGTAGTCTGCGATCGTCAATCGGTGTCAAGTTTCGACGGTTCTAGGTGGGGGTAGGAGGTGCAATCGCGTACGTCTTATGTTTCAGGACAACCTCCTTACCGGACTTCTTATCGGTCGCATAGTGTATGGGCCTCGCAATGGTAGTAGAAGTCTATTAAGTGAAAGTCGGTTAAGCAGAAAAATCGGAATAATTGTTGAATTATTCTTCATTCATGAATAATAAATAAACTAGTACGCCTTGATTCGCGTAGTCAGAATAAATAATATTCATAGCGATACTTGTAGTTCGTTATCGCAAAGAAATAATAGATAAAATATCGAAAATTACACTCCATACATATTACGATAATGAAAAAGGACAAACTCTCATTTTGGAAAAAATATATTTTTCCGTTCTGAAAAAGAATGAACTTTATTATTCACCAAAAAATTTTTAAAATCGAATAACTAATAAATGTAATAAGCCCTGCGTACGTTCAACGAAAAAATGTACAAACAATTTGAATACGACTTACCCATTGATTCACAAATAATCCTGTTTCGATGCAAATGCATTTTCGTGATCAGGACAATTCTTACAGTTGAAAAAATTATTCTCATCGCACAAAAACTCTTAATCCACTTCACTGTGACTTTTCAATATTATTATTAAATATTTTCATTATTAAATATTCTATAAAAGAAAAACTGAAAAAGATCGGTCCCTTTAGAAGCATAAATCTATTTCTGTTAGTCTCTAATGTTGTAAAGAATATTTTAATTATTAAACGATAATTGGTATTATAAAACAGTGTGATATATCTAGTATAATATGCAGTTAAACAAAAATAAACATTGTTAAAATAATCCACTAGGTTTGATGAACACGAATTTGTGTAACTGGGTTCATCCATCGGTCATTATACGAACAGCTGATGTTATAACTGAGGCAATGAACTCTCGATTTATTCCACCGTAATTCTTTGATGGTCGCATAACATAAGAATGTCCGGCAAATACACCGAACGCATGAACAATTATTCAAGAATATTTTTAACGACACTTTATTTTCTTTTTGTAAAGAATTGGTATTAAGACATCGATATAATATCAAATTACCGGTAAAAAGGCAGTATTTGTACGAGCCACGGCTCTCGGTTTTGCTTTCGATCACAAAGCGTAAGCCACTGACCGTTGCCAAGCAACGGTGCTCTTTTGAACATTTTCGCCGGCACGTGGCGATCGACAAATTGTAGTCGAAATACTGTTTTCAGTCGTGATCGCCGGTTTCTCGACTTCAAGATAGTGCAGTGGAAATTATTTCTGAAAAATCGTTCAGTGGCTTTAGTTCGGCATATTTACGTGTCGGACTGATATCGTTTACTTAGGGAAAAGTGATAATGATAGATAATAATGAAAAGTCATAGTGAAGTGGATTAAGAGTTTCTGTGCGATGAGAATAATTTTTTCAACTGTAAGAATCGTCCTGATGACGACAATTTATTTGCATCGAAACAGGATTATTTGTGAATTAATGGGTAAGTCGTATTCAAATTGTTATTACATTTAATAGTTATTCGGTTTAAAATATTTTTCTGTGAATGAGAAAGTTTATTCTTTTTCAGAATGGGAAAATGTGTTTTCTCCAGAATGAGTGTTTGTCCTTTTTTATCATCATAATACTTATCGAGTGTAATTTTCGATATTTTATCTATTATTTCATTGCGATAATGAACTGCAGTATCGTTATAATTTTGATTTATTCTAACTATGCGAATAAAAACGAATTAGTTTATTCATTATTCATAAATGAAGAATAATCCAACAATTATTCCGATTTTTCTTTCACCTGATAGCTTTCTAATACACGGTCATCTGACAATCACTGTTACTCGTGCTTACACGACGCCCCTGAGCGCGCGCGGTTCTCGCGCTCTGATTGGTCGGTGTTTTTCCTTAACACGTTCGCGACGGGGTGTACCAGCGGTGGTACATTCTTGTCTGTTCCATGGGACAGGGTGAGCCACCGGTGGTACATACAGAATTGTCCCATCGGGCGGGATGAGCCACCGGCGCTACACGCCGGTGACAATCTAATAAAATGATGATTATTGTAATTAACAAATTTATTGACATATTCACAAACATAAGAGAACTATTTCTTTCTGTGTATTTCTTCAAAGCATTATATACACAAAGCCAAAAAAGAAAAAACAAAAATATGTTTTTCTATTTCGATCGTTTTATGTTCTCAAAAGATACACAACGTTGAAACACGTAACACATGATTTAGGTCAAATCAGCGCCGTTAGATAGGAGCAAGTGCAAAAACACAGCGCCATCTCACGGCGGAGCCACTAAATGTAGGCCCGACACAAATGTGTCAATTGCTATAATGCGACAATGGTTCGTGTACTACGGGGAGTTCAGCCCGCCCGATGGGATCGAGCATGAAAAACAAGTCCGCCCCACGGTGCGGCCAGTGAATTCAGGCCCCGTCGCAAACGTGTTAACCCTTTGCACTCGAAAGGTGACTTACACTCACCACTTTGTTTAATACAATAATCTGGAACAGACATTTTTTAACTAAATATGTGGTGTTGCACATATGATGTATAAACATAATACAACAGTAATTAGTGACAATTAATAATGGAGAGACAATAACTTCGAAAAAGTACATCACATTTTTCAACCAAAAGGTGTTAGATTTACTATCTGCTACCAGTAATAAATCTTCGAATGTAAAGGGTTAATAGTTTAAAAATGAAGCCTCATCCAATATTTTTGCAAAGGAAAAAGTTGTTCAGAATAGCCCCATCTACCACCCCTTTCCGGCTCGTACCATATTTGTGGGACACCCTGTATTTGTAACTGATATACTTCACTTACTTGACATGAGTTCAATATTGCAAAAACAGAAAATTTATCTATAGTATTTTTTGAAATACGATAATATAAGATTTGTTATCCCATTCGGTTCTTTTATCATATAAAGAATTTTTAATCAATATAATATTTTGTCCATTGAACAAATTGTTTTTGTTAGAATTTTACAGCTTAATGTTTTCGCAGACTAAATAAGTGTAATATTCTTCATATATGAAATGGCATAAAAGCTTTTTAAATAAAGTAACAATAATTCACACTATTTTGAAAATAGAATAAATGTCTCTGTTTTATGTAAATATACGTACAATATTATTTCTGAATGATAAAAATCACCACATCGAAAACAACTAAGGCAACGTAAGAAACATACGAAAATAATAATTCAACGTTCGTTTATATAACGTTTAAGAAATAGGTATACGTGTTCAAGATGCAAGAGTATAGGAGTTACCTTGCTCCTGTTTAAAAGTTAACACTTTTAACTTTTAAGAGAAAGTTTCTTCATTATAAACTTATATTCTGCTCTTTATTGGTTCGGAAGGTAAAGTATACTTTTCAGAAGCTACTAAAATCTTACGAACTTCGGAAAAATTTCAAAGAAAAAACTTTTGTACATTCTCTTTACTTTTCCTTGTTATTGGTAACATATTATTTGATTCCGATAATGTAAGTATCTATCATTAATACATAGCATCTATTTGCATTTGAAAATGTTTTACGAACATATTGCGAAGCAATACGGTATTTAGTACAAAATCAATACATACTAAGGTAGTGGAGTAGCCTAACGCTTTGTAAGCTTAAAATGTAGAAGACCAATTACCGTCGTATGTGTTTAATCGTCGACAATTAGAGGTCAAACTACGACAATTAAAGGGTGAAATGGTGTTTGCCAAAGCAATTACTGTTTATGTATATATGTTAGAAACAGGAATGAGAAACTCTGAAAGAGCATAAGAAATAGGAAATGTTATTTAATTGAAAATTGATCGAATGGAACCTTGTTTAATGATACTATTGATAACATTTTAATACTCTCGGATTATTATGGTAAAATATAGTAATGCTAATTTCATATTATTCTATTAAGTATATTTTATTATAATTTAGTTTTATCGTCATCATCGACTAGACTACTATGTGAATAAATAACTAGTTATTGGATAACACCGATAAGTTTTGTGGTAAGTCGAAAAATATTACATACATATGTCTCGCAAAGTTCTCGTCATTTCACGACTGAGATTTTTCAGTCTCCAATGTGATATTAGAAAATAAACAATTGCGATTTTTTCTAAAAACTCTTTCGCTATATATAACCACAATTTCATATTTTATGAATTCATTTATCTAACAAATACTCAGAAAGTCAACGCATCGATCAGACGACCTATAATAATTTTGTCATTTCATCTTTTGCAAGTTTCCGTAAGCAAATGATACTACTAATGCTAAATTCATAACCCAGACTGGCTAAAATTATTGAAGTGATATCCAGCGTTGAAAATATACGTATGCAATTTATTGATTTATAGTGCTTTAATATAAATAGAAATCACAGCTCGTAGAAAAGATGAAATCGGTTGGGTTGCCTTTTTTAAATCGTTTAATAAGTTTTATTAACCATCATCTTTGTTTCTCTTTAAGCATTCGTGCTTTTTTCTGTAGCGAGCAGCGGAAAATTTTCCCTCGCTACAATCGATGTTTTCGGGGCCCGGACATTCTCCAGGTACCGAAAACAATAAAACTTTCGCCGACCATACGAGGCCCTTTTTCGACGACTTCGCCTCGCAATTTCTCCCCTTGAGTTTTCCCCCGGTTTGCGGGGGTAGGCTCAAGAGGCAACGAAAAAAGGGCATTCAAAAACTCGACCTCGACTCGAACAGAGCTACAAATTATCGATTTCCCCGACACGAATTTTTACGGTTGAATAAACTATTTTGTTATTGTTATTGTTAATCTACGTTAGCAATTTATTCCCCTTCACCTCATTTCTTTTCTGAGAAATATCATACTTAATTGTGTAACCATGGTATAGCTTGATTGGAATAAGGTTATGTGAAGGATAGGAATTTATTGAATTAGAGCGAGGACATATGTGTTCTTTCCTATACAATTTGTACAATTTTCTTTTTCACGAAATATTCAATCTGTTCTCTCACAATTAATATTCAATCAGGCGTCCAGGAGTAGTTACTCCTGTTCTCTCCCGTTCGGTTGACGTCCAGTTATTATCGCCGAACTCTCCATACCGAATGGGCGACCAGGAATATCCTCCCGTACTCTCCTGTTGTACAACATGGGCATCCAGGAGATGCTCTGTCCTCTCTCATCCGACAGGTGTCCAGGTATTGTCGCTAAATTCTCCATGTCGGACGAGTGTCCAGGAACAAACTCCCGTACTCTCCCCCTATTTTCCAGGCAGGCGTCCAGGTATTCTCGCGGTACCCTCCTGCCAGAGTTCTCTAAATAGTGCGAGCCCCCTCTCCGAGTCGTCCAGGTATTGGACGTCGAACTCTCTAGCCGGGGTCCCTAAGCCTTAAGCTATCCGTAAGCATTCCGCGGCCGATTTTATATACGCTGGTTGCTATCCATGGTCGACGCTATCAACAAGCTCGTTGCCAAGTTCGAGATTATTGGTTCCCGTTCCGCAACGTAACCTATGTTCTCGCTTCGGGATTCTTCCTCGATATTTTTGATATACAGAGTGGGGCAATAACTTTGTCCACCTTGAATATTGTCGTTATTTGTAATAATATGAAAAAATGTTACATACGAAACTTGAACGGTGCAAAGGGGGACATATTATGATACATATATTTTTTACCTAGGTGGAGGCATAGAGGAGATTTGAAGGTCATGACCGTTTTTTAAATGGAATGGTATGTTTTTTTTATCACCATGTGATAGCCGGCGCTGAGACGACTTCATCAAGCTATCGTTCAAGGTCATGCAAGGTCAAATATGGTTTTTAAGTAAACTTACAGATATCATAGAAGGTGTTCGATGTGGTAAAAACTTAAAAGAAACCGGGAAAAAAAGAGCCCACTGATAAAGTGAGACACGCTTCATAAAATCGGTACCGTGTAAATCTTGATGTAGACGAATATGATATGGATGAAGTTTATACCATGCAAGAATTCGTAGCACACTCCTTCTACTAATAGCCGATTCCCGTTCAATCTGTCGGGAACTAATATGTGGATTATGTGCTACAACTGCAAGAACACCAACTTCGCTTCCTTCATCAGTTGCTCTTTTACGACAACTGCTCTTACGCGTATCCAAATTTCCCGTTTCTTTTAATTTTTTACCACATCGAACACCTTCTATGATATCTGTAAGTTTACTTAAAAACCATATCTGACTTTGCATGACCTTGAACGATAGCTTAATGAAGTCGTCTCAGCACCGGCTATCACATGGTGATAAAAAAAACATACCATTCCATTTAAAAAAAACGGTCATGACCTTCAAATCTCCTCCATGCCTCCACCTGGGTAAAAAATATATGTATCATAATATGTCCCCCTTTGCACCGTTCAAGTTTCGTATGTGACATTTTTTCATATTATTACAAATAACGACAATATTCAAGGTGGACAAAGTTATTGCCCCACCCTGTATATTTATACATTTTGATATATTTATTTTGATGTTTCGCGAACTTCCCTTTTTGTTTTTTTAAATATTGTATCTATTAGATTTTCAATTTATTCAACGCATAATAGTCTTACGGAATTGGAAGTCTTTTGATTTTTATTTATTGCTCGCAAATTTTATGTAGGAGTAGGAGTTTAATTAAGTTAGTCATGAAAAAAGGGTCGGATAGTACCCGGTTAAGGATCGGTGGTGGGGAGCCTTGCACGCCCGAACGTTAAGAAGCGCCCGAAAACACCCGAAGGTAGCGGCGGCCAGTGGCTCAGGGAGAGCATCGACGACTCGTAAACTGAGGGCCCGGGTTCGATTCCCGGAGTCCGCATTTTTAATCCTGACGCTTACAAAACATAATTGCATGAAAAACGTATATGATGTTCAACTTCATTTTGTTTTGTAAATGAAAAATAAACAGTCCATATTACAGTCCGAATGTCAGTTTGATGACACAACACGCAAGGAGTTCGTTCATTTTTTTATAATTCTGTAAAAAAGGGCTATTTTTGAACGAAGGTAGTAGTAGTGCCGGCAATATGAATTAACCGTTTTTGAGGATTACATTTTAAATTTTAGTTATAGCTCTGGCCTGTAAATTGCAAAACGGTACTTTCCGGTGTAACATAGACTTTCTTGTGCGCATGTAGTGGTGCACAAAACAAATTATAAAATAGGCACTGCGTATATTAATATTTTCAAGTTTTGTTAATAAATTCATATCATGTTTATAATACAGCTTTTATTCCAGGGCATTCCTTCAGTCCGTTAGACATTAATATTCTTCCATTTAATTGAATGTATTTACAATGATGCACAATCAATCCATTTCATGCAAAGGTGAGGTGGGAAAAAGTCAGCGATAATTTAGTGTACAATAATCGCATCGTTCAATAGAACACATATAAGTAAAAGGAAAAGAAAATTCATTAATATTACGAATCTAATGGTTGCAGTGTTACGTGCTGGGCTTTGAACAGCTTGAAAAGCGCCGAGAGATTCAAATTATAATCAAGCCACGTAACTTTTATTAATTTTATATTCTCAAACACCATGAGCGGCTAGGATGTATGATAGTGGAAACTACCACTAGGATCTGTTAGGAATATTAATATAGCAAATAGAACAACATATTTCATGGAAAAGGGTTATGTAAGTATTATGAAGTCGGTCTCTCTTATAATTGTGTCGGTCGCGAGGATAAAGAGTCACACTATGCGGCCGACAAGATGTCCGGTGAGGAGGTTGTCCTGAAACATAAGACGAACGCGATCGCTCCTCCTACCCCCACCTAGAACCGTCAAAACTTAACACCGATTGACGATCGCAGACTACTGATTGTTTACGGTCTTCGGGTCAACTAGTATGCATGACCACGCGAACCAATAAATTCCGCCGCCGAAAATGCGTGAGACTCGCTGCGACCATCTTTTTTTTTGGCCAATTACTGCCGTCGCGTCAGAACGCCTGGCCAAACCTCCTCACCGGACAACTTGTCGGCCGCAAAGTGTATATGTGTTACCTATTTCGTAGTGCACAGTTTTGACGCGCTGGCAATGCGGGGATTCAACGTAGAGTTAATTGAAACCTTGATACTGTTCACTCGATACTGTCCCTTCCCTGATGTACGTCCACTACTATCCACCCGAGTATACGAACGAAAGGGTTTATATACTAGCTGAAGATTTTACCACGTGACTAATTGCACACACGGAACGATTTCCTAAAAATATCTCCAGGAACCCATGTGATTACAATTTGAATTATCGGGCCTGTCCTGTTTTAAGAAATATTCTAACTGCAAGTATAGTTGTTTAGTTTGGTTCTATGTTTATAGGTATAGCCCCAGCTCTTATCTTGCAGCGGTCCTCTGTTTTTTGGAAGCGGGTGGTGGCGGTCGTTCTAATATTTTCTTTTATGATTGTTTGAGATGTTTTAAATGGACGATGTAGCGAGCAAGCAGAGGATTCTTTATCGGCAACCGTAACAACAGTAGGGCCCTTGGGCAGACCACAGTCTCAAGGGCCATAAAACTGTCGCGCAGGACGGCGCACGATCCCAGGAACCTGGGCAAAGAGCGATCTCCGACAGTAGGAAGATGTGGTATGAGTTTCGACTCGATCCCCAGGGTTGGCGTAACGGGGCCGTCGCTCGAGGTGTCGGGGTTTAGCCCTAGTATCCGAGACGAGATCCTGGAGACCACGCACCGCCAACCCTAAAAAGCCACCTACGGAGCTACCCAATCCCGGATCCCCGGGTAACCGATGCCATTGGTGTGCAGACTTGCGTGGAAGAGGTGACTCGTATGAGCTCTCGATTGGTTGAGTCCTGCTTAGTATCCGAGACGAGATCGTGATGCAGACAACACGACTCTTGACCCTTGAAAACTGCTACTACGGAGCTGCCCAATCTCAGGTTTCTGAGTAACGGATGCCACTAGCAGTATTAGAAGTGTTGTACAGGAAACCCGCCCTTCGAGGCCACGCCCTGGCGTATGACCTGTTAAACGTGGCTCGTAGTTCTTTTCTCGCCAACACAGGGACTGAGGGTGGTGTGAAAGCCCCACCGGGTTCGCAAGGGCCCGGTGTCATGCCTATATGGAGTTTGACTCTCAGGGGCTTTGGAAACGAGGTCTGAAAGACGGGTGATCGTTGCATATACCCGTTCGGGTGAGGTGGCACGTCCGCGTCCCATCTACGGTGGGCCGGACACAGAATAAAACCGTAACAACAGTCGGATAAAGTGCATTAAAACTTAGAGAAATTACAAACAAACGTAAAATTTTAATTTTCAACATTAAAGCGGTATATAATAGATACAAGAACAAGCGCACTGTTAATAATACAGGGTGTCCCAAAAGTGTTGAAGGAGCCGGAAATGGGAGGTAGGTGAGGTCATTCTGAACCACTTTTTCATTTGCAAAAATATCGTATGGGGCTTCATTTTTAAATTATTGACGAAAAACACCGACCAATCAGAACGCGATTCGATCGCGACCACGGCCAATTATAACTCGCGCCTACACTTCTGCCTCCGAGCGCGCGCGATTCTCGCGCTCTGATTGGTCCGTGTTTTTCATCAATAATTTAAAAATGAAGCCCCATACGATATTCTTGCAAATGAAAAAGTTGTTCAGAATGACCCCACCTACTTCCCATTTCCGGCTCCTTCAACACTTTTGGGACACCCTGTATATACAAATCTAACGCTTCTGCGACAGCTTTAGATGGATATGATGAGATAATATGTTAAATAAAACATTTTTTTCTTATTGCCATGCACAGTGAAAGAAAATGTAAATATATGCAACATACATAAAAGCGTGATAAAAAATAATGATTAAGTGACCATTATTTCAAAAATCACATAAATAATAAGAAATTTTATATGAACTATAAATACCACTCGAAATATTTGCTTTTCGCTAAGCATTTAATGAATAAAACACTATTACTTTCAATAAGTGTAATATAACGTAGCAAGTTAACACTAACATTAATAAATAAAACAAGGAAAATGGTGTTGGTGTATGCAAGTTATAATAGTAAAATCGTCGCAATATACAAAATGTATAGCGCATTTTTAACGAAACTGGAATCTTGATACTGATTTAAGACTGGTTCTCTAAGTAAGGTGTTGATATTCGGAAAAGATTAGGAAAAAATGTGTGAAGAAAAGATTACTTTCGTATAAGATGATGTACTTCGATAAACTGCATCTGAAGTTTTTGAGGAATAAAACATTTAATTTTGATTAAATATCTATGAATCAATAATTTCGAAAAAATAATTTTTTTGTTAACATAGAAATACCTTAAGAAATTATACTGGAGGTGTCATAGACTGTCACAATAAATAAATTAGAAAATTTAGTCAACAGAAGTCGAACCAAAGTACAAGCTGTGCTTGATAGCAAAGGAACGTATATTCTTTCTGTTGGGGCGCATTCATAGAATCATAGAGCCATTGGGCTTATTTTTAACTTTAGAAATTTCATGAATAATCAACAACTGTCTTTTGCTGCTCTTTACATCGTGCAATTTATATTCTTAAACTTTTTTTAATTTAGCAAGATTTTAAGGAGCCAGCGCGGTTTATTATTTTATGAGTGTCAAACCGTTAGATGACAAACGACGTCGTACTTTTACTTTAGGTCGCTCAGCTAAAGAGTGATCTCGCGATGAGCATTTGGTAAGGGCGGTTCTTGCCCTTTTCCCTCCAATTTTCTAGAACCAACGAAAATAGCTTAATTTTAACTTAGTCGTTTGTCCAATCCCAGGACAAACTTTGTTCTACATACTTTGTTTTGGAGAGAACATTATTTTTCCTCTGCAGTAGATTTCCAATAATTCTCAAAGAGTATACATCAATTTATATTTATCTTTTTAAAGTCCGTTGTTAGTTTGCGAGGTGTTACCATTTTTCTTAAGTGCTATATCAAGTGTTAATTTTACTAAAGCACAAACATTTTACTCTCGTCAGTTGTTTTGTTATTTTTGTCTTTCAAGTGGATTCTCTGATTCCACAACCTAACTACTTTGTGATACATCAAGTTGAATCCCGAAGAACATCAATTTAACACTTTCTCCTCTTCCATATTTATTAAAGTGCCTATTGTTGTCCTTCCATACGTGTGATATCTGACGCGAGAACGCAAGCGAGTACATATACTGCCAGCAACCCATAACGTGGCGCGTGAAGAGGTTTTCCTAAACATAAGAAGTACTCGGTCGCCCCGCCTGTCCCCATCGAGAATCGTCCGAATTCGACGCCTGCTGTGACAGAGACGTTTTTTTCGTCACGCTGCAGCGGTGCATAGTAGTAGGACCTTCTTATTTGCAGAGAATATATTTTCTGGGCTATCATTCGTATACGCTATTATATTGGCATACCCTGGTTGTTAACAAAATTTGTTTTCACTCTTACTCTGCAAAGAGTTTATATATGATATAAAAACAATCGTTTCAAACTTTCAGGTGGAAAATTCAATTGAAAGAGTTTGCACAAAGCAATGTGGAAGTTTACAACATTATAATAATAATAGCATTTTTCACAATTTTTATTGGTTACTAAAAAATTCGGTTCGCAGACATGGAAATTCGGTTCATGCGACCGAACTAACCATGACGGCACATGGCTGGTAGCGTTTTACGAAGGGTAGCCTATTCAGCTAGACACGTGTTAGAAAGTACAAAATAATTTCGCCAATACAGACTTCAGGATAGGCCTAATTGCCTATACCTAAGCATCAGTAAGCGGTCAATGCAATTTCCTTCGATTAATACTAATTCTTTCCACAACATATGACAAAAACGAAAATTTTCGCATTTGGTTAAAACTAATATTCTATATCGGCATCTTCACCAATGCAGTTCGCACTATCTCGCTCGCTCGCTCTCTAAACGTCTTCTGACGCCCTTTGTCCTTTGCGCTAAGTGGTGTGCGTGACGTCGCGAACCAATAAATTCCGTTGCCGAAAATGTGCGAGACTCGATGCGACCATCTTTTTTTTCTGGGCAATTATCGCCGTCGCATTCGGAACGCCTGGGAAAACCTCCTCACGCGCCACGTTATGGGTTGCTGGCAGTAGCTATGTGAGCGTTTCAATACGTATGAGCTCGTGGCGACGCGTCGCCAGCAGTTATAATATGTTCGGAATGGCATACGAATAACCATACGAATACGGGCCCTTGGGCAGACCACAGTCTCAAGGGCCATAAAACTGTCGCGCAGGACGGCGCACGATCCCAGGAACCTGGGCAAAGAGCGATCTCCGACAGTAGGAAGATGTGGTATGAGTTTCGACTCGATCCCCAGGGTTGGCGTGACGGGGCCGTCGCTTGAGGTGTCGGGGTTTAGCCCTAGTATCCGAGACGAGATCCTGGAGACCACGCACCGCCAACCCTAAAAAGCCACCTACGGAGCTACCCAATCCCGGATCCCCGGGTAACCGATGCCATTGGTGTGCAGACTTGCGTGGAAGAGGTGACTCGTATGAGCTCTCGATTGGTTGAGTGCACGGCCGTCGTTTGAGGTGTCGGGCGGATGGACCTAGTCCAGCCTAGTATCCGAGACGAGTCCGTGATGCAGACAACACGACTCTTGACCCTTGAAAACTGCTACTACGGAGCTGCCCAATCTCAGGTTTCTGAGTAACGGATGCCACTAGCAGTATTAGAAGTGTTGTACAGGAAACCCGCCCTTCGGGGCCACGCCCTGGCGTACGACCTGTTAAGCGTGGCTGAGGTCAATTTCTCGCCGACACAGGTACTAAGGGTGGTGTGAAAGCCCCACCGAGTTCGCAAGGGCTCGGTGTCATGCCTATTTGGAGATGGACTCTTAGGGGTAGTAAACTCGAGGTCTGAAGTAGGGAGATGTTGCGTATACCCGACGGGTGAGGAAGCACATCCGAGTCCCATGTAGGTGGGCCGGATTTAAATTAAATAACCATACGAATAATCAATCCGGCATCAAATAAATAAACCTTCCTGGTAATGTATCAGTAATAAACGGTTGTTGTTAATACATCACAAACGCGCGCGTCAGCCACATGCAAAAAGAAAAGCGATTCGCACAAGTAAAAAGAAAATACGTATTCAAGTGATACTGTATACATATAATATATGTCTAGCGATGACAAGAAACGTACCGCCTGGCTTTGGAGACTAACTAAAGAATAAATAGTTTCTGAACTAGAAAAAAGTGGAGTGCCGTTTATCAAAATTGCAACACGCGACAATCTACGCGCATTGTTAGTTCAAATCGTAAAACACGAAAAACAGCCACAAGAAACATTTGTAAATAAAAGTGGGAAGATCGAGAACATTCTCGGTATGTTATTCGATCAAGCCGTAAATATTTCGTAGTCAAAAACAGAAGAATACACAACAGCGCTAAACAAAAACAAGGACTCCGGGTCGGAGTATACAGTGCCGTTCGAGGCCGATCAAGCGAAGGTACATCCGATTCGGACAAAGAAATGTCCGACAACAACGCAAAAATAACTTTTTGCCTGGGGAAGGATAAATGGAGCCCTTTTATAGAAAGATTGGAATTTCAATTTGTATCTCGTGATGTCACGGATAAAAAAAATAAGGCACCTATATTATTAACCGCCATGAACGAGGAGGCATTTGAACTCATAACAGATTTGAATTGACCAGCTAAATTCAGTAATAACAAATATTCTGAGCTAATAGAATTGATGACTAATCACCTTGATCCCAAGCCATCAGAGATGGTAGAGCGAAATAAATTCTACAAAGCACATCAACAGCAAGAATAAAGCATAGCAAATTTTGCCGCGCAATTGAAAAAATTAGTTACAAACTGCAATTTTAAGGAGTTCAAAACTGCGCTCCGCGACCAGCTTGTATGTGGACTACGAGATCATAAAACCAAGGTGAATTTATTTAAAACGGAATCGTTGGGTTACGACGCAGCGCTGAAAGAACGCATCGCTGGTGATACCGCTATGATAAACGTAACAAACGCAAGTACGCAAGATAAGGAAAATTTTTGCAATCGACTCATCATCGAAGCAAAAAATGTGGCATCAAGGTGACCGACAATATCAACGAAGTAATCTACGCGGAAAACCAACGACATCGAGTCAATACCCAAATAATAAACGCCGGATTAGTAGTGCCGTATGTTGGAGCTGTGGCGGCCGCGGACGCACTCGAGATCGGTGTCCCAGCCCAGCACTAGCTAATCAACAAGAAGAACGCCTCAGCTGTGGAAAATCAGGGCAAATACTTTTCAATGTAACTTCCGAACAGCCACATGCAATGGATGTCACAAAAAAGGGCACTTTGACAGTGCGTGTTATTCAAAACGCACTCCAAGAGCAGGATGGCGAGGACGCAGAAAGCAGATCATCAGCTGACGACCAGACGACGAGCTCTATGAACTACATAGATCGCAGAGATTTCTATTCCATCAACGGTGAAGACAACACTACAAGCAAACTAAGGAAAAAAACTGCGATCGGAGATCGCGACGACGGCGAACCGATGTTTGTTAGTTTGAATGTAAATGGTGTAAATGTAAGTATGAAAATCGATACGGGTACGTACGCGACTGTTATTTCGGAGAAAGTGTTAAATGACACATTTAAAAATGCGAAAATTGCTACAACGGGCGTAAAATTACGAGATTATAATGGTAATCCTATGCAGCCAATTGTCAAACTATCAAAAGCGGCAGAGTTCCACGGTAAACAGTTTGTATTCTAATGCTTTCTATTACCTGGAACAGATCCTGCTTTGATAGGTAGGAAATAGCTCTCAGCGTTCGGATGTTGGCTATTACGCCTTGATTTAAATAATAACAAGGCAATAAATAAAGTCGAAATGAATAAATTAGTTGATTATCTTTAAAAAATACGCAAAATTATTTAGTGATACTCCGAATTGTTATAATAAAAGTAAGTCAAAAATATATTTAAAAAGAGATGCGAGACCAGTAACGCTTAAATGTAGGCATGTTGCACATGCTATTAAACCGTTAATCGAAAGATTAGTCTCTTTAGATCTCTTACAAGGGAAGATATATGTTAGTGTCAACGTATTTTTAAAGGGTCGACGAAGGCAATTAGCCCGCCGCTATTTCGCTTTTGAACGATTTATGCTAGGGATGGACTGTGTGATGTCTAAATGCAGAGAATGTTCCTGAGAGAGAAAGCGAGGCGACAGACGATGACTATTGACTTGGAGTACGTGGCTATCGGCTGTCGCAGGATTGTTTGTTTGTCCGTTTGGACGTTCGGGAAAAAGACACGCAGTTAAGCACTGCGTTGCCTAAATGAATAGGAACGTTATTCTTTAAGGGGGGTCCCCACCCTTGAGCCCCGAAAATCGGTCCTGAGTTTGTGAATTTATTGGGGGAAAATGAATAGCTTGATTAAAATGTCACTTTAAGGGTTTTATTGTACATCTTTTTATTGTAAAAAATATTTTTTTCATTTGATTCGAATACGAAATGGCGGTTTCCTGCTCCAATTACAGGAACACCTTTCGTGAAACGGGCTGCAACGGTGGCCCTGATTCCGGCAGAACAGGTCAACCTAGGCAAATGCCAGAAAAACATCATTATCTACACTGTTATAGCTATCGGCTATCGTAGGGATTTTTTAAAATATTGATTTCTTTTGAAATGGCAATGGTTTAAAGAAGAATTACAGTTTTTTTTCGAAAAAAAAATCGTCTTTAATTGTCGATTAAAAAAAACTATACAATATTTTGCAAAAATCCTACGTAGGCCGATAGAGAATATTTCTAAGAATATTCGTTCAAAATTTTAAATCAATCGGATGAAAACTTTTTGAGTTATCAGGGCCACCGTTTTGAAAAATGTAGTTCTGAGAAAAACGTGTTTAAAGTTTTTAAAGCATTACACAGCTGTGTCACAGAAAAAATTGCATCTTATCATTAGTTTACTGATAGCTACTCCATGAAGTGGACCTTCTGCCAACTTATCAGCCGCAGCATCATCCTTTCTGACCGTTAACAATGATATTCTAGCCTCTTTTGCTTGCACCGATAGACGTTTTTTGCCCTTCTTCACGCGCGCTGCATCGTGCTCCTCGCAGAATTCGTAACAGTGCCGGGCAATTTTGAGATTCAACACTTCCATAACTTGCAAATATCTACTGTAGCCATCATTAAAATTGCAAAAAGCTAAATCTACTGCGATATCCAATGTTTTTTTGCCGGTAGCTTGTGTTTTCGGAGCTATCGTCCACACAGATGCATTAAAACTTTCGTTTCTGCTTTGAGTATAACCTCCAAGACAACTATTCAATAATTCATCCTTACTTAACTCTTCATAAATCGGCTTGACTGTTTTGAAAACAACATCAGACATTGGCGGTTTATGTCTGTACGAAGAAAGTGTATCAGTGGCTATGGCTTTCTGGTAACTACACCAGCATGTTTCTCCGACAGGGCTGAACTGGTGCTCGGGCTTACTATCCGTAGAAATTTTATGATGAAGTTTCGCACATATTTCTTTCTTCATATTTTCTACAGAATTCGAATTTATCTTTATTGCTAATCTATAATATAGGGCGAGTTCATCAATTAATTTCCAGCGTGGTAATGCCATTCAGCGATGAAAACCGTCGTTTATGCCATGAGCCATCACCACATACTGTAATATTATCGTTTTGACCTTGGTCTTGTGTTATTTGTTTCTCTTCTTGAGCAGTTTTTTTCGTGCAATGTTCCCGTACACTTTCAGTTACACTTACAGTTACTTTTGCGGAATACAAAACAGGAGTAGCGCCGGCTTGTCGCATCCGCTCATCGAACGGTGCGAAGTACTTCGGGAAAATCACTTTCTCGACCACTTTGGTTTTGAATTTCGCTTTCCGACTTTTTTTCTCGAATTCTTAAAGGTTCAAACTCATGATTAAAGTAATACAAAAAATTTCGATTTTTTAAAACCTCAGGGGTGGGGTCCCCCCTTAAGGATCTGGCCACGGAGTGGGAAAGGCGGGGATGCCTTCTGGTAAGAGGACTAAGCTTGCCCTCTTGGCACTTACCCCAGAACCTTTGAACCGTGCAAATAATTTACGGTCGAATTTTTTTAACATATACATGTAGGAATACGGAAAAAATTCGGACTTGAAACGGGAATCGAACCCGTGCCCCTCAGATTATGAGTCGTCGACGCTCCCAACTGAGCCACCGGCGTCCGCCTGATACACGTCCTTTTCCGCATCCTTTTGTCCTTTCGGGTCTGGAGGCCCCGCCAATCCCACACTTGGCCATCCTGCAACGACATTCGCCCTCGAATGTCCGTCACAGCTTCGCTTTAGTTCCTCAAGAACTCACACAATTCTTCCTAAAATCTTCGTAATCGTCGTAATCATAGTCTTCGTAATCGCACTAATCTCTCACGCAGCGCCATCTCTCGACACACCACTTTAAACTCTTAAATTCTGAACTTCGCAACGCACATGTGTCAGAGAGGCCCACTGCTTCGTCGTTAAACGCTTCTTTTAATCAACAATATCTTGTTGTCGTCGTCTGCCTTGTGTGGATTGGTCGATGTTTTGATGTCTACCTCCATCTCAGACGAGCCCCCAATTTGTAGGAATACGGAAAAAATTCGGACTTGAAACGGGAATCGAACCCGTGCCCCTCAGATTACGAGTCGTCGACGCTCCCAACTGAGCCACCGGCGTCCGCCCTGATACACGTCCTTTTCCGCATCCTTTTGTCCTTTCGGGTCTGGAGGCCCCGCCAATCCCACATACATACAACGTGAGCACTCCGATTTTAATGAAACTTATGTGGAAGATAGTTCTCAAAAAAATATTTGACACGTATTTTTTTTCGAATTCGACAACAAAAATTCGACAAATTATTGATAAATTCCAAATTTAACATGTAAGAAAAATAGAAATCAACGAACAATCGAAGCACGCCATGTGCCTTTCGATTGTGCATTTCCCAATCCTAAGGGCAGTTTATCCGGGCCCAAGTGGCTTAATGAACGACAATACTAAGGGGGTATCCTTGGTATGAATTTGTTATCTCCGAAGACATTATTGTATTGGCTTTCGCTGAGAACAGAGATACGAAACAAACCTAGAACAGGTAGCCCTCCTATAACACGGTTTCGCTATAACACGATTCATAAATTGCCGGAACCGCCCTACAACGCGGCATCCTATAACACGGTTTCGCCTTAACACCATAAGAAAATTGCAAAAACCTTTGTACAACAGTACTTCTTCGGATGCGGCGATGCTTGTCGACTTAACATTAGATTGACCAAAGTTCAATGACCACTTAAGTCTAACAATCGAAAATGAACTATGAAAAGAAGTAAACAATGAATAATACATATACTAGTTTATAGAAAGATTCTTTATCTCGATGATGGTTAATATTCATTTTGACGTAAGCTTTTTAATAATTTTCGCAATTGAATATAAGAAACCTAACAAGATCCGTCATTTTGACGGGTCCCGTAAACCTAGTGTTAAACATACACTATTGCGGAAAGCAACAGTCCACACTATTAAGACAAATGAAAAGGAAATAAGAAGTGCAGTTGCTGCAGGATCTTCGACATCCGCATACATTTATATTTTTAATAAAAATTAAATTGTTTATGTAGAATTAAAAAAAAATATATTTGTTATTACTAAGTTTTCAGAACGTAACCCCCCTTTTTGTACTGGCTCTAGGTCTCATACAACACGGTATTTTTAAATGGCATGCTATATACTTGTATTTCTAGTAAAATAGCAGGTGTATGAACGATTACAATGACCTCTCACACAAGGTCATCCGATTACAGATAATAAAGTAAACCAAGATGACTTAATTACGAATGCCGTTCGAAATGATGGCCATCCGCATCGATGCAGCGCTGTAATTGTTGAATCGCTGTAGTCAAAAGTAAACGACATACTTCAACGCATGAGATTTTGTGAATGGATGCAACATCAAATTCAAACAAATAATGACTTTTTACATCAATATTATTTGCCGACGAGGCAAGTTTTATCAACTATGGGCAAATGAATTTGCATAACACGCATTATTAGTCCATGGAAAATCAACACTGGCTAAAAGATATAAATCAACGATTGTCAATTAATGTATGGTGTGATATTATCGGCATAAAATAATTAATCTGATAATATTTCACAGATGGAAGTCTTAATGCTGCAAAATATGAAAACTTTTTAAAACATAAACTCGATATTCTGTTAGAAGACCACTACATCTACGCCAAATAATGTGGTACGAACAATATGGCTGTCTCGCACATTGTGCAAGTCGAGTAAGAGATACTCTTAATAGCATGGTAACGAATCGATAAGATAGGTCGTGGCGGGCCAATTCTGCGGCCAGCTCGTTCGCCCGACATAACACCATTCGATTTCTTTCCACGTGGAACATTAAGAAATATAGTGTCTCACCAAAATCCGATAACTCCAGATGATGTGAAACAAAGACTTATTACACCATGTGTTACAATTACTCCGGCAATGATAGCATCTGTACGGGCTACAGCGATTCAATGAATCGATGCGGATGATCAGCACCTTGAACGTCTTTCGTAATTAAGTTACGCTACATTACTTTATTATCTCTAATCGGATGACTTTGTGTGAGGGGTTATTATAATCCTTTAAACATATACCATCTTACTAGAAATACAAGAATATAGTGTAGCGTTTAAAAAAGTGAAGGCCACTTTGAAATCTTCGAAAGCCTTCACTTAGAAAAAAACTTTTATTTGCATATGGCGGTCCCTCTAGAACCATTCAACTTTTGTAGAAAAAATATTTTTGTATCGCTAAAAATAACAGAAATATTCGAGGAGGACAAATTTACTGGGCCATGTTTAGAGAGATCTATCTTGAAATACTACATATATAGGATGTCATAGTTTTTTTTTCTGACAAATAGTATCTACACACAAATATATGAAAAGAAAAACAAAACAGATAATAAAACGATACTATATTTACGAGAGGTTTTAAACATTGTTAAAAAGATAGAAGAGAAGTGTGAAATGACAATGGACTACTTTTTTGTTTGATACCATACATAGGATGTCCTAATTTTGTTCGTGAAATTATACCAACATACACCATAAAAAAAATGATAAAAACACGTTACATAAATACAGACTCTCAAGTGCTTTATTGAAAAGCTATACATAACACGTTTTCTGCAACAACAAAAAATGTGCCGTGTAACTTGAGGAAACTGTATATCGCACATAAAATGTAAGAAATACATGTTTGATACCGTGTCACAGAACAATTTATGTATGTAGGTTACTGATAAAGTTTAAAAATCTTATTTACTACATCAACAAAAAATAAAACTGTTTCGTAAATCATATTTCTGAAAATAAAATACGAAGTTCAAGAATAATTAATTATTAATAAAATAACACAAGAAGTGCATTTGTGTTATTTTATCAACAAAAATAGAGAAATACAGCACATTTTATTCTTATAAAATCACGCATACAGGTACAGAAATAGTATCGTTGTAATATAGTAATATTGATAGTTCAACAATTTAATAGATTTGTCTCATAAATATTCAATACTACTGTGAATACAGTTAGATTTAGATAATAAATAATTAATGATATCTAAGATACAATTAGATTTAGAAAATAATAATTGGTACACAGATGTAAACTATGGATATATGTCGACACAATTTAGTATAATTTAACCCTTAACGAACGAATGCCGCCATACTCGCGACATTGTAAATATTCTAAAAAAATCGAATGCCGCCATACACGCGGCACGACGTGATATTTTAGGAAACTGTAGGTTTGGCTTTAATTATACATGCAACAATGAAGGGCGATCGGCAATTGTAGTAAAAAACCTGGTATTCACATTGGGGACTGTTGGGAGAAGTACCACACACAAAAAAAAATATAAGTAATTTTGTATAAATATATCGTTAAACTAAATTTTCACTTTAGTGATCTTTTGTATGGACATATCTGTTCATATACTACCTATTATTCCGGTAAGTTTATATAAAATCCAATAAAGCGATATTAATTATGCAGCTTCTCTCGCTCTGGAAATGAAGCACTTAATTTTTTAAAAATCCGTCGACCTACTGGTCATAGTTTTAGAAAAATGCGCTCGTTCGTTAAGGGTTAAAATGTAAGAACGTAACTATGTATCTAAATGTGGTCGCTAATGGCTAAAAAAATTTTGCGCCATTAAATAAATAAATAAAAAAAAAAAACTACTGTGAACAGTATTGTTTAGCACATATTTGAATCTCTCATTTTCACTATACGTTGAAATTGTTCTTCCTTTCGAGATTTAATTTCTGCGAAATGCGATTATGAGTAAAACGTAAAATTTTTAATTTGAACGATCATCACACACAAATTACGATCAGTCGTCCAATTGCATTTAATGCTTAAATGTTCCACAAAGTATCTTGCATAAAGTAACATTGCAATGAAAATGACATCGAAGATACTCCAATTCTCGTGAATTTTTTTCAATTTATTCCAGAGACGAACTTTCGTGGAAAAAATTTAATTGCAACATGCATTGCAGCTGATATTTCTGCTGCGGAAAGTAAGAAAGAAAGCGTAGGATTATCCTTCATTTCCAATTAAAAAATACAATTGTTTAAAAACCAAATAAATAAAACAATAGAAGCTGGAGCCAATATTGAGTATCACAGCCGAAGTCATATATTGTGTCAAATTATTTTATTTCTTAAATGAAATCTAAAATAATTCTGTCGTTTACTCTGATATTTACCACAGGAAAAAAGTATCTCATTTGCACGGTACAATTGTATTTTCCCCACAGTTTTAGTTTCTTAAATAAAATAAAAAAATGCAAATATTAATAAATTTTGAGTGTCATTGACACTTTGATTGTTGTACAACTATATTTAACTACAATTAATTATTTAATAATTTATGTTAAGTCCAGATAATTTGTAGAATAATTTCGCGTTGAAAATGTAGCGGTCTTGCTGGCACATAATTCACGCTACAGGAAACTTATGTTCATGGTCGAAATGTTACATACCAAAATATTCACTGTACATTGAGTAAGATGCATCATCCAACACGTCATCCTTAACTGGTCAATAACTATCACCATATTTCATACCGGACTTTTAGCCATTCAACTTCCTTCTGATTTTGCCTTCATAATCACAACCCAAGGTTCATTTTTTCAAACCTACAAATAGTTCTAGTTTCCCATCCTAGAGAGCATTCTCAGTTCAACACGCGCATTTAACGTTTGTAATTATAGTGTACCGGGAGTCGGTAAATATGTATACTAATGTTAATCGAGAGGGCGCGAGACCTTGCGACGTACTAAAACACGATCGTAAAACGATCAGTTCCAATAAACACATCGCAACGTTTAGATGTCCGTCCTTACTTCGATCCTTTAGACTCCGAACGTTAGAAACCTTCGTACAGTTACTACATAATACTATTATTATGACACTATTGTCACTAAATAAAGTACTTTTGTTTTACTACGTAACATCCATATTTAGTTACGTTCATTAACCCTTTGCACTCGAAAGCTGCCTCACACTCACCACTGTGTTTAATACAGCAATTTAAAATAGGTATTTTTTAACAAAATCTGTAGTGTTGCACGTATGATGTATACATACAATAAAGCAACTGATAGTGGAAAGTAATAGTAGAAACATAATAACTTCAAAAGAATTTATTAAACCCATCAACCAAAATATTTTACAGTCGCTATCTGCTATCAATAAAAATATCTTCGAGTGCAAAGGGTTAACCCTTCACACTCGGAATTCTACTTGATTTCTATCAACACCTCTCAACGCTTCGAACTGTTTTATTTGAAATTTACTTTTAAAAAATAGGGCAATTTAAATGAATTACAAAAATTCAGTTAAATACCTGTTTTATTTATGTTTTAATTCACGCTTTTCACACACTATAAATATTCCATTATAAGGATTCCAGGGATACAATTCTAAGACTATTACCAGTGAAAGTAATTGTGTTAAGAGTTGGAAAGAAAGCAACAAAAGCAATTATGTCAGGTAAGTTAAAGTAATACAGTTTTTAAGAGCGTCAATTACGTGTGCGCAAAATCTTTTGGTTGGGAATAAATGTCGAGTGGGCCTCGACAAAAAAGCTCCTGGAATTAAAATTGATGTCGAGTCACGCTCGACGTAGGAGTGCAAAGGGTTAACCTGTTACCCCAAATCCGCATGAGTCGCGAGGAATTTATATCAACCGGGTATCGCAGAAAGATTCAACGAGCATGCTCATGAGTAAACGGTCATCTAGCGACCACTCGGCCGCTACTTTTTTCCAGTTTTGGGAACACTGATTTTTCATCACAATTTGCGATTTTCTATCGTTCGCCGCCTTCGGAGAACATTATAAAAACCCTTGGAATAGCGAGGAAGACATTTGGTTTTGCAACTTTCTTAGCTCTGATAATTTACGCCTAAGTATTTTCTTTTGTCTAAAATAAATCCTGCATTTGGAATTTCAAATTGTTCATTTGTATCTTTACCTCAAAAAAGCAAATGAACAATTATTATATTATGTTTGAGTATAATGCACAAAGCAATTTGCAAGTTCGAATTATTTATTGCTTTGGATATAAAATTTCTCAAAAACGACAGTAGAAGTCGAACAATAGTTTGTGAATTCGAAGTTAATATACACGTATCTATAAAAAAACATCTAGTGAAAGTGTAATCAGAAATTAGGTAAGTGCAGAATGTGTTAAAAATGTTTACGCCTTTATTCGTTTCATAAAAATTAGGAAAACAGTTGTAGAGACACTCAACCTATACAAGGTTGCGTCAAAGCCTTAGAAGATAAGAGATAAGATGAATACCACGACAATTGTAATTGTACAATGTGCAATTACAAAGAACTACGTAATTCAATCAAATTAACACAGAAGTTACCTATGTAGAATGCACGACTACTTTGATGTTAAAAATGAAATAGAAAAATAAATAAACGAACGACGAAACAAGAATTAATACACGTATTAATTTTTTATCTTGAAGAGAATCAACACAGATTTCAAGAAAACCATCTTAACAAATTTTGTAATTTGAAATAGGAAATTTGAAAAACGCTCATTTGGCCTGTTAGGAATGACGAGCAAAATAAGAGTCATATATAATATTTATATAATGACATAAGTACGATACGAGAACATGTGAGTGATCTTTAATTTCTCGAAAGTAATTTAGAATTTCCCGAAGGTAGTAAACGTAGAATGTAATGAGACAGGAAGGAGAAATTTATTCGTAAATGTAAGATTATACGTAATAAAAGGCGGTGAAATATGGACTCCACCGAATAAATCTTGTGGGTGTATTTGAAAATACTATCTTTCTTTATTATATCTGCTCTCGGCGAAAGCCTATACAAGAATCTCTTCAAGGACACCCTCGTTAGTATGGTCGTTCTTTAGGGCACTAGGGCCCGGAGAAACATCCCCGAGGGAGGAGAAGCGCTGACAAAAAACATATGGCCTGCATCGACTATTCGTTGATTTCTAATTTTCTTACATAAACAGGATTATATTCAATAGTATTCTTAGTATAGAAAAGAAATATAAATATACACGAGGCGAAATAATTGCACATTTATAATTTATATTGATAATATTCAATACTGTGTAATCTGCCACGCAGGTAACATTGAAGTTTTCATTATACAGGGCGCGCCAACTGCAGGTACCATATGATAAATGCTTATAAAATAAAACGTAATTAAATAGACTTTAGTTCGCGATATTTACTTACTTTGGTTTATAACATTACAAAAAATTTATTTTTTGAATACAATATCGGGCAAATGGTCTCCTCTGTGAACAACGCAAAGAAATGCTCGTTTTTGGGCATTTTCCATTACTTTTTGCAACGTTCCGGGCATAATTTCCGTTACTTCTTTGCGAATTGCATCTTTTAGTTCCTGGAGGGATCATGGTGCATTAATATACACTTTGGACTTTAAATATCCCCGCAGAAAAAAGTCTGGAGCCGTCAAATCTGGCGACCACAAAGGCCATTCGTAATCGCCACTTTTCGAAATTAAGCGATTCGGGAAGAATCTTCTTCTTCTCAACATCGGCCCGAACAACCTGAATGTCCCCGTTGCTGCTCTCTGAACGCTGTTTTGCACTCTTTGCACGGTCACGAACATTACCACCATCACGAAACTTATCAATAATTTTCGATACAGTTTTCGACGTAACGTTAAAATTGCGTCCATAATTCCGCTGCATACCACGTAAAGCTTTGATAAATGAGGACCCTTCTCTAAAATATACTTCTGCAATGTGAATCCGTTGTGCTGACGTTAAGTTGTTCATAGTCAATAATAATAGTACAAAATAATCTGTAGAGTGGTCTAATGTGTTCTTCGAAATGTTTACAAATAGCAATTGTTTTAGGGTTCAACATATAGTACCTACAGGTGGCGCACCCTGTATATCTTTGTCTTAACATGGATCGTGGGAAGAAGTTAAGTGAATCAGAAGTTGCTCGCTGTCTTGAGTTAAAAAATCAAAACTTTACTATTAGTAAAATTGCAAAAGTAGTTCAGCGTAGTCGAATGATAATTTACAATTTATTAAAGTATCCATTAAATTACAACAAAAAAAGAGTCGTGGACGGCCATCGATTTTATTGGAACGAGACAAACGGCCTCTAATACGAGTCGCATTTAATTCGACACTGAGTGTACGCCAAATAGCTCACGAAGCAGGAGTTTCGGTAAATGTTCGAGTGGTCGCCGTGTTCTGCAACGATCGAAATATTTACAGAGATTAAAATTAAAGTAAAAACCTGGTTGACGTTACCAAAGAACGGGCTTCATTGCAAGAGCAAATGGAAATGATTCATCTTTATTGACGAGAAGAAATTTAACTTACAATGAGACAGCCCCGATGGTTTTGCTTAGTACTGCTATGATCTCAGAAAAGAAAAACTTGAAAAAGCCGTGACAAAACGACGGCAAATGGATGGTGGTGGAGTGATAATTTGGAGTGGTATCGGCTATTCCGGTAAAACAGGTGTAGTGTGTATTAAAGACAAAATGAACAACAGAAACCATTTAAATTTAATTAACGAACAAATTAGCAAGCATACTCAATTCATCACAAAAAGCAAATTCAAGAAGCATTATTGAAGATTTGTACGGTTTTACAATGCACAGTACAGTACATGTCAATATACCTGCGAGCCTGCAAACCCTCAGGGTAAGAACAGGCATGGAACCATAATTAAATTTCCAATCGGTCATAAATAGACCCAAACATCGAGCGCACCCCAAATCCGCGGACCGTTGCAGACCCCTCGTAAAACATATAGAAAATCCGAAAAACACCGTTTCTCTTGCCATCCCTACTGCCAACTCCTTTCCACCACCTCGTTCCTCCAACTTTTCCACCTTCCAAAAGTCCTATTCCAATGATATACAGGGTGTCCCACAATTATGGCGCGAGCCGGAAAGGGGTGGTAGCTGGAGCTATTCTGAACAACTTTTTCCTTTGCAAAAATGTCGTATGAGGCTTCATTTTTAAATTATTAAGGAAAAACACCGACCAATCAGAACGCGAGAATCGCGCGCGCCGTATGGTCGATTGCGACCACGGCCAATTAAAGCTCAGGACTACACTTCTGCCTCCTAGCGCGCGCGATCCTCGTGCTCTCATTGGTCGGTGTTTTCCTTAATAATTTAAAAATGAAGCCTCATCCAATATTTTTGCGACGGAAAATGTTGTTCAGAATAGCTTCACCTACCACCCCTTTCCGGCTCGTACCATAATTGTGGGAAACCCTGTATCAATATTTCCCTCTTTTTACCAAGTTCCTCCGTACACTCCCACCAATCCACCATCGATTCCTACTACACAAAAGTTTACCTTTTTTGCAACACACTCAAGCTCCGACAGAACAATTTTCATCACCATCTAATACAGATTAAGAACAAGTTCAATCACCACCAAGTACACTTAGAATCATTCAAACCATCACCAAATACACACAGAACACTTTTGACCACCGATAGTACACTCTCAAACCTAATAATACATCATCTTGTAACGACTGTTTTCAACGACATTACTGTTAAATAAATAAGTGTTAAGTTTAAATACTCGTTCACCACCATATCACCACCATATCATCTACAAAAAGCATCCTCGCGACATTACTTTGCCGTCGAACACACCGGTCCCAGTTCTCGATAATTCCGTCAGCGAAGAGTCGAGTTCCGAGAGACCGTACAAGATTGTTGTGTAGAACTTGCTCGTGCTGTCTACAGAAATGACAGACAATACGACCATACTCAGCAATTAAAAGAAGCAATTGTACACGAATGGAGCAACTTGGCCCAACATGTAATAAAAAAAACTTTACAAATTGTTTTCCAAATCGAGTGGTTGAAGTGGTAAAAAATAGAGACAGTTATACACACGATTAATGTTACTGTCGTCGACAAAACCGCTTTCTCACTTGCCAGCCTATTCACTCAAAGCATTCCAGCAATAAGAAAAGAAACCTCTAAGCGACCAATGACCCCTGCTCCCGAAGAACAGTACGAGGTCTTTGTACCATAAGAAATCGACCGGGGTTAGTCTTAGAAATAAATAACCGACAGACTAGCCACGTGCATCTGTAATTACAATTTCCGAAAACTGAACAGGCCCGATAATCTAAATAACAACAGCATCTGATCCTGGAAATATTTGAGAAAATCATCCCATCCGTGGTTAGAGTCACTTAGTCAACCCTTTCAGCTAGTATATAAAGCTTTATGTTCGTACATTCTGTGAACAGTATCAAGTTTCATTTTTGATGTGAACATATCGCTGCTACGCGAGTTACTATTAGTGAGGTTGGGTTTAAGTCCCCTTCAAGCAACACCAACCATATAGAACCATCGAAAAGTTCTATTAGGCAAGTCAATTAACTCTACGTTGAATCACCGCATTGCCAGTGCGTCGAAACCGTGCAACTAGAAATAGGAAACACACTCACACACATTCTATTCTTGTGACAGAAACAAATGTAAGAGAACAAAGTTCTAGTACATAGTACATAATTGTGTTCCGTAAAATGTGTTGCAATATTTACTATATAAATATACCCAAGAGATTTTAGTTACAGTTCCAAAAATCATACATTCTAGCCGCTCAGGCTATATGAAACTATAAAATTGTGGGGGACAGGCATCGCAAACGGCTTTGTGTCGTGCCACGAAATTTTCCGTGCGTAACCGTTGTGCGATCGTCAATTTTACCAGTACCTTTCCATAAAACGGTTATAGCAAAAGCGATCTTCAATTGTCTTGCAGGGTACGCGTTGGAACAAAGAACGGGGCCACGAGGCAGTCGCCGTCCAACATCTCGTGAGAGCGTACACGTTTCAACAAATAAAATTTCGTTACTGTTAAATTAATTCCGCTAGCATTCATTATCACCAATACCTACAAAATTAATAAAAGTTACGTGACATAATTATCATGTAGAATCACTCGGCGCTTTTCACGCTGTTCAAAGCCAGACACGTAACATAAAGCAAAATTATATTACTGTACTCAGATATTTGAATTATTCCAAGTTCTTCGAATAATCGAATAATCTAGTATTTTTATTGGTTGCAAGAAGCGAAAATTTCCTGGCTACAAGGTATTTACTTTCGGAGCCTGGATAACGCGGTTAAAATTCAAAGGACCGAAAGCAATAAATACTTTCGACCATATGGAAGCCTTTTCCGCAACTTTCACTCGGGACTTTTCCTCTCGAGTTTTCTCCCGAATCGTGGGGATAAGCTCAAGAGACAAAAAACGGTCATTTGTGAAAACGTCCGCGAAACAATTGTAAAAGAACGAACTTGGAATACATAATTGTGCTCAGTAAAATCTGTTGCAATATTTACTATATAAATATACCCACAAGATTATAGCGACAGTTCTGTTGGCGCAACGCTAGAGTTGGTAAGGCTAGATAAAACTTTATTTATAAATCTTAACTATTGATATTACAAGAGTAGGAAATGAATGTTAAAAACGTGGGGTTCGAAGCAGAGGATAAGGTTATTGGCGAGAAGGGCTGAAAGCATAGGACGGGTGAACTTCGGCTCAGCTTGGCGTCCAAGCTGGCGTCAGGACAGACTGGTATATCCAAGTCTGTTTTAGCGGAGGAGGAAAACTGATTTCCAACTCTGGTATTTCCAAGAGTGGTCGCGTGGTTTGGAGTGTAGGAAAGGTTCTGATTGCTTTTTGTGATTTCGGAGCCCTTTTTATACACGTTTTGTACATCTCCGGTCGCCCAATCAACGAGCCGAAGTGCGTACGGGTAGGATTTTATTGCACTTGCTACCTGCAAGTGCGCCAAGACTCGCGGTTTACCTGTTGTTGCTATGTTTCTAACGTATTTTTAAAAGCGTCGCGCTACAAGTTTAAATTTATCCTCGTGTATACAATCACCTATCGTTCGATTTGTCGTATAGTTTCGGTGGGGACCTCGCCCGGTTAGGGATATAAACATTCGTGCTGGAATGCGAACACGCAGTTCTGACGACGGCCACATCTAACAATAAGAACACGTCATCCAACACATCATCCAAATCCCTTAAACTTTGAAGTTGTACACAACACTACTTATACTTAGTTGGTCACTCTATCCACTCTTCACCCCTCGATACCAACAAACCAAGAAATATAAAAGTCACTCGACCCTTTTTAGCGAGCAGTTTTGACCAGAGTCCCGAAAAAGTTACATCTTCGCGTTAACTAGTTGTAATCTATAATAAAGTGTTAAAGAGAGGAACCAAGTGTAAAATTTTCCTAAATTCCCCTTTTGTCCTCATGAATTTTACGTGACGAAGTCGTCGTCTAAGCTGAGTAAGAGAAATAAATTCTACCGTCGAACGTTTAACTTTGTTTGTTTCTTTCCCCCGAAATATCCCAACAGTTACAACAATCATACGTCCTAGCCGCTTAGGGTGTATGGGATTATAAAATTAATAAAAGTTACGTGGCTTAATTACACTGTCCAACAGCCAAAAAAAGTTTCAAATGCCACTATGCGATCATTATAGTGTTTCTCGTGCTGATTACGAATCTACAACCCGTTTGTCTCCAGCACGTACAGTTTTTGAGAAATTTGATTTTGAAAAAAAAACACATTTTTCAAATTCAAACGAATTTTGCGAGGTAATTATAAAAGATATTAAAATTTAATTATATCAGAAGGTTCTATATACTTTCCTGTATACAACAGTATATATTTGTTATGCGTTCTGAATATTTAAACATGTTTAAACAATCATTGAATGAGAAGAGACACCGATTCTGCACAATTTTTGCGTATGTTTTTCAATTTATCTTAAAAAGTAAGGGTCCAGTGGAAAATCGAACTATATTACATGATAGAGCAGACTTTCACCTTTAAAAAGCACCCAAAGAAAGTTGAAACGTTGTTTTTTTTACGATACCAGAAGCAAAATAGCAACGCGGGAAACGGAGCGAGGACAGTGGTTCTCACGCCACAGAGATCGTTCCTTGCATCGTGTTAACATAGGCGGGATACGGAGCGACCGCTCTGACGCGACGAACCACTGTCCTCGCATCGTTTCCTGCGTTGCTACTTTTTATTTCTGGTATCGTAAAAAAAACGACGTTTCAACTTTCTTTGGGTGCTTTTTAAAGGTGAAAGTCTGCTCTATCGCGGGATATAGTTCGGTTTTCCACTGGACCCTTACTTTTTAAGATAAATTGAAAAATGTAAGTAAAAATTGGTACAGATTCGGTGTCTCTTCGGATTCAATGATTGTTTAAACATGTTTAAATATTCAGAACGCATAACAAATATATACCGTTGTATTCAGGAAAGTCTATAGAATCTCCTGATATAATCAGAATTTTAGTATCGTTTATAATTACCTCGCAAAATTAGTTTGAATTTGAAAAATGCGTTTTTTTTTCAAAATCAAGTTTCTCAAAAACTGTACCTGCTAGAGACAAACGGGTTGCAGATTCGTAATCAGCGCGAGAAATACTATAATAATCATTAACCGGATTTTAGAACGTAGATTGGCTATTGGACAGTGTAATTTAAAGTGATGGAGACCCAGGGCTAAAAAAAAGTAACTTTTGTATTACTGTGAGAGTAATATCAGATATATTGCAAGGAAAAAAAGCGTTAAATAGGAAAGCAAAAACACAAGAAAAGAATAATGAAAGCTACAAAGAAAAACTGTAAAAAGGAAAAGGAAAACAGAGAAGATGTAGCTCGTAAAATAAGTAAGAAATTAAAAAAGCAAAAAGAAATGGTGTCAAGAATTGATGCTGAACTTTAAAAATCATATTTAAGTATTGTGTGCTGCGTACATTCTCAGTTTTTATGTGTAATGTGTATGTATAATATGTGTAACAATACATATTATACATATATCTATGCATACAACTTCGACGAAGAAATCTAATTAACACTTCACTGTCCGATTCATTATGTCACCAAAGGAAAACATTTACTGGGCGTATATTGTCTTCCCAAAATATAAAAAGGACATTGTTAATACAAAACGAAAAACATATTGGATCCAGCATTTTGTTTTCTTATACATATATCGTCCACTGTTTTATATTTTTACGGAACATCATATACCTGATAATACTCCTACGATGAACATTTGAATACTTAAGATTTTAGATTAAGTGTAATACATTTCTTCGTATGAACTTCAGTTTTATATTATGTAATATTTTGTGCCTACTTTTCGACTTTGAAACATATTATTTAACTGTTAAAAATCAAAATCAACTTTTATTTGATATAAGCCTTTATTGATTTTTGATTAATCACCATGCATATAAGCAAATAATAACAATAAAGGAGAATTGAGGAACGCTGTCAAATTATTTCCTGAAGGATGTTCTACCTTAAGTCTGATAATAACACTTCATTATCATTTTCTACAGGTATAACACAACATCACGTACACTACCTCTGTTTATGACAACAAAAACACTTTGGCATTTTCGCGCGTTCTAGAACTTTCCTACCCTACTACGTCATCGCATCTGCATATCTCAGCCCATTACTTGCCACGTTCAAATTTACATAAACTCCTTCTGAAACTCGACTTCCCCTTCGTAAGAACACGTATCAATCAATTATGGAGGAGATAAAGTTTTGAGTACTGTAATGTGATCTACACAGAATATTTTAGAATAGAATCAAAGTTGGAATGAAATTTGTAAAGATTATAGCATTTTAAAACAATGTAAAACTTTTCCTTCGTAAATCAAAAGACATTGAAAACTGATGTAAATAATTTAACGACTAATCAATACAAGAAGAAACATTCGTGTCAGAAGACAAAGCAAATAAAAATGATTTATTTCAATTTTAGGAACACTATATTATAAAATTTGTTGCAGTACAAATTATGAAGCTCACAAAAATCTTAAAGTTGTTTGAGTGCAAGACTTTAAGTAAAACTGAATGTCTCTAGGAGAAAAAATGAAGTATTAGTTGCACATTGAAAATAATAGGGCACTACTATATTTAGACCTCGTTATGTTTATAAAACGATATTGTTATGGCGTAACAAATATAAGTTGTAGAAACCACAATATAACAATACAAAACATAGAAATTGTGAGAGTAGGTTTAGACATAACTAGAAAATAACCACTTTTGAAAAACCTTCAATTTAGTATCCGTACCATTTGTGTGCCAGTACTAGGATGGTACGTAAAGATTATAGTTTATAGTAAATTCATTTATTGCTCTATTCAGTCGTAGAATTTTTGGCTTCAGCGGTACAGACCATATCATAAACCTAGAGTACCTAAAGCTCGAAACGTAACCTGGATCTGGAACTTAACGGTTGCCAGGGCTCCGGGAATGACGTCATGAATTCTTGGGAAAACCTAAAAATTCCCAAGCAACCGCCGTCCTCACCAATGCAGAAACTCTGTTCGCCTTCTAAAATATACTACGCCAAGGGCGCGATGGAAGGAATAACAGAAGTTTTAAATATGGCAAAATATACCAGAGACAGGATAATCGAACAAACATTCAAGCACGAAACAAACTCAATGCCAAACACTATTAGTCATAAAAACTAGAGTTCCCTATTATTATAGTTCTAGTAAATAAGTATTTGTTCAGTAAATTCAGTGTCCACACTTAATAACATTCAACCGCCGTTAAATCAGCGAGTGAAGCGCAGCATAACAGAAAGTGTACGGTTTTACAATGCACCGCACAGCACAGGTCACGATACCTGCGAGCCTGGAAACCCTCGGGGTAAAAACATAAAATCAATACATCATTAAAATTCCAATCCATCATAAAATAGTCCCAAACCTCGAACGCACCCCAAGTCCGCGGCCCGTTGCAGGCCCTCATAAAAAATCTGGAAATTCCAAAAAGTCCCGTTCCTCTCGCCATTCCTACCACCAACTCTTTTCCACCACTTCGTCCCTCCAACTTCTCCATCTTCCAAAGATCCCAGTCCAATGATTATTCAATATTTCCCACTTTCCACCAAGTCCATTCCTACATTCCCACCAAGTCACCATCAACTCCTACCCCAAAATAGTTTACCTTTTTTGCAACACCGACACGCTAAGACAGAACAATTTAAACCACCACCAAGTACACATTAAAAATAACTTAAACACCATCAATTACTCGAACACATTTACATTATTCGTAAACTACGAAGTATTGTTAAATAAAGTTAAGTGATATCTTTAAAAACATTCATTCACCACCATACCACCACCACATCATCTTACGAAAAGCGTCCTCACGTCATTAGTTTGCCGTCGAGCACAACGGTCACCGATCTTGAAAGTTCCACGATCGAAAATTCCAGTTTCGAGACCGTACAGAAAGCTTCTTTCAAAATTAAAATGAAACCTTTGCTCACGCCAAAACAGATATCAATGACCTAACTTCTTTAACTCTTTAGGGCACGGTGGGATTAAAAGTGTTGTCCCACGTTTTTTATGTAATTCACGGCATGGTAGGACATTTCTAGTGTCACCTCGAAATCTTGTAGTAGCTGTATGTGCATAGCTTTATATTTCGTCTTGTTTACGTAAAACAGTTAATAATGTCTTCAAGCGATGTTGCAAATGTATTCACTTGTGCTTGCAACATTCAACACGCAATTACCGGTTGACCAATTGTTATAAGCGGAATGTTTATTGCACTAACATTTTTTTCTCAGTTTCATGCGAAAAATCGCAGAGGTAAGCTAATTTTTATAAAAATTAGTTCTTTATCAAATAAAATTTGATTAACCATTACTATTTTGTTAAGGTTTTCACGTGATGTTATACCTTTATTAACAAAAATAAATCAATTCTGTTCCATTCAAAACCCGATAAAATTCCTGTGCAACATGGGTCTATTTTTGATCCAAAATCCTGTGCCGCAAAGAGTTAACCCTTTGCGGTTCTACGTCGAGTGTGACTCGACATGGCGTTTCTCTTTGATCGTAGAAATAATTCGGATAAATAGGTTGATTCACGACGTTTTCATTTCTTTACCACATGTAACAAATTAGAAATATATTTGTTACGAAATCTGCATTATTAGAATACATTTTCTTCTAAACCCACATCTTTATCTATTTTGTAAATTAATTAATGAGCTGCAGGGAAAAGGAATTATGGACCACAAAGGGTTAAAGCAGTTCACCATAACAGCAATATTGAAAGAATTGTAATAATCATTATATTTTCCATTATGGTTAATAAGTTTGAAAATTTGGCACACCATGCTATTAATCAAATCCTTGAACACCCGCTCGCGCTCAACTCGCGCCACGCCTACTGCATTGAGGATTTAAGATCATCTGGCGTCTGATATTTGCACTAATCTCCATAGACATAACGGAGAAATAGAAGACAGCGAGCGAGGAAAGACTGACAAGAAGAAATTGCAGTATATAGATCGTTCATAGAAAACAAACTTATGTAATGCAAAATTAAGGTGATTTCTCTAATATTAAGCAAAAATGCAATCTTCTTTCAATGTCGAAAGGTGAACAATTTGTAAATGTAGATTAATGTATACAGAATCCGATCGGGTAACATCCTAAATCGGACATCACATAATTTCTTATGGAAAGGAACAACGCAAGTGTAAAACAGAATTTCTTTATTAATTATCGATTTATTTTCGAGAAAATCAATTGCTTGTTTGCCATGTGACATAATGCTACGATTTTAAATAAATAACCTTTAACTACATTTACAGTATTATACACGAGATGAAAATAGTGAAACAGACAATACGGGCAATTAATAGTAAAAAATAATCATTTCAAAAAAATTCATCAACCTTTTGAATTAGAAAGTTTTTACAGTTGCTATTTCACAACAGTAAAAATGCTCTCGTATGCAACAAATTTATTATTCATTTAAAGAACTGAAAAATAAAAACATCAAAAAGGTAAAGTAAGTACTTTTATATGTATACGTGTTTACACGTTAAAATATTTTCGTTAGCTACTTTCTTTTAAAAAATTTCAAGTTAAATTCAAAAATTTGTTTTCCTTATTTCTCCATAATGAGTTACATTGTGTCCACTCTCACATAATATTATACCGGTCTTTGTATCGAGGTGACAAACAAAACTATTTCACGGCTTCTCATCTGATAGGAAGTGCGATGAATAATTTAACAATACCATCATTTTGACTATATTGCTTTTAGGCTACATGAGAGTATTTGTGCTGTTGCAGATACTAATGTTGGCTGTCAGAAATAGGAGATGCAAACATCGAAATCGGTAATGATAAGGTATCAGGCGGTGCGGGAAGATTGGTTGATACTCTGCGTTGTCAATTCTGTGGGCATTAAATTGGAACTGGAGGGTGTCGCAAATGGTTCAAGTACCTTCTTCAAAATTGGGGCCCTTGGGCAGACCACAGTCTCAAGGGCCATGAAACTGTCGCGCAGGACGGCGCACGATCCCAGGATCCTGGGCAAAGAGCGATCTCCGACAGTAGGAAGATGTGGTATGAGTTTCGAGTCGATCCCCAGGGTTGGCGTGACGGGGCCGTCGCATGAGGTGTCGGGGTTTAGCCCTAGTATCCGAGACGAGATCCTGGAGACCACGCACCGCCAACCCTAAAAAGCCACCTACGGAGCTACCCAATCCCGGATCCCCGGGTAACCGATGCCATTGGTGTGCAGACTTGCGTGGAAGAGGTGACTCGTATGAGCTCTCGATTGGTTGAGTGCACGGCCGTCGTTTGAGGTGTCGGGCGGATGGACCTAGTCCTGCCTAGTATCCGAGACGAGATCGTGATGCAGACAACACGACTCTTGACCCTTGAAAACTGCTACTACGGAGCTGCCCAATCTCAGGTTTCTGAGTAACGAATGCCACTAGCAGTATTAGAAGTGTTGTACAGGAAACCCGCCCTTCGGGGCCACGCCCTGGCGTATGACCTGTTAAACGTGGCTCGTAGTTCTTTTCTCGCCAACACAGGGACTAAGGGTGGTGTGAAAGCCCTACCGGGTTCGCAAGGGCCCGGTGTCATACCTATATGGAGTTGGACTCTCAGGGGCTTTGGAAACGAGGTCTGAAAGAGGGGTGATCGTTGCATATACCCGTTCGGGTGAGGAGGCACGTCCGCGTCCCATCTACGGTGGGCCGGACACAGAATAAAACCTTTTTCAAAATTATGCTTACAAATACTATATTTAGGTTTGCTTCAACGACAAAAAGAAGTTTACATATTCTCGACGGATCTTAATTAACGGAAGAATTTCTCTGCGTGAAGCTTTAGTGGTGGTAGCGCAACAGCGTAGAATGTGTCCTTCCTCGATCACAGTTTCAAAGATATTCATAAAAAACGTTAGATAAATGTCTATGGTTGTTGATATACGCCATCTGCGATTTTGTTTTAATTAAAATATGTTATAGTCCATATGAAATTGGGGGGGGGGGGGGTTAAGTCATCATTTTTCCGACTTCGAATTTGTTTAAAAATTACAAGCCTTCAAAATTTGCAGTTTTTGCCCATTTTTGCGAAAATAGACATCACTTATGAATTTTTTTCTCAAAAACTACTCGTCCGACTGAGCTAAACTTTCTTTTGTTTTATTCATAAAGAATTGGGCTACTATAAAATATTTTTTCGAAATTGGTTCATTTGTTAAATAATATGAAAAAATTTAAACAAATTCTTTTTTTACGTTTTCCAATAAAAATTATACCTATTTAAAATCTGACTAAAAGTATATTATATTCCCTGAAGCATCCCCTTTAAAATGAGCCCTTCAGAATAATGGATAGTTGAAAATTAATGTCACAACAAGCTGTGAAGCGACGCAGTGTACGCAGTGTTTAGCTCAATCGAACGAGTAGTTTCGGAGAAAAAAATTCGTAAGTGATGCCTATTTTCGCAAAAATAGGCAAAAACTGCAAATTTTGAAGGCTTGTAATTTTTAAGCAAATTCGTAATCGGCAAAATGATGACTTAAACCTCTCCTGCTTTCACATAGACTATAACATATTTTGATTAAAACAAAATCGCAAATGGTGAGGTCAAAAAGTTATCGATTCAGCGTGGAATGACCCATATGAGTACACAACACCATAGGTGACATTATCTGCGTTTATATTTCACATAATGGCACAAATGAATTATTGAAATACAGTGTATTTGGATGTGTTATACCAAGAACGTGTGTAAAAAAACAAACCGATTATGTAACGAAAATATGGCAGTAGATCATGTTATATCAAAATATGGTATTTCTTTTTCGATAACCGACAAAAACCCGAACTTGTAACCTAAATTTAACTGAAGTTTCTAGCTTATATTACATACGTAAAGTTGAAAGGTTGTATATGAATTACTCAGAACGTTATGTTGTTTATCCTTCATGCTATACATATAATGTGATAGTGCTGTCCATTATTTTCACACAGTTTATTTTTGTTTTCTACGATCGTGCATATAAATTTCTCGGGTAAGGAGAGAATTCGAATATGGTTGCACTTGTATTTAAGCACTGGTAATATGTTGCCTGCTACTTATTTTGAGGTTTGGACAAAGATAAGGATACTGTACAGCCGGCAACCCTAAACTTGGCCGGTGAGTAACGTCTGGAAAAACCTCCTCACCGGCCAAGTTGAGGGTTGCCGGCTGTACAATGATAACATTCGATGTCATAAGACAAGTTATCGCTATAATAAAAACATCCTTCCATGAAAATATTCACACTTTTGTTACAAATTCATTACAGTTCGCATTACAATAAAAATGTTCCATTATCTACGTTTAGTTTAATGAACCTTCGCTTAGATTTAGTTCAAGAAGTATGAATGAGAGTAGACTAATTGATAGAAAAATTGAACATCTGTGTACAAAAATTCACATCACTCAAACTACTGTATGAGTTCGGTATGATGAAAATTCAAAAAGACCCTATCAGTTTTAAACATAGAGGATAATGATTTTATAATAATTTGAAATGCTTTATAAAAAACACTATACTCGAACATGCAATTACGAATGGAATATTTTGTTAGGTTTGTTCATCAGATTTTTGCCAGAGATAGACCGCATATGATGTATAGAACTAAGAGAGATTTTATTCAAAAGAATATTGTTTTTCCATGTTCTTGTACTTTCTTAATGCATAAATATTTATTGATGGCTAAGTTATGGCCCACGTCTTGGAATGATTTTCTTTAAATGTAATTTGCGGTGACTCTAACTTCTTGAAGCAAGTTTATTTAAAATCAAAAGATTAGAAAATTTAATATTTGTAATAATTTGCCTTCTATTTGATCTAAGGATTTTGCGAAATACGAAATTTTTGTGAAACGTACTGACAGCGATATAGATAGCCAATTCAATGGTAACTGAACCATTTCTTGATCATTATATCCGTTGCTTCTCATTATTTTATCAACATTTTTAGTAGTGATTTTCTTGTCGCTTTCGTGCTAAATCTGTAAAGTTAATTGTACACAATTACTGTGTGAACCACTCTGAACTTTTTGTATTAATTTTATTTCTCCTCTTCCATTCAAAGTTTGAGGTTGTTTCTCTTGTTTCTTAAATTCAATGCGATAGCCTTCCTTATATTTTTTAATGATACTTCACACTATTCTTTTCTTCATTATTAATAACTGTACAGGTACTCCTCCTACAACACGGAATCTTATAACATGGTCACGCTATAACACAATGCATAAATTGCGGCAACCCACCTACAACACGGCATCCTATAACACGGTTTCGCACTAACACTATAAGAAAATTGCAAAAACCTTTGTACAACACTGTACTTCGTCGGCCGCGGCGACGCTTGCCGTGTTAACACTAGATTTACGGACGGTCAATGACCACTTAAGTCTAAATTGAAAATGAACTATGAAAATAAGTAACCAATGAATAATATATATACCAGTTTATAGAAAGATTCTTTATCTCGATGATGGTTAACATTCATTTCATCATATGCTTTTTAATAATTTTCGCAATTGAAAATAAAAAACCTAAGATCCGTCATTTTGACGTAAACCTAGTGTTAAACATACATTGTTGCGGAAAGCAACAATCCAGACTATTAAGACAAATGAAAAAGAAATAAGAAGTGCAGTTGCTGCAGGATCTTCAACATCCACACACATTTATATTTTTAATAAAAATTAAGTTAAGTAAAAAAATATTTGTTTTTAATAAGTTTTCGGAATGTAACCCCCCTTTTTGTACTGAATCGGGGACTTATACAACACGGTTTCACACAACACGGAATTTTCTAAGAACCTAACTACCGTGTTATAGGAGGGTTACCTGTACTATTTATCGATAAATTTTACTTTCTTTCGATGACAAGTTAAAAGTCGTCAGTTATCAAAAATAGTATTCCCCCAATTCCAATGTACGTTAAATTTTTGTTGTGTACGTGCCGAAATACAAACTTATTTAAAAGTAGAGTTATATTCGGGACGTTTCTATACAAAGCAAACCTATCGCGCAGTTCCAATAGCTCCTCCATATTGCTATCTTGTGGAACATTAATGAAACGTTAAAATATGGCAATATTTTGTTTAGAATGATTTGTTCATTTAAATATTCAACTAAATATTAAAGCAAAAGAAATTGATATATTTTAAATCGACAGTAAACGGTTCATCTTTTTGTAAAATAAGTAACATAATATCTAAATTAACTCCACTTACGCAAACCAATAACCGCTGGGATAATTGTATAATAATAATGCGTAATAATTATAAATTAAAAAATTATGGTAATTGTAATCTCTAGCTTTTCTTTTTGAGCGAGGAGTCGCCACTCTTTGTCATCCAGGCTTACTCTGATTGAAACAAGATTATCAAGTTCTCCCTTACGAAGAGAATATTCCGCATGAAATCATTAAACACCCTCAAAGCATACTTATTGTTAGCGAGCACGAGGATTAAATAATGTGATAATGTGTTTAAGAAGTATTGTTTAAAGGCAAGTATTGGGAACACTTTTAGGAATTAGGATATAGGACCATAGCAAAGGAATTGGACCTCAACTTAAATTTTTATCGATACAATATCTACTATTTTATGTCCGTTGGCCACCTTTGTAAATTTTAAAATTAATAGTTTCTTGATCCATAGATGCAATAATACTCAAGGAGTGATTACATTCTATTGAATATTTTTAGTTTTTAACCAGTCACATCTAGATGGCAAGATCCGTAAATTTAGCAGTAGTCTCTTTATTTCAGTTTTCCATTCATGCCTAGTATTGCGTAGTTTTTTGGGGGAAAACCAAACTCTCGCATACGTCACTTGGACCTCCACTTTCACAATTTTGTATAATCAATAGGAATCAAGAACTGCGCCCCTTACCCTTAATTAGTAAAAATTTTACGTCGACAGCGAATATTCATTCTTAGAAATTGATAGCATTAGTAATATTCATTCATAGTCAACCATTGCATGCGCACTCGAAGAACGATATTATTCGTACCTTGACAACTGTAAGAACAAATAGTCATAGTTCTGTAGTCTCCAGTTTTGGATTGGCCCTTCGAGTATTAGTTATAATATACAGGGTGCGCCTGTAGAATTCGGACAGAATTGATTTTGAATTTCTCGCTATATTCGTATTCAAATGAAGATTCTAATTGGATTTGAAGTTTCATAAAAATGTCAATAACACACAAAATGGCAGAGCTCGTCAAGCCATATAATTGAAGAGTGACGATTATAGAAAGCCTATGCGCCGGTCAAAATGATAGAATTCTTTAGGTACCCAAAATTGTCGATATACGACGTTGCAAAGAAATATGCAATCTCAGAAGGGTTCGAAAAGAATTCTTCATCTCCAACGAGAGAAGTTCATGTAAGGGAAAAAGGATTTTATTGTGGGTAAAACTAAATTTCCAGCAGGTGTCCCCATTTTGAGCGTCGCACAGTGGAGTATTTGTACCGAGAAAGCGGCCAAAACCGAATTTTAAAAAATTTGCATTAAATGTAAAATTTCTGGTGCTTAAGTTACTCAAATATATGAGAAACAGTGTAGCAACATTCATTTATTGGTTTATGCAATCATATAGCAATGTTCTTCAATGCAACTGAAGGATTTTATGACGCGCGTTCCTTCCCGAAAATTTGTCCAAAATGCGACGCTTACATTATAAAGATTTTTCAATACTTTGAAAAAATTGGATACATTGATATTATATGAAAACTTTTCAGACAAGTATAATCTTCACTTTGCAACAGGTTTTACTCTGTTATCATACATATTTGTCCCATAATTAATGTTTGAAAATGATCAATAATTTAATCATCTTTTTTTACCATTTTAAAATTTCATTAACGATTTTGTTATACTTCCGGGTGCGTTCCGATGCTTTATTTGGTATCATTATACAGTAAATCCTCCCACAGTGTGACACTCGATTCCCTCCCACAGTGCGACACGTCTCTTCCTGCGTCTATGCGTGCGTCGTTGCTGCGCCTGTGTTTGCCTCGCTCGAGCCAATCCAAGTGTAACATGATACACTTGCCGCGGTGCCTTTGATGCGGGCCGACAGATCTCCAGTTCTAAATTTACCAATATAATTTTTTAATATTTATATCTTTTTGACTGCAAATTTTGTTAACATATTCGTGAGGTTCTTCCGATCAAAATGAGACCAAACACGATATAATTACGATCATAATTACCCGTGTAACAAGCCATACAAGTTTCAGACGTTACATTTACGGCAGAGATACGAATTCCTTAGATTCTAAAGTCCGAAACTTTTATAGCTTGTTATACAGGTAATTATGATCGTAATTATATCGTGTTTAGTATCATTTTAATCAGAAAAACGAGACGAATACGGTGGTAAAGGTTTCATTCACGAAAAACCAAAAATAAAGAATTTTTATTTTTGAATTTAAAAGACAGAACATGCAGGAGTCTTTCATGTTTGCCGAACGCTTCAACCTTCTGCCTCTCTGCCTTTTCCACTCGCCGTCCTTTACGTAATTATTAACGCAATTACATCATGTTTTGTGTCATTTTAATCAGAAAAACCTGACGAATACCATGGTCCAAGTTTCATGAAAAAATAATAGGAAATAAGGAAATTGCAATCTTTTTCTTTGCTTGCGTTAGTATGTGTCTTACCGATATTCGGTCGTTTCGGTTCCGATTGTGTTTAATGCTTAACTGATTCCAAGGGGGATCCCCCCAGCAACCGAGCCACCGAGCATAAAATTTCGCTTCCAACTGTCCCGCTCAGTGCGAATTTCGATTCCGGCCTCTTTCGCACTATGAGGGTCTTTACTGTATTCGTTTACGAAGCAATCGCAATACGAGATAACGAGAGGCCTTGTTTCAAAGAAGAGTGCTGCACCATGATCGGGGGGGAGATACATGTCGCCTTTGCTTCGGTGGAGCGATTCTCGCGCTGATTGGTCGGCGTTTTTCGTTAATAATTTAAAAATGAAGCCCCATACAACATTTTTGCAAATGAAACAGTTGTTCAGAATGATCCCACCTACCTCCCATTTCCGGCTTCTTCAACACTTTTGGGACACCCTGTATACGCGGTTCAAAAATTACCCACGCACTCGTTGAAATTACACGAATTGCGTTAATATTACGCTCAGGACCCGGCTAGCACTCATTCACATCTTCCAGTGCGAGATTCTGCATCGGAGGCCTGGTTCTTCGCATCATAACGATTCTTGATAACACTGTACAACAGCCAAATGATATCGTAACCACCACTATGATATTCTTATCGATTTTTGCGAGCTGAATACGAATCTGAAATCTGTTTCTCTTAATGTCCTACAGTTTTTGAGAAAATTGTTGTTAAAAAACTTGCAAATTTTCAAATTTGGAAATTTTTTGTGCTTTTATCATAGCAGTTATACGGTGACTTTTCACACGAGAAAAATCTGTGAACTTTCCCGAATAAAACGATATAAATTGTTACTGCATTGTAAACATTTATATATGTTTAAATAATGATCAAAGTAAGAAAGACACCGAAAATGCACCAGTTTTCGTTGATATTTTTCAATTTATTTAAAAAAATATAGGTCTAGGTGAAAATCTGATCGTCGTACGTGGTAGAGCAGACATTTCTGCTGCAGAAAGCATTAAGCAAAGTTAAAAAATCACATTCGTTTACATTTTATAAGGGAAACAGTTCGGCAAAACACGTGTCGCTGCCAGTGGTACTCAATGCCTACTGCCTTGGTATAACGGAAGAAGTGAACGGCGCCGGCGCGATATAGCACTGAGTACCACTGGCAGCGACGCGTGTTTTGCCGAACTATTTTTCTTATAAAATGAAGACAAAACTGATTTTCTGACTTCACTTGATACTTTCTGCAGCAGAAATGTTTGCTCTATTACGTACGATGGTCAGATTTTCTCCTAGACCTATAGTTCTTGAAATAAATTGAAAAATATCAACGAAAACTGGTGCATTTTCGGTGTCTTTCTTACTTTGATCATTATTTAAACATATTTAAATGTTTACAATGCAATAACAATTTATATCGTTTTATTCGGGAAAGTTCACAGATTTTTCTCGTGTGGAAAGTCACTGTATAGCTGCTATGATAAAAGCACAAAAAATGTCCAGTTGAAAATTTGCAATTTTTTTTAACAACAATTTTCTCAAAAACTGTCGGACATTGAGAGAAACGGATTTCAGATTAGTATTCAGCCCGGAAAAATCTATAAGAATATCAGAGTGGTGGTTGTGAAATAAAAAAAAAATCAAAATTTGTTGTACAGTGTAATTACACATTAACTGGACGTTTCTCGCACAGGAGATTTAACGGAGCCTGGTCTTCGTATAATACAATATTTAATACATTAATGGGAACTGTTTCCCAAAAATCAAATCCGGAGCCACGCGATTAATTAATTAATCGCTAACGGGCACCCGACCATTGTATTTTCGATTTAACATTATTACACGCGACGCACTCACACACTCATTACTTTTCAAATCTCAAGGGTATTTTACGCCTTCGGGCTTTTTTCCTTACATACATTTCATCAAGGGTCTTTTATGCCTTCGGGCTTTTTCCCTAGCATAAGATTTGAAATAAACGATACCTTTCCGAATTTATAAATTCATTGAATTATTTTTACGAAACTTCCTCGAACTTCTCCCACATCTCCCGAGTTCAATCGTTTATACATCTTGGAACCAGAGAGAAGAGGCTAAGGTGTGTCGAGTCACTCTTGTTTGCGACTTGAACGACGACACACAGATTTTTATCGAATGCATTGAAGGTCTTCACGTAGAAGAGTTTTCATCATACAACCGGTATAAATACGTATGCATTAACGACCAGGGTGGTAGATTCAAAATCGGTTGTGCTCCAATAGGAATTCGGCTTAAATCGCCTCAATGTACTCAACAGGGCTTTCAAAACTTGATCCACTATAAGAGGATCGTTCGATATCCTGAGATTATATAGATTATATATCCAGCTTACATAGCAGCCTGGTTTCTAAACCCCGTTGATATAAAGAGAGTTTTAACCATGGTTGTCATTGCAGTGGCTTCATTTAGGACGTCATGCAGTGCCCTTTGGCTCAGTCCTGTAACTCCAGTTGCATCAGATTACTGTTTCGACTGTCGGATTCTTGAAGCTTGCTGTAAGTTTAATGGGCTGGCATAAAGCAGAGCTCTTCGTATAGCAGCTGGCTCTCTGAAATTCACTGTTTTGACTGGCAAAATTCAGTGCATTGGGATAGCGGGCAATTAGTAAAATTTCGATCATATTTCCGCCTAGTAATTTATGAGATATTAGAAAGATATTATTTCGAATATAACGTTGAGAGGTCTTTCATGCTTTCGGCATAGCCAATTAAGAAAAGATGCGTGTAAAATGTTTCTCTGAGCTTCTATACTACATATCTACATCATATGTAAGTGTCATTAAAACTGGTGTATACGAATTTGATATGTTCCTTTGTGAGAGATTTTCCGCCCAATTCAACATGAAGTTTCTGTTATGAGTTTCGGATCGTCATATTGTACCATTTAATTTTGAACTATTTTGTGAATAGTTATAATCTACGAGAACATTCAAATATGTTGCTTCATTGTGTAGAATAAATGAATCAAAGAATATTAGTTATAAGGAATAAACTACATAGAAGATGTCTCTAACATGGAACAAACAAGCACATTTTTTTGTTACATTTTATAGCTGATAGAAAACTTCATTCAAGCATGCTCGAGTTATCTCTTTATACAGGGTGTCTCGTAATAAGTGTAAGACCCGTGAAGGGGTTGTAGGGGAGGTGATTCTAAGTAACTTTTTCCTTTGCAAAAATGGGGTCTAGGCTCTCGTTTTCGAGTTATTAAGCAAAAACACCGACTAATCAGAGCGCGCGAATAACGTCCGCTCAGCCACGAGAGCAAAGCCTCGAACATAAAACCGATCGCGGACGCAAACAAACAAGTTAGTATCGTGCTATGTTACGTCAAAGTTAAATCATACGTAATAATGTTCAGTTATTCATTTGTATTGAATAAGGGATAAAACAATTTTATGTGCAATTTGAGGAAGTTGGAGAATTGAGAATTTGGGGAATTGAGAATTCGGGGAATTGGGAGTTTAGGGAATTGAGAATTTGAAGATTTGGGGAATTGGGAATTTGGGAATTTGGAGATTTGAGGAATTGGGAATTTGGGAATAATAATGTTCAGTTATTAATTTTTACTAAATAAGGGATAAGACAATTTTATGTGTGATTTAACTTTGACGTAACATAGCACGATACTAACTTGTTTGATCGCATCCGCGATTGGCCGTATGTTCGAAGCTTCGCTATCGCGGCTGAGCGGGCGCTATTCGCGCGCTCTGATTGGTCGGAGTTTTTCCTTAATAACTCGAAAACGAGAGCCTAGACCCAATTTTTGCAAAGGAAAAAGTTATTTAGAATCACCTCCTCTACAACCCCTTCACGGGTCTTACACTTATTACGAGACACCCTGTACATTATAACTTTATAAAAGGTTACATTCTAAGACAGTGAGATATATCTTTTGTTCCGGATTTTATCTTATTATGCAAACTTTTGTAAAATATTTGTTGTCTTTTTGTGCAATTTAACTCCCTTATAAACACGATTGTTTAATTAAATTAAACAGAGTGTGATTTCTCCTCTTCATTATGGTGTAAATTTTGCAACTGATTTCTTTGAAGAAAATTGAGGTGCGATGTAAATGAAATATAGTAACATTTGATACATGTATCTTTGAAAAATTACTTCAACATCTAAATGTACTTTTTTTGCAGGTAAAATCTGTTCGTCCGCAATAATGTAAATAAAGGTCATTAAAATTAAATAAAAGTATTTAAGATATCTGTGTTATTTAAAGAAAGGATTTTGCAAACAATTACAAAGAATACTTACTGATGTTGTCGAGGAACATCATTTTTGAAAGTTAATTGCACAACAATGTATCGGAAAATGATCTATAATTATTTTTTCATCGCGTCAAAGGTGTTAGGACTTTAACGATTGGTTTTCCAGTAAGATTTAATTCTGCCAATAGCTTGCCCATCAAAATACTACTTCAGAGTTTATGTGACGTGTCGGATTGCATGACTAATGCTTTCCTTCTTCTGGTTTACAGGTCGCACCGAAAGTTTAGAGTGCGCTTTTTTTCTTTTTACATTTTCCTTGTGCGAATGTGTTTTGTTTATTATTACTTCCTCTCGGCGTCATGAGAAAAAGAAATGCTATGAGCATGTTGGAAGCTGATGCGTGTGTATCAATTCAAATCTAAATAAAAGTATCTTAATCCTACTTCGAATAAATAACATGACGCATCCTCGTTACCAACCAGGGTGCCTTTACCAGGTATGGTCTTACAGGGAAAGGCATGGAAGTGTCCCACTCCGATTTTGATGAAACTTTGTACGTTTGTTAAGCAGGCAAGAATAACGGACATGTATTTTTTTTATCGGCTGAGACGCGAGTTTGAGCGGTGAAACAACCCCTTAAAGTTTCGACCCCCTTGTGCTCTCTCGAAAACCGTACGAGATACATTAAAACTGCTAATAGGAAAGTTGTATGGTTTTTTACGTATAATAATAGGATATTAACAAATTCGGCGAAATATAATTTGTTTATAACACAAAAATTTTTCATAACCTTATTTTACAACTTATGCAAATTTGCATAATGACGAAAAGTGAAGAGAATTTTGTTCCAAATCCATTGATACATTGCTTCCTACAGTTCCAGAGATTTTTATTATCTATGAGTCATTTCACGCCGAATCGATCACTTTTTGACGTCACCATCTGCGATTTTATTTTAATCAAAATATGTTGTAGTCTATGTGAAAGTAGGGGGGGGGGGTTAAGTCATCATTTTGCCGATTTCGAATTTGTTTAAATACTGACAAGCCTTCAAAATTTACAATTTTTGCCTTTTTTTGCAAAAATAGGCATCACGTACGAATTTTTTTCCCAAAAACTACTCGTCCGATTGTGCTAAATTTTTTTTTGTTTTATGCATAAAGGATTGGGCTACTATAAAATATGTTTTCTAAGTTGGACAATTTGTTATATAATATGAAACAATGTAAGCAAATTATTTTTTTACGTGTTTGAATGAAAATTAAACCTGATTAAAATCTGAAAAAAAATATATTATATTCCCTGAAGCTTCCCCTTTAAAATGAGCCCTTCAGAATAATGGATGGTCAAAAATTAATGTCACAATAAGCTGGATAACGACGCGGTGTACTTACCTTCGTTTCAGGTAAGCGAGTCGTGCGATCCGCGTTCACTGGTCTTGGTCAAGCCTGGTACACGACTAAACACACCGCGTCGTTTGGCATACACAGACAAACACACACACGCGTACACACTATGCACAAAATACAACCAGCAATATTCTCGTGGTGTACATCGAATAACGCTAATGTTGGCGGTATCATGCATAAGCTGGCTAAAATGCATGGGTAACTTGTCAACGTACATAAATCCGGCAAACAAAATCGTAGGGTCTTCAATTTTTTTTCAATTTGTGCACTAAAGTTTGTACTTTGCAGCAGTTTTTGGAACATTTGCGAAAAAAATTTATTGCACCCCATGGAGCGAATCAAAGTGTGCAAATTTTTTAAAATAAAACATATCCTCACATTAAAGGGGGTGGCGGGGGTGGGGAAAGGCGGAAGTCAAATTTCATAAATTGTGCTCAAAGTAGAAACTTCAAGAATTAAAATGAAAAAAGAATTTGTAAGATATGACCATTTTTAACGGAATTACGATTACTTAAAGTTGAGTGAAATTTTGATGAAAATTCTTGTTGCGCTAACTTTGTTGCTCAGTGTAGAATAACCTTCGACTCGTGGCAAATATTCCGGCCTTCGGCAAGGCCCTTTGGAACGGTTTAAGTTACGTGATACGTTTACGAGGATCATAAACAAATTATTTAACTATGAGAAACTCGGGACTGGCGTCCAGATTCTCAAGAGAGTTTCTTCTTTTCTAAAACCTTTTCAGCGTGTCTTAAAGAAGTTTCCCTGGCCTCGGATAATATATTGTAAAAATCATGCAACTCCGAACACGGTTTTCACCACGCATGTTTCGCAAGTGACGCGGACTGATATTCGGTACTTGAAATCAAAGAAGTTTGAAAACTATTTAAGTGGTTAATTATAACTTGTAGTAACAATTTCGTTTAAAGATTTCAGATGTTGCTTGTGCAAAACATGAAATTAAAAGTATATAACAATTATTTTTTGTAGGTTGTTCAAAACGTATAAAACTTTAAAGTGGGGAAATCACCACGATTGGTCGGCCACGACTTACATTGAAATGAGGAGATCTCCTCGATCTGTCCGCAAAGTGTTAAGGTTGACACTATAGTAGAATGTTGCATACGTCATAATTATTCCTCCACGGAAGTTACGTTTGGGAAAGAATTTTTTTCTTTACGAATATTCCTCCAATATGAATTATATCCACATAAACCATCTATGTACATTGAACTTTTTCTTAACGGAGAAAGTGACTTAAGTTAAATATTAACGCTAGGATTGCAGAACCCGGAAAAATGACGGATCTTAGATGTCTTAGTTCCAAATACGAAAATTATTAAAAAAACTAATGGCAAAATGCATATTAACCTTCATCGAGACAAACAATCTTTCGATAAACTGGTTTATCTATTAACCATTATTTGCTCATTTTTATAGTTCCTTAAAGCCAAAGGTAAACAGCCAAACAATAAGTTAATTACAATATTAAGCTTACAGTTTATGAATGTCAAATAATCTAATTTATATTACACTAATTATGCTGCAACGTCTTGTCCTCTAGATCAATAGGTAGTAACGCCAGTTGCTCGATCCGTCACAGTTTTTAAATTTCAACTATTTTCCACTTCCAATACGGTGGCAGACCTGTTCCCTCATTACGCCATTACGCTTTTCTGTGAGATCCGAGACAGTCGATAGTGAAGTCGGTCAAAAAATTTGGTTGTTATTTTCAATTCACATACGATTAAGGTAAAGAAATGAGTATAATTCCTCGGGAAAGTTTACGAAAGCGAAGAAACGAGTTAGAAGATCCTTTTCTAAGGAAATTGCGATGCCTGGAAGAAGAATACAGGCGATCGCGCTCTCGACAGGGGCGCGCGAGGTCTCGAAGAAGGAGCTCGGGCTTTGGTGATAACAGGCGTTCTAGTGGAGACGACTCTGACAAAGAGAATGGCGAGCGTATCGCAGGTATACATATACACAGACGAACGTTACATTCTAGTCAGAGTCAATTAACCTCAGCATTAAGGGACCGTTCATCGAGTTTTTCCGACAAAGAGAGCGGCGAGCGTCATCTGCGAGATGCGTCACGTTCTAGTCGGAGACGTACATATTCCAGCGAGAGGTATACGCTGATTCCAGCAATCGAGTCTGACAAAGAGAGCGGCGAGCGTAATCCGCGAGATGCAACACGTCCTAGTCACTCATCAATTGAGCCGGTAAAACAGATCAACGCCGAAGAAAATGTTTTGGTCACGGAACTGGACGAAGTGACGTTAGGTTTGCTTGGAGATATACATGTAGCGGTTGCAGATCGCTGGAATAAAATATTGCGAGCTGGTCTATCGAAAGATCAGAAGCGTGTATCTGCAAGACAAATATCCAACTATTGGTAATTGTCCTCTTACTAAAGCGCCAAAACTTAACCCCGAAATTAAAACTGCCTTATCGGCACTGGCGATTAAAAAGGACCATTTCCAGTTCCTGGCTCAAAATCAGCTGGGAGGAGGAATTAATGCTATCGGCGCAGCATTAACGGAAGTGTTAAAGGCAGAGAAAAGCTCTGATTTAGTGGTTGATTCCGCAAAATTTATTGAACGTCTTGCCGATGCAGGTAGAATTTTAGCGGATCTGCATCATGATATGTCGAAAACAAGGAAATCCTTTATTGTACCAGTATTAAATCCTATTATTAAGCTTATTGCAGATGAAAGTTCAATCGATGGCCTGTTATTCGGGGAAAAATTCTCCGAAAATCTTAAAGCTGCAAAAGTCATGGAAAAAACATCCAAGGATATGATAAAGCAAGGAAGAAGCAGTTATCGGAAGGGTATTGGTACCGCGTCTAGAGATAAAAATCGTCGATACCAGTCAACGCGTTTGAAAAGTGGTTACTCCACTCATCTTCAGGGTGAGAAGTGAAACTGGCGTCGTCCCTTCGGTATGAGTTTCCGAGGCCCTCAGCGGAAGGGACAGAAATCAAAAGAACCACGATCCAAGGACAATTGTCAGCACAAGGATTAGACTCGGTGAGAATGGCTGGCAGAATTCGATACTTCCTCCCGCACTGGCAAAAAACTGATGATCCCTTTATTTTAACACTATTTCTACCACGATTCTGTGTATACCTATTCCAACCAAAAGGTGTCTTTTGACGCCTTTTGAATACAAATCATTGCCGAAACTGGTTGGGATTTCAAATTATGAGTTAAACGTAGATAATTTGAGGAATATATTTATTGATACACTGATGTGTATTTATTGGAGATTATTTAATTCATCAAGCTACAAAATATTAGGGTCACACAAGTTTCTACCTTTTTGTAATATGATACAAAATGGGATAGCGAGATAGAGAAGGTTGATACAGCTGAACAATTAATGCAACGAATCAACTTTGAACTATAAATATTGTGTATGAATGTGTATCAAAAAAGGAAAGAACTTATGGGACACTCTAATATACAATCAATGCAATGGTGTACAATAAAATGCAACAAGGGAAATTAGCGAATATTAGCTGGAGAAAAATGATATCGCTGAATTAGTTTAACAACCATTGTATGAAACGTAAAAAAATTAATTGTGGAGGAACGATTCAACATAGAGAATAATTTTATGTTAAAATTTGAAAGGTGTCTTTTGACACCTCTTGGTAGAAATAGTGTTAAAATGTGTAAAAGGTTATATTATTTCCTTCAACGATCTACCGCAGCCACAATTAAAATACATGGAACCGAAATTAACTATACAAGAAAATATGGCTTGTGAATTAGAGATTCGAGAATTACTTAAAAAGGGTGCAATATTTACGTGTGACCCTTGTAGAAACCAGTTCATTTCTGGATATTTTTTTATTACCAAACCCAATGGCGATATGCGGTTTAATCTTAATTTAAATAGAATTGAATAAGTTTATTTCAACCCCTCATTTCAAAATGGAAGATAAAAAGACAGCGATGTGTATAATGCGTAAAGACATGTTCATGGCATCGATAGATCTTAAAGATTCTTATTTTTTGATTCCAGTGGAGAAGTCATATAGACAATATCTTAGATTTAGTTATAGACCCTGTTTGTATGAATTCAATTGTGTCCCATTTGGTTTATGTACGGCCCCGTTCGTTTTCACGAAGTTAATGAAACCGATAGCGCACTATTTAAGGTCAAAGGGTTTTTTGTCGGTATTTTACCTGGACGATATACTGTTGTTTGGACAATCGGCTCAAGAATGTTATGAAAATATCACACAAACTAGGAAGTTACTGGAAGCTGTAGGTTTGACACTAAATTTAGACGTAATTAACTTAAGTGTAAGTTAATACCTTCGAAAGAATTAAAGTTCCTGGGGTTTCTATTTAATTCTGAGGAATTTTGTATAAAATTAACAAGGGAGAAAAGGCTACAGATAAATAACTTAGCAATGAAATTTCGTAATACCCATTGTTGTAAAATTAGAAAATTGGCAGAGTTTATTGGTATACTAGTAGCTGCATGTCCCGCAGTTAGATACGGGATGTTATATACAAAGATTTTGGAACGTGAACAATTTTTAGCTTTGGAAAGATCCAATGGTAATTACGATGCGGACATGTCAATTTCGAAGGAATTAATCCCAGATTTTGAATGGTGGATTAATAATATAATGACATGTTTTAATCCGATTAGAGAAGACCGTTTCGAGATGGAAATTTTTACTGATGCATCCCTAACTGGTTGGGGGACTGCTTGTGAAGGAGAGCAAACGTACGGTTTTTGGAATGAAAAAGAACGAAAGGAACATATTAATTTCCTTGAACTAAAGGCAGTTTTTTACGGGCTGAAATGTTTTGCTAAAAATAAGATCTCGTGTGAAATATTGCTACGCATTGACAATACAACAGCGTTGTCGTATATAAATCGAATGGGCAGTATTCAATTCCCTAAATTGTCAAAGTTAGCAAAAGATATCTGGCAATGCTGCGAAGCACGTAATGTATGGATTTTTGCATCTTACATTAAGTCTAGTGACAATATAGAGGCTGATGTAGAATCAAGAGTAAAACAGACGGAAACCGAGTGGGAATTAGCAGATTGGGCTTATAAAAAGATAGAATCTGCGTTCGGGAAGTTTGATATTGATTTGTTCGCGTCAAATGTAAATGCGAAATCCAAAAAGTTCATCTCCTGGCACAGGGATCCAGAAGCTTGGGTTGTAGATGCGTTTACGGTGTCATGGACTAACATGTATTTTTATGCCTTTCCGCCGTTTGCCATGGTTTTAAGAACAATTCGAAAAATAATCTCGGAAAGGCCGAAGGGGTTTTGATAGTGCCATTTTGGTCTACACAGTCGTGGTTTCCACTTTTTAAAACATTGCTCGTATCAGAATCAATTCTTTTTAATCCTGAAGTTGGTTTGTTATTTGATAATTGCAGACAACACCACCCGTTACGAGCGTCGCTTTCCCTGATTGCCGGGAGATTATCCGGCAAGCGTATAGGTTAAAAGGAGTACCTCAAGACTCCATTCCAGTGATGATGAAGTCCTTATCAGACGGAACAATAAAGCAATACCGAAAACCAATAAATTTATGGTGGAAATTTTGTCAAGAAAATAACATATCTACTTTTGAGGCATCGATTCCAAAAATTCTAGAATTTCTAACCCGTTGTTTAGGGCAAACAAGCACATACGGTACTTTAAATTCATATAGATCTGCCCTAGCGTTAGTTGTGGGGGAAGAAATAGGACAACATCCAATAATTAAAAGATTTTTCCGTGGTGTAGCTCATTTACGACCTCAAAATCCAAGATATGAGGAAATCTGGGACCCTGATCTGGTATTATGTTATTTGAGGAACCTTTGGCCCCATGATACGTTATCTTTTGAATTACTTACTAAAAAATTAGTTATGTTATTAGCATTAGCTACGGCACAAAGAGTGCAAACGCTCACCAAAATTAGAATTAGTAATATAAAAATGTTCGATATAGAAATTAGGATTAAGATACCAGATAAAATAAAAACATCGGGGGTGGGAAAAATACAGCCGTTATTACAATTACCGTTTTTTAAAGAACAGCCGCAATTATGCGTGGCAACTATTTTATGCCAGTACATAAAACAGTCGGCAAACATAAGAAAGCAAGGCGAAGACATGCTGTTATTAACATATAAGAAGCCACACGGAGTGGCGACGCCACAGTCAGTTAGTAGGTGGCTCAAAAGCGTTATGGCCAAAAGTGGGATTGATACAAAGAACTTTGGTTCCCACAGCACAAGGCATGCCTCTGCATCCGCGGCATCTCGTAGAGGTGTGGATATTGAGATGATTAAAAGAGCCGCAGGTTGGACGGAAAAATCAAACGTTCGCACGATTTTATAATCGTGCCTTTGTTAAAAAACACGAGTGTGGCGAGATCGGTTATCGGGGCAGAAATTTAATTTTAGTTTATTACAAGGATAAGTTTGTTTGTCAAAACTGTTAAGATTTGTGTTCTACCTACTTTAAATGTGTTAATATACAAATTGCAATAATCTTTAAACATGTACCTATTGATCTAGAGGACAAGACGTTGCAGCATAATTGTACGATCACACGAACTTACCTTATTGATGTTCGAACGTGATTATGCTAGACGTCTTGTCCGAATAGATCAAACCACCCCTTTTTTATTTAGTCCCAACCCGTTTGATCTATTCGAATTGCAATTTGGGGGGCTTTGAAATGTAATGGCGTAATGAGGGAACAGGTCTGCCACCGTAGCGGAAGTGGAAAATAGTTGAAATTTAAAAACTGTGACGGATCGAGCAACTGGCGTTACTACCTATTAATCTATTCGGACAAGACGTCTAGCATAATCACGATCGAACATCACTAAGGTAAGTTCGTTTGATCGTACAATTATTACGAATACATCTACGTGCATATTGAAGCCGGCCTATTTTGTGACGTTTGAGCATGGTAAGTGCAGACGTCATTTTTTGTCTTTCAATATTCGGATTACCTTCGGTCAAACAGTCCAATGAAAAATGACGTTAAATGTCGAACGCTTCAACGAGAAATGTGGAGCCAACATTCCTCTACAGCTTGTTGACAACTTTTGGATGTGTTGTTCGCAATTTTAACAACTGTCCGTTCAGTACGAGTCAGTAACGTCTTCTGATGTCCTTCTTTCCTTTTTTTTTCCTAATTGACAAGATCGTTCATTATGAAATCGTTCCAGCTTACGTACAATTTATCTAATCCTTTTTCATAAAGGTGCCACCGTGGAGTATCGTATAAATTAATTAAAAATGTTCATACTCACTAACAATATTATTACAGAAACCCTTAAAGAATTGTAAAACTGGTGCTATGTCTTGCACCACCAATAAAACAATTTTTTATTTATATCTCGACATACAATATGTACACAACTAACTTTGACGATTTCCATGTGAGGTGCATTATTTAACATAATCTGTTTTATGTGGACTATGTATTTCACATCATACAACTGGCTTGTACAAATTATTTTCTGAAACTTCAAAAATGTTAAAAATATCAGTGGCGCCATAGCTGTGCTCTTAAATTTATGTATATTTGCCGGAGGTCATCGAATCTTTTCGCATTACAAACATCGGCTAGTGAATCTCGTTTTGGTTCGGAGAAAGTTTGTCCGCGAAAGGATTTCGGGTTCGATTTGTATTGGCGTGTAGTCTACCCCTTTCCAACAGATATGTAGATATACAACTCGCACATATATCCCCTAACCTATTACAAATCAAATTGTCGAACAGATTCAAACTTTAGCTTCAAATATCTTTGAAAATATAAGAAAACGATACTTCTGTTACAAACAAAAGTTGCTTTGGGATATGCGTGTACTTGGTAATATATGTACAATAAACCTGAGTGACGTTTGAAGTAATACTAATGATGTTCACGTTTACACAGATATATTGTGGAATAAACATATGTTGTCAGTGGAGATAATACTTGAGTTCATAACTAATTTAATAATAATTAATATATGAATACAATTGACTTTATAACTAACATCGAGTTAATGATAAAATTAATTTAATTTAGGATTATTTTGTTACTTCGAAATTAACATTTTAATTCATTTTGATTAAGATTTCTTGTTTCGCTTGATACAATGACTCTCATTAATATTCGGACACCACAGTGTTCTATCAGTAATTGCCCTCTAAATTCGGCCATAATTGAACTAACAAATTTTTTTATTTTTGTTATAATAAAGTATATACTCTTTTTTGTAGGAACGCCAATTTTGTTTATTTAAACTAATTTGTTTATTGTATAACAAATAATATGTTAGGAAATGTACAATTTGTACGTCTCAAAAATATTCGGACACCGATTATTTATCCGTATTTCTTAAGTACATTTCTTCAAATTCACTAGTGTTCACAAACATATATTAAGCAAGGTGTAGAGCATACCTCGACACATCAGTTACTATTTAAAAGATATCGTGATCAATCAGAAATATTAAGCATGAAACGGAAAAGCAAAAATACTTCGTTTGATGTGCGACAATTGGTAATTTTCCACCGTGAAAAAGGACAATCTTATCGGAAAATCGGCGATGTTTTAAATTTAAGCAAGAGCACTGTGGCAGATATTATAAAAAGGTACAATCGTGACGATCGGGTCGAGTCTATTTCTCAAAAAGGACGGCCAAAGCTACTCGACGATCGAGATAAACTGAATATTGTAAGAAAAAGAAAAAAAAATCCCTCTTTAAGTGCTCCTAAGATAAGTGCTGAGTTACTGGAAGTATCAGGCAAAAAAGTTCATCCAGATAGGGTACGTCGAGTGTTAAAGGAATATGGATATAATAGTAGAGTAGCACGCAAAAAGCCATATATAAATGAGGCGAATCGTAAGAAAAGATTAGCATTTGTCAAACAATTTATTAGCAAAGAGCAATCCTGGTGCAATGATGTTGTTTTTGCTAATGAAAGTAAATTCAATTTATGTGGATCTCATGGACGTAAAATGGTTTGGCGTAAGCAGAATCAAGAGCTTCATTTTAGAAATTTAAATCCAACATGTTCCGTCGCACGAGGAACAGAATACGCGAGGATTTCTAAAGGGAGTTTATGACGGTTCTTCTACGAAAAGCTATTTTTGAGATACACATTTTTCGCCGTACCGTAATACTCATTTACCTTTTTTCTACAATAGAGTTTATATTTTAATCGCCGTTTCGTTCTCAATAGCTACGCTCGTGTCATAAACTCGACTTTCCCAAATGGTCATTTAGCGATCCGTGAACCTAACAGGACTTTGCCTTCGAGGGCCTACCTGGCGGGAAAGTCCCAAACGCGGTCGGTCTTTGTGGGTCCTCTCGCGCGTGGCGGTATCGCTCCCACCCTCTTCCTAAAAAGGCGCGTCCAGGGCGCAAAAGAGGGTGGACCCTACCGTCAAGAAGCATGTTGATTGGGTAATTAACATAACGAACGAAAACCAATCAGCATGCTTCAACCACTTCCGATCTTTCGAGGAAGTGCGGACGACCACGAGTCGTCACAACCAAAGCGATCTCCATCGAACACGGGAGACAACAACTCAATCGAAATCGTTAGATCTCAATCGAACACGGTAGATCAATCGAATACGAGAGACAACTAAATCGATCACGAAACACACGGAAAAGTAAACGCAAGTCCATCGTTCGGGACACAGAACATCGTTCGGTCCTTTTAAGAAACATCAATATCCTCAACGTTCGCGAGGAGTGTTTCGATTGAATAATTACTTCCCGATTAATTTTGCGGAGTAAAGCGCCGCGACGGGTCGGAATATCGTTTCGTGTGAGCCTTACAAACTCATAAATCCGTGCGATCGGTCGTGAAAAGGTGTAGTCGCTCCGAATCTCGAGACTACGCCGCGCAGAACAAACAACTAAACATGGTGGTGGATGGGTTCTGATGTGGGGTTGTATTTCGTCGAAAGGAGTTGGGGAGTTGGTTTTTATAGATGGATTTATGGATAAGAATAAGTATTTAGATATTTTAAAACAAAATCTAAAAAAAAGCGTAACAGCAAGGGACATTGAAGAGACATTTGTTTTATCAAGATAATGACCCGAAACATAAAGCCAGGATAGTTCAAGAATATCTGTTGTATAATTGCCCTCACGTATTACATCCGCCACCACAATTACCGGATTTAAATCCAATTTAGAACTTATGGAATTATCAGGACCGGAAAGTTCGACAAACACCAATCACGTCGAAGGAAGAATTAAAGCAACGATTATTAGAAGAATGCAAGTGTATCACGCAAAATTATTTAGATAAAATCATAAATAACATGCCGAATAGATTACATCATATAGTCAAACAAAAGGGCTATCCAACAAAATATTGACATATTAAAAATTTATATAATATACATGTACTTTTTATGTAAAATCATTGTAGAAAATTAAATATCCGAATATTTTTGAGACGTACAAATTGTATATTTCCCAACATATTATTTATTATACAATAAACAAATTAGTTTATTTTTTTCCTGCAAAAAAGAGTATATACTTTATTATAACAAAAATAAAAAAATTTGTTAGTTCAATTATGGTCGAAGTTAGAGGGCAATTATTGATAGAACACTGTGATGTCCGAATATTAATGAGAGTCACTATACATATTACAATATCTCCGAAGTTTGATTTCAAGCATTTTATATACGTTGTGTACACGGTGTTCTAAGAGGTCAAATATAAACCGCAAATTCATGATGCCAAGTGAATAAAGAAATGTCATGTGAGCATGTGTTCGAAAATTATTTATTGGCCAGTTGTAAGCGTTTGTAAATTTCTATGAAAGTTATTCCCGCATGGTTCAGTAAGGACAAACAAAGAGAGACACAAATTCCAGAAACCAATTCTCGTTGGTAGTTATTATTAACACTATATGACCTACAGCTTCAAGACCTGTTCACATATTCTGACGTCTATTTAACGTCAGTTTCACGCCCGTAAGGTTCAAAAACTTTTAGACACAGAAGTCTAAGTTTAGAAATGTAACCGAAATGCATTTACGACTCGATCTACAACTGCAAAAATATTCAAAAGAGTTCAAGCTAACACAAGAAGACAAATACAATCCTGCGTTCTACCGGCAGGAAAAAATTTTGAGTGTCGAGAACAGGAGTTTCCGAAGTCTTGAAATACGATTTTAACGAATATAATTGCTTACATAATCAACTTTGTCATTAAAAAGCCAAACAATTTGTCATGTGTAACATTGTTTTATATAATAATACTCTCTAGATTTAATAACATTGCAAAAACTGCGTTCTCCACCCTAACTTAAAGGGTCACTTTCACTGTCTGAATATAGAATCATCAATGAAAAGAAATATTAGTAAAATATTTTTTTAAAAATAACACAGTGTGCAAAATTAACAAAAATCGATTATTAACATTTAGGCAACCATCGTCGTTAGTATAACTGTCAGCACAGTTAATGAACATTTTTGAACCCTTATAATGTTTCAATAAATCATTTTTAGATGATTTATATAAACTTTGTGTAACTATCAAATCTCATAAATAGCACAAATTGTGGCTAGTATATAACTGTTTCAATAAATTATCAGTTTACCACTACAAAGCTATAAATAGTCACCGACTGGACCTTATCCTGGTTAACCTCTTAGGCACCACACGCCACTATAGTGGCTTTCGCGGATGTCATCTTTCTGTACGACGCGCCACTATAGTGACATTCGCGGATTTCATCTGAATTGTATTATTAATTATTAGAATAAATTGTTAAAGTTAAAATGCGTGTATCATATCTTTAAGAAAAATTATATTTGAATCATCAAACACTTCATTCCAATGTACTCGTGTAAAGAACAGCAATATCCGTCACCCATTGCAGTGCCGTATCATTTACGCGTAATTCGCGTTGAACTCTGCCGTACAGAGAAACAGCCCCGCGCAAAATTCAGCCTTGCCTAAGAGGTTAAAGCTATGTTTGTCATATGTTTTTAAGAACTCTTGAATATAATAGCTCGATCGCCCGCTGTATTTACTCAGTGTACGTAATGTTTTGAGAATGTGAAAAATAATCTATTGACATAACAATTCGAAGGAGATAATTTGGAGTAAAATATATCTAGAAGATTATAAAGTAACTAGCAAGATAAAAATGAAGAAAAAGAAAAATAGATACATTTTGGAGGACAAATCAAAGTTAATGTTTTGACGTAAAATGAATTTATATATTACTTACTAAATTTGTGATATGAATGCAGGCTACAAGCAGCCTACTCTCGGTTTCCAATGAAATGTACGAAAGTTCCAGAATGGTTCATTATTACTAACAATAAGTATAGCTTTCTAAATGTATTTACATAACTGAGTTGAAACTAGAATTGTTTATTGTGCATTTATAAAGCAGGCAATACAGTCATTTAGTACTTGTATTTATGTAATAACGCAATAAACATTAGCAGTCTATTTATGTTTATAGTTGTTTAGGTTCAAGGTATTTAACCGTTTGACTGCTACGCGGCGCAAAAGCGCTGCGTTCATTTGTTACGAAAATTGCGGCGCAGCGCAAAAGCGCTGCGAGTTTCACTGTATCTTTGTTGTTCTTTAAAAATTTAAAGTTATCTTTTTATAAATTTTAATTTTCAAAGAAAAAACAATTTAATGTTTATTTTTTCTTATTGACATTCACAATTAATATTGTTTCTTTATAATGCGAAAAGAATTATTAAAATTGATTGACATTTGTCTAAATGAGAGTGTTTTATTTCACAACATCAAGTCAAAATATGTCCCGCAGTTTTCGAACGTTTTCGCCAGAATCGCTTAGCAGTCAAACGGGTAATAAGACAGTTTTATCAACACCTGGTCTCGTACTAATTAACGTTTGCAGTTTCTCATAGTTAAATAATTAGTTTATGGCCCCTCGTAAACGTATCTTATAACTTAAATCGTTCCAAAGAGCCTTGCTGAAGAGCGGAATATTTGTCACGGGTCGAAGGTTAACCTATTCTTTCATAAAGAGTTTTCTTTTCTGTACCTTAAACTGTGTACACCCTGGGGTGCTAGTGTTTACAAGAGTCCGCGTCAATACGGCAGATTTCGGCTCTCGTGCTCAAGCACTTAACAGCCATGCACGTGCAGTTTATTTCGCGAACGAGATTCGAGGAAGGGCCCACATCAAGCAGTATTTGGGTCTCATTACATAACAACAAACGCCTTCGACTTTCGTAACAGGAAAAAGGGGCTCGCGATCCTATTCCCTCAACCATGTCACCAATCGGTATTTTGCTTAATTACGGACTAACCCTGATTGGTCCTCGCTAGAAAAGACCTCCTCAATTCGCCCAACCCTCAAAAAGACTTCTTGTGGGGTTTTCTTTGGATAATCGAGGGAGTCTTGTCAAGCTCTTCTTGGTGATCACATCAGCATTCTTTTGTAACGTAGAGTTTATTACCTAATCTCACATCCTACCTTTCTCTTCGCCGAGTCTAACCCATTGAGAACATATTTACATGCACAATCACACACACACCTGTTCCTCTTCGTCCAGCGATGCCCACTGAGAACACATCATACCTGCCAACTTCCTCTTCGTCGGGCCCTGCTCACTGAGGAAAATTCATCCACTATTTCAACCTAATATCCCACCTCTGTAACAAGTCGTGGAGACGCTATAGCAGCGTGGGGTGAAGATTTACAACCTTCGTCATCCTGACCGTCCGACGGAAAGGACTCACCACAACCATTTGCTCACAAAACAGACGTTTTAAGTAAATGTTAATGTACACAGGGTGTCCCATTTAAGTTGGCATTGTAAAGAATCTGGAACATCTGACATTACTAAATTTTGTATTCCACGGGTGTGTTCGAGGTTATTTCACGGTTATCTTGACTTTTTTTTACCATAAATCCATATTTTTGGCTTCGGAATCATTTTGCATGAAAAAATTCACGACTTTTGTTTGACACATTTTGTTGTAAATTCCATATTTCTTGAGATATATAACGAAACATCAGTTAAAAAATGCTGATGTCACGCCCGATAGACGACTTCCATCTTCAATTATCATTAGTATCATAAGAACTACAATGTTTCGATATTTCTGTCTGACATGTGTAATGATAAACCATATCCGATATGCTTCTGTTTACAAATGAATTTAATAATGTACTATCAAAACGTGTATAAGTTTATGACTGAATTCTAAGTCGTAAGTCTCAAACACGAGATACTGTATAGTCAGTTCAGTTTACGTAAGTTCAGGTTACGCAGTTTAAATTGGCAGAAAGGGTTGAAATAATTCTTTTTTATTATTCACGTATTGCACGGCAAATACTACACAGTATTCTACTAATTGTTGGATAGGTAGAGATGGTCCAGTTTTATAGCCAGCGACAGCATCACCTAATCTAATATCACCCGATTAATTCTTATGGGGTTATCTTAAGGGAAATGAATTCATGAATGAATTCAGAAAACATGAAAGAACGAATTATTACAGCGTACTGTAGCATCACGAGAAGAACTTCATTATTCGATCACGAAACTTTTATTAAACGAATTAATAGGTGTCTGAAAGTTGAGGATAAAATTTCGAGCATTTATTGTAATGTTCTTAAATCAAATGAAAAATCTTCCAGAAGGACGTAACGTTGCCATTCATAATAGAAAAACTATATTTTTGACATAAACATGAAAAATCAACTAGATACTTTCAGAAATTTTGTTGTAAGCTAAAAATTCAACTTACAATATGTGTGCAATTGAATCTACAACAAAATGTATCCAACAAAACTCGTGCATTTTGTCATGTAGAATATGATTACGAAATAAAAAATATGGGTTTATGATAAAAAAAAAAGAACAAGACGACCTTGAAATAACTTTGAAGATGCCCATGCATTAAAAAAGTATTAATGCCATTTGACTCCGTTTTGGAAATACTGGAGTACACATGTCAGTTTGTTTTTCTTAAGGGGCGAGATACATTTAGAACTTTCCAAAAACGCAAAATTTTTTTTTCACAAATTATTAATTTAATATCTCTAGAATATAATCCGAAAATTTCAAAAAGAAATTCGAATTAATTGCAAAGCTGTAGCCATTAAAAGTGACTCGCCCCTTGAGAATCACCGAGGAGGTATGGCATCGTAGGTAGTGTATGATGGGACCGAGACGAATTTATTTTCGAGTGAATATAATTTTGGCATTGCCGACAATATAAATTAACTTTTTTTGAAAGAGTACTTAAAACTTAACTTTCAATAGCCACTCCTATCACAAACGGGATTTTTCTGAGGCGCAGCCGGTTTTTATTTTTTAATACTCTGTTGTTTGTGCACCAGGAAATATTGGAATAAAATAATTCGAAAATGCACTGTGTAAAATTCAGTTAATTTGATGTTTATTATTTAATAAAATAAATGAATCTAAAATAATAATTAACTTATACCACAAATATATGTAGGCACTGTAGTAGACTAAGGGTGTCAGGATTTAAATAATATAGTCCTTTAATAACGAAACAAGAATATGAATATATATATAATATTTGAAACTGACAGAATTTGACGGGCAGTGGAATAAGCAATTGCGTATTTTTTAGTACACTTAATCAAATATGTTTAATATATACAGAGTGTCCCAAAAGTGTTGAAGGAGCCGGAAATGGGAGGTAGATGGGGTCATTCTGAACAACTTTTTCATTTGCAAAAATGTCGTATGGGGCTTCATTTTTAAATGATTAACGAAAAATACCGACCAATCAGAACGCGAGAATCGCGCGCGCTCGGAGGCAGAAGTGTGGCCCGAGTTATAATTGGCCGTGGACGCGATCGAATCGCGTGGCGCGCGATTTTCGTGTTCTGATTGGTCGGTGTTTTTGGTTAATAACACTGTACAACAGCCAAAAATTTTCGTAACCGCCACTATGATATTCTTATAGATTTTTGCGAGCTGAATACAAATCTGAAATCAGTTTCTCTCAATGTTTCTCTCAATCCCCACTACATAATTTAATCTGGAGAGAAACATTATTTTGTCTCTCCGGCAGAATTCCAGTAACTCGCAAAGAGTATACATCGAAATATTAACATTATCGGTCATTCCCGATCCGTCTCTGATACTTATAAATTATAATATATTTATTTGTTTTGGGTTGAGAAAAGACTTTAATTTATTTTCTCACCAGACCGTCGTTAAAATCAACGTCGGGATATAACAGGCGGGTTTATATGGTTTTGGAATAGATGATTGGACGGTAAGGTGTCAATATCGTGCAGTTTTCATGTATCAAAACTTTAAACGCGTTTTTCTCGAAACACGATTTTTAAAATTCGCGGGAAAGATAACTCAAAAACCATTCAACCAATCCTTCTGAAATTTTTATTATAGCTTCATCGTACTATCACCTTATCGACAAACCTAACTGATTGTGGAAAAAGTGTTTTTTTATTGAAAAAAAAACCGAAATGTACCGAAAAAAAAACCGTAAAAATCTGAATATTTTTTTAAAAAGTATATTGTTAAGGCCAACATGTCCTTACATTTACAATAGGTTTTGAATTTCTATATAGCTATTAGCAATAAGACCGCCGTCCCACCGAAGGGTTCGCGGACCGTTCCGTGGCAGCCATAAACTCAGGAAACCATAAAGACCCGCGCGTTTTTCTATGTAGTTTTCTAGTCATTGTTCGCATTTGGTCGCCAGATTGATATTTTTACCTTTCGAGCTCGTTATTTCTAGCATGTTTAGTTGCAGTCAGCGCGCTTCTTGATCTTTATTACCTGCCACGAACCAGGATCAAAACTTGGAATATTTCCGAGTGGAAGGGCCCGAGTTGGGCGTAAACCTTACTTCCCTTCCACAAATTTGTACATTTTTACTTAGCCAATTAGAACGATGCTCACCCGTCAAGTTTACCCGACCGAGGTGAAATCGAAGAGTTCTAATAGAAACTCGACTAGTTGAATTGTATAGCAGTTAGTTGACAAACATATGTAGTTGGAACATAGATACATAGTTAATAAAGAATAGTTGTATTATAGACAGACAAAAATAGTTGGTTGTAACATATAGCACTTTGGATAGATCGACTCGAATATCGAACATAGATAATTTTGTATAGTCCCGAATACTTCGGGTGGTCCTTCGAGTATTGGTTATAGTATTGATATAATAAACCTAGTCGGCTCACCACGTGCAATATTCAAGAAAGCTCGAACGAATTTATTTTCAACCACAAGCCTTAACAGAAATACTGAACAATAAAATGAGATGTACATTTAATTATACTTTAAAGTAATATAAGTAATTATACTTTAAAGTATTTTAAATGTAAGGTAGATTTATTGAAGAATAATAGAGCAACAATTTATTGCTGTTTATATCATCCAACTTGAAACTACGTTTAAAATTAAATGTTATGCTAAAATCTAGTATAAATAATGAGAATAATTTAAATCTTTAATCTAAATTCTCAGCATTTAATTTTACCTCAGTTTAAACACTTATCGAAAAAAAATCTTTAATATTTCATGAAATTCTGTTAGTATCAACAGCTATTGTATTATACTTGCAGACTTTGAAACAAATGCTCTAAAAGTTACTGTATTATGACAAAAGATATATGTAACATTTCATTCAGACGTGACAAAAAATATGCTCATATTTTGAATTTTTTTAGTTGAAATATTTTTTATAACCACTTGTGAAGATTTTGTGTCGAATTTAGATCCGAATTTTGCGATGAGTATTTATGTTATTTACATTATTATGGGTTGATCAATTTTGAACGGCACTAGGGATGTGCTTCGGGTCATTATTGTGTTAATATATCAAATTACCGTTCACAGTTTGTATGCTGTATGGTAATGTACGATTTTGTAATACATATTGATGTACACTTTGTTATTCATGATTTTATTTGTCGCAAAGGACCAATACCATATTTAGAACTACATCCTCGCTTTAATGGTTGTTGTTTGACCTGCATGTTTATCGTTCGAATTTAGTAACAAATATTGTAGGGGAATTGGTATTTCGGGGTGAAATTATGCTCAATTCACTTAAAAGACATAAAAATACTTTATTATAATGTGTGTTGTTGTCGCTAGTTCGCTATTCGCTCTCTCTCATTCAAGCTGTTCACTAAAGATTCTGACGCCCGCTATTTCGCTGTTCACTCAAGACTAATCGATTCACGCTGTTTCACCGTTCGCTAAAAACTAACTCGTTCACCTCGAAAACTATACATAGATTCTTCCTCTCACACTCATCATGCATCCATTCCAAACATCCTCGCGATCACGTCCACCAACCTTATCGTCTTGCGTTCACACGATCCTGCTACGCTCGGTCCTGTCATACCCTTCCAAACACTCTTCTTTTGCACCTCAGCCTCTCAAACTCAGTCGCACGCAATCACGCTGTTTGCAGTCGCCCAAATATTCCATCGCTCGCTTTTTCCAAACATACCTAATTACATTCAGCAAAACCATTCTCATCCTACAATATTAACTTATTGTAGTAAGTAGTTTAAACGATGAGCATGTAGTTTAATGTGTGCTTCGTACATATAACAACAAATAACAATTATTTTATTTTAATTTTTAACATATTATAGGGTGTGAGGGAGATTGAGGTGCGAATGAAGAGTGTTTATGACCGAGTAATTGGGATCGAGTGACCGAATTGGGAAGATTGAGGAGTGAATAAAGAGTGTTTATGGACGAGCGATAGAGATCAAGTGACTGAGAAGAGTGTTCGGAACTGCGTGAACGAACTGCAGACATTGGAAGGTGCGAGGGTAGAATGTTTTAGTTGTAAGATACAAGATGCGTGAATGTGACGGGCGAGGCAGTCGACAACGAGTATCGAGAGAGTAAAGAGCGAAACGAGTATTAAGAGAGTATTTAGCGTGTAAAGAGCATGAAAGAGTTAGTGTTTAGGCCCACTATTGAACTGTAAAGATTCTTATGGCTAACAATGCCTGTTTAGTACTGTAACCGACGACTGCAGGCGGCCCTGAAAATCGCCTAAACGCGAACACAAACCGTTTCTTCTCCCCGCGTCCTGAACGGATTTAACGCCTAACGACAATGTGTCTTACCGTCGCGTTATAATTCGCCTTGTCGATAATCCGGTTATTGGCTCCGATCGCATGGAGCGCCGGATTAGCGACAGCTGATTGGGTTATGACATCGGAGCCTTTAACAGACTTTTCAAAATTGAGGTGATTTCGAGCTCTCGCCGGTCAGAAGACAACGGAGCCTCGTGCAGTACAGTACCCGTGGCGCTTACCAATCAATACCGAACTGAAGAGTGTTAAACCACTCACCCATTCCATTAGTTTATTATAAGTTTCCGTTCGTGAATAGTTTAGTGTGTTACGTGTGCGTGTGGTTTGTAAACGTGTCGTTAAGTGTTTAAGATTAAAGTATCGTGAAACCAAAAAGACTGTTGGAATCATTTCTGGGACTTCCACCTCTCCTCAATTTCCAAACAATGCCTTTAGCATTAGAATAGATTTTGGAATTTGAATATAATAATTATAAACTCAGGAAGCCATAAAGACCCGCGCGTTTTCTATGTAGTTTTTCTAGTCATTGTTCGCATCTGGTCGCCAGATTAATATTTTACCATTTTTGATCCCGTTATTTCTAGCATGATTAGCCAAAGTCAGCGCGCTTCCTGGCCCGTATTACCTGCCACAGCTAGAGAGAGAAACTTGTAATATTTGCGAGTGGAGGGGCCCAAAAAGGGCGTAAACCTTTGCTTCCCTTCCATAAAATTGTAGATTTACTCATCCAATCGTAATCATTCACCCCCGTCAAGACTACTTGACCGAGGTGACGTGAAGATTGAAATTAGTTGGATTATAGTTAGAACACGTATAGCATAGTTGACAAACAGTAGTTGAAATTGAATATCAAAAGAACAAGTATAGGAACAGTCTTAGAATCTCGAACATAGTAAATTGTATAGTATTGAACACAGATAATTTGTATAGTCCCAATCAATCGGGTGGTCCTTTGAGATTGTGATAATAAACTAAGTCGGCACACCACGTGCAATATTCAACAAAGCTCGAGAAGAATTTATTTTCACCCACGAGCGTTAACAAGAGGAAACTACAATCGACGCAACTAATGACACCCTTCACCCGTATCTTAATATAACAGTTAGTAAAGATTATCTTCCAACACATATATTAAATAAAGACTTATTAAAAATCCTACAATTTGCAAACGGTAAAATTTCAGGTATTTATTATTGCATTTTTTGTTTCACGAATTACACAATGGAAATACATTGCTATTATGCTTACAATCACATTTATTATTACATTTTTGCATGTTGTGCTCTATGATTTAATAACTGAATTATTTAATTCTTGTGTAATGATATTATAAAATCTGTGGGGCATTACACAAATATACAAGACATTATACAATGTATGTTAGGAAAACGTGCACATCATTTTACCAGTGCAATATTGCTTGCGAAATGCCATAAGTAAAATATACGTTAATTTTTTAACAGGCACATTGTCATATATGGCAAGTTAAATTTTTCTTGTTTTGATCCAGTTAAAACACGTTCAAATCGTATCTTGTAAAGTCACCTTTAATGTATTTGCTATCTTATCTACACTTTTCAATCCTGAGTCTGTAATAATTTGATCTAGCAGTGTTCCGTGATTTTAATATATACCTGTTTATTATGGGTATTAAAACATTTAGTTGATGCGTTGTTTTATTTCAATCAATGACTTGCTTCAATTAAAAACTGCTTGAAGTATATTCTCGAAGAGACAACTTCGGTATACCTGAATGCTTCTTTTAATTACATCTTTCAGTAACGAAGCCTATAATTGCACTCTTCGATCAATTCTTGTCCGCAACGCAGCCGTAATACCTTTTAAGATTTTATTAAATAAATCGAATGAAACACGGAATTGAATGATTTAATTAAAACGTGTAAAGTATATTGGATGTTAATTGCATTTATTTCCACCGACGATGTAGAGAACAGAAACCTAAGCGAAAAATTCCAATACCATTTCTGGGCGGTGTGGACATAATTGAGTGTAAAAGTAGCAATCAACCAACCCGTACCGAACCATAGAAGCCAATAAACGACAAAGTACGCAAAGTTCAGACTATTACAGCAATCATTTTTAACACTGGTTCGCAACGTCGCACAGTGGAGTATTTGTACCGAAAAGACGGCCAAAACCGAATTTTAAACATTTTTCTGGTGCACGCGTTCGGTGCATTTGCCGGTCATTCTTATGTTATGCGACCATCAAAAAATTACTGTGGAATAAATCGAGAGTTCATTGCCTCAGTTATAACATCAGCTGTTCATACAATGACCGATGGATGTACCCGGTTTCATAAATTTGTGTTCATCAAACCTGGTGGATTATTTTAACAATGTTTATTTTTTTTAACTGCATATTATACTAGATACATCACAGTGTTTTATAATATCAATTATCGTTTAATAATTAAAATATTCTTTACGAAATTAGAGACTAACAGAAATAAATTTATGCATTTAAATGGGCGGAGCTTTTTCAATTTTTTTTTTACAGAATATTAATTTAATAATAATAATGCAAAATGTCACAGTGAAGTGCATTGAGAGTTTCTTTGCGATGAAAATAATTTGGTCAACTGTAAGAATCGTTTTGATGACGAAAATTCATTTGCATCGAAACAGGATTATTTGTGAATCAATGGGTAAGTCGTATTCAAATAGTTTGTACTTTTCTTCATTGAACGTACGCAGGACTTATTACATTTATTAGTTATTAGATTAAAAATATTTTTCGGTGAATGAAAAAGTTCATTCTCTTTCTTATTTTTTCCAGAATGAGAGTTTGTCCTTTTTCATCGTCATAATATTCATCGAGTGTAATTTTCGATATTTTGTCTATTATTTCTTTACGATAACGAACTACAGTATCGTTATAAATTTGATTTACTCTGACTACGTGAATAAAGATGAATTAGTTTATTTATTATGCATGAATGAAGAATAATTCAACAATTATTCCGATTTTTCTTTCACCTAATAGCATTCTACTACACGGTCATCTGACAGTCACTGTTAGTCGTGCCTACACGACGCCCCTGAGCTCGCCCGATTCTCGCGTTCTGATTGGTCGGTGTTTTTCCTTAATAAATCGAAAACGAGAGCCTAAACCCCATTTTTGCTAAGGTAAAAGTTACTTAGAATCACCTCCCCTACAACCTCTTCACGGGTCTAACACTCATTACGAGACACTCTGTATATCTTTGTTTTAGTTATATATATTCTAATTTTTTGCATTGCATTCAGTTTAAGTTTTGTGTTGTGTAGTTTATGTATAGTTTATATTTTTCAAATACTCATTAAGTGCAATTGGTTCAGTTATTCATTTAAACTTTTATTTAAGTGTTCGCCTTTCTACTTCCATATTGAAGTTCCCTTAATTTATACCTGGTAAGTACACTTAAACATGCAAGTATATTTTTTCATACAATTTGTGAGTTGTGAATATTATTTAACTCCAATAACTGAACATATAGATATCAAAATGTCTGAAAATTTCTCGGAGCCAACTGCAGGGCCGTCTGGCATTAAAATAATGACTAGAAGACAATTATTTCGTATAATGCAGGAACAGAGGATAATACTCTCTAATAATATGTTTAAAAATTGCAAGAAAGGTATTTGCAGTTCGTAGTATTTGACAAATGACGAGAAATTTATACGAGTTGAAGTGCTCCTCCATATATTCCGTTTCTGCCTTTTTCGTACCAACTGTGATAAAAGTAGTGAATAGTCTAAATAATGGGAATTTCAAGTTTTAAAATAGTCTTTGTTTCATTAATTTTGGACGAATTTTGATAAAGTTATGGAAGTTTAAAGAGCGCGACAATTTTTAGATACTCGTGTCCGCCTATTCGGTACAAATACTCCACTGTGCGTCGTAAAGTATACAATAGTAGAAAGCATAGCATTAAAACTTTGAATCCAGTCGTCAACAATTTACAGTCCAGTAATAATCTTAGTATCCTCTTCAAGGACTGTGGGAAGAGGAATTCAGTATACGCATAGATTATTATCGCTCTTCAGATAATTGATACACACTGAAACAATAACCTCCTAGGTTTTTAAGGCTTCTTTAGCATTGAAAAGGACCTAACAGAAGAGGTCCTTCTCGAACGTTTGAAAGTTGCATCGATGACCGCATTGATTGAATATCTAAGGAGATACAATTTATGATATTCGAGACCCTTTTACATAATCGGTTCGGCTAAATTTCGGAAGATCCAAATTTATATCATTGTGTCGGATTGTTGTAGCTCTTTTATTGTTCATCGTGTATTCAATAGACCACCTGCGGTGTATGGTCCTAGAAACGGGAGACAGCGCCCACCGGAGCTTTTGCTTATAGGGTAGGGGTTTTGCAAACTTTCACTCGTTACGTACTTGCTAGGACCAGTCCCAACATAAACGGACTCAGTCATCACTACAAGGTCTCACATGTGCACCGCAGCAATTAGGATCCTCAGCGCGCACACATGGGAAGTGTCTACCGCTGTGATTTGCTAACCGTATTAGCCTATCACGAATGGTTCACGGGCCTGACATCACACTGATTGGGGGGCCTATGCTGACCCGCGCTAGACCAGCGCTCTGCCGCTATTGGCTGACTGGGTTGTGACACGGGCAGAAAGTTAACGTGGTTTCCAAGAATTCGGAAGTCAGTCAGTCTAATCAACCTAATCCGATTACTTGTACAGTCTTATCGAGACAGTTTGCACAAGGCAATCAATCTTTGAGTTCGCACACGATTTCAAATCGTGCAGTCTACACCAGACTTCATTCATACAGTCTGCTCAAGACATTCAGCTCGATACGGCCATAGACAACGTGGCTCCGTGTAAATAACAACACTAAATCACAATGTACTGTATAGTCAATTCACATCCATTCCAATTATACAGTTTGCAATGTCAGCGGTGACAATTTGAGTCATTGCTTATATTTTCTTCACACAAAAACACTTGTACTATACACTCAAAAATAAAAAAAACAATCATACTATTTGTACGTTCTCGGAACTCGGTTCTTCGATCGTGGAATCCTCAATAACTCGGACCGTCATGCTCGACGGCAAATTAATGTCGTGAGGACGCTTTTCGAAAGATGATGTGATGGTGGTATGGTGGTGAATGAATGTTTAAATATAACACTTAATATATTTAACAATACTTAGTAGTTTAACAATAATGTCAAAGTGTTCGAGTATACTTGGTGGTGATTCGAATGATTCTAACTGTTTATTGGATGGTGGTGAAATTTGTACTTGATGTGTATTTGATCGTGGTTAAACTTGTTCTTAATGTTTAGTTGGTGGTGGTTGAGATTGAACTGTGGTTGCTTGTCGGTGTTGCAAAAAAGGTAAATGATTTTGGGGTAGGAGTCGATGGTGAATTGGTGGGAATGTAGGAATGGACTTGGTGAAAAGTGGGAAATATTGATTAATCATTGGACTGGGATCTTTGGAAGATAGAAAAGGTGGAGGAACGAGGTGGTGGAAAGAAGTTGGCAGCAGGGATGGCGAGAGGAACGGGACTTTTTGGATTTTCCATATTTTTTATGGGGGCCTGCAACGGGCCGCGGACTTGGGGTGCATTCGAGGTTTGGGACTATTTATGATCGGTTGGAATTTTAATGATGTTGTCGGATTGACCGTGTGGGTGTGTGTGCGTATGCGTGAGTCTCGGGGAGCGAGACTCGGGTTTGGCGTGAGTCTTTTGTTTTAATTGAATAGAAATGTGTAACGCGTCACTGCTGGAGGGCAGTTGACTCCTGTATCCCCGGATGCAAACATCTAATAAAATATATATACTGTGAATTATTACAAGCGTGTCTTCCTATTTTACCCGTTCCTGTGTAATAGAACAGATGTATTGAATTGGCGATCTTTACCCGGAGGGTTTGTAGGCTCGCAGGTATATTATCATGTGCTGTACGGTAAAACCGATGTTAACGTTATTACTGTAAGAAAGGTAAAGAAGCGCGGCAGTTCAGATATTATTGTGAAAATTAATATCGCAAAATTATAAAAAACAAACGTACTGAATATAGCCTTAGAAATTGCAATGTAAGTTTGTTCTTTAATTCATAGCCATTTATATTAAAACTTTATATGCAAAGAGCACTGCATTTAATAATTCAACCGCAGACTGATTTCAATACAACGAAAAGATTACTACGTTTAGTATTCCGTACAGGAGACTGAATTTCAGAAAGATTCGATTAGTGACAATCACGGAATGCTTTGAAAGGTACTATAATGAGGGGTTAATAATTAATTAGCTAACTGATCAGCTCGGAACGAGTAATTATTAACTGAAAACGACGGTGATATTTATTAATTGTCAAATATTCGGACTCACTAATTCCACCACTTAAAACAAAACAATTCGTGTCAGCTCATTAAACTTGCAACGAGCTCCGACAATCTGACAGTCGAAACAGTAATTTGATGAGATTGAAATAAGATACAGGTTTTGTACCCCAAATTAATCCTTTTGTGGATGAAATTCTCCTTTTCAGACTCCACATTAACCTCTTTACAGATATTATTCACTTTCCTGTAAATCAATTTCACCCGTTTGCAAATAACATTCACCTTTGCACAGATCAAATTCATCTTTTTATGAATTAAATGCATTGTTTCATAACTCAAGTTTTCCCGCAAAGTATCCTTAAACTATTTTAACGAAAGAGTAACTGCTGTAGCGTTATTGTTCCGCATAAAAAATTGAATCACACGTGTTTAATGACATTTAAATATAAAATAATATAAAATCCTTATTACGCAGAAGATATTTTTACACGTATACAGATAACACATATACACATAAACTCTACCACAAATGTGCCGCATCTGTATTTGAGCTGAAATATAGCTGTATGTTGAGCTATATTTCAGCTCAAATATAGATGCGGCGAATTTTAAAATAAAATTTACCATGTATTTTAAATAGAAAACTTCTTATATTTTACTTTGATGTGTACTACATCTTTTCGTATTTAATATAAATGTATGGATCGATCTTTGGTCATATAGGCGTCTATACTCGTCATGAGGGAAATTTAGTTACCATTCGTTAGTTAAATTGTAATTTTTGCAAAAGTTATTTAAATTGTCATTTTTCGTGGATTCTAAGATATTCGGAACATTTAGAACCCAAGATGAAGTAAAAGGAACAGATAAAAAGTATAAATAATTTGTGATAAATTTTGCATCCTGCAGCTACTAGTCATCGTCGATTTTCAGGACGCATACAGGTACGCATTCTCAAAAGGGGGCCCCGCAGCTAACCCGGTTAAAGGTGAATATCTGCTCCATCACGTGCTATAGTTCAATTTTCGACTAGACCCTTACTTTATAAGATAAATATTGAGAACGCAAAAGAAGCAGATATCGTCGTATTCTAGAAAGTCTACAGAATCTTTGCATGTAAGCAGAATTTTAGTATGTTTTATAGTTACCTCACAAAACTGGTTTAACTTTTGAAAATGTGCTTTTTTTTCAACAACTGTACAGATTCGCGATCAACACAAGAAACACTATAATAATCACTGATCGGATTTTAGAACGTCGAAGAACGATTAAAATTTGTTAGACAGTGTTATTAAAATGCATATTTAAAAATAAAACGTGTTCAATTTTTTACTTTACTTTATGAAGAAGATATTAAAAATAAAAACAAATTTTTAAAAATCTTCTCTCTGGTGATGTATCTGAAGTAAACGGCATAATAATAGCTGAAAGTATAACGCACTAAAAAAAGTATAATGCAAATACACAGATATGAAAATGTAAACGTACTTTTTTTTAAAAACATAATTTTAGTCGTATGCATTCTTTTTCTCAACCACGTTACATATTTTTTTAACTGGTCGTGAGATTAGTGTGTCATATTTATCGATATACAATTATGTTAAAATGTTATTCTTGAATGAAAATTGGATTCGTAGTTATCTTTCAACTTTCAGATCCAATATACATTTTGCACATCTTATTCATATGAACTAAATACGCGAAGGAAATAGTACATAAAGATGTACAGTAAAGACCCTCACAGTGGATCGGAGGCCGGAATCGAAATTGTCCACTGTGAGGGACATGGAAGCGAAATTTTATACTCAGCGGCTCAGTTGCTAGGGGTATCCCCCTCGGAATCAGTTAAGCATTAAACACGATCGGTTACCGAAAAGTCCGAATATCGGTGAGACACATACTAATGCAAGCAAAGAAAAAGATTGCAATTTTCTTATTACCGATTATTTTTTCATGAAACTTTTACCATCGTACTCGTCTCGTTTTTCTGATTAAAATAATACCAAGCACGATACAATTACGATCATAATTACCTGCGTAATAACCCATAAAAGTTTATTTGTATCTCTGCCGTAAATGTAACGTCCGAAACTTTTATGGCTTGTTACACAGGTAATTGTGATCGTAATTATATCTTGTTTGGTCTTATTTTGATCGGAACAACCTCACGAATATGTTAACAAAGTTTGCAGTCAAAAAAATATAAATATTAAAAAATTATATTGGTAAATTTGGAACTGGAGGTCTGTCAGCCCGCATCAAAGGGACCGCGGCGAGTATCGTGTTACGCTTGGACTGGCTCGAGCGAGGCGAACATAAGCGCAGCAATGACGCACGCATAGGTGCGGGAAGAGACATTTTCCACTGTGAGGGACAACCAAGCAGTCCACTGTGAGGGCCTTTACTGTATGTATGTACGTATGATATAATATTTACATGCTTTTATGAAGAATGGAACGTGAATAATTTTTTGCAGACAATTACATTAAAAAAAAATTTCCTGCACATCGTACACAACGTTGAAGCTATGTAACTATATACATGATACTTGCTGAATCTATAAGTATATGTAAAATAACTTTTGTATTGACACAACTACACTGGTTGTGCTGAAAAGATGTATCAAAATTTTAGATGTAAATACTGAGTAAATATAGGTCCATTAATGCTCTACTGCGGATTTGCAAGAAATTTTAAAATGCGTTCTTTTATATCAAATACGTACTTCATTTCAACACATATTTTTATAGATTTCCAAATTAATCACGTATTAATCTGATTAATAATCAGTGATAGGTATCAAAATGTTTCTACTCACTTATTTAGCAGTATTAATTTAAAGAATTTACTTTATCATTCAAATATTTCTTTGTCTTTACATGCGATACTTAACGCTGCTTTTATACTCTCATTGCATTTAATTTGCAAATCGTTTGTATAATAGTAACCGATTAAGGATCTTTCGAACGTTAGTCTTCAACAAAGGCCTTTATCTACTTTGCGACACGTCGTTTAGCATGGAGAGCCACCTCTCCAGGAATTGAAAGCAGAAGATACAAATCTTTTAATCAATCTCTGACAATGAGTCGAGAGACAGCGTGATTGATTTGCGAGAATCTAAGTGTTTCTCATGATCTTTTGTACTTTATAATTCGTTCTTTTCGTGTTTGAATATATGCTTTTTCATGAGTTCGTCGATTTAACATACAATTATACCGGCTTAGTACGTTATTTACAAAGGGAAAAAGTGCTTGGAGGTCATGCTACATGTCCACGATGCAATACAGGTGTTCACGTAAAACCGCAAACGGAGTCACTGATAATGACTCATCGTGCACATAAATATCACAAACTGGTACATAAAAAAAGATACAAAAGAAGACATGAAAACAATTGTTTTCGTTATAACTTTTTCACGAGGCATGAGCACTGGCTATGACCCTGGATGGGTTAACTTGGGGGTGTGGCCCTGAAAATAGACGTGAAGGTCAAGGTCATCGGAGCGATCTCCACTAAAGTGAATAATTAACCAATATTTTATAATTTACTACTAAGTTGTTTTAACATTCTGTTTCTACCACTACGGCCTATTGCTAAGCGTACCCCACGAATTATAGTAAAAAGTTCTTCAGAGTACACATAGAATGTAACACAGGATGTGTCATTACTTACGGGATGTTCCGTCGCACGTGGAACACAAAACGCGAGGATCTCCAAAGGGATTTTATGACGGTTCTTTTACGAAAGGCTATTTTTGAGATAGACATTTTTTACTTTACCGGTCGTCTTCACTTACCTTTTTTCTACAATAGAATCTAAAATTTAATCTTCATTCTTTTCTCCATAGCTACGCTCATGTCATAACTTGATTTTCCCAAATGGTAATTTAGCGTACCGTCAACCTAACAGGACTTGGCCTTCGTAGACCTCCCTGGCGGGAAAAACCTAGTTGCGGTCTAACTTTGGGGGTCCTCCCGAACACATCGGTGTCGCTCCCACCCACTTCCAAAAAAGGCGCGCCCAGTGCGCAAAAGAGGGTCGACACTATCGACAAGAGGCATGCTGATTGTAAAATTAACGCTATAAACGAAAACCAATCAACATGCTTCGAAACACGTTCGACATTTCGCGGAAGTGCGAGCGACATCGAGTCGACAGATTAAGAAAAACCGTCTACCATATCGGACGAGTCAGATAACCAAGAATCGTCAACCGTGTCGGACGATTAAGATCACAAAGAAACTTCAAACGCTTCCGAAGTAAATAGATTAAGAAAGATCGTCAAACGTTTCGGACGATTAACATTACATCAAAACGTCAACCGTATCGGACGTAAAAATCGAATAACGAGAAGGTCAACCGTTGCGGACACTTGTATCGTCTTCGTAATTTTGAACACTCCGCTGGCGATGCTCGGGTCCGTATGGACCCAACCCCCAACCCCTACCACGCAGGCAATGCTCGTATCAGTTTGTTTACGTTGGCCCAATTGTTTTGATCATCCATTATTTGCTGCGAGTTCAAAGCTAATTCTTTGTCACGGACCTTTATTCATTCTAAAACGTTCTTTCGTACAGTAAAGAAGGAATCTTTCTGAGTCTTGCTGAAAATTTGCTTCGTGAGAATATTTATCACTACGTGCAAGACGAAAGTTATTCATTGAAAATTTAGGAAATATCTTAGTATCAAAGAATATCAACCGAAGAGCAGAAGAATTTGAAGACAAAAAAATATTTTTCTCGAAAGAAATAATAGCGGCAATAGAATCTACGGCGCGTAAAATTATAAAAGAAACAGAAGTACTTCATCTAAAAAGAGGAAGATGTAATTAACAACGAAACGATAATAAGTACAGAACAAAATGTAATAAATGTGACAATCATATTTGTAAAACACATTCTATAGTTGAAATGTGCGGCAATAATTGTATTTAATATAAATAAACGCATTTGATGTGTATATATTATCTATTCCTTTATTATTCATGTTATTTGTACTAGTAAAAGAAGTCAATCACCACAAATAAGCAAAAAAGTTTACTTTGGTCCAAACGGACCCGGGCGTAGCCGTCCGGCCGTCCGCCGTCCGAGTATTAATCTATTCCATTGAGGACGTGAGGTATGTGTGAATGAATTGTAAATGAATTAACAGTCACTCAACAATAAATATATATTCAATAGAAAAGCAACGATTTAACAAAAGCAAACAATAAACGGCATCAGACAATAACGAGTAGCAGTAAGAGCGTCAAAGATTGTGCGGGTGTAAACGTGATGGTAGAAAAATCACGAGTGTCTCGAGCGGCACGATGGTCAGTGTTTTTATGTCCTTTCTGGGAAAGGATGGACGTAGGAAAAGAAAAGGAGAAGTATAGAGTGGACAATTGAAGGGGTGGAAAGGAAAGTCAACGAAAACTTAGGTTCGCACAAATCTGGCTGCCAAATGTGCAATCTGAAAAAGACCAGGGTTGCACGAGACCCTGGAAAAAACAGGAAATTGAAGAATAGGCAGGAAGTCCTTAGCAAAACTCAGGAAGCAGAGAAAGTTGGAAATAACGTCGTGGCGGACCAGCCACACCATCATATCGAACAACATTAACGTAATTTTAAACGGGTCCATAATTGGACAATCGAGAGACAGTTATTTCAAAGTTAATTCGGCGAAATAGCAACAATCGTCTCGTTTCATGAAACGCGACGGCGAGAGATTTTTCACGGGAAATAATAAATTTTTCCACATTGCCTATTTTAATTGCGTCGTATTTATTTAGTCTTTGTTTTTACTATTAATCACTTTTATCAACAAGTTTTCGTATCTTTCAATCGTCCGAAAACCACTATTTACTTTCTTCGTCTTCATGATATTATTAACTCGTTTTATTATATCTGTTGAATAATCAACCACAGAGTTGGTTTGTTTCCAACAAACGCTAACGAATATTTATTAAATATAACAGTAAAATTAGAAAAGATGTATAATGTGTTCTTAGTCTTGAAACGCGCTAAATTCAGAGACTGTCTTTGCTATGTGTTGTTGCCGAACCGACTGCTTAGGTTGTACTATTAAAAAGGCTATTTTACCCATAAGCGAAGGGGAAGTGCAGCTATGCACCCCCTAAAGGAGAGAGTCTTGCTTTTCTCTTAACGGTCAGCTACGACCTCGGCGCAGGGCTCGAGCTGACCGTTTTTTATGGCTCTGACTTATACCTAAGTGTAGTTGAATGTACGTTTTCGCAGCTAACAAACATATTTAAAATTCGTTCAAAATATCTAGGATTTCTGCAAAAATCCAACAATATCATATATTTTAGAAAATACAAAAGTATAGGGAAAATCGACAGAGACCGTCAATAATAAAGAAGTTATATTTTATCGCCACATCATCATGCGTTGTATAATAATGGTTTGTGTCACGATACAAGCGAAGCTGGCTGCCCAAACTGAACGAATTTTGATAAAGTTATGAACTTTTATCGCAATCGCCACTTCGAGTTGGGTATTATACATACTTGCTAGTTAATTTGATAAATAATGAATAATTTAACATATTTACTAAATTTAATAACATTAATCACAGCATATATAGTACATATATTAATAATGTTACAAACTTCACCACCTGTTCACTTAAATATTAACTCATTAGGCGGAATATTATTGTCGTTTTACGAAACTGGTTCAACGGCTCTGCATTGTTAAGACTCTCTTTCAGAGCTTGTTTTAATTTTGAGATCGTATCAGTTTCATCGATATCATTGATACAGTTCATATTCGTTATGGATGTGAAGTTGATTGACGGCCAAAACTCATTACAAGTTCTGCCGTTACGCTAGCTCACTAATTTCCTGGCAATATTAATCACAACCCGTTCTGCGATAACATATGAGTTTTGAAAATTTTCCTAAGGCCGTAGTTCTTCCGGTACGTGTCGATATTTTATACTTTTCTCTTTACTTGAAGCTAATAATATTTTAGCGTTATTTGATTCGCATATTTAATAAATAATTATTACAATCATAAGATAAATGTGCTCGAGCTCAGATAAGTCCAGATAATTAACAATAGACCGGAAATTTTTGAAAGAATTTTTAAATAGAACAACGTATCTGTTTATTTTGCACGTTTAAACTAAAGTAACCTATTGACGGACAAAGCTACTGACTTCAGGGGCTCTGCTTACTGTCAATCCAACAGAAAATGACCACGCAAGTATAAAAATCATACGCAACTGTAACTAAATCAGAATCCGTTCCCACTAAAGATCAAGCCATAATGCTCCAAGCTAATTATCGCATCCCAATCAAACATGTATGTACCTAGACAAAAAAGACACAGTATCCAACCTGACCGGCAAAAATAAAACAATAGAAATCAATAACAAACAAATAGATGTCAGGCCAATGATTACACCTGCTCAACGCATTATTTTATAAGACATCGCCCCAGTAATTCCAAACAAAACAATAAAGCACATATTCAAATTAAATATAGTACGGCTATGTTAAAAAATAACTGTCCTAATAGCTGGAATAAAAAAAAATACGCTCACATACTTAGTTTTAAGAGACAGGTATACGTTACTCACCAGAATGCAAAAAAATCCCTGAATCATTTATAGTCCCATTTGAAGACACAATATACCACATCTTTAAAACAAACGACCACTTAACACTTTACCGACCGGCCGCTCAGCCACGGATTCTCTCTGGCTTCGGCTCTGTTTTGGTTTAGACTGTCGCGTGGGAGTGTCTGTGCGTTTTGTATGTTGAAATAAAATTGTCTGCTTTCTGTTATTATAGGATAATTAGATTTAATAAAATCTTTTATTTTAATGATATTAATGCTAAATTATACTTATTTTATGTATTACAGTGGTTAGTACAAATAAAAAATAGTTCATATTTTTTTAAAGTATGATATCGTTCAAAACAGTCGCCTTTATGTAATGGAACTTCGCAAAATTTACAAACAAATCATGTTCCACTTCTTTTTTTATGAACTGCACAAACTCCACATTGTCTTTTGGGTTTTAACCCTTTGCACTCGAAAGGTTACTCACACTCACCACTGTGTTTAATACAGCAATTTAAAATAGGTAGTTTCTAACAAAATCTTTAGTGTTGCACGTATGATGTGTACATACAATAAAGCAACCGATAGTGGCAAGTAATAATAGAAACATAATAACTTCAAAAGAATTCATTAAACTTATCAACCAAAATATTTTACAGTCGCTATCTGTTACTAATAAAAATATCTTCGACTGCAAAGGGTTAAACTTCGACCACTGGTCACTATATTACTTACTTCCCACTTCTTTTCCCGCATGCTTGCTTAACCCACGCGTCTAGACGCTCTAACGTATTTCAAGAACTTGTACAAAACAAATAGTTTATTTTCTGATAAACGTGATTGATTATTTATTGGCGAATACAAGTAAAACTAACTAACAAGTCGGTAAACCCGTCAAAAAGGCGTTGTCGACAAAAAGCCTATTAATAGGCTACCGGTCGGTAATGTGTTAAAATGCTTCTTATGCAAGCAAGAAGGTCATATAGCCAAACAATGCACAGCAAATACTGTGACAAATGAAATCAGCACAACGCTCGAGTCGACCGCAACGAAAATTCAAACCGCGACGTCTCTCACACATAAACATACTGTCAAACCGTCACCAAGCGAACGAAATAGTATGGAAATAAAGCCGGTAGAATCTATACAAGCTACACGAACTCCGATTCAAGATACCGAACCCCAGCGTATAAACAAACAACCATGGTAACCAAACAAATAGGGATACCAGAAGCAATAAAGACAACAAACAGGCCATTATCAAATATATCATCCGAACCACCGAACGAGTTTACGCTAACCGATGAGAAATTTTCAAAACGCCGGAACCACTCCACACTAGTAAAACATCACGCAACACAAAGAAAAGACTAATTGTAAGACAAATACGGGAAATAATAATAATAATAATTCCTTTTCTGACTTGTAAGTTTAATACGTGGAATCGCAAGGTAAGCGCGTACAATAACGAATACGCAGAATATCGATAATGTATTTATTTGTCAGAGGCCAAAATGTAGGGGATGTAGCGTGTTCGACAGATCTTACAAGGAAAGGCATGAAAGTGTCCTCCTCCGATTTTGATGAAACTTCGTACGTTTGTTAAGCAGGCAAAAATAACGGACACGTATTTTTTTTATCGGCTGAGATGCGAGTTTAAGGGGTGAAACGACCCCTTAAAGTTTCGATCCCCTTGTGCTATCTCGAAAACCGTACGAGATACATTAAAACTGCTAATAAGAAAGTTGTATGGTTTTTTACGTATAATAACAGGATATTAACAAATTCGGCGAAATATAATTTGTTTGTAACAAAAAAATTTTTCATAACCTTATTTTACAACTTATGCAAATTTGCATTATGACAAAAAATGAAGAGAATTTTATTCCAAATCCATTGATATATATATATTGCGAGAGGATTTCTCACCTTGGCCAAAGGGCCTCGTTGTTTAGAATCTTTGGCGACATTATGCCTGGCCCCGACACCTTGGTGGTCGTCGAGCTATGCCACGTGTCCTGTGTCCAGTATTACTATAGGTAGATCCGGAATTTTCGTACATAATATACCTGATTCCACCTATATCCACACTAAAATCAATAGACGAAATGCTTGACCCAGCTAAAACATAAATAGAAGATTCTTGAAAAACCATGTTCTTATCTTCGAACAGTTACAGAGCTTCCTTGAAAATGCATTTGGATCACAGAATCCAACAGCCTCAGACTATACAGAAAATATATCTGCACTCATGGAAATGTTCAAAATAAGACACCCGCTCCTTAAAGATCGTAGCATCAAAAATCGAATACACAGATTGTGCAGAAAGATACATGGAAAACTTTCATAACTCGACAAATTGGTCAACCGATTACGAATCCGCCACTCCATAAATAACCAATTATGAACAAAATACTTCAGTGGAACACCAATGGATTTTATCCACGTTTAGAAAGAATTCAATTACTAATTAAAAAATACGAGCCCATAGCATTATGTATACAAGAAACAAATTTTAAAGACAATACAATTGGCCAAATCAAGAACTATAAAGGCTTTGCTAAAAATCGCAACTCCCCTAACCATGCTAGTGGTGGTGTTGCTATTTTCGTCAAAAATGAAATACCCTCCACTGGAGTCCAATTACAAACCAGCATGGAAGTGGTTGCTGTCCAAATATCTTATCCAGTCAAACTTTGTGTATGCAATATGTACCTTCCAAGAAATTATGATTTCGACGTAAGGGAAATCAGCGGCCTCATAATACAGCTACCAAAACCTTTCATATTACTAGACGATTTCAACAGCCACAACACACTATGAGGGTCTGCTAGAAACAAACTTCGTGGTCGCAAAATTGGTTTGATACTGGAGAACATTGACCTCACACTACTTAACACCGGACATTATACATTTTTTAATGCTTCAAAAGGCACTTTTAGCAACATCGACTTAACTATTTGCAACACTAGCTTTGCCCGAAACACAGAATGCACTGTGTGATAGACGACACACATGGCAGCGACCACTTCCCAATCAGTTTACATCTTAATAACACTCTAGAAAAACATAGCACACAACCATGTAACCCAATATGGAGGCTCAAGAAGGCAAATTGGGAATTGTATAAAGAACAACTGCCCCTCCATATCCAACAATCCAATATCTCAGACGTAATGAATGAAATTGACACTGCGGTGGAAATGTTCTCAGCAATTATTATCAATGTGACCACTGAAACCATAGGAACAAACACCTCATCAAAAGGATACCAAACCACATCTTGGTGGAATGAGAAGTGCAGTGAAGCCCTCCGAAACTCCAAACAAGCATTCAATCGTTATAACCAACACAGCACCGAAGAAAATAAATTCGTGTCACCATTAACAAATAAAACAAGTACGAAAGAAATTTGGAATAAAATAAACGCAATAAGAGGAAATAGAAAAACACCCCACGCACGATTAATACTGAACGATACAGACGACATTATATCCAACCCACAAGATATTACGGATATGCTTGCCACATTCGCAAAAAACTCCAGCTCTTTGAATTACTCTGAAGATTTTAGGCAATATAAATCAGAACTAGAGGTGTTTAGGCCCACTATTAAAATATAACAATTCTTATGGCTAACAATGCCTTTAGCATTAGAATAGAGTTTAGAATTTGAATATAGTAATTAACCTAAGACCGTCGTCCCATCGAAGGGTTCACGGACCGTGCCGTGGCAGCCATAAACCCACGAAGCCATAAAGATCCGGGTGTTTTCTATGTAGTTTTTCTAGTCATTGTTCGCATCTGGTCGCCAGATTAATAGTTTACCTTTTTTGATCCCGTTACTTCTAGCATGATTAGCCAAAGTCAGCGCGCTTCCTGACCCTTATTACCTGCCACGGTCCAGGAGCAAAACGTAGAATATTTGCGAGTGGAGGGGCCCACGTAGGTCGTTAACTTTGTTGCCCTTCCACAATTTGTACATTTGTACTTCTCCAATTAGAACGATGCACCCCCGTCAAGTCTACCCGACCGAGGTGACATCGGATAGATTTGATAGAACCTCCAGCAGTTAAAAACAGTATTTGAAATAGAATAGCACAGGAACGAGTATAGTAATAGCATTAGAATCTCGAACATAGTATCTAGTATTGTTGAACATAGATCATTTGTATAATCCCGAGCAATCGGGTGGTCCTTCGAGATTGTGATAAATAAACTAAGTCGGCACACCACGTGCAATATTCAACCAAGCTCGAACGAATTTATTTTCATCCACGAGCGTTAACAAGAGGAAACTACAATCGACGCAACTAATGACACCCTTCACCCGTATCTTAATATCCCTATCTCTGCAGATCAACTTAACAATGTATTTAAAATCTCAAAACATTCCAGTCCTGGTCCTGATAACGTCCCTAACGACTTAATTAACAACCTGCTTGAGGTTGGAATAGAGATACTACTTAAATTATATAACATTATGAGATTAAATAACACTTTTCCAAAAAAAAAAATGGACGGAAGCTGTTGTTGTTCCGGTATCGATACTTCCAATCGCACTAACGCGTAATATGTGTAAAATTCTCGAGAAAATTATAAACGCTAGAGTAAGATGGTTTCTTGAATACAATAAACTTATCGCACACAATCAGTTCGGATTCCGAAGAGGTCACTCCACCACGTCCCACCTTGTCAGCCTAGAAACCCACATCCGTGAAGCATTTGCCAATAATCAGCACGTCCTAACAGTCAGTCTAGACATTGAAAAGGCTTATAACATGGCCTGGACAAGGAAAATCCTACTAAAACTCCATGAAATGGGAATCTGTGGCAACGTGTGTCATTTCGTTAAGAACTTTATACAGAATAGAAGTATCCAAGTTCACTTTGATAACCGTCAACATATGACCATAGCTCGTTAAATACTAAAACGCTCTTCATGTAAATCTCCCACAAGTCGTAATTTTCCGCAGTTAATTTTTCAATGTTCGCGAATCCGGGCCCTGCCAGTATTTTTTAAACGGTTTCTTACTTTTATTCCAAAAAACTTTATGCATACAATAACTATGCACTGTCTGGGTTCATAACTCGATAGATTTTATTTCCAAGACATGCATTCGAAGTGACAAAGCAAAAACAACACGTATATCGATAAATTCTAACAAGTTGTTGTTATAACTGAATTTCCATAAAAGGAAACCAAAATAGCTATGTACCTGAATATTTCAAGAAAAGTTATGAATGACCTTTGAATAAATTTACACATAAGTTACGTTGTGATGAATATTATCAGAAGATTAATTAAATTGTAACATGTTTAGGAAGGTACAACCACCGATGCCGTTGGTAGGTAATCAATAATAGGTAATCGAATGATGCTTCAATATGACTAATAAACTGATTATCGAAGTGTAGACAGCAGTTTAATGATTTTATTCATTAACAAAGTATGTAGATAGTTTCATAATTGTATTCATTAATAAATATTGCTATTTGGTATCTACTACACCAGTGAAAATTTAAATAACGAATTTAATAATTATAAAAGTTCGGCTAGAGCAGAATGATTTTTTCCACAAGATCAAAGTTATTTATTGTACCATAACGTTCATTTTTCTTTAGGTTCTCTCAAATATTCCAATACACTAAATAATGATACAAGAATGAAGATACAACCAGGAGATAGTAAGACAAATTGGCAAATATACTAACAATAAGTGTGCAACGGTTGAATCAAAAAATAATTATACAGGGTGTCCCAAAAGTGTTGAAGGAGCCGAAAATGGGAGGTAGGTGGGGTCATTCTGAACAACTTTTTCATTTGCAAAAATGTCGTATGGGGCTTCATTTTTAAATTATTAACGAAAAACACCGACCAATCGGATCGCGAGAATCGCGCGCCACGCGATTCGAGCGCGACCACGGCCAATTATAACTCGGGCCTACACTTCTGCCTCCGAGCGCGCGCGATTCTCGCGCTCTGATTGGTCGGTGTTTTTTGTTAATGACTTAAAAATGAAGCCCCATACGAAATTTTTGCAAATGAAAAAGTTGTTCAGAATGACCCCACATACCTCCCATTTCCGGCTCCTTCAGCACTTTTGGGACACCCTGTATATGTTGATACATTCTTACTCAATGTAACATTCTTGTTCAATTTAACAAATGTAATCATTTTTTTTTTAAATTGAATGCTGACAGAAGAAATTTCGATTGTAAACAGTTTTATGTTTGTAGATTTAGTACTCCAATATATGATTAGAAAAAGTATTCAAACAATTTCTGTGTTTTCTTTCATTTCATATAAAAATGATTTCTGTAAGTTTTTGCAGCTGATTAAATTCAACCTTTCGCAGGGGATGGAATACCGACATGCATGAGACTTTCTTTTAACTCGAAATAAAGGACACGAGATTATATGAAATACAAAAATTGAAGTAGTTCGATAATTTTTATCCGCAAATGTATGCCTCAGTATTGGATGCAATACTCGAGTGAAAGACGTCAAAAAAAGAGAAGAAAAATTGTACACGACAGTTAACAAGTACCTTGGTCACATCCGCCAATCGGTGTAACGGTATGCTTATTTGTCGTGCAGTCTACGGCGACGAACATAATTCAGGGTTTTATAGTTTTCTAATAAATGTACAATAAAACGTCCAAAAATAATAATATAGGCTTTTGAAACGTGGCTATTAAAGAAATGTACTGGGCTTTTCAATGAACTACATATTTTGAAGTACCAGTAGTTGTTTTGCATTGACCTTAGCGCTCAGCATTTCATATGAATGAACACTAAGTTGTTGATGATATCGAATAAATGATAATCAAACGATTAATAAGATATCTGTGTATATTTAATATACTTTATAGACTTAATATATTAAATCTCAATAAGGGTGATAATTTCATTGATATTATTATTTAGACTTATATTATGAAATATTGCTAAGATTGTAAATTAGAATCGAACGGTCTAGCAATAAGTTGTCAGTAATTTCTAATTTATTTCGATGCACCGTAAACAGATTAAAAAATAACAAATCGCTTTAGTGCACTCATAAATCTCTTAAGAAGGATCGTGTAGTCTTCTTAACTAGTTCAAGACTAGTAAGTTTCTCGGACATGTCACGCGCGTAACAGAGGATCGCTATTACTTGGAAGGCGTGGAATTTCGATCAATCAGGGAATTCATTCCCATCGATATTCCTTTGCACCGAACCTTTGAGAAGTAACGCCATTCTAGAAGTCAGAAAAAGGGGTGATTTTCGGGAATTTTTAAAGTAAAAACCGTAAGGTATAAGGTCAAACCGTATAAAGTTAGGGACAAAAGAGCTTTATTATATATGGTTAGAAATTTTTTTTAAACAAATTGAATTAAAAATGACGGCTGCAATCTTGCCTCTTTCGTAGCTTCATTCAGTTATCGCTCTGAAAACTTTATGCGTCAGGCGTTGGCTTGCAGGCACAAATTATAACAGTTTATACTGACAGACATATCCAAGGCTTTCATTACTACCATTATAGTGGACAATCTGTCGTTGAATTTGCAAACAGTCATATTTGCGGTAATGTCAAGTATATTTTTTGCCACTGGATACAATTTTCAGAATCACAGAGAACAACACTGAATTAATACTGCAGCGCGTCATTAAGTCGTTGCTAGTGAGATCTTCATAGACGCGATACAGGGCGCAGAAAACTAATTTTGATATTGGTAGTTTGTGTTTATATTCATCTAATGTGCCGGTCGCCTTCGCTGTTTGTCAGGAACACCAGGAATCCTCTCCAAGTGGACACTTCTCATGCTGCCTGCATGATCAGAGCACTGCGAGTAATTGCAGTCAGCTTAAAAAAATTCGTGTTTCCGACTATTTCTGCACTTAAAACTTTTTAAACATATTCTACAAATAATATGGCGCCATTTAAAAAAAAAAAAATCGATTTTTTCAAAATTCTACAGTGACGTTACTCCGTAAAGAATGTACTTTTTTCGGACAGACGTTAGATAATTTTGCGACAAAGACTTCTCTTCGCCAAGCCCTTTGTTCTGCAGACCGACGCATCCGGTGTGGGCATAGGAGCGGTGCTCACGCAGGAGAATGACGGCGAAGAACATGTCGTGGCCTACGCCAGCCGGACCCTCAACTCCGCCGAGCAGAACTATTTGGCCACCGAGCGGGAGTGCCTCGCCGTCGTGTGGGGCATACTCGGCCTGCAATCATGTCAAAGCAGGCAAGTGTAGATGCTACACCCTTGGGGCGCTACACCGGTTATCGGCCGCCCGAAGCGACCCCAAAGTCAAGGCGTGCACCCAGAGTGCGATCGGTAGAGGAAGGACAATGGGTCGCCCGGGTCGCCGGGCCACCGCCGAAGGTACGACCACCACCCAAGGTACGGCCAACCACTGCGACCACGGAGACCGCTGACACCGTTGACGTCCGGACAACAATACCAGTTGCCGGTCCAGCAACAGCTGAACGTCGGCCGAAGTCCCGGCCACCACGGCGGACGGCTGTACCAGCTCCAGTGGGGCCCCTGCTGCGGCAGCATCTGCAGGGGACACAACGCCCGCTCACCATACCGGGTCGACCGCCAACTCGGCCGACACCGCCTCCGGCGTCAACGCCGCCCTCCGTACCGGTTACACCACCGCCACCGCCGCCGCCACCGTTAACCGTGCCCGTACCGCCTCCGCTGCCACCACCATCAGCCACTCCGGAGCGGACCGCCACTCAACTCGATCAGAAGCCGCCCGAGCCGTACCAGATTGTGGGGCCGAAAGAGGTCGTCTTGGACCCCGCTGCCCTCGGACATCATCGGCCGACCACCATCCAGTTGCTCCGAGACAACGTGGTCACAGTAAAAGTGCTGAAGCGGGGTCGGCTACGCCTTCGCCTTGGCTGAATTGTCATTTTTCAAAAAAAAAAAAAAAAATGCAAACCCCATATATCAAAAACAATCGACACTCGCGGCCTGGAGGAGAGGGAGATGTGTCGCCTGTAAGACCGCGACCGTCGATCTCCCTCTTCAGTGATAACACAACCGCTAGAGGGCCGCGAGCGACACCTCGCGTTCCGCCATTCTCGCAATTTCCGCGAGTGCTCTGCAACCGCTGAACCACGGGCATCAATTCCGCTAATCCGACACTCCCACCCGCCCCCAGCGCTGCCGTGACCGTCACGACAGCGTCCGAGCGTCCGAGCGTCCAAGCAAGCTGTCGCTTGCAACCGTGTCCGTCCGAACATCCTAGTTTGTAAGCCGCGTCCGTCCGAGCGTCCGAGCAAGTCCGAACTTGCCAACATTGTCAGTCCGAGCGTCCGTCCTAGCTAGTACAGTGAATATTCGATAAGTGCACAAATGACCTGTACGATAAGTGCACAAAAGTTATCCCCACCACTGGGTGGAAGACCCCTCAAGACGCCCAGAAGCTCGCTCGCCGAGAAATGTAACGTGAGATGGGTTGGGGTATATCTGTGAAACAACACATATGCAAATATAAAACTTTCAATTTTCGATTTTCTTATTATGAAATTTCTACTAATAGGATCTTCACGCTTTTCTGATTAAAATGAGACCAAACACGACATAATTTGCACTATGTTTACAGGTTTAATTGACGATACAAATTTGTGATGCAGAGGAGGATAGCCAGTGAAAAAGAAAGAATCGCTGCGATCATGGCCATTCGGCAAAGATCAAACGTCTGTTCAATTGTTTACAATCCGAATGCGTTGCTAACTCTTTTATTTTTAATCCATCTTTAATACAACTTTCTCCATTATATTCCTGACAATTTCACGGTTAAAATAAGACCAAACACGACGTAATTCGAGTTATATTTACTTACAATAACTTATTGGAGAAAGTTCTCGATAGATATAAGCGAAACACGATTGGAACCAATTAACTGTGACTAATATTAAACGATTTACAAATTTAATGGGACAACTGCAAAGTGGTAAATAAAGTAGAAACAATTATTTTTCAATAATATTTTTAATTTAATTTCGTAACATAAGCCATTATTTATTTATGTTCTCTCAATGCATAGTGTAACCGTTCGGAACGTGGTTACTCGCATCGCGAATCGCCGTACGGATTTTTTTTCCGCGACGCATGGTTATAAGGCTCGCGCCTCTACAGTAAAGACCCTCACAGTGAAAAAGAGGCCGAAATCGAAATGTGCACTGTGAGGGACAGTGGAAGCGAAATTTTATACTCGACGGCTCGGTTGCTGGGGGGATCCCCCTTGGAATCAGTCAAGCATTAAACACGATCGGTTACCGAAACGACCGAATATCGGTGAGACACATACTACCGGAGGCCAGAATCGAAATTGTACACTGTAGCGACGTTGGAAACGAAATTTGATACTCGCCGGCTATGTTTTCCTCGCCGCGGCTTGCGGCCGAAGAAACGACGAGGGTCGAATACGGCGAGACACATACTAATGCAAGCAAAGAAAAAGATTCCAATTTCCTTTTTCCTTATTAAAAACTTTAATCACCCGTTACGTACGTAATTATTAACGCAATTACATCATGTTTGGTATAATTTTAATCAGAAAAACGATACGAATGCGATGGTAGAAGTTTCATTCACGAAAAACCAAAAATAAAGAATTTTGATTGTTGAATTTAAAAGACAGAACACGCAGGAGTTTTTCATGTTTGCCGAATGTCTCGAACCTCAGTCCCTCTCTGTTTTTGTATCGCTATCCACGTTCGGCTCACGAACGTGGCCCGAATCGAAACTGTTGCACTGTGAGGGCCAGTGGAAGCGAAATTTGATACTCGGCGGTTGTCCTTTCCACGCCGCGGCCAAAAGAACAAATCGCCGCTAAGGCGGCGAAGCATTGAAATGTCGAGCGAGGCGAACATAGGCGCAGCAATGACGCACGCATAAGCGCAGGAAGAGACGTTTTGCACTGTGAGGGACAACCAAACATTGCACTGTGAGGACATTTACTGTATTTCGAATACCGTTTTTCACGACGCGTTGCTCTGCCGAATTAACTTTAGAGCAATATCGTAATAAATCGTAAATATAGTGTAAATTATGTCGTGTTTGGTTTCATTTTAATCAGAAAAATGAAAAAAATCTATTGGTAAAAATTTCATAACGAAAAAGTCAGAAATAAAAATGTTTTATTCTACATTAGTATTGTCCCACTGTTATGGTACTGTTTGTTTACATTCGTTCTCCTTCACTCACTGTCCTTTTCTACATTCGGCAAAACATCAATCAATGTAGGACCTGTACGATAAGTGCACGCGTTCAGGCCCGAAAGATGTGCACTTATCAAATATTTACTGTACTCGGCTCGTGCCGAACCCAACCTGGCATACCGGCTAAGCCGGCACGATTAGACGTTACAAGGTAAATTGAGCTGAAGATGCGACGAACTCTGTCAGTGGCAAATGTTATGATGAGACTTCGTCATGGCACGGGTTCCACGAATCGCTGAAATGCGTTTTAAACAAACAACGAAGTTCCATGGTTCGATGTCAGAACAAAATCAGATCAGATCTCATTTACAACCATGAGCCGGTCGAATTCGGAGATGTACGCGATGTTCTTCGCGTACGCGCAGTGCAATGGGAACGCCGAAGAAGCGGCCCGAAAGTATGATGTATATCATCCCGGTCAAAATTCACCAAAAGCTGGCGCCTTCCGGAGACTAGCTACGAGGTTACACGACACAGGTTCTTTTGTACCACCTCGAGAAGATATTGGATGACCTCATCAGATCTTCACCCGTCGACAGGAACAGGTGCTTCAGCACTTTCACCGGGATGGTACTGTTAGCGTACGAGATGCAAGTCGCTCTTTATAGATATTTTAATAATCAATATAAGTAAGCGTGAATGAACACAATCCAGGCATTAATTCTGTTTTTTAATTTAATTTCAGTCGGTTGTCGGTCCACCGCATTCTTCAAGAGAACATAATGCACCCGTACAAATACCATGTACGGGTACATAATCTTAAACCAGAGGATTACAGTAGACGGATTGAGTATTGCCGGTAGCTTCTGGGAACGATCCAACGGAGTCCATCTTTCTGCAGATACATTTTGTGAACAGACGAAGCACTCTTCACCAGAGAAGGGTGCTTTAATTCCCACAATTTGCATGTGTGGAACGATGAGAATCCGTTTGTGATTCGCCCATGAGCAGCGCAAGACCCATGGTCCGTGAATCTTTGGGCCGGCATTTGTGGGGATTTTGTTGTATGGCCATACATTCTGCCCGACAGGTCGAATGGCCCTGCATACAAAACATTCTTGGAGCATGTTCTTCCAAGTCTCTTGGAAGAAATTCCATTAGAGATACGGAAGAACATGTTTTTCCAACATGATGGTGCTCCCAGCCATTATGCCAGAAGTGTCAGCGCTGTCCTAGATCACACCTTTCAGGACAGGTGGATCGGTCGCGCCGGGCCTGTTGCGTGGCCCTCGAGGTCACCGGATCTCAATCCGTTAGATTTTTACTTCTGGGGATTCTTGAAGGTAAGATTATGATTGTTAGTTACCTTTACATATTGCACAACATTATTCTTTATTTTATATGAATGAAAATTATTTTAGAGTGAGGTGTATCGCACGCCGGTGGCATCCAAGGACGATTTGGTGGCCCGGTTACACGCCGCGGTGGCCACCATAAACGCGAGCACCCTAGACCGCGTTCGGCATTCGACGGCACGAAGAGCGGAAGCGTGCATCTTGGCGAATGGTGGAATTATTGAGCCATACTTATAAAAAAATCGGCCCTTTTCAGGGTCACCAAACATTAAGACGAAGGAACATTCGAATGTATGGAGGGAACCCTCCGGTGGGGGTTTCAGTGGGTAGTATGCGCTTTTCGCATGAGTCCCACACTACCTCGGCGAGGTGTAAGTACATAAATGTATTTCCCCCACTGTAAAAAAGAAAAAAAAAAAGAAAAATTAAGTCGGTCCCTGTCGGAGCCACCATCAAAAGTTCAGTTTCTACACGATTATCGCCTTATCGCCCAAATCCCGTTGAATCACAAATTTATATTTCAGTTAATTCTTAATTTCATACAGAACATATTAATTATAAAACAATAATTGATATCATAAAACACCGTAGTGTATATCTACTTAAAAAAACTAAGCATTGTTGAAATAATTCACCAGATTTGATAAACAGAAATTTGTGTTACCCGGTATTTTCCATAGGTCAGAGTACGAACAGCTGATGTTACAACTGGGTCAACGAATCCTCGATTTATAAGAAAGTCCGATAAATTCACCGAACGCGTGAACGATTATTCAGGAATATTTTTAACGACATTTTCTTTTCTTTTTGTAGAGAATCGGCATTAAGACATCGATATAATATCAAATTATCGGTAAAAAAGGCAGTATTTGTACGCGCCACGGCTCTCGGTTTCGTTGCCGATTACAAACCGTAAGCCGCCAACCGTTGCCAAGCAACGATGCTCCTTTGAACCCGACACGTGGCGGTCGACACATTGTAGTCGAAATACTGTTTCCAGTCGTGATCGTCGGTTTCTCGTCTTCAAGACAGTGCAGTGGAAATTTTCACAGAAATAATTATTTCTGAAAAAATCGTTCGGTGGTTATAGTTCGGTCTATTTACGTGTCGGATTGATCTTATGTTATGCGACCGTCAAAAAATTACCGTGGAATAAATCGGGAGTTCACTCGCGCATCTCGTCTCTAGTAACTCTCTCGCTCAACTAACTTTCTTGCATCCTTGCAACGCTTTTCTTCTCCCAAAACCACTTACACACAGACACACCCGCTGACCCATTCGCACCACACGCATTCCCATTGCGAAGAACTGTCAGTCGGTCCAAACACTCTTTATTCACACTCTCGTTCCAAACAGTCGACATCCGCATCTCGCTAGAACGTCCTTATCTCACACCCCACAATATATCCGTTGTATTTTGTTTCTAAGGCTAGAAACTCATAGTTCTGTCAGATATGTCTGAAAACCTTCGACGCAACTTGAAGTGTTTTGTCCATAAAAATTAAACATGTGCTTGCCAACGAAGTCCCTTCCTCAACTTTCCATTCCTAAGACATAGACCAGAGATTTGTTGGGCCTCAGGGACCTCCGGTAAAACTACAACCTAAGTACCTGTTGAAGATTGAGCAGTTAATGACACCACTGGCGTCATCTATATGCGCCAGTGGTGATTAATGAGCGTCTGTGACGATCACGCATCGATTAATACCAATAACGTCATCTATGAGCAGTCATAATGATTTATGTTACGATTAATCGATATTTAGATCGATTAATAACGTGAAGTAATCTCAGAGACTTCTAACTGTCGTCTCTTTGTTCGCGTGTTATCAGTCGTAAAATGTCCGCGATCTACTCTGTCCGCTCGTTACAGTCTGCTCGTTGAACAATGTCTAATTCGTGTAGCATAGTTAAACAGTTCATTCAGAACGCGCAATTATTAACAGAAGGCTCCGCGAGTGATTAATATAATCATAGACTGCTCAGAGATCAATAATATCTCGAAATAACCTCGGAATACTCTTAACCACGTGTCGCATACAACGACCGTGATACAATATCTGTAATAAACTCTGAACACTCTCGACCACGTGTCGCATACAACGACCGTGGTCAAAATGTACAGTACAATAATGTGTATAACGACTCTGTGATGTTAAGAAGACTGTTTTTTCTGTTTACTCGTTCGTTTACCAGACTCTGTACAATAAATTGTGTGCAGCAATTCACGAGTTATCGTTTGTATCCGAACCACCCTGTCCGACCATCCGTACGCAACGACGAATGCGTAAAAATCATTACAGTACCTCTTTCCCAAGTCCCAAACTTTCTCCTTTTTGCACTTCCTCCAACCCCTCATTAGCCAACCTAAATCCTAGCACCCCCTCTTCTTACATAGTTCTTCCTATCCGATTTTTCCTCGACATCTCACCCTTGCAAAACGGCAGTTAGAACTCAACCAGCAATCAGTAAAGTCAGTTTAAGAAATTAATAACGAGAGTAGTTAATTTAAAACATTGTATTTAATTCCGTACAATTTGCAACCTTCCGGGTTCACGGCAGTCCCATTTTTACACGAAAATTATATTATTCACCAGAAGGCTACAATTGTTGCATCTGCACATACTAAATCAGAAATGTCTGTAAACCCTATGTTATTTACTGTCATTACGATTTTCTTACATAAATTCAGTCGATGACTTTAACAAGAAACACAAATAAGATAAATCCGTATCTAATACTCTATGGAACAAAAACGCAGTTAATAATTTATGCAGCAGTATAGCACTTATTTCGTGAGCACTTAAAAGGACTTAAGTAACGAGTTCGACTACTACATGCATAAGAAACAGTTGTCCAAATTGATAATCTTGATAACATATTTCGTAGCGGTCAAAATCGGAAGCGAGTCTTTTATTCTGAATAATTAACAAATGTTTTAATATTTACTAGAATGGAAGTGATGAATTTCGATTAAAATAACAAAGAATTACAAAAATTGCTCTTATCTTCTGTCTAAGATTAAAACAATATACTTGCAATAGGTATGTTGTGCATATGGCTTTAGAGATTATAAAAACTTAATAAATTTAAAACTGAACCAGGTCAAATACTAACAATAAGTATTAATTTATCACCTATACTTATGCTGCATAGAATATTATTTCCGAATGAATAATCTAGTTCTATCAAAAATAGGTTTGTGTCAAATTTCATTCCACTACGCGCATCAACGTTCGTTTTGATCCGAGGACGAGATTAGGAACATATTTCCTCCATAAGGATTCCAGAGATCAGGATGTAGCTAGGCTCTTCTCCACGCGGCGCGGAATTTTCGAGCCAAGTGAATGTAGGGAAAAGGGTTACATGCACTAGGTGCTTCATTCGATGCCATGAGTTTTGTGCATTATAAGTACGTAGATTCTTATGTAATTTTTGCATTGACATTACAACGTTTTTCTACGCATTAAAAACAAACTATGAAATATGGTTTCAGTTCTATGTTAGAAGAGTTAAAGAGTCGGAATTGTATACGTATAATTTTTATGTTTTCTACTTTATCTGTACGAATTTTATAATAAATTAATTACACAGTTCAATAAACTAATTAAAAGATTCGTTATTAACACTTTAACGACCGCACGTCTACGCAGTCAAACGTCGCCAGGGGCCGTCAGTATTTTTGAAGAATTAATTTTAAAGAACTGTATTAAATTTACGAAAAAGTTAACATACAACGAAAAACAACAATAATTTAACATGAAATTTAATATTTCTCCTTTATATGATAATTATTAACACTATTTTTTACCAAGGGGTGTCAAAGGACACCTTACAAATTTTAACATAAAATTATTCTCTATGTTGAATCGTTTCTCCATAAGTAATTTTGTTACTTTTCATACAATGGTTGTTAAATTAATTCAGCGATATCATTTTTTTCCAGCTAATGTACGCTAATTTCCCTTGTTGCGTTTTAGTGTACACCACTGTATTGATTGTATATTCGAGTGTCCCATATGTTTTTTCCTTTTATGATAGACAGTCATACACAATATTTATAGTTTAAAGTTGATTCGTTGCATTAATTGTTCATGTGTATCAACCTTTTCTATCCCTCTATCCCATTTTGTGTCATATTACAAAAAGGAAGAAACTTATGTGATCCTAATATTTTGTAGCTTGATGAATTAAATAATCTCCAATAAATACACATCAGTGTATTAATAATTATATTCCTCAAATTATCTACATTTAACTCATAATTTGAAATCCCAACCAGTTTCGACAATGATTTGTATTCAAAAGGCGTCAAAAGACACCTTTTAGTTGCAATAGATATACACAAAATCGTGGTAGAAATAGTGTTAAAGCAATCACCTACATGAAAATCAATCAATAAATAAAATATAATATAATATATTGCAATCAAGCCAATAGCAATATCCACACTTGTTGACATTCATAAATTATCACACAGAGAGTGTGGTACTGGCCAACAATCTTCGGCGGTAGCATCACACACATGTTGTGTGAGCAGTCGTTAACGGTTGTTCCGGCAATCACACACATGTTGTGTGAGCGGTCGTTGGGAGATGAAATTTGCTCTTCTACCTCACATACCTTTTATATGTCTTCTACAAATTTACCATTTTTGGTTATGAGATAGCAAAAAGTGGTTGTCTATTGTGTTAATGTTTATCACTTCATGAGCCGACATAGCCAAATAAAAATGGACATGTGATAAAAATCACATGTAAATTTATTTGTTTTCATATCTTCTTTCATTTATACAGAGTGGGGCAATAACTATGTCCACCATGAATATTGCTGTTGTCTGTATTAATATGAAAAAATGTCACATATGAAACTTGCACGGTGCAAAGGGGGACATATTGCGATACATAAATTTTTTACCTGGGTGGAGGCATAGAGGAGATTTGAAGGTCAAGTCGTAGTTGAAGGTCATGCAAGGTCAAATATGGTTTTAAAATAAACTCTTGCTTACATCACATCAGATGTTCCATGTGCTGACCGTTTGCGTCAATGCAAAATTGTAATCAATACAAAGTTGTACATATGGCTAATATTTTAGCATTTTCATATTCAATAAACCGAACAAAAATTTCAAAATTGAACATATGAAGCGTGTTAACTAGTCGCGGTCATATTAATCAAATTAAATCAAAGCCATTTTTGAGATATAGTATATTTTTTTACAATATCTATTTACCTTTTAAGTTTGCGATATCTATAATATCGAGTTTATAAAATCATCAGAAATGAAACCAGACGTGGCTAGAATTAATAACATAGATGATCACTATTCGTAAAATGTTATTGGCAAAATAAATTCCTTATTGTTTTTAAATGTAATAATTATTAAATATTCCTCCCATGCGATGACAAATCAGATTTTAAGACTAACGATTTAATATATTTGATAAAACTTTAGATCTTTCTTATCCAATCTGCTGTTTCATAAATAAATTTGTTTGAAATTATGAAAATCTTTAAAACTGACCACAAACCGTGCATTTATCCTAGAAAATGCTCCTTCCATGCGGTATTTAAATGTCAAAGTCCTGCCTCTAGTGGAGGCAAGAGCAAATAGTAATAAAATCGAGTCAAGCCACTCTCCTTCGCTTGAAAATTCGGCAAAGAACTTGAAAGCGAGATCTAACAAAGCTCAGTTACAAAGAAAGGTACCACACCCTCAAATTTTGTCGAGGTCGCATTGCCGACATTTCAAAAATATCAATGTACAGTATGAAAACATCTGGAAGGTTGTACGGAATCCTTTAGTTACATTCGACCTAAAAAAAGAAGTAACCAAAACATTTGTCGCTACTAACAGTATTATCGTCGCCAATATTCCAAGTTTTACATTATTGCAGTGATTATTCTCGGCAGTATTGCTGCAATTTTTAGCGAGATAATAGGTACTCTAGTTACAAAGTTACGTTCCGAGCTTTGAACAGCGCGAAAAACACCGAAGGATTCTAATGATAATTACGCAACTTTTCTCATACGCCCTAAGCGGCTAGGATGTATAATAATGGGAACTGGTACTATGATCTTTCGGGTATATTAATATAGTAAATAATACAACACATTGTACGGAAACACAGTCATATTATTGAGGCGTCAGCAAAGTAGTTTGTTGAAATTTGAATGTTATCCTTCAGGTATGCTCACTCCGCGCATCAACGTTAATAACAAACGGATTCATTATTTTTTTGATAGCGAAAGGTGCTGAACAAGGTCGCATACGTAACAACAAATAACTGTGTTTATTACTAACACTGTTCAACAAATTTTAACTTTTTTCCGATGTTCTAAAATCTGATCAGTGGTTATTATAGTGCTTCTTGCGCCGATTACAATCTGCGATCTGTTTTTCGCCAGCACGTACAGTTTTTAAGAAATTTGATTTTCACAAAAGGCCCTAAACTAGGGGTTAAAGAAATACGGTAACACTAGTAAGTCACAAAAAAGGAACAACTGACGCAAAGACGATCGTAAACGACGGAAAATATTCAGTAGCTTGTTAACGGTTGCCGATACAGAATTCTCTGCTTGATCACTACACCCTTCATTTAAACCGTTTGAAACAGTAAGAAAGGACAATATTTAACCGACCACTGCCATCCTCTTCCGAAAAAACAGAAGACTCTTGCAAGATAAGAGACCGACCGGAGTCAGACCTATAAACATAGAACCAAACTAAACAAGTGTAATTGCAGTTAGAATTTTTCTTAAAAGAGGACAGGCCCGATAATCCAAATAATAATCACATGTGTTTCTGGAGATATCCTTAGGAAATGGTTCCATCTGTGGAAATAGTCACGTGATCAATTTCAGCTAGTATATAAACCCTTTCGTCCGTATACTCGACTGGACAGTAGTGAATGAACATCAGTGAAAAGACAGTATCGAGTGAACAATATCAAAGTTTCAAAACCGTGCTTAAAGAAATAGGTAACACACATATGTACACTCTTTATTTTCGCGACCGAAACAATTGTAAGAGAACGATCTTGTAATACATAATCGTGTTCTGTAAAATGTATTGTTCTATTTGCTATATTAACACTTTAACGACCGCATGTCTACGCAGTCTAACGTCGTCAGGGGCCGGCAATATTTTTGAGGAACTAATTTAAAGGAAGTTTATTAAATTCTCGAGAGAAATTAACATAAAATAAAAACAACAACAATTGTGTAGTAGTAGCTTTGCACACAACACCAAAGCTAATAGAAAACACGCGACACTAGCGCATGTACGATAGCTTAACGTACGCCACCAACGTAGAGCCGCCGAGACATTTGGTCCATAATTTACGTGTTACGCCACTGTAGTGTAAAATCTAAAATTACCATATAAAAGCCAAATATTACCTAAAATCAAAGACGTGGCGATGAAATACGAAGCTAATAGCAATATCCACACTTGTTTACATTCATAAATTATCACACACAGCGTGTGGTACTGGCCAACAACCTTCAGCGGTAGCATCACACACATGTTGTGTGAGCGGTGGTTAAAGTGTTAATATACCCAAAAGATTCTAGTGACAGTTCCCACTATCATACACCCTAGCCGCTCAGGGTGTGTGAGATTATAAAATTAGTAAAAGTTACGTTGCTTAATTATAATTTGAATCCCGCGGCGCTTTACACGCTGTTTAAAGCCCGGCTCGTAACAAGCTTCATAAACTTATTCTTGCTTCGGGTCAATTCAGAATCTTCTAGGATGGCTAGAGCCATTTACAGTATGCAAAACTCTGAACTAATTTATTAATAATAAATAGAAACTATCGATGATTATTTTGGTTTATAGCACTAATTTTCTAAGGTAAAAATTCTTAGATTTATTAGTTTGTGCCGCAACATATGTATAACAAGTTTGTTGTTCTTACAATGTGTGTAAGTGTATTACCTATTCCTTGTTGCACAGTTTTGACGCACTGGCAATGCGAGGATTCAACATAGATTTAATTGATATGTGTAATAGAACTGTTCGGTGGTTCTATATGGTGTAGCCTGAAGGGGACTTAGACTCCATAGAATATACGAACGGAAGGGTTTATATACTAGCTAAAAGAGTTATCTACGTGACTACGTCCACGGACGGGACGATTTTCTACGATATTTTCATTTGTGGTTACTATTTAGATTATCGGGCCCGTCCTGTTTTCGGAAAGTTCTAACTACGAGTACAGTTGATTGGTTTGGTGGTTGTTTATTGGTAAGTCTAACCCCGGCTGGTCCTCTTACCTTACAAGGGTCTTCTGTTTTTGTTTTTTTTTTTAAGCAGGCGTAAGTGGCCGTTTAAATATTTTCCTTTCTGATTATTTGATATGCTTTAGGTAAAGGGTGTAGCGAGCAGCGTAGGAATCTTACCAACATCCATAACGACAGAAATAAGAATATTATAACAGATCTGTGATTGATATGATCGTCTCTTTTATTTAGCAGTGTGTATACAAGTGTTTTTATAAGGAGAAAATATGAGTATTGATGTAGATGGTCACTTTTGACAATGCAAAAGTTTGACAGGTTTCGATTGAACGTTTCGATAAACAGAAACAAGTTGTCCATGCCGTTATAGACCATTATACCATATATACCTTAGACTGCTTTGAATTGAATGTCACTTTTTAGTATTTTTGGTAACTACGTTAACTTTTTGCCTGTGTAACAACCTAGTCAGAGAAGAACCTCAGGAAATTGGTCTAGCACGGGTAATCAACAAAGTCCACTAATCAACGTGGTGCCATACTCGTGAACAACCTATAATAGGCTTGTATGGTTTAACAAATCAAAAAAGCCTTAAAACCCTAGAAGATTATTTCTTCAGTCACATTGTTAAGAAAAACTCTACAACTCGACCCTGTGATAATAAATTATACGTAGACCGAATTTCTATTCCCACGATGTTTAACACGTTAACACGTTAAACGCGACGCCGGTCCGCTCGGACCGGCGACAGACTTTTCGTTCTTGTTATTGCCGTGCGCTTATCGTTCCTTACGTACATGTGAGCTAAACAGTTAATTTAGGCGATATCGGCCTTTGTTTGGTCAAAATACTTTGAGGAAAAGAATATAATACTTAAAAACATTAATGTAATTCATGTTGTGCACTCGTTTTTCAAAGATATAACGCAAAAAGCTACAACCTTCTGTGATCAAAGTACAAACAAACCACACCTTTATTTACCATGTTTTTAATAAATTTCATTAACGTTTTTAAGTGTTATATTCTTTTCCTCAAAGTATTTTGACCAAACAAAGGCCGATATCGCCTAAATGAAATGTTTAGCCCACATATACGTAAGGACCGACAAGCGCACGGCAATAACAAGAACGAAAAGTCTGCCGCCGGTCCGAGCGGACCGGCGTGGCGTTTAACATGTTAAAGAGGCTACCGTGATTCATGAATGAACTATCAATTTACATAAATTTAATTGTCGAAAACTGCGTTTTATATTATAATGCAATTCGTTATACTGTGCATCTCACTGCATCATGAAACATACATATCATTATGTGTCGTAATTCTTGCACGTCAAGAATCCCCTCGCGCCAGGATACCGTTCGCATCGTAGAATCGGCACTGACACCGGAATGACCGTTCAGAAAGAGAAAGAATTGCGTAATTACTCGTATATTTAATCTGACGCCCCTTTATTATTTTTATTACACCGTTGCTCAACTCCTGCGCGAAATATGGAGGTAGCGTCGTGATGCTGAATACACTACCGATATCTCGTCGTTGACGAAAAGATGGATCAGGGAGGCACTGAGGGCGACCAAGGAGCATTTTAGCGAAAACAGAAGCTAGAAGAATAACTGGAAAAGAAAAAGAAGAGCTAGAAAAACAGAGATCATAGCTACGAAGCGGAAGAACCACGAGGTGTCCGCGATTTCAACGTCAGGGCATTAACAGACCATTCCGTAGATGGCAACTGCCGAGTGTACATATATAGTCAGTGGGAATATAAGGTCCCTGAGAAGGGCTAAGGACACCTTGGTGGGCGCTTCTATAATATCCTGTACGATCACGAATTCGGGATTAATATCGTGTCCAGATTTATTGACTGCGTGGCTACCGTTTCGTTACCCCAGGGAAACAAAGAGGGTTCTGACTTATTTCGTTTTGTTAGAGTTTTGGTCGGGTAAACCCACATGGGCCCCTCGACCTTTTATTTTGAAGGAAGTCCGGATCTTGCCTTCCGGGGTTTCGTTTCGCTACCAAGATTACGGTTGCTATCAATTAACTATCGCCTAAGAAGTATTACAGTTATACTCCCCAGCAAGGATTAGCGGACGGCAGCCAAGCGGGAATCGGTTGTGATGTATCGTATTCCGTAGTAATCTGGAATTACTTGGTGACGAGTCCTGAATTCGTGATCTGTTATAAGTGGCTATGCTACGTAGTATAGTATTCCTTCTGATCGATCAGCCATCTCGGACATTCATCTATATTGTATAGAAATTTGACGAATTGTTTGATTGCTTAACCGAGTCTCGTTTGGACATAGTGTGAAATTTGTGTCAAGAATACTATTTTTGATTAGCATCTCTACAGTAGTAAAATCAAAACTGGAACTTGCAGAGTATGCTCCCCAAAAGCAAAGCAAAACGAGACGCGACTATTGTGTACTATTAGAAGTAGGTGATTGCTGTACAGTTTACCGTACTAAAAAGCAATATTTACACTATTTCTACCGCGATTTTGTGTATATCAATTTCAACTAAAAGGTGTCTTTTGACGCCTTTTGAATACAAATCATTGTCGAAACTGGTTGGGATTTCAAATTATGAGTTAAACGTAGATAATTTGAGGAATATAATTATTGATACACTGCTATGTATTTATTGGAGATTATTTAATTCATCAAGCTACAAAATATTAGGGTCACACAAGTTTCTACCTTTTTGTAATACAACACAAAATGGGATAGCGAGATAGAGAAGGTTGATACAAATGAACAACTAATGCAACGAATCAACTTTCAACTATAAATATTGTGTATGAATGTCTGTCAAAAAAGGAAAGAACTTATGGGACACTCTAATATACAATCAATACAGTGGTGTACACTAAAATGCAACAAGGGAAATTAGCGTACATTAGCTGGAAAAAAATGATATCGCTAAATGAATTTAACAACCATTGTATGAAAAGTAACAAAATTAATTTAGGGAGAAACGATTCAACATAGAGAATAATTTTATGTTGAAATTTGTAAGGTGTCCTTTGACACCCCTTGGTAGAAATAGTGTTAAAATTTATACAAAAGATATATGCAAAATGGTATTTTAATTCATTATGTATGAATAAAGATTATTGAAATTCATTTAGATTGTTTTATCTCTACACTCAATTGCGAAATAATATCCGATGCCATGAAATAGTTTCTGTGCAAAATTGCTAATCAACACTGTTAAAAATAGAGGTCTACCGGCACGATCTTTCGATCGTAGACCAGCGCAAAGTTCTACTACTTCCAACATTTTATCTCAATGAATTTTATCTCGCTCGCACGAATCGTTCTTAATCCTTTGACTACTGTTGGCGCCTATTGGCGTCCAAATCAAATTTCGCTTGTTTCGCCCGTCTTAAAATTTTATAATTGCTTTTATGGTACTTCCTCAGAAATGCATGTCTAACGAAAAATTTCGCCTTACCCAGTGGACGTCGCGAGTGCCACAGTCTGCCGTAGTCAAAGTGTTAAACCCTACCGTACCGGCAATATAAACAAAATCTGCTGAATGAACTAGTTGAACTCGTCTTGATACATGCTTCCAAACGATTAAGAAATATATGGTAGAAAAACAATACAAGTATAAAAAATTGATATGTGTCAGGAAAGTACATTGAAACTTTCCCTTCTTCCATTCTTTGAGTTCTCTAACCGATTACGAAAGAAATGCAGGGTAGTAAATCTATGAATACTCAGCATATGTTGAAGAAAATAAAGGAAATTCAGATTTTAAATACAATATGGAAGAATAAATTACCAACATGATAACTTAGTAATTTTAGAAATGGATCAGGAAGCCCGAGATTATCTACGGGAAAACTGTTTGAAAAATGTTTAAATCATTTTTACGAAAATGACTATTATTATCATAATTATTCATCATGTACTAACACTTATCAGTTTAATTCTTTTTTTTAAGGACCAAGAGTTTTAACTATTTTATATCATACGATATAAATTTAACGCAGTTATTAATTATGTATTACAAATAACTGTTTTTCACGTATGCTTATAAATAAAGTTGACTGCAAATATAATATCGTCCGATACGGTTTGATTTAGTATCACATGGTGACTCATCTGGCGCGCGTGCAGGGCGTTGTTGGTATGAAAATCTATATAGTCTGCGTTATTACTACGATGGTAGCAATGATAATGCTTTTCTTTTGTTTTTGTATTGCAATTCAGCTCTGTTCTGTTCTGTACTCCGTTCGGTGCAAGATGCACGTGCGTGTGTTTCGTGTTTCCTAATTATAGTTATATTTCTATGTATATTATTATGTTGTCCTTTAATCATATTTTATATTAATAAACAGTTCTTTCATATTAAATATTGCATAATTCTGTCAGGCGTGAAGAACAAAAATATGAGGAATTGTAGGAGACAATTTCATAAGTACAAATATCAGAAGATTTAGAAAAAAATGCTTTGCACAGTAAATCGTCACTTTTTTCCAATGTGAAAATCTGAATAAATGGAAAAATAAGACGATAAGAAAGTATTTTCTTATAAACAAAATGTATTTGACCAAATGGTTTACATTTTGTTATCGTACATAAAAAAGACACATAAAGAAAACAGAAAACATTGTTGATTTTCGAGATACTATTTGCGGTTCAAAACTTTGAAGGGCGGTTTTACACCTGAAAGTCATGTTCCAGCTGATAAAAAAAAATATATGATATTCAGTCTTGCTTGCTTGATAAACGTGCGATGTTTCATCAAACTTACAAAAGATGCATCATTCGATAAGAAATCGAATGTGAGAAAGTAGTAAATTTTTCCAAAAATCAGCTACTGATTAAGTAACCAACTACTAGTGAATGCAGTTCAGCTTTGTCTCGTTAAATGTAACCCTATGCAAACTGGCTAAGTAACAATTTTTGTATCAGTAATGATTCTTCCTTTAAGCCTCAAATATTTTCAGAAATTTTACAGTTAATTACTTCTTTAAAAACTAGTCGAATATAATAAAACAGAAATCTGTTTGTTCCTCGATTTAAACAGTACTTTATTTACACGATTTCACCTGTACACAGTTTTTAAAATAATGGATTTGAACAGTTAACTACGGAATATAGTTCTGAAAAGTCCTTTACACGATGCGTAATTAAAATCAAGCAACGAATATATGTATGTATAAGTCAAACGCTCAACACATGCGCTAATTATAAAATTTCCGAACAAAGTGAAGCAAAACGAGGAAATATCACATTTATATTCGTCCAAAAATTAACGAATTGTTAAAGTCGACTGCGCCAAAAAGTTTCGAATAGACGACTATACATGTCGAAAGCAATTAACTACTAATTTTTTAAAATTATTATTACTTATTATCAATGTTGTAACAGGAACTTTATTATTATTTATTATTAATATAATATTTTGAGAACAGCGATATACAAAAGATAAGAAACATGAATTTGAGAAATAATGCCAAAAAAACACTTTAATGGTAATAAGAAAAACTTTAGCGCGTGGTTCGCCTTTATAGTAACTGATCGGAAGGAAGAAGAAACGCGAAGAGCAAGGTAATGAACATAGCGCAGAAAAAACAAAAGAACAATGGATGCAAGCGCACCTATGTTTACCCCAATCAATCACGCGGTTGATTTAATTTCAATATTCCTAACAATTAATTCCCAATACTCTCTGTTTCACTATGTTTAAATATCACGATTGTAATACTAAAAATTTGTTACAAGTTATTCATTGGAAATTGTTGCATTAAATTAAATGGCGAATACAAATCGCCTCTTGAGGGCAAAAGGTTAAACACGTAATAATAATACGTGATCATTTCTACAACACCTATGCATGATTAGAACTTTTATAGTTCTAAAAACTATAAATGTCATCAAATTTCCATCAATAATTTTTTATCATTTTTCTTGGTATAATGAGACCAAATATAACTTAATTTGGATTTGACATACTAATGTAATTGATGATAATTTCGGAATACACAGTTCTCTTAAGAACCTATGTCCAGTGTAAGTCGAAGGATGAGTGTAATTCTTTTTTATACACACCATTTCTCGTCAAATTTTAAAAGTATGGTGAGGGGGGTATTTAACCTTAGAAAATACGTAATTACGTATGAATAATATATTCATCCTACATAATCTACGAACTAGAGACGGTTTATTGAAAGCACTATGAGCACTTATAAGGACGATGTAACCAATGATTAGTTTAATTATGAGTATTGACAAGAAAGTCGAAATGTTATGAACTTGCTCGAGTGATCTGAATTACCAATTCAGTATAACCATCATTTACGATTCGTGTTACAGATCAGAGTCGATCAACGGAACAAAACAGATGTTATGCACACGGGACTATGAAAAACAAATTATATACATATGGTGGAAATGTGTGTGGAATTGGGAAAAGGCGTGTTATTTAAATCACGTCGTTACTTTTATCTCGGCTCACCTCTACTCAGAAAGTATAATTCCTACAACTAGTTTTATACGAATCTTATTATTAAAATAGGCGTTATATCCCGACGTCGAGATTAACGACGGTATGGTGAGAAAATAAATTAAAGTTTTTTCTCAATCAAAAATAAATATATTTATATGTTACAAAGTATCGGAGACGAATCAGGAATGACCACGATGTTAATTGTTCTATGTGTACTCTTTGCGAGTTATTGGAAATCTGCTGAGGAGAAAAAATAATGTTCTCTCCAGAATAAAATACGAGGTCTGTTCAAAAAATAACCGAACATTTGCAATTACACGGCAATGGATCGTCATAGCGACGAGCGGTTCATAGCATTTCATTTGCCATAAACTTCTGCGTTACATACATTTTACAGATCCTTTATATCACGTTTAGTTCCCGAGTTATTGTAATTTAAGTGCAAGGTGTTTCAGTGTGCGCGGCGATTTTCGCAATGTGTAATTCACGAGAGAAACGGTGCAACCTGAAATTTTGTGTGAAACTTCGGAAAACATTCACGGAAACGTTTAGACTTTTGAAGCAAGCTTATGGAGGTGATGCTTTTTCTCGTACAGTGTTATGAATGGTTTATCAGATTCAAAAATGGTCGTCAATCAATTGAAGATGACCCTCGACCAGGAAGGCCTTTGACCGCAACCGATAACACTTGCATTGAGAAAATCAGTGATCTTGTGCCAATCAATCGCCAGTATTACGAAGGTGTTTTGAAAAAGTTACGTGAAAAAATTCGCAAAAAGAGACCACAGTTGTGGCGAGACAACTCATGGTGTTCGGTCGTAAATTACTTTAAGTATAGCGCCAATTAGGCGACCACCCAAACTTTGTCACATACAATAGGCATCGGATTTTTCGTCCCTTCGACCACTTTAGATTTAGGATGTCAAGAGGTTTGTTTGTCCCGTAGCAGAAATAAGACCCAAGGAATCGTTACATTGCGTTCAGAGTTTTCGTGTCTTGTTTAGTCCCATCTGGGTTTCATCGTCCTTCGCCTTAGTACTAGAGTCTTTGTTTTGTATATTCTATAGATGTCGAGGTATTCCTTAAATTTATTACTGACTACGGATATTTTGGAAACGCCTCTATCCCTCTCCACATTTCCATTCCGCCCTAATTTGATTAACCAATCCGAAAATAGTTGCAGTTTTTCCCTTCCTTTGCCTAAAATCTCCACGCCCACCCCGAAGCTTTCTTGGTTTGTGAGAAGCTTCGAAATTTCATTCATTCCATAGTTTTCGAACAATATACATACAGTCTCTAGTTTTCCCTTAGTTTATATATATCCAGTTTATAGTATTTTAGTTTAGTACTCATTATTTGTACTTAAACATTTATATTTTATCCGCCAGTTACTAATAAAGTTCAATTATTCTTTGTAATTGTTTCGAAATTACATATCATACCATACAGTCCACTATTCGTAATTGTCGGGATTGCCAATAATTCCATGCGTCGTTCATTCGTCACTGAAATAATTGTGGACGCTGCGACGCACATACACATGGTTTCTTCACCATGATAACGCGCCTGCCCACTCAGCCTGGTTAATTCGCCAGTTTTATGTAAAAAATCAGATGCCTGTCCTCCCCCAGCCTCCCTACTCCCCAGACCTTGCACCCTGCGATTTCTTCTTATTCCCAAAATTAAAATCAGTGCTGAAAGGACAGCGTTTCGACTCAGTTGAAGACATTAAACACAATTCGTCAACTGGCATTGAAGTATGTTCCTAAAAAAGCTTACCAGGCCTGCATGGTAAAGTGGAAACACCGCTGGAATAAGTGTGTGGGTAGAGGAGGGGTGTATTTTGAAGGGGACAAAAACCAATAAGTTATAAATCGAATAAAAAAAAATTAGAAAAAGAAAGTTCGGATATTTTTTTAACAGACCTCGTATGTGATGAGGATTGGCATGCCGCTGGGGGTGGACAAACGATGAAGTCAAAATTAAAGTAATTTCATTGATTATGAAGAATTGAAGGGAAGTGGACAAAAACCGCCCTTAACAAATGCTTATCGTGAGATCACTCTTTACCTGTGTAATCTAAAGTAAAAATACGACGTCGTTTGTCGCATAACGGTTCGACACTCATACAATAGTAAACCGCGCTGGCTCTCTAAAATCATGCTAAATTAAAAATAGTTTAAAAATATAAATTGCACGTGATAACGAGCAGCAGAAGGCAGTTGTTGATTATTTATGAATTTTCTAAAGTTAAAAATAAACCCAATGGCTTTATGATTCTATGAATGCGCCGCGACAGCAGACTTTACAATATGAAACAATAAATGGGTTTCAACAATAGGAGTCATATACCTTCCACCTCGACCCTTTTGGTCCACATTCATTTTAGGAGACTTCCTGCCGGGTATGTACAGTATTGCTGTATTATAATAATTTCTCCCCTAATAGAAGAAATTAAAGAAGAATATAAAGATGTAAACATAAATTACTTGCGCTCGCCATTTTCGTTACGTTGCCGTTATGACAGTCAAAAGTAAATGCCCTACCATTTAACAGTTACCTAGATGCGTATATCTACATTGATGCAACAGTATACATATTTTTAACACACAGGACCGTCTAATAAGCTTTATTTGCTTCCGTCAGCGTTCTACTATATTTAACAAAGGATAGCGCGGCTGGTGGTAGCTGCGAGACGCCATGCCAGCGTAAATATCAGCCAGCATTATTAATAACCCAAGGTAATTTTACGTAATTGAAAATGCCTAAGGAGGGCCGCACTGGTATTTTTCTCCGCCGGTATTCTCCCGTTCTGGAACTTAATGGCGGTATTTTTTTCTTGCTCTTCAGTAGTTGATGCTCGCAAAAGTTGGTCAGCGAGACACAATGAATCCCTTTTGCTTTCCTGATTTTTCATTTTCACGGTGCACGCGCGCGTTCCGCAAAATACTATAACTTATGTTTTTTTTTTTATTATACAATAACGGACCACAGAAAATTTAAAACGTATACGATATGTAAAATCACCATAATTTTACAATGTAGAATTGTATTTTACAAAGGTATATTTTACAAATTTTACAAACTGTTGCTAAATGTATAAAGTAGAAGATTAAGAAGGGAATTTTTAATTTATATTATTATTCATATTTTACAGTGTATTATTTTTTACTCCGATTTATTAAGAGGGAAAAACTAACATATCTGTTGGTATGAAAATCTATATAGTCTGCGTTATTACTACGATGGTAGCAATGATAATGTTTTTCTTTTGTTTTTTGTATTGCAATTCAATTCAGTTCTCTTCTGTACTCGATTCGGTGCAAGATGCACGTGCGTGTGTTTCGCGTTTGCTAATTATAGTTATATTATATTTATATTATTATGTTACCCTTTAATTATCTTCTATATTAATAAACAGTTCTTTTATATTAAATATTGCGTAATTCTGTCAATATCTCGTAGTCTCTAGCAGAGTATTACACTGTCCAACAGCCAATCAACGTTCTAAAATACATTCACTGATTATTATAGTGTTTTTTATGTGGGTTACGAATCTGTAATCAACTTTTCACCAGCGTGTACAGTTTTTCAGAAACTTGATTTTGAAAAAAAGCACAATTTCAGAAGTGAAACCAATTTTGTGAGGTAACCATAAAAGATACTAAAATGTTGTTCTGCCTTTATTGATTAATTTAAACTCACACTTTCCAGGTACACAATGCTTGGTTATACATTGTTTAATTAAGGATAGATGTTTCGTTTAATTCTCGAGGCTAATAATAAATCTCCTTTCCGCAACATGATTTTTAAAGCTGTTTAATTCGCTTTCACTGCCGTTTCATGTATGTTACATTTTCGTTTAATAAGCAGTATTCCTCCTTTCTTTTGCATATTATCATCCTACGATATATAATTTACAGATGTTTCTGATATATGCACATTGTCAGAATAATGCCATGTTTTTTATATTTATCACACACTATTATGGTTTTCACATTTCACATTTTATGTCCGTGTCTACATTTTAAAGATACTAATACACTTTCTTTAACTTCAACTATAAGCATTGCATTTTTATTATTCCCACTTATATATTTGAATGAAATATCAAATAATTATAAGCAAGAATGTACATATAAACAAAAAGGGACAGCCAACACATATGTATCATTTTGTGATATTATAGTGTACTAGATTTTGAACTAGTTCCAGTGCGTTACACACCTGTTGCATACAATGGATTAATTACGAATCCCGTAAATGTAGATGACATTTACGTCAAACATCAAACTCCAGGAATGCCGTGGGATAAATGTGTTATTATTAACATAGAATAACCGTTATATTGTTTGAGAAATAAATACTTATATGCAGCATTGCCTATATTGAATTTTTGTTCATTAGTCATTTTTCTTGTTCTTTTTTAAAAAAAGAAGAAAGAAAAAAGGAAAAAGATAGTTACCTCTAATTGTAAGTTCAAGAGGTGTGAAAAGATCCGTAGGTTAGGGATATTTGTTCCCCTTTCTTGGGATATATCTAAATAAATCACTATTAACACGATATTCATTACTGCTGCATCATTATTTTGCTACATATTATCCAGATTGATTCTCTGAATTCAAGTTTCACCTTGATTTTCGCCATATCCTTTGAAAGGTATAATATAATAATCGTACGATAACAAAGCACTTTAAATAAAACCAATCGAACCCCATTACTTTAATATTGAATACATGAACGTATGGTGCATAGCCATTGCGATACGCCGCACTTATTAACGAAGTCGGGTTCGTGATAATGCGTCTAGTTCACTCAAACTTGCTTTTTACGATGCAAATATGTAAAGTACATCATATGTATTTCCAAGGTATGTAAATAAAGTAATGAGACTGGTAACCTGGTGTTCAACCGAGCAACACTGGAGACGCGAATCTTTGCGGGGATATGGGTGCACATGTCATACGTCATCGGTGCAGGTTTAAACGCGTCAGCGTCACGTTGTTGTCCGTAGCAATTGTTTTAGTGAAGCAGGTTCTGCTTATGCGTTCTAACAATGAGTGACAAGAATTTCGAGCAACGGTGCGCGATCAGGCTCTGCTTCAAACTTGGACACAGTACAACAGAAACTGTCGAAGCGTTCGTTTATATTCGTTTCTGTACGGTCTCGGAACTCGAGTTTTCGATCGTGGAATCCTCAAGAACTGTGACCGTTGTGCTCGACGGCAAATTAATGAAGTGAGGACGCTTTTCGAAAGATGATGTGATGGTGGTATGGTGGTGAATGAATGTGTAAATATAACACTTAATTTATTTAGTAATATTTAGTAGCTTAACAATAATGTAAAAGTGTTCAAGTGTACTTGGTGGTGTTTCGAATGATTTTAAGTGTGTACTAGGTGGTGGTTTAAAATGTTCCGATGTTTCGTTAGTGGTGGTTGAAATGGAACTCCTCGTTGCTTGTTATTGCAAAAAAGGTAGATGATTTGTGGAGTAGGAGTCGATGGTGAATTGGTGGGAATGTAGGAATGGACTTGGTGAAAAGTGGGAAATATTGAATAATCACTGGACTGGGATATTTGGAAGATGGAAAAGTTGGAGGAACGAGGTGGTGGAAAGGAGTTGACAGTATGGATGTTGAGAGGAACGGGACTTTTTGGTTTTTCCAGAGTTTTTATGCGGGCCTGCAACGGGCCGCGGACTTGGGGTGCGTTCGAGGTTTGGGACTATTTATGGTCGATTGGAATTTTAATGAGTTACTGAATTTTCTGTCTTTACCCCGAGGGTTTGTAGGCTCGCAGGTATATTGGCGTGTGCTGTACGGTGATAGAAAACCGTACAATTTCTATTTGTTTACGAAGCGATCGCGATGCCAGACAAAAGGGCATCTGGTTTTTAAGAAGTGTCCAGCACCGCAGGGGGGGGGGGGTTGAAGGGAAAACGTGGCGCCTTTGCCTCGGCAAGCGTGCGCTATTCGCGCGCTCTGATTGGTCGGTGTGCTTCCTTAATAACTCTAAAACGAGAGCCTAGACCCGATTTTTGCAAAGGAAAAAGTTACTTTGAATCACCTCCCCTACGACCCTTTTACGGGTCTTACACTTATTACGAGACACCCTGTATATCAATGTATATGTTAGCGTCAACGTATTTTTAAGGGTCGTCGAAGGCAATTAGCCCGTCGCTATTTTGCTTTTGAACGATTTATGATAGGGATGGACTGTGTGAGGTCTAAATGCAGAGGATGTCTCTGAGAGAGAAGGCGAGGCGACAGACGATGCCCATTGACTTGGAGTCACGTGGCTATCGGCTGTCGCAGGACTGTTTGTCCGTTTGGACGCTCGGGAAAAAGGCACGCAGTTAAGCATTGCGTTGCATAAATGAATAGGAACGTTGTTCCTTAAGGATCTGGCCACGGAGTGGGGAAGGCGGGGATGCCTTCTGGTAAGAGGACTAAGCTTGCCCTCTTGGCACTTACCCCAGAACAGTTGAACTGTACTATTCTTTACAAACGAAAATTTTTAACATATATGTAATTATAAACAGTTCCGGAACTTCAAAAAGTGCAGCCGTCAGACAAGAACTAGCAGTCGATGAAGTATGATACACGCAAATGACATACCTCATTCCCCATCTGTTTCTTTCGTGTACTACCTTCTCACATATAGTTACTGCAGTGTAATTATTTAACATTTATCTATATGATTCGAATATTTCAAATTATCTAAAGGTTGCCTACGTTGCCGAAAATTTAACACTACCAATAGATCGTTTTGTTTCCGTGAAAATCGTATACTCCTGCATTGTTCATTTAAAGCTTGGCTTGTCAGCGATAGGTTCACGTGATGGTGACACGAGATTGGAACTCACGTTAAATGAATGATAAACCGTGATCTTGATATAACGCTTTCGTGTATGCGATTTCAGGGTGACTACATTTCACCCTGCGGTAGATACAGTCGGACGATCGACTGACCCGAACATCCTCACTCTTTATTGATACCTTTTTGCATCTTTCTCCATTTATTACTGTCACGTCGTTTAGTTTATTCTGTACCGTTCTTTCAAACACTTTTTTATTTACTAAACACTCTTTTAACATTTAGGAATACGAGTAAATTATTCTGAAAATCAAGTTCGTTTATAATCTTTAAACGCGAATTAAACGTTTGGAGAATTTTGCAGTTAGTATGTACGTATTGTGAGCAGCATACAAGAGACCGTTATTAAACTGGAAAACTTAACTTACAAACTCTTACTTTTGCCGCTATCAATTAAATATATTCGAACTCTTTCAAATTTATACATTAACTAACATACCATTCAACTCTTTATGACCAGTATGTTTTGTCGCGAACTTGTTGTGCATAATTTGTATGAGATATTGTAGCAATATTGTATATTTTTTGTTTGAACGTGTCTATTACGTTAACAGTAATTCAGTCAACAGTTATAACTAACAATTATTAATAACCCTTTTTATTAATAGCGTTAGTAATGAATTTTATGCACCATAGATAAACAAATATCTAACAGATGATTATTGGAAACAGATGTACGAACCTATCATTTTTTTCGTAAACTTCAATCCTACGTTTAACTTAGTAAACTATTTTTTCCTTAACGTTTCTTGCATAATCTGATGGTATTCGATAGATAAGGATCAAATATAATGATCTTGAGTGTCGAAGGCCGTTGGTACAAAAGTTATATGTTGTTAAAGTTTGGAAACTTTGAAGTACTGTATACCTTACTTTAATAGCATAATGACTACTTAAGTGTATTTTATTATTTAGTAAAAAACAAAACGTCTGATATAAATAAGTTAGCAACTTCCTCAGCTTCCATTTTTTGTCCGGACACACCAATCAATTTGAGCGAATAAAAAAACTCAACAGATATAACAACACATGCATTTCCCGGTTGTTGTTCAGGACTGTAATGACGAATAAAAGTTGGGCCGTTCCATCTTTTGGTTTTTCTGACTCGAAGAGTTTTGAAGCGTCAAAAGATAAAAAAAATTAATGCAGTTCTTCGGGCGTATCGATAGGTGTCTGTGAACACGTACATACAGGGTGTCCCACAATTATGGTACGAGCCGGAAGGAGGTGGTAGGTGGGGCTATTCTGAATAACTTTTGCCTTTGCAAAAATGTCGGATGACGCTTCATTTTTAAATTATTAAGGAAAAACACCGACCAATCAGAACGCGAGAATTGCGTGCGTTGCGTGTTCGATCGCGACCACGGCCAACTATAACTCGGGCTTACACTTCTGCCTCCGAGCACGCGCAATCCTCGCATTCTGATTGGCCGGTGTTTTTCCCGAATAATTTAAAAATGAAGCCTCGTCCAATATTTTTGCAAAGGAAAAAGTTGTTCAGAATAGCCCCACCTACCACCCCTTTCCGGCTCGTACCATAATTGTGGGACACCCTGTATATGGATATACTGATCTGCTTCTGTACTTATATTATCTGACTGAATGAATCAAAGTGATGCAAATTTAGAAATACTTTACCTGATAATTTTGATATTAAACCTTTCTTTTCTCGACTAACGCAAAGGAGTAGTTTATAAATAAGCAGCAAATTTAACAATCTTGCTGCCCCTGTTTCCTGTTTGTAACGTCTTCGATTCTTTTTAACTCTTTCGTTGAGAATGTTCATATTCTCGCATTTTAAGATGAAATAAACAATTATAAATAATATGTTTGATATTGCTTTCAATGAAATGGCCGAATTTTTTTAAGTTGTATTCCTTTCGTTTACTTTTACTAGACACTTTATATTTAACTAAAATATCTAATACATCTTGGTAGTACATCACCTCTTGTACACGCTATTTTGTTTTGCATTTCAACATTTCACCATCGACATGCAGTCTGCGTTAAAAGTTGACTATTCAATTAATTTTACCGTCATTCATAAATTTTATCTTATGGCAAATTATTTCAATAACAAATATAACTATAAATAATCATATGTCATTCAAGAGGTCGCTAAAGTTTACCGATTTGGGACTTTACGTTAGTTATTATTTTGCACACAAAAATTTGTCGAAAAGAATATCAATTGTATGCATAGATATTTACTTATATTTGACGCCATAAATAAAGAAACTACTTTTTGTATTCTGAATGGGGGAATAGAGGAAACGCTTTTGTAAAACCAGATTTCGTGTTCATTTTAAACACGAATCTCAATTTGTAAGCTCGTTTAATTGATCCATCTCGCAATAATTGATCTGTCTCCTGGGAAATTATAGTTCCAGACGTAGTAAGAAATTTAAATTAGAACCGATTATTCCAAGAACATTCTGCGTCCTAATTTACGGCATTACTTAACACTGTTATTTGATTTTACGACTATTAAAGTTCCTTTTCATAACACATGTCAAATTTATGAGACGGAAATTTAAGTAATTCACTGGAAATCGAAGTATTTTCAGGAATTTCATTAAAAACAGTTATTTATTCAATCTTTTGAAAGAACCGATATAGTGTATTATCGAATTAAAGTAAGTAAGAAGCGCTATTAATTACAATAATAGTAAAAAAGGATTTGAATTCAGCATGACGGAAACAATTTAAAAAGTTATTTCCGGTTTTTAAATTTACGCTCAAACCTGACATCTATATTTTTAAATGAACAACTTCAAAATCGTGGGAATCAAATCATTAACCACTCATCCACTATCTATACACAAGGAATAGAGACAGATTAGATTCATAAATAAGAATATCAAAATAAAGAATAATTTCTTAAGTCTATCATAGTTGATTTCTGATGATTTTACGTATTTTTAGTAGGAATAATTTTTGTAAAAAGGAAAACTTTTTATCATATTCGCATAAAAAATTAATTAAAGTTAATCTGTCGAAAGCGGCTAATGATCTGACTAAATGCAACGTTCAAAACGTAACTTAACTTTTCAACTTACTAAAGTAGGTCAGACGACCAATTTTGTGAAGAACAAAATTCTCTATAAAAATCTGTGTTTCCAATATTTTCACCGGTTGTCGAAACGAAGTTAAATAAAACTAGTAAAACAAATTATATTAAGTAAACGAATTATATTCGGTGTAAAAATTAATTAAGTGCCTTTATATTTCATGCTTCATAATTCCGTTTTAAATTTAACCCCTTAACTTATGATTTTATCAGCAAGTTCGTCAGACAGGGCGACTAAATTATCGTTGTAATGTTGAGGCAGACAAAGATTACTCGAATGTTAGGAATATTTTGGATATGGTAGTCGTTGGTGGACAGGTTGGAATTAAAATTAAGCTCGAATTTGAATCGCGGTGAAAATATAAGCCAAATTTAATGCATTGTAAGTTACGTGTCTCACGCGTGGAAGACGATATTATAAGGCAAGGGGTTAAATGTGTAGGATAGTAAAATAGATAGATGTAAGCACGTAGGTTAGTATAGTTTTTATGGCACGGTCGTAGCGACGAGGCGAGGTTCGCAGGCTTGCTTGCGAAGAAGGCTTGCGCTTCTTCCGTCGTGCAACGGAGTTTCCTTGGGATCAAAAAGGGCCCACTTAAAAAAGAGAAACTAGGGGAGAGAAGTTGGGGGAAAGCGAAAAGTCGAGGGTAAGTCGAGGAAAAAGGGAGTCGTTGCGAGGATGATTGTTAGCGTCATTGCGCAGTGCGGAGGATTAGCGTTGTTGCGTGGGACATATTAGCGTCGTTGTGTATAGATTATTAGCGTTGTTATGTTACAAGTATTAGTCGTTGTGTATTCTGTTAGCGTAATATATTACTTTGTTTAATTTTAATCGAAAGCATCATTTTTTATTTGCCACAGCCTAAAAATCTCACAAATGGTTTTCCGCTCTGTCGTAATCTGTAGGTGCATACGAGGAAGTTCACAAAACAGTATATAATATACTTTGGCAGAGCAGGTGATATAACGTTCCAAAAAAATAATGAACGTGATGGCTGTTGCTAAGCAGCACTTTAGACACTGTATTCCTTCTGATTAAAGGAAAATGCTACTGAAGCTACAGAAATAAGTCATGCCGCTTTGAGAGAAAACGCAGTACCGTATAAAACGAGTGAAAAGTGGTACCAGATGTTTCGAGATAGATATTTTGATCTTACTGATCGAATATGTCCGAGTCAACCACAACAATTCCATGATGAGAAACTGGGGCAAGTGGTGAGTGAAAATTCAGCTCAAACTCAAGAAGAGCATGCGTTACAGCTCCAAGCTACTCAACAATGCATATCTCGCCGCCTACATCTACTTGGAAAAATTCAGAAAAAGGATAGATGGGTTTCGCACAACCTAAGCCCGGAAAACAAGGAGCGAAGGTATAACATTGCAATGTCTTTGCTGACCAGATTTAAAAGAAAAGATTTTCCGTTCAAAATTAAGGGGTTACACCACTCAAGAATTTTCAAAAAATCGAACATTTGTTTTTGCTTAAAAAGTGCCTAGTGGTCTTAAACAGTTAAGTGCGGAATTTAGTTTCAAAGGCCGCCACAGGGTGCGGAGTTAAAATCAAGCGATGACGTGTATACGCGCGAAACGCAAGGTAAATGGTCCTACTATACATATACTTATATGTATACTATAATATGTATATATATACTAGATTCGATATGACGTGTATACACATCGAACGCAACTGGTTAAGAATAAGGTGCAATACCATTTATAGTCCACAGAATTTTATAAGTGTCTTTATTTTAATCCCGACCGTCATCACCTTTTGCGCGTTTGGAGTATGTACAGGGTGCGCCAACTGTAGGTACCATATGATAAATGCTTATCAAGTTATGAAAACGTGTAGCAAATGCCCCGAGCGCCCACGAGAGTATCGCCTCGGTCGCACCCCTGCCGAACACCGAATACCAGGGACCTACCCCTACCCTAGCGACCAACCCCAGTGCACAGAATAAATAGCCGAAAACTTCTTGTTTTTACTCACTCAGCTGCGACTTGATTTATCTGCTTCATTAGCTGCTCCCTTGTGTGGACAGTCTACGGACAGATAAGCAAGACCAACACTGCTTCTAAAGCGCTCCCCGTGTGGGACCCACCAGGACAGAGTTTCAGTATAGTATTTTACCTCGTACGCGAACTTGTATATTTTGCTTCACGCATCTGACTAAACTCTGTTCAGAAATAGTTTAAGTCTCCATTGTAATTTATTTAATAAACTTTTAAATTGTAACTAACCAACGTTACAAACGTAATTAAATAGACTTCAGTTCGCGATATTTATTTACTTTGGTTTACACCATTACAAACAATTCATTTTTTGAATACAATATCGGGCAAATGGTCCCCTTCGTGAACAGCGCAAAGCAATGCTGGTTTTTGGCTATTTTCCATAACTTTTTGCAACGTTTCGGGCATTATTTCTGTTACTTCTTTGCGAATTGCATCTTTCAGTTCCTGGAGGGACAATGGTGCATTAACATTCACTTTGGACTTTAAATATACCTACAGAAAAAAGTCTGGAGCCATCCAATCGGGCGACCGCGGAGGCCATTCGCAATCGCCACTTTTCGAAATTAAGCGATTCAGGAACAATCTTCTTATTCTCAACATCTGCTGCTCTTTGAACGCTGTTTTGCACTCTTTGCACGGTCGCGAAGATTATCGCCATCACGAAACTTATCAACAATTTTCAATACAGTTTTCGGCGTAACGTTAAAATTGCGTCCATACTTCCGCTTCATACCACGTAAAGCTTTGGTAAATGAGGACCCTTTTCTAAAATATACTTCTACAATCTGAATCCGTTGTGCTGACGTTAAGTTGTTCATACTCAATAATCATGGTATAAAATAATCTGTAGAGTGGTCTAATGTGTTCTTCGAAATGTTTACAAATAGCAATTGTTTTAGCGTTCAACATATAGTACCTACAGTTGGCGCACCCTGTAGATGGAAGACTCGGCCTGACGCGCACTGATTTTTACCATTATGAAGGCTTATGTTTTTTAGGATAATAAAGTATTACTCGCCCATTTTATCTAAGTGGTCATAGATGACATTTATAATACTAACGCAAAAAAATATTAATTTTATTTTTGTACCTTTTTAAGCGTATAAATACTGTTGCGGCGTAACAAAAACAGAAAAATATTTTCTTTTTAAAATAGCATTATATTTGACGTTTTACTACATAACAATGAAGACAAATATTTCTTGCTAGAATAACATTTATTAGGGTTAGTTTGAATGACCAAACCCAACCGTTGAAAATAGTTAAAGCGAAAACAAATTTTATTATTCATTGTTCGCAAGAAATATTAAAACCTTTATATACGAACACCTTTGGGGACGGCCAAATCTTTTTATTGCTAGTACCGGGCTGCGCTGAGTAAGATCAATCCACCGTACCTGGTTCTAACGGTAGTCCGCGTGGAACGTCTTCCCCCTTCCTAAAACGTTTGCCAAAAATTAAAATATCCAATAAGAAGCAGCGTTAAAAAAAAAACCCTCCGCCAAAGTAAGTTACAACGAGAGAAAAATTAGCCACAGCGAACAGATCAACTTCAAAGTCCAACCAGTAAAGACAAAATATTTAATGTAAAACTAGACGTCGGAACAAACATTGTAATATTATCGTAATTCTTGTTTGTTTAATATTAATGTTTAATATTTTGTTTAATATTTTTTTATATTTATTTATTTGTTTATATATATATGTCCGTCCAGTAAAAGATTCGTGGTGCTCGTGGCGGCAATGAAAGCCACTAATACGTTGACCGAACATCATCATAAACCACCTCTTTCCCAAGTATATTCAACGCTATACAACCGATATACGAAGATTTAAGGACCGATGATCTTCTCACTTGGTGTATAGATGGCTGTATACAAAATAACAACGAAAGTTTCTTGATATTGCGACACACATTGCTGTTTGCGCGTACAATGATGGCATGACACCGGTAATGGAAATGATGCAAACATTAAGAATCAAAATCGAAGCAAACTGTTACAATTTTTGTACGGAAACCGACGAACGCCGCATATCGCTTGCTGAAAGAACATTGTCGGACGCAGTAAAAGAAGCTAAACAATCCGCAAGGTCATCAAGGAAAGAATCTGAACAAGAGGATGTCAATTAAAAAGGCATGTAAAAAATTTCTATGATTTTTTCATAGGTAAAACTTTAAACGCGTTTTTTTCAAGACTACTTTTTTCGAGACGACCGGAAAGATAACTCACTCACTTCTTTACCGTATTGTCAGCAATTTTTGCGTACGGATTTTTTGTATGGTACGCTCTAATGCCTCTTTTTTAAACGAAAAGTGAAACTTTTCTTCAAACGTCCATAACTTTTGAAAATACTGACATAAAAGTGATATATTTATCTATAAAACTAAAAAAACTTTTTATTTTTGTTCTGGGGTCAAAATTCGAGGAGAAACTATTCCGGCCGCAGACCCCTTCGCATCGAGCAGCGTTCCAAAGAACCAGCTCCTGAGGCGCCATTTTGTTTTTAATACTGTCATAAAAATTTATTTTCTTACTTCAATGTATAATATAAACAATAAAGACCCACAAACATATTTTCCATCTGTGTAATTGTTTCTCCGGAAAAAATTCCTAAAATTAGGTCACTTTTCGACGCTCTAGGGTGGTGTAACCCCTTAATTCGGATAATGAAAAATGGATTTTCTATGTTAACTCGAAACACAGAAAATCAAGGGTGAATTCCGGTCAACTGTCAACGTCTACTTCGATCCTAATATCCATACAGAGAAAGTATTGCTAAGTGTCTGGTTGGATATGAAGGGCATGGTGCATTACGAGTTGCTGGAGCCTGGACAAACTGTTACTGCAGATCTTTATCAACAACAACATATCCGTTTGAGCGATGCGTTGGAGTGAAAGATACCTTATACTGACAGCGAAACCGGACATGTGATTTCACAGCACGACAACGCTCGACCACTTGTCGCAAAAGGTACTAAGGATGCCATTTGTGGATTGGCCTGGCAAGTCCTCCCTGTCGCGGCTTATTCACCAGACCTTTTTCTGTGCGATTACCACTTATTTCGGTCACTTCACAATCGCCATGACTGATGAATACTTTAAAACAGTCGACACGGTCAAGAAAAGCATCGATGCATTTCTTAAGTCGAAGCCGCCAAAAGTTTCTTTCACGAAGCCATTCATCCATCACCCAAGAGCCGGAGCAAAGTCATAGAAAGCAATGGAGATTCTTTCGAATAATAATTGCGTATTTGTTATTTCTAAATAAATTGTGCGTTTTTAAACAAACAAGGCGCCGAATTAATATGTACACTTAATAACTTAAAAATATAAAAATAATAAATGTGACAAAAATAAAAATAAAAAAATGTACTCATGTTGAAGATTTAGCAGTTTTAATAACACCACTGGCGTCATCGATATGCGCCTGTAGTGATTAATGAGCGTCTGTGACGATCCCGCGTCAATTAACATACTAGCATCATCTATGAGCTAATCATCAATTCATAATGATTCACGATGCGATTGATCGATATTCAGATCGATAGCAACGTGAAGTCAGTCTTCTCAACGGGCTTCTCGAGTCCGCTCATGTCCGTGTTTTAACTTGTACAGCATCACGCCGTCCAACATTCGCGCGATTCGTGACCTTCTCGAAGGCGATCGACGGCTGACAGTTTCCGAAATTACGGCTCATGTTGGAATAAGTTATGTGAGCTGCCAAACAATAATTGCAAAAGACTTAGGGTTCCGAAAAGTGTACGCTAGATGGGTCCCTCGCCTTTTGACAGCAGAACAGAAGTTGAGAAGTTGGCAAGTGTGTCAGGATCTCTCAGCACGGTTTGCAGAAGAAAAAGGTGGATTTTTCAATCGCATTGTCACCTGCGATGAAACATGGGTTCACCATTACACACCCGGATCCAAACAAGCCAGTATGGAGTAGCGGAAGAAGGGTGAGGCAGCACCTGTGAAAGCCAAGACGCGGTTGTCAGCTAGTAAGGTGCTTGAAAAAGTTTTTTTCGACCGTCGTGGTGTTCTACACATTGATTTTCTACATGAACGTCATACAATAAATGCTGCATATTATTGCCAGCTTACTTACGGAGCTACCTAATCCCGGATCCCCGTGTAACGGACGCCATTGGTATGCAGACTTGCGTGGCAGAGGTGACTCGTATGAGCTCTCGATTGGTTGAGTGCACGACTGTCGTTTGAGGTGTCGGGCAGATGGACCTAGTCATGCCTAGTATCCGAGACGAGTCCGTGATGTAGACAACACGACTCTTAAACCTTGAAAACAGCTACTACGTAGCTATCCAACCTCAGGTTTCTGAGTAACGGATGCCACTAGCAGTACACTAGAAGTGTTGTAGAGGAAACCCGCCCTTCAGTCAATTCCTCGCCGACACAGGTACTGAGGGTGGTGTGAAAGCCCCACCGGGTTTGCAAGGGCTCGGTGTCATGCCTATGTGGAGCTGGACTCTCAGGGGTACTAAACTCGAGGTCTAGAGTAGGGAGATGTTGCATGTACCCGACCGGCGAGGAAGCACATCCGAGTCCCATGCAGGTGGGCCGGATTTAAATTAAATGAATGTGAGCTTTCGAGGGAGGTAAAGGTCGCTTATCATTCCAAAAGACGTAATCAACTGATTAGGGACGTCATTCCCCTTCTCGATAACGCCCGGCCCCATACTGCAGCTTTAACTTACAGCCCTGACCTGTCACCATGCGATTTCCATATCTTTGAACCGCTTAAAGAAGCACTAGGAGGACAACGATTCCAAGACGATGCGGCAGTGGAGGCCTTTGTGCGCAATTAGCACCTGACACAACATACTTATTTTACGATGCTGGGATCCAAAGTCGTCCAATCCGCTGGGACAAATGCATTGCTAAAGCAGGAGATTATGTTGAAAAATCATATGTGCTTGGCAATTTGATTACACCGAATAAAATTATTTTAAACATAAAGTCCCATTTATATTTGATCCGCCCTCGTACCATCCAGTGTTCGACATCACAGAAAAAATAAAAAATCGTTAAAAAGTGTTATCATTCGCGTCTTTTGTCCGCGATTGTTATACTAGGCAATTCGTGAAAAGTGACAGCAAAATTAGAGTGAACTGATAATGAAAAATGACAGTGAAGTGAAGTATGTCTTTTTATAAAAGATCAGGGTCACTGGAACGACCCAGTCACAAGAATATACTTTTCCCCGAAAAATGATTATTTTTAAACAATGGGTGAGTACGATTTAGATTGTTCGTACATCTTTTGTAAATTTAAAGTCGACTGGAATTAATTCATTTATTGTATTGATTTAAAGTCTTTTTCATTCAATATGATAATTATTTATTCCTTAAAATAGATCAATTAGTTACGTTGTATTTTTGTAACAAATGGCAGAAATAATATTTGATATTTTATTCCATATTCTTTTCAAATAACGAGTACAACGGTATAAAAAATTCTATTTATTTAATTTCCATAAATAGCAAGTAATTGTCTTATCCCTTAATCAGTAAAAATGAATAACTGAACATTATTCCTAATTTCCGTATTCGTTATAAGATTTAACTTTGACGTAACATAGCACGATACTAACTTGCTTGTTCGCGTCTGCGGTCGGCTGTATAGCTTCGCTCTCGCGTCTGGGCGCACGCTATTCTCGCGCTCCGATTGGTCGGTGTTTTTCCTTAATAATTCGAAAACGAGAGTCTAGACTCCATTTTTGCAAAAGAAACAGTTATTTAGAATCACCTCCTCTACAACCCCTTTTCGGATCCTACGCAAGTTACGAGACACCCTGTATAATAGCATAAACACGAGGCACAGCTAAATCAGTTAGAATTCAACCATTGATGAGCAAAAGTATAAAGTGTGTGTGTGTTTCGAAGAACGGTTTACAATGGTTTTTTTAAAACCATTTATATAATAAAGTTCTTCCCTTTTTCGTTTTTTCTTCCTTAAACCTGCTGCGTTCTTTTATTAGTACCCTCAAAACCAACAGTAGATGCATCCTACACGAAGTTAACTAAGGCAATGCAATTATTCTATCACCAAAACAATTATTCTTTTGGAATAATGCATTCCGACACTGTAACATGCTGCTAAAGATATATGTATCAGTTGAAACATACGCAGGACTCAAGGATCAATGACTTTGGCGGAAGGGACAGCAATGAACAATGATATATGACAATAAGAGCAAGAATATATTTCAAATGTGAAAGACATTCATGATATACGCTTTTCGATTCAACTAATGTCGATTTACTCGGTTCATAATTTCGTATAGCTCAATAAATTTAGCAGTCTCGTTACCAAAATTTTATCAGATGTATCTAAATAAATATGAATATTTTATTAGTTTGCTTTAGGGGTTATATCTACTTGGGATCGGGAACAGTTACGTGATTTTCAAGAATTTTTTTTGCCATTTTAATAAATATTTTTAATAATTCTCAAAACACTATCAAAAAGTTCATATGTTCAGATGTATATCTAAATTAGTTATGTAACACAAAATATTATAATATATTGAACATTCCGATTGTTCATAAGCTCGCATTGCAAGAAGATTTATTTATTAACAAATAAAGTAGTACTATGTAAGACTTGCTCGTATGATATTGATGGCCCTGTATTTAGTGTAATGAAATATTTGTCATTTTATATTTTCCTACAATTTCTAAGTCTACCCACACAATGGTCCTCTTGATAATTTTGATTATAACCCATCCTTATACCTTCCCGATGGAAGGAAACCACAATCTTCTCACGGTTTCCATTGAGCAACGACGCCTCTTTTGTAGAGCATGAACAATAAATGTGGGAATATTTATAAATGAAGTTATGATTAAAAAATGTGTCATTGGCCAAGAATGATTACTAATATACTTGTCCAAGTAAAATCAGGGTCATTTAGTCGTGTATCAGGCTTGACCAAGACCAGTGAACGCGGATGGCACGACTCGCTTACCTGAAACGGAGGTACACCGCGTCGTTTTCCGGCTTATTGTGACATTAATTTTCGACCATCCATTATTCTGAAAGGCGCATTTTAAAGGGGAAGCTTCAGGGAATATAATATATTTTTTTCAGATTTTAATCAGGTATAATTTTTATTGAAAAACGTAAAAAAGTATTTGTTTAAATTTTTTCATATTATATAACAAATTGACGAAATCAGAGAAATTACTTTATAGTAGCCCAATCCTTTATAAATAAAACAAGCAAAAATTTACCTCAATCGGACGAGTAGTTTTTGAGAAAAAAATTCGTAAGTGATGCCTATTTTTGCAAAAATAAGCAAAAACTGCAAATTTTGAAGGCTTGTAATTTTTAAACAAATTCGAAGTCGGCAAAATGATGACTTAAACCCCCCCTACTTTCACGTACACTATAACATATTTTGATTAAAACAAAATCGCAGATGGTAATGGCAAAAAGTGATCGATTCGGCGTGGAATGACCCACATGTATTTTCCGCGTTGTACTGGGATTCACTATAATTACACCGTACAACAGCAAAACAATTTTATAACAGTCACTATGAAATTCTCATAGATTTTTGCGAGCCGAATACAAATCTGAAATCCGTTTTTATCTCGGTTGTTCAGTTTAAAAAAAAATTATTGTTAAAAAAAATTGCAAATTTTCAACTTCGAAGATCTTTTATGCTTTTACCATACCAGCTATTCATTGGCTTTTTACACGAGAAAAATCTGTGAATTTTCTCGAATAAGGCAATATAAATTCTTATTATATTGTGCACATTTAAATATGTTTAAACAATGATCAGAGTAAAGAAAGACCCCAAAAACGCACCAACTCTTGCGCACCGTTACGCCAAGGCAGTAGGCATCGAGTACCGCTAGCAGCAACGTGTGTTTTCCCGAACTATTTTCTTTATAAAATGAAAACGAAAGTGATTTTGTAACTTCACTCGATGCTCTTTGCAGCAAAAATGTCTGCTCTATCGCGTACAATGGTTACATTTTCGCCTAGACCTATAGTTTTTAAAATAAATTTAAAAATATCAGAAAAAATAGGTGCATTTTTGAGGTCTTTCTTACTTTTATCATTGTTTAAACATATTTAAATGTTTACAATGTAATAACAATTTATATCCTTTTATTCGGAAAAGATCAAAGATTTTTCTCGTGTAAGAAGCCACTCAATACCTGTACGGTAAAAGCACAAAAAATCCTAAATTTGAAAATTTGTAATTCTCTTTAACATTAATTTTCTCAAAAACTGTACCTCTCAGAGATAAACGGATTTCAGATTCGCATTCAACACGCCGAAATCTGTAAGAATTTCATAGTGGCGGTTATGAATAAAAAAACAAAATTTGCTGTACAGTGTTATTTTTGACAATATAAATGGCTTGGTGTCAAATTATTATGAGAGGCATGAAATGTGTTCATATTATTGTGAATCTTTCTAGTCAAAATCGATAAAATTTAAATGAGCCTATTTTCTTACACAATTCGTTAACTATGTCCTATATACAGTTCCAAATACATATGTGCGACTCAGTACTTCTGTGTAATATACATACAGGGTGTCCCAAAAGGAACGAAACATCCGGAAATGGTAGGTAGCTGGGGTCATTCTGAACAACTTTTTCCTTTGCAAAAATGTCGAATGGGGCTTCAATTTAAAATTATTAAGGAAAAACACCGACCAATCAGAACGCGAGAATCACGCGCGCTCGGTGGCAGTCGTAGTGGTCGGCTTACGGTTGACCGTGTTCGCTCCTGACCACGTAAGCCGACCACTACGCCTGCCTCCGAGCGCGCGAGATTCTCGCGTTCTGATTGGTCGGTGTTTTTCCTTAATAATTTAAAATTGAAGCCCCATTCGACATTTTTGCAAAGGCAAAAGTTGTTCAGACGGTTGACCGTGTTCGCTCCTGACCACGTGAGCCGACCACTACGACTGCCACCGAGCGCGCGTGATTCTCGCGTTCTGATTGGTCGGTGTTTTTCCTTAATAATTTTAAATTGAAGCCCCATTCGACATTTTTGCAAAGGAAAAAGTTGTTCAGAATGACCCCAGCTACCTACCATTTCCGGATGTTTCGTTCCTTTTGGGACACCCTGTATATGTACTATTACTTGGCGTTCAGAGAAGTCAAAGATGAGGAAGGTGGAGACCCTCTCAATACAATATTCGAATCTTTGGGTGTTTAGCTTACGAAAATTACTGTCCAGAATAGGAAAAAATGTAAGTACAATACAAAAATTAAATATATAAACGAAAAGTTTAACTAAAATAATGTTAATATTTTATAAACATTTACATATTTATAAACGTGAACTATATAAAAAAGATATTTTATGCATGTCCGCATACTGCAGACACTTGTTTTTCTATTATTCCCTGCCAATTGAAAATATATCACTCGCTCAATATTCTTGCCAGTCTCACTCACATGTTATTCTTACCACCTTCACTATAAAAACAACCTGATAATGTCAATACTAATATTTTGAATAACAAAATAATATATTTATGGAAATTATAGGGAACCGTGGAATTCGTTTACAGTAATTCAATATTCATTATTAAAACGTTCTAAATTAAAAAAATTAGTTCGTTCAGTTTTGTACATTTAGATCGTTAATAATTACTATGTCTTCTTCGTGACCGCACATATGAGCTCAATATAAATTCATGTCGTGGAACGATTGATGTCATATGGTCAACACAAATCCTTGCTCAAAATTGTTCAATAATTGCTAACAATTATGAAATGGCTAAGCCTGTTAAATGATTCTCACTGTAATATTTAAAAACATTAACTTCATAATTTGTGAAATGTCAGACAAACATTTACAAAAATACGAAACATTTGCAAGAACATATTGATAGGCATTGCTGTTTTGAAGTACGAAGTAATCGAAATTTTATGACATCAAAAAGTTATATACAGTCTGTTCCAGAAGATCGTGGACGCGATATCTGAATGTAAATAAATGTTTTCTGTAAAAAAGATTGTGTAGGTCAAAAGTACATTTAAAGAACTAATACGCACTTGCTTAAGACAGTAAATATTCGATAAGTGCACAAATGACCTGTACGATAAGAGCACAAAAGTTATCCCCACCACTGGGGGAGGAGGGAAGACCCCTTGAGATGCCACGAATAAGTTTGTAAAGGCCCCTGCGAGTTCTGTCTTTTAAATACAAAAATCAAAATTCTTTATTTTTGATTGTTCGTAAATGAAACTTTTACCATCGTATTCGTCTCATTTTTCTGATTAAAATGATACCAAACACGATATAATTACGATCATAATTACCCGTGTAACAAGCCATAAAAGTTTCGGACGTTACATTTACGGAGAGAATATTGTATTCGATATCTGCACAACTTTCGGGTCTGAACTCGTGCACATATCGTACAGGTCCTACATTGATTGATGTTTATAATTTTTTTAACGGTTTGTAGTCGTCAGGATTAAAAATGCGGACTCCGGGAATCGAACCCGGGCCCTCAGTTTACAAGTCGTCGACGCTCTCCCTGAGCCACTGGCCGCCGCTACCTTCGGGTGTTTTCGGGCGATCCTTAACGTTCGGGCGTGCAAGGCTCCCCACCACCGATCCTTAACCGGGTACTATCCGACCCATTTTTCTAATTAACTAATTTATCGCCTACAGGTTTCAACAGTAAATCGCTTGGTGTTGCTTTTTGCAACTTTGCAGTTATCCCTCTAAATTTATAAATCGTTTAATATTTGTCATAGTCAATTGGTTCCAATCATGTTTCGCTTATATCTATGGAGAACTTTACTCCAATAAGTTATTGTAAGCAAATATACCTCGAATTACGTCGTGTTTCATCTCATTTTGATCAGAAAAATGTAAAAGCTCTATTGGTAAAAGTTTCATAACGAAAAAGTCTAAAATAAAAAAGTTTTATTCTTGCATTTGTATTGTCCTACTGTTATGGTACTGTTTGTTTACGTTCGTTCTCCTTCAGTCACTGTCCTTTTCTACGTTCGACAAAACATCAATCAATGTAGGACCTGTACGATAAGTGCACGCGTTCAGACCCGAAAGATGTGCACTTATCGAATATTTACTGTAATGTGTCCAATCACCACCATTAACCATTATTGTTTCACAACGTCTGGGAATATTCAACCAACTTTGCAGCGTATGAGACAGGAAGAGATCTCCATATTTCTCGAATACGGCGAACTAGCGTTTTCAATTTTAAAATACGCTTTCCTCGGAGTTTGTACTTCATGAGAGACCAAACATTTTCGATTGGATTGGCATCGGGGGAATGAGATGGCCAATGCAACACGTTGACACCATTCGCAGTGTTCCACCGAAAACAACTCAAATCATTTAGCGCATACGGAACTTATCACGAAATGACTTGAACTTCTCAGTGACAGAAATGATACTAATTGTAAGAGAATTGGGGCTATTACGTATTAGAGGAGACATTGTACTGTATTGCGCATCAAATTTCGCAGAAATCGCGTCCACGCTCTTGTGGACCAGACTGTACTTTCTTCGGTGTACATATGAATTTACTGCGTATGTGTAATACTGTCCAAGTGTTGATACGCATATTTGAATTTCAATTTTTCATCATATAACCATCACTTACCGTAATGGTTATGATATAGTGTGAAATATTTAAGTCGTTACTTCTGTCCCTTATTACTTTTGATCTCGGTATACCCAACATGAAAATCGCATTAGGGAAGAAGTGGGGAATAATAAGGGGTAGAGGGTAATGCAAGCCACATAAGTATCTCACCATGCGTTCGTAACGCATTGTTACGAATTTGAAATATAAGCTATGTATAATTATTGTAAAACTTTTTGCTAATTGAAATAAAAAAAGGCATTGAATTATGGCGACAGTTATTAGTACACGGGTGTACTGGACATTGTAGTTACAGTTTATTCTAGACTCACATGGCTATGAGAAAATCAAAATATTCGCTTGAAATTTGTATATGATTTAAAATTATGTTTTAAAAGAGCAAAATGTTGTGGAGATAAATTGTTTAACCCCATTCACTACGATCTGCTTGATAGATGTGTCAGACGCAAATAACTACTTATTGTTTCAATCTTAAAACGAATAAAGAAAGTTAAAATGTTGTGCATATTTAATATTCTACGTTTTTCAACGTGCGAATCATAATTACACTTACAAGGGAACATATCCAACACGAACACTCCGATTTTGATCAAACTTATGTGAAAGATAGTTCTCAAAAAAATATTTGACACGTATTTTTTTTTATCGGCCATCGTTCACATTGAAGGGGTGATAACAGCCCTCAAAGTTAAGGGCTGAAAGTATATTTTTGGGAATATCTCTGAAACTAAAGGAGATAATGGAAAACTTTTTTCTTTAAATTGTGAGTCTTCAAATAGGGAATTATTCTGCTAAAGAAAATTTTAAAAAACCTCATTTATTTAAAAAATATATTGAAAATTTATAATTTTTTTTTAATTTTCGTTACTAAATGTTAATCTATTTTGTTGCAACTTTGTGTGTGTAAACTATGGACTAAAATAGAGGATACGTGTTTTTGGAATTTTTCGTTTTTAGCGAGGATTATTAGTTAAATAATTTTAAATCTCATCCTATGAAGAGGAGCAATCGGGCATGGTTTGTTAAAAATATCATTATGTTTACAATCTTTTACAATATTTTCAAATATTATGAACCTCTTTATATGCTGTTAGTTGATTCGTGAATAACTATTGGAAGTACCGCAGATATGAATGCGACGCGGTGTAGTCATCGCAGCCAGAAATATTGGCTTATATGGCCAATACTACCTTTGTAATTTTACGACTGTAAAACCTCCAAGTACAATATTTGGAACTTTTGAAACCTTTGAGATTTTTAGGAAATTAAAGACAGAGTGTTCTTCGTTCTAAGCTTATGGTAGCTCTGCAAAAAGTTGATTACGTGTATTAGAGAATGTAAGTTACCAAATGCTTTCCTTCTGACTGAAAATGATGGGAATGATAAATATTATAAGCTTAAAACGAAGAACACTCTGCCTTCACTTTTTTAAAAATCCCAAAGGTTTCAAAAGTTCCAAATATTGTATTTGGAGGTTTTACAATCGTAAAATTACAAAGGTAGTATTGGCAATATAAGCCAATATTTCTGGCTGCGATGACTACACCGCGTCACATTCATATCTGCGGTACTTCCAATAGTTATTCACGAATCAACTAACAGCATATAAAGAGGTTCATAATATTTGAAAATATTGTAAAAGATTGTAAAAATAATGATATTTTTAACAAACCATGCCCGATTGCTCCTCTTCATAGTATGAGATTTAAAATTATTTAACTAATAATCCTCGCTAAAAACGAAAAATTCCAAAAACACGTATCCTCTATTTTAGTCCATAGTTTACACACACAAAGTTGCAACAAAATAGATTAACATTTAGTAACAAAAATTAAAAAGAAAATTATAAATTTTCAATATATTTTTTAAATAAATGAGGTTTTTTAAAATTTTCTTTAGCAGAATAATTCCCTATTTGAAGACTCACAATTTAAAAAAAAAAGTTTTCCATTATCTCCTTTAGTTTCAGAGATATTACCAAAAATATACTTTCAGCCCTTAACTTTGAGGGCTGTTATCGTCCCTTCAATGTGAACGATGGCCGATAAAAAAAAATACGTGTCAAATATTTTTTTGAGAACTATCTTTCACATAAGTTTGATCAAAATCGGAGTGTTCGTGTTGGATATGTTCCCTTGTTAGTTTAGAAATTCAAGTGTATGAAAAATATAAGAAAAGTTAATCGCACTTGGATCGTCAATGCGTCACTAGTGTAGCCCATAATTATTCCGCGCGGTGTAATAAGCCAGCATATACACACACGAGTGTATACTACACACATAATTCGATGTTAAGAATAAGATAGAACAGTAAATAAACAAATAATGAAACACGAATATATAACGTGAGTCTTCTATCCTGATAACTTAAAATAACTAGCAAGTTATTCGTTGTGCAAAAAAATGTTCTACGAAAATGGTATCTAGCACCTGATACCAAAATAACGGATCTTAAACTTCCTATGTTAAATTATAAAAACGATTGAAAAGGTTTTCTCAAATCATGTGTGTTTTATCAAGCTACAGAATCACTGCATAAGCCAGTTCATACGTATACTATCCCTTCTACTTGAATATCAATTTAAAAGTAAGTGATCATCCAACGTCCGTAAACCTAATGCTAAGAGAATATATCAGGTCATCCTATAAGTCATGTCGTTTTTTAACGCTAAGCTTAATTATAAAATAATAATATTTACATTTGTCTTTAATCATTAATATATTGCCCATCGTTTTCAATAACTTCCTCCCATCTTTCCAACCGTTTGATTCCATTTTCGAAAAATTTTGGTGGTTTTGAAATAAAAAATCGAGTCACTGCCAATTTAACGTCGAAATTTTTACCGGTTAAAACATTTTGCAATGATCGAAATAACTGACAATCACTTGGTGCAAGGTCGGATGAGTATGGTGGGTGGGATACAAGTTCTTTGAAGTCATTTAAAGTCGTCTGTCTTTTCCTGTTTCGTTCAGCACGCAGTTGTCGATAACAAGATATCGCATGAATGACACTTCGTCTTGCTTTTGAACTTCTATCAAAATTTAAATCATTTTGTACAAATTGATCCATAATTTCCGTTATAGTGGCTAAACTTGTTTTTAGAAAATTCATTGAGAGTTCCCTTTGCTCCTCATCTTCAGAAACGCTACTTCGTCGTCTTCGTGCACTTGTTGTTCTGCGAATTCTTTAAGATTCGTTGGAAAGACTTTCACTAGTTGTATTATAATTTGCAGTAATTCTTCAATATCCTGCGTATTTATATTATGCAGTACTGTTTTATCAGCTAACTTGACAATTTCGTCGACATCAACAATGGATTCTCTTGTGTCAACATCTTTGCATAGCTCCGGCCATACATTCTTCCATACTCCTTTCAAACACTTCTCGGCCACCTCTTTCCAGGAGAGATTGATGTTGTCTACAGCATCCATGATATTGTAGTTTTTCCAAAAATCTCTATTAGATTGTTTATCTTTTCCATCGGTTTTGTCAATCAGTTATCGAAATGTCCACCGGAGATAATAAGCTTTAAAATTTGATATTACGCCTTGATCCATTGGTTGGATCAACGAAGTTGTATTTGGCGGCAGAAAAACCACTTCTACTGGAATGCATGTTGTTAACTCTGACAAATGCGTTGGATGGCTTGCAGCATTATCAATCAAAAGTAAAGCTTTCGGTTCTAGGTTTTTAAATTCGCAGTAGCGTTTAACTGACGGGCAACAATGTTCGGTAATCTAATTCTGGAAAATTTTCATAGATCCAAGATTTTTTATTGGACTCCCAAATTACTGGTAAAGTTGATTTTGAAATTCCCTTCATTGCTCTTGGGGTTTTGGAATGATAGATAAGCAGTGGTTTTAATTTAAAGCCTCCATTAGCGTTACCATCCAGTAGAAGTGTTAAACGATCTTTTGCAGCTTTAAATCCTGGTGCTCTCTTTTCTTCACGGGACAAAAATGTTCGTTTTGGCATTCTCTTCCAAAAAAGGCCTGTTTCATCAAAATTGAAAACTAAATTAGGAGGATAATTCCCTCGTTCAATGATTGCTTTTAATATCGCTGGAAATGCAGCAGCTGCTTATGTATGTCCACTTGCCGCTTCTCCAGTAATCTATATGTTATGAAGATTGTTTTTATTTTTAAATCGATGGAACCACCCTCGACTAGCGACAAAATTTTCACTGGTGTCGCCAGTAATTAATGGCATATTGCGTTCAACTTCATCGTCAATCCAGATGGAAAGTCGTTTTTCCATTTCCTCAATTATATTACTTCTAGAGCGGGTAATTTTTGTTGCAGAAGTCGTTGTGGTTGTAGTTGCTGATGACACGATTTTTTCTTTATTTTTAAAATTATCCGTTTTGTTGAAGTCGACAAATTTAATGCAGTTCCGATATCAGATTGCCGTTGTCCTGCATCTAATCGTCTTAACACCTGCATTTTAGTTTCCAGCGAAATGACTTTTATTGCCACTTTACTTTCATTTTTTGCAATTAACCATCGTAAGAACAAAAAATTGCCGAACTTATCACAATAAAATAAAATATTATGTTTATATATTTATACACCAGTAACATTGATGACAGCTAATAAATCAACTGTGACGCAGGAAAGATGCGTTCGTACTGTGACTGCGACTTCGGAGAATATAGTTGGAATCTTTGTTCTGGACAGACTAACAAAAGAGCGTTGAAAAAGTTACATATTGTACACCGTCGCCATATAGTGCACCGCTTTTGGTTGGTGCATGGCCGTTTCATTTGTACACAAGTATAAATGAACACCGACAACAAGTATCAATACAGTGTGCAATTTAGGGGAATCCCAAGCTGCCGCGTGATACTGAAACGGCGTTAAGCGGAGCAGCGTTAAGCGGGGTTTTCGTGTATATCTATATTTCTACACCAATGATGGTCTTTTTTCGCATAAGGCTGCGCGCAATCGATCAAGATGTTCTCTGTACACATCGGCTGTTACTGTTTGATTACGATTTAAAAGTTCAAAATGAATTACACCTCTGATATCCCACCATACGATTAATAAAATTTTCTGAGGATGAAGATTTGCTTCAGGACATGGTCTTGGGTTCTGCACCGAGGACAACCACTGCCTTTTAAGTTTTGGGTTCTTATATAAAACCCATTTTTCATCGCCCGTAACAATTCGATCAAGAAATGCGCAAGAGGTTTGCCGCTCTCGTAATGAAGCACAAATGTCCATTAGCTACATACGGTTCATTTCCGACAATTCATGCGGAACCCATTTCTCAAGCTTTGATATCTCTCCAATTTGATGTTTTTTTCATTCTTTCAGCTATTTCCTCAACTGTTAAACACGGTTCTACTTCAACTAAAGCTGTTAAACTTTGGATGTCAAACATTGCTGGTTGACCTGACCGTGGTTTAACGGAAAGTTCAAAAATTCAATTCCTTTTGGAAAACCACCTTTGACATTTTCTTATACTTAAAACATCCGTGCCATACACGTGATATATATTTTTAACTGTATTTTTTACTGTATTTACAGCCTTCATACAACATGCAGTGCCGAAAATGAATTTCGTTGTCAGTTATTGTTTGAGTTTTTTTAATCGGAAATATCGTTCTGAATACTTTAAATGCACGTTTTAGACTGAAGAAAGGATGCCTCTTGAAAGACGAGGGAGAAATTTTCATAAACATTTGATCGAAACAAGATACGGACGTTATATAAACTGCGATAAAAGGCGACACGACTTATGGGATGACCTGATACAATGCTCAAAACAATTTTTTATTACAGAATTTTTTTGTCGGTGAGATTTTAGGATCACCTTTAGTTTTCTAAACGCAATGTTTAATATTTCTTATTCAATTCGGACAAATTATGAAATTTTCCATCTTCTTAAACATCATGCAACTTAGTTTGTGACATTTTTTCAATCAAGGAACAACTTACGAGTTATTTTAAGTAATCATCTTAGGCGACTCATACTGTATACATTAATACTTTGTAATGCAAAATAAAAAACGTGTGAACCAATCAGTTGACTGATTTAATAGTTTCGGTGTTAATATTCAAAATCACGCTATGGTTCTTAAAAAAAAATCTTATTTCAAAAATATATTTTTCAATCGAAATTAGTTCTTGTTTGGTTAAATAATTAAGTGAAGTTCGTTTTCGTTTAAAGTTAGTATCCGCAGAACAAAGTAACACAAACAGATAATAGAACGTCGTTTAATGTGCACGTTAATTCCTTATCTTCATGAAAATCAACATAGATCAACAGTGTAAAATTCTGTATTCCAATTTCATTTAAATCATACCCCACCAAATCCGTACTTCCTCATCCCGTAACAAAAGAATAAACTGAACAATTTATTTTGTATGCGGTCTAAGAGTATTTATTTTAAAATCAATATGTTTAATGACTTGCGTTTCAATAACATTTAAAGATAGTGATTACTATATGTGCGTCGCAGCGTCAACAATTATAGTGATGATTAAACGGCGCGTGGGATTAATGGCAATCCCGACAACAACGATTTATTGGACTGTATTAAATTGATACGTAACTCCGAAACAATTAAGAATAACAATTGAACTTTATTAATACTTGGCTGATAAAATATAAATGTTAAAGTACAACTAATAGGTACTAAAACTAAAATACTATATGACAAAGTTAGATGTATGCGTAATGGATGAAATCTAGAGAATGAATGTATACTGTTTGAAAACTAAAGAATGAATGTATTTTCGAAGCTTCTTACAGTCCAAGAAAGCTTGGGGTGGGCGTTTTGATTTTTGGACAAGGTGAGGGAAAAAATGCAACTATTTTATGATTGGCTAAGCAAATTAGGGCGGAAATGGAAATATGGAGAGGGATAGAGGCGTTTCCAAAATGTTGTGTAGCCAGTAATAAATTTAAGGAATACCTCGACATGTATAGAAAATACGAAACAAAGACTCTAGTACCAAGATCAAGGACGATGAAACCCAGATGGGACTAAACAAGACACGATAACTCTGAAACGAAATGTAACGATTCCCTGGGTCTTATTCCTGCTACGGGACAAACAAACCTTTTGAATTTCTAAAGCTAAAGTGGTCGAAGGGACGAAAAACCTATGCCTATTGTATTGAGAAAACTTTGGATGGTCGCCTAATTTGCGCAATCCTTATAGTAATCTACGACCGAACAATTACTAATAACATGCAGAATATTGTTTCGTGTTACCAAGGGTGTATAATTTATAAATCCAATTAGAATAACAAACATTGTTTCAAAAATAATTCGTTATTGATGGATATATGGGGACTTAAGACGGTTCCAAATTAACGAGATAATTTTTCTAGTAAAGACAACTTTCATTTTCTAAATCGAAATAATTTAATCCGTGAAAAAAATTAAATTTGAGTTGAAATAAAAGGAAATATACGCAATGTTATGCTATACAAATAAAAAATATCTATCTTCTATTTAGGGTTAGAGAAACGTTACATTGAAATCAATAGTATTGTGTAATTTATATTTCATCCTTCTTGAATTTACGCATGAATGTAGGAGCGATTTAAAACAGTTATGTTGTATTTATAGTATACTGTTTAATAAATATATTAAATGGTATTACAGTCTTGCAAATGATCTTGATTACACATTGACGCCAATTCAGTATCATTAAGAAGCTTGCGTAGTTGCTTGTTTCTTTATCGTTGCTTGTTTATATCAATATATTATATTCGTGAACTTGTTGCATCACACGGTATAAGGTGTCGCCACGATCTATACAACCGTGCAAGCGCCATAAATCGTGAACATTATAATTTGTTGCTACACATAGAAACTAATGGCCGCGAGTAAGATGTAATCCGCCTAGCAAAGAATAAATATGTATATCGTTCCTACAACAAATATGTTTTAGTTTCCTTTCGCCATCTCGGCAGCCATTTTGCAGGAGTCTCCTCGCAGTATTAATATTACATATGTAATGGAACATTATTATCTTAAAAATTATCTAATACAATCGAACAATGCTACTTTAAAAACTGTAAATGTTCAAATCTCTCAAAATGGAGCTTAAGATGCTGTCAAATTGTAATCAGTCAACTTTTTTATAAATTTTAGTAATCTAGATATGAGCTGGTTTTTTTGAAAGTGGCATAAGTCTATTTTTTCATATATTGAGATATTTAAGGGTTTGCGTTTGCATCAATTTAAAAATATTGGCCAACTTTAATCAATTCGAGTGATGTTTTTTACACTACACACCTTTTAAATTTTATTATGAAATAATAATTACTAAAATTATTTGAAAAAATAAACGACTTTTTAGCTCCACATGGACTTATACCACTTTCAAAAATAACATATTAGAAGAAATAAAAACAGGAGCAAATTTAAGTCCATATTTTTATAGACATAAAAGCTTTACTGAAATGAATTTTTATGTAAAAAGTAATAGTTAAAATGAAGACATTTAAATACACGAATAACCAAATTTATTGAGTTTATTTCAGTTATATTAAAAATATAAAAATGAAAATTACTTCTTTAATATCTTGAAATAAAAAAAAGATATTTTAAACTTAGTTTTCTTTTACAGTTAGCATATTGAAGTATTTATGGTGAATTGGCGGTATATAAGGTAATAAACTTATCATATCGTTATATTTCTCTCTTGTTATGCTCCTTTAAGTTTTATAAAGCGGTAACATATTAATTTTGCTGAGGTTTTTTGGTCTTCCCTTTTTTCCAAATAAAAAAATTGTTTTAAAAGAAATAATAATAATTGCAATAAGAAAGTTGTTTTAATTATAATTATTAGAAATGGGCTTATTCCATTTTCAAAAGAAATATTTGTGCGATAGAATTGTACAGCAAAACTGCTTTTGTTGATTTGATGTCAAGATAGAACTCTATTGAAATTGTGATTGTAACTATGGAGAAAAGGTGTCTATAGCTCATTAAAATTACCGTTAACTTAGTTTTTTTTTAAAAGTGGACTTAGACCACTTTCAAAAAAACCAGCTCATATATCAGTTACAATTTGATTAAAAATTAAACAGAATAACGTAGAAATATAAATATTATGATAGCTAGTTTGACTTTTTTAGAAAATGGACTTAGCTTTAAAATAAACGGTCCGTTTGTAGAGCTAGACGTAAAAACCTAATACACTTCAGCACAACCAGACAGTATTTACGCACCTTCATATTTTCCGACACACTAAAATAAGTTTACCGCCCTGCCAGGCTGATACACGTATTGGATCAGGCATGAAGATCGAAACGCACATTGAGCAGCCCGGATGTCTGGCTTGTTCGAGAGCTGGATTCTCGTCTACCAGCAACCTTCTGTAGGTAGTGTGGAAGCATTGTAGGAACGGATGTTGAGGATGTGATGATGGTATACGACTACATGACACGAAGAATATACGGCAGAATGTGGCAAACAAAGAGCATACAAAAGTTCGGCTAGGTAACCTCAAGAATCTGAGGCGCGAAGAATAGCTTTCCACCTTATCTACTTTTGAGATCTATCTACACTCACTTTCGAGCTCGACGCCGAGATTCACGCCTCTTCTTTTACTACTTGCTGCCTACATTTCCAGTAAATCAATTTACGCACGAGAACATTTGTTCATATTTTAACAAATTTTTGCAAAGTCTAACCTCGTTCATAATCGTTGCAATTACTACGTAGCCGCGTTTGAATTTACCGCATACCTTAAATTTCAGCTCGATTATTTACGCGTATACAGGGTATTTCACCTAACTTGACCACCTTAAATACATCGCTTATTTTTCATTTTTCAAATATGTTAACTTAATAAATGTTAATATAAGTGTTACGTGGCAACCTCGCGATGACGATTGCCCGTCGGCGATTGACGCACGCGGATTAACTTCCTCGGCTAAGGTCGTAAATCTTAGCCTATCTTTAAGACTCGTCCGTAATACCGACGCATTGAATTCAAAAATTAACTTGAATGCAGTTGGTTCAAAGCAGTCCGCAATGATTGACTTTTGTACATATATGTATGCACGTTCTCTTAAGCCGACCGACATGATTGACGCTTGGAGATGTTTTGTCCCACATGGTTGGCGATTACAGTAAAGGCCCTCACAGTGGACTGCTTGGTTGTCCCTCACAGTGGAAAATGTCTCTTCCTGCGCCTATGCGTGCGTCATTGCTGCGCCTATGTTCGCCTCGCTCGAGCCAGTCCAAGCGTAACACGATTCTCGCCGCGGTCCCTTTGACGCGGGCTGACAGACCTCCAGTTCCAAATTTTCCAATATAATTTTTTAATATTTATATTTTTTTGACTGCAAACTTTTTTAACATATTCGTGAGTTTCTTCCGATCAAAATAAGACCAAACCAGATATAATTACGATCACAATTACCTGTGTAACAAGCCATAAAAGTTTCGGACGTTACATTTACAGCAGAGATACAAATAAACTTTTATGGCTTGCTACACAGGTAATTATGATCGTGATTATATCGTGTTTTGTAGTATTTTAATCAGACGAATACGATAGTAAAAGTTTCATTCACGAAAAACCAAAAATAAAGTATTTTGATTTTTGAATTTAAAAGACAGAACACGCAGAAGTCTTTCATGTTTGCCGAACGCTTCAACCTTCTCCATCTCTGTCTTTTCCACTCGCCGTCCTCTTTCACGTTAAAAACTTTAATCACCCGTTACGTACGTAATTATTAACGTAATTACATCATGTTTGGTGTCATTTTAATCAGAAAAACCTGACGAATACGATGGTACAAGTTTCATGAAAAAATAATAGGAAATAAGAAAATTGCAATCTTTTTCTTTGCTTGCATTAGTATGTGTCTCACCGGTATTCAGTCGTTTCGGTAACCGATCGTGTTTAATGCTCGACTGATTCCGAGAGGGATCCCCCCAGCAACCGAGTATAAAATTTCGCTTCCATGTCCCTCACAGTGGACAATTTCGATTCCAGCCTCCGGTCCACTGTGAGGGTCTTTACTGTATTTATTATTTCTCTTTTCGTCCGAGACGGATGACGATTCGAGAAGTTCTTTTATTTTGTCCGAGATGGTTGACGTTTCGAGTAGTTCTAACAAGCTGCTCTCGTTCTCACTCCCATGACATATCGGAAGTGCAAAGGGACATACTGATTGGCTTTTGTGGAAAAGTGCAAAATTCCAATCAACATGCCCCGTGAAGATTGGGCCCACCATTTCGTGCTCCCTTGAAGCGACTTCGCCTAGTAAGGGTGGGGAAACAGGTGTCTTGGTAGAAGGACTTCGGACGTCCGGCAATGCCGCGATTTTTTCTTCTGGGTGAACATTTGGCAAACAGATATTACCGTTAGATCCGTACGTGACCATGTCTAAAAATCACTCTTCGGAAGAACCGAGTTTACGATCGGGAAACGACCGTTGAGGACGAAGCAAAAATTAACGCTGTAATACACTTTTTATTCGGTGCGTGGTTCGCTCGCGGTAACTCGGTCGCGCTGCGGGCAAGGGTTCAGTCAGGAAGCGAAGAGGCGGTTTAGGTCGTCTCCGGAAGAGAGTAAAAATAGGAGGACGGAGAGCCTGGTCCGCGTAGGTCCGGCTGCTCCAGAGGATGGCGTTGATCTTCTACTCTAGGAAAGCCTGGTCCGCGTAGGTCCGGCTGCTCGGAGCTAGAAGTGTTGTTTAACCCTTTCGCTACGGACACCGACTATAGTCGGCGGCCGCGCGAAGTGCTGTGTGTACGGATGCCGGTTATAGTCGGTGTCCGCGAGACGTGCTGTGTGTACGGGTGCCGACTATAATCGGCGTTCGCGAGGCCACACACACACAACTGTGTGTTCGATGTGCACACTGCGCGGCGCGGTGCCCCGTTCAGTGGCGCTACTCCCGCGGAACGGACTGCCGTAGCGAAAGGGTTAAGGTAGGAAATGGAGGGCCTGGTCCGCTAAGGTCCGGCTACTCCACGGGTAAAATTGGTCGCTATGGGTGCTGTCCTGAACTCGACTGACTTCGCTATGTCTTTTACCGGTATTTATATGGTTTTTCGCACTCCTACCCCTGTTCCACTGTGGATGTCCGTTGCCGTGTACAAGGGTTTTATGACTTGACCTGCCGTCGATGCGCCTGTTACGCGGTGTACATTTTCCTATAACTAGTTTTCTATATATACAATATTACAAATATCTTATTCTAGTGCGTTGCGTTACAACGCTAAATATATGGCAAGGACCTAGAAAATAAACTATTGAAAAAAAAAGAAACGGAACCCCAAATGCATGGCTCAAAAACGGCTTTCTAACGGCCTGATCATAAACAAACGTTCGAAATCCTCACCCAGATATTGCGTCCAACGGAACAATAAGTATTAAAACAATGTATTAAAACAATGTTCAATAACAACAATGTTAATATTAATGTCAAGTACTTTATTAATCATACTAAATATCTCGAACTGTAGTATTCTTTAGACACATTAAACCGAGCAGACTGAGCAAGTTGAGATCTCACAGGTGCTCTCACCTTCCATACACATATAGTTAGCTGCTTCAGGTTGTGAGCTAGTTAACTACATTCATATTGCCATATATAGGAATTAATTATGTTCAAATAAATTTACTCACTTTATCTAACAGGTTTTATATATCGTCATAATCAGTTTTCATTGTACCCGATGTAAATATTACCGAAAACCTGTGAACTGTATTCATACAGAAATGTTTATTTCTGATTCAAATTTTATTTATACCTTCCGTGTCAAATATAAACAGGAATACACAACATAGAAATATGCAATACGAAAAAATAAAAGTTTGTGCAAAAGTGTATACCACTTTGAGATTTATGACTATGCACAATGTCTAGATATGCAAAATGGACGCGTTAACAATTTTATTATGTTCACACACGAAGTGTTTGCAAATATTATTTTATTAGATATCTTAAAATTGTAATATTCCAAAATTCTTAAACTGAAACATTTTCAAATCTCCAAATGTCTAGAATCTAAAATTTTTTAATTTTCAGAAATTGAGACCATCAAATTTGTCTTTTCTGCAGCTGTCAAATTCCTAAATTTCCAAATTTACAAACTTCCAAATTTCTAATTTATCAAATTTTTAAATTTTCAAATTCTAAATATTACAATTCTCACGCTAAAAATTTTTATATTTCCCAAAATCGATAAATTTCCGGAAAGCGAAGGTTCCAAACTGTCAAATCTCCGGACTTATCAAATTTATAGATTTCCAAGCTTTAAAATTTCTAACCACCCATAATTCCAAATTTCTGAAAACCTCAATTTTGTTATCCTCACTTTCCGAAATTTCCAAACTTTGAAATTCCCGAATTCCCAAAAATTCTGAATTTCTCAAATCCTCAAACTTCCCAACCATTTTTCTATTAAAATGGATCATACGACATTACAAATTCCTGTCACTATATTCTTATTGGTTACTGAAGACAAAATGAAAATATACTGGTTTTTACCTGAATATGATTAACTAAACTGTTAAATAAAAATCATTCTGCTACTACTGAACAATATTAGAACGGTAAAATTTAGTATTATTCATAGGTTTATCTCATACATATATTTGAATAACATACGAAAAATGTTTTATGTATAAAACATTATCTATAGATACATAATCTGCGAATTATTTACGCAGTATTGAATGAAATATTGAAGATTTATATGTTTCAGTCTCTCAATCAACTGGCAAGAACTTTTAAAGTCATAACTACAAATGCGTTTGAAGATTTGATATTTATAATAAATCGTACCTTGATCCATTTTTTTCCGCCATTATATATACACAATAAAACCAAGGATGATTAAATGTTTTGCTATGCTATAAATATAAATGTGATTACACGAAAGAAAGTGTCATGTTTCAGATTCCAATTTTCTCGATCTACTTGTATGTTGTTCGTATCTATATCTAACGAGTTTTTAATTTATAACACCATTTGTAAGTATTTTATTTTCACTTCTCAAAGAATTGCCTACCTTAAATATACTTCTCTATTTATTTATTTAAATAAATGTAATGTCAGTCTTTTAATCTGAAAAGGCTGTCTACTTTATTAAAGAATCGTCTTATAAAAATTATGCATTTTATTGCATTCTTCAAATTCAAAGAATGGCTTATTCTTCCCATCGAATTGTTGATTTATATGAAGAAAATTTATCAGTTATAAAAAAAAAACATGTTTAAAATAAAATTATCAGCTAGAATAATTTTTCTATAATCTACGAAAAGTATGCAGTAACCAGTGGCGTAGCCGATTGTAACCAATTGTTTATACAAAGTTAAACTGAAAATACGCATGTAATATGTATTATAATATATTTATTATTGTAAGTATTAAGTCTAGTAAAAATAAAGTTACATTTGTTTGTTACATCGATCCAATTATTTCAAACACTTATCCACCTTTAATTAAACAGATGAATTTCTTCCTTGTATAAAAAAAATGTTCTGTTGTAACAGGAACTTTATTATTATTTATACAAGATTTTGAAAAACACCGAATTGCAGAAAATAAGAAACACGAATTGTTTGGGAATAATGGAACAACAAAAATAAACACTTTAATAGCAGATAAAAAACTTTAGCGCGTGGTTCATCTATATGTATACGTACTGATCGCAAGAAAGAAAAATACAGGAGTAATGAACATAGCGCAGAAAAACAAAAGAACAATGGATGCAAATGCACCTATGTTTACTCCAATGATACACGCGGTTGATTTGATTTTAATATTCCTAACATGTTCAACACAGTTTACACGTAAACATACATTAATTTTATAAATAGAAATGATATTACGATGTGCATATCACAATAAAATTGTGATCATTGTAATTACTGTTGTCAAAATAAAAAAGTCTTTTTTATAACTATTCGCATGTACACATCCACTTATGCTATACAACGTGAATGGCTTTTAAAAGCTGTAATTGCAAAAAGGTGCTTAAATTTTAAACGTTTTAAATATTAACACAATATCAAATATTAAAATGCAATGTCGTTTAAATACATAATGAACAATATCCTTATTCATTCGCAAGAAAAATATATTGTAAATAGACATTGTAATGTATATCGAAACTTATTTATTATTTCAAGATATTGCAATCATATTCTATAGGTTATTCTAAAAACTAATCTTTAGACTAGTTTTCAGTGCATTTTGTAAATGTCACTCATTTTCGACAAACATATTTAACAACTCCCATTCATAAATCCGTTTTCATTTCAAAGAATAGCTACTTATTAGAGAAATAAAAGCGTGAGGACCTATCGTTCTAACAAGACAATGCCGTACGTTATATGATCTGCGAAACAATTGATTTATCGCGACTGAAATGTAGGGGTACAATTATCTCTCGCAATAGTGATGTTAATTAACATAAAATGTGGAGTACTGTTCTTGTCACGCAAGATGAGTTGACATACAGACAATGGGGAGACTATTTTATACTATACAATTGGGACAAAAGGAATCGCAGTGTTCATAAACCGATTTCGTTACTTTGTACATTGGAAAACTATTGATGCATCTCAACAAAAAATTAATTGCAGTTTTATCTGGTGAACTCCGTTTTAGTTTGTATTCCTCTATGTTTTCTTATACTTTATGTTGAAATTGAACACGAAGTCGTTAAAATTGAATAGTTGGAATACGTTTTAATTTCAAAATATAAAATTTCCAAATTTCTAAATTTGAATATTTAAAATGCTGATAATTTAAAAATTTGAAAATTTGAAAATGTGTATAAGTAGGTCAATTTTTCGTGCTTCAAAGTTTCCAAATTGTTAAGCCGCCTAACTATGAAAATTAGGAATGTAAAATTTTGCAATTTAGAAATTTTGAAAATATGGAAATTATAAATGTTCGGAATTAGAATGTAATTACACGTTCATTGTCGAAGTTGTATCCACATAATTGTTTCACAGTAATAAAAAAGTTACTTTAATATTATCCATTTTGTTTTAGGCGTTTGATAAAAGTTGGGACTGTATCATACATTTGAAACGATTGCTATGTAACTATTTAGACGAAATATACGACGATCTAAACATTATTTATTTTATTTTTAAGAACCTGACTTTTGGATCAGAAGCAACACGATTTCATCAAACAAATGTTCCCAAAATTCCTAATTTTCCTCTTAACACGATTTCTTCCTCTTTTCGTTACGTTGTTATCACGTAATTGAACACTCGGTTTCTCGTTTGATAAGGATTTACGATTTAACGAGTAATTGATGCGGCAGAGGGGTGAAAAGTGACAAGCCCCTGTACCGCTTTCCTTCTAACGATCTCTTCCACTCTTTATATTGAGTATGTTGTCGCGGTAAAAAGAAGCTTATAGGATTCTCCGTTCCTGTCACTAATTTACGGTAGTTTCTGTCGCGAAATGGAAGCGGTAAGAACCTCTTCTACCAACATGTACCTCTTGCATTTCACCTCGTCGAACATTTCATCGACTACGAAAACGGTTTCCTGAATAACGCTCAGATATATTCAGGGAAAATACTATTCTTTAGCACGGGAGCAAATATCAGAACAATCTCTACATACAACGTGTTATATACGTCCTAATCCGGGCAATCATGGGCGATGTGTTATTTGAGATGTTTGCAAACGATGCAATATGGCAATTGCTTAATGTTTCTTGCTAGCAATTCGGCCGCCATGATATTTCTGCAAGTAATTAACGCTGGAACGAACAACATCAAGTGCAGAGTTACTGACGGTAAAAACTGTACAATGTGCATTAATGCACACTTTGCCTCTGTTTAGTTACAGGATAAGGATCCTGATTAAAACTGAATTACTCTTAATGCGATTGGGTCGAGCTTATTTAGAAGAAATATGAATACCATGATTTTCGAGAGCCAGCGCGGTTTATTACTTTATGAGTGTAGAACCATTAAGTGATAAATGACTTCGTACTTTTTACCTCCGATCATATTGACCTCAGAACGAGTATTTAGTAAAGGTCATTCTTGCCCACTTCCCTTAAATTGTCCACAATCAATGAAATAGTTTAGTTTTAACTTAGTCATTTGTCCAGCCCCAGCAGCGCGTCAATCGCCACTACATACTTTCTTCCGGAGAGAACATTTCTTTTCTTTTTAATTCAATTTCTAGCAATACTTAACCACTACACAACAAGATTCTATCAACAACTGTCAAAGAGTACACAATCACACTTATTTATTTTAAACTCCATTGTCAGTTTGCGAGATGTTACCTTTTCCCTTAAGTGCTAAATCAAGTTCCAGTTTTAATAAAACATACAATTTATCCTCGCCAGTTGTTTGGGTATTTTTGCTTTTTAAATGGAATCACAGACTGCACAAGAGAACTAGTTCATGGTTCATTAAGTTGTGTACTCTGCCTGTACACAAATGGCAGAGTGAAGGTATTTTTTTTTTTTTCATCATAAAAAAGTGGCTACAATTTTAATACTACATAAATTGAGTTTTCACTCAGTATTGTGCAATAGAATGTGCTTATATTTATTGCAAAAATACATCCCGATCTTTCTTATTATTTATTTATTCTAGCAATATGTTGCGTTTATATAAAGGTTATACATACACGACATACAATATATAGAAATCATAGCTTCAAAGAGAATAAAATTATGAACCGAACATTTCTGGTAGGAAGTCAATTTTTAATTTATTATTTGAATACAGGAAAGTCCCAGTGTTTCTCCAAGTTTTTTAGAATATTTTTCTGTTGTGATAATTCTAACAGTATTCAAGGTTTTATTTTTATAAACTTGTTGGATTTTTAGATAAATCCGGAGTAAATATTTTGAAATAATTTTGTGTATATTTCTTCGTAAGCAAAGAACTGCGTTCAACGACGTTTAGGTATAGCTAAGTGCAATAAAAAACGGTCAGCTGGAATTTTGCGCCGAGGTCATAGCTGACCGTTAACAGAAAGTGCGAATTTCTCTCCTGGGGGTGCATGGTTAGACTTCCCCTTATTTCTTAAAGCCTTCTGCACCACGACCCGTGCAATTAGTTCGGTAACAGCACTTAATAAGAACAGTCACTCAGTTTGCAGCGCGATCAGGACTGAACACTTGTAAAAAGTTTTTTCTGTTTTTCAATCGTGTATTATTATAATAAATATTCGTTCCGTTGTTGGAAGTGTAGCGTTCCGTATATTGGGGAGATCCGAAATCAATTGTTACACTGTACAGAAGATTGTCCTGTCGATTTTACGTACGGTTCCCGCGAAAAGCTCAACCACACGGCCCTCATTGGGATACGCTCAATCTACGCGTTCCCGCCAAGGCAGGAACTACCAGAATGACACTACACTTCTGGTGGAGCCGAGTGACTTTCCAACACTCTACCAGCTATGCAGGCTGGTTCCCGAGTTGTTGGGACGCCGAAGGCCCGACTAGCAGGCCCTTTGACCAGCATGCGTTCTAACCACCGCCCATGAGATTCCAATTCCATATAGGCATGTTAGCGGCAATGTATTTTTGAGGGTCAACGAAGGCAATTAGCCCGCCGCTATTTTGCTTTCGGACCATTTATGATAGGGTGTTTGTATGAATGGCAACCCGGGCGGTCGACGATGGCCAGTGACACGAAGTCACGTAGCCATCGGGTGTCGCCGGGTTGATTGTTTAAAAAGAGGCATGGGAATGTTCTGGAAAAGGCAAGCAGCCCGACGTTGCATTGCTTAGGGGTGTTGTTCTTTAAGGATCTGGCCACGGAGTGGGGAAGGCAGAAATGCCTTTTGGTAAGAGGACTAAGCTTGACCTCTTGGCACTTACCCCAGAACCTTGATCGATATAGCATCAAAATAACAATTACTCTAACAGGCATGACACCGAGCCCTTGCGAACCCGGTGGGGCTTTCACACCATCCCCAGTACCTGTGTAACGCTGAACAGGTCACGCACGAGGGCGCGTTCCCTCTACAACACTTCTATTAGGTTGGTGCATATGAAATGTCGGATTTTCTATACATGTGAATCTTTGTCACCATGTTTCCTTTATGCTTACGTTTTTGGCATAACCTCTTTCATAGGTGTACTATCCACTGTCATAGTCACATTTCAACAAAGAAAGTTTTCTTAAAAGCGTTTCCTTTTGTTATTTGTTTTGTATTTTGTACCAACACGAATTCAGCCGATATTTGTGTAACTTTTTTATACGAGTATAAATTTGGCAATAATGCTGCAAGAGCTACCGTCAATATAAACCATGCGTTTGAGGAAAAATATGTAATCGAACGAAATGTGCGGCTGGTTTGAGAAGTGCAAAAAAAAATTGAAAATTGTACACCCATCGCTCATTAATCGGCACCTCCGAGGCAACGCTTGGCCGCATGCGTCGTACAAAACGACCGTGAAATTAAATGAGTTGAAGATTGAAATTTGTCAACGCCCAGGTCATATATCAGATATCTCGTCAACTAACTTTCATTGTTTTAAACAATGAAAAATTCAATATCAGAGTTAATTGGCTCCCAAGATCAGAATTTCCTTAATACAGTCGTTTATATATTATAATTTCGTTGGGAAAAGTGTACTTAAGCAAATGGATCATATTTTAATTAAATAAACGGCTTTTGAAACAAGATATGCAGTTTTATATATTCACTTAAAAATCCGACATTTCATATGCACCAACCTAATAGTACTGCTAGTGGCATCCGTTACTCAGAAAACCAGAAACCTGAGATTGGGCAGCTCCGTAGTAGAAGTTTTAACGGGACAAGAGTTGTGTCGTCTGCATCACGGACTCGTCTCGGATGCTAGGCATGACTAGGTCCATCAGACCGACACCTCAATTGACGGCCGCGCACACAACCCATGTTGGCGGTGCGTGGTTTCCAGGATCTCGTCTCGGATACTAGGACTAAACCCCGACTGTAGTCTGCCCGAGGGCCCTGTTACACTGTACAATAGGAAAAAAACCGATGACCATTTTAGAGTACTGTAGGTAAATTCTGACCAGCGCAAATCTTATTGTACGGACACCTCGTAAACGCGACCCTAACAGCCAAATTTTTAGTTTACCTAACAGTGTAACCGTTACGCCAGCCTTCTTCCCTCTCCTTACACCACTACCAACTCATTGGTAGAACCACCATTTTTTGCTGAAAATTAACGTTTACCACCGAGCAACGATTACCGAAAAAGAGCAGAAACAATCCAACAATCTTCCTAATAAGATATAACCAACTATACATATAAATCATTTTATCCGAGTAAACATCTATTAGAACTTCGGCAAAATAAAGTCTATCCTCAACCAATTCTATATAATCTGTATAAGTTCATTTAACCCACGAAAACTATACTCGCGATTTTACGAAATAAGTATGAGAACTTATTAATTTCAAAAATTAGAAGTTTAGATAGTTCGAAATTTGGAAATTTTATAATATTAAAATTATTTTATTTTTATTTTATAATATTAAAATTATAAAATTTAGGAAGCATAGAGATTTAAAAGGCTAGGTATTTAGAAGTTCTGAAACTGGCGACTCTAAGAAGTGTAGAAATTTAAAGAAAAGGAATTTTGGAATTCTGAAATTAAGGATTGAGAAATTTAGGTTCCTGAAAATTTGGAGAATTAGTAGAAATAGTAGAATTAGTAAAGAATGAATTCGGGCCTAGACTTATTGTTACTTAGTGATCCTGTAATTACAAACCTGGAACTTCATACAGCCAATTGAGTGCTGATATCAAGACCTGTGAAATTTATATAACTCAGTTACTAGATTGGCCTATATGCCATCCTGATGTTAAATCTCATTGAAAATTGACAGAAAATTTGAAAATTAGAAATCGACAAATAGTTGGATCAGGCCCTGTGCTTTTTATCCGCGCCTCCCCTTCCTCAGGGAAGTTTCTCCGGGCCCAAGTGCCCTAAAGAACGACCATACTAACGGGGGTGTCCGCGGTACGAATTTGTTGTCTCTGAAGACATTCTTGCATTGATTTTCGCCGAGAGCAGAGATAATAAAGAAACGTAGTATTTTCAAATACACCCACATGATTTATTCGGTGAATTCCACTCTTCACCATTTTATTCCGTTTAATCTTACAAAATTTATACGGAATATTGGTACGAACGATTGTTTTAAGTAACCAAACATATTTAAATATCCATGAATGAAAATTGCAATATCTGACATATGTAACAATGTGAGAGAAAATATAGTAAAAAATCTTGCTGATAATATACCAAAGCGAATTTTCCGTATAATTCTTAGCGATGAAAACACGATAAATGATTAAGATTCGTATTTCTCTACAGAAAACACAATAGTACAGTTTTTCTTAAACGATTGACATATTTATACAATGCACCATAGGCCCAGAATTGTAGCCATATTTCAAGCGGACCCACAGCTTTCTGTTATGCGTTATACTTTCTGGTTCGGAATATCTAGGTAGACACCTCGTCTTCCAATATCACAATGTATGCCATTGTTCCGAATCGTCCAGGTGCTCCCCCTTCTCTAACAGATTAAAAAGCTATTCACGATCACTGGGACGCGACGTGTCAAATTTCATTTCCGTCGTTGACAGCTTGTCAATCAAATTTAAATCCGCCATTTTTTTGCTGAACAGATGCAACGAAATAGAATTTATGGATTCTAAACGTTTAATAGTGTGTGACAAGTTTTATGAAATTTTTATATCAAAATCATCATGACAAATAAGTAATGTATTTAGAAAGTCGTAAGCCCCTTTCTTGTTAGACTGTCCAATTTGTATTCCAATGTTTGCTTCGTATTTCTTATAATTTCACATGAATGATCGGCTTTAACTTTTAAGAAGATTGATGTTGAAACTAATTCGTATTTTTCGCATTTAAATAAACTTTTTGCAGCAACGAGAAAAGATATTTAACTTTCGTTGAGATAAAACGAATGTATAGATTCTTCCAAGTGTGTGAAAATCAATTATTAATATACATGTATGCTAGTGTTAAAAACATGTACCAATTTTATGAGATATTTTTTTAATTTATCAGGAAAAGAAAAGTCTAAGTAGAAAATAAACTCATATTATACGATGGAATAGATACAGCGACCGAAATTCGTATGAATGCACCTAATTAAATATAAGATGAAGTTTTGAATTCGAATGAAGCAAATATGATAACTATAGAAGTATGGAAATCGATTTACGTGCTATAGACATTTGCATATTTATATTCAAGTAAACATATACAGTCAATCCTCCTATAACGCGATTTGTGTATAACGTGACACAAATTAACCTAAATTGTATCATGTTAAATCTAAATTTCACATGTAGAATTTGAAATGTATTTATACGAAATCGCTCACTATGTTTTTCCTTATAGAAGAACTAAAATTTGTAAAACGCATGCGCATTTTAACCTAAGAAGCAAAGCATAGGACGCATCACGCAATTGAATCAATCTATATTTTGAACAGATGTATTACGGGCACGAACTATTAGGAATAGAAAAGTGTAAAGTAAATTTAATTATACACGGTCACCACATCAAACACCTTCTATGATATCTGTAAGTTTACTTAAAAACCATATTTGACCTTGCATGACTTTGAATGATAGCTTGTTGAAGTCGTCTGAACACCGGCTATCGCGTGGTGGTAAAAAAAACATACCATTCCATTTAAAAAAATTGCCATGACCTTCAAATCTCCTGTATGCTTCCATCCACGTAAAAAATACATGTATCATAATATGTCCCCCTTTGCACCGTTCAAGTTTCATATATGACATTTTTTCATATTATTACAAATAACGACAATATTCAAGGTGGACAAAGTTATTGCCCCACCCTGTATATGAAGGCCTATCTTCCTGCGATTTACAATTAGAGTTTTTCCTGAATACAGCTGTTCTGCTTAAAATAGTATTAAAATATAATACAAAAATAAACAATGGTTAATGAAATATTTCAAGATTAAAATATATTTTATGAAACAATTTTTAATATCAAAAGGGCTGCTGATTCTTTTCTACAATGTTTATGCACAATACAAAATAAATAATACAAACAAATGAGCAGTTAATAAAATATTTTAACCTTAAAAAATGTTATATACAATAATCTGAAATACCTCATGAATCACTGATGTATTTTGATAACTGTGCCCTTATATTCTTAGCAGGTTTTTAGATCATTTGGTATTTCAAATTATTGGCAGTGTTCCAAATATGCTACATTTCCTCTACAACTAATGTTATGGTTAACTTGCATTATTGCATCATAGCCAATAAATTCTCTTCCATAGCTAATAACACAGTAATTAATGAACATTTATTCTGTTTCTAATGAACAATGTTAATGGACAGCATTGGTCAAACAATGCACGATAATCGCATTATGTTCAAATACTACATATCTGGAGGATTAGATGACCAGCATTAAGTTAATATATGATACATATACACTCCAGGACAAAATTAAGTGGACACTGCAGAAATGTAAAAAATGTTTTGTTTCATTACAATGTTGTAAATAAATTTTAAATTTAGAACGTGAGATATTTTTGTAGGCTTGAAAAAACATTTATTTAATGTATATAATTGTGCAATAAAGTTTTGATTTATAGGCATTATTAGTTTAGTTAATTAAATTTATCTTTTGTTATTTATGATACCTGTCCACTTAATTTTGTCCACGACTGTATGTTGATTTTCAAAAAACATTTGATACCGTGGCATAAATTTCTACAGAACTTAATATACAGGGTGTTTCACGAAATTCAATAAACGATTTTTCAAATAATTTTTATGTATCAGTTGTAAAATAGATAGCGACGAAAATTTAGAAAACAGTTCCAATCCCTTATACAGGGTGTCCCAAAAGTGTTGAAGGAGCCGGAAATGGGAGGTAGATGGGGTCATTCTGAACAACTTTTTCATTTGCAAAAATGTCGTATGGGGCTTCATTTTTAAATTATTAACGAAAAACACCGACCAATCAGAACGCGAGAATCTCGCGCCACGCGATTCGATCGCAACCAGGGCCAATTATAACTCGGGCCTACACTTCTGCCTCCGAGCACGCGCGATTCTCGTGTTCTGATTGGTCGGTGTTTTTCGTTAATAATTTAAAAATGAAGCCCCCTACGACATTTTTGCAAATGAAAAAGTTGTTCAGAATGATCCCACCTACCTCCCATTTCCGGCTCCTTCAACACTTTTGGGACACCCTGTATATGCCCGTGACACATTCGCGATTCAAGTTTGACAAATTTTTCTTATATTTTCATAGGTTTAAATTTTTAAACCACATCTAATTATAATTCTCGTATTCAAAGATCGTTAAATGAAAAATACGCGTGACTTTTTAACTTTCTTAATTCGTTTTTAGATTGAAGCAGGAAATAGTTATATGAGACACACGTGCCGAACAAATCGTGGTGCAAGCGGTTAATAATGCAACTAAGATCATCATGGGATTTTTTAAATAGAACCACGCATTTTTTTATGTTGGTACAATTTTATTTTACGAAGAATCTACAGACTGAAAGTATGTTAGGCTGTAACATATTAGAAAGAATAATAGTTAAACAAATGTATCGTTTATGAGATAGTTTACATTAAAATATAAGGTATTTCATATTTTTAAACTTGCATATTATCATAAACTGTTCAATTCTTTAATGCTTTAAACTCTTCTGTCTAAAACATTTATTAGCCGAGGTCATAACTAATAATTGCATCTCGTGATGGGAAAGCGTTGAAGATTGTATAGTCATGTGTTCTTAGTTTTGAACATTACAGTCCACTTAAAGAGGTGGGATGTAAATTTATTATTTCTTGTCTGAGTACACCCGTGTACTATTATTTAGGCCCATTCTTCGACATTTTCTATTTAAAAGATATATATATTATGTAAAATATAACGTTAAAAATCAGCAATTTCTAAGGCATTTCAAATTTTTAAAAATTTTAATTCCAAAATGTTTCAAGAATTATTCATTTTTTAAATTTTTTATGTAAAATATTCTAGTAAATCCACGCATTAAAAAAGTGGTTCAATTTAAATGCCCAAAGTGACCTTTGATTTCATAATGAAAACAATTACTACTGACATTATTAGCGCTATTTTGCTATAAACTTGATGTCGACTAATTTTAGTGAGTAATTATCGTTTATATACAGCATTGGTAATTGATCATAAAACCAAAAACGGGTTGACACTGCATGAAAAAGTATGTCGAAAATACACAATGAAATTGTAACGAGTAGCGAAAATTTCCACGCTACAAGGTATATGCTTTCGGGCCTAGATAACGACGCTTATAATTCAAGGACCGAAAGCAATAAATACGTTCGATGATATGGAATCCCTTTCTGCAACTTTCACTCGGGACTTCTCCTTTCGTGTTTTTCCCCGAATTGTGGGGGTAAGGTCAAGAGATGAAAAATCGGTCATTCGTGAAAACGTCCTCGACTCAAACAATCGACGGCGACATATGCTTAATAAAGAATTGTTATTTGTTTAATAGTGTCACTAATTCACTCGCGCTCAAAATTTATTGCTCTGGCGTTTTATTTTCGTAAAAAATCTGCATTGGAGGTTTGCTCAATACACACACATTCGCTTGAGTGTGAATGTTTCCTCGTAGACCCTTCAGGTCAGGGCAATCAAAGAATAGGCCCAAAATATTTGCTACGCGGACAGACACCGCGTAGAACCATAAACCATCTCAACCCTCTTGCTAGCTACGAGCCCTTGACAGCAGCAATAAACTCATGAAGTAATTACGAACTCTGCGAATTTCGCTGAAATCACAGTTTTGCCTACATTTATCACATGTAACAGTTCTTTCATTCTTTGCTATTCTTAGAAATATGCTCTCAACGTCAAGGCGCATCCTAAGTTTATTGCTTGCTAAAATCAAGGGTCTAATTCATAAAACCTCTACGTCACCAGTTCTCGGTTTTTCCAAAATCAACTGACGTCACGTTTAGGTGCTCACGTCAGATCCCACACCACTAATTTTCCGACCAATCAGAACAATTTACAAGTTTCCACCTCCGACTGTATTTCCACGAATCACAGATAATACCCCCATCACATACATCTATACAAGTTTATCTAATACAACACACTTTTTCATCTGTAAGTCAGAATACAAGCACCACTTAAAGAGAAGACTATTAGAACCCGACAGAATATCACAGCATTCATACAGAACTCATTAGAACTGGTTAGAATACAGAACACAGAACTCAGAAAAACATAACACTTAATAACTTGTACCATATATAACATTAGCTTAAGTATACCTTATGTATTATGAAATGTCTACTTAATTTCTACACCACAACCATTCCTAATTTGAACTCCTAATATTAATTTGTTTCGGAGTTCGCTAAGGCATTTGAGAGCGAGATACTACATCGATCATACGCCGAAGCGTATACAGCGAACTAAATGAATTTTTATGTAAAACAGTTTTTATTCGTTTTAATAAACATCCCGAATATCTATACATTTATTCAGTTACATCGAATAATTAAGATATAAGGTAAAAGAATGTGCTTAATACTAAACTTTACTAATCTGAAAATTATGTAATACATTGTTCATGATTCTGCATACGGTTAAGTAAACGCGATTTCGAATCGGAGTTGCGGTTGGGGTCGCGTCGTCCAAACCGCTCGAGACGCTGCGACGAGCGGTCCTCGCCCCGCACGTGTTTGTGCGCCCCGGGTGACTCGGGCAGCTCGTGGGGCGCTCAGGGTGCGGCGGAGCACGGGCGGGCCTCGGGGCACCGCGCCGCCTGTCGGGTACAGTTCAGTTCGGTACTGCCCGTTAAAGTGTAAAGAGACAGTCAATAAAGAGAGCGAGTTTTTTTTATAAGTGAGTTAGTGTGGAAAAGAGTGTGGTGCATTTTGACCGTCTCCGCGACGGGTGTCCCCGATACAACTGCAGTTAACGCACCGTTTCCCGTCCGTCGGACTCTAGAAAAGCGGACACTCTCGTCCAACCCAAAAATCCCTCGGCTGTGATCCCTTTTGATCCCGCGGTGTCCTACCCGTAGAAGGAGCCTCCAAGCCCTTAATCGTGCTTTGGGGCGAGGCGAATTCGTACAATACATATTATAATCTTTTGATTAAACATTCTATGTTCCATTTGTAAATCATTGCTTTGCCATATTAATGTTATAAATTTTGTAACACATAAGGAAGGCATGAACCTAATTGGAACAATATTCGCGATTCGCTGGTGAAACCGCATGACTAACGAATAACTGTCTTATCCCTTGTTCGCACGCGAACGAATATTCTTTCAATAACGAGAATTTTACTGTTCAGACGAGAACGCATATTTCTTTCAATACCGCGAATTTTACGAACAAAGGATAGAATTGTTCGAACGTCTTGTTTTGTTAACGAAGTCTCTCGAGCAACCTATATAGATGTATATATCGAGGTTTTTTTGTTTTTGCCGGTTGCCATGCGATTCGGATCGACGGAGAGCTCGCCACCAATTTATAAAAATATGCCAGTCAGTTGTCTTTTTGTCATGACCGTTACGCGTCGGATCGCGTCGAGACGGTGGCGAGTCGCATCGTGTCGTTGCGCGTCGCATCGTGTCACGCCGTGTTCTTTGTCGCGGACACGTGAAGTTTGTAACCGTGACGAGTCGCATCGTGTCACGCCGTGTTCTTTATCGCGAGCGCGTGAATATTGTAATTCGATTACTACGTGATCGCGGGTGAATTTGTACATCGCGAAGTATTCGTAAGAAGTATAACATTCATTGTAATACATACGTACGGTCATTCGGAACCATAGAGGAGTCATGCCGAGCACACTCGCTCAATACATACACACATACGTACGGTCATTCGGAACCGTAGAGGAGTCGTGCCGAGCACACTCGCTCAATGCACACACGCGTACGGTCATTCGGAACCGTAGAGGAGTCGTGCCGAGCACACTCGCTCAATACACACACACGTACGGTCATTCGGAACCGTAGAGGAGTCGTGCCGAGCACACTCGCTCAATACACATACATAGGCGGTCCTTCGGACCCGTGGAGGAGTCGTGCCGAGCACACTCACTCTGGATACACACACATAGGCGGTCCTTCGGACCCGTGGAGGAGTCGTGCCGAGCACACTCACTCTGGATACACACACATAGGCGGTCCTTCGGACCCGTAGAGGAGTCGTGCCGAGCACACTCGCTCTGAATACACACACACCTTACATACACTAGAGATCACACTTCGGTGTTTCGGATCTCGCCCACTATCACATCCAGATACTCAGACATCAGACACGCAAATCGTTCACACCTTCAGCGTTCACTCCCGAACAATTCACAATTATATTCAAGGGGTTTTTTTATGCCGCAAGACTTTTTCCCCTAAATCGTGTAATCAGAGCCAATAAAGTATCATTATATTTCGGCTCAAATTCGTCCAGATCATTTTATTTACCTTCCTTCTCAACCGCAATCGAAAATTGTTTGAAACACGAAATTTCTCCATGTTGGAAAGATTTCGACGATACATCCCTTATTCAGTAAAAATGAAAAAGTGAACATTATACTTAATTTCCTTATTCGTTATGTGATTTAACTTTGTCGTAACATAACACGATACTAACTTGCTTGTTCACGTTCGCGGTTAGCCGTAAGTTCATAGCTTCGCTCTCGCGTCAGAGCGCGCGCTATCCTCACGCTCTGATTGATCGGTGTTTTTTTAAAGTGTGGAGTTGGACAGTGCGCAATAAATTTTTAGGAATACCTCGTATGTACAGAAAATTCTAAACAAAAGACTCTAGTACTAAAAGTGAAGGACTCTCAAAACCAGATGGGACTAAACAAGATACTAAAAACCCTCAACGAAATATAACGATTTCTTGGGTCTTATTACTGCTACGGATTGACGAACCTCTTGACTTCTAAAAATTAAAGTGCTCGAAGGAACGAAAAACGATGTCTATTGTATTTACGGAACCTTGGGTCGACGTCTTTTGTTTCAATGCATATTGTGATTCCAGGACCCAACAGTAGCGACACCGTAGGCATACCTACCAAACCAACACCGTGTCATGCTCTCCTGTCATATTTTTAGTCCCCTTTTATTTCCTCCACCAGTGAGTGCTTCGGGTGGGAGTGCGGAGCTGCAACTCCACAGCGCCATAGTTTCTGTTTTCCTCGATCGTACGCCGTAGCCTCTGCTACGACACGGGGGCATTTTGGCCGCCGAGGAGACACGAGTGTGGAGCTGCAACTTGTCTCCGGACTAACGGTCTTTTGCCAGCGACGGGCGGAGTGTGGAGCTCCAACACCCGAACCTCGCAATCGGCACCACCACTTTTCCTTCATCCTAATTTCCTTCTTCCCACCAAACTGCGCTTTGTAAGCGCCGAAGACTCTGCGACATTACCCTCCCTAGAAAGCGAAACGAAGCGAACAAAGCGAACGAGTAAAACTCTGACGTACCGACTAGGGCGGTGAAAAGTCGCAACTCGGCCCGCGAGTTATGTTATAATTTTAGAACGATTATTCTATGCAACTATCCAATATTCGATATGTAATAGAATTATTATGGGGCCCCTCAACCGTTCTGTAAGTACGTGGTCTGTAGACACTTCACTGCGTACAGATCGTCGGTTGTTTTTAACGGAGCCGATGCAGCGTGGCTGCCTGAAAATCAGTATTGTGGCGATGCTTGCACTGCTAATATAATTGTCACCCAGACTCCTACAGATATATTATACTACTACTATACTGGAAAGATTTAGCCCTTTATAGTAGAATGTCACCATACAAATGGCATCACATTTATATTTACTAGGTAAAACATTATCATAAAGGCGATAATATTTTTCTATTTCGCAATATTCTGTTGTTACATTCCAGTACATGATATACCTTTGTACAGAAAGATATATTATTCCACGAGAAGTATATTTAAACAAGTCCCCGATCATAAAGCATTAACATGACTCCACAAATAAAAGTTTAGCGATGATATGTCTGAAATTGATGGTAGCCAAGGTATTTTACCATAGTGTTCAATTCAACGATGCCATTTTTCGTTCAAAAATTCTTATAGCTCAGCTATGATAGGATCCTATTTTGTTGAAAAATCAAACTGTTATCAGGACGGCATACAATCAGCACATTACATTATCAGGAGAGGATGTTACAAAATATTTCTGTTATACCATTAAAAAAGAAATAAAATCGTAAAATCTCATCAGCTGTCATACCAGTCCAAACACTCACACTCCATCTCACTTGGAAACTATCTTTATAAAATAACATGGGGATTTTCAGATACCTACCAACGTGAGTTACGAATGCTGAAGATTCTATTACGTGAATTTTGTTTTATCAGGTCATAACATTCTAGAAATCAATAACAAAATGCTATTCACAATGCGTAATCATAATTTTTAAGTCCTCGTATTTTACAAATGTAATTTGTAAGGTATTTCGTACAGTATGCGATGAATCGTAAATGTATTAATATCGTGTTGTGAAGAAAATTTTCTGATGCTCATGCTAGGATCATTCATGTCATTATGCAAACATCTTATTTCCACGTTTATACTACTTCAACGATGCTGACTCTCCTGACACTCATATCGACGAACTGGAAAAAGAAACAGTATTCCGCAACGGTTCGTTTTACTCTTTGAGTAACTGATTTTTATGATACTTAACTGTGGTCGATACATTAACGCTACATGTAATTACCGCAAGAATCATATCCGTGTACTCTCGATTATACTACACAGTCGTATTTGCAATCTGATAGAAATTTAAAACTTGATTTGACGAATACAAAAGTAAAGCAAAAGTAAAAGAGATATTGAGAACATCGTCGATGTTTATAATTATGAGAGTGATTTTCAGAATTAAATGCATTGAGATTCGATTGAATATGTAGTTAAAAGCAAATCTAGTTTCCCTGGATAACATGTAGTAATTTTGGAAGAAGAGTCCCTCATCTCGTTTATTTTTTCACGTTTATAGGTAGATACCTGAAAATTTACAGAAAGAATTTGGGAGTATAGGAATTTGGGAACGTGAAAATTTAGAAACTTGGAGATTGAGATTTTGAGGTCTACGGATATAGAAATATAAAGATTTGATGATCGAACAATTTGGAGACCTAGAAGTTTGGTAACGCACAAATTTGTGAACCTAGAGATTTGCGAACGTAAAGATTTGCATTCTTACTTGGAAATGTAACAATTTAGAGACAAGTACTTCAACTTTGGTATTTGAACATCAAAACGTACGAGAATGTAGGGCATTACGTGTCGGGCTTTGAGCGTAAAAAGCGCCGAGATTTGGGAATAATAATTGGGTCAAACAACGTTTCTTAGTTTAATTCTTCGATACAAGCTGGGCAGCGACATTTTATTGTAGTGGAAACAGTTACAAGGACATACTGGGTTTCTATACGAGGTAAATGGATGCTACACGTTTCCAGAAACACAATAGTATAATACAAACTCATCTTTTACAATTGTCCTCGTCGCGGAAACAGTGTGTACACGCATAATACCTATTGATGAATGCTCGATTTGGCCGCACTAACAATGCGAGGACTCAACACATCGTTAATAATAATGTCAAATAGAACTGTAGACTGGATCGATAAGGTTGATGTTAGTCGAAAGGGACTTTAATCCGATCTCATTTAAATGGTAACTCGCATTGTATACGAAGTGTTTATATCGAAATGAAATTTGGTATTGTCCAAAGAGTGTCGTAACGGAAGGATTTATATGCTACACAGAAGGGTAGACTATTTTACTCCAAGTGACACATACGATTACTATTCACATTATCGGGCCAGTCCCTATACACAGAAATCTTCAAAACTGGTAAGATCTAAGGATTTCAGTTCAGAAATTTGAAAACCTAAGATTTTGAAAATTCAACAGTTTCGAAATCAAAAAATTTGGAAATTTAGCAATTCAGAAAGATAAAAATTTGGAAGTTTGGAAATGTAGAAATGATAAAATTTGGAACAATGTAAATTTGAAAATTTGGGAGTGTTAACGCTCGTGTTAGAAATAAATTCTTTCGAGCTTTTGTGAATATTGCACGTGGTGTGCCGACTAGGTTTATTTATCACAATCTCGAAGGACCACCCGATTTAATCGGGACTATACAATTATTTATGTTCAATACGATACGAGTTACTATGTTCGAGATTCTAACTATTCCTGTACTTGTTCTTTTGCTATTCAATTTCAACTACTATTTGTTAACTATCTTTCCATGTTTCAACTCAACTGTCTATTCTTTAACTATAAATTCAACAAACTACAATTTTTAACTGCTGGAGATTCTATCAAATCTATCCGATGTCACCTCGGTCGGGTAGACTTGACGGGGGTGCATCGTTCTAATTGGCGAAGTACAAATATACAAATTGTGGAAGGGCAACAAAGTTAACGCCCTGCATAGGCCCCTCCACTCGCAAATATTCTACGTTTTGCTCCTGGACCGTGGCAAGTAATAAGGATCAAGAAGCGCGCTGATCTTAACTAAACATGCTAGAAATAACGGGCTCGAAAGGTAAAAATGTCAATCTGTCGACCAAATGCGAACAATGACTAGAAAACTACATAGAAAACGCGCGGGTCTTTATGATTTCCTGAGTTTATGGCTGCCACGGAACGGTCCGCGAACCCTTCGATGGGACGACGGTCTTAGGTTAATTACTATATTCAAATTCCAACTCTATTGTCAAATGTAAAGGCATGCTGGCCTTAACAGGGAGTTTAGAAATTTGGAAACGCAGAAATTTCGGAATTTGAACATTTGGAAATCCGGAAATTTGAAAGTTTGAAAATGGTCAAGTGCGCATATCTAACCTTATCCAAAAAAGCTTACATTGCCATCAAGTATACGTGCGCCGAGCATATGTTTTTAGTCCATTTCTTCGAAAACGAAATCTCAAATGACAATATCATCTTTATTTTCAAATGACACTGTCGAACAGATTTTAACTTTTTTTTTCGTCATTCCAATATGCGTTCAGTGATTATTATATAATAGTATTTCCTGTGCTGATTACGAATCTGCAAATTGTTTCCTTGCACGCGTATAGTTTTTGAAAAATTTCATTTTGAAAAGAAAGCACATTTTCGAAATTCAAATCAATGTTATGAGGTAACTATAAAAGATATTGTAATTCTGTTTATGTCAAGAGATTCAGTAGATTTTCAGTCTCGAAATACGATGTGATCAATGCGGCTTTAAGAATAATTCAGTTAGTGATAGTCTATGGTTGCATGTTGTTCATCGTATTTTGAAAGTGCTGAATGATAATTTGTCAGGCAGATTTCAGTTACACTCCGTGACTGCCTGTTCGGTAATTTGTGTTCGGTGCTTGCAACTACTGTGCATGAGTAGGGGTGGTCCTTTCTTGTTCACAAGACATGGCTCCTTTACATGAAGTGTTTTATGCATTCTGTGTACAAGATGTTGTCAAGAATTTGGCTGCAGTAGATGGATTGGGCAAAACCTCATTTTTGGAGATCATTTTCCTTTAACTCTTTTTGCATAACAAGATAGTGTTCGATGACTGTACATGAAATACAACAATTTGGATGATAGGAATTTATTAAGAGTCTCAGAATTTGTTTCTCGAATTCTTGTTCAGATACATAATATACTTTAGTATAGAAAAGTATGAATAGTATTGCTCAGGCTACATAATTATCGAAATGTTACCTGGGATTAAAACGATTTACAAATAAATTGGTATTTTTACAAATAACAATTTTTTAATTTCGAATAATAAACGAAGAAAATTTATCCCTTGCGGCTGCAACATTTATCACGGTAAGTGGCAAAAAAAATTGAAAACGTTAATCCAACCAAGAAAAGACTGATACAATGGAGGCATAAAACGTGTACTGAAGCATGAAGTCTTCATAACAAATGAATAATGCATTAAAAAAATTCATATGTACAATAAATTCAGTATTAAAACATCTACTTCGGCACCTTAATAATTATAATATCTCCTCAGATTACCATTCTACTTACACGAATACAATATTAGCCTCATTTTCATGTCCAAATTTTGCAAATGACATCATAGCATTGTTTAAGTAACCACTCCTTTACTATCTTTATTTTGTATTCACATTAAACTCTTGAGCACTATATCAGACATCTTTTCACGCAGAAGTCTTATGTGTGCTCTAATAGAGATGTTAATGTGTTTCAGTAACTATCCACGACAAATTAATGATACGTGTTATTAGATTAACCAGCCAATCGGTTATTCGGTCAGGGATGCGAGCAGGATGTCTAATGCAATATGTAAGCGGTGTTGACGTTGACGAACGACAACGAGCAAAGATTGTAATAGAAACATTTGTTACCTATGCAAGATGTTATCGTGTGTTTTGTATCTTTGTTCAATTATTTGGACGACGATAAGCAATAACCGAATACTTTTATTGCTACTAGAACAAATTTGAAGAAAATTAGAAAACCATTCGTCAACAAATTACTTCTTCTGTGAGAATATAGCTTTATATGTATAGAGTATACAAAATTGATAGTATGGAATGAGGAAGTATATTCTACAGTTCAAAATAAGGCCACGCGAATAAATTTCACCAATCATTTTTTGGCAAACGCAGGCCTCCACTACGTGCAATTATTAATATTAACGTCCAGATAATACAGTGTTTCCGTATTTGTTATTACTGTAAGAAGGAACGATTTATACAGGGTGTCCCAAAAGTCGACGTCAAGCCGGAACCGAGTAACAGGCTAAGTCATAATAGTTATCACAAAAATATACAAAAAATCTAAGTCACGAATTATAAAAATTATAGACATTTCAAAAAGATCGAGAAAATCTATAACCAGTGACGGTTTTTTCACTCCTGTTACTACAAATATGGGACACCCTGTATATCACACTGCATATTTTACAAAACCATGAATCGTTGATTTTAGACTGAAAATATAAAAATAATTCCTTTCAACTACAACATTTCGATGTATAATACATTTCAAATAACAGACTACCACATTTTTGTGCGAGATTAATGTTTGTGTATTTTATAACAAATGAGTAATTTATATATAAAATGTAAGAAAAACTACAATTTTAATATTCTGTTGCAAAACCTTCTTTTTAATAATCTCATATAATCGTTGGAACGTACAAAAGATTATTTCTGTAAAAATGTTATTCATCTCTGTAAACAGTTCAGTCGACAATATTCATACTATAGTTATAACGGATTTAAAATCAATGGAGTTCTATATACTTTAACCTAATTAAATTGACTTATAAATTTTGTAACCAGATTCGGACCATGCTTCGATTTGATCATCAGCGTATTCTGAAGTTTAACTCTTTGCACTTGGAACCATCCCCATCATCAGCTACCAGCAACTCGACGCCACTTTATCGCAAAAAAACTGCATTTACGAACCCTCATATAAAACAGTATAATTTTGTGAACAAGTGAAGTATTACAATGACATTGGTTTATATGAATTTTTACACATGGAGGACCGCATCACGTTATTTCCATTTCTCACCTTACGATATGTTATAATTTACCGATATGCTATATTCTACACTATTTATATCACTATCACTATCTGTGCGAGTTCTACGTCATCTTATTGGTTGAATAATATCACGAATACTACTACTGATTTTCTCTGGATTGTTTCTAACATGCCTGAATAATGTCTGTTTAGAACGCGTCTTCACTACAGCATATATGAAGAAACTCACTCATGTATCTTACAAGGGAACATATTCAACCGTGGCACGCTGATTTTGTTGAAACTTACAGAAAATATAGTTCTCAAAAAAATATTTGGCACGTATTTTTCCTTATCGACAGTCGTGCATGTTGAAGGGGTGATAACCGCCCTCAAAGTTTGGGGTTGAAAATACGTTTTTTGGAATATCTTGGAAACTAGGGGGTGTAAGACGGTACTTTTCCATGGCTACTGCAGCGGTAATTAGGGCCCCGTCAAGTATACATATACCTTTAATACCCGGTTTGGGATTCAGAAGTACAACTACCGGTATTGTATGACATGCTTGCTCTCCAAAACACTGTAAAAGTTTATAGTATCCTCCACAAAAAAGGCTGAACATCTTTCACCATCCGAAGCGACGGAAGCGCATGGATTTAATAAAAATCGTTAAATAATAAAAAATAAAAAATTCCAAAAACACGTATCCTTTATTTTTGTCTATACTTTATGTATATTAATTTAGGCGAAGATACATTGACGTTTAACAAACAAAATTATCAAAAAGTGCACATTTTTTAACATATTCTTTAAGCAAATTGAGTTTTTTAAACATTTCCACTGCGAGTCGATTCGACATTAAAAAACACACAAAATAAAAAAAGTACCGTCCTACACCCCCTAGTTTCCAAGATATTCCAAAAAACGTATTTTCAACCCCAAACTTTGAGGGCGGTTATCACCCCTTCAACATGCACGACTGCCGATAAAGAAAAATACGTGCCAAATATTTTTTTGAGAACTATATTTTCTGTAAGTTTCAACAAAATCGGCGTGTCACGGTTTAATATGTTCCCTTGTTAGCAATTGTAATATATTTTGATTTAATTTTTTGTACCATTTGAACAAAAAACTGTAGGAAAACATGCACTTCTAAATAAGTTGCACTGGAATACGGTGATTCTCAGTAATCACTAATAAACGTGAATGTCCCATCAGAGGGTATGTAGCGTACATCACAGTGCAAATGGTTAATCATGCATCAACGGATCAGAATTTACGTTTTCAACAGAAACAGTTATTCGATATGTTCGATGGGTCATGACTTCAAACATTTTAGGAAAATCATGAAATAAAGTGGGGAAAAGGTATACAAGAGCAGGATGAACATATAAAAATAGAGGCTGAAAATTTCGAGTGAATTTCAAGACAATTCTCTGCTACAAAAAAAGTAGGAAATACAACAATGTTTCAAATGGTGCAACACAAATGTACCATATACAATGCGAAAATGTAGAACTTAAGAGGCTAACTACACTCGTCAGAGGTTCCCTGGTTCCCGAGAAAAAGATACAGTGTCCAAGATGCTAGGCACCTTCGTTAACAGTTAGTTAAACGGAAAATAAAAAGTATAGTTTTAAAAAATTTAATGTCGAAAATTCAAAGCATACCGTAATGTTATTAACGAAAACCCGCTAAATACCATAGTGTTTGTTGTATTATATGCTATTCTGGTACTCCATACGGCACAAAATGTGAAAAAAAAATGCCAAAAATAAAATTTTTTCCTGTATCTAAAAAAAATTCTAATTTATCCATTTCGTACATGGATATGTAGTTTCGTTTTGCAAATTCAGAAGGAAAAAGATTAACATACAACAAGAAATATAAAAAAAAATATACTATTTTTTAACATATTGCCTAAATAAATGGAAATTTTGCAAATATCTTTGCGCCATCAACTTCCTCGTTCGACAGCATAAATATCATCAATTCATGATACCCCCCTATCTCTAATAGTTTCCGACATATCCCACGAAGTATGTTCTGCGCCCCTAAGAAGGCTGATTTCAACCCCTTAATGTGAATATTAGCAACTATAAAAATACGTGTCCAATATTCTATGAAAACTACATTTCTGCTAAGTTCCATAAAAATTCGGTATAGCCCCTAAGAGACGACACGGTTCCGTCATTTTATTATATGATCTTTCACATAATTTCACCACTTTTATCTAGACTGAATACACGTAATTCCGCAGTTGAATTCTAATATAACTTTATCAATTATAACATTCCCAACTAGTTTACCATTCATTCACCACGTCTAAGTACTTACTATAGTAAAACCACGACATAAGCGGATCTCTTCAATGCGAACTTTCGCTTATATTAGGGGGTTCCTACGTTGATTGGTGCTTTGCCGAACGTGCGGAATAGCAGCAAGTGAAAGAAACGACCGATTGACCTAATGTAGACAAACAGTAATATATCCGCGAAACAATACCAATGCAAATGTATATATTTTTTATTTTTAACTCTTTTGTTATCAAATTTTCACCATAATATTTGTGACATTCTGTCGATTAAAACAATACAAACCACGACTTCGTTTGGAACATATTTACTTGTAATTCCAAATGTTTTACTTATATCAAGAACTGTAACGCCAGACTTACGGAACCCCTCGGATGATGAATCTTATACTCGTTATTTTAAATTACAGAAATGAAGAAGCTATCGTTGAAATGTTTATTACCTTTTGCGAAGGTACGGAATCACTGTATCACCCCTTAGTTATCGATTTCTCCACCTTGGTTTCCATTTAAAAATGACAGGTTAGCGTATGTCCGGAAATCAAGTGGTAACAAGTTACATTACATGTAAATATGTCTCGAATTACGCCGTGTTTTGTTTCATTTCAATCAGAAAGTTGTCAGAACTGTGTTGCGAAAAATTGTATAAAATAGGAATGAAAGTAAAAAAAAGTTAGTAATGCATTGGCATCGGAAGCATTTGCTCTTTCTCTACTGCCACAATTGCACCATTTCTCTCTTGTTTACTCTTTCCCTACACCTTAGATTTATTATCATCAATTAAATCAATAATTATAGTTTAATTTATATCGTATTTGGTGTGATCCCAATAAAAAAAAATTTATTGGCCAAAAGTTTGATAACATTAAAGAACAAACACAAGCATGATTTGTGTTTGTATTGCTATTGGTTATTTTTACCCAAACCTGGATCCATGCCTTTTGGTATCTCGAATGAGCTTTCTTCCTAGAGGTGGAGATAATTTTGTGAATAATATAATGTATATCATTTTATGGAGGCTTTACTTTAACACTGGTTATGTACGCAGAATTAGTGTGACAAGCTGAGAATAGGATGTACGTAACGCATGCATTGCAAAAGTAGCTACTAATAAGAGTGATACGTAAGAAAAATGGAACCATGATCGTCCCGAGCACAGATAATACAGATGAAAACATTAATGATAATATTATCGAGCCAATCACCGTTGAGTATCATGGTAATTCGATGCTGATTGAGATATCCACGTGTAGCCAATATTAATCGAATATACCGGCACGTCCTGGGTGTTGCATGCAGCTGTCAGCAAAATCAAAAAAATTGTTCCACGAAGCTAAGTTAAAACTCAATTGGAAACGATTAACTTCGAAATGGTGAATTATCAACTCATCAGTTCGGTCAATATTGACAAGAGATCCAATCTTAACGATATTAACATTGACATATAACATATGATAACGATATTAACATATTAACATTGAGAACATGTTTATTTACTGAAAAGTTATTAAACATAGTAGTTTTGCAAAAATCGAGATTTATACGTAATCAGACAACAAAAACTTAACAATTTTTGCAGCAGTTTGGTATTTGTGTCCATGCCTGCGAAGAGGAACGTAATGGATCAATTTATAAATCAAACTGAAAAGATTCCAATCATTTCGAACTTCAGTTCGTATAACCGGTTGCAACTGTGCGGCGGGTAGAATGCTACTTTAACTTCTTAGGCACTACGCGCCACTATAGTGGCTTTCGCGGATGTCATCTTTTTGTACGATGGACCACTATAGTGGCTTTCGCGGATGTCATCTGAATTGTATTATTAATTATTAGAATAAACTGTTAAAATTAAAATGCGTTTATCATATCTTTAAGAAAAATTATAATTTAATCATCAAACACTTCATTCCAATGTACAGTGAATCCTCCCACAGTGCAACGGAGGCCGGAATCGAAACTGCTCACTGTGAGCATAGGAGAAGCGAAATTTAATACTCGGCGGCTGTCCCTTGCTGGGATGATCCCCCTCGGAATCAGTCAAGCGTTAAACACGATCGGTTACCGAAACGACCGAATATCGGTGAGACACATACTAATGCAAGCAAAGAAAAAGATTGCAATTTTCTTATTTCCTATTATTTTTTCATGAAACTTGCACCATCGTATTCGTCAGGTTTTTCTGATTAAAATGACACCAAACATGATGTAATTACGTTAATAATTACGTACGTAACGGGTGATTAAAAATTTTCACGTGAAAGAGGACGGCGAGTGGAGAAGACAGAGAGGCAGAAGGTTGAAGCGTTCGGAAAAGATGAAAGACAGGCGGAGCTCAGACCTTTAAATTGAAAATTAAAAATTCTTATTTTTGATTTTTCGTAAATGAAACTTTTATCATCGTATTCGTCTCGTTTTTCTGATTAAAATGATATTAAACACGATATAATTACGATTATAATTATCTGTGTAACAAGCCATAAAAGTTTGGGCGTTAGAATCTAAGGAATTCGTATCTGTCGTAAATGTAACGCCCGAAACTTTTATGGCTTGTTACACAGGTAATTATGATCGTAATTATGTCGTGTTTGGTATTATTTTAATCAGAAAAACGAGAGGAATACGATTCCAAAAAAAAAAAAAAACAAAAATAAAGAATTTTTATTTTTGAATTTAAAAGACAGAACACGCAGGAGTCTTTCATGTTTGCCGAACGTCTCGAACCTCAGTCTCTCTTTGTTTTTGTATCGCTATCCTTTTCTATATTCGGCTCACTACTTATGGAGAGAATACTGTATAAGACGGTGCGACATTTAAATATCGCAGTACGAGAATTGGATCGGGGGGGGGGGGGGGGGGGATACGTTGCAAAGTTAGAATTCGATGTGTATTTTTAATCCAATCTGAGGGGGGATGCGTTGCAAAGTGAGAATTCGGCGTGTGTTTTCGAGCCAATCTGAGGCGGGATGCGTTGCAAAGTAAGAATTAGGTGCGTGTTTTCAAACCGTTGACTACGCGACATCGTCTATAGAAATGTAACGATTCCCTGGGTCTTATTGTTGCTACGGAACAACGAACCGCTCGACTTTCTAAAAACTTGTTACGGCGTAACAAACATTACCAATAGACATTATAATTTAACAACACAAAATATATATTCCAAGAGTAGGTTTACAACATGAGAAGAAAATAACCACTTTTGAAAAGCCTTCAATTTAATATCCATTTTTTTTTATAAATGATAAGTATTATCCAAATTATATCTTGTTTGGTCTTATTTTAATCGGAAGAACCTCACGAATATGATAAAAAAATGTGCCGTCAAAAAAATATAAATATAAAAAAATTATATTGGTAAATTTGGAACTGGAGATCTATCAGCCGGCATCAAAGGGACCGCAGCGAGTATCGTGTTACACTTGGACTGGCTCGAGCGAGGCGAACACAGGCGTAGCAATGACGCACGCATAGGCGCAGGAAGAGACGTTTTGTACTGTGGGAGGGAAACAAGTGTCGCACTGTGGGAGGATTTACTGTACTCGTGTAAAGAACAGCATTATCCGTCACACATTGCAGTGCACGAAACGTTTAGGCGTAATTCCCGTTGAACTCTACCGTACGGAGAAACAGCCCAGCGCAAAAATTCAGCCGTGCCCAAGAGGTTAATCTAATCCAACTTCATATACTTTATACAATAATATAGTTGAAAACGATGGTAAATAATGAATACCATAATTGATGTAACATGCTAAATTGGATTAGGTGAGTTGAAATTAATATTTTGTATTAATATTTGTGCAGATGTGTCTTTGTTAATAAGATTATAATAAACAACGAACGACGATTAAGTTATGTTCAAGATTGCAACGCACTACAGTAAAAGCCCGCACAGTGCACTATTCGCAGGAGTCTTTCATGTTTGCCAAACGTCTCGAACCTCAGTCCCTCTTTGTTTTTGTATCGCTATCCTTTTCTACGATCGGTTTGCGTCGTATCCTCCCTCAGATTGGCTCGAAAACACGCACCGAATTGTGCACTGTGGCGACTATCCCCACTCAGATTGGCTCGAAAACACATAGCGGATCGCCACTGTGATGTCTATTCCCCCTCAGATTGGCTCGAAAATACATACCGAATCGCCACTGTGCACATCGTATCCCCCTGTTCGAACATCGTCGGACATTTAAATGCCTCACCGTCTCAACGGCGGTTTCTTTTTTCACCGAGTATCAAATTTCGCTTCCACGGTCGTCACAGTGCACGTTTCGATTCCGGCCTCCGCTGCACTGTGTGGACTTTTACTGTAAACGGGATGGGGAGCTGGGGGAGCCCCGACCTCCGCGGATATACTAACAGCCCCTGAGAGCCCGCGTACAAGCTTAACCTTCACCATCCGAAAAATTAGGCATCAGACACCGTTCGGTCTAGTGATACTATGCGCTACAAAATGAAATCTAACGGATACAATGTGGAAACACGGACCTTAATAGCATTCGAATCAGTAGCAGAAAGGCTCTGCCATTCGAGAGCGAAGAGCAAAGGGAACTAGCGTGCGGGGTTTATTACAACAATTTAACCAACAAAATTTAGCGATACGTTTGTGGGATTAGGAGTATAAGGTTAATAGTGATACGTGTTCGTGAGCGATGAGTTTAAGTATTTATTCAAAGGTCCGCGACGAGTAGTGTAATCGACTCGATATGACTCCTACGAAAAACTAAATCCCACTGACTGTCCGCCGTTTACATCTCCTCCACGAAACGTCATTGAGAAAAAAGGAAAGAAATAGATTTAGAGAGAGAAAACTAAGATCGTGGGACAAGACTGAAAAAACCGTTGAGAAATTCGGCAAGGGAGAGACACAGCGGAAAAGAGTCGTAAAAATAAGAAAAGTGAAGAGGTTCCCAAGGGCCTAAGAGCTGACGCTGACCAGGCCCTGGCGAGACCCTGTATAGACGTGGAAAATTAGCGAGCGTAAATCTAAAGAGGATACGAAACAGAAAGAATATTTAGAAACTTTAGAAAACGGAAAAGATTGAGAAAGAACAGAAAAAGGTAACGTCGCGTGTGGTGCCATGGGCGCCACACGGTATTTCTACGAGTTGAGACATCAATTTCAACAATAGGATTTATTCGAGTACGCATTAAGAAACTCAATATTACGTGCGATACGTGCGGACAAAGTATAACGGTACAGTTTTCGTAATCTACAAGTAGGCGAAATTGGTAACGATAGCCTGATTCTGCGATTTATGCTCGAAGTACAGATACAACCGATTCGATAAAGTATCTACGTCTCCACAAGTTTCGTCGTGAGCAGTGAAACGCGGATAATCACTATGTTACGTTACAAACTAATCTACGCGATACATTCAGGGGAAGGTGGCCGTTCGCAGAGAGAGAGAGTCGGGAACTCACGGTATTTTCCGGGATACGGAAGGTATTCCGGAAACGATACAACACGCAATTTCTATTTCTACCCATTAAAAATGGATCATGATCTCGGGACACGGGAGGGCGTAATTCAACGCAAGTACGCGATAGATTACGGCTAACGCGGCGCAGCTCCTTCCAGTATTCCTTACAGGGGCGAGCAACGGCTTTTGGCATGATCGTTAAGCGATAACATCCGCAATTTTAACCTAAGAGAAACGGAACGAGACGCTCAAGAGCCGGGATCTTTCGAAGTACCCAGCAAGGACCCTCGGGTTTACCTTTACGCAACATAAACGATACTTAAAGCTAAACGCGACAAGCCGATATACTCCTTACTTACCCGATAGAACGGAACAGGTAACTGTCTGATCGGTATTCCATTCAGACGTTGTATTGCCCTGACTTTGTGATATCACAATGAATCAAAGAGAGTTTACCGAGTTGTCCTTCTTTCGTCGAAGTACGTAGTCTTTCAGTATTTTACACACAACGCTACCACTATATACATTTACCATTAACGGTTTGAAGAAGACCATGACTCAGTACCGAAACGTGGTCACCCCGTTATTTTCCCGTTTCACGGCCGAAGTTTCCTTCTTGTCGTTGAAGAGGCTTCTCCCGTGATCTATCCTTAACCTATCACCGGGATGGCGGCATCGGCTTATTCAGTGCTCCAGCGGTGTTTACACAGACGTCGAACAGTGGCGGTTCATATAAATTAATAGTAAGACGACAGATTAATCGTACCAGACTCTACGCATTTCGTGCTCACTCTAGATGACCGAGTGGTAGTGTCCACAGACGGTATGAGTATAAGAATATAATTATAGCAGCGTGCCGTCGATAAGCAGCTGCAACGTCTCTGACACATGTATGTATAACATTCAGTCTAGGTTTAAGAGCGCGGGTGAGAATGAAACGGGTAAATGTGTCCATCGCGGGGATGTTTTGGAGCGAGTGCTTTGCAGTGTTTGCAAGAGTATCTTTGGATGATCGGTGTGAGTGCCGTATTGGGTGATCCATTTCAAAGAATCCCTGAGAAATGCGCGTGTATCGTTGAAAGATTAGTTTAGAGTAAAAGCGATTTGATTTGGAAGAAGAGAGAATAATTTTGGGAGAGAATGCGCCAGAGTGTACGAGGATGAAAATCAGTTTGTCGTTGCAAGTTGTAAAAATTGGTCAGATTAGGCGCAGAATAAAGTCCAGAACTACAATGGTAAGAATAATGATATTTATTGACTCCTTACCTATCCTTACCATAATATATATTAGTTATATATTAGTTATATTAGTTATATATTAGTTATATAATTTGAAATCGCCTCTTGTGAAGAGGGGCAACCATGCATGGTTTTTTTAACAATATCATTATTTTTACAATCTTTTATAATATTATCAGACATTATGAACCTCTTTATATGGTCTTAGTTGATTCCTGAATGCGTATTGGAAGCACCACAGATATGAATATGACGCAGTTGTAGTCATCGCAGCCAGACATATTGACTTTTATGGCCAAGACTACCTTTGTAATTTTGCGACCGTAAAACCTCCAAATAAAATATTTGGAACTTTTGATACCTTTGAGTTTTTTAAGAAATTGAAGGTAGAGTGAATCCCTGTAATCAATAATCCTAACTTAGATCGTATAACGAATTCAATTCGAAATCTCAGGTTACTCCTAAAGTCGACGCCTGATAGATAAACTTAAATAAAATCATATATTTAAAAAAAAATAGGAGCGAAAGTTAACAGTTTGCTATTACATGGTGTTAAGGCTTACAATGCCTTTAGATTTCGGGTAGATTAAAAATTTTTAGTCACTATTGACACTTGGTCGCCAGATTAGTATTTTTACCTTTCGAATCCGTTATTTCTAGCATGCTTAGTCAAGGTCAGCACGCTTCCTGACTTTATTATCTGCCACGGTCAAAGAGCAAAATTTTTAATATAATATTTCCCTGTGGAAAGGCTCAAGAAGGATGGACACTTTGCCTCCCTTACACGATTTTTCGTAGTGTTTATAGCTGTTCCGTACCTAAGCAAGCAGGAGCGGGCGATTCCTGAGTTTAAACTCCTGGACAGTGAAGCTCGCTGTCTCTCTTGTTTCCACCAACGAGGTGACCGGAAGATCTCTTTCGGTGCGTTCTCGAAAGATCGAGAGACAGCGAGGCTCCGTAACCATCGCACCGGTAAATATAATTAAAGTTATTGGTCCCCATCGACGTTATGGCTGATTAGTTTGATCTAATTGGTCCGTGACGTCGGCCGCTTCTTACAGTTTCCCCGAAATCAGGTGATCGCCCGACTCTCGCACCTCAGTGCGCTGCCAACCGTTGAAAGGATTATCCGAGTAAGAAGATTAGCCGAAAGTACGCGTTAAGAGTCGTGTGAAATTGTATATAATCGTTAGCTGTGTGTGTGTGTGGGTGAATTCGTGTAATAATCGTCGTCTGTGTCAAATAAACGTTTATTGTGGAAAAAAAACCAACGATCGCTCTTGTTTTGAGCCGACCCACCTGACTGTCCACCTCCTGCTTACGCAACAATAGCCATTCAGAATGATTCGCCCCGTCAAGACTACCAGACCGAGGTGACATCAAGACATGACAAATTCAATAGTAAGACAGATTAGACTTAAGCATCTAGTAAAACATAGCTAGATAGATAGGGCAGATTACAGTTGTTAGTAACATACAGCACATCGCTAGATCATTGTATAGTCAGCAGGCAAGCTTTTTACCTCGCACATAGAAATAGATATTGTAACATATATAATTTCGAAATATTATGGTATTGTAGAATAGATGTGCGATAGAGTCCCTTCGTACACGGAGTTGGGCCTCGCTGATTGGGCGGACCTAGCTCCGTTTTTTGGTATAAATAGCGGCCTTTTTACCGAGAAAAGTCAGTTTAATTTAGAATGAAGACGACGTACTGCTCGGCACTCTCTAAGTCTAAGCGATCTTCGTTTAACTTAGAGTGAGAACGACGGTCTGTTCGGCACTCTCTAACTTACGTTAGAGAGAAGACGACGGGTGTTCGGCACTCTCTAAAGTACAACGGTTTTCCCTTCCTTAACCTATAAGAGAGAAGACGACGCTGTGTTCGACACTCTCTTATAGAATCCTAACTCACAAATCCTATTCGACTTTCCTTTAAAGAACTAACAAGGGGACCACAGGGTCGAGGCAAAACGGATTTTCCTGAAACTTGCAGTATTTGAAGATGTCGTATCAAAAGTTAATTAGACAAAGCAGTAGCGCGCACTACTGAAGATTTTGCGAAAAAATTGCATTTGAAAATTGTTCGACTATCTATAAGGAGTTTGAGTTAACCATGAAACAACGAGTTGAATAGCAGCGCGCGTAGCGTACAAGATTCCTAATCGGTAGATTGTTGGATCGATCCCCGGTTTTGACATTATTTTTTTTTTCTTTCAATTTATACCTACATTAATTATAAGAGTAACATTTATAAAATCTACACAAATTTTGGTATGCGTCCAAACTTTGTGATACCAGGGAGATATTTATGAATGTTAACGAAGTATGTTTCCCGGTAGACGACCTCAAAAAATCGTGCTCTTGTAAAAATGCTTCATTTATCGTCTGTGCTAGGTGCCGCAATAATTATTGTTTTCCGTGTTTTTATGACAAATATCACCCTGGCTCGTGTCATAGCGCGTAATTAATAAACATAATATATAACAATTAAGTAAATATAACATTTAATATTATTTTAATGTTGAAACTTTTTTCCGAATGCCCAAAACTAAAAACCATAAATATTCTATTTAAAAATTAAAAATTTGTGTAGATTTTATAAATGTTACTCTTATAATTAAAGTAGGTATAAATTGAAAGAAAAAAAAAATAATGTCAAAACCGGGGATCGATCCAACAATCTACCGATTAGGAATCTTGTACGCTACGCGCGCTGCTATTCAACTCGTTGTTTCATGGTTAACTCAAACTCCTTATAGATGGTCGAACAATTTTCAAATGCAATTTTTTCGCAAAATCTTCAATAGTGCGCGCTACTGCTTTGCCTAATTAACTTTTGATACGACATCTTCAAATACTGCAAGTTTCAGGAAAATCCGTTTTGCCTCGACCCTGCGGTCCCCTTGTAAGAAGAAGACGTCGCTTACTGTACACGGCACTTCTTAGCTTCTAAACGCATCTCCTGATTCTTCTTCTCCGTCTTCACCTTCGGTGATCTTAAAATCGCGTTACGACGTCATTAAACGCAACGTAGAAAGTTTTATTAGTTCCCGAAGTAAACGGGTGGTCCTTCAAGTTTAGATTACTGTAACTTGTAGGCACGAGGGTGCAAAACACCTAAAAAGCTCGAACCCCCTTTTTGGGTACCATCAAGTATTTAACACATGGCGCTATTAAATTTATACAAACACATTCATAAAATTCTTGGTTACACTATATTAACTCATGCGGATGAAATCGCGAAGAGAAATGCGATACGTCATGTCCGTCATCGATGGTTATAGTCGATGGTGCCAAATTTATTTAATAAGCGGTAAAAACAAGATTATATTCAAATTCATGGAATTAGAAAACTCTTCTTAAACATGCACCAGATTCAAGATCAACGCTAAGCAGTCTGACAATGAAGGCGAATCCTGAAACTCGATGATGCATGCAATTCTTCTAGATATGAGAATCTAACAAGAATTAGCTAAACTATACACTTCAAAGTATTAGGTCATCCCATAAGTTCGTGCCAACTTTTATGCATACACTTCGCGCAACGATTTCTAAACAACCGGTGATAAGGGATCAATGCACTTGAGTTTATCTGTTCGAGAACAGTCTAAAGAAGGTATTCGTGGATATAAAATCGTGAAATTTTGAACACAGTGATTCCTAGCCGTGAAAAATCATGAGCGATTTTCGTATTCATTTTCGACATCTTACGTTATGTGAATTTCGGAAAGGAAATTCAGTAAAAGTTGTCACGAGTAACATATGTTCTGTGTACGGAGAAATTGCGCTTTCATCTGGTATAGGTAGCAAGTGGTTTCAACGTTTCAAAGCTGGGAATTTTCGTTTAGAAGGTGAAAAACGTTGTGGGCGTCCTGTTGAGACGGATTAAGTTAAAATTCGCGATCTAGTCGAACAATCACGATGTTTATCAGTTCAGGAGATGTCAAATGCTTCAAAAATATCAAAAACAACAATACATGGGCATTTAAAAAAAATGGAGATGGTATCAAAGCTGGATGTGTGGGTGCCGCACGAACTAATGGAACGGAGCCGTCTTGACCGAACGCCACCGTGTATGCCATTACTTTCACGGGACGAAATTGATCCATTTCTTAAACGCCTGACAACTGGTAACGAAAAATGGATATTATATGAAAATTCTGAATGGAAACGGAGTTGATCCCAAAGAAATCAACCACCTCAACGATGTGCAAAACCGGGCTTACATCTCCGTAAGGTTCTTTTGTGTGTGTAGTGGGATTACAAAGGAATACTCCATTTTGAACTCTTACCAAGCGGTGATACCATTAATTCTGACAAATATTGCACGCAGTTAGAAAAATTAAAGGAACCACCTGTCGAAAAACGTCCAGCTTTAGTGAATAGAAACAACGTTATGTTTTACCACGACAACGCTAGACCACATCTTGCAAAAAACGTTATAAAAAAATGAGCTGAATATAATTGGGAAATTTTAGCACGCCCTCCATATCCCCTAGATATTTCCCCATCTGATTACCATCTGCTCTGGGCATTACAACACTTTTTAGTGGGTAAAAAACTTGAAAAAATTAACAGCCTCAAAAGTAGCTTACAAAATTATTTTGAAGATAAAACAGAGAATTTTTATCAGAATGGAATAATGGCCCTACCAAAAAAATAGGAAGAAGTCATACAACGAGAGGGTAATTACGTTTTTTCGTGAAACTTAAAGGTATGTATAAAAAAAATCGCATATGCAACCACGCGAAAAATGGCACGAATTTATGGGATGACCTAATAAAACGGCGTGGTTGGAGGAAAAAACAGAACATTGGTCAAAAAAGCTAGGTGTTCGTTGCACCATTTATGTTGCCCCAAATTTTTCTGACTTGAGATGATTGCCTGAGTTAATCAATTAATCATGCATAAGAAAGATACTGAATAATCAGACTCTATGATATAAACGGAAACTAAACGTAAGATACTTACAAACTTTTAGTCAGAAAATATTCAGGTTCGATAAAACACCAAGCACAGGAAAGTTTGAAGAGAAGTTGAGGGCGCATTTGTTGATTATTCCGAAATTTCAAAACTTTACCGTATTTGGGTACGACGCGAATGTACAGTAATTGTTTCTAAGGACATCAAATCCCGAAACGAGCTTAAACCAGTGAATTTCAAGGAAGAAATCGTCGAAAAGATACCAAAAGACTATTAAGGGGATTGAATGCGCTCGGAGGTGATTTCTACAAGATTAGAAAAGGAAATCGGACTGAGCACAATAGGGCAACCAGAACTGAGCTGTTCGGTTGATTCAGCACGATCTACGTCTCCTGAAGAGCAGACTGGGTTAAGACGAGGACCTGGAAGACCACAGATTGAACGAACAAAGCAGAGTGAGGGCAGATCTGAAGAGAACTATAATATCGTACCATTGGGTAATATGAATGAAATTAATAATGTTCCAGAAGAAGAAGTAGCGAATCCTGAGAATTTAGGGAAAAAGTGAGGGGGACATACAATTAGACGGCAAAAAATTTTCCAATCTTGGAGAATTTTTATTAATAATATATAATTACTTTATACTTATGAAATTGTAGGTATATTGAAATAGTATATTTATGCGTGCAAAAAAATTTTTTTTAATGAAATTGTCACTAAAATGGCAGCATCGTGATGCAAGGTTGGAACGGCAGTTACAAAAACGGCGTGCAATTACATGCCTGCATTCTTTGATGTGCAACAAAACAACTATATAGTTTCATTTAGAACATATATAGTTTCTATATGTCGTCGGCCAAAATTGAAAAAAGGATTTTTCGGAAAATCGGAAAATCCCGCGAAATTTTTATAAAGTTTCGCTTAAAAAAATTAATTTCTGGTCAAAATTAAAAAAAACGGTTTCCGTCATCTAGAAACCAGTAATGTTGTGAATATGTGTACAAAGTTTCAGGGCGATCGGATCAATAGTTTTCGCCCTATCCTGCATGCCAATTTCGAAAACGTAGTTTTGAGATAAACGCGTTTAAAGATTTGACGTCATAAAAAAACAATAATTGGAGTTATATACCTTAACCAACGATACCGGATCCATATAATAAGCCTTCCGCTTGTTTATAAAACTGATTTTCTTTTTAACAAAGCTTCTTTTCGTACTGTTCGGGCCTCTTTAGTTGTCGAAATACTGTGCCGCTCTTGTTTCTGCATGCGTCTCTGTTCGACCCTAACTGGACAATACTGGACAATATGTGACTAAAACTTCTTTTTTCATATTTGTACGCTATTTAAACTTCTTTTGATTGCCAGACCATAATGTGCAGAAAGTTTTTTTTCCATTAGTACATCTATCACAGTTTACCTTCGCCTCCAAGTTTGTGTTCTTTCTCTGCGCTCTAGAGCCGTGTCCCCATTCTTTTTGCGACGTGGCTAATGCACTCACATTTAGTTACTGGAAAATCATCGGCATATGGATTGGACCATATTTGAGACCATGATTTGCATTTTCCTAAAATGCAACACTTTCTGTACACTCTAGGCAAATTATAAATTTCGAAAGCTCTGCGAATACGTAAAAAATTCAATGTCTGCTTGCACTGGAGAGTTTTCTAGTACTAGCACTGTCACCTACAGACTCGCTTCTTTCTTCAAAATGGCACTTAAGCATTTTCTTTTTGACAAGACAATTTGAAATGAACAAAATTGTTCCTCGAAATCGTATCAGGGAAAAAACAAACACTGCTTTTTATCTAATATACAAAGTACTAGTTATGTACGTATGTCGGTCTACACTGTCAGAATTCTTAATGATTTCAATCCCGTTGAGTACTCAGGGAAAAATGCTCGATCAGGAAAAAATTCGAATAGGAAATTACAAAATAAAAGAAAAGTCCCGGAACACTTACTCTTTAGCGTTCTCGATTCTACGCGCAGTGCACGCTTCAAATTCGAGTGTGAGGCGGAGCTTCATGGCGCTGTAATTACCAAAGTTTTCCGTATTTCGCTTTGAAACTTTGGGAAAATATTCTACAAATATAGCTCTATCATTTACAATAAAAAAGAAAAAATCGATTTTTGGAAGGTTGTAAAAGTATGTCCCCTCTTAAATCAAACGATGAAATTATCAACTGTAAGCCTTCAATTGTTTTCATTTAATTTATATAAACACGGCCCACATTCCCCTTCTTGGCGAAGCGGAGTTTTTGTAACGACAAACCAATTTGACCGAAGCGACGAGACGACAGTCGGTACTGAAATGACAAAGTCTACACATGAAATATAAACGAATAGACCGTTAAATTACAAAATAATTTTCTCTTCTCTCTCCTCGATCAAGTTTCCCCTTACAAAAATCACCCACAGAACCAGTCAAAGGTTCCTGTTAAAAATCCAATCCAAGACGAATGGATGGACGCCATTTAACAAGAAGTCTATTCGAAAACAATACGTTCAAACTTATAGATTAGCACCCGAATGCAAAGGTTGTTGGTTGGAGAACAGTTCTGCGCAATAAATACGACAGTAAAGGATGTCCGCAAAGACGCAAAGCCGGAGTAGATGTTGAAGGATTCACTGGGAAAGACTATGTGAACAATCACATCGATCGATTAGATTGAAAATGGCATTGACTGCAAGGTTGAATATGCACACTGAGCAATTGAATGTTAGAATGACTTATTTAAATTGGTTATCGGCGTTGATATAGATATGTAAAGAAGAAAACGAAATGAATAAATCAAATACTTCAAAGGATTATTAAAGAAGAATAAGGTATTGAGTGGATACAGAGAACTCACAGAATATTTGTAAGTAATTTAAAACGAAATAGCAACGTTTGTAAACATAAAAAGGCGTTAAACGGCTTAAAACAAGTTGGTCGATTACGGTTCCAAAAATCATGGTATAATGATCGAGCCGAATTTATAACCTGCATACACGGATAGACGTTTTTATGTGGATCAATAAGGATAAAGTTTAACGATAGTATTTGTCTACATTGACGATATTTTGATAGCTTCGACGGATCGAAGATTCTTGCAAGAAATAAAAACAGAAATATCAGGACGTTTTACCGCGGGAAATCTCGGCTCTGCGATACTGCCTTGGTATTGAGATTGAACGGACTGGCAACGACCTGCGATTGTGCCAAATTGGATACGTCCGTGACGTTTTACGTCGCGCTGCTACAGCAAACTGCAGGTCACTGTACACACCTATATCTGCAGATGTCAAAAGATTCAAACGAAGAATATCTTTCTCGTAAACTGATCGGCGCACGGATGTGCATTGCAGTTGGAACATGAGCGTAGAATGATTACGCTAATTACTATCTCAGTTAATTTAACAATTGTCACAGACAATCGAGTAGCGTAAAGGATTTTTCGGTGCTGTAATATCGTAGTTCAGGACATACAGCAGAGTACATTTCGAAGGATAGGAGGAAGGTTGTTGCAACCAACTAAAGTATTATTATTTCGTCCTTCTGAAGCAAAACTAAATTAGTTTATAACCTGTGCAGTTGCTCCGCGTTTTATCCTACACCCTCATGAAGAGAGAAAGGTTGTCGGTTCGTATTTTATGTGATCGTATTTCAGTCATACAAAATCACAGGTATTTTCTAGCGTGAACTCTGTGAAATTCCGATGACAACCCGTTAAGCCATCCCTTCCTTAACATAATTTTGACCAATAAACAAAATTTCTCCCACCAGTTTGTACTGTCCCTCTTTTCGATACGCGTTTTCTTTTTAGAGAATTTTACAAAACTACGACTTGAAATAAACTACAAAGCAATAACATTATCAGCACGATCAATTTACCAGAACATTTGCGAATAAAATTCACAAAAATTATATACTCGGTCGACAAATAACAAATGAAATAAAAGAGTATAACATTGACGAAAACTAAACTCTTGGGCTGCGGAGTGTTTTTTTGGACAGTGCGTAGACTACATCGATGATTGTGTAGAAGTCAGACTAAGGTGTTAATAAGGGTGTCTTTTGCGGGGAAAATTTGTGTTAATTTTTGAAGGGTGAAAGATCTGTGCACAGAGATAGAAAATGTTTAGAGCTCAATGGCGAAACAAATAAATAAAATTTTGGGTTTATGCTTTTACACGCGCGATAGTAAGCGAATCGACAGATTTAACAAAAAAAATTGAGTTGTATTAAAGAATAACGTGTAATTGCACTTGGCGGATAAATTGATATATTCCTATAAAAAAATAAGATCAGAGAAAGTTTTGACGCATAATACAATATAACTTTCAACCCTATTTTTTCCGAATTCTTAGAATTACTCTGCACAGAGGTAGAATAAAGGAATATATGATTACTCGTTAAAAAATAAATCGAAAATATGAATTAAAGTTTTTGTACCGAGCAATTGTTCGGCCTGAGCAATTTATTTCATCCACTGTTTGCATTTATGACAAACCGAGTAATATTATCGTGCTGAAACTTTTTTATCTTTAGTCGAAATAGCTCATTACCATTTCAGTCCAGAAATGAAAAATTTCCTGAACGAAGAATATGAATGTTGAATCGATCCAGGTGATAATACAAGTTGAACATTACGAGTATATAAGAATTTTGTTGAATGAATATAACTATGTATACAGCATTGTGGTCTAAATATGGAACGGAATTACAACTATGTCGATAAATACCTTGATCAACTTTTTATACATATATAATAGCCACTGAAAGCATAAGCATATTTTTCTGGAACACCATGTACATTGCAGACTCGTGTTAATACGATTAATTCGTTCAAATATACAGATGGCGAAGGAGGTATACATTCATTAACATACTTGATGGTATATCCGTTTTAGTGCCAGGGGTTTTTAAAAATCCGCGTCGAATTGTGCCATGAAGCGCGATAGCGCTTCCTTCATTTATTGTTAAAAATAAACCTTGCCACTCAATGTGTTAAAGAAAGACAGCTAATTATGCCGGTTGTTTACGATTATTTGAAAGGAAATTTGTAATTACGAGAGGAACCTCTGACAGACTCGCGACAAGATACACTCTGAAATAATAGAAAAAATAGCGACACGGTTCACCACAGTATGTGAACAACGCGATCGCGCTGCGTGGCACTAAAACGGATATTCGAGTAGATGATAAATCTACATGAAAACGGAGATAAAAATATATCAGAAAATTTGTTCACACGCAGTTTCATCTTCAATAAAATTAAATTTGAAAATATATCTAGTATCTCAAAAATAATTAACTTGTACATAGTACAAGTAGTAACTGTTTGGGAATATAATGGTCATACATGAGAGATGTGTGTGCATTATACGTCCGTTCCTCGCTATGACTCTGATATATCACTTGTTGCATCACTTCAACGCTTTGGCTGCCATGTCACCCATGTATGGGTGACACTCAAATTTCTACAAAGATTTAAGAGCTATATCATTACAAACTTGTTCACTTTTATAACTAAAAATGTTTGCATAAGTTACTCGAAACTATGGACAAAAATATAACAAGGTATTGTGAAACTATTTGGTAAGATTGGTTAAAAATGAAAATATTGACTAATGTAATTTTGAATTACTTCCGCGTGGCAGTCAACGTGTTAAAACGCGATGCATTAACTTTTGATTCTTCTAACAACTGCACAAGATCTGAAAATCCCATTATAAAAATCCAAGTTTGGAGTCTCTAATGTTGTAAAGCAATAGGCAGAGAAATCCGAACCGAGCCATAACGGCAATAAGCCTCATCGACTTCCGTATCATCACTTCAGAGGTGACGTGGGATACACGTTTGCCGACAAATAGAGAGAAACATTTTAGATCACGAACGAACATTGAACACTTTAAGGGGGGACATACAATTAGACGGAAAAAAATTTGCCGATTTTTGAGAATTTTTATTAACAACATGCAGTTATGCTATGCTTATGAACTTGTAGGTATATTGAAACAGTACATTTATCTGTACAAAAAAATTTTTTTTAATGAAATTGGCATTAAAATGGCGGAGCTGTGACGCAAGTTGCAACGGGTGTTATAAAATCGGCGTGCAGTCTACAGGCCAGAATTTTTCGATTTTCAAAAAAACAACTATATAGCTTTATTTAGAACATATATAGTTTCTATATGTCGTCGGCCGAATTTGAAAAAAAAATTAAAAAAAAAAATGGCATGCGTTTAAAAAAAAAATCGTGAAATTTCGCTTAAAAAAAGTAATTTCTGGTCAAAATTTTGAAAAACAGCTTCCGTCAAATAGAAACTAGGATTGTTGTGAATATGTGTACAAAGTTTCAGGTCGATTGGATGAATAGTTTTCGCGCTATCCTGCACGCCAATTTCGAAAAAGTAGTTTTGAGATAAACGCGTTTAAAGATTTGGCGTCCGATAAAACCAATAACTGGAGTTATTTACCCTAATCAGCGATACCAGACCCATATAATAAGCCTTCTGCTTGTTCATAAAACTGATTTTCTTTTTAACAAAGCTTCTTTTCGTGCTGTCGGGCCTTTTTAGTTTCCGAAAGACCGTGCCGCTCCTGTTTCTGCAAGCGTCTCCATTCGGCTCTAACTAGACAATACTGGACAATATGTGACTAAAACTTCTTTTTTCATATTTGTATACTATTTAAACGTCTTCTAATTGCCAGACCATAATGTGTAGAAAGTTTTTTTCCCACTAGTACATCTATCAGTTCACCTTTGCCTCCAAGTTTGTGTTCTTTTTCTGCGTTCTAGAGCCGTGTCCCCATTCTTTTTGCGACGTGGCTAATGCACTCACATTTAGTTACTGGGAAATCATCGTCATATGGATTGGACCATATTTGATTCCACGATTTATATTTTCTTAAAATGCAACACGTCCTTTACACTCTAGGCAAATTATGAAATTCGAAAGCTCCGCGAATACGTAAAAAATTCAATGTCAGTGCATGCACTGGAGAGTTTTCTAGTACTAGCACTGTCACCTACTGACGCACTTCGTTCTTCAAAATGGCGCTTAGGCATTTTCTTTTTGACAAGACAATTGGAAATTAACAAAATTGTTCCACGAAATCGTTTGAAGGAAAAAACGAACACTGCTTTTTATCTAATATACAAAGTACTAGTTACATATGTCGGTTTACACTGACAGAATTTTTAATGATTTCTGTCACGTTCAGTACTCGGGGAAAAATGCTCGATCAGGAAAAAATTCGAATAGGAAATTACACAATAAAAGAAAGATTCCGGAATACTTGCTCTTTAGCGTTTTCGATTCTACGCGCGGTGCATGCTCCAAATCCGAGCGTGACGCGAAGCTTCAAGGGGCCGTAATTAACTAAGTTTTACGAATTCCGCTTTGAAACTTCGTGAAAATATTCTTCAAATATAGCTCTATCGTTTACAATAAAAAAAAAAATCGATTTTTTGAAGGTTGTAAATGTATGTCCCCCCTTAAAACATGCACCAGCACTTTAAACTGCGAATAAGTCAAGTACGATTTAGATCATAATTCGCGCTATACACAAAGTATTAATAACACGAACTAGCGTCAAGAATTACAATCACCATTTTAACCCCTTGCCATTCTTTGGCGAGTCTTGCTCGTAACGCACATGCAGCTTAAACGTGATAAAACTTATTCAAAATTTTTAATACTTTTATGTGTAACAGCAATGTACAATTATAATTTACATAATCAAGGATCATTCGATATGAAGTGCGCATCACATTTTAACTGTCTTTGTTCGTATAAATATTGTAACTGCAAATAGTTGGTTTTGGCTGACGCACCAGAAAAATAAATGGTATGGCAAGGAGTTAACTGGATTCAGGCTCATTAAATTGTGGTTAAGGCAGAATTAGCGTCGGGTGTCCGAACCCACGCAGTTCATGTAACATCACTTAAGGTTAACAAAATATTTCTAAATATATCCGCATTGTAATAATGTTAATAATAACATGTATTAATTTATAACATTTATTACGCATCGAATTAAGAATTAATTTGTAGAAATTGTCCGTTTCTATGTAGCAGACAAGTTGCTTCAGAAGTACTTAAAAAATTTTCAAATTCAACTGCTGTGAAAATTAAATCACAAATGAAAAAATTTTATTCCATATTTTTCGCTCATTGCTTCATGTAGATTCATGCTTTTCTCGATTATTTCGTCACATCGAAAATACCTCATTTTCATCGATTCTGATATTTATTTTTCTTTTGCACACAACAGATATTTATCTTACTTTACCTGTTGTTACCCGTAGATAGTATGCCGTAAGTAGATATAAAGTAGAGTATAATATAATATTGCATTAATGTTTCACATGACAAGATACGTGTTTTGCCACTTTGGTTAGTTTTAGGACACCTTCATGTTTCGCTTAGTATTACTACCGCCATAATCTGTTTATTCGGAGGTGTCATGTCACTAACAATGTTTGTACAGTGTTCACCCCTGGATCGATAAGGAAAACGTTTTCACGAATAATATTCGAGAGATATCGTTCTTTCAAAAGTGTGTCTCAACCATTCTACATTATTCAATAATACACAAATTTTTATTTGATAAAATTGTTGCTACATATGATAAATTTCGTATTGTAACTTTATAATATTTTACACATACGAATTGTCTTAACTTTTGTATTGCTACAAAAAAATTCGTTAATTTAAATTAATGTTTACAGTCTTTTAACATTCTTTTGATAATGGTAGCAGGCGTCAAAAAAGGAATTAGAGACTAGATAAATATGGGATCGACAACAATGACATTACGATTAATGCACGATATCAAAACCACTCATCTCAGTCAGTACCATTCAGAAGATTTTAGTTATTACTTATCTTTTCGTAAAATATTATAGAAGATTCTAACATAATAGTAATTCTAACAATGAATTCCTCATTGTTCCTGATATTGTAAAAAAAAGACATATACAGGATGGTCCACTTATCTTGGGACAGGTTAATATCGTTTAAACAACATATTTTTGAAAAAAATTTTTCAGACAAAAGTTGTCGTGTGTCAGGTGGCAAATTGGATGGTCGGAATGGATTTTTGCAGTGAGTACTCCTGAAGGTCATATGAAGGTCAACTTTATTTTTGTAAGTGGAACCCCCGTTTTTTATTATACTATCATATTCTCCAGGGGAAAATAGGTAACTTTTGTTCGAAACATTTTTTCGTGCGATGTCTACTTCCTGAGATAAGGTGCTACATATTAATGAGGACGTGATAGGTATAAAAAACACGTATAAGGAGCACTGTATTTATAATCGCTTCATAATATTCAATAAACATTTTTATTTATTATTTAACAAGATAATCAAAGAGTTGATCACGATGACGGAAGTCGGGGGGGGGGGGGGGGGGTGCTGATTGGTTTTTCCCCAAAAATTAGAATCCAATCAGTAGATCCTCTTAAAAATTGCCACTACCCCTACATCCTTCGTCTATTGTAAAAGACCAACCGTGATATTTCCTTTGCGAACAATCCCGATGACTGGTTGTTCACCTATGTTGGACCATCTAAGGACCTCTTCAGAAGAACCGATTTATGACACAATTGAGGACGAAGTGAAAATTAAAAAGCCTACATGCATTGTAAAAAAAACGTACAATTACTTCATATCCGTAAAACTTCTTAACTCAGAAACAGCTTTTACATTCCGAATCTTGTTTTTAGCACTAGTTCGCGATATTAGATTATGGAATAATATCCGAACCGTCGCGCTTCCTTACCCCTGTTACAGCAGTAGGGATAATAATTAGGTGGATGTGTAAGTGAAACCTTTCTTCCATAGGCATGGCCTATCGAAAGGTACAGGCATATGCAAATGGTTAGGTAAGGACCTCGAAGTTGCGAATGTTAAACTTGCGATCACGGAGGAGTGATTGACAAGACTGCCGGCTTCTCCAAGTCAAATTCTACAGGAAAACCTGGGGGGTTGGGCGACTCGTGAAGGTCTTCTCCAGTGACGACCAATCAGGGTCAGTTCACAATTAGGCAAAAAGACCGATTGCTGACAAGGTTGAGCGAATAGGATCGCAAGTCCTTTCTCCTGTTACGAAAGACGAAGGCGTTTGTTATTATGCATATGAGACCCAAGTATTGGTTGACGTTAGTCCTTCCTCGACCTTCGGTCGCGAGATAAACTGCACGGGCATGGTGGTTAAGTGCTTGAGGGCGAGAGTCGAAATCGGCTGCATTGACGCGGATTCTTATAAACGCTAGTACCCCAGGTGGTATACAGTTTAGGACACAGAAAAGACTCTATATGAAAGAATAGGATAACCTTCGTTTCGTAGTAAATATTCGGGCCTTCAGCAAGGCTCTTTGGAACTGTTTAAGTTAGACGATACGTTTACGAGGGGCCATAAACTAATTATTTAACTATGAGAAACTCGGGACTGGCGTCCAGATTTTCAACAGGGTCTCTTCTTTCCTAACAAATTTTCAGTTTGTCTTAAAGAAATTTTCCAGACCTCAAATAATATATTGTAGAAATCATGCAACTCTGAACAAATCTGTCATAAAGCAGTAAACGAAATCTTTACTTACTTTGTTCCGCCGAAGGGAACAAGCTTGTTTCTGTAAATGAGGCGAATGGAGATTTTTACTAGCGAGTTAGAGACCATGATAGACAAATTTTCATCGGTCTGCTGAAGTTGGTGTCAACACTTTGAACACATTAAATAATAAATAATAATGTTTATTAAATATTATGAACCGATTATAAATACAGTGCTCCTTATACATGTTTTTATTTACCTATCATATTCTCATAAATATTTAGTACCTGTTACGGATAATTTCGAAGGCCCCGCACAACCGTCCACCATATTCGTCTCATTTATTTGTCTTTCCGTTTGCACGGGATTTCGTGCTTCTGAGGAGAAACATGCGAGCGTCGTGTGGAGGAGAAGTACGCAGAGAGTCACGAGCAACGAGAGCAGAGAGTTGTCTGGCGTTTTTATGCAACCCGTTTTTTAATATAAACCTTCGATACCAAAGTACTGTTTGTTTTCTATCAGCCCTTCTTGTTTAATACACAACAGGACCTTATCTCGGAAAGTAGATACCCTACGAAAAAATGTTTCGGACAAAAGTTACATATTTTCTCCTGGAGAATATGATAGTGTAATTAAAAACAGGGGTTCCATTAAAAAAAATAAAGCTAACCTTCAGAAGCAATAACTGAAAAAATACATTCCTACCATCCAATTTGCCCCTTGACACACGATAACTCTTGTCTGAAATATTTTTATCAAAAATATTGTAAGTGTTAATTTGTATGTATGCGTGTGTGCGTGTGTGCATGTGTGCGTCCGTCGCGCGGTGCACAGTTGACGAGCGATGTAGCGGAGCGAGTGAGACGGAATGATATTTGATCGATAGAGATCGCGAGTGATCGTGATAGTTCTGGAGACGTCGCGCACGTGAAGTCTCCCAAATGTTCCGGAGTTACGACCAAAAACAATATAAAGCGCAGAGACGCGCGCCCCAGCGCATTATGCCTGGTGACGTATTACGGTTCAGAGGACGCCCGTGATCGCTCGCAATATGTTGTTTAAAAGACATTAACCTGTCTCAAGATAAGTAGACCACCCTGTATAATGTAGTTTGAATAGACAGTAAAAAACCTCACAGTGAAAAAGAGGCCGGAATCGAAATGTGCACTGTGAGGGACAGTGGAAGCGAAATTTTATACTCGGCGGTTGTCCTTTCCACGCCGCGGCCAAAAGAACAAATCGCCGCTAAAGCGGCGAAGCATTGTAATGTCGAGCTATGCTAACATAGCCGCAGCAATAACGCACGCATAGGCGCAGGAAGAGACGTTTTGCACTGTGAGGGACAACCAAGCATTGCACTGTGAGGACATTTACTGTAGTACATATCATAATCTTAATTTGTTCCTAACCAAATTTAAGATCGATGTTCAATATTTTGTTTTTCGAAATTATAAATATAATATCTCTGAATATGGTACAGCACAATATGATATATTTCATTGATATTATTATCCCTATATTATAGGCTTATACATTTTTACGTATTTACATATTTTAAATATCCTCTAACCCTCTGATAATTTCTTTAACAAATAACGAGCGACGTTTAAAATCATTTGTGGACGGTACGATAATATCTATTTCTCTATGACTTCGTGTTCTTCATGAACACGATGACGCACCAAAAAAATTTAATCGTATATACCCCGAGCATTCTATGTAAGCACGTATAAAGGTATAGTGTTTAAAAAACAATATCACCCGTGAGATTATATTTTTGATAAGTTGAAACAAAGAAGTACCTACATATGGCGTACATAAATCCTGAAACTTCAGTATTTCGCCAATGAAGTGGCCATCATTTTGAAAGAGACATGCGATTTCAGAACATGCAAGTATACCAAAACATCTTAAACGAAACTGTACATACCACAGGCGCTAGAATTTATAATTTCTCTCTCTTTCAATGAGTATAAACAAATATATAATTCAGTATATAATTTAATTTAAAAGAAAAAGCATAGTCATAATCTCATAAAAACAAATTATGTTGAAGAAATATCTTTTCTATCAACAGATGAAATAGTACAATTGTGTCCTCTGAAATGTTTGTTCACAATCAATACTTACGAAAACATTTAGGTGTTTCTATTTAAATGCTTTGCACTGTATTAAAAGTGAGCAATTGTAATATGTCACTGTTCCATTTTGAGTAACGATTGAAAGAAACGGCAGAGACAAAACTTATATGATATAATATATTCTAACTTCATTTTGCTATCCGTTACTTCTAATGATCTTGAATACATATAGACACTGCCTTGGTAATGAAAAAGACTATCATTGTAGACGTTTGAAAAGGGGGAGTTCCATTTAAACAAATTAAACTGTCATTGATTCTCAGTGACGTGAGAGGCAAGAATTTGTTTTCAACCCCATTGAACCATTCAACACTGTCCTTAAAACTATTAATGGATCGTTAAAAGTAACAAAGGCATTGGAAGTAAAAATGTTAGGTGATTCACCCTGTATACGTTTTATTACCCTGTGTATAAAAGTAGCCCATCGAAATATCAATATTGTAAGAGGTATTTCACATTGTAGATCAGAAACGTACTTTATTACAATAAGCATTCGAACCCACCACCATTGTTCTTTAAATATTTTCTAATGTCTCTTTTAACATTTTAATATAATATGTTTCAATGACTTTGCATTGACAACAATGCATTTTGATATTCTCCTTTAAATCATCTGTGAAGTTGTTTTTATAATGAAGATTGTTCGGTCGTAAATTACTTTAAGTATAGCGCCAATTAGGCGACCACGCAAACTTTGTCACATACAATAGGCATCGACTTTTTCGTCCCTTCGACCACTTTAGATTTAGAATGTCAAGAGGTTTGTTTGTCCCGTAGCAGAAATAAGACCCAGGGAATCGTTACATTGCGTTCAGAGTTTTCGTGTCTTGTTTAGTCCCATCTGGGTTTCATCTTCCTTCGCCTTAGTACTAGAGTCTTTGTTTTGTATTTTCTATAGATGTCGAGGTATTCCTTAAATTTATTACTGACTACGAACATTTTGGAAACGCCTCTATCCCTCTCCACATTTCCATTCCGCCCTAATTTGATTAACCAATCCGAAAATAGTTGCAGTTTTTCCCTTCCTTTGCCTAAAATCTCCACGCCCACCCCGAAGCTTTCTTGGTTTGTCAGAAGCTTCGAAAAATCATTCATTCCATAGTTTTCGAACAGTATACATACAGTCTCTAGTTTTCCCTTAGTTTACATATATCCAGTTTATAGTATTTTAGTTTAGTACTCATTAGTTGTACTTAAACATTTATATTTTATCCGCCAGTTACTAATAAAGTTTAACTATTCTTTGTAATTGTTTCGAAGTTACATATCATACCATACAGTCCACTATTCGTAATTGTCGGGATTGCCAATAATCCCACGCGTCGTTCATTCGTCACTGATATAATTGTGGACGCTGCGACGCACATACAAAGATAAATTGGTAAGGGTGTGGTGAAAATGAGAGATCTGCTTCTACGCATCACAGTGATTCCTGGTAATCGCACATTAACGGGACGTTTCGCGAATTAGAGATTCAACGGAGCCCGGTCTCCATATAATATAACATTGAATACATTAATGGAAACTGTTTCCCAAAAATCAAATCCGGCGTCACGGGATTAATTAACCGTTTGACTGCTATGGGCGCAAATGTGCGTCCAGCGAAAGCTATCATTGTGGCCTATGGGCGCACATAAGCGCCCGGCTCAAGTCGTCGATATAGACTATGGACGCACATGTGCGCTCGGCGATGCCTTCAATTGTTATAGTCGTAAAAAAATATTCAGTCCCCAGCGATAGATATTGACGGCCGCACGCCGTTCACGCAAAGCGCTTCGGCTCAGAGTATTGAGCAGTCAAAGGGTTAATTAATCGTTAATGGACGCTCAACCATCGTGTACACGAATTAACATTATCACACGCGACACACTCGCACATACACACATTGCAAAACCGTCACCACGCGAACTAAACAGTTCGGAAACAGAGCCAGTAGAACCTATTCAAGTTACAGTAACTCTGACTCAAGGTGCTGAATCTCCAGCATGAAAACAATTAGCAATGGATGCCGAACAAATAGAGACACCAGAGACAATAAAGGCAATTAAAAGATCACTATCAAGTACATTATTCGATTGTAATCCATCTACATACAGGGTGTCCCAAAACGAACGAAACATCCGGAAATGGGAGGTAGCTGGGGTTATTCTGAACAACTTTTTCCTTTGCAAAAATGTCGTAAGGGGCTTCATTTTTAAAATATTAAGGAAAAACACCGACCAATCAGAGCGCGAGAATCGCGCGCGCTCAGGAGCGTCGTGCAGGCACGTGTAACAAGGACCGTCGCCGTAAACGAACGTAAGTATGAGCATCGCGATGGTACGACACCCCTGAGCGCGCGCGCTTCTCGCTCTCTGATTGGTCCGTGTTTTTCCTTAATATTTTAAAAATGAAGCCCCGTACGACATTTTTGCAAAGAAAAAAGTTGTTCAGAATGACCCCAGCTACCTCCCATTTCCGGATGTTTCGTTCGTTTTGGGACACCCTGTATATTTAACACAGCCATAGATATCAACAGGCACATTGCATCTCTATGGAAACAATCGTGGAACCAGATATGGGAAAACTTTGCTATAAAGCAAGTTTAAACCATACATCTACTGGTAATTTTTTACAATATCGCTAGAAATCTCAAATTTAACAGACGACAGTAAGTGGAAATAACACGAATTAGAACTGGACACAGTAAATTCTCACCTGCACACGAACTAAATAATAGTCCCTCCAGAATGTGCGAGTTATGCACAATAAAAATAATCACACATCGCATCATCATGGAATGGAAAAGATACATCCACACAAGAAAAAATCTAAAGATCGGAACCAGCTTTACAGAAGTGACTACATCAACAGTATACCAATAGGCTGCAATAAAATTTTGTGACACCACAGGCATACTCAACACAATTTGAAATCCAGTCTAAAAGCCAGAACTCATCCAGTTCCCCTTAATGTATCTATAGTCCATAGTTACAGTCACTAAAAACTACTGCAGTTGATGTGACTCTAAACACTTTTATAAAAAAAAAGCACGTAAATTTTAGACAACACCAAAGAAAGAAGTCTAATGAATTCAAGCCCGACAAACGACGTGACAAACATAAGACTACGACCACTGTAAGATTAAGAAAAATATAAGAAAAACGCATTAGAAAATGCTTAGATTATTGTTAGAGTCCGTCTAGACTCCGCACAGACAAATATTTTAAAACAAGTAAGAGTATTTTAACAAAAATAAGCTTTGCACGTTCCTTTTATAATAGTTCAAGAACAGCGTAGAGGTTTAAATATTAAGTGCACGGCTGTAAGTCCGTTGATTTACACGACAATTATACTGACTGAAAAGGTTGACTCAAGAAAGGTACGCGTCATGTTCATTGATCTGGTTTGTGTACAAATTGCAGCAGCTGAAACTGCAATATTGGTAGTTTAGTTCGCTACGCAAGAATTTAACGAGCGCTGAAATTCTGACTGACATAAAATATCTTGTGAAATACTGACATTTCATAGACCTAAGGCTAGTACTTTCATACGTAGGACAATAAAAGAGATCGAATGATGTAACAAGAAAATTGTAATATATTAAGTAAAGTGCAATTGCACTTATCACTCGCGTCCATCTAAAAAATAGTCACAGAACACATTATGTAATTTCTTTCCTCTATCAGTTTTACATATTTTCATTCAAAAAAGAACAGCAACCTGTCCAAGTATCTAGAATTATCCTGTATGAAAAATATAAAGAGAGGCTTTGAGTATAACAATCACTGACTAGTTCGCTTCGAGCATCGATCCAGGAATGAGTCGTTTGTTATAACAGAACATCCTCTTCCCTAAATTCGCCTTTGCTGTACGTAAACAAGAAAACAAGGTTGGCTTGGCTGAAATGCGAACCTGCCGTAAGGCAGCTAGCAACCCGTGCTATCGCTAAGGATGCTCGATTAGTAATAACATTTTCGTGAACATCTTGTAAATATAATATTTCTGTCAAAAACGAATATGATATTTGCATCGAACACATTAAAACGTGTAAAACGATATTTACATGTGCTAAACGCTTACTAAGGCGACGACGAACCTTCCCTCATTTCAAATGAAAAAAAAAAACCGGGGCTCCAAGAATACTTTCTTTCGACCTATGTACGTTTCGCCACACTGTATAATTGGATGAAAATGTGTTTCCTCTTTATTGAAACTGGAACACAGTGGTTCTTCCTCGAGTCTCATGCGTACCAAGTGCTTTCTCGTGTAATAATGTCATGTCACTAGTCCCACGAGTGCACGTAGCTGTGTGTCATCTAGGTAAATCAAGATATGACCCACGTTCGGTAAGGGTTCCTCAATGAGAACTCGCGTGTTTCTCTTACGCCATGTTGTTTCAGAATCCTGTGAATTGTTCTCTCATCTACCCCCTCGTTAGTCTTCCTACCGACGTATACATCTATAGCCTTGCACTAGTTGATACATCTATAGATAGGGCCTTGTTGGGTTGTTAGTGTGGGTAGCTGAACCTACTCATTAGATCCTTTGATGTCACGAATTTCAGTGTGACTTGAGATTCATAGTAGTTAGATTCAGTTATTGCTGGATAATCGTTCTACCGTTTGGATGTAGCCTGTCATCAGCTTCTATCCTATTTTGCTGTGTATACAGTCTTCCGCGAGCAAACCGACAAACTTCAATAGCGTATTCCAAACATTATTCTAAGCAAAAAGTGTTATCTGTGTCGCGGACCATCCATTCTCGTATTCGCAGCACAAATATAATCTATAAATGAATCAGGTGTGCGCAAACTATTTGTATAGGAAACGGTTGTCTAAAGGCTATATCGACTCAATGCATATTTTTGACAAAACTTTCTCTGGCATTTCACCGAATAACACTTTATGTCGGGCGTTTAAAAAAAACGGCGGTGTTGACGAGACGCTATCGTTGCAAGAATGAACAGCTTTTCACAATAAGAACGGAAGTATAGTATAATCTGATGCGATAACTATGTGCAGTCGCAAAACTGTTTCCAGCAAGTATGCAACGATTGCATGCACGCAGGCGACAAAATCCCTAGATCGATAGTACCGGCTTTGAAGAATGAAATTAAAATTTAATTTTACATTGTGGCGTTAGTAATATATAATTTGTATTCTTCAGAGTTTTTATATGTGTATTTAAATAAAATATATATTTATAACTTAGTTTTAGATATACTTTAAACTTTCAATAGCACTTTTCATGGAATTTTCATAAAAACACATTAGTAGGTTATCATGGATTAAATTTGACGAGTAATGTGCCAATTAAAAAATGTTAAACATTTTCATTAAAAACTGTCTATATTTATTATATGCTAAATGTCTTAAATCCTATATTTCGTTAATATCCTCTATTTCCAACTTTCAAATTCCAAATTTCAAAACATTCTAAATTTTGAATTCCTAAATTTTCAGAACCACAAATTATTAACCCTTTTAGTGCCGGAGGCCGATATATCGGCTCATGCTGCACTGGCGAGAAGTGCCAGAGCCGATATATCGACCTGCACCTTGTAGCGCTTTACTATTCGCATTGCGAGAGAACTCTATCGCAAAATAGATTTATAAATGATCTATAAATGATCTAATTTTGTTGCAAAAGAATTTAGAAACCGGTTTGCGTGTGATTTTTTACACATTCTACGCCGGTGAGTTGCGAGACTCTGTTTATGCTGTAACGATAAGATGGAAATTCGACACTAAATAATCTCCTAGCACTGAAAATCATTGAATAAAGGGTAAAAAATTGAATTTGAGTTCGTAATCAATGCTATAAAGGGTTACACGGTGTATGCATCAGTAAACATCATTGTTAAGTAAATAATTTGTGTGAGTTATAATAAGGAAATGTTACACATTTGCAATTGCCAGATAACTAACTACCAATATTTATAGTAATAAATAATACACAAAATTATATCATAAATATATTTATAATCTTGTTTCAGCAATGTTGTATTACCTACACCAAGCACTTGTCTTGTAACAGATAAAATCCGTTTGTCGCCCGCACTGTACCATCGAGTTATCTTTTATTTTTGTGTGTGAAACATCATAAATTTTTTTACAAAATAAATTGGAAATGAAAATTATATATGCGTACTAAGTGGTTTATATAAAGTTATGATGAAACGATGCCCCTTTTCCTATGTGTAAAAACGTTTTGAAAGAGAAAATTCAATTTTTATATTTTTTGTAATGATTTATGATTATGTTATTCATATGATTTTCAATTGATATTGAAAAATTAGTGTCATTGCTTTATTCTCTATTTCGTTCTGAATACGTTGCAATTTCAATCATGTATATATTATTTGTAGTTTGGTTTTTATGTGCGCTTTTCTAAATCCTTGTATATTTGTCAAACTCGGCCGGTTATTCTCGCATAGACAATCATTTTTCGCCCGGGACTAAAAGGGTTAAATTCCTAAACCTGTAAATTTTAGAATATCAGAATTTTCAAATTTTTGGATTCCCAAATTCTTGAACCTCTAAATTTTCAAATCGCTATATTTTTTAATTTTTAAACGTTCAAATTACCAAACTTTCCCCATTTTTAAAATTCTAAACGTTCAAGTTTCCAATTCCTAGCAATTTAAAAATTTGCATGCTCCCTGAATGTTGTAATTTCAAGTTCCTAATTTCTCGAATGTATATTTTTATAAATTTGTTTAAGATCAAATTGACGAGCTCCATAAATCTGATTTAAAAAATTTCCAATTCTACAGATTTTCAAATTATCAACTTTTCGCTTTTCTAATTTTCTAATGTTTTATACATTTCAAATTTTCAAATAACCTGATTGCTAAATTTTTATGTTTATGTACTTCGAACTTCAAAAATTCATATATATTATCACTGAACATAAGCTCTGCATAAGTAGTTATTTAATTTATTCACCTTTATGTTCCTACTTACAATCCGTCGTGACAAAAGCGACTAAATAACTTCAACGCAGAAAATGCACAGAACCAATGCTAATTGGACGTTTGGGTATTCCAAATTATAATTCCATAACCGAATGAAATGAAACGGTAGTTTCATATATAACATTTTCGTTTCTTTGAAATGATTGAATGCAATGATTGAAATTAAACAATTCTGTCTCATTGCATTAGATTATTTCAGAAGTATTTGCGCATTTTTCCATGAACTTCATTGCATAAATAAATATACAGTGAAATTAATTTACTTCTCAACTTCTGCATTTTAATTATATAATTGATAGTACTGAATTTTACGACCGAACACTGATTTGTTTCTTACTTTTACAATAAATTGGTTTATCTATTATGCTTTTAGTACATTCATAAAGAAAACAATATCTTTTGGGTCTTTTCTATCTTCATTATTTTGTACTATAAATTAGAACTACTTATTACAATTTCCTGCAAAGGGTTTATATAATATTATTAGGTTGTTGCATATGAAATAGTCGGTTATAATACATCAAAAGTCATTTAATAATATGGAAATACTACAAATGAAGACTGATGCCATGTCAATAAGAAGCTTAAAACTGATGTAACAATATAGGAGACAGTTTTATGCTTAACATTGTTTCACGTTTTAGATGCTCTGATATCGATCATTGGTTGCTATAAATGGAAACCAATAAATGTTTATGTAGACATTTTTATTAAATGTTAACCTTAATATTGATATAGCGTACATGCAGTTTTACGTCCTTTTATCAAATTCTGCTAGATTTTCAATGCCTCAAAATCGTATAATTTATATGCCACTACGTAACGCGTGATAAGTGAATATTTTAATAATTAGTCAATTTTATGGAATATATCAATGAACAGTTTGCGCAATGATTTTAATTAAATTTATTTTTATTTGTGCTGCAATGTGACATAGCACAAATGCTATTTTTAGGTCCCTTTATCTCATCAATTTGTGTTAGGCTTTCTACTTCGAAATGGGACATGAAGCTCTGCAATTGTTAATCAGTTGTTTAATATTAAGGAAATCATCTAAGAGTTTGTATAATCTGTTTTGTTATACTTTTAGCTTCAAACTAATATCCCATAAGTGCTATTCTACGGTACTGCTATGCCATGAAATCTGTTTCACTGTCCAATTTCGAAATCGGTCATTTGATACGTATTAATCTAAAATATTATCACAGAGCTCGCTAATATTCCAAAGTGATATCTGTTCGTGTATTATTATGCTCGCCTAGCTTTGCTTTAGTTAATGTTATACAAGTATCTGTAGATGGATCGTTTCATAGTTGTGCCACTCAAGAGTAATTACAAGTAGGCTGCAGTCAGCAGAAATCCGCTTAAACTTACTGTAAATTAGTGTCTGTTACCAATTCAAGTTATTGAGTTTGGTAAGCTCTGCTCGGAAATTCAGGGACCATCGAGGCAACGATCAAACGCCTCATTATTGTAATTTATGTTCTTAATTGTGCATCTCTTCGTGTACAGAAGTAAGAAAAGTTCGATGTTGTACTAAAAGGCTATGAAGTTAAATACTTTTTATATACTTTTCAAATATACGTTACTGCTAATGCAATATTTATATATAATATTCTTTAGAATTTGTACGATAGTTGGTCTCTCAAAACTTCAAACGATAATTTGACACTTTTTTCAAGTGTGGAAGACAGTTCGAATGTCAATTGTCATTTGGAATTTATGAAGGATGAAATATGTGTATAACTTGTATAGATACGTTTAAATGAGTTGTAATTACACATATAGATTCTAGTTAAAATATATAGAACTTGAAACATTATAGATAAGCCTTAGAATAGATTGCCTTAGAATATCTCATAAGTTTTTTCCTTTTTTAAAAGAAATGAATTCATGGCATTTATTGCTTAAGATTGATTTGTTGCATTAAATATAAACTGTCCTGCTCTGTGATCTCCACCCATCCCTAGGGAAAAATCATTATTTACTTTTTCTACAATTATTGGGAATTACTTGCAAAATATTCTTCGAAGTACATTTTTATATTATATCAAAAAAAGAAGGAACTTATGCGGCATTCATAATTATAAAAATACGAGTTCAAATATATGAATATTGATTAACAAGATGTAATTATTAATATTAAAATGAGTATTGGCATTATTATTATTATTAGTGTTGTCATCAGTATTAATATTTAAGAAATCTGCGAATATAACCTTATTTTCATAATATGTGAATGAATTCTAAAAATTAATATTAATTCAAATTCTAATTTTCCGAGTCAATGTAGTTGATTTATGTTTCATATATGTGTACATATGCATTGAAATGATTTGAATGGTAGCAAAATAGAACGTATCAAGACTAGAAACTATTAGAAGGTATAAAGTATTGTTCGTATCAAAATATTATTGCTTTAGGAGATTTTTTAATTTCTATTATTTCGTAAGTAATTGTTGGGATAGCAAGGGCACAACTTTATGATACTGTCAAATTCGTAAGGTTAGTTGTAAATTGTTAGTTTTTCCTCATAGTTTAGGGTAGGAGTCACTTTAGAAGCTAGCTATTGTCTATTTTTTTACTTTACTCCCAGTATCATAAAGTCATATTCCAGGGGGTTCCTTAGTAATGTAGGTTTTTGCTAATCGGTCACTTCTTTAATCGAGTCGCGGTCACCTTTCGTCACGGCGTGTAAATTATACGTCACGGCGTCAAAATCGTATCTCGCTTTCGTGTCTCCAATAATCGGAACGCTCTTACCTAATCTATAGAATATAATACATTCCCTACAGTAATAACGGTCTATAAAGATCTTGAAAGTTTTTAAGATCTCAAAGATATTTTAGATGCCGATATATACTTTGGAGAATTAATAAATTCATTATAGCTCGGCTAGCTATAAAATTCTGAAGAACTCTACTTCATGATCCTATACATTATTTACATTTTCGTGTATAAACTTATACAATTTTTTATATATCGTGCAAGTTCAAAGCTTAGAAAGTAAATAAACTTAATATTTAATTATTTTATTCAAAATAGCTGGTTTAATCCATAAAGTGAGAGATACATTTGTTGGGACATAACTCTCAGAGCTGAAACTGACACATACTACGTACAAACTGAAAGCTAGAAATAGAGTTTAGAAACAGTTAATAAACTCGAACTGCAGTACAACCTATTTACTCGTAGGACATACTATGTACTTCTAATACAGGCAGCAGTATCTGTAAATTATCGTCGTCATAGAAATTTTCCTCGGAATGTAACTCAGATTAAAATATTAATATAGTTGTAATTTTGACACGAATCGGTTGCTGTTAATGTAGTTTGAAACAATCCACTGATCGAGTAAAAAATAATCTATTTAATAAATTGATATTTATATATGAGTAGATTGTACAAATTAATATGATTCCATTATGTAGAAAATTGATTTTAGACGATTATAATTCTTTAAATGTAAACTGAATATATAAAAATAAGATTCGCGTTCTTATATGTATCTTGTATGTATTTTCAATTTATATGTGTTGTTTACACGATTCTAAAGTATAAATTAATAAGCCGATGTAAACTGAAGTTAAAAGCAACATACTTTACGCATATACGATGAAATCATTTTCAATTATAGTACAGAATGATGATACAAATAATATAAGAGTTGGTATTTTATGCAGCAAGCGATAATGTGGTAAGCACAATAGATTACGCGTATCAAGACAGATTTAAGCACGCTTAGACTAAGCTTAACGAAGCTCTAAAACGCGCTATCAGGTATAGTACAAAACAAGTAAATACTACAATCTGTAATTGCAGATGTCATTTGAAAGAATAATATTTTATCGCCGTTTATGACAAAAGTAAAACGCACAGCATCGACATTCTGTTATTGTTTACAACAGTCGTTGCACTCGTTATAAACACATTTTTTACAATTTTATTCAATTTTTAAATGTTACTAAAGCAAGCAAACACGTTCAACTTTTCGTCATACTTTCCATTCACGGCATATTTATATTTAAATTAACAGTTAAATAAACATTATGATTATATGAAATTATATTGAATGATTATGTAATAATACATTATTGTGAATTTATAATTAAATAACAAATATAATAATGTTTTATTATGATAATTGTAGAGTGGTTTTTCATTGCATAAAAAGATTATGTGCCTTTGATTTTCTCAAAATTATTATTGAAAAGTGACCTCAGCCAAACATTTTTAACACTTAGTAAATCTCGACTTCATCTTCAAAGTGAACACTAACTATAGCGCAAACAGTAAGGAGGTAACAATACTCAATTAAAAAACATGACCATACAGTCAGAGAATACAATATTTAAATAAACTGAATATTTAAACACGAATGAACTTTTACCATAAACATACATTCAAACTTTTAACATACCGATGAACAATACTGTCCACCAATACCTCGATAATTGGATTAAAACTTAGTCATGGAGAAACTTTTGTGTCCAAGCAAAAACATGAAGTTTATTCATTGATTTTCATTTATCTTTCTATAAATGTTTGTAATTATTCTTCCAAAAATTGAAAAACTTTTTCTTACCTACAGTGTGTCCGTTTTAAGTTAACCCGTTGAAACTTCCCAGAAGACACTGAAAACGATAAAAAAAATGTATTTTAAAAAATTATGTGCTTCGAAGACGGGATTAATATGGTATAAAAAGTTTATTCGTGAACAAACTAGTTAGTGTTTTAAAATGCGTGACTAAATATGTTATATGTTGTAGACTTAAAAAATGAAGAAAATAAGCCGAAAAGCAAATATTACAATAAATCAACAAATAAATAACAAATAACTAGAGTGACGTTTATTCTTCAGCGAGTATAGCAAGACAGACACTGTTTCTTCGCTTGCGTACAATTTATATCTATCTCCCCGGTGTCCCGGGAAGGAAAAAACAAGGAGTGGGAAAAGGGGTGACTTTCTCCAACGCGAGAAGTCCCATTTTCCTCGCCAGCGGTCATCCGGCCCAAACCGTTGCCGGTGGCCCCTTCGGCACACGACATTCTATAAATTACCGTAACAGTAATAAATCCAAGGATCGCCTCAACTTTTCAAACTGCATGAGGAACCGAAAAAAATACAACTACGCCAACCTCGGGCTCAATGTGCATACCAGCTAAGTAAAACGGTCTAATTGTAAGTAATGGTTCCTTGGTCTTTTATTGCTGCTACGCTGACCCTTCAATACGCGAAATTTCCTACAATCTAAATTATCGTCTACAATGTAGATAGATTTCTCGAAATATTTTGAGTTCCTGCATTCTTCGTTTACAAAATTTCTATCAAATATATAATGATCAGACTGAGAAACATAATTTTCCGTTAAATATTGATCCGTAATACGTCACATTTTCGTGCTGAACGTATTTTTCGTTTTTGACTTCAGGCAAAAATAAAAACTCAAATTTTGTAATATTTTTTTACTTGTGAAGAACACAACTCTAATATGAGTAGAGAATAACGAGTCATTCAAAGTATTAATTTTGTAATGCAATGCATTAATAATATTGTACGAAATTGTTTTCGTTTTGTTATTAATTTAGATAGTTCAATTTGAAGCGTCGTTTGCCGGTATTCAACGTAACTGCAGACATATAATTTAACAAATATGTACGAGTAAAACTGTGCCATTTATTTCGTCAGTTTAGTTTTAACAAATGCAATGACATTTTGACAGGTCCTTCTGCTCGTATCCGATCCGAAAGTGGAACGTAATGACAAATGGATGCTGGAAAATTAATGTGTTGGCATTATACGAACCCGGCGGGTTATTAATTAATCATTAATCATTGAATCAGAGAACAAACAAGGAACTGGACATTCTCCGGATAGGTGGTTATGTGCACGGATCAGAAAAGAGGGGATATGGTTGAAGGGATTTACCTTTGCAGATCCGCAGCAAGCGAAAAGGGATAGAATACGAGAATGCATGCAAGCTGTATGCAATAAACGTGCATTAAACCACGAATATGTGGTCCAAAACAATAGAGATTACAGTGAAAGCTAATTAGCTCTCTGCGAGCTATCTTCACGCTTCATCTCCTCTATAGTTTCCTTCTTGTACTTATCGATAAATTAATGTAGTCGCTGCCCTACGAAGATATCAAATAATACTAATCGGAACAAACCGATCAAATGACCGGTGCACGAGTTCCTTATTTTAAATGGTACATTTGTGTGATGGATTTCTTGAAATTTATGTTGATTTTTATTGAGATTGTTACGACCGGAAACGCCTACCCAACTCAGCAACGACCATCGTCCACTTCTAAAAACGCATAGTCGACAACGATCAATTCTAGAAACCCATAGCCAACGATCAATTCTAAAAATGCATAACCGACAACGACTAATTCCAGAAACTCGTAATTGCAAGACAAACGCCTCACCCCGCCCTAAGGAAAAACGACGTTATAAATGCTCCCTATAATATCGAATAAAAGGCAGTCTTTATCATCCAATTAAATCTGTGGCCCATTTATTTGAGCCTTGCGCGTTACTATTCTAAATTAAGTAGAAATTAACAATTTCAATTTAGTATTCGTATCAGTGAGCTGTGCTCGACCTTCAAATTTTAATTTTTTATCCTATCAAGAATAATCCCCGTAACAAGATACAGAATTAATTTGAATATTCAATTTTATTTTACCCTTTATTCATATTTTTTCTACTCTACTTTTAATTTTGGAGCATGTTGGTGAAGTTAGTAATTCGTCCCCGAAAATGCAAGCATTTAACAAAACAGAAAACCTTTCATTTCTCACCAGACCGTCGTTAAAATCAACGTCCGGATATAACAACATTATTTTTAATGTTTCAGCGTAACTGTCTGTTTCTTGATGATAAAATGTAGCAAAAGCTCACAGTGGATCTAATATTAACCTTCTATTTGTATTCGCACGCCGCAAAAAGTGAATGATTTTAAATAAAAGAAAATGTTGGTAATTGTGTTGTAGGATGAAAGAGCGTCAGGACTCAAGACTTTCTGCATAAAACGCTTAATTAGATTCTCCATTCCTTTTGCACGTATCTCTTAAACTGCAGTGTTATATTTTCAAAATTGGCCAACAGATAACCTTGTCTTGTTTAATTGTACACCAAATACATATTAGTAGGTGTAAAAATGGTAAGTACGTTGTATTTAGTGATTAAAATAGTATTTCTTGTTTGGTGCTATATTTGCGAAGACAAATATGTTTAAAAACGTGTGTAGAAACTGTTTCATCTATATATCGTGTTATACGGATGGAGCTTATTGTGCTATACAAAAGCTTAAACTTTGCATGCAAAGGTTACTTTATTAGTAGGTAGTGGGGATGGAAATAAAAATCTATTACATAGTATCTACATGTGTAATCCAACTTTCTGTGCACACATTGAATAACCTTTCTCTTTAAATTTTCTGTATATAAATATTTTTCACGAAATATGTTATTAGACAGTAAAATAAGGAAAATTGGAATACAAAAAAAATCGATCTAAGAAATCGATAGACCCATAGATGACTTCACATTCCATTCTCTAGAATAGATGTACAGTACAACTATACGATATATTTAATACAAACAAATACAATGATTTACATCTGGTCACGCCGTATTGATTTCAGTGACCTTAAAATATATTGTCAAGGTCAACCTGCTGAATAATCTTTGCCGTTCATTGTCACACAATCCTTTGTGTAGTCAAGATGTATATATGTTACAGTGAAACTCCGAAATTTGAAGAATGTCGACTTTCACCGGCGAATGTCAACATTCATGTAGTCGTTTGGTGTATGTCCGAAATATTTGCTAAATACCCTTATTTCTGACTTACACCGGTAAATGTCGGCATTCACTATGCACTAATTGTCAACATACACCGGTGAGGATCCGAATGTACAAGAATGTAATGAAATTTTCGATCTTCCACCGACGTATTTGGCACGTGTTGACATTCACCGGTGAAAGTCGACATTCTCCAATTTCGGTCTTTCACGGTAACATATACATACAGCGGACTGGACAACAGTTTTTTTGTTGCACACAAAAGTATACAGGATGTCTCGTAATGAGTGTTAGACCCGTGAAGGGGTTGTAGGGGAGGTGATTCCGAGTAACTTTTTCCTCTGCAAAAATGGGGTCTAGGCTCTCGTTTTCGAGTTATTAAGGAAAAACACCGACCAATCAGAGTGCGCGAATAGCGCCCGCTCAGCCGAAAGAGCGAAGCCCCGAACATACGGCTGATCGCGGACGCGACAAACAAGTTAGCATCGTCCTGTGTTACGTCATAGTTAAATCACACATAATAATATTCAGGTATTCCTCTTTACTGAATAAGGGATAAGACAATTATTCGTTATACATGTGAATGGAATAAATCGATTGTTTTAAATACTCGTACTCGTTATTTGAAAAGAATAAGGAGTAAAATATCAAATATTATTTCTGCCATTTGTTACAAAAATACAAAGTAACTAATTGATCTATTTTAAGGGATAAATAATTATCATATTGAATGAAAAAAACTTTAAATCATTACAATACATTAATTAACTTCAGTCTAATTAACTTCAGTCGACTTTAAATTTATAAAAAATGTACGAAAAATTGGACGGCATGTCTTAAACTGCCGTTCGCAGAGCGATGGGCGGAAAATTTATACACACGTTTGCATGGCAATAGTCCCTTACTAACTTCGACGATTCGACATGCAGGACGAGAAGTCTGCAATGCAGTCCTCGCCGACCGTAAATAATTCGGAACGACTTTTACGTTTCTTTATGAAAAGAACTGTTTTTGTTTTTTCGAAAGAGAAAGAGATTCCTCGAACGTCTACGAAATGTCCGGCGTGCTAACAATACGAAACCGTTTAATCGTTTTATGATCCTTTGACCCGACGGTCAAGAGGACCGAAGACGATATCCGGAACACTCGCTTTCCCTCCGCTTGAAATCTTCGTAGTTACGATCGACAGTGTAGGACAAAATGTCCAAAGAACAACGTTAACCTCTTAGGCACTACGCCCCACTATAGTGGCTTTCGAGATGTCATCTTTCTGTACGGCGCGCCACTATAGAGGCTTTCGCGGATGTCATCTGAATTGTATTATTAATTATTAGAATAAATTGTTAAAGTTAAAATGCGTGTATCATATCTTTAAGAAAAATTATAATTTAATCATCAAACACTTCATTCCAATGTACTCGTGTAAAGAACAGCATTGTCCGTCACATATCGCAGTGCCGTATCATTTACGCGTAATTCGCGTTGAACTCTGCCGTGCAGAGAAACAGCCCCGCGCAAAATTCAGCCGTGCCTAAGAGGTTAAAGAGAAAAAGCAAACTCTGAAATTATTTTTGAATAATCGTTTGCGCGTATCCACTTGTTAACCATTGTTACTACAATAAGATGTTAGTGAAAAGTGAGAACAAAATTACAGTGAAGTGATAATGAAAAGTGACAGTGAAGTAAAGTTAATTCACTGACCTGACTGTGACATCAGCTGTTTGGGGTGCATACTATTTTTACGAAAGATCAGGATCGGTTAAACAACCCAGTAACAAGGAATCCCTTACACAGAAGCAGGATTATTTTCAAACACATAGGCGAGTTTTATTTTTCTATTGTTATACTCTCTTCGTAAACTTAATGTACAGCACATCTTAATTTGTTTATTCGTTATGTGATTTAATTTTAACGTAACATAGCACGATACTAACTTCTTTGTTCGCGTCCGCAATCGGTCGTATGTTCGGGGCTTCTCTCTCGCGGCTAAGCGGGCGCTATTCGCGCACTCTGATTGGTCGGTGTTTTTCCTTAACTAGTTAAGTGTGTTTGACGACTATGTCCGTCATGGAGATGTGGGAGAATTTTGTGTCATGGCGACTATATCCGTCATGAATAAAATTTTGATACAATTCGATATTTAAATTGTAATTTTGGCGAAAACTAAATTATATTCGTAAATTTTAATACGTTTAGAATGTTTAGAGGTCAAGACGAAATGAAGCAAACAAATAAGAATTATAAATAATTTGAGTTGGGTTCATAACTTCCTGAGAACTAAGTCGTAAGCGGTGCAGTAAAACTGGATCTCTGATTATCCCGATTTTCATTTTGATGTATCAAAACCAAAAAAAAAAAGTATATTAGATTCTCTATTTGCGGTGATTCCTGGAAAGAGCTCATGTGGTCGTTATCTCGCTTCTTTCTTTTCTGGTCTTCTATAAATATTTGATTTATTTATCTAAGTTTTCCGTTCATTATATATAAATATATGTTCATGTTAAGCGACCGTGTAAATATTACTACTAAAATTGTTCATTTTCTAAAATGAAGTCGTCTTTTTGACCTGTGGCGGCACGTGGGTCGCAGCGTTGAAGGAAATAACATTGACCGCTTGCAGATGCTCAGGTATAGGCAATTAAGCCTGTCCTAAAGTCTGTAAGTTGGCGAAATTATTTTATACTTTTTAACACGTGTTTAGCTGAATAGGCTACCCTTCATAAACGCTGCCAGCCATGTGCCGTTACGGTTAGTACGGTCGCATGACCATCGCGTCCCAAGGATTATTGTACACCTTTTAGTTTATAACAAATTCTACCCCTACCGGAAAGTCAAGGCGTCGACAATGGTACTGACAAACTCCACCCTCAGTGTTCTGAGGTGGTTAGGCCCTCCTTGCCAATCTTATAAGAGAGGCAGAACATCGCGACAAGAGAGAATACTTCAGAATACAACAAGCATAAGTTTAACTACGAATAACTCCTGTCAATCGGATAGAGTCAGTTCCGATCAGTGTACTGCGTCTTCCTCTCGCGCACTTAGTCAGTCATCTGTCAATAGTTTAGTATATTTGTGAATAGTCATATTTCCTGCACACTACCTATTTATTTAATAAACTGTATTATCACACGCTATAAATAACTCGCCCCTATCACGCATCCTTCAGCGACATTGCATATCACAGCTCCGCGACTACAGACCCAATGTTTCAACAGCGCTACTTACTCTGTGTTTGACGACTATACCCGTCATCGTTTGATTATCGCGACACACATTTGTGCGCGCTTCGCAAAGAGATTTTGCAAAGGAAAAATTTACTTATTAGAATCAGAACCTCCCCTACAACCCCTTTACGGGTCTTACACTTATTACGAGACACTCTGTATAGTCATTTGTTTCTTCAGCTTTTTACATTTTGTCATATTTCTTGTATACTTTTACAGCCCTTTATTTAACTATGCCGGGTTTTCCGAGAATAGACTCGACCTTTTGTATTGAATGAACGACTGCGTGGTTGATCGATATGTTTGATCGATGGAGTGGTGCGGTATTCGCAATAAAAGACGAAAAGAATTGTGCGAGCTTCAAATACCGATTTGTTATAAAAAGTCTCCGCGGTTTCTTGGTATATTTTTGAACAAAAATTTTCTTCGGTGAAAATCAATTTTAATCAAGTATATATTGACCTTTATTATCCATGACCTTTAGCTATTTTTCGAATAACTTCATAATCCCATCAGTGTATAACTTCTGTGGTTTATCGTCGAAAAACTTGGCCAAGTGATTTTCAGCGGCGCTTCGGTCGGCTAATTTTTTACCATCAAGAGAGTATTGCAGAGACCCGAACAAGTGGAAGTCAGAGAGTGCAAGATCTGTGCTATACAGTGGATGCATCAGAACTTCACAACCAGGTTCCATTAATTTTCTGCGAGTCATCAAAGATGTGTGTGGCCGCGCATTGTTAATCCGGAACACAAGTTCCTTTCTGTTGACCAATTCTGGTCTCTATTTCTTGATTGTTTCGTTCAAGCGGTCGAGTTGTGCACGGTACATGACCAAATTGATGGTTTCACCAGGCTGCAGCATCTCATAACGGACAATTCGCTTCCAATCCCACCAAACACTTAGCATAACCGTCTTTGCTGACAATCCAGATTTTTAAGTCGTTTGTGTAGGATCACCAGCCTTTGACCATGATCGCTTGTGCTTGACATTCTCGTATTTCACCCATTTTTCATCGCCAGTAATGATTCGCTTCAAAAATGGTTCGATTTCGATGCGTTTCAGCAGCATTTCCCTGATGGTAATTCGGCCAATAAAATTTCTCTGCGTTAATTCATGTGGCACCCAAACATCGAGCTTTTTTTGGAAGCCTACTATTTCCAAATGATTCCAAACTGTCGTGTGGTTAAAATTTAGTGCCTCCCCTATTTACTGACAGCTTGCGTGCCGGTCTTGTTCCACCAGTTGCAAAATTTCATCGACTTTTTCAATGACTGGCCGACCAGAGCGAGGTGCATCTTTCACATCGAAATTTTCAGAAAGGAATCGAGCAAACCACTCATGGGTTCTTTGTTCACTAATAGCATTCTCACCGTACACCACATAAATTTTTCAGTATGCTTTTGCAGCGCTTTTACCTTTTTTATAGTAAAAAAGCATCACATAGCGCATTTCTTCAGATATTTCACTCATTTTCAAATCAATATAATTTTTTACTTGAGCAACAAATCAGAAAAGAATCTTTTAAAAAAATGTGAGTTGAAATGTCACCTTTCCAGCACATGTCCGTTCGAGACAATTGGGTGAGCATTGCCCGATATATGGCCATCGACACCTTCTAGTGGCAAACAACCGCGGAGGCTTTTTATATGACCCAATATGTTTCAAATATACATTAATCAAAATTATTAATTTCTTTATTGACTGATGCCTTTAAAATCTACGGTTCATGAATGAAGATTCAGTAGTTGCATGTAATTCATGTGATAATTTTCAATATTATATTATTACAAGTCTCCTCATACATTATTTTTCACGTACACGGCCAGTAATTTAAAAGATGATTAGAATTAAAGTTGGATACAGAATATCGTATCTAGTAAAATAAATTTCCTAATTATAAATAAAAGATGCAAATTATGTAATTATCACGACGTATAGAATAATTGAAAGTTTAAAGAAAAACAGTGTAGAAAATGTTTTTTTTTAGAAGAATCTGACAGAATAGAATCAAGGAAATAAACGAATACTTAATTGTGAAAATGGTGGTGACCTTTATAAAAAATAATGGGTGACGTTATACGTTGCACGGGTGGTATAGCGAATGTTTCAAACGTACGACAAAACACAATACGCAAATATTTTGAGGTGAAGGGGAATAAATTGCTAACGTAGATTAACAATAACAAAATAGTTTATTCAACCGTAAAAATTCGTGTCGGTGAAATCGATAATTCGTAGCTCTGTTCGAGTCGAGGTCGAGTTTTTGAATGGTCTTTTTTCGTTGCCTCTTGAGCCTACCCCCGCAAACCGGGGGAAAACTCAAGGGGAGAAATTGCGAGGCGAAGTCGTCGAAAAAGGGCCTCGTATGGTCGGCGAAAGTTTTATTGTTTTCGGTACCTGGAGAATGTCCGGGCCCCGAAAACATCGATTGTAGCGAGGGAAAATTTTCCGCTGCTCGCTACAGCACCCCCTTACCAGTGTAAACGCTCGATGTAGTTACATAAACAAGTAAAAAGAAAGGGGAGAAATTGCGAGGCGAAGTCGTCGAAAAAGGGCCTCGTATGGTCGGCGAAAGTTTTATTGTTTTCGGTACCTGGAGAATGTCCGGGCCCCGAAAACATCGATTGTAGCGAGGGAAAATTTTCCGCTGCTCGCTACAATTTCATAGGTAGTTTATGATAGGTCCGAGACGAACGGTTATTTTTGAAGGACAGAATTTTGGCACCGTAGGCAATATAGTTTTAGCTTCTTTAACAAAGTATTTATAATTTATAATTTTCGTCTTCGTTTTCAATAACTACTTCCATCATAAACAGGGTCCTTCCTGAAGGGTACCGAGATCGGATCTCGGTCCTTGCATAACGGTATTTTTTAGACAACATGTATGTCACTTGGAGAGAAAAACCCCGGCATTACCAACTTTCGAAGTCCTAACGTACTCGTCGGTATCTCGCCCACCATGTTCCAAAAAAAAAAAACGCACTTAGGACTCTAAAGAGGATTGACACAATGTCCAGAGGCATATTGATTGAAAAATAATCTTACGAACCAGCATCAATCAGCATGTGAGAAGTTATTATCACGTCATCGCGATAATAACATACGCCGCACGTAACTTCTCAAGAACATATTATCATCTCATCGCCGTGGGTCGCATTTTTTTGCAAAATATTATTATCACGTCATACGTTTCGGGCGCATTACAGAAAATTTTGTCGTGTCAACGTTCAGATACGATCAGTTAAACTACTGTTCTTAATGTTATAGGTTTTGTAAGTGCGCGCGAATAGAATGACGAATGAGCGATGCGTGCGAGAGAATCAAAAAGAGAGAGAAAGAGTGAGAGATGGAGAGGAAAAGGTATAAAAAAAGGCTTCCGAAGATCAGTGTGATATAAGACCGGATCGAAGATCGAATATAAGACCAGGTATAAGACTAACAAGAAATAGTAATAGAGCGAGTAATAAATGGAATTGTACTGGGTAGAAAAATTTCAATCATTTCTCTGTTCTTTTCATTTTCCTTTTTTTTTCCTCCAACATTAAATACATATCCGATTACAAGATTAGAACATTGGCTTTAATACGTTATTGATATTACTAGCTGTTAACGCTCGTGGTTGAAATAAATTCTTTCGAGCTTGGTTGAATATTGCACGTGGTGTGCCGACTAGGTTTTATTTTTCACAATCTCGAAGGACCACCCGATTACTCGGGACTATACAAATAATCTATGTTTAACAATATACTAGATACTAGGTTCGAGATTGTAATGCTATTACTCTTTCAAATACTATTTTTTAACTGGTTACTATTTCTAACTAACTATCCGATGTCACCTCGGTCGGGGAGACTTGACGGGGGTGCATCGTTCTAATTGGCGAAGTACAAATTACAAATTGTGGAAGGGCAACAAAGTTGACGCCCTACGTGGGCCCCTCCACTCGCAAATATTCTACGTTTTGCTCCTGGACCGTGGCAGGTAATAAGGGTCAGGAAGCGCGCTGACTTTGGCTAATCATGCTAGAAGTAACGGGATCAAAAAAGGTAAAATATTAATCTGTCGACCAAATGCGAACAATGACTCGAAAACTACATGGAAAACGCGCGGGTCTTTATGGCTTCTTGAGTTTATAGCTGCCACGGAACGGTCCGTGAACCCTTCGATGGGACGACGGTGCTATTTCTAATTGCTATGTAGAAATTCTAAACCTATTGTTAATGTAAGGGCACTGGTGGCCTTAACACTAGCATTATCTTCGTTGAAATATCACCGATAACAAAACATCCAGGATACGAAGCGTTTCAGGTACATTCACAACTATAATAAGAGTTTTACAGCTATTTATATTCAAAAACGTATGTTTAGGCTTCTTTGCTAGGGGTTTCAATGCAAGTTAGTTCAGCATTGTATTGCAAAGTTCAATCAAAAATTATTTTAATGTTTCGATATAATGACTGCTTTAGAACTACAGTATGCAATAAAAACAAGTTTCTACTTTCGTACAAACACATCTGAGTAAACTTGAAATAAATAATAGAACAGGCTAGAAAAGAATTGTTGCTCCATGCAATTCTCCTTTTCACACCACATGAAAGTTACAAAATATAACCAAATTATCTGTTTTACATGATCTATTTTGTATTGCGAATGATTAACATGAAATAACCATAAATATTCAAAGCGTATGCGTTTCGAGTGTTTTTCGGAAATCCGCAGCCATCCAGCATTAAAGTTTATGCACACTATAGTACACGTTAGACTCAAATACTCAAAGCCACTCCATACTCCTTGATATTCACACTGCTGCGCTGAACTCCCTCGGTTTTCGTCGGCTTGCTTTGCCGTACTTCACCTATGGAAAGGCACGAACTTCACTAACGAGGAATTATTGATGACACCGTTATTACCCGATGAGAATAAAACCAGACCTAAAATACCAAGATGGCTATATCTGACTTTTGTAAGCAGAAAGCTTGAATTTGAATTATTTTAACTTTATTTTAAAATTTTGCACAACAGAATTTACTCGATGTTTAAACACGCTCGACGATTTATTTGGAATTTGACGTACCGGAGAGGACTGAGAAGAAAGCACAACGTTATAACTTTTGAAATTATTTTTTTAACAAGGAGAGCTCGTTAGGTAATTACGATTTTAATGAACTCCTGCATGTTGATATACATATGTATATGCACATGATATTTCAGTGGTAAGCTGTTGATAGTTATGAACTTCTAGTACGATTTATCTGTTCTGATGTAGCACAAATTTTCAACCAAAAAGATGCGGATGTCTTTTCCATTGTACGTTTGCATTATAATTTATTTAAAAATATCCCCCAAAATTAATGAGCTTGTTTTATGTTTTCAGGATTTCTGATATGTTTTATGTTTTATGTCAAAAATGATTGTATGATCCGTACTAAAATTCTGATTACATACCTAAGATTTAGAATTGAATATTTCTTAAAAATAAGTGACAAAACCTTTTGTGAATAAAAATTGTAATAAAAGAGATAAACGAACATTCTAACGAATTTGATCATGCTGCTAATAAATTTCTTTGAAAGTCCAGACAAAAAAGTATGAAAAGGCAGAGTTTCGATAGAAAAAAAATGGAGGTATTACTTATAGAATATTACATAATTAAATAAATTGAATTATTGTTACATGTAGAGTTCTTCCAATTTAAAAAGAAACAACTATAGAATCAAGTTACATTTAATCAGACTTCGTGTGCCAATTTAATAGAAACATTATGCATGGTAATGATTTGTTATTACAAATATAACAAGAAAATAGTCATCAATAATTAAAATCGGTTGTACCCTTTCGCCCGTACTACTAAAATTGCATCATTTTATAAAATAGCCGCCTGCTTGGTAATTTCTATTTTTTCAGTACATGAAAATACATGATATTAATAATATTTAATTTTTTATTTTATCGTCTTAAGGTTTTAGAAAAAATTCGTTTTCCAACAATATTACAATTTTCAAAGTGGCATAATTGAAAGAAATTTCAAAATTACAAAAGGAGAACAATTTAATTCGTGTTACCGTTGTTTTATAACAACTAATACATCGTGAATTCGCTAAGCCATTAGATTTAGTATCAAGCAGAGAACAATTGCAGGACGGGTTTTCCAAATCGAGGTCGTATGCAGAAACGTTGTATCCGTTCGTGCCGAATACACCCGTTTATGTAAGGCATGCAAAATTCAGGAAACCACCAGAAAGGCCTTTGTTGAGTTCTCGCGTCTTCATTTTAATTTACAGCCATTTCAGATTATTCAGGGGAAAGTCAAACTGTGAATCTAGCATGTGGGTTGTTTTGTTATCTGACTTTAAAAATAGGTTCTCAATCTGATACGTATGTATGCTACACCGTTTAAGTTGATTAGTACTTTATTATGTAAGTTATTGACCTAGCTTTGAGAAGGCATGCATATTGGTATGTATTATACAGGGTGGTCCTTTTATCTTGAGACAGGTTAATATCTTTTAAACAACATATTTTTGAAAAAAGTGTTTCAGACAAAAGTTATCGTGTGTCAGGGGGCAAATTGGATGGTAGGAATGGAATTTTTCAGGGAATGCTCCTGAAGGTCATATGAAGGTCAACTTTATTTTTTTAAATGGAACCCCCCATTTTTTATTTTACCATCAATATTCTCCAGGAGAAAATAGGTAACTTTTGTCCGAACCATTTTTTCGTAGGGTGTCTACTTCTTGAGATAAGGTACTAAATATTTATTCAATAAACATTTTTATTTATTATTTAAGAAGGTGCTAAAAGTGTTGATGGCGATGATAGAAGTGTGGGGGGCCATGCTGATTGGTTTGTCCCCAAAAATTAGAATCCAATCAGCAGATTCTTTCAAAAATTGCCACTACCCGTACATCCTCCGTCTATTGTAAATGTGCAGTAGTGGCAATATTTAAAAGAATCTGCTGATCCGATTCTAATTTTTGTGGAAAACCAATCAGCATGGCCCCCCGCACTTCCATCATCGCCATAAACACTTTGAGCACCTTCTTAAATAATAAATAAAAATGTTTATTGAATAAATATTTAGTACCTTATCTCAAGAAGTAGATACCCTACGAAAAAATGTTTCCAACAAAAGTTATCTATTTTCTCCTGGAGAATATGATGGTAAAATAAAAAACGGGGGGTTCCATTCAAAAAGATAAAGTTGACCTTCATATGACCTTCAGGAGCACTCCCTGAAAACATCCATTCCTACCATCCAATATGCCCCCTGACACACGATAACTTCTGTCTGAAACACTTTTTTCAAAAATATGTTGTTTAAAAGATATTAACCTGACTCAATATAAAAGGACCACCCTGTATATGTGTATATGACTGTTCACAAATCTTTTCAAAATTATTACAGTGGTTATTGTACAAATGATTGCATTCGATACTACTTTTCCTTACTTACATTATCAAAAAAAGACATAAAACCAGGTTGAGTAATTCTGAAATTGCGACAAGAAATATGTTACACATTATTACGAATCATTTTATTAAATTAATAAGTGTTAGAATATTCGGTGTATTGATATACCTACACCTATTCTGAACTAAGTTACTGTGCATTTCTTGTTGTAAGTTGAATAATGTGTATCGTTTAACCAACTTCAAAAGGCGGAAGTTTTTTATTTATATATTAAGGTTTCTTGTTTGTAATATATATATTACGTGTGAGCACGTTTTTTTGGAAGCCTACTGGGTTTATTTTATAACTTTTACCATACAATAAGTAATTCCTCTAGATCTTCTTAGGGTCTTAGGGAATCAGTTATCGTGTTAGGATTTAAGGGGTTACACCACGCTACAGCGTCGAAAAGTAACCTAATTTTAGGATTTTTTTCCGGGGAAACAATGAGACAGATGGAAAATATATTTGTTGGTCTTTATTACTTATACATTGAAGTATTAAAATAGTATCTAAAAACCGCATGTACAAAAAAAATGATCATAAAAGCTTTAGCAAATAATAGCTGGGAGCTGACCAAGAAATTATTATAGAAACTTACCAGGCACTAATTAGATCTAAACTGGAGTAGGGGTCAATAGTCTATAACTCAACTAAACCTAATACCTTGAAAGCAATCGATTCAATTCACAATGCCGCTCTTAGATTTGCTACTGGATGTTATAGGACTAGTGCAAGAATTAGCATACTATTTGAATCAAAAGAAGCACCACTAGAGCAAAGAAAGAAATATCTAAGCCTAAAATACGCAGTTAAACTGTCCTCCACTCCAAATAATCCTACCTACGACAATATATTTAATAATAGATATACACACCTACAAGCCATAAACCTAAGTCTCCAATTCCATTCCATGAAAGAATTGCCAAATACGAGAGTCCTGCTGTAATAACATCTACTCCTATCATCCCACGTAAACATAGGAAATCCGCTCCCTGGACCCAAAAAGATCCTGATACCAACATCGACCTCGCAGTACTCCCCAAAGACCAAATCAGTAATATTGAACATAGACTTAATTTTCAACGGCTATGTAACAAATACTCAAACTACCAAATAATATACACTGATGCATCAAAGAATGCCCAGGGTGTAGGAGCTGCCATCGTCTGCGACAGCACGATTACAAAGACCCCTCTTCCAAAAGCCTCATCCATCTCCACAGCAGAAGCTTGGGCAGTTCTTAAAGCCTTAAACCACGTGCAGAACAACAATGACCAACCTTCCGTCATCTTCACAGATTCTATGAGTGTAATCAAAGCCACAGCAAACCGAATTGGTGAAACTAAACGCGAAGTCGTTCTAAACATTCAGTACAGTTATACATATCTTATCAACATTGGTAAGCTGTATAACCTTAGCCTAGGTCCCATCCCACCACAGAATCAAAGGGAACGAGATAGCCGCCAAACAAGCAGCTTCGCCCTCCCCAGATAACAACCGCAGACATATTCCATACCAAGACCTCATTGTCGCAATATGTACGTCACGCTGAACAACAAGTATGGAGTAAAGTATGGAGTACCTCTAAGAAAATAAAAACACACAGCATAACTCAGGGCTTCTATGAAACAATGCCTAGTAACGATATTAACCCTTATAGTGCCAGGCATTTTGCGGAGTACATGCGAGAAGTGCCACGGGCCGATTTAATATGTGCACTCATATGAATAGCTTCATAAGGAACAAAATTCCGAATTCTCGGAGGAATATTTTACTATTTATTCTTCTGACACTTAAAGGATATGGAATATAATGTTGTGCTGCAAAATTTTTAGGTATAAAATATATTGAATTATAACATTGTTATTTTTAATTTAAGGCCGCCGGGCGGTCGGCCCGCTACAACGCATCGGCCCGTGGCACTTTTCGCATAAGGACCGATTAATCGGCCCGCTGGCACTAAAAGGGTTAAGAGGAAGGACAAAATAATCTTGGCCAGACTCAGAACCGGTCATTGTAAATTCACACACACGTACCTCATAAAAAAACAGAGCCACCAAGATGCACGATCTGCAAGAAGAATATCTCGACCCACCGCCTACTATTCGAATGCAATAAATATCATATCCAGAGACAAAAGTATGGAATAACACCGACCAAATCCTTAATGTCACCGAAGCACATAGAAAATACCCTAAAATACTTGAAAGACATCAATATGTACCATAAAATTTAGCCGATCAAAACGTAGGATACAGGATCCAGTCGCTAATGACTCGAAGCTCGAAGCGACGTAAAACTTAGTTATTCAGTATTTATTTTTTGAAACCTAAAATCAGTCATTTCGACTCATTCGTAGTTCCAGTGCTAATACTCACATTACGTTTTTTATGGTTGACATTAACCAACTAGGTACAAATGTTTTAAATTTTGAAGTACATAAAATAAAAAATGGACAGCAAAACTACACTACTTGAAATTTGTTGAATCTACTTTACTTTAAATTATAAAAAAATGAAAATGCCATTCACTTTGTAGCGTTCAATTACTGTCACAAAGTAGCTTTAATAGAAACACTTGTATACGGAAGCAACGTTGTTGAAAATAACATTGACGAAAAGAATTGAAATTACTTTATTTATGAATATATATACATATTCTATCAACATTAATGCTGTATTGTTATTAAAGAATAATTAATTAATTGCAATACAAAATTATTCCGCACAATTTATAAGGTCCTAACACCTTTCTCTCCGAAATCGCAAAATTATTCTGTTATTAGAAATTGTTTACGTTTATTTATCAATTAACAAATATTGTACACGTATTGATTACTATAAATGTTAAGTGTTTCGTATTAAAATCAACATGCCATTTTAATTTTTTCAATTACAGATATCAAATTCGGAATCACAATACATCCTAACCATTCCAATGCCAAACACTCGATACCGACAATTAAAAATGTCGATAATTTAACCGTGAAAAACTCCAACTTTCGCGACTTTAATCGCTGTCAGTGCCTACGTTCTTAACCAATTTCAATCAAATTCACAGTATGCATATAACTTACTTAAGGGTGTAAAAAGTATATTTTAAACTTCCATTTTAGACACAAATAAAAAATTAGAAAATGTGACTTTTTTCTTCGGTTTGCCCATTAATTGCATTTATTTCAAGCCGGAAACAATCTTGGGTACGAAAATAATGTAGAAAATTAATTTCTGTGGTTGTATACAAAAGACTTACGTCGTCCAGCACAATTAAAAAAAATGTAGTTTAGAGAGTATACAATAGTTCTTAAATTCAGAAAACATTTATGTTACACTCAGGGAAACGTTGTCACACGCATGCCAACAGCCAACGTAAAATATGAAACAGTTCCATATTGATTTAAACAAAAATACACACAGTAAAGGATATATGTACTTATTTCCTTGCATACTTTTGCTATCAACGAATAACCGTTTTGATATTTATTATTGCGACATTGAAAACGAATTTGTCTTTTCAAGAAATGCGTATGTTACTTCTTTTAGAATAAAAGATTCAACTCGTTAATGAGGCAATTCTTATAAATCTAACGATTAAATTTTTTTCCAAAACTGAAAGAGATGTGAAAAAATCGATTAGGGTAGAGACATTTAGTTCGAAGGGAGGAATCTTCCGGACTATACGATTATATTATAGATAGAGGAGTTAATGAGATTTTAATGACAACACCATTCTTTTACTTTGGTCTTTGTATTTTTTGTTCTAAGGTTAGAGCACTCTAAGACGAATTCAAAAACCTGTGTGACATTATGTCATCCAACGTCATTTAAAAATCCACAAAGAAAAAATTAAATTATCATGCTTCTGCAAGTAAAATTTTTGTTTTATACTGTACGCTAAAATTTTTGAAACAGTGTAACTAGCATCATTGTCTACCCAGACATGAAAAATTACATTTAGAAAAATGGAGTTGACCTTGAAATCTTTTATACGTTTCCGCTTAAAACGTTATATGTTTTCGAAATATTTTTCTTGTGAAGTACATCATCATCAATTTCGACTCAATGATTCTTTTTCTATCGCCTATTTTATCTCATGGACCATACTTTTATAAACATAATAATAATTATAAAATTTCATGGATTTACAGATTTTACTGGAGTGGTGTTATTACACAGAAAAACATTTTTTCTTGTTATACACTAGCTTCACCTCCAGATCATGACAGTTATAATTTTCATTGAAATCTGCGTCATATTTTTCTAATAAATTAAGTCACATTTCTTACTTAATTTTTAAAGAACAGCGAAATTATTATGGGTAGCGTGCAGCGGTAGTAACAATGCGACCATGTTTACTTCGTTGAGTATTTATTCACAATTGAACCAAAAGTTACTTGCAAGACATAATAGAAATCAGCAAAGATATTTAGACAAATCCATAGTTCATTCTCACTCATATTGAGGATCAAATTATTAAATTAAATTACTGTAATAGATCTGTGCTTGTTACAACTGTTATAAAGAAAGGCAGTCCCTCGCAGACCGTGAACAATTCTTACAGTACCACCAAAATCATCGAATTTTTAGTTTATCATGGTATTGCCACTATTATTATTTACCAGATTTAAATTACAATATATCGCAATATGCATTGTTACGGTTGCCCATAAAAATAATTCCTCATTTGCCACCCTATTCGCCCAAAGCATCCCAACAATCAGGAACGGAACGCTTAAGGGGTTAGACCACTCTAGGATTTTCAAAAAATCGAAAATTTTTTTTTTTGCTTAAAAACTGCCTTGGGGTGTTAAGAATAAGGTACAGTATCATTTATAGTCGGAAGAATTTTATAAGTGCCTTTATTGAAAATCGGAGGAAAATCTTTTCCGGCCGCAGAGGTATTCCCGCCGAGCAGCGTTCCAGTCAACCAGCTCCTGAACCCCCATTTTGTTTTCAATTGCTTTATAAAAATTTAGTTTAACACTTCGATGTATAGGTAATAAAGACCCGTAAACATATTTTTCATCTTTGTTATAGTTTGTCCGGAAAAAATTCCTGAAATTAGGTAACTTTTTGGCGCTCTAGAGTGGTCTAACCCCTTAAACGACCAATGACCCCTGCTCCCGAAGAACAGTAGGCCTTTGTACGATGAGAGATCGACCAGGGTTAACCTTAAAAATAAATAATCTATAACCCTTTGCGTTCGGCAGATTTTTCGGCTGGGATTACCAGCAAGTCGGGGCGAATTTAGTTTTTCGGAGTCATTGTTCCCTAAGCGATTTAAGGTGGATATATCTACATTTAGAAGCACTTGTAATGTTTAATAGGGCTTAAACTACATAAAAACGGAAAGATTTAATTTTTGTAATTTGACAACTTGTGATATTTTTCACAACAATCGCCGATATGAAGCCCTGGCTTCCGAATACATGTATCACAATATGTGCCTGTTTCTCGCCTTTTGCTGCGAGTTTTCCTGTCGGGACATACTGCACAATCTTTTTTAGTCCCTGAACGCATTATATGCATCTTATTATATAATCTGTTGTCTACAAAAGATGTGGACTTCTGCCCTCCACAATTGGAATGTTTATTTCTTACTAAACTTTGAAATTCAATTTATAATTTATTATATTGTTATTTATTTATAAATTGATTTCTATTTACTTATCATATATTTCTCGATGGTAAAATAACGCGTGAGACATCCGAAATGACTAGCATTCTGTTAATCTCAGTTTCTCTGGATTGCTCTTCCGAGACGTGATCATGCCGCCACAGCGGCGACGCCGACTTCTACGACAGTTTTGAAATGCCGCCATAGTGGCGGCACCAACCGCAAAGGGTTAAATTAGCCAATTCCAACTGCAATTAGAATTTCCGAAAACAGAGCAGGCCCAATAATCTAAATATTAGGTCATCCCATAAGTTCGTGCCGACTTTTATACATACACTTCGCGCAACGATTTATAAACATCCGGTGATAAGGATGCATCGATCAATGCATTTAAGTTTATCTGCTCGAGAACAGTCTAAAGAAGGTATTCGTGCGTATAAGATTGTGAAATTGTGAACACATTAATTCCTAGCCGTGAAAAATCATGGGCGATATGCGTATATATTTCCGACATCTTATGTTATATGAATTTCGGAAAGGAAATCAGGTAAAAATTGACACAAGCAACATGTTTGCTGTTTACGGAGAAAGTACGCTTTCATCCCGTATGCGTAGGAAGTGGTTTTCAGGAGTGGTATGCGTAGGAATTTTCGTTTAGAACACGAAGAACGTTCTGGGCGTCCTGTTCAGACGGATGAAGATAAAATTCGTGATCTTGTAGAACAATCACGAGGTTTATCAGTTCAGGAGATGTCAGATATTCTAAAAATACCGAAAACAACAATACATAGGTATTTTAAAAAAATGAGGATGGTATTAAAGCTGGACGTTTAGGTGCCTCACGAACTTACGGAACGGAGCCGTCTTGACCGAACGGCAGCGTGTATGTCATTACTTGCACGGAACGAAATTAATTCATTTCTTTAATGTCTGATAACTGAGAACGAAAAATGGATATTATATGAAAACTGTGAACGGAAACGGAGTTGGTCCCAATGAAATCAACCACCTCAACATTGTGCAAAACCGGGCTTACAACAGTGTAACGTTCTTTTGTGTGTGTAGTGAGATTACAAAGGAGTACAGTATTTTTAACTCCTACCAAGCGGTGACACCATTAATTCTGACAAATATTGCATGCAGTTAGAAAAATCAAAGGAAACACTTGTCAAAAAACGTCGAGGTTTAGTGAATAGAAACAACGCCATATTTCATCATGACAACGCTAGACCACATGTTGCAAAAAACGTTATAAAAAAATTGTCTGAATATAATTGGAAAATTTTACCACACCCTCCATATTCCCCAGATATTGCCCCATCTGATTATCACCTGTTCCGGGCATTACAACAATTCTTAGTGGGTAAAAAGTTTGAAAATATTAACATCCTCAGAAATAACTTGGGAAATTGTTTTGAAGAGAAAACAGTTGAATTTTACTAAAAAAAAAAAAAAACGCCACAAACTTTTTCCCAGACCCAATATAATAAATTAATATAATTTCGTTATTAAATAAGAGCGAAATAAATGTGTGACAAAAAAACGGAAGTTACTTATGACTCGACCCAATAATAATCGTTTAACACTTGAAGTTACTACGGAAAATTTCTAAAAACTTACTATAAAACAATTCATATAGAAAATAACTTATTTTTCATTCAACAGATTCTCATATTTTTGTGCGTAGAACTTGGTTCGAAATAAACTAATATATCTTTCGTACGTTCAATTAATATTAAAACATAGGGGATTCCAATTTCAAAGGTAAAAGTGAACAGAGAATAAAGAAAATATAACAATTTTTTTCACAGTTTTTTTTTAATCGTAGCATTTTTTAATACCTAGGCAGACGACAAACTGCCCAAGTGAATAGTTAAACGAATTGGTATCTCGAAATCCAATTGAAAAGCCGACACACTCTGTTATTGGAATGCATTATTCCTACAGCTGGCGTTCAAATACCAACCAAGCAAATAAGTTATTTAAAGAAAACCAAGAGTGAATGAAATCGATATAAATCTTCATACGATTCGTTAATTTATGAAAGTCATTCAATAAGCAAAGAAACAGAAACTCCAATTCAAGCGATAAGTATAATTCAAAATATTACACTTTCAAAATCATTACTTAAGTCTCTGTTATTAACCTAAATCATCGGTTGTGTAATAATTATTTCAATAAGCACAACCTTTATCATTCGATTAGCAATGAAAAAACTTCTTAAATTGTGCAGTTTCTAAGTACAGAGGTCCGTCATAACTCTGGTTTGTGATTTCTAAGAGTGTTGAACTGCTTCAGATTAATTTCAGAATGCTTAAGCGATATGTTCCAGGTTGCATGAATCGTGCAAATGTTTGCAGGTGGATGAATCAGTTAACAATAGCGTTAGAAACATTTTTGATATGTAACCTGAAAAACAATCAATCGTGGTGTCAACTTCAATACCAGAAAGTTGCATTTGTAAATTTGGATGTAGCTCAGAAAAGTTATAACCTTTTATTGCGTTAAAATGTTAATTGAAGCTCATCCTTAATACAAGAAGTCCATAACAGATTTGTATCAACCAGTCCTAGTTCTTCCCTCGTGCTCCTTAAAATTGGTTGCAACCAATGGTTTTTACTTGCATAGGGCCTCGTTAACCTCTTCGGCTTCAATTTTTACTGTAATTAATACTCATCACATATTTACCAAAGCAAAATATACAAAATATTCTTACTTATGAAAATGCACTTTTCCTAGCGTAGAGGACTTGCTAATTATATCCGTATCAAATTTGATTATAATTTAAATTTATAACATATTTAACCCTTTGCACTCGGAGGTATTTTCAATGGTAGTAGAACTTTTTGTTTGATAAGACTGATGAATTCTTTTAAAGTTATTATTTTTCAATTATTAATTGCTATTATTAGCTGTTTCATTATGTTTGCAGGTATGTACAATACTATAGATACAGTTAAAAAATATCTATTCCCAATTTTTGTATTAACCTAAATGGTAAATTTAACTCATCTTTCGATTGCAAATGTTAATAAGAAAAAGGTTAAAGAAAAATATGTTAAAAGTTATTTTCACCATAACAGTCAAAATAATATTTTTACTTAAAACATGTATATAACTTTCTTCGTAGTTTTATGTTTTATTTAAATATTTTTTTCTACAAAATAAATATTTTTTTAGATATACAGTAAAAATTATTTGGATTCTAGAATGGGTTGCAAACAAAACAAGCCCTTCCTAAAAATCTTTCCACGAAATACTTAAATATGGGCGAGCATTAGTTTTTAGTATAATGAGTCTTACAATTTTGTGGAATTTCATTCATAAATTTATTCTCGGCTATAGACGAGTTACAATGGAAAATTCTCCAGTGAAAATTATTCGATTCCATTTTTATATCAAATTTCGCAGTAACAAAAAAAAAAAAATTGATGTATAAATCTGCATCATACATACAACAAAATATTCTTTGGTATTGGTATGAAACACTGCTGGAGAGAGTTCACTACAATTGTAAGAGGCGATTGTGTGGAAAAACGAAATCGTTGTTTTTTTTTATTAACTGAATGACCCCTGTTAATGGTAATGGTAGTTATTAGTAATTAAACATTTCGCAAACTGAATTCAACTTCCGAAAATAGTTGGACTCATCACGTGGTATTTTTATAAACATTCCTCATTAACATTAAGTTAATGATTTTTCCTATGATTATGTGTTTTAGACATTGTTTTTAAAACATTTTTGGAATTTTCTTCGTTCCGTTGACTATTTCATGGTTACAAATTTTTAGTCGCCATTTTATTAGAATACGTGATTTTGTAGGCAGATATAATCGATGTCCTCTTGAATTTTGTAGATACTGAAATAGATGTATTGTACAGGTTCAACCATTCAAATTTGGAAAATAAACCATTATTTTCTTCAATAAACTTGCGACTACTAATTATAAAATGTCTGTTACAAAATAAAGTTTCATTGTGCCAATTTTGGATTTAGGGCATTCACGTTCATATTTATTAGTCAGTTAATAGTTCCAAATGATCAGTCCATCAGTTAAAAATATTGATTAGCTTACCAATTATTATAACTGCTAACTGCTCAGTGACCCAGAACATAAACATCATTAACACAGATCATGAATATTAGTGATTCGAAATATGAAGACGCGTATATTATATTTGCTAACACGCATAAGTGTCGTTATGTTGTTATATTCCAGATGACGCTAACTGTAATAATAGCAAAATTTCGGGAATACTTTTTTACTGAACTCAGCTTACACTTGTATGTCTTAAACACTATGAATTTTAATAAATTAAATCGTGAAAACTTTAAAATTCTAAGTTCTTGGCTAGTGTTGAAACCCATTTATTATTTTATTTTGTAAAGTTCTGCTATCACGGCGCATTCATAAAATCATAAAGCCATTGGGCTTAGTTTTAACTTTAGAAAATTCCGGAATATTCGACAACTGCTTTGCTGCTCTTTATAACGTGCAATTTATCGTCTTAACTATTTTTAATTTACAATAGCATGATTTTCGAGAGCCAGCGCGGATTATTATTTTACGAGTGTCGAACCGTTAGGTGACAAACGACGACGTATTTTTACTTAGGTTACTCAGGTAAGGAGTGATCTTACGATGAGCATTTGGTAAGGGCGGTTCTTGCCCACTTCCCTTCAATTTTTGAAAACCAATGTAATTACTTCAATTTTGACTTCATCGTTTGTCCACCCCCAGCGACATGTCAATCCCTACTACAAATTTTATTCTGGAGAGAAACATATTTTTGTCCCTCCAGCAGATTTCCAATAACTCGCAAAGAGTACACATCAAAATATTAACATCTCGGTCATTCCCGATCCGTCTCCGCTACTTGTAATATATAAATATATTTACTTTTTGGTTGAGAAAAAACTTTAATTTATTTTCTCACCAGACCGTCGTTAAACTCAACGTTGGGATATAACAGCTAGTTTGAAACTCAACTCAGAATAGAAAAGGTGAGGGGAAGTCTCAGGAATTCAGAGATGACAATTTTTATGATAAATCTAAATCATAGTCTATATTTTAAATAAAACATTGTTTTTCGTTACAAAACAATTTCTTAATCTAGGTTTTCACATCACATTCTGGGTTTTATTTGTTTTGAACAGATACTTGGACGTTCCTCGCCTCCGTCAATTAGGCGCTTTTCAAAGTGTACGCCTTTCGACGTCCTATTTTACAGGTAAAAGTGTTTACACCCTGGAACGTCGTCAACCAGCGTTTCACTGCGATGACAAAGTTTATGGTGCACCCTTACTATTGAAGAGCTCTTGGACGGTGGAAATTAAAAGTGCACTTCTAAGTATCTGCACGTGAATCATTCTTTATTCTGAAGAAAAATACTGTCAAGTCACATTCGCGTCATAAAACTGACCAGTGTTCAGGTCGATACGGCTGCCGAACATGTGGACCACCAAACCACCTCAAACTGGTAAAATAGCGTACATTTAACTATAAAATTTCGACGACGATTTCGTCGAAAATTTCGATATTGCATTAGTATTGTACATTTTTGTCTCATTTCTAATGGGATAATTGTACGAGCAGAAATATTTTAACAAATGCTACCGGCAAAAAACATAATTACTAGTATAGAAAATGACATTCACTTCAATTTTACTCAATTTTAAATATTTTGCTTTTAATTTGAACATTCATCCATGTTCGTTCTTTGACGTTGAAAATAAAGTTTAGTTTTTCTTTTGGCAAAGGATAAATATAGAGGGCGGAATTTTTCATGATTTGTTTTTTATTTTGGGACAACTGTACGTTTAAAAACTTTCATATTTATAAAATATACAAAAAAGGGTAAGAGATGAAAAAAGATCGATAAAAAATAGGAATAGTTAAAAAATGAAAAACATTAGGATACATAAACATATTTATAATTATAACAAATAAGTGAAAAAAAGAATACGTGAAAACAAAAAATTAACTTATTGATCGCGGAGAACTTGAATTTTTAATGTATGTGCTAATTCATAAAAAGCTGCTACTGTATCACCGGCGCTGTTGCAATTTATAAACATTTTTGGTTTGTATGCAACCTCAATCATTTTACAAACAAAATTCGTAGTTTATCAGAAGTTTCAGGTATGTATTGAATGGCTAACAGCACAATTCTTAAGAAAATGAAGTTCTGAAAGACTTAAATTTGGCGATTGATGACATGTACACTTTATTACGCAATACGTCGTTCAGACACTGGGTGACTACTTTGCTAAAGTAAGGTAATGCAAAGTCACGTATAATATAAGCCACGAACATCAAGTGAGACTATTAATTATAAGATCAAAACATGTAAATCTAATTAAACTGTCACAGAGTATTACAATCCACACATTTACCCTGAATTGTTATTGACGCCTTGAATGAATAAAAAAACATACGTATTTTCTTGAGCTCAGTGCTGAATATTGTGAAAATTCATTATTTCCATTTTAGAGAATACAGCTTAGTCGATGAATAAAAGAACAGATAAAAAATATTGATTCACGACAGATATCTACAGCAACCACGAACAATAAAGATTTCTCGGACGAAAATCATCCTCTTTAAGTGCTTGTGCACGTTGAACATTGTATACGGATAAAGCTGATATTCTCGTAAAATTCTCTAACCATCGTACACCTAGCTTTCGCTATTGCTGATATTCTTTCAATACTAATACCATCCTTTTTTACAACGTGATAAAAAATGCGTTCTTCGTGATTAAAAATTCTAATGCTCCATAGTCTAACCTTTCACTTTTTGAATGAACGTTACTTTGTAAGTATTCGTTTAATTTCATAAATGTTTTCTTGTCTGATAGACATCTATTAGGGAAATAATTCGTGCACAGACAGTTTACTTCAACTTAATTATATTCAACGAAACCGAAGACTTAATGTATTGGTCATTTCTTGGTTTGTATAATCATTCTAATTTACTTAATTCGGCACATCGAATCTCCAATACATTTAATAGACAAAATGCGTGAACTCTTAAGGAAGAAGGCATTATCTGAATATGAACCCGAGTGTGATGATTTCAGGTATTTTCTGCGAAAACAAGGACCACAATGGTGTTGAAAGAATGTAAAATCAAACACATAGTTATGAAAAATAATTCACTGCTTTTGAGTTCCCTATCCATTTCTAAAGTGGTCAATTCACGTGGAAAAATATGAAATTAATATTTTCTGTTTTAACAAAGAATACATTACTACGGCGCAACATGGGAATCGAAGAGATCATTCAAAATATCTGATCTTTTTATTACAGATGAACAGAATTGCTGAGATTTTACGGAAGTCGTGAACAAATTTTCATATTAAGGAAGACAATTGGTGGATATAGTTTTGCCAATGCAAATTGGTGGCCTATACAAATTAATAAACATTAATAAACATATGTAAAAAATGCCAACAAGAGAGGTTATGTATACAGTACCCTTGCCTGAATCTTTGAAAAATTAACCTAAATATACATAATCTAATATACATAATCATAATATACATAATCTATAATTTATATCAACTTTTCATAGAGTAATGAATTATAAGAAAAATAATTTTAAAAACATCAATTAAGTACTTAAATATTTAATTACTATAGCACAATTCTAGTTTTAAATTGGTATAGCCAGTCTTTTAATGGAAGCACTTTTCACAAACAGTGTATTCCGGAAGTTATTAATATGTATAAGGACTGGTTGTACTTCAACATTTCTATTCCCGACAATTGTAAGATATTCACTTGTAATTTCATCTGTGATCGCACAATACTAACAAGTCGTAGCGTTAAGAGTAATTATGAGTAACTGTTTGATGATTGTCACGATTTTTAAATTAAATTTTACATGACAGGATAATAAATGTCAAACACAATCTTACACAAATAAAAGTAGTCAAGAGAAATAAAGAATCTATATTTTAGCAAATAAACGTTTAAAAATTTTATTACAGAAATACTGAATTTTTTTTTGTGCATACATACAGATATTTTTTAGACATAAACATCGTTAATAATGCTTCATGAAATTTATGTAGATACAGGGTGTCCCACTCTTTCACTGCCACACTTTACCAACATATTTCATACGCAAAAACGAGAAAAAAAAAGTTATATTAACATAGGAATTTAAATACTATATTGAACATTTATAAATAAAGTATAAAATGATAAGGAACTGCTTTATTTTTCTATGTCATATATAGTGTATTACAGTTTTACGCGTAAAACTTTACGAGTGTGTTTTATAACTAAAACTGATAAAAAAATGCTATATATACATAGGCTCTTAAATGTTATAATGAAAGATTATGAAGAATATACGAAATAATGTACAACTATCTACTTCTACAAGAAAGATCTGTCACTTATATTTTTTTAATAACCTTTAATAATGAATTCAAGACCCTATGCTGACATGAACATTTCTTCATGTGTTCATCTACAGAATATGCAAATTATCCAAAAATTTGTAAATTCGTAAATTCGTGAATTCGTACAATCTTAAATTTCTACATTCCGACATTCCTAAATTTTTACATCCATACCGTCGTGCATTCCTAAATTCCTAAATTCCTAAAAACCGAAAATCCTGCACCACAAAAATTTCTAAATTTCTAAATTCCTAAATTTCTAAATTCCTAAATTTCTAAATTCCTAAATTTCTAAATTCCTAAATTTCTAAATTCCTAAATTTCTAAATTCCTAAATTTCTAAATTCCTAAATTGTTAAATTTCTATGTTTCTGAATTCCCAAATCCCCAAAATTCTTAGATTTTTTATACGATGTTATAAAAATAATATGGGATAATTATACCTAAATGTTCATTACATGTATCATTATTTCAAATTGCTGGTTCTCTTGTTGCGGATTCTGTATTTTCCATATTAAAACTTTATGGCCAGGAATTTTAAACTTTCATTTCTGCCTTTGCGTGCAGTAAAGTTAAAATTAGTTTGAACTTTGTACTTGATCAAAAGCGCCGTTTCGCTACTTCTTTTGATATAGGTACATGTACAACGCAAGACGAAATTTGCGATACTACCATGAAAGCTTTTATTAAAATGAGCCTAACAATGTGAAATTAAATGTTTTTGCAAAAGGCTCGCTGTCGAACCGTTCGTTCATATTCGTTTATATTCGTTTGCATTCGTTTACGAAACTATCGCGAGTCGAGACAAAGGGGGGCATCTGTTTTTTAGAGAAGTGTCCTGCACCGGGGGGAGAGGATTCGAAGCGGATGCGACGCCCTTGCAACAGCAAGGGCGTAGAAGTCGATCGTAAGAGTTGATCGTGAAAAGTCGTCTAAGAAAATCGGTCGCGGTGAAGTGCTGTCCGCGAGCGACAGAACGGTCGTGTATTTTATATACGCGATTCAAAATTACGCAATAATTCGTTAGAATTACGAATTATAATACTACATTCATGTACTCTTACATTCTTTGTACATACATACATAGGGCTACTTGCCCACTAATTCGTTGAAATCACACGAATTATAACACTACAATCAAAATACACGTACATTCTTTGTACATACTCGGAGCGCTCCTTACCCAATAATTCGTGGAAACTACACGAATTGCGGTAACATTACACACAGTGCCTTGCCTAGCACTTAATCGAATCTCTCAATGCGAGTCTCTCGCATTGAAGATTATCGGAACCAAGTTCCCGTATAATACAACAATCAATATATTAATGGGAATCATTTCCCAAAAATCATTTCCGTAGTCACGCGATTAATTAGCAGTTAATCGCTGACGGGCGCCCACCCATCGTGCACGATATAATACATTCACACGCAACACACTCACACTAATACAAATTATATTTAAAACAAAAGGGTTTTTTACGCCTTCAGGCTTTTTCCCTTATATACGAAATAATCAAGGGTTTTTTATGCTTTCGAGCTTTTTCCCTTGCGTAATACTCAATAAACAACATTTTTTATACTTTGTAAATTCATTGAATTATTTCAACGAACCTTCCTCGAACCATTCCTACGTCAATCAAAATCAATTACATAGACAATTTTATTTGTCTAAATTTAATACAGATTTTTTATACAGATTTTTATCGAATAGATTGAAGGTCTTCATGTTGAAGAGTTTCGATCGTACACTCGCTTTATAAAGAAAAATACCAAAACTTAGAAAACTGTATATTTAAATAACTGTTACATGAAATAAAGACAATGCAGTCCGTAATTTAAAAGAAAAAGCTAAAAAATATCTATAAAAGGTATTGATGAAAGTAGTAGATGAAACATTCAAATATTTATAATACATACAGTATAGGTGTATATTATTTTTTATTTTGTAAACAGTAAATTTCAAATGAAGGGGGACACAAAATGTATGAAAAGTAAGGTAAAACTATTATTTATAACATTCATAACATTCAGTGCAAATGAACGCGTTTGATATACTTTTATGATATTTGCAAATAGGTTCTACTTTTGAATAGTTTCCGTAACACTTATATTTAAAAATACAGGTATGTTCAGAGAGTTCGGTGACGTTTATTCAATATTATTTATTCAGCAGAGGTCTAATAGTATTTGCAATATGTCGCATCAAAAATATTCCTCTTCTGCGCGTAAGCGTTTATAAAATATAATTATAGTTAGAAAAATAGAAATCGACAAATAGACGAAACAGGCCATACGCTTTCTGGCGTGCGTTTACCGTTCATCAAGGAAATTTCTCCGGGTCCAAGTGCCCTAAAGAACAATCATACTAACGGGGGTGTCCTCGGTACGAATTTGTTGTCTCCGAAGACATTCTTGCATTGGCTTTCGTCGAAAGCAGAGATTGTAAAGAAATATAATATCTTCAAATACGCCCACACGATTTATTCAGTAAATTCTACACTTCACCGTTTTTATCTGTTTAATCTTACATAATGAAGTTATGCATTCTGGAAAACCAATGTCAAAATCCCATTTGATTCTTCCTGCGATTTTGGAATTATGTCTTCTCGAGTATTAAAACGTCTTCTTTTCGTTGCTTGTTTTAAACAAGGAAAGAGAAAAAAGTCTGTTGGCGATTTTTATCACCGAAAGCAGTTTGAAACTTCTCCATCGTTTCTGATGCTGTTTTCTTAAGATCAAGAGAGAACCCTATGTGCCGTCTCTGTTCGCGGAAATCTCTCATCTTGAAGAACCGGTAAAACCATAGCGCACGGTTAACTACAACTGACAATTACTAAATAACTACGCAACCACTTGTTATGAAACTCAACCCGCACATAAATAAACAATCAAAGATTACATAATGCGAGCTCAATTTCTTTCTGTTACTCCTAACATCTTCTATATTCAGACTTCTTGAACTTTTTAAATTCGCCTGGTAACTAAAATATAATACAAATAGTTCAGAGTAGGAGTGAACACCGTATTAACATCTTACAAATTTAAACACTTACATAAAATTGTATAATTTCGTGTAATTTGTTAATTGACAAATGCAGCATACACTTTAAAAATTATAACCGCGTTTTGTTAAATGATAAATTTAGTATATGCTGTTCCGAACTAAACATTTTACGTTATCAGTGTAGATATGTTTAGATATGTGTAGAAATTCTTGTTATCAAAATTATTAGAGAATCTTTCTAAAGTTGTAATGTAATGTCAGTTTTTTTTTAAATAATTATACATTTATTTAAAATTTAAATACTTTTGCCGTGGTTACCACGTTACAAATCTTCTATACGATTGTAGGTGTTTTATAAATGATCGCAATAAATTCCGTGTATTTATTTTTTGTATACATGTATCTGAGTTATGACTAGTACTATACATTTCTATGAATATTTGCCACGTATTTCAGACGGGATAATCTTACTTAGCCAGTTGCAATTAATGTTGTTGAATGCTTGAGAATTTTTCATCAAGATTATATACTAAATTTATTGAACATAAAATGACCACCTCGGGGAATTAGCGCGTTTTCAGCGCACAAAGTGATTCAAACTTTATAGTATGTGCCTTAAAATACTTTAACACGCTGTAGATAATTAATATTTCATGATAATAGATATACAAATTTACAAAATGGACTTGATACATATTATTGTATGAGTAAATCTTGACCAATGTTTATCTGCACTTGCCTTAAATTTAACAAAGTCTCATTTATGATTTTTCCTGTTTAAATTATCGGATCTGCATTATATTACAATTATTAAACAAAAAAGGTTTTTGTATGCCAACCTAAAATAATATAGATACCCTATCCCAATCCAACCTAATATAATATAGATACCTTATCCAACTATTCAATATCTCCGATGACCTCACCCTTGATTTCGATTCATAGTGTCAAAACTCAGCCCTGCATCATCCTCAACCTTGTCCTCTGCGTCATTTTCGAACTCTGGTCTTACGAATCCCAACTCTCTTCACCACTCTTCAAAACATTATATACAGTGAGTCCCAAAATTATTCGTACCCTCACAATTTCCAACTATAAATGACTAGTTTTATGTTTAATAAATCGTAACAAAAATTTTAGTGATCAGGTAAGATAACAAATTTAGTGAGCCTTCAATAAACATAAATTTCATCTTAAAACTAACCGTCCGGAACAATATAAATATCATTTTAAGGGGTTAGACCACTCTAGAGCGCCAAAAAGTTACATAATTTCAGGAATTTTTTCCTGACAAACTATAACAAAGATGAAAAATATGTTTACGGGTCTTTATTACCTATACATCGAAGTGTTAAACTAAATTTTTATGAAGCAATTGAAAACAAAATGGCGCTTCAGGAGCTGGTTGACTGGAAAGCTGCTCGGCGGGAATACCTCTGCGGCCGTAAAAGATTTTCCTCCGATTTTAAATAAAGGCACTTATAAAATTCTTCCGACTATAAATCATATTGTACCTTATTCTTAAGACCCCAAGGCACCTTTTAAGCGAAAAAAAAATTTTCGATTTTTTTAAAATCCTAGAGTGGTCTAACCCCTTAAATAAATATGCTCGGAAACAGCAATACAAAAGTATTCGTACTCTTAAATTCTACTCTTATTAAAACTAAAATACTTACAAATACAATATTGTATTGATTCGTATAATGGGGGAAACGATAGATTGATCATTAGCAGACAACATTACGTTGACGATACAACATTCTCTGGATAATTACAAAAATGAGTTCAAATGTAGTGAAGTTTCAATAGTAGAGAGAAAATTAATTTGGAAATGGCATAATGAATGGAAATCATGCTGCTACATAGCAAATATTAGTAGAAGTAAATCAACTATCCAACATGTTATTAAAAATATAAAAAAGAATGATACGGTATTAAATAAACCACGTACAGGACGGCCTCGAAAATTCAGCGAACGAGAAGAAAAAATGTTAGTGCGAGAAATTGAAAAAAATCCTAAAATTTGTGGCCCGAAATTAGTTACTATTGCTAATATAGATTTTAAAAAGGATGTTAGTGCCGAAACCTACCGAAGAATCTTGAAGAGACGAGGTTTTAATGGACGAGTAGCTCGGAAGAAGCCTTTCATTAGTAAGACTAACAGACATGAAAGCTTACAATTTGCAAAAGAACGCGCGGACGAAAAGTGTACGCTCTAGAAACGTGTAGTATTTTCAGACGAATCAAAATTTAATATATTTGGATCAGATGGGCGTCCTACGGTATGGAGAACACCGAATACAGAGCTAGAATTAAGAAATGTAAAATCGACCGTAAAGCATGGGGGACACTTTGTACACGTTTGGAGGTGTATGGCAGGAGGCGGTTTTGGGAATTTAGTTTTTATTGATGGTATTATGAATAAGAATAAATATTTAGACATTTTAAAAGAAAATTCACCATCTAGTGCCGAAAAATTACAGTTACAAAATAATTTTTATTTCCAACAAGACAACGACTCCACACATTCGACCCATATTGTTAAACAATGGTTATTATATAATTGGCGACAAATGTTGATTATTCCTCCTCAAATTCCCGACGTTAATCCTATAGAACATATATGGGCCGAAATTGAAAAAAGATTAAGAGAAAATATTATAACAAGTACAAAAATGTTAACAGAAAAATTAATAGAAATTTGGAATAATATTCCATCCAATTACATTTCAAATCTTGTTCACAGCATGCTAGATCATCAGCACAGTATTATCCAAGCTATAGGAGGTCCAACTAAATATTAATTAAACAATTAAGTTTATAAATCGTGTTCATTTGAAAGAGAACGAATACTTTTGTTTTATTGATTTTCCATCTACTTATAAAAAGTCACGTTTATATAATAGTAATTTTGTAATTCTCTAATAAAATTCTTATCAAATGAAAGCTTATTAAATATATTATCGTACCCCATAAATAACATTTTTGTTACGATTTGTTAAACATGGAAATAATCATTCAATGTTCGAAGTTGTGAGGGTACGAATACTTTTTGGACTCACTGTATATTCCTGCATTTTCAAAAACTTTCAGTTATAATTTCCATTCTTAGAGCGAACTCTCGTACGTCTACACTACAAAATATCAATCGGTCTTACTGTACGCGTTGAATAAAGTATAGCCTAAAATTTCGTTTGGAATCAAAGACTATTTAATATAATCACCTTGATCCCTACGGAATACAACAAGGTTTATCTAACAAAAATTTTTCTGTGAAAGTGGCATAATACTTTTTTAATTAATAGTTAAAGATTTGAAAATTTTTGAATCGTTTAAAAATTTGATAGGTTTTAAAATGGCAGCTTTCTTAATCTCACAGATCTTTCATATGAAATCTAGTTCTGCAATAAGACAATCTAGAATACAAATTTTTGTTACTGGCTGCTGTATATGAAATACGTAAAGCAAGTTAACAATTATTTATTCATAAGCCTATTTTAATGTCTGGGTTATTGTAAATAGGCAGGTATTTTTAATTAATACATAAATGAGACGAGTTCTTCACGTTCGAAAAAATCGATATTTTATAACTCCTTTTCCTCAGCAATGCATACGAAGTTTGAATATAAAATTATAGAAGTACACAGTGTGAATTTTATTCCATCTTTCTCATCTCGCTCTGGAGTGTTTTTTATTTTCTAGCAAAAGTTAATCCACATGATTTGTAAAATCTTTCTCTGTTGTGATTGCACTATCTCTTTTGTGCCGCGAATTTGAGTGAACTTATGTGGTCTTTATTCTAGAAAATTGATTTATAAAAATAAACATAACATTTTTGCGAATTTCTTTCATTTAATATAGAAGACATTTTTTCTTCTTGAAAGCAATTTATACTTTTTGTTTTACCATCTTCTAATTTCAAAAATATTTTGCAATTATTCTGAATTTAGTTTTCTTCAGACGGTAAAAAATGTTTATTTCACTTTATCATTTTTTTGAAAATAGTAAATCAATACTTATGCTCATGCGATTAACGTTCCTACTTCGAAAGAGATTTAAATTGGTCTGTTTATTTTACGAACAATAAAAGGACTCTTCAAGTGGTATACTGTAAACCGATTCATAAATTTAATGAAAAAAAAAAAACTTTAGAAACATTTTAAATTAATAATTGTCAATTAAATATAACATAAGATATCGAAAATTACAATCAACAGAAGTCACAGTGTCAGTATTTCTGTTGTGGAAATTATTACATGAATTGTATTTTTTTATGTGCTTACCTAATTATTTACTTTAATACTGAATTTTAAATGAGGCGTCTCTTAATAATGAGTTTTTAAAATTGAACATACTTTAATGCAGTGATACAGGAATAAATACATTTTAAAAAATTCATAAAGGCGCATATTACGAAATAAATAGAGAATAAATGAATATAAATGACATTTTAATATTTATTAAAATTCATACTAATAATTATCGCCCCTTTTTCAAGTATTGCCAACGATATATTATTGTTACACCACTAAAACGTTCAACACTGCTATGTCATCCATATATGTATGTACGGCACTTAAAATATCCATACGAATCTACCACCGTTATTATTAAAAATTACTACACTTATCTAATTAGAGATTAGATAATAATTGACTCGTATTACTTGGGACTATAAATATTAACTATAACAAAAGATTAACAATATTTGATACAATTTGTTAAAAATAAACATAACGCCTGTTTACAAATTTTTATAAAACTAATTATAAGATGCATCACCATCACGTATTTCTAAGTGGATATGCAGTTGGAGCTGAACATTCATTGATATAGAAAAGTGCATTTTGATTTATTATTATTGTTGCATCACTTTAAAGAGTGATACATCAGGTTCGGAATTTCTATTTTTGTACGGTAATAGCCAAAGAAATCCGAACTGACCAGTACCAGCAATAAGTTTATGAAACCATTGACCATCTTTCTTCAGAAAAAATACTTTCGCGACGACAACCCAAGTTGATTACTTGGGGTCCAACATGCTAATCTTCGATTCCGTTAATTTCAACCTTCGTACTCAGAGTCAGAGTGTTTCTCCAGCTTACTATTACCTATTCTCACCCCCTATTCTCAATCCTAATCCTCACCCCCTTCCTAATCCTCACCCCCTTCCTAATCATCAAACCCAAGGTGACATCGACGGTGATTTTTACGACAAACGACAGAACAAACGTAACATCACGAACAGAGCGAAGTAAAATCACGAACAACGTAAAACACGAATCGAACATTGTACTACAACACGAACACTTATAATTATCGAATAAACTCTTATCGAATATTATAAATCACGAGAATTTCAAACAGATTCAGGCTCATTAGATTGTGGTTGAGTCAGAACTGCGAAACCGCGCAGTTCACGCAACAATTGTTACACCTTAACATAGCACCACAAGAATGACAACGTATTCTTTGAAGCAATACTGACACAGAAAGTGACATGAGATATTGACAGCTTATTATACCGTACTCAAAGGGGTCGAATTTTAAAAATGTTTAAATTATTGTTAAAAATTTGTAACTGCTTCAGTGCGGCAATCAACATGTCAAGATCACTGCTGTATTGCCGACGAATTTCAATCCGGTTTATATAATCATAAAACTTGCATCCATTGTAAGATTGAGGGATGCTACCGATTGCGAGGGAAAATCGAAGTCGTTATTGTTTTTGTCGGTGCGTATATACTTTCTGTTGTTCTCGTCGAAGTTTCGATTCGCATTTGTAAAACCCCGTGATAGTGGTAATGTCGCAGGCTAATACAGCATCGAGTCGTTTTCACTGATTGAACGAATCGGTAATTGGTATCCCGGAAGCAAATTAGTGTGGCGATAGAGGCAGCCGTCGAGGGTGCATTGTTGTCGTGGTCGCCGACGGAGCAATACAGGAAACAAGCAACTGGACTAGCCAGCCAGAGAGCCAGGCAAAAAGCCAAGCAGCCACCAGTAAATGCGCAGCTTGCTGTTTGCTCCACCACGGCGTTCGATTAATTTCTCGGGCAAAGCCTGCGGGCTCCAAGGACACTGGCAACGATTGTTTTCGGCTTTGTCGATCTCAAAACCGTGTAAACGTTCGGCAGCCGCTTTCACGTGTTTCCTAATTAAACTACCACTATGCAGAGAAAGAAGTCTTGAACAACCACGCTAACGACTAATGGATTTTCCTATTTCAATGAACATGTACTCCTTTTACAACTTTCATTCCTAGAATAGGATAAGCTTTGTTTTGAGACATGATTATTCCCTCAACTTTTCTTGTATAATCTGATTGTATTCATAAAGTCAGCGATCAACATCCAGTGTCTGATGTAATTTTAATGATCCGCAAGAAAAGCCAGGTATTATTTAAATATTCTTATTCAATATTATATTTGATGCTCATATTAATTCGCACCCTTAAAAATTATGTTAAGGGTACGCGACATTTTAAATTGCGAATTAGTGGTCTGTAATATCTGAAAGGCTGATAGTACAGACGAAATACGATGATTTTTAATGTTGGAATCAATTCCATCAACAGCTATATGTTATTAAAATTTGATAGTTTTGGAATAGTTTATATAATTTACTTTAATGTAATATAACTAGATCAATTTTATTGTTAAATAACACATATACAAGGTGTTCAGACTATTACTACCCAGCATTTTTTTCAAAAACAGTGACTGTTAGAAAAAAATGAAAGAGGAAACAGTTGTACTATTTTTTATGCGCTACAAAACGACATATGAATTTTTGTTGTATTCGCATTATTTTGGGAGAAACCAAGGTGACCTCCTATTTTTCGCAAGACGGTCATATAATTCGCAAGACGATTTATCCATATGCTACACAATGACCTTCACTGTCATGCAAGGCCAGAAAGGGAAGAAAGAATTGGAATATTGCCTATCAATGTGTTTACAATTATTCCTTACTGATACGCATCGGATGAAGTTGTCAATCACTACCAGTGTGTTTACTTTTAATTTCCACCATAACAAGTCAATTTCAGTATTGCTTCAGTATTATTTATTTCTATTGCACCGATAATAAATGCGTACCATATCCGTTTTCTCGTCTACTGAATAACAATACATTACTATCTACGATATTACTGATCGATTAAGGAAGTAATTATGGAATGATTTAGGAAGCAATACTGAAAGTGACTTGTTATGGTGGAAATTAAAAGTAAACACACTAACAGTGATTGACAACATCATCTGATTCGTATCAATAAGGAATTCTTATAAACACATTGGTACGCAATATTCCAATTGTTTCTTCCATTTTTAACCTTGCATGACATTGAACGTTATTGTGTGGCATATGGATGAATTCGTCTTGCCACGCGCTTTCACATGATATAAAAAAATATATGGCATTCCATTTAAAAAATAGGAGGTCACTTTAGTTTCTCCCAAAATAATGCGAGTACAACAAAAATACATATGTCGTTTTGTAGCATAAAAAGACCTTTAAAATCATGAGGTCAGGCTGGCGAAAATATCATCTTTCGGGTTAATGCGGTTACCATTATAAACAAATAATATGAATCTTTAGTCAAAAAAATAGTGAAAGAATAATTTGCTTAAGTCAATATTGTTTAAGCAATTTGAAATTTCATTATTTACAAGAACCGATTACCGATTTAAGGGGGGAAATACAATTATGAACTTAAAAAAATCGAATTTTTTTATTATTGTAAATGATAGAGCTATATTTGTAAAATATTTTCCCAAAGTTACAATGCGAAATTTGAAAAACTAAGTTAATTACAGCCCCGTGAAGCTGCGCCTCACGCTCGAATTTGAAGCGTGCACCGCGTGTAGAATCGAGAACGCTAAAGAGCAAGTATTCCGGGACCTTTCTTTTGTAATTTTCTATTCAAATTTTTTCCTGATTTTTTGCTGGGTACTCAACGGGATAGAAATCATTAAGAATTCTGTCAGTGTAGACCGACATATGTAACTAGTACTTTGTATATTAGATAAAACGCAGTGTTAGTTCTTTCCCTCAAACGATTTCGAGGAACAATTTTGTTAATTTCAAAATGTCTTGTCAAAAGGAGAAATGCCTAAGCGCTATGCTGAAAAAGGAAGTGAGTCTGTAGAAGTGACTCAAAAAAGAACACTACTAATAAAAAAACTTTCTATCCATTATGGTCTGGCAATCTGACGAAGTTTAAATAGCGAACAAATATGAACACAGAAATTTTAGCCACACATTATTATATGTGTTTTACGAACAATAATCCGAGACACGAGTATTGTCCTGTTGAAACCGAACAGAAACGCATGCAGAAACAGCAGCGGCGCACAGTCTTTTGACAACGAAAGAGGCCCTAATAGCACGAAGAGAATCTTTTGTGGGGTAAAGTACAGGAAAGTAATATTATAGTTCAATAAATAATATTTATTATACAATGCACAAGAGTTGGCAACGGTGCGGCAAATTTAATAAGATCAAAACTAAGACTCGGGATAATCGTAACAGACACAGCGCGTAAGGATGAAAACAAAACTAAAAACTGAGCGCGCGGGCCGTTTTCCCAAGGGTTTATATAATGAGTCCCGGGGGAAAAGCCCGCGCAAATTTTAGCGGGAAAACAACCGCGTCTCCAGAAAAACGCGCGAAAAGTAAGCGCCCAAGTGTTCGCCAGATGCCAACGGTAAGACGAACGTTTAGAGAAACATTCACCTTACCGTTGCCCTCCAAGACCGCGGCAAAGCCGCTACACACTTTGTTAGAAGAAAATTGGTTTTATGAACAAGCGGAAGGCTTATTATATGGGCCTGGCATCGTTGATTAAGCTAAGTAATTCCAATTATTGCTTTTTTAAGTCGTCAAATGTTTAGACACGTTTATCTCAAAACTGCGTTTTCGAAATTGGCGTGCAGGACAGCACGGAAACTATTGATCAGATCGACCTGAAACTTTGTACACATATTAACAACATTACTAGTTTATAGATAACGGAAATTGTTGTTTAAAAATTTGAGGAGAAATTTATTTTGTTAAGTGAAAGTTTATAAAAAATTTCCGCGGTATTCCAATTTTTTTTCATTTACGTGCCATTTTTTAAAATTTCCTTTTTTTCTATTTTCACCGACGACATATAGAAACTATATATGTTCTAAATGAAACTATGTTATTTTGTTGCAGATCAAAGGATACAGTCATGTACATTGCACGCCGTGTTTCTAACTGCTGTCGGAACCCTGCGACAATTTAATTAAAAAAAAATTCTTTGTACACATAAATACATTATTTCAATATACCTATAATTTAATAAAAACTTCTAGATTGACTAACTTTTTGCCGTTTAATTGTATGTCCCCCCTTAAAGTGGAAAGACTTTTAACAAATAGCGTTAAACAAACTCATTATTCTAATACATTCATAATGGGGCCCCTCGATCGCCCTGACGTAGTTTGTGTGTATATTAACTCGAAAATGAAAAAAAAATTCCCCAACATCAACATGAAAATGATATTTTTACTAATCCAACCTCGAGTATTTGGAGGGTAGAAACGACGAAACTGTCCATTTTTTTTACATTTACCGGGAACATTTTTTCAGTGACTTAAAAGCTACATCATATTTCTAATTCAGTAATTTTGACCGGTATATATTTTTAAGTGGTTTATAGTTTCTGCGTCCTTTATTAATAAATTCTTAACAACACTTAACCATATTTAAATTTCCCTTTTTTAACTGATTAAAGGTGTATATGAGAAAAATTGTACACTTTTGGCTTATATTTTCAGATAGTCACCCCTCCTTCGGTTGTACCATCAAACGAAGAATTCCTTGCATACCATATGCCAAAAATTTGGGATGACAGAAACGAAGTTCAGCGAAAAATGGAAGATTTCACTACAACTTTATGAAACAAATGTTATTTTTTGTTTTTGTAATTTGCATAAACTATTGGAAAATTAATACGGTAAATAATTGTAATCGAATGATTTTTAAATGGTAAATCACTGACACACTTTTGAAATTCATAATGTATAAGTTTTTAATCTGGATAATCATTTTTTCAAATATTATTACTAGAAATTCTTTACAATGAATTGAATAAATTCTTTCAAGGCAAATAAAGATGTTTTGATTAAACATATAATTATATAGAAAGATCTATTATGTTCAATTACTGTATTAAGAATATACAAATGAGCTGGTTTTTTTGAAAGTGGTGTAAGTCCATTTTTTCATATATTCACATATTTAAGGGTTTGCGTTTGAATCAATTTAAAAATATTGGCCAACTTTAATCAATTCGAGTGATGTTTTTTACACTATATACCTTTTAAATTTTATTATGAAATAATAATTACTAAAATTATTTGAAAAAATAAACGATTTTTTTTAGCTCCACATGGACTTATACCACTTTCAAAAATAACATAATAGAAGAAATAAAAACAGGAGCAAATTTAAGTCCATATTTTTATAGACATAAAAGCTTTACTGAAATGAATTTTTATGTAAAAAGTAATAGTTAAAATGAAGACATTTAAATACAGGAATAACCAAATTTATTAAGAGTTTATTTCAGTTATATCAAAAATATAAAAATGAAAATTACTTCGTTAAGATCTTTAAATAAAAAAAGATATTTTAAACTTAGTTTTCTTTTACAGTTAGCATATTAAAGTATTTATGGTGAAAAGGCGGTATATAAGGTAATAAACTTATCATATCGTTATATTTCTCTCTTGTTATGCTCCTTGAAGTTTTATAAAGTGGTAACATATAAAAAAAAAAAATACGCCGTGTCCGCACGCATGCACTCATCAGTCGCTACGTGGCGCTACAACTCGCAGTGCCGCAGCTAGCCGATTTACCACAATAATAATTACAATAAGAAAGTTGTTTTAATTATAATTATTAGGAATGGACTTATTCCACTTCCAAAAGAAATATTTGTGCGATAGAATTGTACAGCAAAACTGTTTTTGTTTATTTTATGTCAAGATAGAACTCTATTGAAATTGTGATTGTAACTATGGAGAGAAGGTGTCTATAGCTCATTAAAATTACCGTTAACTTAGTTTTTTTTAAAAGTGGACTTATACCACTTTCAAAGAAACCAGCTCAAATGTAGAAACTACTGATTCTTACATACTGTTGCTTTGTACTGTATTATTAAAAAAGTTTGCAATATGCAAAATTTCATGTCACAAAAACATTAGGACATTTTATTAATGTATAAGCTTTATATTTATGTATTTTAGCAAAATAAAAAAGTAACGTCTGCGGTAATAATGTTGAATATGTCGTTAGTTAATTTTTATTTTTAATGATGTCTATTAAACGGTTTAACATTATAGAACTTGTTATATACACAATACAAAATGTTATACGTAGGTCTTGTGCGGTTCTTTTGTCATTCGACTGGTTAACTCTTCTGTTTCTTATTGTTGTTTCATGAACTATAAGCTATGAAAAATTAAAAGCTGCTCATTTCGTTTTAAAATTTTGGATTGCGGAAATGTCTAAAGAATCTTAGAAGTTTAAATCCCTGCGCGATTTCCGTATTTGTAGAATTTTTTCTTAAATTGCCGTTGAACATATTTATATTCATATACAATCGTTACATTATTAGCAAAAAGTCTGAACTCCTTCAATCTCCCATCAAACTTTCAGCCTTTAGTCGTTGTCATAACACTATCAGTGGCAAAAATTAAAATTCCTTGCTACTCAATATCTCTTAAGACTAGATTTACTGACGTTCAATGACCGCTTATGTCTGAATTGAAAATGAACTATAAAAACAAATAAATAATGGATAACCCATAAGTCAGGTTATAGAAAGATTCTTTATCACGATGAAGGTTAACGTGCATATTGCAAAAAGTTTTTCAATAATTTTCGTAATTGAAAATAAGAAATCTATGATCCGTCATTTTGACGGGTTCCGTAAACCTAGGGTTAATACAAATTCATTCTCAAATAAGCGTTTGTTTCCCCTTTATAGTACTAATGCATGATCATTTCTGAACTATTTTATCACGATGACGTTCAGGTTTAAATATTACACATATATTTTCTGCACTGACTTAAGTTCTAAGCACGTACATAATTCACTGAAACTTTTAAAATACTGACAAACGAATATTTTAAAAATTTATCTTGTCGCGGTCCGTCTTGCATTCGCAACGAAACCTAAAGTGCCCCGTTTAATTTTATTCGCCTTCTCATGCATATATTGTAGTACTCGAAAAACTAAGCAACACGTATTTTTTATACATGCAGGAAAAAGTTTTTAGGAGATCAAACAATTCATCAAAGCTGGAGGTGACAAGCGTGGATTTAATAGTTTCATATAACAGCGCAATCTTTCGGAACGAAATCAATCACAAAAGTAGTATAACTAGTAGGAATGAAAAACTCAATACACCCGATTCTATTAAACAATATAATTTAAACGACCTTAAAATGGGATAAAATTTAAAGAAATGTATATTACGCACTGGTAGAAAAATAAATTAGCATCTCTTTACAAAAAGCTAATTTTAAAGGAGTAATTTTCTCCTTTTTACGTAAAAGTATATGTTTTGCAAAAACGTTGTGACAATTAGATTTGTTTGATTTGGATTTTGGCATAAATCTTGAATGTATATTGAAATAATTTGACGTAAAATTTAGGAACTACAGAATTCCTGTAACACCAATAAATAATGGAAAGGGACTAAGAAGTCAAATAACAAAAGAAGGATGTACAATGAATGAGATATTTTACTAAAAATGAGTTATATTATGTCAAACCGTTTAAAAAAAAATCATTCAAAAAAGGGCTATCGAACGACACGCTGAAAAATGATTACTTCAGATATTGCTGTAACTTTGGAACTTAAACTAACCAAATATTATAATATTTTTATGACAAAATTTTGCCCACTTCAAATTTTTTGTGACATAATGCAGTAATCTGTAAAAGCAACAATCGTTTGGTACCGATGCATTCTTTATACTTTATACTATATTTTAATATACATAACTCAATATATATATATATATATATATATATATTCTGTCAATCTGCAAAAATACTGAAGAAACAAGAAACCGACTGCAAATGCCAAACCAAGTCAGAGAACTATTCAAAAACGAAGACAACCTAAAGAAAGTAATAAAATTTTTACACAAACAAAATATCACACACGATATATAAAATCACCAACTGTGGTCGCTAATAACCACGTAGTTGATGCGACCTTAAACACATACATAAAAAATAATAACTCAATGTATTTTTGTATTTAATTGTATCTTTACTTAAAATCCAGGAAAGTCTCGGTATAAGCGAACTGATCAAATCTGATATTTCGCTCATACGGTAAGTGTGGTCCCTACAAAATTTATTTGTAATATATTTGTAATTTAGAACATTTATTTGCAATTCCAACCGTTTGCTCGTACTGAACACTTCGTTCTAACAAATTATTGTAAGTAAATATGACCAATATTACGTCGTGTTTAATTCCATTTTAATTAGGAAAACGTTACAAGTATGTTTCCAAAACTTGTATAAAAAAGAATTGAAAATTAAAGTAGTTAGCTGCATATCAGCATTATAAACAATTCAACAGGCTTTGGATCCTTGTAAGCTGCCATGACCGAAACACCCCTCTTCATTCAAAACATATTATCGATAATTAAATTAATAAATGTAGACCAAATTATATCGTGTTTGGTCTCATTTTAAATAGAAAAATGTTAAGGATCTAACGGTAAAAGTTTGATAACAAAAAAAATGAGAACAAGAAATTTTTGTATCTGCCTTGGTATTGCCGTACCGATTTATTGGATCCCTGGATCATGTTACATCTTTCGCCGAGCCACCTTCTCGGTGCCTCAAGCCCCCACCCCCCTGGCGAGGATAATTTTTTTCCCATGGTATTGTGCAGATTATTTTCGTTTGCCCCAAGGCTCTACTCTATTTGTAAACATTTCTTCACAATAGATTTTCATCGCGCCTAAATGACGCAAGAAGCAAAACGGTTGCTATTTGATTACCTACAATGTTTGTATCGACAACAGTTGTTGCGTCGACGCGGTTTATTTAATGGCCAGTTTAAATTAGCCGCAATGTTTTGGTTGACACTCACTTCGACATTGACTTTTAACCTACACAGTGGTCTAAAAATCAATCCTCACGATCTTGAACCGTTTGAGTGCTAAGCGGCGCGATCGAACTGCTGTCTGTTCTCGCGCGTTGTGATCTTCCGTTACAACGTAAAAGGAATCAATTTCCTCTCGAACGATCGGGAATAATTGTTCTTTGGGAAAACCGAACGGTCTTTACGTTGGACTGTTTCGATTTCGATATTCTGTGGGACTGTTTAGTTACAAGGTTGAAATTCTTTGCTTTCCATAGAATTGAAGTAGTTGTTTATCTATCTTAACACGTCCGAGTCGATTGACATCTCGTTGTATAACTATCTTTTGACTGAAGACTCGTTGTTACTCGCTCTTCTTCGAAAAGTCGCAAGCAGTTGAAGCATGCTGATTGGTCTTCGTTCAAAGCGTTAATTTTCCAATCAGCATGCCTCTTGACGATAGTGTTCACCCTGTCTTGTGCCCTGAGCGCATCATTTTTTAAAGAGTCAAAGTCAAATCGCGTCTGTGTTTTTCTCGGCAGGTAGGCCTTCGAAAACCAAGTACTGTAAGGTTTACGACATGAGCGGAGCTATTGAGGACGAAACGAAGATTAAAATTTCGACTTTTATTATTATTATTATTATTCATTAAGCGACACGTATAATGTATATAGATATTATGTACTATGCTGTTCATAATCAGTCCTTAAAATAAGTTCAAGCTATATATATATACACGTGTGAATTACGAGAGTCCAGGCGCAGTAAAGAAAATTCAAATTTAAGAAGTAAAAAGCAATAAAATTAAGTGATCGCAAAGATAATAATAGATTAAGGAAAACGTGGTCGCGAAACAAAGAAAATGGCTACAGGCAACAATTATAACGGCGAAGAAATAATTCAAATTGAAAAATTAAAAGATGGGTCCAACATTCAGTTCTAGAAAGCGTCTAGCCGAATAAGGTAAAATGTGCCCTTGAGTCAAATGAGAAATCTAATACGTCAGTCGATAGTATATCTAAAAAAAACATCTCACACCAAGTTGCAACCCCCTATCTCATCCGTGGGGGTAGTAAAAGGGAAAAAACGAAATTCCGGTTTTTGGCCCATTTTGCTTATTTAATTTCGTACAAAAGTTCTGAAAAAATTCTGAAACATTGGGATCCATATAGCGCATATTATAGAATTTTTTCAGATATTTTGATCGCAAATTGTGGTTGTGAAAAATCAAAAATCGAAAAAAAAAATGCGATTTTTTTATTGAAGATGTCGGAACACTACTTTTAAATTAATTTGGTAGTTAGGTATTGGTACAGCTATTATCCCCTAATTTTTTCAGATTTTTCGGTGAGATGCGCCGTAGTTAAAAATATCAATAACGTATTTTTTCGCGCGAAAAACAAACTTCTACTTTGAATTTTTATGCTTTATTCCTATAAAATATGTATTAAGTAATTTTACGAGGATTCTCGTTCACACAAATGATTTATAGATTACAACAATGGAATTAGCTTAATTAATTAATTTTATATTATGTTCTCTATCTGCGAGCTCTTTTTGACACTGTTTCGATCGCGCTCAAACAAATTTTTTTTATTTGAATTGTTAATATCCTTTTATCCTGATTATATTGCACTGGATACTACTTATTTAAAAACATTTCTAATGCATCTTAGGGATATTTCAAGGTTTGTTTTTTTATAACTTGAAAAACTTTGACAACTTCAAATTCATATAAAAATAATTGCTGAACATTTTGATTAATAATAATATATAGAAGGTGTCTATCTTAGTTTCATTAAGCGACACCTATAATGTATATAGATATTATGTACTGTTTAGTTTATTAAAAAATATTAAACCTTTTAGTAACGATTAATAACATATAATTTTAGTGTGTGTGTACGATTTTCAAGTATATACTAAAAATTAAAGTTAGTATGAGTGTTATTGCACAGTTTCAGAAGCGGCTATCTGAAATACGGGACAATACAACATAAGTTGTTTAAGTTGTCTTTACAAACTTATAAAGACAGTTGTTTAAAGTGCAAAAACTTAGACAATATATTCTGATATTTAAAAAAAAACGTGTAGTAGGAGCCCTGCATGATAAATATAAAAAAGCCCCCCCCCCCCCCCTCCGCGCCGTGGTGAATATTACCGGGTTATTCCTAACCAAGTTATCAGCGGCAGCACAGAAAGCTCGGTCTAACATTAATATACAGAATTTTAAATCAAGTAGGTGATAATTATGTTCGCCGAAAGCTCCAGGATGGACAAAAAAAATTAAACTTCTGTTTATACAATTTAGAATAAAATCAGATACGAGATGATTATAAAGAACTTTTAGTGCTGGTGATAATTTTTCTTGGTGGATTTCCTTCACAAGGAAATACGTTGCGTATTCCTGGAGCTTTCCACCATGCTAGATCAAAGATGAGAAGGCAATTTACGTATTAAAAATATATATATTTATTCCGCGAAGAATTTTTATCGGACAGTAGCAAAATAGTAGGCATTAAGGGGGGCGATATCTTTAGAATCTTAAAAGTTGCAAATTTTTTTTTTCATAATATGTTAGTGCAACGTCTCAAAAATATAGTCTCAAAATTTTAAAGCGCAATACGGAGTCCTTTTGCAGTTATCTTCGATTATCGTGACTCGTGTCTGGTATCGCAACCGCAATAGCTATGTAGCGGATTTGTTATCATGTCATCGCTGTGTTTGAAATTCAAGCCAGAGAAGCAAATTTGGAGACTTTGGGGCAATCTAAGCTATTGCACCCAGATGTACAAAAATACATAGATTGCTCATTTTTGAAGATTTATGTTAAGAAAATCTGCTACGAAGATATTTGGGTGGCCACACGCAGAACAATAACGAAAGTTGTAAGTCTACCATTTGGCGCTTCATACCGAAAAATTTAAATTCTGGGCTAAACATTGTTGAAATTACAGCATATTTGGCAAGTGGCATATTCAATGAAGGATATGCTTCAGCCATACAAACTAGGAACACGTTAGACATTGTAATTGGGAAACAATGCGAGATATGCGCCGATAAAATGAATGAAAAAGAGTGATTCGACAGGAGCGGCGCACAGCATTCTTGACAAAATGGTGCCAGAAAAGTAAGAAAAGAGGAGATTATGTACAAAAATAAACTATGAGGAAGCCAAAGGTTTATTATATGACGCTGGAATCGCAAATTAGTTGGTAAATCATGGAAATAATTCAGTTTTTACTTATCGACACTTTAAACGCATTTTTCTGAAAACTACATTTTTAACATTAGCGGGACTGATAACTCAAAAACTAATTTATCAATGGCGTTGAAATTTTTTGCACATATGAATGGCAATACTATCTAACATATGAACCTAAATGTATGCAATAAATTCAACATTAAAGTCCTTTTTTATTGCAAAATATTGCGAAAATTTTCAGTGAAATTCAAAGTTTTTCTTTAAAAGCGCGCCATTTCTACAATTTTACATATTTTTCACATTTCTGAGATTCATCTATTAACTGTGAATGTTAATTGCACTGTCCAACAAATTTTAACTTATTTCCGACGTTCTACAATCCGATTAGTGATTATTATAGTGTTTCTTGCTCTGATTACGAAACTGCAATCCGTTTTTCGCCGGCACGCACAGTTTTTGAGAAATTTGATATTGAAAAAAAAACACGTTTTCGAAATTCAAACCAATTTTATAAGGACAGTGGTTCTCACATAGGCGGGACACAGAGCGACCACTCTGACGGGGCGGACCACTGTCTTCGCTTCGTTTCCCGCGTTGCTACTTTGCTTCTGGTATCACAAAAAAACGATGTTTCAACTTTCTTTGGGTGGTTTTTAAAGGTGAAAATCTGCTGTATCGCGTGGTATAATTCGATTTTCTACTACACCCTTACTTTTTGAGATAAATTGAAGAATATACGTAAAAATTTGTTCAAAATCGGTGTGTCTCCGCGTTTATGAATTGTTTAAACATGTTTAAATATTCAGAATACATAAAAGGCAGATACCGTTGTATTCAGGAAAGTCTATAACATCTTTTACTGCAAACGGAATTTCAGGATTTTGTATAGTTACCTCGCAAAATTGGTTACAATTTCAAAAGAGTGTTTTTTTTTTCAAAATCAATTTTCTCAAAAACTGTACGTGCTGCCGAAAAACTGATTGCAGATTCGTAATCAGCGGAAGAAACGCTATGATAATCACTGATCAGATTTTAGAACGTCAATTGGCTGTTGGACAGTGTTATCGAAACATCGTTTGCAAACTTGTTTCAGACCAATGTAACTAAAGCTAGAGGTTCCGCCGTTTCACGAGGCGCGCCAAAACACTTCCAGGAAAGACTATCGTAATTCCGCCATTTTTTAATATTAAAAAAAAAAGAAACTATGGTGTAATAGGCAATAGTTATAATAAATTATTCCTGAAATTTCGAAAATACAGGACACAGATATCCTATACAAAAAAATTCACAAATATCAGGTTATTTTCATCGATCTAAAGGTATCGTCCCCCTTAATGACATATGGAATTTTTTAGCTAATTCATGTATTTAAGCCACCAATATCTGTAAAAACATCATTGCAAAATTTGAAATTCTTACAAAATTTATACTCCATAACTGATAATAATGAGACAATCATGAGAAGGGAGAGCCCTTCTGAGGTGCGAACAATGCGGGCAAAGAGTAGTTGCGACTAAGACGAGCGAGCGAAGCGAAGAGGGCATGTAGAATTGAAATCATTTATATACTTTTCTTCTGTTACATTTTTCTTATTAATATTAAATAAACGTTGTATTTAATGTAACAATAATATTAGTAGAATAACAGTACGCAAATTTTTCGACCATTTATGGTACCTTGCATCAAAAAAGTGGCATTATCCTTTTTCAATGCAATAATACCATTAAATACAATGACGAAAATGCCTGAGGCCCTACAAAATGTGAATACAGAAAATTTAACAAAAAGACTTTTAATACTTCCAAAAACGTACGGAATTATGTACATATGTATGAATATTGAAAGCTTTGTTTCGCAACGTTACATGTCAAGTTTTACGTTAATATTTAATATTTTTGCGTATAATGTTGAACGCCGACTATTAACACGAATATGAACACCAGTGTTACGCGTATAAAGAATTGTTTTTTTATTATAAAACAGTTATTGATATTTTAAAAATAAAGTGCCCCAAACATTCGATATTAACCCGAAATATGGATGGCTGAAGTTCAGGATTCGAGGTCATGAACCGAGTTGCAAAACAAACTTGTTTGAAAAAGCTTACCTCAAGCTGCTGCAGAAATCCTAGAGCCAATCTGGAGGTTGTGACACAACATTTGAAGCCAATATTGTTAGACAGGAGAGATCTAATAAAAGAAATAAATAGACGGATAAAAAAGTACACCCTACACGCCTGTCTATAATTTCATAAAAGTTTTAATGATTTAAGGAAGAATCTACAATATGTGTGTATGTAAATATTAATATTAACTTACCAGATTTATCTTGAGTTTTTCCGGTTTAGAATTCCATGCTTGTAGAGTTACCCCATTACCTTCATAACATAATATACACACCGCTGCAATTAGCCATTACGCCCGCGCATGTTAAAAAAAACGCAGCCCCTTTCATAATATTGTCCTGAGTGATGCATTAGATCACATTTAGTTTCTTCTATCGAAATTGTTTCAAGTACCTTCATGTTCAACATGCGCCGACTGTTCACCGAGTTACTCTTCAAACCGCATCGAAATTAAATCTGCTGCTGTAATGTCCAGCGGACGCGTATTTATACTTGGCCGAGTCCTGAAACTAACGCGCAGCCGCGAACCGTTAAACCGCCGTTGTCTCCCACTTCTTGAAGTTACGCGGCAAACTCAAGTAGACGGTTACAAAATTCATCGTCGCTACGCATCAATTTTAATATTACTTAGATTTCTTTATTATTTGCAGATTAATAGAAAGAGTTTACGAATTAAATTGCTTACTACATATTTCAGTATTTTGTCAAATGGTAACCTATAATTTTTTTTGTCAATAATAATTTATAATTTTTTCATTTTTGTAAGCGATATTTTGTATTTGTCTATCGAAACTGTCAAACTACACTGTACAGCAGCCAAAATTTGTCTTGATCGCCACTATGAAATTCTTATAGATTATATTAACAAAAATTGCAAATTTTCAACTTTGGGAATTTTTTGTGCTTTTACCATATCAGCTATACAGTGGCTTTTTACATGAGAAAAATTTGTGAACTTTCCCGAATAGAACGATATAAATTGTTATGACATTGTAAACATTTAAATGTGTTTAAACAATGATCAAAGTACGAAAGTCCCCAAAAACGCACCAATTTTTGCTATATTTTTAAATTTATTTAAAAAAAATTGGGTGTAGCCGAAAATATAACCATGGTACGTGATAAATTAGAGATTTGTGCTGCAAAAAGTATCAAGCAAAGTCACAAAATCATTGTTTGTTCATGTTATAAGGAAAATAGTTCGGCAAAACACGTGTCGCAGCCAGCGGTGCTCACTGCCTACTGCCTTGGTATAACGGAAGAAATGAACGGCGCAGCGCGTTATAACACTGACAAGTGTTGTGAGTACCGCTGGCAGCAACGTGTGTTTTGCCGAACTATTTTTCTTATAAAATGAAAACAAAACTGATTTTGCAACTTCGCTTGATACTTTCTGCAACAAAAATGTCTGCTCTAACGCGACAATGGTTAGATTTCCTCCTAGACCCATAGTTTTTTAAATAAATTTAAAAACATCAGAAAAAATTGGTACATTTTTGGGGTCTTTTTACTTTGATTATTGTTTAAACATATTTAAATGTTTACAATGTAATAACAATTTATATCGTTGTATTCGGGAAAGTTCACAGATTTTTCTCGTGTAAAAAGCCACTGGATAGCTGATATGGTAAAAGCACAAAAAATTCCCAAAGTCGAAAAGTTGCAATTTTTGTTAACATTAATTTTTTGAAAAACTACGTCCCAGGGCAAATCGGATTTTAGATTCGTATTCAGCTCACGAAAATCTATAAGAATTGCGTAGTGGCGGTGAAGACAAATCGAAAAAGTCAAAATTTGTTGTACAGTGTTATCTATTCCAAGTTGTAGCATATCAAGTTGAAGCATATCAAGTACTTCAGAAAGGTTAAATAGAAAATTCTCTTGTTTCACAAGTGACTTATAATTTAAAACACATAACCTATAATTTATTGACGCTAACTAGAATGTTACATTAATTATAAGTAGCATGGTATAAAATATTTTGCCTCCTTTCGTAAAGGAAATCATTCATATAAGAAAATAGAAATAACGCAAAGAAGTACAACAACTTATTAGTTTATTTATTAGGGTATAAATCCTAATTTCACTTGCAATACGAAACATCGGCATACAGTCGACCAATGCTCACAGGAAAACAAATATACTATTATTGTATTAATTCAAAACATATTGCTTGCAATAAACTTATTCAAATATTGTGATTGATGGGATATGAACGTTTTTACTGATGTATGAATCGATTACGAATAGAACTTTCTGGAAATGCATGCAAAGAAAATAAAAGAAAATTGTCGCCCAGTAACACCGGCGACTGTCAATTGTGTTTCTAAATATAAAGTATTAGCTGCCTTTCTTTCTCATATGCAGTGCCTCTCAACATGAAGATTTATTTCTACAAATAATTAAATAATATTATTCCAACAGTGATAATACACTTGTGACGACTTCTCGATACAGAATCACCTCAAAGTCACAGTATGATAAATCGTTGAATTTATTAAGAAATCGCCTATAGTTTTACGTACTCAAAACTACATAAAGCTATAAAACTGCAACGTTACGTCGGTTTTTTATCAGGAAAAATATTTGCATACGATTTTGTTATTGCAATTTGAAACCAACTGATAACTGAGCAACTTTTGTTGAAACATTTTTTCTGCTAGATTGCCGGTACCGAGCCACATAGAAAGACGTTAATAACTCCGTGAAAATTAAACACGTTAAAAAAAAAGAAATTTTTTAAATTTTTTGGTGGATTTTCCCAAACCCGCAGATTTCGAACAAGCAAGAGCGAAAGTAGCGTGGGCAGCTCATGAATTGGAATTGGCTGATCTAATTGCCATTTGTTACGTGTTAAAAATTAATTACCATGGGACATCTGAGAAAATTCCTCGACGCACTTATGGTTATCTTATCAAATTTAATTTATTGTGTGAAGCTGCTAATGAAAAAGAGTCGGTCGAAGAAGAGGAAAGCGAATGTCAGGAATTTATTATAAATTCGCAAGAAAGCTATACGGTTTTACTAGGATTCGCCTTCAGCTTTCATGATGTCGAGGAATGTATTAGGTTGTTTAATGGCGGAGATGAATATTCGGTGAAAAATTGGATTATTAACTTCTAAGACAATGCTACTTTATTTGGATGTTCGTGCATTAAAAAAATATTATTTGCCAGGAAGCATTTGATTGGATTAGCTAAAACTCTTGGGCAGAGAGAAAACGGAATTACGTCATGGAAAAAGCTGTAGACGTGCGCGTTTAAAGAATTTTCGACTGGGATAAACAGTTCTGACCTTCATAATATCGTGGGTGGAATTCCTTACGATCCTTATTGTAAGATTTTCATGTAAATGAAGCGCGATCTCTTAAAAATTTTAAAACGAAATTAGAAGTTTACAGTAAGCTAAGGAAGACAACGTGTATTCAGGCGGGAAGGAATATTCCAGCACGAGTTACCGCGCCAACGAAAATCACGTCGCAAAACAAAACAGTGGACAAAACAACGGCGCAGAGGAACGAGTCGAAGGACGAAACAAGATGCTTCAAGTAACGAATTAGGTCATTTCGACACGTGTCCGAAATCGATTCGGCAGCGCAGATCGTGTTACATCTGCGAAGTGGCTGATCATGGAAAGAGGGTTTGTCCGCAACGAACGACGAGTTCAAAGCCCCGTCCGACGACCTGAACAGGACACACCACTACGCATTTACAACAGACTTTAAATATCGTTCCTTCTTATATGTGTTAGAATTCTTTCCATAATATAGCAGTTACTGTAGGTTACTGTAGGTAAAGTTATCGTTACAAAAATGACACGGCTCGCGACCGTGTCACCGATAGTCTATTGTTTTACGAAAACGCGTCGCGACCTGCAAAATTCTGGCAGTCAGTCGTATTTTACGCTCCTTCAGGGAACAGTCGCGGAAAGCAGTGCCGCTCGAAATATTGTTCTCTTCTACTTTCGTGTGTGTGTGTTCTTAAATAAACTGTTACTTATTTCTATTAAATAGATTCTTGTTTCCTCCCCCTCACCCTTATTTTCTACAAATGTATAATTAAGATACAGTTAGATACAGGCGAAAAGCTATTTTTGACAGAGGGTGATCGATATCATTGTTGAATAATGAATTATTACCTAGTGGGATAATTACACTGTACAACTAATTTTTACTTTTTCTACTTTTCTTGACCGCCACTATGAAATTCTTATAGATTTTTGCGAGCTGAGTACGAATCTGAAATCCGTTTTTTTCTGGGATGTAAAATTTTTCAGAAATTTAATGTTAACAAAATTTGCAAATTATCAACTTTGGGAATTTTTTGTGCTTTTAACATTCAATGGCTGTTCGGTTCTTCCGTTATACCAAGGCAGAAGGCATTGACTACCGTTGGCAGCCACGCGTGTTTTGCCGAACTTGTATTTTCTTTATAACATGAAAACAAAACTGATTTCGTAACTCCGCTTGATTCTTTCTACAGCAGAAATGTCTGCTCTATCAAGTACGATGGACAGATTTTCACCTAGACCTATAGTTTCTGAAATAAATTGAAAAATATCAACCAAAACTGGTGCATTTTCGGTGTCTTTCTTACTTTGATCATTATTTAAACATATTTAAATGTTTACAATGCAATAACAATTTATATGGTTTTATTCGGGAAAGTTCACAGATTTTTCTCGTATGAAAAGGCACTGTATAGCTGTTATGATAAAAGCACAAAAAATTTCCAAAGTTGAAAATTTGCAATTTTGTTTAACAACAATTTTCTCAAAAACTATAGGACATTGAGAGAAACGGATTTCCGATTCGTATTCAGCTTGCGAAAATCTATAAGAATTTCATAGTGGCGGTCAAGAAAAGTTTTTGCTGTTGTACAGTGTTATTGCACCTTATAATGAAATTGCATGTTACGAAGGAATTAATGAGAGAGAAATTATTTATATTAGGTCGATTATGGCAAAAGGTATAAGTGCAGGATTGCTAAGTTCTTATTCATTTTTATGTTGTTCCAAAGATTAATGCATGTTTGTTGAGTAGAAATTTTATCGCGATCGACAATATTCGGATAAGTTTTGGAAAGATTGTTGATATTTAGAAATGATTTAAAAAAATGATTATATAATTTTTGTGTCATAATATTAATTAATGTTTATATATAGTCAAGTTAAGGAAAAATGTATATTAGTAGTTTAATACTAGTTTATTGAAGTTTAGTTTATTTTTATTTTTATTATTATTACAAAATTTTACTTTGTTTATTTATGTGAGACTAATTTTTATGCTTGGCGAAATTGTATTTTCAAACTTTAATGAGTTTAAGTACTATCTAAAAAAACACTCAAATGATTATCGTAATACTGAAAAAGTAGTGGTTCATTCAGAACACGATAATGGAACAGTGATTGATTAGTTATCATAAGAACAATTTATTATGCAGAACAAAGTTTAGAATTTCGAGATATTTAAAGTGGTGAAATAATAACACTGCTCTTTAGATAATAGTAACAGTAACAATTTATTAAAGAGTTGACGGCTCGTGATTAATGACAATACGTGTTCGCTCTGGTTTTGGAGCGACTTGCAGTGGATAAAAGTACGTAAAAGAGTGAAAAAGTAAGTGGAGAAGTATGTAATTGGTTACGTATAACAATGTCTACATAATAATAGTATTCATTTTACTTTCATAATGTTCAGAGATTGTTAAATGATTCATATTAAGTAAAACAATGCCCAATTTTAACGTTATTTGAATATTCGGACACTATAACATGTAAGCTAATATTTTCTTCATTGTTTTACTTAACAAGTATTTAATATTTTGAGGGATAAGCTACTTGACTAATAATTTCCTTTAATCGTTGGGGCATATTACAAACAATTTTTTGAGCTATTCAGTATTAATATTATTCTGTTCTTTTCTTATTCGGTGGTTCAACACATTTTTTGATATTACTATTGTTTCTTTAATTTGACTGTTTAATTTGTCCCACAAGGTGTATATTTACATATTTAAATCGTATATTTCATTTAGTACGTATTTTATTAAGTGTCCACTTACTTTTGTTTCCTGATAGATGGCTGTCACTTTCGTTAAGTACAGCGTGTTTACATAAAGGTGCAAACATGAACGTCAATTATTTGTTAAATAATGTATATAATATAAGGATATATAATAAATAAAACTTAAGTTTATAACAGTTATGTTAATTCGATTAAACTGCATCATCACCTATTTCCAGTAACTGTCCACTTATTTTTGTTCCCGACTGTGTCGCTCAGGGGTGTCGTACCATCGCGATGCTCATACGTTCGTTTACGGCGATGGTCACTGTTACTCGTGCCTGCACGACGCCCCTGAGCGCGCGCGATTCTCGCGCTCTGATTGGTCGGTGTTTTTCCTTAATAATTTAAAAATGAAGCTCCGTACGACATTTTTGCAAAGGAAAAAGTTGTTCAGAATGACCCCAGCTACCTCCCATTTCCGGATGTTTCGTTCGTTTTGGGACACCCTGTATATATATAAGAATAAAGATTAGAAATATATATATATAGCCTTGTTCTACACCGACATCTGGCGTTATCTATCGTTTACCTATCGTTGGGTAACCGATTCGATGAGTTATCATCGCGATTCCCATATTCGCGACGACGGTCAATCGTGCCTACACTTCTGCCTCCGAGCGCGCGAAAATCACGCGTTCTGGTTGGTCAGTGTTTTTCCTTAATAATTTAAAAATGTAGGCCCATCCAATATTTTTGCAAAGGAAAAAGTTGTTCAGAATAGCCCCACCTACCACCCCTTTCCGGCTCCTACAGTAATTATGGGACACCCTGTATATATTATATATATTACATATATATATGTATATATAAAGAATTTCAATTTGCAAATATAAAACTCACTGTAAAATACGGTGATAGCAACATACTAGTATAGGGATGTATTTTTAATGAAAATTTATATATATATTTATATTTATATATATATTTATATATATTTATTCTTCTTTCGCCATATCATTTTTTGCTCACCTGACCCAAAAATATTAAATGTGTTTTTATTACGAAAAATTACATTATTCCACCATGTATCACCTTTTCAAACAAATTCTCGTGCATAATTTAACCTTCTCTCTTTACAATTCTTCGTTTACTAATGGTTTTCTTCGAGCAACTCTTCCATTGTAACAGACTTTTTTCAATGTTCTGCGTATGGCTTTGGGATGCACCTATTTTCTGGTCTCTATCAATAGTTCGTCAGCTTTATTTTAAAGTGCTTACTGAATGATTTGCCTTAATTTGTCTTCTTATTTTCCTTTCGTCATCCAATTTCTTTAGCAGTCCTTTTTGTGGTTTTATATTCTATACGATCTTCTTGTTTGAACATACTACAGAAATATTATTTCTCATAACTTTAAACCGCTGGATCTTATCTACAGGCTCTCAAAGTTTTTTAAAAACACCGGTACTGTATGTTATATCCGTCCTATGACTTTCACATTAACGATATTGAATGTATCCAACATATTATATCCTTAAATTTTGCCGCCAAGCACAACTATGATTTAGTTTTTGATAATGTACACCTCAAAACACTATACAATAAACAAGAAATGTTCGACGATATATGCTTTTGTAAAATAATGAAAGATATCATACGATCTTCGACAATAATTCAACGTTTCTCTTTGAATGTACCCTCAACTTGGGTATGAAACTAAATTTTGATTTGTACTAAACAATGTCGCACAAATTAAGGTTAGTTCTGTGGCATAAACCGGACCGCAATTATAAGTTAACCCTCTTCATCTCAATATTAGTATATTCAAAAACTCTATAGTATCTTTAAAACATTCGTCAATCGACCTTCTTTAAATTTTAATTCTGATATATTGTCGTGTTGATATTCGACGTATATATTTTAAATTGCGTTGTATTGTATTTACTCTCTTCATACTCGTTCTTTATTTGCTCTAAGTGGTTATAAAACTACAAGATATGCTAAAGTTCCCCTACATTATATTTCTTTTTGTATCAAGGGATTTATTCCGTAAATAAATGAATAGAAAGTGAATAAAATGAATATAAAATATAGTGTATTCAGTAGAATAGATGACGTAGAAAGAAGTTAATGTGGGTAAAGCAAATGTTGAAATATTGGCGGTGAAATGATTATCGATACATAAACATTAACTCAGGCTATCGCAATACAGAACAAAAAAATATAGCTTTCCATTAAAAAAATATAACTTCCTGAGTTATAAAAAAAAAACTGGAATTACACTCTTTTGTATGGCAAAAGTGCGTTGAGTATATTAATTACGTTTTTATCTATTTTAAAAGTTTTAACATCAACTAGCTTTAAAACCTGTATGTTGATTGGACTGTTTCAATAACAGAAAATTGTAAGATCAAACGAACTTACCTTAGTGATGTTCGATCGTGATTATGCTAGACGTCGTATCCGAATAGATCAATAAGTAGTAACGCTAGTTGCTCAATCTGTCACAGTTTATAAACAAAAATATTCCGCTTCCGCTCTTGCGGCAGACCTGTTCCCTCATTACGCCATTACATTTCAAAGCCCCCAAATTACAATTCAAGTAGATCAAACGGGTTGGGCCTAAATAAAAAGGGGGGGGGGGGGTGATCTACTCGGACAAGACGTCTAGCATAATCACGATCGAACATCACTAAGGTAAGGTCGTTTGATCAACAATTATTCTGCAACGTCTTTTTTGCAAAGTTTTTACAGTTTTGACAAACTACCTTATCCTCGTAATAAACTTAAAATTAAATCTGTGTCCCTATAACCCATGTTGTTACACTCGTGTTCTTTTTTATCACGGGCCGATTATAAAATCGTGTGAACGTATTCGATTTTTCCATCCAACCTGCAGCTCTTCGAATTATCTCAACATCCACACCTCTACGAGACGCCGCGGATGCAGAGGCATGCCTTGTGCTATGCGGATCAAAGTTCTGTGTATCAATCCCGTTTTGGGCTATAACACTTTTGAGCCATCTACTGATTGATTGTGGCGTCGCTACTCCATGTGGCTTCCTGTACGTTAACAAAAGCATGTCTTCGCCTTGCTTTCTTACCTTTACCGATTGTTTTATGTATTGGCATAAAATGGTTGTCACGCATAATTGCGGCTGTTCTTTGAAAAACGGCAATTGCAACAATGATTGTCTTTTTCCCGACCCCGATGTTTTTATTCTACCTGATATCTTAATTCTAATTTCTGTATCAAATATTTTTATATTACTAATTCTAATTTTGGTGAGCGTTTGTACTCTTTGTGCCGTAGCCAACGCTAATAACATAACTAACTTCTTAGTGAGTAATTCAAAAGATAATGTTTCATGGTGCCAAAGGGTCCTCAAATAACAGAGTACATCGATGTCGTGCATGCATGATGGGGCACCACCTCATTTTGTCCATAATGTGAGAGACCACTTCAACATGGTATTCGGGCAAAGGTAGATTGGACGTGGTGGATCAGTTGAATGGCTTTCTTGATCCCCCGATTTAAACCCTTTGGACTTCTTATTATAAGGATATTTAAAAAGCCTAGTGTATTCTTCGCCGGTAAATGACTCAGAAGAATTACGTAATCGAATCAACCATGCTTGTCAAACAATTCGACAGAAATGTGGAATTTTCGGGAGAGTTTGTAACTCTGTAAAAAGAAGATACCAAACGTGTGTAGAAATGGAAGGTGGATACGTGGAAAATCTTCTGTAAACATCGAAAATTTAGTAATAAATCAATCACGATACTAACGAACTAAAATGTTTATATGTCAGAAACGGTTGACCCATCGGCCAATGTATACTAAAACATTTTTACTCCGTACAGTGTTTGCTATATACCATATAAATATTGAACGATTTTTTTTTAACACTCTGCTGATGCGAAAATCAAATTCTTCTAATGAAAATTTCATATCTTCTGTACCTAAAGTTAAAAAAAGTTTACTTTGTACAATAATACCCTGAGTAATTGCCATTTTATTTAACTTTAATACACATAGGAGTTTGTAGCGGCACATGGGTTGCAACGTCGAAGGAAATAGCATTGACCGCTTACAGATACTTAGGTATAGGCAATTAAGCCTGACCTAAAGTCCCTAAGTTGGCGAAAGTATTTTATACTTTTTAGCACGTGTCTAGCTGAATAGGCTACCCTTCGTAAAACGCTGCCAGCCATGTGCCGTCACGGTTAGTACGGTCGCATGACCATCGCGACCCAAAGGTTCTTGTACACGCGAGGACCACGTTTTAGTTTATAACAAATTCTATCCCTACCGGTAAGTTAGGGCGTTGACAGTGGTACTTGCAAACTCCACTCTTAGCGTTCTGAGATGGTAATGCCCTCCTTGCCAATGTTATAAGAGAGGAAGATCAACACGACAAAGTCAGAATAATTTCAACCAGAATAACTTCAGTCAGTACCAATCAGTTAGTTAGTTAGTTAGTAGGAATAATTTCAGTGAATCAGTTAGAGTCAGTTCCGAACAGTCTTTTGCTCTCTTCCTCTCACACTCAGTTAATCGTTCGTCAATAGTTTTGTATATTTGTGAATAATTATATTTCCTGCACACTACCATTATTTATTTAATAAACTTTATTATTATCACACTAAATCACTCACGTCACTCACGCATCCATAATAACACCGCTTATCTCAAGCTCTGCGACCACAATGTTTAATTGTGGTTTTCGCTATATCGATACCTCTGTAGATTAAATATCTTGTTAAAATTTTTGCATCAGATTATTCTATAAACTAATGCTTGTTTCGCCACTTAAAGTATTATCTCGAATTTTTGTTTAAAAAATAGAAAAAACTGGATCATAAATTTGTTTCGTATACGTTTAAAATAAATGAATATGCCATAGAGAATGTTAAAAAATTATACTCTCTATTCATTAAACAGACAGTTCATAAAAATTGTTGAATTTATATATGAGCTTTCAAGAATGTACTATTATAAACAGAAAACCGAGGAGAGATTGAATCTTTATCTAAAGTGTCTATTTAATTATGAAATTGCGTATTTTTGTACTTAATAATCAATATACAAAGACGAGTATACCCGACGGAAGCAGAATTAACGTACTTGTTGTAAATTGAAATTGATAGTACCAAGATGCTTCTCAAAATCTTATTTTCTGCCTTTCTTAAATTCATAGTTTCATTCCTTCAACGTTCATTAATATTATTCACATAATTTTTCATTTTTTTTAATTTTTGAACTAAAAATTGATAAACTCAATATTTGTAACTGAAGATACTTTTATACTAAATAAATAACTACTCGGAAGAGAAAAATTTGACATTGAAAGTTTTACTTCATTTTAGAAAAGACGAAAATGCTATTTAAATCTGAAATCTAATTGTTGTGTTTTACTTATGAACGTTGAGTTAATTGTTATTCAAAAATGTATTACACGTTCGAGTACGAATATGTTTCTTAGTTTGTTTAAATTTGATCTTAAGTAACAAGACAGAATTTTTGTCCATGATAAATATATGTACATTCGTCATAAATACCGAAAGTGTTAATCGTTCACTTATTGTGTTAAGTATAGCATACATAATAAATGTTATAATTACTTAAATCTGTTCGATTTTTAAAATTTTCCTATTTTATTAAAATCAACTCGCTTTAAAAATTAAAGGTACTATTCCACAATTTTCGGATATTAATGTTTATACAAAACAAATTTTTGAACAAGGTGGTTCGAGTTTATACTACAAAAGGCCAAAATATAATTGAAACAGTAAAAGAATATTTATATTTATTTTCAAACGTGTCTGTTTGTTTAGCATTGTTGTATTTGGAAAATAAATACATTACGTATCATCCTGTGATTGGCATTCTCAATTTAGAGGACGACAAACTGTTTTCCGGAGGATCTGTTAATTTCTTTTTAGCATAGGTTGTTTTACTGTTCAAACCCACAAAAATTAGTTTTACAAGAATATGCTTATTCTGAAACTATTTCAAGTTAAAATATTATTATAAGATTTTTAATTGTACAACTAATTAATTTTTACTAATGATGAATTCGTATCGAATTTTTAAATTCCCAATACTCGAATCCAAATCTCTGAATAATGTCGAAACCTATTGAAATTCGGAATTCTAGACGAAATTAGGCAAAATTTTGATAAAAATTGGTCACACTTTTCAACCTTTTATAAGAGTATTTTCGGAATGCAATGAGGCTTCTGTAAGACAAATACGGGAAATAATAATAATAATAACAATTCCTTTTCTGACTTATATGTTTAATGGGTGAAATTGCAAGGTAAGCGCGTACAGTAACGACTACGCGGAATATCGATAATATATATTTATTCGTCAGAGGCCAAAATATAGGCGATGTAGCGTGTTCGAATGTTCTTAAACGAATGCCCATCCTCGGGGTTGCGAGAGGTTTCCTCTCCCTCGCAGAAGGGCCTCGTTGTTTATAATCCTTGGCGACGTTAGGCCGGGCCCCGGCGTCTCGGTGGTCGTCGCGCTGAGCCATGTGCCCTATGTCGAGTATTATTATGGGCTGATCCGGAATTTTCTTACACTTCTTTTAACACTATGTTTACAGGATCTGTCAAAATGACGGATCTTAGATTTTTTATTTTCAATTACGAAAATTATTAAAAAGATTATGTCAAAATGTATGTTAACATTCATCGAGATAAAGAATCTTTCTATAAACTGATATATGTATTATTCATTATTTACTTATTTTTATAGTTCATTATCAATTTAGAAATAAGTGTCCGTAAATCTAGTGTTAAACGGGAAAGTTCAATGAGCGGTGGTGTGGTCATGATTAAATGATATTATTGTAGGGAATGTATTGTATTGTATACATAGAATGCATTACATACATCTCGTAATAGTTAAGAGCGACGTGGAACATTGGAGATGTCGAACATTGGAGACGTCGAACGTTGGAGACGTCGAACGTTCTGGGCGTTGATAGGTTTTTGACTTTGCACGCATAAAAGGGGCACGCGATTCCCCGAGATTAGGAGAGAAACGATTCCGACGTCGCGTCGTGACGAAAACGAGATACGATTTCGACCGTATTGGTCGAAATCATGCCGTGATGGAATGGTGACCGCGACTCGGTTAAAGAAGTGATCGATTAGCCAAAACCTATATTATGTTAATATTTTCTTTAATACGAATGCTACAAATATGAACAAAATTCAACACAATACATGTACGAATTTAAAGTATTTTTATGTGATTGAGAGATCACTTTGCCATACTTTGATGATTTTATGCAGGGATGATTTGAAAATGTAGTGGTGCCAAATTAGAAGAAGGGCCAATGTAAAACCGATGTTGTCGGTCAGTGACTCTTATTGATATTTGAATACTTTAGTATCCAATCAATTACTGCTTTGTACACTTGTACAGAGAGAAATTCTATTTTTCATTTTTTATTATAATGTCATAAATATATCCGAACATTCAATTTTCTACCATACTTTTACATACAAAATATATGTGTGATTAAAAAATTTAAAACATCAACAATTTGTGAGATATACCTTTTCTTTAATTATATGTCACAATCGATTAGGCATGGTAGCTATAATTATTTAAAAATAATTTTGTGTAATACACATCCATTTTTTTAATAATTCTGGTTTTAATTCCGTCTTTAAAGTAATTAGTGTTTGTTGAATCTTCCTGTCCAGATAATTCCATGAATTTTCAGTTGGGTTTAAATTAGGTGATTGTGGTGGTGGATGTAACACACAGGGGTAATTATGTAGGAGATATCTCTGAAATGTCCTGGCTTCATGTTTCGGGTCATTATCTTGATCAAATTTAAACGTATTTCCAATGTTAATTACAGTTACACTCTTTTTTAAGGTTTTGTTTGTATCCCGCTTTTCTGTTGAAAACAAATAAGCAATACGCGATGACGACAGTTGTTCTCAATTCCAATGGACATGTTTATCGCTAATATTTTGTGGTTCCGTTATCGTATATTATGACAAATCATTGGATTTGTAGGATGTGAACAGAATGTTCCTTTTTATCTTTTTCCCATGCTTTCTTTAACAGAAATACTCCCTCTATCATATTCCATAGTTAGATATTCTTGTGGACTCTTAATATTTAAAATAAATTGAAAAATATTACCGAATGTTTGTGGGTTTTGTGTTTCTTTCACACTTTGATCGTTATTTAATCGTATTAAAGTGCTTACAATGCAATACAAACTTATATCGTTTTATTCGAGATAGTCTCCAGAATAATTCGATGTCAAAAATAATTAAATAGTTATTGTGCTAAATCTACATCAAAATTTGTTAAGTCTGAAGTCAGCAATTATTGTTAAAAACTCAACATTTTCAGGAACAATGTGTAAAAGGAAAACGATTTACACGTTCACGTTCAACGCGTACAAGTCTAAAAAAATTTTCTTTTTTGAGATACAAAGTGGAAATCATAAACGATTTATCGAATAATTTTATAAGTGTGAACATACGACTGCGAGTTATATTTCAGAGATATCATTTTAATAACTTATTCCTTCTAAAATATTTTGCAAAGTATAGTTTGTATTTTATAATATACATAAGTAAACAACAGTACTTATGGAATATTATAATATCTGTTACAAAGTTTCGAGATTCGTATGGTACAATTTTCAGCTAATATTTAGGAAGATGGGACACGGTGTACGAATGTGAATGGGACTAACTGTAAATAATGTAAGGTGATATGTCTAATTGTAAGCGGAATTCAGAAGTAAACAAATTTGAACATTCCCAACACTTCGTTGGCCACTGTAATAAAATATAGGCTGACTTAAGCACAGCCGTTTTGTCTTAATTTTTTAGTAAAAAATTATAAAGCCATCATAAAAAATTATAAAATCATAAAGTTATATGATGTATCGTTAATTCTTAGAAAATTCTGGAACAAGCAATTATCAATAAAAATTTCGTCAACTTAGCATGTTTTTGGAGACCCATTGAACTTTATTACATTATTACTGCCGAACAGTTAGATAGACAATGAACAACGTATGTGTATTTTTTAGGTAGCGTGTATATTATACCAATGCCTGGTGCCAGTAGCCTTGCCAGGAGGTAGTCGAATTTTTGCGTTTCCTGCTTTGCATGTACGAGCTCTGTCGTTGGAAAACGAAAATGGTGAAGGGAAGAAATCACCGATAATACAGGAAACAAAACAGCAAAAATTCATCTTCCTACTTGCCAGAATTCTAGCGTCTTACTGCTATTACAGTATAGCAGTAACTGTAGACGCTTACTTATCTCAGGTCAGATTTTACCTAATGATGAGCGTTTCACAAGGGTGGCTTTTGCTCATTTTCTTTACCTTTTTGCAAACCAATTAAATGTTTGATTTTATTTAAGTCGCTTGTCCACCCCAAGCGGTATGCCTCCACCACGCACTTTTCTCAGACACCATTTTCAATATGTATGTATAATATAATAAGTTGTTACTACTATGTAAATAAAATTTACACTGTTGTTAATTGGACACAGTGCCTAAATATTATCTCTAATTATTTACGTTTTCTTTCCGTTAAGTAATTAACAGGGATTATAATTCATAAAATAATAGCGCAATGAAATAAATATGACGTTAGAATATTAATATTACTCACTGTATGTAGTGGACTCTCACTCTGAAATTCGTAACAACTGTTCAACTAAAAATTTTTAGCTGGTTACTGAACTATGCCTATTCTTTACAACGGTACAGCTCTTTGAAATAATGTAATAAAGTATTAACAAATAATATAACGATGCATTAATAATTACCGCTTCGAATTGCAGTTTACTACTACAGAAGTATTTTTTAAAAAATTCATAACAAAGTGAATCTATAGATTTATATTTTTGCAATTATGATAGTTTTTACAGTACATTGCGTTAATTATTTTTAGCATTTTACAGAAAATTTCGACATTTTCTTTCAAAACTTTAATATTAACAAATGTGCTTCTTTAGTTATATTTCTTTCGTCTGTATTTATTCTCAGAGCAGTTTGTTCATTTTTGTCAAGTAAAACCTTTATTATTTCTACTCGTTCTACACTTGCGTAGATATCATGCGTTAAAACAAATGTTGACTCGCAAAAGATGTCAAAATTTAACCGAAGTTTAAGTGTGTGCTGCATATATGGATTTTATGAGATACAGCAAAATATATCAGCCTTTTTCCTCTTTAACATTTTAGAACTTTCGTACGTAATCTTTTTCAACAATGTGGAAAATCTTTTTTGTCGATAACAAACAACATGAAACGTTATTAAAAATGTGGAATTTTTAATTATTTTCTGCATATTTTGGTTCATACGCATGCACATATTATTCTTGTTTTATTTTTAGTAAAATACTTTTATACGAAATAAAATATGTACGTCCCTTATTATAAAATTGAAAACTGTTTGAATATCAATACCTAAAAAGTAGACGAAAAGTAATATATTTGTAACGAACTGTGTACAAAGAATTATTTTAGGATATTATAATTGAAATGTTTCGCGTTATTTAGTGTTTAAAAAAAAATTATTTTTTGCAATAACGAATCCCAGACGAAGTATTTTAAATTCGGTTTGTGTGTTACTACATCACAGTCATTTTTAAAAAATTAACCATAATAGTTTTCTTTCATGGATATTTCTATTTCTCAGATAAAGCTATGATTGCATTAAATTTGATTTAAATCAATCAGGACAAGGACGAAATTATTTTCATTTATGATACAAAGTGTGACAAAAAATATATATTCCTGTTTATTTCCAATCGCTGTAAATCAGTTCATATCGCAGATGTTAAGCAGACAGATAAAACAAAGTTTAACAAAATTTTTGTGTAAATATTCGCATTATACATATACATATGCATTAAAAACAATGAACAGGTTATTAATTTAATTCAATTAAGAAAGTGACAACATCATCTATTGACTCGCAGGAGTTCGAAAACTTCAATGAGGGTTTGTAAACTTTTATAAAGCACAACTCACATTTCTCTATATTGTTATTGCTTTATATCATCCTGCATTTTTACCTGTGAAGCACAGGCAGGACAGAAAAATGTGCAATATCACATAATATGTTGAACTTTTAAATATTGAACTCTATGCAAGACGCGAGGAAAAATCTACAGTTTAATTAAAACACAGGTGTATTTGTTTTATAAAAAATGTCAAGTAGTAGAAATGTTGACATTACCATACCGTCCAGTAAAGAAATTTGAAGACGTATGAAGTTGAACGTAGCTCATGGATGTTTTGTTAATCGACCTCTGAGGGAACCGTTATAGACGAACAGGACAATAAACAGTTCGCGAAGCATGCTAGCGAAGGGGCTCCCAAGGGAGCGCCTACATTATGCCAGTAACCTTGTCTGTAGGTTGTCGAATTTTCGCGTTTCTTGCTTTTGCCTGCATTAGGTCAGTCGTTGTAAAAAGAGAATGGGAAAGGAAAGAATCCATTTTCTTTTTTCAACGGCAGATCCGGTAGAGACAAAACAAGAAACGCAAAAGTGTCGTTCTACTGGCAAGGCTAATTACTGGCATAGTGTAGATGCTACCTAAGAAATACTTGTCACTTGTTCACCTAACACTTTGACATTAATACAGTAATAAAGTTCGCTAAGTCTTGAAAAATATACTAAATTATTGGTATAATGTCGACTAAACGTGTCCCTTTCAGGAACATCCTTTCAGCAACCGCCTTGACGAAAAGAAGGAAATATACGACTTCGTAACGCAGTTTAGTAATTATATTTATTTAACGCACACACATGTAGTTAACATTTTTAATCAACTATAACTTTCGTACAACTTGGTTATTTCTTACAATTCTACTTTTCTGTTAACAGTTCCTTTCTATTTTTTGTCAAATTCGAAATATAACCTTGTCTGATTGTACGATGCGCTCTGTTTAATGCATGGAAAAAAGGTAGTGTTATCACGGATTCAGTCAGAAATAGGAAGCATATGTTCTACACATCAACATAGCAACTTGAAACGATTTTATGGCTGGTACGAAGCTCCCAGCGAGATTAGCAAAATCGATCGATATCGGCATGAATGCGATATTTTTATGAACAGGGTATTTGGTTTCTGACAAAGACAGATTATTTCAGCGTTTTAACGCGTTGATCGGCATACTGAAGGGGTTAAATATTTGATTAGGTAGTAATTATTGCTAACAAATTTTTCCACAATAGGTTGTTATATTTATTATTCATAATTTCGAGTAGTTAACGTGTATTTCGAATTAAGTAAATGAACAAATTCTTAAGAGTGTAAATGATAAAATTGTATGAAAACCTAATGTCAATAGAAATGAGCGCAGATGGATTGCTTACCTGCTGATGTATGGGCAACTAAGCAGTCAAAATGTGAAACCTAAAGTTATTAACTCTAGATTTACGGACGTTTAATGACCACTTACGTCGAAATTGAAAATGAACTATAAAAATTAGTAAATAGTGAGTAATACATAAACCAGTCTATAGAAAGATTCTTCATCTTGATGAAAGTTCTGTTGCATTTTGACGTAAGCTTTTTAAACACTTTCGTAATTAAAAATAAGAAATCTAAGATCCGTCATTTTGACGGGTTCCGTAAACCTAGTGTTAATTAATTAATTACCACGAGCAAAGATTGCCATATACATAGAAGCAAATATATGAGTCGTTGTTTCTAAAAGTACTGCAAGACCATTTATACATATACTTAAATATTTAAAGATTTGTGGTTAAATCAACTTAAAAATATTTGTTAATCATTTGTTGACAAATATTGATCAATTTGTGTAACGTTTTTAAAACTACAAACATATTAAATGTTATTGTCCAAAATTAATTACTATTAATGTTAAATGGTAATTTTGAATTTATATTTTAATTAAAGTTGACTTGTCTAAAATGTACTTTCGCTCGTTAAAAGTAATAATTTAAATGAAAACACGTAAATAATTGAGTTTAATAAGAAATAACTTCAGTTATATTATAATGAATTTATAAAAAAGAAAGTATGAACAGCGAATTATTTCGTTCAGATCACTAACAGTAATAAATTTATTTATGTTTCCATCTTGTTTCTCCTTTTGCAACGTTCCAGGAATGTCAACACAGAAGAATTTTGATGTTACTCATGAACAATTCATTATTCAGTACTTATTCGCTCAATTACCGATCGTGTTTACGAAACTTGCCGACTGCGCTATAAACAATACCTTGGAGGTTCAATTAATGATCACACGAACTTAGCTAACGTTTAACTTACGTCATCGATCGGTAATGCTTTGCAGTTAAACAAGGGTGGTAAGTCTAATTCGCGAACAATAAGACTATCAAAATACTATTAAATGAATTAGATTAATTATTAATATATTAGAATATATTATTAGCATTCGAATTAATGTATTATTTGTATTAAGTAATATTTAATTAAAGAATTTTGAATTATATTTAATATTTTAAAATAGTGCGCGCTTCAATGCTTGACCTAGGTCTTCGCGCGATTCATGCGAAACGGTTAGAAAAGGATAGAGAATATACACTCCCGGACAAAACTCCCGGCATGTTCACCTGATTTTAATATCATTGAAAATTGCTGGGCAATGCTTTTGCAAGCAGTGTGTGCTGAAGGCCGACAATTTTCGAATACAAATGAATTAAAAACTTGCATTACAAGTGAATGAGAAAATTTAACTCAAGCGACAGTTAAAATACTATACAAATCTTTACCTAAAAGGATGGTGGAAATGATAGGAAACAAAGGAGGTTCCACACATTATTGAAAAGATATAGTTTGGTACATATATTGTTATAAGAAATGCATATACTTTTGTTTCATTAAACAGATAGCTGTGTTATATGAAATATATGTGGGGTATGAGATAAGGATGTGCGAGCGAGATGCGGATGTAGAGTGTTTGGAACGAGAGTGGGAATAAAGAGTGTTTGTGGTGGGAATAAAGAGTGTGAGTGGTTTTCGGGGAAGAAAAGAGTGCAAGGATGCAAGGAAAGTTAGTTGAGCGTGAGGATTAGTAGAGAGAAGTCGAGAGTGAGCATTGAGAGTTTAAAGAGAGAATTGCGTGAGAGATTAAAAAGAGAGAAATTGTGAGAGCGAGTATTGTACTTTATTATATATATATATATATATATATATATATATATATATATATATATTAAATATCTTTTGTTTTTAAAAAGACTCCTTCTTGTCACCAAGATCCCTACATATATATCATTATTTTTCAAGTGTGCTATCATTTTGTCTGTGTCAAATTATGTGTTTTCCTTCCAACTCAGAGAACTCATTGAGGTAAAGTCAATCTATGTTTTGTTTACATATTTACGAAAGCTATATTTTCAATGTATTTTAAAATTTTCACGCTAGCATAATTCTAATACGAGAAATTAAAGATAGCACACGCGTGCTATCTTTTTGTCCGGGAGTGTACATCGAATTAAAATACAGGTAATCCTCCTATAACACGGTAGTTAGATTCCTAAAAAATGCCGTGTTGTGTGAGGTCCAGAGCCAGTATAAAAGTGGGGGTTACATTCCGAAAATGAATTAAAAACAAATATTTTTTTTAAATTTTACACAAACAACTTAATTTTGATTAAAAATATAAATGTATGCGGATGTCGAAGATCCTGGAGCAACTGTACTTCTTATTTCTTTTTGATTTGTCTTAATAGTCTGGACTGTTGCTTTCCGCAACAGCGTATGTTTGACACCAAGTATCGCCGCGGCCGAAGAAGTACAGTGTTCTACAAAGGTTTTTGCAATTTTCTCATGTGTGAGAGCGAAACCATGTTACAGGATGCCGTATTGTCGAAGGGTTCCCGCAATTTATGAATCATGTTATAGTGAAACCGTGTTATAAGATTCCGTGATGTAGGGGGACTACCTGTACTATAAATTGCCATTTAACTATTATACTAAATATTAATCGATTATAGACTAAAAAATGTTTTTAACTATCATTTCCATGAATGAAATACAAAATTGAAAGTTATGATAAGTTTTTGTATACACGTTCAAAATAGGGGAGGCTCGAACATTGAAAAGTGAGAGATATCGGACTCGACGGGGTATAAAAAACGAGTGGAAACAGAACAATTTTCGACGTAGTAAATAGAGGATCTCTTAAAGAGGAACCAGAGAAGGCTGACCGCAACAAATTTCGCTGAAGGGCATCGAGAAGACTGTGAGACGTAAACTGGAGCACTGTATACAGGTCATTCAGATACTGGAATCGCTGGATCGTCTAGTAACCAGCGAATACCGGGCTCCCCATTCAAGCGGTCTTGTCTCTAAACTTCCATTATTTTGCCAAGAACTATACATAGGCCCAAAATACCAGGAGACGTTAAACCGTATGCTTCTCCCGCTACTCTAATATAAATTTCTATTTCTCTCGGATTACTAATTTGCCATAACATTCTTGGAGGTTCTCTGGGTAGTGCAGTGGTGAGCGAATATCAGATTCCGTATTTGACTGACATGGTCTCTGAAATCTGTTCTTTCGGGTGGCATTTTCGATAATTACGATTACCACTTTATTAGAGTCACTACTAATTTGTACCCCTATTTGATCGACCATCGAATTCTTGGGTCGTTGGGTCGTCTAGTAGCCTGTGAATAGCAGACTTTCCCAATTAAGCGATCTGGTTTTGGGTGGCGATCTGTGTTCCAATTAAAGGGGCAATTGTTCAATGAATTGTAAAGTCAAATTAATCAATAGCGGTTCTAAGTCCATCTAGTTCATGAAATTAATTTAACATGGTTTTGTAAAATTGATTTAATTATTTTCTCCAATAATAATGAAGAATCGTTCGGTTACAATTTAGGATCGCGATAATATTTATAAATCATGCGTTTTTAGCATAGCGTTTCCATAATCGATTTTATTTAATTATCGAACATTATACAATATTTATTATCTCGCGACGTAACAGCCAAACATCACAAAGATATAATTTCAGTACAACGTTCATTCTTTTGTATACTTCCCAATTTTTTAGCGTGTTAAATCCATACCATGTTAATTTTGTAAAGGGTAGCATTCTTAGCTAATTGTTGAATATCTTACTAACAATAAGAAGCAATATATTATAGTAATGAACCGCATGAAGTGGTCTCTTATATTTAGTCTCGAAATAGTTAAGCGTTACTTCTAACTGTTGTAATATTATAGTTCTAATTATCTAAAATCATAATTAGGGAATCGTGTCATTCGATAATTATATAGCATTTTTAATATAGCGTTCTTATAAATCGTCAAATCGATTCTTTATAATTTTCGCAAATTAAAAATTGTTAATTAGATCTGATAATTACCTGATAGTTACTAAAAGTCGATTCAGTACTTTCTTAAAATTAATTCAGTTCATTAAATATATGTATAGTATAAATACTTTTTGGATTTTTTTTTATTAATGGTTCCACTAGTTAATTGCATAAATTCTATAATTGAATAATATTGACTTGCGGATTTTACTCGTTAACCGCACATCATAGGAAGGAAAATATCCCGTTAGATGTAGTTAAATTACATGTAATTGAGTTGTTCAAATAAGTAAAAACCGCGTTGTAGCCTAATGAGTGCTGTTAACGCCTGAGGAACGTTACACTTTACACTGAGAGCGTAGTTATATAAATCCTACAGTTGTTATTATTATTACAAATAGATTTATTCCATATTCAAAAAAATCGGCCCTACCACAAGAGTTCATAATTTTACTTTTTTATTAATTCATGATGACATTGTGTTGTATTGGTTGTCTCAAAAATTAATCTCATAATTAATAACAGTAAAAGAAGTAAAAAGGTAGTTGTTAAGTTAATTGTGTTAAAGGAACTTATTAAAAACATTTTGGGGAGAGTATACATAATTTCGACATCAAAAGCTGGAAATAATACAGAGTAATAAAAAAAATGAATAATAAATGGAAAACGGTTACTAGAATGCATATTAAATCCACTCAATTGTTGGTGAACTTTCCTTGGTTTATTTTATTATTTATATACAAGAAATTTCTGATAATAATTATAATTAATGTAACAATATGTATTAAATTTAGATAGCTTATACAAATATAATATGAGAGTTATCTACAATTGTCTAAAACTACCATTAATTCATTTTTTTCAAAAGATGAATTTATAGAAGTAAAAATGTTGTAACCTGGAACTTTATTATTATTTATTATCAATATAATATTTTGAAAACAGCGATATACAAAAGATAAGAAACATGAATTTTAGAAATAATAGCACAAAAAACTCTTTAAGGGTAATAAGAAAACTTTAGCGCGTGGTTCGCTTTTATAGTCACTGATCGCAAGGAAGAAGCGCGAACAGAAAGATAATGAAGATAGTGCAGAAAAACAAAAAAACAATGGATGCAAGCGCACCTATGTTTACCCCAATCAATTACGCGGTTTATTTAATTTTAATATTTCTGACAAAAAAAAAATTATTATTGTAATATGAGTAATACTAATCAAATTTTTAGCGAAATTCCGGTAGGCCATCCAGTAGAATAGCTTCCTAGATCACCTGATTTGAATCCTACAGGCTTTTTTGTAGCATCACTTGAGACCTGTATCTGTTCATCGTCGATAAATAATGCTCTGAACTTATGATGACGAATAAAAAATCCGTGTCGTACAGTACGTGACACGGAAGGGATATTTGAAAATGTACGACGATCTACGATTTGCACATATGAGCTTTGCATAGAAATGGAACCAACATATATCGAATATCCATAAATGTAAAAAGTTGTACTACGTTTGCATGTATGATATAAGGTTCAAAATATCAAACACTAATAAATAATAAAATTGGATTTTTTCTATATAAAAATTTAGATATTTTTTATTTCTCCGTATGAGTATATATATATGACTATAGGCGTTTAAGTATCGAATTATTTATTTGAAACAGTCTTCATATTTCATGAAAACTATCTGTTGAACATATGTATACATACAGTCGGGGACAAAAATAAGGGGACAGTAACTGGAAATAGGTAAAGATGCAGTTTAATCGAATTAACATAACTGTTATAAACTTAAGTTTTATTTATTATATATCCTTATAGTATATACATTATTTAACAAATAATTGACGTTCATGTTTGCACCTTTGTGTAAACACGCTGTACTTAACGAAAGTGACAGCCATCTATCAGGAGACAAAAATAAGTGGACACTTAATAAAATATGTACTAAATGAAATATGCAATGAAATGAATACTTGGTATTGCTGCCTTTTGCTTTTATTACCGCTTCCAGACGTCGGGGAATACTTTTTATTAAATTTTCAATATAATTTTTACTAATTTTTTCAAATTCAGAGTGTAACATTTTGAAAAAATCATACTTCTTATTTCGCTGGTCGAATGCAACTTTTGTGTCCAGTAAGTTCTCCATAAGTTCTCTATAGGATTCAAGTCGGGCTCTGGACCGGCCATTCGAGTAATTTAATATTGGGATCCTTACAAAATTGTATAGTTTTCTTAGCAGTATGTTTGGGATCATTGTATTGAATTGAAGACAAAATTGTCGTAGCAACCCACTCTTGCTATTGCTTCTTCTACATTTTCATTTAGAATATCAATGTATTTATCTGCATTCATAATTCCGTCAATTTGTGCTAATGTACCTACTCCATTCCATGAAAAGTACCCCCGTACCATTAATGATCCGGCGCCAAATTTAACTGTGGGTGTGACGAATGCTTTTTTATATGCTTCACTTTGAAATGTTGTTACTCGAACGAAGGCTGAATTGGTAATAATAAGTTTATGCGGATTCACTGTATGTACGTGTTCCGTCGCACGAGGAACAGAAAACGCGAGGATATCTAAAGGGAGTTTATGACGGTTCTTCTACGAAAAGCTATTTTTGAGATACACATTTTTTGCCGTTCCGTAATACTCATTTACCTTTTTTCGACAATAGAGTTTATATTTTACTCATCGTTTCGTTCTCAATAGCTACGCTCGTGTCATAAACTCGACTTTTCCCAAATGGTCATCTAGCGATCCGCGAACCTAACAGGACTTTGCCTTCGCGGGCCTACCTGGCGGGAAAGTCTTAAACGCGGTCAGCCTTTGGGGGTCCTCCCGCTCGTGGCGGTATCGCTCTTCCTAAAAAGGCGCGTCCAGGGCGCAAAAGAGGGTGGGCACTGCCGTCAAGAATCATGTTAATTGGGAAATTAACGCGACGAACGAAAACCAATCAGTATGCTTCACCCACTTCCGATCTTTCGAGGAAGTGCGGACGACAACGAGTCGTCAGAAACAAAATCGAACGCAACAGGTACAATTCGATCACGAACAGATACCATTCGATCACTGAAATAAATACTTCAGCGCTTCGGAAGTCAAGAACTCAATCGTACATCGTGAGAAACCGATCGCTCATTAAACAAAATCTAAAACGAACGTAGACGCGAATTATAACAACTTACACTATGCGACCGACAAGAAGTCCGGTGAGGAGGTTTGGCCAGGCGTTCAGACGCGACGGCAGTAATTGGCCGAAAAAAAAAGATGGTCGCATCGAGTCTCACGCATTTTCGGCGGCGGAATTTATTGGTCGCGCGATCACGCACACTAGTTCACCCGAAGACCGTAAACAATCAGTAGTCTGCGATCGTCAATCGGTGTTAAGTTTTGACGGTTCTAGGTGGGGGTAGGAGGTGCGATCGCGTACGTCTTATGTTTCAGGACAACCTCCTTACCGGACTTCTTGTCGGTTGCATAGTGTATCAATTTTTGCGCGAGAAGATTGTCCATCGTGCGGGACTTCGTTAACATCAACCAAGTTTGCTCAGTCTCCTTTAACGATCGTAACGGACTGATTTGAATTATTGCTCCAAAGTTACTTCGGCAGAGCAACGCGTAGTCAAAAACCGTATTCGAAATCGAGGCGCGAGCATTACAACCTTGCGTTACGGAATTAAAATCCGTGCGGTAATACGCGACGCGAGTAACCACGTTACGAACGGTTACAGAACGTGCAACTTCCGTATAATGTTTGTATACATTACTTGCCTCACGGTAACTTTGTAACACACTGTCCACTTATTTTTGTCCCCGACTGTATGCATAAGGGGATATTTAAGTGAACATGACGAAATAGTCCATGATTAATTATATTAATTAATTACTCATTTAATATTGTTAGAAACTACAACGATTACACAGTTCTGCATATTTGTATACTCAAGTAAATATCACTATAGTAACAAAGTGCACCAAACAAAGCAGACATGCAGTTTTATGGCACTTTCCTTGAACATCCAGAAGGGAGGAAAACTAACAATAAGTAAGAGAAGCCTGTCGTCGACGAACCATAACAGAGATCAGTAATACAGTTACTTTATTTTGTTTGTTAAATTTCATATAGTTACTTTAAATTGTCTTCACTTATTTTACTATTATTATTATAATTATTTTACTTATTTTACTATTTTTTATTTTGCATTGTACGATCTAGCGCCGTGTAATATTTATACGAATAGATCTTTCATTAAAGAATAAATATTTCAACAAATACCATATTACTTTCATTATTTTAATTTCAGATTAATTATTGTATAGAAAATATGGCTCATTTTAGACAGTGCATACAATGATAAAAACAATGTTTATTTAAAACCACTTTTTTCAAAAAAGTCGCTATCATTTTTCAAGTCAAATAACTTTTAAAAACAAGTTCGTGGTTTAAAATATTCTGCATACAAAGTTTGTTAGAATACAATGTTAAAGAAATCAGCAGTTCGTGAAGTACTTCACAGTTTCACTTGAAATATTTCATTTAACTCGAAGCAATTTTTATTTAGAATAAAACTGTGATATTTTCAAAATCTATGTAAAATGCGACGTATCGAAACACGAAAAAGGCTGTGTAACATTGTACTCATTATCATTATTCTTAATATCGTGCCTTCCAAATGTTGCGAATAAAATAATATTAAAAATATATGAACAAATTCGAGAAAGAAGAAATTCGCTAAAAATACAATTGCAACAAACAATTTCGATCTAAACAAAAATTAAATTTGCGTCAGTACTATCGCAATAAAACAGCGTTGATTTAATTGCGCCTTAATTAATCGACCTAATTGAAGGCAGACAGGTGGGATGAATTGAGATGCAGTGGAAAACTGAAACCCGGAGAGAAATGTCCCGTTTGGGGAGGAAACCTATTTAGTATGCAAAATAAATTTTACAATCGTTCGATTATCGATAATGATAAAGCGTTCTGATACACGAATCTAGAATCTAAAGACAAAATAAGCATACTTATATTTGGCCATTTATCTTAATATTCATTATTTAAAAAGGTATTTTACATTTAATAGTGTTATTCCCAAAACTCTTAAATTATAATAATTATATCGCAACAGTTTTTATAGTATAATGATAAGTTCATGAATTACTCTATTACTAGTTTAATTTTCTCGTAAAAAATACATTCCTTTCTTTTTTATATCCTCTTGTTTTATTTCCATATATCCTTTACTTTGTTTTTTCCTTATGGCTACATTTATACAGGGTGGTCCTTTTATCTTGAGATAGGTTAATATCTTTTAAACAACATATTTTTGAAAATAGTGTTTCAGACAAAAGTTATCGTGTGTCAGGGGGCATATTGGATGGTAGGAATGGATTTTTTCAGGGAGTGCTCCTGAAGGTCATATAAAGGTCAACTTTATATTTTTAAATGGAACCCCCCCTTTTTTATTTCACCATCATATTCTCCAGGAGAAAATAGGTAACTATTGTCCGAACCATTTTTTCGTAGGGTGTATACTTCTTGAGATAAGGTACTAAATATTTATTCAATAAACATTTTTATTTATTATTTAAGAAGATGCTCAAAGTGTTGATGGCGATGATAGAAGTGTGGGGGGCCATGCAGATTGGTTTTTCCCCAAAAATTAGAATCCAATCAGCAGATTCTTTTAAAAATTGCCACTACTGCACACTTACAATAGATGGAGGATGTAGGGGTAGTGGCAATTTTTAAAAGAATCTGCTGATTGGATTCTAATTTTTGGGGAAAAACCAATCTGCATGGCCTCTCACACTTCTATCATCGCCATCAACACTTTGAGCACCTTCTTAGATAATAAATAAAAATGTTTATTGAATAAATATTTAGTACCTTATCTCAAGAAGTATACACTCTACGAAAAAATGGTTCGGACAAAAGTTACCTATTTTCTCCTGGAGAATATGATGGTAAAATAAAAAGGGGGGGGGGGTTCATTTAAAAAAATAAAGTTGACCTTCGTATGACCTTCAGGAGCACTCCCTGAAAAAATCCAATCCTACCATCCAATTTGCCCCCTGACACACGATAACTTTTGTCTGAAACACTTTTTTCAAAAATATGTTGTTTAAAAGATATTAACCTGTCTCAAGATAAAAGGACCACCCTGTATATTTACATATTTTCCAGTCCTTTTGTGGTTATTATTATAATCATAACATTAATAAAATAATAGCACAATGTTATAATTATAACATTAACAGAGGTTGTTATTCCAGGTTATTATAATTGAATTATAACATCCGCTGTGGTTAAAGTGACATATATGATGGAAATTCGAAACATAGAAATTTATTCGTCAAAAGAAACACTGAATTAAATTTGATGGATTTGAAAAATATTTTACTCTCCTCGCAATACATGGAAAATATAATTGGTGTATACATGAGACTGAAGTAATATCTTGATCTCTACTTGGAGCTCAATTTTAATAATGTTCTAGGTACATGAAATAAACTACTCTTTAAGAAATAATATGTACTTAATACTATACGACGTGTGATATACATTACTATTTGTTATGTGCGTTGCTAAACTCTGTGTGTTTTTGATATTGCAATAATTCTGCTAGTCTCCGCTGGAACGCCGCAGTATGGAACCATGGTATCGAAAATAACTATCGGCGATTGGTGGAAAATGAAAATGGGAGGTGGCAATGGAAGGGAAATTTGTGTTTTGGTTGAATGAGGACGGAAGAGTGTGTCGTTATTATGCGCTTTTTGTTCAATGGTTTAACAAATTACAACGATCTAACGGTTGGCGGTCCTAATAAAAATTGGCTGGATTATGGTTAATGGTGAGTGGTAAAAGAAATTTATCTATCGAATATTAACTTTATCACGTATCAAAAATAATTTAATCATGCGATTAAGAATGTGATATTCAATCTTTTTATCATAGCTGTCGCCATATTATTAAGTATTACAATATGATCTTTTTGAAATTGAAGGAATAAATATTAAATACTTTCTCAAATATCAAGTACACCACAAGGATGGCCAAAGGATAAGTGGGTTTTCATACAAAATAGATAACACAAAAATTCTGACGTGTCTAAGAAATAAAAGAAAAAATCCTTGTTTCATTCAGTGTTATGCCTGTACGTATACATCGCCGTTTTAATAAAACAGTAGTAACGTATCTATTAAAGGAGGAACTTTAATATTCTTTATTGTTAATACAGTATTATTAATACTATGAATTACAGTACATAAATAGGGTGTTGTGGAATAATGACACGAAAGAAACAGTTTATTGATAATAAAAATCTGAACTGCGTGGTTCGCATTTAATTTACCGCGTGGCTTCGCCTTCAGAGGCATAGATCGCAAAAAGAAGCAACACAAAAAAAACTTAATGAATGAGCGTAGAAAACAAATGAAAAATAGAAGGAAACGCACCTATGTTGATTCCACACAACCACGCGGTTTATTTAATTTTAATATTTCTAACAGTATCTATAAAAAGTTAATTTATCCAAAGTCGATGAAAACAATTTCATTTATTGGGTCGTACAATTATAAAGAAAACGTTTTGTAATATTAAAATAAATATTATGGTTTGTATTCCCTACTAATAAATTTACTATACTCTTGCTACTAAATTGTTGTTATCAGTGTGTGGTAGGATTAGTATTTAAGTCGTCATTGCTAGGAAATACGATAATGAACAACGAATATTTCAGTAACGACATTATTGTTATCTAGACACCCTCTAATCAGAGTCCCGAAACAGTCAACAAGATTAAGTTAATTACATCATTTTCCGACGAAATTAATAATTTAATTTATAAAGAAATTTAAATTAAATTAAAGAAATTTAAATTAAATTACTATAAGAGATATAAATTCCATTCATATTAAATCTTTGTACAATTTTCCATGTGTTATACATTATTTTATTCTAAAAATACTCTGTTTATTCTTTATGTTTCTTTACACGCAATTTTATATTTAAAAACGCTAAATCTTTTAGAAACTATTACGTTTAGTATCATTTTGTACTAAAATAAGTCGAGTATATAATTAGATTTTATGCTAATTAAGATCAATTAATATAGAATCGCATATTTCATTATGAAATTTAAAGAACTGCATATATATGTTTCACAATTTTGTGGGAGATACAATTTATGTATAAACAAATACCGATTGACCCTCTCTTACCCTCTTCCCTTATTTAAAAATTTATACAGTAGTTTCACGATTACCACACTAGAACAGCGATGTCTCATAATGGGTGTCTCAATTACAAATCGATGTCTCATTCTCGATAAATATTTAACAAATATTATTATTAACAAAAAGGTCTTAATGTAAATTTCATTGACGAAATTTTTTTGGTAATTCTAATGTATATTACAACAACTTATATTTTATAAACAGTTTTTTTGTGGCAGTATTAAATGAAACACAGATACGAAAAAGTTATAATAAAAACAGGAGGTCTTTTTCTTAGACTTATGTTTCGTTTTCTAGTTTTTGTAAGTGTTAGCAGATAAAAAGTGAATGGTTATTCGCAGATCCTGTCATCAAAAGTTCGCTCAAAATGACAGACAAGATAATATGTATACATATAAAATGGATGAATATTCACCCTCTTACCTTTTGTGGGTTTAGATTTGTTGACAGGCGATTCTGTTCCTTTAATATGTATCGAAAAAAGAATACCTTCGTGGAGACAATTGTACGAAATCTTTTGATCTTTCAGTGTAGAGAATGTGAAATGTGTACTTCCATAAAGAATTATATAAAATTTTAGGTAAACAGCATTTCAAACAAAATTTATGCTTAAAATATTCTTTTCAAATCTATATTGCATTTATAACTAATATTTGTTGAGCAAATTTTGAAATTATTGCGCGAAATATGCAAAATAACTAGAAAAATCGACGATTCTATAACAGATATCTAGACGTATGATCCTGATTAACCGAATATATACGCCCGTTATTCAATTAGTCGTTATTTCCAAACCTTTATTTTATTCAATATACCTATTCGCCGATTTACAATTTTATTTACATTATTTTGCTTTTACACGCTTTATAAAATAACGGAGTTTAACAAAGAAACTAATAAAAGTAGACATTTTGACAATAGCAATTCAGAGGAGAAATTTTGATATTTTTGATTCTGCTGATACGAGACGTTTACCAATTAGATCTGTGACATTTTTCTGATTAAAATAAGACCACATATGACCGAATTAGGACATGTTTTAACCGACAATAATTTCGATTTACACGGTTTCCTGCACAATCTATTTTCAGTATAAATAAAGAAACAAGTGTATCGTAAAACTACTTGTAATAATGAAAAATGTTATTTCTGTAATTGAAATAACTGCTTTATTAATACACATATTTTAATAATGCCGAAGTAATTGAAAGCTCGAAGTATAAAGTTGAATATTACCGCTTTCGTGCACAAATTACGTCAAACAGAATTTTCAATATATTATATTAAAGGCGATGTATTGGCAGTGCCACTTTATTTCTGTCTAATTAATACCGCTCTGATTCAATTTAATTTCATAGTCAGGCGATTAGCGTCATCAATTTAGTTTGACATTATTTTCGTTATTATAATTACTCTTGCTGAATAACATTTTACGTCTTAATATTAATGCTTCTTTAATGCGATATTTTTAATGCTTTTACGACAAAAGTTTTCGTTGCGAAACCTCATATTTAGCGAAATTTGCATTGGCGGAGAGGAATACTAATGGAAACCGAAGATCTGCATTTCCTCGAGGTTAATGAGGCGAGAAGAAAGCAATGAATTCGACAAACTGTGACAGCTGGTTGATTACAACGTCCGGATAATGTTCGAACTTACAACGTATTGGTGCAGCATCTGCGAAAGTAACAATTGCCAATTAAGGGAATATGTATGGGCACAAAATTTCGTAGTGAAACAGTTGTAAAACTATGTTGCACAAAGACTCTAGAGCCAAAAATAAATCTGCCATAGAAAATTTGAGAAGTCTGAGAACACAGAAATGAAGAAAATCCTATAATTTTAGAATTTGGAATTTCAAACCCGTGAAAATGTCGAAATTTCAGAAAGAATAAATTTGGAATTTGGGAATATTAAGGTTTAGAAATTTTGAGATTTAGAAAAAGAAAAGAATTGGAGAATTGTCAAACTTATTTATTTGGAAATTGGAGATTCCGAAATTTAGAAAATTAGGGATTTAAAAAATTTGGACATTTAGAAATTTTGGAATACGAAAATGTGGTAATCTATAAATGTGAAAATTTGGAATTTTGAACAATTTTAAGATTTCAAATTGTACAAATGTAGAGACCGGGAAATGTCGGAATTTGTAAAACTTAGCTTGGTGTTTTGGATGCATGGAAATTTAAGAACTGAAGAATTTGACATTTTGGGAACTTGTAAATTTAGGAATTTTAGATTTTGTGACGTTAGAAATGTACCATAATTCTTTCCTTTTATATCGGTAAGTTACTAAATCCACAAATTCCCTAAGTCCCACTCACTCAAAATTCTTAATTTGTTTTTAAATTGTCAAATCAAAAAATCCGTAAAAATAAACGAGTGATAATCACTTATATTTCTATATCTAACTTTACACTTATATATCTCCAAGGTTTTCCAGGTTTTTACTGCCAAATTTTATTAACATATTCCGTATACAAATGTAGGAGAAAATGTTATATTAACATAGCGTTTTACACTCTATATTAACAAGTTATAACAAAAGTTCAAAGTGACTTTCGATTGCTATGTTTTTTAATATCACATGCAGCGTGCTCCAGTTTCGTACATAAACTTTTATCAGCATGTTCTATAAATAAAAATGATAAAAAAGTTTTACATAAACTGACAACCTTAAATGTTTTATTGATGTATTACACGGAACATACTATTTTCTTTTTCGATATTACATACTTTCATGCCTTTTTTGATAACATTTAATCATGCTTTAAAGAGCCTGTGTTCATATAAAATTTTGTTTTTATTTTTATTTATAGCATATGCTAATAAAGTTAGATGACAAACACAGGATTGACCTGAATGTGCTATCGAACAGCAAAGTAGACCATTGTCACTTTGTACTTTTATTATAACTTTTTAATAACATGTTTCAAACCCTATGTTGGTGTAACAATTTTTCCATTTCTATCAATGAAATATATTAGTAAAGTTTTGTTATAAAAAATTAGGATACTCTGTACACTGTGTTGTATACATGGAGGTCAGTAATGGCAACCAGTATTTTTCTTATATACAGTGAACATTTGAAAGAAAAAAGGAAAGCAACCCTTACATGTACAAATTTCTTAACGTCTCATGAAAGCATGCACATTCACATAGTACATGACTATGACTTCGAGGCTATATAAATAGAGAAATGATAGAAGTGCATGGAAAATACTGTAATATTGAATTTACTCATACGTTGTCATTACAAATTGATAGGACTATGATGATTTAAGGCAATGTAAAAAAGGAAAAGATCCAGCAGAAATTTTTAAATGAACTCTGCAATAAATATTTGGTAGATACGTTTATACTGGACCACTAAAATCACCAAACTGGTTAAATGATCGTTTAGTAAGTTCTTTATTTTATATTACAAAATTTATTAACGTGGTTTCCTTGAAGTCTGCGTTAATTTTCATGGAGATAAAGCATTGATATTTATGTATATTAATTCATATCTTATTCTTACTTTAATTATTTTTTAACTTAACTTTCAATTTTAAAGCAAATGTTCAATATACGATGGTAGATTTAATATTAAATGGCCACAAATAGCTTGAACTTTTAAATAGCACGTTGCGTTATAATGACGAGTTATACTCGTAATGCACTCGCAATTCAAACATGGTAAACATTATTTATATTTTCAATATGGTTGCACGTTCAATGTCAGTATAACTGTAATTTACACTACCGAAGATCGCCAAATACAAAACAGTCTTGTCATTCGAATTTTCTTTAGTCACCTTAATGTTGTTACAGTTTGTTATGTCTGGCGAATTTGAGTTTCAGAACCACCGAGAATCGCTGCCATTGCTGCTCACATAAGGTACGTATTCTTAACACCACTTCATGGATCTTTATTTATCAGATTATAGTAAAGATATTGTGTTATGCAGCGTTAGCACAAAGTACGAAGAGTGTAATGAATTTAACTGACGTCGTACATGTATTCTTGTTAATGGAAGTCACATTGAGCACGACACGTAGTTCTATCAAGTTGTAGTGACAACATACTAATAAATTGAAAGTTACGAAGTGTTCCATTTGCTTCTTCCATTTCTGTTTGCTACCTACATTTCTGCTGTTGCATATCCTTAAAAGATATTATATATAATAATCCGTTTAAGAAAACTAGGTTACATTTTTTCTTCAAAACACAACATAAATATAAAACAAATTACCGCGTTACTAGAGAATTATAGTACGAACATTCTGTTTCATTTTTAACAATTTTTACTGTACATAATAGAAACGTTGCTTCATATTGCCGCGAACATCCTGTTTATAAATTGTGATTCTACCACTACCACATATGTTCATACAAGTATGCACTTACACGTGTATTTCTGTACGTCAGGAAGTACAGTTGTCTTCTTGAGAGAAACGGATAATGTACAAGGTGCAGTTTTAGTTGCACAATTTTCACATTTACAAACTTTCAGATTTAGTAGCTTTATAATTACAAACTTCCAACTGCACAAACTAGTGAATTTGAAACTTGGGAAAGTTCGTAATTTCAAAGTTTACAATGTTTAAAGATTTGAGAATATGGTAATGAGAAAATTAATGGATTTAGAAATTCGGAAATTTAAACTGTTTAAAAGTTAGGTAATTAGGGAATTTTACAATTTTACAATTTTACAGTTCTATTGTTTGACATATTTGGAAATCTGAAAATTCTTAAGTTTGGTGATAAAAAAAATGTGGAAACTCGGAAGTTCAGATACTTGGAAATGTTATTATACATATGGAGCGTATTTCTCGATATGTTTTCATCGAAAATTCCATAAAAGTAACATTGTGACAATGGAGAACGCCCAAGAGACACGTGACCGCTTGTTTTCTAGAAAATAGATGGTCCAATGCAATTATTAACCCAGATGTGGTCAGATCACAGATTTTGTGGAATCAGATCAGCATTACTTATTCAGTTGCAAAATTGCTGAAATTCAAATGCGTAATTAACTTGCACTCAATTGGTAATGCGTATTTGCATCGTTCGATAGAAGCTAATATTGTCGTAAAGTCATAGGACCACAATAAAGTTTCAAGCATGATATTCTCGTAAACCATGCTGAGAACCAAAAAATTCTATGGTATATTTTCCCTTGTGTTTTCATAATTTTGTGTACATAAATTTGTAGAATTTGGAAATTTAAGAATTTAAGAATTTATGAATTTAAGAATGCAGAAATGTATCAATTTTGTGTGTTTAAAAATACAGAAACTTGCGCAATTCTTTTCATCATAACGGCTATTCGAGAAGCAGTTGGTACCTACATGGAGAATACGACTATAATTAATTACGTAACAGTATTTGAAAGCGTGAAGAATTTACTATTTAGAGTTCAGAATATAGATCATGTTTCTTCTTTACATTTTGTAAATAGTAGAATACTTTTCATTTTAATATTCTACTACATTTTAGTTAGAAAATGAACATAACAAACAGCGCCTATTTTTTTGAAGCGAATAGAGTTATTGGTGAATTGTTAATAAGGTAATAGTTATAATAATTATTATTGTGTAGTCATTTATGATGCTTGTATAATTACCGTAATAATAGTAGTAATAATATCTGCAAATTTTGTAAATATTTTCTATCCGCTGTATAATTATTTTGTGGTGATCAATCGTCAATACACAATGATGAATATGCGTTTTATCAATTTTCATATTTACGCGATTGAAAAATGCTGAAATGCGCGTATATATGTAGATATAACCTACATCACGCATCTTTTTATGCAAGGCGGTTACTATTACAAAATAAAGTACAGGTAGCCCTCCTGCAACACGGCATCTTATAACACGATTCACAAATTGCGGGAACCCTCTTACAACACGGCATCCTATAACACGGTTTCGCTCTAACACGATAAGAAAAGTGCAAAAACCTTTGTACAACACTGTACTTCTTCGGCCGCGGCGATGTTTGCCGTCTTAACACTAGATTTACGAAAGTTCAATGACCGCTTAAGTCTAAAGTGAAAATGAACTATGAAAAGAAGTAAACAATGAATAATACATATACCAGTTTATAGAAAGATTCTTTATCTCGATGATGGTTAACATTCGTTTCGACATAAGCTTTTTAATCATTTTCGCAATTGAAAATAAGAAACCTCAGATCCGTCATTTTTACGGGTCCCGTAAACCTAGCGTTAAACATACACTGTTGCGGAAAGCAACAATCCAGACTATTAAGACAAATGAAAAAGAAATAAGAAGTGCAGTTGCTGCAGGATCTTCGACGTCCGCATATATTTATATTTTTAATAAAAATTAAGTTGTTTATGTAGAATTAAAAAGAAAAAATATTTGTTTTTAATAAGTTTTCGGAACGTAACCCCGCTTTTTGTACTGGCTCTGGGTCTCATACAACACGGTATTTTCTAGGTACCTAACTACCGTGTTATAGGAGGGTTACCTGTACGCTGAAAGTAAATATGTCATATGAGTCATTAGTAAGCAAGCAATGCAAATTTGTGTTCTTCTGTAATAACGAACGCACGTGAAACTGTTCTGATCATTATTTATTCTTTGTGACCTCCATTTTTCTACCTCAACTTCCTTATTGCTCATTTGTCAATTTTACAGTTATTTATTGCTCGGTATACAAACTTAACATTGTATAAGATAAGTAAATTCATTTATCAGAATTCTTGGAAATGTTAACAGAAAGGTGAAGACGAATTGAATTCTCCGCAAATTTACATTAAGCCAACTGAATTATTCATGAATACCCCAATTATTCAAGTGTAATAATATTTAAGAATGATATTCAAGAATAATTGATGACTGCTTGGTTTTAATCTTTATGTAAGATACTTATTCAATATTGAGTTAATAATTAGCATGTAATTAAATGAATAAATAGTGCAAATTATTTTAATTATATTTCTTAAAAAAACGATACTGATACAAAGTTACATTTAATTTGTTAGACACTCCCATGACATGCAGGATGCCTCAAAAGTAGTATATAATCTACAAAGTATAAATTTTCCTTGGGAAAACAAACTATTTTAGCATTTTATGTTTATTGTACATTTTATTTAAAAAAATTGAGAAGTAGGATATCATCTGCCGGTATGAAAAGAATCTTCTGTTTTCTAAGTTTAAGTTTTTCTACGTACAGCTATTTTACAAAAAATTAGAAATTAACATTTTATTATTGTATAGGTAAATTATGGATAATTTGAATTTAATGAATAAGGAAAGTTATTTGAATTAGGGAAAGCTACATGGAGGCATAGATGTTGCAAATAAATAGACTTAATAAGTTCTCAATTAAATGCTTTGTATTACTATTTATACCATACTAAATTAAATGTAAGTTCACATTTATAATATTTCCTTTACCGTTCCTGGCTATCATCATTATCAATATTCTTTTCATATTTGACTTTGTACGTGTGATACAGACATAAAATATTTCAATTTCATTGTCGAAATATTTATTAGCAATAAAAAATTGGAAAGTCAATTTCCGGCGCGCTGGTTTTGAATTGATCGAATTGCTAACGGATCGAAAGGGTAGCTAACTCTATAGTGATCCACGATAAATTTTAATATTTCCAAATGCGAACATAGAAAAGTTAGAAAACTTCAAATTATATACAAGGTGTATCAAAAGTCCAGGAACGCCCTAATGTCTCGAAAAGTATAAATGGTAAAAAGTATTTTAGATAAAAAAATACTCACATTATCAAACTAAACTTTCGTATGTTTAATCTATTGATGAATGGAGATCACATGTAAACATCTGAGGACGTGAGGTATGTGTGAATGAATTGTAAACGAATTCACAGTCACTCAACAATAAATATATATTCAATAAATAAGCAACGAACGGTATCAGGCAGTAACGAGTAGTAAGAGCGTCAAAGATTGTGCGGGTGTAAACGTGATGGTAGAAAAATCACGAGTGTGTCGAGCGGCGCGATGATCAGTGTTTTTATGTCCTTTTTGGGAAGAGATAGACGTAGGAAAAGAAAAGGAGAAGTATAGAGTGGACAGTTGAAGGGGTGGAAAGGAAAGTCAACGGAAAATTAGGTTCGCACAAATCTGGCTGCCAAATGTGCAATCTGACAAAGACCAGGGTTGCACGAGACCCTGGAAAAAATAGGAAATTGAAGAATAGGCAGGAAGTCCTTAGCAAAACTCAGGAAAAAGAGAAAGTTGGAAATAACGTCGTGGCGGACACAGCCACGCATCTAATGGCATATTTCTTTTACACAGGTTGATTCGCAACGGTATCCTGCACAAAAATATATTAGGTACCATATAAAACAAAATTAATAGTTCATAAAATGTATTAAATTGAAAAATAATAACTATTTCGCATAGAAATTAAAAATATCTCACTAACTGTTGATATCTCTAATAAAGTATCGTATTATTTTCTTAAATAGAATGTTTTAAAGAATAGATTTATGTGGAAACAGTAAGCAATTCCGTTAAAATGCACTCTTTGAGGAATGGAACTACATACAATTTCTCGTTTCCATAAATCAGATCATTTGATTATACTTTTCAAGACAAGTCCATTAACTTTTACTGCAGTTATCCGATTTTAACTACGTTTTCCGATATCGTGCTTACAAATTTATTGATTTCTATGGAAAAGAACTGACTGAATAGGAAGTATCGATGATAGCCTTGTTCGTATCTACTAGAATGGTACATGGTCGTCACGTCACCGGTTTAAAAAAAGGTGAATAACGATTCGATGTCCGAATACAGATCACATACACAGGGTGTCCCATTTGAAGTGCCCCATTATCTTCTAAACCATTCATCATTGAAACGGGTGTTTTAAACAAAAGTTATTCAGTTTCGACTGATTACAGACATAAATAAAATCTAGTTGAAGATTCTTTCGAAAGTTTGCAATCACAATATTTTCTGTTAGTACAATTACACATATACATTTTCGTTTAGCTATATATGTAGTCGATTCCAAAACGAATTTATTGATCTGCGTAGATTTGCACACGACATTAGTTGCTAATAATTGCGGCAAAAGCCATATATTGTATTAAACAATAGTATTACACACTTGTTTTAAATTTTAATCCTCTATTGGAAGGCGTTCAACAAACCTGGTTTGTTGTTAACACGTCGTATAATTTCATTTGTAAAAAAGAAGTTAACTTCAATATCTCGGAACATAATGGGGTAATAAAATCATTTTTGTCTAAATATTCTTCTCCTCGTACCAATCTTTACATATGTACATATATGTATACAGTTCTGTCAATACGTGAACAGAAAGGACTGTCTAGACCAGGCTGTTTCAAATCCTGTTCCATAAGTTGAGGTCGTTCCAAGCTGCTCCAAATTTGGACTTCGAATTAGCTATAAAATTAACGACGTAAATATCTTACAGGAGAAGAACGTTCTTTCTGCTAAGTCCGTTTCAGAAATTCTTTTTCCCTTTTTCGACATTGAAGCGAGATATTGCCTCAAATATCTTTAATAAGACAACTACGAGGTCTAGGACAGAAATGGACGGACTTCTTCTGGACTTACCGTAGACTCTACGATACAATAGATGTTACAATCGTAAGATTGTATACTATGTACTTCCTTTAAATTGGCATACACCCTTAAAAGAGATTGACAAATCACACGTATTAGATTTGTTATAAAATTTTGATTTAAGAAATATAAACATTTTAAATGCTAAGCAGAATTACTACAAAAGGTTGTTATTAGAAATGCTATATATAAAAAGGGATACTAATTCCACAAAATGGAGAACAGGTATTAATTATTTAAGATCAATATATTACTAGAATCTTATGTAATTTTAGAATATACGAGGTCTGTTAAAAAAATAACCGAAATTTTGTAATTACGCGGCAATGGATCGTCATAGCGACGAGTGGTATACAGCATTTCATTTGCCATGACCTTCTGCGTTACATGCATTTTACAGATCCTTTATATCGCGTTTAGTTCCCGAGTTATTGTAATTTGAGTGCAAGGTGTTTCAGTGTGCGCGGCGATTTTCGCAATGTGTGATTCACAAGAGCAACGGCGCAACGTGAAATTTTGTATGAAACTGAGGAAAACATTCACGGAAACGTTTAGACTTTTGAAGCAAGCTTATGGGGGTGATGCTTTTTCTCGTACACAGTGTTATGAATGGTTTATCAGATTCAAAAATGGTCGTCAATCAATTGAAGATGACACTCGACCAGGAAGACCTTTGACCGCAACCGATAACACTTACATTGAGAAAATCAGTGATCTTGTGCCAATCAATCACCAGTACTACGAAGGTGTTTTGAAAAGGTTGCGTGAAAAAATTCGCAAAAAGAGATCACAGTTGTGGCGAGATAACTCATGGTTTCTGCACTATGACAACGCGCCTGCCCACTCAGCCTTGTTAATTCGCCAGTTTTGTGCAAAAAATCAGATGACTGTCCTCCCCCAGCCTCCCTACTCCCCAGACCTTGCTCGCTGCGATTTCTTCTTATTCCCAAAATTAAAATCAGTGCTGAAAGGACAGCGTTTCGACTCAGTTGAAGACATTAAACACAATTCGTCATTGGCATTGAAGGATGTTCCCATAGAAGCTTACCAGGACTGCATGGTAAAGTGGAAACACCGCTGGAATAAATGTGTGGATAGAGAAGGGAAGTATTTTGAAGGGGACAAAGACTAATAATTTATATATCAAATAAAAAAAATTAGAAAAATAAAGTTCGGTTATTTTTTGAACAGACCTCGTATTAAAAGGATATTAAACATACGCAAATTTAGTGACGACAGTGAAAACTACACTAAAACTAAGTATAAAAATAAATGTCAGAATTAAATCACAATAAAAATAAAAATCAAATGTTTAAATCAACTGCTATTTGGGAGGCTTGTTTCGCATAAAACAGTAGATGAATTTTACCCACCTTAATTTAATATTGTAACTTCTGGCCATCCTGATGATGAAATATAATAATAGCATATGAAATTATGAAACTGTAATTGTACCTTGAATTTTTCCGACACATGAAGTGTTAAAATTTATGACCAATATCCTCTCGAGGGTCATTGTCAAAGATCGAAATGCAAATAATGTTGGAGGGTGAATCCGTATGATTAGAATAAAAAATATCCAAGAAAGTATTTTCATTTAATAATAAAAGTAGTTTTATAAAATCTTGTAACAATTTTCTGAATATCATCAAGGTTAGCACATTACCATTAAATTATAGCTGAAACAGCGTATAAAACAGATACGATGTTGGTGTTTAATATGTTATTTAGTGTGAAAATAATACTTCTTACTTCTCGTTGCATACATGAATGAATATAAACAAAATATAAACTATATCTTATCTGTTTGAACAATTACTCAATTTATTGAAATAAGTTTTCCTAACCATTATTGCATATACAGACATAAAATATGTAATTAATCTATAAATCTAATAATTAAATTATTCGATTAAGTTCGATTCTAATTATTCAATTGTAATAATTAGATTTAATCGAAACCTCCGAAACCCGTTGTTTTGGGCGGTGAGCTAAGTAATTTCGATCGTCCATTAGAATCATTATTAATTTGTATCCCTGCGGAATACATTGTCCCATCCATCAGATTCATGGGGTTAGCACTAGGCATACCGGTAGCTACCGAGGAGTAGAGCTCCCAGTGTTGCGGCCTGGTATCTGAAGCCTGCTGCTTTGGGGGGGCGGTGCCTATGTTCCGTCTAATGAACAATTATTGCAATAATTGCAGAGTCAGATTAATAATTAATTGTTCTGACTCGATGTAGTTAGTCACGTTGAGCGAATCGGATATAATATATAATAATAGTTTTAATTATTATTTTACTAAATCATCGAGGATTGTTTTGCATCACAATGCCAATACGTTTTAATCTTCACATAAGCATATTATATCTCGTTCATTGCTTCTAAATAAATAATATTAAACACCGTATCATTTTTCACTGCCTTGAGATGTAATAGAGAACCAGGAAAAACCTCGCGTTTTCAATTCAGTATTCAAATATTGTACGTATAACGTCAAACGTATGAATTTAATATCATTTTCTTGAACTCTGAAATTCTTCTGTAACTAATTACACGGTGATATAAATAGCGAATCACGATTAGCATTTAACTACTCATTAACCGTTTTAGTTCTTCGGCCATAATACATTATTATGTATTAGTGAGACATTCTTATTTTCCGCAGAATTTATAATACAAAGACACACATACGTCTATACTTTTTACATTCTCTTAAATGTAAATTATTTTGAAAATAATATGTAGGTAGTACTCTTCAACCACGCAGATCCACAGAATGTAGTTATACTTCACTTACAATTAGAATATACGAGTATTTCGATTAGGAAAAAGGCAATCTTTTGCCTCACGAGCGCCGATAAAACCTGTACTTACTTTCCGAGACGTTACAAAAGCAACAATAGCGGATAAAGGCAATTACTTGCTCTAAACTCACGTACTGGGAGGGATAGGAGAGCTTTTTAGAGCAGCGCGTTTTAAACATAGAGCTTATATGCGAAATCCTGAGCTCTTGCCTCGATATTATTCAGATAATGTGGTATTGTTCTCACTTCAGCGATCACGGTATACTAACCATTTCACACTATTGTCTCATATGTTTCTTCTTTTGTAATGATACAAATTTACGTTCCGTTCACTTCTGCAAATTAATTTTATATTTAGAAAATATGGAAACATTTGCATCTTAATCATTTTAATTGTATTATGTTATATTATATTATACACAGTTTATACTATTCTCAACGATAAAATGCCGTCCATTCGATAACAGTGAATGTATTTAAACTGCGAGGATTTAATTTAAATATAAAAATAGAACAAATTTTGCATGACGTTTTCATTGAATAGATTCTTGGAGATTACAAATAAACATCATGTACATAAAATAAGTGACAATATATTTTCCATTGCCGTATATAGAATGTATACTCAACTGTGTCGATTTAGTCTACATGTTCTTTATCATTTATTGACAGTACTGAAGTGTTTTCGATAACAAAATGTTGGGAAACCTGAAATATTAACATTCTATCGGAGCTAAATACTTTCTGTGGTTTTATTACAAATTAGTTCGTCAAAATCAAATACCACACGTATCATTATTATATTATTTATAATTCATTAAGACAGGTAGTCTTACAGTGCCCTGTATATAGAATTAAATTCCTTAGGTCGAATACTTTAGATTAAAAGGGAAACATATTTGAAAAAACATAACTTGAGAAAGACTTCTAATTGCGGAATATTTATTTTTTTCTAGCTACATACGTAGAATAAGTTTCCATAACTTGTTCCTGCGTTTAATTCTTATCCTCGCTATTTCTTTTGAACTAATTAAAACAGCCATAACCGCTACTGGAAGCAGGAAATGAGACAATCACCACAAGGTGAGTCACTGTATAAATTTTTTTCTGTGATCATGAATACAAAAATAATAAGTTCGACATGCCCTGTTCATTAAAATTTTGGCGTGATCCTTAAGGATTTTGTAAAATTAATATTTATGAGAACGAGTGAAATAAAGAATCCCGAAGCAAATCCTATGGAAATGGGATTTCGGTGGAATCACCTGAACCTTAGCTAATTTGCAAATCAAGCTATGCTGATTAAAAGAGTACTGAACATTATACTGAATTAAAATTGCAAGTAGTATTTCTTCTAGAGACGCATCAATTTTCTAGCTACAAAATTGTAAGTAGAGAGTGTTTTCTGCAGAATAGGGCGGGAGGCATTTGTTTCTTAGTTGTTTGGTACCGAGGACAGAATCCTCGACTCGAATGCAAACAAATATCGATTAAATGGTACGATTTTAATTTAAGAATAAATCAAGTAGTTTGTACTTTTACTATGCAAGACAAATTTAATTAAAATTACTAAAAGTTGAAATATTTACTACGTAGTTGATTACGTACGTACATTATTATAACTCATGCTTTAAAAATACAACTGTAAGTACATATGTATTACAAGGTACAATATAAACTGTGGTTCTTGGATTTATTAGATACCTGTTAAACCTCTTAGGCACTACGCGCTACTATAGTGGCTTTCGCGGATGTCATCTGAATTGTATTATTAATTATTAGAATAAATTGTTAAAGTTAAAATGCGTCTATCATATCTTTAAGAAAAATTTTAATTTAATCATCAAACACTTCATTCCAATATACTTGTGTAAAGAACAGCATTATCCGTCACACATTGCAGTGCCGTATCATTTATGCGTAATTCGCGTTGAATTCTGCCGTACAGAGAAACAGCACCGCGCAAAATTCAGCCGTGCCTAAGAGCTTAATGCACAAATTTAAGAACATCACAATACCTGCATTATACTGCAGTATAATGCATGTGTACATTGTATGTTAGACATAACTATAAGTTTAATATCAGAAGCACGTCTGGACAGTTTATTTGGTGGTAAATTTGGACAATTCAATTGAGTCCCGTAATACCTGCTTTCATGTTTATTTAGTTATTTGTAATAAAATTGTAAAGTTGAAAATCTGCATAATTTCACAATTTTTAACGTTCATGTTTTTAAGGGGTTAGACCACACTAGAACGCCAAAAAGTCTCCTAATTTCAGGAATTTTTTCCGGACAAACTATAACAAAGATGAAAAATATATTTACGGGTCTTTATTACCTACACATACATCGAAGCGTTAAACTAAATTTTTATGAAGCAATTGAAAACAAAATGGCGGTTCAGGAGCTGATTGACTGGAACACTGCTCGGCGGGAATACTTCTGCGGCCGGAAAAGATTTCTCTCCGATTTTAAATAAAGGCACTTATAAAATTCTCCCGACTATAAATGATATTGTACCTTATTCTTAAGACCCCAGGCACCTTTCAAGCGAACAAAAAAATTTTCGATTTTTTAAAAATCCTAGAGTGGTCTAACCCCTTAAATATTAAATAGATATTTTTTCTTGTATTTTACCTTTCTTTTTGTTAGTTAAGTCTTGACCAATGAATATATGAAATTCTATTGTACATGAAGCAAGTGTCAAACCTAGAAGACGATAATGCTTATGAGATACTGTTTTTTTATTTGCATTTTTTGAAGCATTAGATTAAACAATTGAATATAGAGATTTTTTTTTTATTTTGTATATGCTTCTATATATTTAAGATTATAATGTTTAACAACATTAAATAAACGTTCCACGTAATATTTCTGTGAAATTTTATACTTATGTATAATTGTATTTTAGATCTGTCCAACACTATCGTACGTTAGAACATATGTAATTCAAAATAATATTGTACAAAAAAACGTAATTTAAAAATGTTGTTTAGGACGCTATAAAAATTTCAGAAACTGTCATTCAGTTAGGAGTACGTCTAAAATTAACTTCTATATAGGGCAAAAGTTAATTCTCTTTCATACAAAAATATATCTTCCAACTTCAACAAATAAATCTATACTGTTGTGAATAGATTTCCTGTACGTTTTAGAAAATAGGGTTTGTTGCTTTTCACCCACGTTCAGACTCGGAGTGTAAATCGACTATTGAAAAATAGACACATTCAATGTAGATTTAAAAATTGTATGCACATATAGCAACGTAGTCTTTGATGTGTCGTGGGAAAAGTTTGCTTGTAATTGAAAGAAATCAATTTTCTCGTATGCATCGCTTCACTCGCTGAATTAACGACCAGTAAATATTATGTATAGTAGGGTGGATACTGATTTAACTGAGCGAATTACTATAACACTTATTTATTAACAGTAATAATAGTGAATTATGAATCTTTTAAGTGCTTGATATGTGAGTGTGTGTGAGTGATGCTAAGATATGTTTTGCGGCAGCTGGTTGTTTAACTTTGCGAATGTTTTGTACAATTTTAAATGTGTGTTTAGCCGTAGCTAATTATTTGACTTCTTTCTCGTACGAAGAAACTACCGCTCGTAGTGATTTTGTGGGGGATGTTTCTAACAATTATTCGGATTGGTAGTTGAGAATGATGTGGGCGGTCGTTTTACAAAAATGCGATTGGTTCTTACGAATTGTGGAAAGGGTGTTCTTTTTGGTACCGCATACCGAACCGTACGAAGATGAGGGCCTGACTCCGTTATCGTAATAAATGGAAATCCTTTGTTGCAGTGCTTAATAGTTTTTTTGGGTTGTACACAAATCTACCAGATCTTAAATTTTACACACTACCAACCTTTTTGTTAATCATCTACCGCTTACAAACAATTTCGGTCGAACGAATTTTTAGGAATTTACAACGTTTAATTATTCCTGTTATTGACTTATGGTTTATGAGAAGGCCTGCGCATTTATACGTTTCTAAAAATTCTTTCAAATGTGTTATTACGCCGTAACAATCTTTTAAAACGAAATCAGCCACAAAAGTTATATCATAGCGAAGAACGACAAATATAGTTTGTCCGATTCGATTGAGTTATTCTGTAGGCTAAATTGCACACTAAAACAAAATTCAAATAAACAAATATGGAAGCAGTTAAAGAGAAGAAGTAGAAAATTAGATTAGTGAAATATACAGGGTGCCCCAAAACGAACGAAACATCCGGAAATGGGAGGTAGTTGGGGTCATTCTGAACAACTTTTTCCTTTGCAAAAATGTCGTACGGGGCTTCATTTTTAAATTATTAAGGAAAAACACCGACCAATCAGAGCGCGAAAATCGCGCGCGCTCACAGGTGTCGTACCATCGCGATGCTCATATGTTCGTTTATGGCGACGGTCACTGTTATTCGTGGCTGCACGACGCCCCTGAGCGCGCGCGATTCTCGCGCTCTGATTGGTCGGTGTTTTTCCTTAATAATTTAAAAATGAAGCCCCGTACGACATTTTTGCAAAGGAAAAAGTTGTTCAAAATGACCCCAGCTACCTCCCATTTCCGGATGTTTCGTTCGTTTTGGGACACCCTGTATAGAAAGAGTAGACTATAAAAAGCTGTATAATGCACAAATACGAAATTTGAATACACGAGATTTGTGCGAGAATAATTAATTTTACTTTTTGATATTGATGTTGCTAAATTGTCATTCGAAGTAAAGGGCAAAAATAAAACTTTGTGCCGAGAGGCATTGGGTCGCTAATAACGAAAACCTTGAGCTCTGTCACCAGAGTCCATGGGCCGTATTTGTACCTAATGGGCAATTGGGCGAACATGTTGCAGGCCCAAATCGTTATTTTTCTGCGAAGTTACCGGCAGGCTTCCTATGCATTTTTGGAAAAATTCTTTACCCTTGGTTCAATCGCTGAAACGCGCAGACATTTTGCCGGCGCGCTTTTGATAAATTAAATATTCTAAATTCCATATCCCAATAGATGTAATAAATGTAGGAATTATATCTTAAGGTATGAATTGGAATTTACAATCCCGAATCAGTAATGTGAAAGAGTACTCTTAAAAATAAACCGTTTTCGCGAGTATAAGTTCATTATTTCTCGATGATTCATTTTATTAACCTTTGTATTCTATTATCCTAAAGTTGATCTCTACCGATTGTGTTTCATTTTTGTTGTTACATTTTGTGTAATAAGTATTTGTTTTCACTGGATACTGTTAAGCCGCGGCAATGGGAACGGGGTGAAGAAACTCCCAGTTGCTTCTGGTTAACTATTATTATTCACAATGGTTCAGGATCACGTACAGAGTACTATGTCACAGATCGGCGGATAAACGGTAACTAAAACTATTTTGGGGAGATCTTCAGAGTTTTTATGCCCTTTGCAAAACAAGGTATGACTCTTAGGTTGATAGGGCGGTTGTGACGCATAGAGTATGACGATGGTGTTGCTTCTCGTTATCGATGTCCTTTGGAGGTAACCAGTGACTATGGAGGATGAGACATCGATGGTGATGTGTCATCCATAACAGTACGATTTGGGGAGTTTTACTCGATATTTGCCAACGATGAGTCAAATATTTGATTAATTAACACGATTATACGTATGCATGCAATAAAACGTTTACATAACTTTTAAATACGTAATTAACTTGTTGGACAATATTTCACAAAGTGCGAGAACTTCGTTATAAATTTACCGTTTATTCATTCACGCAATTTGAGATATTACGCATACCAGGAAAAACAGTTGAGACCGATGAAATGTTTGATCATTTATTCGGCTTATGTGTATATTGCTAGTTGCATGTCTCTGTTTATTGTGGAATTGGATATTTCGATTGTAGGAGCTCTCCAATACCTCCATTAAAACAGAATCGACATACGATTGTTAACGCATTTCTGAATGGTTCAACACCTTTGATATTTACACTACATTATATAAATGGGACTTATCATTCATAAACAAATGTAAGATTTAAAGGAAAATGAAACGAAGCGATGAAGTTTGCACTTCACCGAATAAATATTGTGTGGGCGTATTTAAAACTACTCAGTTTCTTTATTCACTCTGCTCACGGTAAGAGCCAATATAAGAATGTCTTCAGAGACACTAAATTCGTACCGAGGACACCCCTGTTAGTATGGTCGGTCTTTAGGGCTCTTGGGCCCGGAGAAACTTCCTGGAGGAAGGGGAAGTCCTGACAAAAGGCATATGGCCTGTTCTGACTACACTCTACAACAAATTTTGACTTTTTTGTTTTATATGAACTGTAACAATGAAATTCTTATAGATTTTTGTGAGCTGAATACGAATCTGAAATCCGTTCTTCTCTGGTACGTACAGTTTTTTAGAAAATTAATGTTAACAAAAATTGCAAATTTTCAACTTTGGGAATTTGTTGTGCTTTTACTATAGCAGCTATTCAATGGCTTCTTGCACGAGAGAAATCTGTGAACTTTCCCGAATAAAACGATATAAATTGTTATTACATTGTAAACATTTAAATACGGTGGTCTCCCTACCTTCTGTCTTGGCGTAACGGAATAACTTGCGCGCCGCGCCGCCAACATTGAGTACCACTTTCAGCGACGCGTGTTTTGCCGAACTATTTTCCTTATAAAATATTAACGAATGTGATTTTTTAACTTCGCTCGATGCTTTCTGCAGTAAAAATGCCTTCTGAAGTGCATGAAGCTATTGAATAGCTGCTATAGTAAAAGCACAAAAAATTCCCAAAGTTGATAATTTGCAATTTTTATTAACATTAATTTTCTAAAAAAAACGATACGTACCAGAGAAAAACGGATTTCAGATTCGTATTCAGCTCACAAAAATCTATAAGAATTTCATAGTGGCAGTTCATATAAATATTGGCTGTTGTACAGTGCTATTTGTCGATTTCAAATTTTCTAACACAAAGCAATATGCTACTGTAGTAGCTTTGTCGCTGCCATGGTTGGCTACGGTAAGGAGAATCGGACACTTGACCGGACATAGTTTTCGCGCGGTTTCCACGAGACGCGGTGTTTACCGCTAAAATTTGCGCGGGCTTTTCCCCCATTTTTCCGCCTTCGGGGCTTATTATATAAGCCCTTGAAAAAACGGCCCGTGCTCTCAGTCACAGTCTTACTCTCAGTCTTACGCGCAATCTCAGTCACAGTTTCAATCTCAGTTAATCTCAGTCTTAGTCTCGATCTCATAATCTTTGTAGAACAGTTGCCAGCTCCATCGTATTTTATAATAAACTTTATTTATTCTACTACCGTGTTACATTCCTGTACCTCACCGCACACTATGAAACATAATACAGCGTAGAAGTACAGTAAGTAAATAGTCGTAACAACCCTTATGCTATTTATCGCATATTCGATGCAATATTGCAACTCGAAACAAAATAATAAAATGCTTTGCATACTTTTAAACTACTCATATTTAAATTTAGGAAGCTTACATTTTATATTACAATGGAATCACATGTCGTCCCTATAGAAAGTTCGTAACATCTTAGGTTTTTATGATGAAAGCTGTGTACTATTGCAGTAGGTAAACTCTTGTTTTCGACAAAATTTTATTTCATATAATTTTGTCTTTTACTAAATAAGAATTTTAATTTAGAAATAAATTACCATCGCGAATAAAACGGAAATTATATAATAAACAGCTGATAGGTAATATTAATTCTAATATTGCGTGGACAATGGTATAAAACTGTACTAGGGTCATTCCATAGGGTCATTGTGTTACATAACTTATGCTATATTTCAAAATGATGATGACGAATAAAAAAAAATGTGTCATTGGTTCAATGTGGCATTTAGTTATGTAACACAAAATAATATATTGAACATTCCTATTGTTTATAAGCTCGCATTGCAAGAAGATTTATTTATTAACAAATAAAGTAGTACTACGTAAGACTTGCTCGTATGATATTGATGGACCTGTATTTAGTGTAATGAAATAGTTGTCATTTTATGTTTTCTTACAATTCCTAAGTCTACCCACACAATGGTCCTCTCGATAATTTTGATTATAACTCATCCTTATCCCTTTCCGATGGAAGGAAATCACAATCTTCTCACGATTTCCATTGAGCAATGACGCCTTTTTGTAGGGCATGAACAATAAATGTGGGAATTAATATTTATGAATGAAGTTATGATTAAAAAATGTGTCATTGGCCAAGAATGGTTACTAATATACTTTTCCAAGTAAAATCAAGGTCATTTAGTCGTGTACCAGGCTTGACCAAGGCCAGTGAACGCGGATGGCACAACTCGCTTATCTGAAACGGAGGTACACCGCGTCGTTTTCCAGCTTATTGTGACATTAATTTTCGACCATCCATTATTTTGAAGGGCTCATTTTAAAAGGGAAGCTTCAGGGAATATAATATATTTTTTCAGATTTTAATCAGGTATAATTTTTATTGCAAAACGTAAAAAAGAATTTGTTTAAATTTTTTCATATTATATAACAAATTGTCCAATTTATAAAAAATATTTTATAGTAGCATAATCCTTTATGAATAAAACAAACAAAAATTTAGCTCAATCGGACGAGTAGTTTTTGAGAGAAAAATTCATAACTGATGCCTATTTTTGCAAAAATAAGCAAAAACTGCAAATTTTGAAGGCTTGTAATTTTTAAACAAATTCGAAATCGGCAAAATGATGACTTAACCCCCCCCCCCCACTTTCACGTAGACTATAACATATTTTGATTAAAACAAAATCGCAGATGGTGATCTCAAAAAGTGATCAATTCGGCGTGGAATGACCCACTAGCTAAATTATTAACTTCAAAATTATCTACGTTGAATGCACACTTAAGCTCTTAGGTACGGCTGAATTTTGTACGGGGCTGTTTCTCTGTACGGCAGAGTTCAACGCCAATTACGTGTAAATAATACGGCAATGTAATGTGTGACGGATAATGCTGTTCTTTACACGTGTTCGCGCCCAAATGATCGTGGAAGTGAAGAAGTATAGAGTAAGAGGAAAAGTAGTGATTTATTAGTGGACTGTATAAAAATGTTGAACGCTTAATTATTAAGGGACTGACCCATCGTTAAATTACAAAAAACTGTGTGTCTGACGGTCGGAGCAGCACTTGTTAGCACTGTGCTAGTCAAATTCAATCTGCCCGAAAATCCGAAAAGAGCAAACTAACTCCCGTAGCTTCTTCTTCCAGTTTTACTTGCAATCCGCGATCAAGGTGGGGTTGAAGATTTTCCCTTTTTCTACGTGCGGCAAAAAGTGCCTTCCACATAGCTGTGGCTGCTTGTAATAAGTGAGCGCGGTTTATAAGACCCCTGTCCTCGGATTCGGCCCTGGTGTCGGCCCGGACCGATGGTCATGTCATAAACGGATGAACCTTCTAATACATTCTTAACAATACGAGTACATTGGAATGAAGTGTCTGATGATTACATTATAATGTTTCTTAAATATATAACACACGCATTTTAACTTTAACAATTTATTCTAATAATTAATAATACATCCGTGAAAGCCACTATAGTGGGGCGTCGTACAGAAAGATGAGATCCGCGAAAGCCACTATAATGGCGCATAGTGCCTAAGAGGTTAAGGAAGTATCAATAAATGTAAATTTATTAAATAAGTGTAAATAAGTTGAACTGAAAATACAGTGGAGATGCTTTTCAGTCGTATTATATTTATACATTGTATGTACGTGTTATGCTAGACAGGATTAATTCTCATTAAACAAACAGTAATACAAAATGGATAGTAATAAAAAATAATGAAATTTATTAGTTTTTTTTTAAACTTCAGATATATGTTTATGCAACAATATATTTTAATATAATGTTTTTATGTAAAACTTATAAGTCATAGTTCTTCATCATCTATTATCTATGAAAGCAGTCTTCAATATGAATCCTGGTTTTCGAGATCATATGTCATAAATATATTATAATTAGTTTGGCGTTTTCCATTTTTCATATTTCGACGTACAAAACAATTCCGCCCACAAAAGTAATCAAAATGAATATTTTTATCACTGAAAATGACTTATTTTCATATTTTCGTTTTGAATAATGATGTGTCGTTAAAATGTTATGCCTCAAGCAGAATTACGTATGCGTCGTATTCACAACATTAGATCTTCCATTTCTTTTGGTTCATTAACAAATGTTTCGATTTTTTAATATATTATACACTACACAAAGACTTCCGTTTGATGATTTCGAGATATCAGCAACATTATATTTTCATGATTACAACAAAACGACTAAGATAGTCTTCATTCTTATTAAACGCCTTTCCATGACATACAGTCGTGGACAAAATTAAGTGGACAGGTATCATAAATAACAAAAGGCTAATTTAATTTAACTAATAATGCCTATAAATCGAAACATTATTGCACAATTATGTACATTAAATAAATGTTTTTTCAAGTCTACAGAAACATTTCACGATCCAAATTTAAAATTTATTTTAAACATTGTAATAAAAAAAAAACTGTTTTACATTTCTGCAATGTCCACTTAATTTTGTCCATGACTGCATTAGTTGCTTTTCAATTTAATAAATAACTTAAGATCTGTGTGTTCTTCCATTTGACCATATACTGATAGTCCCTCAAAGAATATAAGTATTACAATTTTTATTAAATACTAGATTCCTGAATAAAGAAAGTCTATCACCCCTTTACACTTACAAAGAACTCTTAAGATGAGTTTTATTTAAATCTGTAGTGTCGTACATATGGCGCATAAATATAGAGAAACAGACAATAGTGGCAGTTAATAATAGAAAAATAATAACTTAAAAGGAATTCACCAAATTTTTCAATTAAAGGGTATCAGTTGCTACCTGCCAACAACAAACATACTTTCCACTGTGAATGTGTACGCTTCGGCTTGAGAACGATGTAGTATGTCTCGCTCTCGATTGCCTTAGCGAACTCCGAAATAAATTAATACTTGGAGTTCTAATTGGGGATGGTGTGTTGTAGTAATTAAAGTAGACACTTGTGTAATAAATACTACGTACCTAAACTAATGTGATATCTAATACAAGTTGTTAAGTGTTATGTTTTATGAATTCTGTGTTGTGTATTCTAACAATTTCCAGTTGCGTTTTAGTAGTGTTCTGAGTGATTGACTGTGATATTCTGCCTTAGGGATGACGAAATTTGTTGGAAGCAAACTTGGATTGATGGATGTGACGGGGGTGTTGTCACTGATTTGTGGAACTGAACTTGGTGGCGGAATCATAGGGAATCACCTAATTGGTGTGGACGTGATGGCGTGGGGTCTTGAGTGACCGCCTAAGTGTAACGTCAGTAGTTTTTGGAAAACCCCAAAATTCGTGATATAGAATGTTTGCGGTGTATACCCTTGGCCACAGCAAGCAATAAAGTTAGGTTGCGCCTTGACGATGTGAAAACATATTTTGAAGAATAGCAAAGAATGAAAGAAATATTACCCGTGAGAAATGTAGGCAAAACTGTGATTTTAACGAAATTCGCGGAGCTCGTAATGGCTTCGTGAGTTTATTGCTGCTGTCGAGGGTTTGTAGGTAGCGAGGGTGTTTATGGTGTACGCGGTCCTTGTCCGCGTAGCGAATATTTTGGGCCTACAGGGTGCGGCGCCAAAATCCGGACAAAATTCAATTTAAATTTCTCGCCATCATGTACTTATTGCGAAGTTCATGATTGGCAACCAAATAACTTGAAGTGCATATTAAATAGTTATAAGCTCAGAATAGTCGCAATGTCGAAACCAAGTGCCGAATTTAATCGAAGAGCCGCGATTGTCGAAAGTGTTCGCGCTGGCGACACAGCAACAGAAATCATTCGCTTCTTCGGGTACCCGAGATCAACTGTATACATATGATGGCATCACGAATGAAGGAATCTTCATAACCCTGAAGATCTTCCGATTGTCCCCAGAACAGAATTTCCACCGAATGTCTAGGTACTAAGGGTCGTATCCAGTGAGGGTCCAGTCGTGACACCCCATCTCTTTGAAAAAGGCGAAAATATCACAAAAGAAGTGTATTTGCGTGTCCTCACAGATGTAGTGAAGCCGTGCATGGAAAATGCATCGTCCGGATAGCCGTATGTTTTCCAGCAGGTCGGTACTTGTGCCCACACCAGCTATATAATACAAAATTGGCTATCCGACAATGTCGACATGTTCTGGTAAAAAGAATTCTGGCCTCCTAATAGCCTCGATTTAAATCCATTAAATTTTTATGTATGTAGCGTAGTTGAAAGGGTCACCAACAAGCCCAGACACCCAAACATCGAATCAATGAAAGCTGTTATTAAAGCAGTATTCGCCGATATGGATCGTGAAGCACTAAAACGGGCCTGCAAGCGCTTCAGACTAAGATTAGAAGCAGTCATTCAAGCAGGGGGAGGATATATTGAATAAAAGGGTTCCATATGCCCTGACTAACAATATAGTAAAAAAAAATTGTAAATATTTTCGTTTTCGCAATAAAAATTATGTTCGAAAGTAATCTTTCATTTGTCCGGATTTTGGCGCCGCACCCTGTATTCTTTGTTGCTCTGACCTGAAGGGTCTGCGAGGCAACAGTGAAGAATTAATGCAAATTGCATTTTGTAGTTTCATTCATAATTTTGTAGTTTCATTCACTATCCCTTTTAACTGCATAAGAACTTCAGTTGTTGGGTAATCGATTTTAAATATAATTTGTTGTGGTAAGTCTTGAGCAAAAATAAGACTTGCCATATTCGATCATTTTTGTCAATACTCATTATTTAAGAAAATATTTAAAATTACGTTGGGATTAATAAAATTACGCTATATTTAAATTGAAAATTGTTTACTCTCGTGAAATTTTATCACGACATCGGAAAAAGTGTTCTCAAGTTACACTGTCACAGTTCAAATCCACTCGTGATAAAAACCGATTCCCTGCTTTTATACATTTTCCTGTTTTTTTTTTTTTTTTCGTTTTCGTTTCACTTTTTACTAATTTCACTGTTATCTTTTACTGCCTTACTGTTAGGGTGAGGTCACGACCCTGAGTATTGCACTTCGTGCCGTCTAAAGTACTGTCGAAGGACCACCCAATTTTGGACGGAATTGGGACCGTTAATAACTACACGTAGTGATGTAACAAAATAACTGTTTATTCGCGATGATAAAAATAAGGTATATGTGTGTGTGTGAATATTTATGTATCTCCTATACTATTTCTCTATCTTGACTGTTTTAAGCTCTATCCTTTATACTACTCTCCGTTCTAAAGGTTTTTTCTGTTCTATCCCGGTTTTGGCCTTTTTTGCCCTATTTGAAACATCCGTTGCTCCCTTCCATTGCGCCCTTAGCGTGGTACCTTTCTGGAAGGGGAACGGGTTTCCTACACGGGGGAGGACGGCGGTTGATCGCGGAAGTTTGGGTTTGGAAAAACCCAAATTCCGTGACGTCTTTCTCGTGGCACTGGAAACCGTTAATTTCCGGGGTCAAGTTACTCTTTGACGTTTAGGTCTTCGAGGTTTATGGCATGGCCTGTGCCGCTGAAGCCAAAAAAAGGACTCTAACAATGACTGCTGCATGAATAGATTTGTTAAACCAAAAATGGTCACGTACCATCGTACTGCTGGCACGCAGATGGTACGGATAATAATCTAAAGGTTTCAAAAGTGGTTATTTTTCTGCCATGTCGTAAACCTCATCAGTATGAAACTCTAACACTTACTATTGTTTACTGTTGCGTGAACTGCGCGAATTCGAGCACCCAGCACTAATTCTGACTCAGCCGCACTTTCTGATTGAAATGGTAGTTCGTGGGTTGAACTTGATCGATCGCGTTATTGATACAAGTGTTTTTAATCGTTAGTTATAAGCGTTCGTGTTGTAAGATGGTTCTCCATTTATGTCTTGAGTTGTTTCGCATTCGTGTTTTGAGTGTTCTATTCGTGATGTTAATTTCGTTCTAAAGTAATTTTACGTCTAAAGTTATCGAAAACGATTCCAAAACACGGTTTTTTTTTATCGATTCGACGACGATTGGTATCGATGACAACAGGTTCCTACGGTTAGATTGCCGCTAAAATTTACACAACAAATTTAGGGTGTTTCGCGAGTTCACCATCCAAATTTTAAGTCAAAAGACTAAAAATTGCGATCTGTAACATGACACAGACACACACACACGCAAAACAAGTAATGATCCAGTCGTCCCAGAAGCGTCACTACTTACGTTCGGCAATAAAATCTATTGCTTTCTGAAATCCTGGAAAGTGTTCGTAAATTTGAGGATGGGTGATTAACATTTCTGGTCAGAATCTGTGCCATGCGTGTTATATACGAAGGGCAATTACTATATGATTGCGACCTGTCAATTTGGATATTTCTCATGATATTACAATGTCGCTCACGACACGCTTCTACTATCAAAATCATGTCCGTAATTTCGTATGTAGTGCAATCTGCCATTCTAATAACTTTGGAAGCTAATTTCTGAACAACCATCACACTGAATTATCACATAGATAACACTGAACGATTAATCATTTACGAATGTACTACTTACTATTGTTTATTCACAAGCATTCAAACAAAACACGAAATAATTCAATGTGGGACACATATGCATTGAACTGGTATTTCATAATACTAACATAAATTTTTTCGCAGAAACTTATGTACTTATTGAAATTTTCTTCTTTACTTTGCTTTAATACAACATGTGAACAGTTTGACTATGTTTCTTTAATCGAAGAAGAAATCGGATCTAAAAAAGTTACCAGAAAATAATGAGTTGTATACAGTGGTACACATTGGCATGTATATAATTCCATGCGTAAATGAAGTGGTTATATATTTCCTACTCGTTGACATAGAAGAAAAGTATTATTGTTTCATAATTTTCCTTCAAAGAACAAGTAATTTTTATATGAAATATTTTTTGTATCATCAATGCTTTCACAAATATTCGAGTGGGTAAATTCAAATGAAACACTCTATAGATAGTGCTAGAAATTATAATATCAATTTGCATTTTCCCAACAATTGGAACGGCAAGAAACGGTACGTTTTACAAATGATATTAAAGATTCTTTTAGTTGGTGCGTGTCATATAAAACAGTAATGGATAAAATAATTATCTCGGACCAGCTAATGATTAATTAGTTCGTACGACCATATGTAATTAACTGTCAAGTATTTTTGATCATTACATTCGACATTAAAGGAAACGAAGTTCAGACATCAACCCGTACATAAAAAGTTCCGTCTCCGCTACTTCATTAAACTTTTGGAGTGACCGTTTTATAGCTATCTACCGAATTACTAACGCGATGGAATTCGAATTAAAATAAACTCAGCCGAAGAACGTGGTTTGGCATCTCAAACTTGGCTCCTGTAATAAGAATTGTGATAGAACAAGGTTAGAGCAAGTTCTGACTGTTCGGACGTTGATACTCCGAACGAGCTGAAGCTCAAGAATCCTGCAGGCTGTTTCTAAAGATCACGGCAGTTCACACGTTAACTCGCACCGTTTCATTTTCGATTTATTATTTAAATTACGTGGGGATTTTGTGGAGCCCTGTTATTGGAACTCCGATGGTTATCCTGCAGAGGGTCAAGCTTTCTACAATTGTGCTAACGTGACTTTATCGTGTTCCTTGAACAGAGTAGAAAATTAGTGTACCATAAACGGTAGAATGGGTAGGGTGAACATTTTCAAGGTTTCCGGAAACAGTTAGGGTTTTGTTCCCCACTCTTAAGGCGCCCACGTCAACGTACGGCTAGGAATGGACGAGTTTACGTACGAAGTAGAATTGGGAAAACGCTTCAGATTCTTTAAAATCATTAAAGTAGACTTGGTGTTATGTTTTAGGTAGTGTATGACGCTTCATGGTCTTTACTTTTTGCAAGCATACAGCAGTTCATGTTTCGTATTGATTTGAAAGCACACGTTGCTTCACAAAATATTATAAATATACCATTAGCTTCAAAAGTTGTAATACGTAAATTCAACTATTAATTAAATCAGTTTTTCATGCGGGTCCAAGGACTTGGACGGTCCTTCGAATAAAAACAACGCATTTTATCTCGGTGCACTTTTAAGTGCAATATACAATGTGTTAACAAACGCGGGTTACATGCGGGTCGCATTCTAAAAGGTGACACATTAATTAAATGCAGTGATATTTTTGCTCTACTTTTGTTTAACGAGACTCAAATTAATATCTTATATTCATATATGACATATTTTATTGAACGAAAGTTTATATATTTACTTGGAGAAATTGTTATTGGATAAAAAGATATTTGCTGCTTTGAAGAAAAGTAACAATACTCTTGCGATATTTGAATAAATTTTGTTCGTTTCTTTAGTATAGCTGTATTATTTTGCGACTTTCTTCTGTTCTTATTTGTTTACTTAAAACCTAACATATCAGATACGAGATTACATTCGAAAAATAACTTAGTGGATTGTTAAGGAACGTAAGAATGAAGCATGCAAAACAATTAAACTATACAGGATTAAAATTGAAAAATCTTAGGTGTTATAAGAAGAAGCGTATTCAAAGAGAGAGATTGCAAGGACATCAAGTACGTTGTTGACAAACAAATAAGTTTGTTGTACGGTTATGCTTAAAAAAAATGCATATTACGAAAACTTACGCAAAGGTAAAACTAAAGAAATTTTGTCACCAAGAGATAAATGGTTAGAACAAATTGCTGAAAAGGATAATGCTTTAAGTAGTACACTAATTGTACTTACATAGTTATTTTAGAAAGGAACTTACTATACAATGAAAATGTTCACTAAAAAAGTGCTTGAAAGAGAGCCGTAAGGAGAACACTTTAGAACAGTGGTCTACATCCGATATCTCACGGATCACCTAATGACCCACTGGGGAAATTTTAGTGACCCAATAAATAATTCTTACAGCAGACTAACTAACGAAAATTCAGAATCATGTGTTCGTTTACAAACAACGAATTATCACTCCAGTATGTCAAATCTTACAGGAATGATGTCACAGCATCAAGAAAGACATTAAAATGATTGATTGTTCTTGATTAAATAGCGGTTCATTTTATTTACATGCTCTTCACTTTTCCGATTTCATTCATTTTGTAAATATACATGTGATGATAATAAATTTATAATTCTATATTTAAGCTATATTGGACTATCCCATATGTATAATTTTTCTATGTTCTGTATTTTATGATAATATGAAATCTGAAATAGAAGTGATATAACACACCAATACAAATTTTTGTAAAAAAAAAAATTGAAAAATGACCCACTTGAAAAAAATGTTGTTGACTACTGGTCTAGAGTTTAGCAGGAAACATACCCATTGTGTGACATAACGGAAAAAATAATTTCCTCTAACGGAAAATAGTTCGAGTTAAATGATCCAAACAGATATTTGTATTATTATTTCAAATTAAGAAAGAATGTTGTGGAGAGTTAATGCATATAAAAAAGTGCAATGTCGTTTAAAAAAGAAGAATGTACTTATATTTTTTGGGAGCATTGCGTTTATGAAAAAAACGAAGTCGTAGAAAAACAAATACTTCTTCTTCTTCTTCTTCTTCTTCATTGGTGTTTAAGGTCGCGTCGACTACGAGGTCATTGGCGACGACTGTATGCTTGGGTGCTATATTTTATTGTACATGTTGGTTTCTTTCAGGAAATTTATAGTGCTTCTTATGTGGTCTTTAACTGTGAGGGCTGTGTCCGGTTTTATGTTATACTTTTGTCTTTGAGGTTCAGTTTTTGGGCATTGGTATTGAACGTGGTCTACTGTGAGAGTTTCGGTGGGGCAGTATCTGTAATAGGGTTGATGTGCTTTTTTTATTAGGTATTTGTGCGTTATCCTGGTATGACCTGACCTTAGTCGAGACATTATAGATTTCTCTTTCCTGTGTAAATTGCAGGTTGGGATTTGTTGGTAGAAATCTCGAATTATGTTGTGTATTTTTGTTTGTGGTCCAGATTCTGTTCCAGTCTTCTTTTATAATTTTTTTAATATGGTTTATAAGGTCTTGATATGGAATTGGAAGGGTTGTTTCAGTTGATGGTACGGTTGCTGCTTCTTTCGCTGCTGCATCAGCTTCTTCGTTTCCCGTTATCCCTTGGTGTGAGGGGATCCAAATAATATTTATGTCAGTGTTGCAATTTTTGTATAATTCTGTGTATGTTTCCTGTATTTTCGTTATGATCTCATGACTGTTGTTGCTGTTTGGGGTAGCTAGGGTTTTTATTACACTCACCGAGTCCGAAAAAATGGCAATATTTTTAAGGTTACAGTAAATTCTCGCACAGTGCAGCGGAGGCCAGAATCGAAACTGTGCACTGTGAGCATACTGGAAGCGAAATTTGATACTCGGTGGCTGTCCCTTGCTCACCGTGGCTCGCCTTTCCCGGCGGCCGAAAAAACAAACCGTCGCTGAGACGGTGAGACATTTAAATGTCCGACGATGTTCGAACGACGCACTGTCGCGGATTTGGTATGTGCTTTCAAGCCAATTTGGGGGGGGGGGGGGGATTCGACGCACTGTCACTATTTGGTATGTGTTTTCAAGCCAATCTAAAGAGGGATACGACGCAAACCGAACGTAGAAAAGGATAGCGATACAAAAACAAAGAGGGACTGAGGTTCGAGACGTTCGGCAAACATGAAAGACTCCTGCGTGTTCTGTCTTTTAAATTAAAAAATCAAAATTCTTTATTTTTGGTTTTTCGTGAATGAAACTTTTACCATCGTATTCGACTCGTTTTTCAGATTAAAATAAGACCAAACACGATATAATTACGATCATAATTACCCGTGTAACAAGCTATAAAAGTTTCGGACGTTAGAATCTAAGGAATTCGTATCTCTGCCGTAAATGTAACGTCCGAAACTTGTATGGCTTGTTACACAGGTAATTGTGATCGTAATTATATCGTGTTTGGTCTTATTTTAATCGGAAAAACCTCACGAATATGTTAAAAAAGTTTGCAGTCAAAAAAATATAAATATTAACAAATTATATTACTAAATTGGGAACTGGAGATCGGTCAGCCCGCATCAAAGGGACCGCGGTGAGTGTATCGTGTTACACTTGGACTGCCTCGAGCGAGGCGAACATAAGCGCAGCAATGTCGCAAGCATAGGCGCAGGAAGAGACGTTTTGCATTGTGCGAGAAAACTAAGTGCTGCACTATGCGAGAATTTACTGTATTGTGTTAGCGTATTTCAAGGTTTCAAATATTGCGTATGCCTCGGCGATAAAAATTGATGCTATATTGGGGAGACTCTGTTTCATCGTTATATTTTCGGTGACAATGCTGTATCCTGTTCCTGCGTCGGATTTAGAACCATCGGTGTAGATATGATTACAGTAAGAGAAATTGAAAAACAAATATTATCGATTATACTATAATCGAATTGCATGATCCACCGTGTACACAAAACAGGCGACTTTCGTGACAAGTATTCATAAATGCTACTGCAAAAGAATTGAACGGCATGACATTTAGCAACTATATAGAAACACTACATGTAAACCATTATATACTGACTGTTTGACGTTAATATTATACAAACTTGTTTCTCACAGAAACATAACGAGGGTTCCCGAGACTTCATCCACCACTTAATTGTCTATGTCTTTCTCTATTCTACCAATCCCTACATTCCAGGTCACTGTTCCGCAACGTGTTTATTGTATATTGTATTTTTACGTTTTAAGGTCAGCATGTTTATTTGAATACCACAACAGTATTTCTACTTTTTCTTAAAAAGGCATTTAATTTTATACCGAATAAGTATATTCTAATACGTAAACTTTTATTATATCAGCGTTACGTTTCAGGAAAATAAGATATGTTACTTAAACTTTGTTAAATAAAATATAGCAAAAATATCACTTTGTATAAATCAAGTATCGCGAGCTGTACCCAGTACATATCAACTTCCTACTTAGGGCCAACGTAAGTCAACTCTACCACTCCTTTTTATTGCAGTGGCTTAATATTAAACATTTGTTAACGCTCGTGGTTGAAAAGGATTCGTTAGAGCTGTGGTGAATATTGCATGCGCTGTGTAGACTAATTATATTTTTGGTATATTATCACTAGTACACGAAGGAATATTCAAAAATTGATGGCTATACAAAGCTATGACTGCTTGTTGTTCCAATTATTGAAGTTGGAATGCTACGGTCGTTTAAGTACGAATGTTATGAATATCATTGATGATTAAGACTGAATGCTACGAATGCTACGGTTGAGTATGACTGAATTTCTAAGAATGACTGCTTTTGTATATGTACAATTTTTACAAAGTAATGTTAAGGGAGATGGTCCTTGATTCGTATTGGTTATATAAAGTTGTGAAAGTGGAGGTCCGAGACACGTACATATGCGAGTATTTGGATTTTTTCCCAAAACGTGATCAGCAAAATAGCAAGTAATAAAACCAAGCAGTATCTTGATAAGAATAGAAACTGCAAATAAAAGACTCTGCTGCTAAAATTAAGGATATTATCAAACAGATGTGACTGGAAATAAACTAAAAGTACTCGATAGAATTTAATGACTCCTTGGGTATTATTGCTGTTACAGGTCAAGAAACTATTCATTCTTATTTTTACGAAGGTGTTCAACGGACTGAAAACGGTACATATTGCATCGGTAAAATCTTAGGTCGACGCTCAACTTCCTCGCAAAGATTATTATGTTGCGGCCTAGTCTCTGCAACTCGTTGCTTTCAATGGTATTGAATTATTTCGAGCAGCGATAATTAGTGAAATTAAGCCGTAATAATTAATTACAAAAATACGTTCCGTATTAATTAGGAAGCTTATTATTAATTTAGCATTGTACTATTTTATGCAGGATGTTTCAGGTTTCAACAAACAAATGTTGTCGAGTCTATGGGTCCAAATACGAAGGAAATGTTATATAAATATATGTAGGTTGTACGACCGAAAATTTTCAACGTGAAGACCTTCAATTCATTCGATAAAAATCTATATAAAACTGTATATGCAATTGAGCTTGATAGACATAGGAATGGTTCGAGGAACGTTCGTTAAAATAATTCGATGAGTTTATAAAGTATAAAAAATGTCGTTTATTTAATATTATGCAAGGGAAAAAGCTCGAAAACATAAAAAAAACCCTTGATGATATGAATGTAAGGGAAAAAGCCCGAAGGCGTAAAGAACCCTTTTTAATTTGTATTGTAATGAGTGTGTTGCGTGTGATAATGTTAAACCGTGTACACAATGAGTGGGGGCCCGTCAGCGATTAATTGCTAGTTCATCGCGTGACTCCGGAAATGATTTTTTGGGAAACAATTCCCATTGTTGTATTGAATGTTGTGTTATACGGAAGCCCGGTTCCGTTAATCTTCAGTGCGAGTTTCTCGCACTGAGAGATTCGATTAAGTGCTAGCAAGGCACTGAGCGTAATGTTACCGCAATTCGTGTAATTTCAACGAATTCTTGGGTTAATAGCGCCCCGAGTATGTACAAAGAATGTACGAATATTGTTACCACAATTCGTGTAATTGCAACGAACTATTGGGTAAGTAGCGCCTCAAGTATGTACAAAGAATGTACGTGTATTTGAGTGTCATGTTACCACAATTTGTGTAATTATAACGAATTATTGGGTAATTTTTGAATCGCGAATATACAAAAAATACACCACCGTTCCGCCCGCTCGCGAACAACATTTCACCGCGACCGACTTTCGGCCACAACCCTTGCCGTGGCAAAGACGTCACGTCTTCCCTTCTAGCCCTCTCCCCCCGGTGCAGGACATTTCTGTAAAACCAGATGCCCCCTTTGTCTTGAATCGCGATCGTTTCGTAAACGAATGTAAACGAATATAAACGAATATAAACGAATATAAACGAATATAAACGAATAAAAACGAATATAAACGAATATAAATGAATATGAACGAACGGTTCGACATAGGTCCTTTAAAGTTTTATTAAAAAGTTATAACATTGATGCAAAATAAGCACGACAGTATCAAATGCATGGTTAATTCGGTACGATGTAGAAACACAACAGGATATTTATCTTTACTCTGTTCGATTAAGCTACATTTACTATTTGAGGTTAATGTATAGCACTTCTATTAGTGAGTGATAGACTATTTTCCGAAATGCCGTAATTATTTGCAGATTCGGAAAATAATAAATTTTATTCTCAATCTGTGCCATTCTTATATTGTGCATATACCAAGAATAATGGATATTTTGAAATTGACTAATAATTCCTTCTTGTAAAGGGTGTACCAGAATTAACGCAAGGTTTGAATTAAAGAGAAAACACAGTTTTTAGTCATTAAATTGTTATTTTTTAATTGAAAAAAAATTATTCCACCTCGTACAGCGCATCAAAGTATGCAAACTTTTTAAAATAAAACGTGTCCTTACATCAAAGGAGGTGGGGAGGGGGAAAGGAGGAAGTCAAATTTGATAAATTGTGCTCAAAGTGGAGACTTCAAACATTAAAATGAAAAAAGAATTGACCATTTTTCGCGTTGTTACGATTACTTAAAGTTCAGTGAAATTTTGATAAAAATTCTTGTTGCGCTAATTTTGTTGCTCAGTGTACATGACATAACATTGACCGTTAGTTTAGTACTGTTTCCTGTGTTTTGTGTAATTCTCATAACGTTTTAACACATCATTAAGTCACCTATGTTAGCACAACATTTTCTTTCATGTTGTAACACTGTTCCGTCGCGCGAGGAACAGAAAACGCGAGGATTTCTAAAGGGAGTTTATTACGGTTCTTCTACGAAAAGCTATTTTTGAGATATACATTTTTTGCCGCACCATAATACTCATTTACCTTTTTCCGACAATAGAGTTTATATTTTAATCATCGTTTCGTTCTCAATAGCCACGCTCGTGTCATAAACTCGACTTTGCCCAAACGATCATCTAGCGATCCGCGAACCTAACAGGACTTTGCCTTCGAGGGTCTACCTGATGGGAAAGTCTCAAACGCGGTCGGTCTTTGGGGGTCCTCTCGCTCGTGGCGGCATCGCTCCCACCCTCTTCCTAAAAAGGCGCGTCCAGGGCGCAAAAGAGGGTGGACACTACCGTCAAGAAGCATGTTGATTGGGAAATTAACATAACGAACGAAAACCAGTCAGCATGCTTTAAGCACTTCCGATCTTTCGAAGAAGTGCGGGCGACAACGAGTCGTCAGAAGTCAATCGATCGCTGACAGATACTATTCGAATATCGAAAGAAATACTTCAACGCTTGGGAAGTAAAGAACTCGATCGCTCATTAAACAAAGTTAAAAACGAACGTAGACGCGAAGCATCACAACTTATCTATTTTTGCACGAGAAGATTCTCTATCGTACGGGACTTCTTTAACGTCAACCAAGTTTACTCAGTATCCCTTAACGATGGTAAGGGACTGATTTGAATTATTACTTCAAAGTTAGCTTGGCAGAGCAACACGTCGTCAAAAACCGTATTCGAAATCGAGGCGCGAGCCTTACAACCTTGCGTTACGGAATAAAAATCCGTGCGGCAATACGCGACGCGAGTAACCACGTTACGAACGGTTACAAACACCTAGAACATACTAATAATATTTTTCCGTTAAATCCAGAGTATCCTATATACAGTTTTTTCGTTGTACTGTTAAGCCGCGGCAACGGGAACGGGGTGAAGAAACTCGCAGTTGCTTCTAGTTAACTATTATTATTCACAATGGTTCAGGATCACGTACAGAGTACTATGTCACAGATCGGCGGATAAACGGTAACTAAACTACTTTGGGGAGATGTTTAGGGTTTTTAGGCTCTTTACAAAACAGGGTATGACTGTGGAGGATGAGGCATCGATGATGATGTGTCATCCATAACAGTACGAAGCAAATATTGCTGTTGCATATTGTGCGGTAGCGTTGTGTAATTTCATATTATTTGTTAATCGTAAAAGAATCATGTATTTACATTTTAAATTTAACAATAGGTACAATTCGTGAATCCAATTAATTCTGTCTTTGAGGTCTAAATTATTTTTTCAATTATAACTTGAAAGAATTAACTTATCACTTTCAATTCTTAATTGCAGGCTAGACGGACCTTTATGACCCTAATTAAGATACGAGTCTTTCTTAGCACAAAAGAAACTGCTACTCCTCTCCACAAGGGTAATAGACGTTATATTCAAACATAGTTTTAGATATATTACAAGTGAAGGTGCATTCAGGCCCGGATTGTTGTAACTTGTAATATTTACTGTCACTTATCCTCACAACTCAGGTTTCCATTTCCATTCGTTTAACCTTTCGACACCCGGATTAACTCAACCCAGCATATTTTCTTGCTTATATCTCAGATTCCAATGTATCGAGTTTTTAAATGGTTCTTGGTATTGAAGATATTTTCAATGTAATTCATTTTCAATGCAGGCATTTTAAGAGTGATCTAGAAACGGTTTTTTAACCTAAATTTTTACAGCTTTTGAAGAAGTATTGTAGTTCTCTTTTCAGAAAAAGTTACAAATATTCCTGTCCGATAAAGCCATAGCTCGAAAGACTGAAGCTTTAATAAATGATGATCAGCGTTATGACTCGTTCCATACGGTATATTTTTTTGATTGGATAATTTTTTACTGGATGAAAGAAAGTTCCAGTGGAAGTTTATGTCTTTTTGGAGAAGCTGCATATTCTATTGTGGCCTTTTCAATAATTATAAACGGTTTTAAATAATTGTAGTGTTATTTATATAGTTCGAAAGAGACGGTCACATGGTTGTAAAGAATATAACAATTTTTGCTCATTTTTAAAATAAAAAATTAAGTGTATGAAATGACTTATCAATTCAAAATGATTACAACCGCCGGGTTACTTTAACACCAAAAGATGGTAAGTCATAAGACTGGGTTTCGGCTCTAAAAGCTGGTGATGAACATTCGAACAGACGCTATTGACATAATTACTAGAATTGTATATTTTGGAATCTGGTATGACATCCAGAATGTCAACAAAATTTTCAACATTTTAAGATTTATGTATCCTTTTACGAAAAAAGTTAGTAATGTTTTTACTGATAAAAAAAAAAAAAATGTTGATGATTCCACCTGACCTTTGCGTTTGAGCTTAGTGGTATAACACTTTCTCTTTTGTATACATTATAAAACATACTACAGGGTGTCCCACAATTATGGTACGGGCCGAAAAGGGGTGGTAGGTGGAACTATTCTGAACAACTTCTTCCTTTGCCAAAATGTGGGATGAGGCTTCATTTTTTAATTATTAAGGAAAAACACCGACCAATCAGAATGCGAGAATCGCGCGCCACGCAATTCGATTGCGACCAGGGTCAACTATAATTCGGGGCTACACTTCTGCCTCCGAGCGCGCGCGATTCTCGCGTTCTGATTGGTCGGTCTCTTTCCTTAATATAACACTTTACAACAGCCAAAATTTATATGAACTGCCACTATGAAATTCTTACAGATTTTTGCGAGCTGAATACGAATCTGAAATCCGTTTTTCTTTGGTACGTACAGTTTTTTAGAAAATTAATGTTAAACAAAATTGCAAATTTTCAACATTGGGAATTTTTTGTGGTTTTACTATACCAGCTATTCAATGGCTTCTTGCACGAGAGAAATCTGTGAACTTTCCCGAATAAAACAATATAAATTGTTATTACATTGTAAACATTTAAATATGTTTAAACAACGATCGAAGTAGAAAAGACCCTAAAAATGCACCAATTTTTGGTGATATTTTTAAATGTATTTAAAAAATTGTGCGCTTAGGTGAAAATCTAACCATCGCAGGCGATAGAGCAGACATTTCTACTACAGAAAGCAACGAGCGAAGTTAAAAAATTACATTTGTTTACATTTTATAAGGAAAATAGTTCGGCAAAACATGCGTCGCTGCCAGCGGTACTCAATGTTGGCTCGGCGCGGTGGTCTCCCTACCTTGTGTCTTGGCGTAACGGAATGCTGGCAGCGACGCATGTTTTGCCGAACTATTTTCCTTATAAAATGTAAACAAATGTATTTTTTTAACTTCGCTCGTTGCTTTCTGCAGTAGAAATGTCTGCTCTATCGCATGCGATGGTTAAATTTTTACTTAAACGCACAGTTTTTTAAATAAATGTAAAAATATCACCAAAAATTGGTGCATTTTTGGGGTCTTTTCTACTTCGATCGTTGTTTAAACATGTTTAAATGTTTACAATGTAATAACAATTTATATTGTTTTATTCGGGAAAGTTCACAGATTTCTCTCGTGCAAGAAGCCATTGAATAGCTGGTATAGTAAAACCACAAAAAATTCCCAAAGTTGAAAATTTGCAATTTTGTTTAACATTAATTTTCTAAAAAACTGTATGTACGCAAAAATCTATAAGAATTTCATAGTGGCAGTTCATATAAAATGAAAAAGTCAAAATATATTGTACAGTGTAATTTAAAAATGAAGCCCCGTACGACATTTTTGCAAAGGAAAAAGTTGTTTAGAATGACCCTAGCTACCTCCCATTTCCGGATGTTTCGTTCGTTTTGGGACACCTTGTGTATATAGGAGTATGAATTTTATAAATATACGTAAAGAAATGCTTCTTTAACGCACTTCACGCCGTTGGGGAGTGACTGACCGCTAAATGAGAGGGAGCCACGAACAACGGGTAAAAACAAAAGGGATTAGTACAACGGGTAAAAACAAAATGTATAGAAAGAAAAAATAATTAAAGCGAAGGAAGGGATAAACGCAATTCAGAATAGACTTTAAATGTCGTTTCCTTGGTTTACACTTGAAACTACATAATGTAAATAATTGTTGTAATAAATAAAAAAAAAACTTTTAACCTTGATTTACAAGAGAAACAATTTTTAGTTTATTTTATTTATTTTGTGAGAATCCTCAAATAAGCGGATAAATACCATAATATGTATACTGATTCAGGAAAAGTGTTTTTGGATTTTTATATTGATCTGAGAAATATAGCTAAGAATTACATGGTGCATCAAAAATATATACATTGCTTCAAAAATGTACTGTTTCGTTGTGCACCTCAAGAAAAAAGACATCGAGGAAAAGTATTCAAATGTCGATTATGGAAAAACGATTGTTACGACAAATGTCAACTTGTGATGTATACACAGGATTATATTTTTCTTCTTCTCTAAAACCAACAATTTCGTATTAAAATTCATGACAAAAAAACGTGTATTCTGAATATATTATAAAAATTCCAAGACAACTCGTACCTTACGATTTCGCAATCATACCAATATGCTATTTGAAGAAAGTAAAAGTAATAAAGCATAAACTTATACAGAAAAATGGGTGTAAAGTTTTTGAGCATTCCAAAGTACAGTTTCTAATGCACTAAGCAATGAAAGCTGGTTAAGCAACCGGATTTTAGTCTAGTTAAGCAACTACCGCTATTCCCCACAACTACTGGAAACTGGATTTACAGAATGAGCTCCGTAGCTCCGACACTCAATATATTTGTTTCCGTAAGCTGCTGACTTGGCACCATATTTTCAAGCTTGGTGCTGGTGTTTCACTCGCACTTGTGTCCCATCTTCGTTGATTCACATTCTCAGATTCTCCTTATCTTGATAAGCATTCAGATATGATTCCAGTCGATGCTTCGCCCGATTTCACTGTTTAATGACTTCCAACAGTGTCATTATATGTGTGTTCTAGAGCTTCATTAGCTACTGTTCATTTTTAATCAGCAATTCTTTTCTTAAAACTTCCAATTCCAAATTCTCTCAATTGTCTTAATTCTTTGTCTCAAACTGAATAGACAATTTGTTTGGAAATAGCACCATTGTACAGATACTACTAAACATACAGTTCTATACATGAGTTACTAACAACTGATACATTTGTTTTATATTTTAATAACTACTGCTTTGGTAAAGGTTGCTTTCCATTATGTCTAAACCATTTGCGTTAGGTGTACCTTCGCCAAGGTATTATATGTTGCGTGATATATTGTATACGGCCAGTAATAGGTGGTTAGAAAATGTTAAAACTTCCACATGAGGTCGCGGATGGCGAAAAATTCGAAAAGAAATGACGCACCTAAGTGATAGAAACAGAACAACAGGAAACGGGTGACGGGGCCTGTACTGTAAGCAAAGAGACAAGAACGCGTGCAGCAGATGCTAGTTTGGGGAACATGCAAATTCTCGAAGGTATCCAGCGTTAAATTCGAAATGTCGAACATGTGGAACCGCAGGCCACTGGGACCGCATGTGCAGTGTAAAGACGTAGGGAATAAACGGAGTCGAAATAGAGGACGAAAAGGAAAAAGTTGGAAAAATGTGATATTTATAGTTAATAGCCAAACTGGTATATTCAAGTGTCTTCAAAACGCCTTTTCTTTAAAAAAGTGTTTTAAACGCTACTTTAATTAATTTAACAATACTACTGATATTTGGTATATTAATAAGTTAACTGTGTATATCGTGCTAGTATATAAATGTACATTTTTTAAATGAAAGGCGGGTGTTAATACAGGATTATTTTAAGTATTTTATATTTTGCATCTCTATTAGTCGTTGGACAGAGACCTTGATTTCAATCTGAACAACGTTGTATTCGGAAAACGCTAGAATTTTATGTATCTAAGATTGTAATATATTTGTATTTTCTTATTAAGTTAAAAACATATTATAAAAATATAATTGCTTTAAATACATATAAAATAATACTGTGCAATTTTAATACAAATACTTGTTTTACTCCATCGATTACAGTTATAATTAGCTTGACATTTAATGAATTAATTTTGGCAAATAACAAGAAGAGGACGTTCTGTTGTACACTTCGGCATCATCTAAATGAGAAGAAGCAACTGGATGTACTATTTCCAACCCTTAACTTTTCCAGACCCTATAGACAAACTAATTATAAAATCAGTTTTCTTAGAATAAAAGTCAAAAGTCGGATTGTATATTATATCAGGTCACTGAGTATTGGATTTTTGTGTAGAAATATTTGGTACCTGGTTCTAAATGAAATCTGGACAGAATACACCCTCTGTCCCAAAATTAACCGGAATGGCTATACAGAAACAAAAATAGGTAACAAATTTTGGTAAAAATCATTTTATTTATTCAAAATATTCTCCCTCGGGAGTAATTCAGCGATTTGCGCATTCAAGAAGTACGTTAAATGACTTTTTTATATCGCTGATTGGAACGGTGTTAAGATTGCTCGTCGTTGCCCGTTGAATGTCTTCAATTGATGAAAAACGATTTCCTTTCATTGCCAAATGCAGGTTTGGGAATAGAAAATAATCGCAGGGAGCCAAATCAGGTGAGTACGGTGGATGTTGAAGAAAAAAAACATGACGTTTGGTCAAAAAATCAGTCACAATTAGTGAACGATGCACAGGTGCATTATCGTGCAACAATCGCCAACTGCCAGGTTCTCGATATTCATGACGAATACGATGAATATGTCCTAACAAACGTTTCAATACTTCAAGATAATACTCGGCCTTAACTGTTGTACCACTTGGAACGAATTCTTTGTGGATAATCCCCTTGGAATCGTAAAAAACAATATTCTCCGCGGTCATTGTCCCAATTGATCGGCCTGAACGTTTATCGTTATCCACATCCTCTCTGCCCTCTCTAAATCGTCGATGCCACTCGAAAACTTGTGTTTGTGATAAGCAATCATTTCCAAAAGCGGATTTAAGCATTTGAATCGTTTTCATAGCAGTTATATCGTTCTTAACGCAGACCTTAATGTTCACTCTTTGTTCTTTATTCATTTTTTGACCGACGTACAAAAACTATTATTACAAAATGCGCCATACCTTGGATTCTAATAAACGAAATGTCAAGAAATTTTTACAGGTTAGTAAAGAAAATTGACGATTAATAAATCAATCGCCAATTAACAGATGGCACCAATATTTTCGTTAAACTAGATCCATTCCCGTTATTTTTGGGACAGAGGGTGTATATGCGGGAACGTATGCTTACATACACAGCGACAGCCGATGACAAAAAATGGTAAAAGGAACCGAGCTGATAAAAGACCACTCCGCCAAAGTGTTGGAATAGTCATTTTATAATAATCGAGTTGAAGTATTGTGGTACTTAAGACGCATTCTCAGCTACGGAGGGGCAAACTTGTAGGTTCGGGCGGCGGTGTCAAGCGCTTAGTCAATCCCTCTTGACCCCATAGGTGCCCGTGCTCGTGTAGTGGGAGACTTAACGAAAAGGTGTGTGAAGAAGCAATTCGCTGGATTCTAGATCAACACACGTGGCATACGGTACTTGAGGACCCTTATAGAGAGATCTTTGAAAATGTTAAGTGACACTAACATTACTCTCAGTTTGAATACTACACTTGATCAGAAAGGATATAAATGTAATCTAAGTAAGAAGGGTGGTGGCAAATGTTAATATCCTCCTATGGAATTGTAAGAGTATTTTCACGAAAAAAGGTGGAAATATTCTGTGTCTCAACAAATGATATTCCGCATAAAATCGCGGCTTAGACGAAACAGAACATCGATTCTCCCAGATTCCTACACTTTTCGAAAAATCGGAATCATTAAAAATGGACATGAGGCAGTTTGTCCTAAAAATAAAACAGTATTAGTATAGAGTCCATTATCGATATTACACAATATGTCATATGCGGGAAAGATGAAAACTGCTTTTTCGGGAGAGTAACGCACGCATGCTTATAATCCTAGAGTCTTCCCATTGCCAGGGAACACGTAAATCATGCAAGCGCAGAGATTCGTTGAAACAACATCTTCCTATAGCAGCCTATTTCTTGAAAATAATTTTTATGAGAGACATTAGTTTTGGAATTGTGGTAATGCTGGTGATTCCGAAAATAATCTGCTTACACTCGTAGAAGACAATGATCCTCTTCTTTACAACGCAACGACAGCATCCAGAATAAACATTTCTCACTCCATTCAGAGTAACATATACCCAATTATTTCTTCCTCGATCAAAATACACGTAATCCTTATTGCTCAGTACGACGTTCCACTGAGCTCCAACCACTGTTCCATACGGATCTGTCTGCAAACAAATAAGCATATTTACGAACCTAATTAAACAGAATTTTCTATTGTTGAGGGATATGAGAGATGGAAGCAGGTTAATAAACGTAATCTTAACAGTGAAAAAGAACTTTAATAAAAATGCGTAATTGTAATAACCCAGGCACAGCGTACTGTCCTGTCCTAACCGATCTTAACATCGAACTGCAGAAAAGCAGACGGTCGCAAATACTTATACCTACGAAACGTACATGCGGTGTACCTTTTCAGGTACATGTACATCTATTTTTAGCTTTCTCGAAAAGCGTTACCGGCAATAAAGCATCTCGAGAGCCGAACCATTTTATTGCTCCTCGAGAGTTTGTCGAAGGGGAGTTTTCTTAATTACAATATTACTTCAACATCTATAAACGCACAATGTGAAATCATTACAAAGTAAGACTTGAATTAACGTTATATTATTCCCCAGGCCATGAGTATTTGCTCGCTATAGTGTTCCAATTGGGACAACATCGATACGTCTACTTGGCCGACATCGTCAAGCTGTATCGACATATTTTAGACGACCTCCGCAACGTCGATTGCCAGCGACTGCTATGGCGGGAAGGTCGTTCCCTGTCTCCTCGGGTTCACATGTTGGTGACATACACTATAATTAGTATAACCTTTCTTGCACTTAGCGTTCTGCAGCGCCTCGTAGAAGTTAAAGGTAATGGGTTTTTATTTGACGTCCCTATGTACACTTTATGCGATTGTGTGCACATTGACTCTATGCTTTTTGGTGAAAATGATATCCCGTCTTTACGTCAGATTCGCAATCAGTTAATTGACCTTTTTGTTGCAGCAAGCTTGACCGTCAAATATAGTCCAGTATTTTACTGTTCAACGATATTGTGACACATTCAACACATACCAATAACCAACATCCAATAAACAAAGCTCGTCCAAAATCCTTATTTTCCAAACATCATGACTAAGGCTATGCGATGACCAGTGGCCAAGATTCAGACCCGTCTTCCCAAGAACAAAAGATATAAAAACCTTCGAACCATACAAACAGGCCAATCTTGGTCGTTCAACGAATAAAAGAACGTCTTTTAAAGTCTCGGTTATTGTTTACGCTCGTGGTAGAAAATAAATTCTTTCGAGCTTTGGTGAATATTGCACGTGGTGTGCCGACTAGTTTATTTATCACGATCTCGAAGGACCACCCGATTGCTCGGGATTATACAAATAATCTATGTTGAACAATATACTAGATACTATGTTCGAGATTCTAAGGCTATTACTATACTTGTTCCTTTGCTATTCTATATCAAATACTGTTTTTAACAAACTACAATTTCTAACTGATCTATCCGATGTCACCTCGGTCGGGTAGACTTGACGGGGGTGCATCGTTCTAATTGGTTAATATAAATATACAAATTGTGGAAGGGCAACAAAGTTAACGCCCTACGTGGGCCCCTCCACTCGCAAATATTCTACGTTTTGCTCCTGGACTGTGGCAGGTAATAAGGATCAAGAAGCGCGCTGACCTTAACTAAACATGCTAGAAATAACGGGCTCGAAGGTAAAATATTAATCTGTCGACCAAATGCGAACAATGACTAGAAAACTACATAGAAAACGCGCGGGTCTTTATGGTTTCCTGAGTTTATGGCTGCCACGGAACGGTCCGCGAACCCTTCGATGGGACGACGGTCTTAGGTTAATTACTATATTCAAATTCCAAATCTATTGTCAAATGTAAGGGCATGTTGGCCTTAACAATTATCATTTTAAATACTTCATCAATGTGACGACATCGACGCTACAAATCATGGTTTGATTTGTCCGAGATCGCTCGCTATCGACGAAAACGTTGAAATCTATGGCGTGGGATGGAATCCATCGCGCGGTATGTTTATGATCAGCAAAATCCTGTTTATAATAAGAACTATCGAGGAAAAAAATGAAAAATTAAAATACATATGCTTTGTGCAAAAGAGGTAGATGCGCACTGCGGGCAATTTTGAAAACGTGTTCTCTAAAATATAGCCATTCGATCCAGATTTATCATAAACTATCTATAAATTAACTGAGTATAGTGTTCTCTTGAACCATCGCAATGTAAGAAATTATGCGGATCATAAATTTATATTTCGAAGCACGCATAAAGGTAAAAGACACGTTTAAAATTAACAAATTCAAAAATTTTACTAAAAAACCAATAGCATAATACTATAACTAAAAAATTGGTATATAATTATACGTAGTTTATGAACCTATACGTATCCTGAAGTTGATAGATACAATATTATATAAGTGGTTTAGAAAGTACATACATAGTGGATCAAAATTAAAGTGCAGAATAAATGAAAAGGCATCTCTCTTTCTCAAATATTCGTCAGGTTTAGTTCATTCAGACGCATCAATAATTTAAAACTCCACCAGAAAGTTAAATTTCTAACCGTACAATGTAACACCATTTCAACTGATTCTGATGACAACTTCTGGAACAGACAATTGTACGACGGTGTAAAATAAATTCTGATTTCATCCCTAGCGGCACTGATCGATACCGCACTATCACTATTTGATCAAGGTTCCGTATTTTTTGGGACCTAACTAAATGTCTCAGAAATATTGTGGCAGTTACTGACTTCTGTATCAGATCCTAGAATATAGGTAAGATAGGCTAGCAGATGGTGAAGTGTGCGATTGAGAAATGCAGACACTGTGACCGAGCGGTCATTACGTTAATAGCGAGATGACACAAATAGATTCTTCCATCACTCATCTCTGAGTAGTTTATTCAGAGTTTGATAGTGGGATGTGGATTGTATGCGCGTATATGTATGTCTACATGGGTGTGGAGGCATAATCCTGATCTGCCAGAAGGTCGGTTTACGCTAAATTTGCATAACTGCCGAAATCTTCTATCTTCACCTTCCCTTGCTTGACACTTTACATGTATTATGAAAAAAAAGTGAATTTTTCACTTTGTCGCGGCGCATTCATAGAGTCATAAAGCCACTGGGCTTATTTTTAACTTTAGAAAATTCATGAATAATCAACAATTGCCTTTTGCTGCCCTTTACGACATGCAATTCAAATTCTTAAACTTTTTTTAACCTGATTTTCGAGAGAGAGATTTATTATTTCATGAGTGTCGAATCGTTAGGTGATAAACGACGTCGTACTTTTTACTTTAGGTCACTCAGGTAAAGAGTGACCACGCGATGAGCATTTGGTAAGGGCGGTTTTTGCCCACTTCCCTTTAATTTTCTAGAAGCAATGAAAATACTTTAATTTTAACTGAGTCGTTTGTCCACCCCCAGCGGCATGCCAATATCCACTACATACTTTATTCTGGAGAGAACATTATTTTTATCTTTTAAACTCCGTTGTCAGTTTGCGAGGTGTTACTATTTCTTCTTAAGTGCTATATCAAATCTTAGTTTTAATAAAGCACAATCATTTTACCCTCGTCAGTTGGTTTGTTATTTTTGTCTTTCGAGTGGATTCACTGATTCCACAACCTAACCACTTCGTGGTTCCTTCAGTTGAATCCCGAGGAACATTTCGTCACACTTTTTTAACGAAATTACATGCTGCGATTTTTTGCACAGATTTATTAGTTAGAACATATTGTACAAAAAGGAATGTCAAAACGGAAATAGTAAAGCCGAGTTGAAAACACATTTCAACATCCAAATAAAATTCCCAGAAGAATATTCAAACTTTAAATTCAGATGTTATCGTGATGAATGGGACATGTAAAATTAGATCCGTCAAGATTCAATGGACGTCTTTGACGTTTGAATTTGACGGGAAAGACATTTTAAACATCAATGATGAAGAAAGGCCATTTTTTATCATAATGTGCGAAAATAAACTATTTCTTTTTTAATTACAATTTTTAATTACAGAAAAAATTAAAGTTTTTCTCCAGTTTTGCAAATTACTCTTCTTGCACTTTTCCAAAATTCTAACAGGCTATCTATTTGAGATTACGCGATCTACATTCAAAAACAAGGTTTCAAAAAATAATGATTGCGATGATTGAAATTTCGATTTGTTCTTCTCCGATAACTTCGCAGTGCACGATTCATTCTATTTCTGAATTTAGGACTTTAGCGCTCCCAATCGTCATATTGAAGAACAGTATGATATAACATCAAATGTCTATAGATAGAAATAGTAGCCAATTCGGATATTACAACCATCGAGTGTGGGATAAAATGCTGGAAACTGACATATTTATAACAACTAGGCTTCGACACACTTGTCAGATCCTAATATATGACTTCAGGGTGCAATGTTTAATTAAGGAGTTAGACAACTCTAGGATTTTTAAAAAATCGAAAATTTTTGTCTCGCTTAAAATGTGCCTTGGGCTCTTCAGAATAAGGTACAATATCATTTATAGTCGGGAGAATTTGATAAGTGCCTTTATTTGTTTTCAATTGCTTCATAAAAATTTACTTTAACACTTCGATGTGTAGGCAATAAAGACCCGTAAACATATTTTTCATCTTTGTTATAGTTTGTCCGGAAAAAATTCCTAAAATTAGGTAACCTTTTGGCGCTCTAGAGTGGTCTAACCCCTTAAAAATATGTACAGTTCTGTTGATGATAACGAAAAGTATATTACTTTAAGTTTAATAGTTTCAAGCAGTGCATAATTCAATGCAAGATCTTTTTTGTTAATGGTCATATAAAGCATGTATGGAATTCACTAATATTTTTGATGTGCAACGTCCGTTTCTGTGATGCAGCAATATGTGATGTTTTGCGATGAAATACTGGAATATCTTTTTTATACCAGCTTTAGAATTGGATTAACGTATTTGTTCAACATCATCCGATAGTAGATGAAAATTTAATAGAAAAAGTCTAATAGCATTTTTTGATACGATGCATAATTTTACAGCAGTTGACTATTGTTAATATAATTATTCAATCAGTGCGAAACTATAGCACACCCATTGCAGGAGTCACCATTTTAGTTGTTTCAATCACTTTTAATTAATCTGCATCAATTTTCAATAATTAATTGCAGTGAAATTATTCAAGTCACCGAAGAACAATACAAGGCATTTACTCATTAATTTTCGTTCTCTGTTAAATTACCTAAAGGAATAAATTACAAATAGATTGTATGAAATTTTGTTACAATTATTCTAAATAATTATTATTCATGAGTGTTATTTAATTTAAACGTGTATACCTGTATGTATTACGTATTCAATACATATTTGTGTACGTTTGTGCAAAATCTAAGTAAATTTATAAACTTATTTATTATATAATAGTAATCAAATTAAAGCTTACAAACATTCGAAACAAAAGGAATGAATAATAGAAATTGAAATGTTGTTTTGAATCAAACAGTATTTATACACGATAAATCACAACACCTAAATGTCGCTTTAGAAATAAGTTGTTTGCATCAATGCATTCGAACGCGACGTGAGCTTCCTTTAAATAATGCATGAACAACTTTGACCAATTAAAGAAAAGAAAAGAAATTTTTTAAAGTGAACATTTCAAAGTAGTTGTTCTGCTTTAAATTATCAAATCTCCAACTCCTAAAATTCCGAAATTGTTCATAAATTCTCTAAATATACAAATTTCTAGACAATTAAACTTTTATATTGCCAACTTTGTAATTCTAAATTTTGAAAATTTGAAATTTACGCTTTTCCGAGTATTTAGATTCACTTTAGATTCATATGTCATTATATTCCCAAATTCGAAGGTTCCTAAGGTTTCAGTTCTCCACAACATTAGGTCCAGAATTCCTTACTTCTTCACATTCGCATGTTCTCGGGTTTCTAGACCTCCAAATTGTGGGATCACTAAAGCCCTTGATCACTACATCAGTGAACCCCGTTTTCCTACATCCCCAAATTCGTATGTTCTCAAAGTTTTACTTTATCCTCAATGTTTCAAATTCTCTAAAATCACTAAAAGTCATCAAAGTGGAGCTTTTTCCACCTTAATTATCATACTTTCGTGAGAACATCACATGTATGCTCGAGCGTACTTTGTTAAAATGGTTTTTCTTGTTACTTTGAAGTTATTACACGGTGTGCTGAATAAATAGATTGACGATGATGTGTCTTTTTTTTGTTTCTTTTAATGATTATGTAATATAGCTTTCCAATTTAATTGTTGTTTCAGTATTTTTATAAATTATGTTGCGTTATATTTTACGAATTGAAAACTCTATCGTTGCCCCACATTCCAACTAACAGTTGTATTACATCTTTAATAAATATATGATTTTCTTATTAGAACATGATAGTGCCAGGTGGCACTGAAAAATTTAATTTTGTGTAATAAAACATGATACTCTTTTATTATCCCGAATATGAAATTTCTGTTCAATTATTTGACAAAATAATTTCTTCAGACTCATTAATATTCAAGTCGAATGTAGTCGAACTTTGCGATCAATTGTATTTAAAACTAAAGTTTATATAGGGAGGTATTATTCTACATTTATTATTTATTTTTGAATAAGCAATTATCTGATATCATGATTTTTATACACTCTATACAAAATGTACATAGTATCTGGGAAAAGCAATAATTTGAGAGAAAATGAAGACAGAATAAATTTGTATATGAATGAATTAATTGTTGAATAATCAGAGAAAATTTATTTCGCGGATCCTATGGTATATTAAAATAATTATAATTTTATTTAAAAAACGAAGTTAACGTTAATATCTCCTCTAACCTTTCAAATCGAAGAAGACTACTTTTACCATACAATTTTTTTCCTGAAATCATATAATTTTTATACAGAACACGTTTTTATATTATTAGTACTTCTGAAGGTAACGAAGTAAGTCGATTTAAACAGGACACCCTGTATTCAAATTAAATAATCATGGTGTTAAAATTCAGGTAAAAAACAGCGAATGTTATTCGGTTCTATCAGTAGACGTATCGTTCCTAACTATTAGGTTGATGCAAAAATAATTGCGGTTTTCACAACCAGAGGCATCAGCGATTAATATAAAATAAATTGTTTTGAATCTACGTACATATGCTATACCATTTTAAAGCGTGAAATTGACTCTGTAAACATATGTTTATCACATATTTTTGTCTGTTGACATTTTGTCATATTTGGTTAGAAAAGACAAAATGGAAAAATTACAAATTCGTGCGATATTGTTGTACGAGTATAAACATGGACGTAAAGCTGCAGAAACTGCTCGCAACATTAACAGAGCCTTTGGCCAGGGAACTGTGACTAAGCGTACAGTACAACATTGGCTCCAAAAATTTCGTAATGGTAATGAAAGGCTTGATAACAAATAGGGTCGAGGACGTTCCTGTGTGATCGACAATGATGAATTAAAGACAATTATGGAAACAGATCCCCGGCTCTGCTTTGCTCGGCTCTGCTTTTAAGAAACACAAACGCCCCAATTTCTTGATCGAATCATAACATGCAATGAAAAGTGGATCTTATACGATAATCGACGGTCATCTGCTCAGTGGTTAAACAAAGATGAAAAGTCAAAACATTGTCCAAAACCAAACCTTCATCAAAAAAAGATTACGGTCTCTGTGTGGTGGTCCAGAATTGGGATTGTGCATTACAATTTTCTTAAACCTGGCGAAACGATCACAGCAATGAGGTATTGTGTGGAAATCAAAAAAATGCATATCAATTTGAAAGATTTATGCCCAATACTGATCAACCGAAAGGGACCTATTCTATTGTATGACAACTCTCGACCGCACGTCTCACAAATAACCGTTAAAAAGATTAATAAATTATGATACTAAACTTTGGCTCATCCACCGCACTCACCAGACCTTTCATCGACAGATTATCATCATCTATTCAAACATCTAGACAACTTTTTGCGTGAGAAAAAATTCAAAACTTACACAGAAGTGAAGTAAAAAGCATTTGAAAAATTTGTCGGCTCTAGGACACCAGAATTCTATAATAATGGAATAAACAAACTTGTATTATGTTGGTAGAACTGTATATGTAGAATCGAATGATACCTTTTTTGATTAAAAAACATTATTCTAACCTAATATACAGGGTGTCCCAAAAGTGTTGAAGGAGCCGGAAATGGGAGGTAGGTGGGGTCATTCTGAACAACTTTTTCATTTGCAAAAATGTCGTATGGGGCTTTATTTTTAAATTATTAACGAAAAACACCGACCAATCAGAACGCGAGAATGGTGCGCCACGCGATTCGATCGCGGCCACGGTCAATTATAACTCGGGCCTACACTTCTGCCTCCGAGCGTGCGCGATTCTCGAGATCTGATTGGTCGGTGTTTTCCGTTAATAACACTGTACAACAGCCAAAAATTATATGAACTGCCACTATGAAATTCTTATAGATTTTTGCGAGCTGAATACGAATCTGAAATCCGTTTTTCTCTGATACGTACAGTTTTTTAGAAAATTAATGTTAAAAAAAATTGCAAATTTTCAACTTTCGGAATTTTTTGTGCTTTTACTGTACCAGCTATTCAATGGCTTTTTGCACGAGAGAATTCTGTGAACTTTACAGAATAGAACTATATAAATTGTTATTACATTGCAAACATTTAAATATGTTTAAACAACGATCGAAGTAAAAAAGACCCCAAAAATGCACCAATTTTTGCTGATATTTTAAAATTTTTTTAAAAAACTGTGGGTCTAGGTGAAAATCTAACCATAGATAAAACATCGAGCGAAGTTAAAAAATCACATTCGTTTACATTTTATAAGGAAAATAGTTCAGTAAAACACGCGTCGCTGCCAGTGGTACTCAATGTTGGCGGCGCGGCGCGCAGTTATTCCGTTACGCCAAGACGGATGGTAGGGCGACCACCGCGTAAAAATGTAAAAGTGTCTGTAAAAATGTCTGCTCTATCGCGTGCTATGGTTAGATTTTCACCTAGACCCACAGTTTTTTTTTTTAAATTTTAAAATATCAGCAAAAATTGGTGCATTTTTGGGGTCTTTTTTACTTCGATCGTTGTTTAAACATATTTAAATGTTTACAATGTAATAACAATTTATATTGTTGTATTCGGGAAAGTTCACAGATTTCTCTCGTGCAAGAAGCCATTGAATAGCTGCTATAGTAAAAGCACAACAAATTCCAAAGTTGAAAATTTGCAATTTTGTTTAACATTAATTTTCTAAAAAACTGTACGTACGCAAAAATCTATAAGAATTTCTTAGTGGCAGTTCATACAAAATGAAAAAGTCAAAATTTGTTGTACAGTGTAATTTAAAAATGAAGCCCCGTACGACATTTTTGCAAATGAAAAAGTTGTTCAGTGTTAATTACTCGTGTTTACCCAAGAAGGGAGACTCGAGCTTTGTAGGCGTTTTGCACGCTTGTGCTAACAAATACAATAACTACTCGAAGGACCACCCGATATGATCGGGGCTATACAAATGATCTATGTTTTAACTATACGAATGACTATGTTCTTTATTCAACTATTCAACTATGTCTATACAAATCAACTGTTCTGTCTGTTCTTAGTTCAACTAGTCTTGTCTATCTAGCTCTATGCAACTCCGCGAGATTCTATTAAACCTATCCGATGTCACCTCAGTCGGGTATACTTGACGGGGGTGCATCGTTCTAATTGGCTAAGTAAAAATATACAAATTGTGGAAGGGCAACAAAGTTAACGCCCTACGTGGGCCCCTCCACTCGCAAATATTCTACGTTTTGCTGCTGGACCGTGGCAGGTAATAAAGATCAAGAAGCGCGCTGACCTTAACTATTCATGGTAGCAATAACGGGCTCGAAAGGTAAAAATGTCAATCTGTCGATCAAATGTGAACAATGACTCGAAAACTACATGGAAAATGCGCGGGTATTTATGGCTTCTTGAGTTTATAGCTGCCACGGAACGGTCCGTGAACCCTTCGATGGGACGACGGTCTTATTTCTAATTGCTATGTAGAAATCCTAAATCTATTGTTAATGTAAGGACACTGGTGGCCTTAACATTCAGAATGATCTCACCTACCTCCCATTTCCGGCTCCTTCAACACTTTTGGGACACCCTGTATATTGCTTTACAGTTTGTCGCGTCGCGAACCCTCTTTGTAACTCTGTGAATACAATAGGCTTTTGTATATTTATATTTTAAGCGTTTCTACCGTAGCAGCAATAATGTCCAAGGACCCGATACTTAGTGAATACATTTTTATTAGCTTTTTGTGAGCATGACCATTCGAACATAGTCTTAAAGTTTATAGTTTACACATGTTGGGTAGAAGTCGAGGCGATCCTTGGTTTTATTACTTACTACGATCAAAGTTTAGACACCCTCGAAGGGACACTCGGAGTACAACGGTACCTGAGTTACCGCGAGCGAAGACCCCACTCTTATTAGAATACCACCACTCTACTTGGCAAAAGAAAATCTACAAACACCAATAGAAAACATGAAGAATTTAGTAAACGCCTACCAAAAAACACTTATATAGGTCGACACAGGAACATATCGTCAGAATTTGAATATAGATTGAAATAGATGGAACTTGAAAGATATTAACATAAATCAGCGAGCCTTGATTAAAATACCTCTCAAAATCCCTCCTAAATTCACAACACTACAAACAAATACAGTCCACTAAATTCGATTTATTTTGTACTCGTTTCACCTTCATTGCGACGGGAAACAGTACGCAACACAGTTTACATTTCAAAACCGCAATTATTTTTGCACCAACCTAATAGTATCTACCGTTTTGTCTGGACACATATAGATTTAACTTAAAGATGCAATTGACCCACTAAAAATACACAGTGTATAGCTTAAGCTAATTTCACCGTGACTAAAAATGTTACCCTTCGATAAATTGACGCGGCGTCTGCGACGACGCCGCGTTAATTACAGGCTCCACCGAGAATAACGTTACGGCTCGATAACGCGAGAACATGGATAGAAGATTGTTCAGCATCACGTGTGCCGAAGGTTAGTATATGACATTTTCCATTAAGAAACTCAAATCCGTGACCTAATTGATCTTCGGTATTTTTGCGAAATTCTAGATCATTAAGCTGTCGAGGAATATTTTCACTTGGCACTTCTTGATTGTTAGTGTATGTAACAAGTAGCGATCGCTCGGGTCACAGAGGTAATTCATCTGGATAGGAATGCTGTCAGCATGATTGTCATCGAGAATCCAATCAAGTAGGCGAACATAGTGCGCTTCGATGATCCCAATAATAACCGACCGTTTAATTTCAATCGATGATAGATTGTTCGAATCACTGATCTTGAATCGCTTGCTTCTACGAGATTCAATTTTGCATCAGTTATCACGCTCTGTTGCCCCCTGCTCAAACACTTAGAAACGGATTAGCTTTGCGCTCCGTGGATATTTAGCTTCTACTTGCCAATTTAATTAGGATTAACTAATTAATACAGCGTTAAAGTTGATATAGTACGTAGAATAATTGGTATTAGGTTCAGTTATAATTAAATACGACGTTACTATATTAGTCTATTTCAGTCGTGTTCGAAAATATGTGTAAGGTATCATTGGATATTGATGCCAGCTATGTTAATATTTATCTGAAAATAGAATAACTTATCAAACTGTAACGTTCGTTTTATCAAAAATTAAAATATACACCGTCGCGTGAAACCGTTGTGCATGATCCACATACTTATTCCTGAAGTTTTGTGACCTTAAAATAGATTATATCGTACATTACGGAATATGTCGGGAAACTTCCTGTACAATTATGCCACTTTGTTGTTGATAAGGAGTAGTAGAAATTTTTTCCTCTCCGATATCTCTATGTACTTATTATACATAAGGAAAATATAGACTAATCATAGCCTGTAGACCTTATATTAATCCCTTGCCACATTTCAACGAGTCTCGCGCGTGACATACTGGTATATCAAGCGCGATAAATCTTATTCGAATTTTTAATACGCTTCAATTTGAAGTTCGAGTCTAATTATAATTTGCATAGCAAATGATTGCCGAATACAAATTTGACATAACATTTCAACTTTCTTTATCTTTTTTAATATTGTAGCTATGATCAGCTAGTTGTGGCTAGCGAAAAATCGCATTATTTGACAGTTTACGAATAATATTGAATTATATCAAGATATTGCAAAGTTGATAGAAAGAAACCCTTCGTTTAGTGAAACTTGGAATAATAAGATAGATATCAGATAAGTAATTAGCTCGAAGCAGTAAATTATTAATTTGACAAGTACTGATTTTCCGAAAGCAAGCCGCTTAATAAGTTCTACAGCTCAGGGTGCATTTCAATTGTCTGAAGATCGATTACGCAGTATTATAACCGAATAAAGCTCAAAGTACTTTAAGCTGTTTCTAGAAAACCGTTCTGAATGCCTTGGAATTCAATTCAAGCTGATTCTACTGGAGGGAGTCCCATTGGAGCTCACCGGAAGTTGAATTTGCCGCTTTGATTTCCAAAATGCACGTATTTATACGCAGCTGAACCTGAACCTTCGTCAACGCGCACGCGTACACCACTGAGCCGTTGTTGCTTTTCACTTCTTAAGAACCATGCTAAACTTGTTCCAAAACAAGATGTTTATAAAGCTCATTGGAGCGCACGTGGCTCGCGCCGTCAGTAGAAAATAGCATTGACCACTTGCAGATGATTAGGTATGGGCAATTAAACCTACGCTGAAGTCTGTAGATTGACGGAATTATTTCATACTTTGCAGTACGTGCCTAACTGAATAGGCTACCCTATAATTAACGCTGCCAGCCATGCCCAGTTACGACTTGTCTCGTTGCATGGTCGTCGCGGTAAGAAAAGTTTTTCATGCAGACGTGATTATCACGTTGCAGTTTGTAACTTAAGAATTACCCTTGGCAAAAATGAAGGCGTTTAAGAAGAAGGGAAGATATTCCACCCTCGGAGTTCCGAAGTACTGACGCATTTTTGGACGAAGTTAATAAGTACAGCAGAAAAATGTAGACCAAATCCATTCCACGCCGAATCGATCACTTTTTGTCATTACCATCTGCGATTTTGTTTTAATCAAAATATGTTATAGTCTACGTGAAAATAGGGGGGGTTTAAGTCATCATTTTGCCGATTTCGAATTTGTTTAAAAATTACAAGCCTTCAAAATTTGCAGTTTTTGCCTATTTTTGCAAAAATAGGCATCATTTACGAATTTTTTTCTCAAAATCTGCTCGTCCGATTGAGCTAAATTTTTTTTTGTTTTATTCATAAAGGATTGGGCTACTATAGAATATTTTTTATAAATTGGACAATTTGTTATGTAATATAAAAAAATTTTAACAAATTATTTTTTTATGTTTTTCAATAGAAACTACTAGTTATTAAAATTTAAAGAAAATATATTATATTCCCTGAAGCTTCCCCTTTAAAATGAGTCCTTCAGAATAATGGAGGGTCGAAAATTAATGTCACAATAAGCTGGAAAACGACGCGGTGTACCTCCGTTTCAGGTAAGCGAGTCGTGCAATCCGCGTTCACTGGTCTTGGTCAAGCCTGGTACACGACTAAATGACCTTGATTTTACTTGGAAAAGTATATTAATAACCATTCTTGGCCAATGACACATTTTTTAATGATAACTTCATTTATAAATATTAATTCCCACATTTATTGGTCATGCTCTACAAAAAGGCGTCATTGCTCAATGGAAATTGTGAGAAGATTGTGATTTCCTTCCATCGGAAAGGAATAAGGATGGGTTATAATCGAAATTATCGTGAGGACCGTTGTGTGGGTAGACTTAGAAATTGTAAGAAAACATAAAATGACAACTATTTCATTACACTAAATACAGGTCCATTAATATCATACGAGCAAGTCTTACGTAGTGCTACTTTATTTGTTAATAAATAAATCTTCTTGCAATGCGAGCTTATAAACAATCGGAATGTTCAATATATTATTTTGTGTTACATAACTAAATGCTATATTTCGAAATGACGATGATGAATAAACAAAAATGTGTCATTGGTTCAATGTGGCATTTAGTTAAATAGGCAAAAACTGCAAATTTTGAAGGCTTGTAATTTTTAAACACATTCGAAATCGGCAAAATGATGACTTAAACCCCCGCTACTTTCACGTAGACTATAACATATTTTGATTAAAACAAAATCGCAGATGGTGATGACAAAAAGTGATCGATTCGGCGTGGAATGACCCCAAAGCATTACAAGTACAACCTCTGATTCTCCTCTATCTTCAGGAAATTATAATAAAACTGTTGGCTTTTTGTAGAAATCCCGAATAATATTTTGAAGTAATTTTAAATATGTTTCTTCGCAGCTAAAAACGTACGTTCAACGACATTTAGGTATAAGTCGGGGCTATAAAAAACGGTCAGCTCGAGCCCTGCGCCGAGTTCGTAGCTGACCGTTAAGAGAAAGCAAGATTTTCTCTTCTAGGGGGTGCATAGTTGGACTTCCTCTTTCTTTGCATAAAATAGCCTTCTGCAACACGGCCCATGAAGTCAGTTCGGTACCAGCACCTAATAAGAACAGTCGCTGAGTTTGCAGCGCGATCAGGACTGAACACTTTATACAAAGCTTTTTCATTTTTACTCTTGTTATTATTGCAATAAATACTCGTTGCGTTTGTTGGAGGCAATCACTCTGTTAATTATTCAACAAAATCCTTCCACACGTATTTGTTCCCTATATTCACTTGCCTACATTGCGACACTCGTAATCGCTACAACTGCACTTTAGTATTATTAAAATACCTATATTATTCATTAATTAATAGAAAGACCGTATGCACATAATCTCTAATTACATATCTTGACATTTGACTGTATTACTTTTTTCGTTTATTACTTTTGGCTATATTTAGTTTTTATTGTATAATGCTCTGCTTGTTTTTCCGGAAAGGCACGGTGGTTTCCGCACGGTGGTTTTCACCCAATGTCCGATTGCGAGATTGGTTGTAGATTGATAGGTTGATAGACGTGTTAAAACGTGAGTTAGGTTCGTTCGTAATTTAATTTATTCATCATTAAGTTGCATTTGTTTGAAGCTATTTTTGTTGCTCTCCTTATACATTTCTAATTTCTTTACATTTTCGTACAATATGTATGTGCAATTTTAAGCTATGGTGGGAGAAATTGTAGCCAATCTGCAGTTAGCTTTATAATTAAAGGAAGAGGTGCTGGACTAACGTTTCATCCTCTCTGGTAGGTCAGAGGATTTCGTTTCAAGGGATGAGTTTATGATAAGATAGTGTAATAAACATTGCTCATGTGCGGATCATAAAGATGATGCACTAAACAGATAAGGTCTTATCCTCGTAAGCCGTTACAAATGTCTTATGATTCTCTTAAATAATAATGAATAATTTCTTTCTTTTTCGTAAGTAGGTTTTTACCCCTGTTTATGGAAAAAATTTCCATTCAGGGTTACCGATTTAATGCTACATACTAAATAGCGCAAAATTTGCTGATCGTATATTTAGTCGCGTAATCTGTAATTTATTACTGTGATTTAATCTTACAAGACGTTATACTATATATAATTGTAATGAAATTTTCATTCTGACACTGACCTGTACATAAATATCGTTTTATTAATTACTGATTAGGGTCACATTTTCTGAATTGTTCACTACGTAGGATAACTAATTGTAAATTCATCACTCGCAACCACGAACTTTGGGGACCGGACCGTTATAATGAGTTTCGTCCTTCGCTATCTCATTAAACTAAATTAGGGGGGGGGGGGGGGCGGTTGCAGGAGTGAAAAACTATCGACTGAAATAGTAATCTGATGGAATTTAGAACTAGCATATGAAATTAAGCTGAAGAGCACTGCTCGATGTTTCGAATTATGGCGCATCACAAAGAATTCTGCGTACTGTACACGTATATCTTCAAACCAACGAACTACAAAGAACGGCTTGCTATACGATCTAACTTAACACATTGTTGACCACGCGGTTTGTCCTAAAAGTAAATCAGAAAGAATTCCTGCATAATTAAAAGTAAACAACTTTTTTATCACATTATGTATGAAGGAATGCGAGAGTGCGTGGATATACGTGAGAACGAGTGAGATGAGTGCGTGAACGTTGTAAGAGAGTACGAACGATTGCAGATGAACGTGTGTGCGAGTGAGAGGGAATGCGCGAAGTAACAAAAGAATGAAGTGGACGAATTTCAGTCTAACCCATGATGCGACGCAAGCGATCACGTTTTTATTAATTGTCCATTATATCCCCTTTTTGTTTTAGTAAAGTTTCATTATTTTCGACGAGTGAGTGTATTTTCATTACACCTTCCTCTGGCCCGATCCTACACGTATTTACCATATTTGAAACATTTCACGTTTGTGGCCACGGTATCATAACACTCTTTCAGAATATGATAGGCCAGGCATGGGCAACGTCTTCCCCGCCGTCGCTTCGTAACTCCCACTACTCATTTGCCGATTCCCCCACTACTAACCACGTCGCGATCGGTTACTATGTCTTACCTCGCACGCTTCACAGGGCTCACACGACTGCAAATACAGTAAAGACCCTCTCAGTGCAATGCTTGGTTGTCCCACACAATGCGAAACGTCCCTTCCTGCGCTTATGCGTGCGTCATTGCTGCGCCTATGTTCGCCTCGCTTGAAGCAGCCTCGCTCGACATTTCAATGCTTCGCCGCCTTAGCGGCGATTTGTTCTTTTGGCCGCGGCGTGGAAAGGACAACCGCCGAGTATCAAATTTCGCTTCCACTGGCCCACTCAGTGCGAAAGTTTGATTCGGTCCACGTCCGTGAGCCGAACGTGGATAGCGATACAAAAACAGAGAGGGACTGAGATTCGAGACATTCGGCAAACATGAAAGACTCCTGCGTGTTCTGTCTTTTAAATTAAAAAATCAAAATTCTTTATTTTTGGTTTTTCGTGAATGAAACTTTTACCATCGTATTCGTCTCGTTCTTCTCATTAAAATGATACTAAACACGATATAATTACGATCATACTTACCCTTGTAACAAGCCATAAAAGTTTCGGACGTTAGATTCTAAGGAATTCGTATCTCTGACGTAAATGTAACGTCCGAAACTTTTATGGCTTGTTACACAGGTAATTATATCGTAATTATATCGTGTTTGGTATCATTTTAATCAGAAAAACGAGACGAATACGATGGTACAAGTTTCATGAAAAAATAATAGGAAATAAGGAAATTGCAATCTTTTTCTTTGCTTGCGTTAGTATGTGTCTCACCGATGTTCGGTCGTTTCGGTACCGATCGTGTTTAATGCTTGACTGATTCCAAGGGGGATCCCCCAGCAACCGAGCCGCCGAGCATAAAATTTCGCTTCCAACTGTCCCGCTCAGTGCGAATTTCGATTCCGGCCTCTTTCGCACTATGAGGGTCCTTACTGTATACAGAAATATACATAAAATGACAACTATGCGCTTGTTGGAGTTTAATAAACATTTCCACGTCAAGAAAAACATTAAATAATTACAATTTTTTGTGTGAGCATTGTGCCTATGTCACTTTGGCAACATGTGACGGAATTTCGAGCGAAAAATATCTACAATTTTTGATTAATGATTGTAATTTTTCTTCCACATGATTATTAATTTCAACGATCCGTTTGTGAATCGTTTTCCTCGATAATGGTACGTTTTCAAAATTTTGTACTGCAGTTTCATTTTTAAATGTCTGAAAAACATTTCTTTGCTCGTGCAATTTCTAGTGCAACTGAATAGGATGCCGCGAGACTCTGTTTGCAGGTAGAGGGGGAAGGATTCGTTTTATTATTACTTTTATCGTTATTTATTTTGCTTTCATACTTTACCTTCGACTCACTTAAGAGCTGTTCTCGACATTCTGCAGAATATGATTCGCACATATTTGCATGATGCGTATTATAATGCCGCATAATATTACCTTTCTTTAAATTTTTAATTATTTTATAGCAAATTAAACACAAAGAATCTCCTCTAAATTCAATAAACAAAAAATCTATCACCCACTTGTTTTTAAATTGTCGTTTTCCGCGAGTTGTTTTGTCTGACATAATGAAAGTGATGTGAAGTCTCGACAATTAGTAGAATTAAAAAATCAAAAATATCTAATATCTGTTTTCAAAACTATTACAAAATATATCCAATGTTCTGCCTTTAAAAAAGCGTATGAGAGGTATTAAATATTTCGACTTGAAAAAAACGTTTTTTAAATGCAGGGATTGTGTCTTTACTACAAGGACAATTTTATAATGAACGTTGTTCATTTGTCTGTAATATGAAGCGTGCGGGGAACAGGGCCTCGTATATATAATCTATGTTTCCCACTACTCCCACACTCCGCTTGCGCATGGTGGGGTACGTTGAAAAGTAGGGAAGGAAGGCCCGTTTGGCTCGCGAGCCAAACGTAGCCCATGCCTGTGATAGGCAATACATGTAGCGGGCACCTCTATGGGGGGATAGCACTTTTATTATGAACATATCGCGTTCTATTACGTGACTTCACTTTCGTCACGTTCTATTAGTTCTTTGTGCTTTTGTAGGTATTTATTTTAGTCAGATAAATTATCCTCATAGAACGTAGAAAACACTTTTTTTTTTTTAAATGAAGTGTAAAACATGTTGTGTTGTGCCATTTTTGCAAGTGTAATGTTAACGGACCACTGTCTCTATAATGCACACAAGGTCACAGAAACGAAATTACTTTTATAGTGTACAAGATCATTGTTAAGGCTAATAATGCCTTTACATTTAGAATAGATTTTAGAATTTCTATATAGCAATTAGCCGTAAGACCGTCGTCCCATCGAAGTCAGCGCGCTTCTTGATCTTTATTACCTACCACGGGCCAGGAACAAAACTTGTAATATTTGCGAGTGGGGTCCGAGTAGGGCGTAAATTTTACTTCCCTTCCACAATTTTGTACATTTTACATAGCCAATTAGCAAGATTCACCCCCGTCTACCCGACCGAGGTGACATCGAATAATTAGTTAGTTCAGTTACTCAATTAGTTAGTATAGAAGAAGTTAGTTCAGTTAGTTAGTTAGTTGGAGAGTAAATCGAATAGTTTTGAAGCACAGAACAAGTCATAGAACCATAGAACATAGTGTAGAACAAATTATAGAATCTAATAGTTTTGTATAGTCTCCAACCATTGGAGTGGTCCTTCGAGTATTAGTTATAGTATAGTACAAAAACTTAGTCGGCACTTAGTAAATGAACGATAATCACAATTGAAATTGTTACGGCATAAACTACTAAATCAAACAATTTTCAAACTAAAAAAATAATGACTCTATAAACCAAATTAGTCGTCGTTAGTTTCTGTATATTACGATATACAAAGTAAAACATTTCAGAGTTTGTCATACTGTAAATGGCTCCAGTCTCCTGTTAAAGTTTCATAAGATGAGGTTTACGACATGGCAAGAGAAGATAGCCACTTTTGAAAACCTTTAGTTTATTATCCGTGTCATATTAACAAATCTATTCATTCTGCATTCATCGTTAGAGTCTTTTTTGATCCATGTTATAAACCTCGGAGACTCAAAGATCGAAGGGTAACTTGGCCCTGGAAATTAACACTATTTCTACCACGATTTGGTGTATACCTATTTCTACCAAAATGTGTCTTTTGACGCCTTTTGAATACAAAAAATCATTGCCGAAACTGGTTGGGATTTCAAATTATGAGTTAAACGTAGATAATTTGCGGAATATATTTATTGATACACTGACGTGTATTTATTGGAGATTATTTAATTCATCAAGCTACAAAATATTAGGGTCACACAAGTTTCTACCTTTTTGTAATACACCACAAAATGGGATAGCGAGATAGAGAAGGTTGATACAGCTGAATAATTAATGCAACGAATCAACTCTGAACTATGAATATTGTGTATGAATGTCCATCAAAAAAGGAAAGAACTTATGGGACACTCCAATATACAATCAATGCAGTGGTGTACACTAAAATGCAACAAGGGAAATTAGCGAATATTAGCTGGAGAAAAATGATATCGCTGAATTAATTTAACAACCATTGTATGAAAAGTAAAAAAATTAATTGTGAAGAAACGATTCAACATAGAGAATAATTTTATGTTAAAATTTGAAAGGTGTCTTTTGACACCTCTTGGTAGAAATAGTGTTAACTGTTTCCGGGGCCCCGAGAAATACGTCATGGAATTTAGGTTTTTCAAACCCAAACTTCCGTGAGCAACCGCCGTCCTCCCCCATATAGGAAACCCGTTCCCCTTGCAGAAAAGTACCACGCCAAGGGCGCACTGGAACGGAGAACTGGAGGTTTTAAATATGGCAAAAATGCCAAAACTAAGATAGTAACTACAGAGCTTTAGAATTAGATGGAACGTAGAAACTACAGAACCTTAGAACTAGATAAAAGAGTTAGAGGAACTATAGAAAGATAGAACAGTACAGATAGAATAAAGCAGTTTAGACAGAATAGAACACTTAGAAATTATAGAACACAGAAACAGAATAGAACACTTTGATAGAATCGAACAATCATAGAAATACACATAGAAACAAACATATGCGCACTCATTATTATAGTAAATAAATAGTTTTTATTGTTACAACCCCACGTATCAATTATTAACGGCCTCAATTCGTACAAATTGGGTGGTCCTTCAAGAGATACAAATTAGACGGCACATCGTGCATATACGAGGGCTCGAGGGCACCCTAACACATCCTAAAAGATTCCGAACTAACCCGTAGCAAGGATAAGTTTATAAAGTCATTGAATATTTTTCGTCCTTTGCAATCGTCTTAGCGTCAGTTGTTCCTTTTTCGTGACTTACTATTGTTAGCGTATTTCTTTAACCTCGGCATTGTCGGTGTTTAGGCCCACTATTAAACTATAACAATTCTTATGGCTAACAATGCCTTTAGCATTAGAATAGAGTTTGGAATTTGAATATAGTAATTAACCTAGGACTGTCGTCCCATCGAAGGGTTCGCGGACCTTGCCGTGGAAGCCATAAACTCAGGAAGCCATAAAGACCCGCGCGTTTTCTATGTAGTTTTTCTAGTGATTGTTCGCATCTGGTCGCCAGATTAATATTTTACCTTTTTTGATCCCGTTACTTCTAGCATGATTAGCCAAAGTCAGCGCGCTTCCTGACCCTTATTACCTGCCACGGCTAGATAGAGAAAATTGTAATATTTGCGAGTGGAGGGGCCCAAAAAGGGCGTAAACATTTGCTTACACAAAATTGTAGCTTTACTCATGCAATCATGATCATTCACCCCCGTCAAGATCACTTGACCGAGGTGACTTGAAGATTGAAATCAGTTGGAAAAGTCAGTTAAAAAACAGTATTTGAAATTGAATAGCAAAGGAACGAGTATAGGAATAGTCTTAGAATCTCGAACATAGTATCTCGTATATTGTTGAACATAGATCATTTATATAATCTCGATCAATCGGGTGGTCCTTCGAGATTGTGATAAATAAACTAAGTCGGCACACCACGTGCAATATTCAACCAAGCTCGAAAGAATTTATTTTCATCCATGAGCGTTAACAGTTGGGTAAGTTCAAAGAGTGTCACACGGCTTGTATCTGACACAGTTGTGTTTTTTAGTACGCGTTCGCGTTGGCGGTAACCGATGTAGGGAAAGACGCGGAAAACCAACAACATGAATTACTGTACTTCCTTGTAACCTTTACAGTTAAAAAGATAATATATTGTAGTTTTATAATAATATTGTCTGTATGGATGTGTTATTTTATACAAGTGTCGAGGTAAATGAGTTACGCAAAGACGCGTGATGTGAAGCTTGGACTGCTTAAACTGGTCAGAACGAATACTATGTATAGTAAGATTCGCGACTCAGGGTGGAATTGACGATTCGAAGACGTTATTCGATGACTGCTCGAGAAGTTCTGATCTTACGATTGTAGCACTGAACATCTTTCCGTGTCAAAAATCCAGCACGATGCCGCAAAGAGATAGTCCGGCGAGGTGGGCGTTGACCCAAGTAACCATTAGCAAAACGTTTGGAGTTTTGGATAATGGTCATTGGCTGAATTGTTCAGCAAATCAGTTCGCCGGACACGTCCTATTTAAGCTGCCGAAAACCCAGCCGGCTGTGGTGCACGTGGAAAAGTCAATGTATGTGACTTGAGCCTGCAGGGGCCCAGGCGTGAGCATAGTTAGCGCAAGACCCTCTATGTTGGGTTGTATATCTTGGTGATATATATGGTCATTGGACCGTTGATGTCTGGGCATGCTGTATGTGGCTCGAGACCCTTGGTGGGTCAGTTCAGACTTGGCTGAATTGTTCGTTACAGGGGGTCATGTCTAAGACACGGAAAGGAAATCTTAACAATTTACAGAGTAAAAAATAGGAAGTGCACGTGCCTTCCTTTAAGCTGACAGGGTCGAATGTCGAAAATGAAGGACCCGTAAAGATTGTAAAGTGTTCGTTGCGAGTTTGGTAGACAATACCCGTTCGAGAATACCGGCCTGAGTTTGTAGGACCTTGCCTTTAGAAATTCCGTTTCCTGTCTGGAAATGTGCATGGCAAATGTCTTATACGTGACAATTATGGTTCCGACCAATTTAAGCGATCTTTTTTAGGATGAGCTGTGTACCTAAGCGTGACCAATGGTGTTTCTAAATCAGTGTAATAAATCGTCAGTCCTTAGGACTTCGAACCGTGATAGGTTTACAAGATAAGTTGAGATATATGAGTGGACTGTACATTGTTGAGGATTACATTTGATTGATGTTAAAATACCTTCTGTTATACATTTTCGCCATGCCGCGAAACAGGTTGATGCGTGGGAATTCCCGTACACGTCAGTCGTAGGTACTTATATTACCTGAGGGTGACCATTAATTTGGAAGCAATTACTTTGCTAAAGCAGTATACAATTTTATCAATCATAAGTTTTCCCCACCATCAGCTTGTAGGCGGCTACCTTCCCAAAATATAATTTTAGCCAATCACAAGCTGTCATCCCTATCAGTTCTCCGTCACCGAGGTGATTTCAGAACAGCATGCTACTATACAAGACCAGATTCTCTTAAAATTCAATACAATCAAGATTCTCTTAAAATTTGATGCAATCAGATTCGCAATAATATTCATTCGTTGCCGTAAATATTTAAACACACTGTTTGATTATTAATAAGCACAAAGTTATTTGTTGTTACTTGTACGACCTTTTCTCAACACCTTCCGTCATCTGAAAAGTAACTAACTCGTTCGTCATTGTCGACCAAGCCTTATCGACACTGCTATCCCAATCAGTCCAGGCCGTCTTACCCTCCAATTTCCTTTTCTTTATTTATAGATCTGGATCCTTTTTCTATTTGCATAAACTATCCTCCTTCAACCGGACCCTTTTTTTCCTTATCTATTTCCTGATTCAGTCCCTCGCTGACGAGACCCAGATACTATTTACTCTTCCCACGGCTGAACTACTACCCCCAAATTCCAGAAACCCCTACCCTTAATTTTTCCTCCAAAGTTCCGATGTAAAAAGGGACCGGGAACAGCTAAGAAACATAGTCTTTTTAATCTGTAACCTCCGACGACGTCGAACCTCTGGCCGGGACTATTGTATAAGTTTTGTGAATTAAAAGATTAACAATAAACATAATCCAACTATAAAACACATCGATCCTTTGAGTACCTCGACGACATCATTAACGTTGACGTGCAGAGTGAGTATACCTGAACGATAACTTTCAAATTTCAATAAGTTACTTTTCTCACGCCACAACAGACGCGCATACGTTATGTATATGAGTAAAATAATCAAATAGCAATTGTCGGTTCAGTTTTTTGCAAACTAAGCATATTTGAATCGGAAAAATTAAAACAACGTATTCGTCACTGTGGTGTTGTGATACTTCCAAAATTACAATAATGCGATCGACACCGCAAGGAAATTATGTGACGTCATCTTACATCAGTTGAAGAAACTCACGCCAAACTGTTGAATAATCAACCACAGAGTTTGTTTGCCTCCAACAAACGCCAACGAATATTTATTATATATACAGTAAAAAATAGAAAAATGTATAATGTGTTCAGTCCTGAAACGCGCTAAATTCAGGGACTGTGCTTGCTATGTGTTGTTGCCGAACCGACTACTAAGGTTGTACTGCAAAAAGGCTATTTTATACAAGGTAAGGGGAAGTTCAGCTATGCACCCCCTAGAAGAGAGAGTCTTGCTTTCTCTTAACGGTCAGCTACGATCTCGGCGCAGGGCTCGCGCTGACCGTTTTTTATGACTCTAACTTATACCTAAATATCGTTGAACGTACGTTTTCACAGCAATGTAAAATTCCTTCAAAATATCATACAGGATTTTTGCAAAAATCCAACACAAACAATAAAAAATAAGGTGAAAACATTTTTGTTTAGTGTTTATCATTATTTAGAAAAACTGGAGAAATCAGTAATCTAGGCGTATAGGTTTCGCACAATCTAACATGAAAGATGAGTGAATATAGGACTTGTCACATCGTTTTCATCCATGTACCGGAATAAGTAATTTTTAGATAAATTAATTGTATTAAATAAGAGATGAATCACTTATGACAATGTTATTCGAAAAATACAGTGAGCTGATAAAAATCAAACACCTTAAGTCGTGCCCAAAGTGATTTGCATGGAAAGAAACGCTTACTCCGTGCACGGTGGAATCACAAAGGAATGATTTATTATGACATATTACAGCATGGTGAAACAATTACAGTAGCCATTTATGCGCAACAGTTGGTAAGAGTTCAGGAAAAATTACAAGAGAAACGAGTAGTACTCATCAATCGTAAAGAAATCGTGCGTTTGCACGACCATGCACAACCACATACAACAATAATTGAACAAGAAAATATTCTAGACTTGAGATAGTCTATTTTACCTCGGCTCCGTTATTCGCCAGACCTTGTTCCAATAAATTATCATTTGTTTTGACCTCTCAAGAATTCTTTGAGTATAAAAATTATGGAAAAGAAGAAATGAAATTCTTCGATACGTTTTTCTTCTAAAAACAACGTAACGTTTTTATTTCAAATGTAAAAAATGTAATAATGATAACTGCACTTCAGATTAAGTATTTCCGTAACTCTTTCAGAAGAATATTGATACCAAAAAAACATTTACTTATGACGTAACCAAATACATAATATCTAGTCAATTATATTCGGTTATCAGAAAACATTATACAAGGGTATAATTACAACCCCCAAAAGGGTTGTAACACCCGGACATGGGAGGTATGTACACTCATGGACAAAATTAAGTGGACACTGTAGAAATGTAAAAAATGTTTTGTTTTATTACAATGTTTCAAATAAATTTTAAATTTAGAACGTGAAATATTTTTGTAGATTTGGAAAAACATTTTTTTAATGTATATAATTATGCAATAAAGTTTTGATTTATAGGCATTATTAGTCAATTAAATGTACCTTTTGTTATTTATGATACTTGTCCGCGTAATTTTGTCCACGACTGTATGTGGAGTCATTCCGAACAACTTTTTCCTTTGCAAATATGTCGGATGAGGTTTAATTTGAAATAATTAAGGAAAAACACCGACCAATCAGTACGCGAGAATCGTGCGCGCTTGGAAGCAGAAATGTAGGCCCAAATCATAGTTGGCCGTGGTCGCGATCGAACATACGGCGCGCGCGATTCTCGCGTTCTGATTGGTCGGTGTTTTTCCTTAATAATTTAAAAATGAAGCCCCGTACGACATTTTTGCAAATGAAAAAGTTGTTCAGAATGACCCCACCTACTTCCCATTTCCGGGTGTTACAACCCTTTTGGGGCACCCTGTATAACGTTCCCGGTGTGCATATAAGGATATCAAAAGTCGTGCCCGATTAATGAAATTTTAAATCGGTACCTAAGTTTCTGAAAATAAATATAACGCTTTGAATGAGTCAAAACATACAAATGTTTTTAGCTGCTACTAAGCTAGCCTATTGTCAGTTTCTACTCGAGCTCAATCTAAGTAAGTTGAAACTGTCGTTTCGTTTTCCAACGCGTGCCTATTTGTATCCTTTGATCCTAGACACAAACCGTTATATTTTAACGTTCACTTTTGAAGACCATTCGAATAATATGTTTACACCCACGCTTATAGAGTTCAGGGACATACCAATAATATTATAATCACTGATTTAACACTCAATAATTTTTTATTAAAACAAATGTCTATGGACTTATTACACAGGCGATAAATTTGAATTTTAGGACAATAATTTTTGTTTAAATCTGATTTAGTGATTAACATGCAATTTACTTTTGTGGGTCAAAACATATTTATTAATACAAGAAAATGTCCCTTTCACTTGGAGTCATTTTTCAGTGGTTTAATTAAAGAAATTTATTTCGTTTCTCATTATATGTGATAGTTGAAGTTATTATACGTAAATGAACTGCTTGACGGTAGCTTCACTTTTACATGTTGTAGAAATTTCATATTAATTCAGGAACATACAAATATTTATTCGTCTTCTTCTAAAGTCGAATAAATATTTCAAAGTGGAATTTGATACTCTTTCAAAGTATAAATACATTAAATTTGATACAAATAAGAGGTAAAAGGAAAAAGGACGTTTTTCCGCGGCTTCTATTTATAATATTTGAGATGCAACCAGTAAATCGATTTAAATTCATACATTACATGTTTCATTTATACATATCTACTTGCACATCACACTTATTTAGTTCAGATTATTGAGTTTACAAATATAAATAAAAAAACATCGTATTATCATTTTTACGAATTTTTGTCTAAAGTATGGAAAAATGTCTTCAGACAAACACGTTGGTTTGTTCCTTGTAACTTTGTGTTACGCATTGACACATAAATTTCACGTATACATTTGCACGGTATCAAAGTTTATTTCATTTGACATAATCAGTTGGGCGTTTAATCCATATCTGGGAAAATTTATTGGTTTATACAAAGCGTTCCTAAAATTGAAACATCAAAAGCAAATATTGTATCGATATTCAAAGCTTCAATAAACGTGGATAATTTATTGCAAGAAATGCAGAGTAAAGACATGGTACCGAATGATTGGAATAAAGTTCTGTGAAGGATAAATTTATTGGATTACAGCGAAGACATAGGTTTCCTTTCTTATACAATTTATATATTGTTTTTTTTAGCAAAATTCAATCTCTTCTTTTATAATTAATATTCAACCAGGCCCCCAGGAGTAACTCTGTTCTCTTCCGTTTGATTGGTGTCCAGGTATTATCGTCTAACTCTCTGTTTCGACTTAGATGTTTTTGTCGACTTGCCGGTAAGCTCAGCGCTGAGCTCGGTAGCGTGGGAGAATAATAGGTGGAGTGAACGATTAAATTTAGCGATAAATGAAGCATTTTATTATCAGTTTGTCAAGAAACGAACACGATAGACTTTATTCACACGAACGATGAACACACTTTAATTAGTCTTAGAATTTAAACTTATAAGCGAGGTTTACACAAAAATATATATATACAGTAAAGACCCTCACAGTGCAATGCTTGGTTGTCCCACACAGTGCAAAACGTCTCTTCCTGCGCTTATGCGTGCGTCATTGCTGCGCCATTGTTCGATTTGCTTGAACCAGCCTCGCTCGACATTTCAATGCTTCGCCGCCTTAGCGGCGATTTGTTCTTTTGTCGTGGAAAGGACAACCGCCGAGTATCAAATTTCGCTTCCAACAGTCCCGCTCAGTGCAAATTTCGATTCCGGCCTCTTTTTCACTGTGAGGGTCTTTACTGTATCGTTGACCACAACGGATATTCAGTCTTTTTTCTCGAGTTCCCGTATTTTAACTGGACTTTAACGACGCAGTCGTGCTGAGTTCGACCAAGATTAGTTTCGCAGAAACGGAAATCTTGTATTCATACAATTCGCTGGCTGATTTGTACTCGAGAGAGAGCCGCCCGCCGTTCGGCGCTCCTTATATTCACCTGACGGAATCGTCGCTATTGGTCAGGTTTGATTTTTCGCTGTTTCAGCAGTTCGAGAATCCAAACAAGGAGTACAGTTCACCACGTTACCGGATTGGCCTAGCTGTTGCCGTGCGCCGGTTTGACGGTTGGAGTAGGGACAACAACTACCCTAGAAAAACACAGTAAACTCAAACGAATTTCGGTGGTGTTACGGTCGTTGTCTTGAAAAACTATAACTCCTCGAAGTGCTAACAGCTTTTTCTGTACCTCCTTACTTGGATTCTCGAACACTCTTCATATCGAACGGGCTACCAGGAATCACCTCCCGTAGTCTCCTGTTGTATAATATGGACGTCCAGGAGACACTTTGTCCTCTATCATCCGACAGGTGTCCAGGTATTGTCACCGAATTCTCCATGTCGGACGAGTATCCAGGAACAAACTCCCGTATTCTCCAGGCAGCCGTTCAGAGGTATTCTCGCCGTACTCTCCTGTCGGAGTTCTTATCCTTTTTTACACTCCAAGCAGGCGTCCAGGTATTATCGCCGTACTCTCCTACCGGAGTTTCCTGAGGTAACTAATGCCTCCTCTAGCAGGCGTCCAGGTATTGTCGCCAAACTCTCCTGTCAGAGTTCCCTAATATTCCTATTCCCTTCTGCAGCAGTCGTTCAGGTATTATCGCCGAACTCTCCTGCGGGAGTCCCTAAGCAGTTCGAAGAGCGGCTGCTAGTGTCTACCTCGTCCTCTCTCTCGGAGCAGCTGAGGAGAGCCTAACGTGTTCCGAGACCTATTTTATGTACGCTGGTTGTTATGCATGTTCCTTGCTTTCGGTTTCGCGGAGGAGCCTATGTTCTCGCTTCGCGATCCTTTCTCAATACATTTAAATCTTTCACGAACTTTCGTTTTTCTAGAACCTTTTTCATGCTATAGAATTTTATATTATTTCTGATGGATTGGTTTAAATATTGTATTTATTGGATTTACAATTTATTCAACGCATAATAGTCTTACAGAATTGGAAGTCTTTTGATCAATTTTCTTTATCGCTCGCGAATTTTATCAAATTTTTTCGCCGTATGCTACAATAATAATTTACTTCAAACAACAGTGCTTCTGTAAGAAGAAGTACCATCAATATTTCGGATATTTGTTTCACTAATAAAGTGATCTTTAAAAATTATTAACCTTATTCGCATTTATGAAACCATTCAAGTAGTAAAATCGATCACGCGGAAATGAAATAATTGAAATAATCCGAAACAATTCGTAACTTCATTTGTGGTTAAGTTTAATAACATAAATTCAAGCAAAAATAGGAATTTCATACAGTTTTGCAGACGATACACGGGCACCTATCAGATTTTGAAACTCGCTTGAAGAAAGAATGTTAGTCTACTCTTTATGTATACATATAAAAAATCGTCGTTCGCGTGCGTGACGACTGATACTACTTCGCCGAATTCACTATGAGATAACTATTTCCCGATTGTCCAATCATGGACCTGTTTAAGTTATGATAATGTTCGGTACGATTGAATAGGTTAAAATCATGAAGACGATAGAAGTGTCCGCAACGATTGACCTTCTCGTTATTCGATTTAACCCTTCCACAGTGAAGTAAAATTACAAATTCTGGTCTAAACATGTCAAGTTTTTTCATATTCCTAAATACATGGGCATGTAATCAAAAATGTAAAGAAACGTGTTTTATATGTACCTTGTTAGTAATTAGTCCGTGTATAAAAGAATTTAAAACAAGGGATACATACGGAATAAATACAACGGGATAAACCATTTGGTACTTGACGCTCTGCCCGTGACTGTCACGGGATGCACTGTGAATGGGTTAATGTTTTTCGTCCGAAACGTTTGACGAATTTGAGTAATGTTAATCGTCCGAAACGTTTGACGATCTTTGGTAATCTGCCGCGAAAAGTCGGAAGTGTTTTGAAGCATGCTGATTGATTTTTCGTTCATGGCGTTAATTTTCCAATCAGCATGTCTCTTGTCGATAGTGTCTACTCTCTTTTGCGCCCTGGACGCGTTTTTTTTTGGAAGAAGGTGGGAGCGATACCGAGGTGTTCGAGAGAACCGCTAAAGTCAGCCGCGTCTGGGTTTTTCCCGCCAAGTAGGCCCTTGAAGGCCAAGTCCTGTTTGGTCGACGGTCCGCTAAATTACCATTTGAGAATGTAAAATTGAATGAACAATTTGATTTGAGATGTTATGGATTTATTTACTTTTACAAATGTATTACAATTACGACGCACTCAATGTTCGTTCTCCAGACGATTCTGTCGATCTGCTTTTTTTCTTTATGCGTCGCACATCGCGTACGGACGCTCCGCTCCTCTACAGTCACTCCTCTCACTTGCGCCAGACATACGCACATACGCATCGAGATAAATTTACTTATACTTAACAGAGAAAAATCGAGTTTATGACATGAGCGTAGCTATTGAGAACGAAACAAAGATTAAAATTTAGATTCTATTGTAGAAAAAAGGTAAATGAAGATGACAGGCAAAGCAAAAAATGTCTATCTCAAAAATAGTCTTTCGTAAAAGAACCGTCATAAACTCCCTTTGGAAATCCTCGCGTTTTGTGTTCCACGTGTGACCGAACAACATATATTTTGCATCTAAAGTCACCGTACAGGTAATAGGTGGAAAAAGAATAACGCATATATATTGCTTTGAAGTACAATATATGTTTTGATACGATAAAAAGAAATTATCGTTGCCAATATAAATGATATCTTCTGAACCCACGTTTCCATATATCGATTAAAAAACTGTTTGCCACTGCTAGACGTCGCTATTGTCCCTGAGTTAAGGATCACTCTTACCAATAGTTATAGCACGAGTTTCAATGTTTGTCTTTCAATGCGATTTACGACTATTACTTCCTTTGTTTAACGATTGTTAAGTGTTATTTGTTGCATGAACTGCGCGGATTCGGGCATCCGTCGCGAGTTCTGCTCAACCACAATCCAATGAACCTCAATCTGTTTGAAATGCTCGTGATTTGTAGAGTTCGATCGGGATATTGATGCAAGAGTTCGATAGTTGTAAGTGTTCGTATTGTAGTACAATACTCGATTCGTGTTTTAAGTGTTCGCGTTCGTGTTTTAAAGTATTCTAATTCGTGTTGTAACGTGTTGTAATTTGTGTTATACTTTTTCGTGTTCTTATTTTTTTCTGTCGTTTGTCGCAAAAATTACCGCCAACGTCACCTTTGATTTGAAGATTCGGAAGGGGGTGAGGTATGCGATTGGCTATGACTTTTCAGAAGTTGCCGCCCTCGTAGAGGTGATGGTCATACCTGGAAGTGGCAACAACTAAGGGGGGTGACGTGCGACGGATGTCCGCGTGTTTTGGGAAGAAAACCCGTAGCAGGTAATAAGCTGGAGAAACGCTCTGACTCTGAGTACGAAGGTTGAATTTAACGGAGTCGAGGATTAACATGTTGGACCCAAAGTAATAAACTGGGGTTGTCGTCGCGAAACTATTTTTTCTAAAGAACGATGGTCAATGGTTTCATAAACTTATTGCTGTTACGGGTCGGTTCGGATTTTCTTGCCAGATGTCGTACGAAATTATAAATTCCGAACCTGGATTTTTACGAGGGGGCTTCGAGGTCGTGTGTCGATAGTAATTTATAAAGATTGATGTATCACTCTTTAAAGTGATGCAACATTATTTATCTTCGATATGTAAAGAAATCACCGAAATAAGAATTTTACGTTCTCGAAAGTAAACACGAATTTCGGAAATAAGTAGGTGCTCGTAATGTAAATATTCATATGAATTGTTAGGGAGTAACTTTGTATTTCATAAAATCTTGTAAAACAATCTTCAGAATTCTGAATTAAAGAATTTGGATTCTGAAATAATACAACATAAAGAATAATTAAACTTCTCACATTTGTAGAACGATGCAAATTTAAAAACTATTTAGCGGTAATGTATATTAAACATCGATATTGTCCACTCTATATTAAACGAACGAAGTGTAAAATGCTATGCTTTATTACAATATTGAATCAACAAAAATGCGTAAACTATTTAGTTATAATACACGCATTAGAGTCTTTAAATGGGAACCTTCAAATATCCTTATCAATATAAATTTACGGATGTTTAATGACTGCATATGTGTACATTGAAAATGGACTACAACAACAACGAAATAATGGATAATACTTAAACCGGTTTATAGAAAGATTCTTCATCGGGATGAGGGTGATAGTACATTTTCAATTATGCTTTCTAATAATTTTCATAATTGAAAATAATAAATTCATGATTCGTTGATTAGATTCGTATATATCTAATAATAGGATCATTTACTTTACTACAAACAGACATGATCGGAGGGACACGCGATTTAATTATCTTTGTTGAACAGAAATCGTTGATGTGACGTGAAAATATGGTAAGTCGTTCGACAAGATGGATAACTGTTTGCAAAAGATAACAGCTAAAAAAGTGTTGTCGAATGTATAACGACCGAGTGAACGTGTACACGTAGTAAGCGGTCATAATTCAATGGCCAAGCCAAGATGAATGGCTTGAAATAATACGATAGCGCGTTCATATTTTTTAATAAATATCTACGCATACTTTCTTTACACGGCAAATACAGATAATTTTTCATAGTTAATACATAACGCTTATTAGTTTTCAACCACCTTCGTAGCTAATAACAACTACTGCCTTCCATGTTTTCTTACTGACAGTACGTTGGGAATATCTAAACAGTGAACAGCTTTAAATAAATATAAGCTGTAACACATAAGATTTCCGAAATAGGAAAATATTGTAGAATATATGTAAGCTAGAATATAAGAAAACTCCGAGTACGCGCGACCGACGTACAACCCAGGTCAGGCCATAAAATCCCTTAGTACGCGGAGTTGGGCCTCGCTGATTGGGCGGGCCTAGCTTCGCTTTTCAGTATAAATAGCGGCCTTTTTCCGAGAAAAGGCAGTTAGCGAGAAGGTGTCCCACGGGTAATTTAGAAGAGCAAGACGACTTACTGATTGGCATTCCCTAACTTTCGTTTAGAGAGCAAGACGACAGTATTGTTCGGCACTCTCTAAATTCAATCCTTCCCTCACTGTGTATCTTAGAGTGCAGACGCCGCTTTGTTCGGCACTCTCTAACTTACGTTTAGAGAGCAAGACGACGGGTTGTTCGGCACGCTCTAAGTACGACGGTTTCCCTTCCGTAACCTATAAGAGAGAAGACGACGCGGTGTTCGGCACTCTCTTATAGCATTCCTAACTCACCAAAATCCTAAAAGTCGAGGAAGACGTGAATACGACTCCTCGACTTTTCCTTTCAAAAACTAAGAAGAAGACGTCGCCTCCGGTGTACGGCAGTTTTTAGCTTCTAAACCCATCTCCTAACCCTTCTTTTCCTCCTCCTTCGCCTCCCGCGATATTAACGCGTTACAAAGCTGCATTCAATTCAAAATATTTTAGGTATATCTAACTAATTTTATGTTTTCATTATGTACTATTTTTCACTTGTTAGTACTTTTTACTCAGTATTGTTTTTCACTGTGTATTTTTTAATCATGTGTTTTTCCGTCTTTGTGAATAAAAATTAATGGAATTTTAAGAAAATAAAATTTACTATTATTTGCTGTAAATAATTATTTATCGTTTCAGAAATTTTTCCTCATAAATGATGTCTTTTGAGTTTTTAAATAATTTTAAAAATACTGTTATATCTGTGGGATTGGCGGGGCCTCCGACCCGAAAGGACAAAAAGGCATACGAAAAGGACGTGTATCAGGCGGACGCCGCACAGTGGAGTATTTGTACCGAGAAAGCGGCCAAAACCGAATTTTTAAAATTTTGCATTAAATGTAAAATTTCTGGTGCTTGAGTTACTTAAATATATGAGAAACAATGTAGCAACATTCATTTATTGGTTTATGCAATCATATAGCAATGTTCGTCAATGCAACTGAAGGATTTTATGACGCGCGTTCCTTCCCGAAAATTTGTCCAAAATGCGACGCTTACATTATAAAGATTTTTCAATACTTTGAAAAAATTGGATACATTGTTATTATATGAAAACTTTTCACACAAGTATAATCTTCACTTTCCAACAGGTTTTACTCTATTATCATACATATTTGTCTAGTAATTAATGTTTGAAAATGATCAATAATTTAATCATCTTTTTTTCGATTTTAAAATTTCATTAACGATTTTGTTATACTTCCGGGTGCGTCCCGATGCTTTATTTGGTATCATTATATTCTGTAATATGTTCTGATTGTAATGAAACAAAATTTGGCTCCGACCGTGTCCGACCGTGAGAGTTATAGCAAATTGAAGTTTAATTGTCGCCGCGTTTCATAGGTTTGTACGCCCGCGTTCATTGACTATCCATGAGACGCTCAGACATTCTTCGAAGGAATTGTTTAGACTATCGACAAGTAAGGGTCCATGAGATGTTTATACTATGGTACAAATAAGACTTCAACTCTATTCTCTATTTTCTGAATGCATTTAGTAGAAAAAGTGGCTTCAGAGACTACGGAGAGATACATTCACAGAGCGATATTTTTTACATAATTATATATCTTTGTTTCAGTTATATATTTTCTAATTTTTTGCATTTTATTCAATTTAAGTTTTGTGTTGTGTAGTTTATGTTTAGTTTATATTTTTCAAATACTCATTAAGTGCAATTGGTTCAGTTATTCATTTAAACTTTTATTTAAGTGTTCTCCTTTCTATTTCCATATTGAAGTTCATTTAATTTATACCTGGTCAGTACACTTCAACATGCAAGTATATTTTTTCATGCAATTTGTGAATTGTGAATATTATTTAACTCCAATAACTGAACATATAGATATCAAAATGTCTGAAAATTACTCGGAACCAACTGCAGGGCCGTCTGGCCTTAAAATAATTACTAGAAGACAATTATTTCATATAATGCAGGAACAGAGGATAATACTCTCTAATAATATGTTTAAAAATTGCAAGAAAGGTGTTTGCAGTTCGTAGTATTTGACAAATGTCGAGAAATTTATACGTGTTGAAGTACTCCTCCTTATATTCCGTTTCTGCCTTTTTCGTACCTGTTTCTTGACCACGGTATCCAACGAGTTTACTCGAGTTGGTTGAGTGGTCAGTGGTTGGCTAGTTCTCTCCTAACAAGGAGACGGAGCAAAGGCGGGTTAGGACAAAGATCACGAAAAGTTGATGAAATAAAGAACACTCAGTTTACACAATTATTTAATAAAGGACACTCACGACGGATACTGGACAACAATAACGATAATAATAAACTTGGTTGACAAAAGTCGGTTGAAAATAAGGAGGAAACACGGCTGACGTCTTGACTACGCAAGGTTCACACGGATAATAAATTTTTAAAGTTAAACGATTATCAGAATTGAACCTTTATCCGGTCGATGGCGTGGCGGTAGGACTAATCCCGTGCGGGAGGGATTAACGCGTGTACACAGCGGCGTAATATGGCTCAGAAGTGCCTAGGTCTTTTAACATTATTTTTATTTCGGAACAGTACCAACTGTGATAAAAGTAGTTAATAGTCTCAAAAATGGGAATTTCGAGCTTTAAAATAGTCTTTGTTTCATTAATTTTGGGCGAATTTTGATAAAGTTATGGAAGTTTGAAGAGCGCGACAATTTTTAGATACTCATGTCCGCCTATTCGCTACAAATACTCCACTGTGCGCCGGTGGCACAGTTGGAAGCGTCGACGACTTGTAATCTGAGGGGCATGAGTTCGATTCCCGTTTCAAGTCCGAATTTTGTCCGTATTCCTACATATCAATTACACTGTTATATCGTGTATATACTGTATGGACCTATACATTAAGAAAGGAGAATTAGTTTTGTAAAGGTACTGTTAGAGTTTCATACAGATGAGGTTTACGACATGGAAGAAAAATAGCCACTTTTGAAACCTTTAGTTTATTATCCGTGCCATCTGCGTACCAGCAGTACGATGGCACGTGACAATTTTTAGTTTAACAAATCTATTCATGCAGCATTCATGCCATAAACCTCGAAGACCCAAACGTCGAAGGGTAACTTGGCCCTGGAAAGTTACGGTTTCCAGGGCCGCGAGAAATACATCACGGAATTTGGGTTTTTCCAAACCCAAACATTAGCGAGCAACACCCCCCCCCCCCCAACCCGCGTAGGAAACCCGTTCCCCTGCCAGAAAGGTACCACGCTACAGGCGCAATGGAGGTTTCAAGTAGGGCAAAAATGCCAAAACAAGCAGAGTATTTATAAAACAGCAGAATAATAACAACAGAGATTCAAAATAGATAGCATAGAACTTTAAAAGATAGAACAGTACAGACGTGATAGAACTTGAGAATAGAAATCATAGAATCGTTTACTTAGATAGAATTAACAGTTAAATTGTGACACACAAGTTTACACACGCACACACACATACTTTCAATAGCATATACATAAATAAACCATTTATTATTTCATTTCCGGTTAAAATTGGGTGGTCCTCCGACAGTAAATTAGACGGCACGAAGTACAATATTCAGGGTCTTGACCTCACCCTAACAGGTACAATCAAACTTAACGCGTAACATCAATAGAAGAGACGAGGATAAACTGATATAAAGAAATTTTTTGAACTCTGTGTATTTAGCTGTTTATTATGATATAAATGTGTACATCTATGCAGACTGAGATTAACACTTGCAATTTAATCTTTCCCCTCTTATTAGAAGAAAGTATATATTTATGTTGATCTCTCAATTCGTCGATAGGTCTTATATAAAACTTCTGCGTAAATGCATTCTGCTTTCTGAAAAAATTTACCATGATTTTACTTTGAAAAATATGGACATAAAAATTATTATTAAAAGATACACTCAGGTATTTTACACGTGCATTAACATGTCCCAGAACACGTTTCAAATTATCTCATAGTTGGGTACGTAATTCCTTTTTGATTTTATCAAATAGACATTCTATAAATTATTTTCATGTATGTTTTCATATTTAAATTTACAATATACACAATGGAAGATTCAAAATGTATTCTTAACTAGTTTTTATTAAATGATTAACTTGAACTAAAATTACAAAAACTAAAATCTGTAAAATGTATCAACTTACTTCAGAATTTTTTATTTCAAGTCAAGTATTTTAATTACTAAGCCACCACTGTTTACTTACGAAGCCGTATATATGTAATAATAACATATACCGACTGATTTTGAGAAGGAAAGCGAAACAGTAGAACTACTGCATTTGGACTTGTTACGTCTATGAATTAAATTCAGATTTATAGAAAATGTAAAATTTATACATTACATATACAAATTTGAAAACAAATAATCGCTTGATCAATCTACAGGGTAGATATTTGTGCATTGTGAAGCTGCAATTATTACTGAAGAGCAATTTTGGCAATGGCTGCTGTGTAGATAGGGGGGTTCTTATGCAGCAACAACTTCCCGTGCAATTTTCTATGGTAATTTTCTTTAATGCAGTTCCTTAATTTGTGCAGAAGGGATGTGTAATAAGCCGAATTTTACGTACAGCGTTGCTACAGTTCTTATAAAATTACGTTAGTCCATGTCATAAAACCGCCCATGTTATACTTGCATAACAAGTATATTTAAGTCTGCGTTTATGTAATCGGCAGACATTCGGAGTCAATTTCTCACACTATTATATTTTGTAAGTACATTTTGATCTCATCAAATAGTTTAACACAATATGTTAAATCAACCCATATCGATTGAGGAGATATGTTCCATAGCGGTATTCACTGGTCGATATTCCAAATACTGCATCAAACCATTATAGAATATTTCTACAAAGAAGTAAAGTAATCTATATTTGCAAAATATCTATTGTAAATATATCATTTTAATGTATCATGAAATCATAGTACTGTACCTTCAGTAATAATGTTTTTACCGCCTTAACCCTTTGCGGTCCAATGACGAGCCGCGCTCGACATCGCGTTTCTCTTGGATCGTAAAAAGAATTCAGATAAATAGATTGGTTTGAAGATGTTTTCATTTCTTTGCCCTTTCAATAAATTAATGATATGTTTGTTACGCACCCTCCATAATTGCAATACATTTTATTGCAAACCCACTTCTTGAGCTATTTTCTAAATTAATAAAGGAGCTGTAGATAAAAGAAAGCACGGTCCGCAAAGGGTTAACCAGAACGAAGTTAAATTTTGTCTTATTCTACTTATATCTGTCTTCCTAATCGTCAACCCTTTTATGATTCACATTTACAATTTCTAGCATATTTGTAACATATTCTTTGATTATGTCGCAATTTACGATTATTACCAGTTTTTCTGTACATGTAATTTCAGATTTTCGGCGTCGCCCATCTTACTTAAAAATCACCAAGTCATCCACTTACCGTGTCGGTCGACTGTAATAGTCAATCGGTTTACTATAATAGTCAATAGTTACTAGAATAGTCAATCAGTTACTGTAATAGTTGCCTATGGGATTAGTAATCAACAGGAAAGTCGAACTACGATTTCTGCATCAAAATTCGCACGAAAAGTGTTCCGACAAAAATTATACGGTCTCTGTTTCTCTACACACTGCAATCAAATACTATTCAAAAATATCGTTTTTAGTAAAAAGATTTGGAACACTGACTTTTTTAAATGCATTCTTTATTCGATGCATTTGTACTTTCGGTTAGGTAGGGTTATAGCTGACCTTAAATTAAATTCAACGACCTACCACAGCATAATTTTCACACTGCCTTGAATTCAGATAATTATAATTTACATGTTCCAAAGAACATTAAAGCCGGAAAAATATTACATATCAAAAGATGTATTTATACTTGTCTAGAGTTTCGATATTCATGTACATTTATAATTCATTGAGGTCTGTACAATAAATAAAATCCTGTAATCTATAGGCATGATTCATATATTCTCTGCAGATTAATATATCATAAATGTAGAGACATTAGTCTTAACTGATGTTTAATCAATTCAGAATGCACGGTCTTCGTGAAAACAAAAGAAATATATCGACGGGTCATGTATAACCGCAGCATTCGTTATTACAGTGGACTCTCGTTAATTGGAACGGAAGCAATTGTGGACAAGACTATTTAAACTCCAACCCTTCTACTGCCAATGGATCTGGTTTCTCAAGCAGGCACGACTCCACAGATATTTCAATGGACTTCCTGCGAAACGATAGTGGAGAAGCGTCACTAGGGAATGTGAAGTCCGTGTGATCCGCAGACTTATGTAGACATAACATAAGGTACCCTTTTGTACTCGAAGATATTTTTGCTGGTAGCAAATAGCAACCCTTAAATTTGTTGGTTGAAAGATTTGATGAATTCTTTTGAAGTTATTATCTCCTTTTTATTAATTTCCACTATTAGCTGTTTCATTATGTTTATACAACATATGTGAAACGCTATGGATTTAGAAAATACTTATTTCAAAATTCTGTATCAAACGAAGTGGTGAGTGTGAGTCATCTTTCGAGTGCGAAGGGGTACTATTATACTATGGGCGAAGAGATCCTTAAGATTAGAAGGGAAATGGAAAAAATTCTGTACTGATAAATTGATTAGTTTCGCATACATTCGGTTCGTGTCAGGTAAACACTATATTGTGTGGTTAACAACAGGAGCGTCGATGAACATCGTAGGTTTTTTTGTGTAGCTATGTTAGAAGCCAGTTGAAAAGAATATTTTTTGAAATTGGGGGAAATTGAACACCATGCGTTTTTACATATTTCTGGCTGTATAAATCATAGGCTGTGCATTTCATACGTAGGAATTACGAGTAAAAATACATAAGTATCAATGTATGTACTATATATAATTTTAGTAATATATTTATACTATTTCGTATATATTATACAAACTACGTGATGTACAAAACTTTTAATGAATATTTTTTTCTTTCGACATAAAAATGTTTTAAGTTTTTTCTCTATTTTTCCTATTAATTTGTAATTCTATGTTAATTATTAATTTAATTCTATATTAATTTTCCTATTTATTTGTAATTCTATATTGCATACATATAGCGAGCGGCCGACAACTTGGCCGATGAGGACTGCCGATTGTTTACAGTTTTCGTGTCAACTGGTGTGTATGCCCGCTCAAACCAATAAGTTCCGTCGCGGAAAATGCGTGAGATTCGATACGACCATCTTTTTTCTTCGGCCAATTACTGCCGTCGCGTCGGGACGTCTGGTCAAGCCTCCTCACCGGTCAAGTTGTCGGCCGCACAGTGTACATATGTCCTTTTTATATTAATCTGTATTATCCATTTCAACTACATTTTGAATCTTTATATTTATTCTTTTTTTGAGGTAATTTATGTTTGAACCTTCAGTCCCAAGTAATCCCAAAAGTTTTCAATTGAGTTGAATTCTAGTGATTGTGGTGGTGGATGTAACGCAATGGAATAATTATATAGCAGATATCCTTAAGATATCCTGGTTTTATGTTTCCGGTCATCACCTTGATACAAATTAAATGTGAAAAATTTTATTTTAAAATAGAACAAATTCTCCAGCTTCTTTCGACAAAATACAACTCCAAGCGATGACGCTTCCACTTCCGTGTTTAATTATTGGATGTCAATTTTGAAAATTTAGTTCTTGATTCTATATACGCCTCACCACAGTAAACACCGCTATAACATTGTAGATACATTCCCTGTTATATGAACTGGTGTAGTGCGAATCATTTAAATCATACAAATATGCATATTCAGCCATTTACAGCCAAAAATTACTTGTTTATAATATGGTAACTTTGTTTACTAATCGGGCTTAAGACACTACATGACAACAATTTTAATGGTCGTTGAATAACAAACGTTTTTTATTTACAAGAAATGTAAAAAAATTGATCAACAAATAAATTTTTTGGGAGGTTTCTCAGAAGTTTGAGAAGCACAATGACATTTAGTATTACCAGCCAAAAGTTATATTAATTATTATTTGAGTTAAAACGTAATAAAACTACAACACCTGTAATCGAAATTATAACATCATTCTTTTACCGTGTTATACGAGCTACTCTTAGCGCCTTACGCGAACATGATTACAATTTTTTCGCCGTATTATACGACTCCGTTTTTTATAAACCTGTGTTATAGAGGGGTTGACTGTATTTTTCGTCTATCTGGTCCAAATAAATTAAACTCACTTTTATCGGAAATATAACATTATTACACTGCGATTGTTCTTTACAATAAATTGTTTAACGAATACTAACCTTTTCTTACGATTCGCTTTGATTATGTTCTTGCGCGGCGTAGTCTCGTAGAATCGGAGCGACTACAGTAAAGACCATCACAGTGGACCGGAGGCCGGAATCGAAATTGTTCACTGTGAGGGTCATAGAAGCGAAATTTTATACTCGGTGGCTCGGTTGCTGGGGGGATCCCCCTCGGAATCAGTCAAGCATTAAACACGATCGGTTACCGAAACGACCGAATATCGGTGAAACACATACTAATGCAAGCAAAGAAAAAGATTGCAATTTTCTTATTTCCTATTATTTTTTTATGAAACTTGTACCATCGTATTCGTCTCGTTTTTCTGATTAAAATGATACCAAACACGATATAATTTGGATCATAATTACCTGCGTAACAAGCCATCAAATTTTGGACGTTACATTTACGGCAGAGATACGAATTCCTTTGATTCTGACGTCCGAAAATTGTATGGCTTGTTACACACGTAATTATGATCGTAATTATATCGTGTTTTATATCATTTTAATCAGAAAAACGAGACGAATACGATGGTAAAAGTTTCATTCACGAAAAATCAAAAATAAAGAATTTTGATTTTTGAATTTAAAAGACAGAACACGCAGGAATCTTTCATGTTTGCCGAATGTCTCGAACCTCAGTCCCTCTTTGTTTTTGTATCGCTATCCTTTTCTACGTTCGGCTCACGAACATGGCCCGAACTTTTCGATTCACTGTCCACTGTGAGGGACATGGAAGCGAAATTTGATACCCGGTGGCTGTCCTTTCCACGCCGCGGCCAAAAAAATAATCCGTCGCTAAGACGGCGAAGCATTTAAAAAATGTCGAGCGAGGCTGGTTCGAGCGAGGCGAACATAGGCGCAGCAATGACGCACGCATAGGTGCAGAAAGAGACGTTTTCCACAGTGAGGGACAACCAAGCAGTCCACTGTGGGGGTCTTTACTGTACACCTGTCACGACCGATCGGACGGATTTAGGGTGACCGTGGTATGAGGTTGTAAGGCTCATACGAAGATACTTTCCGACCCGTCGCGGCGCTTTGCTCCGCAAAATTAATTGGAGAGCAATTGTTTGAAAGAAACTATATCATCTAGGACGTTCGAGAATAATTGTTGTTTCTTGCAGAGACCGAACGATGTCTCATGTCCCGTATGATGGACTTGCGTTTAGATTTTCGTGTGACTGATTTTCGTAACGCTAACTGGCCTTCCTCTAGAACGGTCGAGGTGTTTAACGTTTGACGAATGATTTATTTACTTCCGCAGCGTTGAAGTATTTCTTTCAATGTTCGAATAGTATCTGTCAGCGATCGATTGACTTCTGACGACTCGTTATCGCCCGCACTTCTTCGAAAGATCGGAAGTGGTTGAAGTATGCTAATTGGTTTTCGTTCGTCGCGTTAATTTCCCAATCAACATGCTTCTTGACGGTAGTGTCCATCCTCTTTGCCGCCATGGACGCGCCTTTTTAGGAAGAGGGTGGGAGCGATACCGCCACGAGCGGGAAGACCCCCAAAGACCGACCGCGTTTGGGATTTTCCCGCCAGGTAGGCCCCCGAAGGCAAAGTCCTGTTAGGTTCGCGGATCGCTAGATGACCATTTGGGAAAAGTCGAGTTTATGACACGCGCGTAGCTATTGAGAACGAAACGATGATTAAAACATAAACTCTATTGTCGAAAAAAGGTAAATGAGTATTACGGTACGGCAAAAAATGTGTATCTCAAAAATAGCTTTTCGTAGAAGAACCGTCATAAACTCCCTTTAGAAATCCTCGCGTTTTCTGATCCACGTGCGACGGAACAGATTGCATACAGGGTGCTCCATGCAATGTGTGCACCGTTATAACTTCCAAGATATGCTTTGCATGAAAGAATCTTATACACAAAAGTTTCAAAGGATACACTATATACCGCATTAATTTTTGTTTATAGGTGCAGACGTTTTGGAGATTTGAAGCTCATTTTTGTGTTTTCTTTTAATAAAATACTATATCTTCTCTACCAAAATATGGTAGAGTATCGAATTGTAAGTAAAACAGGATTGATGATTATTACCCCTAAACTTAATACGTAAGGAGTAATTTCATTTTATGACTTGAAAATTTTCGTCCCGTAATATTAAGATAATATTCAACCTTGCATCACAGATTTCCGCAGGGCAGCGATGTTTACGGGACAGTGTTTACTAATATGAGTGACCAAGTGGCTTAACGCAACTAATGTAAGTGTTCAAAGTAATATCCATTGGTATTAATACAGTGATGCAATCTATTAGCTAATGAAGAAACTGCATTCTGAATCATATTCGCGCCGAGTGTAATGCATGGTTCACGAATAAGTTGTTTCATACCTCAGGTGATGTTGGTAGTTTACGATACACTGTGTCTTTCAATGTACCCCACGGAAAATAGTCTAAAGGAGTAAGGTCCAGTGAGTGTCGGGCCACAGAAATTATCCATCGACTGCGGCGGCAATCTGTTATAAATGTTTAATATCCAATTTTATATTACGTGAAGAAAATTTTCAATAATAAAATGAAATTACTTGTCAGGTATTAAGTTTAGCGATAATAATGGTCATTACTTTTTTACTTACAACTCGATCCTTTACCATATTTTGGTATAAAAAATATACTATTCTATTTAAAAAAACGAAGTTGACTCTCAAATCTCCGAAACGTTTCCACCTATAAAAAAATTAATGCAATATATAGTGTATCCTTCGAAACCATGCAACTTTTGTATACATACAATTTTCTTTTGTGCAACGAATATTTTGGAAGTTATATCGGTGCGTCCGTTACGTGAACCACCCTATATACGTTCTACAATACAATTGAAAATTTGTTTTCACAAAATAGAGATTGGTTCAATATGCAAGTTTTAGAAAACAGACCATTGATCATCGGAAACGTTACTCGTGAAGAATAAATTTTTGACCACGTTGTAGAAAATGATCGATACTCAATATCAATTCACGGAGAACATCAGCAATGGTGAATATTGGACATACGACAATACGGAGAGTTTTATGAAAATCTCAGGCTTATCTGTAAATAATGTTGAACATGTGCAAGCATTTGAAAGAAGGCTATTTTCCTTCAAGAAACTTTTGCCGCATACGTTTGCTGCACATGTCTGCAACAGATCCACATTTCTCATCCGTTATTTTATTTGCTGACGAAGATGCATTCATCTGTGGGGAAATAATGAATTTCCGCGATATACGTCATTGGACTGAAAAAATTCCGCATGCTATTTGTTTAAGACATTTACCAAATTTACCTTATATAAATTTTGTTCAAAAGCGTTAGAAGAAATCACTAAAAACAAAGTCACTTAATATTGCATTCGACTTCTGTTGCTCCTGTTAAAATTTATCATCACAAAGAAGTCTCAAACATTATTTATTAAAGCAGGAATAAACGAGTCTGGGTATACTCACATATTCAGCTTCAGGAGACAGGTGTATACAGAGTGTCTCGTAACTCGCTTAGGATTCGAAAAGGGGTTATAGGGGAGGTGATTCTAAGTAACTATTTCCTTTGCAAAAATGGGGTTTAGACTCTCGTTTTCGAATTATTAACCTCTTAGGCACTATGCGCCACTATAGTGGCTTTCGCGGATGTCATCTTTATGTATGCCGCGCCACTATAGCGGCTTTCGCGGATGCAACCTTTCTGTACGGCACGCCACTATAGTGGCTTTCGCGGATGTCATCTTTCTGTACGACGCGCCTCTATAGTGGCGCACTCTACCGGCACACTCGCTAACCGTTTTAATAAAGTAATCGTTTTCCCTATCATTGACACGCAATTCGCGTTGAGCTCTGCCGTGCAGAGAAACAGCCACGCGCAAAATTCAGCCGTGCCTAAGAGGTTAAGGAAAAACATCAATCAATCAGAGCGCGAAAGAGCGCGCGATCAGGCGCGACAGCGAAGCTCCGAACATACGGCTAACCGCGGACGCGAACAAGCAAATTAGTATCATGACCTATGTTACGTCAAAGATAAATCACATAACGAATATACAAATAAAGCCCCGTTGTACTTGAAATTTACGAAGACTGTATAAAAATAGTAAACAAAACTCTCCTATTTACTTAAAAATAACCCTGCTTCTGTGCAAATGGTTCCACATGACTGGGTCATTTAACCGATCCTGATCTATCGTAAAAATGGTATGCACCCCGAACAGCTGATGTCACAGTCAAGTCAGTGAACTAACTTTTCTTCACTGTCACTTTTCATCACCATTTTACAGTGCAATATTTTGTTGTCACTTTTCACTAACTTCTTCATCCTTTTCAAATAACAAGTTCCAGTATTTAAAACATTCTATTTATATTATTTACATGAATAACGAATAATTGTCTTATCCTTTATTCAGTAAAAATGAAGAATTGAACATTATTCTTAATTTCCTTATTCGTTGTGTGATTTAACTTTGACGTAACATAGTAGCATGATGCTAACTTGCTTGTTCGCATCCGCAGTTAGCCGTATGTTCGGAGCTTCGCTCTCGCGCCTGAGCGCGCGCTAGTCTCGCGCTCTGATTGATTGATGTTTTTCCTTAACCTCTTAGGCACGGCTGAATTTTGCGCGTGGCTGTTTCTCTGCACGGCAGAGCTCAACGCGAATTGCGTGTCAATGATAGGGAAAACGATTACTTTATTAAAACGGTTAGCGAGTGTGCCGGTAGAGTGCGCCACTATAGAGGCGCGTCGTACAGAAAGATGACATCCGCGAAAGCCACTATAGTGGCGTGTCGTACAGAAAGGTTGCATCCGCGAAAGCCGCTATAGTGGCGCTGCATACATAAAGATGACATCCGCGATAGCCACTGTAGTGGCGCATAGTGCCTAAGAAGTTAATAATTCGAAAACGAGAGTCTAGAGTCCATTTTTGCAAAGGAAATAGTTAATTAGAATCACCTCCTCTGTAACCCCTTTTCAGGTGTTACGCGAGTTACTAGACACCCTGTATTGAGCCAGAAGACATAAATAAATTGCCAAACGTAATCGAGATTAATGGTGAGAATACATTGTATTGGATATATAACTCCACCGAGAAATTAACCTGCTTCCTTTGTAAGGAAGAAGGACATCTTGTCAAATATTGCAAATACACGGACGTCAACGAGAATGTACCACAAATCATCGGTCAACAGGTCGCTTCTTCTTCTACCCCAAAGATTATTCCCTCATACAATTCAGAGATAACCCAAAATAATACACCTGATAATCAAGAAAAAATAGTATTATTATTATTATACGCAAGAATGTCGCCTTTTCCGAAGTAAATCCCCACCCCCCACCCCCCAACTGACTGGCCTGTCGAAGTCGATGGAATTAAAATTACAAATATGAATCTTTTCTTAGAAATAACAGCTTGTTATAGAGTTTCAGGTTGTGTTCTTTTTCAACATCAATGGAATCAAATGACACAGCAGTTTCGGTATACGTAACAGCTGCATTATCATGGGAGATTTTAATGCACACTACACAAAGTGGAACTGTTCTAATATTGACCTTAATTGTGAAAGACTCTTACAAGTCATAATCAACAATAATCCCTTTCTCCATAATCCAAATTCATTCACCTATATAGATTTGTATCGGTACAAAAGGTCGAACATCGACCTCATACTATCTTCGATGAATATTTGTTTGGACCTTTACGTTGTATAGAAAAACCGTTCTATTGTAATCTGAAACGTGCAGCACAGGCACAGAACATTTTTAAGCGTTAATTTATTACAGTGCACCATAAAACATCAGCAAACTTAACTCGATAACTGGTGCCATAAATTTAAGGCATCTGCCAACCATAAGGAAGGGTCCTGGAGTGTTTCGACCCAAAGTTAAGATATTTAGAAATTGCCGGACACAACCCTCGTGTCATCACCCCCGGACACCACCCTACCTGAGAGTGACCAGGACGTTGGGCGTGGATTTTGCCAAGAAATAGAAAATACTAAGACCGCCTCCTTATCCACCAAGACAACATTACTTGTCCAATCAGGGAAGTCACACCCATCGACAACCCTGAGAACGAACTCATAAAACTCAGCGATTTTTGTAAAAGACAGAATTATCAAATCCTACGTACTTGCGATAAGACTTCTCCGGCGAACTCCTGTATTTCAAAGTATCGAGCGTACTCTCGTACTTATATATATTGTAGTATAAGTTAATTATTACTTTCGATTAATTTACTTATTAACTAATAAACATTACTCAACTGAATTTTACACAGTGCACTTTCGAAGTATTTATTTCAATATTTCCTGGTGCACAAACAATATTGTTGATAAAACCTGGGTAGAAATACACGACGAAATGTTAGGTTCCAATCATTATCCCATCTTCATAAATATAGACATCGAAAAGAACCTTTATTATAAACAGTCATTTAAAATTAATTCAATCCGAACAGGGAAAAATTATCAATGGATCTAGAAAACGCATATATAGAATTCTTCGATCCGCTCTATGACACTCTTTTAGCAAGCGAAAAATATAAAAACTTGATTAATATTATAACAAATTGCATTAAGATCAATACTACCAAAGAAAGCTGTAAATCATCTTGTATACAGAAGCCTTGTACCGTGGTGGGACTTTGAATGTGATATGTTTAAAAGATTGAGAAAAGCATACTATAAAAATGGGAATGTACACACGAGCTTACTAACTTAATCAACTATAGAAAAATAGTGGCCCAAATCAAACGTCTATTCAAAAAGATAGCTTCCGAAGTTTCTCCAAGAACATTAACTTTCATGTCGATATGAAATTTGCTTGGAAGAAAATTACAATTCTAAATAATAAATGCGTTAAAATAAATGTAACGAGCATGACAGAAAATTTATTGTACAACTTGAGAATTAAATCCTAACTGTACTCAATAAAATAAGTTCATCATGGGTTGCATCTGACCCTTCCTAACTTTTCGATTGTAACCCTAACAACCTTTTAGCATATGCGTATTTTGATTTTACGGAATTTAACATAGCCTTGAACTCTCGAAACTCTAATTGAGCTCCAGGATTAAGCGGAATTAATTATGAAATTATCAAAAAATTGCGTATAAAATAGAAATATTTTCTCTCTGATATATTTACAATCAAATTTACTCTACAAATGATTATCCGTTGGAATGGAAACAATTGTATTAGGTCGTCCCATAAATTTCTTCCTTTTGTGATACTAAATCACTACACAATATTTATTGTTTAAGGTTAATTTGTTGTATTAAATGTGAGTTGTTCTGCTCCATCATCTTCTGTAGTCTCTCAGGAAACCTTGTTATTTCTTCTTTTTAAAATTATTGTCGCTTACTTGTAAAATATTTTACATCGAAAAAGGAAGGAACTTATGGGACAACCTAATACATCCACTTTATTGAGAAATCCGACGAAAAAAGTGTTCGTCCAATAGCCCTCTCATCTTGTTTCTGCAAACTATTCGAAACACTTATTAAAACTAGACTACAGTAGCGATTAGAACAAAATAATCTACTCCCAGTAAGTCAAACAGGATTTCATAAAGGCTAGTTGTGTATTGACAACCTTACTAGCTTAAGTTTGTCAGTGGAAAAAGTATTTCTTAGTAAAGAGGATACGTTTGCAGTGTTTTTAGATATCCAAGGCACCTTTGATAATGTCAATATCAACGTTCTACTAAACAAATTAGCTTTCAGCGGCCATTCATTCTGTCTCATAAGATTTATGAAATTTCATACATATCAGTGTGAATTTATTATCGAACTTATCAGCAGTACGCTCAGGTATGTTCACAAGGGCAGTCTTCAACCCACTTTTTTACATAGTATATGTTTCAGATATTACGAATATCTTGCCTTAAAATGTATCTATTTCTCAATGTGCGGATGTCTTTGCAATTTATTTGAAAGCTTCCTCTTTAAATAAATGTAAGCGTCTTATTAAAGGGTTTATATCTGTCATGAAAGACAACTTTCTTTCCTTAGGATTAAAATTATGCCCGCAGAAACGGCGCTACTTCATTTTAACAGAAAAAATATCATTCATAATCAAACTAAAACTAAAATAGATGAACATGTGGTTAAATCCTCCGACTCTATTCGGTTCGTATGTGTAATCTTTGATTACAGTATGACCTTGCAATCTCATCGGAATCATGTCCAAAGAAAATGTGTTAAAGCTCTTAAAATATCGTAAAATTTCTCTGCAGAATAAGATGGGGCTCTGACCTAACAACGCTTTTAACCGTGTACAGGAATTTTGTTCGTTCGCATATTGATTATGGACGCTTTATCTATTTTCCATCTCATAAAAACTTGAGAGATAAATTAGAAAAAATACAATATTCCGCGGTTAGGTCTGCCTTAGGGTATCGAATAAGTACACCCACCGACATTCTGTTAGCGGAATTGAAGCTCCCGCTTATTTACGAACGAATAAAATTTTTATGTTACAACTATCTAGAAAAGGTCTTTTCGAACACTGGTCTGCAAGTTTATAAAACAATTACCCAATTTTATTTCAGGGCTATAACGATTAAACGTAAGAGAAAATGCTTCTTGAAACAATGTATTGATGATATCCTCGACATTAAGAAGACTCTATGCATTCGTAATCACTACAATATGTATCGCTTAAATTTCAACACCATGACGTGCACGGTTCTAATTAATACCGAACTTGGAAACATTCTGAAACATAGCAGACACCCTAATGTTACTTTACACAACTCGTTATCTAACTATAACTCGTGCACGGTCTATACTAACGGCACCAAATTACCGAGTTTTAAGTCCGTAAGGTCCGCTTGTATATGCAAAGACCTCAGTATTTCGATAAAAAAAAAATATACCGTCTGAAGCTTTTATCTTTACTGGCGAATGTATTGCATTGGATGATGATTTTGACACTGTCCTCTTTAATGCCGATCATAATTTTAAAATATCACCAATTCACTCACTGCCGTTCTCTGTCTCCAAAAAAAACCTCCAATGATAGCTCTATGGAGTTTATTTGGATCTCCTCACACGCAGGCGTTAAAGGCAATGGCAGCTGACCATTTAGTGAAATTAGCTACCATAGAGCAAAATGAAAACCAAATCCACATCCCCTTTACTGACTTTCGAGAATCTTTTAAAAGAAAATGCAAAACAAATACAAGGAAATTCATTCAGTAGCAAGAATAAACAAAAGGCTAGAAATTATTCCGGTTTTACTTCGTAGACATATAGCGTTAAGTCATGGTTTTTATACACCAATCTTCCAGACAAAGTTATAGTTATGATTAATCGTTTCAGGTCAGACCACTATAACCTCTCTGCATCCCTAGCGCATGTTCATGTTGTAGAACATGCCAAATGCAACTGCGGCTTTGAAACACAAGATCTGAATCATGTGCGTTGGCAGTGTCCTTTGCTTAATATCCAAAGAACCAATCTATTGGAAAAGTTAAGCAAACTCGGCCTATTTCCACCGCTTAATGTCAGATCCTTGCTACTCAAATCGATTATCGGATTGTGCCTTCTAATTTACAGTTAAAATCATTTCTCAACAGTCATTTATTGTAAAATTACTTAAATTCTACCATAACACTTCATAAAAAGATATTAATCCCATAAATCTATATAATCATCCGCACAATTAGTTGTAAGACACATGTTGCATCACTTCAAAAAGCGATGCATCAATGTTATATACAGGGTGTCCCAAAAGGGTTGTAACACCCGGAAATGGGAGGTAGGTTAAGTCATTCTGAACAACTTTTTCCGTTGCAAAAATGTCGGATGACATTTTTAAATTATCAAGGAAAAACACCGACCAATCAGTACGCGAGAATCGCGCGCGCTTGGAGGCAGAAATGTAGGCCGAGTCATAGTTGGCCGTGGTCGCGATCGAACATACGGCGTAACAAATGTGACCATACATTTTTTAGTAAATGCATTTATTGCTATATTCCTTTGTAGAATTTTTGGGTTCAGCGGCACAGGTCATGCCATAAACCTCGAGTACCCAAAGGTCGAAGGGTAAGCCGGGCTTCGAACTTAACGGTTCCAATGGCTCCGGCACTAACGTCATTGAATTTTGGAAAAACCCCAAAATTTCCCCTGCAATCGCCGTCCTGCCCAATGCAAAAACTCGGTTCCCCTTCCAAAAATATACCACGCCAAGGACGCAACGGAACGGAGAACAGAAGTTTTGAATATGGCAAAATATACCAAAATCAGTCAGAATCGAATAAAAAGTCAAACAGAATCAAACAATTATTCAATTAGAATAACACAACAAGTCAACTAGAATCAAACAAATTTTAAAACACAAAGCATATACAACACCAAATACAATTAATCATACAAACACAATTAGGTCGCTATCACTATACTTCTAATAAATAAGTATTTCTTTTGCAAAAGCAGTGTCCATTTTGTACAATATTCACCCGCCGTTAAGTCAGCGAGTGAAGCGTAGCATACCATAAAGTTTCTTTCAAAAGTAGAATAAAACCTTTGCTCACGCCAAAACAATGTAAATTCCGAAGCATATACTCATATTTTAGAAAATTTTGTAATTCTGAGTATTGAAAACTGGTTTGAAGATTTTTTATTTTTTTCGATGATTTTTCAAGATGATAATGCCAATTGTGACAGTAGCAAAGTGGTAGAAGATTTGTTACAGCCACTGTTAGATATTAATCTCTTAGGCACGGCTGAATTTTGCGCGGGGCCGTTTCTCTGTACGGCAAAGATTAACGCGAATTACATACGTGTAAATGATACGGCACTGCAATGTGTGACGGATAATGCTGTTCTTCACACGTGTACATTGGAATGAAGTGTTTGATGATTAAATTATAATTTTTCTTAAAGATATGATACACGCATTTTAACTTTAACAACTTATTCTAACAATTAATAATACATCCCCGAAAGCCACTATAGTGTCGCGCCATACAGAAAGGTGACATCCGCGAAAGCCACTATAGTGGCGCATAGTGCCTAAGAGGTTAAGATATAGTATATTAGCGAGGGATTTTGGCCTCGATCAATGGTTTTACTGCCACTATAATACTGTCCTGAGTCCGTCGAACATCCTCGAAAAGTTTTTGGAAGTACAGTAAAAGCTGTCCTCGTGTACTACTTGGTCCGCTTAGCCCGAGGACGAACGTCTTTTCCTGCGCCAATGCGTGTGTCATCGCTACGCCCGTGTTCGCCTCGCTCGAGCCAGTCTAAGTGTAACACGATTCTCGCCGCGGTCCCTTTGATGCGGGCTGACAAATCTCCAGTTCCAAATTTAGCAATATAATTTTTTAATATTTATATTTTTTTGACTGCAAACTTTTTTAACATATTCGTGAGGTTCTTCCATTCAAAATAAGACCAAACAAGGTATAATTACGATCACAATTACCTGTGTAACAAGCCATAAAAATTTCGGACGTTACAATTACGGCAGAGATACAAATAAAACTTTATGGCTTGTTACACAGGTAATTATGATCGTAATTATAGCGTGTTTGGTATCATTTTAATCAGAAAAACGAGGCGAATACGATGGCAAAAGTTTCATTTACGAAAAATCAAAAATAAGAATTTTTAATTTTTAATTTAAAGGTCTGAGCTCCGCCTGCCTTTCATCTTTTCCGAACGCTTCAACCTTCTGCTTCTCTGTCTTTTTCACTCGCCGTCCTCTTTCACGTTAAAAACTTTATTCACCCGTTACGTACGTAATTATTAATGTAATTACATCATGTTTGGTGTCATTTTAATCAGAAAAACCTGACGAATACGATGGTACAAGTTTCATGAAAAAATAATAGGAAATAAGAAAATTGCAATCTTTTTCTTTGCTTGCATTAGTATGTGTCTCACCGATATTCGGTCGTTTTGGTAACCGATCGTGTTTATGTAATGCTTGACTGATTCCGAGGGGGATCGCCCCAGCAACGGCTCCCGCCGAGTACATTTTCGCCTCCTACGGCTCTCGCCGAGTACACTTTCGATTGCGGCCGCCTGTCCACGGGGAGAACTTTTAGACCATGTTTGGTGTCATTTTAATCAGAAAAAAACCTGACGAATACGATGGTATACGTTTCATAACAAAATACAAGGAAATAAGAACATTTTAATCTTTGTCTTTGCTTGCATTAGTATGTGTTTCACCTATATTTGACCTTCGTCGTTTCGTCGGCCGCGGCCCGTGACGAGGAAGGCACGGCCGCCGAGTATCAAATTTCGCCTCTACGGCTCTCGCCGAGTACATTTTGGATTCCAACCTGCCGTCCACGAGAGAGCTTTTACTGTAGTAGTTCTTCAGTCCATAACAGCAATAATATTCAAGGTGTCATTACATTCCATCGGGTATTTTTAGTTTGTTACCAGTCTTATCTAGTTGGCAGTGCCTACTGCCCTTGTATGACGGAAGAACTGAACGGGGCGGCGCGTTATAATACTGATTGTGGGTAGCGCTGGCAGCGACGCGTGTTTTGCTTAACTATTTTCCTTATAAAATGTAAACGAATGTGATTTTTTAACTTCGCTCGATGTTTTCTGCAGTAAAAATGTCTGCTCTATCGCGTGCGATGGTTAAATTTTCACCTAGACCCATAGTTTCTCAAATAAATCTAAAAATATTAGCAAAAATCGGTGCATTTTTATTTAAACATATTTAAATGTTTACAATGTAATAACAGTTTATATCGTTTTATTCAGGAAACTTCACAGATTTCTCTTGTGTGAAAAGCCACTGAATAACTGCTGTGGTAAAAGCACAAAAAATTCCCAAAGTTGAAAATTTGCCATTTTTTTAAATATTAATTTTCTAAAATACTGTACGTACCAGAGGAAAACGGATTGTAGATTCGTATTCAGCTGGCGAAAGTCTATAAGAATTTCATAGTGGTGGTCAAGAAAAATTTTGGCTGTTGTACAGTCTAATTTACAGTCACGGACAAAATTAAGTAGACATTGCAGAAATGTAAAAAGATTTGTTGTTTTATTACAATGTTTTAAATAAATTTTAAATTTAGAACGTGAAATGTTTTTGTAGACTTGAAAAAACATTTATTTAATGTATATAATTATGCAGTAAAGCTTTTATTTATAGGCATTATTAGTTAAATTAAATTAACCTTTTGTTATTTATGATACCTGTCCACTTAGTTTTGTCCACGACTGTATATTAAAAAATCCGATTGAAAACCTTTTTCTTGATCTTTTTCACAATAAATGGAAGTGTGTGTTAGTTTGTTTTTATTGTTTAATGTTTGTAATATTTATCCGTCTGATTGGAAACTTTTTGCAAGGGGTCGTATTACTTCTTACACGCTAGGTTGATTATTGTGTATTCTCCGAATTAATTTGTCTATTTTACTGTATTTACATATCAGACATTCTCTGATAACATAATTGGAATATGTTATTTATGAAGACCCTTAGCAATTTTTGTAACTTTTCTACCTTATACGTTTTATTACAATTACGACATTTTTGCAATTTTCAGCAATTACTTTATCACTATTAAAATTTTTTAAATTTTAACGCCAATAAAGATTTCAACAATGAATTTTTCTTTTCCTATCAAGTAAAGATGTGATCCTTCCTTATTCTGCTTTACTGTTTTCGTAAAATTTATTGTAGTAACATTTGCTCTGCATTTGGCGTGTAAACACGCCATTGCTTGATTTCAATTACGCATCCCATCAGGTGTGTTTGGAACTAAATGCCGCAGTTAATTGGTAAATTTGTCTCCTCGTGACTTTTTTTATTTCTCTTGAAGAAAAGTAGTAATGAAAGAAGCGAACATTAGTTTGGAGATGATAATCTTAAATCTTAATCGTTCTAATACAATTTAAACGATATTCTTAAAACTTTATTTCTATACTTTGTACAATTTATGGTGCACTGTATCAGTAATAAATAATTGGACGAATAATCGAGCTTTTAATAGTCAAAGTGGAGCAAGTCCATTTTCAGAAAAAAGTAGTTTTTTGTATTTTTTAAGTTTTCCTTTCGCGTAAATAAAAAATGTAACTAGATTAAATTTTAAGATATAATACAGCCGCAACCGCCAATAGCGATTTTGTCAAATAAAATGTAATAATACATTACATTTGTGGGATTGGCGGGGCCTCCAGATCCGAAAAAGGTCGTAAGGATTACGGGAAGGATATTGTGACGTCGGACGGATGTCCGCCGTTGAATTAGTTAAGCTTTATATTACTCATTAGACTTAGGAACTCATATTTACTCTATACTTACGTTGTTAGTTCATAAGTCAACACCAACATCACATATTTTTAGCACATCCGATACATACACACATTATTCATACTATTCGTACACTCGTTATATCTCGGGCAATCATCCGCCGCTCGAATTCACAACCCTATTATAAAACAACACACTATCTCACCCATTATGTAAAACATCCGACAACCGATACCCTGGCGACAGGCTCAAGACTCAATTCACCGAATTCATCACTGTAAACATCCGATAAACGACACTCTTGCCAACCAACTCACCTCAACCGTCTCATATGAATTGTTATCTCATTCTCCGAATTCGACAATAATCTCACACTCCCCTCAATCTTCAGGACTATATAAATCCTGAATACTCGGAGCGATCGGTTAATCCCGCATCGGCGTTAGGCCGATACTCGGTTAATCCCGCATCGACATTATGCCAACATACGGGCTAGTCCTGTTCCGACATACGGTCTCATTCGGGCCTCATTCCCAGTTCGGCATTAGGCCGAACTCAGTCTTTAAAGCGTTTCTATTTCGTTGATATTATTATTCTAATACGTCCAATTCTCGTTTTTGTACTTACTTATTATTTTTGTATCGCGTTCTAGTTATATTTTATTAATAAATTGTTACTATTAAATATACTACATCTTGTTCATATATCGTTCACATGTAGTTCCTCCTACGTCCCTGGTTATTCCGCGCTTAGAGTCATTACCTCGTACGATCTGAACTCAGTGGTGCGAGACATAGCCGCACGGGGTTTACAAAAGGTTGAGACGAGCGCAACCAGACCTGTGCAGTATCCATTGGTGTGAGACATAGCCGCACGGGGTACATCTGATATTAATTTGTGTACGGATATTCAGAGGTGCGAGACGCAGCCGCATGGGATATTGGCACTTTTGATAGTTCTACGGCTCATGGACGTACGAGACACGGTGGATGTCATTACTACTTGCGAAAGTTAACGCGCGATCTTTACACCTCCGTTCGTGTCGATCGTGCTCCTATTCCTAGAGAAGACTTATTCGCACCGGAGTGGAGACTCACCACCATAGACATCTCATTGTCAGTGTGACCAATAACAGTGCAAGACCTACACCCTGACGAACCACGACCCGTGCTGGTCAACCCCGAACCTTGAAGACAGTGTACCGTGATTTGATGAGTATCGAGGCGTCACGTATACACACGGGTCCTTGGCAGACGACGGACGTACGTACTGCGTAGCCAAAAAGATTGTAATAAACACGAAACAGGGAAAGCAAAACTCGCGACGCACGCGAAGCCTTCCTGGGACGTAACAATATACACCGGGCGGACGCCAGTGATTCAGAGCATAGCGTCGACTCGCAATCTGAGGGGCACGGGTTCGAGTCCTGGAGAGTCCGAATATTTTTCCATATTCCTACACATTTATTAATCACAAATAAATTTTAGTATTCATCTTGAGCAATATATGAGCAAAATTTGTTGAATTTATAATAAAAGGTTGATTAAATACCAGGGAAGTTGAAGTTGCTAATAGCATTGTAATTAATTATAACAATATTAGTGATGTTGGTCAGCGGCCATTTCATAAAGCATGAAAGAGTGATAAGGAAGATGACTGAACGGGGAGGTTCTTGAAGGAGGGCAATATGTGTCCAGCATCGTAAGTACGAACAGAAATTGTAATCCTACTTATAAATATACAGGGCGTCCCAAAAGTGTTGAAGGAGCCGGAAATGCGAGGTAGGTGGGGTCATTCTGAACAACTTTTTCATTTGCAAAAACGTCGTAGGAGGCTTCATTTTTAAATTATTAACGAAAAACACCGATCAATCAGAACGCGAGAATAGCGCGCCACGCGATTCGATCGCGACCACGGCCAATTATAACTCGGGCCTACATTTTTGCTTCCGAGCGCGCGCGTTTATCGCGCTCTGATTGGTCGGTGTTTTTCGTTAATAATTTAAAAATGAAGCCCCATACGACATTTTTGCAAATGAAAAAGTTGTTCAGAATGAACGCACCTACCTCCCATTTCCGGCTCCTTCAACACTTTTGGGACACTCTGTATATTTTGTACTTGTTTATTTGTCGTATTCATTTTACTTTATTCTAACATCGGGGTTGTTTGTCGCGGAGTATCTTATAGGAAGGCTCGGGCGGATAAACGGATCCCATATACTACTGATTATAATAATATAATTGTATAATATCTGATGGAAGTTTGCCTCTCATGTTCATAAATCCCGCGATGTATGGGGGCTGCGCGTCCCGCGATCGTTTTTTGTTTCTCGATTAATTAGTTAACGATGTTCACTCTGATTGAGAGCGTCTTCCCAGCGAGCGTGTGCAATATGCACGTAACGATTATATTATCTGTACTTTCATATATTGTATAATAAATAAGTCAATTTATAAGTTTTATAGTTAATAAATAAGTTAATTTTTGTTTTAATTGTTATTGTATTAATACATAACATAATGTTATTAAGTAAAACAATGTAGTGTTACTAAAAGTAGTCACTTGATGTCGTATTTTTAGGACTACTGACAGTTTACTTATTTCTTATCTATTTCCGTAACATCTAAGAAAGGGTTTTCGAAATTCTCATAATGACGGCTCATATGCTCTCAGCTGTTGTGATTACGAACGGACATTCGTAAGATATTCGTTGATGCGAAACGTACATAGATACCGATCCAAAGCAGTTAATAGGTCAATTTCATTTATGACCTTATAAAATATGCTCTTCTTTTATTTTTCTCTCCTGCGTTATCCCTTCGTGAATTTTATGTGTCTCCATTCGAACAATATTACAGTTATCCAGTAAAACTTGAAATTTCATTTCACCGTAGTTTTCACCTTGATCTGTAAATTACGTACATAAATTTTCATACAGATGAGTTTGCAAGAAACGTGAAATTGTATTACTTTTGAAAATATTACTTAAATTAGTCCATTTTTGTGGAAACCGTTTATCTATACGGACAAATACAACATCTAAAATTCACGAAATTAAAATTGCGCGACGAATAATTTTCGTGGTACGCATTTCACTTAATCAGTACAAACGTTAACTTTTCTACAATGACAAAAATATGTATCAAATGCTTGGAGATAAGCTGTATTGCATTAAAGTTTCATCAAAATCGTGAACTACTTGGTTAACATTCCTAATCTGTCGGCCGAAAAAAAGCATACTTACACAACTGATTAAATCCCAACGATGCGGTATAAACGTCAAGTGAACATTCAATTTACATAATCTCTAGAACAGCAGAATACATACTGTTTTGTGCATGTTTCGACTACCACGCGATTCGCTTGTTAGTTGTCAAAAGATTAGAAATCGGACAGTTTCAATTAATTATATCTTGAATACAAAGTCCCATTTAATGAAACGGTAAGATGGTTTTTACTCATTTTATCATTGCAAATTTATCGTTTTCACGGTGCATACTATATTTTGACACACTTCATACACCTACACCGGCAAATAAAATTGTAAGACACCTTGCAAATTACTGACGTAAGAAGTTAATATTATGTGTGTTTCAAAAATATAACTTGTTTACTTTTATGTAATATCGTAAATTAAGAATTACAAGTGTCAAGAAAAGCAAAAATAACATAATTTCATTTGGACAAAGTTAGGAAATACAAACATTTAAATAAAAAAATGTGTATAATTAAATAAAATTAGCAAATCCTTTTCAAATTCTTATTCCAAATTCCTTTATGTACATTTTCATTCAAGTCTCTACATTTATTTGCACCTTATGGAGGCAATCGCTGCTTTTAACATTATTTCTACCACGATTTTGTGTATACCCATTTCAATCAAAAGGTGTCTTTTGACGCCTTTTGAATACAAATCATCGCCGAAATTGGTTGGGATTTTAAATTATGAGTTAAACATAGATAATTTGAGGAATATATTTATCGATACACTGATGTGTACTTATAGGAGATTATTTAATTCATCAAGTTACAAAATATTAGGGTCACATAAGTTTCCTCCTTTTTGTAATACAACACAAAATGGGATAGAGAGATAGAGAAGGTTGATACAGCTGAAGAATCAATGCAACGAATCAACTTTAAACTGTAAATATTGTGTATGAATGTCTATCAAAAAAGGAAATAACTTATGGGACACTCTAGTATACAATAGAATCAATGCAGTGGTGTACACTAAATTGCAGCAAGGGAAATTAGCGAATATTAGCTGGAGAAAAATGATATCGCTGAATTATTTTAACAACCATTGTATGAAATGTAAAAAAATTAATTGTGGAGAAACGATACAACATAGAGAATAATATTATGTTAAAATTTGAAAGGTGTCTTTTGACACCTCTTGGTAGAAATAGTGTTAATCGTTAAATATTACTTTACACCGCCAAACTAAAATATAAATCACTATATTCAATTCTCAAGAATGTTTATATAAACCTATGTACATATGCATGGACTGGATGAAAGAAATCCGTTTTTAGAATAGCAACAATTAAAATACGATATTTCCGCCTTCAAGAAGCAAAAAGCGGTTTCAATAAACGGATTTAACTCAATCCCTATACGTAAGCAAATTCGACTAAATGTGATCTAAATATTTCTGAGTCAATAATAAGAAAGACTGATTTAAGAGATAAAATATCTGAAAATAAAACAGTTTGGCATTAAATATTGAAATGCATGAGCAGTGTCGGTTGCTACCGCTCAGATATTATTGGCCAAAAAAGGAATATTAATTTGAAGTAGAACAGGTCGTAGAAATACCTAAACTTCAGAAACTATAATGATTTTTTCTACTTTAATACGGAGACTTCATTCATGTCTTGACTAGCAAGGCATTTTTGACTGAAATCCTCTAAGTTTTACATAATCTACTGCTGCTTTCGATGTTTACGTTTTAATTGAAACTTGTAAATGAGGAATATCGCCCTTTTCGGTATTTTATTATACATAGTAGGAGATTGAATTTCTTATTTAATCTGCATTTAGATTGAAATAATATAAATCGCCCACTGCAAGTTTAGGAAAAATCATGAATGTTACTTCAGTTTCAAAAATTGTTTGTAAAAATGTGTATGTTATAAATATTATACTAAATTGTAATGTTGCTTGACATTCGGACGGCTACATTGAACCCATCATGAATTTTGAAAATCTGGATTTGAATTTATACCGAATAATCAATAATACTTTGGACTGTGCTATTTTCATGGGATTGTTATACATGTTCGTATATTGAAGCGTAAAGGTTGACACATTAATGAATTTTTATCTCATACATCTTAAAAATTGACTTGTCACAGCAGCTGGAAATTTTGTCCCAATTAATGTATTACACTGTACAACAACCAAATGATTTCCTAACCGCCATTATGACATTCTTATAGATTTTTGCGAGCTGAATACGAATCTGAAATCCGTTTCTCTCAGTGTCCTACAGTTTTTGAGAAAATTGTTGTTAAAAAAAATTGCAAATTTTCATCTTTGGAAATTTTTTGTGCATTTATCATAGCAGCTATACAGTGACTTTTCACACGAGGAAAATCTGTGAACTTTCCCGAATAAAACGATATAAATTGTTATTGCATTGTAAACATTTAAATATGTGTAAATAATGATCAAAGTAAGAAAGACATCGAAAATGCACCAGTTTTCGTTGATATTTTTCAATTTGTTTCAAAAACTAAGGGTCTCGGTGAAAATCGTACATGATAGAGCAGACACTTCTGCTGCAGAAAGCATTGAGCGAAGTTAAAAAATCACATTCGTTTACATTTTATAAGGGAAATAGCTCGGCAAAACATGCGTCGCTGCCAGTGATACTCAATGCCTACTGCTTTGGTATAACGAAAGAACTGAACGGCGCGGCGCGATATACCACTCAGTACCACTGGCAGCGTCGCGTGTTATGCCGAACTATTTTTCTTATAAAATGAAAACAAAACTGATTTTCTAACTTCGCTTGATACTTTCTGCAGCAGAAATGTCTGCTCTATCACGTACGATGGTCAGACTTTCACCTAGACCTACAGTTTTTAAAATAATTTGAAAAATATCAACGAAAACTGGTGCATTTTCGGTGGCTTTCTTACTTTGATCATTATTTAAACATATTTAAATGTTTACAACGCAATAACAATTTATATCGTTTTATTCGGGAAAGTTCACAGATTTTTCTCGTGTGAAAAGTCGCTGTATAGCTGCTATGATAAAAGCACAAAAAATTTCCAAAGTTGAAAATTTGCAATTTTTTTTAACAACAATTTTCTCAAAAGCTGTAGGACATTGAGAGAAACGGATTTCAAATTCGTATTCAGTTCACAAAAATCTATGAGAATATCATGGTGGTGGTTGTGAAATAAAAAAAAAAATCAAAATTTGTTGTACAGTGTTATCATAATGTACTATTTACCGCAGAACGTAATTCTAAATCCATGGAATCAAATATTAGTTATTCTCTTAGTTGCTTTTGATATATTTACACAGAAACTTCGAAATTAGTTCGAACATGTGGAACTGTATAAATATAGAAAAATCCAGTTTTCATGTTGTCAAACTTCCTATGTTCTCAATTTTCTAATTAACATATTTTGCGGTTCAATAGTTGAAATGTTTGAATGTTTAGATATTTAAAAATGGAGAAATTTTTTAGTTGAGAAGTTAACTGTCACTGACGCAAACCGTTTTGCTCATCGAAGCAGCAACGATAGAAATAGTAACGTAAGTGAAGAAAATCGCTTACCTGAATCTCATCCTTTACCTTCTACTTACTTTGTTAAATGGATTGCTTTTTCGTTTGAGTTAGTGGCGATATCAGTTTGCCATTTTATAGCGCCAGGAACCGTAAAACCGCTGCTACGAAAAGTAAATTGTAAAATATATTTAAGGGAAAAAGCATAGAGTGAAACAAAATTTTCGCTTCTTCGTGCATCTACTTTCTGTGGAAAGAATTGACAAATTTTCTCTGGATATAGATACTGACAAACAAGGGAATATTTTAAATTATAGAACTCTTGTACTCTCCACCTTGTTGATGAGATATGAACTTTTTTGTAAAAGAATATTTTTGTTCCGTTATGTACCACACATAATTCAAATTAAAGAAAATCTTGAATTATGTTGAAATACGTACTTCACCTTTAATTAAATTCGTTCGCACTTATGTATGTATTGAATGTTTTCTACGTATGGAGCAAATGTCAACTCTGTTTATCTATTAAGATGATTTATTAATGTTCTTCGCTGGTATTACAGGAATAAACTTTCAAATCTATCGTCAAATCTTCTGTCATTGAAAGTGGTGACAAAATTAATCTCCTAGGCACTACGCGCCACTATAGTGGCTTTCGCGGATGTCATCTGAATTCTATTATTAATTATTAGAATAAATTGTTAAAGTTAAAATGAGTGTATCATATCTTTAAGAAAAATTATAATTGAATCATCAAACACTTCATTCGAATGTACTCGTGTAAAGAACAGCATTATCCATCACACATTCAAGTGCCGTATCATTTACGCGCAATTCGCGTTGAACTCTGCTGTACAGAGAAACAGCCCCCGCAAAATTCAGCCGTGCCTAAGAGGTTAAGGTGGGGAAATGTCGCTGACCAATCATGAGTTGTTCATGATGTCGGTGGTTGCTCTTCCCTCTCCTCTAGATATGACTTTTAGAAAAAACCCAAGTTCTCGTAGTATGTAAGTTCGAATGTGGAGACCGTCTTATGATATTGCGAACAAAAAAGAGAAGTAAACTCTAACCATAATTTGGTTTTTTCCTTGAAATCAAATTAAAAATTCGGAATCAGCAAAAGACTCATCCAGGTTGTAAAATAAACTGTGCTATTAACAGTAATGTTGAAAATAAAATACATGAAAGTAATAGTTTCAAATGACAAGTGCTTCGATAGTATACAATATTATTGAGGGAATTTTTATGTTTTTTTCGGTCCCTTTGCATATCTATTATTTTTGTAAATGAACAACTAATATTGCATGTAAATTATCTAATCAAACATATATCTTCATATGTATAAATTTGATTTTGTATTAGTTCGAGATAACGGAGGACATAAGAAGGCACGTTTGTTATTTGCAAAACAACATGTACATTGGAAAAAAAATTTGGAGAAAAGTAATTTTCACAGATGACAAGAGGTTCAACCTTGATGGACCAGACGGATATACATATTATTATTGTGATGTTCGTAAGCAACCACTAACAAGAATTTAGCGTCAAATGCATGGAGGGGGAGTAATGGTATGTACTGGAATCGGATATAAAGGAAAAACAGGAAAATCAAATTTATACATATGGAGAACATATTACTGAAGCACCATTTACAGGGTGTCCCAAAAGTGTTGAAGGAGCCAGAAATGGGAGGTAGGTGGTGTCATTCTGAATAACTTTTTCATTTGCAAAAATGTCGTATGGGGCTTCATTTTTAAATTATTAACGAAAAACACCGATCAATCAGAACACAAGAATCGCGCGCCACGAGATTCGATCGCGACCACGGCCAATTATAACTCGGGCCTGCACTTCTGTCTCCGAGCGCGCGCGATTCTCGCGCTCTGATTGGTCGGTGTTTTTCGTTAATAATTTAAAAATGAAGCCCCATACGAAATTTTTGCAAATGAAAAAGTTGTACAGAATGACCCCACCTACCTCCCATTTCCGGCTCGTTCAACACTTTTGGGACACCCTGTATATTCCAACAAGATAATGCTGCAGTACATACTGCTAAAATTGTTAAGGAATAGTTTTTAAATGAAAACATATCCATTCTTCAATGCCCGGCATGTTCACCTGACCTTAATATCATCCCTAATAATTGAAAATTGCTGGGCAATGCTTTCGCAAGCAGTGTATGCTAAAGACCGACAATTTTCGAATATAAATGAATTAAAAACTTGCATTACAAGTGAATGGGAAAATTTAGCTCAGGCGGCAATTAAAAAACTATACAAAACTATACAATACATATATTGTTATAAGAAATAAATATACTTTTGTTTCATTAAAGATATAGTTGTGTTATATGAAATATATATCTTTATTTTTCAAGTGTGCTATCATTTTGTCTGTGTCAGATTATATGTTTCCCTTCCAACTCAGAGAACTCATTGAGGTAAAGTCAGTCTATGTTCAGTTTACATATTTACGAAAGCTACGTTTTCGACGTATCTTAAAATTTTCACGCTAGCATAATTTTAACACGAGAAATTAAAGATAGCACACGCGTGCTATCTTTTTGTCCGGGAGTGTAAATCTCTTCCATAATTTATACGACCAAAAATCTAGGTTGTTCAATTTTGTTCGAATATTCGCCTTCAGATTTTCTTCGGTACTGTGCCGATGCATTCCTGTTGCGTTGAAATCAAAATTTATTATTGAACACTTTCTGATTTAAGTTATTTTGTAATTTGACAAAGTGAATAGTCGGCATAATTTGCACCACTCAGCTGCAATATCTTCATAGAAAAATCTTTGTTTTCCTTGCAGGCAAAAGCTTCGCCTCCTTCGATAGTAAAATGTAAAACATTTTTCAAGCGCTTCTTACTATAACAATTGTTAAAAATTTCATGAATTATTTATCCTTCGTTTTGATATGAATTCTATTACATCCGCGGGTAGAATGTTAAGAACTTAAGTAGACTTTCAGAATATTTTATTGAAATATTCTTTAAAAAGTATTACATTACAACCGTTAAAAAAATGAACAATCTTTGAAATGTTACAAATTTTGTTTTAAATATCTCAATATTTATTTTAAAAATCTTGTGATATTTTAATATTTTATCAACATTATTGTTTGCAAAATATTTCGAAGATCAATATAGATGAATAAATTGATGGTGTTCGCTTAAAAAAAAATATATCTTCATCATGCCTAGTTACAAAAAAACTAATTATTATCCACGTCATACAAGTAGTTGTAGGAATTCAGAGGAAAAAAGATTACATTTGCAGAGACAATCCGACTTTTCGATTTTATAAAAGTTTAATTACAATTCTATAATAAATGTAATTATTCCATTAATAATATGCTTCGAGCCAAAAATATGTGAGAATCGAGATTTGCATCTTTCACTCCGACCAGTCATAAACACATTTTACCATCAGACTTCTTATACGATGCTGAGAATCATAAACTATTTCGTTCTTTTAGTGCAGAACGAGGTCAGGTTATAATATTTCTCGAGTGAGCAATAATTTTGAGATATAACTGCATCTAAAGACTAAAATGGAGCATCTATATATAATGGGCGACATTTGTATTAATACAGGGTGCTCCGATAATAGTACTATTCAAAAATTGTCTTTGCCCGAAAACACATCGGGAATTTCTTATTCTGAAATCTACATCTTTATTCCTGTCGTATAATCAATTCAAAATTGAAAAATCGATATCCGGTGTACCCATTTCGGGTAGTTAGCATTCGAGCAAATAGTCAATACCATGTTGTCCTGGATCGGTATTTAAATAGAGAGGCGCGTGAAAAAAACGAGGGTGCACGCATACTTGCAATTAGTTCTTTCATGCTACAGAGCGATCACTGACTTCCAATCCTTTTTTCGAACTCTGAAAATAGAAACGTCCTCGTCTTTCCACGCGGCTCTTTATCTAAATGCTGATCTAGGACAGCATGATATTGGCTACCTGCTCAGCCATCAGCTGTTTGAAATGCTCCCGTCAAAGCTTGATTTCCCAGTTTCCAATTTCTTATATTTCGAAAATGGAGGTCGTGAAATCGTAAAGAAACTTCTTATTCGTTTTTATGTGTCATATGTACCTTTACTGGATATTTACGCTATTTCTACGACACGTTATACAAGAGGTTTCACAATAAGTGCAGTTCGATATAACGATGAAACGAGAAGTGATAAAATTATAAGAAACCTTTTAGCGTAATTTATTACGCAAAAACATCTTTTATACGGCTATACGTATTTCTGTTTTGTTATAGACAGAAAGTGCAGCATATATTTCTGCAAGATCACAAGGACAAAAAAATTGTAAAACAAATAGAAGTCAGTGCATTTATTGTTTTATTTTCGTACAGTTTTGAAGAGTTGAAAACAAACTATATTTTTGTTTATTTATTTTAAAACTTGTACGCTGTATACAGGGTGGTTCACAAAAGATGTCAAAGGAAAAAGGTGGATGGTTAAAAAAGCACAATATTCATGGGATCAGTTTTTTTTCGGAGGTGCAGTTAGGCATTTGCATTCAACAATCCCATGTTTAAATCGAAATGTATAATTCTTGTATAATTAGATCTTTTAATTAAATTTAAAAATATCAGCAAAAATTGGTACATTTTTATTTAAACATTATTGTTCAAACATATTGAAATGTTTACAACGTAATAATAATTTATATCACTTTATTTAGGAAAATTCACAGATTTCTCTCGTGCAAAAAGCTATTAAATAGCTGCTATGGTAAAAGCACAAAAAATTCCCAAAGTTGAAAATGTTCAATTTTCTTTAACATTAATTTTCATAAAAACTGTACGTGTCAGAGAAAAACAGATCTTAGAATCGTACTTAGCTCGCATCTATAACAATTTCATAATGGCGGTCATGAAATCATTTGGTTGTTGTACAGTGTAACCAGACACCAGTTGAGACACTTGCCATGGGCTTTACTTTCGCCCACCTATTCGATTTTTCGTATTCCCCTTCGACAGCAGAAACGCGCTGAAGGCACACTGGAAAAGAGGGCACGAATGTCTGAAAAATGTTTAGTTTACATTAAAATTTTTAGTTCAGTTTCAGTTAGGTCAGCTTTCAGTTCAGCCTGTACTTTAATCCAGTTCCACTTAGTTAGTCAACTCAATAGGAAATACAAATTGTTATTAATATTAAAACGACATGCATAGTTACACATTCACACACCACACCAGCAGTATAAATAAATACAGTGTAACAAAGGAATCAGTCCCTAGTTATTCTGTACCTAATTTTGATTGGATGCTCCTTCGAGTAAAGGCAGCACTATTGTGTAATAATCTAGGAGTATCGGATCACACCGATTCAATGTATCACCGCTAAAAACAATATGCAATTGTTACGTGTTGTTAACAACAACACATGACTGCTCTTCTAAAAAGCTCAGTCTCGTGAATGTGGTATTCGTTGTATCATTTATCCTTCTTCTTTAACTTTAGTTTGTATCGGCACTGATAACGAAGTTGTAACCTAGTATGCTTACTGGAACCACTCTTTGTATTATGTTGATTTAGAGATGCGAAAGTAGTTATTGATTCCACGAGACACCGACGTAACATGACGAACAAAAATCAATGAAATTGAAGATATTTTGTTCCTTACAAAGAGTTATTTCTACAACATAATGCTCCCTTCGATATGTAACACTTGTAAATAATTATCTTCTATATCCCTAAAAAGAACAGAGACGTTTAATGTGATTAAGTGGTTAGTGACTCACTCAATGATAGCCCCGTTGAAAAGGTAAACAGTTAAGCTACAAATAAAGTTGGACGTATAATTAACTGTTTGATGAATAGTATACTCCTGAAAGAACTTGCTCGTGTAGTCTTAACTTCAGCCACTCGTGGAATGGCTACTGCAAGTGTTGCACAAAGCTGCAAAAAATACACATGGTTTGATTGTAGTTCATACAGCAGCTTCATTGGCATAGAAACATCTAGTATAGAATTATCGACAAAAGCGGTCACAACTACTAATTGGGACATGTGATACGAGGGTATAACAGGAGCCACATGCAATTTTGCACACGTATATAATATGCATGAACTGTTGCGGGTAATATATGAGAACTTAACACAAAATTATCTTTTCGCTTAATTTTAATACCAAATATGATAGATGTACTAATAAAATAGTTGTATAGTTTCCAAAATTGGATGAAATAGAAATGACGGGATGCTAGAATGTGGACTACCACATTTTTTTACACTACCTGCAACATATATGCTTTGATTATATCTTAATTTTCCCAAAAATATTCTCATTTTCCAAGTGTTACTTTATATTTCTTAAATAATTTAAAAGGAGAATATACAGGGTGGTCCTTTTATCTTGAGACAGGTTAATATCTTTTGAACAACAAAAGTTATTGTGTGTCAGGGGGAAAATTGGTGGTAGGAATTGATTTTTTCAGGGAGTGCTCCTAAAGGTCATATGAAGGTCAACTTTATATTTTTAAATGGAACCCCCCGTTTTTTATTTTACCATCATATTCTCCAGGAGAAAATAGGTAATTTTTGTCCGAAACATTTTTTCGTAGGGTGTCTACTTCTTGAGATAAGGTACTAAATATTTATTCAATAAACATTTTTATTTATTATTTAAGAAGGTGCTGAAAGTGTTTATGGCGATGATGGAAGTGTGGGGGCCATGCTGATTGGTTTTCCCCAAAAATTAGAATCCAATCAGTAGATTCTTTAAAAAATTGCCACTACCCTGTAAGATTAATACGTAATACGGTAAAATAAACGCGTATAATAACGACTTGTACAATATCGCTAAATGACTATGTATTCTTTAAACGACAAAATGTGGGTGATGTCGCGTTGTCAATGATTCCCCAAAGAATGCCCTTCCTCGAGGCTGCGAAGGCTTTACTGCCCCTCGCCAAAACTCAAGGGCCTCAGTTGTTTACTGCCCTGACGTCACAATATTCGGGTCCCAACGCCTTGGTGGTCGTCGCGCTGGGACCGTATGCGTCCTATTTCGAGTTCGAATGCAGGTCAATTTGGAATTTTCTTACAACCCCTACATCCTTCGTCTATTGTATGTTAGAAAAACTATAGACAATTTAAAAAAAGGTTTGCACGATTCAACGGTTCTGGGGTAAGTGCCAAGGGGTCAAGCTTCGTCCTCTTACCAAAAGGCATTCCTGCCTTCCCCACTCCGTGGCCAGATCCTTAAAGAACAACATTCCTATGCATTTAGGCAACGCAATGCTTAACTGCGTGCGCTTTTTTCCGGACTTCCAAGCGGACAAACAAACAGTCCTGCGACAGCCGATAGCCACGTGGCTCCAAGTCAATAGGCATCGTCTGTCGCCTTACTTTCTCTCTCAGAAACATCCTCTGTATTTAGACCTCACACAGTCCATCCCTATCATAAATCGTTCAAAAGCAAAATAGCGGCAGGCTAATTGCCCTCGACGACCCTCCAAAATACGTTGACGCTAACATGTAAATGTGCAGTAGTGGCGATTTTTAAAAGAATCTGCTGATTGGATTCTAATTTTTGGGGAAAAATCAATCTGCATGGCCCCCCACACTTCTATCATAGCCATCAACACTTTGAGCACCTTCTTAAATAATAAATAAAAATGTTTATTGAATAAATATTTAGTACCTTATCTCAAGAAGTAGACACCCTACGAAAAAATGTTTCGAACAAAAGTTACCTATTTTCTCCTGGAGAATATGACGGTAAAATAAAAAACGGGGAGTTCTATTTAAAAACATAAAGTTGACCTTCATATGACCTTCAGGAGCACTCCCTGAAAAAATCAATTCCTACCATCCAATTTGCCCCCTGACACACGATAACTTTTGTCTGAAACACTTTTTTCAAAAATATGTTGTTCAAAAGATATTAACCTGTCTCAAGATAAAAGGACCACCCTGTATAATTTTAGTATTTAAACAAATATTATGTTTAAATTGTAATAGTAATGCAGCTGATCAATCATAAGTTTTTATTATATTATGAACATTAGAATATGTTTAAATAATTATCAAAGTTAAAGATACACGAATCTAGTAAAAGTTTTGTAAAATACTTTAATCTGGAAAGAGGACTTAGATAATTATGTTCGGAGCTAAAAACGCATTAGGAAACGGATGGCATAAAAATTGTTTATTTTTATCTAATGTAATGTATTTTATTGAAAACGAAAACAGTTTGAAAGATCCTTCTTCCGTGATAAATGCATGAAAGTAGGTCAATTAAGCAAGTGATATCACACGAGAAATTTTGGTATAACTCGATTTGTTATTATTAAGCGGCTCCCTGTAATTCATTGAGAATATGGGTCACTGATTACTACGGATTTCTATTTCGCTGTCAGGGTTAAACGGATGTTCAACCAGGTTAAGAACCAGTTAGAATCTTTACTCGAAGCGTACTCTTGAGCGTTCAGCAAGCGGATGACAAGTAAACGTTTCGTACAGGGGACGAATTCACAGCGCACCACACAGTGAAAATGTATCAAAGCTTATAAGTTTTTTTCAGGTACTTTCAAGTTTATGTTTCAAGTATTCCAGCGTTTAAACGTAAAACTTCTGAGTGTCAAAAAAATCAGATTGTCCTTTTACTGAAAAGAGATACAGTTTCATAAAGGGGTCACGAGTGTACAGTGCTGTTATGTAAATGTCAGTGAGGTACAGTGAATCCTCCCACAGTGCAACGGAGGCCGGAATCGAAACTGCTCACTGTGAGCATAGGAGAAGCGAAATTTGATACTCGGCGGCTGTCCCTTGCTGGGGAGATCCCCCTCGGAATCAGTCAAGCGTTAAACGCGATCGGTTACCGAAACGGCCGAATATCGGTGAGACACATACTAATGCAAGCAAAGAAAAAGATTGCAATTTTCTTATTTCCCATTATATTTTCATGAAACTTGTATCATCATATTGCTCAGGTTTTTCTGATTAAAATGACACCAAACATGATGTAATTATGTTAATAATTACGTACGGAACGGGTGATTAAAGTTTTTAACGTGAAAGAGGACAGCGAGTGGAAAAGACAGAGAGGCAGAAGGTTGAAGCGTTCGGCAAACATGAAAGACTCCTGCGTGTTCCGTCTTTGAAATTCGAAAATCAAAATTCTTTGTTTTTGGTTTTTCGTGAATGAAACTTTTACTTCCGCATTCGTCTCGTTTTTCTGATTAAAATGATACCAAACACGATATAATTACGATCATAATTACCTCTGTAACAAGCCATAAAAGTTTATTTGTATCTCTGCAGTAAATGTACCGTCCGAAACTTTTATGACTTGTTACACAGGTAATTGTGATCGTAATTATATCTTGTTTGGTATCATTTTAATCAGAAAAACGAGACGAATATGTTAAAAAAGTTTGCAGTGAAAAAAATATAAATATTAACAAATTATATTGCTAAATTACGAACTGGAGATTTAGCAGCTCGCATCAAAGGGACCGCGGTGAGTGTATCGTATTACACTGGGACTGGCTCCAGCGAGGCGAACACATGCGCAGCAATGACGCACGCATAGGCGCGGGAAGAGACGTTTTGCACTGTGGGAGGGAAACAAGTGTCGCACTGTGGGAGGATTTACTGTAAATGTTTCAGTGTTCGAAAGAGTCCCGGTCATTAACGATTAAGTGGAAACTTTGTTAATAATAGCATTTCTACTTATTTTGGACGTTCTAGAATTCAATACTTCTATCACGCATAAATATTACTTACATCGAAATGTTCGATTCAACGTGTTTAGATCCGTCTCATAATGATTCAAACAATCTAAGGAGTACTTTAGTTAAAGTTCTAATTCATTAACACTTTCACGACCGCATGTTTGCGTAGTGAAACGTCGCCAAACGCCGGCAATATATTTGAAGAATTAATGTAAAAAAACTTTACGTAAATTCACGAAATAATTCAACATTATTATACAACAATGTTTTTTCTTTGTGTGACAATTATTACAACGTACAAATATAAAACAAAATTCATGACAACATAACAAACTTAACTGCTTTTTTATGACATTATTTTATCGTATCCGTGCAACACTCTCAGAAACAACATACCTTGTTGCTTATCAATAAGCAAAAATTGAAACGTATTTCGGGAAAAAGTGCGCAGGTTCTAGCGATAGTATTCAATCTTAATGTGTTAAACAACTGATGTTCGAAAAAGCTTTGCAAATGGCTGACCAATGGTAGGTACTACATGGGAGTCACCACGTGACACCACGTTAGTGTCACCGGCAAACAACGACTGGCCTGCCTATGGCACCACGTTGGTGTCACCGGTCGTGAAAGTGTTAATGTTGCATCATCTTTTAAAGTTGTTTTAGATTTATTAAATAAAGGGAATTGAAATTAATATTATTTCTTGTTAATTTGATTTACATATTTAAATTAAGCGTATGTTATTTCGCACTTATCTGATAACATGACACTGGCAGTAAACGTTATCAACATAAGTGTGTTTTTACGTAAATCCGAATTATGAAATGAATCAGCCTCAGTGAGTTTATTACATCATAAATTCATTCTGTAGAGTTTTCTACTCAATATTTGTATTCTATACATTTATGTTAATGACAACTGTACAAAGTATAATTCTTGAATCTGTCAAAATACCAATATGACCTAGAATTTTACAATATGCTTTTAATCGTGTTTCTTATATTTAAAAATCACATAAATTCGACAGAATGTTGAAGGAAAAGCAGCAGTAAGACGCGTTAAAGGAGTGTGTTAAAAAATGCCCATTTTTGTCATCGCCTGGAAATGAAAAACTCATGCAGGATCTTTTAGAATGTCTCCCAAGGAACAAAAAATGTCCTTATCACTTTCCCGAGAAACGATGGGAAAGTTGTCAAAAATATGTTGAAAGTATGTAAGAGTAAAACCGCACTGTAAGCCATACTCGCACACTCATGTGGATGCAAAGTCGGAGCTCGCGTTGTTGGATGCTGTCCCCATGTAGCCATGATCTTATGGTACTTTGCATTTGCTCGATTTCAAGCTTCTATCTGCCTGTTGAGTTCCTTACTACTTATTTCGAAGGCTGTTCGATATCCGAAAAAAAGGACGACAAAATGTAAAATATACGTAAATTTCGTTATAATTACATTCATACTTTCAACATATTTTTGACAACTTTCCCATCGTTTCTCAGGAAAGTGATAAGGACATTTTTTGTTCATTGGGAGACACTCTAAAAGATCCTGCACGAATTTTTCATTTCCTGGCGATGCCAAAAATGGGTATTTTTTAACACCCTTCTTTGTATTTCGTTATTTTCCAATTTCACTTAACAAAATTAATTCAAGTCAAAAAACTCATTGTTATTGTTTAAATGAATTTATTATAAGTAAAATATTTTCATTCGAAAAATGTTACCATCTCGATTTTTTATTAAGTGTTGAAAATGATTGAATTAAAACATATTTAATATTTGGGATCGTAATAATTAACGATTAAGACATGCTATGAATATTTTTTAATTACGCTGCCATATGAATATTGTCATATTTTAGCAAATTTAAATTTTTTCTCGCACAAATGAAGATTTTTAATCTTTTATCTGAAAGTAGAAATTTTATTCATCTGGTAAGTGTATTTAGTTATAATTTTAACTGTTTACTTAATCGTTTGCCTACTGTTGCATTTGGCATAGTACTGATTTATCGGATGTGTCTTGAAAAGGAGTTAAACTTCAAATTTATTTGTGTGAAGACAAATTTTTTACTAAAATAGCAAGACAAATTCTTATCGATTTAATTTGAATTACTGAAGTTTCCTTTGTTTCGGAAACTTCAGTTAACTAATATTACTGTTACATCAACCTTTGTAATTTTAATTGTAGTACTTGTATGAAGATGAGTAAACTAAATTATGAGAAATACTAAAATTTATTCTGTGATAGAATCTGTTGAAACCATTGAAAAAAGAGTCTGCGCTTTTCTCTTACTTAAACATAGATGATCTTTTGTATTGTTTCGCATTAAATGGGCAGAAATATTTGTTTTGTTATTTTGTTATGAAAATTCATCCTCATTCAAATATATTTTATATTTACCATCGCAAGATGTGACATCTTTATTCTCCTCAGCGGCAACATTTCTCTTCATCTCTCATGCAATTTAGTATATAACAATAACCAATTCAGAACGCTCACATAATTTGAAAACGAATATTACAATTAATTAAAAGATACAAATGTCAAAAAGCTACACCGATAATGAATTTCGAGTCAATTTTTATACATATGTGCCCTGCATTCTTATCGGTCTATTGTGAAAATATTAGGCTTGATCTTTATATTTTCTCAGATCCAATCTAACGTAAGAGTTAGCAAATCGGGTACAAATTTTTAATTATAAATTATGACAATTAAATATGAAATTTCATTTTATACAAATAGTGAAAAATCTTTCTAATTATCTATTATGTGTATTATGTATTCACTTGTGCATTATTTGTAACTAGTATTTATTTTTCACGTTATAAGATAATGTATGTGTTCTACTAGTAACAGTATATTAAATACTATGACATTGTCATAAAATAATGTATTGTTATCAAAATTTATTATTCATATAACTTGTATCTTTCAGTTCCAAATATGAATATCGTTTTTATAATATAATTTTTTATGAATGAATTTCTGTTTGCTAAAAACTGACAGCAATAATCAAAGGGAATACTGTCACTTCACGACTCCGATCAAAACGACCCTAGATGTTAAAGTATCGTTAATAACCCCGTCCAGGATAGCGCTTGTAACCAGAAGTTGTTTTCATCTGACTTTTATGACATTCGTTATGAATATTTTTAATTGCGAAAATACAGTATTCAAAGAGATCGAAATGTGACTTTTCCATCGCAGCACTGCAATGACGATGGCTAAATGGAGAAACTTTCGCGTTACGGTAAGATTACCACTTCCATGAGAATTTTCAAAGTAGCGTGTACAGTCTAGAGCAAAGTAGACTTCTCTAAAGAAAATGTGACGACCGAATCCGAAGAACTGCGGGATGATTATTAATCTATTGATAGGAGAATCTTGAAAGTTCAGGACCCAAAAACCTGAAGACGGAAGAATTTGGGAATGCAATTATGATATTTTGGAATCTAAGAATATGGAAATTTAGGTCTTTGAACTCTAGAAATTTGGAGACCAAGATATTTGAAGATCTATTAATATAAAAACTTCGGTGTTTGACTGTTTAGTATGAAGATCTAGACATTTAAAAAGTTAAGACTTTGAAGATAGGAATTCAGGGGGCTAAGAACGTAGAACTATGAGATTTTTGGAATAATTTTATTTGGAGATCTTCGAATTGTGGAATCTAAGAACATAGAGATATACAGATTTCGGAATCTAAAGATTTGGGAATTTGAATAATCTACGCACGTGAAAACCTACACATTTAAAAATCTTAGAAATATAAGAACTTGAGGGTTTAGGGATGTAACGATTTGGAAATTCAGAAATTCAAAAACATAGCAAATTGGAACTCTAAAGATTCATGAATTTATAGATTTGGGACTGTAAGTATTTGGTTTTTTAAAGATATGTGAATGTAGGTATTTAGGAATATATGTGTTTGTAAATAGATATATTCTGGGAATTCGGCTACGTAGAAATTTAGGAATCTGAGAAGTAAGGACAGAAACGAATTGAGAAGTTCGAAATTTAGGGATTTTTAAATTTGGAAAGTTAACGGTACGGAAATTTGTAAATCTAAAAGTTGAAAGCTTTGCAAATTGAAAAATTAAAAACATTGAAAAATTCGGAAACATGAATATATTTTTTTTTTAATAAAGTATCTGGGGTCGCATGAACTGCAGTGGTTTTTAGCAACTGTTACTATGAACTATAGGTACAATAACGTCTTAGGCACGGCTGAATTTTGCGTGGGGCTGTTTCTCTTTACGGCAGAATTCAACGCGAATTACACGTAAATGATACGGCACTGCAATGTGTGACGGATAATGCTGTTCTTTACACGAGTACATTGGAATGAAGTGTTTGATGATTCAATTATAATTTTTCTTCAAGATATATGATACACGCATTTTAACTTCAACAATTTATTCTAATAATTAATAATACAATTCAAATGATATCCGCGGAAGCCACTATAGTGGCGCGCAGTGCCCAAGAGGTTAAGGAAAAATGAGTGAGTTCTGCGCTATCAGGATGTTCGAGCACATAAAAGCAATAGTGTTTGTTTAGTACGGTATACAGGCTTGTCTATATCCAGGTTAAGAGATATTAATATTAGCTGGTTTGGATGAGCACCGTGCAATGAAGTGTCCTGTTTAACCTACACCGGCCTCATCATAAAGTTCTACCCCAAGTCCGCGTTGAGCTTTACAACTCAATCACGGTATAGTTTCGCGATACGGTTTATTGCCAAGGGTTTTTTCAGTATCTCGGACACGTGTGTCCACCAGCGGCCAAGTTGCGGCCAATCTCGGTTGCTGATTAGTTATTCGCATTTTTCAAGGACCGCCTTCTCACACCCGACATCCTCGTGGCAAAGGTGGGATGTCATCGAAAAGTCGACAAGGGTGGTTCTAGAGTACAAAATAGTCAGATACAAACCAGAGTTAGAGACAACAAGTCAGCACAACTAGAATTAGCTAGTCAATCATTAGAACAAGTTAGAATACCCAATTAGGAGTCGATCAGTTTCTTCAAATCATATCAGCTCAACAGTTACAATAAATAAGCGTTAAACCACCACAAATTTTGACTTTCCTTGGTATAAGTGTCAACCTTCTCAGTTCAGTACATTTTAGAGTTAATATCGAAGTTTGAAAATTACAGAATTTTGCAGATCACATATGTGTTATTTCATAGTGTCATGTTTTATAACATGTATTGTTTTATAGAAGCTAATGTTTTGAATGTATAGTCATGGTCTTTCTGGTCGCGGGAATTGATTCTTGAATAGATGCATAACCACTTTAATTCGTTATATTTCATGCATACAAAACATTAAGAATTTTGTGCAAACGATGATTGATATGCAAACGTGCGACTCCGCTGTTGTAAGATTTTGAAATAAGATTTGACATATCATAATAAATTCATATTATTTATATCATTATGCAGTATAATTTTGTAATATGACTTATTAAACTTTATGAAAAACAGATTTTTGTGTACCTTTGTTGTTTATAATGTCTTAAAACCCAAACTACAAAATTGGGTTGCAATACCTGTATAATTATTACGAAGAGTACACTTATCCTCAATTTTCACTTTAAACAAGAACTGTTAAATATAAACAGTTTGACAAATTCAAAGATAGAAGGTTTTTTGTGTAATCTATCATCAACATAAATCAGATGTTAGGTACATTAAAAAAAAAAGAGAATAAAAGAAAATGTTGCTTATTCGTTTGAAAATCTTTCAACTACAGAATCGTTGTTGTCCTTGTTCGTTCTGTATAGAATAATCCAACGGAAATAGTTTCGTCACATAAGACCCCCAAAATCATTCTGAAGTTGATTCATCACATTAGATCACTAAAACTTTAACTGCCACGTCACCCCTATATGGGTTACATTTAAATATTCGAACCAATTTATCACCTATATTATTAACGTTTCCTAGTGCCGGACAACGATATATGATCATGAACAACACTTGCAAAATATGATTAACATCCGCTTATTCTCCGTTTATTTTGTGACAATTTAATCTTGTATTTTCTAAATGTTACTTTTGTAACGCGATGATTTAATAATTTTAAGCATAGAAGTTAACCCATTGACTGCCAACTACGAGATATCTCGTAGTAAGCGTCTGTACCAAAACTGCCAGTTACGAGATATCTCGTAGTGAGTGCTGCAAGTACAGATTGGCTACAAATGGCTATTTGAGTTATTAGAAAGGATGAATGCAAAATGTATATTGTGTAGAGAACATATTGATTATCAATTTTTATTATTGACACTATTAAAATTACAACTAAGGCGATTAGGTCATATTTTGTAAAAGTTCATGTTTTCTTTAATATAAAACTGCGGCACCCAGGGCAAGGCGCACTAAATTTGCATGGCAGTCAATGGGTTAAGCGGGAGGGTTGCGGGCTTGGCCGGCGGGCAACGCAGGTACCGAGAGTCGTAAAACTCGGTACGCAGCGTTGCTGCAGGCGCTGATTGGTGCAGGCCTAGCTGCCCAACTTGTTAGTATAAGAAGAGCCTAAAGAAGCCAAAAAACACAGTCCGACTCCGGTAACCAACGAGGAACCTGCTTCCCGGACCCATTGCGCGTCCGTCATATTTTCCCTACGCCGCTTTGAACGAGTATTCGACCAACCCACTTTCCCCTGCGAGACCCTCCTAGGACTCGTGTTACACTTTTACTATATTTGTTCTCAAGTGTTATTGAATTTTTTTAGTATTTAGTATTAAGTTTCTTTTCAGTATTCTTTGATTAGACACAATTATTTCGGTCGGCATTAAAAGAATGAAGAATTTCACTTTCTTCATTAGTAATACGATTAACTGTAAGCTATTAAATTCCGTGTATGAATTTCAAACTAATTAGCAAATCTCTGATCATATTTCTTAATTAATTTTTATTACTATTTATTGTATTTATATTAATTTTTATTACTTCATTACTATCATTGATATTTATACACTACTGTAATTAGGAACTGCCTTTTGATTAGAAATTAATGTAACATATACTTCGTGACAACATATAAGTATTTCCACCACTAACTGAGGAAAAGACTAATCCCTTGGCTCATTCGTGTGCGTTGTGCATTTCTACGTATACATATAGGAATGTCGCGTAGCGAACCCACCTTAGCATTTTGTAAATTGAATAGGCTTTTGTAAATTTATATTTTTAAGCGTGTCTACCGTAGCCGCAATAATGTGCAAGGAACTGGTACTTACAATTAGTCAACATAGTTTTATTAGCTTCTTCTGAAGTAGACTTAAATTTTATAGGTTACACATGTTGAGTAGAAGTCGAGGCGATCCTTGGTTTTATTATTTACTACGGTCAAATTTTAGACATCCTCGATGGGACACTCGGGGTACAACGACACCTCAGTTACCGTGAGCGAATATCCCCATTCAATTGGTAAAAGGAGACTTACAACCACCAATAGTGAGCGTGACCAACTTTGTAAACGCCTACAAAAAAAGTTCTTAAATACGCATACGCAGAAACCTACAGACAGAATTAAAACATGATTTCAACAAGAATACATCGAGACTTAACATACTCGATATATGGTCAATCAATCATTAATATTAGATATCAGCGCACCTTGCATAACACATCATCAAACTTCCTCCAAGTTCACTCACACATCATTAAATACAGTCCACTAATATCGAACTAGTTTGCACGTGTTTAATCTTCACCGCGAAGGAAAACGTGTACGCAACAAGGAATACAAAAGATGTCTTGTAGCATAACATAATTTCGATAGTTGGAACGTTACACATTCATTCCTTTTCTGCCAAAATGTATTTCTGCATACTTTTAATACATTGATGAATCTGATCGGTTTATTTTGAATGTAGCACTTCAACCATAATATAATAAATACTTGTACCACATATCTTTTCTCCAATCTGCTAAAAATAAATACATGTATTATAAAATTTATTTTAAATTTTCATTTTATGTCATTTAATATTAGTTTCTAAATAATTTCAAGAACATCCATCTAATTTTATCACTTTATTAAAAATGACTGCTAACTAAGAATTACATAGTAGCTATACTGGGTGTCCCAAAAGTGTAGAAGGAGCCGGAAATGAGAGGTAGGTGGGGTCATTCTGTACAACTTTTTCATTTGCAAAAATGTCGTATGGGGCTTAATTTTTAAATTATTAGAGGCAGAAGTGTAGGCCCGAGTTATAATTGGTCGTGGTCACGATCGAATCGCGTGGCGCGCGATTCTCGCATTCTGATTGGTTGGTGTTTTTCGTTAATAATTTAAAAATGGAGCCCCATACGATATTTCTGCAAATGAAACAGTTGTACAGAATGACCCCACCTATCTCCCATTTCCGGCTCCTTCAACACTTTTGGCACACCCTGTATAATCAAAGTTCAACTGTTTCAACATGATAGTCAGTGCATTAATGAAATCGATGCCTTGCATAAAGAAGTTAATTTCTAAAAGACCGAGCTTTGTAAGTTTCTTTAATAATTCAATCGGTTCACTGATTTTAACAATTTTATCGAGCAAGATACTTTACCGTGAACACAACAATTAACTACATATATTTATCTGTATCATTTTTTGCAGAAATTCCTTTGAAAGGATGATTCTGGCGACCTCTATTCGTGACGCGTACACGTATTAACGCGTTACATATATGTTTTGAAGCACATTCTTACCACAAAATGTTAATGCTGATAGGTTTTCGAAATCATTTTTCGAAAAATTTTATTGAGCATTTTCGACTTATTGTTTTACTAGGGATCATATCGTGTTCCATTTTACTAATGTAGTCGAAGTACACTGTATGTATCCTTGGAATGCTCTCACTATTCTTAAAAAGCAGGGGTGAATTTGCATTTACAATGCGAACTTTATTGGGTTTCTAAAAATACTAGTCAAAGATAATTAATAAACGAGTACCGGTGTTACATTAAATTCATTTGTCAATATATGGACGCCTCACTTGTCAAATCGATTAACTCCATAAAACAAGAAGTTGAGAAAAATGATAAAATAGTATACATTGTGTTTTAAAATTTTTCTTAAATTGAAAATTCAAAAATACTATGTAGACTGTATTACTGCATATGCATCTTTTGTCTAACAACATGTGGAAAGTGTAAGATAGAATATCCTTAGAGTAATTGTTATTATTACTAAAAATTGAATTACAATTGATTCAGCTAGTATTTCTGTACTTTGAAGCAATTTCAATCAACTAAGCAGTTTTAATATCTTTGTTTTGTCCGGTACATAAGTCTGAATAGGTTATGGATTTTTATTATGATTTAAATCCATTATCGGATGGAGTTAATCAGATTGGCTTCTGAAATAAATTATTTATTATTCAATGGCTAAAAACAATTTGTCATTTATTGGTGTTAATACTTATTATTAGAGAAATTTGTTTTGAATATATACAGTTAGGAGGTACTTAAGTGCTTTGATATTAAAATTTAATAAAATTCCGAAAATGGAGTTAATAGATTTAGCAAGTGAGGCATCCATATAAAAATTAGGAAATAAATATTGAACTGGTTAGAACAATGTTTGTCAATATACCATTCAGGGCGATTTACGCAACTATAATAAGCCATATCTTGTGTTTCGTTGAAGTTGTTGAAAAATGTTGAAGGAAGATGATGAATCACTTAAGGTATACCATATTCTATCGATTATAATTTATCGCAGGTACAGTAATATACATGCATTTTATAACTGCATTGTTTTCAAACGCAAATCTTTTTGTCGTTCTGCAAACATTAAATCCTTCCGTTACTTTGCGTAAGATGTTCCGATATTTGCGTCACCGACAGTTTGCCAGATCTATTAAATTCAAACGTTAAATATTTCGTATAAAAGCTTGAAATACGACAAGTTATGGATTTTCTTTCACAATGTATCTCCATACCCCTTCATCCGAATCTTTCGAAGAATTGATTTGTGTAAAAACAAATACCTATGCAGATTCATTTTCAATGCATGCGTAACTCAAACTTTCATAGAAAGTATCTTACTTTAAAATTTAAAATACCTTACGAATTACTGATTTTTCTTATACAATGCATAGTAACACTTTTTTATGTGGGATATCGAGAGGTTTCGATGTATGATAAAACACGTTGGCTTCCACTATAAAAAAGTGCAGCCATAAAAAGCACATACACCATTGCGCACGCAAAATATATGATCGTTGAACTACATTTCAGCTTAAATCATTTCTTTTATTCCTCGAATATTTTTCTCGAACTTCAATCATAAAATAAATGTGGTTTATTAAGTACATTTCGTTAATTGAGCCTTTTAACCATTGAATTGACTGAGAATGATATAACCAGAAATACTAAAGCAATTTTCAAATACGAAATTGAATAGCGAAAGTAAAGTGTTATGTGCAAATTACATACTTTCCATAATTAAGCCGTTTATTTCGAAAGTGGGGCAAATTTGTCTCCTGTTATTACAAGATATTTAAGGGCTTGCATTCCTACACATATACATAAACCAACTTTTTGTAACTCGCAGTGTCAAACAATGTATGCTTGTTATTCAATAGTGTTTACAGTGTTGACAAATCAAATATAAATAAAACATAAAAAATAAATGCTAACAATAAAAAGTGCACATGGAGTTACTTTACATTCAGAGTTAATAAATTATTTGAGTCATTAATTAAACGGATATTATTTCAGTTGTAGAAGATATTTTTTATATTAAAAATAAATTACTGTGCCATATCATATAAATATTAATACATTGTACAGGGTGTCTCGTTATAATCTTCCCACGCGATTATCTTGCAAAATATTCATTATTCGAGAAAAATGTTTAAACGAAACATGCTCCATCTTAAGAGCGATATTCAATGCTGCACACTGTTTTTTTTCTGGGTGGAGGCTCCTCCGAGATTTGAAGGTGACCTTTGTTTTTTCGACCCACTAAATAGCCACCAATAATGCCACGCCAAACATATAAGACCATTGAAATGACCTTAAATGGAATTTCAAGGTCAAAATAATGTAAATCAATGAATTCGTCTTGAGGTAAGTTATGAGTTTAGCGTGGAAAAATACTACGTTTCCATTAAAAAAAACAAAGGTCACCTTTAAATATTGGAAGCGCCCCCACTCAGAAAAAAATAGTGTGCACCATTGAATGTCCCCCTTCAGATAGAGCATGTTTCGTTTAAACATTTTTTTCCAATAATGAATATTTTTCGTGATAATCGCGTGGAAAGGTTATAATGAGACACCCTGTATAAAAAGTAAGAGCAAAGAAAACTTTTTTAAAATATAACAGTATTAGAAAATATAACGTACCGAAAACAATTCTTTTTTCTTAAGAATTTCAACGAAATCACACATTTTCATCAATAATTTTCTTTACTTATATGTATATTTTGAATTTTATGTTGAATATAACATTTTAAAATATTCAAGATGAACAGAAGGTATACAGAGTGTTTCAAAAGGAATGTAACACCCGGAAATGGGAGGTAGGTGGAGTCATTCTGAACAACTTTTTCATTTGCAAAAATGTCGTGAGATCCTCGCGCTCTGATTGGTCGGTGCTTTTCCTTAATAATTTAAAAATGAAGCCCCGTACGACATTTTTGCAAATGAAAAAGTTGTTCAGAATGGTCCCACCTACCTCCCATTTCCGGGCGTTACATTTCTTTTGGGACACCCTGTATATTGGTAATAAATCTATCATATTCTTATATTTGTTAAATGTACAATAGTTGGCCCAGTTTTCTGATACACAGAAAGTAATTATTTATTTCCGAAACTATTTTGTCTTCCAACGAAGTTATGTGTACGACATTTTATATAGTGCATAATACAAACAATAAAATACTTTCGGAATGAAGATTTTATTGGAGCGGCGTCATTACACAGAGAAGTATTTCTATTTTATTATTATTACTTACTAGCTTCACTTTCTGATGCATTACAGATATAATTTTTGTTGCAATCGATCTGAGCCCTTTTTCATTAATGAAATAAACCATAATTCATAATTAATTTTCAAAACAGTGAATTTGTTAAGGTGTTCTTTTCGTCGATTTTGATGAGTATTTATTAGAAACCGAGCTAGAACTTACTGCAGAACATTTTCACTTGTATTTATGTTACCCGAATCCACAATATTATACAATTATATTATAATTTTAATATATTTGGCTAAAAATAATTTCAACCTAAGATGAAACTGCACTACTTTCAGAGCAAATATTTTTCGAATACTGCTAATCAACTAAACATTCATCACCCAAATATTAGGTAATTTTTCTTATTTTGACTATGGATTGCTTATTTTTGAGAGACGTGTCAATTATTGACTACATACATTTCTGTTGTACTGGTTCTATAATATCTGTATCGTCTACTTCTTGGACACCGTGTATAATCCGTCGCTACCAATGACGAAAAATTGATTTAATGGTAGCAGTTTGAAACGATCATGATATCTACACAGTATGCCCGAAAAGTAACGGAACTTTTTAGATAAAAAAAAAAAGTATTAGTTATTTTGCCAAAATTAATTTTTTTATTCAAAATACATCCCTTCCGTATCAATACACCGCTGGGCACGTATTAGACAATGTTAACATAGATGTTTTTATGTCGTTTTGCGGAATCGCTTCGGTCACCCTTGTCATAGCGCTTGAACTTGTGTAACAGGGCCATAAAACGTTCCTTTCATGGCTAATTTCGATTTTGGAAAAAGAAAGTAATCGCATGGAGATAAGTCCGGCGAATATGGAGGATGTTGGAGCATACAGACTTGTTTTTTCAACGCGAGCAATTTGTTGCCTTTCATTTAACGCGTGAGGAACGAATCGAGCACAGACTTTCCGTTTCTTCAAATCCTTTGTCAAAATTTCGTGAATGATGTTTTTGGATGTATGTTACAGTTAAATTCGCGCCGTAGGCAATCATTTCACGCATTTTTTTCACCAACTCATCGTGATTTTCCTTTTTTGGCCGGCCTGGCTTTGGGTCGTCTTCAAAATATCACGACCGTCTTGGAATCGTTTATACCACTTGAACACACGCGTACGAGATAAACAATCGTCGCCATAAACTTTTTGCATTAATTCAAACGTTTCTGTAAAACTTTTACCGAGCTTGAAACAAAATTTAATATTCGCTCTCTGCTCCATCGTGATTTTGTGACACGGTGACAAAAGGTTCTGTCGCTTTAATCGCTATAATTTTGGAATTCGTTGCTCGAATCTAATAATGATTGTTTTGTTTTGTAGGGGAGGAATACTGTTTTCAGATATATTGTTTTAATAGATGGTGCTAGTAGTTTTCCTTGAATTTAAAAAGTTCCGTTACTTTTCGGACATACTGTGTATAACCATATACACCCCTGGACAAAATTAAGTGGACATTGCAGAAATGTAAAAAATGTTTTGTTTCATTACAATGTTGTAAATAAATTTTAAATTTAGAACGTGAGATATTTTTGTAGGCTTGAAAAAGCATTTATTTAATGTATATATTTGTGCAATAAAGTTTTGATTTATAGGCATTATTAATTAATTAAATTTACCTTTTGTTATTTATGATACCTGTCCACTTAATTTTGTCCACGACTGTACAATAATAAAAGGCAGAATATTCTATTGGAGAATACAATATGACCTTTGCATAATTTTCATAAGATTAAAATACCACTATTGTTGTGTCTTTGCTTAATATAGATATTATATTTAATACTCTTGTGCGCTACCGACGTTATTCCGATTACAATTAATGCGTTGTACAGAAAAAGGTATCACCGCAGGTCGATAAGTGCGTCGCATTTCTCGCTCCGTTCGTTACAATCGTCAACAAGTCATCCCCAACACCCCCCGAGCTCCGTTCTTCCGCGTTTCTCCCCGCGGAAGAAATCGGGACTACCTTTGAATCTCCGTCAATGCTCAACAACTATTTCTTATGAATTTTCGTACGTGAAAAATTGTTCTTTTGAGATTTTCTTTAAGAAACGTCTCCTTTCAAGAAAATCTTCTAGAAAATTGCCAGTGAAAGTTAAAATCAAGGTCTTAGTTAAGTTTAAAATTAATATATACAAGGCGTGTTCAAAAAAAAGATGACTTTTTACTTTTCTCGAAAAATATTTGTTTATTCATCCAGATCAATTTTGTCCCCTACAAAGTACTCTCCCTTAGATATAATACACTTGGGCCAGGGCTTTTTGGGCTGGCGATGCGGCCTTTATCTCCTGAATCGTGGCGAACCTTCGTTCTTTCATGGGTCTTTTCAGTTTTGGGAACCGGAAAAAGTCGCAGGGGCCCAATTCCGGTAAATACGGTGGCTGAGGCATGATTACAGTGTTGTTTTGGGCCAGAAAGTCACGAACAAGCAATGACGTGTGCGCTGGTGCATTATCGTGGTGTAATATCCGTGACTTGTGTCTTTACAATTCCGAGCATTTTTTCCATATTGCTTCTCCCAAACGGCGCATAACTTGAAGGTAATATTCCTTATTGACCGTACGACCTTATGGCAAGAACATATGATGCACCACGCCATTGTAATCGAAGAAAACCATAAGCAAAACCTTCACATTTGACCGAATCTGGCGTGGATTTTTCAGTCTTGATTAACATCTTCTTAGCCTTCTGTGGAGAACTTGTACCACTTACAAACACTTTTTTTGCTCAAAATAGACTCACCAAATGCCATAGTCAATATTTTAAGTGCGTCGGGGCACTTAATTTCATTTTTAACGCAGAATTTGATACAGATTCTTTGATCCATTTTTTTCGATCGCCAAGCACATCAAAACACGTCTTACCTTTGTATCCGTCAAAAACAAACTATAAACGCAAAATGGCTGATATTTTCAACTTATGTTGGGGACATATGTACCAACACAGCACACAAAAAAAATTTGAAATTGAATGTATGTAGTAAGCGTAATTTTAAGTCACCTTTTTTTTTAACAGACCTCGTACATTTTTTCTCATTATAAATTTCTAAGCGTCAGAAACGAAATTGCATATGAACAGTAATAATTTCTAGCTGTGATTGAATTTCAATCATAGATAATCGCAACGGATCGTTCTCTTTACAATAACATTATTCCCCTTTTTCACATTGTGGATGTAAAAATGTGTTTTGTAACTGGTGACATAATTGCAAGAAATAACACTGCAAACTATACTTGTTTTATATGCTGCATAAATTTCAGCAACACCATATATTTGTGTTTTATTGTAAATTATGTATATTCACATCTGTAAACATAGTTAGTGAGCATGTACACTCGACTCAATGTTAAAAGAAAGTAATTGTTCCTCACGAACACTACACATTAAAAAAGGTTAAAAATAATATTTATATTGTTTCATACACGTTGCTCTATGTATTTCCAATGGTCCGTACAATTATTTTTCAAAGCATTCGTAATTCGAAAAAATGTTACAAATAAAATGTATTCTTATTCGAGGAGGTCATATTATTTTGGGTACAGGTTTAGGTATCTCCAAGACTTAAAAATCACGTTTCTTCAAATAGAATAACACATTTTTTTATATCAATTAAGTACATAGAATATGTGCATAAGAATATACGGGTATAATACCAAAGAAAAATAAACAATTTATAATATATTAAACATTCATGCATTTTATAACGAAAGTTGAAATTTCGTATAGATTGTCAAATTTTAAAACGCTAATAGTTATTATGTAAAACGTTCTACAGAATTAGTTCGTGTCAAAACAAATATGTAATTATATATTTGAAGAAAATATATTTGCATTTCTTATGATTTTTAACAGAACAATATTATTATTACCAGAACCCAGACCATAGAATATTCTTTATAAGAAACTGTGAAGATGTAACATCAAAAAACTAACTAATCCGTGAGATATTTCAAAATTTATATGTAATTATCGTGTTTTATATATACAAATACCTTAATACTTATTCATATAGAACGTCCTATAGCACTAATTGATATGAAATGAAGTGTACAGTTTCATTGAAAAAAAAACAGGACTACTATAAAACCTTCCAGGCAACTACAGCTGCCAAGTGAAATTTGCATTCACTACAAGATGTTCCATTGCAAACACAATAAGTTTAGTTTGAAGTATTTTTTCGTGAACAAATAATTCTAAAAATGATTGTGCCACTCATTTAAAATGGTACGCTTTATATGTATATGATTATGCTATTAATAAACTTCTCTGAGTATTTTCTGCTTGCAATGGCACAAATTTTATTACAAAATCGTTCAATTGGAAAACAGTCAGGCAACAGGGAAATTATAACTTTTTAATATAAATATGTAATCGCAATAGTGAAAATTAATATCAATATTTGTATTGCATTAAAAGCAACTTCAGATTAAATCGTACAAAAACTACATAATATTTTAATTTATATAATTTCTTAGGACTTTATATAAAAAATGCATCGAAATTGAGAGATTAGCGTTGGTTATATCCATTAAAGTCCTCAATTTTTATTATAATTTAACGTTGTAAACGTTGTCAATACAGGACAAAATATAATTTCCTGTAGGTTAAGTTAAGATGTGTTATTGTATTCATATGAACTATACGTCTGTTATTTTTTGAATAATTATTAATAATTATTCCATTATGATATAACCACTATATTGATTTGATTATTATACTTTAAATTTTATTGTAACTACAGCTGCTGTTTATAATCATTTTGCTGATACTGAACGTTGTATTCTTCACAGTGTATGTGTATGTATGTCAAGGTTGAGATTATCGGATCTGACTTCCATAAACAGAATTTTTATACCGATTTCTAATATAATTTACAATACATGGCCTGAAATAGCAATGACAAATAAGATGGTAAATAGAAAATATCACATTGATAATAACGGAGAAGTTTTAGAAGATATTGAACGAAAGTTTCAAAATCAGCAAAATGATTATTCAAGTCCTTTCGATATTATGTACACTATATAATATTTCATTTTAGACAAATTCTTGATCATCAGACTTGAAAAATAATTAATTAAATATGGAAAGAACCTGTGTTATATTTAAATTACATATTAACTAATTATTCATTTATTTAGTAAGTACATCACAATATTATATGAGATATTTTATAAAATCAAGTACTTTGCCCATTTCAATTTATTTGATTACGAATTGAATATTGTTTTGATTAGAAAATATATCCACCATAACTTACGTGATCAGAAACTGCTATCTTTGTATTTTTTTTATTTATACGTTAAACAACTTTTCAGATCTAGCTACTTTTCAATTACGAATTAAAAACATCATGATAGTAGCATTGACGATATGTTTCTTAGGAAACCATGAAAAAAAATTGTAAAAATTTTTGTAACAAAAAAACTAAAAGTCTAGAAATTCTATCTTTGCATCGGTATTATCAAAATCAAATTTAAATATTTCACTGATTTCATTTCATAACTGTCACTTTAAAGTCGGTGTAAAAGGAAAATCGTGTAAATAAAGTACCGTGTAAATCGGGAAATAGGTCGTATCGAAAAATATACATACTTGACACCGTGATTAGCATTTTAAGAACTCCAGTCACGAACGCAAGACATACAGTTAAAGTTTAGTCCAACACTGTAATCACACACATGTTATATAGAACCAAGTGGTTAATTAGAGATATGTGCTTCTGATAAATGGCATGGGTTATTCGCGGTCCACGTTATCAATATAATAATTAACAAATCAATAACATAACACGTATTCCATATTTTATAATTTCTCCACATATCTCGTACAGCGTACATATATTTTAATTTTATTCACATTAACGCGCGCATTATCATACACTTCGATCCGTTTACCCAACATACTCATAGCATAAAGGATTATCGAAACAACAAAGAACATAATGTTCATTTGGAGTTCCTACAGGTGAAGAAACATACACTGTCCCTGATAAAAGCATTGTTCCAAAACTGCGTTAACCTCTCTTTTCGCGGACAGTAATTTTGGATCGTATATGAAACACGGCCAATTTCTCAATTTTAGCAACATGGCGTAAATATTCACAGACAGATAGGAAGTTAAGTATTCAAAACGTTTATCCAGTGGTCGATAGCTTGTCACTTAGGAATTCCGGGACCGGGGAATTTGAGGACATGAAAATTTAGGGATGTAGTTATTTGGCGATCCTGTCGTCTGGAAATCTGGAGACGCGACAATTTTGGAACTTGGATTCTAAGAATTTGATGATCCAGGGATTGGTGAATCTCCGGATTTGAGTATCTCGGAATTTGGAAGTATAGGAGCATGAGTAGGTAAGGGCTTAGGAATATACGGTTTTAGAAATCAATATTTTTGAAAACCAGAAATTTGGATCTATAGGAATTCGGTAACCTGGGATTTTGAAAATTTGGGCAAATGGAGTTCAGCAATTTGGGAACCCCGAAACTCGGAGCTATCAGAACAGTGAAATTTACAAACTTGGATATATAACAATTCGAATCTGTAGGAAATGGGTAATTCAAGAAATTGTGAACATTGGGGATTTTGGAATCTAAAGATTTGACAGTGATTTAGGAATACAGGGACTTAAGAATATAGAGATTTGAAAATTTCGAATCTTGAAGATATAAGGACTTGCTGATATAATCCTTTGAGAATTTAGATAGCCTGGAATGCAGGAATTTAGAAATTTAGCGAATTTGTAATGCAGAAACTTAGGGATCTAGGAAATGTGATATTTTAGTATATTAGAAATCAGTAATCTTAATAAGTGTCTAAGAAGTGTGTCAGATGTTTAGGAATCCAAGTATTTGCGATTTTAGAGACTTACGAAAGTTGCTATTTAACAATGTAAGCGTTTTGTAGGTCTAGAAATTTGATAATTCGGGTATACATGCTGTGTCGCAACATTTTTCATCTAGATTTATGTCATTATTATTACACATATCAAACAATGTTTCAGATGAAGTTAAATGATTTTGAGAGGAGCATATTCCGACGGTACATTTTCTTTGTAGTTGGACGTGTAAAGGACATATGAAGGTCATTAATGTATTTTTAAATAGAATCATATATTTTTTATTTCATCAGTTGATGCTCCTTCATATTCTTTACAAAAAAGTATTAATCTATTTGTGTAAAAATATTATTAGTTAAGGAGATATTTTAATTCTAATTTGTTAGGAAATCGTGACTTTCTGGTCAATATCATGAATTTAATGTGATAATGTAATAGGAGAGCAAGAATTATCAATGTAAATATTGACATTTTCTGTATTTATAATTCTTGCTCTTCTACTTATTGTGAACTTCAGTCTCTGTTACGTCTCTGATGCAGTCAATTATCACTTCATAATGAAATATTCTAAATAAGAAAAGATATAGACATGTTATCAATTTATTTCGAAGCTGGGAAAAGTGCTGCACATACAGAAATCATCCATCATGTCGTACCTTTAATTATGTTTTTAAACAATTTTCACCAGACCGGGTCATTTCGCTACATTGAACCATTTTTGTAAATACACGTCAAAATTAAAATATCTCCTAAACTAATGATTTTTTTACACAAATAGGTTAATCCTTTGTTGTAAAGAATATGGAGGAGCAACAACTGGCGCAATAAAAAATGTATGATTCCATTTCAAAAAATATTAATGACCTTCATATGTGCCCATAATTATGAAAGTGGTCCAAGTCACACATTTCTTGTTCTGTGATATTTAATGAATTACACTTGAGTGGATTAAAAAATATTTTTATATGATGCAACATTTTAAAGTAGAATTATATTAGTTTCGATTAATGAAAATTTAAAGCTTGAATTGACTTAGACAGTTCTCAAAATTAACTGAATCACATATAGATGACTACAGCAATCAAAAACTACGAATTTCATTAGAAGTAACAATTTCAACGAAACAATTCATGAACATTTATTAATTATTTGTAAAAGGTAATGCATTTTTATCATTTTAGGCTTGTATCATGAGTTTCGAGGTTCTTAAAATGTTTCTGAACAACTGGAGGGTTTAGTGCATATTTCCGTATATCTTTGGCGTGATAAACTCAATTTGCTTGAATTTTTGACTTAGACCACATTCATAATGAACACCAAAAGAATTCCATATAATGTCGAAACAACGACCACTATCTAATGATTCATTTTGGACGATATCGCAAAAATTGCATTGAATTAATTTAGTTTAAAGTAATATGGTGTGAAGTCACTGATAAACTCGTTTTGTTTTTAATTTTGACTTAGACCACTTTCATAATTATGGGCACATATGTCCATTAAATGTCCACCTACAAAAAAAAATGTACCATCAGAATGTGGCCGTCTCAAAACCATTCAACTTCGTCTGAAACTTTGTTCGCTAAGCGAATCCACAGCCGACAATCCAGAAATTGGCGCGTGGAGAGGTTGTATCGGGCGTTCTGATCGCGACGACATTAATTCGCCAGAAAAAAAGGATGGACGCATCGGCTCTCACGTAGTATTTTCGGCGGCGGGATCTATTGGTTCACGCGGTTACGCATACCAGTTGATCCAATAAACATAAACAATCGGCAGTCGGCCATCGTTAATCGACGAAAAGTTTGTTGGGTTCACGAAGTGTATAGACGGAGCGACCGCGTACGTCTTATGTTTTAGTATAACCTCCTCACGCGCCAATTTCTGTGTTGTCGCCTATACAGCCTGTGTAGGTCAACGTCGGTAAATTTCTCCGTTTGGAGAGCGCTCCATATTGGCAGACGCATACGAAGTTAAGTATCCAAAACGTTTATCCGGTGGTAGATGGGTTGTCAGCAAGTAGTAACGCATCAAAAGACTACATGCATGCAGGCGATGATACGAGGCGTCACGGGGCGATCGAGAATGGAAATACAAGATCCATCGAGTCCTGTCGAGCCGAAAGGGGGTTGAGACGGCGCGGTGCATCGCGACACGGCGCGGCGAGGCGTGGCGAGGAAGGGTGAGGGACATCGAGAAACGTGCCGGACGATTTGAGAGGGCCGGTCGGCTGACGCCGCGCCGACCAAGGGCTGAAATAGGGAGTGGGGCGCGAGAAGCGTCGCGACGCATCTCGGTGGCGCCACGAACTAAAAGTCCGGGCGGTACGTCGCGCCAGTATTCAGCCCGCGACCGTCGCGAGCGTACGTGTACTTTTCTTCGGCTTCGTTTCTGCAGTGCGCTCCGTTTGCGCAGCTATTGCGCACGCACGCGGCACATCCGAGTTCGAATAAACGGTCCCGTCGAAACGTCGCTCACAGGATTTTTCTTTCCGGAACACCGTTCGCCGACGCTGGATCAACGAAGTTTTCAAAGGTTATTATTTGTGATCGGTCAAACGGATTTAAATCGAACATTTCGAAGTGGTTCGCGGTTCTGTTGCGCTCCGATTTCAAACCAGTGTCGAATATACGATTTAACTTTTTTTTATCGTGTATTGCTGTGTGTGATCGCTTCTCCTGGAATAATGTCAAAGTGAATGTTGTTACTTCAATTTTTGTATTCGATGCAAGGAGAAATTCTGTCAGAAATTTTATATCAAATTCTCTAATTTCCTCCATATATCGTTTTATGTCGACGCAGAGAACAGAAATAAAATAGGTCGATCTAACATCAGTGATCAATATTAACATTCTGTCATTTGTAACCAGCTTTAAGAATCGGTATGAAATTTATCGATATTAATCGGATATTTACTGGATCGCAGACAGGTGTAAGATTTCTTTATTTCAGTTTGAACTGCAATCCAAGAATTCCCGCAATTTTTGATTCAGACATTTTTAGGCTTTGCATATTTAGTATTTCTCGCTGTTCCGTTCCAAGAGTTCCAATCGCGTGTGGTATTTAATAAAATCTAACATTCTTTGGTCTTCGCTTCGGGGTTGGGGGAGGAACACTGTGGTCAGTCTTGAATCCTCGATTCGCAAAAATGTGTTTGAAATATAGCGATAGGCGATCGTCTAACCGTGTTTCGCTGTGCAAACGTTCTCGGTTATACTCGCTGCTCATCTCTTTGGCGATACAATCAATTTTCCACCCTTACGTGTTGCTTTAACCAACCGCACCGTGAAACAATCGCGAACGCTGCAATTGCTTCTCCCGAACACTTGTGAATTTTCATTTTCGTTTCTTTTATCGAAATCGAAGAGTATGGTACGTGACTTCGGGTTCGTTGCAGATACACCCGTGCTGTGATATGCTGGCAACGAATCTTATTCGATGTTGAACCGTCGCGTTGGGATTGGTAACAGGGCCGCCGCTGTGGCTTAACGAGTTCAACGAGTTTTTCTCGGTCGACCGTTCGGTAATTGGGGATCCAGTGGTACACAGTATTTCCACCGATACGATACTTTTATCGATGAATTAATCCGTATTGATTTGCCGCGGAAAAACGGGGAAAAAGTTTGTTTTTTCGCCGTGCCAAACGATGACATAGACCGGCGTGACCAAACACATCGAGGGCCAGTGGATTTCAATGAACCAGGAACGCTTTCGATTTTCATCGTTATACTAAACTCTTTGACGTGCAAAGTGATGCTCGAAGTCGTTTTAAAAGCATTTTTGATTCGAGCTAACCAAACCAGATCGAACGTGTTTGAATTTGTGACGAGTTTTCGAACTGATCGTTGGTAGATTGAAATTTCAGCAGATTGGTGTATAAATTGCCGTGATAAATAGCGTTCGTACCATAATTCATTGTTTCTTGCACACTGGTTTTGACGCTCCGAGGAGGATTATCGATACGTTGGGCGTGTTGGGATAGTGTTCCGCAGTTAAACTTCAGTTTTCGGCGAGTATGTCCGTATTTGTTGTCGGAGAAATGTCGATCGAGTGTAGCAAGTTAAAGCGACGATAGTGCTGTTTTTTTTGTTAATATTTTGGTAGGAATTTTATTTCCGCGCCCTTGCTAGTTTATTCGCGCTGCGTGCTGAAATGCTTACGGTAAAAGCGTTTATCATGTACGACGAGTTGTTACGTTTCTAAGGAAGATACTGTTTCCCAAATAGTCCTAATCGTATTCGTATTACTCGTCCGATCGATTATTCGTTTCTCGAATGGAACATGTTACTGGTGACACCAATTCAGTTATAGCATTTGGGTGCAGCTCCTATTCCTAATACTTGAGAACTCTACGAATACAAAAAGATGCATTCCTCTAATTCGTTCAGCGGTTATGACACTTAAAGAAATCGGTATTCAGGTTTACCGTTTAATTTTATATTTTTAACATGGTATGCCAACATGTGAGGCATGTCATGACACGCTATGCCTTAAAAACAAATTCTGTATCATTATGATTTAGTTGGGCTAAATCTTTAAACTATTAGTTGCTATGTGACGTTCTTAAAATTCTTTTTGTAACTCTTCTCGCTGTTTTCCACATAGCAAAGTGTTAATATAAAAATACCGATAGGGTTCTACTTTTCGGGCAATAATAGTTGCAATTTTGGACAAATTTTCTTCCCAGTTAATTGCACTGCGAAAACACTTGATATTTCAAATGTGAAAACTACAGAAAATGCGGGCAATGATTCGCGAATTCATCGATTTAATTCCCGAGCATACTTTTTGTCAAATTTTTCAAAAATCACATGTATTTGGTTCATAAGCAGGGAGGGTACTGAAATTTTGATCATTGTTTGAACGTTTTTGGATCTTTACATAATCGACAATTAGGCTGACAGGAAAATAGGTTATTAAATTGTGGTAAAGTGTACTATTCTTCCCACGTATGAAAAACGCTTGTGAGTCCGGAAATAAGATATAGAAATTTCTTATTTATATTAAAATACTATAGAAATGATTTGAAATTGTGTAACGAAATCGATGACAATAATTTTGTCTGGCATTTAGTTATACTATCCCCAAATCGCATATAATTTTTGTGCTAATCATACGTAATTCTGATTGTATCAGAATAATTTCCCCGCTGTATTATTAATATTAATTTTAAAAAATGGTTAGCAGCATTTCGTCTATTTGTAATTCTATTTATACTTAAAGATTAATGCAAGTAATATTTTGCTGCATACATATCTTTATACGACCTATTTTCCACCCTTAATAGAGCAGTACATACTGTAAAAATTGGTCAGTACTTTCTCAGTATACTGCACACAAATAAATATCATTAAAACCTCTGATTACCATTCAATACATATTGAGTTCTTCAAAATACATTACATATTCTGAAAATAAAACTTTATATTAATTAAGTGTAAATGTTGAATCCATCATATTATAACACTCGTGTGGTATGTAATATTACCCTAATTGCTTGCTACGATGTTTCTACCTTGGATCATTGACGAATTTTCATTATTTAGGTTTCATAGTTGATTTTATGGTTTTTTAATTAATAGCCAACAGTCTAGGTGGAGGGCAATTCGATGTAGTTTAGAGACGTAATTAATTTTCCTTTGAGCGTAGAATATACAAAGTTTTCGAAAACGTTATCTTTTTTCGAAACATGCTAGGCTATAAAACGTTTGAAAGTGGTTTATGATGCGATATCGCTGGATATTTACAACACAAACATTTTGCAACGGCAACTTTCCACGTTTTATAAGTGCTGCTTTTACAGTTCACTTTTTTCTTTAAATTAATTCCGTGTTATTTAATTATTCTGTGGTTATATGCAGGAGCTGGCCAATGTAACAGTGGTGCAATTAACAAAAATTATATCGAAGAATGTGAAGTTAAAGTTTTTTAAAGTGAAATGATGTCGAAGTACGTTATATCACCTTTATATGTATAACTCACTATGACGTAAAGTTATTATATCTCAAAATAATATAGTTGTTGCCCTGAAAAAATCGAGATACATGATCATATTATTCAATACCATTCCATATTACACCACTTTTGCATATAACATTTCTGTAGCCAGTCCTTATTTAATTTTCTGTGTAAGAAATCTTGATTTACACCGCTTTTGCACAAAGCAGAATTAAAGCTAAATGTTGTGAACGCGTTAAACCAAACTGACACACGTCGCTTTTGCATTAAACCGACAAGAACTCTTACGAAATAAATCAGAATTTTTATTTAAAAACAAACATGTGAGTCAATCCATCATTCTGTATAATCCGAACTGCGAATATTTCCAGAACCGAATGATAAGTTATCCTCGAAATTACTTGTTTTTAATCGGAATGTGTGATTAGAATACGGTATTTATTCTGTTATTTGTTACGACACGGTACACAGTGGTGCATAGTGAAAAATGTGAAGCAAAAAGTTTTTCAGTTTACGATTGAAATCTGGAAGTTATACGAGTGCATAAAGGATTAAACGATATCGATTCAGCGAAAGAACGTCAACGTGTCAAAATAACAACGGGATAATCACTTCCGTTCGTAAATTTTTCTCCAAGCTGTTTATAAACGTTCTGGACTAATAAGTTGTTAGAAACGACGTTTCTCTCTACGTTAAATAACCTGGGTGAACGTTTCCTGCCACGCGACGAGTAAAGTCCCTGTGGGCTGCTAGCGTATTAGCAAATTCGATTCGGTGCGGTAACTTCTACCGGTGAAACACGGATTGGAGGGATAATGCGAACGACGGTGACGTCGACGTTTAATAAAGTTTTTCACACGCGGTAAAGTGGACCTGCGGCTGTGAACACCGGTGTATAACATTTTCTGGATCGACGACGGAGAAAATAAATAGTGTTTCCGCTTTGTGTTCCCATTTGACACTTCTATTTATCGTTTCCGAATGCCTCAGATGATTTGACTGCAGTAAAGCGTGTAACGTGCATCCAGTGACGTTTTGTCGACCGGACACAAACGGATACGTGATCGTTGAAGATATAAATTACAATGCCGAGGGATGAGTTTTACGTATCGGTTCGTTTTTAAATGCTCCGTCACGAACGACGTTATACATATGATTTGGTCAGTGATTCGAGTGATGCGCGGTGCTTGGTAATCGGATAAAATTGTATTTATAGTACGTGAAAAAGCCGTGATTTCCGTCAAACGCTCGTTGTATGTACGAAGTCGTGGTATCTTGGTGACAATTTTCGCGGAAGACGGGTGTGTATGAAAGTTCTGTTTCTCTCGCGAGCGAAACAAGTTGCGTTTTCGTCTCGAAGGTGTGGAAGTTTTCTTGAGAGCCGGTAAATTCATTCATTTCTCTTTCGCAACGAATCGAAACCCCTTCTATTCTTGTGCCAAGTTTTAAACTAGCAAAACTCAACTGGGTCTAAACGTGAGCAGGCGTACAAGTAAATTCGATTTAATAGCCTAACTTGAATCGTAGATCATGAATAAAGTGAAGTTTCTTCGATAAAAATGTTTTGAAGAGAAAAATCATTTTCGAGCGAGTGCGACTTCGCGCGGAGGAAAAAGTTGACATCTAACTTTACGTATGTATTGAAATAGACCGTATAATAATGTTTGCAGTTTTTACGTAATGATTTTATAATACTGTGTTATTCAGTAGAACAAGTCATTAAAAAGGCAGCCACTAGTGATCTACATATACACGCATGTGTACGTACTTTAAAGACACTTTTTACTTCCATTCAAAGTACAGATTGTCTGTTCAATTCGGACCGATGAAAAATAAATTGTTCTGCTTTCTAGTGCATACAAACACGTAAATCTTGATAATGTTTTAGTGATGTCGATAACCATACCTAGAATAAGAGAGTAAAGGAATCTTCTGCCGTAAAGGGTAAAAGCTAACCATCCATAAAATGTTTTATCTTTCAAACATAAAAAGCAATCTTCAGCGAACTTTATATGTATATTCATTGGCAATGTAACAGATGTTTATAGTTTAATAAATTTTTATAGATTGTTCCTATTTGTAGAACTTCTTTGTGTCCCGTATTGATTTTTTTGTGATTATTCGCAATTTAAAAACGTTGTATTTAAATTGTTATTTAATTGTTGTTTACTTATTACTTCACTACATCTAAAAGGACTTGTCAGCAATTTTAATTTTACTCTGTTAAAAAAATATTGCAATCGACAGAAAATACTTCACTACAAAATAGGATTGTGTACTACACGGAAGATTGTTATCATTATCATAATTCAAAAAGTTCTGACAAATTTTGAAAAATTTGGTTGATTTCACGATTGAATAATTGATTCCTAAAATGTGGAGTCAGTTATTTCTTCTTCTAGATATGTATAAAACATGGAATTATCCACGAAGGAAAGTTAGACATGCAGAAATGGAGTATTCAGAGGAGTCTGATCTTTAAAATAAAATTTAATTAATAAATCCTATCTCCACTTCTTCAAATACTTATGAAAGCCTTATTTAAAATGTATTTAACATCATGTACAGATTACTTGTCATTCCTGAATGCTGAAATGTTTTAAAAGTAGTAATATTAGAAAATCGTAATCTTATTCTTTTATCGGATTTCGATAAATGTTTAAAATATAAATTATACTGTTCATTGGATTATTAACGGTGAACCATTATCACCTTACTGTAATTTCATAAAACTTAAATGGATATGGATCGTAATCTTTTAATTTGTAAAGTCCGTTCCAGACACTTTCCACCGTATACATAAATTTGAAATACGTAATAATGTTTACGATGTTTCAAAGCTTCTATTACTCGGTACGACCGGAAAATTAACATTAATAACTTTTCCTCCTTTAAACTTCTGTTAAAGTTTGCAGTTGCTGAAGAAAATTAGAAGATCAAAATATGGTCCGTCCTACATTAGCAATGGTATTAAACAGTTAAGAAGCAAGGAAACTGCATTGTCTGTGACTCTGTTGCTAACTTGATAAACATTGCATTAAATATATATCTCTCTGCATTAAACATGTCTCCTTTCAATTAGTAAAAATGGTAATACCGCACAACAAAAATTTGATAAATAAATTCCATTGCTTGTCCATTACACTTATGTAAATTGATTATTATTTGTATATGGAGGAAAATTAATTGTTATACGTATATACAGGTAAATTGATTATTACTCGTACATAGAGTTAAATTAATTATTATTTGTATATACAGGCAAATCGATTATTATTGTATGTAGCTTGTATGTGTGCAATATTCACATCTGCTTAGTATAGTTTTTAAATTATAATTTTTGTGAAAAAACTGTTGTACAAAAGAAATGTATGGTTTCCAGTAAGAAATTTTCAATAGAACTTTCATGCACTTTCTACCTAACATTTAACAGGATACCTTTCACACTACAATTTTTCATTGTTTAACATGCCATGTAATCTATTGTAATTCGACCACTTTTTCATAAATGGATCAATGCGTTTGCAAAATGCAAATGCACGGTTGTATTTTGAAACTGCGTGTTTATTTTCTCTTGTATTTTTTACGTGGATCAATTCTTCGATACCTTGTGCGTATAAAAAGCGTTATAAAAATGTTAACTCTGTGTAAATATCTGATAAACTATTTAAGTTTGTGAAATCATTTTTTGATAGTTTATTTCATGCAGGATATTCTAAAGAATCCCTTCGTATGAAGACGGATGCATAGATTCGTTAAGAATCTACTAAGTTTTACTTACAACAGAATTAGTATAATTATTAAGATCATCTTTTATTATTACATAGACAGAGTATTTACGCTTAAATTATGTGTATGTTTTCAATCATTTTCAATAAAATCTAAAAAGAAGTTATTGACGATTGTGAATGTGATTCAATACTTTCAAAATATCAAATAATTTTTATGCATGAACAAGGTTAGCGTTTTGTGTTATTTAGAATTTCTCTATACATTATCAGCTGTATCGCTATTATTCATTTTACAAATTGTAAGTTTGAAATAGATTTCGACGTAAAAAAATAAATAAATTTGCATTCAGCAATAATAATTACAAATTACAATAAAAAAGTGTATTAAAAAGAAGACAATTAAGATGTTGAGTGCATAACTGAAATATTTTCAAAGCGAAATGCATTTTGTTATTCTGATAGGCTAACCCACTGTCAATGCCTATTAACTAGCCTATTAATTGCAACAACGTAATGAAATTACCTATTTTAGTATGAGAAATAAGTTTATATTTGTGAAGTCGATCTTTTTAAAATATTCCATTGTATACAGTACAAGCCGTAGCTGGAATTAATTCGAATGAGTAAAAATATGTATAAATACAACTTAATAACACTATTATTATATTTTTATACGATATTGAAATACAGAAAAATTAACGATGACGGTTAATTAGATAGTTATTTGTACTTCACCATACTCTATTTGATACTCTGTAAAAAAGTGTAAAAAAATAATGATATAGGCGCAAAATATTTTCTTCTATAATTACTAACTACTTTAAAACTATCTAGGTTCACAAATTTTTTAATTGAATGTGATTGAAAATGTTACATACATGTGTTCGCGTTTGCATTTCTATAAAAATAATTTAATATAATTTAATAATATAATAGCACGTTTCAAACATATCATCCATGAAAATATGATTTACAATATTAACAGTAAATTGTTTTATATAATATAATAGTTATTTGTTTGTAAAAATATGATTTCAGGCATTGTTTTAGAAAGTATTTTTAATACAACACTCGTAAACAAATTTTGGAAGCATTCAAATCTTTTTAACAAGTTTTTCTATTGCCATTAAAACATAATTAAAAATAAATTATACACTTATTTCTCTGTATAGTTACATTTATTAATCTTTGCAACATGTACAACGGTTTTTTTTATTAAAATCGATTCAGTCGTTTCGAAAGAATTCAGTGTTTTGATTTTATTTTCCCTCTCTATAGCTCCTACAAAAGGCGATTTCGTAGTTGATATTTAGTTAACTTTCATATTCAGTAAATTGCGAATAAAGAAAAAATAAAACAACTTTTCCTATTCAAAGGATATGTTGATCTTTTCAAGCATATCCGTCTGAAATTTTTATTTAATACCTCGAGAGCTACGTTAAAATTATGGAAAATCTATGTAATTAATAATTTTAGTTTTCATAAATCTAGTTAACAATTTTCATGGTGTTTAACCATGTTATATTAAGTAAGCCTTCATATATTTAATAAAATTGCTTATAAAACATAATGTAAAATAGTTTCGAATGGAGAAAGTTACAGATCTACTTATAAAGTCGGTCCAAATTTGTATCATCTTCAGAAATTAAATCATGATCAATTTTATAAAAATAAACGAGTGTATATCATACTCGGAAACATTACTTCTATTATTACGAAGAAGAAATTAGTGAAGTAATGAATATGTGGGCAAAATCATTTATCCCGATTATTATTTGAGCAATGAGCAACTGATCCTTAGCGATAAAGAACACTATCTTTCAGTCGATCATATCGGGACATCGTTCTTATCAAGAAGTAGTGTATATCTGAATAATTAGTTAAGCACATTATTATACGTTACACGTTCCAGTTATTCAACGAATTCTCTCAACTACTATTTAAACATCCTTCTTAAACGACTTAAAATATTGAAAGGTTAAAACGAGGTTAAAATGCTTCGCGTCGAAATTGCCAACTTTATTCTTATGTCTGGCTAATAGCAATTTAAACTGTAGAAGCAAATCTGTATATTTTAACAAAATTGAATATTTCGTTCGTTTATGGAAGATATTCACAAATAAATGCAAAATTGTGGAAGGCCACCGGCGATGCCGTTGAAGTCTCACAAAAAACGAAACGATGCAGTAAATGTCCTTTAAAGTCGAGTACGAAGTTAGTTGGCAAGGAAGAGCACTGCGAAGGTTCATGCAATTAATCACTTAGCGGTTTTATTCAATTATGGCTTGCTGTAGCCCGGAGTGCCAGTGGAACGCGAATAGTAGGAGGATTTAGGGTTGCTGGCGACAATGGCGTAGGTCGAAAGGAAAGTTGGAGGCGAAGGAGAAAGCAATGAAAACCCTGCTAGAGTGGTATTCGATTTGTAAGTGACGGCTAAACGCGACGCTGGAGTTACTCTGCAAGGTTGCTTAAAAGAGATACGTGGTCCACGTTCATTAATCATTGATGATAACGTCCGTTAAAAGATCAGTTCACTTTCTCGATATATCGTTAATGTATTCACGAACCACGTTACGGGATATCGAGAAAAAAGATAGGAAGAAAACGAGGGAAAGTACAAAGTGTGAAAGGCACAAAAAATGGTAGGTATTTATTCGCGTTTACTCGAACGGTTTCAAGTTTGCTCATAATATTAGATAAACTACGTCCCGTTGGCTCGTGCTTAGCACGCATCATGTGCCAAGAAGATTTCTGTTTCTACTATAGATCGTGCTTTTCAGCTCGTTGTTCTTTCGATGCTTAGGGAACTTTTCAAGCCAGAGTTTCGGCAAGTTCGTAGGAACGGAAAGATCGTAGCCAGAGATCTCGGTACCGCGATGTATCCAAGTTTTCTAACTCTATTGAGTTTGCTTACCTGGCTAACTTTTCTTCGCGATCGTTCCTTCCTCCCCGGTCTTGTTTTCTATCTTTCATCGATACTTCTTTTCCTACGATTGGAAGAATCTCTGGCAACGGACCACAGGTGACAGCTATTGAGGTTCCATTCTCTCGGGGCTTAGAGCAACTTTTGAGATCTACACGAATCTTCTTAGCGAGAGAAGTAAAAGAATAATGTGGCGACATGTCTTTTAGAGTACTGGATCTTCAGCGGAATCGTGTAAACTTATTAACGTAGATTATTATTTGTTCTCTTAAATTTGCAAACTATTATTTAGACACTTTCCTTTTGAAGACTGTTATTAAAATGCTTTAACGCCGAAAACTATCTGATGCTTATCATTCAATCGATAAACCTGTTGTTTATTTCCTATAACATATATATTTACGTTTAAACTTAAAGACAATACACGGATTCGATTTGCGACGTAAAAATATATACAACATTAAGACAGTTACTATTTGTAATTAGTCATATTTATATTTTTTACCTTGTTCAACGTTATGTAATTCATTCCACTGCTTCGTTAGCCAAACTGTAGTCCCATATCTGATTATTATCAAGAAATAAATTTCTGAAACCAAAAAATAGATTCTTTTTTATAGGATATAAATCGTGTTCATTTTTAAAAACAACATATGTAAAGTTAGTTCGAGATATTTCGCTTGTTACGATTTCGAAAGTTTTTTATTTATATTTTATGTAGCTATAAGTTAATATTGGACTATAACTATAGCTATAAGTTAATATTAGAAAATTGGTAGTGTTGGGTTAGTCTTCTATGAATTTCTAGTAGTAAAAATGAAAGAGAAGTACGCTTCAAATTTGAATAAATATACTTAATAAGATCTGATAACTCATGTTGTAATATATCATAAATTTATTCTAGTATTTAAACGGTCTGTGAGTGCCATAAAAAAGTTTTCGAACTTATATCTTTCGCACGTAGAAAGATTTAGGTCAGGTATTGGAGATAAACGAATCGTTTAATTATTGTATTGTTTTTATTTTAAATATAGAAAACTTCGTACTATCTTGAATGTGGTGGTGTGTGTATGTAAAAGTGAAGCGAATACACGAAATAAAGATTTTACTGAAATAACAGACAAAGTAAAGACTGATAGAATAGAACATTCATGAACGCATCGAAAATGGTTCACTAAATTTTTACTGTAGATTTTTACAACAGTTGAAATCAATTTTCAATTTCATATCATGTGTTTCACTCGTACTAGTTACGTTGTTTGATGTGTTTTAACGTACAGCTAAATTACAAAGTCAACTTCAAAAGAACAATTTAAATTTTTTCACAAGCAACAGAAGCATTTTAGTAAATAAAAAAAAAGAATATTAAATTCGATCTAAATTTTAATGCATGTACTGGTATTAAAATAACAGATGTTATATAATAATTTGTAACATATACTGCTAGAAGTACAGTCCCTTTAAAAATTTAAAATATGTGTAAGATTTAGTTGTTCATGATGATGAGATTGCTCTAAACTTACCATGAACATGCACTTATACTTGAAGAAGACTACATCCATATTATAACACTTTTCTCGCTGGAATATTGACAAATTTCACTGAGTAAACGTCTAAAATATGAAACATTTGAATAATGAAAATTTGACAACCGAAGACTTTGAATATGCGAAAATTTTGAAATTGTGAAATGAGAATGTGCGAAAATTTGTAAATGGAGGAATTTTTTTTTTTTTAATAAAGGGTTTAGAGTCCCATCAACTGCAATGGTTTTTAGCGACTATAACTATAAACTATAGGTACATTAAGGAGAGATGGCCAAGCTCAGCGCTTAAGGATGAATTTCAAATTTTGTTGAGTATGCCGATGGTGTCACAGAAATTGATTACTGCCTCTTGGTGTGTTGTTGATGTAGTAACTCCTGTAAGGTTGGTTCCAATCTTTAACTTTTCCCTTGTTTGGATGTATCTTCTGCATCCCATGATGATATGGTGTGTGGTTAGGTTTGTGTTGCATAGCTGTCACATTCTAGGAAGAGTATTATTAAGTATGTGTGAGTGTGATAATTTGCTTTGTCCAGTTCTGATTCGCGTTATTGCCACTTGCTGTCGTCTGTTAAATTTGGGATTTGTGATGATGTTGTAAAAATTATTAATCGATTTATGGATTAAACTTGCTTTATAGTTTTGCCATATCTGATTCCACGATTGTTTCCATAAGGATCCGATATGCCTGTTAATGTCTATAGTTGTGTTGAATATGGGTTGATTATCATTATCAAGGGTTGCTGCAATTTTCGCTTCCAGATCAACTAGTTCATTTCCAAATATGTCCTTGTGAGAAGGGATCCACGCTATAGTTACTGTCTTGTTGGTTTTAATCAGTTTATCGTAGGTATGGAGGAATTTGACTGTGCGGAAATTTGAGAATCAAAGTTCTTGAACATATAAAAGTCTGAAAATTGGAAAATATAAATATATGAAAATTTGGCAGTTTCAAATTATATGCATGTTACTGTCCGATTATTATGCTATTTCGAGTCATATTTAAGAGTTTAATAATGGGCATAGTGAACATGCCAATCGAAATGCAATTAATCAGTCAATATTACTGCAAAATTGTGTAAATTTTTGAAATGTTCATAAAAACTTAGTCTTCCATATTTTTCTTTTAATTCGGATATAACCTTATATATACGTCGGTAAACAAAAATGTACCTAATGTCATTTGTTACAGGATGATCAAGAAATTCTGGGGGCAATGTTTACATCAGGGATCATTCAGTGAGAATAATCGAGACACGTGACTATTAAGAAGTGCCGTTCCCGTAAAATATCACAGTGAGGAACACAGAAAATTGGCAGGTAGTGACGTGGTTATCATGCAAAAAGTGTACGACGGCTGATATGAACGAATACAGTATCTTTCGTGACGTTAAACGATCGAGTTACGACCTGGTCGAAACAAATCCCGTCGATTAACCGGCACGCGATTCGCCGGAAACGCGATTAAAACGTGGAGCTTCTTTTTTTCCGTGGTATACAGAAAACCGACAGGTTCGTGCGATCGCGTGAAAAGTGAAACGAAGCTGGATACGGAAAAAGAAGCAAACGAACCTGCAAGTAGCAAGGAAAGTGGGAAGGAAAAATGTGGTGTCACGTCCTCGCCGTCACCGTCTCTTTGTTCGCCGTCGTCTACGCTCAAGGTTAGTCTCATCTTTGTCGGTAAATCCTGAATTTAAGCCTTTCCACTCTCGATTCGCAAATCACACGTTAATTTGCGCGTCTCCCCGCTCTGAACCCATGCACCTTTCACCCAGATCCGTATTCGGCGTGAACAGTTCACGCGAGCAGCTCGTCTTCCTCGTTTTTATCGAATTTCCCGTTACCGGGAAGCGTCGAGCAGAATTTCGAAGCTACTTCGCCCTCGCTTTCATATGCACGTATTTCGCGTGCACGAAGAGACGACGTTTCGCACGTTTCGCGAGCGTGCCCGGGACGAAAAGTTAAAAGCAGTGTCTCGAAGCGATGGAATTCGAAGCCGCGTATCGGCGCTCGAGCTGGAAGCCCATTGATGAAGAATTTCCGAACTTCGATCGATGCGTTTCGATATACCCTTTGAGAAAGTTATCGCCGAAGCTTCGTTTGCGCGATCGGCCGAACAAGTTCCAGAGAATTTCGATGTTCGTGACGGGTTATTATGCCGCAATGAATAGAATGATTTCCGGCACGAGGTTCGTTGCACGATAAAACATTCGCGCCAATGTAAGATGATAAACGGATAAATAAACTGCGCCGCTTTTCGAATTTTTCTTTTTAATTGAATTCGTGAGATTCCATCCGGCGAGAATGCAAATTACCTACTGTATTTCTTGGGAATATTCTATTACGCGTGTACTTGTTTCCCTTAATCTATGTTTGCTTTAACGAAAAGTTATGTCGACAACGCGGCTACGGTACCGCGGCTATATTTTATGTTTCTGATTCATGGTTTCATATTGAACTTTACACCGATGCCGACTGTTACTACCAACCAAACTGCTCGTACATATAATTATTGCCCTTTGCCCATAACCGCAACGGAAGAAAATTCTTTCAGCCCTTCGTTATACGATTCTTATAATTTTATAAAAGAATACATTGTTAACCTCTTAAGTGTAAAATTGTTAAGAAAATTTAAAAATACTAAATTTTCTAGTAAAGAAAATTTATTATTTTACAAAATCTAATAGTGCAAATTTGTAGTATTTCGAAAAGAAACATCAAAAAGTTGTAATTATTAAAAATAACAAATATTTCCAATAATTTTGTTAAATGTGAAAATTGCTGTTCATTTTTGCTTCACGAAATACGATAATTTTATAGCTTACTTAGTTGTATATTTACGCCGAAATGTAACGAACGGTTAATGGAATAACAAACGTTTAATAATATTATAAACATTTATTATATGATATTATTTTATTAGCTTTTGTATATTTGACTTCTTACCAAATAGTGTCTTCTGAGTGGCATAAAGCTGATTTTTATTTCTTTTACGTGACACATGTATCATAACTTTGTTACGTGTTGTTTCATACTTCATGCAACATGATATTAGGTTTAAATTACTTGTGTTTTAACTACATCTGAAAAGATGTATCTTTGCAATTTATTTGCAATGTTATTTGCAAGCTTATACATCGATTACGTAGTTTATTGTCAAATGTCAGTTATCAGGTCATCCCATTGGTCGTGTCGTTTTTTGACACTAAGTTTAATTCTAAAATAATAATGCTTACATTTTATTCCAGTTCCGAATAATTTTTATGGTTTTGAATTAAAAAACTGCGTTACTGTCATTTTTACATGCTCTGCAATGTCGAAATTTTTACCGTTTAGAAAAATTTTCAACGATCGATATAAGTGATAAAATATATAATATATAAAGAATATATATAATATATATAATATATAATATATAATACACATAGATATTCATTTATAAAAAAATTTGATTTCTTATTCTAAGTTACAGAATTGTTACCACGTGTATCATGTGAATTTGAATGTATATTTAAAATATAGAGTACCTATTGTACAGGTAGAGCAAGAATGAGACGGAGAGATCTCAAAGTCGTTCCAAACAATTAAACGTGTCTGATACTATCGAAAACGATACATTGTCGTCAACAACAAGTTACAGAGTTTTGAACGTGGTTTTAATTGATTCTATGCGTCAAAAATGATTGGGACGATAGTAAAACGCGACTTCTTATCGATTTCATGACGATCGATATCGATGACGTCTGCTTTCTATCTTTCGATCACTGCCAAAAACTATACAGTAAATTTCGCGTGTCTCATGAGTCTACCTTCGAAATTTGACGTCAAAACGCGTAAAATTGTGGGCTGTAACTAGGCACAAAAAAACAAATACACAAATGAACAAAGACAGAACGGTTCGTTCCCGGAGCTTCTCTTGTCGAAATATATGAATATTAACTTCCGCTAATAACGGATAAACGGAGATAACGAATAAATGAAACAAATTAATTCATGTTTTATCCCTGTTTACTCATTGTTGTACTTCATTCCTAATCTAAAAGTAACTGGTCATTGAACTTAGGTAAAACTGACGTCAAAGGTATACTTTAAAATTCTACTAATCAAAATGATATATGATAATTTTAGGAACAGTTAAAATGCAAATATACTACAAAATGCAGTACATAAATATAGTGCGGTATTCATATATGTATAATATTATTATTATTATAATTGCATGTTTGCAAGAAAATATACCATTACTGTCGTATTCCGTTTAGTGTGATAAGGTATCGATTAAAATCGCCAGTAAATCTAGCGAATGGAAAACTGTTATAATTTTTTGCACCGATTACATTGTGTCAGAAGTAAAAAATCATTTGATAGTGCGATATATTCTGTTAACAATAGTTCGCTCGTGCATAGGAATGTAGAGGAGTTCAGTGGTTTCGCTGGTATCACGTGACACACATCTATTGTTGCATGACGATCATTTATCATGCCTGGACGATGCACTTCCTAAAAGTAACAGCAATATTATTTTTCCGAAGTCATGTTCTCTTGTACTCTTTTTTCCGTCTGACAAAAAGAAACTAACAAAGTTTTTGTACCACTTAACGTGACGAGCAATATTGCGAGAAATTCCCTTCGGTCTTTTTCACATTCCTTTTCCGTTCCACGGACGAGAATTTAGTGCTCCAGTTAAAGTGAAGAGACAGAAATAATTAACGATACGAATATTCCTTCAATGATAGTGGCTTAAATATGCACTCCTTCAAATACGTGTGCTAGTTTTCCTTCCCTCTTTTTTCCTTACATTTTTTCCCCCAAATGAGAATGGTTTCCGACATCTGTGCGGAAGTAATGAAAGGTTTCTTCGCTTTTTGTAAACTACTAGTTCGTTTATACCGAATGCGGCTACACCAGTTCGTAGCTAGCTAATATTTATACTTTCAATGTCTCGCTTTCCTCGAGAGCGCGATTTAGAGAAATCTATGCTTCGAGGGATACTTTTCAAATCTCTGTGATGCATTATAAGACGATAAATCCATTATGTTCGATAAACTTTTATCTTTATATTTCTACATATGTATCATCTTCGATTATAGAAATGATCTTGTCTCGTTCCGATTTGAAGAGTTTCGAATAAACGGAAATTTCATCAATCCGCATATTGATAATAATTGGTAATCCGTTGCAAAAGTAGTGCTCGAAATAGTTACGTCGCGGGTTTGATAGTTATTTCAGCTCCATTCCGTCGAGGTATTGATATATTTCCACCTGATAACTGTAATTTCTCAGATTTGTGGTACGCAGCTTAAGATTTGATTATCCCAAAATCAGTGGTACTCGAGTAAACTCCCAAGTGGTAAGAAACTTCCGGAATTTCGCTCGACTTGCCGAGAACACGATTCGAATATATGAAATTTTCCCCGCTGATTAGTATATTAATGGCTTAAACTTTGATTTCTGAAGTTGACGAAGCATTCATTCATAGGTAACCGTAAAAATTCTTAATTATTCAGCGATAATTAATATTTAGTCGTTAGCAAGGGAATTGCAATCTTCTTCTATCAATACCACGTTATTTTCACTTCGTTTTTCATCACTTTGTTTCGTTGAATGTTTCTTGCAGAAAATTGTGGTTTTAATAAGTAATGAACCCCGTAGTTCGGATTGTATTATTGCTTGTTTCATTATGTAATTATATAAATATAAAATAACGATACAACGAAACGACATAAATATTAAATTCTCTTTATAATGATAAAGAAATATGAATTTAAAATATCGAAACAGTTATTTATAAACATATTATTTAACTATATTTTATTTTTGTGAATCAATTTTGTGTCGTTTAATTCCAGAATATGCTTTTGCTCGTTTTACGTTAAATATTGGAACGATTTTGTACAATATCTTTAAAAAACTTTGTATAACAGTTATTATATAATATAATATCTTTTTGAAACCCACTGGAGTTTGTTACATTTTAATATACTTTATGTAACTACTAAGTGCATCATTACGATCTATTCTGTATAATTATGTACACACATTTCCGCAGTGAAGTAAATTGATCCAAATAGTTCCCGAATATTGACTACCTAGAGGTATTTTCCTGTCTAAAAGTATGCTTAAAGTAGGACGCTTAACCCCATATCCGAACATACTTTCCCTGTTGTCTCGTATGATCTAGTATTCAACAAAATTATTCGAGTTATGCGAATCATTATATATAAGCCTCGTAACAAAATATTAGGTGCTATATATTTGATTTTTCAAGGATGAGTATTTGTAAAAATTGGGGTTTGTGAATACAGAAACTGGGAAATATGAAAATTTCGGAATTTGGGAATTGGAATATTAGAAAATTCGAGAATTTGAAAATTTGGGAGTTGTAAAATTTAACATATTCACAATTTGCGCATTTAAGAATTTGGGACCTTGGGAATTCGAAAAATTGGATACTTATAAAATGTATATATGGAATTTCAGATCTTCAAATTTTATGTGTGAAAAGTTAATAATGCACGAGTGTCCATATCAGTGATATAATCGGACCAGATTTGAATAATACTTCAAATACTTTAAAAATCCAGAAAAGAAGAATTATAGACACATGTTTTTAATTTGGGTAAAAATGTAAAGTTTCAAGCCTAAACATTAATTTTTAATTAATTAATACTTAGTCGTCTAGATAAATTTGCACTCTTTTAAGTGTTTGGCACATTGGTAATTTATAATAAAGGAAACGTATTACGATTAATGAACTCAGTAGAACTATGGATTTGGAAAAGCAAATAAAATTATTTTTTATATATTGTATGCTTAAGTTAGTACTTTTACTCGATAAAAGCTCCCGTCTGTTCAAACTAATTTGGTCTGCCTTTTTTCGTTGAAAAGGACTACCTTTATTCTCTTATAAGTCAACAGTTCAGTGTAATTCATACGACTAATGAAAGGAACATATAAATTGAATAAGGTACGAAGATAGAAGCCCAAATGTAAAAAGATAAAATCTCAAAATTGTGTATAGTGTAATTTTGCGTGACGATAATACACTGAATAACAATGTTCGATAATATATAAGTAATTAATTAAATGACGCCCATAAATAAATGAATGAAAAACCATTTGTTATATTTTGAATTTAGTAGAAATACCGAATTATGTACCATTTGAGTACTGTTTGTATTCACTGTGCTGCTGCATTTGCTCTGTATATTGGTCAACTCACATTTATGGAGGAATTATTGTTCCTTGTTATCTGCATACTGTTCCTTAGCTTCAACAAATTGAAGAATTTTCGAATCTCGATTTTATTTTTACAATGCAGCAATTTAATTTTCAGCAACCAAACAAGTGATTAACTTCATGAAAGATTCAACCGTGAAACAAAATAGTGATTGCTCTTTTAAGTTTTCGTTTTTCAGTAGGATCATGTTCTAGAGCAGTGTTTTCCAACGTGGGGCCCACGCCCCACAGGGTGGCAATTAGATTATAAGGGGGCGGGGGGCAATTCGAAAATGGAGTCGACACGAGTTTAACCCTTTCGCTCCGGGCCATCTAAATGCAATGCTAGATTTCGATGCCAAATTTAACGAAAAAAGCAAATTCTTAAATAATTGCGGTTAATAATTATTAGGTATGATTTCGCTTGACAAGACCAAAATATCAACTGGGTGTTTGGCATCCAGTAAGCCTCCCTGCGACAGACGGCAGGCTCCGTGGGGAACCCCGAACGTTTTAAAATCTCGCTAAACAACGCAGTTGTTCGCACTTGAATGGCCCATCGCAACTTCTGTAGTGTTTCAATTCAATTTTTTAATATTAAAAATTATGTATGTTACATAGGGGGGCATAAGAATTTCAGAAAGCCTAAGGTGAGACATGGCACAAAAAAGGTTGGGAAACACTGTTCTAAAGGTTACTCAGCCTCAAGCGTACAATTGACAATCGAGTTATTTTTATGCAAACAAGAATAAGGTTAATGTACGTTAAAAGAATTTTTGTGGCGTTATGTTAATTTATACTATTTTAATTTAAAATTATAATGAAAATAAAAAAAAAAGTTGGTCGGTATTAAATTATTTTATGAAAATAAATCCTCATAATAGAGTTTCTAAAATTAATTACTGGCATATACTGCATGCAGGTCCTCTTTTTTAAGCACTCGTCCGTTTTTATTAATTGTCATTAGTATTTTCAAAACATTATGGAACGATATTAAAGCAAATGACTTTTTAAATTGTTATGCATTCTCTAAGTAATTGTTGTGCATTTCCTAGGAACGAAAGTAATCGGATGTCCTTATATACGAACGTTAATTCCCCTTTAATTCGCGTTTCTATGCAAAATTTCTCGTATTACCTTAGCAAACAGAGATCCAAGGTTTTTATAAAGTAAAAGAGAGCTTTTATGCAAAGGTGTGTTCGATAAGTATTCAAAATATACCCACCTTGGTTAAACTCACTATTTCTGTTCCCTAAAATAAAGAAGTATTTAAATGTTCATAGAAACTGCTTTATTACTTCAACTAACACTTAAAGTTAGGAACATGTTACTTTAACATTAATCGCGTCTCGAGCTTGAGTTTACGTAGTAATTTTACTTCCCTGAAGAAAAAGAATTTAGAACCAACAAATTGAAATCAAAATTAATTTATTGACACTTAAACTCCCAAACCGGTCGAATGATCAACTACCTTTTGTTTTGATTTATAAAATTTATCACAATGCTTTTGATAATATTAATTCGTGATTATATTAATCCATCAATGTTTATTAATTCATCAATCTTTATAGTAATTTATGTTTGTTCGTTTATATTTATACTTTACTTTTAATTTCAGATGAAGTGTGCATTTTATGCCGGTAAATTTGGTGTTAAGAAAATATAAAGGGAACACAAATTTAAGAAGAGGCGGTAATTTGTTATAATTCGAAATTAGGATAATTAAAGTTTAAAAATTGTAATTAAATTTTTTAAAATTTATCAGAGGTTGCTTCGCATTAACTTATTTCTTAAAATATTTTCCAGCTTGCGGTTTACAATAACACGTCACATTTCGTTTTGTTGTTTTACAATTTACTTTCATTCGCGTGCTTATGTAGCAGCAAACTGTTGCATATAATAAAGGAGGTGCGTAATTCAGTAAAATTTGTGGAAAGCAAAACAATGCTTAACTCAGTACGTACTTCTCGTGTTTTTCCTGTATTGTAGTGTTCCTGTTGTATCCGGGAAGCTAAATAGACTGAATTTCCATCACCGCAGATGAATATTAACGATGTTTATTCCCAAAAAGTGTGTTCCGCTGTTACGACGAACTTGGAAAGCAATAAGTATTTGGATTAACTCCTTCCTGAATAATACGGGTACCACAATTTTTTATCTCGAAATTTTATAAGATATTCAATTCGTAAAAATAAAAAAGAGCGTTATAACAATATATGGTTCTTGAATACTTTATTAAAATGTTATAAAATACGAAATGACCGCGATCTACAAATCGTTGTTCATCGCAGGGCGTTCCAATTTTGCCTGTATAGCTTGATAGTGTATTCTATAAGTAATAAATATCGACATTTTATTAAAAGTTATTCTATATCCCACATCCAAAATACCAGATTCCCATATTCTATAATGTCTACATCCCTATGTCCTAAAATGTTCAAATTACCAAATTTGAAAATCCCATTCTAAATTTCTTCTTTCACATTCACAATCAACATAAATCATCTATACATACATAGAATTTTAAAATATTAACAATATGCATTGTTTTTCTGAGAGCTTATAACAATATGTAGTTTTAAAACGTGAAGATTTAATTAATTATATTCTGATACGTGATATCACAACAGAAAAGGTAAATTACTGTTTTGTTGTTGATTTTATAACTTTTTTAAATGTTTGTAGCATTGAAATTTCTGGTGGCTCAGACTACTTTTGTCACTTACAGAAACATGCCAGCATACAAATGAAAGCATTAGTTCACCAGCAACGCCTGCACTGTACACGACATAGCTTATTTATTTCAAGAAAGTTTGTAATATTATTTGCAGCACTTTACAGACGTCCTGTACATTTCCGTAATATGTAAAGTTGATATATGAAACGGAAGCAAATTTATATTTAGCATTCATTAAAGATAAAATTATGTACAGTGTTTTGTCTATAACTGATTTTTAATTGTATGTTGACAACAGTTACTGTTTCCAGTAAAACAGTGATTCGGTGCATACTGCTCACGTTGAGAAACAATAGTTACTATATAACATCTCATCCTTATTAGTAACACCTTCGTTGAATCCTAACATCACCGCCATTGAATATGTATGGGCAAAAACGGAAAAGGGAATTAACGAGGTATGAAATTTCAAAGGAAGAGAGAAACCTTAAAATGGAAGCGTCTGATACCTTGAAGCAATATAGACATAAAATATATTTGTACGCAGATTATTTATAGCATACTACATCGTTTAAAAAATAATATGAAAGATAAATGCACGGCGATAAAACAATAATTATTAAGATGTTTTATGTTGCATTTCGGTAGTATAGGAAAACACGATTATCTCTGCAATCTTAATGTTGAGGCACGAGCGAAGTAAATTGTTGAATTTTGAAAGTTATCTTTTAAAATGTATGCTCACTCCGTAAGGCAACGTTAATGATGAACGGATTAGTTAATTTTCGGATAGCGGAAGGTGTTGAAGAAGGTCGCATAAGTGACAACAAATAACATGTGTTTATTAATAACTAAACAGTGTATTTAAAACTATATAGTAGCAAGTAAAGTTTAAAGTTATAGAATCTTGATGTAATTGAATGTTTAAGAGAATCGTATTGAATTGAGTGTAATTGATAACACTGTACAACAGCCAAATGATTTCGTAACCGCCACTATAACGTTCTTATAGATTTTTGCGAGCTAAATACGAATCTGAAATTCGTTTCTCTCTAGGTCGTATAGTTTTTGAGAAAATTGATGTTAAAGAAAATTGCAAATTTTCAACTTTCGAAATTTATTGTGCTTTTATCATAGCAGCTATTCAGTGACTTTTTATACAAGAAAAATCTGTGAACTTTTGCAAATAAAACGATATAAATTGTTATTGCCTTGTAAACATTTAAATATGTTTAAATAATGATCAAAGTAAGAAAGACACCGAAAACGCACCAATTTTTGCTGATATTTTAATATTTATTTAAAAAACCATGGGTCTAGATAAAAATGTGATCATTGCACGTGATAGAGCAGACATTTCTACTACATAAAGCGTCGAGCGAAGTTAAAAAATCACATTCGTTTACATTTTATAAGGAAAATAGCTCAACAAAACACGCGTCGCTACAGCGGTACTCAATGCCTACTGCTTTGGTATAACGGAAGAACTAAACGGCGCGGCGCGATATAACTCTGAGTACCACTGGCAGCAACGCGTGTCATGCCGAACTATTTTTCTTATAAAATGAAAACAAAACTGATTTTCTAACTTCGCTTGATACTTTCTGCAGCAGAAATGTCTGTTCTATCACGTACAATGGTTAGATTTTCGCCTATGCCCATAGTTTTTTAAATAAATTTAAAAATATCAGCAAAAATTGGTGCGTTTTCAGGGTCCTTCGCACTTTGATCATTATTTAAATATATTTAAATGTTTAAAATACAATAACGATTTATATCGTTTTATTCGGGAAAGTTCACAGATTTTTCTCGTGTAAAAAATCACTAAATAGTTGCTATGATAAAAGCACAACAAATTTCCAAAGTTGAAAATTTGCAATTTTTGTTAACATCAATTTTCTCAGAAACTATACGACCTAGATAGAAACGGATTTCCGATTCGTATTCAGCTCGCAAAAATATATAAGAATATCATAGTGGTGGTTGTGAAATAAAAAAAAAAATCAAAATTTGTTGTACAGTGTAATCTTAGTATTGAGTGTCTTTGAGAATCTGATCTTGTCGCGCAACATGCTCTTCTGAAATCACCTCGGTATAGGTGAACTGATGGGGGTGACAGATTGTCATTGGTTAAAATATTATTTTTGGAAATGTAACCGCCTACAATCTGATGGGGGTGAAAACTTGCGATTGGTGAATTTCTGTACTGTTTGAGGAAGGTAACCGCCTACGAACTAACGGTAACCCTTAGATACTGCAGGCACCCACGAGTGACGTATATGGAAATTCCCAAGGCGTCAACCGTGTCAGGCAATAGCCTTATGAAGCCCTTTGAATTTACCAAAACATGCCGAAGTTAAAGAAATATGCTAATAATACGAGGGCGGACCAAATATAAACGAGACTTTATGTTGAAAATAATTTTATTCAGTATAATAAAATTGCCAAGCACATCATTTTTCAATATAATTTCCTGCTTTAGCAATGCATTTGTTCCAGCGGATTGAAAGACTTTGGATCCCAGTATCGTAAAATGAAGAATGTTGTGTTAGGAGCTAATTGCGCACAAAGGTGTCCACCGCCGCATCGTCTTGGAATCGTTGTCCTCCTAGTGTTTCTTTAAGCAGTTCAAAGAGATGGAAATCGTATGACGATAGATTAGGACTGTAGGGTGGGTGATCAAGTGGTGTCCACCTCATTTTTTCTAAGGTTTGGCAAGTGAAAGCTGCAGTATGGGGTCAGGCGTTATCGCAAAGGAGAATGACGTCTCGAATCGGTTGTTCACGTCTTTTGGAACGATAAGTGACCTTTACCGCCCTCAAAAGCTCACAATAATATGCAGCATTTATTGTACAATTTCGGAAATTCTCAGTCGTCGATCGCCTTCGAGAAGGTCATGAATAGTACGAATATTCGTCGGCGTGAGGCTGGTTCGAGAACGGCGATTATGTTTCACATTCTCAACTCGTTCACGTCCTCCCTTGAATTTCTTACACCAAGCAAACACACGAGCCCTTGACTGCGTTTGATCTTTGAATTGTGCAGTCAATCTCTGCAGAATTTCTGTTGGTTTGACATTTTCGTGGGTGAGAAATTTAATAATTATGCGTTGCACAACTGCAACATGCACTTGTTGCACTGACATTGCGAAAACTATCACCAAACTTATCTGAACCAGACAACGACCTGCTTTCCACACTACAAACATTCCTAATAATCTATTCTAGAAACGGTAGCCCTCTTCCCTTAAACAAACAAGCTCAGAAACAAAAGTCTCGTTCATATTTGATCCGCACTCATAGTAAGTCACAAACAGGTGCAATTAACGCTAAGACGATCGTAAGGACGGAAAATATTCAATGGCTTCATAAAATTATTCTTGCTACGGGTCAGTTCAGAACCGCTTAGAAATTATGGTAATTATACAGTATTCGGACCATTTACAATATGAAAAACTCTGAACTGCTTTATTGTGTGTACCGTAATAAATAGAATCTAAGGATGATGAATTTTGATGTATAGCGTGATTATTTTCTACGGTTAAATTCTCTGTTTTATTAGTTTGCGCCGCAACACTTAATTTTGTGCAAATTTTTTAAAACACAATAGGGAGTTGTACAGTTTCATGTAATTAAATTAATATAATTATACCAAATTGATCAATCCGATTATGTATGACTCATTAACTTCCCCTTTGAATCGAAAGAAATTATGGTAATTATACAGTATTAGGGAGCCACCTTTCATTTTGACGACGTGAATTATGTTGTCATAGTCATAATTTTCTTCTATACATGTACATATATGCTCGCAGAATTATGTATTATATAAGTAGGTATACATAGGTTTATTTATTGTTGTGAATATATAACAAACCGAAAAAGTCAGATCACTAAATGACATAAGAAGAAGTGCGTCGAAAATTATATTCTTGAAATTAGAGATGGTCTTTTAGATTGATTAGGGTGTCTCATAAGTTTCTTCCGTTTTCGACATAAAACAAAAACGCCCTTTGCGGAGTATTTTGCAAGTAAGCTCCAATAATTTTAGAAATAGGAATTAATGAAGATTCCTGATAGACGAAAGATGGTGAAAGAGCATAACAATTTATATTTAATGCAAAAAATTAACCTAAAATCATAAATATTGTGTATATATTTCGTGTTAAAAAAGGACAAAACTTATGGGACATCCTAATATAATATTTCCTCCGAAATAACATGCAATACACATTACTTATTGAAACATTTGATCCGAACAGAAGTTGACCTTTTCACGATGGAATTAATTTTACAGTCGTTTTATTAGTCGGTGTTTCTGCGGTTCTAGGTCGATTTGTCTGCTCTCGTGCAAATCGTTTCTATATTTTGTGTACATTTCCATATTTCACGCTGTTCGTATTTGTACGTTGTTCTCGAGTCAAGGACTTTGTCACGCCTATTCTTCGATTTGTTTTTACTCCGGTGGAGACACGACCCCAGGTTGTTGCGCGTCGCGAGACCCTTAGTGCAATCGAATTGAGGTCGCACGCGTGCACGCGTGCACAAGTACGTACGACACACGGTTACATATGGATTTACGTGCAGGCACACTGTGGTCACAAGGATCAAGGCGTGGCCGACGAATTACGTGTCCGTGGCTTCTAGCGTTACAGACCTTTTGTTTTTTTTTCGTGCACCCCCTTATTTCTTTCGTGCATGCACCCCAACGGGTCGTACGGTTTACAGTTCCCATATGGCCATAGATGGCGCCCAGGTTTGTGTATGTAGGAGCCTAGTTTTATACGAGTTGACGAGAGCTTTCCAACGCTTCATCATCCCGACGACAAAACTTTGAACAATGCTGGAATATATGGGATTGGATTCTGTTTCGTCGGGATATTCAATTGCAGCCACGTTCGTCAGGATGAGATAGAAGAATACTGATTCAAATTCCCCAAAATAAGGAATTGTTTTATTAAATACTTATCTATATATTCTAGACAATCGTGTTTGTCTATGTGTTGCTCTAATACGAAGATAAGTGAGCTATTTATCTTGAAAGTACGGCAAGTCCATTTTTTTGTTGAGGCCAGAGATTTAGGGATTCGCGTTTCAATAAACTTACAAATATTGGCAAACGCTAATAAGCAAGTATTTTGTGGTGTCGCATAATGTATGTAAGTTTATTATGAAGAACGTTGAAAGTGCTGGCTAAAAAAGAAGTATTTATTATATTCAAATGAATTTGGATCACTTTAAAGTTAATGAATTGTTGTAATCGTTAATTAAAGTTATTGTATTTTAGTTGCTTAATTATCCCGTTTTTAAATTTCTTTCCATCATTTTATTTCAAATTGTCTTCATATTCGGATGCTTCAAATACTCAGTACGATATTCTATTTGTCTATTGAATTGCATTATGCAATTTGAAACACACTCCTCCGTAAGTACTTTTAATTAAGTTCCTTCACATAGAATACAAGTAATTGACAAGTGAACATGTATCGTTTTTCGCAATCCGTATTTACTATATCATTTTTTTCAATTTTCCCAAATAGTATTAATGATAACTAATATAACACATCATTTTTACATTATAAAGGGTTAACAGAATTACTGTATAGCTTCGGTCAATTAAATTTTCCAATCATAAATTATTCGAACTTTTACAACATACACAAAATTAAAGAACATACGAAAATGAAAAATCTGGAAATTTTTTAATTTCGAAATTTGAAAATGTTGCAAAATAAAAGTTGCGAAATTTTTAAGTTTTCAGATTTTAATTGAGATCTGCCGAATGAAACCTGACAAAAAATTTTTGAAATTCCTAAATGGCGAATTCTGCACAGAGAAATATTTCGACTGTAAAATTTCGCACAATTTACGACGGTTCTAAACCATATCACACTATAAATTAATTACAAATGAATTCTAATTTGCAATATCACGTTACAATTTGCATGTACACATTTTTACCACATTATGTATCGACACTAAAGTTGCCAACCTAGTTAAATGACCAATTAGTACGTTAAGATGTGTAATGACCAACCTAGTTTAGTGACCGATATTAAGATAATATAAAGCATACATTATGATGCTTTATACATGAAATGTATGTAAATTTACATCGAGATAAAATAATTTGTCTTATCGTTTGTTGTTTCTTGTTCCAAAATAAGTTCGTACTGTACGTTGACACATTTTTGGTTAGTTTGAATTGTATTAGAGTTCTGAAGAAATAACAACTCTTTCCTGATCTTCAAATGTGATAAATGTAAAAGAAAATCCATCTGGACTCGATTGTATGAATATGAGCTTGATTTTATTATATCTTTTCTGCTGATTGTACACGTCGGCACATTGCATATTGTATGATGTGTATAGTCGCATGCAACGCCGGTTTTCATCAGTTAGGGGGCAGAATCTCGCTTGCTTCTGGTCTCAGGAGAAAGCTACCCTCTTGTCTTTGTACTTACAACCCCCGAATGACGGAGTCGGGTCAATTGTGACTCAGCCCTACAAAATGTATACAACAATGCTGTAGCTTTAAAGTTAGGTACTAAAATTTGTAAATGAAACGCGTTTCACATAACAGAATTATATGTAATTGAAATAAATCAATTAAATCTATTAATTTACTAACTGGTTATATAATTTTTTAAAGTAACGTGTTCTAAGTGGTAACTTTTATAATTAATTATTAATAACGCAGTTAATATTATTCATATTTGATTAGGTGCAATATGCTTACAAAGTGAGCGATTTTTGTATTGTACCGTATGTTTCTATGTTGTTGTTGATTTTTTCTTTTACCAGTTTTGTTTAGAAGATTTATCCAGCCTTCTTGCAATATTTATCAATGTTTTTCATTATGCTACATAATGAATGACGTGAAAAAATTCCAAGTACAATTACATGTGTCAAGCAATTATTTTGTATATAACATACTTCAGTTCCTAATCGCTCATAGTCATTGGTCATTCCTTAAAAAATGATCGAAACATTTTTTATTAACAATTTGTAAGTGACATTCAGCAAAACTATTATATTCTTATGATCCTTATCTAACAGATAGTAACCCGAGTTCTTAATTATTTCAAAATGCATAGTGGAATTCGAGTTAATAGTACTGCATAAAATAATGGTAATTGTAATAGGTGTAATCGAAGATTAGATATTCTTTTAAAAATCATTGGTAGTTTTCCATAAAATTTTAGTAAAAGTTAATAAATATTACAGATTGGCAATGAATAATTATACAGATTAGCAAAAACTATTATTTACATTACACACATTAGCAAATAATACTACACAAATTATACAGATGAAAAATTAGTACTATACAGATTAATTGTTTAATCGAATTTTGCTTCGGAATTTCTACACACAGACGGTTACATATCTTTATTAATAAATATTTAAACGGGATATATAACAATCATATTGATTATAAATAATGAATATAAGATTTACATACGGTATTTCTCAAGAATTCCTGAAGTATTACTTCGTTTTCTGTATAGTTTGCTTTTAACGCTAGAAACACTCTGTAGTGCTCGTATTTTTGAAAATGAACGGCACGCCCACTAGTCGAAGTGCTCTTGTCAATGACTAGTTTGAGATTTTGAACAAAAACTGATGCTTTTGTTTCGATGCTTTCAACGTTGGTGCCATCTTGTTTCGTAAACAAGTTGTGCGTATCGTGTTCAGGTCCGAAGTGAAATGCAACGCAGTCAGTATATACTGACAGTGTTTACTAAACCGGTATATGCTGTTATATTATATTTCTTGTTTGATTTTTTTAAAATGCATATACCAAGGTACATTATTTTTGTGTTTCAATTAGTAAGGTACGTGTATCTAACATAAAACGGAATTTAATATTTAAATGAATAAGTAGCAAAATCTACTGGTGATAGTATAGAATATTCCGTTACGATCTAAATGCAACCATGTTAATATTTGAGCTCCATTTGACTGCGTATACATGAACACTGAGCATTATATTTCATAGAGCTTAAAAGTTTCTAAACAAATTACATAATTGAATTTTTGGGGCCGGTAAGTTGTGAAATAACGGTTTTGCATGAGTTTTAGTTAAATGCGAATATTGTTATGTTCTGAGTTTCTTAAAAGGTTTTAACAGATTTAATAAATAATGAAATTGTTTTGAGAAGGTAAATCACAGAATATTACCGTCGTATGATTTATCATTAAATGTACTCATTTTCGAATGTTTGTCATTAATTTTATTTTCTTCTTGAGGTAATTATTGTACATATATCGGTCAAAATACATGTAAGGAATGTGGAACATATTTCTTATTAATATTATGTGGTGTTATTACTGTTATTATTACTGGCATCATTACTGTCAGTACATTATAATGATTATAATGAAGAAATATCGAACAATGTATTCGCGTGGAAACCATATATATACAACATACGAAAAATTAAATAAAATGATATCATAAACTAAAAATATTGGAAGAAATTTGCTTATTTGTCTTATACGTTTAAATAAATATTCCGTTTGCATAACAAAACTGAAGTTTTTCAATTCTTTTTTCATTAATTTCGTATGTGTACCATATTGGGTGCCATTATTTCAACTCGCCACTTTTTATTTCTTCACATTTTTCACTATAATTTTGGGACACTTAAATCCATAGTTAATTGTTAATATAGAAATTAGTTTGATTATGTTTTAACGTTAATTGAAAGGACAATATGTTTCTATCTCTCGCATGTTTTGAAAATGACGAGTTTCATATTAGATGCAATTACTTCGTTTGAACAAACACGAGACTAGAAGCATGCGTTCATTTTGAGTTATCCAATGACTACGCGTTCGTAGAGAAATTGTTTCCCGTATCAGTTTATCAATTTCTAGAGGCAACACGCCGTGAACCAACAGACTGTTTGATGATTTCATTGCTACGGAAGTGTCTACTGATCGATAAAACGCATTTAATTATTTTGAATGACGTATGGCGATCTGCATCGATTGTTGTATGTCCTTATAGTCAGCTGGCATTGAGCTGGTGCGTTTCCGCAGATAGATAATATCACCCTTCTGAATGTAGTAATAAATGGAGCGTCAATAAACCTTTGGGTCGCGTGTCCCTACTACTCTAGTAATATACGATCTTTATTAAGAGAATTCTACAAAGCAAACACGTTTTAACGTCATAAAAAAATTTGTTTTTCATTGATTTTTATATGTACGGAATGCTATGTTCGCAAAGTTTTTTTAAAAATCACGTAGGTTGCAATTAAAAAATTTCTTTCTAATTATTGATTGTTAATTTTAATTATTAATTATTCACGTGAATTAAGAATGCTTTATTTTCAATTGGCATGAACAATTATTAAGTTTAATTACTAGTTATTAATTTTATGTACTCGTTACTCATTTTCGTATTACTAATTACACATTCATAGTTAGTAATTATAATTCACCATCGATAAAACTACTGCACGTTATATTTAGAGTAATTTAACGGTGAAATATGAGAAAAGGAAGCAGTTTCGGCAATTTTTTAATTCTTATCGTAATAAGTTTGGGTTATGCATGTGTCATGTGTGGAGTGAGTCAGAACGGCTGCATTTAAATGACTTGAATATAAAAGTGTTTGACTTAGCGGATGAGCTCAATCATTTGAATGGTTCTCTTATGGTCCTAGAATGGCAAACTTAATGTGCATTGTAAATTTTCTGTTTTGTTTCAGAAAAATGTGAAATCATAAACACATTTTGCTCGAAAACGTACCTTTCAATTACTGTAACCACAGAGACTTTCTGTTTATTGTTACTCAATAGATCTCCGAAATTATCCACTCGTTTAATAGTCATTCTTTTTATATTTATTCTTATATAATCATCTACAATGTGGCGTATGTTCTTCTATTCTAATATTGTAATTTATTGAATCTTTACAAATATTTAACATCAAGTATTCATGCGGAAATTGGGACAATCTGTACGTTCTGACTTCTTGGAGTTATTAAAAGCTTGACTACATTGTGAAATATCTGTGTTAGCGTTATTTATTTTATAAGGTCTAGTCGCTTTTGATGACAGGTGCCAGGTTACTAAATGTAACCTGGTAAATAAAAATTCTATCATGTTTTAAATGTCACTTGATATATAATATTAATATTTTGTGAACATTACGATATTTATAAGAAGTCAGTATAATATTTATTGGGACTTATTGTATAATTATATTCTCCACTTTATTTAATTTGAAGATTACACACTCACGTTAAAAAAAACTGGATTACAACAAAAAATAAAGTTCTATTATAATTTTGAGGAACGTTTTCCATAAAAATTACTGAATTTGGAAATGGAAGTTCTTTATTCATATACACAAACTTTGTTTCCCACTCATTTCTTAGGAGTGGAAGTGATCTTTTTATCCCCATAATATAAACAGTCTTCCCACTACATAATTGTATAAATTATGTAATGTAGAAATTATTATAAACTCTGAACATCAGTGATAATTATTACTAATTCAAATATATAATTTTTATCACCTCATAGACCTACTAGTTTTATACTGTTATCCTGTAAATTTGTATCTAAACGTTCATGGTTATGCATAATATACATTTGAAGTAGCATACAATTCGTATGCTATCAACGAATGTTATTTAGTTGATACATAACACCTAGAAAGCATTCGAGGTTAAATTTCATGCTAAGAGGAGATTTATAAACTTAAATGCGACTATTGCATTTCGCGAATCTTAACGCGGTTTATATTCCCCATATTGCATTGCATGACACATGACACGCTTCGTATTACACAGAAAGAATGTTAACTAATCGTTGTTACCCCACCGATTTTGATGAAACTGAAATATGATGCAGTGCTTGAAAAAAATGTTCCATATATATCCTTTTAGCGGCAAAGATTTATATCTGTACCTATATGTATGTATGTTGTTGGGGTGAAATTCCGGGTGAAAAGCGTATCTGATGATATATCTCGAAAACTATTCGTGATAGAGGCACATTGTAAACTGACAAATTGTATGCTCCTAATTTATGAATTGATATATGTTATCTGTTTTTTGAGAAGTTAATTCATTTAAAGCATTTGTGACAAATTACCGTGCTGTGGTCAATTTTTTGTTTTCGTAAATGGTAATCGGTTTTTATGAAAATATACGGACTTAACTGTAAACCACGGTAAAACATAAAATTTATAGGTCTCCCTTCGTTATAAAGTTCATTATTTTTTTAGATATATTTGTATTTTATATTTTCAACTGTGATAGAAGAACTATAATCTTTTTTATCCATAGTGCAATATATTAAATAATGCTGATATCGAATTTTGATTGAAATATTAATTATATTGTTTTCAAATTATAAGTATTAACGTTGACGGCGTTCTTGTGCAGTAATATTTTATAATATTTCTTTTATACTGCATACATACAAGAGACTAATATTAAACAATAAGTTATAATTATTCATAATAATACTAAGTTCATAATATAGTAATAATATTACCAAGTTCATAATAACTTGTAAGTTCATTTCTTAATTTAAGTATACGCTGTAATTAGCTAAATGCCTATTACTTTTCATGAAAGTTGCTGAAATCAGATATTTCAAATGTTCAGAAATACTCCTCCAATAACACTGTAGAATAAATTTTGAGTTTTTTTTTGGACTTGTAATCGCAACAAGTTCTTATACATTTTTGCGAGCTGAATAGCAATCGGAAATCCGTTCCTTTGTAGGTCGTACATTTTTCGAAAAAATTAATGTGCAAAATATGGCAAATTTTCAACTTTAGATGTTTTGTGTTTTTACCATAGCAGCTATTGAGTTGCTTTTTGCACAAGGAATATCTATAAACTTTCCCGAATAAAACGATATAAATTATTATTACATTGTAAACATTTAAATATATTCAAGTAATGAAAGTATGAAAGATGCCGTAAAAGCACCAATTTTTTCTGACATTTTTCAATTTATTTCAAAGATTATGGATCCAGGCAAAAATCTAACTATCGTAGGTGATAGGGCAGGCATTTCTGCTGCATTAAACACTATTCAGAATTTCAAAATCACTAAATTGAAAAATATCAGAAAAAATTGGCGCAAAATTGATTACTATTTAAAAATATTTAAATGTCTGAAATGTACCAACAATTTATCGTTTTATTCAGGAAAGTTCACAGAATTTTGTTGTACAAAAAGCGATTGAATAGCTGCAATGGTAAAATCACAGTATATCTCTAAAATTCACAATTTGTAATTTTTTCAACATTAATTTTCTCGAAAACTGTACGACCCACAGGGAAACAGATTTCAGATTCGTATTAAGCACGAAAAATCTATAAAAATTACAAATCCATTTGGCTGTACTACAGTGTAATTTGCAGTTATACGATGTTAAACATTAAATTCATTCATTGCATTGTACTTAACTTTATTAAATAAACGTTTCGAAAATTGCTGCTTTAACTATCGTTGGAACAAAGTTATTATGTAAATTTATTCGCACATTTAAAAGTAGGACAAATTGAGCTCTCATTGTACGGAGGTGGAACGATCAATGCCCTTCATCAAGCACGGTCCCTGAAGGATCTCATACTTTTTAATTGTTAATTCAATTTCTTCGTTTTTTATTATTTTTTGTTATAACCACACTGTTATTTCCGTTAATGTGAGTATTTAAAAAAGTTGTCCATCTTATTTATTAAAGTGATGCTTTATTGTAGAATAATTTCTGCTCCGGACAATAACTGCAATAATTAACAGCGTGTACAAGAATGAAAGGTATGCTATATTAAAATAAATAAAAATAAATGTCATACCTATGAAACTGCAGAAACTTTAAAAATACAGAGATATTTCATATTATTTGCTTCAGTTTAATTAAAACTCATTGAATGAATGTAGCACATGCAACAAAATTTTAATATTAAACAGAAGAACATTTTTTTTTAATGTCTGTTCTAAAAATAAAATAACAAGTATTCAAATTTGAAAACTTCTAACACATAAATTCTTAATTTCTCTAGTTTTAAAATTCCCAAGTTCTGAAACTCTATAATTCCCATGTTCCCATGTTTCAAAATATCTAGAAATTTGAATTAACAAATTCTTTTAATAGTTGTAAATGAGTCGAAGGCATGAACGTTTTCTGATTGGGTACTTGAAACGTTTGCGTGTGAACGTTTGGACAATCGGTTTGAGTGTCGCGTTGGGTGATCTAGTTCGACGAATGCCCGAGAATACGCGTGTATCGTTTAACAATTGATTTACAGTGAAAGCGGCACGGTTTAAAAGAAGAAAGAATGATTTTTCGCGAGAATGTGTTGGAGTGTAAGAGGGTGAGGGTAAGATCGTGAGATCGTATGAATGCAGTCTGAACAGATAGGTTCGTCAGTAAGTCACTGCTAGTCGTGAGGGTCGGTCTGTTCTCCGGAATAAATTGTTCGGAATTGTTGGACTTGGCTTGTGTTATTGATTGAACATTGCACGTCTTTTCTTCCCATACCAACATCATTAGTTACCAAATATCCAAACCCCCAAATTTTTTATTTCTAAACTTCTCAATTTCCAAGTTTTTAATTGTTAATTTTTAAATTTCACAATTACAATATTTTTGAATTTGTATATTTCTAAAGGTCCAAATTCTTTCAATTTTGTACGTTTTTTTACATACATATTTATATATTGAAATTAAAATACCTGTACACAAAAAATTCCAAGAAATGAATTTTTCTTGGTTGTCAAATGACGTAAAGAAAAATCTACTGAGATTTTTTATTGTGAGTAGGTTTAGCCTGCTGACGCATAAAAGTAATGTTCATTAATTTAAAATGTGTTTCCTCCTTTCCTGCTTTCTTTTATATTTTCGTAACTGTGAAAGTAAATTATATCAATAAATTATTTCAATCGGTACTACTACCTTAATGAATATTTTCATAACATACAAGGCTTCCTACAAATTTTCTATAATATTGTATAAAGTAATGAAAGTGCACCTTTAATAATATATTCGCAGAGGTTTGCGTTCACTAATTTATAATAATCTGTTGAAAGATTGTAATCATTCATTAAAAATTAATTGTACGCAATAGGTTGTTAAATCAATTCGATGTTTTCATTATTATTATTATTAATTATAGAATTAATAGAAATAAGTAAACTTTCAATAATTAATTGAAATTAAGTTTATCATATATCAATTATTGATACGAGTACATAATTCAAGCAACTGGAATATTATTTGCATAACAGATTAATTTCATGCAATTGCCTTTTAGGACTAATTCGTTATTAATAAGGTAATGTTACAAAATAAATGAGCTGAAACAGTGTACCGAAGCAGTTGCAAATAAAGCACTGATTAAATGTTTAAGGTATTAATCATGACTGCTTTACGATCTGTGAAAAGGTGTAACATACTCTTAGGTAATGCGGCATGGAAGTGATAGTAGGATTCGAAAATTTATAAAAGAGTTCACCTAATTTATTGCTCCATGCATTGATATCGACCAATCCTGGCTTACTTTCGCCTCCAGTTACAGTAACATTTAATCCCCGTTGCTCATTAGATTCGCTTTATCGAATCGCACGGTAGCGTGCAACGTTTATTTGCAGGAAGATATTAGCACGAGATTATCACTGAAAATTATAACTATGCTTCGAATCGTTTTTTCTACCTTCACGATGTTTTTCTTACGCTTCAACGATCGTATCTAACAAATCTCTTCAGTTTAAAAGCTTCCCCATAATATGTGGAGAGAACTTTTTACTCGTACCGTTGCGTAATTTAGCTAGCAAATAATAAATATAAAAAAAGCTCATGGCAATTTATTTCTAATGGAAGTTATTGTACCAGTAAAGCAGCTATCAATTATATCGTTCTAGTTATCAATCAAACGTCATTAGTTTTCAATTGTTCGTAAAAGATATTAATAAAACATTATTAAAAATATGATAGTTACAATATTTAGCTTTAAGCTAGTGCAACGCACGTAAATTTGTATTTGTCATTAGTACAACATTTTTACTGTTTTTACTATTTCGTGGATTAGCATGCAAAGCATACTCTAATGTAATTAATAAAAACCCGCTAATTCATAATTTTGTTGTATTATATGCCATCTGGTGTTTCGTAAGACACAAAATACGAAATATTCCAAATATTCTGTATGTATTGAGTATGTAGTTTCTTTGTTCAAATGGAGTAGAAAAATGTTTAAAATGTCATATTTTTTAACATACTGTTTAAACAAATGTGAATTTTGCAAATTCTTTTGCACTATCAAATTTATCGTTCGAAAACAAGTTTCGCTAATTCACCGTAACACTCTATCTCTAATAGTTTCCGAGATATACAACAAAATGGGTTTTGCACCCTGAACTTTGAGGGCTGATTTCACTCCCTTAAAGTGAATATTAGCGACTACACAAAAATACGCGTCAAATTTTTTTCTGAGAACTACATTTCTACAGTTTCATCAAAATCGGAGTGTGACACTTCTGTATGGTCACTTATTAGTATGTGGATTATTACCGACATAAAAAATAATTAAACGTCTTTACAAAGACGTTTAGTCCAAAGTTACAATGAGATACAAAAAAACAAAGCCACGCGTCACACAAACTATACACAACTTCATAAGAACTTATTTGTTTCTCATATTAACAATCATCATAAGGCAAAATAAATAAATAATTTAATGTTAACAAAATCTCATTGATGACTATACACGTGAGCAGTTGTCATTTATCTTTAATACTAAAAAATTACTAAGCTGGTAAAATGACCGAATTACAAGGTTTGTATTTAGCCCCATGCCATATAATTTATTAGTCATATGCGTCAGACAGATTTAACACGACAGATCCAATCACAGCCATAATATTAAATCAGGTAAAGAAAGTTTAAGTGTTTCAATTTTGTATTCAACAATTATCGATTATGTAAATTATAAGAGAATTTGGACTTCAAATTGAAGCGTATTAAAATTCGAGTAAGAAATATCGCAGCCGAAGTGCGAGTGCGTTACACGTCAGACTCGTGAAAATATGACAAAGGATTAAATTACGTCGTTAAGACGCTTTGATTGAAATGTATGCTGATTTTCATCGAGATAAAGAACTGCATAATAACTTAAGCGTATACCAATTGTATTCTACTTTAACACTAGATTTACGGAACCCGTCAAAATGACGGATGATAGATTGCTCATTTTAAATTGCGAAAATTTGTAAGAAGCTACTGTCCAAATGTAAATTATCTTTCGTCGAAATAGAGAATCATTCTGTGAGTCAGTTTATATATCATCCATCAGTTACTTATTCTTATACTTTAATTTCGATATAAATATAAATGGTCATTCATCGTCCGTAAATCTAGTGTTAAATTTCACCATTTAATGATTTATTTCGAATTTCGAAGTAACCCTGTATTATTCACCGATAGGTTTATAGTTAATCAGTTAATTGTGGCGCTACCTTTTGTAAGAATACTCGTCAATCACAGAATAAATGTCGGTGTTAAAATATTGGGCCAAAAAGATGGGTCTATTTTATAAAATGAACAATTTTATTACTAATATTGACTTATTTGGTGAACCAGTTAGCTGCGATTTAGGAGTATACTTGTCATGACAACAAATTCTGCCACATGTCCATGACGGATATAGTCGTCAAACACACTTAACCGGTTAAATAATAAAATCGCGAATTGATTACAAAGTTGTAAATAATAGTGAAAATCATATATATACTGGGACCTTATTTTTAATAAACACATTGCGATGATGAATCATTTCATTGCGTGCGTTCTCTCGAGGAGAACGTGTACAATAAATATTTTTTTCAACCGACCCGAATTAAACTACGTTCCCTCCACTCACAGTTAGAGTAGACCACCAGCCGAAACACGCACGCGACCCCGTTGTGGTTACTAAGGTTAATTGTGTCGATTCGATATACGTAGCTTCGATGTGCCATGAATTTCAACTGCCATATGTTACTTGTGTTATCGTGATTACCAGGATAATCTTTGAATCGATTTCTAACAATTTGTAACCGCCGATAAATATCATATTTATCCACTTAATAAGTAATCCGATTGAGTGTCGTAAACCGAGTACCGGTATATATCATCTTTTCGTTATCGGTTAGTTAATTCGTGGTTAATTAAGCATCGATTTGAAACTGCAGTTAAATTTTGTCTTTAATTTCTTTTACGTAACATGATTGTATTGCATAAATACAGGCTAAATATGAGTTTGATCGTCAAAATTCATTGATTCATAAGTTATATGTATTGAAATTTGATTTTAGTTTTGGAGGACCGTATGGCTTGTTTTAATATGGTAATTAGGTGACGTTTATTGTTTAGTAGAAAACACGTGCTCGTTAGGTCAATATTATTTCGGTAAAAAAATTATCGCCATAAATATTCACGATCGAAGTGCAAATTTATTGTCGAAATCTCCACTTCCTGTCATCCAGTCTTTTGTAGAACTCCGGAATGATTCCATTTCTTGAGTATGCCTACGATTGGTAGTTACCATTTATTAAATTTCGTTTAAATAAAATTATCGAAATTTAACCCTTTGCGTTCTTTGCCGCTGCTGTGGCTGCATTTCAAAACTGTCGTAGAAGTCGGTGTCGCCGCTGTGGCGGCATGATATATCGGCCATTGTTTTGAAACATATCACAAGTTGTCAAATTACAAAAGCTAAATCTTTCCGTTTTTATGTAGTTTAAGCCCTATTAAACATTACAAGTGCTTTTAAATGTAAATATGTCCACATTAAATCGCTTAGGGAACAATGACTTCGAAAAGCAAAATTCTCCCCGACTTGCTGGTAGTCCCAGCCGAAAAATCTGCCGACCGCAAAGGATTAACTCAAATTTAAAGTAAATTGTACTCATTTTCGAACTCTGTACTGTGGTTAACACTCTTATTTGTACATATAGTCTTCTGCATTGAGTCGTGTGTAACTTTTGAAATAGTTCGTGTGAATTTCACTAACGATATTAAGGCGTTCATTTCTAACTAATAGTGTTAGAGTTTCATACAGATGAGGTTTACGACATGTCAGAAAAATAGCCACTTTTGAAAACCTTCAGTTTATTATCCGTACCATCTGCGTGCCAGCAATACGATGGTATGTGACATATTTTAGTTTAACAAATCTATTCACGCAGCATTCATTGTTAGTTTTTTTGGCTTCAGCGGCACAGGCCATGCCATAAACCACGAAGACCCAAACGTCGAAGGGTAACTTGGCCCTGGAAATTAACGGTTTCCAGGGCCGCGAGAAATACGTCACGGAATTTGGGTTTTTCCAAACCCAAACTTCCGCGAGCAACCGCTGTCCTCCCCATATAGGAAACCCGTTCCCCTTCCAGAAAAGTAGCACGCTAAGGGCGCAAAGGAAGGGAGCAACGGAGGTTTTAAATATGACAAAAATGCCAAAACTGGTATAAACATCATAGAACTTTAGACGATAGAACAGTATAGACGTTATAGAACTTTAGAAGAAAAAATATAGAATCGTAGAATTAGATAGAGCATAGATAGTAACTACAGATACGTAGAGTTAGATAGAACAAAGCAAACACAGTTAGATTATAACACAGAAATTTACACACATGCACACACATACCTTCAACATCATATAGACAAATAAACTGTTTTTCTTGTTTATTAAACATTGTTAGTGAAATTCATTACGGCCCCAATCCGTGTAAATTGGGTGGTCCTTCGACAGAACATTAGACAGCACGAAGTGCAATATTCAGGGTTCTGACCTCACCCTAACAGATAGTGTAGAATACGTTCCACGCTCCCGATTACGATCATACACCAGTCGCTTGTATTAATATCGATCACCATCAATATCCGATGACCGTGCCTACTTTCCTGACACGATTGTATTTTATTTTACAAAATTTGTGGATCCTTAAGGGGGAACCTCTATGTAGGTGGACTCAAAAAAGTCATTTTTTTTTTATTTAAAAAGTTACTTTAAAGCCTATAGAATGCGAAACGCATTGGTATTTGGAGTAAAGTGCAAAGCTATTGTTGTAAGAACCTATACATGTGACCCATCTTCTCGCCGATCCGAGACGCGCACGACAGTAATGATCAAAAGTTTGTTTATTTATTATCCCTGTTTGAAGTGCTTCTATACCTGTAGTAAGGTGTAGTCGGATGTTCCGGAAGAAGTATTTACAAAGAATTTTCAAAGTAATGGTAGATACGAAAACCATTGAAATAATAGCAGACTAGTCATTAAGTCGCAAAATCACATATTCTTCTCTTACCGAAACTTTAAACGCGATTTCTCGATACTCGTTTCGTCGCAAAGCTGAAAATCGGTGTACACGATTACTCGAAAGTTACTCGACCAATCGGTCTGAAATTTTGTACACATGTTAATGATAGTTATGGCTCCTGGATGAACCTAAAAGTAAGTTAAAATCATGGAAATAAACATTTTTTTTATTGCAAACAAGACTACAATTTTGCTATAAAATTTCCACTTTTTGTTCCGAGGTCTCCCATTCTTCCAATTTTGAATATTTTGTCGGTATCTTAGATTCATCCATTTACTACAACTGTGTACTAATCAAATGTCGTCGTTTTGGCTGTTTCGGATAATAAGAACCGACACTAGAGTGTACACCGTTTTAGAAGTCGGTTCATGATGCTTCGAGCACAACAGGCTGTACCTCCGCCATTTTGTATTTTATTTCCACAAAGAAATTCCAAAATGAAGTAGAAGTATTACTTAAATAGTCCTCAAAACCATCAAAATATTTATTCACTCCTTACCCTTCAAAAAAATTAATGAAAATCGGCTTAATTTCGGCGTTCTACATAGAGGTCCCCCCTTAAAATCACGTAAAAATATGAATTTGATTTGCAAAACATGCTCAGCATGGCTAAACGTGTAGCTTAACCAATACTACTAATATTTTTCTGTACTTAAATAAGTTATCTACCTGATCAACAATTGGAGATGTAGACCCTGAGATTTCTCCTAACTGATTCCGGTACTTCAAATCAGTGTATTGTATCTATATTTTGCAAATACCGCCTGATTATGCAAAAAGGAGTTAAAAAACGCAGAATGATATCTCAGAATTAAGTTCAGCGAAATGGGTTCTGCTCGGATGTACGAGATTTCTTCTGACTACTGTTAAACAAGTTTGCATAGTTTCAAAAAGTTAGAAAGTTACTTTACTTGGAGATATATACAACTCTTATACTTTTTTATTTCGTTATATTTATATTTGTTAATATATATGGTTAGCAGCAGTATCGAACTAAAAAACGAAAAATATCTAGGAAAAAATTTTATTCTGTATCCCCAATTTATTTTTAGACGGAAAATCACTTTATAATCTTTCTTGTGACACTGTATGGTACATTCCAGCAAAATACAGTTTCTGGATTTACTGGACGGATTATTTTATTTTTATTTAACGTTTGTTTAATTGTTATGAACCTTATATCGAATTTTACAAAAACAGCGGCGTTGAAATAAAAGCTCTAATTTCAGATAGCTATACAGATGGATGAAATCCATGAGAAGTTATTGAAATAAATGTTATAATTAATCATCGGTGTGGTAGGTGATTAATTATACATGTTTATAAATATTTATACAGCTATTTATAAGGAATTCAGATGGAAAGTCGATTTAAAAAATTCCACAATCATGCACGGTACAACTTATGAATACGTACTAAACACTTTGGATACCATCCTAAAATTACGGAAAATATATCCAGTTATTAATTTTACCTTCAATAAATCTGCTAAACAATTTCTATTATATCTTTTATATTTTTTAACGTTTTTCTAAGCTATAATTTAAAACGGTTTCTAACAAAAGAAGTGGAAGACATATTTAGAAATCCATACGTCTTCCAGACATGAAAGATATAATGTTTAAAGTATTAAATATATGTTTAAATGAAAATAGGAAGAAAGTTATGCGCCTGAATTTATCCTTGCTGATAGAAAGTCGAAAATTAATGAATACATAAAATTTGAATGGATTAACTTAAATCGAGAAGAAAGACCGCAATTTTAGACTTTATGCATTTATTTTGTATTCTATAGTTAAATTTATTTAACATTGTACTTATATCATGTTCTATCAATAATTACAATGCGCTCTATATGTATAGGAAGCATAAGAATTTATTTAACTCCGTTTGTTCTTAAATTATTTCTGCTTCAAACATATCACCAGAAAGGTACCTGTACTGTAATAAATTTACCTTTGTAGTAAATGAAAACACTCAATCTACAGAAGTAGCTCAGATACGCTTATTATTCAATAATAGGAGTCTCAAATTTGTATGAGAGAGCACTGTTTGGAAATTTGTATTTCTGACGCATTCAACAATGTTTAAATCGCTGTTAACATGGCATAATCAGCAATTATCGGCGGATTCATTTGAATAAATATTAATCGAATTATATATAATGCGAAAAGTTGCTTCCAACAAAATTCAAATGTTAAAAAATCCAAATAAGCCATTTGTTTCTACAAATAAATTAAAACGTAATTATTTTAAATCATGCACACCCCAATAAGATAATATGCAACCTTATATATTGAGGTAATATGTTGAACTATTTTTTAAATAGTTAATCTGGATAGTGTTCAAACCGTAAATATGTTCCGTTTCATCTGAATATGTAGTTACAAATCATAATAAACCAACCATTAATCATAATTGTTACACGAAGAGACGATTTCGGTATTAATCGAGATTATAGCCGTATAGATCGTCACAGAATCAAATACTGTGCAGTATAAGAATGGGTGAGACGAAAATTGCTTAGCTCGAATATCGCAAGGAGTATAAATATAGGAAAAGTCAGGCGGTACGTAGAACCTATTGGGGCGCAGAGGGCATCCATTACATGGACAAAGAACAATGGGCTAGATTAAAGTGTGATAATGCGGAATAGATTGGAAAAAAAGAGTTGAAAGATGCAAAGTGTAAATCACGCGGAGAAGAGAATGAATTCATATATGATAATTCTAGAAAATGAAGAAAGGAAATGAAAGCTTAAGCGAAATGAGTGAAGAATATATGGTGTCTGTTTAACAATGAAAGTAGCGAAACCTGCAATAACTTATTAATAAACAGATATTACAAAGCTTTTCTCCCACAACAAAAGGTAATGACAAGCAGCATTACGTGTGTTAGGTAATTTCTATAATAACTGCTTAACTTCTACAGTTTTCGTCCAATTTCTATTTAGTCGCTTTTAATACTTATTTTTATTCATAGCTGTTAGGAAATCAACTTATTATTACAACAGAGATAATATTTTCATGTTTCGAAATATACCCTCGTGATAATTCTGACACTTATTATTTATTTGTAAGTCTTATTGAAATAGACGTTTCGCTTGATCATTATAAAGTTCATATTCATAGTGTATCACATTTAATATGGAAAATAATACGAAGCACTCATATGTCATTAATTTGCGATCGTTGTAAGCTAAGATGTGAAATAAAAAGCAATTGTATTGAGATTGTAATGCAAATGCAGTTGATTGTTAGTTTGCTTTATTCTGTTAGTAACTAAGATACAAGCGTTTAATTGCTTCAATTAAATAACAGCGAACATATGATATTGTAAACAACATGGCCGAAGACGTAATCTGTTGGCCTGCGATGTACAGTCTCGCTCAAAAGTCATGAATAATTTAATCATTTAATTATATAATGTATAATATTAAGTTGTATTGTTTCATTACTACTTATATTTATGGATATATTCACAGAATTATTTCACACATGTACAATGTGACACAATTCTGCAGAATATGTTTTACAGGAGAAAAGGAGAACCTGTTTTCAACGCAATTTGAAAAAATGATTAAGCTGGTGACAAATAAATAATACTAAACAGTATATGATATAGATGTATCTATATACATTAATACTTGTTTAATTATATTTTTATCTGTAGAGTTAATTAAAAAATGGTTTTGTCGAATTATCTGAAATCAATCGGTGAGTGCGAGACATTTTTTAAGCACCTAACCTAACACTAAAACTAGTAAACCAATAGTTTCATAAGTTATTTTATGTTATAAAATCTGTTGAGGTAGTATACAAAATGAATATGTATGTTAATTCATCTTTCAACGTATATTTACTTATTTATTTATTATATTTTTAATTTTGTAGGAAGTGTGCATTGTAAACTAATAGGTTAGTGCTAAAAATTACATCAGAAGGTATTCTTCCGACAAAAATTAAAGAAATCAAAGAGAGAATGAAGTAACTTGAAGATTAAAATATTCGTTCTCGTCCAGACACCTGTATACGTGAACAAGCTGATGCATATGTATATGGGTGAATAGTGACGGGTCAACAACGTGTTAAAGTGCTGGTATTTATAATCTCTTTTGTTCTAAGGTCAAAAATGATTTGTTGCATAACAAAGAGCAGGCGATAACACGGTGGAAAGATGGAAGCACGAAGTTGCGATAGGTTCCAAAGGGACTAAGGACCCAGGAAAATACCCGAAGTGTGCCTGTTCTCGTAAATAGGCAGGGTGCGCTATTCCCTATTGTGCACTCGGGTCAAGTTGATGAATATTGCAGGAATTTAGTTGGCAGCCGAGCTAACGGAACTCGTAATTGAGTTTGACCGTCAATACAGCATGGATCACTCGCTCTGCTATTTCAGTATTGATACGAAATTTGAAGGAACTGGATCGAAGAGAAACGCTGAATAATTAACAGCCCCGAAAAGAAATGTTGAAAGAAATGAAACTGATATTTCATTTGACGGGCAAAGTATAACTTTGTCTATACGGTTCTATATTTGTTGTACCGATGTTTTGCGTGTTAATATTATCACATTTAATCGTTTGTCTTTTATACGAGCTACTTATTATTTCATTCATTCGGCATTTGTACGAAAAGCCTTTATTCCTTATTTGTTGCTCTTTATTGGGTTTTTCCTCCGATTGACAAATATTATTCATGTTATTATATAGCTGTGATTTATTCTTGTTTCTATGTAAATAATATTGGCTCTCGAATTTACGACTAATTTTAGAAATATATGATTATTTCTTACATTGATGTTTGATATATTTGTGAATTTAGATACTATTCGAATTAACGAATATTTTAATCTTTGGGTGTTTTAAGGTTGATAATTTCAATATCTGAAAATTCGAAAGTCTAAAGTTCTAATGTTTAAATATTCGAAAATTTGAAATTAGAACTTTAAAGGAGTTCCTGGTTCAAAATTCAAACTTCTGTGTATTTTGAGATGTGGTATTTAAATAGTTACAGACCGAACGTTTGAGTATTCGAAAATGTTTTATTTGAATACCACGATAACAGAAGTCTTTGATATTTGATGGTACAATTGGAGTATTTAAAGTTCGAACAATTGTATTTGAAAATTAAAATTTTGAATTCTTGGAATTTACATATTTGTAATGTAAATATTTAACTATTTGAATATTTCAGTCTTTCAATATTGGAATATCTGAAATTTTTAAATATTCGAATATTTTAATATTTTATTATCTGAAATTTGAATACTTGAAATTGGAATATTCGAAATTTGGATATTTAAAACTTTAAATGTTCGAATATCCGTCAATCTGGAATTCGATTATTTAAATACTTGAGGATCTTAAATTTGACTATTTGCGTATCCGAGTGTTATAGTATTGAAATTTCCAAAAATATTCCATTAATTTTTGTCCGACATTGATCTATGCAAGTACACACTGCGGATTAAATGTGTTTCATACATGAGTGCTGATTAAAAAAATAAATGTTATTTCTGTTCATTTTTTAAACAATATACTCAAGGTACAACTAATATTTAGAATTATAATTACTGATATTTTAAAAATTATTGCGACATTTTATTGAAATGTCGCGACTGTGTTATTTCTCCTAATTAACTGCGAAATACCGATTTCTCGATAGTCCGAATATGGACCCGTTAAGTCGAAATTTTAAACGTCTGACACAATTAAGGATGCGTTTAATTAGTAAGACTTAAGAGGCGTCCGAAATGGTTGAAGTTGTGATTAAATCTTAAACATCCGATACGGTTGACGTTTCGCTGAATATCTTAAAACTCGTCCGAATCGTTTGACACAGGATGTTTTTCTGACTTAATACGTCCGAATCGTTTAACCCTTTGCGGTCCGTGATTTCTTTTACCTACAGCTCCATAATTAATTTATAAAATAGATCAAGAAATGAATTTGCAATAAAATGTATTACGATAATGCGGGATGCGTGACAAACATATTGTTAATTTATTAAAACTAACAAAGAAATTCAAACATGTTCAAACAACCTATTTATCTGAATTATTTCTGCGATAAAAAAAAAATGCGATGTCGAGCCACACTCGACATAGGACCGCAAAGAGTTAACGTAAGATGTTTGTCTGACGACTTGTTGTTGCTCACCCTCCCCGAAAAGTCAGAAGTGGTTTGAAGCATGCCGACTGGTTTTCGTTCATAGCGTTAATTTAACCCTTTGCGGTCGTAAGTATTTTTACCATTAGCAAATAGCAACTGTAAAACGTTCTGGTTAAAAAGTTTGACCAATTTCTTTGTAATAATCATATTTTTATTATAAATTTCCAATATTGTCTACTTCACTGTGTTCAAACATCACGAGCATAATACTACAAATGTAGTTAAAAGTTATTTGTTAAAAATTGTTGCCTTAAATCAAATGGCGAGTGAGAGTCGCCGCTCGACCGCAAAGGGTTAAAAGTAGTGTCCACCCTCTCTTGCTCACTGGGCGCGCCGTTTTTGAAAAAGGGTGGGAGCGATACCGAAGCGTTTGGGAGGACCCCCAAAATCAGACCACGTCTGGGTTTTTCCCGCCTTAGGTCCTCGAAGGCCAAGTCCTGTTACGTTCACTGGTCGCTAAATTACCGTTTGGGAAAAAGTCGAGCTTATGACATGAGAAAACTACTGTGGAAAAAAAGTAAATGAATATTCCCGGTAAAGCAAAAAAGTCTATCTCAAAAGTAGCCTTTCCTAGAACCGCCATAAACTCCCTTTGAAAATCCTCACGTTCTTTATTCCACGTGCGACGGAACATTCTTTTAAGTAAATGTAAAATTATTTGTTGAATTATTTGTGAATTTGACTTGAAACACTCGGAAATCATTTTTCGACATAAAGGAGTAGTGAAAGTAACCTAAAAGCGATGTGATTTGATAATCTGCTAGCTGTTATTTCATTAAAAGAAGAAACTAATACGTATAACAGTATCGTAATGTGAAAATAAATTAAATTGATAACAATATCGTTATTTCATCGAAGCAACATTTGTGCGAAATGAATAGTTAATAATTGAAATTGTATATTTTCAATGAAATATGGACATCACAATTTTTGTTCTCGACTGTACGAGAGAACGTTACGTGAATATTGATTAAAAGTTTTCTATAATCAATCTTTATTTTTGTACTGAGTTCACCGTAACAATAAATCATCACTCTAATCCAGAGAGTTATGTAGTAACATGAATTATTATAATGGTTCAAAATTAATTTTCAAACACAATATTTCGATTTATTATTTGAAATTTTAAGGGGTTTGAATTAGTGGTATGCAAGATTATTCCACGGCTTCTGTTTTTTAATTACGTAACTGAAATATATTCTTACTACCGATTCGCTTAAAAGCGAACATGTTAATGTTTGTAGATGACTCTATAATGAGATCTGAAAATTCCGCAATTATTTCTGTAAATTTAAATATATTGAAATAACTACCTGTTATATAGTTACTCTTAAGCTAATTATTATAAACGGCATAACTACTGAGCAAACTAAATTTACAATACTTCACTTGTGTATTTTTTAGACATTTGTGCATAACGCAACAACCTACAACGTAATTATACAACATTCACAATTGTTTAGCGCTACATGCTCAGATTTCGTATTAACAGAACAGTTACTGTAAAAAAATTGCCCTAAGTACACGTTTCTTAATTGCTTTGGATAATCGAAATGCCGCAAGAGTGCTCGAAAATTAAACGTTTAATTAGAGCTAGCTGTTTCGTTTAAAGGTTACGCGACGGTAATTAGGGTGCTTAATTTAAAGTCTGTTTAATGTCATGTATTTCCCTTCCAATTTTTCTGATTTCTTCTGTTTCGTTTTGTCATTTATTTAAATATATCTATATAGAATTTTCCGATATATGAAATATCTCCGAAGCTATTAATATATCTATTGGTATTAAATGGTATTTTATCAGTATTGAAGACATTGGCGTGCACTATACTGAATGCAAGCAGTATTTATACAAATATACAAATTTCAAATATGCGTATCTGAAAATATGAAAATTTGAGCTATCACAAGTTTGAACTTTTTTCGTATATAGAAAACATGACATTTTTTCATATTTGAAAATTTGGAAATTTTTTAGGCTTAGATATTTGAGATTATGAATGGCCGGGCTTTTGAAGTTTTGGAAATTTGTATTTTTAACATTAAAACGTATAGAGATTTGGTAATTTAGATATTCGATCTTTGGGAAGATTAAAGGGTGACAAGCTCCTAAATATGAAGATGTGGGAATTTTATATATTAACTGGTATTGGGGATTTTAGACATTAATTAACATTAGAAATTTTAAACATGGTAATTTGAACATTTGTTGATTTGAATAATTTTGAATGTGCTTATTTGAGAATTTAGATATATGGGCGTTTTGAAAGTTAAAATATTAGAACTTTGGAAGCATGGAAACTTTAAATTAAAAATTTGTGATTCTTTCAACCTTCAAATCATTAAACTTAGGAATTCTAAATCTACAAATTTACAAGAATTCAAATTTTCATAGTTTGCTGTTAGGAAATTTATAAATTTGTCGATATAGAAATTTCAAACTTCTAAGTTAAGAAATCTGTAAATTTGGTAATAAGGAGATTATAAATTTTGATATTAAAAAATTCAGAAATTTCATAATATCTAATGTAGAAATTTCAAATGCTCAAGTTAAGAAATTTCGAAGTGCGATAAGAAAAAAATATTAAATCGTCATGTTAAAAAATTTAGAAATTTGACAATCTGGAAATCTGAATTTTTCAAATTAAGAAGGGTGGGTGTCAAGAAATGTCCATTTTTGACGTCGCGTGGAAATGAAAAATTCATACTGGATCTTTCAGCGTGTCTCTCAAGGAACAAAAAATATCCGCATCACTTTCCCGAGAAACGACGGGAAACTTGTCAAAAATACGTTCAAAGTATGAATGTGACGATAACGGAACTTACGTACCTTTTACATTTCGTCGTCTTCTTCTTCGGATATCGAAGTATCCTCAAAATATTTAACGACTTTTGATACACCCTGCGATTACTTCGACAGTATATTTATATTTTGTAATGAATTTCGATTCATTAACTTGTTCAACTGTTAACGGTTTCCGATTTTCCACTACGGAGTATCGAAAACCACGATTCTCAATGAAAATATCACCGTGTTAAAAATATCTTAATGGACAGTATCGAAGCATCTTAAAAATGATTAATAAGAATCATTAATTGAAATTAATAAATCTTACAGACTATAAACTAACGGACAAATGAATGAAGGGTAGTAATCGAACAAACTGGAGCTATACAATCTTTGCTACATAGGAATAAATGGAAGTTGTGACGAATCAAAGAACACAGATATTGTAACTATTATAAAATAATCAGATATGTTTTCTTTTTTTTGGCCCTGACGTAACTCTTGTTTATATCGCAACCTTTCATCACCGCGACATATCGGGAACGTGTTTATGGAGAGGATCGTATGTTGCAGTTATATTGAATTCAAAATAAGAGCTTTACTTCGTACGTTTTGGCTTTTATTTCATTAGTCAGGTTTGTAACGCCATTTTACTAAAATGAAACTGCATCCACGACACCCAAATAGTTTAAAATACTTTGTATATGTACTAATTGATAAAAGTAAAACCGCTGGTGGCCACACTGGCATACTCATGCGGATGCAAAGTCGGAGCACGCGTTGTTGAGCGCTTTTCCTATGTAGCCATGATTATAGTGGGAGCACTTAGTTCCGTCCGTTTTCAAAAAGTATCTCTGGCTGTTACAACTGTTTCATAGCAACAGCGAATTTCGATTGTTTCAGAGAGGTTAGGCATCTGTAAATAATATTCAGTTTATATCGCTTTCAGTTTCATACGGAAATCTTGTTCTTTACTGTATTGAATATGTCAAATTTTGTGTTAACTAAGCAGCATTTGCGGGCGGTTTCAGTTTTCTACTTTCAGTGACAATGCTCCAACTGACAAATCATGTAGAGAATGGTTTCGACGTTTAAAAAATGGCGACTTCAGCGTTGAAGACAAGCCTCGCTCTGGACAGCCAAAGAAATTCGAAGACACAGATTTAGAGGCATCACTTGACGAAGATCCGTGTCAAACGCAAGAGGAGGCAAAATCATTGGGAGTATCGCAACAATCAGTTTCCATACGATTGAAATCCATAGGAATGATACTAAAGCAAGGCCATTAAAGTGCCTCGTGAACTCAAAACAAAAGATGTTGAAAGGCGATTTTTCACTTCTGAGCAGTTGCTTCAAAGGCAAAAAAGAAAGGGTTTTTTTTACAAAGGATTGTGACTAGGGATGAAAAATGGATATTCTATGACAATCCTAACAAGAAAAAATACTAAGCTACGCCCGGTTAATCGTTACCATCGACCTCAATATCAACACCGAAACCGAATATTCATGGTTCAAAGGTCATGCTGAGTATTTGGTGGGACCCAAAGGGTGTTATATATTATGAACTGCTACAATTTGGCGATTCCATTACGGGTAATAGGTATAGACTACAATTACTTCGTTTGAGTCGTCCTTTACGAGAAAAACGGCCGGAATACAAGCAAAGACATGACACAGTTATTCTTCTGCATGACCACGGCCGGCCTCATGTCACAAAAGTCGTGAAAACATATTTGGAAACGATCAAGTGGGATATTTTACCGCACTCGGCGAATTCTTCGGACACTGCTCCTTCTGACTACTGGTTGTTCCGACGGATGCAGTACGATTTGACAGGTCACCGGTTCACTTCTTGCACAGAAATCGAAAATTAGTTCCAAACATTGATCGCCTCAAAAGACGAGCCATTTTTTCGAGATGGAATTCAAAAATTGCCGGAGAGATGGGAAAAGTAGTAACCAGCGATGGACAATACTTAGAGTAATCTGATCATGCTCAATGTTCCGCAATAAATCCATTTTTGACCACAGAAACCGGACCGAACTAATTTGTACTCCCAATATGGTACTTTGGATTTGCTCGATTTCAAGCTTCAATTCATCTGCCTACTGAGTTCCTTACTACTTATTTCGAAGACGGTTCGATATCCGAAGAAGAAGACGACGAAATATAAAATGTATGTACTTAAGTTCCGTTATCGTCACATTCATACTTTGAACCTATTTTTGACAACTTTCCCATCGTTTCTCGGAAAAGTGATACCGACATCTTTTGTTCCTTGGGAGACACGCTGAAAGATCCTGCATGAATTTTTCATTTCCAGGCGATGCCAAAAATGGACATTTCTTAACACTTCTCCTTTCGAAATGTAATGTCATGGGGTCAATCCACGCCGAATCGATCACTTTTTGTCATCACCATCTACGATTTTGTTTTAATTAAAATATGTTATAGTCTACGTGAAAGTAGGAGGGGTTTAAGTCATCATTTTGCCGATTTCGAATTTGTTTAAAAATTACAAGCCTTAAAAATTTGCAGTTTTTGCCTATTTTTGCAAAAATAGGCATCACTTACGAATTTTTTTCTCAAAAACTACTCGTCCAATTGAGCTACATTTTTTTTTGTTTTATTCATAAAGGATTGGGCTACTATAAAATATTTTTTATAAATTGGACAATTTGTTATGTAATATGAAAAAATTTAAACAAATTCTTTTTTCATGTTTTTCAATAGAAACTACTAATTATTAAAATTAAAAAAAAATATATTATATTCCCTGAAGCTGCCCCTTTAAAATGAGCCCATAAGAATAATGGAGGGTCGAAAATTAATGTCACAATAAGCTGGAAAACGACGCGGTGTACCTCCGTTTCAGGTAAGCGAGTCGTGCAATCCGCGTTCACTGGTCTTGGTCAAGCCTGGTACACGACTAAATGACCTTGATTTTACTTGGAAAAGTATATTAGTAACCATTCTTGGCCAATGACACATTTTTTAATCATAACTTCATTTATAAATATTAATTCCCACATTTATTGTTCATGTTCTACAAAAAGGCGTCATTGCTTAATGGAAGTCGTGAGAAGATTGTGGTTTCCTTCCATCGGAAAGAGATAAGGATGGGTTATAATGAAAATTATCGAGAGGACCATTGTGTGTGTAGACTTAGAAATTGTAAGAAAACATAAAATGACAACTATTTTATTACACTAAATACAGGTCCATCAATATCATACGAGCAAGTCTTACATAGTACTAATTTATTTGTTAATAAATAAATCTTCTTGCAATGCGAGCTTATAAACAATCGGAATGTTCAATATATTATGTTGTGTTACATAACTAAATGCCGCATTGAACCAATGACACATTTTTTTTTATTCATCATCGTCATTTTGAAATATATTAAAAATGCTTCGGCAGATGCATCAGTATGAACTTACTTAGTAACAGATCATTCCAGCCACCCTGTATTTTATTCTGGAGAGAACATAATTTTTTCTCTTCAGCAGATTTCCAATAACTCGCAAAGAGTACACATCAAACTATTAACATCTTGGTCATTCCCGATCCGTCTCCGATACTTGTAACATATAAATATATTTATTTTTTGGTTGAGAAAAAACTTTAATTTACTTTCTCACCAGACCGGCGTTAAACTCAACGTCAGGATATAACAAACATATTGCGTTGTAATCGTTTCGAAAAATTTTATAAAATTTGTGTTGACACGTACATCGATAATATTTCGGAATCAAATGCATGCAAAATAAATAGCCAATCTTGTTGTTTCGTTACCGACGCACATTAGTAGTGAAATTGCGATTAACCAGTCCGTCACTCGATGAAATTGTTACCGTTGCGTGTCGAATGAATTACAACGCGACCCATGCTTTTTAGTACAAGCTGATGCTTTCACCTAAAACAATCTTTCAGATAATAACATTTTCAATACATGTTTCACATAAATCATAATTATATGAAAAAAATAAATTCAAATATGAAAAAAATGTTATAAAAACACAAAGTTATGCAGGTGTACGGGGTGGTTACAGTAAGATGTGTCAGTGTTTTCATCGTACAAGGATTTAAAAAAATGGAAGAGGGAAAAATTATATTACACCTTATTAATGATGCGATTATCTGCATGAACATTTATATTTTCGTTATTTTTCGAAATATTAGGAAGACCTTCAGATTTTTTAATGGAATGTTATATATTCTGAATGTAGTATGAATGGACGAGTCATGACAGTATCGTTTGTGTGTGTAATTATGATCTTCAAGGTCATGTTAATTATCATGCAATATATTTTAGTGTGTTCATACTACAAATTAATACGACCACATAGTTCTTAACAGAAAGGTACAAGTTCCATTTTTTATATTCTGTTTATAAATATCTCGAGAATGATTAATTTTGTATGTTGTATTCTAATGTTTATTTTATTATGTGATTTATAATATTTATTCTATAACTTCCTTTAGAGTGTTCTACGAAATGTGTCTATGTAAAAAAAATGTACTTGCGTTTAAAAACATGAATCTGATCTTGAAACTTTCCTTGCCATTTAACCTATGAAAATAAAATAAACATTATACTTATCTTAATTTATAAAGATAATTTATATACTCTCTCCTTTAATATCAAAGAACAATTATTTAAAGATCTTTTCGAAAATGTTCTAATCTTTCTTTTCAACAGAAAGAAAATATCTTCCATATATCCTCCAAATATGAATACAATGTTAAATTCTATTTTAAACACTATTATAGTCTTCAACAATAATGAATTTAATATTCGCTGTTGCCGATATTGCACAACATTTATCGTGTTTTCCACCAAATTATCAGTATACGAAGCAAATATTGATCGCTACATTTTGTGAAATTACTTCACTGAATTTCTTAAACTGCTAATAAGTTTCCTATAAATAACTCCATTGTTATTCTATGACAATTTTCCACTCGATTGATATGTACTGCAACAATGCCTACTTCGGTTATTTAATTTGCGTATTCCCGACTTCGCTGTTTTGAATTATTATCTTCTCGAGGCATCCATTTATCATGATCTCTTTTGCTTCATTTGTTATCACCTGTCAGGGCATTATCCTGACATAATTTCAGTATCTTCTGTACATTTAAATTTCCTGTAAATACACACAGCGCACCAAATCCATGTTAATTGAAGCAACCATAAACGTTTAACAATAGGTTGGACAAGTGGATTTCCACTCGTAGGTCAGACTTTTCGCGTAGGAAACAGTACTCGAAACGAGCACTCGTTGCTAAAAACAACTTTGTTCCGATTGTGGTTAATATTTTCAGGAGTCCTTGTGAAACGGTTTTCACCATATTTTGGCGAAGGTAAAGGTTTTGTATACTGTTCTTTTGCAAACAACGTGACGTTCTGTTGTTATACTGTCGAAGGTTCCTTTTTTTTCTAAATGAACAAGGGTCTTTCGTCAAGATAAAGTAGGGTATTTCTTGTAAAGCTGAATGGTCACTTTGTTTCCCTGATAAAGTGCCTCTTTTTAAACCTCCATTAAGCTGACTACCAACAGTTTTTGTATCTTCAATCCTTTAATCCGTTTTTATATAGACTGCTTTGACTTGTGCGTATACAATTGTGTTTCGTTGTCAGAAAAACGTTTCAGGATCTGTTGAATAGTAGGATAAAGAATTCGTTTTGATTTGCTTTGCGTATTAGGAGTGTAGATTTATCATGCGACGTTAAAAGCCAATGTTTTTACTAATAAAAATACTCATAGTACTAATAAACGTGATCCCGCTTATTCATAATAATGAAAAAAGTGAAAGTTCAAGCAATGTTATACATACATTACTGTAATGGTACTGTGCGATCTGCCTTAATAGATTTTCGGTATCAATTGAATATTAAAAGTATTGTAACTTCGTGCCAACCACTATTGTTCTGTACACTAGTCTCCCTCTAGTTTCAGTGACAATTTTTGTCATTATTGAACTTATTACAAAATACGTTTTTTTAGATATTGTTCAAGAAGTACTGGAAATATGCATGTGTTACGAATGTGCTAATCAGAACAATATGTTTTGAATAAACGCAATATTATAAAGCTTTAAGAAAATATAATATTTTTGTATGTATAGAAACACTGCACTGTAAATAGCAAATTCGTGACAACACACGATTGTTATGTTATGAATTCAATACATAAACAAGATTTTCGCATATCGTTTAATGAAAAATAGTAGGTAGAATGTTACACGGAAGACAATATTAAACTAACAGAAGCTGTTAAAAACAATGTTTGGCAATATTTTACAAATAAATAAGTTACAACGTAAGTATAATGTACGGTGAACAAGTTATAACGAATGTAATGTATAATGTAGACTAAATAAGTCATAACATACAGGGTGTCCCGCAACTTTCGTTGGACCCGAAAAGGGGTTGTAGGGGAGGTGATTCTACGTAACTTTTTCCTTTACAAAAATGGGGTCTAGACTCTCGTTTTTGAATTATTAAAGAAAAACACCGACCAATCAGAGCGCGAGAATAGCGCGCGCTCAGACGCGAGAGCGAAGCTCTGAACATACGGCCGATCGCGGATGCAAACAAACAAGTTAGTATCGTGCTATGTTACGTCAAAGTTAAATCAAACATAAAATTGTCCTATCGTTTAATCAGTAAAAATGAATAACTGAACATTATTCTTAATTCCCGTATTCGTTATGTGATTTAACTTTGACGTAACATAGCACGATACTAACTTGCTTGTTCGCGTCTGCGGTCGGCCGTATAGCTTCGCTCTCGCGTCTGAGCGCGCGCTATTCTCGCGCTCTGATTGGTCGGTGTTTTTCCTTAATAATTCAAAAACGAAAGTCCAGACCCCATTTTTGCAAAGGAAAAACTTACATAGAATCACCTCCCCTACAACTCCTTTTTGGGTCCAATGAAAGTTGCGGGACACCCTGTATGTATAATGTTTAAGTAAGTTGTAGTACTATGTATAATGTATAATAAATAAGTTATAATGTTCATACATCCTCATGGTCTGATGATTTATAACGTTTCCATCATAGTAGCACTAATTTCACGAAATGTTCGTTACTTATTGATGAAATATCTTTTCAGAATAATTTAGTCGTTTTGTGGCACTCATTTTCATCACTGGTCTTCTTCTCTGTGCTTTCATGTATGTTAGACTGGTCATCAATTTTCTATGGTACTTAACTGAATTGTTGGTTGGACAATTTATTATTTTGATCTCATTATTTTATAAATCATGCATTCTGCAAGTTGCGTTGTCATACAGAAAATGGAAGTCATCTCAATGCCCGAGCCAATTTTGTACCTTTGGTGTTATAAACCCCTTGTATGTTATAAATATATAATTTAATAGCTATATTTCTCTACAGTTTGCATAATTTTCTATCATAATTTCTTCTCATTTGTTATTGATGTTGGACAAGAATGTTTAAACCTTCTTGGATTCGTGACACTTTCTGTTTTATTCAATCTCTTGTTTATGTGACTATTCGAAATACTTCCATAATTCTAAATTTGTGTATCCATTTTTTGAATATTTCCCTTTTTTAAAAGTTTGCTTGCCCGTAATGTCAAATGATTGGAAAATTATTGACGCGGTAGTATGTTGAATAACTTCGAATTAATTTGATTGCTGGCTGAAACTGATTTATAAGTGTTCGTTTTAGTTCCATAGTACTGTCTTGTTTTGTTTGGGATGAATGAGAGGGACTCTGTGAAAGTGTGAAGACATTTAACAACGACAAAATGCAAATGTTTGGTTATTCAGTCCTTCACTTACTGTCTAGTAAAAACATTCAATAACAAAATTCTGTATCATCTATGCAATAGTGCAATCAAAGACTTAAAATAAATAGCTAATGGGCGGCTTTTAAGTTCTATAGAAAATTAAACACTGAAATCTGGGGAATGTCGACTTTCACCGGTGAATGTTAACATTCACATAGTCGCTTGGTGTATGTCCGAAATATTTGCTAAATACCTTTATTTCTGACTTACATCGGTAAATGTCGACATTCACCATGCACTAATGCTGAATATTGAATATGTCGGAGATTTATATTTTCTTCTCCGTAATTCAGTCGCTATAAAACGTCACAAGGGTGACGTAACTTTTTCGCCTCTCTTTCTGAGAGGAGTGACCAAGAATTAAAAACACACAGTACATTCTAAATGAGAAAAACCTAACTTAACTAAATCTTTTTAACTTTTCAAGAAAAAGATCACGATTTACTGCAGTATTCATTCAGTATAAATTACGGTATCGGAAAAAAATATTAAGAAAACGTTGCTCGCGTCATCAAAGCTTGCATCATAAGATTGACAAAGCTGACTGACTCCCAGCAGAACAAAGGATTTGGCGGGAGAGAGTCAGTCGCCTCTTTGTCGGCTCCTCTCTTTTGGACCTCCACCAGAGTATATCTGTCATTGTCGACATACACCGGTGAGGGTCCGAATGTACAAGAATGTACTGAAATATTCGATCTTTCACCGACGTATTTGGTATGTGTTGACATTCACCGGTGAAAATCGACATTCTCCAATTTCGGTCTTTTACGGTAACAATTACACTGTGCGCGACCGATCGCACGGATTTATGGTAACCGTGAAGTGAGGTTGTACGGCTCACGTGGAGCTTCCTTCCAAATCGACGCGGCGCGATGCTTTGCAGATTTAACCGAAGAGCAATGGTTAAAAAGAATCAAATTCCTCTGAAACGATCGAGAATAATTGTTCCTTGGGAAGACCGAACGGTTGTATTTAGTACCGAACGTTGGGATGTTGCGATATCGATATCCCATGAGGCTACTTAGGTAAAAGTTGGACTTCCTCCCTGTCGTACGGGCGTGCTGAGGTGTTTCACTGGAAATTGTCTAAGTCGTTGACGATATGTGATCATCTTAAGACCGTCCGAATCGATTAACGTCTTGATGTATGTCTTGTTTCTAACTGACGACTGACTAACTACTAACTGATGACTCGTTATCGCCCGCACTTCCTCGAAAAGTCGGAAGTGGTTGAAGCATGCTGATTGGTTTTCCTTCATAGCGTAATTTTTTCAATCAGAACCTCTCGTGTGCTCTGGACGCGCCTTTTTAAGAAAAGGGTGGGAACAAGTCCGATTGCGTTTAGGAGGACCCCCAAATCAGACCGCGTCTGGATTTTTCCCGCCAGGTAGTACCTCGAAGACCATGTCCTATTACGTTCACGGATCACTAAATTACCATTTGGAAAAAGTCAAGGTTATGTCATGAGCGGTGCTATTGAGGACGAAACAAAGATTAAAATTTAGACTCTATTGTCAAAGAAAAGAGTAAATGAATATTACCGGTACAGGAAAAAATGTGTACCTTAAAAATAGCTTTTCGTAGAAGAACCGTCAAAAACTCCCTTTGGAAATCTTCGCGTTTTCTGTTCATGTGCGACTGAACAATTGAGCAATATATTAAAAATTAGTATAAAGAACTAAGGAAAGAAAAGAGCTTTGGGAAGCAATTTAACATCATAGTGAGAAATTTAGCTAATATGAAATTTTGTGATATTAGTAACAGCAATATATTAGGTAATAAGAGTATTTTAGTAAATTTGTAACGCTAGATATCTTTTCCCAAAGTCTCTTCCCTAAAACTTTTTCCAAAAGTCGCTTGAAAGAATAGATTTTTCCAATAACATTTTTCATTTGTTTATGCACAGTACGACCCAAGTTATTCTACAAAAAGTAAAAATTAATTAGGAATAATTTTGTCTATTCTTTCATCGCCTAAATTTTGAACTCTAGTAGATTTCAGACAGGGTAGATAACATTTTATAATTATTACGAGAGTGGTCAACGAAATTAAAGTACATATAAATGTGTATAAATGGTTACCACTTCGAACATCTCATGTCATCTAAGAAAGTTTATTTTAAAACTATATTTGTGCTTGCATAACCTTCAACGGTAGCTTGTTGAAGTCGTCTCAATGCCGGCTATCATATCGCGATAAAAAAAACATACTATTTAATCTAAAAAAAATGGCCATACCTTCAAATATTCTCTATGCCTCTACCCAGGAAAAAAATTTTGCATCACAATATGCCCCTCTTTGCACCATGCAAGTTTCATATATGACATTCTGTCATATTATTACAAATAACGGCAATATTCAAGGTAGATATAGTTATAGCCTCACCCTGTATTATACGCGCTTGTGTTTATGTTCAATTTATTGATTATTATGACGTTTCACTATCAGTTATTAAAAACATTTGATTTCAAAATTTTATCACGGGGGTAAATAAAATATAAATTTATGAATTTAAAAAAGTAGAATTTCTATAATTTGAATACATTGCTAAATTAAACGTTAAAATTAATCTTGAAATTGGGGAAATAAACAAATTTTATTTAATTGTAATATGATATATTTTGGAAATGAGAAATTCAAACATTTTTTATGAAATTTTATGAAAAGTATGTAAAATTTTTGAAGTTGAAATAACTCATTTTTCCCAATAAATATGCCACCAATATTAATAAAGTTATTCGTAACTTCTTAAATTTTCCAGATTTACAAAAGTTTAAATACAAAGTTAACAAATTCGTAAATATCCCAGATTTTTTAACCACCATATTTTTAAGTTCCTACACGTTCTGAATTCATAAATTTTCATCTGTCAGATTTACTGATTCTCAAATTCTCGAACGTCAAATTTTTAAATTTTCCAATTTTTCACTTACAAAATTTCAAGGTTATTAAATTTTAAAATATCCAAATTTAGAGTTCCCGACTTCCGTATTACCAATTTTTCCAATATTTCCAAGTACGAATGTGTATGAATTCCTAAAATCACGAATAAAAAATTAATGAGTGACACTAAACGCGGCTGTATTTCATATTAGAACCATCAAACGTTAGAATATTTATATATATAATTTATTATTTAACTTTCAGATAAGCAATTGCATTTCAATACAATAGCTTTTTGCAAGAACCAATTGCGAAATACGATCCCTAAACGTTCATAAGATCGTCGTGTTGTCAATATGTTATGCAAAACAGGAAATGTACCGCGTCTATGCTGTTCAGTCGGGGACTGTAAAATTCGTCGGGTATTTTCGAGATCCAGACACATTGTCGCAATAATCTTGCGTGGCAAATTCTGCAGTGCAGAATGTTAACCAACGAGCTTCCGCTTCGTCGGGACTCATTGCGCTCGAAAAAATTACACGAGTAAGTGGCAACCGTTTTATTACACGAGCGCGGCAATTCTGGCTGCTAAACTATTTTTCCACGCAACTGCATCACCGTGTCCTTCACGCTTTACGAGCGACTCCGACGTTATAGATCGCTTGGACATATTTCTGCTTCATGAAGAAATGTGCAGGTAGCGCAGAGACGTGCTCGACATAAGAGCAGCAACGGTTGTGTAATTGGTCTTGCATAGAACGATGTTGGGCTGGCAGTTTTACGTGTGCACTGTTGTATTGCTTTTTGTATGTCGCACAGTATCACGTAGATTGCTTCGAAACGGTTGCTTGTTTTATACGAACGTTATCGCAACATGTTAAGACACATTTCCTGCACTGTAAGACGATGTTCAATACCCTGCATGTCAAACTAACTGATGAGATTTTTACATACATTTTATTTGAACGAGATTTGCTTTTGCGTGTTTATCGAACCATTAAGCCATTCAGAGGAGTAATTAGGATTTAATAGATCTGGTTCAGACTTAAAATGTATAGAAATTTTAGTTACATTAGACTTGTATACAAAACTTTATGTGGTGAGGCATTTGGTGCACAAATTTTATTTTAGAACGAAATTTTGATTCAAATTGTGTTTAAATAACGTTTTGCCTTCTGTACATATGTAAAGTTCTAAGCGATTCAGAGATTTATTAGCATTTAATACGTAAAAATTAACGAAGTAAAACTTTATGCTAAAAAATGTTTATTTTTTTATTGTAATCTAATTAGTTTTTTATATTAAAATTATATTGAATAACCAGTATTGGTCCATACCATTTTGGGATATATAATTATTTGAATAATATAAATGCAATACTGTGTCATGGATTAATATTTAAATCGATCATTGACACAATTAATATTTAATTAAATGTCAGCAGAAACGATTATCTTATCCTTAAAAACTAATGTATTGTAATTTTGAAATAATTATATAAGAAATTTATTTTCAAATAAATTAATTAATAATTAGTGAAATATTTAGCGTTTGAAATTTGAATAAAATGATTAAAAATAATTTTAAATAAGTAAGTTAGAGATATTTGATCACACAATTCGAAAAACAAACGAAATATGGCGAGTGATTTTGAGTTAAATAACTAAATTTTAAACAATTTACTTCTGTTAAAAAAATTTCCAATATATGCATCTGTTTCTTCGATGCATGAAAATATTTCGTTTAAAAATTCGAATACTTAATTGTACGCAATGCATCGTCTACATTTCATAAAATTGTGTAATCGTTGACCCGATATTGCTATTTAGATATTTTCTAATAATTTATATAATCAATTCAGTGAAAAAATGAGTGTTCAAACAATAACACCGATATAAATTATTCTGCATAGTAAATAATTGAAAATTTACAGTTACAGAAATTTCTTGTGCGTTGCTGATTTTTACTTTCAGAAATAAATGACACTTTCTAAAAGAAATTCGCTTTTTTCGATAGCTTCACACAAACCGAGCGATAATAAACATACGGGTAGGATAAATTAATTGAGGCACTTGAAGTAATGATTAGGGCGTCACCGAGTGATGTGTGGAGCTAATGTGTGAACTGACGAGCGAGGGTAGTAGAGTTCTATAAAAACAGTTCTATCCAAAATAACTCTTTCCGGTGAAGCTTGAATCACATGTTAGCGCAGGAGATAGCGGTAATATTCGTCTGTCGCGGTGCATACATGTTTGGCCCTTGGTCTCCAACCTCATTAGAGATAAATAGGCCAATGATGAAACTACCCACGAAGTTACATCAAACCGTGACACGTTCCCTATACGGAGGAACTTCATGGACATCATTTACAGGCGAATATCAAATTTGACAAATGTATCGACTCCGATAATAAGAGAAAAGTGTGATTTATTAGTTAATAGAACAATTCAAAATTAGAAGTCAGCAGTGTTTGAGTTTTATAGTGTTGCAAAATATGCTGATGAGACACGGTTATACTATTACGTTGGAGAATAAGTTCGTACCGTTTTTATCAAAGACTCTTATTTAAACAATTATATATAATAATTATAATAAATTATATATATATACAGGGTGTCCCAAAAGTGTGTAAGGAGCTGGAAATGGGAGGTAGGTGCGGTCATTCTGAACAACTTTTTCATTTGCAAAAATGTCGTATGGGGCTTCATTTTTAAATTATTAAGGAAAAACACCGACCAATCAGAACGCGAGAATCGCGCGCCACTCAGTTCGATCGCGACCACGGCCAATTATAACTCGGGCCTACACTTCTGCCTCCGAGCGCGCGCGACTCTCGCGCTCTGATTGGTCGGTGTTTTTCGTTAATAATTTAAAAATGAAGCCCCATACGACATTTTTGCAAATGAAAAAGTTGTTCAGAATGACCCCATCTACCTCCAATTTCCAGCTCCTTCAACACTTTTAGGACACCCTGTATATATATAATTGTAATTATATTATGTATAATTATATATATAATGTACCATTATATTATATATACTGGTAAATCTTTTGATTAAATAAGAGTCTTTGATAAAAACGGTACGAACTTATTCTCCAACGTAATAGTATAATCGTGTCTCATCATATATATATATAATATAATAACAGGTATGTCAGTATACCTATTTCTACCAAAACCGGTCATTCTGACTGGTGTTTAGAAAAAGTGCTTGGTGGGATTTCAATTGTTTATTTACTTTTAAATAAAAAGTAAGTAATAGAATTAGGGTATGGTTTGAATATTTTAAATAAAATATACGCACTGAATGAGATAAAACTGAGACTTTATTCTGCACACGAAGGACGTCTGTACTGTATGAATGCTAGAATCGAAGTAAAAATAAAAGAGGAAGCTTGTAAGAGAAAAACCTCTATTGGGCCCTCTTGAAGAAAACTCCGAGAAGTGCATATGTGTTTACAACTCGGACCTTTCCAGAGAGACGAACTGCAGGCCTTCAATTTCTGACCCGAGGACTGTTAGGCTAAGAAAAGGCATTGTCACTGTCCTTCGACACTCGCGTTATTTTTGCAGCTAGATATTCCAACAGTAAGTATTTATTTACTTTAAAAAAATGTCACATGCAATAGGAATTTTGAATTGAAATTGTAAGTCATTTTGACTAGTCTGGTAAATCTAGTGTTAATCAATTATGTATTCGACAATTAGCAGAGTTTTTTAGAGCAGAAAGAGCTCTATCGAATGAATATTATACACTTTGTCAAACATCAAAAAAATTGCTGTAAAATAAAAGAAAATATAAAAACGGTACGAAATCTTCGCCCTTTGCACTCGAACATATTTTTATTGATTGCAGATAGCGACTGTAAAATATTTTGGTTGATAGATTTAATGAATTCTTTTGAAGTTATTATGTGTCTATTATTAAATGCCAAGTGCCATAAGGCAAACTATTAGTTGCTTTATTGTATGCGATACATCATACGTGCAACGGTACAGATTTTGTTAAATAATACCTATTTTAAATTGCTGTATTAAACACAGTGGTAAGTGTGGGTCACCTTTCGAGTGAGAAGGGTTAATTTTTATATAATGAAACAAATTTCGAAAATACTGGAAACCCATTATCCATTGTTAAAGATTTTTATTTTCGACAATATTGATCCGCATAATAAATAACAATAAACAAATATGTTGCGTTAAAAAAGTGTATTTAAAAACGATAAAATGTTATACAAATTTTTCAGAACGTTGAAGGAAAAGAAAAAAAATTACTCATAACAAGATGTTTATACAGTAGTAGAAATCTTGAAAACAAGCACTTTGTTACGCGTTGCTAGTAAAAAGTTTCAAGTGTCAAAATTAATTTAGGATAAAAGACCTTTTGATTAACCCCTTGCACTATAATAACGAGTTACACTCGTGACGCACTCGAAGTTCAAAAACGGTAAGCTTCGTTTATATTTTTAACACGGATCAACGTTCACTTTCAGTCTAATTTTCATTTGCACAGTTGAGGATCGCTGAATGTATAATAGTCTTGACGTTCGAACTTTCTTCATCGTTTTGTAGTTGTAGCACCTAATAATTTGTTATGTCTGACGCATTTGCCGAAAGAAACATAATGCAAGGAGTTAACTGAATGAAAACATTTTCATTCCACATTTCATTCGTTATTCAACGACGAGGAAGGAGTTAATAATTAGGAATAATAATTAATGCCATTAGTTTAGTTACTGTATCACGCCAACACTTTCAGATTTTAATTATTTTTATATCTTTTCAATCGCAATTTTACCGTTCTAAATAAGCATATTTCGTTATATTTTTGTATTGCATAAATATGAAAGGAATTGCAATTGTCTTATCTGCTTAGATATTTAAGTATTTTTTGTTGTAATGGAGCTTCTGGCATACCAGTGCATACTAAAAATTGTTATATCTATTTATTAAAGAATAAATATCAATTTATCTTTGCATTTTGTTGTATTCGAACACCCGCATCCCGTCTTTATATGAATGGGGGCTTCAGTGAGTTAATAGCCCTAGGTCCTAAAAAATTTTATCCGACCACGAGACCACCGTGTCAGAACTCCAATTCGATCTTCTGATTGTGAGTGTCAGCTGACTACTTCATTGGCTTCGCTAAGACTGATAGCTCGTGTTCATATCTTCCACTAACATATTTCACTCACGGGATCGTAAAGTTCCGATCTTGTTTGCATAAGTATCATTGTTTTATAATTTCTTTTAAAGATTTTCGCCAAACGTTTCTTTAATTAACACGTAATATACAGTTCACTCAGTAATATATATAGGATGGTCTTGTGTGCTGACGGCTTATTATAAGTAAATATGTAAAGAAAGTATACTTTCTTTTACTGGAATTTGCCGGACTCCGCATACTGCGCGCTCCCTTTAATCGATTTCCGGACAGAGCGATCGGGTAGAAGAGCACGTGGGTAGAATCGCAATAGAAACGAGAAATATAGGTGAAGGATAGATTATAAGAATAAATACATTAGTGTGAATAGAGAAATGACAATAAACTTAGATTGTCGTTTCTTTGTTTACAGGTAAGGCTGTGAATAATACTATATAAACAATCGCTGTAAAATAGCTAATAAAATTGTAAAACTTTGTTTAAAGAGAAACTCATTGTAGTTATTTATATTGTCCGCCCCGTCAAATTATCCCTATAAATATGTAAGTTTATTAGTGAATATAATTATGTACATCAAATACAAGTAAATATGTTCCATACTAATTATAAGTATCTAATTAGTTTTTACACAACTATAGTCAGCGAAAAAGAATATTATTTTTTAGAGATGTGTATATGTAAATTCATTTCTTTCATTGTAGAAGCTACAAAATTACACTGGGTTTATTAATTCAAGTGTTAATCGATTCTTTTCAATTTGACAAATGTCAATAACATTCCGAATGAAATATTTTGTATACTGCATGGAGTACTGTATGTTTCAAAAACATAGCGGTATGTTTTAATGGTATAATGTCCTAAAGGACAAAATGGTGGACATTATACAACGAATCAAAATGGCACTGTGCAAAGTGCGTCATATAGAGTATTACTCTATAGATTATATTAATCTACATTGTGGTTTGATGACATTAATCCGTGATGTCAAAAAACTCTAGAAAAATTAATCTAGCATTTTAAAATCTCGCTAGTAATTTATATTATTATAAGAAGTTAGACAACTGGGAAATAAGTTTTGCAAAAAGTCATACATGTCCCATGCATGCCTGATGCATGTCTATAACAATGAAGCCACATATAATGAAACGGCAGTGTAGATCATATGACAACCAGTTGAATTAACTTCATTAATAATTTAATTGATTTTGTCCAAAATAGCAGCATATTGGATCAAACCATACCTGCATATACATATCTTTGCATGTAACTTTAAATTTAACCCTATCATAAAACTTCAATTTAAATGAAATTTCAATATTCTCAATTATCCAAAATAATGTGGATATTGCCGGATTCAGATATCTTAAATTATAATAATATAGAAACTCCAACCTTCAGATTTCCAAAAATTCCCAAATGTTGAAATTTTTAAATTTAGGTAATTTTTCTAACCTTCCAACGAATATTTTAAATGTAAAAATTTAGAAATTTAAGAAACATATTAATTTAGAGACTTACGAAGTTAGACATTCAAATGTTAAACCATTTAAAACTATGGGAATTTGGGAATATAAAAATGTAGAAATGCGGAAATTTGAGAATTTGAAACGTTGAAATACCAATGTTTTAAATTTTGTATTTAAAAAATGTGAAAACTTACATGAAAAGGTTACTCTTTTTAATTTCAAAATTTTTTGTTGCGAAACTTAGACATTTAGAAATATAGAAATTTGGTAATTTGAAAGTTGGAAAAGTTGAGAATATGGAAATTTATAAATTTGGAAGTAAATAGATCTTTTCAAATTATAGGAGTATTGAACTGGTAGATTTTCAAATTAAGAAATTTCGGGTCGTAGAAGTTGACGAAATTGTATACTATAGTGACTTACAAATGTAGAAATTTAAATACTAAAAAACTTAGAATAACAGAAACACGGAAATTTGAAAATTTGGCAAAGAATATTGGAATGCTTATTTTTTAAATGATGAATTTTAAACACTTCAGTAATTGGAAATTTAGATATATAAAAATTGTAATTTTGTTTTAATCACAATTTTTTTAGATATGAAATTCGGACAGTTAGAAATGTAGATATTTGACACGTTCAGAAACTTTAATGTTTGGAAATGTAGAAATTAGGCACTAAAAATTTGAAAATAAAAAATTGTTGAAGTATAAATATATTGAACTTTTCAATCTTCAAATTAAGGAATTTAGAAATTTAAAAAGATGGAAATTAACGAATGTAAAAATATGAAGTTTACAAATATTTCAATTTTGGAATTAAAAAATTGAGAGATTTTATGATCTGGATGTTTACATATATGTACTACATATGGTGCAGATTTGTAAACTCTATCATGTAGAAATTTGAAGTTATTGTTTTCCCTTATCAATATACGGTACTGTATAATATATTATGTAACGTATTGTTTATTATAGTCCATGTTATATGTATATACATATTACATATACTTTCAGTACACATTGTAAATTATATAGAATTAAACATGAATATATCATGGTTGGGGTTTGCATTTTGCCGAGAAGACTTAGGAAGTTGGTTTCTACAATTGAAATTGTGGATAAAAGTACGTATTTAGATGTTTCAATGAAATTTTAAAACACATTAAAATTTAAATTTGATCAGCTCAATGACCAGCAACGTACAGCCAGAATAGTTCAGGAGTATCTGTTATACGGATCTGTATAATCTGTATAATTACTTCGTATATTACATCCACCTCCACAATTACCAAATTTAAACTCAATTGAAAACTTATGGGATTATCTGGACTGGAAAATTCGATAAACATCAATTACATCAAAGTAAGGTTTAAAACAAAGATTGTTGGAGGAATAGAAGTGAAATACGCCAAATTATTTACAAAAAATTACAGCTGCCATGCCCAATCGATAATGATGTGTAATTAAAAAAATGCATACCCCGAAGAATATTGACATTTTTAAATTATCGCATCCCACACATGTAATTACTTTACGTGAGAACATTGTAAAAAATTAAATATCCAAATATGTTTGCGATGAAAGGATGATACATTTTGTAACATATCATTTATTGTATAACAAATTATTTACTTTGAAGTAAATATAACTTACGATACCGTCAAGAAGAATACGCATTTTATGACAGCAAAAGCCAAAATGTATGTTAATTTTATTATGCATAAATATACAGGGTAGTAATTTATAGTATACTATAGTGTCCGAATATTAATAAGTTACTGTACGTTAATGCGTGACTTATAAATTTATCTTGCATTAACTACAATATTGTAATTATAACAATAACTTCATGAAAATGACCATAAATTCAATTCAACGACAAGGTTATGCTCTTCCAGGCGCAGTACTTACAACACCAGTCTCTTCCAACTTCTTGTTATGTTCTTCAAAGTTCGTAAATAAAACTTCTTCGTACTCCTTTCGTGTGGCTTTGGTAGAACCGTGTTTACTATGGTAATTGATGTTAATCGTTTGTACGTATAGCCCACTACTCCCTTAGCGGTCACAGCCATATTCATTTTGTAGTATGTACATATGTACTTACATAGCCAGGACATTTCACGCTTATATTCCTACGTTCGACAGCTATCCGTCCAGTGTTAAGGAGAGCAAGTTTAATTATAACCACTTGGTATATTTAAACTAGAATATAGCATCTGCAGGATATTGAAATTAGTGAGATTTACAATTTGAAGCAGTTTAACCCCTTCGCTGCTGCATAATATTATCTCGAAGGTGCTCGCCAGGCTGAAAGCAAATTAAAAAGTAATATAATCGTTTCTTCTAAAAAGATGTACAAAAACACTCTAAAGAGGAATACGTGCATGTACACTTTGTGCATATATAAACCATGTGCGGAATGTCTTTAAGATTTGTTTACTTGTTTAAAATCCTAAGTAAATCATGAACATATACACCCTTTGTATAGATAACATTATACAAGTAGATAAAGAAAAGAAAGTACTGCATAATTACCTAATTGGTATCATTTTTGATTTTCTAAGTTCTTATAATTTTTTGTCTTTTGTTTTTAATACTGTTTTGTATACGTATATCACGAAACATAATATGGTAATTGCAACTTCTCGATATAAAATGTATTCTTTGTTTCCACAAGTGGCGACGGTTTGATATTTTCTATATAACTGACTGTTTTTGTTATAAAGAGTCTATTGACACTTGTCGCGTATGTAATCATGCCATAATACGTATAGAAAATTTCATACATTCGGTAATCGATGTCAATTTCTGCAATATATATTTATATTACGTAAATTGATTTTCGCTTAATTTCGCTTCAATGATTATATTTGCTGAAATTTCAAAAAGAAAACTCGTAAATACGAGTGATTTTGTAAATACATTTCGATTTAAATTCTTCTTTGCTTAATTATCGAAATATTCTCAGAGCTGTTACTATTTTACAGTTAAAAATCAAAGGATGGACATTTACCTTCAATATTTCATGTGGGAAATAATAAATATTTGTTGAAACGGAAGGTACGACGTCGACAAAGAAATCAGCGAGAAAAAGAGGCAGAAAATGTTATTCAGGTACTGTCGATTGTATGTAAAGCTCAGTGCAATTATTCGATGGTCCTTCGTTTCGTTAATCTTTTTCTTTTTGCATTCCCTCAGTTTCCACTTGGTTCATCTACTTGATGACAGCTCTCTTTCGTCTTTCTCGGTGCGGCAAAGATAAACCCACCTCTATTCGTTGCCCTCGTGAGAAACTCTCCTTGCGCTAAAGCTTCGACAACTTTTCGCTTCAGCATTGCAAATTGTTTGGTACGAATTCTGTTGAAGGCTACTTATAGAGTTCCACCCTTACCCCATCCTAGACGCGGTTACTTCAACATCGGACTATCGTGTTTCAATTTATTCCTTTCTTCCTGACACAATCGTACCCGCTTTCGTTAGCAAAAGTTTCACTTCTTCGTTTTTCCACGGTAACTCTCTTTGCGGCTGTGTGCTAAATAAAGAAATTACGTGGTTCTCCCAGCAGTATCAATGACAATTAAATACCGCGCAGATACAGAAAGCAGGAACCTGAGGTATCGTATAAATGTGACAATTACCTACCAAGGTTCTAATTTACGCAGTATGTCAGAAAAATAAACGAACTTTTTAAATTTGAAGAAAATAACTAACGCCATCTATTAAAATAAAACAATTACTATTGTCACCTTGTCACAAAAACATGATGCAGCAAAGATAAAATATTAAATTTTGTTTTAAGGTCGGTAAAACTTTTACAGAAACATTTGAATTGATGAAAAAGGTTTACGGTAACGATTGTTTGTCCCCTACACCTGTATTCGAGTGATATACGCAATTCCTGGATGATCACGATTCTTTGGCAGACGAACTAAAGCCAGACCGACCAAAAAGGTGCAATCACGATGAGTTGGTGGAAAAAGTGCCTGATATAATCGCTTACGATGTGACTTCGACTGTCAGACAGATGGCGGATGCATTAAAAATATCTAGAGAAAAGACTCACGAAATTTTGATAAGGGATTTAAATTCTGAATTCTGTGCACGTTTTTGCTCCTCGTGTTTTAAATGAAAACCATTAACGTTGTTCACGCTGAACATTGCAAGGACATTATTAAAACAGCCAGACGAAACTGCACATTCCTGGAATCGATTGTAATTGGTGATGAGATATGGTGCTTCAAGTACGATCCTCAAACAAAGCGCCAACGTGCTACATGGAAATCACGAAAGAAGACAATCTTAACTTGCTTTTGCGATTTTAAAGGTATTGTACTTCGGGATATTACATCGGTGTTATGGGGTGTTTGTGGAAGAAAATTGTTTGAGTGAAGTCTGAATATTGAGCGTCGGGAAGTTGGTTTTTGTTACACTATAATGCTCCATCTCATAGGACCGTCGTAAATTTTTGGCAAAGAAACAAGTCTGTGTGATTCAGCATTCTCCATATTGGCCTGACTTATCCTGTTCCCGAAACTCAAAGTAGCCATGAAAGGAATGTTTTATGATAGTGTTACACAAGTATAATACAAGCGGCCGTAAAGAGGGATACTGAGGCGATTCCGAAAGACGACATAAAAAAATCTATTCTAACATTGGCCGAACATGCCGAGCGGTGTATTGATGCGGAGGAGATGTATTTTGAATAGAAAAATTAATTTTGGCAAAATAACTAATTGTTTTCCTTTTAGTTAAGCCGTTCCGTTATTTTTCCAATATACTGTGTATAAATATATCAACCTACCTTTACTTTTATTAATCTGAGTTTTCGGATGAAAATTATGTCTTAATATTCTTTAACTATCGATTATTGTGTATGCAACAAATTATGTATTGGTTTTAGCTAATCGGTCACGTTTTCAACCGAGTCGCGGTCACCTTTACGTCACTGCGTCGAAAATGTAACTCCCCCTCTCGGGGAATCGCGTGCCCCTTTTATGCGCGCAAAGACAAAACACTATCGACGCCCCGAACGTTCGGCACCTCGAATGATCGACGTCTCGAATATTCCAAACGCTCTTAGCTAATCTATAGAGTACAATACATTCCCTACATATGTAAAAAGAATTTGCTGTATTTAGCTGATTTGCATAAAAGCTAACTTTCGGACGGTCCATAAATATATGGATCGTGTAAGAAAATCTGTTTTATTACATTCTATTGCCACTAGAGCCCTTTTATCATGTTCTCATTGCCACTACTTGTATGGAAGATATTGGATTTGTCATACTACCAATGAGACTTGTCACGATATTTTCTTCCACTATCTACAACTCACGAATTGTATTATATTTTCAGTCGTAAGATATTGTTGGTTCGCGTGGTCATGTATACCAGTTAACTCAAAAAATACACTGAGCAACAAAATTAGCGGAACAAGAATTTTTATCAAAATTTCACTCAACTTTAAGTAATCGTAACTTCGCTAAAAATGGTCATATCTTACAAATTCTTTTTTCATTTTAATGTTTGAAGTTTCTACTTTGAACACAATTTATCAGATTTGACTTCTGCCTTTCCCCACACCCGCCACCCCCTTTAATGTGAGGACATGTTTTATTTTAAAAAATTTGTGTACTTTGATTCGCTCCATGGGGTGCAATCAATTTTTTTCGCAAATGTTCCAAAAATTGCTGCAAAGTACAAGTTTGTTTGCACAAATGGGCGGCGGGGGTGGGGAAAGCCGGAAATCAAATTTGATAAATTGTGCTCAAAGTAGAAACTTCAAACATTAAAATGAAAAAAGAATTTGTAAGATATGACCATTTTTAGCGAAGTTACGATTACTTAAAATTGAGTGAAATTTTGATAAAAATTCTTGTTGCGCTAATTTTGTTGCTCAGTGTATAAACAATCGGCATTTGGCGATCATCAATCGACATCAAGTTCGAAGGATTCATGGTGAGGATAGACGTACTTCTTATGTTTTGTTTCAATCTTCTAACGCGCCAATTCCTGGATTATGTGCTGTACATTATTTCATGTGTCAGCTGTTGAAAGTTTTGATTCAACAATATCTGACTGCGTGCAATTATTTACGAAGTCGTTTCTAGCAACATTCCATATAAATTTTCTACAGAAGCGTGTGTACACGAATCTAATAACGAAATGTTATTAGCGATATCCATTAAATTCTTTTTTCAAATTATTTATCTCCATGAACTTCGAAGATTGTATCCATTTCTTTGGATAGAATACATCGATAACACACCTGCAGCAAACATTTGCTGAACGATATAGTACATGCAAACAGTGAAGTTTTTCTTTGAAAATAGCTAGCGAAATGGCCATGTAGGTTTTATGGTTCTAGCGTTCGTAGAATATCTCAGGAGCTTGTTGATCCCACTTTGAAATATATTCCATCGAGGATATAGCAGTGACCGGTCAACGTCCTTTGGAGAGATAATGCAAGTTTTAAATAAAAACAACGCAACAAATCAGAACAATATTGTCTTAACTGTGTGGATTTCAAACAAAGTGAAATTCAATAAGGTTAATGAAGTATTATGTTTTGCAGGCAGCTCTTTTGAATACTTTTACGATTAAAACTTCTAACTGTTGACTTTCAACAAACTTCTTTGCTTCGTTTAAACCAAATTTTTCACTATGCCAAATTCGTGCTGTAGTGAAAGAGTGACACTTCTTATTCAGAATGAATGTTTTACTGATCCGTACAATCGGAATCATCTGATTTAAGATTTGCTGTGTCCAATTAATTAGTGGAAGAAACGGAAGACATTAATTACTTTCTAACTAATTAATCACTTGAAATAACCTATTGGACAGTTATCGTATATTATACTAATTAACCATTATTTGATGGATCACCTACATAAATTAATTCATCCTTGTCCAGCTTTTCACGTTTTCTTACAATATGTATTCTTTTAACCTACTTTTTACAATGACATATAATCAATACTACTTTTTGCAACATCATATGGACACATAATCCATATATTTCTGCTTTATCCAAAATGGGATTAAGGAGATAAAGTGAGAGTTTTATTTTAAAAACTGGTAATTGGTTTGTGAAATTTTTGTGCAGAGACTGCTGAAAAGATTAATTTGAAATTTGGTAAATATATTTATATGTATTTTACTTAGTTATTGTTTTTAAATTTTTATATGATGATGACAGAAGTAATACTGTTGATTTAGAATGCTGATTAGAATAATTCTATTTACTCAAAAGTATTTGAATTAACCTGGAAATAAATAATATACTCTGAAGCATTGAAATTTATTTAAAAAATGAATAATATACTGTAAAGCAGGCGTTGGCAACCTTTTTTGTTTGTGGACCAAAATCAATCAAAATTATGACGTTTTATGAGGACGTTTCGGGTTAGTAGAATTTTCGTTTTAAAAATTCGTCTTGGTGAATAACATTAATATAAATTTTATCGAGAATATAATTATAATATGCTTTTAAACTTCAAGCATAGAAATTTAAAATTATAATACTATAATTTCTAAACTGGGTGATCACATGACAACCGCATAATGGCTGAAATGACGGTACGGGTGGTCAGAAGTACAAAGGCGAATAAGTATCATTCGTATTACTGTTCTGTGATACGGAACCATCCTGTCAAATTGACAAGGTATGCCTTTGGGTCCTTGATTACCTGCACTCAAACCTTTGAGTTTGTACTTGCGGTTACTGTGGTATATGTGGTATATGGTACATGTTCACTGAGATATAAGTTGTGGTTAATTAATTTGTGCTTCTCTTTTTGCAGCTGCATATGATAAAAAAAACTCGCATGTATAATGGGTTGTATTGTCAGTCAACATAGCAAACGAATATGTTTGTGAGTACCTTCAGTGGCGGCCACATGTGGATTTTTTTTAACACTAGAACTACCAACTAGTCAAAATGACTGGTATCGGGTTTGGCATTTTTTATTACAATATTTTATTGCCGCCCTTTTGTCAAAATGTCTGTCACGTTTTATTGAGCTAATGAATTGTGTATGTTAGGTGATGCTGCAATATTTATTTATTTATTTTTCTACTTTATTTTTAGTTTTGAAGTAACCATGCATTTAATGCCGGTACTTCTAGAGTTAATTCAATAAGAAGAAATCCTATATTCGCGTCCTTTCATTCTACTGTATTTATAAGTTCACGCTATCAGAAATTTAAACGAAGGAACAAAATAAGCAAAATTATCATAATAACTAATTTAAGTAATCGTTAAACTCTCTTATAAGATTTTGAGAGATGATTAAATGGTACCTGGTACCAGTCATAGTGAAGCTTATCACCTTTGCTCGATACAATTTCTGTATAATTTACCATGAGTACAAATATAATGATCCGACTAACTGGAAATGTCTGCACAAGCCTCGTGTGCCAATTGTTAATAGTTTGATCATTAAATCCAATCTTACTTTCCAGACAAACTATTCCAGTTTATCTCTCCTGATTTCGGTGTTCTTATTATTCTTAATTTTTACTTCAAACTGTTCTTGTTTTTTTATGTTACTTAGATGCACCGTTAACCAATCAATGCAAAATGGTATACTGTAATAAAAATTGTATCATACAGTGTATAACATTGTATAACATACATTGTATAAGGTTGAATATATAGTCTCCGAAAGTAGCGTAAACGTTTTGTCCGAAATGAGAAGGCACCTGTTCAAAAAGTATTTCTTTGTGATAAACAGAACATCGCATACACGAAATACAAAAGTAAATAAAAAAGTATCTATCAAAAGTTATAATCGTTCAATTCAGCCGTATTTGACCCCGAAAATCGGTGGATACAGTAGTCTGTAATTTATAGGATGCACTGGATTTCTGTCAAACAGAACAATCAATTAATCCCTTCGCTATACACTCACAACTGTCACCAAATCATTGTTTATTGTGTCTCCCTTTTGAATTATACGTAGAAATTACTTGATAGCATTTCAAATGTGATAGACATAGCTAATATCCGGTATTATGTGCATTCCAACAATAGGGAAACTTTTCTTACCAAAATCAAAAAGAAATATTTTAAAAGGAACTAACTACGTATCATAAACTTCAGAAAGTACTCTTACTTCCGAATTATCTGCAACTTTTTGACCGCTCACAAACAGTAGTTTTCCTGAAAACCGATATCGATCCATGTTTTAGTTGAAGAAATGCTGCGCACTGCAATTGTTCGTTATTTCGATATGCAGAAATTCACGAAAAATAGAGATCATCGATTCGGAAAATAGGACCCAGAAACTTTGTGTTCGTTATCTTATTCATTCCAGATTATCGTATATTCACTGATATCGTAACTTTTACGGGTCCTTTTGTTATTGGATCTGGAGGCACCAACCTTGCAACTATAACGATTTTTATTTAAAAAGACAGTTAATCCGAGTCGGTTGGCAGTGGAAGGGGAAGCTATTTTCCTTCTACGTTTGGGAAACTAGGAAAACTTAGGAATCGGAAAACTTTCGTCGGTGGAAGGGAAATTATGGTCAGACGTTAGTGGGGACGGATTTCAGAACACAGCGAAAGAGGTTGAGACACTGCACCGCGGCCTATGCTATTTTATGGGCAGTCTATGCAATAGCAAATTGTAATAGCAGGGAAGATGATGTTAACATATAAGACTATAATAATAAATAATAATTACACACGTCCGGTGATGTTAATCGAATCGGTTAAAATAAATTACTGCGTGTAGTTATTAATTAATTCACAGAATTTCTTTTTACTATTTATTATGGATGACATACTTGATGGAAAACGTTATGCTGTACCTATTATTTTATCACGATTATAATATGATTCTAATTTTGATGATTTATAAACACATTAAATGTTATTGAATATTCATAAAACGTGATTAGCTATGTATGTATGTAGTAAATTTTTGTAACGAATCGTTTCTGAGTAGAGTGTACGTGATCATAAATTTCGATTTCACTTCTGAAAGCATTTCATGCAGAAAGGAACTGTATCGTTCCATTAAAGCAAATATGCAATTGCACTTTGTGGGTGCGTTATTGCGCTTGCAGAAAAAGTACGATCATGGCAAGTTATACCTCGTTAAGCCATTCACCTTTTTTTCAGTAGAGGTCCTTTTATAGTCGCAAATTGTACGATCTGTTTCAATTATGCAGGTTGCCTCGTATATTTGCACTGTGAAAATGTTGTACTTTGTCAGTGTCAAAATTCATATTTTCATTCCGTTTATTCTGATAACGCTGTTTTAACATAAATGTGAGATTTTTGTAGACTTTATCATAAAATTAAAACTGATATTCGTTTGAACACATAGTTCGTATTTTAAATAATTGAAGAAACGATTTTATGAGAGAATCGTTTGAATCCACCTAGAAATTATACAGAATGTATTTGAAACACTTATAGTTGTGTTCAAAGATATATATTGTATTATGGTACCAATTACAGTAAAATGATATTTTTGTGTTTTACAAACTAGTTCCAGTAGTCGTAGTTCCATCTTTTCTTTTCATACTTGGCTTCACTCTAGATATTCTCTAAAGTTGTGATAACTTTGACCCAGTTACGGTAACTTTGTCCCACACCAGAAATTGAGCATTTGCGACTTTATTGCTCTGCAAGCTGTTAAATTAACTGATCGGCATGTTTAATAGATGTTGTAACCTGCCCTTCCACTTTCCAACAATTTCCTTAATAACAAAGTTAAAACTAGTCATTTTCTTCAGAAAGTGACCATTAATCATTGACTTTCAAATGTAATTATCTGTGTAACAATAATTTTAACTTTTGATATGTAATGTACAAATATTTACTATTAAATGTATAAAAATATGAAGAAGCGAAGTCTTTTTACTCTGTTTTTACGATACTACAATTTTCGCAATTTTGTATAAAAGCAATTCTGCAGCAAATAATATTTAAAATGTACGTTGAAACTATACCTCATAAATCCATTAATTGTCTTTAGAATAAATCATTTATCAAAAATTATTACAAATAAATAGCATACATTTCAATAATGCTGATGCGCATCTCAATAATATATATGTTTGCTGTGTATCACATCGAACCATAGCAATCGTAACATATACAATGAAAACTGAATAATTCGTATAGGCAGCATTCAACAAGACCGAATAAATAAAATTTATTCATTACGCAAACTAAATATCTACATATTTGACATAATTGTTACTGACAATGGGAAGCGGAGCAAATAGTGTCATTAAAAATGCGACTCCATCTGAACTGAATGTTCATTTATCGCATTCAACTGTATATTTTATTCCCCACTCATTAATTATTTTGTATGTCGTTCCGTAATTACAGTTTCTGTTGTTTCTTTTTGTAATAATAAAAATTTCAATAGAGAAACTGTTCAATAGAAAATATTTGTTAGTTGTTATTATTGATTAATATTATTTGTTAAAATGTGTATTATTCGAAAATAAACATAATTTCAATTTCTAACTTGAAATAATCTTCGCTCAAAATATTAAATAGATTCTGATAAATTTTCCTAAACTATTTACTTCTCAATTTTGATTAGTTTCTGTAACTCGTCGATATTCGTCGCTGCATCTAGAAATGGATTATTGAGCAGAGCCTTGTTAGAAAATTTCTGTAAATGTTCCTCTGGTGGTGAATGTGGAAAGTGCCATCATAAGTCTGTATAAGTGGATATGTCACTTGCGACTGCCCTGCAATGTTTGAAAAAAAGGGGGTCAGATTGCGACAGATGAGTGAATTAATAAACTGTGGTGTGTCTTGATGTTTATAAGTGTCTAATTATTTTTAGTATCATTTTTATTAATCACTTTCTCGTTACAATCGTACACAAGCATTGTCGTTATTGTACTCGAGTTTTTAGAGCACACGGAATGGATATACGCATGCGTCAAAAGAAAACGCCAAAATGCATGAAACCACGAAGCGGTTTATTAGGTAACTTTTAATTAAGGGCATCCAATAGTTGCGGAAGCTTGTGGAAAGGGGAGCGATGGACGCACGGGCAAAAACATAGTATCGGATCTTGAAGCACGCTTGGGGAGTTTCACGATTAATCAACCATTTCTCTAACAACTTCTTGACGACAACCACATGGTTTTTCAAAGTGAAAACAATTTTAATTTACTAACTTCGATTTAACGTTTGATTCAATTAATTTGCACATACCTAACGAGTTTCGATAGAATTCATTTGAGGTAAATCACGTTAAAGTTAAATGGCTTTCCATTCCTGATTAAATGACAATTTATCATGACTGTTAATAACGTTGCTGTAGTTGTTGTTACTGTGTTATACTTTTGAACAACTGTAGTTTACACGTACACTGTAAATATATCTTTATGGAATTTAAACAGAAGAATAATAATCTTACCAATAAACGAAAATCAATAACAATTTAGTTTTAGTTTTGCTAAATCCTTCCCATTTCTTTCTTTAACTTTTTATTCAATAAAACTATGCAGGATTATATATAGAATAGATTCAAACATACATAAGGTAAATTTGTATGTACATGATATGTAGTAAGTAAAGTAAGTTCTTTTTTCATACTATATATAGTATATATTTTTCATACTATATATACTATATACTATATATATATACATACATATACATATACTATATATATACTATATACTGTATATATACTATACATATACTATATATATACTATATATAGTATATCTTTTTTCATGTAATATAAAATTACACTGTTGCTTATAAGTATTCGAAATTACTAGTTATATATTCTAAAAACCACACCCATCACGTGAGAACATAATATAAAGAAGTAATTGTTATAAAAGTACACTGAAGTAGCAAAAGTTTTGCAAAAAATGTGCAAAACTAAAGCAAGCAATGTTATTGGTGTACAAGATTTACGTGAATTTGAAAATGAAATTGATACTTTGAAGTAGAATTGTAAAGTGTTGTAACAGATTTAAAAGTAAAGGTAAAGCTATGAAATTACAGAACATTTAAAAACGTTAGATGAAAAATAATACGAAGAATAACAGAGTTAAAAAATATTGTGTAAATTACTGCTTAATGTAAATGAAACAGAGATTGGAAGCGAAAATATAGGCAACACCAACATAATTTAACGTGTTGGTCAAATTACGGTCTAAATGTGACAAATATGAATTGCACTTGTTGCACTGTACATAATAATCTCTGCCGTTACGCACGAACTCAACTTTATGTCAGTGGTTAAGAACAGTGACGGAATCATAAATTTTATCTGATTTAAATTCTTAAGTTCTTTAATGAGTTTGCTTTTATCTTCTATCTGATAATAAACACGTTTCATATCATGAAGAACACAGTATTTAAAAGAGGCGAGAACTTCGCGACGTTTTGTTGATTAATCAAACAACATGTTTGCGGTTCGATCACATTTTTACTCTCAATTACTTGTTCGCATCATACGTAAGCTGTTAATACATTTACCCTTCTGAAACTAAACTTTTGTAATAAAGATTATAGTTTCGTGAAAACAAAGTTACTTAATTATGAACAAATCATGCGAAAATAAGTACGACATTGTTACTTCTGATACAAAAGAAATACGATTTTACTACATTACTCTTTCACGCTGCAGTAAGACAATGATACAGTCATGGGCAAAATTAAGTGGACATTGCAGAATGTAAAAAATTTTTTGCTTTATCACAATGTTTTAAATAAATTATAAATTTAGGTCATGAAATGCTTCTGTAGACTTGAAAAAACATTTATTTAATGTATATAATCGTGCAATAAAGTTTTGATTTATAGGCATTATTAGTTAAATTAAAATAACCTTTTGTTATTTGTGAAACCTGTCCACTTAATTTTGTCCACGCCTGTATATAAAGAATAAATTAATTATAACATTATTCTTTATACAGGGTGCGTCAACTGTATGTACCATATGATAAATGCTTACAAAATAATGAAAACGTAATTAAATAGACTTCAGTTCGCGATATTTATTTACTTTGGTTTATACCATTCCAAAAAATTCATTTGTTGGATACAATATCGGGAAAATGGTCCCCTTTGTGAACAGCGCAAAGAAATGCTCGTTTTTGGCCATTTTCCATAACTTTTTGCAACGTTCCGGGTGTTGTTTCCGTTACTTCTATGCGAATTGCATCTTTTAATTCCTGGAGCAACCGTGGTGCATTAACATACACTTTGAACTTTAAATATCCTTACAGAAAAAAGTCTAGATGCGTCAAATCGGGCGACCGCGGACGCGATTCGTAATCGCCACTTTTCGAAATTAAGCGATTCGGGAACAATCTTCTTCTTCTCAAAATCGACCCGAACAACCTTAATGTTCTCGTTGCTGTTCTTTGAACTCTGTCTTGCACTCTTTGCACGCTCGCGGACATTACCACCACAACGAAACTTATCAATAATATTCGATACAGTTTTCCACGTAGCGTTAAAATTGCGTTCTTACTTCCGCCTCATACCACGTAAAGTTTTGATAAATGGGGACCATTCTCTAAAATATACTTGTGCAATGTCATCCGTTGTGCTAGCGTTAAGTTGTTCATGCTGAATAATAATGGTATAAAATAACCTGTCGAATGGTCTAATGTGTTCTTCGAAATGTTTACAAATAGCAATTATTTTAGCGTTCAACATATAGTACCTACAGTTGGCGCGCCCTGTATAAGATGTAAAACTAACTTAAAATGTTTCGGCTGTCTTATTCGCAGATAGAATGAGATGTTGAAAATGGTAGGATAAGTTGATTACACCAGTAATAAATATAACTTTAACATTTGGATATTTGGATGGTACTTCGATTGGCGGTACAAGATTCATGTTTAATGAGAATCGATAATATCGCAGTAACAATTACGTAACTTTGTACTGTGGTAAGATTTATTTCTAATGCAATACTTGTTTTATCAAAATTTTTTATTTTATTCATTAATATGTGATACGCGAGTATTTCAAACTCCGTTTATGAAGTCTTCATAATGTTCCAACCTCCAACTAGTTTTGTTACCGTGTACTTCATCATGCTGAACTTTCATTCCGACGAATATACAGGAGCGGCAAAACAGCGTAGCATAAAATAACACTCGCTATCTTATCAAATCTACCATCATTCCCTTATTTTCCCCTTTTAGGTATTTCATAATCTAGAATTTCATTTTCGTGGAAGAAACGATTAATAATTGAGTAATTGACTTACGTGCCTGGTTTATACGATTTTGGATACTTAACCAAATAGCGGATCATGTAATTATGGAATCTGCAATATGGATGCATGTACTCACCGATCGTTCGCATATCAAATGATATGATATTATTTAAGGCATGTGTCGAAGTAGACAAACGATTATGTAAGCAGTTCAGGTACTTGCAATTTATTTTATACTTGGGCAATGCAAAATCATGATCAAATGCGCTTATCCGGAAGGACAAAATTTCTATTTTTAGTTAAAATGGCTCAGTAATACATACATATGGCTTAGTAATTAAACTGATGCTATGATACAAGTCATTAATTATTATTGTCTCAAATATTAGATATATGTATATTCATTTAATCATTTTCATCGCTTAAGAAGGAAAAGTAAAATATAATGTTTTGTGGAATGACGATATTTATAATACATTTATTTAATCAATTACAATTGGTTCTTCCCCCTATTCATTCTGACCCGTGAAACTTTTCATTGACGACTTGTAATAAAGTGTTTGTTTCACAGACTTTTATTGTTCCACATACATCTTTGTGTGGGTAATATTTTTCCATCCCCATTCCTTCAGTATTCAGAGAAATTGATGTGATGATTTATAATGCACGAAAAATGATGAAAAGTTAGTTTTCGGTGGAAAAAATGAAACAAAATCAAAAATAAGTTGTAGGTTTTTTTGATATTGTAAGAAGTTGAAGAACATACAGAATTATATTTTTGTATATTTATTACTAACATGAATGTAGTGAATATGAAACATACTTATTTTAATATGATAAAAATTAAGAATGCGGCTGATTAATGCCATGTTAACAAGTAGTAGTAGGACAACATAGTACTTAATCTCAATGTTCAAACAAAATTAATAAAAAGATAAGGTTAATTTGAATTCCTCCTTATTTAATAAAACCAAAACATCTGTATTATTTAAAAAATATGTAACATTAATTATTTAGAACTAACAAAAGTACTTCTTCGTTTGTTTAAGTTATTACTATACGAGTTTAAAAACATTGAATTTTGGAAGCACATAATATAAACATATAATGTCTATGTAAAGATTATACATTTTTCTATTACATTTTCAGAATTTTACAATAAGTAGAAATATTATTGTTAACAAAATTTTCAAGTGCTTGCCTACCGGGATTCGTACGTGTTGAAGGATATGTTTGTTGGAAGTAGGTTGTTGAAAGTAATCTTAATAATGAAAATAACTTTAATGTAAATATGTGCAATAATATAAAACCCAGAAACCGCGTACTGTCGTGTCCAAACCGATTCTTACATCGAACTGCTGAAAAGCAGACGGTCGCAAATACTTATACCCACGGACGAACATGCGGTGTACCTTTTCAAGTACGCGTACATCTATTTTTAACTTGTCGAAAAACGTCACCCGCAATAAAACATCTTCGAGAGCCGAACCGTTTTATTGCGCCTCGAGAGTTTGTCAATGGGGAGTTTTCTAATTATAATATTATTTCAACAGTACGAGCACCAAAACATTTATTTTGTACTGTCATTCGTTACCCTACACAAAATGGACATTAAGAATTATCTGATTGTTAAGAATGTATTAGAGGGTCCATCGGTTCATGACATGACCATCGGTCCGGGACGGTACCAGCGCCAAATTCGAGGACAGGGGTGTTATCGCCAACCCTACCTTGACCACGCATTGCAAGGAAACCTGGAAGGAGAAGCTACGGGAGTTAGTTTGCTCTTTTTGGAATTTCTGGCAGATTGATTTTGACTAGCACAGTGCTATCAAGTGTTGCTCCAACCGTCGGACACACAGTTTGTAATTTAACGGAGGGACAGTCACTTAATATTCAAACGTTCGACACTTTATACAGTCCACTAAATAAAACCAGTAATTTTTTCCTCTCAACCTATACTTCTTCACCTCCACGATCTTTTGGGCGGGAACACTGATACTGTTAATAGTATTTCTACTGCATGTATGCGTACATTCGTATCCCTTCTTTTGTGGGATTACTTTGTGAACATGCGTCAACTGATCACTGACAAGTCAATTGTCAGTTGCCTAAAGCTACGGACACACCAAACGAGGGAGCAAGTGCAAATATGCAATCTTTGTGCATGATTGCTTCTTGTGTACGTAAAAGTGAACGAGTAAGTGTTTGCTGAAGCACTTTACAGTGTGGTGATAGAACGGGACATCAAGGAACGAACATGTTCTTGCTTGTTTAATCTGGATGCCAAGAAGCGTGTACTCGCTTTTTGAAGTATGTGCGGCTTAATCAAAACATCTTCGATATCGGACATCCGAATCATTATTGCCTATACCGCGAAATGAAGTGTACATATGTTATGAGTAAAATAAATAAATCGGGAAATGAAGTTCCAACTTACACAATAATAAAGTACTTATTTATCACGTATGATGTTTCATTTTTAGGGTATTCTGCATTCTATTTCCTGAAAAATAATTATTCTTATATGAGATACTATTCTCGTATAACAGTTTTCATTGCGCGATTTTCAATTGCGTGCAATGAACATGGAAGTGTCATTTTGGATTCTGTTAGAATATTACAAGACTTTCTATCTTCTTCTCGGAAGAAAAATCAGGTTTTCAAATGAAGATTTGGTATTTTCGTTTATTTTAAAAAAACTATGTCTATTTTAAGTTTCTAATTACGTTACGTTTAAGTTTGTGTAACTTCATTTATGGCGGCTTGTGTGGTTAAAAACTTTTATTTATGGTCAGTACAGAATTAGATCTTATGTTTACAATAAAATATTGTAAATTGTAATGTACAATTTAAAACAAATATTACAGACTTTCTGTACGAAACAGTATTTGACTATACATGTATTGCAGTGTAGATGAGACACTTTATATGGAATATTCGTTTCTATTTCTGTGTATGTCACACAGTAGCATCCGGTCATGTTTTCTTTTCTTTCATTTTTCATTTCTACAATGCACACTGAATACTGTATTCTATTCATGACAATTACAAAATAAATATCAATCAATATACATGGCGTTTGATAACTGGTGGTACAAGTGAAAGGGGAATGATGCTATATGAAAAAATAAGTAAAAAATATACAATAAAAATTTGTCATGTGGGGTTCTAGAAAAAATCTATTTTGAATTTCGGGGTACGCGTATATTTGATCGCGTCTTGTTACTACGGATCTCACTAGAGATCATTATCTCGGTGGATATTGTCGCAGTTTAAGTTTGTTTTTATCGCAGCAAAAAATTAAGAACACGTAATGAAATCGGATGTCGAAGCAATCATAATGGTTATTATTATAGACAATTCTGCTCTTCTAATTAAATTCCTATGAATGGTGTCTGATGTATCCTGTATGAAAAACTATTGTACAATAATCTTTTCTTTTAATTTCTCGCAATGTGCGATTTCTTGATATGACTCCATAAATAAAAGTCAAGCGGAGAGAGACACGATCAGGTGCACGGGTACCCGGTGAAAAGTCAAATTCGATTTTCTCGAAAACGAAGCTTCACACGAAACATTTTTATTGTATATTTTCGTCTCGTCTTTTCACGTGGAACCATCTCTTTTTCGCTTGTACCGCCAGATAACGAATACACCGTATAGAATACATAATCAATCAAGTAGTATGTGAAGAACAACTTATCCTTTCCAGGATAAAACTTATATCCACCCACATAATTTTATGAAATGAACAATCGACGAGCGATTGGATCAGACCACCGAGGAAGCATCTATAAAGTCTTTTACGATTAATTTTGCTGTGGCATCCGCTTCCCACTCGTGTACATAAATGTTTCGATACAGGTGTACCATGTTGAACTTCGACGACCAGCATCATCATACAGTACACCCAGGACCGTACCTAATAGTTATTCAGTATATGTAGGCACGTAGGAAGTAAATTCCTTCCGTGGTCAATAGTGCACTTCAGAGAACAAAATTACGACATTGTTTAATATTTGCATATTGTAAATCTAAAATATCGTGTTCTGTAAAGCATTTATATATTCAGAAAAAGATAAAAGAGTGTCAGTTCACAGATGATTTTAATTTATTTCCTTTTTTCAATAGTTTTCTTTCGTGGGTTTTCAATAGAAAATATAGATGGACTACCATGAGTGCGGTTAAAATAAATGTAAATGGTAGGTAATTAAATCTTCAAATTCCCAAATTCAGAAGACTGAATTTGAAAGAATGGGCACATGAGGTTTGTCGATATTCCCAAATGGATCATTATATTTGTAATCACAGCAAATTATACCGACACCGTATCCAGTTAATTAATAAGTTCCACGGTGTCCGGTACTAGGTACCACATAATCATCTCTCAAAATCATATATCAAAATTTAATGTTTATTAAGTTAACTATTGTGATAATGTGGAATATTTGTTCGTTAATTTAAATATCTTATATTATTAATTTACATATAAAGTTGTTGCGGCGCATTCGTAGAATCATAAAGCCATTGTGCTTACTTTTAACTTTAGAAAATTCATGAATAATCAACAACTGCCTTTTGCTGCTTGTTACAACGTACAATTTATATTCCTAAACTTTTTTTTATTTAATTTAGCATGACTTTTGAGAGGCAGCGAGGTTTATTATTTTATGAATGTCGAACCCTTAGATTACAAACGACGTCGTACTTTTTACTTTAGGTCACTCAGGTAATGAGTGACTATGCGATGAGCATTTGGTAAGGGCGGTTCTTGTCCACTTCCCTTCAATTTTCTAAAACCAATGAAAACAGTTTAATTTTAACTTAGTCGTTTGTCCACCCCCATCAGCACGCCAAACCTCACTTCATATTTTGTTTTCAACTTAATGAACCAAGGTTTAGTTGAATATTAGTTGAATATTACCTGCGAATTAGAGAATAAATTGTATGCTTTATTAAAACTAAAAACTTGATTTAGCACTTAAAGAAAATAGTAACACCTCGCAAACTGACAATTGACTTCAAATATAAATAAAAATAAATTTGGTTGTGTACTCTTCGAGAGTTATTAGAAATTTGCTGAAGAGCCAAAGTAATAATGTTCTTCCCAGAAAAAAAGTATGTAACGGGAATTAGCGTGCTGCTGGGGGGTGGACAGACGACAAAGTTAAAATTAAACTATTGCATTGATTGTGGAAAATTTAAAGAAAGTGGGTAACGCGGGCAAGAACTGCCCTTACCAAATGCTCATCTCGAGGACTATATGTCCTGAGGTAAAAAGTATGAAGTCGTTTGTCACGTAATAAATCGAGACTCATAAAATAATAAACTGCGCTGGCTCTTGAAAATCATACGAAATTAAAAAAAAATATGAAAACATAAATTGCACATTGTAAAGAATTGCAAAGGCCTGTTGTTGATTATTCATGAATTTTCTAAAGTTAAAAATAAGCCCAATGATTTTATGATTCTATGATTGCGCTGCAACAGTTTAGCTTTACTCGTTATCTAATGTCCTTTAACTCATGAAAATATTAATGTCCGCCAAACGATCGAAAAGATCAAGTCCATGTATATTTATATTACTGTTACTGTAAAAGGAAACAAAGTATGTACATTTTTAATTTTAATTTGTAGACTTATCGTTCAAAATTAATTTCACAGATGGCAACAAACCGCTCGGGACGTGCTAAGTGATTCTTCTAATAAATTTATGATATTACGCAAAACGAAGATCGTCATAGCAGTTAACGGCGAAACAAAGTAGAATAAAAAGGGAACACTTCATAAATCAATATCTTTCCCATTTCATTTAAGATTCAAATTCAACTTTATTAGTTATATATTATAACTTCTAAATTGATTTAAATATCAGATTCCAGTCGATGACGACTAACTACGGATGAACTGAAACAAAACTGCTGCTTTAAATTAAAATACAGAACTGTTGCTTTGAAATTTTGAAACATATAACTTTTGTCTAATTCAGCGACGAGCAGCAAGGCAATATTTCGGAATACTGTAATATATTGTAACACAAATATATCAGAACAACAGTAACTATACGATATGCTACTTTAAAGTCGATTCGAACATGACCGTACGGTACCCGCAACGTAACTCCTCTGTGCACAAAAAGCACATCGTTTGAACAAAATGAAAATTATTTTTCAGATGAAGGAAGTGTAATTTGTTTAGTTGGTAGTTTAAAATATCGAAGTATTTAAAAATCTACTTAATGTTATCTACTTTGTGACATTGTACATAATAAGAACAAATAATCTATGAACCAATAGAATTACATTCAGTCAGTTTACATTAAGTAACACACTTTTAAATAATATAACTTCAGTATGGAATAACTTAAAAATTTTCGAATCTGCAGAGGAGTAAAATAGTTTGCAAAAATTTGTCAAAAAGTTCTAAATCCTTGCAATTATAGTTAAAATATGTAAAAGAGTTTAGAGTAAATCACACGATCTGCTAATTTTCAGATTAATTCTATTACAGTTTAATGTTAACTTTACGAAAATTTCGGATATACGATGTATGTTATTAACTTTTGAGTTTTAATACCATCTTGCTAATTCAGAATTCTGAAGATTAATATAAATTGAAATATTAAACAAAATATCAGTGTTTTTGTTTAATGGTAAGAGGTGACGTTAGAAAAAGAGAATGGTAAATGCAACATTTCTTATATGATATAGTAGCGGACAAAAGTTTAAGACTAAATGGAAAAAATGAATTGATTTACTATTCATAGAAACTATAAATAGTATTCTACTTTCGGTGTTAACTAATTAGACATTTATTTATACACTTATAAAAAAAATTTCATTTTAATATTTTTCTCAGTAGTGAATTTACAAAAAAGGAAACAAAGTTCTTATAATATTTCAAATCAAATCATCGTGTTAAACTTTCGTCCGCTGCTGTATATGGCTACACTGTGACTGTTAAATTGATATTTACGTACAATAATCGTTCATTGTTCCTAGGCTATGATTTTTGTCTACGCATAAAAAAGAATAATATTTTTGTCTATTTTTGTTTCAGTCTTGTAAAGTGAAAATAAACTAAAATATCGAAAATAAGCGAAAATAAACCAAATTATGTATACCATACAGAAATTCTTAGTTCCCAATTTTTCAGTTAAATCATAATTTTAGATCATTTTTGCTCATCAACCTTATTCATACTCTACATTATAAATGTTTATATTTCAAATAATAACCTTTACAAGAATTTATATTTCAAATATGCATTTATAAATATCATTATAAGTGTTTCTTGAAACAGATGATATTACACAGTTTTGGTTATGTTCATCCTTTGTCATAATTCTTTTGCCGACTTCAGAACTAGTCCTAAAATATGTATACCATTCTCTATATACTTTCTCTACTATTTAGTTGTACTTTTTTCATTGTAACTCTGTATGGCACGAAAGCCCATCCGTCCGATATCGTGTCGGCTCTCTTGTTATGACCCATGACAATATTTTCATGCATACCGGTGACACCGAACAATGACAGACTGTTCGTTTGACACATTTCCATGCTTTGTATGTATAACGCAAAACACTGCACGCAGAGATAATTGTTATGTACTAGTGGGTATAGGGAATAGGAAAGTGCATCTAAAATTTAGAGCGCCCACCGTAAGCATATAGTGTATGTGCGTCGCAGCGTCCACAAGTATATCAGTGATGAATGAACGACGCGTGGGATTATTGGCAATCCCGACAATTACGAATAGTGGACTGTATGGTATGATATGTAACTTCGAAACAATTACAAAGAATAGTTTAACTTTATTAATAGTTGGCGGATAAAAATATAAATGTTAACGTACAACTAATGAGTACTAACACTAAAATACTATAAGCTGAATACTATGTAACTAAACGGAAACTAGAGAATGATTGTGTGCTGTTCGAAAACTATGGAAGGAATGTGTACTGTTCGAAAACTATGGATTGAATGATTTTTCGAAGCTTCTAACAAACCAAGAAAGCTTCGGGGTGGGCGTGTAAAGTTTAAGAAAAAGGTGAGGGAAAACTGCAACTATATTGTGATTGGCTAAACAAATTAGGGCGGAATGGAAATTTGGAAAGGGATAGAGGCGTTTCCAAAATGTCCGTAGTCAGTAATAAATTTAAGGAATACCTCGACATCTATAGAAAATACAAAACAAAGACTCTAGTACTAAGGCGAAGGACGATGAAACCCAGATGGGACTAAACAAGACACGAAAACTCTGAACGAAATGTAACGATTCCCTGGGTCTTATTTCTGCTACGGGACAAACAAACCTCTTGACTCTCTACATCTAAAGTGGTCGAAGGGACGAAAAAGTCGATGCCTATTGTATGTGACAAAGTTTGGGTGGTCGCCTAATGTGCGCAATACTTAAAGTAATTTACGACCGAACATATAGGTAAAATAAGTATAAAATGTGGAGATTTTACAGTCATTCCAGACGATTAAACGCGTCTAAAACGATTAACGACGATTGAAAACGATACGTTACACTATTATTGTTGATTTGACAACGACTGACTTATAGAGTTGATTCCAGCCGATTTCAGGTGTCGAAAATGATCGGAAATGAGATTTTTTTTATCGATTTGACGACGATCCACGTCGATGACAACAGATTTCTGTTGTGAGATTGCCGCCATAATCTATGCAGCAAATTTAAGGTGCCTCACGGTCCTACTTTCGAAACTTCTAGTAAGAAGACCTTCTTTTACCGGTTTGGCACGTTTTCTACCAATTTGGTATAATCTTAATCATTTTAGTTTTCTATTAATTTTGAATGCCATCAATCATCGGTACAAGTTAAGATACCATCAACTAATTGCAGCAGGAATTCTTAATGCTCGCGTCAAATATAAATTCATATTTCCTTGATTAGATGGTAAAATCTGATATGTTTTAAGCGAGACATATCACACTTTTCCATCTGATTGATCTTCCATTTGATGGAAAGTGGTTTTGGGTCTGCAATTCACCTAATTTAATTAAATTTCCGAGTTTTCTACAATATTGGTCGTATTTACAACTCGAATGGTTACAATCTAACAGGTTATGATTTCGAAAATCAAGTAACAACTTTTAATAGACATTAAAAGTAACTGTTTTAATGTGAATACTGAATATCCAGACAATGTAATGAAAAATTCATTTAATCAGTTCAGTTCATTCAGGTTCAGTTTAAAAAAATTTTCCGCCGGGGATTTGTCAAAACTTTTAAAATCACGTTATGCTGTGCCGTATTGACGGATATCTGAAATTAAATATTAGTCCGACCAATTCAAGTGTAATTAAAGGTCATAAGTTATGAGTCGTAAATCATAACAGTAACTCATTACAGTCAGCTAATCATTTTGCATTTAAACGAACGTTGTTAACGTATTTGCTAATTCGAAAAGTAGGTTACTATTGCATTAGCAGTTATTCATTTTTACGGAAGAAATGTTAACCATTAGTTCGACTAAATATCTATTATTATTTTCTTATTTCACGGAATAAAAATTTTCTTCATCGAATCATGAATTGAAAAATATTTAACTTTTAATAACAACTACTGCGGTTATAACAAAACGTTGTAGTTACGTTAATCGTATTTCGAAATAAAATAAATTTATATCATATTAGCGTGTAAATTGTTGCCTATATATTTAAAATTATATTTTCTAAATTTCCGCTCTTCCTCGCTTATAATTTTCCGACGATAAACACCTAACTCCCCGCGGCGTATTGTTTTCGTTCTCGGTTTACGGAAGCTATAACAGCAGTATTAGTCGAGTTCAGATTAGTCTTCAGTTAGTTTTGGATAAAATGTGGTTAATCTAATACAGCGACCTACAGCATCGAAAATTTGTTGCTTAACAGGATCTATGTAGCATGGATAACAAACATATTTCGGCATTCTTCAAAAAGAATACCTATTTTCAAATTTAATCTTCTTGTGAACCTTTTAAAATTTTTTCATACGAGCCTGCTTATAGAATTAATATTTATATTTCGATATTTCAATAAATATTGAAACTTGTTATGTGAAAATTAATCGATACATATTGGTCGATGCAAGGACAAATCACAAATGTCTTGATGAGGGCGTGGGTGTGTGTGAATGAACGGTAGAAATTTTAACAATCACTCAACAAAATACATTTCACAAAAAAGGCAATGATTAAATAACAAGTAACAAGAGCGTCAGAGATTCTGCGGGTGTAAGCGTGTCGGTACGAAAATCACGAATGTCTCGAGCCGCGCGATGACCAGTGTTTTTATGCCCTTTCTGAGAAGAGATAGACATAGGGAAAGAAAGAAGAAGTATAGAGTGGAAAGTTGAAAGGGTGAAAACGAATAAAATTTTATTTTTCAAATTTTACATTCAACGGAAAACTTAGGTCCGCACGAGTCTGGCTGCCAAATGTGCAATCAGACAATGACCAGGCTTGTAGGAGACCCTGAGAAAAAAGAAAATTGTAGAATAGGCAGGAAGTGCTTAGAAATATACAGGCAAAAGAGAAAGTTAGGAAAGTGAAGAAGAAGAAATAAATTAGAATAAGAACGGCGTGACGCACACCGCCACAGTGATATGTATGAATTTTTTTATTTATTACTACACAGATCTACATATATACAGGATATTTCAGGTATGGTGGTACAACTGGCCGGATGAATGTACATGAAAAATTAACCCCTTGTCATACTTTGACGAGTCTGACTAGTGACATATTCACAGTTCAAGCGCGATAAATCTTACTCGAATTTTTCATATGCTTCAATTTCAAGTTTAACTCCAGTTATAATTTATATAGTGACGGATTGCTGAATACAAAATTGACATAAAATTGTAACATTCTTTAATTGTTTTAATATTGTTGTAGTGAATAATACTTAATGCTGATTGACGCATTTGACATATAAATCGTATGGCGAGGAATTATGGAAAGACGGTAGTAAATTTCTTTTATATACTGACACATTTTCGCAAAAATGTAACTTGTAAATTTTTAAATGTTTGCAAATAAATTCACAGAAAATTATAAATGCAACAACTTTATTATTAATTTGTCGGGCTATAAATGTACAAAATAAATGAATAGTAATTGATATCATTTACATTTATTATCAGTCATTGTTCCTCACAACATTATTAGTATACGTATTAATGTTTAACATGACACATTTATTTAGTAAGGGGAACACACGTAACAATATGTACTATACAGGTTGCCCCACAATTATTGTACGAGCTGGAAAGCCTCATCCAATATTTTTGCAAAGAAAAAAGTTGTTCAGAATAGCCCCACCTACCACTCCTTTCCGGCTCGTACCATAATTGTGGGACACCCTGTAAATTGTAGACATAAATATCTTCTGGTAACACTAATAATTACATGTACCATTTGTAATATCGATTAATTGTTGACCTACCAAAAAACTTGTCGAAATTGTTGTTTTGCGTGGTAAACAAATTATTTTATGAAAACTGGAAAAATATTAGATACTATGACAATCTTTACATAAATAGACATTTTGCAAAACAGTATGCGCAGTCAAGTTCGTTGTTAAAAAAGAACAAACGAAATTGCGTATCCAACATTTTTTCGTATCACGAAAAGTTTTCCAGCTATTCAGAAAAATATTTTTCACCCCCAAATTCAGGGGCTGTTTTCATTCCTTGAATATGGACGGTCGCTGATAAAAAAATATGGATCACATACTTCTGTGCAAACTGCGGGCTGTGAACATTTCATTGTATTGGTTATTAATACTTGGAAAACCTTTCTAATTCGTAAAAAAAAAATTTTGCTTAATAATTACCGAAATATTTATTTTATTAAGACTGACTCATTCATTTCTTATTGTTACTGGCATCTGAAAAGGTTTTCATAATTTCAAAGGTTTCATAATTTAGTTCATGATTTTATTGCAACAGATTTTTGCAGACATTAAACGTGTACGCCTTATGAAGTAGAAAAGTTAGGTTATTAGTTCCCGATTAGATGTTTGCAATAATAACGATTTTTTCTCTTTGTTGCACATGCATTAGTGTTTGCTTGACTCATATTGATTTAATGTTTTATGATGACTAGCGTATGAGCATGGAATTTACTGTAATAAATTAGAGCGGTAGGTAAGAATAAGTAACAAGTAGTAAGAAGATAATGCACAAATTTTATTCATTTGTTATCGATTATTATCGAACGAAATAATTAATTCCATTCATGAACATGGAATCAATTAAAACTGTTTGCTATTTGAAATTTTTTTATAAAACGAATAAATGAAGTTCTTTCACGATCAGTTATTAATTAAAATTTTAAGTATTAATTTAATACAAATAACAAATGTTTATATATTCTGACATTCACATATTAGTATTTTGAATTTTTCGACGGTTTAGAAGATCTAATACAACAATTTTAGTGTTTCAATTTTCAAGTATTTCAGTATTCGAAACTTGGAATCTCTAAAATCTCTTAGTATTGATATTCATGTTCATGTACTCAAGTCCTCGAATATACAAATGTATTAAAACGTCAGAACATTCAAAAGTTATATTACAAACGAGCCTGAGAAGCAATGTCATTCAATTTCATCATAATATCCACAGAAAATTATATTCTATATGACCAAATGTTTTCATAAGGTTATTAAGTAAAAAGTTCAACAAAGTATTAAAACTGTAGATTTTATATACGATATTGTAGGGTAGCGCAGGATTCTAAGAATGTCGTCGCCGATACTGGCGTCGTGAATGTAATAGATAACACGGAAGTGAGTCGATTTATTTGAGATATGTATAATCTTTTGTTCTTTTGCGGTTACGAGGAAACGAAATATAATTTGAAGAGTTGAGAGTCGGAGTTGTACCGTTGAGTTAAAAACATCGTGGAATTAGTTGCGTCGTTAAATATAATTAATTATAGTTAAATTTGTTATTTATTATATATCTCAGTATTAAAGTGTTAAATCGTTTTATTAAATTCGTTAAGTAGTGTTAAATCGTTTTATTAAATTCGTTAAATAGTGTTAAATCGTTTTATTAAATCTGTTAAATAAATTTCCTATAATATAAAACATTTTTATATATGTATAAATTCTTTATTTTTCATAGAATGTGTGAATATTAATGCATCGTAAAGACGTGATAGCCTTGTTTAGGCCCACTATTAAGTTGTAAGGTTCTTATGGACATCAATGCCTTTAGTATTAAAATAGATTGTAGAATTTCAATATAGCAACTAGCCGTAAGATCGTCGTCCCATCGAAGGGTTCGAGGACCGCACCGTGGCAGCCCTAAACTTAGGAAGCCATAAACACTCGCGATCTTCCCTCTAGTTTGTTCTAGTTATTGTTCGCATCTAGTCGCCAGATTAATATTTTTACCTTTTCGATCCCGTTATTTCTACCATGATTAGCCAAGTCAGCGCGCTTCCTGACCCTTATTACCGGCCACGGTTAAACAGAAAAACCTGTAATATTTGCGAGTGGAGGGGCCCAAGAAGAGCGTAAACCTTTGCTTCCCCTCCACAAATTTGTACATTTTACTGATCCAATCGGAATCATTCACCCCTGTGAAGACTACTTGACCGAGGTGACGTGAAGATTGCATCAGAGTGTAATAGTTGAAAAGAAATTGTCGATACATTTTAATCTAAAATAAATGATTCATTTTTCTGTAAAATAAGGAATGTAATATATGAATCCATCATGTACACAATAACAAATACAGAAGTACTGCAATATTCGAATATTAATGTGAGTAACTGTATATAGGTAACGCGGCAGCCAATTACAAATAGAATAACACTCTTTCGATCAATTTCTTTCGTACGATTACAAGTAACAAATCGATCGACACCTGCAGAGCTAAATAGATCACCCTGTATATTCAGAGAACATTTCTTCGCAAATTATTGAACAAGATGCATGTTTGATTCGTTTCCTCTTGCCCGCGTAGTTTTTAGCTCCACCCTCTTGCTTCGTGTCCCCTATTTTTCTCGCTTGACAGCGTTCGCCAATACACAGAGAAATGTTAGGCAAAAATCGAAGGCTTTCGCGGGTAATTAAAGAACGGTGTAAGCAGTTGAGTGGCCTTTGTGGAAGGAAAACGAGAACGACGAAGGGCTGAACTTTCGCGGCAGTTCGCGTTGAGCAGAATCTATCACGTGCAGGGTACAGCAGCCTCAAGTATGCAACTAATTAAATTCCATGTGTATGTATGCCGTGTGTCGTACTTAGGTAAAACGTGTACCTGCGCGGTAGCTGCATGTACACTCTGCAAGAACTTGTTCCAAACAAGCGCCGCGAGTCATTCGTTTGCTCGACTACTAGCTTCGTCGTATTTCTCATACCAGCGAATCGTCTCGTCTCACCCTGTCTCGTCTTGTCTCTCCTTTTTCTTATATCGTCGCCGCTGACACACTTCGCCCTGCGCACCCAGGCCAACCAAGGACGTGTCGGAGGTGAAATACAAAGGGAGCCCACTGTTGGCGCGAACGCGTCTATACAGTTTGAATCCTCAAGAGGAAAACTGCTTCTTGTTCTTTGCGATTCAATGTTCGTTCCGGATCCGCTCGAATTTCAAGTACTTGTACGTGCGGTGGTTACGTTGTTCCCGAGGTCTCCACAATGAAACTTATCTAATAAAGTCGCCTCTATAGTTTAACGACCAAACTTTTCTGTCGATTTAACTTATTTATAGTCTGATTACATCGGCATCGTTTGTAGATTAGTATTGTACTCGGTGCAATTTCAAGAGACAGATACTTACCCCATTCGAGACGAGGATTTTTTTCGAACACGGTCTCCAGGAGCGAAGCTAAAATGTGAATTTCGAAAATTCACAAAAAATGTTGTTTTTTTTGGTACGCAATAAAACCAATGCAAAATTCTGTTTTTCTATACTTTACAGATACTATAAATTCAAAACAAGTCTCACCTCGACGACTACTTTACTCGGAATAACATAATTACTCATTACTGTTATTGCACACACGGTGTGCAGGCCGTCTTATAGCCTCGGAAATCCATTGCACACGCGGTGTGCTATTTGTCTCGAATGGGTTAAATAACGATGGATGTATCAACGTTGAATGTAGAGAATGAGCTGGGCGATATTATCCTACATTATTTTCGTAAATGGTAATTATTTAAATAAAATTGAAGAGGAAAAAGTGCTGTATTGTATCGGTTGCGCGACAATGCCTGTCGATTTCTAAGTATCATGTTAATTTCGAAAAATGAAGGCGACCTTCAGATTGTTAAGTACAATGTTATACGAAAACGCGTGTCTTTCATGTTAAATATTATCTTCGTGTACATTTACTAAAGGGCTGTTATCGTCTATTCGTGTATAAGTTACGAAGTCCTTTAGATCGATATACGGTATTCATTCTGTGGCAACTGTGATAAAAACAATATAGCAGATCAACCGCAGTGGAGGGAAGAATAACTCTGATTTTTTAATCTGGGAAGAAAGTAGTCTGGGGTCTTTACAATTAGTTGTATTATTATCATCTTCTGCTTGGCAATTTATATTTACTATCATCGAAGATAATATCTCATTATATCATTGTTTTACATACTACGATATCTTTTATGTTTTTGCGTTAGAATTCGTCTTAACAGAGGCGTTATTAAAAGTACATAAAATATGTTTACATTTTACATACACAATATACGCTTTTTATAAACACAATAAAATATATGTAGCATTCTATTTAAAAAGCTGACGGTCATTTTTCATTTCTCGAAAAATAATGCAAATGTAAAAAGTTGATGCAGTTCGTTGTGTTGCTAGTGCTGTTATCCTTGTTGTGTACGAGAAAAACACTAGTTCATATAATCAAAAATACTCTGTGTAACCTGGCTTTATAGTTCCTTATATGTATACAGGTATGTACATAGTTCTGGCATCACTCTTCTCGCCCGAAAAAGTACACAAGAATCGATGCAGTTAGCCCTTACGATTTTTCGCAGTTATGTCAATCAATGATAATTAAATACTACTGTGTTACAAATAAATATTTATAAAACAAATAAATGTTGGTCCTTTTATGCAGTTATCGATTATGGTCTATGTGAATCATAATCAGAAGTGAACGTAAAATTCGATCGTACTAAATATGATCAGAGATTTTTCACATTAGAGTTATAAAGTGTATGCTAAGTGTAGTAGTGGTTTAAAACAAAGAATAGTCAGCTTGCACAATATAGTGCATTCAGATTACAATGTAACATTTCGGCCTGTTCACGGTCCTTTTAATTATATGATGTTATGTGTAAAACGAACGAGCAAATTAGATGGTTGAAAAAGGACGTGCACAAGTCGAAACGTTACACCACAATTCAAGCGTGTTGCGTTACGAAAGTGGACCACTAACCACAGTAATTGATGACTGACTTATGTTTCGGCAATGTGGTTCACCGATTTACAAAATATTCTGCCTGAACGATAGCTGAACTATTTTTCCATGTTAATATAATTTTAGTCCGATATGTCATTCACAGAAGTATTGAACGTGATCGAATTTTCTTTTTTGTCGTTAAGCATTCATATTTAAGGAATAAAAACGCACTTTAAAATTGAGCTAAAAATATATTTGATTGCATACTTAATAATATAGCCTTAGAGCCTAACATATATTTTTCAAACGGTTTTTAACACAATAGTACTTAATTTTTATGAACTTTTGCATAATTAAATTTGTACATTTATTAACAATTTGATTAATGAATGTATTATAAATCAGTATATTTTTATAAATATTATTGTCAAAACATTAGCCAAATTTTAAAATTAAAAATTTAACAATTTATAATTTTAAATTTTGTCTCATAGAAAGAGCTTTCAACCATAATAGTTTTTAACATCCATTTTGGTGCTTTATTGTGATCAGATTATTATAATATTTAATATTATTTAAATATAGCGTTGAGTAAAATCACGTTTGAAATTAAATTTGTAGTTTTTATAACACTAGCTAAAAAATAACTCTGTTAGCAAAAATGTTCGGTCAATTTTTTATCTAGTAAAAGTAAGAGAATATTTTTACTGCGTACAGTTGCAAATAAAACTTTTCGAACAGTACCAATTTTTGTAGTTTAGGAATGTAAACAAATTTTTATGGAGGAGCTACATATATTGCATGCAGGCGAATTTTTATTCTGAGTCAATGAACACAGATTTTGTTGTACCTCAAAATGAAAGACAAGAATTTACACAAAATAAGAAAATCAATATTGCTTAGAAACTTTTTGTAATTTGAATGTATATAATTGTATGAATTATTTTTGTATGATTGAAATTTTGTATGACTTCAAAAATACTTTGCACTCTCTCCGCTTTGTCAAATCGAAAAGAAATAATGTAATTTTTTCCTTGTGGTCCAAAATAATAATTAAGTTTTGAATTTTCTACTACGGTTACAAACAAAGATAATGCTAAGGAAAGCTGAATTTATATTGTTAATTTAACAATAAGTACAAAACAGTTTAGGAATGGATTCTTTCAAGCAAAGGCAGTATTTCTATCGTAAGTTTGTGTCCATTATCTTCACACTTCATATTTCTTCGTTCGGATAATACCTTTATATTCATCTCTAAATGTATGTACATATTTAATTTATATATCTACAATGTGGATATTTAATGTATATAACTACGATGTAGGTATTTAATCTGGAAAATGTATTATTGACAAAATGTAAAACATATAAAATTTGATGAAAAATATTGAATATGGAAATAATGGACGAAGAAAAAAGCTTTTACTGTTTTTTTATAATGGTGGTTACACTCACTAGCTTAAAAATGGTGAATAATGTTTACCACTCGGTCATGTTCGTTTAACACTTTCATTACCAAGTGTCGCACATGTGTGTCATTCGAATGGTTATCTAGGGCTCAGAGCCACATATTTATAACACTCGGAAACATATATTTGGAGTATGTGTCTAAATACATATGTAATATTACATAAAATCGTGTGAATCTGATGTATGAGCTGTGGAGAACAATATTTTTTATATATATATAATTACTGAAACGTGTTTAAGTATTATGACATTTATTGTAATATAAATCGACAGTAAATCATGGGGTTATCACCACACTATGGTCTTGATTAGTACGATCGAAAGATTTTATATATTCAATATCCATAATAATCAAATAAATTTACAGAAATTTATTTTTATTTACCGTTATTTTTTTTACTAACTGTTCATTTTCCGATTTCCATCGTTTATTTCATAAGGATTAGTAACGGAAACTAATTAAGGGATTAAGCAAACGAGTGGAGTTATCCATTTTTATATGTGAAATCTTGCGTTCAAATTCTGAACGATTTAAAAGTAATCGCGATTTATTCGGCTAAAGTAAAATAACCGTTTATCGAATGCCAATTACACATATTTCACACGATATATAACAATATCTTACCGCTTCATTAATTCTGCCGCTAATTAAACTTTGATTTTTAGGATAATTGCAGCGTATTTGCAATAAATAGTTCCGACAGCAGTTTCGAAAAGAAATTATTATTACAACCTGTTTCGTGTATTTATGTGTACAGTGTATAAATGGTTAATAAATTATTTCATGGATTAATCGATTTCACGAGCTACATTTAATGCAAAATTAATCCTATCGATGTTACGATTTTCGAATTGATGGCATACCGATATTTCCATGTCTTTCCATTTATTGTTCGTTGATAATCCGCGCCATAAAAACAAATAGAAAAAAGTGCGATTTAATCCGCATTTATGAACTCCGAAGAAACTCTAGTGACAAACCGGACTGTTTTACTTAAAAAAAATGTTTAACCAATCGGTAATTTGTGGAATATTGTATATCAAATAGGATGTTTCGAAACGTGTTAATAAAAAAATTCACATACTCTGTTTTGCATACTATGCGTTTAAAGATATCGTGCGCAGTTCAATATTAATTTTTACTTAAGAATACAATAGTTATATTCGACAATATTGTATACAGTCGTGGACAACATTAAGTAGACAGGTGTCAAAAGTAATAAAAGGTTAATTTAATTTAACTAATAACACCTATAAATCAAAACTTTATTGGACAATTATATATGTTAAATAAATGTTTTTTGACGTCTAAAAAAATATTTCACGTTCTAAATTTAAAATTTATTTAACACATTGTAATAAAACAAAAAATTTGTTTACATTTCTGCAATATCCACTTAATTTTGTCCATGAGGATTTTGTCCAATTTGGATTATTTTTCGAAATTTATTGGATACTGAAGAATAAATTGTGTAAAAATGACAGAATAAATGTGTCATCGATATTTTTAATATTTAATAGCTGCATTTTTTAGAATGAACAATGGACCAATTTATAGCTCACATTATATCCAAAAATAGTAGTTCATTCTCCTATTTAGTACATTATACATAATCTATAGTTTTCGAGTTATATAATAGTGTTTTTAGTGCAAACTGTAGGAAGGTATATGAAGGAGAGTGCAGAATATATTTTTTACTTTTCCATCTTCTATTATTATTTTTAAAATAGAAGATTAGCTCTAAACATTTTTAAAACTTAATATATAAGTTAATTTATTACTAACTTTAATACCATGTTCAATATATCAAAATTTTATTTAATTAAAAGCCTTTCATAAAATTTGAACACTTTGAAAAGAACAAAATTATATATAATTTTTATTCAGAATGCGAGTCTAACAACTTCATTACTTCATGTACATATATGTTGTTAGTTTACATCAGAAGTTGTTAGATTCGTACTCTCAGTAAAAATAATATAATTACATTCTTTTATATAAATTTTAATGTATAACAAAAACTATACACTAATATCATAATTTTAATTTATTATTTTGTAATAAAAGAAAATTGCAACAAATTTCGAACGCATTGAACAAATGTGTATGTCCTATACGTTTAAAAAAATTGCAAAGTTTTTATAACTAAACAAATTAAAAGTTTCTTTAGAATTTCAACATATTGGAAATTATATTAATGGGCAATATTAATAATAACTAAACAGTAAATTGTTCAATTTGTTGTTTATTCTAATGGGGAAGTAATCAGTTTGTATTAAAAATACTGATGAAACTTTCATCTTGTACGTAAGCCAGGTTTTAAGTTTTTATTCTACTATTTTTGCGAAATTTTATATGTACATATATACTGCTATTTGATTTAATCTTGGCCTCATCAATTATACAAGATTTTCTATACTTGGAAATCAGTCTTTTCGTTTGTCCGCTTGTTTGTCTGTACCACGCAAATGGCCGCAACTTTGGGTCTCAGCCTGAAATTGTCCAAGTTTTAGTCATGACAGTAATCTGTTGTAATCGATGTCGATCGTCGTCGAATCGATTCAAAATGTTTTGGTATTGTTTTCGATGATTTTTGACACATAAAATCGACTGTAACCGCATCAAAAGCTCTAAAACTTATCATGGCCGACAATATTTCGTCGATATTGACCTCGGGTGTCATCAAATCAAATAATCGTATTTGGTATCATTTTCAATAGTTTTAGACATTTTCCATCGTGTGGAACGACATTAAAATCACTACATTTTATTAGATATTCTAAATTTTAAATACACGCTCAAGTTCGCATGAGGTACCTGGTCTATATACTCACTAGTGTGCAACAATTTAACATTTATGTGTTATTTTGATTAAATTGCGATATCTGAAGAAAAGTATAAACGCAAGAATTTTTACTTAAATATGTTTCTGATGAAAAATTAAAAATATAAGAAAAAGTGGAAACTTGTGTTATGCAAGAAAAATAGTTTTATTTAATTAAACCTCTTTGGTAAAATGACGTTCTGAAAACGCGTGCTTTATAAACACACTAAAAATGTTCATCATAAAGATGCGCTTAAGAATCTAATCTACTCGTAAATAAGTGGCTGAAACTACGTTAAGGAACGCAAGCCGCGTATATTTTTCGAATCCTTGTAAAGGCGGGAAAACGATGGATCAGCAAGGCGATGACAAGCACTTTAACTCTGGTTATTACAGTACTTCAAAAGTTTGCGCAATTTTTCACGCACGCGATTAACTAAAATCTGCAGCATATTTTAAAATACAATGAAAAATTATTCATATTCTCTTTCTACATATTCTTTCTCATTCATTTACCAAAGTCATAACGAAATGTTGGCTTTCGCTCAAATTTTGCTGGTTGTTGGTTCATGATACAACGACATTTTAAAATTTTATTACCATTTAAAGATGATAAGTAAAATACCTTCACAGATTAAACTTCGTCTTTTTTACGCAGTGCTATGTTTATGACATTATCTGTCTTTTTTGAAATTGTACAATATGCAGCAAATGAATTTTAATTTATTTCAGATTGTTCTTGACAGTCTAAGAACAATCTGCGTTGTGTGTAATATAATGATATGAATGATATGAACAATGTTTGTTCATGAAATAAGTTTGTAGAATAATTTAGTATTTATTCATAGTATGAAATAGAGTAATAGACTGTACCATCAATTTATAACCAAAAATGATTAACTTTTATACTCATCCTGCGTCAGATTTATTGAAAACATTCATGAATTTTAAAAACTATTTTCAGTATAAATATAATAAACTACCATTCACTTGAGTATTGGGCATTATCCCGGTATTTTTATAATCGAATTGCATTTAAATGAAAATGTATCGTTAATTGTTGCTCTTCCTATGGTTTTTATTGTAATTCCATTTTATGCAAGCAGTGTTAATGCTATATTTCTGCAAAAATAAGTTAATCTCTTTGCGTCCTTGGTCACATACGCGGATAGTTAATAGTTTTTGTTTTTTATAGAGCTACATTCTGTTACCGAAACAGTAAGTAAAATAAATATGCAGTCCTTCCGAAATTTGCCAATTCAAAAATAAATCCGAATTGCAATGAGGGATGTGAAAGGGAGGTAAAAGTGTCTTTATATGTAAATGTCCGAAAAAGCAGATGAATGAACGGCGTTATTTTTTTCTTGGGCGAAGTAAGTTGTAATTTTATCGAAGTATTACGAATGCTAGTGAGTAAAATTATTTGTTAAGTCTAAAAATGCTTTTGTGACAATATTTAGTGGCATCCGTTGATACTTAAAAAAAAATTACATTGGGTTTTGTATAATTGTATTGTGAATTTGTACGTTATTTTTTATAATGCATTTTCCTTCTTTGGCAAAAATAAAGTAAAGTAAATTAATTTTCTTTGTTATAACTGAAATTAAAAATTCTTTCCTGAAGAAATTAAAGCGTTTATGCAGTTTATAAACAATTGGGTATCTCTATATAAAAATTGACTTTCCATTAAATTGTATTCCAAAAAGGTGAATTTAACATTCTATCTCGAAATGACTATAGTATAGCATGGATAATATTGGAAATGATCCACAGGATATAAGCGAAAAAATTATGTTAACAGCTCGGGGGAAAATCCTGCAAAAACCATGAATCTCGTTGGCCAATAAATGTAACGTGATACGAATTCGAGTGTACCTTTAAAACAGTACCAATATTAGCACAAAACGTCTTTATTTTTAATCTTTTTGTTATCGAACTTTTACCATTAGATTTTTCACATTTTTTTAGTTAAGATGAGACCAAACACGACATAGTTTCGACTGTATTTCTGGATTTAATTGACAAAGATCAAAATACTATTGTATAATACTATTTGCAACGTCCATGCATTACCAATATTCTTTTATTTTAAGCTGCTTTTTTACACACTTTTCTCTATGTATTTGCGACATTTTTCTGATTAAAATAAGGCCAAATGCGACAGTAGTCGGGATTATACAATATTCACCTTTACTAACGCGTTAAAGACCTCAATATAAGCAAAATTCTTGAAATTTAAGTAAATATATTCTAAATTTCGCCATTTTTACTCTGATTATTATTGGTGTATGTAGCCATTCGAGTACTTGATATTTGAAAATTCCGGTATACTGGAATACAGGGTTTTCAGAGATTTAAAAATCACCGTTTTTCTCGTTAATGACTAATACAGGGTGTCCCAGAAGTCGATGTTAACCCGAAACCGGGTGACAGGCTAGGTCATAAGAGTTATCAGAAAAATATAAAAAAAAATCTAAGTCGCGTTTTTTAAAAATTATAGACATTTCAAAAAAATCGAGAAAATCTGTACCCTGTGACGGTCTTTTCACTCCTGTTACTACAAATATTGACTTTTTTAATCATTTGTTTTTGTTTTGTAATCCCAAATAATGCCTCTTCAAAACCCTGGTCAAAAATTTAAAGCCAGCTGCTCGGGCTTGGAAGTAAATGTCACTTTTTGGCCAACCGAAGATTCAAAATGAAAACTTAGCCCAGCTTTACCTGACCATACTGAAAAAAAAAATGATACGAGCCGAGTTTGGCAAGTAATTTTAAAAATGAGCTTAATAAGGATTCCAAAATGGTATGACACTTGCTAATTCATGTAGGGATATGGACAAATTTTCGGATTTAACGGGACTCGAACCCGCGCGCTCCTCAGATCACGAGTCGTCGACGCTACGCACTGAGCCACTGGCGTCCGTCTGATATTCGTCCTTACCGTAATCCAGTTTTGAACAAATTTCTCTTACTTACTTAAAAATGATTCTAATGTACCCGTGGCTTTTCTCAAGGCCGTAACTTTAAGATTCCAGTTGGAGTGAGACAGAGAGAGCTATTTAAAGTGTGAGAGAGAGATAGTGACGCTGTTAAATTAAATTATTAAATTAAACAGCAATAATTTGGATACTTAGATTTATTAAATGCACATCAATTGTTTAACATCAATTATTTGCATTACAAGAGATGTTCAAACTGCCTTCCTTCAGCCGCAATGCAAGCTCGACATCTTCTTAAAAAAGATCGGGTTATCCGACGAGCGAATCTTCCTACACGAATTAGCAAGTGCCATACCATTTTGGAATCCTTATTAAATGCGTCAACTTTTAAAATTACTTGCCAAACTCGGCACGTATCATTTTTTTTCAGTATGGCCAGGTAAAGCTGGGCTAAGTTTTCATTTTGAATCTTCGGTTGGCCAAAAAGTGACATTTACTACCAAGCCCGAGCAGCTGGCTTTAAATTTTTGACCAGGGTTTTGAAGAGGAAGTATTCGGGATTACAAAACAAAAACAAATGATTAAAAAAGTCAATATTTGTAGTAACAGGAGTGAAAAGACCGACACAGGGTACAGATTTTCTCGATTTTTTTGAAATGTCTATAATTTTAAAAAAACGCGACTTAGATTTTTTTTTATATTTTTATGATAACTCTTATGATCTAGCCTATCACCCGGTTTCGGGTTGACGTCGACTTCTGGGACACCCTGTATGAAAAAAAAAGAAAGAGGAAAAAATGATAGTGACCTTTATAAGCAACGTAATAAAGTATATAAATTTTTCGTGTTTACACTATTTTTTCAGAAATGAAGATGACCTTTAATTTTTTAAATGGAATAATATATGGAAGTGCATATTGGAACGAATTGAACGATGTACCATATCAGGTCCGTGAGACCCACTCGGGGTCAAGAACAAAAGAAATGTATCGAATATTTCGTATTACAGTACATTCCGGTATTTCTGATTGATATGTTACCATTTCATGTTGAATGTGGCTTACATTAGCTAGGATACAATTTTATGCCCTGTACAATACATTTTTGGTGGCTTCTGCTATTGTTATTTAAGGTATTTACATGCGTCCGTTACCTTTTTCTTCAAATTGTTGATATCTGAAAGTGGTGTATCATAAACCATATTTTTGATAGTACTCCATAAAAAAATCCAAAGATGGCGGACCTGGGTATTTAGGTGGCCATTTCGAAGGTCCGTACGTTCCAATCCATTTGTTTGGAAACACGTTGTATACAAAATTTGCACTGCTCTATAATTATGACGTGGAACATCATCTTGTTGAAAATAAAAGCCTTTAACAATGAATAATGGCAATGTTTCGTAGTAAGTTCGAAAATGTGAATCCAAAAATTCTAAATACAGGGTGTCACAAAATGAACGAAACATTCGGAAATGGGAGGTAGCTGGGGTCATTCTGAACAACTTTTTCCTTTGCAAAAATGTCGAACAAGGCTTCATTTTTAAATTATTATGGAAAAACACCGACCATTCAGAGCGCGAGAATCTCGCGCGCTTGAAGGCAGTCGTATTGGTCGGCGCACTATTGGTCGGCGCACGGTTGACCGTGTTCGCTCCTGACCACGTAAGCCGACCACTACGCTGCCTCCGAGCGCGCGAGATTCTCGCGCTCTGATTGGTCGGTGTTTTTCCTTAATAATTTAAAAATGAAGCCTCGTTCGACATTTTTGCAAAGGAAAAAGTTGTTCGGAATGACCCCAGCTACCTCCCATTTCCGCATGTTTCGTTTGTTTTCGGGTCCCTGTATATTATTTGGCACTATTCACTGTTCCGTTATAACAAGAAGGTCCGAAGAGTACATTATTCATTATACCACACCAGGCATTAGTACCAAATTGTACTTCAAAGTTTGTTTCTCTTTTTCGTTTTGGATCTTCAGCACTCCAGACATGAGCATTATTCTGGTTAGACATTATATTATTATTAGAATTTGACACATCAATGTAAAGTATTTTTTCATCGAAACTACAGTTGTTTTTATCATTAGTTACTAATTATAAAATTCTGCGTGCCGCAGTAAATCACTTACTCTTAGTCCCCGTATCATGTGGTATGTGAAAGGTTTATTACCATGTGATTTTTAAATCTTGTAGGTTCAACCATGGAAATATTAAAAGCGGTAGCTACTTTTCGTATTGATGTTCATGAATTTTCTTTAAAGCGCAGTAAAACGTCTAACTTTTTTTCTTCGGGCAAAGTTTTCCGATACTGATGTTTTTTATTTTCTATGGAATCCGTTTCCCCTGAACGTTTCACCACCGAAACAAATTGAATTTTATTTGGTATCACTCTATTTGGAAATTTTTCTTGGTACTTTAATTTGCTACGCCGTTTCCTTTTTATCGCACCCGTGATAAATACGCACCCTCTCTATCTCCTCTTATTTCGAATAACCATACATCGCACTAAATATCAATAAACGCTCTATGAAATAATGCTCAAATAATGTTGCATACCTTCTACTAGAAGTAAACACCAATACAGACCAAATCATAACATAAAACCACTAAAAGTGCTTTCTACCTAACGAAAGTTATTGGAACGTAAACATATCGGCAAGAAATATCGATAAATACGGTAATACGAAATATTCGAAATATTTTTGTTTTTAACCCTGAGTGGGTCTTAAACTCATGATATGATTCAGCGTTAAATTCATTTCGATATACGCTTTCATACGATATAAAAAATATATACTGTTCCATTTAAAAAACTGAAAGTCACCTTCATTTTTAAAAAAATAGTGTAAACACGAAGAATTTATATACTTTGTTACGTTGCTTATAAAGAACTATCACTTTTCCCGCATTAATTTCTTTTCCATATCAATAATTTATGAAAAAAACGCTGGTATCGATTTACTTAAGTATTTGTTAATAAGAAATTGTGTTATTTCAGTATTCAAATATTTCAATATTCAAAGATGAGAGTACTCAAATATATTTGAATATCAGCAGATGTGAAATAGAATATAAACGTTTAAATATTGCACGATATGAAATTCGAATATTTGGCTATCAGAACATTTAAATCTTCAATATTCATATGTGCGACGATTTGAAATTTGAATACTTGACTATTCGAAAAATTGAAATTAGAATATTTGAGTATTTGGAAATGTGAATGTCGAAGATTTGAGTACTCGGAGATCTAAAATTTGATTATTTAAAAAATAGAAAATTTGAAATTCGGCTATTTGAGTGCTAGAACATTTGAAAGTCCAATATTTTAATATACAGAGGTTTATATTTCGAATATTTGAGTATTCAAAGATTAAAAATTCAAATATTTTAGTATTCAAGGTCTATTTGTAATTTAAATACGTCAACGTTCCTTTATCTGAATAAGTATTTGAATATTCAAGTATTTATTATACACATTATATCTATAATTGAAATTTTAACTTACAAAGTGAGTAATTTGCTTGTTTTTTTCGCTAAAACGTTTCAAGTGCCGATTATAACAGGACGAGTAATGTTGATTTATTTCATATGCACAAATGAAGTTAGTTTACGATTAACGAATCAATCAATCAAATTACTGAAAATCACGCTTTACCATGAAGTATGACATGTATCTACGAATTTTAACTGAAAATCACCCAGTTTTTTAAACGAAATTGCAGTCCTTGATGAATCTTTAATTGATTTTAAGTATTAACTAGTTAAAAAATACTGAAAAATTGCAACGAACGTTAAAAACATTTAAATTATTACGGTAGATGTGGAAGCTAAAAATATGAAAAACTGGTAGGTCGTTAACAGATATTTATTTATTAAACATACGAAATAATTCAGTAAAATAATGAATATTTCGTGCGCAATTAAACATTTTTGATGTTTCATGGTTGAAATAAGATTTTTTGAAATTTTTGATTTAATTTTCGCAAATTAATTCATAAATGAACAGTTTCGAATGTTCCGCGTCAAAAAGTACTTCAACTCTTTTTTCATATCTCGTAAATATGAACGATATCCGTCTGGTCCATCGGAATTAAACTTTTCCGTACCACTACAAATATCTTGCGAAGTATAAAACAAATTAGAAATTTAATTTATAGAACGACGGATCCGTCCTTTTCAGTTAGTCGAAGGTCAAATTATTACATGAAATATTAACACATTTGCTATTGACACTCGGAAGTTTGCTCATCACGAATCACTTTTATTATTATAAAATAACACGATAAATTCATTGGAACAATCAATCAACTACTAAATCATTATTAAGGCAAAATAATATTATGCTATTTTCAACATCATATAACAGAATTTGATTTTCATACTTAATCATATTCTTTCATATGATTGAAATGATTAATTATGATGTTTCTCGTGATGTAAAGAATCAATGATGATCTTGTATGGAAAATCGAAGACGTCACATGTAAGTAACTCTGATAGTAAATGGATTAATTGGTATTAATTAGTGTGTCACGTTAAGTAAATAAGTCTTTCTTAATGTTATGTCTACAATTACCTTGCACTGTGCATTGTTAAACTGTTTTAAAGTACATCATTATTTTATCTTTTTACAGTCAATAATTATTAGTTTTTTGATTCCAAGTTTAAAAAATTGATGACTGACTGCAGTGGAATTTTGCTTAAAACTGCATGTCCAAATAGTTTATATTTTATTACAGTAGAGAAATATTCAAATAATATAAAACTTTTATTCTTCAAGCTCTATTAATAATGTTTAAATTGCTCTTCAGAAAATATTTATAGCCGCATGTTATTCACTTCTTTTGATGTAAAATTAAAAATGCAATAAATGCAATCAATAAAACATTCACAACTGATTACTACAGAATTTCGACACAAAAGTTTGTCCATATACATTTCGTTTACAAAGATTTTTTAAAGGATGTACGTGCCTTTTTATTATTTATTTTTGGATGCAGGGTCTATGAAGTATAGGAAGCTGATAAAATTGCACCCAAATGAAATTATTAACTTAAACTACTTAGTTAACAGGTCCTGTTTCATTTTATATGTTCAGACACTGGCTTTCCCATTTCGCGTGGATTAAAACTGAAATTAATGACAAAATTATCTGAAAAGATGAAGCAATTCAGTTTTGTTGTTTTTGTATACAACAGTGCGTTATAAAGCGTGAACATTACAAGTTGGTATGTTGGGGAAGTCTCAAACCGGATGTATTCATTATTTCACAGTCTAATTTTAGACGCTTAGATAGCTTTACATGTTTTCTCGGAATTGATTTCAAAAAACGAATTTGACCCGTGTTTTATAAACATCGTCGAAGAGAGTTTATAATAAAAGCTAATAACTAAAAATCGAAAATAAGATATAATTTAAAAAAAGTCTGCAGTACAAGAATGTTTTAATGTTGATTAATAAATAGGTTTTCTACTTGTAAACGAAAGACTATAAATATTGATTGGTATCATAAATTAAATATCCTACCAAATTAAGTATACAATTTAAATTTTCTCGAACGTTATATTAAAATCATGAATTCGAATAAATTTCATTGTTCTTGTCAATGCCAATGGAAAGTTCTTGTTTTTAATATTTATTTAAAAGTTATTCCTGACTGTTCCGTCGCACGTGGAACAGAGAACGCGAGGATTCCAAAGGGAGATTTTGCCGGTACTTCTATGAAAAGCTATTTTTGAAGTTGACATTTTTTGCTGTACCGGTAATATTCATTCACCATTTTTCGAGGATAAAGTCTACTTTTTAATCTTCGTTTCGTCGTCCGCTCATGTCGTAAACTCGACTTTTTCCCAAATGGTAATTTAGCGATCCGCGAACGGTACAGGACATGGCCTTCGAGGTTGTAACGGGCAAACAATGATAACAAATCCAACAGCGATGACTACCACGCCTAGTCATAGTAGAACTCTGACCTATCTAACATTGCCTAAAATAACATAAACAATCGAGTCATGAAAATACACCTCCGACAGCGTACCCTCCCTTCAAGAAAAATGAACTATACAGGGTGTCTCGTAATAAGTGTAAGACCCGTAAAGCGGTTGTAAGGGAGGTGATTCTAAGTAACTTATTCCTTTGCAAAAATGGGGTGTAGGCTCTCGTTTTCGAGTTATTAAGGAAAAACTGCGACCAGTCAGAGCGCGCGAATAGCCGCGAGAGCGAGGCCCCGAACATACGGCCGATTGCGGACGCGAACAAACAAATTAGTATCGCGCTATGTTACGTCAAAGTTAAATCGCACATAATAATGTTCAATTATACATTTTTACTGAATAAGGGACAAGACAATTTTATGTGCGATTTGGGGAAGTTGGGAATTGGGAATTTGGGGACTTGGGAATTTGGGGACTTGGGAATTTGGGGAATTGGTAATTCGGAGAAATGGGAATTCGGGGAATCGGGAATTTGGGGAAATGGGTATTCGGGGAATTGGGAATTTGGGGACTTGTGAATTTGGGGACTTGGGAATTTGGGGACTTGGGAATTTGGGGACTTGGGAATTTGGGGACTTGGGAATTTGGGGACTTGGGAATTTGGGGACTTGGGAATTTGGGGACTTGGGAATTTGGGGACTTGGGAATTTGGGGACTTGGGAATATGGAGACTTGGGAATTTGGGGACTTGGGAATTTGGGGACTTAGGAATTTGGGGAATTGGGAATTTGGGGACTTAGGAATTTGGGGAATTGGGAATTTGGGGAATTGGTAATTCGGGGAAATGGGAATTCGGGGAATCGGGAATTTGGGGAAATGGGAATTCGGGGAATTGGGAATTTGGAGAATTGGGAATTTGGAGAATTGGGAATTTGGGAAACTGGGAATTTGGGAATAATAATGTTCAGTTATTCATTTTTACTGAATAAGGGATAAGACAATTTTATGTGTGCTTTAACTTTGACGTAACATAGCACGATACTAACTTGTTTGTTCGTATCCGCGATCGGCCTTATGTTCGGGGCTTCACTCTCGCGGCTGTGCGTGCGCTATTCGCGCGCTCTGATTGGTCGATGTTTTTCCTTAATAACTCGAAAACCAGAGCCTAGACCCGATTTTTGCAAAGGAAAAAGTTGCATAGAATCATCTCCCCTACAACCTCTTTACGGGTCTTACACTTATTACGAAACACCCTGCATAAGACCCGGAAAAACACAATAAAGACTAGTATTGTTGGCCACGCTAAGCACGCCGAAACTCTGTTCGTTTTATTTCCGAATTCTTATCCAATTCGACTACGAGAGCCACTTGTAAGGCATTCATAACCCGCGAAGTACGAGTTTCCCCGTAACAAGTACCTACCTGGAAGGAAAAACCCAGACGCGGTCTGACTTCGTGGGTCCTCTTAAACGCATCGGACTTACTCCCACCCTCTTCTTAACCTCTTAGGCACGGCTGAATTTTGCGCGGTGCTGTTACTCTGTACGGCAGAGTTCAACGCGAATTATGTGTAAATGATACGGCACTGGAATGTGTGACGGATAATGCTGTCCTTCACACGAGTACATCGGAATAAAGTGTTTGATGATTATGTTAGATATAGTTTTTAGAAATGCTAATGAGACTATTCGCTATCGAGGTTCTGGGGTAAGTGCCATGCTGTCTCTCACGGTCCTCTTCCCGAAGGATGCAATATCCTCCCCACTCTGTGGCCAGATCCTCATAGAAAACCCTTATCTCTTTTGCACGCGCCACGCAGCACCATGACGTCGGGCCATCGGCCACGGGGCGCGACACCTTCAGTTGTTTATTGAAGAAAGGCATCGAAACCTAATCTAAACATCCGCGACTCGTACAACTTCGTCGCGATCTCTAGCTATCGGTTACCACCGATCGTACGACTAATGAGGAATATATGTTTATAACAACGATATCTTAAGACCCTTGGAAACTGGATCACAGTCCTTAAGCATACTGATTTCTGACACGTGTACCACTTTTGGCGCGTGCATGTCCTCTACAGAGGACACGACGCTAACAATTAAATTATAATTTTGCTTAAAGATATGATACACGCATTTTAACTTTAACAATTTATTCTAATAATTAATAATACAATTCAGACGACATCCGCGAAAGCCACTATAGTGGCGCGTCGTACAGAGAGATGACATCCGCGAAAGCCACTATAGTGGCGCGTCGTACAGAGAGATGGTATTCGCGAAAGTCACTATACTGGCGCGTAGTGCCTAAGAGGTTAAAAACGCGCGTCCTAACCGCGAGAGAGGGTGGACACTACCGTCAAGAGACACGCTGGTTGGAAAATTAACGCTATGAACGAAGACCAATCAGCATGCTTCAACCACTTACGATTTTTCGATAAAGCGCGGGTGCCAACGAGTCGTCAGCAGTCAGTCGTAGTTAATAGACGTTCTTATGATAACCAGCTCGTCTGTACGACAACAAGGAAGTTCCTTAACGGTTACACGGAATATCTAAATCGCAACAGTCTAACGTTCGAGACTAAAGAAAACCATTCGGTTTTCCCAAAGAACAATTATCTCCGATCGTTCGAGAGGACATGATTGTTTTTAATCATTGATCTTCGGTTAATTCTGCAGAGAATCGCGCCGTCTGACGGAAACTCCGCGTGAACCTCACAACTTCACATCATGGTCATCGTAAATCCGTGCCATCGATCGCGAAGTTTGTAATCGCTCCGCGTACGAAAAATTACAACACGCGAGAACACTCGGTCTCCTCTTTCAGATACAAACTATTTTTGACAAAATAATATAAAAAATAGGTTTACTTTTAAAAGTAATCACTGATACAAATGTATATTGATACACATCCATATCAACATTTCTTTTTATATTAATCAGTTATAATTGTTTTATAAACTTCATTTATTTAACTTTCAATTTCGTACCGAATGAACTTAGTATTTATTATTTGAAAGGGACTATAAATCTCTATTAAATATTTAATAGTTTGTAAATAGTAATATTATTTGAAATGGACTACAGACATTAATCAAAACATTATCTTGTAAGTTTCAAAAACAGGCCTCGATAAAGGAGTTTTATGTTATCCAAATTTAACCGTTCCTCAATCATAATGCAATTCATTCTGCGCTATCTTACAAATCTAAAAGAAAAACAGATCTTATATAACGTAGTTCTATGTTATCGAAATTTGACCATTTCACAGTTATAATGAATTTCACTTAAACATTAATGAATATGTAATGTTTGTATTTGAAACTAACAGAAAATGGAAATATAACCATCGTAATATGTGTATATTGATTTTATATAATTGAAGTGATACAGCGAGAAAGGAAGAAATTGTGGTTGCTACATGTAATAATTATATCAAGTTACTATTATTACATTGAACATTTTGGTTTAAATAATTGGTAGCAATTTAACATTTCTGAATGAACCACTAATGTATCTTAGAGTATATCGCCATATAATCACGTGGATGAAGTCCTATGTGGTAATATTTACAACAAAGCTTACATTACCACGATTGAATTCTATTTGTCTGACTCGGAATGGCGGAAGAGGATGAGAAAGAGGAGGAGACGAGGAGGAAATGGTGGAGGAAGTGAAGGGAGAAGAGGAGGAGAAAGAACGAGAACAAGATAGTTTGAATAACTGGATCACTTAGATAATAAGAGTCCACTAATTTGTCCCACTATTACTGCTTTGTGATTCATATAAGACTTAATATTTGTATAATTGAAGTCCAACATATGCGTACGTTTCGCGACATTCCTACCTTAATACAATTTTTTACTCGTTCATAACAACTGTAATTATAAGAATCCATATTCATTTAAGTGACACTCAATTGAATTATAAGAGCTGAATTATGAAGCAGGGATGAATGTACTTCTACCGTACTAAATATTACATAACCTATAAAGTTGGTTCAGTTCTATAAAGTGGTGACTTCCCATTTAGTGTGCTGAGGTTTTCATCGCGTTATCTACTTTTATGATTGTAATAGCAAACAAATGGTAGATTGAGTCAGTTTGTATGAAAGATTCACCTCACGACCACGGAGTTTTCCGTGTTCAAAGCCGCTTCAAAATGTTTGTGCCGAAAATCGTAATTCATGTTTACCCTTCAGGTTTCAGCTTGCTAAAGCTTTTCGAACTACCAGAAAAGTTTTTATATCCTTCGTATGTGGTATTGCAAACGAACAAATGCTGTATGAATGATTTGGAAAAACTGGAATTTACAATTGAAATGTCGATGATAAATCGTAACGAAAGCAACCAAGTTTCTGAGATTACAAATTAATGACACTGTTGTGGAGGGTTTTAGAACGTTAGGGGAGTACAGGGACAATAATAATGGTGTGATGAAAGGATCACGCATTTCTGCCGAAAAAATAAGTTGTTAAATTGTAATAAAATGTCGGAAAGTAATGCAAATAAAAATTCGCGTTTGGATAATTATTAAAAATTGGATATTTACTAAAACTAGTTTACCAAAAATAGGTTGAAACACAAATTTTAATCTTTAAAAGAAAATTTAATAGGAATTGTATTTTAAAATTGCTACGAAAACATAAAATTAATCTTCTAAATTTATATTCAATCAGAGAATTATACGTTTTCAACATAATGCATGAAGTAGATTCTAAAATAAACTGCAAAAATTCACGAAAAATATGTGGGTAACTGTAATTCAACTTCAACATTTATTCACTATTCAGTTGTTTTTTGGATTTTAAAAAATTATGTATGAGAAGTAAAAGTTTCCAGAACAATAACGCGAAAAATGGTAGTGAGGTACTTTCTCGTCCCCATAGATGCGGGTTTCGTATGAGTTTGTGTTACAAGTTTGTTAGAAAGTTATTGATGGTATCCATAGGTGACAGTGACGTTACCAGATATACAGGGTGTTCAGGCTATTACTAGCCAGCATTTTTTTTTAAATAGTAACTGTTAGAAAAAAGTTAAAGAGGAAAAAGTGGTACTGTTTTTTATGCGCAACAAACCTACATATTCATTTTTGTTGTATTCACATTATTTTGCGAGAAACAAATAATACCATAACAAGTAAATTTCAGTATTACTACAGTATTATTTATTTCTATAGCACTGATAATAAATGTGAACCATATCCGTTTTCTCGCCTATCGAATAACGATACATTGCTATCTACGATATTATTGATCGATTTAGGAAGTAATATTGAAATTGACTTGTTATGGTGGAAATTAGAAGTAAACACACTGACAGTGATTGACAACTTCGTCTGATTCCTGTTAATAAGGAATACCTGTAAACACATTGGTACGCAATATTCCAATTGTTTCTTCCACTACTGATCTTGCATGACATTGAAGGTCATTGGTAGCATATGGATGAATTCGTCTTGGCACGCGCATTATATGATATAACGAAATATATGGCATTCCATTTGAAAAATTGGAGATCACCTTGGTTTCTTCCAAAATAATGTGAATACAACAAAAATGCATATGTCGGTTTGTTGCGCATAAAAAACAGTACCTCTTTTTCCTCTTTCATTTTTTTCTAACAGTTACTATTTAAAAAAATATTCTGGCTAATAATAGCCTGAGCACCCTGCATAATATACATATATGTGTTCTTGTGGTAATTACAGTATGTGAAAAATGGTGTTTGTGGAATTTTCGAGTCGAATTGGAAAATACTTGTAGATAACTTCACAAATTTTTACTTCATACAATATGAAAAGCGGTACTGAATTTATGAAAATTATGTCTGTATGAAGAAGTAAAAAAATTGAATGAAAATTGTTTTTTAATTTTGTTTATACGTTCATGTTTTTCACATATGAAATTCTTAACAGTTTTATAATCTTTTCATTGTAAATTCGTACAAATCTGAAGCATAATTATTCAGAGGGCTATGGCGTAGTACTAATGTTAATGTACATATATTTCTTTGCTTTTTGAAATATATGATTGTTCATATTTCAAAAAACAAAGAAAACTGCTGGTTTTGAGCATTGCTTGTGCACGATGTTGTGCAACTAGTGATAAAACTAAGATTAATGTGATTTTTATGAAAGAACGAGACAAAGTTAGGGTAAATGTACCTACTAACAACCACAACTTCAATAGTAACTGAGCGTTTATATCATTTTTTCGCAAGTATAAGTATTTTATTTAAAAATTATTCTCTTATTAAAATATTTGTTAACTAATGCAATTACAGATTTTAATTGCATAAGTTATTAAATACACATATTTGTATTTCGAAAGTTATTTCATTTTCATAAAGACGATGTACGAATCTATACCATAGTTCGTTCAAATTACCGAAAAATGTGCAAGTAACAGTATAGTTAATCTCTATTTAGAAAAAAATTAATGTCTACATAATTATAAGAAAAAATTACTCCCTGATGACGTAATTATAAAACAATGTTGTAGTTAATAAAATACATTATTTTTCGTAAATGTTCAATATTGCACTTCAAATTAATTAATTTAGGAACTTAACGAGGGGAACGTCAAATTATTAATATCTTACGCAAAAATATGCATATGTTTGTAAAAAATAGATATTTTCAACTGATCATATTTTTATATTAAACGATCACATTTATCTTAAAAATTAATATTTTTCTTTTCGAGAGAATTGAACTAGACAATTCTACTCACTTATAGTAGAAACTTTAAATTTTCATGTTCAATGAAATTTGTTTATTGCAAAAAAATTAAATTTTTAATAACATTTTTATTAATACCACGATTATTACGCGTTCTTACAATTACTACCTTCTCAGTAGTATTATTAAATTATACATAACACCTCAGATGTATTCAAAATTTATATTAAAACTAATAGAAAAATTATGTAGACTGATTCAACCAAATAATCAATTTTTAATGATTTTTAAAGAATAATAAAATTAACTTTTTTACGAATCATTCATCACGAGACATCTCTAATTATGAACGTTTAAATATAAAATGACTTTCTCCCTCATTTAGATCAATTGTAGAGATTAATTGAAGGTTGACCCTATCCGCCCCTCCCTGTTATACCAGGTCAAAGTGAATCAGCTTAAGTACAGTCGCGTATACAACGGTGAGTCAGAAAATTATAATGAAGCTGAAAAGTTCCTGTTAGCTGCTGACTTTTTATGCAACGAAGTTGCAACAAGTGGTTTACGTAGAGGAAACTTACAGAAAGAAAATATTTGAAAACTTTTACTATCAAAAAATTAAAAGAAGTTAAAAATAAAAAATGTTACAGAATAGATCCATAATTTCAAAGCCTGTGATAAGTTATATTCTTTCGCCGTTCCGGTGCAATAACAAAGAATTTATAAATTATTTACATAAATTCGTTACTAGTCGCGGTATTAAAACGTTCCACTATAAAAATTGCATACTTTTACAGACATTACCAGCCACTAGATGGTAGTACTTTCGTTATTGAGTATTTACACTTTACAGTTACAATTATTGAATTATAAGATATTTAATTATTGAATTATTCATTTTTAATTATTTAATTATTAAAATGTTCCTTTCATTATTTAATTATAAATTATTTTATTATTCAATTACAGATTATTTAGTTATTTAATTACAACTTAAATATTCCTTCCATTATTTAATTATGTTCATCTCCTGAAAAATCATGTTTCCTCAATTGTGTCGGCGCTGCAATGAAACGGTGATATAATCTAGGTGTGTGGCAAGGTGTACTATCAAGATTCGGATAAGAATAATATATGAGATTAGCATAATGTTAAATTCGCTCAACGACACATTTCTTAGAACGTATCCGCGTCATCAAGCGGTGCATGATTCAAATTAATTGGTAAATTTGCAGAAAACACGATGCAGTATTTCCAAAGTAAGTACGTGAGATAAGGTGTACCAGCTATGGACAGCGAAGAAAAATTTTTACGTTTACGGATTGAAATACGTACCTCATAGAAATCTATTCGGAAAATAAAATGCACTGGGGAAATTGAACACGTAATACCCTTTTACAGCTTCCTATCACATCGTTCAGATCGCTTCCTCTAAATCCCACCATTTTTAATTTAAGATCAATGCTTACCGACGGAACTTGTACCAAATTGGATTTTCCACTCGGTATTTGCTCGATGGATGATATAATAAGCACCGTTAATAGATGAAATTTCGCTGTATTATTACATAAAGTATTATATGCTACATCGTGATATTCTTATAAGTATGTCAGTTCTAAACTAAGAATAATTAGTTTCAGAATTAATCTGTTTTTATCTGAAAATTAATTATAATAATACTATCATAAGAACGTATGACAGAGTGAAGAAAATATAATACAAAGTAATGAGTACATATTATAAATATTTATTTTATGAAAGAAATAAATATTATTAAATAAGTCTAAAGTAAACCACATTAAATGTATACTTTATTTTAATGAACTTCCTTAAGGAAAGTATGAATTAAGATATACAGTCGTGGACAAAATTAAGTGGACAGGTATCATAAATAACAAAAGGTAAATTTAATTAACTAATAATGCCTATAAATCAAAACTTTATTGCACAATTATATACATTTAATAAATGTTTTTTCAAGCCTACAAAAATATCTCACGTTCTAAATTTAAAATTTATTTACAACATTGTAATGAAACAAAACATTTTTTACATTTCTGCAATGTCCACTTAATTTTGTCCAGGAATTTACATGTCAATAATGACCATTTTGTTACTGAAGAACACCAAGCGCTTCGTCTGAATAAGTTAAACATTAAATCTGGAGAAAATATGTTAAAAATACAATAAGGTAGTTATACAAATACATTAGCAGCTATTGTAACTACTATACCAAATTTGTTTGAATTAGTTGCGCTATAAAGAGGGATAAAATACGAATGACCTCTTAATGTCTACTAACGTTCGCTTCATACGTATATAGGTATTTACATGTGTTCTTTTACGAGAGCGTAGACATCTGTGACCACGCAATTAGCTGTTCGTTCTGTCGTCAAAGGTTTAAATGGGGTGCCCGGGAAGTCGCACGCTCAATTTTTAAACGCCTATATACCTCGAATATGAAGCTCCAAGCTGTAAAATTCTTTTGACATGCAGAATTTGCAGTTCTCACTGTGAACACAGAAGAGATAAGCAATTCCTGGAATATCTAAGTACTTGAACAGTAGTTATAATTAGATTCCAGCTTTGCGACTGTTACCTTACTTCAGATATTTCAATATGAACTGTTATCAAGAACGTCTCTGATTTGCTATCTGAACGTCGAAAATATATTGCATTTAAAGAAACTTATTAAGCAAACGTACTGTTTCTAGATTCTGTTGTCCGAAATGTTAGGGTAATGTGGAATTTTCTTAAACACTACTATGTCTGTTCTAAATGTAGAAATGGCATTACAGCTAAAAATACTTAAGTATAACGTGTGATCGAAATAATTTTTAACCCGAAATTAAAAATATAATTGTTCAAGAATAAGTACATTATTTACCATTCCATAGTTACATACCGTTTTTATTTGCTTTATTACTGTGCGTCTATAGTAAAATTTATAATATCTCTTCCAAATTCATGACGTTGTCGCTGTAAATGCTACCTTTGGTTGGGTGTAATCTCATTCCCAACAGTAATTGTTGAAAATACAGAGATAGGTATGACATTTAACAGTTTTATATCTGTATGAAGTAATTCAGAGCATATAATGTAGTTATTATCTTAATACGTGTGAAAAATTTTAAATTACGTTCATTCGTTGAATGCACAATTTAATGCCATTGATGAAGTAAAGAAGCGGAATTTAAATAAGTTCAACTTTAATTTCGTAAGGTACCAAAGTCTCAACTACAAAATGAAATGATCGTAATTGTAATTATTACAACAGAAAGAAATTAAATTCATTTGTTTGATAAATACTTGCGAAAGAATTACAAACATATTTTATGTAAACGACATAAATAAAATATACGACATGTTTTATGTAAAGCATTCCTAGTGTTCTTATAGTACAAATTATTTTACATTGCATTTCTTATAAAAGCATCCTAAATCCTGTACATTCAAATATTTATATATACATGTTATCTGCTGTCAGTTTAGTTATTATATCAAGCATTGAAATTTAAAAATTATTTGTCCAGTTTTAAGAGAGTTGGGCTCTAAATGTTGAAATATTCTCGTTACTCGTCGTATATGCATCAACGTGTATTTTAATTTATTGCAAAGAGCATGGCGATTTAGAAATTCGAACTTTGTTGGCACTCACTACAACTTGTTTGAAGATACAAAATAAAAATAGAATTTTATATATATTCTTCTGTAAGAATTCTGATTATAGACAATTGTATCGAATTTGAATCTGCCGTTTGCAATGATGTATTCTTATTTATACGCAAAGAACAATGGTAAAGCGTTTCGTACTAAATAGTCCAATTAGACATGAAACAATTATGCAGTACAACTAGTCATAAATCGGTTTAAACAAAGATTTCCTACGAACTATTAAATTTCGTACGAGAACAAAGTTTATTAATTGAATTCTCCACTCTCGTTCAGAATGAGCACATAGTTTGTTTCGAAGTTGATTTAATTCAATTGATCTATACCGAGAATTCTCACATTATTACAGCAATATTATTTGATAGCTGTATCCCACGAATAATTGTTATAATTTGGCTTAACTCCTGCAATATTGTGATGCTTATAATATCAAAAGTACAATGTGATTATAAATATGTGTACCGTGGTAATTATGAGCAATTAATCACGGTTTATTAATACTTCCATGTTTTGTACTCGATTTTAAGACTAGATTTACGGACGTTCAATGACCGCTTATGTCTGAATTGAAAATGAACTATAAAGGGTAATCCATAAGCCAGTTTATAGACAGATTATTTATCTCGATGAAGGTTAACGTGCATTTTGCAAAAAGTTTTTCAATAATTTTCGTAATTGAAAATAAGAAATCTATGATCCGTCATTTTGACGGGTTCCGTAAACCTAGTGTTAAATTAATAATAAAGGATGTGTTTTATTTATTGGTATTTCATAAATTGTTTCCGTGATTATGCAAATTCTTTAAACAGATGTAAAGACACACCGACAGTTGAAATTTTTCTACGCAAGGACGTCGTACAGCTAAAGCACTTCCAATTAGCATGGCCATACATAAAATGCGTATCTGCCATTTCTTCGTTCGAATAATACACTGACATATTCGCGATACTTCGTAACCGTGTAATATTTGCAATTACCAATTAACAACTGACTAATTCTTAATGAAATCTACTGTCGGAACTTGAATAAGAACATTCAGAACATGGTTTATAAATATTAAAATAAACATCGCACGCGATGGAAGCAAGTGAGTCAATTATGAAACTGATTGAAGCAAACAAAAATATTTATATCTCAGAAACGGTTGACCTTTCGACCTATGTTTGCTAAAATCTTTTTACTCGGTACCGTGTGTCCTATATACCATACAAATATTGAATGATACTTTTTGAACGCCCTGTATAATAAATGTGCATGTTAAACTTTGAATTATCATCCATAATTGCAGTATCGTTTAAAAATAACAAGTAGAAAGGATTACGCACAGTGTCCTGTTTCTAAAATTCCACGAGTTTCTTGAAAAGTTCGAGTTAAACATAATATTTTTTGGGCGGGCCAAAAATCGATGGGTACTTCATCATGGGAATTGGTGCAAGAGCGTTTTTCATAAATATCGTTATTGGCGCGCAGTAATTCGAATGTCGTACGCAGGAACCGTACGTTTCTTCTCTCTACAGTCATTTCCGTTGCAGCGCCAGCTCCTTCTCTCCCTCTTTTCCTTCTTATTCTCTCGTTTGCTTCACCAATCTTACTCTCTTCTGTTCGGTCACCTCTAGCCATCTCTTTCCTCTTATTCCATATCCTCCGCCCTTTCGCGCTCTTTCCTCGAGTTTCCGCCCTTTTCATTTCTTTCGTCTTTTTTTCCTCTCGTCTTTCACATGCTTCGAAAATTGCTGGGTCTTTCCGATGTACGCGCCCCCATTTTTCGACGACGATCGAACGAAACAACCCTCGAAATATTGCTGCTTCCTCGCGCAATTTTTCTCCGGTCGAGATAAAATGTAGATACCATTCCCGTCTTACGTATGTAACTTCGAAATATCTTACTTCGGGCATTGTACAGAGTTAAATCGATGTCCATTTCCAGGACTCGGGAAGATTCATCGAGTTACCGGATGGACTCGAAATACCTGCGCGAATGACGCTTGTAAAAGGATAAAATCGTCGATAATTTCGTTTATTTACCAGTTACGCGTACTGCAACGATTGATGTCGTTAATTTGTTCATTTCAGCGTTAACCATTTCAGAGACTCGTACGTTTCGTGTTTTTAATGGGAGCAATGCGTGACAATGCTTAAAACGTACAAAATTAATAACGCATGCAGATGGTGTGTTGCGAAATTAGAGCAAGCTTTATCACCGAACCGGGTTCACGCACGTGGAAAAAAGTTTTACGATTAAATCAATGCCTTGTTGCATTGATAACAACGCAAGCGTTAAATAATGTTTGGTATTTGTTTCGGAAGGCAAACGAAATTCCAAACGGTCGTAAATTTTTGTAAATGTGCGCAGTGAGAAGTATGTGGCATCTATTCGATTATACTATAAATATTGTGCTAAAAGTCATTAAACTTTTAATTCTGTTCTTAAAACATTCAGAGTAGATAATGAAGGCGTATAAAACAGTTTTACACAATTCGATAATTAATAAAATTATATGATATGACATTTTTTACGCATTTTAATAAATCAGATACTTAAGAAGTTAACTAAAACAGAATTTGAAATTTAAAAGTGCGAATATTTAAGGATTTAAGGATTGAAGAACTAATTTGGAAATTTAAAAATTTAGTGATTTGGAAAATGGAACATTTCAGCACTTAGGGTATTTGAATACTAAGAAATTTGATAATTTAAGAAAGTTCGAACTTAGAGAACTTGGATACTTAGGAATTCGGGAATTCTGCAATTTGAGAAGTTAGATATTTAGGATTTTGGATATTGTAGCTTTTGAGCACTTTAAATATTTGGGAATTATTTAAAGTAGAGAATTTGAATATTGAGGAATTGAAATTTTCGGGAGTTTTAAGGTTTGAAAATTGGGAAATATAGGAATTTGAAAATTTTTGAATTTGGAAGTATTGGAATATTGATATCTAGAAATTAGAAATGAGGAAATGTACAGAACCTGTGTGAAATATAGATATTAATTAACGTCTTAGGCACGGCTGAATTTTGCGCGGGGCTGTTTCTCTGTACGACAGAGTTGAACGCGAATTACGCGTAAGTGATACGGCACTGCAATGTCTGAGGGATAATGTTGTTCTTCGCACGAGTACATTGAAATGAAGTGTTTGATGATTAAATTATAATTTTTCTTAACCCCTTGTGCTACGATTTATTCAGCAAGTGCGTCAGACATAACGAACTATTAATTGCTACAACATTAAAGTGATTGAAGAAATTTCGAATGTCAAGATTGTTTTCCATTTAGTGATCCTCGGATGCGCAAATTACAATTATACCGAAGTTAAACATTCAAGCGTATTAAAAATATTAACAATGTCAACCATAATTGAAGAGCGAGTGCGTCACGGGCATAGCCCGTAGTTGTAGGGCAAGGGGTTAAAGATATAATGCACGCATTTTAACTGTAACAACTTATTCTAATAATAAATAATACAATTCAGATGACATTAGCGAAAGCCACTATAGTGGCGCGCCGCGCAGAGAGACGACATCCGTGAAAGCCACTATAGTGGCGCATTGTACAGAGAGATGACATCCGCGAACGCCACTATAGTGGCGCGTAGTGCCTAAGAGGTTAAGCATATCTCCAAGATATTAAACATACGAAAAGGTACGCGATGGCAGTTGAATGTATATTTTATTAATTTTGTAGAAATTGTTATAAACGAATACGCGCAAACATGCTTGTAGTCATACATAAATCTGTTTATCTGGGAACGATATGAAAAATGGGTACAATTGTACGCAGTTTCGTTTTTATATATTCCTGTATAAAAATCTCCATGTTTGCAGATCTCCGTTGCGTAAAAACATAATCCTGTTGTACAGAATCTTTTTTTTCATTCAATTTTTACGTCGCATCGACCTTCAAGTCATTAGCGACGATTGGGTCCTATATCCTACGTTTTGATCGACTAAATTTTGTGGTAAATATTGACGTCTTTCAGGTATTTTCTATGTGCTTCGGTGATATTAAGGTTTTGGTCGGTGTTATTCCATACTTTTGTCTCTGGATATGATATTTATTGCATTCGAATGGTAGGTGGTGGGTCGAAATATTCTTCCTGCAGATTGTGCACATTGGTGGCTCTGTTTTTTTTATGAGATACTCGTGTGTGAGTTTACACTGACCGGTTCTGAGTCTGGCCAAGATTATTTTGTCCTTCCTCTTGATATCGTTACTAGGCATTGTTTCATAGAAGTCCTGAATTATGTCGTGTATTTTTATTTTCTTAGAGGTACTCCATACTATATTCCATGTTTGTTGTTCGGCGTGACGTATTGCGACAATGAGGTTTTGGTATGGAATATGTCTGCGGTTGTTATCTGGCGAGGGCAATGCTGCTTCTTTGGCGGCTGTGTCGGCTGTCTCGTTTCCTTTGATTCCTTGGTGGGATGGGACCCAGGATAAGGTTATATACTTACCAATGTTGGTAAAATCTGTATAAGTGTACTGGATGTTTAAAATGACTTCGTGTTTAGTTAGAGTTATTTGAATCCATAACTGGTACAGTTACGTGTATCCATTAACCAACACTTCTTCATTTGTTACTAACCGATTTCGTATTACTATATCGTTTTACTAAAACTGAAAAATATGGCCATTTGTTGGCCGAAACTTCAGAACGTTTTAATTGAAGATGTTTTATTCGCTGTTTCAGAGATTGATCACAATATGTTGAATATTGTTCACATATTAATTTACTAAATTTCATTGTTAAGACGGGAGCGATTGGAAAGTGTCAGGAGCGAGAATAACTAAACACAGTTTAAACGTAAAGAGAATATTTTTTTCATGTTTAGAATAATTAATTCATTATACGTGCCGTACGACGCAACATAACATAACACAACTGAAGTGAAGTTGTTTGACAAAAACGAACAAAAGAAAAACGTAAAAGAGCGTAGTAATCGCGCAATTCACTAATTACATAATTAATGCAAGAGAGGGCAGTTAATGTATTGCTCTTCATCGATCTATTCTATCAGAAAGAAGTACCTACAGAAAAATATTGCTAAAAAAATGATTAACGTAAATTATTTGTGAACAACTTTTTGAACAATTTTTCCCTGTAACTGTTTTTAAGCAGAGACTCATATGATATTGGTTTGTATAAAAAGATACGGAAAACATATGACACCTGTCAAAATAATTTTATACTTTTTTCTAAAATAGTTTTATTCTGGTAGATACCTGGTCTGTGGGCCCACTAGTATTTTAGTAAATATATCTGTTTCGATTTTTAAATTTAATAATTGATCACATTATTATGTGTCCCAAAGTTCTTAGTTAGATCGTTCAGTAAAATTCAGTAAGATCGCGTGCTTTATATTTGACGAATAGCGTGGAAAGTAGAAGGAAATGGGCGTGATAAAATTAGATATCTTGTCCCATAAGCATTGTCAACGACGCCGTTTTCCCTTTTCACGGTGATACACTATTTCCCAGATGTTGGTGTATTTTTCTTTTATAAAGATAGTTCGATCCCTCGGTTTCCAGCGGCTTACCGATTTTCCGTTTGCTTCCTGCATCAAGGATAAGTTCCTGCTTGTATATGATCTCCCTTCGATAGATGGGACGGAGGAACCGTGATGCAGAAAGGAGGACGCATGCATACCAAGAATGCAGCTGGGATGTATACATATACGTGCGGAAAGCCGCGAGAACGGGTGAAAGCTTTCGGAGTGGGACGCGATGTTTGTCGTCAATGACGAAATCTTCTCTTTCTCGAGTATTTTTCCTCTTCTTTCCTGATGCACGAGACGATTTATAAAGATACGGGGTGCAACAAAAGCATCTGGATCCTTCAGCATTCGGAAAGGCAGGAAAATGTCACCGCGGAACGTCGCGAATCGTTGCCCGACAATCTATCTGTTTCGAGTCGTAGCTGAGCTTGCTTTTTCCTTCGGGAATACCTCGGAATATCATGTGACAGATGCCACAACGACGGCTCATAACCGGCCGATTTCTATTTTAACAAGCCTTTATCTTTTGGCGGGTCATGCTGTTAAAACGTACCTATTGTTATATCCCGACGTTGATTTTAAGGGCGGTCGGGTGAGAAAATAAATTAAAGTACTTTTCTCAACCAAAAACAAATAAATATATTTATAATTTCTAAGTGTCAGAGACGGATCGGGATTTGACCGACAATGTTTAATATTTCTATGTTTACTCTTTGCGAGTTATTGGAATTCTGTTGGAGAGACAAAATAATGTTTCTCTCCAGAATAAAATACGTAGTGGGGATTGGCATGTCGCTGGGGGTGGACGAACGAAGACGTCAAAATTAAAGTAATTTCATTGGTGATCGAAAATTGAAGAGAAGTGGGCAAGAACCGCCCTTACCAAATACTCAGCGCGAGGTCACTCTTTACCTGAGTGACCTAAGTAAAAATACGACGTCGTTTGTCACCTAACGGTTCGACACTCATAAAATAATAAACCGCGCTGGCTCTCGAAAGTCATGCGTAATTAAAAATAGTTTAAGACGATAAATTGCACGTTATAAAAAGCAGCGAAGTAGTTGTAGAATATTTCTTGAATTTTCTAAAGTTAAATCTAAGCCCAATGGCTTTATGATTTTATGAATGCGCCGTGACAGAAAAACTTTACAATATAATACGACATGGGTTTCAACACCTATTGAATGTAATTAAAAAGGCTATAGCGAATACGATTAACAAATTTTTTCTTCTGCCTTCGAAACTGGCACTGTATCGTTCGATTGCGTGTCCAAAAGAAACATCTTGCTCCAAGTTTCAATCATCTATCTCAACTAATGGGGTAATAACTGGAAAACGTTAAAATACCAGCTTTTGCCCCGTTTTTCCTATTTAATGGCGTACAAAAGTTGTGAAAAAATTTTGGAAGATAGAACACCCAGTAGCGCATATTATAGAATATTTTCAGATTTTTTATCGCAAATTGTAGCTATAAAAAATGAAAAACCGTTAAAAAATGGAGAAAAACGCGATTATTTTATGCAAGATGTAAAAGTACTACTTTTATATTATTATGGTAGTAACATAATTGTTTAAAACGGCTATGGCTATAAATTTGTTCGAATTTTCTGAATAGATTTATGGGCATAGAATTTTAACTGACAGTAATTGTGCGTGATAAATACTGTTTAGGACAAAACGACACATATCTTCGACGAAGACAACGTTTCAATTTTTGACAAGGAAATGGGATGGAATATATTTTTGTTTTATATTTTTTATATTTTACCTGCAATATGTTTGGTTTGTGTCTCTTTCAATATTGTAACTGGTAGTTGTTCAAGAATAAAAATATATGGTTGATTCTCTGTCAGAGCAGTGAAATTTTATTCTTAAAAATGTTCGCTGGTTATATCGAAAATAATACACATGTCAAAAATCTTTTTATCTGTATTACCTTTTGATTATTCCAAAAGTTTTATTTTTGGTATTCTGATACGTGTGTGACGTATGGTAATACGTGTAGTAGGAATGATCTATTTCCAGTGTACATATTGTATATATATACGTATATACGTGTAAACTTGTATATCATTATGTAAAATTATGAAAATTGTGAATAATAAGTTCCAGCTAAAATGTGGAAGAGTTTGTATGTTTTCAAGGTTCAGCTAGTTTTATGATTTTATCACATGTGAGTTAGTGTACGACTGTATCCGTGTCACGTATATACAATATATGACATATTGTATATGTCAGGTTGATTTATCACTAGAAAAAATATTTGACATATATTCCTTTTTATCGACGATCATCCAGCCTGTAGGGGAAAACACAGACCTCGAAAGTGGGGTGGCAAACCATATTTTTCGAATCTTTCAGAGACTGTTTACTGTAAAAGAAAAGATTAAATACGCGACTCGGGCATTCCTAAATGATAAACTCGCCAATGTTACTTAAGTCGCAAAAAAATCATTATTTGTTTAAAACATAATATTTAAAAATGTACGTACCTATATACAAGCTGTACCGCATTATATATCTTTGGGAATATTTCTGTAATAATTATAATTATTAGTTAAGGTTTCTGTTGAATAATTAACCACAGAGTTTGTTTGCCTCCAACAAACGCAACGAATATTTATTATATACAGTAAAAAAAATAGAAAAGATGTACAATGTGTTCAGTCCTAAACGAGCTGGAAATTCAGGGACTGCGCTTACTATGTGCTGTTACCAAACCGACTACTTGGGTTGTACTGCAAAAGGCTATTTTTCGCATAAGCTAAGGGGAAGTACAACTATGCACCCTCTAGAGGAGTCAGTCTTGCTTTCTCTTAACGACCAGCTACGACCTCGGCGCACGGCTCGCGCTGACCGTTTTTTATGGCTCTGACTTATACCTAAATATCGTTGAACGTACGTTTTCACAGCAATGAAAAATTCCTTCAAAATATCATACAGGATTTCTGCAAAAATCCAACAGTTTCATAGGGCTCAGATGTACTCTGAGGTGCAGTCGCTGGAACAATTTGTCACTACAAACATAATTCTGTAATCGGGGCATCCCTAAAACATCACGCCAATTTGGTCATTGAGACTACAGTTAATTTGGTTCCGAAGATTGCGTACAAATGTTTTGTATAAGGATTATGTACAAATATTTAGTACGAAAATTGTCTAAAAATGTTTTGTACAAAATTCCGTAAAAATTTGACGAATCAAAATTACGTAAAAATGTTTCATGCAAGAATTACATAAGATAGTTTCGTACAAAAATTGCGTAAAAATATTACGGACAAACATGCGGACAATATTTCACACAAAAATATCATAGTTTTACGACTAGACGATAAATAGTAAAGATAGTTTTATGTATTTTCAAAGTGATAAAACGAGGTGCCTATGAATATCAGCCTTCTTTTTATATGAACCTATACATTTTTACGTCATTCGATTCTACCAAACATTTTACATCGAAACGTATAAGGTATATATGCAATAAATAAGTAGTTCGTCAAATATTGAATATTTTGGCATTGTATTCTCTTTTTAAAACGCTCTAAAGAATCAATTTGTGCACAGACAGTTTTTAAAAATCTACTGTTTCAATTATCTTTATACAAATCGATTTTGTGTTAAATCTATACATTGGGATATAGCTATTACCATTATACAGTGGCCGTCATAAAACCATGCAACCGTCGTAGAAAATCTTTGTACAAAATTTGTATTTCAGTGGAAATATCTTAGATGTTAACAGTGGGCGGTGCACCCTTTATAAATGACATATAAGTTGCGATAACGTATGTCGTACATGAAAATGAGCTGCGGGTATCGAGCCAGGTGCAGATAGAATTTATTAATTATAAGTGTATTGTTTGTACTGATACGTTCCGAAAAACTTCATATTTTGAATAAACAATCAACCTATTTATGATTATCGATTGAACCTTGTAGGTTTACTATTGTATTGGTTATAATTTGTATTGGTTATAGTATTGGCATAGTAAATATACTATGAATAAATTAAATATATAATATTTTACAATAACAGTAGCATTAAAAATGGCAAGATACAGAACAAATCGATGTTCATTCATTCATTGTTTTAATATTTTTAACTGTATAATTATATATACAGTCATGGACAAAATTAAGTGGACATTGCAGATATGTAAAAAAATTTTTCGTTTTATTACAACGTTTTAAATAAATCTTAAATTTAGAACGTGAAATGTTTTTGTAGACTTGAAAAAACATTTATTTAATATATAATTTATATATTTAATGTATATAGTTGTGCAATAAAGTTTTGATTTATAGACATTATTAGTTAAATTAAATTAACCTTTTGTTAATTATGATATCTGTCCACTTAATTTTGTCCACGACTGTATGTGGGTAAATATAAATTATAATTTGAACTTATAAAATAGGCCGTAATTTGAACATTTTTTATTCATTACCCGCTTAGTTTACAACTAAGTACCGCGAACATATATTAATGTTAAAAAAATTACAACGCAATAATTTGGGGGATTGGGAGAGAAAAACATTCTTTGTATAGATAACATCGTAATATAGTGATAGATTAATATGCAAAAACTCATTAAAGCCAGAGTCAGTCAGTTGCAAAGTTCTACTTACGAGTTAGCCATTACTAATCTATTACGTGCAAATTTATCTTTGCGCCGTCTCCAACGCTCGTCGTTCAACAATTACTTCGTATTATCGCTAGGATTTAACGGCACAGAATTTTTTTATCGATTCTCGCGTTCCCATTTGACAAGCAACGTGACTTGCTTTGTGATTAATCGATTGCCCCTTATGATTAATCGATTGTCCAGAGGACCGTGTTGAACCGGCTAGATCAAAATTAAGGTGAAATTTAATTTAAGTGCATTGATATAAATTACATCGTCAATATGCCAGTTACCTGTCCCAGTTGCTTTCAGTAAATCGATAGTATGTAAACTTGCAATCTGACGTTGAATATTAAGTAAATATTCCATGATTGATGCATCTAAACGAATACAAAATAATTACGAACCACTTTTTGCCATGATGTTGCGTTATATGTATTCGATTAACGCTAAACACACCGACATACTTGCTTTGACATTAAAAATGTGGTTGAAAAACAGATTAAGATAAAACGTAAATTAATACACATGCTAACTACACGGTACAACAAATTTTGATTTTTTTTTAATTTCATAACCGCTCCTATGACATTCTTATAGATTTTTCCGATTTAAAAATTTGAAAATATACAAATTTAGAATATGTTAAACAAAAATGTCTTAATTACAATATTTTATATCTCAACGTATGTGTAAAATTTTTAATTACAAAATTTCCAATCGAAATATTTCAACTCAAAAATTAAAAACGTCAAGTTATAATATTTACAATTTTTAATTTAAAATTTAAAGTTATAATATTTTATATTTGTAGAATTTGAAATACGAATCTAAAATCTGTTTTTCTCTACGACGTACAGTTTTTGAGAAAATTAATGTTTAAAAAATTGCAAATTTTCAATTTTGGGGATTTTTTGTGCTTTTGCCATAGCAGCTATGCAGTGGCTTTTTACACGAGAAAAATCTGTGAACTTTCCCGTATAAAACGATATAAATTATTATTGCATTGTGAACATTTAAATATGTTTAAACAATAGATTAGTAGTCCCATGGATTTTTAAATAAATTTAAGAATATTACCAAAAATTGGTGCGTTTTTGGGGTGTTTCTTATTTTGGCCATTGTTCAAACATTTAAATGTTTACAATCTATAAGACTATCATAGTGGCGGTTATGAAATTACTTGGCTGTTGCAAAGTGTTATTTACCTTGATAAAATTCGACACCGATTTTAAGAGAACCGCCTTCAATTAACTGTATAATTTGAAATTATAAACTTATAATGGGGTCTGTTTAAGTTCAGTAGTGATTTCAGTGATAAGTAATTGTTTCAAAATACTCACAAAATGTAGGTCGATGGTTTTAACACTAGATTTACGGACGTAACATGGCCATTTCTTTTAAACTTAAAATTAAAGTAGAAAAAATAATAACTAAAGTATAATAAGTAAACTAGCTCATAAAATGATCCTTTATCTTAAAAAAGTTGACATACATTTTGATAAATGCTTCTCGATAGTTTTTGTAATTTAAATTACGAAATGTATCATGAGTCATTTTGATTCGTTTCATAAATCTAGTGTTATATGTTTTATATTAACGTCAGGCTACTTAAATTTTTGAATATTTAATTAATAACAAGCGAATGTTAACACGTTTTTCCTTTGATGCGTCAATCACGTTTTTCATTAAAAAAACAGCGTGTCTTTAAATTTACCATGAAGTGTTCCATGCTAGACGCAGTTACCATAATAATATAAATGGATGGCAAATCAATGTCTCTGAGGGAAGCTCGCGAAAATGAATAAAAATTTGAAATTCGCTGAATCGTGCAAAGCGGCTGAGACGTCAAAGTGGATCGTTGATTATGCCTAATTGACGACGACGTCGACTTTTGCTTAGCTAAGAAATGAAACATTTCTTATTCATTCAGGAAGTTTGGATGCTTCGTCCAAAGTGAGCCAGGGAGTAGGAAACTCGGTGTGTCAATAGGCACGTGCATTATTCACATAGTGAAATGAGAGTGCTTCGCCCTGGGAAAGCGAGTTCGATGCTTAGCATCGTTTACTTATAGCAAGATCGTTGCCACCACGTTTCCGAATACTCGAGACATCATTTGAAGTTTCGCCACACTCTGTGGTCACTGTTTAACGACCACGAAAACTCCGACAAATATTTAATAAGTATTGCTGCTGTTTGTTTGCGACTACCACATGTGGGAACGTTAATGATCAATTTACAAGTTACCTTTAATTACTGTATACTTTGCCGTTGCAGTGCAAATATTGAACTCAATTACAGCAGTAACGTGAGTTGAAACTCTATGCACGCTATATTTGCTTGAAATATCTTCCCCACTTTTATATTACTTCATATCTCGGTTAATAGGTACATTGTTTGTTCATGGGTATTTTCCCCTTTTATGTTGACTTTGTTCATTTTTTTCGTGGGATATCAACGTGATGTCTATATCGTTTGCTGAGATATATTTTCGTCTTTTGCGTCCATTATGTAAATTCTTTGAGATAATATCTACCACTATTTAGTAACCTAAATAGGGAAATATGTTTATGAATGCTTTAATCCTTTATAACACCGTGAAAAATAAATAGTAATTTTAAATCTGCAGAACGTTATCATACAAATGTACATATAATACATGTAATAAGTGTCATTATTTTTATAGTACATATTTTATTATGCATGTTTATATCTATATACTATATATTTTTAAGGAAATGTTCAAGAACAAACTAGTGTTCGGTGTTTTCCAAGGACAACTATAAATCAAATATGTATACATACTTAACTTTCTTTGGCTTGTAAGAACAAGAAAAAATATGAGAATTGTGAGAATCATAAGTGTTTAAATTTGAAAGTCTTCTATAATAAAATCAAAGATGTGAACGTTTTTAAATTCAAAAAATTACAAATTTCTAGGTTCAATAATTCTGAAATTATAAAAGTTCTGAATACAAAATTTTATAATTTAAAAATTTAGAAATATACAAACTTTTAATATTTTTAATACAAAATTTTTATTTACCATATTTTATATTTCAACGTATGTTAAAAATTTTTAATTACAACATTTAAAATCGCAATATTTAAAGTTAAGCGTTAAAAACTTCAAGTTATAATATGTACAATTTTTAATTTAAAGTTATAATATTTTAAATTAGTAGAATTTGAAATGTCTATATTATTGAACTTTTTAATTAAAAAATTTTTCAACTTAGGACTTTCATAATTTAGGAACTGTAAAGTATTAGGAATTCATAAACTTCCAACTTTCTAATTCTAGAAACCTCTCGTGATTCTTTAAATTCTCATATCTATTCTTGTTCTTAGTCAAAGAAATCTGTCCACGTATTCGATGCAATATATTTTAAATTTAAAATACTAAAATTAAACTACTTTAAGTTTAAGCATTTAATAACCTGCAAATTTGAAAACATTCAACCTAAAAATGTGAAGATCCCAATATTTTTAATTAAAAATTTCCAGTTTTGAATTTCTAATTTGAAATTTTGTGAAATATTTCATAGGACCAAAGTTTTTATGAAGATTTAAAAAATTCCGTGGTCAGAACAAGATTGAAAATTGCTATTGTATAACATATAATATTTGATTTAGTAAATATGTAATGATAAAAATATACATTTGCTTTCATTTGTTACATATTGGTTAAATAACAATCACGTGTTATATATTACGAACATCGTTATTCTATACTATATATGCCATGTAGAAGAATATGCACGATTCTATTGGTTACAAGCGATGCAAATGTTTTTTAACACTAGGTTTACGGGGCCCGTAAAAATGATGGATCTTAGGTTTCTTATTTTCAATTGCGAAAATGACTAAAAAGCTTATGTCGAAATGAATATTAACGAGATAAAGAATCTTTCTATAAACTGGTATGTGTATTATTCATTGTTTACTTCTTTTCATAGTTCATTTTCAATTTAGATTTAAGTGGTCATTAAACATCCGTAAATGTAGTGTTAATACGAGTATGCGATATTAGTTTGTGAAACAATATGCGATCTGTCGCGCTTACTTACCCCTTTTACAGTAACAAGGATAGTAAATTGATATGTAAATAGTATGATTGTCTTTTTATTTAGAAGTGTATAGTACAAGAGTTTCTGTGTGGTGAAAATACGGGTAATGACTCAATTTATTCCCGTTGGTAATCCAGACTACATGTTTTGAACGAATGGAAATTGACTGTACGATACGTTACGATTAAGTGTGGTTTTTTTACATGGCGTTACGTTGTCTATGACCGTATTGGAATGAATGTCTTGTGCAGACCATACAAATGAAGTCGGGTGCTGACTGTACGATCTAAAGTCGTGTGCGGGCTTCAAAATTTGAATGTCTAGTGTAGACTGCGTCGATAAGACTGTACGATTGAGATGATTGTCTTGATTAGACGGAACGATTTCAGTATTTTTAGAAACCACGTTAACTTTCTGCCCGTGTCACAAACTAGTCAACGAATAGCGGCAGAGAGTTGGTCTAGCGCGAGTGTCAACATGGGCCTACCAATCAGTGTGGTGTTAGACTCGTGAACTACCCGTGAACTAATACAGCTTAGCAAATCACAGCGCTATACACTTCCCATGTATGCGTGCTGAAGATCCTAACTGCTGCGGTGCACATGTGAGACCTTGTAGTGACGACTCTATTCCTCCACGTTAGGACTAGTTCTAGCAAGTACGTGACAAAAGTTTGCTAAACCCCTACTATGAGCTTTGCCTCTCATTTCTAGGACCATGCACCGCAGGAGGTCCATTGATGACACGTTGGAAAGGTAGAAAGCTATAGCGAACCGGCACAATTATATAAATTTGGGTCTTGCCACATTTAGCCGGACTAAGTGTGCGACAGGCTCCCGGAAATCATAGATTATATTCCTCTAGATATTGCAACAATACGGTCTTCGAAGCGACTTTCGAACGCACAAGGACTTCTTCTCTTAAGTCCTTCTCAATGCTAAAGAAGCCTTAAAAACTTAGAAGGTTATTGCTTCAGTGTGTATCAATTATTTCAAGAGTGAGAATAAACAATGAGTAGACTGAATTTCTCTTCCCACGATCCTCGAAGAGGCTACTAACATTTTTTATTAGCGGACTGTAAATTATTAACGACTGGATTCAAAGCTGCAATGCAATGCTTTCTGTTATATACAGGATGGTTGGTAACTGATGGTACAAGCGAAAAGGGGGTGATTCTACATGAAAAAGTAAGTCGAAAATATAGAATAAAAATTTTTCGTTCGAGGCTTCGTTTTCGATAAAATCGACTTTGAATTTTCGCAAAGTACGCGTGCACTTGATCATGTCTCGTTATAACGGATCTCACTGTAGATCGTTGTCTCGATTGAAGTTATGTTAATAAACAGTTCCAATGTCACGGAAGTCATATTAAATCAATTGTCTATTCTGAAGGAATCGCAAGTTGCGAGCAATTGAAAGAAAAGATTATTGTAGCCTTTCATACTTTAAAACAATCGAATACGTTAGAAAGTGTTCATAGAAATTTAATTAGAAGAGCAGAAGTATGTGTTCGGCAGAATGGGCAACATTTTCAACAATTTTTGTAATAATAAACTTTGTGATTACTTCGTAATTTACGTGTACCATCGAAACAACGATCTACAGTGAGATCCGTTATAACGAGACATGATCGAGTGCACGCGTACCTTGCGAAAATTCAAAGTCGATTTTCTCGAAAACAAAGCCTCGAACGAAAAATTTGTATTCTATATTTTCGACTTATTTTTTCATATAGAATCACCACCTTTTCGCTTGTACCACCAGTTACCAACCACCCTGTATTTCACGACGTCCCGAAACAGAAAGTATTATACTTTAATCTGATAAAATACGATCAACCGTCTGACACATATTTTCAAAATCTATAATCATTGATTATAGACATTAAACATTAAGATTAAACATTAGGATAATTAAATGAAAATGCGAATCCAAATGCAAATGCAATGTTCTGAAGCGATTTTATTGTCTTATATTTCGCTTGTTTATACAAAGTGATTGTGTCAATGCATTCCATTTCACATGTAACATGCAATACGTACATTTACTTCGATATATTTTATTGTTAGAATATCGACGTCGTTCTACATACTTGTAAATATTACCGCCCTCTCTGGATCGAATACTGGAGCAATATTGCCATAAATCCGCTAATCCGCGCGTTACTATTTAATTGTTCAGTTTGTATACAGACGACACACGTGGCGAAAGCATATTACGAATACATAGCAATCTTGATCGGAGTAGTTAAAAACGTCGAACGCGAATTTCAAATACTGTAATCTCTGACATTTATACATGATTCCACGTATTGTTCTATTTTTAATTTCCATTTATCCTTCTAATTATTTCATGTACCGATAAATATGTTTTCTGCTAAGCAGATTATAAATTAATCAACAAAATGCTGCGATCAGTTTGAATTATTATTTTCAAACTTCGTATATACCAGGTGTATGCATAAGTTCTTTCCGTTTTTTTTTTTTTGGTAAAGAAGACACCTAATTGTCAAGGTTGTAGACATTATCATAGATCTTAGAAAGTTTAGAATATTGATGGTCAACATAACAGCTATAAAAGACCAAGGAACTTCATTTAATGATTTTGTCAATTACTGTTGAGTTTGAGTTGGGTCACTCGTCTTCGCACTTATGTGGTCTACCAGAGCGTTCACTGTCTTTTACATTGAAATCGCCACTTTTAAATTATCGAAACCATGTCTCACATGCTCTAATCGATGGAGCGTGTTCACAATTTGTTTCTATCAGCAAACGATGACTTTCAACAGCCTTTTCCTTTTGATTGAATAAGGAAAGCAATGCGTGCCGCAAATGCTCTTTTTCGGGCACAAAATTCGGCATGATCACTGAACGATAAAACAAAGACACTAGATTTTGGTGGACTCAACTTATACGTACTTGTCGTTTAATGTCAAACGAACATAATGACGTATGACTCGAATTAATATGCTGCGTACTTTTCGCTCTAGCCATCTCTTAGTTGAACCGGAAAAAATTTATGCATACATCTGGTACGTGGCGTTTTATTGTAAATTGAGTTGGTTTCTTGTAGAAGCTAGTGCCGGAATTATTTCTGAAATTTGCATAGTTCGTTTGTTTGCTTCATACATTAAAATAATTTCGATCTTCCACTCTTAGAAGTATTTAAAATATATAGTACTTAATTTTGTTTATTTGAATGACACAAAAATTTTTAAGTTTTCTAAAAAATGAAATAAATCGTGTTAAGAGATATTACTTACTTAAAAGTGGAGATACGAAATTATTATTTTATAATACTTCTTTTTTGCAACTACTTCTTCGTAACAATATTAGTTAATCACTTATTTTTTTATTGAGTGATATTTATATAAATTTTATTTCTAGCTTGAGTAATTACAACAATATTACCGATATTCACAGTTCATTTACTTGTAACAAAAATATTCATTTTTGTACCAACTCCTTAACAAAAGCATTGACAAAACACTATTATTTGATATTATCGTTATCTTTCATATATAATTGTTTTATTTATATTACAAAATATATTTTTTAACATTTACGGAGCATATTTTTAAGATGTTCTGTAAAGTATAGTTAATAAGTCCTCTTAAACCGTAACGAGTAAAATTTGCAACAAAAGTACTATTTGTTAAGAAAGCGGCACGATATTCGCTTTCAGTTGTTGTTAATTAACCAGATGTCAGTTCCAGTTTGTATCAGCTTGCTTCATGGTTTAGCTTTGATTTCAATTTTCGTTACTTCCCGACTCTACTGATGGCGAAAACGACATAAACGCCAGTGAGTTTATACGGGTCATTGCATCTTCTCAAAGCTTTATTGGTTTCAGTAAAATAGTAACGATACAGTACAAATCAACGTTCTGAATATTGTATTGACTACAAAATTCACCGTCTGTTAAAACGTTTAGCCATTCAAAGTTACGAATGAGGTAAATTGTTACTATGACTGTCCACTTTATAAAAACCCGTCCATTTTATCGACGTTTTTAAATTGGGAACGCGAAACGAGTACTTGAAAAATTGATGAATTATTTTTCTGTGCAATTTTGTTCCCTCTAGTTTACTGTATCATTTATGTTAAATATCAATTCCTCCTATATTCAGATAACACTGTACAACAAATTTTGATTCTTTTTTTATTTTACAACCACCACTATGATATTCTTATAGATTTTTGCGCGCTGAATACGAATCTGAAATCCGTTTCTTTCAATGTCCTACAGTTTTTGAGAAAATTGTTGTTAAAAAAAATTGAAAATTTTCAACTTTGGACATTTTTTGTGCTTTTATCATAGCAGCTATACAGTGACTTTCCACACATGAAAAATTTGTGAACTTTCTCGAATAAAACGATATAAATTGTTATTGCATTGTAAACATTTAAATATGTTTAAATAATGATCAAAGTAAGAAAGACACCGAAAATGCGCCAGTTTTCGTTGATATTTTTCAATTTATTTCAAAAACTATAGGTCTAGGTGAAAATCTGACCATCGTACGTGATAGAGCAGACATTTCTGCTGCAGAAAGTATCAAGCGAAGTTAGAAAATCACATTCGTTTACATTTTATAAGGGAAATAGTTCGGCAAAACACGTGTCGCTGCCAGTGGTACTCAATGCCTACTGCCTTGGTATAACTGAAGAAGTGAACGGCGCGGCGCGATATAACACTGAGTACCACTGGCAGCGACACGTGTTTTGCCGAACTATTTTTCTTATAAAATGAAAACAAAACTGATTTTCTAACTTCGCTTGATACCTTCTGCAGCAGAAATGTCTGCTCTATCACGTACGATGGACAGATTTTCACCGAGACCTATAGTTTTTGAAATAAATTGAAAAATATCAACGAAAACTGGCGCATTTTCGGTGTCTTTCTTACTTTGATCATTATTTAAACATATTTAAACGTTTACAATGCAATAACAATTTATATCGTTTTATTCGGGAAAGTTCACAGATTTTTCATGTGTGGAAAGTCACTGTATAGCTGCTATGATAAAAGCACAAAAAATGTCTAAAGTTGATTATTTGCAATTTTTTTTCACAACAATTTTCTCAAAAACTATAGGACATCGAGAGAAACGGATTTCAGATTCGTATTCAGCGCGCAAAAATCTATAAGAATATTATAGTGGCGGTTACGAAATCATTTGGCTGTTGTACAGTGTAATAGAAAATTATAACTAAATATGTTCATTCGAAAGGGTAAAGTTTTTACTGTCAGATGAAGTAATAAGAATGTTCAAATCAAATAATAATGAGAAATAAGAAGAATTTATTAAAGAATTATTAATGTTACTGCGTAACAAAGAAGAAAAATATTTTCTGTCAGAATAGCATTTATTAGGGGTAGTTGAAAGACCAGTCCCAACCGTTTTGCAAATAGTTAAAACGAACAAATTTTATGACTCATTGTTCTTAAGGATTTTGAAAACTTTTAGAGACCAGCACATTTGGGAAAGGTCCAATTGTTTTATTACTGCTACCGGATTGCGCCGGCTAAAGTCAAATCACCCTACCTGGGTCTAACTGTAGTCCCCGTGGAACGGCTTTCCACTTCCTAAGGTTTCTTCCAAAAATTAAAATAACCAATAAGAAGCGACGTTACAAAAAAACCCCTCCACCAAAATAAAGTTACTACGAAGGAATAGTTAGCGACATAGAGTCAGATCTAAATCAAAGTTCAACCAAATAAGACAAAGTCTCTAAAGTAAAACAAGCCGTCCGCACAAACTGTAAAATTATCGTAAATTCTTGTTGCTTAATATATCTAAGTGTTAGATTTAATACTGTGTTTTCTCACCTTCCAATTTTCCAATAATTCACTCGCTGTTAAGTCTGCGTGTGAAGTGGGCATTCAAAAAAAGTCTTGCTTTCATATTTGAATTACTCATTTTTGTCGACACGGTAACAATTAAATTAATTCAAATATGAAAATGTTCAAATTTCATTATTTTCATGAGTCAATAATAAAATCAAGATGATAATATTTTGAAACGTGAAAATACATTATTTATAATAAATTCATTTGGTCATTTACAATGGGCTTTTTCTCACGAATTAACTTTACCGCATCAAGCTTTTCATTGGAAACTTCTAACAATATGAATTTGTAACGAAACCAGTTGTAAAGGCTTCGGTTGTAAAGGCAGGTTCTCTTTCGTTTCCATCGGTATTCTGAGAACTTTCTATGACTTTATAATAAAACAGAAATGAATAAAAGCATGTTATACAATTTTATGTTATGTTGACATTATAACGAGTTTCGTAATAGGTAGAATTATATTTTTGCATTGCTACTATTATCATAAATAGACATAAAACATACTTTAATGTAGTATACAGGATGTCTCGTAATAAGTGTAAGTTCCGTAAAGGGGTTGTAGGGCAGGAGATTCTAAGTAACTTTTTACTTTGCAAAAATCGGGTCTAGGCTCTCCTTTTCAAGTTATTAAGGAAAAATACCGACCAATCAGAGTGCGCGAATAGCGCCCGCTCAGCCGCGAGAGCGAAGCCCCGAACATACGACCGATTGCGGACGCGAACAAAGAAGTTAGTATCGTGCTATGTTACGTCAAAGTTAAATCACACATAATAATGTTCAGTTACTTGTTTTTACTGAATTACGGATAAGACAATTTTATGTGCGATTTGGAGAAGTTGGAGAAGTTGGGAATTGGAAATTTGGGGAATTGGAAGTTTGGGGAATTGGAAGTTTGGGGAATTGAGAATTTGAGGAATTTAAAATTTGGGAATTTGAAGATTTGGGGAATTGGGAATGTGGGAATTTGGGAATTTGGGAATTTGGAGATTTGGGGAATTGGGAATTTGGGAATAATAATGTTCAGTTATTCATTTTTACTGAATAAGGGATAAGACAATTTTATGTGCGATTTGGAGAAGTTGGGAATTGGGAATTTGGGGAATTGGAAGTTTGGGGAATTGGGAGTTTGGGGAATTGAGAATTTGAGGAATTTAAAATTTGGGAATTTGAAGATTTGGGGAATTGGGAATGTGGGAATTTGGAGATTTGGGGAATTGGGGAATTGGGAATTTGGGAATAACAATGTTAGGTTATTCATTTTTACTAAATAAGGGATAAGACAATTTTATGTGTGATTTAACTTTGACGTAACATAGCACGATACTAACTTGTTTGTTCGTGTCCGCGATCAGCCGTATGTTCGGGCCTTCGCTCTCGCGGCTGAGCGGGCGCCATTCGCGCACTCTGATTGGGCGGTATTTATCCTTAATAACTTGAAAACGAGAGCCTAGACCCGATTTTTGCAAAGTAAAAAGTTACTTAGAATCTCCTGCCCTACAACCCGTTTACGGGTCTTACACTTATTACGAGACACCCCCTGTATATTAACAAAGTAATAAATTCACTATGATCATTTGTTTAATAAATCGATCTGACTTCGATTGGTCACTGTCGTGCTATTACGTACTAGTGATAAAATAAAATACGTAATTCAACATTTAAACAAAATTAATAACAAATAAGATTAATTTGAAATATATATTACTTAATAAATCGAAAACTTCTATTTTCAAAATGATATAACATTCTCTCATTACAGCAGTAGTTCCAGTATTGGGAAGTACTTCAACAAAAGTACTTCCTTGTTTGTTTGAATTTATAATAATATTATAATAATATTTATGTATAATTCAGGTATTGAATTACAGAAACTTATAATTATAATTATGAACAGGTAATGTATTTTGCTATTATATCTGAATGAGTTTAAATGTTAAAAATAATCGGAAATGTTGTTATTGACAAAAACCATACTTAGCTGTTAATTACCGAGACTCGTTTCAGAAGTAGAATATTTACTTTATATAAATTTCTGTTATAATGCACTGCTGCTAATCACCTTTCTTTGAAATAGCTTCCTTCAGCTAATTATAAGATATTTACACAATACGACAATATTCTGCAAACTCCGTTGAAGTTCCGACAACTCCTAATAACAAGAAATAAGTAGTTGAATGCGCAGTACAACGAGATCTTTTATTCAACGAACTTTTTAAGAAAAATCAAAATGTATTGACACTGAAATCTTAACCAATTACGTTTGTAATTTTAAATGCTTTCAAAAACTGTCCATATTTACAGTTTTAACAACTTTTGTGATCGCGTGTATGGACTATCGGTGTAAACAATTTTTATACATTTTCTAAACTCAAACTGCCATTTCAAAAGTGCTCGAAACGATTTTAGTATTTTGCTGCGACTATTGATTTCGCGTGACAATATTTTTTTAGTAAATAGTTGTTATTTTCGTGGAACCGCATCCCTGACAAAATATAAAATGTTTTTAGGATTTATAGAAACGATGAAACCAGAATAGGAACGAAAAATAATCTCCGTATTTTCTTTTTAAGTATTTGTATGCTTTGCTTTGATTCGAATATTAAATCCTTTATCCAATTTCTTGCCCCAATCTTTATGGAAGGTAAATGTTTTTTGCAAATCTTAGTGGAACCGGAACGATACAAAGATATACTATTTTAAGCTAAGTATATTTTCGAGGTACATTCATCTTCTTACTTAATTGTCAAAGGCACGTGAACAGTAACGTTTTTCGTCATTAATGAAAGAAAAATTACAGCTAAGTAAGATTGTCGCCAGAAAACAATGGAACATAGCGTTGCACCTTTTCCTCATCGCGATTAATTCTTCTCTCGTAATTACATTTGTCTTCCGAATAAATGAAAGGTATTTTTTCATTTTCTGCCGTTTCTTCCGGCGCTCGTTCGTTTTTGCTTCTTTAAGTCCTCTTAACCCTTCGAATACCTGGCTAAATTGCTCGGTTACTTGCGCCGCTGGTACAGCAAAAAGAAAAGCTGGAGAACGAACGTATGAAATCTTATTTTGCAGTAATTCTTCAACAGCTTGTTATAGTCCGTTTTTTATTTTCACCGAGGTGTTAAAAATTTATCTTTAAACGTACCGAGAATGATGCGAGGATGTTACTATTATCTCAAACTTATTTCTTCTTTAGAATTTGTTGTTTAATCTTTTATACACGAAAAATTAAACGAAAAAACGTATAGTATATAAAAAATTAACATAATATCGAAATGTTCAGTTTCATCGTGATTACATACTTAAAGATTAAAGTAGTATGTAGTTTTTCCATATAGGAAATAACTTTGCAGTAATATTTAATTTACGCTTTGTGTGTACATCAATTACTTAAAAAAAAAAAATAGGAGGAAAAACTTTGAACGCTATGAGCGATGGATCAAAAATATTAACAAAGTAAAAGTAAAAACTAAATGACATGTTACTTGCATTCTGAATATTCGTATGTGACAATTATACCAAACGTATGTACATATGTCTGACTATATACGTAAATTTTCACTGCAACAGTCAATACATAACAAAATTTTTAACTGATCAGTTCTTGGAAACAGAAAACAGGAATGTTTGAATTACATTTTGGTCCTTTATAAAACGATTTTATTTAAATGTATACCTTGAATTGTAGGTTATAAACAACGGGTTGAAAAGGGTCTGTCTGATTTGGGTTAGCTATTTAAAGTTTTCAATAAATTCATTTTAAGAAAGGCTAAAAGCGTGAACAGAACGTAACATTAATTCAAACATGTTTAATCCCTTTGAGAAAAGAGTTTAATTTAACATTTTTTAAAACAATTACATGTTCTTTCAGCTGGGAAATATTGAGAGACGAAATGATCTTATTAAAATCTACTATGCAGTGCAATGTAATGTACAATAATACACAATTATAATGAAATATGATATATGCTTTTTTTAAATACAGTAATTGCAAGGATATAGAGTATACGAACACTTTATTCGGGGAAATCGTTATTTGGGGATGGCAATGTAGTTCTTGTTATGTGAAAATTTGCGTAGAAATTATAGTTATGACATTTGTTTTAATAAACAGAATTTACGAATACCATTAAAATTGCAGTTTTTTATCTTTTAATACTTTCGACGTATGTATATTAGTTATAAGTCAATACTGTTTTAAAAAATTCATAGCCTTTCTTTTTAAATATTTGTTTTAAGCGATTTAAAATAATTACACATATGTATAATGTATGTGAAGTATTGTGTATTTTCATATAATTTAATGCAGTATTTTGTTTTTAATTTTATTTTACAAACTGCATGCAAATAGCTTTTAAAATATAATTAAATATTACAAAAAATGCAGATATTTGTCAGCATACAAGCAAATACTAATAAATCTATCAAAAGATAAATGTTAGGTGCATGCGAAATGGAACACAACGTAGTTACGATAAATAACCATGTAATTCTATCAACGACCGTGTAAATTCCTTCCTTACAGATAGAACATCATCATTAATTTGGAGCTTAGGTTCAAACTCCCTTATAGAAGGAAACATTATCTCGAAGACGTATAAAATTTTCGAAAAACGGTACATTGAGTTATTAAATTTTCAGCAAGACATAAATACTATTTAGGATTTAAAAGAAATAATATTGCAAAGAAACGTGATTATAAAAATAATAGTTAATGATTTTATTATGCATATGAAGAAAATAATAGCTCTATACAATTCAGCAATGTATCACTTTATTTTTAATTGTGCAAAAGGTATTTGCCCTTAAATTTACTTTCTACTTACTAATATAATTACTTTTCTGTACAATTACAAGCATAAATTAATATTTCAATATTTAACATTTTTTGTAATGTAGACATTGTTCGTTCAAGTGTCTGTAGACATAAATACTGGAACCATTAAAGTGCTTAATATAAGTTGAATATGGGTAGAAACAGGATAAAACCTGTGCTACATTCGTTGCAAACGTCGTTCTGATTCATAACATAGGTACTTGAGCCTTAAATTAATAGCAAACAGAAGTTAGAGAGAAACTTGAAAAGCAACAGACGTTCTTTTTTCTGAACTGTTCCCTCTCATTGTGAATAAGAGCCACAGGTGTTACACGCAGCGTACATATTCCACTCATATTTAAATGAAATTATTCCAAGGAAATATTTCCACGAAGGCAAACGCATCAGATAGGAAAATCTAAATTTTGTTACGGCTTTGATTTTTTCTATAGAGGTATTTAATTTCTGTATACCTTTTAATAACTGTTATTTACGTTGTATTGAATAAACGCAAAACGGAGAACATGCAACAATTTATTTATCTTACATATATCGCGACTTTGAATGGATTACGATTGATTTGAGAATAAATATGAATGGATCGAATTCACATTTTTATGTTTTAGGAAATACTTATTAAGTAAGTGTACAGCGATAATTGCGATTATGTGGAGACATAATTTCAAAAATTGAAGATCTGAAGATCTATAAAAATATATTCTTTTTAACTATCAATATCAATTTTTTGACGATTAAGCGCAACACTTTTGCTAACGGATTAATTACCAAATCAGTTATTACGAAAATAGTAAGTAGGCTATTCGCTGAGACCTAAATGTAATAAAATAAAATCTTCAACTGCTTACTGAACAGTTCTGTCATTCAAATAAGACGGACGGATTAAAGAATTTATTCTAAATTATTGCATGTAAATTTTGAAAACATCCTGTTGCTATATCATTCTCCGTGTTTACTGTCTAAAATTACTTGTGTTTGGATTTGGTGTAGATTTTTTAATAATTTTAAATAAATTAATGTCCTTGTCTTAAAAATTTGAAGCTTATTTGTTGCATACAAAATACTGTTTAGATCTTATAGTCTGCTGTATTTGATAATCCTGCATTGTCGAATTCCCGAAAATTTCACAAGTATGTCAACATAATTAACATTCCTATTTAAACATGTCCAACATGTCCAAAGACATATATTACAACAATACTACAATTATAATGATATAGTTCGAAACAGAAGTACAGTCCTCCAATTTATATTGCACCGTAAATTTCATCGAGTGTTTCACTTTATGTGTTTGTTTTTATATAAGAAAGCAATATTAAAAACGATCCAGCATATCGGAATTTGAATATCGTCAAACTCAGATAACAGTGTACTAAATAACGTTATTGTGTTAAAATAGGTAAATAACAGTGAAAGCAGTGTTTAAAGAATTTTAGAACCATCTCTATAATTTCCACCATGATTAAATTCATTGAAAATTCAGTTTGGTATGCTATCAATAAAATCCTGGCGCGTACCACAATCGACTCGCAGTATGTCTGCAGTATTGATGATTTGAGTTCATGTGGTGTTTGATATTGGCGCGGATTCACATAGATACCACCGCACAAGAATGTCCCAGAAATTTTCCATCAGGTTGAAACCCAATGAACGAGCCGGCCATTCCATCAGCAAGACCTTATTGCGTTTGAACCAGACAAACGTACTCGTGCTTTTATATATATTTACGTTATTCCGTAGAAATGCAAAATGTACATGTCGTAATTTATGGAGATCGAGTATTAGATGGTTTGAGTGGTATAGTGCTGTTGCCTCTAAAATTTCGCTTAAACCGGCGGTTCTGAACCTTTTCACAAATGCATATCTCTAAAACCAAAAGTCAAGAATTCCATATCAGCAAGAAATATATGTCTGATACGTAAAAATATAAAGAGAAATAATACTTAACTGTATACACCATTATCATTTATCTCTGTTTTCTTTCCAACAGAATTATTGAATTGAATTAACCCGAGTAACTTAATAGATTACAAAAAATGATTACAAAGAAAAACATGTTTCATTTTCGAGAACTAGTAAAATACAATTAACACAAACTGAAGTTAATTGAATACTACTCTCTCTATATGTGGATCCATTTTGTTTAATTATAGACGTTCAGGTTCAATCGGAAATTTTGTTTTACACAGAGTGTTTCTGAAATTATTGCGGAGAAAGATGGAGAATTTACATAAAAAAAATAAGTCAAAAATACAGAATAAAATGCTTCTTTTTTGCGGTCTCGTTTTCGAGAAAATATTTGTTCATTTTTCAAGTATTTCTAAGAAAATTTATTCATAATGTAGAAGATGATAAAATCAGCAAATATTATGAAGCATTAAGTATAATCATTAATATCACTGAAACTTGTTTATTCTGATTAAATGAATAACGTGTCTATATATAGTAATCTATGTAATATAGTTAATTTATTGTTTATAATACATATTGTATTTTTTATGTGCGTTCTTATTATTGATCAATTATTTCCATTTATGTTATTTCATATCGATTAAATATATTACATTATACATTAGTAGTTTCATCAATAATATTATGAAGAATTAAAGATAACAAGTTTTAATACTATCAATAATTACATTTATTTATTCAATATTCTACGAATTAATGAATTCTTCGAAAATGAAACAGCATACAATACAATTTTATTCCACGTTTTTAACTTATTTATTCGACGTAGATTCCTACTAATGTTTGTTGTACCACCGGATAGGAAGCACTTATTGATTATTATGCAAAGAAAATATAGTTTCGACAATGAAACAGTTACACTGTGTATTGTAAAAATATCTGAGCATGATCTAGCCATTACTCATCTTCCACTGATTAAACGTTACTTAAAATGAAAGACTTTTGGAATGAACAACAGTTTTGTAAGAAGTTAGACGCTCCTCGCATGGCATTTTCTGGAGGATTAGAATCTGCACAGCGGAGTGAGACGAATGGGAGTTCCCTGAAAATTTTCAAAGTACTAAGATTAAAGTATCGTCCTCGTTGTATTTAATTCGATGTTCAATTACAACAAAATTCCATTTGTCTTGTTGTGAATGGCTTAAGGTATTCGTCAGATGATCAGGACGACATTTTCAAGGAACATCATCGATAATTTAGTTCACAAATTATAAGGAAAATTTGCTTTTTTCGAAGTATACCGTTTGCTAAAGTACAGTCTTACTTCAATAGGGTTTGCAGTTTACGTAATTTAAGATTCTCGTGTGATTTATTTCACAACATTGCAGTAAGCAAGTCTCCCCTTCAGCATCTTATTAAGAATAAATATTGAGTATAGATGAACGTAATGTATAATCATCAAATGCAAATTTATTAATAGCACCGTAAAGATCAATATATAACTAACGAAATATAAATAAAGTGATAAAATTATATTGCCACTTTAATAAGTAAACTACACTTATACCTCTTGTCCTAACTTTCCACAAAGGATGAAGAAAGTATAAGGAATGAATTAGTAAAAAGCTTGCAGATCGAATGACGTTCAAAGGTTTCAGGCGGATGGAAATAGCCATTTTAGTACTCCAAGGAAATAAAATCCGTTTTTGAAACGCATTGTCACTTGTTATGAAAAATGGATTTTATACAACCAGAAACGATAAAGGCTTGTCACAGGTAAACCAGCGCAGCATATCCTGCAACCACCGCATCACCTGAAAAAATATTGGTGACAGTTTGATGGTCACCGGATTCATCGAGCATAGTTCCTTACGACTTCGAACAATGATCTGTGCAGAAATCTGCTGTAAAAGTATAGCGGAGATGCATCTGAAATGGATGGTAAATACTTTGCATTGCTAAATAAATGCAAATGAATCTGGCAGTAAAACGATTCAAGATCTCAAGTGTCGAGAAATGACAATATATTTCAAAGTTCATTGAATTAGAATATGAAATACTGTGACATCTCTTTCGTATTGAAAATCTCTCAGCTAAGATTATCACTTTATCAACCTATCAAAGTAACTGTTATTTCAGGGATAAATTGTTTTTAAATGTAGAAGGGGAAAAATATTTAAATAATTTTTAATAAATGCCGCGAAGCGAAGTACTTGTAGTTTGTTCGTTCCGAAACATAAATAAATGAAAAAAAGTGTCAATGATTTCCGGGAAGCATTTTTCTTATACATGTTATTTCCGATCTCATTATTTAATATAAAATTATAAAAATATCTAAAATTATGAATTTGTATATACTTATTCATATATAAAGTTACACATGTATCTAAAATTATAAACTTATTTAAAATTATATATTGATTTATATATAATATATTTTATATTATGTATGAAAGTGTAAATGTACTTACATATAAAATTGTAAATTTGTTACGTATAAAATTATACGTTTATTTAAAATAATAAGCTAACTCACATATGAAAACATACATACTTAAGAGTAAACTGGCGGATGTTCACGGTTCCAGTATTAATTTATACATGTTAGAAAGAAAAATATATGTGGTGTGCCAAGATAACAGTTATTTAATGCAACTACTGAATGGTAGGTAATACCACTACAATATTAAAAACTTTTGGATACTTTAATGATGTACAGCGGTTTCCACGCGAAGGATTATTATAAAATATTATTAATTAAGTTATATTACTGGCGCTTTGCAAAATTTTTATGAAGTTCAAAATATTTAAATCTATTTGTAATGTAGATTTGATCTTTTATTATGTAGAAATTTATAATAGATGATAATTGTTTTCGTTTCTAATGAGACTAACTACACTGTCCAACAGCCAACTGATGTTCTAAAATCTGTTCAGTGATTGTTATAGCCTTTCTTGAAGGCTATCTGAATTTTTTCCTTAATCGTTTAACCACTAAAACATTTATCTTACTGTATATGAAGGTATCAATAATAGTGTGTATTATTTTTAATATGAAAAAACAAAATAAGACAAAAAGTGTTCTCATAACCATTCATAACCAACGTAGTTCGGCAAGCTTCATGCATTTATATTGATATGCAACATTTCACACACGTTAGCGCGTAACGGATATTACGCATATGCGTTGACTAATTGCCCTCCCTGGGTAAAACGTATAATCAACCACCTTCTGAGATAAACTGCTATCTTCAGGGCTATAAAACTTGAACAGTCACTTTGTTTCTTGCTTGCCGAGGGAAGTATGAAGCTATGTCTCCACCATATAATATAATAGATTATATAGTGGAGTCATAAAACCTGGCAGAAAGAAAAACGCTATATGATATTATATTACCTAACATTTTTCGTGTTATGTGGCAAGTTCGCGTTATCCGTCAAGTGTTGGTAAAAATCAGAGAAGTTAGGGCGATAATTAGGATAATATTTATCAACCACCATATCTGTATGTTTCACGCTATTATTACTTCTCACAAGAAGAAAATATAATTATTACGGCCCAGCTTTAAGTATAAAATGCGTAAAATGTAGATGATTTGTTCATAAAACTGGTGCAAAATGTGACCTAATTATGTGAATATAGTACACGTATGTATTGTACAGTCAGGAACATATTCGGCGTCTTTAAATGCCTCGCACTCGTTGATTTCTAAGTATTTGAGATATAGGTTTCGAAACCGAGGAATTTCGGAACTGTAGGATCTGGACATCTGGAGATAAGAGAATTTAAGTATGTGATGATTTAGATACTTGTGGACTTAGAAATCTGGAGACTTCTGAATTTGGGACATTAGAGATAGGGGCAAGTAAGTATTTGGTGGTTTCATAATTTTGGGGCATATGGACCTCGGGGATTTTGAAATTTGGGAATACAAGAATTTCAGGACCTAGAAATTTGAAGACCTAGTAATTTAGAAACCTAGTAATTTGAGGACCATGGAATTTGAAGACCCAGTAGTTTGGGAACATAGGAATTTGGAGACTTACTAATTTGGGAACCTAAGGATTTAAGCACCTAGGAATTTGGGTACCTGCGAATTTAGAACCTAGGAATTTGGGTACCTGTGAATTTCGAACCTAGGAATTTGGAAACGCAGTACGTTGAAAATATTCTAATATGAGAAAGTAGGAATATGACGGTTCTCGTTTGGGGAAGTTAGAATTTGTAGATCGACGAATTTGAGCATACAGGTGCTTGGAGATACAGAAAGTAGACACAAGAATTTAAGAACTCGGGGATTTTAGTATGAATAAATTAAAGATTATAAAATTTGGGAAATTTAAGAAATTGAGAATTTTCAAATTCGAATATTTGGAAACTTACAATTAAAAAATTGTCAAGTTTACATGTATGTATTAATCTCAGAGAAACCTATGATGCACTCAAGTGCATGTTCGCATGTGCAAATTCACTTCATTTTACATGTTTTTCACTTGAAAGTACATTTGCATAATATTTAACTCATTGTCAGTCTTTGAATCCTATGCGGGAACGGACATTGCTGCTTCTTATCTTCTCCTTATTGTATGGTGTTAATTTACAAGTACAAATTAAACGAACTTGTCTGAATCTGCAGATGCCAACGTATTCATCGTTGGAGGACTAATAAAAGAATGTAAAATGCGCAAATGTTGCGAAATTTTGTGTAAATTCTTATCAAATATGTTTTCTTTTGTCGTTGCCGTTAGATATGCGATTTCTGTAAACTATCTGAGCATTCATCCAAATTATTCTACCTAGCATACCGCTCTTGTGAGACAGTGCCGTGCATAAAGATTTTACTGTGCTTTACATAATGAAACATTGCTTATCAGCGAAGCTTGTATATTAAGGAATAATTGCTTAGAAAAGTATTCATCTACTTTCATCTCAATTCGACACATCAACGATATGAATCAGTAATCAACTCCTGGATTGTATATTACGAGACATGCCAACCTTCCCTAAGAGAAAATGCGATGTGGTAGTCGAAAGATGTTAGCATTCGTTTCGGTACACAAGAATTATATACTGTATCTAGTTTACAGGAAGCCATTGTTCGGTTTAGTATCCATGAAAAAACAAATTGATCCATTTACAGTATGAATTAGTAAAATTAGTGGTAAACTTGATTTAACGACTGTGTACTACTCACAATTAATTGTTACGCGTTACGTTTAAATGACTAACGTATAATGTATAAAAAATAATACCTCGTATAATGCGTAATAATTAGTAATGCACAGTTAAGCATAATATGGAACGATTTCAAGAGTTTACATTTTTTTTTGCACTGATCGATGTTGTGATTTGGGATGTCGCGTTGGCATTTGGACACCGTGGGATTTGAGGTCTCGAAATTTGTAGATCTAGGCATTTTGAGTCAAAGACATTTATGTATATACAATATAAGGTATTTGGGGAATCTGGGATTTGCGCAACTTCACAATAGGGGACATTGATATTTGAGGATTTCGGAATTAGGATACTTTCGGACTACGGGGTACTGGGATTCGGAGATCATGCGACTTGCGAATCTGTAAATTTAGGAACCGTGGAATTGGAGAATCTATGGATTTGGAGAATTTTCTATTTGACGACCTTGGTTTTGGGATTCCTGGAATTTTAGCATCAAAAAATTAGGGACTGTAGAATTCGGGATCTATTGATTTGGGGGCTTTGGAATTTGAGAACCTTGGGTTTGGGGACTGTGAAATTTGCGAATCTAGAAATCTGGAGACAGTGGAATTTGGAACGCTTAGAATTTGTGAACCTTGGTGTTCCGTTCGACACAACACCTGGGTGAGGATTTCGAACGTTTGTTGATCGGACCGTTAGAAATCTGTTTTTGAACCATGTATTTCGGATCTTTTTTTATTTTTCTCAATAGTTTATTTTCTAGGTCTTTGCCATCAATTTGGAGTTAATTTACGCTTCGTCCTCAATGGTCGTTTCCCGATCATAAACTCGGTTCTTCCGAAGGGTGACTTTTGGACACGGTCACGTACGGACCTAACAATACTATCTGTTTGCCAAATGTTCACCTAGAAGACAAAAAAGCGGCATTGCCGGACGTTCGGGGTCCCCCCGTTAAGACACCAGGATCCCCACCCTTCCTAGACGAAGACGTTCCAAGGGAACTAGAAAGGGTGGGCCCAATCTTCACGGGGTCATGCTGAAATTTTGCAATTCACACGAAAGCTAATCAGTATGTACCCTTGCATTTCCGATGTGCCATGGGAATGAGAAAGAGGGCGACTCGTTAGAACTACTCGAATCGTCATACGTCTCAGACGAGGCGAGAACTTCTCGAAACGTCAACCATCATGGACAAAATAAGAGAACATCTCTAAGCATCAATCGTGCCGGACGACTTAACAGAACCTATTAATAAGTCATTTCGGACGGCTTTGAAGTTGTTTTTTAGTACGCGTTCGAGTTGACGGTAACCGGTATAGGGGAAGGCGCGGAAAACCAACAACACGAATTAGTGTACTTCCTTGTAACCTTTTACCGTTACAAAGATAATATATTGTAATTTATACTAATATTGTCTGTGTGGGTGTATTAAGTAATACAATTGTCCAGGTACACAGTATGCCTGAAAAGTCACGGAACTTTTTAAATTCAAGGAAAACTACTAGCACCATCTATTAAAACAATATGCTATCTGAAAACAATATTCCTCCCTTACAAAACAAAACAATCATTATTAGAATCGAGCAACGAATTGCAAACTTATAGCGGTTAAAGCGACAGGACCTTTTGTCACCGTGTCACAAAATCACGATGGAGCAGAGAGCGAATATTAAATTTTGTTACAAGCTCGGTTAAAGTTTTACAGAAACGTTTGAATTAATGAAAAAGGTTTATGGTGACGATTGTTTATCCCGTACACGTGTGTTCGAGTGGTATAAATGATTCCGAGACGGTCGTGATATTTTGGAAGTCGACCCAAAGCCAGGCCGGCCAAAAAAGGCCGAGAGAAAACTATGTTAATTTGCTTTTACGATTCTAAAGGCATTATATTTCGAGAATTCGTTCGGAAGGGACAAAATGTTAATGGTGAATATTATGTGGGTGTTATGAAACGTTTGTCGAATAGAATCGTTCGTGTGAGGCCCGAATATCGAGCGCCAGGGAGTTGGTTTCTGTTGCATGATAACGCACCATGTCACAGGACTGTCGCAGTTCGTGAATTTTTTGCGAAAAAACACGTCTGTATGCTCCAATATCCTCCATATTCGCCTGACTTATCTCCATGTGATTACTTCCTTTTTCCAAAATTGAAATTAGCCATGAAAGGAACGTTTTATGTCACTGTTACACAAGTCCAAGCAGCTGTGACAAGGATGACTGAAGCGATTCCGCAAAACGACATAAAAAAATCTATGTTAATATTGCCTGAGCGTGCCCAGCGGTGTATTGATGCGGAAGGGATGTATTTTGAATAACAAAAATTAAGTTTGGCAAAATAACTAATACTTTTTTTTTTATTTAAAAAGTTCCGTTACTTTTCAGACATACTGTGTAAATGCATTACGCAAAGACGCGTGATGTTATGCATGGACCGCTTAAACTGGCAAGAACGACTGCTATCGGCGATAAGACTCGCGACACAACGTGGTTGACGACTCGAAGACGTTTCTCGATGACGGTTCGAGGAATTCTGATCTTACGATTTTAGAACCGATGACCTATGCGTGTCAAAATTCAGCAAGGAGCCGCAGAGAGATAGTCCGGCGAGGTAGGCGTTGACCCAAGTAACCATTAATAAAACGTTTGGAGTTTTGGCTAATGGTCATTGGCTGAACTGTTCAGCAAATCAGCTCGCCGGACACGTCCCATGTAAGCTGCCGGAAAGCCAGCAGGCTGTGCTGCACATGGAAAAGTCAATGTTTATGACTTGAATCGGCAGAAGCCCAGGCGTGAGTCCAGTTAGCTCAAGACCCATTCTGTTGGGTTGTATATCCTGTTGAGATATGTGGTCATGGGACCGTCGATGCCTGGGCATGCTGTATATGGCTCGAGACCCTTGTTGGGTTTGTTCAGACTTGGCTGAATTTTGCACCACAGGGGGTCACGTTTAAGACACGGAAAAGGAAATCTTGACAATTCACAGAGTAAAAAAAATAGGAAGTGCATGTACCTTCCTTTAGACTAGCAGGGTCGAATGTCGAAAATGAAGGACCCGTAAAGATTGTAAAGTGTTCGTTGCGAGTTTGGTAAACAATATCCGCTCGAAAATAACGGTCTGAGTTTGTAGGATCTTGTCCTTAGAAATTCCCGTCTGGAAATGTGCATGGCAAATGTCTTATACGTGACAATTATGGCTCCGACCAATGTAAGCGATCTTTGTTAGGACGAGTTGTATGGCTAAGCGTGACCAATGGTGCTTCTATATTAGTGTAATAAACCGTCAGTCCTTAGGACTTCGAACCGTTATAGGCTTACAAGATAAGCTGAGATATATGAATGGACTGTACATTGTTGAAGACTACATTTGACTGGTATTGAAATACTTTCCGTTATAGATATTTTTCAACCCCGCGAAACAGAAGTAACTGGATTCAAGTGGATTTTTTAATTCAGTGCGTCGGTATTACGGATGAGTTTAAAGGATAGGCTAAGACTAACTAAGGCGAGGAAGTTAATCCGCGTTCGCTAAGCACCGATGGGCAATCGTCATCGCGATGTTGCCACGTAACACTTGGCATTTGATGACTTAGGAATTTTCTCGGTGTCTACACATTACGTTTAAACGACTTAAATACAATGTATGGTAACTAATTCTTTGTATCAATGTATAATGCGTAATAAGTGGTAACGCATAGTTAAGCATAATATGCAGCGACTTGAAAAGTGTACATTTTCTTCATACACTGTTCGACGCTGTGTAAGGGTATAAAAGGATATTAACATATAATCATAGCAAAAAATCAATAACTTGGGAATAACAAAATGTAGCACTTTATGTTGCCCACATTATGTCATATATGTTTATTCAGATAAAAATATATATAATTTTACTTTTACTCTTCTTATTTTAGTAACGTTAAACTTGAATGAATTTAGAAAATGTTGTATTAATGTAATCTATACGCTCTAAATCTAACTATCTAACTATTCTGATTTGGCTTACTATTTCTTATTTACTATTTTTTCCATTATTTTTAATTCATTTAATATACAAAAATATATTATATATTTTAAGCTGAAAATCATTAATGCTTTAAACAGTAATGCTACATGAAAAACATATTTCCTAAATAGAACTTTTAAAATGTGGAAAATAAATAAATAAATGTGGAAAATAAGCGGAATGAACATCTTAACATTCATTGTTCTAATATTGTTGTTCGCAGTAACATTCGTAACCAAGATGTGTGGAAAAAGCGTATAAACGATACAAACTGTATTCTTTTAACGATAGAAGACACCATGTGCCAGATTAAATTACACTGAAGCATGTCGTTAAAGGCGTTAACATTCCATTAACTTGACCTTTCAACTCGGTTGAATGCAGAATGCAATTTCAACAGGTTCAGAATAAATGCTGCAGATTAACACTACGCAGTTAAAGTCGTGCTTAAGATACAATTGGCGTTGAAACCACAAATTGAAAAATCATTTGCATCTATACGGCACTCGAGATCGAGCTTTACCATTCCCCCAGCCAGCAGTAACACGAAATGCATAAATGTAAATTACAGTCTTTTCAGCTTCAGCTTCAAGGGAGAATAGAGTGTGATGAATAATCTGGGTGAAAATAAGTGCTCGATGTACGTTTTTAAAAGATTACAATTTTTTAATATCATATCAATCTGTTCTTAACAAATCTTTTTAATAATTAAGAAAACATTTTTAATATTTTTTTAATTGAATTAGATTAAATTGAAAAATTATTTTCCTATTCGTATTACTTAAAGAAGTTTGAAAATGCCTTCGTTCAAAATTGAAAAAATGATCAAACCATTGGTTAATACCTCGTTTCAAACATCCGAACTTATAGTTAAATTTTTATAATCAAAGTTATGAGACATCTGTTTGCAGTGAAAATAAATGATTACATTGTTGATTTATAATCATAAATTATAAATTATACACGAAATAGTGTGCACCGCAAAGCAGTACAAATACAAATCAGAAATGCTTGTACCGTTTTATTATCTGCAACATTGCTTTTGAGGTGCACATAATTAAAATAATCCCTGTAAAAAAATTATAATAAAATTGAATTACTATTAACTTCTCTTAGTATTACAGGAGACGGTTGTAACATACAGCCGTGGACAAAATTAAGTGGACAGGTATAATAAATAACAAAAGGTAAATTTAATTAACTAATAATGCCTATAAATCAAAGCTTTATTGCACAATTATATACAGTACATAAATGTTTTTTTAAATCTACAAAAATATCTCACGTTCTAAATTTAAAATTTATTTACAACATTGTAATAAAACAAAACATTTTTTACATTTCTGCAATGTCCACTTAATTTTGTCCATGAGTGTATTTTCCCATTTGTATTTTTTATACTACTCGTCACTAAATCAAGTTCTCATAATTTAGACAATATTAGATTAGCAGATAAACTTCAGTAATATCAAATTTAAATTTAAACCATTTTTTATAACTGTAACAGTTTTCATAAAATTGTATTCCAAAGTCAAATCTTCGACCTGGCTCTGATTATTTTTATATAAATACAGTGCAATAATAGAAAAGAAAAATAATACCGTTCGTATTATCAATTCGGATGTTAAATAAGTAATGAGAGAATAGGTAGATTTGTGTATAACGAATTCGATAACAATGAAATGAGACATCAATTTTCTATCGAACAACCAGACTTTATATTTTAAAAAATGCCATATGTTTCTAAATATTAGATAATTTTAAGGCTAGAAAATCTTTAAATATCGCATAATCTTATGTTTAGAATCAGTTACTAGAATCAATATGTTAAAGTATGTTTATTTTATAATTAAGATGGTCAGTTACTTATTCAATCTCAGCCGACATACTAAAATAACTTCTTATTTAAGTATAAGAAAATATGGATAATAATAATGAATTAATTTGTAGTGTTCTTGTGATACAAAAGTTGTTTGGTTTATGGTACAAATATATTACTGTTATTTTATAGCAAGATACATTAATCCACTACTAGGTAATAATGTGTTACAATAATCAATAATGCACACGAGTTTAAATGAATCGGAAACGTACCATAAGAAGCTGAAAAATTCAAACTTTTAATCACTTTGTATATGTGTTACTGCAAATTCGCTATGAACGAAAACTATAAATTAATGTCGACAGACTTCATAATTTATTATTTGACTATCATTTTTTTTTTTCCAATTTTCTTTGTTCTTCAAACCATTATAGCGGGGGGGATGGGAGATCTAAAAGTACAATCTGTACAGTTAGATTTCTGTATGTTCGTCGGATTCGACTAGATGAACCACGAGCTAGTTACGTTGCGGAGTCAGCGAATACACTCGAAACGCAAAAATAACCAAACAATTGGCGAGGATAAATTGTGTACTTTATTAAAACTAGAACTTGATTTAGCATTTAATAAAAAAAGGTAACACCTCGCAAACTGACAACGGAGTTTAAGATAAATAAATTTGGTTGTGTACTCTTTGAGACTTGTTAGTAGAATCGTGTGATGTACTGGTTGAGTGTTATTAGAAGTCTGTTGTATACTGGTTGAGAGTTTCTAAAAACCTAACGAAATGAAAAAGAAATGATCTCTCCAGAAAAAAGTATGTAGTCAGTCGGGATTGGCGCGATGCTGGAGTGGACGAACGACCAAATTAAAATTAAATTGTTTCATTGGTTGTAGAAAATTCAAGGGGAGTGGGCAAGAACCGACTTTACCAAATGTTCGTCCTGAGGTCAATATGACCCGAGATAAAAGAGTTGAATCTAACGGTTCAACACTCATAAAATAATAAACCCTCGAAAATCATGCTAAATTAGAAAAAGGTTAAGAATACAAATTGCACATAATAGAGAAATGCAAAGGGCAGTTGCTTATTATTCGTGAGTTTTCTAACGTTAAAAATAAGCTCAATGGCTTTATGACCCTGTGAATGCGCCGCAACAATTTGTATGGACTAATTGGATTGTGGATCCACTTCAAAAATCCAACAAACAATATAAACAAACCAAGCTATGCGATTCGAATTGGGCGCGTGTATGAGAAAACAGGCAGTTGTTTGAGACTACAGAACTAACCAGAGCGTGTGGAGGCATAACACTAATTCACGAGTAGAGCAGTGTAAATCGGATTATGCTGTTCCATTACCTCTTCCTAGATACCTCGAGAGGGCACAAACTGAAATTGTAAATAATTAACGAATTTGGAGCAGTTAAAAAACCGTTTATATCGGAAAAATTCTGCAGTTGAACAGATATGGCATGTAATCGATAGTATTTTTAATAGCGTTAACAATTGTATAGATAAGGGCAAATCTGCTTTCGCAAATGTGCGAATATGAAAATCCAAGAATGTAGCTGTTTAGGATCTTAGCATTTGTATTGTAAATTCGTAGCGTCTTGAAATTGAATGGAGCGCGCGGTCCAATTAGCGCGCCGATCATAAGGTGACAGCACCTGCCGAACCGAATTACCGAGCGCCGCGATCGGAAGAAATGGTAGTAATTCGGTAGAGAATTGAAAAGGCAGTCGCAGCGAGAACTTCGAACGAAAAACTAGCTATATCGAGCGATTCTAGCAGGACCGGTGATTCGTATAAGCTATCAATAAAAGCGAACATTGCACAAATTCACAAACATAGCGGTTCAGGCAGTCGGGGATCTACGCATATGGAAGTGTAAGGATTCGACGATCTAGGAATTTAGAGACCTAGAAATTGCAGGACGTAGGAATTCCTGGATCAAGGAACCTAGAGGAGTGCATGATTATACACACAGACTTGGGGACCTTGGAATTGGGGAACTTGAGATTTGACGATCGAGAGTATTTGGGGATCGTATAATTTGAAGATCCAAGGATGTGAAGACCTCCTTAAGTTTCGGGGATGTTGGAATTTGGGGTCGGTAGAATTTAAAGACCTCGAATTTGAGGATCTAAAAATTTGTAGATCTAGGAACTTGATGGCATAGAAATGTATGCATGTAGGGATTTGGGCAATTTGAGATTTGCAGAGTTTGTGATTAGTGAACGTTGGGATTTGAAGGTCTCGGAATTTGGAAACCTTGGATTTAGAAGTTTGGGAACCTTGGATTTAGAAATGTAGTAACCATGGGAAGTAACGTTGTGCAGTAGTAACCTGCTATGGACTTAAAATTCTAACATTAAAAATCTGATTTCTAGATCCGGGTGAGATATGAAGTGTAGTGAATGATTGGTACTCGAATGACAAATTCAAACGTATTCACGAGAGACACGCGCTACAAAATATTGTCCAGAATGCACATGGGTGTGATTGACTGTAGTTGCTACAATGATTACAAGAGCAGACTGTCGGTAAAATTGTATTATTGGTCGAAGCGGTCGTAACTACTAATAGAATCACATGGCAGGAGAGCATTAAAGGTGGGAATTGGAGGAGCCGCATGCATTATTTCCAGCACTGAATGAAACGTCTATATACACGAAATAATAGGATTAACGTAACTGTATAGGGACCGTGTGGATCTGGCATACCCTAAAGTAAGAACTGGCTCCACAAACAGGTCTAGTTACACCAATACGTGTACAACACTCACAGAATCGTTACTAGAATATGGATATGTTATCTGTTTTGTAATAATATCGATACTCAGTTTTCGTTTAACCCCTCATAGAAAAACTTTGTTTCAGCATTACGTACTTAACCACTTGATACTAAATGTGAGGGATTTATGCTTAAATTATATATTTCCCTATTGATTACTTATTTTTCAGAAACATTTAAATGACAGGATGTATTAGGTCATTAAGTATGAAACCTCCGATTTGAGACCGAAAGTTTGGTTTATTATATCTCGGGCAAGAAATAATATAATTAATCAAAATATGCACCTAAACTATCAATACAATGTTGCCATTTTAACGATAGCTTATTAATACCGCTAGCGAAAAAATCTGGAGAGCAGCTGGTGATGAAATCCCAAAAGGCATTTTCCATCTCATGTTTGGAATTAAATATTTTTCCTTGCAAAAAATTGGCCAAAGCTCGAAATAAATGGTAATCGGTTGGCGCGAGATCTGGCGAGTAGGGTGGGTGACAAAGGGTTACCAGGTCCAGTTCCTGTAGTTTAAGTAACGTCGATCTTGCAACGTATGGTCGAGCGTTGTCCTGCAGGTTCCGTCGCAGACGCTCGCTCAACTCATGCGGAACCCACCTATCCAGCTTCTTTACTTTTCCGATTGCTTTCATATGACTTAATATTGTTGGGATGGTAACTTCAAACCTTGCTGCTAGTTCACGCGTCGTTTCAGATTGATTTGGTTCTACTACAGCTTTCAGTTGGTTGTCATCCACCTTGCTCTCAAGCCGCCCGTGTGGTTCATTTTGAAGATCAAAATCTCCAGATCGGAATATTTTGAACCATCGACGTACAGTACGTTCGTTACCTACATCTTTGTCAAACACTTCGTAAACATTTCGGCTTGTCTGCGCTGCATTAGTTCCACGACGGAACTCATATTCGAAAATAACTCGCATTTTTGTCTTATCCATGGCTTACAATATTTAACCTCCAGACAACAATACAATAGACTACGAAAAACGAAAGAGTGCATCTGAAAGCCAGATAGTGTACCTTCTCAATGCAAAAAAAATAAACGACCATCGAAGTGAAATATCGGAGATATCTGGCATCAAACTTGAGGCTTTAGGTAATCGGACATTTCATACTTAATGACCTAATAGTTGTTGCGTACACGTTCTCCTTCGCGGTGAAAATTAAACACGTACAAACTAGTTCGATATTAGTGCACTGTATTTTGATGATGAGTGAGTGAAACTTGAAGGAATTTTGATGTTGTTTTATTCAAGGCTCGCTGATGTCTAATATTAACGATTGATCGACAATATATGTATGTTAAGTCGAGATGTGTTCTTGTTGAAATCTAGTTTAAAATTCTCTCGTTAGGTTTCTATGTAGACGTATTTAAGGACTTTTCAGTAGGCGTTTACAAAATTGGTCACGCTCGGGACTGGTGGTTGTAAGTGTCTTTTTGCCAAGTGGAGTGGTGGTATTCTAAAATTGATATTAGATCTATGATTACACCAGCAGAGCGTATTATCTAACGTCTCACACCAGTCATACCGAACAAATCCATGGAACACCTATTTACAAGAAAGAACGTTCGAATATGCTCAAGAATAACGCCTTTAAAAGCAGGAATGACTAACCTCGAATATGTCCACATCGTAAGCTTCCGCAGACAAATCTACGTCAACACGGAAGATGACAAACAAATACCGGACTTGTTCGTTATTACTTTTGAAGACACGCTTTACCGTATTTTCGGAACTACCGACAAACTAAACTGCTTCCTTTGTAAACAAGAGGGGCATATAGTCAAACAATGTCCACATAACACCGAAACCACCGAATGCGATACAATAATAGTCGGTAATTCAACAACAGCTGAGCGAACCGCAACGTCTCCAACACGTATCATTATGCTGAAATCAACAACAAATAACAAATACACACGTGATACCGAACCAACAGAGACAGGAAACACTCCATGCACACCGTCTTAATCACAGAAGCACTACCGAACAAGGAAGTCACTATGAAAACTGAACTAATCGATGTAACAAAAAATTTAACTCGCAACAGAAGACCAATATCATCCGAAACTACAACCGAACCAGGATACCCCGACGTAACGATTCTCAAAACACCTGCACCAGTCACTGTCAGTAAAAAATCATCAACAGGTAAGACAAGATTAATATATCTCCCCCACCTCTTAGCAACAGGAAAACTAGATGGAGCATTCGTAGCAGCAAAAACGGAAGTCGAAGATTCAAATATAAAATATATCCTCAACTACCGACAACTTAAACGTTTTTTGGAAAATGCTTTTAAAGAATCCAACCCATTCGAAATCACCCACGACTGTAGAGATGACATATTCGGTTTAGTAAACATGCTCCTGTCCATACACGCCATAATCATGGAACGTGGCATCAAAAACAAAATCCACAGATTAAATAAAAAGCTATTACAGCATCCAACAACCACTAATCCAGCAAACCGGTTCTCAGACATTGATTCCGATGTCCTATAAATTAATCAATAAGCCCCTCATTTCATCAAAACAGAAATCCAATCAACACTACAATCATGAACAATATAATACAACGGAACGTTAATAGCTACTACGCACGGATGGAAAGAATACAACTGCTGATTAAACTTCGTAAACTTCGTAGTTATCTACACCAGAAATGAAATAGTCTCCTCTGAAATCTACATTCAAGTAAATGTAAAAGCAGTTGTCATTCAAATAGATTCTTCAATTAAACTATGCCTATGTAATATATACCTTCCAAGAAGTTACGAGTTCCAAGTAAACAAGATCAATGCCCTTATCTCACAACTACTTAAGCCGTTTTTAATTCTCGGAGATCTGAACAGGCACTACACACTGTGGGGCTCTAGCAAAATTAACCACCATGGGAGTATAATTGGCGCAATCCTTGAGAGCGACGATGTAACTCTCCTCAACACAAATCACCAGACACACTTCAATGTCTCAAACGGCACCTTCAGCTGCATAGATCTCACAATTAGTAGTATAAATGATGCCAATTTACACAACCCGTCAATCGAATCTGAAGAAATGTATCTTGACCAAAGAAGAGAACTATTAGTTTGAAATATGCTATAAAGGCATTAACATCTACAAACCCAGCTCTCTATGTCGACATTTTTTAAAAAATGACACACAAATCACAGTATCAAACTGGAAATATTCTGCTCCACCTTAATGGCAATTATCATTGCAAATTTACAAAAAAAGGAAACCTATCTAAAGAGAGATGCAACCAAATATTCAATATCTTCTACAGTAACTACCTTGATCTCACCCACGTCTACACGGATGAATCAAAGAATAAGTACGGAACATGAGCTGCTGTTTTCACTCAAGGAATCTCGTTCAAGTATGGTTTACACCCCTACAATAGCATCTATACAGACAAAACATACGCGAATCTATCAGTTCTTAACCTTATCAATAGCTCTCCTAAATCCAAGTTCATCATCTTCTCTGATTCCGTTTCTAGGATTCTGAAAACTCAAAACATGAAACAAACCACTGAAATGCACATAGAAATCCATGAAAAATATGATGTTGTAATTTATGAAATTATTCCAATCCAACAAAACTGTAATCATACCGTTGGTTCCTTCCCACATGGGTATCTGTGGAAACAGTACGGCCGACCTTGAGGCAAAAATTACATCCACCACAATCACAGAATAGTAACCGATAACTAACACCACTACGGATATCAATACTCATATTGCGACAATACTAAAACAGTCATGGAACTCTTCATGGAGAAAATACAAAGGTTGCTCAACTCATCAACAAACTAACAATTTCTATGATCTAATAACCAACCCGAAACACAATAGAAGAAATCAAATGGCAGAAACCCGAATCAGAACTGAACACACCAAATTAACTCACTCATACATACTTGACAACAGTTCCCCAGGAGATGCGAAACATGCAACACAACCATAACCATCAGACACATAATTTTTGAATGCAGAAAATATAACCACGCAAAAAAGAGATTAAACATCAAGGACAACCTTACGGAAGCAACCACTTCAACATTGTACCAAGACACATTAGTAGAATTTTATAAAAGTATAGGAATTCTTAAGAAATTTAGAAAATTCTGTATAATTATTCACATCAAACCATAACCTTTGTAAACTAGTTAACAGTCGTTAACAACCCAGGTAGTTGATGCGGCTATAAACAACTACTTAAAAGAAAAAAGAAAAAATGAAATAACAAACAGTGAAACATAAAGTAGTACACGTATTAATTTTCTATCTTGATGAAAATCAATACAGATTCCATCTTAACAAATTTTGTTATTTGAAATAGGAAAGAAAAATGATCATTTAACCGTCTTGTTAGTTTTATCCTTAATTTTGATATATTCAGCATCCCCAATTCAATTAAATAAATTCTTAAGTCATCGTTTCATTAAAACAAATAAAGCTACCTAACTGTGGATTTGTAAACTACATTATTAATTAATTTTTATTTTTCCCATGGTTTATGAAATAATCGTACATAGATATACAAATATTTAATTAAAGTTTACCTTTAAATACAGTATTCAACATATGCCTTCTATGGAAACGATTATACAGGGTGAATCACGAATTGTGATCAATGGAAATTACTCTGTTATTAGCAGTCGGATCGAAAATGTTTTTATTAGCTTTTGCATGGTTTCAAGAGAGCTTTAACGTGACTATGAAGAATTATTTTCAACTCTCATTTTTTATGTTCTTGAAATGTCACAACATTGGAACGCGTACAATGACGTAGCATATGATACTTCTTGTAATATAAAGTTTTATAATTTTTTCTCGACCAAGATGAAAAAAAAAAACGATGTCCCGATGTCCACCGGATTCGTCTTGAAATCCTCTAACAGATAGGCGTAAGAAAATTATATGTTTATTTGCAAAAAAATATAAGGTGACCTTTCAAAAACATAAAAATGAGAGTTGAAAAATAATTCTTCATAGTCACGTTAAAGCTCCGTTAACACCATGCAAAAGGTGGTAAAAACATTTTCGATCCGACTGCTAATAACGGAGTAATTTGTACTGATCACGATTCGTGATTCACCCTGTATATTATAGTTAGCCAGAATGTAGACAAAATTTTATGATCATTTTTCATAGCAAATAGTTTTGAGATTTGGGACAAAATTTTGATGATATAATATACTACCTTTGACTACGTGATTATCGCAAATATCACACAATGTAATTACATGCGGTCAACTAATATTTTGATTGATACTGTTATACATTGTGCAACAATTTTTAACGAAATTGTTTTAAAACAAAATACGCAGCAAGATATAGAGCGTAATGTACTTTATGAACTTCGTGAAAAAGATTTAGAAATGATCCAACATCTAATATTTATTATACAGTGGGAATTTACACACCTCATATCTATACAAAAATTTCTGAATCTCCAAATTTCCAAATTCTGTAATTTCCAGTCATGCCCAAATTTTAAAATATCTTAAAATACACCCAAATTCTTAAATTACAAAGTCCCAAAATTGCAACATTTTCTAATAGCACATAATGTCAAATTTCAAAATTTTCCAATTTTCGAATTACTGCATTTGTAAAGTTTCAAACGCACAAATTCTAAGGTTCTCAAATATCCATTTTCATAAACCCTCAAACAACGTCATAACATCACAATAAAAATATCTATTCTATCTCGTCGATTAAAGTTATAGAACATAAAGCTTTTTATTCCGGCATAATGATTTGTCTATGTACCATAAAAGAGGGAAGGAAGACATTTAAGCACGAAACATAAGAATAAGTACGGTGGGAATAGTACAGAGAGAATAATAAAAGCACCAAAATGTATTCGTACTTTAGCAACCTTTAATTTTCCAGTTGATACTATACCCTAGCAGGATGTAGATGCTTATAATATCGATCGCATGGTTTCAAGAGGCTCGCACGTCACGTCCAGGTAAGTTGGCAATCTGCTTCGGAAAGACGAAGGAATAGTAGCTGGTCCCGGTTCTCGTACATCTCACTTGTAACGCTTTTCACCTCTCCCATTTCACCCCCTTTTCATCTGCTGCGAGAGTTTACGTACAAATACCGAGTCAACGATCGATTCAACGACACCGAGACTCATTCGTTTGCAGTTTCTGTCATTTCGAACGAGCCGGAGTTCGCACAAGATTTATAGGGTTGATTTTTACGCAAAATGAAACGGAAATCGATTCTCGTGTTTGCACTCTAACAAATCGATTTCCAAACTGTGATTCATTTTCCCCTGATCGAATTCCTGGATCTTATTCGAATAGACGGGATAAAATTAAAGTGTTCTAGTTGAATTGTATTATTTGTTATACGTACATTGAACGATTCAGATTAATTCATAGAAGCGCAACAACTGCATGTGAATATAGAATTACACTTAACACTATTTTCTACCACGATTTTGTGTATACCTATTTCAACCAAAAGGTGTCTTTTGACGCTTTTTGAATACAAATCATTGCCGAAACTGGTTGGGATTTCAAATTATGAGTTAAACGTAGATAATTTGAGGAATATATTTAATGATACACTGATGTGTATTTATTGGAGATTATTTAATTCATCAAGCTACAAAATATTAGGGTCACACAAGTTTCTACCTTTTTGTAATATGACACACAATGGGATAGCGTGATAGAGAAGGTTGATACAGCTGAACAATTAATACAACGAATCAACTTTGAACTATAAATATTGTGTATGAATGTCTATCAAAAAAAGGAAAGAACTTATGGGACACTCTAATATGCAATGCAGTGGTGTACACTAAAATGCAACAAGGGAAATTAGCGAATAATAGCTGGAGAAAAATGATATCGCTGAATTAATTTAACAATCATTGTATGAAAAATAAAGAAATTAATTGTGGGGAAACGATTCAACGTAGAGAATAATTTTATGTTAAAATTTGAAAGGTCTCTTTTGACACCTCTTGGTAGAAATAGTGTTAAAAGAGAACACCGATGACTGATACGCACCGTTAATTAGATCTATCCAAAATATAATCGTAATTCGTTGCTATCCATTTTTTAATTTCAGGTAAAAATCAATATTTTTGTTCGAGCTGGTTTATCTTTGTAACTGTATATAAACTGTAAACGACGGAAAATAGTAACGTTAAATCTGCCAGCATATAGTTTACACGTTTTTGGAAATTAATAATAAAATTAAAAAATATATAATCAAAACGTAAATTAAAATGAACATTAATTCGTTATTCCAATGAAAATCAATGCAGATTTCAAGAAAATCACTTTAACACATTGTGTAACTTACAATAAAGAACTTGTGAACCAGTCAATTGACGGCTTTGGTAATGTTAAGGAATATTTGAAACAAATGTTATACTGTCTCTCTAGGGCACGGTAGATAATACCCAATAAATATGGGTAAAGTCGCAAGTATGGTTTTCGCTGGTTAAATGAACTTATGCAGGTTATAAAATTGGTTGAGGATAGACTTTATTTTGCCTAAGTGCTAATGGATGTTCACTTGGATAAAATGATATTTTCGGATGAATGATGAATATTCGGTTAGATCTTACTAGCAAGATTGTTGGATTGTTTCTGTTCTTTTTTCGTAATCGTTGCTTGGAGGTAAACGTTAATTTTCAGAAAAAAGTGGTGGTTCTACCAATGAGTTGGTAGTGGTGCAAGGAGAGGGAAGGAGGCTGGTGTAACGGTTATACTGTCAGGTAAACCAAAAATTTGGCTGTTAGGGTCGCGTTTACGAGGTGTCCGTACAATAAAGTTTACGCTGGTCAGAGTTTACCTACAGTACTGTAAAATGGCCATCGGTTTTTTTTTCTATTGTACAGTGTAACAATGGATTTCGGATTTCCCCACTATAAGGGACGCTACAAATGTACGTAAAAGGATTTTTTTACAATGACATTTGATTCATTATTTTAAAAAACGATGAATTATTACTTGCATTTTAATACAATATTACTCCTATTCACTACGGTGTAACCACGCAGAATGGACTAAGGATCACAACATTCAATTTTAAAATGGCTAACATGTTTCCCGGATAAAAATGACATTGTGGTGCGTATAGATGTTACTAATAAACTAAATCTATACATATAGAGAACAGAAAATATTCGGATGTTCAATAATTATGTTAGATATATTGTAATATAATGAAAGTATATAATACGTATTTCGAATCATACACGTTTTTATTGCAACGTTTTAGCAACGGCTGCGGAAGCACGGCAGAACAAGCACGGTGTTCCATAAAAAAAAAAACGATCGCGCTACGCGCCTCCCATCTATAGTTCGGTATCGTTAACACATTGCGGATGGACCACGAGATATCTCGTTTTACATATGGTATCGTCAGGGTTCTTTATAATGATACCAGGGAGTTGGTAAACGATAGACAAAGGTGCGTATAACACAGTGGCAAGTGGCAACAGTTAAAAGTTTTTAGTAATTTGTATCGCGAATTCATTTTGTCGCCATTCATGTATAAACGGTTTAAAAAAATTAAAATTGTTCATTTTGTCGTCACCTATATATAAACGGTTTAAAAAAATTAACAATATTACAGAAATATTTGCGGATATATTTATCGGATATATGCCACAAGATGTTGCAAAGTGTGCACAATCAACGGAAGAAGAAGTGAAACTCGCTAGGTTTGTAAGCTTTGTTGTGTTCCACTTCACTTAGTCACGTGTACTAAATATCATACTTTAAAAAAATTTTAGTTCATACAAATTTTTAATTAATATGCATATTGAAAAGTCATTTATTAAAAGTTTTTTTTTGAAAATAAATATTTTAGGTGACAATGATTTTTAACCACTAACAAACCATAACTAATTTAAAAATATTTGACGCAAAAAAATATCTGGCCATTGGGCACGGTTAGCAATAAAATGTGTGGTCCGCAATGTGTTAATGCAACTGCAACGTCAAGGCTGCTCTCGTGTTACTTACAGCATTTCCCGTTGTGTCGAACGGATCAGCTGATTCCCCTCCACATTGCCCAACCCAAGCGAATTTGACAATCTCACATGCGTTACGCACGAAATGATGCCTTACTCAATATACTCATGGCGATTGCGAAATATTGGGTTCTTTGCAAGTTTTATTGCACTTTGGTTATCGCAATGTAAAATAACGCTCGATAAGTTCTCGAAACGTAACTCGGTTAGACGACGTCGCAGGCAAATCGTCACTTTTGCGGCTTTGCTCAGGGCCATTTACTCTGCTTCGACTGGAGACAACGCATCGGTTTTCTGCTTCCCCGATTCCCAAGAAACGTTCGCATCTCCCAGCAGAAAATGGTACCCCGTGAAAAACCTTCTGTCATCGGGACTGTTCGCCTAATCTGCATTGACGTAATCCTTTACCTGCTCCTCGTTCGGTCTAGTGCTACGCAAATGCAAAATACGGTTCGCGCTACTCCAGTGGGTACGATCATAACAATTATTATATTGACTTAGTACACTCACGGTGCACAGTGGTCCCAAATCCAGAAAAGCTGGCCAAAAATCGAAAAATGATGTACTGAATTTTTATCTTTTAACTATTGGGTTGGGTACACTGATAGTTTATGCGTACAATTACATAAGGCATAGTTGCCCAGTTCATCTACCTGCACTGGTGTTGCGTCCTTATATTGGGGACATTTAAAATCTTTTGTTATTTTGTACAAAAGGAAAAATCCCATGACCATTTAACGATCTGTAAGTAAACTCTGTGTTCCGTACAATTACCACTGAAAATTTATTGTTCTCGAACTTTTAATATTACAATGACTCGTAATAAAACTTGCTTCCTGCCTCGCCGAAAATATAAGGAGAATCAATACAACGATGAATAACTTTCTTCTTCGCACGCCGAAAATATAATAAGATCAACCCGTAATAACTTGCTTCTTAACACGCTGAAATAATAAAGAGATCAATCTAACGATGAATAACTTTCTTCTTCGCACGCCGAAAATATAATAAGATGCTCGCTGGCCTCCTCCGGGCCTTTTATGTCGTCCATTCCCCCGCCAGGTCTCCCATCAGTTTTGCTGGTTTCTCGAAAGATCACCCTAACCCGAATTCTCGAAAAATCGGTACCACCCTTCGCCGAATCTTACTACGCCGCTCCGCTGCGGCCGAACCGCCGTGCCGCACGCCGACACAAGCGCCCGCCGCCAGCCCGCTCGACCCGCGGCCACACCACCGTGCCGCGCGCCGACAAAGCAACCCGCCGGCAGCCCACTCGGCCTCTGCCGACAAACGCAACGGCACTCTGGAAATATACGCAGCTGAACGCAGTGGCTCGCGGTTTTAATCTATATATTTCTGGAAGTTTCTGGAGACGCCGCAAAGGAATGAACGATTTCTTATTTCGTGACCGACGTTCGCACCCAAACGATTCTCTGAAATTCAAGACTCTTTACCGATTAAATATTCTTTTACTTTGAATTTTAGAATATACCGTCCGTCCTTTGACCACAGTTGGCTTTGTCCTCTTTGACAATAATTGTTTGCCGCTTTCTGGCAATCGTTTTATATCGCTTTCTTAAAATTATTATTTACCGATTTCGGGGCCAACGATCACGCAGACAGCCTTACCGGTCGCGAGACAAGCTGGCTCGTCCTCTCCCGGGTCTTACCTCTCCCGAGCAGCATGGGCTCTCGGTGCTATGGTAAGGACCACCACTCCCGGGCGGATGTTAACCCCCGGTATTACGGTGGCTTTTTCTACGCCAAACACTCTTGATGCTGGCGGGTACGGCCACGGGTTTCCCCGTGCACGTAAAGGCTTCTAGGCATGGGCGAACCCATGCACTACTGCTTGTGAGCTAGCTCACCCGAAATCCCTATAACTACTAATAATTCGGACGTGTATTTAATATTTCAAATGATGTTTAATTTTCTGGCTCTTTGTGCCAAATTCTTTTGCTTCTATCCGTAACACTCTGATCAGCGGAAATTTTATTATACACACTTTGTAAAATGCGGCAACCCTAACAGCGAAATTTCTAGTCTACCTGACAACGGTTAAAGGTTCAAGGTATAAAAACCTCTACATCACTAGTTCCTGGTTTTCCCAAGAACTACTGACGTCAGAGTTAGGCGGTCACTCAAGACCCATACCAATCTTTTTAGACCAATCACATGATTTCCTATGTTTACGCCTCCTACGATATTTCCGCGAATCCTACAATACACCCCCATCATACTAACCTATACGAGTTTACCTACAAGACATTTTTGCACCTCTAAGATAGAATTCTAACAATCTACAAATAGAACAAACCTAACATTCAGAACTCAATTAACCGACAGATAGATAAAACCTAATATTCAAAGCGAACCTTCAAACCTAGTTATAATCTTCCGAGTAAGATTGAACCATATATATATAAGTTAGTTTAACCGAACATTTATATTATCAGAACTTAGTCAATAAACTCTAAGTTCAAACCAACACTACATAACCTACAATCATTTCACTCGCGAAATCGACAATCGCGACTTACCCGCATCTAAAGGGTAACACCTATCGTGCCGCCTTCAAAAAACTAAAAACGAAGAGCACGACACAACAACTGGTATTTCAGTAGGAAATTGACTTTCGTTCGAGCAATACCTAGCGCGCAAATCCAGCAAAAATCGACATCATTAGAAAAATTTTTAACTCAGTTCTTAGTGCATCAATTTCGATTGTGCAAAATGGAAAACAGAACCGGAGGTAGGTAGAATTCATAGACATATTACAAGATCAATACAAAGCATAATACAATAATTGAATAACGTTTTTTGATAAAAATTCAAGGAAATAGTGACGTAGGCATTTATATAAGAAGAGAAAAGTTTATGAGTTAATTGGAGTTGGTCTAAAAATCCAATTGTAATATTTAGTTAAAGTTTAACTTAAAACTCGAGTTTTAATGAACGTTTGAAAATGTAAATACTTGTGTTTGTCGCTGATCCATGCGTGTTCGCTTCTCTTCCTCTCGCTTTCTCTCTTTCATACAATTAGTCATTCGCACACTATTTTTGATTCCCTTTTTTCATACCTACGTATAAATTACAAATAGGAGATAGGCCAACATTCAGGTATACGTGACCGCCGGACACATAATGCCGAAGTACAATGAAGCAAATAAACGTTGAGTTTAAGAACATTCAGCATCAGTTTTTTCATAACTTTTTATGAATATTGGTATAGACGACACAGGGCTGTTATAAATATTATTAAAAAAGTATAATATAAATCGGGCTATAAAATTTAACATTTTGAATGAAACATATATTGACATGTTTGTGCGTTCGTCTATATTACATTGTTGCTGAAAAAATTAAACTGCGTTACAATATAGTTTAGTATAATAAATACATGATTTATTAGTTCCTCCAAGAACAATATCAGAATATGACTCCGATGATTCTGCTTGAAATTATATGTGTAGTAAATGTAATTAGCGTAAGATGTGTGGAGTTATTTCATTTAATAAACGTTATTCATTATGTTTTTCGTAATGTTGCCATTAATTTGTGACCTTGAAACCTACTATGTACAAATTTTCAGCTAAATTAAAGAATTCTCTCATATTTTGTACAGCTTTTTGTTTTTTTTTAATACTCATCGGTCATATTGGATTCGCCATTTTGTTTTTCGTAATTTTGACTGTTGATTTGTAATTATCGACTTCGAAAATCCCTAGGTACGAATTTTCATTTATATTGAAATACAGTCATGGATAAAATTAAGTGAACATTGCAGAAATGTAAAAAATTTTTTGTTTTCTTACAATGTTTTAAATACATTTAAAATGTAGAACGTGAAATGCTTTTGTAGACTTGAAAAAACATTTATTTAATGTATATAATTGTGCAATAAAGTTTTGATTTATAGGCATTGTTAGTGAAATTACATTAACCTTTTGTTATTTATAAAACCTGTTCACTTAATTTTGTCCACAACTGTACGTCTTCATATTTTGGCCAGCTTTTTGTGATTTGGGACCACTGTGCGGCGTGCGCAATATGAGGCCTAGTAGCTGTCGCAAGATACGTAAGCGAACCTACGAGCTCTTAGAACGTAAACTGAATTTTTTCGCCGTCTTTCTTCGGATCTCACCCGCTTTTTCGCATCTGTGCATTTAATTCGGACGGCGTCGAGACTGGCTTATAATGTGACATGCCGTAACGACTTAGAATATCTTCTATATATCTTTGCTGATGCAATTTCGTCGTTTTTTCCGATCATCCGAATTCGATACCTAAACAACACTTTACGATATCGAGACCATTCGTTTAGACTCCAGACTAATCCGTAATTCTTTAATTCGCAATCTAGCCGGTGATGCCAACTACGATCGGCTTGTTTCAAGCCATAGAGAGCCTTCTGCAATAGGCAAACACTATCGCAATACTTCAAAGCGCGCTGCATTTCTAGCGCTTTCGATTTAATCCGTTGACATTTTTCCTTCTTAATGAGCAATTCTAATGGTACACGTCTAGCTACACGTTATGTCTAGTTGATGCACGATCATATTGTACTTACAAGGGAACATATCCAACACGAACACTCCGATTTTTATCAAACTTATGTGAAAGATAGTTCTCAAAAAAATATTTGATACGTATTTTTTTTTATCGGCCATCGTTCACATTGAAGCTTATGGTAGCTCTGCAAGAAGTTGATTACGTGTATTAGAGAATGTAAGCTACTAAATGCTTTCCTTCTGACAGTGAATAATGTTACTGAAAATGATGGGAATGATAAATATTATAAGCTTAAAACGAAGAACACTCTGCCTTCACTTTTTTAAAAATCCCAAAGGTTTCAAAAGTTTCAAATATTGTATTTGGAGGTTTTACAGTCGTAAAATTACAAAGGTAGTATTGACCATATAAGCCAATATTTCTGGCTGCGATGACTACACCGCGTCACATTCATATCTGCAGTACTTCCAATAGTTATTCACGAATCAACTAACAGCATATAAAGAGGTTCATAATATTTGAAAATATTGTAAAAGATTGTAAAAATAATGATATTTTTAACAAACCATGCCAGATTGCTCCTCTTCATCGGATGAGATTTAAAATTATTTAACTAATAATCCTCGCTAAAAACGAAAAATTCCAAAAACACGTATCTTCTATTTTAGTCCATAGTTTACACACACAAAGTAGCAAAAAAATAGATTAACATTTAGTAACAAAAATTAAAAAAAAATTATAGATTTTCAATATATTTTTTAAACAAATGAGGTTTTTTAAAATTTTCTTTCGCAGAATAATTCCCTATTTGAAGACTCAGAATTTAAAGAAAAAAGTTTTCCATTATCTCCTTTAGTTTCAGAGATATTCCCAAAAATATACCTTCAGCCCTTAACTTTGAGGGCTGTTATGGCCGATAAAAAAAAATACGTGTCAAATATTTTTTTGACAACTATCTTTCACATAAGTTTCACTAAAATCGGAGTGTTCGTGTTGGATATGTTCCCTTGTTAGCACTGACTGCGGCCAAAATTCTTGCCGACTCGAAACGCGCCACAGGGACAAAAGTCTTGTGGGCATCGATTCCGTAACATTGCGAGAACCCTCGCGCTACTATTCTATCCTTTCGCCTCTCTAATTTGCCATTCGGATCGAATTTGTTTCGCAACATTAATCTACTCCCGATTACCCTCGCGTCTTTCAGTCGTTCCACGATTTTCCACGTATCGTTTTCAATGATCGATTTCAGCTCGCACGCGATGACTTAATGTCACTCGTCCGCGTCCGAGCGTCCGAACAGCAAAAGCCTGCTCGGCTTCTACAAAATTTCTGGTTCCGGCCATATTTTACTGTTAAATACTCGAGGTTACCCAAAAAGGAAGTTCGAGCTTTGCAGGTGTTTTGCACGCTTGTGCCCACAAATTATAATAATCTAAACTCGAAGTAACACCCGAATACCCGGGAGAGCATAATTACTTTAATCAATTTTAACACTTTGAGGACCACTCATGAGTTTTCTCGTGTTTCGCGTCCCATCTGTTAAGCAAAAAAATTATGATAATTGTCATGTTTAGAGGGAACCCTTTTATTTAGTTCGACTATGTCCTTGTTTCTTTATATGTTGTTATGTTTATAGAATGATAAATGAAAACATAAGCAATGATACATTAAATTGAAACACGAAAGTGTGAACAAAGAACATTAAAATTGTAGTCGTGGCTTTACAGGATCATATTAATAATTATTAAAAAACATCATTCTTTCCCAGGAATACCTATAATGCATCCTATTATACAGTTTCTGAAAGTCTAACAAAAAACGCTTCATAAATAACAAAGTTATGTTGATTTTGGAATGTACAAGTTTGCCCAAAAAAGTGCGGTCCCAGACGTATGTCTTCGAGATTTCTCTGCGGTCCTTAATGTGTTAATACATGTCAAATTCGATTTTTGATCACTTTTTCCAAATTTCGCCCACTGTGCGCCGCCTGAAATGATGCTGCTACGCCCCGCTTGAAGTGAATCCGCTTGGTTGAGGAGACTCATGCTGTCGCGACGCGAACCCTCTTTATAATTCTGTGAATTCAATAGGTTTTTGTACATTTATATTTTAAGCGTTCCTACCGTAGCAGCAATAATGTCCAAGGACCCGATACTTAGTAAATACATTTTTATTAGCTTTTTGTGAGCATGACCATTCCAACATAGTCTTAAAGTTTATAGTTTACACATGTTGGGTAGAAGTCGAGGCCATCCTTGGTTTTATTACTTACTACGGTCAAAGTTTAGACACCCTCGAAGGGACACTCGGAGTACAACGGTACCTGAGTTACCGCGAGCGACGACCCCACTCTTGTTAGAATACCACCACTCGATTTGGTAAAGGAAAATCTAAAAACACCAATAGCAACATGAAGAATTTAGTAAACGCCTACCAAAAAACACTTATATACGTCGACACAGAAACATATCGTGAGAATTTGAATATAGATTGAAATAGATAGAACTTGAACAGAAGTGGATATTGTCAGAATTAGAATATTGTTAGATGTTGAATATATTGGAACTTGAAACATATTAACACACATCAGCGAGCCTTGATTAAAATACACCTATCAAAATCCCTCCTAAATTCACATACACTATCTTGAAATACAGTCCACTAAATTCGAACTATTTTGTACTCGTTTCACCTTCATTGCGAAGGAAAACTGTACGCAACACATGCGTCTCTGCCATGCCTCCTATGTGCCGAATTTCCTTTATTCTTCCGAAGCATCGTCCGCGGCCGAGGCTCTTTGCGTGATGCTCGTCTGCTGCACGTATACAGCTCATTTTTACGATCGGCCACCAACTTATCCCTTCCGTCGATGCCGATCACCATTGCTTGGTCCTTCGTGAAAACAACCTTGTAGCCGCGATCCGCGATTTTTCTGACAGACAACTAGTTCGTGCATAAGTCTGGTACGTGCAACGCGTCGTTCAACGCCACGACCGTTTCCCACTTGTCATGACCGACGAAAATCTGCACTGTTCCCCGTGCGCTTACATCCGCCGTGGCACTGCTCGCGAGATTTAATTTTATCGTGTTTCTTTCACTGATTTTCGCGAAGTTATCCAAGCTTTTGCACATATTAGATGTACAGCCGCTGTCCAGACACCACTCGCTGTCACCGTCGCACAGTGGTCCCAAATCCCAAAAAGCTGACCATAATATGAAGACGTATTTCAATTTAAATGAAACTTCATACCTAGGGGTTTTTGAGGTCGGTCATTACAAATCAAAAGTCGAAATTACGAAAAACAAAATGGCGAATCCAATATGACTGATGAATATTAAAAAAAAAACAGAAAGCTGCGCAAAGTATGAGAGGATTCGTCAATTTAGCTGAAAATTTGTACAAAGTGGTTTTCAAGGTCACAAATTAATGGCAACATTACGAAAAACATAATTAATTACGTTTATTAAATGAAATAACTCCACACATCGGAGTCATATTCGTTGTCGGTTGTGTCACTTTCCGTGCTTGATTCTGATGTTGTTGTTGGAGGAACTAATAAATCATGTACATATTATACTAAACTATATTATAACGCAGTTTAATTTTTTCAGTAACAATGTAATATAGACGCACGCACAAACATGTCAATATATGTTTCATTCAAAATGTTAAATTTTATAGCCCGATTTAAATTATACTTTTTTAATAATATTTATAATAGCCCTGTGTCGTCTATATCAATATTCATAAAAAGTTATGAAAAAACTGATGCTGAATGTTCTTAAACTCAACGTTTATTTGCTTCATTGTACTTCGAATGTTGGCCTCTTCCCTATTTGTAATTTTTACGCCTTTTTATGAAAAAAGGGAGTCAAAAATAGCGAGTGAATGATTAATTGTATGAAAGAGAGAAAGCGAGAGGGAGAGAAGCGAACACGCATGAATCAGCGACAAGCACAAGTATTTACATTTTCAAACGCTCATAAAAATTCGAGGGGCAGATATGGGCAGCATTTTTTTGTTGATTCTGATGCATTGCAGTGTGAACTAAATATCACAATTGGATTTGTAGCCGAACTCCGCGGAACTCATAAACTTTTCCCTTATTTTTATAAATACCTAGGTCACTATTTGCTTGAATTTTTCTTAAAAAACGTTATTCAATTATTGTATCATGCTTTGTAAGTATTGATCTTGTACTGTGCATATGTATTCTACCTACCTTCGGTACTGTTTTCCATTGTGCAGAATCAAAATTGATGCACTGAGAACTGAGTTACAAATTTTTCTAATGATGGCTATTTTTGCTGGATTTGCGCGCTAGGTATTGCACAAACGAAAGTCAATTTCCTACTACAATACCAATGCAGGTAGATGAACTGGGCAACTGTACCTTTTGTAATAGTACGCATAAACTATCAGTGTACCCAACCCAATAGTTAAAAGGTAAAAATTCAGTATTTCATTTTTCGACTTTTGGCCAGCTTTTTGCGATTTGGGACCACTGTGCGTCGCTGCTGTCCGCGCGTTACACTTTGCGACCCTTGCATCGATTGATGCGAATACCGATATGTCAGCATTGGCCACCTTTGCCCATCGTAGCGTGTGACACTGGGACGCTTTATGTCCAAGCTTTCGACACTTGTAGCACTTTATTTGCGACTTATTCTAGTCGGGCAGAAACCTTGGGTTTTACGTCGGTCGTTCTTCCGCCATTCGTTTTCACACGTCCTCCAACGGTCATTACATTCAGCACGGTATCGCGTGTTTCATTCTTAACCTCTTAGGCACTACACGCCACTATAGTGGCTTTCTCGGACGCCATCTCTCTGTACGACGCGCCATTATAGTGGCTTTCGTGGGCGTCGTCTTTCTGTACGGCGCGCCACTATAGTGGCTTTCGCGAATGTCATCTGAATTGTATTATTAATTATTAGAATAAATTCTTAAGGTTATTGTTAAAATGCGTGTATCATATATTTAAGAAAAATTATATTACAGAGACACAGCCCCGCACAAAATTCAGCCGTGCCAAAGATGTTAAGCGCGTCGCTTTCTTCCGTCACTTTGATCCGCAGCATTTCGCGTGAAGACAATTCGTCGCGAGACTCGATCGCGCATCGAAAGTTTCTGTATCTTTGCGGCAAACTATATACAATAGTAACAAAATCGTTAATAAGTCCCGATTTATCACTATGTCCATCTCACTGAGTTTGTCCACAGCGTCGAAGAACTTTCCGAGGTGCCCGCGAATATCCTGACCCTCATTAAATCCGCTGTAACGTTAATCGTTTCAGTAACGTTGCCTTTCGTGCAGGGCCACGCGATTGGTAGATGGACTCTAACGTTTGCTACACTTCACTCGAGGTTTTGCAATCCTTTATCTGCTTGAGTTCCGACGGGTTTATCGATAGCACAATGCCCGCTTTCGCCTTCTCGTTGTTCGTCGACCATGCCTTAAACGCGGTTTCCGATGCGGCGTTTTCCGCCGTCACCATTGGTGCTTTTATTTCGCCGCAGACATAGCCCTACGCGTCATTTTTCACTAATTACGTGCGCATCTGTAGCTTCCAAGTATTGTAATTGTCTTTGTGGAGAGTGTCGATTCGTGCGAGGTTCGCCATCCTCTCGTCACGCCTATTTCCACCAAAAGAAAAACTATAACTCGCGAGTCACGCACTTCATCATTTCGCTCAATCGCGATTCCTTTGGCTCATAATCTCATAAGCTCAGATATTTTGTTATATAATGAAAGAACACAATACGTATTTCGAATCCTACACCCTCTCATTGCAACGTTTCGGCAGCTACTGCGGAAAACGAAAACAAAATAACGAAAGGTGATCGTGAAACGCGCCTCCCATCTATAGATCGATATCGCTAATACAACTACAACGTCGAGGCTGCTCTCGAGTTGCTCACAACAAATTAAAACCCGCTACTATTCATATATCAAAAGAGACTAATAATATTTTCATTATAAATGTTGTTACTGGCATTAAATCCTGAACTTCCTCGTCAATTAAATGTAATGAAATAGAAATTTATTAACGCAAATCATTTTTCTTACAATTAATAAATAAATATTTCTTTATAAAGAATTAAAGAACTTATATTTTTATTCAACCACGAAATAGCATTTTATATAAACAGATAAATGATTAATTATATGTAAAAATTGCGAAATCTTTTAACATTGTTTTACCTGCATTTTTATGTAATATTGCGAAAAAGGTAATAGTATTATCGGTTGCTTTAAAATATGAATGAATTCATTAACTCCTTGCACTATGATTCATTCGGCAAATGCGTCAGACATAATGAAGTATTTGGTGTTTGTTAACGCTCTTGGTAGAAATAAATTCTTTCGAGCTTGGTTGAATATTGCACGTGGTGTGCCGACTAGGTTTTATTTATCACAATCTCGAAGGACCACCCGATTGCTCGGGACTATACAAATAATCTATGTTTAACAATATACTAGATACTACGTTCGAGATTCTAATGCTATTACTAATTCAAATACTGTTTTTAACTAACTACAATTTCTAACTAACTATCCGATATCACCTCGGTCGGGGAGACTTGACGGGGGTGCATCGTTCTAATTGGCGAAGTACAAATGTACAAATTGTGGAAGGGCAACAAAGTTGACGCCCTACGTGGGCCCCTCCACTCGCAAATATTCTACGTTTTGCTCCTGGACCGTGGCAGGTAATAAGAGTCAGGAAGCGCGCTGACTTTGGCTAATCATGCTAGAAGTAACGGGATCAAAAAAGGTAAAATATTAATCTGTCGACCAAATGCGAACAATGACTCGAAAACTACATGAAAAACGTGCGGGTCTTTATGGCTTCTTGAGTTTATAACTGCCACGGAACGGTCCGTGAATCCTTCGATGGGACGACGGTGCTATTTCTAATTGCTATGTAGAAATCCTAAACCTATTGTTAATGTAAGGGCACTGGTGGCCTTAACAGTGTTACAACTATAAGACGACTGAAGAAAAATATAAACGAAGTTTACCGTATTTGAATTTCGAGGTTGTCACGAGTGTAACTCGTTATTATAGTGCAAGAGGTTAAATTATGGCATAATTCATTATGCACGTTATGAAATGATACCGTGAACAAATTAAATTATCAATTAAAGTTAAATTCATTAAATTATGAAATATAAAAAAGCATCAAATATTATAGATAAAAGCCTGCAGTGCAGTATTAGAACTTTCATTTTATTCTAAGCTTCTACGAAAAGCCTTCACATTCGCGAAGCACTGAATAGAATATTATATGAAGTACAATGTAAACAACATAAATAAAGTATAATATATGAAACTTGTAAAATTATCATTTTACCACGTTGGCAAGTTTAACATTAAACAATTTCATTATTTTACGTCATAAAATTTGTTAAAATATTTTGTTGAAATCTATATTGATTTCATATAAAGTAAATAATTAACGTGACAACTAATTTATGTTTTGTTCTTTGTTTATTTATTGTTCAAATGAAGTGACATTATACATTAATTCGAAGTAAATACCATTATACTAATTACTAATTACTTCTGTTAAGGTCAACAATGCTCTTGCACTTACAATAGATTTAGAATTTCTATATAGTAATTAGCAATACGACCTTCGTCCCATCGAAGGGTTCGAGGACCCTTCCGTGGCAGCCATAAACTCAAGAAGCCATAAAGACCCGCGAGTTTCCCTGTAGGTTTTCTAGTTATTGTTCACATTTGATCGCCAGATTGATATGTTTAGATAAAGTCAGCGCGCTTCTTGACCTTTATTACCTGCCACTGTCCAGGAGTAAAACTTTGAATATTTGCGAGAAGAGGGGCCCGAGTAGGGCGTAAACCTTACTTCCCTTCCACAAATTTGTACATTTTTACTTAGTCAATTAGAACGATGCACACACGTCAAAGTCTACCCGGCTGATGTGACAACGGATAGATTTAATAGAAACTCGGCTAGTTAGTTAGTTGTCACGCATAGTAACTTGCAAAGTATAGAAACAGTATAGAACAGACAGTAGCTCGTCAAGAAGAACATAGTAACTCGTATAATTTATAACAACATAGATAGCATAGAATCTCGACTAGTATAGCACTTTGTATAGTCTCCAATCATTGGAGTGGTCCTTCGAGTTTAGTTATCGTAATTTGTTGGCACAAGCGTGCAAAACACCTACAAAGCTCGAAACTACCTTTTTGGGTAACCACGAGTATTTAACAACTTCTTCAAAGTTGTTTAGTAGAGTCAAGTATAGGACCATGTACTGTTTGGTCATAAATTTCAGTAACCATTGAACGCGTTAGGCGACCACCCAAAGGTTTAGAATACAATAGACATCCTGTTTCGTCCCTTCGAAGATAGCAATTTTTAGACAGTCCAGAGGTTTGTCGTCCCGTAGAAGTAATAAGACCCAGGGAATTACTACATTTAGTCGAGAGTTTTTCGTGTCTTGTTTAGTTCCATCTGGCTTTCATCGTCCTTCACTTTAGTACTAAAGTCTTTGTTTTATATTTTCTATACATGTCGAGGTATTCCTTAAATTTATTACTTGCTACGGACATTTTGGAAACGCCTCTATCCCTCTCCACAATCCCTGTCCGCCTTAATTTAAGTAACCAATAAGGAATTAGTTAGTATTTTCCCTTTCTTCTTCCCCAAAGTCTATACGCCCACTCCGAACCTTCTTCGAGTGAAAAAGCTTCGGAGATGTCAGTTATACAAAAAAAGTCAGTCAGAAAAGCATCTCTCATTTGAATTAGCAAAGAGAGTACAAGTCTATTAGTTGAGTTAGCAAACAGATTAAAATAGAGTTTTGTCAGTATACACAAACTACACTTTGTATTAAACACCCACAACACACACAACCACACCTCTACACACCACACCACACAATAACCAATAAATCATTGATTCCGAGAATTAGTTTGGAGTCATATTTTTTCCCAATCTAACGATTGGGTGGTCCTTCGGACAACAGACGGCACTACCGTGCAATAACACTCTGGAGCAGTTAGAGCACCTTTTCAAAAGTAAATCACAGTATAAACTAACATATTTAGGTTTAACAAATTTTATGAACGTTGTACAACAAAGTTAAGAACTGAAAAGCTGTTACATATCAGTACACCTTTTTCATCGAATAGACAAAATTTTATTGAAATTCTAAGCTTATATGGAACAATCGATTAGTTTCGAAAAATTCGAAAGAGTCCTGGAAGGATGTAATACTTGCAGAACATAGAATTCGTAATACAGAAGGGCATGTCGTTGCACGATATAAAAATGGGTGACCAGAAATCCTTTAAATCTGCGGTTTGGCACGAATTCAAGTTGCAGTTTAACTAATACATTCGAGAGAAAAATAGCGAATGGTGCAGTAAAAGTAATAAAATGCTGAATGCGAAATGTGCGAAAGATTTTAAATTTGAAACTGAATATTTTACGGAAAGCATGTTAAATATTCGGAACTACAGATTCTGATATAGCGTTTATGTTCATCTGCATGTAACAGACTAGCAACATAATTATTGCTATTATGTAACTATAATTATTTACATATGTATTATCCAATTCTGTCTTTCCATTATTCCAATAACCAACGCGGTTTTTATATTTTTTTCCGTTCTTAGTAAACTGGAAGCTATTTTTAGTTACGAAAGATATTAGTTGTTTGTTAACTGTGAAATGTTTTTGAATAAACTATTATCAATTTTTAATACATTTTTAATATTTAAATGTATTTAAATATTAAATTAACAGTTTAGTGTTAGGTAATTGAATTATATTCAATGTTATTCAACAAACATAAAATCACGATTTTACGATATCACAATTGTATAAAATGTTTTGTCGAGGAAACGTTACAGAAATGTTGTATTCTGTTCTCAATATAAGTTTGTACAAGATAGTGTTAAAAAAGCGGAGAGTAAATTTTCAGTTCCAATTTTATTTTTTCATTCATTTGTCAAAAAATACATTTTTGTACAAACAGTAAAGAAAATTTGAATCTTTGAAGCCTTAAAGATTGCCTAATCCTTTCATGCGTATCACAACAAAACTTTGTTGGTGTGTAATATAATAAAATTCAAAATATAAAAATTCGTGAATAAAGTAGTAAATAACAGTTTATTTTTATGTATGTAATATATAAACAGTTTCATATATTACAACAATGTGAGACTATTTAAAAAATGAATAATAAATAATTTTTTAAAATTATAACTAATTATTACCAGGTATGTACATATGTATATACTTTGACCTGCGACTGAAATAATGTCTCTATCTCACGTGCCTCAGCGAACTCCGAAATAAATTAATACTTGGGGCTCAATTTAATAATGATCGAGGAAGGTATTTAATAAATACTATATACTTAATACTATGTGATGTGTGATACAGATTATAATACTGTGTTATGTGCGTTACTAAGCTCTGTGTATTTTTAATGTTGCACGAATTCTTCTTGTCTCTGCTCAAACGTCGAAGCAGGGAACTTCGGTATCGGAAATAACTGTTTACAATTGATGGAAAATGAAAATGAGATGCGATAACGGAAGGGATATTTGTGTTTTGATAGGTTCAGAAAGTCTTGATTTTTGGTAGAAATGGAAAAGAAAAAGTGGGAAATAGGAAAGAGTGAGGGCGGGAGAGTGAGTGGTTATTATGCTCTTTCTTTTCAACGGTTTTAAAAATTATAACGAGCTAACGGCTGGGGATCCTAATAGAAATTTGCTCGGTCATGGCTTATGGTGAGTGGTAAAGTTATGGGCTAATTTACGGATTGCCGCAATCTGAAGCATCTACGAGGCAACAAGGTATTTAAAGAAAAAAATTAATGAACAATTTTTATCGAAAGAATTATTAATTAAGTTTCCGGCCAGTGCCATTATATGGCATATGTGACCATTCATTATATATACTTACAAACATAAATAATATTCTTTTACTATATTATTTTGTTTCTCATCTCTCATGATGTCATATCATAATAATTAAAAATTATCTTTTTTTAAAATAAATTGTAGTACGAAATGTCACTGGCCGGAAATTTTTGCACGCCTCTGTATATGCTCTTCCGATTATGTGTAAATATGATTCTACCAAAAACCATGTGAAAGCATGAAACAACGACGATAATGCAGAAAGTGTGTATGCGAATATTGGTGGTTAGTTAAAGAGTAAGTTAAACTGCGTCACGTTGAACGTACTCATTTACAATTTAAATTTGAATTTTTACCACTGGACGATCCTTAATGAGATGCCGGTAAAAGTTGCTGGCTAATTGGTTGGCTTATATTTTTGTGAATGTGTTCAACAAAGTAAAGAAGCGTTAGGAAAATTTTATAAGTTTCGTCGAAAGTAGAATACTTGACCTGAAACTGTTGGATTTTGATATGTTCAATTATCGAAACAAATGAATTATTTACACTCAAAAGGTTCGAGTGGTTTCAAATTCATTTGTCGTTTATATGAATGTTTAAAAAGTTTTAATATGTGATATCAGTGGAAATAAATAAATTTCTGAAGCCACTAATCGACGCAAAATGGCATCCAACGTTTTCATTCTACTTATTGTTTTTGCAACAATATATTTATCAGAAAACTCGGTCACGTGAAAAAGATTAAACCACGTTTATTCATTTTTAACTCTTAACAGTGGCCTAAATTATTTCATAACTGAAATTGGGAATAGATAAATAAATTACGTACACAACACCAAAACTGTACGAAGCCAGTTATGCTTCCTATTTTTTGCTATTTAAATATAGAAGTATTGCTTTTACAGTTACTTCAAATATGATATGTTTATTTAAGTGGTTTTCTTGTTTACTTCTTCTAATAAAAATTCTACTCTACGTTAGACATAGTATTCTTATTTAACTTTGTTACAAAACTATTAATATTACTGTCGTCGTAATGCATCTGGAAAGTAACAATGACAAGAACTACGAAAAAATGTCATAGGTCTTTGACTACTTATAACGAAGAAGTTAAATTTGGGTCAAATAGTAAATGGATATATTTTCTGATGGCATGATGCTGATTTTTGTACATTCAGAAGGTGATAGGCAAATAGGCCAAATGTAAACGATGTTATTTTTGTCCGAGCTCTCCCCTACGTAACTCGTATCCTTGCGATCACAATGAGGACAATAACGAAGATATTGCTGCCGTGACTATAACAGAAGATGCGATAAGAACTCACTTGTCAAAAGAACGTATTTGCTGGATAATCACAAAAAGATCTCGTTACAATAAAGTTGGTGCAATAGGATGTTAGAATTATTTTGAAACAGATACGGATGGAAGATAATACCTTGTAATAATAAAATGCACTCAAATTAAGTCTATAGGGTTTACGTTGAGGAAGATTTTTCTATGAGATGCTTATTTCTAATTCCATATTCGCCTACTGTTACGGCATAAACTACTAAGTCAAAAATTGTTTGACTCAGAAAATAATCGCGCTATAAAGCAAATGGTCGTCATTAGTTTCTGTTTATTACGATATGCACAATAAAACACTTCAGAGTTTTCATACTGTAAATGGCTCTAACCATCCTAAAACATTCTGTACTGACCCGTAACAAGAATAAGTTTATGAAACCATTGAACATGGTTCGCCCTTTACTATCGTCTTAGCGTCAATTATTTCTCTTTCGTGACTTGCTATTATTAGCGTATTTCTTTAACCTCAGCATGTTTGGGTAAGTTCAAAGGTCCGCATAAGGCTATTATCTGACACGGTTGATGCGTTGGGAATTTTCATACAAGTCACTCGTGGGTACCTATATTACCTGAGGGTGACCGTTAGTTTGTAGGCGGTTACCTTGCTAAGGCAGTACAAAATTTCACCTATCACAAGTTTTCACCTCATCAGCTTGTAGGCGGCTACCTTACCAAAATATTATAATTTTAGCCAATGAAAAGCTGTCATCCCCATCAGTTCACCTTCACCTAGGTGATTTCAGAAGAGCATGTTGCTCGACAAAACAGATTCTCTTAAAAATCGATACAATCAAGATTCCCAATAATTTTCATTCGTGACTGTAGAACTTGTCGTAAATATTTAAACACACTGTTTAGTTATTAATAAACACAAAGTTATTTGTTTTTATTTGTACGACCTTTTTTCAACACCTTTCGCCATTCGAAAAATAACTAATCCATTTGTCATTAGCGTTGACGTGCAGAGTGAGCATACCTGAAAGATAACTTTCAAATTTCACCAAGTTACTTTACTCACTGTTCAGCATCTACAGTTAAACCAATCGTAAACAACTTGTGCGTTCTTGGAGCATATTTTAGTGCACGAAACGAGCTAAGAAATTACATAAAATATATTTAATTTTCTAGTACATAATACATATCATATAAATACAAATATTCTATACTCGAGGTTACCTAAAAGGGAGTTCGAGCTCTGTGGGTATTTTGCACACTTGTGCCTACGAATTACAATAACTACCCGAACGACCACCCGAATAATTTTGGAACTAATAAGACTCTTTCTACGTTTAACACGATTTATTTCTATACCCGAGGTAGAGCTTGTCTATCTAACTATCCGATGGTTTAGCTGTGTTTTTTAACCAGTTAACTGTGACGCACACTTATGTGAGTATACTCGTTAATGACAGAATAAGCGTCACTGTTAAAATATTGTATCAAAAAGATGGGTCTCTTTCATAAAATAGACAATTTTATTACTAATATTGACTTATTTGGTGAACCAGATAGCTGTGATTGAGGAGTATACCCGTTATGACACAAAATCCTGCCACTTCTCCATGACGACTATACTCGTCAAACACAGCTGACTGGTTAAGTGACTAATGATTGTGTTTGTTCGTATCGATCTAGTTATGTTATGCAATGTAACTCTGTTCTACTACGTTCTCAAGTCTAAGATGTTCTACAGTAATCTGTCCAACTATCCGATTTGTTCTGACTCTATTGACTATTTCCTATTTCGATGTCACTTCGGCAGGGTAGTCTTGGCGGGAGATGAAGCATCCTGATAATATATGAGAAACTAAGTAAAATTATAGAAGGGAGGCAAAGGTTTTTTCCGCCCTCCTTGAGCCTTTCGACTCCCAAATATTAAAAATTTTGCTCCTTGACCGTGGCAGGTAATAAAGTCAGAAAGTTAAAAATACTAAATCTGGCAACCAAATGTAAACAATAACATGGAAATCTAAATGCACGGTAAGCCTTAGCAGTAAATTATCGGTATTTTAAAATTAACAAATAATATGAAACTCTTATTTTTTTGTATAATATTAAAAGTCAAATAATTGTAAATCATTGACGGTTAAATAAATTGTACATTATTATTATTTATAAACCCAATTTATTACTGGGCATTATCAATGATTTTGAATGCTGTAACACTTAGTTGTTGTTTTCGTGAAAATGTTAATAATAACGATTTTTATTTATGCTCGATAAAGAAAAAGTTAAAAGTTGGTTTAAGAAAAGAGATGTAATTAATCTAAATACTTTTTACCACGACATTAATGCTATTACATACTAAATTTAACATTGCATACTAGATCAATTAAAATAGTTATTTTATAATTATATTACAACAATTTTTTTTTAAGAAAAAGTAAAATGCATATTAAGTAGGTTTAAACTATGATTATAATTGATTCTGTAACAGACTAAACGTTAATATTTTACATTAAATTATTAAAATTATTCTAAAAATTCTTTATACAAACAGATTTAAATTTTATTTTCACTTTCTTAAAAATCACCATTTATTCTTAACTCTTATTACCACCAATAATTGTTGTAGAGAAAAGCTATAAATTTAAAAGATTTGTTTTATGCACTTATAAGAAATTGTTGAATCCACGCTATTAGCTCAACTATGTTCCTTTTATTTTCGAATGTGACCATCTTTTGTACGTGTGTATTTCATATTTAACTGTAATTTATGGGAAAATGAAGTACCCAAGAATTACATGGAAATACACTCTTCGTACGAATCTGCAAGAGGCAGAAAATCGTCGTTCATCGTTTAAACCGATAGACAGATCTCTCCCTGTATCGCAGTTTTATACATGTGGTGAAACTTTGAAGTAACGGCATATTACATGAATATTTCATCCAAACGATCGAACCGATACAGAAATATAGTTACTCAAACGAGAATTTGAATGCGTGTTTCATATGTATAAAACCGAGTCTTTGTAGGTGAGAATAAAAATTAATATCGCACCTGTTCCTAGAATACACAGAGATTGTAATATAGAAAGTCAAGTTGTGGCTACTGTTTACAGAATTTCTGACCCTTAGATAAAGTCACAATTGCAGTTCTAACCTTTCAGCAACAGGAACCGAAAGTATGCATCGTAAATATACAATGTGAATAAAATACCACTGCATCGTTAATGAAGTTTTCTGAAATTTCAAAGTTTAACAGAATAGCTCCGGTAGAATAGACAATGATTGCATTCTGGCTTTCGCCCGAATAAAACTTTCATATACCGCGGGTTAACGTTGTGCAACTTCGCCTCGCGAATTAACTACTTTTGGAACTTCCTCCTGCAACAAAGCAGTTTATGCAAATATGGTAATGTATATATAATAATACCCGATCGAAGTAGCAATAAATAAATATACCATATTTTTGCACGATTTACGAAACTGTAACCTTGCTTATAATTAGAGACGATTAATTTTGAAATTTGAAAAGGAATCTCTTATAATTTTATTCGTTCTTAATTTGAAACCGAAATTTATATTTGGGAATAACATTAAAACAAATTAATATAAATCAATCTTTGAAAGGTTTGGTTCACATACATATATACATATAACAGAGATTATAATATCAACAAATTTGAACGCAATTTGAAAAATATCCTTTTAAATTTATTTCTACCAGTTATGGCAAATTTCTTGCATATATGTATTGGTAATTAGGAAAATATATTCGTAATGTTGACAATGCGACAGACAGTCTTTAGACCAACGAAAAATCAATTATTGTAATTTTATTCAGACTTTATAAATACACGCGTTCACTGTCACAGTAGAAATTAACGTATGTGGTCAGACAGGTCATTGTACATGACGTCAAGAACATACTCATTTTCCCAATTTTATTTTTTAATTTGTTGTTGTATGTCATTGGTTATGAAAAATTCACAAACATTAACTTATTATGTGACATGCACGTAGTTGAAAAAAAGTTAATATCGATAATTACTGGCTAATGATATTTTTATTATTAGGGGGGGGGGGGGCGGAAAGTAATGTCGTTTTTTTGCAAATAAATTTTTAATACGTTTTTATTTTTAATTAATGATGTAATCACTCTCGTTATCAACAACCTTTTGCCATCTATTGTACAAATTTTCTATGCCGGTTCGATCAAAATCAATTGATTTTTGAGCAACATATCTGAAGAAAACGAATGCACAGAAACGACATTACTTTCCGGTCCCCCTAATATGTTAATTCACGTGAGATTAATTATGTTTGCTTATTAATTGCTTTGATGTCAAATTTTATTTTGCATATTCTAATGATCAAACACTATTTTGCGAATACAATATTTTATTTCTATATATTGTAGCAGTGAAACACAAGTTTACAAATACAGTAGCTTACTTTAATATAATATATTGTGATAATTATATACTATTCTACAAATTCAATATGTTATGCTTACATCAAGCAATAATTAATAAATATTTGAATACGTTATAAACATATAAGCCGTAAAGCAATATCCAATCGCTGACGTGTCACAAAAAGTTATACATGTAGCATTTTTGACGCGTGTGTTATAGATTTCCCAAACCTGGTCAATTATTGCTTGTAAAATTTCTGCATAAATATATAAACTATCCCAACATATAGAAGAAACTACGAAATTAACGAGGAAATCTTTCCATATTACGTCTTTGTCTGCATCAAAGGTGTAACCTCACAATGTTTTTGCCAGACTGTATCGCGCGAACCATGCAGTACAGAAAGTTTGTAAAATACTCCGTGAACCCAAAGAGTGAAATATTTTCTCTTTCTGTGACATTCATTCAACGTTTTGAAAAATAATCCCTTGACTTTATCTATTTCTTTCTTGTTCAATATGTTGGATCAAAAATATGGCATTTCATTTAAAGTTTCATCGTTTTATGGCATAAATATGACGTTGCATTAAACAAAACAAACATTGAAATTCCTTTGAAAATTTTAAACGAAAAAGTTCCGCCTCGCATATCCATATTCTACACAAACAAAAGTAAAACGAACTTTTATATGCTTTGTATGCAAGCGTTTGTATGTGTCCACTACCCTTTAGCGATTATTTGAAACCGCAGAAATACTCCGTGTTTCGATTAATCGATCAGTTATTAGTTCCTCTGTATTATACGAATCGAAGAAGAGATTGATGAAGAACAACCGAATCCGACGATACACAAGTAAATACGGTAACTACGATTTTTCGCGTATTCGTCCGTATAATATAAATTCGTTGCCCGAGGCTCGATTGCTTCGCAAAATGTTGAGTTATAAACTCGATCTGTATGAGCGGCGAGAAATTATAACTGTTTGGATACGGCACGCGGTCGTTTGTATCATCGTATAATTAAGCTATTTCTATATAATATGAGGATGAAGAGATCGCTTTCAGTTCCCTCTTTATACCTGTTCCTCGTTATTTCGCACGGAATATGTTGGGTGGCCAATGAACTAGTTAACGTATGGAGGATAAAGCGTTTTATCATGGATCACGCTAAAATACGATTAACCTTTTTATACGTATCTGTTAAACATTTTTAACGCTTTTATGCGTAACTAAATTTCCATAAACGTGTGATCGAATAATACCCTACAAATGTGGAAATTACTTTATATTAATGATAGTAGTCAGTAGTTTTATCTGTGCTTATTTATTTTATTTTTTACGATTAACAGGTTGCGAGCTTGGCCCGTTAAATAAATAAATATGTATGATTTTATACATGCTTTATACAGGGTGGCTGGAATGAACTGTTACAACTTCAAACCGCTGCAGCAGATACACTTTTAAATATTTAGAACCAATCAAATGTTGTTACTTTTATCGTCTGAGTGGATTCACTGATTCCACAACCTAATTACTTCGTGGTTCATTAAGTTGAATCCCGAAGAACGCAAGAGCATACATTTTGTTTTATCCAAGGGAAAAAAATAGTCGAGAAACACTCAAGAAAATGATTTAATGCTCATTGCTCGATATAACCTCTCTTTGCACGAATAATTTCATTTAAACGGTGAAAGAATGAATCGCAGCTTGCCCGTACGTGAGATTGTGGAATCTTCTTCCATTCCCGGACAAGTGCTGATTTTCGAGCGTCCAAACTTCGATGTTTTATTACATTGATCTTGGCCTCCAAAATAGCCCAAATACATTACATTCAATCATTAAATAGATTACATTAAAATGCTGGAGCTCACGAACGATAATTGGAACTGAGGTTCCAGCTAAATGTAAAGCAATTACAGAATTACGCTTCAAATCCATCGCTATAACCTTACTTTGAGATGTAGTATACGAAAATGCTTCTGCACGAATGTAAACAATTGAATGAACTATAAATATGGCAACTTTCAGATGGATTGCGCGAGCGGATGGACAGATGCATCAGTATGAACTTACTTACAATTAGTAACAGATCATTCCAGCCACACTGTATAATAAGATTAAAGAATGTTTATGGCATGAAGAGAATATGCACTATAGCAAGTCTGCGCGTGCAATGATAAATATTAATTAAATATTAATTAGATTAAGAATTTGAGTACGTGGTTTTAGTTATACCCTTGTCATCGTCCTATGTCATAATAACAAGGAAAGATGAAAAAATCATCAATCACATTTTCACACAAGAACGAAAATTGTGTTGTAACAATTTTATGTAAATAGTTGAAGTATAACCATTGAAATATAAATTGAAAAATAAAGAATTTGAATGTATGTTACTATCCAGAGGCTTAAGAAGTTGATGATGTTGGATTCGATGTATTCCACTTACCGGTCTGTGATGTTTTCTTAAGTAACCGTAGACATCATATCATAAAACATAAATGTGACGTCATTTTACAGTTATTCACAAAGTGAAGGAGATTACTTTGCTAATATAAGAAACAGTCGCAAAGTCCGTCCTCTGCAATAATGTAGGCTTGCATTTGTCAAATTAATTGATAAACGATCGCAAAAATTCTAATTGTATTGGAAACAGTAGCAAATCCATCTTGTATATATTTCTAAAGTAATTCGTGTAAATAATAACTGTCGTTGAAAATTGTAATATACATATGTGCGAATTTGTACAGCCACGAACCTTGCCTGTGAATCTATGATTGTTTACATGTTTCCACTAAATCATGTTCCAACACCAGTTTGTATGAACTTCATTCATTTATTTGACTACGTTAAGACGCGATATAAAGGTCTCAACCCTTCTAAATATACCGCACATACTTATAAGATAAGATGTCTAACTGAAGTTAAATTTAAGTAAAATTAAAGTTATACGCTTTTAATAATTATGAATATTATTTTTTTCCTATCAACTTTGTTGTGTAATAAATATTGCAGGCGCAATAATTTGGCGTATTATACTAAATCTTGTGAAAAGTCCTACAGTTCCAGTTAAAATCTTTTCTCGGAACAAACAGGTAATACGGTTTGATGTATTTAAGTGGTAAAAAGTGAGGGCCGCAAGTTCCTATTTCTGTAGAATTGCTCTTATACTGAACTCGTTTAAAGTAAGGTGAAGTAAGGTAAATAGGTTATAGATTTCGAGTAGTCTGACTACAACTCTGTGTTTATTTTTATGAAAGGTGCACACACTTGAAAATATTGCAACGTATGTAATATTCTTGGCCAATGTACTTATACAGACGAAACACATATTTTACGGTGTAAAATGGAGCATTTGTAACAACAACTTAGTGTTTAAGTTCGATAGTGACAAAACTGGCACTATGCAGTAGTTGGCCGCCTAAATGCTAGAGATATTTGCCGACCTCTGTACAATGAATTTGAAGATTTGGAAATTTACAAAATTTGGAATCTTAAAGATTACAGAGGTGTGGATTCGATATTTGGAAACTACAAAATTTGAGAATCTGGGGATCTATGAATTTGAGATTTTGGAAATTCAGAAATTTACATATCGGGAAATTCAGAAGTCGAGAAATGTAGAAATCTCAAAACTTCGAAACCGAGAAATTTAAAAGTCGAGCAATTTAGAGATCAAGAAATTTATCAATCGGAAAATTTAGAAACTTAGAAACTTAGAAACTTAGAAACTTAGAAACTTAGAAACTTAGAAACTTAGAAACTTAGAAACTTAGAAACTTAGAAACTTAGAAACTTAGAAACTTAGAAACTTAGAAACTTAGAAACTTAGAAACTTAGAAACTTAGAAACTTAGAAACTTAGAAACTTAGAAACATAGAAATTGATTAACTATAGAATTTAGAAATCTGGAAACTTAATAGTCTAGAATTTTACGAACTAAAATTTATTGTTTTATAATTACAGATGTTTAGAAGGTTAAAAACCTGGCAATAACTAGATTTGGAAATTTGTGTCTTACAAGTCTACTCTCAAAATTTCAAATCGAGAGACCCAAAAATGCGACCTCCAGCGTGGTACAAACAAAAAATTGACAAATAAACAAATGTAGAACGAGTTGTTCTAGGAGCCTGAGTACGTTAGGCAACAAAACACATAATATTTATGCATACTTTCATAATCCGATACAAAATAACGAAAATGCGAAAAAACCCAAATGCGCAGTGATATTACGTTGTTGGATAATAATTGTATCATCGTCACCATTCTCATCATTCCGCATCTCATCTCATTATGTATACGTACGTAAGCATGTTAAGATTTGCTTTTGTCTGCAATCTGTATATCCGCGATTATTCTGAAAATGGACTGTATAATTTTAATGTTTTCTTCTATGTTTAAAGCAACTCTTTGGAAAGCTTTTAAAGTACACGAGAGCGAAACAGTTGCGTACAATCGAGTGGACGAGTTTCGTATACGTCCCTTAGGTTTTTTTAACGACGATATGTATATTTCGCTGATCATATTGTTTTAAATGTTCTGTTCAGAACGAATCTTTTTGTATGAAATGTTATATTATTTCAGCCGTGATTTGATACGAGAGACGATGTTCTAAATATTACTCTTTCACTTCATTTCATTTATTTAAAATACCTTTATTACATTTCACTATTGATATTTATAATATTTTATAAAATTTAGTTATTTATTTATTTTTAATTTATTTAGTATAATATCTGTATATAAATGTACAATTATAGATAAATTTATATGCAGATGTCATATTCTAATTCATATATACAGGGTGTTCAGGCTATTACTAGCCAGCATTTTTTTTTAAATGGCAACTCTTAGAAAAAAATGAAAGAGGAAAAAGTGGTACTGTTTTTATGCACAATAAAACGACATGGATTTTTGTAATTGATATGAAATATATTACATTTTTGAAAAACTGTTTCTGAATATGAACAATTTTCCATAATCAAAATTTGTTAACAAAAATATTTACGAAATGTCTGATTAAGACGAATATTTAAATGATTTATATTGCTATTAAAAGTATAATAAAAGAAAATAAGTGGCAGGAGCTTATATCGCTTCAAGGGGTACATTTGTAATTAATACAAAATTCTATTACTATACAAATCGCCTGTATATTTTTGTATATTTTTTATTTTAGTGGAAATAATTTGAATATTCACATTATGTAAAATACCTTGTATTGGCATGTACAGGTTTTTCATTTATTCTTTAACACTAGATTTACGGTAGTTCAATGCCCACTTAAGTCTAAATTGAAAATGAACTATGAAAAGAAGTAAACAATGAATAATACATTTACCAGTTTATAGAAAGATTCTTTATCTCGATGATTGTCAACATTCATTTCGACATAAGCTTTTTAATACTTTCCGCAATTGAAAATAAGAAACCTAAGATCCGTCATTTTGACAGGTCCCGTAAACCTAGTGTTAAAGATGACTCTGATCTTTAGAACACTTTCCTGAATAGGAAAGTATTCAATATTAAATTTCACGTAATATTTAAATTTAACATGAAAAGATATCTGATATTTGGCGTAGGTTCTAGTTTGTGTCTAACTTTTGCGTTAGACCCACCAATCATGTTGTTATCGTATAACAGTAAATTCGTTAAAATAGGATATTTGTTAAAATGATTAGAGTAATTCTGATAGAGAATAGCACATTTAGAACAGCTACTAAACAGTGAGAGACGAATATATTTTTTAACAAATTAAGAACGACTAGTTTCTTAAAGAACATTTAGATTTAGAACATTTATCTTTGTAGTACATGTTATGTTACTAGGAAAAAAAGAACGCATTTAACTCATCTTAAATTTTAAGGATATTTTCTGTCATAATGTAAGAAAAGTTATAAAGTAAATATGAAACTTTTAATTGCTTTATTGGACAATATTATTAATTACTAATTTCTTTTTTTTTTGTTAAGAAAAATACTTTGTTATCCGTTCGCAAAGTTTTAGCTACGTATTTTAGAAACGGTTCTCAGTAAGGGACTTTAATAACAATACTTTCTGAAATGTATCGCTTTCAGATTATAGATATTTTAAAATTGTTTCAGAGTAACCCCTTAGAATTGAACACACGGTGTATAACACGAAATCGACAAGCATACAATTTTCACGACTAGAATATATTATTACAGAAGAAATTTTCTGAATGTTCTGAGAACGTTCATTAAAATAACTGTTGCCTAATTTTGTTCAGTACCTATCAACATGCAGATGTAATCGTATTTATTATCATACGTAAAGCGAGCTGTCAGTAGTTATTTAAAAATCAATTATAATAACATAAGCAGACTACAATTTGCTATACAGTAGTTTTTCTTAATATACATTTTTCTACATTGATATAACTGGAATCAGTTAATCTGTCTTCTAATATATGTATATTCTGTCCAATAAATTTTACATATGAATTGTAAATATGGAAATTTGAGATTGAAAGACACTCATATCTTTGGCATTTAAATCAATATTTTACTGCACATAATACAGTACAACATTAGTTAATTAATATCAGCAGGAAATAAGCAAGTAATCTGACACATGAGACGTTACTGAAAACAAATCTTTTGCACAAAATAAACTATTTATATTATGGCAGAAAGGACATTCTCTAATCGTATCACCTAGATCTTTAAACATTTTTTTCCATTTCTAATTTCTACGTTTTAATATTTATTTAGTAACAATACATGATATCGAGTCAAAAAATAAAACTTAATGATAGTAAATTTGCAAATTTATAAATTTCAAATATCAAATTACATATCGCAAAGATGAAAGTCATGAATTTAAGAACTATGAAGTTTAGAAAGGAGTGGGTTTGGAAATTTAGAAACTACCAAATTTAGAAATTCGGTACTATCAAATGTATAAATTATTGAATTTAGAATTGAGGAACTATCGATTTTTAGAATGTAGACTATTCTCAATAACAAAGTTCAAACGTTTTTCACTTTCCCAATTTCTCAAACGAGTTTTCGAAATTGTGACATTTAAAAACAATAGAAATTTCCTAATGTTCGAAAATGAGCTTTGATGATTTGAATATTTGGCGATTTGGAAAGTTGAAAATCTGAGAGACTTTGGAACGTGAAATTTTAGAAATCTAAAAATTGGAACATCTGAAAATACAGAAATCTAGACATCTTGTAAATTCAGAAATTTAAAATCTTGAATTTTTTGAATTTTGGAAATTTATAAATTTATCTGATTTAGCAAAGTCAATAAAGTTAACTCTACATTTGAGCAATTCCTGGGTGTTTTTTAAGAACTGTGTTCCATTCGCAGTATGATGCAGTTCTACATCACAACTTTATTTGTTAAGATAAATATAAAAACATTAAAGAGTTTTCAAAAAAATGTCTGTCCATCTTCAACAGTTGTCCAAGTAAATTTAGACATCCATAATACACTTATTAAAAAATGTTATTAGTATACATACCTGTTTATAAGTCTTTGGTTCCATCGCATTTATTTAACTATTGGAAATGTGACTTTTTCTTACAATTAAATTTGATGCAAATGTTGATAAACAATTCGAAAAAAACGTATCACGAATATCGAAAAACATATCGCCCGTTGAATTACTGAATTGATTTTTAAAACCACAATCAACAACAAATAATGTAGATCTAATTAACTTATTCCCGACAAAAGGCAATTTATATTGTTCTCCACAAGAGGAAAGAACTGCAACTTGTACGATATGATTGGTATAAAAATTTCGCAATGAAACTATATTACAGCAGTACACATATTTCTATTTTCTGATGAAAATAATTTGGAATCGAGATATACGTTTATTAACATCTTTGTATTTGAAATAATTAACGGAACACTCGTGACATGTGACATTTCATACCGAGATACTTGGTACAATATTCACTGCAATGATTCGATTAAATAATGGATAATTTTGAAGCTGTTCTTTCAAGCGTTTCCGTCTATTTTTACTGACAACCAGTCGTCCTCCTTCTCAGCTACCCTTTTCTTTCCCCCTTTCTTCTTGCCATCATTTCGTTCGTTGAACTGAAGATAATGCCTTCGATAATTCCCGTTTGTTGCAGCCAGAATAACGTCTACAGGAGATTGATTCACTTTGATCAATAACTTTTGCTCAGCATATTAATCACGGCGTGAAATTTCGGTAGAACCGTTGAAGTTGAGATTTCGTGAAATTGAAGGGGCATAGAGAGAAGGAATGAATTGTTACAAAGAAGCCACTCAGAACGACCTTAATGTGTTTATGAGTACATCTGTAACACTTATCGACTGTTCATTTATCATCGCCATTAGTCTTCCAGCTTGTATACGTTTAACATATTATCAAGCTACGGTGTCAAAATAAGGAAAAATGTGCAACATCGAGTTTACTCTTGTAAGGCCATGAAATTGAACAAGGTGTGTGAGATATTAATCGTTTGACGACGAAATATTCTACCGATAGAAGTATAACTAACTTGATAGGAAGTGTTTTCCCCCCTCCTATTTTGACATAATTGCAATACAATTTGATTCCTGGCGGAAAAATTTCATGCCATCGCAAAAAAATACTGTCACACTTTTTAACTACCAAATTTGACCGGTATACTCCGTACGCAAGAATAGGAAAAATATACTATATTAAAATAAGGTTTTAAACGCCTTATTAAAAAGATATAACAAAATAACGAACTCCTTTGTTTTTCGGGATGAACAATTATTTTTAAAGGACAGAGTTTTGCTATCGCGGGCAATGAAGTTCCATCTTTTTTAACAAAGCATTCAGAATTTCTAATTTTCGTTTCTGTCATCAATAACTACTTCCATCATAAACGGGATCTTTCCCGAAGGGTAACGAGAACGGTTCTCGGTCCTTACATAGTGGTATTTTTTGAACAACTTGCATGCTGTCCTGTCACCTGGAGGGAAAAATCCCGACGTTGACGATCTTCGAAATACTAACGTACTCTATAATATACGCGCTCTATATTACTATTGGTACCTTCCGCACCCCCTTCCAAAAGAGGCGCGCTAAGGGTGCGAAAGTGGGTGCACATAACATTAAGTGTTCAGAGTTGCATGATTTTTACAATATATTATACGAGGTCTGGAAAACTTCTTTATGATAAGCTGAAAAGGCTTTAGAGAAGAAGGAACCCTCTCGAGAATCTGGACGCCAGTCCCGAGTTTCTCATAGTTAAATAATTAATTTATGGCCCCTCGTAAACGTATCGTATAACTTAAACCGTTCCAAAGAGCATTGTTGAAGGCCGGAATATTTGCCATGAGACGAAGGTTATCCTATTCTTTCATATATAGTCTTTTCTGTGTCCTAAACTGTGTACCCCCTGCGGTACTAGTGTTTACAAGAATCCGCGTCAATACAGCGGATTTCGACTCTCGTGCTCAAGCGCTTAACAGCCATGCACGTGCAGTTTATCTCGCGACCGAAGTTCGAGGAAGGACTCACGTCAACCAGTATTAGGGTCTCATATACATAATAACAAACGCCTTCGTCTTTCGTAACAGGAGAAGGGGCTTGCGATCCTATTCGCTCAACCTTGTCACCAATCGGTGTTTTTTGGCCAATTGTGGACTGACCCTGATTGGTCGTCATTGGAAAAGACCTCCACGAGTCGCCCAACCTTCCAGGTTTTCCTGTAGGATTTTTCTTGGAGAATCCGGGAGTCTTGTGAAGCACTCCTTGGTGATCACAAGTTTAACTGTTACAACCTCGAGGTCCGTATCTAACCATTTGCATATACAGTGACTCTCATTAATATTCTGACACCACAATGTTCTATCAATAATTGCCCTCTAACTTCGACCATAATTGAACTAACAAATTTTTTTATTTTTGTTATAATAAAGTATATACTCTTTTTTGCAGGAACGCCAATATTGTTTATTTAAAATAATTTGTTTATTGTATAACATATAATATGTTAGGAAATGTACAATTTGTACGTCTCACAAATATTCGGACACCGATTATTTATCCGTATTTCTTAAGTACATTTCTTCAAATTCACTAGTGTAAGGAAATTCCAAATTGACCTGCATTCGAACTCGAAATAGGACGCATACGGTCCCAGCGCGACGACCACCAAGGCGTCGGGACCCGATATTGTGACGTCAGGGCAGTAAACAACTGAGGCCCTTGAGTTTTGGCGAGGGGCAGTAAAGCCTTCGCAGCCTCGAGGAAGGGCATTCTTTGGGGAATCATTGACAACACGACATCGCCCACATTTTGTCGTCTAAAGAATAGATAGTCATTTAGCGATATTGTACAAGTCGTTATTATACGCTATTATTTTACCGTACTACGTATTAATCTTACACTAGTGTTCACAAACTTATATTGAGCAAGGTGTAGAGCATACCTCGACACATCAGTTACTATTTAAAAGATGTCGTGATCAATCAGAAATATTAAGCATGAAACGGAAAAGCAAAAATACTTCGTTTGACGTGCGACAATTGGTAATTTTCCACCGTGAAAAAGGAAAATCTTATCGGAAAATCGGCGATTTTTTAAATTTAAGCAAGAGCACCGTGGCAGATATTATAAAAAGGTACAATCGTGACGATCGGGTCGAGTCTATTTCTCAAAAAGGACGGCCAAAGCTACTCGACGATCGAGATAAACGGAATATTGTAAGAAAAAGAAAAAAGAATCCTGCTTTAAGTGCTCCTAAGATAAGTGCTGAGTTACTGGAAGAATCAGGAAAAAAAGTTCATCCAGATAGGGTACGTCGAGTGTTAAAGGAATATGGATATAATAGTAGAGTAGCACGTAAAAAGCCATATATAAATGAGGCGAATCGTAAGAAAAGATTAGCATTTGTCAAACAATTTATTAGCAAAGAGCAATCCTGGTGGAATGATGTTGTTTCTGCTGATGAAAGCAAATTCAATATATGTGGATCTCATGGATGAAAAATGGTTTCGCGTAAGCAGAGTCAAGAGCTTAATTTTAGAAATTTAAATCCAACAACTAAACATGGTGGTGGATGTGTTCTGGTGTGGGGTTGTATTTCGTCGAAAGGAGTTGGGGAGTTGGTTTTTATTAATGGAATTATGGATAAGAATAAGTATTTAGACATTTTAAAACAAAATCTAAAAAAAAGCGTAACAGCAAGGGACATTGAAGAGACATTTAAGTTTTATCAAGATAATGACCCGAAATATAAAGTCAGGATAGTTCAGGAATAACTGTTGTATAATGGCCCTCACGTATTGCATCCAGCACCACATCACCGGATATAAATCCAATCGAGAACTTATGGAATTATCTGGACAGGAAGGTTCGACAAACACTAATCAGGTCGAAGGAAGAATTAAAGCAACGATTATTAGAAGAATGCAAGTGTATCACGCAAAATTATTTAGAAAAAATTATAAATAACATGCGCAATAGATTACATCATATAGTTAAACAAAAGGGCTATCCAACAAAATATTGACATATTAAAAATTTATATAATATATATGTACTTTTTATGTAAAATCATTGTAGAAAATTAAATGTCCGAATATTTTTGAGACGTACAAATTGTACATTTCCCAACATATTATTTGTTATACAATAAACAAATTAGTTTAAATAAACAAAATTGGCGTTCCTGCAAGAAAGAGTATATACTTTATTATAACAAAAATAAAAAAATTTGTTAGTTCAATTATGGTCGAAGTTAGAGAGCTATTATTGATAGAACACTGTGGTGTCCGAATATTAATGAGAGTCACTGTACCTGTACCTTTCGATAGACCATGCGTATGGAGGCAAGGTTTCCTACTTACACATCCACCTGATTATCCTTCGTCGGGCCATGCCCACTGAGGAAGATTCGTTCACTATTTCAAACTAATAACTCCACCTCTGTAAAAAGTCGCGGAGACGCAACATTAAGAGGCATGTTCATTGGAAAATAACGTTACAAACGGGAACCAATCAGCATGCCTCTTAAAACTTCCGACTTGTCGCAGACATATGGACGAGAGCGACTCGTATGAAGTTATTATCACGTCATCGTCGTCGGACGTACCTTCTCAAGTGTTATACATATTATCGCGTCATTGCCGTCGGACGCATTTTCTTGCAAAATATTAACGTCACTCGTTTCGGACGCATAATAGAAAATTTTGTCGTGTCAACGTTCGGACAGGATCAGGTAAATTACTGTTCTTAAGATCAGTTTCCTTTGAACGGACCCGCGTCTGATGAAATTCATATCCAATTATAAGGTTGGAACATTTTAATCATGAAGCAGTGATGATCGTGCGCGCCTGAGCACACGTACAGCGTGCCCCAGTTTGGTACGTAAAGCTTTACCAGCATATTCTATAAATAAAAGTGATAAAAAATGTTACATAAACACTCTTAGGCTCTTAAATGCGCTATTGGAAAATTATGAGGAATATGTGAAATGCTGTTGGACGATTTTCTACTTCAACAATACATACAAACAATTGTCTGCTTTCATATATTCTTAACAGCTTTTAATGTAGCATTCAAGAGCCTATGTTCACACAAATATTTTTTTTCTTCTTATTTATAAAATATGCTAATGAACTTATAGGGACAAAGTTGGATAACCCTATATCTAATATCGAACAACAATGTAGTCCGTTGTCATTTCGTATTTCTTTCATATTGTTTTAAATAAACTATTTGAAATCTTATGCTGATTTAACATTCCCTCTTTATCTTCCCAAACGAAATATGTTATTAAAATTTAGCGGTGAAAAACAGAGACGCTCAGTATTTAAATTTTTAAATTTTCAAATTATGTGCATTCGAATTTTGAATTTAGTTATTTAACCCTGTATATGGCTGTAGAAAATAAGCAAGTGTTGTACGACCAACTCATCGAAAACAAGATAGCTTATCACCACATTGAATCATCCTGCCAAAAACATCCTGATTTCACTCCTCAAACGCCAACTCATCTAACCTTCTTAGTCATCCTGTCCTACGCGCTGCCCTTACACTATGCTTGCACTTCCATTACTCACCCTCATCTCAATATATATAACTAGGCCTCTTTCTACATTTAGTTAGTATTCCATAATTGGTACTTGCGTGCGGAACCTATCGTCAGCGAATAAAGCCTCCGAGTTTATATTATAAGTGTTGTACTTATTCCCTCATACGGAATCCAACACAAGATGGTAAAAATATAATTGGAATAACATTTTTAATTTATATCGCACTGGGAACATATGTGTATTTGTTGCAACGGAAAATAAGTACAAAATTTGGTGGCATAATATTGCTCACGTCTTTGCATATGAAACTATGTATGAAGTACAGCACACTTAAGTGCACTGCATACTCTTTTGGATAAAAGTAAATGTGAGAAGAAAAACAATCGACAAATTGCTTTCCATTTTGACACGTAAAATATAAAAATATTTCTAAACTTCTTGATTTGAACATTTTTAACAATAAGTTTATAAACTAAAAAATATTTATTAAATTTTTAAAAAATGATTATTAATTTCAACAGTTCAAACTTCTATAAAAACTTGGAACTTTATATAAAAATTCGTCATTTTAAAATCTTGCAAATTTTGAGATGCCTAAACCTACAAAAGTTGTAAACTACAAAACTGTAACATTCGAATTTTTTATTCACAGAAATTCTCAATTTTCTACATTTTTACATTTGAGAATTTCTATATCCTGAAATTTGAAAAGTCTATTCCTTAATTCGCAGATCAGAAAGTTTAAAAATGACATGTTAAGTCTTGGTAAATGTGTGAATTTAAAAATGTATCTATTTATGTAATCCCACTCGTGTATCGCAATTTTCTCTCATTTTCACAAACACTAACAAAAACGTTCAAATTCACTTTCCTTAAAGATAAAGCTGCATAAGAAAAATTGTATTGTATATTTTTTATTTATCTTTTCATGTTGATTCACACTCTTTTGGTTGTACCACTATATATGTAGCTCGAATTCTAATATTTAACTATTTATCACGATACGATTGAATCGCTATTTTTTACGAAATAAAAAACAAATATTTATGTTGACCTCTTGATCCGTCTGGAGACACTATGTATGTATAGTGATGCCACGTCCAATCGATCATCTTTTGATATCGATATCAGGGATTTTGTTCCAACTGAAAAATACAGAGTGTACAAAAGAGTTGAGACCAAAGTTATACAAGAAAAAAGTCCATACAAAATTACGTTAGGAAATGCAATATTGAAAATGTACATACTTTCAACGACATTTAATTATTTCCAACTAATTTAAATAGTCAAAGTGTATTGGAAATAATAATAAATACATGTTGAGCATGTTTTCAAAATTATTTTTAATATTTAGAGTAGTTGCCATTGAGATTGTAACACTACACGATTTTGTAAAACAAATTGTATAACGTATTTCATCCGCTAATCTATGAATGCATATCTATATCTTTTCAATATAGAATCTGTTGAAAAGTGCAACGATTTCGCACACATCACAATATATAGATTCCAATTAGATTACTGTTAAGAATGTCACTTAGGACGACGGAAAACAGATCCACGGTTTTTTCGCACACTTCTCCAAACAGTAAGGACCAGGGAAATCGGGAGGAGACCAGTCGTTAAGTAACCATAGCAGAGTGCAGGTACCCAATTCTACCCTGTTGTGTTAAAGTCCATATAGTGAACCTAAATTCCCTTTTCATTTAATTTAATATTTCTGTTTGCATTGTGCAGACTACTACTGCGTAGTATTTATATGAATAAATATATTTACATTTCTCGCTAAAGAATAAATATTGTAATATAACTAATATCTTTCAAATAAAGCATATTTTCAATACAGCATTTTCAAATAAACATTGATAAATTTTTATATAAATTCCTCTTATCTATGAGCTGAGTATAATATGGTACAAATTACCCTCAACGATTTCGGTCACCATGTACAGTAAAAGTCCTCCTCGTGCACTACTTGGTTGGTTCCGTTCGTGCAAAACGTATCTTCCTGCGCCTATGCGTGCGTCATCGCTACGCCCGTGTTCGCCTAGCTCGAGTCAGTCCAAGTATAACACGATACTCGCCGCGATCCCTTTGATGCGGGCTGACAGATCTCCAGTTCCAAATTTAGCAATATAATTTTTTAATATTTATATTTTTTTGACTGCAAACTTTTTTAACATATTCGTGAGGTTCTCCCGATCAAAATAAGACCAAACAAGATATAATTACGATAACAATTACCTGTGTAACAAGCCATAAAAGTTTCGGACGTTACATTTATGGCAGAGATACAAATAAACATTTATAGCTTGTTACACAGGTAATTTTGATCGTAATTATAACGTGTTTGGTATCATTTTAATCAGAAAAACGAGACGAATATGACGGTATAAATTTCATGAATAAATAATAGGAAATAAGAACATCTTAATCTTTTCCTTTGCTTGCATTAGTATGTGTCTCACCGATATTCCACCCTCGTCGTTTCGTCGGTCGCGAACCGTACGAGGAAGGCACGGCCGCCGAGTATCAAATTTCGCTTCTACGGTTCTCTTCGTGCACAATTTCGATTCTGGCCTCCTGTACACGAGGAGAACTTTTACTGTATAAACAGCTTTTAAGAGGACTTATTAAGGGGTTATACCCACTTGAGATCGGGAAAATTATGTGATTTTCAAGACTTTTTTTTTGCTATTTTAATAAATATTTTTAAAAATTCACAAAACACTATCAGAAAGTTCATATTTTAAGGTATATATATAAATTTTTGTATGAAAAAATATTAATAAACAAATGAAATATAACTCGTCTCCTAGATCGTCAGTTTTTTTATATCACTTGCGATGACCGTGATATCTTCGGAACGCCTTATTTGCAGTCAAAATAAAAAAATATTGCGTTAGTAAATTGCGTTACGAAGGGCCTGAACGGAGGATTTTTCGTTTCGATTAAAAATTTTTTTTATTGCAAAAAGACCAAAATCTGTTCATCTCGAAAAATGTACTTTTTCGTAAAATTATTGTCATTTTTGCAAAAATCCAAATTTTACGAAACCATTTAACTTTTATGACTATTAATTAATTAAATCTGATCTATTTTACTTTCGTTCAAAGCTACACGAACTTACTTACTTCACTACTACAAGTCACTGATTCATTTTTTGGTAGATGCATATATTAAATACATAATAAATAATATTTAATCCCCCAATCATTCGCCTGTATTCAATTCATGCTCACCTACATTCATGAACAAAATCTTATTTCGAAAATGGACTAGAGGTGCTTAAATTAACAAAGCAGGAATATTATCATATTCTTGCGAATTGCGTATACAAAATGAATCCTTACACGGTACAAAGAATTAAAAACTTGCGATATTCATAAAAACTGCAAAAATTATAAAGCGCAAAATGTATCAAGTTGTCCCGGTGTCATTCAATTATAGCATATTTTAGGAGTCCGAGGTGATAGGTTGATACCAAAAATCAGTATCGCAATATTGTATTCCATGAGAATCTAAATGCTCTTATAGGTAATACACGTACATACATCGCTATCAATCATATGTGTATCGCGATACGTGCATCGTCGTGTGAAATCGCGCTTGCAGTTCGTTTTCAGTCTGCTTGCTTTCAGTCGCTTTTCTTCGACAGTCTGTTTGCAGTTCGCTCGATAGTTCGTTTTCTGTTCGTACAGACCACTTAACCTGTACACGATGCTAACGTAACACAATTGAGTAAAAAAATTGAGCATTCGATTCCCGTTCGGATAACGAATGTACAGGGTGTTCAAAAAATTAAAGTATAAGCAATTAGGCAGCTGTTGTACATGAAAATATCGAATTTTTGAGTCTCAATAATTTTGAAGCTCGAAAATATGACCATCTCTGGATTTGGATACTTGTGAACTTATATTTTTGGTAATTCGGAAATTCAAGAGGGTAGAAATCGGAAATTTGGAAATTTAGAAACTGTAGAATTCAGAAATCTGAAAATATAGGAAATTACAAATTTTATAGTTTAGAAGTTTTTGAATTTTGAATAATGCAAATTTAGATATTTAGATGTTTAGGAATTTAATAATTTGGAAATTTTTTAATTCAGAAGTTCGGAAGTTTAAGACTCAGAGAACTGAAAGTACACGAATTTGATAATTTGATATTATATGAGTTTGGTTACTTTGAAGCATGGAAATTTGAAATTTTTAGGAATTTAGTTGATTGGAAGTTTCGAAATTTTGGAATTTAGAGATTTATAGATTTGAAGATTTGTAGAATTGTAATATTGTAGATTTGAAAGTTTTGAGAGTTGGGACTTGGTGATTTCAAGATTTGAAAATTTGGAGATTTGAGGATTTGTGAATTTTGGGGTTTGGGGATTTGGACATTAGGAGAATGTGAAAACTTTTACAATTCGTCATTTAAATGATATAACAATTAAACATAGTAAATATGAAATGAATTCAATATTGGAAAAATTGCCAGTTCAGTAACTTTTGTAGATTCAATAGGCTCAATAGTTCACGTCCCATCCGTTCCAACCACTTAACCTATATCTCATCCTATAATAATACAAGTAAGAAAGGAAACCATATAATCCTTCTTCGATTTATTTTTTCATTAAAATTAGAATATGGGAATTTGTTCTGTGTTTGGCGTGTATACTCGGTATTGTTGTATTTTGATTGCACATCGTACGAAGAACTTTTCAAACTAAATTTCACGATTAAATGATAAACCTAGTTAATTAATACTGCCTATATGTGAGGATATACTGTTCGATATTCACGACCATCTCACGGTTCGCAATCGTCTCGAAATTACTTCTACAGCATTATTCTAGAAGTTATAACTATACATACAGCACTCGAATCAGTTCAAGATGTTGTGGGAGTGCTGCATTGCACCGATTGTTTGCATCAATGTCAACGAACATCGTTGGATTACTGTTGTTCATCGTCTAAGATTGTGCCGAGAGATGGCGAGTGGAAATATCTCTTTTGTTCCCAACTACGCGATGTCGGCTCTCCGATTTCATCGATTAGTTCGGAATCATTTATGCACCGGTGTATACCGACTCGTCTGTCTTCTGGTGGGAACTGAATTGACCCAGGTCCACTAGCGGACAGTTGATGCAACTGCAAAGTGATCAATATATTCTGATAGGCAGAAATAGAGACGAGTAGAATAGATGTACATTTCACGAGCGTAAACAGAGGGACACGGGAATAGTGATATAGATATATCAATTTTTATTTATTTAATTGACTATATGTTTCAATAAAAACTGCACTTCTTTTCAATACACACTTCATTCAGAACCCTTTCGGCTGATTTGTTTTATGGTAAAATAACAAAGATGCATAGGGCGGACCACACAATGTGTGCACCGTTATAACTTCCAAAACATGCATTGCACGAAAGAATGTTATATATGAAAGTTGCATGGTTTCAAAGGATACACTATATAGTGCATTATATACATCATCATAAAATAAAACCATATAAACTTTCTCGCTGTTAGAAAATTTCATTTTTACTTAGTATATAACATTCTTCTGTGCAACGCATGCTTTGGTAGTTATGACGGTGCACAAGTTGCGTGGATCATCCTGTATATGGTATGCATTCTTCCTTTTTCCTCCCTAATTGTTAATTTCTTATACTGTAATGAAAACTGTGAAATAGAGAAAAACTAATTAATTCTCATTAAGGAGAAAATATTCTTCTTTTGATGTATAGAATACGTTATAATATTATTAATATTTACATACAAAATAGTAGAAATAAAATAACTAGGTATATAAGTAGACAATAGTACAACTTTTAGTATTCTTCATTTTCGTGCGTGCAGTTTATTTCCAACAATAACATTATTAAACAAAAAGAATTTGTTTGAACATCAACAAACGCTACAGTGTAACAATTCTTCGTCCAGCTTGATGTTACAGAATTAACGACACATTTTATTGAATTATGTATGTTTTGGACTGTGTAGTGTAATATTTTTCTAAACTAATTGTCATGTTTTATTACTTCCTTTAATTGTTTAGTTATTAATTGCATTATTTTTTAAAGAATCAGTAACTATAGCTGTTGTTTTGTTCTACACAGTAAAATTTTATAAACGAATTTTATTCGAAATTATGTACTTTCATTTTTTTTGTACAATAACAAATATAACATTAAGGTTTAGATGGAAAATATCGAAAAATGTTTTGTCGAAAAGTTCGTTGTACCGAATGACGAAAACCGTCGCGTAATAACATTAGTTACAGAATCAACAACACGAATTTGTCGCCAAGCAAAGTACAATGCGATAGTGATACAATCTGGAAGCTTGCAATGACTTGAACATAAACGAGTTATATATAGGGTGTCCCACAAATGCTGTAGAGACCGAAAGGGGGTGATAGGTTGAGCCTTGCTGAACAATTCTTTCCTTTGCCAAAATTTTCTTTGCAAAACTTTCCTTTTCAAGTTATTGGCAAGAAACACTGAATAATGAGAGTGCGTGTAAGCTGGGGGCTCGACCGCGCAAGCGAAAGCTTTGAGCGTGACAACTGACAATGGTCGTGAACAAGCGTCTGGATATCGCTGTCGGTATAGTACGAAGCCGTTAGTTGAAAGGCATATGAATATAAAAATCAGAATAATTGTTGAATTGTCCTTCATTCATGAATAACAAAATAAACCAATAGTCCTGATTCTTATACTTCAGTTCGTTATCATAGAAAATAATGGATAAAATATCGAAAACTATTCTTGATAAATATTATGATGATGAAAAAGAACGAAATTTTATTCTGAAAAAAAAAAAACAAATTTTTCCCGTTCGAATAATTAATAAATGTAATCATTCCTGCGTACATTAAATTGAAAAATGTATAAACAATGTAAATGCAACTTACCCATTCATACATAAATAGTCCTGCTTTGATGAAAATGAATCTTCATCATTAGGTCGATCCACTGATCCTTACCATTCGAAAAAATAAACCACACTGCACAGAAACTCTCAATTTACTTCACTCTTACCTATCACTGTGACCTTTCATTATTAGCTATCATTATTGCTTTACCTTTTCACTTTTCAGTAAGTAGTCGATATAAGCCGACACGTAAATAGACCAAATTAAAAGCAGTAAGGGATTAGTCAGAAATAATTTCGACTACAAACAATGCCTCGATAGCTGGGGGAATCGTTCAGCAGGTTACCGTTGCATAGCAACCGTTAGCGACTTACTCCTTGCGATCGAAAATGAAACCTAAAGCCATGGACGGTACAACAATGTTTCATCACCGGTACTGTAATATAATATCGATTCCCTACTACCGACTTCCTACAAAGAGAAAATAAAGTACCGTTAAACGTATCCATAAATAATCGTTCACACGTTTCCATTCGGTGCATTTACCTGATGTCTTTATGCTTTCCGATCATTAGAAAGTGACAGTGAAATAAATTAAGAGTTGATTGACCCAACCATGACATCAATGGTTGGTGCTGTAATCGGTGGATCTATCCGGTGATAAATTTATTTTCATCGAAGCTGGTTTGTTATGAATCAATGGATAAGTTATATTTAAAGTATTACTACATTTTCAATATTAAACGTGCGCAGGTACTGATTTATTCCATTTCATTTAGTTATTTCATTAGATACCAATTTCAGTTCCATTTCATTGCATAGAGAAGGAACTCGTTCGTTTTAAAACGTGAACTTATTTTCATGAACTTATATTTTATTCCTATTGAGAAGCATCAAATACATGCGATTTACCCGAGTTAGACAAAATAATAACTAATTGATTTATTTCCTAATTAAGAATAATGAAGAACTGAACATGATTTGACTTTCGTCTAACAGGTTCCTATTATACAACGCGATACCAATATGCTTGTTTACGATTATGATCGGTTGTTACGCTCGAAATTTTCGCTCGTGCAATTCAGCTACCGATTTACACCCCCTCTTATTGGTCAATGTTCTTTAGGAATAACTACAAAATGATGCCTCAGTCAATATTTTGGCAAAGGAATAAATTGTTCAGAATGGCCCCACCCATTAACCCTTCTCAGCTCACACAGTATTTGTGGAGCACCCTATATAATAGACTAACATATAATAAACGAAAGTAATAAATAAATATATTGGAGGACACTAATAACTCATCTTAGAGATATTAATAATTGCATGCACTAATTAACAATTTATTAATTAATAACTCATGAATTGTTTCTTAATCGTTAAATTAACTAAAAAGCCATTGAAAATCTTATTTTTTTATTGAAACAAGTTACATTAATACTCAATTTTCCCAGCATGTGAAACAACGTACTGATGTTTAATACACATGTATTATTAATTCCTTCGACTACTATTTTTGGAATGATTCAATTCAAATAACTACCAGCTATAGCTTTAATAACTTATTGATAAGATTGAAATAGTATAGTATGAACTTTTAGTGATATTTTAAATTACTTATCCGACATTTGAGTTGCTTTATGGTTTATAGTTTGAGATCTGTGTTTTGGTCCCTTAGATTTATGAAACAAATTATTTTTTGCGCAATGAAGCGATGTAATGTACGTATAAATTTGCCAAGTTTTTTGAAACTTTGTTAACATATTGTATACGTAAAAATAAAAAATAATATTACATCAATATAGGATTTGTTATGAATAAATTACTTGTTCCATAAGAAAATGTTGAATCTTAATAACCAACAGTGAAGTAAGAAAACGTTCGATAACTATGATGAACAAAATAAAATTTTATATTGGAACTTGGAGTTTTTCATCGTTATTCTTTGCTATATTTAACATTGCTATGAAATATCATATCCTTTTCTACGTCTTACATTATTTGCAACTTATCATAATATTTTTCAGCTATTTTTGGTTGTGTAGTTGGTATAAAGCTGTAGTCAATCATTCCTTTCGATACCTGCCATTCGATAAGTATAACTTTCTTCGAACGGAGGTGAAGTTTCACCAGTGTGCAACCATGATGAAGATCTTCGTCTGTCATCGTTCATTGCAAGTTATCACTTCATCCAGAAAGGATGCGATTTATTACCAATAATGAAGCGAAACCCAAGGCTGTAGAGCACATATTCTGTTTATTTCTTTCAAATACTTCGCACGGTACCTAGTTCTCAAGTTTGTTAACTCTACTTATCTCCAGTGGCTTCAGAGTTCTAAGAAAGCTCTCGAATCATATGTTTAAGCGATTGCTACTAAATTAATAAATACCATAAATAGCACGATTGTCTATTGGACAAAATAAGCAATAAAAAATCCTCATTTTTTTATCGTATTTTATTTGCCACCATTAACTGTCTGTTTAAGAAACATTTTGCCTATAATTTGAATACTACACAAAACATTTTGTAGGAAGGTTTCTGACTTCTCAAGGTCACTGGTGTCTTCTTTATACATAAGTATGTTTCGTTTACTCTTCATACCGTGGTCAACATTAAGCAACATTCAGAAATATAACGCATAGAACTTCTTCAAGACAGCCAGAGACGGTCTTTATCAACAAGATGCGGAAGTGTTCTTTGATGACGAAAATTAAAATCAAATATACATTTTATTTCTTACCGCAAAAGACTTACATTGAAAAATATATTACTAACTTTGGTAAACCTGAAGAACCGATCCTGACAGAAAAATGTCTGTTCACAACGCATACGTCTTTTATTGCCGTTCCAATTATGTACAAAATATATTTTAAATTGGCATTAGGTAATCAGCCGCCCTGTATAAATCAAGAAATATCGCGATACTTGCAACCAGCAGTATGCGTAGCGACCGCAAAAGTTAAAAGCTAACCCGCGACGTGTTAATTGTATAAATTGAGGATCAACTAGTATTTTTTCATGTTCGAAATTGTTTTTACTATAAAACTCAACTCATCTGCGCTCTTTTACAGTACTTTGCAAGTTGCTTCCATTTTAATGCTGCACCGAGGAAGTTTCGTTGAAAACTAAAACTTCATAGAAGGACCTTTTTCGCCTAACTGCCTGAAGTAGTTCTCGGTGGAAGTCAATTAGGTAGTTTCTAAGTACATTACTCACACACAAATTTTGTCGCTCATTTTTAGCATCCTTGGTTCACCTTTTCTACAGCAGAGAGTGATGGCAGACGTCCCTAAGGAAATTTAGCAATGCAGCAGGATTTTCACAAGACCCAACGCGTGTGTCATGATCGGTTGCAGGCCTCCAGAGCTCATATCAAGGGGACCTTTGAAAATACAAGATTTACGACGCTCGCAAATTCTATCTGGACTGTCGATGAAATCTCCAAGAACAATTGTGGTGTTCGATCCTAAATTACTAAAACGGACGGAAAACAGCTATCTCAAAAATAGCTTCGCCGCCGCGCGTGTCGTAAATCTCGCTACCCGCTTGAATGCCGAATACTTTTCTTCGTGCATGTAGTTCGTTGCTACACACGTTAAAAAGAAATTTAACGCTGCGTGAATAGAAAAGAATGCGAGCAGTCTTCTTACCCCTCTTAACCCTACAATTTCCGAGCCTCGAGCCGTCACGCGACAGAGCAAGTTCCTCGGATCCATACTTCTTTTTACGATTTTGACCTAAAAGTGATTTTCTTAAAGAAAATGTGATAATGTCTCAGGATTTTATGCCGAACAAAATAGATGGCAAATAAAATACGTTAATAAATACATCAACGACTCATATTTGCAAGGATCTGTGCTTTTAGTACGAAAATATGATCAGTATTACCAATTCTATTATTATTAGTATACTAATTCATAGTGAGAAGTATATACAAGTATTAAATAATTGTATTCTTCTATGTAATATATTGTTTGGGTACGTCTAGACGTTCAATTTTTGCTTCTATGTATATATATTATTGCTACAAAATAATATAACATTACAATAAAGACATATAATTTGTTTTAGTATAATAATTTAAACCCACTATACGTATAGATTTTACACACTACTTAATCTTCCTGCAGATATTACACATATTTTTACAAATTAAATTCAATTTATAGATAACTAAAGAGTGAAATAGTACAATGACATTTTGTAGGTTTGATTTCGCAACATTGATTATGGACAACATGAGGGGTCACGTTGAAATGGGTCACATAGAATGTGCATCATTACAAGGCGATTCTCGAAATTTTGCACGAATAATTGATAAGCGCAAAATGTAGGCGTAAACAAGAGGAAAATAATTGTCACTGACTAATCGGCATTTGATTATCGTCATCGGCGAACAAAAGTATAATCTAAAATTTAATACTGCATCTTACGTGACCGGACCAACAGTTATAGGACGGAGTATTTCCTTAATTATTGTAATAACTATTCATAAAATAGTATGACACGAAGTAATTGCACGTTCGGTTTCTTCAAACATTGTTTTCGAATTTCTTCGATGAATACCGTAGAAATTAAACGAATGTAATCTGCAGAATGTGTGGCCTTTGGACAATGCAAGTCTTCACAAAATACGAGAAGTGCGTTATCCCGTTGGTTAGAAAAGACACACTTTATTATTTCTATCACTACTTATTTTTTAACGATGAGCTCCGTTGAAAAACTTTTTGCAAAAATTAAACGCCGCGCAAGGAATATTTTATCTGATTCAGTAAATCCTGGACATTTGATTAAACATTCTGTTGCAACTACCACTTTTATTGGTTGCCATAATTATTACATGAATTTGGAAATAATATTACTCATTTATTTATACCTATGTATAAATATCTTGCACGTTAAAAGTACATAAAGTATTTCATATTATTTCATATCCAAGTATTATTTCATACATCCAATAAAATAGATTCACATTAGATATATTTTGGTTCAAGTAGCTACAGAAAACAAATTTGTAAAAAAATTTGTGTTGCAGAAGAATGCATTTCATTCATGAGAAAGTGAAAGGGTGAATTGGCAAAAGTGTGCATTTGACTTGCGAGAAGATAAACGAAATCTTTAAAATGATAAATTTAATTTGTAGAAAGCTGAATTGTTTTGCTAAAGGTGAATGATACCTACAGAAGTATTAATTTGGTGCGCAAAAGAATAAATTATGATTTGTCAATGTATTCCTTTGGAGTACACAATCAGTATACAATAATTTTCTAAAATTGTGATTGATTTTTTCAACTAATTGTTAAATGTCTTATGGGTACAAGATTTTTGCATTTTTGATAATATTGTATTAGTCAGATAATCCATCATACGTAATTTGTTAACGATGATTTTAAAATATCAAAGTTAAAAATGGATATGATAATTAATAACTCTTAATTTTTCTAATATCATCTATCTATAAGATTTTTACATTTTTGAGAATGTTGAATTGATCAGATAATCCATTATACATTATTTTTTAACAATATAGTTTTTAAATATCGAACGTAAAAATATATATAATAATTAAAATAATAATGTTAAACTACATTAATAAAAGAATATGTGACAATTAATAACATTTTTAGACTTTTAGTCGCGGAGCTAGGGATGTTAGGAGTGATTGTGACGGATGAGATAGCCTAAGACGAAATACTGTGACGATGTGTTTTATTAAATAAATAACGCTAGTGCACGGGAGATATAACTGATAACAAATGTACGACACTAACTATTAACGGACGATTAGCTGTCTGCGAGTGAAAGACTTGGAAGACTCGGATATTCATTAACAATAAATGTACTGCTCTGACTGTTACTCGATACTGTATATTCTGACTTCTGTACACTGACTGGTGTACTCTGACTGTTACTCGATACTGTATTCTAACTTCCCTATTCTATATTCTTCCTCTCTTATAACTTTGACAAGCAGGGCGTGACCACCTCAGAATGCTAAGGGTGGAATTTGCTAGTTTCTTTATCAACGGTCTGACTGTCGGTAGGGATAGAATTTATTGTTAACTGTAACGTGGTCATCACGTGTGCAGCAACAATTTTTGGGTCATGCACGATGGACATGCGACCGTATTAACCGTAACGGCACCTGGTTGGCAGCGTTTTACGATAGGGTAGCTTATTCTGCTAGACGCGTGCTAAAAAATATAAAATAATTTCGCCAACTTACATTCTTTAGGGTAGGCCTAATTGGCTATACCTATGCATCTGTAAGTGGCCAATACTATTTCCCCCGACGCTGCCACCCACGTGCCACTACCAAATTATTATAGACAGAGGAAATAAACCTGAAATGTTTTTTACCTTGGAAGTGAAAAAAAATATCCCTTTTTTCATTCATAGTTATAGAGTTAATAACTGTTTATATCACTATTCTCATTTTTAGGTCTAAGAATACATATTGCATCGACAGGATTAGACCTCGGTCAAAGTTTTCTTCAATACAACAGTTCAACGATTTTTTCGTTTCTTTAGATACATTTGTAGTGTAGAATAATAGTCTTTACCTGTAGCAGAAATAGGACCCAAGAAGTCACTACATTCTAACGGGTTGTTTATTGATTTATTTTCAATCATACCTGGGTGTCAGAACCCTTAGTCTTAACCGTAGAGTCTTTGTTTGCACTTTTCCATTCATGTCGAGGTACTCATTAAGATTACACTGTACAACAAATTTTGACTTTTTTTTTATTTCGTAACCGGCACTATGATATTCTTATAGATTTTTGCGAGCTGAATACGAATCTGAAATCCGTTTCTCTCAATGTCCTACAGTTTTTGAGAAAATCGTTGTTAAAAAAATTGCAAATTTTCAACTTTGGAAATTTTTTGTGCTTTTATCATAGCAGCTATACAGTGACGTTCCACACGAGAAAAATCTGTGAACTTTCCCGAATAAAACGATATAAATTGTTATTGCATTGTAGACATTTAAATATGTTTAAATAATGATCAAAGTAAGAAAGACACCGAAAATGCACCAGTTTTCGTTGATATTTTTCAATTTATTTCAAAAACTATAGGTCTAGGTGAAAATCTGACCATCGTACGTGATAGAGCAGACATTTCTGCTGCAGAAAGCATTGAGCGAAGTTAGAAAATCAGTTTTGTTTTCATTTTATAAGAAAAATAGTTCGGCAAAACACGCGTCGCTGCCAGTGGTACTCAATGCCTACTGCCTTGGTATGTATAACGGAAGAACTGAACGGCGCGGCGTGATATAACATTGAGTACCATTGGCAGCGACGCGTGTTTTGCCGAACTATGTTTCTTATAAAATGAAAACAAAACTGATTTTCTAACTTCGCTCAATGCTTTCTGTCGCAGAAATGTCCGCTCTATCACATACAATGGTCATATTTTCACCTAGACCTATAGTTTTTTAAATAAATTGAAAAATATCAACGAAAACTGGTGCATTTTCGGTGCCTTTCTTACTTTGATCATTATTTAAACATATTTAAATGTTTACAATGCAATAACAATTTATATCGTTTTATTCGGGAAAGTTTACAGATTTTTCTAGCGTGGAACGTCACTGTATAGCTGCTATGATAAAAGCACAAAAAATTTCCAAAGTTGAAAATTTGCAATTTTTTTTAACAACGATTTTCTCAAAAACTGTAGGACATTGAGAGAAACGGATTTCAGATTCGTATTCAACTCGAAAAAATCCATAAGAATATCATAGTGGCGGTTACGAAATCATTTGGCTGTTGTACAGTGTTATTACTCGCTACGGTTATTTTGAGAAAAATTCAGATAGCTTTGTACGTCATGGATATTTCCATTTCCACTCGAATTTAGCTAGCCAATAGAAAATAGTAAACTGTTTTCCCTCACCAACTTTCCAAATTTTGTACGCCTGCTCCGTTTTGGTAAAATGGAAAACGTCTTCGGAGAGGCACTCTCGACACAATAGCTAACAAGTACACACCAAATTAAAATCTAGTCATCCGAAGTCTGATCCATTCATTTCGATATAGTCCACTTTTATCGTTTATTGGGAATCTACTGGTTCTACGCATTGTTTAATCGTCACTTAATACTGCTGACGGTGCGACGCACATACACTTGTTAAGTTTTGATAGTAGAGTGTACTTAGTTTCTACTGCTCGGCTAATAATTCATAATATTCATGAATTGAATATAAATATTGTTGGTTGTGTATAAACCCTAATTGTAGAAATGTGACTAAAATATTTCTTTCATGTACTACAACACCTGCATTTATAAATAAACTCATATAACTTAAAAGAGAAGTGTTCATGGGCAAAACCAATATTGTACCGACGTAACCTTACAACTCTTTAAGTGTGGCGTGCATGCTTCTGTTTGTAATTAGTTTATTCGTCTAAAAACATTACGTAAATATCTGATCTTGAGTTTCGTGTTACGAGCCGATTTTTCTCTGTGACGGAATCGCCTGCATTCGCCAACAGAAAGATATCCGCAACAACTTTCTAGTAAGTCCTTCCTGTACGATTCGTTTCTATATATACCATCTTTAACTTCGCCGTATCTATCCTGCATATAAAGACGGATTTACATTGGTAAATTAAACTGGTTAGTTATTTGAACTCCTAACTTTCGAGATATCTACTAATATAAAGTAAACCGAATAAGGAATTCTTGTTCGGGTACGGAATAATACTGAATCTGGCACGTTCCAAAGCAAACATTCTCTCTTTTCATCACTTTTTTTCTGCCATTCTGACCTTTTCTGCGGTGACGAATATCAACGATCCGTTAACGCATTATGGGACAGGGACCACGGTACTGTAACTGGAAGTCGATTTTGAAATCCGTTATATTAAATTTGTCACTGCAGTCAGTAATCATTAAAATAGTTTCAACGTAAAATAAATGTATTTCTATTTGACCAACAATGGCGTAGTCGAAATATATATTTCAATTTCCGCTTTGTGGATAAGACTGTGAGCATGTAGAAATGAAAAATTCCTTTGTTCTCGTTCGTACTTTATATGGACTTTGTATACGAAAAAAAAAAATGAAATGAAAATAAAAATGCTGTATATAAAAAATTATTTCAAAAAGTTATTTCGACCAGTTCAGTATCTATCACAGGGGTAAAAGAATTCTTTTATTCATCTTCTATATGCAGTTCTTTTCTACAAAATATGCGAAAGAGAAATAAAAAGTTAGTAGGTAATAAATTATTTTAAGAAACTATTTCATTTATTTGAACATCTATCATAGAGATAGAAGAATTCCTTTGTTGTTTTTTTTTTGAAAGGAAAATTCAATGGCTAGTAAATTATTTTAAGAAATAAACAATATTTGATTCTGTTTTTGATAAAAGTAAACTTATTAATACTGTCTCCATAATAAAGAGTTTTTAAAGTAAAATAATGACAAATAGCTCTTTACGATCCCCTCTTTTTAATGACCCTTAGACATAATACCTCAATAACAATTCCTTATTTTTATGAGATTCCTGTTTTCTGATTACAAGTGAATTTGTTTTATCAGGTCTATTATCGGTTGTCCCGGGAGCCATATAAATTGACGAAGTTTCATGTAAATCCAACTAAAATTAATAGTAATTGACCACCATATTGAATTCAACATTTTAAACTTGCGTTTGTTATGTTAGATGATACATTTTTCGAATGTCATATTCCAGAAATATCTGATAAACTTGGTTTTTACTACTTGTTCTAGCTTTCTGATCGACTATGCAACAGAATCATAACAGATGCCTAAGTACCCATGATAGATTCGCTACGATAGAATTTGTAACCACTTTATTAGGACGACGGCAACAGCATGAGAGAGATATTCAAATAATTTGTATGTTTGTAATGTTGACACCCACAATCCTGTTACTATTCCGTTTGCCAGGAATGTGATAGATCTGATGATAGAAAATTATAAAAGTGTTAACGAACACGATTTTTGTAAAATAAATCTGCATTGCTCATCATTCAATATTTAATAAATAAGTGTAGGGGAATTTGTGATTACGGGGTGAAATTACGCTGGATTCACTAAAAAATATAACAGTACTTTATTATAATGTCTAGTTTACGCTACGCACTGTTCGCTTCGCACTGTTACGCTATTCAACTCTGACACATGCTGTTTCGCTAAAGACTTCGACGCTCTCTATTTCGCTGTTCACTGAAGACTCTGATATACGCTGTTTCACTGTTCGCTAAAGACTAATTCGTTCACCCCGAAAACTATACATTCTTGCCCTCACACTCATCATGCATCCATTCCAAACATACTCGCGATCACGTCCACCAACGTTTTCGTCTTCCATTCCCACTGTTATACACTTCGTACATTATTCGTCATCCTGCATTTGTCACCCAAATGAAATGTTTGCTCCTATCAGTCACCCAAAACACATTAACAACTCTCCTTTCTTTCCGCCGCCCTAGTCATCGTAACACTCATAGTTCATAGTGCAATTCTCGAGACACTTCTCCCCTTTCCACCTCCAAATCCACCATCCCTAAACACATAAATAGATGTACCCCGCCGTCCAAGCTCAGTCTTAAGATATTTCGTTAACCTTCACATTTTGTATCATAAAGTCCATTATAATAAAGTGTTATTTAATTTTTACGAACTACGATCCTGAAGTATATTATTTAAAGTGATACCCTACACTGTGAATTCAGTTTCGAGGAATTGTTTTTCAAACCGGGCATCACAACACGATCCTGTTACGCTCGGTTCTGTCATATGCTTCCAAACACTCTTCTTTCGCGCCTCAGCATCTCGAACTCAATCGCACGCAATCACGCTGTTTACAGTCGCCCAAATATTCCATCGCTGGCTATTTCCAAACACACCTAATTGCATTCAGCAGAAATATTCTCATCCTACACAAGTAACATACTCGAACAGTTCCTACCGATGACAGCTAAATATGTAACTCACTGCACAACATAATCATCAGAATCGCAACGTGCGCAGCAAGAACCTCCACAGTAATGTTACAGCGGAGTTTGCGAGTTTCTGATTTCAATATGCAGCACAACAGTAGCAGCAAAACGTCTAACAATGACGACGCACCATGAGAAAACGTTGAGACATCATATCAGAAACATTGCCTGCATTTGTCACTGCAAAGACGTTAGCAAAAACATTTTCGTAAAGCTTAACGAAGGAACAAGCCCATCACCGTCTCAATTTATCAAAAGTATAATATAAAATATAAATTTACATATAAATACAACTTTAATACAAACTTAATTTGTATTTTAAAGATAATGACATTAAATTTTATTTAAAATTACTTAAAAATATATAAGCAATTCGTTTGATGTACTTACATAATAATGTGGTAATACTGCCTCAACTTCTTTATTTTGCAACTTCACCATTATATTCAAAAAACTTTTTACAGCAAAATACAAGATTTATTTAAAAGTAGACACGTAAGAATATGGAGGAATAGATCAAGACGGTTGAATGCAGGTAGAACTGTAAGCAGAAACATAGTGTGTATGGCTACGCTCACCAGGTGATGTGACAAATCAATGGAACCCATTAAGTCTGAAGTGTCGAAACCATCCCGCTCAGAAATTATGGTTTAGTGAAGGTTGTACCTAGAATAGGAGCCTATTGGCAGTAGTTGGAAATCGTTTAAGTATAATCTGCTAGGCCATGATTACACAAGAAATGATTCTGCCACGTATATTCTGATCTAGCGCATACAATCTGTTCGTCAGAAAATACCAGAGCTTTATCATCTTAAAACTACAACAATAAGTTCCTCTGAATAATAAGCTTCTCACATGTTCCTGTGAGTGTTGTATAAATACCAAAGGGGATCTAGATTCTCGGTATACAAGTATTTATTTGCAAATACTTGTTCTTATATGTGTTATGTGTTATACGAGTTATGTGCTATTAATTGCTCATTTTTCGTATAAAAGACCCAGAAAGAACAGCATGATCTTCGATCTGTCTAGCTATCGAGAAGTCTGAGAAGCCGTTTACGATAAGATCATCCTTTTCAAAGTGAGATCAGGGCCAAATAAACCACGATCCAACGGGCGCATAAATCTTTGAGTGGAGACACGGGAACGTGACTGGACTCGGTACCGATGAATTTTCAAGATTTATCGTTGTACTGCAAGTAACTGCTTAATCGAGTTAGTCAGAATACAGAGAACGAGATTTTCATCATGCCGCGAGCACGTTCGAATCAACCTTAATTACAATTCCTTCCGTTGCTATCCGCCGGTAAAGACGACCATCGCTTTTGGATTGGAATGTTAGATTAGGTGTTAGTTTCGTGCCGTGCTTAAGGTTTACCATGCTTCGCGTTTCCGTTTCTTGCCCCAAAGTGCTAAGCCGTTGATAGAAACGCGATCTCGCCTTTGCATCAGGATATTGTTTCATCGTAGAGATCTCGTATTCGCACTTGGCCAGTTGTCTGGGATTCTACGTCTCAAATCCCCCTTTGAGACTGTGCGAAGAAACTTGGTAATGGTTACCGAGTTCGTTGGGAAACCGGGTGCTTTTCACGAGCTGTACCCGGTTAGGTTGTACTCGCATGCTACGTAATACGGTACATTGTACTTTTTAACACTATTTCTACCACGATTTTGTGTATACCTATTTCGACCAAAAGGTGTCTTTTGAAAGTTTTTCGTTTGAATACATATAATAGCCAAAAGTGGTTGGGATTTCCAATTATTTGTTAAATGTAGATAATTTGAGGAATATATTTATTGACACATTGACGTGTATTTATTGGAGATTATTTAATTAGGTTGTAAATTCTAGCTTATTTTATCGATCTACAAAATATTCAAACAGTGCAGCGGTGTGCACTAAAACGGAACATAGGAAACAAGCGAATATTAAAGTTATGCCGCAATTGCTGTATTTTTCGTTGCTACCGAAGTCGGGTTTCTCTAATACGATTATAATTGATATGATGCCGCAAAATGATGTTGATATTTATATGCAAAATGGTTTCAAATTAGGCACTGTCATAAAATTCATATGGTGTCAAAAGACACCCCATCGTAGAAACAAGTATACCATACGCACATTTTTAGATCTAGGGTGAGCTAGAGGAAAATATCGTAGAATTAATTTAACAACCATTGTATGAAATGTAAAAAAATTAATTGTGGAGAAACCATTCAACATAGAGAATAATTTTATGTTAAAATTTGAAAGGTGTCTTTTGACACCTCTTGGTAGAAATAGTGTTAAGAATGCCGTGTTCTTTGTACTGCGAGTAGATTGTTCCGTGGTATATTTTCGAAAGAAAGGGCATTATATTATCTGGTAAGAAATTCAATCTCGAGTGAAAAACTTCTGATCGTCGTATATTTCTAAATGCTTTGCCATTACTATATTTTCATTGCCTAGCGTAATGAAGCTACTGGGATGACTCGACTTGCACTTGTTCCTTTGTCTATTTGTTTGTCTCTGCCACACTAGAGGCCGCAATTTTAGAACTCTTGACACAAAATTTTTAGGGTAAATTCGTGAAACACTGTAAATTTACTGTATTTATTTTGGTGGCAATCCATCGCAATAATTGGGAATCTATCGCCATCGATGTTGATCGTTGTCGAATCAATAAAAAACACCATGTTTTGGAATCGTTTTCGATAGTTTTCGACACGTTTAATAGTTTGGAAGGACCTTACAACCCTTACGTCCCATTCTTGTTCTACTTCTAGTAATTAATATCCAGTATCTAATATTTATTATATATAATTATCATACATTAACAAATACTTACCCCACAAATTTTAGAATTGTATAGGTTCATTCGATTATTATATACATTTATAAGCATCATTAAACATTTTGTTGAAGATGTCGCGATAAATCAGACTTATCGATACTTTTTTATTATAACAATAATGACATTATTCAATATTGTTCAATGTTTCCCACAGCTATCCTTGGGTGATGTACGGCTCAGTGAAAAAACCAATATTATTCTCGACGCAACTAGACGGTGGTTGGTTCAATAATGGGCATCGATCACTACAGTTGCCTCTCGTTATGTTCCTACGGATGAATTCTTACAATTTTTAACATAGAAAGAGGTCTTCCATGCAGAGCTCGAAATTTTACGAATTTGTAACATATATAAATTTACTTAAAAATATATAAATTTGCGAATTTGAAAACTTCCAATTTTTTAAATCTTAAATTGAACATTTAGAAATTTATAAAATTTAATAAATTACATTTTTACTTTCATTCTAAAAATTTTTAATTCAACATTTTGTAAACGTGGGAGTGTGAAAATGTGAAAATGTCAGAATGTGGAAATATGAAAATTTGTAAATTTGAGAATTAACAATTTTTTAGATTCATGCGTTGAAGATTTATAAATTGAAGAATCTGCGATGTTCTAAAATTAAAAAATTGTAAATTTCTAAATACAATAGTTTTCAAATTTGTAAAAGTACATACGCGGAAATTTGTGAACTGTATAATTGAAAAATTGAAAACTTGAGAACTTGAAAAGTTGAAAAGTCGATAAATCGAAAGGTCGAAAAATGGTAAAATGGAAAACTCGAGATATCACAAAAATTGATGAACTGAAAAGTTGAAAATTCGATAAATCGAAAAATTCATCAATTGAGAAATTAAGGACATGAAAATTTGAACATTTTTAAGTTCGAGAAGTAATAATTTTGATAACGTATATTTGCAACTTAGTATAAAAGAAACTCGTAATTAAGAATCGGTGGAATGTAATTATTTAAACAGGCTACCAATTTTATGCTACAATAGAAAAATGGCAAATACCGCTTTTAACTTTACACGACTTTATTTGATTTTTATTATATTCTGATCATACAAACATATTTACAATATAGGCACACCGTTTATACATATGTTACAAAATCTGTGTTATTATTTGAACTTTTGAATCGCTTCAATTAATCTATAAATTTACATATTGGCTTTCACCGTACTTCCATCTGCTAATTTAGTTTGCATATCCCCACCCCCACACAAAAAATGTTATATGCTTCATTTATGAATTTAAAATAACATTATTGAACATTATTGAGTATTGTATATGTTAAATAATCATGCACAAAATCTGGCAACAACAATGGGCTTGCTTTTCATATAAAACTGAATTGAAGACATAAAGTGAAATTCTTTTATAAAAGGCTGGGTTTTCAAAATATCTATCCGAATATTCATGCGGTACGTGTGTACAAAGTGTTACCTGAAAGTCGATTTGGTATCACTTTGTGGATTGATGTTCATATTCAACATTGATTTCCAAACGTTAACAGTAGTAGTCACATAATATCATATTACGGTGAAATGTAATATGTATTCAATAAGAACATCACAACTTCTGAAAAGAAAAGTGCAATTTTGTGAACAAAAAATACTATCCATAAAAAGTTCGACTGTAAGTTTTTATTGCCACTGAAATCATACATCAAATTGAATAAATATCTTCATTTTTGAGACAGATAAACATTCAAGAAGCACTGTACACTTACAGAACATCGATTTGTGAAAGTCGAAATTCTTACTATTATCGTACAACATATTAATTAATTCTTTACAACGGAAGTTTCTACAATAACAAAATGTTTACATTATGCGTTCAAAGATTAAAAATTGTGCACCAAGTTGGTAATCAGACCATTGATTAATATCCTGTATTAAAGTAAAGGACAATAGACGTTTTTATTTAAACATTCAGTTAAATGTATTATTTAACCTAATCTTTTTTCGCGATATGTATTTTTATAATGTTATCATAATGCTGAAATCGCTATCTCTGATAACAATCAGCATCACTGAATCGCCTTTGTGTTGATGATATTTAATAACTGAACAGCGCCCTCGTATCAAGTTGTTATGGCGTGAGCAAAAGGGTTAATTTTTCAGGTGAAAGAAACTTTCTGGCATGCCACGCTTCACACGATGACTTAACTGCGTGTGAACATTTTAATAATTGGATACTGATGATGCGGAACGAAAACTTATTTATTTGAACTACAGTGATAGTGAACTTATTAATAAAGTATATTTGGTGTTGAGTGTATAATGTTTTAGCGTATGTTTGATTCTCATGTTATTCTAACTTGGTGATTTTTTGTGTTCTGGTCGTTTTTGGCATATTTCGCCTTATTTAAAACTTCTGTTCTCCCTTCCGTTACGCCCTTGGCGTGGTATGTTTTAGGAAGGGGAACAGAGTTTCTGCATTGGGGAGGACGGCGGTCGTAGGGGAAATTTTGGGATTTTCCAAGATTCTCTGACGTCAGTGTCAGAGTTCGGAAACCCGTTAAGTTCTAGGTCCGGTTTGGACCTTAGGGCGCTCGAGGTTTATGACATGACCTGTGCCGCTGAAGCTAAAAATTCTACAAATGAATATAGCAATAAATGTACTTACTAAAAACGAAAATTGTCACGTACCATCTTAATACGGATGTGCGGATGGTACGGATATTAAATTGAATGCTTTTCAAAAGTGGCTATTTTCTTGTTATGTCGTAAACCTACGCTTGAAGTTTATGTTTTGTATTGTTACAGTAAAATGTGTATAGGTATTGTTTGGTACGCTGTAACACAAGTCTTACAAGTAGAAAAACACAGTACAGGTGACCCTCCTATAACACGGTAGTTAGGTTCCTAGAAAATGCCGCGTTGTGTGAAACCGTGTTGTATGAGACCCAGAGGCAGTACAAAAAGTGGGTTACCTTCCGAAAACTTATTAAAAACAAATATATGTATATTTTTTTTAATTCTACATAAACCACTTAATTTTGCACTTCTCAACTGCACTTCTTATTTCTTTTTCATTTGTCTTAATAGTCCGGATTGTTGCTTTCCGCAACAGTGTATGTTTAACGCTAGGTTTACGGGACCCGTCAAAATGACGGATCTTAGGTTTCTTATTTTCCATTGCGAAAATGATTAAAAAGCTTATGTCGAAATGAATGTTAACGATCATCGAGATAAAGAATCTTTCTATAAACTGGTATATGTATTATTCATTGTTTACTTCTTTTCATAGTTCATTTTCAATTTAGACTTTAGTGGTCATTGAACTTTCGTAAATCTAGTGTTAAGACGGCAAACATCGCCGCGACCGAAGAAGTACAGTGTTGTACAAAGGTTTTTGCAATTTTCTTATCGTGTTAGAGCAAAACCGTGTTATAGGATGCCATGGTGTAGGAGGGTTTCCGCAATTTATGAATCGTGTTGTAAGATTCCGTGTTGTAAGAGGGCTACCTGTACTTAATTTCAGCTTTTAAGAAAACTTTATAGAAATATTATTAACTGAATTCTCTATGATTTAATAAATATGAAATAACCTTACTATTTAAAAACTTGTATATTGTCAATTAATTAGAACTTTACAGAAAGTACTTCGTTGCTTGTTTGAGTCATTATGAATCGATTTTAAAAGCGTTAAATTTTCGAACATTGTACAATAATATTTTTGCCTGATAAATGCGGTACCCTTATAACACGGTTTTGATATAACACGAAGTACACAGTGCGACTGTGCTCCTATAACGCAGTACTTTGTATACGTATTCTCAATGAAATGCAGTGAAAATTATCGTGGTTTATACCAGGGTGTACTTTAGTCTTTTATAGCCAGGTTCCCATATAAAGCGGTATGAATTAAACGCGTTATAGAAGGGTGGATCTTATAGAATTATATTGTAGAAACTTCTCACTATATACATGAAATGCTAATATATTTATACAGTTACATATTATTATATACATGTAATGATATTGTCCATTATATTTTAATCCGTGTAAACGTTCAGAAAGAGTTACTGTTAACACAATTTCCGCTCGATCGTTACCGTGTCTTCTTTAACACTAGAACTACCAACCAGTCATAATGAACGGTTTCGGGTTTGACATTTCTTATCACAAAATTTTATTGCCGTCCTTTTGTCAAAATGTCTGTCATGTTTTATTGAGCTAATGAATGGTTTTATATGTCAGGTGATGCTGTAATATTTATTTACTTATTTTTCTACTTTATTTTCAGTTTTGAAGTAAGCATGCATTTAATGCCGGTACTTCTAGTGTTAAGCATTAGGACATTTACCTTACATCTGAAAAAAATAAAATCAATGTAAGAAGGTTGTTGTAAATATCGCGATATAAATTGTCTGTTAGACAGTATTAATAGTGTGATATAGCGTAAGAAAATTACCTACTTCATGTTGTTGTCAAATAAATAAACGATAGGTAAAATATAAGCGTTGTTTTAGCTGCCTCTTTTCCGTTTCGTTTCTTTGTCTCAGACTTGTGTACATATTAAAACTGCTGGCATGTTTCAAGCGCTTTCTTTCGCAGCATCGGTATACTCTTATTTCGCGCGCATACATACATATATATCGGTTAGCCGGAGGGTGCTAAGATCTTCCTCGTTGTCCTCGACCTCGTTTTCCGGATGTCGTGAGTCTCGACGGAGTGCAACGTCGTCGACGTTGTCGGCCACAGTACCATCCCTTTTTGACAGTCCTTCTCTTTCGTCTGATGTTCATTTATCTTTTTTTCCTTACTCAGAAATTAGAAAAACGTTTTGCGATACTTTTAAAGAGTATTATGAGCAATCGCGGGGTTTATGTTGTAAATTGAGTTTATTCAAAAGATATTAGATAAAAATATACAGTGAAATATCCGCGTTGAGAAATGTATAATGAAACGTGACGCGAGGAGTCCCGAATTACAATGCTCCGTTTCCAGGCGATCCTCAATTTTTATACATGTTGTACCGAAATAAAGAAATAGCAGACTATCGCGTGGTCGGCGCAGCTAATGCGACATCGTTGAACTCTAACAGTTTATACAGGGTGTCCCAAAAGTATTGAAGGAGCCGGAAATGGGAAGTAGGTGGGGTCATTCTGAACAACTTTCTCATTTACAAAAATGTCGTATGGGGCTTCAGTTTTAAATTATTAACGAAAAACACCGACCAATCAGAGCGTGAGAATCGCGCGCGCTCGGAGGCAGAAGTGTAGGCCCGAGTTATAATTGGCCGTGGTCGCGATCGAATCGCGTGGCGCGCGATTCTCGCATTCTGATTGGTCGGTGTTTTTCGTCAATAATTTAAAAATGAAGCCCCATACGAGATTTTTGCAAATGAAAAAGTTGTTCAGAATGACACCACCTACCTCCCATTTCCGGCTCCTTCAACACTTTTGGGACACCCTGTATAATACAAAAGCCGATATTTAAAACGAACAAGGAAAAACAGAGATTAGAAGATTTACATTTGTTGATGTGCAATATTCCAAAATGTAAGTTTCCAAATTTTTACTAAAATCGAACAACCGAATATAAATGAAACAGCAAAAGATATTTGTGATTAATAAAATTTTTGTGAATAACTGTGAAGTACAGAAATGTAACAATGCAATATGCTGTATGAAAATCAAATAAGAAGAAAGTAAAACAAATTTATACGATTTTTTTTTTATATAAAACGAGAGACGGAAGACAGAAATAACGAAAGTCCGGCAAAAGAATAAATTATACATTTTATTTTGTTCACTATTTTTTGGTAGTAGTAGCTGTTTTGTATGTTGGAAACGTAGACATATAAAGTATGGATCCTACGCCAAACTGGGAGTGGCGTTCCCAATTCAGTGCAGAGAGACTGTTTTTCAGAGAATTTACTAACTAATTATGTGTAACGCAAGTCATTCCGGATTCATGCAGCTTAATTGTATGCCAGTATGTTTGTTCCTGAAGCGATTTTAAATAAAAATGTAAACGTTTAATAAAATTGCAATTCAATTTCTAGACATTAATTATAACATCCATAACCGGTGTATTAAATTTGGAAGTCCTCGAATTTGGAAAATTTATTCGTAAGGCCGATATTTATACGCGCATTTTAGAAATTGAAAACCATAGACGATTGTTAGAAAAATTCAACTGTTCAACTGAAAAAGGTCCTATGTAAGTTATCAGTTTAGTTTTGTAAATAATATCTGTTTCGTTCGTCTTGTTTTGCAGAGCAATATTATTCAAATTAGTTTACAGTAAATATGTTAATGTAAACAGTAGTACGCAATACATAATAGTAGTGTATGTATAGTACAAGACAGTACTATATAAAAATATGGCACTATTTATAATTAGATTAAAGAATACCTATGTTATGTGTGTCAAATAAGCACGCGCCATCTACTTTTTATTGATTTTAATCGTTCTACCACAAAAACAGATTTCATTATAATTACCATTGGATTTCAATTATCTATAGCGTACAAAACCTTTTCACGTGGTTTTGCACAAGGTTTATTTTTAAGACCATAATTTTTACCTTAAAATTTTTGGAACCATCTTTAATGTATCGTTGACGATGCACTTCAGTTTTCAACATTTTTGGTACCGATATCTATATATCACAAATTATAAAGAAAAAAATATCACGCAGGGGGAAGGAAAACGTCTGAAACGGGTGAAATATCTCGGAAGCAGGACACTTGTAGAGCTTCAACAAATGCATCAAATTGTGGTACTTACTGGCCTTCAGCGTATGTATTGTGGAGTTTTCAAGGATAACTTTAAAATTATAAATGGAAACCGCCACTTTTCATTTAATATTCTTGTAGCAGACATCGAGAGGTTTTTGAAATACTATGAAGAAACTTTTTTCGGTTAAGTACTTTTCGAGATATGAGTCGATAGAATTCAAGTACTACCGGCATTAACATTATCCAAGGTGCACCGCGTGGAGGTTGTACGGATTTACACCACGTTGTACGTGTTTGTGAACGTCTGTGCGTGCCTGTGTGCTGTATCATTATATCAACGGTTATTAAACTCATTTCGTCAGTTATTCTCAACTTCTCAATTCGTCAACGCTTGTAGCTTTTGAAAATCCGGCCGTGCAACCTCCACGCGGTACACCTAATGCTAATGCTAATACCAATGGCACTTGAACTTTATCGACTCATATCGCGAAAAGTACTCAACCGAAAGTAGTCTCTCGATAATGTTTTGAAAAGCTTTTGATGTTAGGAATATTAAATAAGGAATGAAGGTTTCCATTTGAAATTTTAAAGTTGATCTTGAAAACTTCGTCATACTTACGCTCAAGGTCAGATATGTACCATTGTTTGATGCATTTGTTAAAACCCTAGAATTTATGTATAAAACATTTGTATAAAACTTTACACTCATCCTGGATAACTACAAATATTTGTCTACGATTGTTTACAAATATTATGGATTATCTCCAGCTCGTTATGGATTAACGACTGAAAGTACTATAAAATCACTCAAACCGATAATAGTTATTTCATTAGGATGAATTTATTATTATTTTATTATTTCACTTCCTATGAAATTGAAATAAATGTTTCCCGTTGTTTCTTTTAGTCAATTTCTTAAATTTATATGCTTATAGTTTAAAATTCCATTAGTAGTATTTATAAAATATAATATATGATTAATTAGTAAACAAAACAAATGACCAGTATTTGGTATTGAAAATATTTTTATGTTACATATAATTAAATATTTGAAAAAAAGAGCTCAAAAATGAGACCTAGGATTGGTTCTAGTACATTAAAAAATATTTATGGCTAGTAAATATTATCAACTGAAACAATTAAATTTGATATTTTGTATTTAAATTTTTGGTCATGATTTCTTGACTGTGCGATATGATGCGGTATGACTAAGTATGATACTAATTGTAAGTATGACTAACTATTGGGCAATACTTAAATAAGTATTATTCCAAAATGCGTTAAAATTATGAATATGTTTCTTGTTTTAACTAAATTCTACTTTAAATAGCAGTAGCAAATTCTTTTTCTACATGGTAGTATACTCACCATAAAACAAAATGTTGCAGTCGTTTGTTAACAAATGTATTCACCACTAACATCAATGAATATCAGTGGGGCTAAGAAAAAAATACATTTACATTTTTTCGATGTACACCTTGTGAATGTGTTCATTTTCATGAATAATATGTTTTTATCATTTTTCAGTTAAGTATTCGGTCCATCTATTAATCATTATAAATAGTTATTAATCGCAAAATCAATTTGTTAATTTATAAACAACGAATACGAAATCATTTACAATATATTATCAAGTTTAAACATTTATTTAATATCGTGACATTATCAGGACTTAAGATCGTTCAGAAACAACTTTTAGGATTTATGGGCACTTATGGAAATCTTTTCTTATCTTTAGCTGGAATGATTAATAAGCAAATTTTGTCGGGAAAACTTCAAAACACCCTATGTGTAATAAAATGATTAGACTCACAATCAGATACGATCGATCGTAGTATAAACTGTACGAAGCAAATTAGACTGTTTACAATCGTTACTGATAAGAATAATAATGAGATGTTAATCATAATATTAGGTCAAATATGCCATGCATAACATGAATCAAATCAAATATCCTGCGGTCACATTTTACATACTGCGGTGATGATATTCGAGGTCTGCAAAATGGAACAGGGAGCATTCGAATATTTATATGTAATGGCTTTATTTAGTCTGCGATAAAAAAAAAACAGTTACAACTGTTTATATTTTAAAATACTCATTGTTATAAAAAATGTATACTGACTAATTGACAGGAATTGGAAAATTGGTAATAACTTCTTACCACTCGTGACGCAACTAGTAAATATTCTACCTATCATGGGTGTTCTAAATAACTACAACTTGTAATATTATATTATAAAATTGTAGTTTTATATGTGCACTTGTAGTGTCCTCTGGAAGGAGTTTTTTAGGTACGGAAAAAGTATGTGACTCGTGCTCTTCTTTTATCAATATCCATGTTAAACGTGGACTGAACATTTCAAACATCTATACTGATGAATAAGAATAATCTTTAAAATTCGAGTTGAAAGGAATATTTTACTAAATATGTATACCAGTATCTATGAAGTATAGATACAAAATTCAAGACATAAATTATGTCCTTTCAAGGAACATCTTACGTATTCTAATTAGATACAGAAATATACATATATGAACCACAAACTGGACATATATTGCAATTCTAGTATTGCTCTAGCATTAAGTATTATTAAATGATCGATAATTGTTAATTCAGAACAACTTTTTCATTTGCAAAAATGTCGTATGGGGCTTCATCTTGAAATTATTAACGAAAAACACCGACCAATCAGAGCGCGAGAATCGCGCGCGCTCGGAGGCAGATGTGTAGACCCGAGTTATAATTGGCCGTGGTCGCAATCGAATCGCGTGGCGCGCGATTCTCGCGCTCTGATTGGTTGGTGTTTTTCGTTAATAATTTCAAAATGAAGCCCCATACGACATTTTTGCAAATGAAAAAGTTGTTCAGAATGACCCCAGCTACCTCCCATTTCCGGCTCCTTCAAGACTTTTGGGACACCCTGTATAATATACCTTGATCCAATCTTAATGGTCTTTAACCCTTTCGCGCCGAGCTCCCCGTCCGCCGAAGTACCGTCCCTGAACGGAAACTCGCGCCGAAAATATGCATAGTGCGCGTGGTTTCTGTATATATGTTGTTCTAAGTCTTAAATAGGAACTGTGCTGAAAAAAAACAATCATTGTTCTAATGTAATAAGTAATACGTAAAAAATATGTAAAAACAATTAACTACGAAGTACACTTGCTTAGATGGCGTAGTCGCCACAATTTTGATGCCCCATATATGCGGCGCTCGTACCCACAGGTCGTCGAGTGGATGCCGCATATATGCGGCGCTCGGCGCGAAAGGGTTAACATTGAAATATGTATAATATACGTTGATAACGATAACGTACGTGTTAAACTATCTGTCCAATCTTTTCTCGAGTTTAATCTCTTCAGGCACGAATTTTTAATTCGAGTTACAATAAAGGAAATTAATTATTTTTATATTTATATTTGCTCATTAAAGAAAATGCAATGCAAAAACTAAAGTTTACAGTACAGAATTTCAAAAAGAATGATTACAAATAAAAAAATTTGTACATTTACTATTTGTACAAAACCTGTTATAATTTTTTTGATGACATTAAATGCTACTCAATAGAGTTGCAAATATAATTTTAAACTTAAACATTATTTTCACTCCCTAACAATCGTGATACTTCACTAAAATTCGGGCTTACTACGCGTAAGAAAAAACCAGTCATTGCTTGGACTATTCTTTCGGACGTATAGATGCTTTTATTATACTTCCCTCGTGATAATTGGAATTTATTTTTTTGTTGAGAAAATTTAGGAAAGGTTGCATATTTATTTTTGTAACGTTTTCGAAAAAGAATATAGTTATAAAGTAATTGTCAGTATATGTAGTCAATGACGCGAAGAGGTACATACAGGGTGTCCCGCAACTTTCGTTGGACCTGAAAAGGAGTTGTAGGTGAGGTGATTCTATGTAAGTTTTTCCTTTGCAAAAATGGGGTCTGGACTCTTGTTTTTGAATTATTAAGGAAAAACACCGACCAATCAGAGCGCGAGAATAGCGCGCGCTCAGACGCGAGAGCGAAGCTCCGAACATACGGCCGATCGCGGATGCAAACAAACAAGTTAGTATCGTGCTATGTTACGTTAAAGTTAAATCAAACATAAAATTGTCCCATCGCTTAATCAGTAAAAATGAATAACTGAACAATATTCTTAATTCCCGTATTCGTTATGTGATTTGACTTTGACGTAACTAGACCCCATTTTTGTAAAGGAAAAAGTTACGTAGAATCACCTCCCCTACAACCCCTTTTCGGGTCCAACGAAAATTGCGGGACACCTTGTATATCAGAATTGCATAACAACGATTGTGTATCGGTTGAGTAATATTCCATACAAGAATAAAAGAAAATGTAAACAGTGATAAAGAATCTCTTTCGTTGGAAGTATTAAATTAATTTTAGGTACATTTTATCTTAATAACTTCAGCCTGTCTCGCACAATTTAGATTATCAATATTTTCACGATATTATCGATAATGGATGGCAGCATCTTTACCACAGGGTCCTGGGTTAAAATGATTGATTATTTGTTATTGATACTTCAGTAGCTTTTACAGGGAAATCTACTTTTTTCCTCGGTAGGAAATAAGTGCTCGTATTTTATTCTTCATCAAACGATGTTTGTCACCGCTATAAATTCGAGTTAAAATTTTCCGGGACAAGAGGATTAACTTTACAGAACCTTCCATCCTAAATAGCTTTATTCGTTCAATTCTCTGAAGCAAATGTACCTCTTTACTTAAATAAATCAGTTTCACTAGAAACTCGGATATAAGTTTTGTTTTAACGAGATTCGCATGTTACTAATGAGATATAATGAGGCACATTACAATAAGAACATACAAATTGTACAAAATATAACAGCGCACAACTTACACAACATATAATAAGATACGAAGGGAAAATATGAATTACAAATAACAAATAAATTAATACATCACAAACAAGAGATTTGTGTAACTATCATTAGAGATGCAAGACAGATTGAACGCTTCTTTCCAAATTCGGTCTATCGTACAATATCTTTCCTGTCCATTTTAGATCTTACGTAACTATCACTGTCAAACATTCCTCGAGAAATTTCTTCCACAGTAAATATTATCCGAAGGATTTATTCGAAAAAAAACGGCTTCTCTTACTTTTGCAATCGACATTACCAGATTATCTTGGCGATCCTTTTCGGCCCTTCAGTTATTCACATTTTCCGTTATGCCTTCATCTCTATTCCTACTTGGCCTATACATATTTTATTCCCGCTGGATTTTGCTTTCTCTCTCCTTTGACTTCATTCCTTCTATCTGTCTCCATAGAATAATTAAGGCCATTGGCCGCGAGGTCGAGCAAACCGCTTCAACGTCACTGTTCCCCTTCTTCCCTGCCCCTTTCATTCTTCTCTTACACGGCTGGGGTGAGATTAATCTTAATTTTCGTCGAGCTATAATCTTTAATTAAATCGCCATTGATCCGTGGCTGGCAGACTCCACCAATCAGGTACCCTGCCCGAAATAGGCAAAAAAAATCAAACGAACTGTAAAGAGGTGGAGGGAGATAAAAGTCGAAGGTCCGCGTGTGCGCGCGGTCGAATATAAAGAGAAATCAATTCCGTGGCTAAAAGAACGAGGTCTAATTATCAATTTACGGATATAAATAACGGGCGGCGTTGAAAGGTACTTCGTGAAATCTTGATCCTTCGTGAAATCGTTGCCCCGAATACCTGCGAGTCGTTTCTGCCATAATCGTTTCGGATGAAATCAAGCTATGAAAAAGGTTGCTTCGCGTTCACGGGTAAACACGAATCGCGCGAACCCTCCTAAATAGATCCCAATAACCGGTTAACCAATGCCAATGAGTATCCCGGAACATAATTTTTCCTTAACGGGTAAAATATCGAAGATCTTTTGGAGATAAAATAGCCTTTTCGGGATAACACGTAAAACGCTTATTCTCTATCTCGACGCTGTTAATGACTTATGAAACAAGGTTAAGTACATTTTATTTGAAACGAGTTAAATAACTTTTTAATGTAACGAGTTTTATTGTTGGCCTTCATTACTTTATTATCTTTACAGTTATTGTTGTTACAGTAATAATAATGTAGTATATTTGTTATTTTCATTTTAAAACCATCATAAGATAATTCATTTTATTATTGTATTTAATCGCAACAGATTATCTTGAAGCAATTTCTTATTATAATCTAGTAAAAAAGTAACAAGAAATTTACAAAAAATAACAAATACATTAACGTCATTGGATGCTGAAGACAATTATTCAACTTGGAACTTGAAGAATTGTGTACTTTAATCACATATGTTACCGAAATTGTTTTCATTTCACAGTTTATCAAAAACGAAATTTGTATTGTGGTAAATTTATCATGTATACGTGAGATAGTACAAAATTTGTATTTTTTATACAAATTATATTAGCACTGAAACTACCAGCTGGTTAAGTAACCAGTCACACGTTTATTATTTTAAATAATAAAATTTGTTAAGATGTTTTTCATGAAATCTTTACTGAATTTTAAAGAGATAAAACATTAATATTAATTTATGTTTTATCTTCTGTGTATTTACTTTTAATTTTTAATTAAATGTGCATGATATGCCGGTTGATTCAGTGTTATTTCGCGTATACTTACATAATTTATAATAATAATAAACATTTGATCAAGTAATGAACAACATAAAAAGTTATTTTATTTGAAACCGAAGTAACGAAACAATCCGAGAAAGTGCGGTTTGTCTCTTCACATAAATTAACACATAATCATATCAAATTGTGTGTAGCCTCACAACACAATATATTATCTTAACGGCTATTTTAGCACACACGGTACAAAGCATGTATCGTTCAATAATGCGACATTGTAGTACAGTTTATTTGCTACACTTGCACAAACGTAATTTATTTGTTATAAAAAGAGTGAAAGCAATGTAATTGAACGAAAATTACTACATAAGAAGTAGAAAAACTGAAAAATAACGAGTGACGTAGAGCATGAAAGGATTTCAAACAGAAAAAGATTATTGATATGAATAAGTATAGTATTATTCATAAATTCATGATCTGAATAAAAAGGAGTGCCAGTCCATTATATTTGTGAGTACTATAGTTGACAATTGAATTAATTGTAAAGTTTAAATTAGATAACATTTCAAACATACTGCAATTTAACTATTGTGTAATTGAAATATTATACTTATGTAAAAGTCGTTCGAAATCGTTCACGGTCTGCAAGTTCGGCTATCCTGTCAAAAGATCACCCTCGATCTTTAATTACACCGCATTTAACACTTATTCCTAACATTTATTACTAAACTTATTACAAACTCTAATTACAATTACTTATTAATAAAAATACAATAATTATGAGGAATTATTTCTAGTAAAGTCTTTCATTACTCAAGGTCGCATATGTTGTGGCTTCCGCACTTCTCGATACTCTTTTTTTTTCAATTCTTTTATAACAACGTAGGGGCCTTTAGGGGGTTAGGTGGGTTTGAAAATTTCAAAAAATCGATTTCTTTTTGTGTTATTAAATAGCACAATGTATTTAGAATATTATCCCCAACATTTTTAATCGATTAAAGTAAAACTCTAAGAGATAGACCCTTCGGGAGTTCCGCCCATCAGGCCACGCAGCCTGTCGCGTCGTCCTTCAATCGCGTTTTTCTCGAAACTCTATTTTTGAAGTCGGTGGACATGATTTCTCAAAAAGTTAAGAACCGATCTTGTTCAAATTTTGAACACTTCTTCAAAATACTATTATCTGGTACTTGAACGAAGGATTTTTTTTTTTTATCACAACTTATGTTACGGGGAAATATGTGGAGAAAATTTGACCAAAACATGGAACTTTTTGTTCATAACTCCGCCAAAAATTCAAATAAAAATTGTTTTTTGTTCCTTCGTTCAAGTACGAGCTTTATACATCTGCTGACAGAAAATCTTTGGTTTTTTAATTTCTGATGAACCAGTCATGAGTTATCGGGTCCACGCCGAGAGTACTTTTTTTTTAGAGGTCAATATAAATGAGGTCTCAATGGCTGAATTTTCAAAATTTGTAAATAAAAATTTCACAAAGTACTTGTTAAACATATATCTTTGATTTGCTAAATTGTTTGCAATCAATATTTCATTTGATATATTAAAAAAAAATCAGTAAAAATACGCTTCTTTTAAGCGTCTGAAACCCACCTAACCCCTTAAATTGAGGAATTAGCTTTCTGGACGTATCAGGTGTATTATCAAAATTACGTAATAATACATAATCGCCTACTTTGTATTTATCAGGCTCTTTTCGCTTATTGTTTACCATCAATCTAAATATACGTTTTAATATCCTAAACTGGCGCGTAATTGAATTTGTGGCGATTAAAAAAATCATCAATATAAACTATTACGTTGCCAAAGTGGATTAACTCCGTCAAAACCTTGTGTTTCGTATCTCTGAATCTTGTAGATGCCGCTTTTAGCCCGAATGGCATTTTCATTAATTCAAATTGATTAAAGAGGGTTATAAACGATGTATATTTTATTGATTCCATGTTTATAACCCAAAAAATGTGTCATTGGTACAATGTCGCATTGCAAGAAGATTTATTTATTATCAAATAAAGTAGTACTACGTAAGACTTGCTCGTATGATATTGATGGACCTGTATTTAGTGTAATGAAATAGTTATCATTTTATGTTTTCTTACAATTTCTAAGTCTACCCACACAATGGTCCTCTCGATAATTTTGATTATAACCCATCCTTATCCCTTTCCGATGGAAGGAAACCACAATCTTCTCACGATTTCCATTGAGCAATGACGCCTTTTTGTAGAGCATGAACAATAAATGTGGGAATTAATATTTATAAATGAAGTTATGATTAAAAAATGTGTCATTGGCCAAGAATGGTTACTAATATACTTTTCCAAGTAAAATCAAGGTCATTTAGTCGTGTACCAGGCTTGACCAAGACCAGTGAACGCGGATTGCACGACTCGCTTACCTGAAACGGAGGTACACCGCGTCGTTTTCCAGCTTATTGTGACATTAATTTTCGACCCTCCATTATTCTTATGGGCTCATTTTAAAGGGGCAGCTTCAGGGAATATAATATATTTTTTTTTAATTTTAATAACTAGTAGTTTCTATTGAAAAACATGAAAAAAGAATTTGTTTAAATTTGTTCATATTACATAACAAATTGTCCAATTTATAAAAAATATTTTATAGTAGCCCAATCCTTTATGAATAAAACAAAAAAATGTAGCTCAATCGGACGAGTAGTTTTTGAGAAAAAAATTCGTAAGTGATGCCTATTTTTGCAAAAATTGGCAAAAACTGCAAGTTTTGAAGGCTTGTAATTTTCAAACAAATTCGAAATCGGCAAAATGATGACTTAAACCCCCCCCCCCCTACTTTCACGTAGACTATAACATATTTTGATTAAAGCAAAATCGCAGATGGTGATGACAAAAAGTGATCGATTCGGCGTGGAATGACCCATAATTATCACGCGCAATATATTTGATTACTACTCTATAATCTACGCACATACGATATTCATTATTCTTTTTCCGCACAAGAACAACCGGTGAAGCGTACTCCGAATTACTAGGATGAATAATGCCTTTTTCCGATAAATTATCTGAAATTGTCCTCAGTTCTTCCTTTTCCGCGTACGAAAGACGCCTTGACGAATAATGAAAAGGTTGTATTTCTTCAATTTGAAATTGTAATTCCGCCTTAATTTTAGGTTTCTCTGGACGTTATAGTTTTATATATTCTGTTTCAAATAAAGTTTCAAGCCTAAGCTTTTCTGCATGCGATATTTCTGGATTTATAATTAAGGAATTACTTGCACTATCGATAGCTTCATAAGTGTCAATATTCAAAATCTCAGCGATATGATCATCTATCCTTTCTACTGGTGACGCGGTTAATGTTAAATTATCTTTTTCCAACGTATATCTATCTACAACAGCTGACGCGGACATAGTAATGGTACAATATAAACACGTATTTTTGCTTGATTATCCGGAGTATATTGAATATTAATTGACACTATGCCGTCCGGTAGCAACACGTTGGTGCTATATAAAATGTATCTGTTGGGTGCCGATGGTACCACTTTGGTGCCATATTTAAAAAACTGAAATAGCATTTGAACTATCTTTCTTGGGTGTTAAAAGGCGGAAAACTAATTATAGCATTGTTTTTATTTAAATAAGAATAGAATACGGGAATGCTTGAAGGACATATCTTCATTTTAGGAATTTATATTACCGCTGTCTTCGCAAAATTGTTTATAAAATCCAAAATTTCCATGCTATTCTGCCGGCGTCAAACAGAAGAATCTATTTAAGATCTGCGGACGGCATAGTGTTAACCATAGAAGTTCCAATTATCGCTAATTTACTGTTATTGATTCCACAGAGTTCAGTATCACAATTATTTGCTTGATCGATAACGCAATTTGGCATACATTTTTCTTTTACAAAACTCATCGGACTTAATCTCTTAGGCACTACGCGCCACTATAGTGGCTTTCGCGGATGTCATCCCTCAGCACGACGCGCCACTATAATGGCTTCCGCGGATGTCATCTGAATTGTATTATTAATTATTAGAATAAATTGTTAAAGTTAAAATGCGTGTATCTATGATGTTTTCTGTTATTTTTCTTTAAGAGGAATTATAATTTAATCATCAAATACTTCGTTCCAATGTACTCGTGTAAAGAACAGCATTATCCGTCACACACTGCAGTGCCGTATCATTTACGCGTAATTCGCGTTGAACTTTGCCGTACAGGGAAACAGCCCCGCGCAAAATTCAGCCGTGCCTAAGAGGTTAAACATGTAACATCTTGCGTTTCCTTGTGACGTATCCATAATCACCGCATTTGATCCAAATGTTCTCGTTTAATGTTGAAATCTTTTGTCCTTCAATTCTTTTCCTGCCGGTGCTGATCCTCGACTCGAACGCTTTTCCTCGTCAGTCAGCTTCATATTTTCCAAAGCTGCTAATAATGTATTTACTGAATTAAATTGTTGCACCCTCGCTTGATTTCGTAAGTGTATATTTAGGATTCCATCAACAATATATTACACAATTTCCTCTTCGTCCATTGGCACGAGATTATCCAGTATCATCTTTTCATGATAGTACACACTAAATTCTTCATCCGGTCACCAAGTTCTCTCTTCAAATCGTTTACGTAATTTCAATTTGCTTTGCCGATGGTCGAACATTTTTCTCATTTCCATCAAGATTTGATCTACGCTCATCTCTAGGTGTTTGGGGCGAGAATGTAACCAATCGAACGCCGTTCCTTTCAGACGCGTTTCAACCAGTATTTTTGCAATATTTGAATTCAATTGATAGGTTGAAATTAATAACTTGACCTGTGTTAAGGCCAACATGCCCTTACATTTGACAATAGATTTGGAATTTGAATATAGTAATTAACCTAAGACCGTCGTCCCATCGAAGGGTTCGCGGACCGTTCCGTGGCAGCCATAAACTCAAGAAGCCATAAAGACCCGCGCGTTTTCTATGTAGTTTTCTAGTCATTGTTCGCATTTGGTCGCCACATTATTTTTACCTTTCGAGCCCGTTATTTCTAGCATGTTTAGTTAAAGTCAGCGCGCTTCTTGATCTTTATTACCTGCCACGTACCGGGTGCAAAACTTGGAATATTGGCGAGTGGAAGGGGCCTGAGTAGGGCGTAAACCTTCCGTCCCTTCCACAAATTTGTACATTTTTACGTAGCCAATTATAACATAATCGGGTCTACCCGACCGAGGTGACATCGAAGACACATCGTAGAACCTTTAGTTAGCTGAATTGAATTGTTAACGCTCATGGTAGAAATAAATTCTTTCGAGCTTTGGTGAATATTGCACGTGGTGTGCCGACTAGGTTTTATTATCACAATCTCGAAGGACCACCCGATTATTCGGGACTATACAGTTATTTATGTTCAATACGATACGAGTTACTATGGTCGAGATTCTAACTATTCCTATATGTGTATTACTGTTCTATTTTTCTATCTATTGGTGTGGCTACAATTTTTAACTAACTACCATTTCTAACTAATCTATCCGATGTCACCTCGGTCGGGTAGACTTGATGGGGGTGCGTCGTTCTAATTGGTTAATACAAATATACAAATTGTGGAAGGGCAACAAAGTTAACGCCCTACGTAAGCCCCTCCACTCGCAAATATTCTACGTTTTGCTCCTGGACCGTGGCAGGTAATAAGGATCAAGAAGCGCGCTGACCTTAACTAAACATGCTAGAAATAACGGGCTCGAAATGTAAAAATGTCAATCTGTCGACCAAATGCGAACAATGACTAGAAAACTACATAGAAAACGCGCGGGTCTTTATGGCTTCTTGAGTTTATGGCCGCCTCGGAACGGTCCTCAAACCCTTCGATGGGACGGCGGACTTATTTCTAATTGCTGTATAGCAATCGTAAATCTATTGTGAATGTAAGGACACTGGTGGCCTTAACAATATCAATATAATACCTAAATTTTGTGATATGTAATAACGTAATTATTATTTCTTAAGTTAACAAATGCATTTCACAACGGAGAATGTTTGTTATTTCGTCATAATAAATAAAATCGTAATTAATTTAATATGGCATGTAAAATCGGCAGTTTATTCTGTAAAATTATATTACTGGATTTCAAACGAGTTGTATGTAAAATTATGCAAATGTTGAGTAATTATTGCAAAAAATTAATGCATTCATATAAAGTATCACGGTACAGTTACCTTATAAATTCACAATATAACTACGTCATCGATTTTTAATTAATCAGCAAATTAATACACCCCATTCTACATACATAATTGACCAACGTTGCCCTGCAAATTGCTTGATATTCTTTATTTATGAAATCCGGTAATAATGAAACGAATAAATAATTTCTAACGATTACTAACACCTTGTTCCCTCTCCTCGTATAAAATCGGTTAATACGAGAAAATTACTGCTCCAGAGAAACAGAGTCGTCCAGAAGTGCCACCGGCATATATCTTCATTTTAATTACTAGAAGTCGGATACAGTTATCCACGATTATACGGACCAAAAAGATGATCCCATTTCTTGCAGCAGTAGTATGATTTTATTCGCAACCGCATGGAAACGGATATAAATTAAAACATATCCAGAATTGGAAAAGGAAACAAGCAAAGCGGAGTAAAAAGCATGTTCTTAATGAGACTTTAATAAGGAGTCGAGTGCTATCAAATTACAACTCTTTAAACGTATATCTTCGATAACCTTCAATCGAAATCTTAATTTTATACTACACAGAACGCTTACGCGAAGTATTATAGGTTACATACGCTTTTTACGGGATAACCGCAAAAGAAAATGTTCACTTGTACAATATTGTACGAACTTTTACTGTTTCAACATTTTTTAAGCGGCTCTGTTGAAACAATTACTCAATATTATAAAATTATTTTAACTGTATATTTTTATCAGATATCCTTTATGTTCTAAAAGTTCGGTAAGTTACATCAACTGATTATAAATTTACGATGATATTCGCACTTTAGCATTTCATGATCTTTACAAAAGATGTCGCTCCTTGTTGTTTTAATTCAAACCAAAAATAAATGTCCCAATTATAAGTACACATTATTTTATACTAAAATAACCAAGTAGAACCATCTTACGCATTAAATCGCGTGAAATCCCTTTCTTTGATGTGGTAAATTACTTATAAGGAAAAATAAGAGTTCACCTTATGTTAATAGGTGAATGCAATTATGAGAAGGCAATGTGTTCGAAGAAATTTATATATTAGGTAAAACTTATTATTGTAGGAAAAACTTATTACGAGCAGCTTAACAGCATCTCAGATATTCGTTTCGTGATAAGTAGGTAGAAGCAAAATGGACAATAATGGAAAGAAGAAAACAAAGAAAACTCGATATATGAAGGGTTCTGAAGAATGTAGGACAAAAAGTGACACCTCGTGAGAAGCTAGAAGAGAATAAAAAACGAAATGTCGCCTTCCGATCAATTATGAAGTACTCTCTGAAAAGAAGAGGATTCGCTCCCTCAAGAAACGAGCGACTCTTTACTATATTCTTCGACACGAGCATTCTTATTCACTTTGTGGAAACTTGCCGCGATCAATTCGATGTGATTTCGAAAATGTAAGGTAAATGTTCTAGTGCTCAATCAAGTGCCGATAATTAACAGCTGAGTAGGAATTTTCTTATTAGTGACGATTTCATTCATTCAGTACGTTTAAAATAATTAAAGCGTAGTAGCAAAACATATTAGAATTTTCTAGTAGTTAGAACTCTTTATAACTGAATACGACCAACTTCCCTATGACGCGATTTATTCGTATCGCTTCATACAGGGTGCCCCAAAAGTATTGGAAGAGCCCGAAATGGGAGGTAGGTTGGGTCATTCTGAACAACTTTTTCATTTGCAAAAATGTCGTATGGGGCTTCATTTTTAAATTATTAACGGAAAACACCGACCAATCAGAACGCGAGAATCGAAGCAAATAAATTATTGAGTAAAGATGATTACAATAATTATCAAAAATTTAAAATTTAAAAAGATGAAAATGTTAGAAGTTCTGTCGTTTGTATTATTTAAAAATTGAAAGCAAAGTGCATCGTCTGTAATTTTCAAAACATTTTTTAATACCATTTAACATTATAGATTCTACAATCCATCACAGCTATGCAAATAATAAGATTGAAATATGAATTGCTAAATTTTACTAGCGAACATAACGTTCTTCTTATTATTATCTGTAACTCAAAATAGTGATTATAATAAAACAAAGACTTTCATATGTCAGTATTAAATAATTATAATTTTCTCTATTAGAAAAGAACGGAGCTCAATTAGTCGCCGAAAACAAAAATAAATATAACTCTTTACTCTTCGTACAGAAGAAATAAAGTTTTACTGTAATAATCTTATACATTGTACCAAAATGATGTATATGTATAATACAAACAAAATTCGTAATTACTGTGTGTCTAAGATGAAAAACTAATTTGTGACTATTTTGGAGTCTTCCCTGTTGATTCTTCTTCATTATAGTAGAAGTATCGTAAACTTTTAATATTTCGAAAATTGCAATTAATATGTATATTATGCATTTTAATTTCAACGAGGGGTCTGAATCATTTTTATTGTTAGTAAACTTATTTATAACTTCCTCATAATCATATTAAAATGCGAGTACAGGTTTTATGGTATTAATGCAATGCAACTACTAAAAAACTATATCGTTAGTTTAAATGTGTATGTACTTTTGCTTCCCGAATACTTAAAAGTGTATAAATTACCAAACGACACGTAATCTATCCGAGTTCAACCTTTTCAATACCTAATCTGTCTTCATTCCTCTCAATTGAGTGTAATTTATCTTCATTTCTTTTACTACTTACATGAAAAAGGAACGTATCTTATTCATCTAATCTATACATTATTTCCTTAAACTTCGTTTTTGTGCATCATTTCTTAACTCTTTTCGTGTAATAAAATAGTATTTGATAAACAGAGACAAAACAAAACGATTTTGTATGTCGGAATCTGTGAAGAAAATTTCCTAAACATTTATTAAGAATCTAAAAATCTGTTAAGTGTTTTCCAATCATTATCAGGTACATAATTTATTATCTCAGGACAGAAAAATACTTAACTTTTCAATTGCACTGCGAATGTTTCACAAGACAATTCATATTTTTACACGATTCAAAATATTAATGAAACCAAATTAGGTAAAAGATAATATGCTTCTATCAGAAAAGGGGACGGTCGTTGGTTGATGATGGTGAACGACAGTAGCATAAGTGACTGTCATATGATTGTAATCGAGAGTTGTGAGGCATCTACTATACTAACTACTAGTTATAAAAGAACATGTTAATGTCGCTAATGAAATTCACACAGACCACTTCAAAAGTTACACAGGACTTAATGCCGAAGGCTATATGTATAAATAAGAGTGTTAATCGCAGTAAAGAGTTCGTAGACAAGTAATTTACTTTGAATTTAAGTCAGATTACGGCAAAATTTCAATTAACCCCTTAACCTACGATTTTGTCGGCAGTTGCGCCCGCCAAAACTAACCAATTATTACTGCAAACTTAAGGCGAATCAGAAAAGTTGAAATGTTAAGTATATTTTGGAGTTGGGGACCCTTGATTATGCAAATTATAGTTAGTATTAAACTCAAAAGTTAATGATGTTGCAAATACGAGTTAGGTTTGTTGTATTTGAATTGTAATGTGCGTCTTGAGTGTGACACGGTACCATAAAGGGTTAATTTTTAACTAAATGAAATCTAATAAGTGTTATGTAGCGAAGATAGGCGTGCTAAAAAAATAGACTCATACTGGCTTATTGCTAAAAACTGAGGGGGGAGGGGGCGTTTTCGTGGTAATGAATTTGTAGTTCGATTGTGTGAATATTTATGGTGACAATTTTTGTCGCCGAAATAACATTAAACTTATGATGTTCTTGACGAACGTGATCCGAGTCATGTTTTACTAAATAACAAAATTGACCTAGTTACTGCATTAAAGTAAACAATATCGTACTCTGAAACTACCAAACTCCAACAATACGTGACATCTGAACCAATGGATTCTGACATTAACGATTATTATATTTCGTGTATATTTATTGTAAAAAGAGAGGTCAGATTATGCAAAGAAGTTGAAAATAAAATGTCGCGCCAGGCAAAGTTTAACTCTGTATTTTTATTGAAATTTTTAAGTCCATTAGTGTCCGAATTATTCTTATTCCATATTGAAGATTGACAAAACTTATTTACAGTATTATATGTTATCAAAATTTCGGGGAAAAAACGAGTACAATAATTGATATTGTAAATATTTCTGAGTTTTTTTGGAAGAAAATATTTGAATCGAACGGAACTTATTCTATAAATATTTATACGTCAAATATTAACTTTATTTCCACGTATTTTAACTATTCAGAATTCATTAAATTTACATTGCGAGAATCAACAAAAGGTAGGAAGTGCTCAGAATGGTCAAAATAAACGGGCATAAAGTGAATTATTTATGTATGAATATTCATGCATAGTCTATAATGGGTTAACTAGCAGAATACATCAGATTTGCTTGTTGGGCTTTAGGTAAATATTTTGAAACGGAGAATTCGATGAGATGATATACAGTTTTAAAAAATGAGAAATAAAATGAACTATGACAATATACTAATTTTGTTTAATTTATTAAGGATACGTATAAAAATATTATCACTCATGTAATGGTTTCATGTTTTCAATAACTGTATAAATTGTCTTAGGCGATCTATGGTATTATTAATATATGTTAATACATTATACATTCCTCAAATTTAGTAGCGAGACGCACTTAGCACATTTCTGCACGTTTTTGCGGCTTTTTATTCTTTCAATAAATTACAGCGTCTTAAAAATAAAATAAATACAACCTTTTTTTTAAATATTTTTATCTGAATTTGCAATAAATTCTATTTGAACTTTTATTGAAAATCTGAGAAGCTTTTACAGATTTAGGTGTATTATATACATGAAGTTTTTAATATATTACATTTATCGGCCGAAAAATGAAATTCCTATACTTTTTGTATAACTTAATTAAATGTAAAGAAAGATATTTCTCTAATTTTCATTATAGACTCGTTATTAGATAAAAGGTTATAAAAAATCACGCTTACCATATTCCTTATAGGAACTTCATAGTTTACATCAATTGCAAATTTTTTAAAAATTTAAACAAAATTATGCCATTTAATTAACAAATTCTAATAACTTCTCCATTCTAAGAAACATGTAGTACGAGAACTTTCTGTGCGAACTGTACGTGCATTATGATTTGTCTAAACATTTTTCTCACAATATTAGAGTTGTCAAATGCGTTCTTCTTTGCATGCTGCAGCAGAGCAACGTCACCGTAGAAAATATTTCTCGCGTCGTCAAGATAAATACGGAGGGTATGTACAGACTCATATATTCTATCCTTTAAACGCAATAGGGGCTACGCAAGAGTCGGACAAAATTTCGTATTTATTTCATTTTAAACGCAATAAAGAAATAAACGATATATTTTTTTAATTAAATATAAGTTAGAAATAAAATCAAAATATTTGCTGTAATTGTAAATGTTTTATTGCCAAATCATACTTGTTGAATATTTATTAATATTTACTAATATTTAATAGTTACTTTAGTAACTTGTTTATATGTATATTTAAAATGTCATTTGCAATGAGGGTGGTGTAAAATTTGTTGTAAATAATATTTATTATATCAAGTATTTTACTAATTTATATTTATGCATTGATAAATAAGTGAAATGTACACAATGTTACTTTTTTATCCGCTCTTCCTTATATTCTATGAAATATGAGAAGTAAATTGTAATTACAATGTAAAAATTATACGAAATAAACGTGCGACAAAAACATAGGTTCGTTTCCGTTGTTTACTGTTTTATTGCCGATTCTCGTTAATTTTATAAAACATATTAGCCTGTTCACACTTAACAAGATTTGTAATAAAATTTATAATTGGAAAATATTCATTTCACCTAGAATGGGTCACAGGAAATCTTAACTTTGAAAGGGTAATTCTAGCAATAAATAAATGGACCTTTTCCACAGTAAAATATCAAGAAAAGTTGGAAGAAGTTTAAATATTGTAAGTGATTTTATTATAATAAAACTATTCTATGGCTCGCATCAAATTCTGGACTCTGTTTGTGCAAAAGCAGTGGAAGTTGGAGTTACAACTAATGTTCGTTTTGTCTAACGTTTATTAAAATATACCGACTACAATTAGATATAAAAAACGGAAAGAAAAATTGTATCATTTGCTAAAAATATTTGCGATAAGATGAAGTACGGCGGAATGACAATGTCACGGACTACCGAGTATGACAAAGTATTAGTTTTTGAAATTTTTCAGATAATATTTTACTTCTTTGGTGTCACCTTTTTGTTATGTAAGCATTATCAAGTACGTTAAATCATATTACAATTACTAATTTCGAATATTAAGCGGCTTAATAGAAGTTTCGGAGCAGAGGTTGTTGCTTTGCTTACACAGTTCGTTCCATTCAACATTCTCGCTTCTCGTGTTCATTAATTTGATTTAATTAGCCGACAGCTGTTTTCGCTTAGGCCTAATTAAACATAATTCAGAATAGTAACGTAATCGAAATAGTACGTATTTCATATTAAACGACAGAAATATATTTAAAGAAATAAGTGCGAAGATGTAACAATGATGGGGAATCTAATTATGTACACGTTAGAAAAATTTATAAACAAATTTAATTCACTTAATTTTGTTTTATATATTAATTTTAATAATTAAAGGTTTAGTAGGAGTAGCATTGTTAATATGTCATTTGAACGGATGATCTTAATCTACTCCATTTCGTAAAGGTTCAAATAAATTAGGAATTAAGAGCATATTTAGATCTCTTATTAATATTTTTTATTGCGTAAGTGATCCAATAATAATATTGATTATTTCAAACATATAGCGACTTTTATATCCACATTATATACAACAAAAATTACGGGTTCATTTATATGATAATATTATGAAGGTTTAGCGTTTATTCAGTTATGTGTGGTGGTTGATCTCCTACTATAATTTATTCAATAATTTCCTGTTTACGATCAGTGGCTCAATCAGCTTCTTTTCAGGTAAGATTATTTATAATACTGTTTCTTATTTGTATTTTTATCGAAAGATAATAAAATATTATTATTATCACGATTTTGTAACGTATCAAACAGTTTTTAAATAATTATAAAATTAATTATTGTTTTGAAATATTGGTTGTTTTCTATTAAAACTTTATTCGACATTTAGAAATTTATTTAATATACTATTATATTTTCTGATGGAACGAAGTTTATATTATCCGGAAATGATCATGAAATGGGTGGACGACAGCTGCGAGGTATTCAAAATGATGTTCTGTACCAGTCACGTGTATCGGTGGTAAGGTAATGGTACGAGGACAGACATTTTCTGCTTATAGCACTAGTCAGTGGATAGAGATCGATGTCGAAATGGGCGAAGTGGAATATAGGGTTTAAAAAGTACTATGCTACAATATGTTGAAAGGGACGTGCCTACAAATTGAATATTTCAATTTGACACCGATCCAGAACATTCGCCGGATGTTGCTCAAAATTGATTGACCATAAATGAAAACTGCGATTTACAGTGGTCATTGAAGTCATACAGGGTTTTGTGTTGTAGCCAATGATAAGACCAATTTAACCATATACTATATTATGATTTTGGTGTAATACTGAATTCAAAAATTTTGCATCGAGTAGAAATCTTCATATAGAAAATTACTCTATTTGAATGAAATTACGTATAGAAATATGGTTAAAACTAGCAAATGAATAAGTTTATATACCAAAGATATCTAACTATAGCACTAAGGCCGTTTTGCATTTTATGCTACAGCCACTGTCTGTACGTCGATTGTTCTATTAAGAATCCGAATTATTTCTCCATTATATTTTAAATTTTAAGGTTAACGTGTGCTTAATTGGAGAGCCTAGGAAGTCGAGAAATTAATCTCTTTCTCCTCAATTATGCAAAACAGTTATTGTTTACTTATGAAATTCCGTTCGAAGACGTCGTTTCAGCAAAAGAGATTTCTACTTAATGAAAAGCTCTATGTGCCTTCTGCTCCTGAACAGCAACGAACTGATATAATTCTGAGAACATTTGGAAGTAATTATACAAAGCTGGTATTAACTGTACTTTGTAATTGTTAAATGTTCCGAAGGTGTTTTCCCGATATTTTGTATTTTCTTTGCCTTTCTACAATTAAGAAAATACTGAGTTACGGTAGGGTTCGAAATTTATACAGCATACTACAGTATATTATTACAGCACAACTGGAGCTGAATCTCCACGAAAGATTGTTAAAAGTTTACATGTTGTGAATCGATAGAATGAAACAGTTACTTTTCTTCGATGAAAATGTAACAGGAGGTAGTTGTACGCTCCAAAAAAACATTTATAATATTGTTTACATTCAATGTTACTGCAAGAATGAAAACATATTATTTACCTATATAATAAATTTCTTATAATATATTTACATTTCATCTATTAATAGTAGGCATTGTGAAAAAGAAATCTAAGCTCAATATTTTACTTTCTGAAATAGTTTTCAGAATGTACAATTTCGAGTAATTTATCTCTCTAGGCTCTTCCGTTAACAAACATCTCAATTTTCTATACAAAAACGTAATAAACACAATTGTTTATTTGTGTGTGATATTACTTATTGTGTTCTTGACTACAGAAATAAAATACTCGCTACTCAATGGAAAACATCATGTGTATTACGTTATATTAAGTGTATAATCTAAGTATATAAATGTTTATCATATCTTCATTAATGACAGTTCTATTTGTCAATTTGTTATTTTATGTTACTTTGTTCTGTTAATTTTACTGTCGTAATTATAAATAAAGTGATTTGTAACTTGTAAATAAATAAATGAAGTGAAGTATAATGTAAATAATGTCAGAAGAAAATTCACACATCAAAATATGTACATTTACGTTAATGATACGAAAGAGCTTACTTTTATGGAATGTGAAGCGGCTTGCACGGGTTTTAATATTGTTTATAAATATTAGTTTGAATATTTGAATTTATTATTCATATTACTAGTTATGCTACTGTATATTTCTGATATACTGAAGATTTTTATGAAAATTAGTGAAAAATTCATCTTGCGAATGAAATTTTTATTTGAATGTATTTATATAGTTAGACTTGTGATTAATAAACGTAAAACTCGAGTTTGTAAACATTTTCCGTGCAATGAACACGTTGATGAAACGTATATTGTTTTCAAGTTTTTTACGACCTTCGACCCATTCAATATGAATGATAGCCTATACAAAAAATATTAATGAAATATTTCATAAAAATCAGCGTACGTCACTTCGGTGGTTTTGCTTGTCAAAAATGAGCAATTTGTTTCGATTAATCCATAGAACGACGCAATTTTAATTCAGAAATACCCAATATAGTTCTATAAAAAATTTTTCCTACTATCCAGCAAATATTTCCGTTTTCCCGAAAGTAGAACAATGTGAAATCGTTGAATCTATCTACAATACATTGTGAATAGACATATTTACATATACATACTTACTGCCGTTTAGATTCCACAGCAGGTATTATCTGTAACAAGAACTGAAGGTTTGCACAAAAATAAGAATTTTATAAGTTTCCGAATCTGACAAACTTGTCCGCGATACTTCTATTGAAAATACAGTTTTACGGCGAGAAAGTTAGCTTCCATTGAAACTTTAATTTTAAATATCCTGCAAATTGACCATCTTGCTTATTGCCCGTCTACGTTAATAATCGTACATAAGGAAATTCGTAGCAGCGTTATTTATTTGCAAAAGTGTATTAAAACCTGTGATGAACATTTCTAGCGAATTTCCTCTAAGAAATATCTGTGCACCATGTCTCAGTTTTTTATCGTCTTGTTCTCTGCTATCGCAGACATGGTGTATCACGTTTGTCCGTACAACTTTACTAGCATATTTGAAAAATAAAAAGTCCTTAAATGCATTTTTTAAAGTTATTAAGCAATGTTCAAAGGTCGACAATTATTTGTACATTTGAAACATGTATAATATATGTATTGATAAAACATCGTTAAAAAGTATATCGTGTCTACGATTAATATTTGAATATCTAATACTTTTAATTTTTCGTACTATATGTCTGGATACTTAGCTTAAATACTAAACAAATTGCTTAAATAATTGAATTTTCTTTTTTAAATTTCGATGTACTTACTATCGTTCAATTGAAATAGTAATCAAAATTCAAAAAATTGATCACCATTTGATTTGATCGAAAGAGAATTTCAATTAATTTTAACTTTTAGTTTTGTTGTGAAATGTGCTATCAGTATGGAATATACAAAAATAACAAAAATAATATCTCCAGCTTTAAATATTAAATGTCTGAGCAATCGGTTAAAATTTTTTAATGATATCATTGGATTATTGCCGAAAACTATGGTTGATTCGCGTCGGATCTTCTCTTCGCTTTTATCATTCTTCTGATATATTCATATTCTAATCTACTACTACTTTGGATTAGTTTACTTTACCGGATTCATAAAATTATTTAACATAAAATGATACAAATAACTGTTTTTGTTTAAGCATAAAATATTTTGGAACTTAAAAATTTGCATATGTCCTCTAAAAGCAAATTTCTCCAAGTAGACTGGCAAAAGGGGGTTCTTAAATTTGTATTTAACACGCAGAGATTTATAAAAACAACTATTAAGTATTAAAAAATCCGGAAAGAAAATGTAAAAATTTGTTAAACACTGTAATAAATAAATAGGTATAATGTATTTGAAATCTTACAAATGTAACAGATTCTGATATGTGTCAATGAATTATTATCAGTGTTGTGATTTCTAAAATTTAGTGGAATGTAATTTTGCCGAATAATTGACTTACGTCATAGTTGTTATCAGAACATTTTGTGTTTGCTCCCGTATACATTGAACCATGTTCGCGTGTTTAATAATGCATGTATATTGAATAATAATGACGTTATGGAATTTTGTTATTACAATGTATGTTAATCATGTTATTAGAAATTTTGTATCGATAGTTCGCAAGTTTAACCAGTACATATGTATAATCGCGCTGGTACGATTGTTTGTTTCATAGGGTATGAAATTTGGAGAAATCGACGTAATATCAATATAATTATGATCTGATCAATTTTATGTAATATTACAAGCATTAGAAGCAAATTATAAACTGCTTCACTTTACTTATATTCAATTATTGTAATATGTTGAACAAGTGAAAATTTGTCGGTATATTAAATGTTACAATCAATATTTCAAATATATACATATGTATATTGTAGAATTAAATATTCCAGAAAATACATAGATCATTTAATATTATAAAGAATACATACACTCATGGACAAAATTAAGTGGACATTATAGAAATGTAAAAAGACTTGTTGTTTCATTACAATGTTTTAAATAAATTTTAAATTTAAAACGTACAATATTTTTGTAGACTTGAAAAAACATTTATATAATGTATATAATTGTGCCATAAAGTTTTGATTTATAGGCATTATTAGTTAAATTAAATTAACTTTTTGTTATTTATGATACCTGTCTACTTAATTTTGTCCACGACTGTATATCAATAAATATTACGATGATCAATAGATATTACTACGAATACATAGTACTTATTTCGTAGTAATAAATTTGTTATAAAACTGATACTGACATTGAAATGAAATACCCTCGCTTACAATTTGTTTAGCCCCGTCAATTATTCTTCTAATTTGTTCACATTTTTCAATTTCATTTCGATGAAAAACACTGTCATTCATATTAATAAAAACCGAATTAAACAGTCGACCGACATTCCTATGTGATTAATTAAACAATAAATGAAAGGCACAAAATGTCTTCCCAATGAATCCTGGTCATATATCAAATTACGTATGAACAGAATCGTAGTTTTTGTTGCTTAACATTTAGTTCCTGTTAAATTAATAGTTTCTGTTTTATTCTACATTATCTAGATAATAAATGAAGTTTATTGATACGATAGAAATATATACATTCAACATTCTTCAAGTTAAACCTTAGTTATCTTCCCTCCTATTGGATTACTGTTATTATACTTTACCAAAAGAATATACACACTACATTTTAACCCATTAACTGCCAAATTTTTATTTCAACTCCACTGCGTGGGTTGTCAATTTATGTATCAAACATTTTTACAAGTTGGACCACATTGAAGCAAAAAATAATTTTAACAACCATAATGTAAGCATGTACCGAATACACATTTTATTTAATATAACGTTGTTGTAAGTGATGAAAGAAAAATGTACTCAAAAATGTCTATTCAAATCTCCATTTCGGGATCGCGGCAGCAAATGGGTTAATTCTGTTCTTTCAGACTTTCTTGTTTGCTGTTTCCTATTTGAATAAAAAAGTTTCGCACCGAAACTATAATTATCAAGCGTTAATTGGTAAAATAAGTTCACGTTTATTCAACAAATATTTCAGGCTAACAAATGAGCTCGCAATTGGAGCGAATTATATCTCGAATTTGGCTAGAAATAAAAAAAAAATGCTGAATGGTTTAAAAAGATGCATCCTTTAAATGCATCCCGTTTTTACGAAACTGTGAATTTAGTCAATACTATGTTATACGAGATCAGTATATGTATAAACAAAGAGACGCGTGAAAGGACAACGAATGTATAGTTAGTGGTAGAACGCATAATTCATGATTCGATAGCTCGAAATGGTCCATTTTTAAATCCTAAAAATAAATACTCGTTATTTCGCACGATTCTTTATCAAAATACCAACCTGTGCAGAAACAACAAAAGCTATGAAAAATTAGAGAAGGAAAATACGAGTATGAAGACAGTTGCATTTCATTATAAATATAAATACATATACAATATAATATTTATGTACATATTATGCACGATTTATTTTATATTATATTTAAATCGTATTTGTAATACATTGCATTAAAATTTATTTGTGCCGTTTCATATAAATTATATAAATTACGAGATATACAGAATTTTTAATGTATGTATGTTCTTTTCTTGAAAGATTGAAGTTTTCTAAATCTACTTCTATTTTTGTTTATATACACTCATTTACAATTTAAGATCGTAAGCTCCAGTTCATTCACGTTCATACGACGATTTCATAATAACCTCGATCATTATTTTCCACTGCAGTTTGACATTTCTAACATATAAATCCGCGTTTTTGACCATCAGACATATCGCGTGATTATCCGAATAGCACCGAGCCCAAATGGAATTACCCGATTTATCACTACTCAACCCCTTACCGCGAATCTTACTTTCTTGATGACTCTGCACTCCATCTATATACGTTTATGGTTGGGATCTAATCTAAGTTAAGACGTAATTGCGATTAACTGATTGTCACCGAGTTGTATCGTGAAGTAATTGTTCGCCCGTAAATTCTGGTCATCAACACGTTTAATACTAATAGTACCAAACGGCTGATTTGATGCATTCACAAGTTCTCTTTTTCATATTACAAAATTTATTAGGATACATTTTTTCAAATTTTCTATTTTACTTTTAATGTTTAATTAAAGGTGCATTATGCGCCCGTGTGCTTAGTACTAAATTAATTAATTATAAACGGATGAATTTCGAAATTCCACACCTTTCGTATACAAAGTATGCAATTCAAGAGTATTCACAAATTTTATATCCAATAATTTTAAAAGTTACTCAATTACTGTTTGATTGTGTAAAGTGCAACATAAAATATTTTCAAAATTTGATCTGTTAGCAAAATATCAAAGTTAGTTTAATTTTGTATTGCAGCTAACATCAAGATTAATGTAATGGCACACTATATTATGATCTTTGTATAATATTGTGGTCAGAAATTTTTAATCGGTTAACAGAAACGTTAATATAGAAAATTAAGTATTCGAAATATGTTAAATATGTTATATATATATATGTACAAACTGTCATCCAAAGGTACATTTGCTGCTTCAATATGTACAAATTATATTTAACATTTAAGTACGTGACTTCATATGTAAATTACGTTCATCGCAAAAATACTTGTTGTTAGTTACTTGCCTTATCATTGACTAAATTAGTTATTCTATATATGTATTAAGATCGGTGCACACCTAGTAATTTGGAAATGTTCGCATTTATTCTGGCTTCCAACTTATCAGAAACAATAGTACCTATAGCAATAATGTTTTAAACGATAACAACTCATAATAAAGTGTAACGTAAGGCAGTAATAATAATTGCGTTCATTGATCCTTAAGTTAGTGACAAAGTTGTTACATTGATCGTTCTACAAATTTTTCACAAATACTCAACAAATTAAAATTCAATTTTCTCCAAAACGAAGCCTACTTTAGGCAAACTTTGCTGCATATTTTCAACTTATGTATTCCTGTAGGTTGACCCTCCGTTCGATTATATCAGGAAACCAGAACACATGTATATAGTACGTTTCAAACTTATAGTCAGGTTGAAGGAAATTAATTCAAGATTAAAAGAAGTTATCGGAGCCCCTTTTGGCACAATCAGAAATACGGGAACTATCACAATTAAGTCTAACTTCTCGTTCAGTCTGTAAGTTGAGCATTTGAATTGCAGTTGTTCGCTTCACAAAACTCTGAAACTCTGGCCACTTAAGCGTCTCGTGTCTCTCAGAACACATCTAAAATCTGCAGTATGTTCGTGCTACTTTTACTTATATCTCTTTGGCTCTGTATCTCAAGCCTCGCGTGTATATGGATCAACCTCTACGTTTCTGTGGGGTTGCTAAATCGAAAAACTTTGCCACTCGACGCTCAAGTCAAGAGTAGAACGAATCGAAATAAAATGATAGCTGGTGGTACGGGCTCGGGTTAGGGCCAGCTAGTTGCGGTGCTTCACAATGATAACGGTCGAGGGCGCGCTTGCACGAAAAAGAAAGAGAGAAACAAAAGGAGAAACAGAGGGACGAGCTCTTCGTACATGGTTGAATGAAATGTAACAGTGTGTACAGCGACAAACGAAAGTATTGGAGTAAACCCGATTTTCTACAAATCCGTAAAAAATATGATTCTTTGTTTCTTTTTTTCCGAAATATAACTGCCTCGCCTTAAATGGTATGTTGAAATATGGTATTAAATTTGATGTAGCGGGTCTAGCCGAGAGAGCACAGACACCACGTCATATCTTACGAAAAAATGACAAAAATATATTATAAAGTTTCTTGTCTTTCAATTAGTTTTTGAGAAGATCAAATTTTATTCGCTGCGCTCTCTTACTGTTATGGCAATGTTTTCACTTTTGACTGTATAATGCTATATTATTTTTATTATGTAAAATGTATTTTTTCGGTTTACAATTTTTATTACTTAAAGAAAAGTTGACAACGGTGGCATGACCGCTGAGACTGTACAATATATGAAAAGTGTATTTATAAATATCTTTAATTTCATTAAATAAAACATCTGTTTCGAATGTTTGGCTTATTGTGAAGGAAAAAGAACCACCCTTCCTGACGTTGTATACTAAAATTGCTAACATTTTTACTTATCACGTCTGTTTTCAAACATGAACAAATTTGTACAATTGGATGACAGTGTTCAGAAGTTTTATCCCTTGCGCAAAAATTTAAATAAAATCGAACTGAAGGAGCAAACAGTAAAACATGTAGAATGTTATTTGCTTTCAATTTAAACAGTTTTGAGCAGCATTAACAAATACAGGTAACATCGAACTTTTACAATTTTTTATCAATACATACGTTGTTTTATCTTTGCTAGGACTATACTTGAATAAATAAATGAAGAGTAATAATGAGTTGAGAGAAAAGATTGCCTTCTATATGTAACAGTTAGCAGCCATACGAAACCTCATTTTCTGAGTTTTATGGGCAGTACTTTAAATGCCGCAGTACACTGATAAATTTGATTCCTCAGAGTAATTGGGGATGCATCCATATGAAAGTAAAACTTAAAATAAGTAAAAATAATTATGATTACACACCGTCAGTGATTATAGCTTGTGACATGATCATGCGTATATGAAAGTTGTTTCTATTTCTGACTAATATGATCTATTTTTACTTCGTCTTTTTAGCAGATACAGAACATCTCTTTAGTAGATGAACTACATACAATGATTAGCATATTAGTTCAATTTTGTCAATCGGAAACTTTCTCAAACTTTTAATTTTTGCGTTTTCAGAAGTTGTCGACGAATAAATATAATTAACATTACGAAGTTCGTTTGATTATCATAGGATGGAAAAAACGGAAACATTTCTCAGTGTAGATATTATAAGTATAGAAGATGACACAAAAGTAAAAACATATTGTTCCTTACGAAAGAAAATGTCTTCCAATAAAGTAAAGAGTAGAAGGAGAAACTATTTTTTCACAGAAACAGAACGAAAAGTTTTTAAAAGACGACTGTGGCAACAGTGAATGTGTCTTGTGTAGTCATTTCTTCTCTGAATGCACAGAAAGGTGGATTAGGTATCTGCAATATCAAGATTGAAAGCGATGGGAATGAAAATGTTGCACATATACAAAATTTGTATAAACATTAGTTATCCACAATTTCACTTCATGTATAAAACAATAAAGATTCTCGTCGTTATTTACATATTTATTTTTTAATGACTTCAACTGAACTTAGAAGATATTGTTAATTATATTGGATATTGGTAATTATATACATTAACAGATACTGACGTCTATTATTATTATTTAAAAATGTATTTTGAACAGAAAAAGCATTGATGAGATACACAAAGAATTAGGAACAATAATTCATTTTGTACAACGAAAAATATAATTATGAGATCTTCTGTACAGAAAATGTACAGAAAAACTGCAGTATTAAAAGATAAATGTAATATAAAAATTAAAATCTTGGATAATTCGAAGCAATCTAAAATATAATAAATATGAAACTGGAATTATGAAAATATTAAAGTTTCTGAACAATTATGTGTATTAAATACATTTCAATGTACTGTACGAATTTCTTATTTTTTGAGCTTATTTTCATTGAAAATGCTCTGGAAGCATACAAATATTTAAATAACTGAAATTAAAAGGGTACGTCAACTTTAAGCAAAAAAAATGCTGGAGTGTGAAGAATTTATTTCCAAAACGTTGCTACCCGTTTTGAAATCCTTTTCAAAGTAATTAGTATAATTATACAAAATTAATGTAACAATTATATTCATTAATATTAGAAATTGTTTTACTCCTTTTTAAATTGTATTTAATGTAATCTTTTTCAATACATGATATCAATTATTATAAATATCAGGTAAGAAAATAAGCGGTAATAATTATGTATAGTTCTAAATTTTGAAGAGAATTATTATTTTCAACAGAAAATACTATTCATATTGTTGCCATAATCTTCGTATCTAAATTGTAGTAAACATTTCAAGCCTGAACGAAGGAGGAAAATTAACATATTCTTATAAATTATACTACTACAACAATTACAAATAGTTATTGTGGAAGAATGGTGAAAAGTAGGTTAAAAAAGTCAAAAGCAATAATAAAGAAGAAAGGATTATACACAGTATATAATTCAGGGAATAAGAGATTTTTCTGCGGATTAATTTCCAGCAAGCCCTATTTTTGTTCGAATCTCTATTTCATTGTTTAAAACAACATATAAAAAATCTTCATCAGTCTGATCTGATATGAGAAGATTTGCTATCTTTGTAAAAAATTGTATATTATTTACAAATATCTTGATATATGTCCATTCTGGGGTAAAATTAGTTACTATGAAATTTAAGGTTCAAAAAATTCTCGGTAAAGAAGATTATACTAGTTTTTTTTTATAGGAATATCCATTTTCGTATATGATGGCTTACATATTTTCAGCTGTAACATTTTTTATAAATAATACATCTTTTTGGACATCAGATTACGTGAAATGACACATTTTAGAAAAATGGTGTCCTTAATTGGTCAAATCCGTGTCTTTTTAATAGGGAAAAAGTTACAGTTCTGTTCTACCAACACTTCAAGATCTTCGGTTTACTCGATGTATAGAAAATTAGTAGGATTTAAGATTTTATAATTGCCGACCTCACTTTCTTCAGCTATTTCATGTACAGGGATGCAAAACGTGATAACTACGCACTGATGAAGCCAATTTTCCAACGATCCTTGAACCAATTACAGAAAATTACATCCAGCAAAGTGTCTTGAACGTGCGGGAACAGAAATGTCACAGAAATGGTAACAGAAATGTCTAAACTGTCGTTCCTCATTATCCTTTACCAGTCTTCAGGATTAAGTGCATAATTACCATGTGTTTCAAGCTCATATGGCACTATCTTAGAAACTGTTATTCTTACGGAAAGAACACAGAACTTTTTTTATAGAAAATTTCTGCAGCCACAAATTTTATAATGACTATCCTTAAAATTGAAAATTTACCTTGCTATAAATTATTCCTAGATCTCGGCAATATTTAATTAAATTTCTCTAACATTAAGCTAACATTAAGTTAAATAATGCAATCATTTTATATTATTTATTTATTCATGTAATATATCATCAACTTAATAGCCATTAGTGATTCCAATAAATTATCATTTATATAAATATTTTATATCGATTGCTTATATATACTATTACTGCGTTTTGCACAAACGTTGCTTACTTGTAAATACGTGTATGTATTTACATTATGTAGGAACTTAACAACTCATTCACAATTTAAGCTTAAATTTATATCGTAGTCAAAACAAGAATTCAATTATTCTATCCACATAATACTTATGATACAGGCACTAAGATATACACTCTAACTATATTCTAATTACTATTTATATGTAAAATATGCATAAATATTGTGGAAATAATAAATATGACAGTTTCAATGTGATATTCAATGTGTTAAACACATTAGTGTATCTTTGTTTTTGCATAAATTGTTACAAAAATTTCAAACCTATCTGAAATTAGTTTTATTTTAGACAATGCATACCACCACACTTGTATAGTCTAGGCTTATCGAATATTCCTGAAGCGTGTCGTATCGAGAAACTTCTTCACAGATAAAATACATGCCATGCATTGTTCCGAAACATCGAAACGACAAAAAGAGTAACAACGTAAACGTTTTCGCTGCACGACGCCCGATTCCAATGAAAAAACAAGTTGCCATCGTTTATGTGACATGTAACGTATTTTTGTATTGCATTCTTCGTAATGAAATATTACGCGGAGCTGATTTATGAGATAACAAGTATAGGGCGTCAATAAATAGCAAATGCAAATGCACGTTTCTTTAATACTGAACGAGTTACGATAATTAACAACTGATTATGAATTCTGCTAACGGTAATATCTCTGCTCATTTTTAACGTTTAACACGTTGATTGCCACGCTAACGCAGTTGAAAATTGTACTAGAGAGTATTTTTATGATTAATAAATCCCATCAAATATATTCAAAATATTTTGCTTTATTTATTATTCATAGGCCCAAGTAATTATTACTAGTGTTTTCAAGTAGATAAATGAACAAATTCTTACTAAATAGATGATTGATTCATATGGAAATTTAAGCGTCACCCGTATGTGGATGACGTGGCGATGAAAGTGTTAAACTATTCAAAACATATTACTCTTATATACACTCGTGGACAAAATTAAGTGGACATTGCAGAAATGTAAAAAAATTTTTTGTTTTATTACAATGCTTTAAATAAATTTTACATTTTGAACGTGAAATGATTTTGTAGACTTGAAAAAACATTTATTTGATATACAATTTATTTATTTAACGTATATAATTGTGCAATAAAGTATGGGTTTATAGGCATTATTAGTTACATTAAATTAACCTTTCGTTACTTATGATACCTGTCCACTCAATTTTGTCCACGACTGTAGATATTGTACGGTCCCGGAACTCAATTTTTCGATCGTGGAATCCTCAAGAACTGGAACCGTTGTGCTCGACGGCAATTTAACCCTTTGCGGACGAGTAGCGACTCTCACTCGCCATTTGATACAGTGCAACAATTTTTAATAAATAATTTTTAACTACAGTTGTAGTATTATACACATGAAGTTTGAATATAGTGAAGCGGACAATATTGGTAATTAATAATAAAAATATTTTTATTTCAAAAAAATTGATCAAACTTTTTAACCAAAAAGTTTTACAAAGGGTGCAAAGGGTTAATGTCGTGAGGACGCTTTTCGTAGATGATGTGGTGGTGGTATGGTGGTGAACGAATATTGAAATATAACACTTAATTTATTTAACAATAATGTCAAAGTGTTCGAGTGTACTTGTTGGTGATTCGAATGATTCTAGGTGTTTATTAGATGGTGGTGAAATTTGTACTTGATGTGTATTTGTTGGTGGTTAAACTTGTTCTTAAGTGTACTTAATGTTTAGTTGGTGGTAGTTGAGATTGAACTGTCGTTGCTTGTAGGTGTTGCAACAAAGGTAAATGATTTTGGGGTAAGAGTCGATGGTGAATTAGTGGGAATGACTGGGATCTTTGGAAGATGGAAAAGTTGGAGGAACGATGTGGTGGAAAAGAGTTGGCAGTAGGGATGGCGAGAGGAACGGGACCTTTTGGACTTTCCAGGTTTTTTATGGGGGCCTGCAACGGGCCGCGGATTTAGGTTGCGTTCGAGGTTTGGGACTATTTATGATCGGTTGGAATTTTAATGATGTATTGAATTTGCTATCTTTACCCCGAGGATTTGTAGGCTCGCAGGTATATTGTCATGTGCTGTACGGTAATGTAAAACCGTACAGGTATTGTTAACGCTCGTTGAAAATATTCGTTCGAGCTGTAATGAATGTCGCACCTGGAGTGCCGACTAATTTTGTTTCTGCTATTCCAAAATTGGACTATACAATACTATGACTACTTATTGTTACGGTTTGTGAAGTACGAATGCTATGAAAATGCTGTATTTAACAACGAATGCTATCATTGTCTAAGAATGAATAGTCGCTATTAATACACAATTTTTACTAACTAAAGGTGAGGGAGACAGTTCTTGATTTCTGTTGGTTATAAAAAGTTGTGCAAGTGGAGGTCGGAGTAATGTATGCGAAAGTTTGGGTTTTATCCAAAAAGTGATTGCAGCAAGTAATAAAAGTAAAACTAAGAAATACCTCAAGAACGCAAATAAAACTTCACTGTTAAAATTAAGGATTCTGACAGCCAGATGCGACTTGTAATAAATTAAAGTATTCGATTGAATGTAACGACTCCTTGGATATTCTTACTGCTACGGTTAGAGAAACCATTCATTTTAAAATATAGAAAGGTGACCGAAGAACTGAAAATACGGTACATATTGTATCAGTAAAACTTGGGTGGAGATTTAATTCTCTAGATATGGTACGACATTCGAATGCATAACAGTGGCCTAAACAGATTTAGTTAAAAGTTTATACAGAACTTCGATCACGTAAAAATATTACTGTACGATAATGCAAAATTCAACGATTTTTAACTCGTTTCTCAATGATTCAAGCAGCTGGAGAGTACTTCGGTTAATTCTATTTAACTATGTTATATGTATAATTCTTTATGTAGTAAAGTTGTTCCAGATTTATTAAACCATAGACAATTCACATTAATCTTATTTCTTATTAATTTTGTTTAAATATTGAAATTAAGTATCTTTTTTTCATTAACGTTAAAATAAATTAATTTGTAGAATTTTTTGGCGTAACGAATAATTTGTCACATAATTCCGTTTAGAATTAAAGGTGTCTTCTTGTACAGAAATTTCTTTTAACTGATAATTCAACGCGCGTTGTGCAGCAACTTTGCAGGTTATAAACTTAAAAGTATGTTCTTGTACAAAAAATGTCTACTCGTCCTCTTTCCAAAACTTTTATTCTCTATCCATTTACGAACTACGAAGTTGATATTAGCACACATTTTTTCGATTTAGCGAGGAAAGAGATATCACAGTTATGCGAACAAGTTGTCCAAAAGGAAAGAATATAAAACTTTGTTATATTTTATTTCTCTCTTTACTAAACGAACAATTCGCTGACTATTATTAGGGGGACCGGAAAGTAATGTCGTTTCTGTGCATTCGTTTTCTTCAGATATTTTGCACAAAAATCAATTGATTTTGATCGAACCGGCATAGAAAATTTGTACAATAGATGGCAAAAGGTTGTTGATAACAAAAGTGATTGCATCATTAATTAAAAATAAAAACGTATTAAAAATTTATTTGCAAAAAAACGACATTACTTTCCGATCCCCCTAATATTACAAACATTAATACAGTCGTTTTTATTTGGTTGAACAGAATAATGAACAGAATTATAAATATTAAGTAAATGATTAAATAATTATAAATATTAACATAAAAATTTTGATATAAGTTTATGAGTATATAACTTAAAAGGTGGTACAATTAATTGAAAGAAGCAAAACAATTTTCAAGTTAAATATACAGCAATTATACAATAGTACTGGTAATTAATCAATTAATTTGATTGAAAAGTAAATATGAATAGAAAAAGTATTAAAATCTATAAAAATTAAATAACTTGCAAATGTAAGGTTATGTTACCAAGTCTTTTTCCAAATCTACTTGATACATTCAAATTTGTACGTCGTGAATTAATACTTATACTTTAATATTATAACTACCAGCGTTAAAAGCAGACATACTTTTAAATTGAAAGTTGAGTAGTAAAATAAATAAGTGAATACTAAAATGTCAACTAATTCATACAAGCATTCTTAATTTGAATAAAATATGGCAACATTTCGATAAAAGTTCAGCAACCAAATTTTGTAACATAAAATGCAAAACTTGAAACCAGTCATTTTTACTGGTTAGTAGTTCTAGTGTTAATCTCTGAATAATGCCGAGATCTTATACTACTTCCATTAACAACATTGATATGACCATTTTTTAAATTTTCGAACATCAATTCGTATTAATCCATTTTTTTCTAAATTAAGTTTTACATACAAATATTTTCTTCTACGTTTTCTTTCTATAGTTTGTTTCTGTTTTTATAGTCCACATTTAATCGGTTGCAATAACTATCTTACAACATACATGTATATTACGTATCCTACATACTAGATACAAAAGTGTTGATAATTCACAACTAAACATTCGTAATTAAATAGTTTGGTATGACAACATTAAATTATACTTACATATTGTTTAACATCACATATTTCTCTTATTGTAGTGTATGGGATATCTTGGTAAAGTATGGTGCAAAAAACAGGACCGATAAATGAATTAAGCTAAACGATCAGTTGCTTGCATTGTACTATAGTTTGTGTGTCCAATCAAGAATAAATATCTGGTTTTCACAGGGACAATACGGAAAACAACGGTAGTAAAGCGCAATCTCGTTAATTCATAGGGATCTTTTGGGATGAATAAAAAATTTGTGCAGTACAACTCTGGAAACTCGTAACTTAGGGGTCTATGTACATGGAAACCTGGAAATTTGAGTACCTAGTTTGAGGAAATAGAAATTTATGGATTTAGACACCCAAGAATGTAGATGTCTAAAAATTTGAAGATCGAGGAATAAAGAGATCTAGAAATTTGGGGTCCTAGGAATATAGAGATTTAGAAATTTGGGTACTTGCAATATAGGGATTTAGAGACCTAAAAATTTGGGAGCTTCAAACTGCGGAAAGTTTGAGAAGTTGAAAATTTGTAAATTTCTGAATTTTTAAATTTGTAAATTCCCAAATTTACAGATATAGACATGTCGGAATTTATGAGTTTAGAAACTCAGAAATTTAGACATTTAACAATTTAGAAATTTAAGAATTTAAGAATTTAAGAATTTAAGAATTTAAGAATTTAAGAATTTAAGAATTTAAGAATTTAAGAATTTAAGAATTTAAGAATTTAAGAATTTAAGAATTAAAAAATTTAAGAATTTAAGAATTTAAGAATTTAAGAATTTAAGAATTTAAGAATTTAAGAATTTAAGAATTTAAGAATTTAAGAATTTAAGAATTTAAGAATTTAAGAATTTAAGAATTTAAGAATTTAAGAATTTAAGAATTTAAGAATTTAAGAATTTAAGAATTTAAGAATTAAAAAATTTAAGAATTTAAGAATTTAAGAATTTAAGAATTTAAGAATTTAAGAATTTAAGAATTTAAGAATTTAAGAATTTAAGAATTTAAGAATTTAAGAATTTAAGAATTTAAGAATTTAAGAATTTAAGAATTTAAGAATTTAAGAATTTAAGAATTTAAGAATTTAAGAATTTAAGAATTTAAGAATTTAACAATTTAAGAATGTAAGAATTTAAGAATTTAAGAATTTAAGAATTTAAGAATTTAAGAATTTAAGAATTTAAGAATTTAAGAATTTAAGAATTTAAGAATTTAAGAATTTAGGAATTTAGGACTGTGTGAGTGTAGAAACTCGTAAATTTGAAAAAATATGAAACTGAATATAAATTTAATAAATTTAGCCCTTAACGAATGAGCGCATTTTTTTAGAACAATGATCGACGAAATTTTAACAAATTAATTGCTTTACAACTAGAGTGATAAAAAGTGCTCTGGAAGAAGTGTTATGGAAATTTTCAATAATGGAAATTTCATTTCTATTAACATCACCCTATACCGCCTGTGCGGCGGCATTCGATTTTTTTAAAAATATTTATGATGTCGCAAATATGGCTGTATTCGTTCGTTAAGAGTTAGTAGTCTCTAAATTTAGTTGTCTAACAATTCAAAAACTGGAAAATTTAGAAAGTAAAGAATTATCAAATTTATACGTGTGTCCTCACTATACATAACCCTATATCACACTAAAATGTACTATATACTTTGAAATCATCTGACTTCCATATTATTTCAAATACGAGTACATATGTATCTGTGTATTATCTTAATTGATAATATTATATTATCATTATATATGTATATAATAATATGTATATTATCATAATAATTATTATATTATCTTAATTGAGATTAAATTATATTTACTAAAACCTAACCCTAACCTGTCCAAAATATAATCTGAACCTTAATCCTAAGTTCACCTGATCTAAATAATTGAAACTACGAAAACTTCGAAAAAAATCTATCTTCCACGCAATTCATTGGTACAAATAGAAATTCGGTACATTTCTGTCGTATCCTTCTATAGTTGTTCAAATGTATGCAATCTCATTAAACGTACGTTTCTATACCAAGTAGGAGCTATTCTCACACATACATATACATGTATACATATATATGCATCTAGCCATTCTGTTCATAGCCACAATCAATCTGTTGATGGTTTAGGTGTTTCGAACTGCCTTCTATAAGGTCCACAAACTGTATAGTCGCGTGCAAGTATTTGATATACTTCGCATATCTCGTATACGAGCCATTATAAAATGGTGCAAGCATTTTCTCCCCTTCAGCGTGGAGAAGTATTTTTATAAATGTCTTATTGTTTGCAATACGTAAGAAGCTATATATACATGTACGATGTACAATTTATACAGAAAGTCCTAGAATTTAATCACCAAATGTTGTTAGCATTTTCTATGTGTTGCAATAAGACAATAATCTTATATAAACATGGGTGTTATGACTTATTGTTAGAATTTCATACCATGGCGACAGCATTGGACCTTAATCCAAGTTTTTATCGATACAATAATTGTTGTGTTGTGCTCTTCGTTTTTCGTTTTTTTGAAGGCAGCACGATAGGTAATACTCTTTAGATGCGGGTAAGTCGCAAGTGTTGATTTCGCAAGTCAAATGAACTGGTGGGTTATATAGTATTGGTCTGAACTTGGAGTTTATTGTCTAAGTTCTGATAATATAATTACTCGGTTAAAATAACTTATATATATTTGGTTAAATCTTACTCGGAAGATTATTTGATAGTTTCGGTTTTAAGTTTACTAGTGTTCTCGGTTTGAATATTACTTTTGTTCTGTCTAGAGATGCAAAAATATCTTGTAGGTAAACTCGTATAGGTGAGTATGATGGGGGTGTAGTCTAGGATTCGTGGAAACATAGTCAGAGGCGTAAACATAGGAAATTACCTGATTGATGTGAAAATACTGGTGTGGGTCTTGAGTGACCGCCTAACTCTGACGTCAGTAGTTTTTGGAAAAACCAGGAACTAGTGACGTATAGGTTTTTTATAGTTTGGACCCTTGACCGTTGTCAGGTAGACTAAAAATTTAATTGTTAGGGTTGTCGCGTCTACGAGGTGTCCGTACAATAAATTGCCGCCGGTCAGAGTTTACCTACAGCATGCTAAAATGGTCATCGGATTTTTTTTCTATTGTACATACTAACAATTGCTTTGAAGTGTCCCTAAATAAGGACGCTACAATAATATAGTGTTTTTAATTTCTCCAGACACTTTGCACATACATGTTCAAATATATGACAATAACACCCAAAGAGTCATTACATACTATCGAGTGTTTTTAGTTTAAGATTATTTACACTTGGTTGCCAGAATTCTTTACTTGGCGTTTCCTATTTATGAAGGAATGTAATTATGAGTGGGCGCGCAGATGAGAGAATGTAAGCAAGTACAGATGAGAAAGTGCAAGCAAGTGTGTACGAGTGCGTGTATGCGTGTATAGAAATGCGTGAGGAGTGGCGAGAGTGCTTGGTAATAGATAGAAAATGCAAGAGATTCGCATACTTCCTACTCATCATCGTCGTTGATAACGTTATGTTATTATTGTACTTAAAGTGGATCGAGTTTTATTTATAGCTCACTTTTTGGAGAATACTCAGGCCCACCGCGTATCTCCACTAATTTTCCGTTTCCACCAAAATTTGTGTACATAAGAGAAATTAGAAACTGCTTTTCCCAGACTTATTCCAAAAAATTCTTGTACGTCCACATACAACATTCATCTCTCGAGACATAAGCGATCTAACACATAGACATGACATACGAACACGAAATTGTTCACTTCGAAACAATATCGAATGTATAGATACGAAGTTGTTCACTTTGGAATAACATCAGATACATTGTCTGGAACGTCGTTAAAAACAAGTAAACAGCACATATCGGTATTATACTATTATGCCATCCACAGCCATTTATAAATATTAGAACTTCAAACGATGGAAGTCCCTCACGTCGTTTAATCGTTGCTAAACAATTCTCAAGATTGACCTTGGAAAAACATTAAATTTATTACTTTACAAATTCCTAAATCTGGTATTTCGGTGTGAAGTCTTTGAACTTATTAATGGAGCTGGTACATGACCTCAGATAGTGTTCAAATGCAATAAATTATACAGAATATTATTTCTCTGATGGAACGACGTACTAAAATATCGTGATAAAACTTCATAGTGCTTCAATGGAAACCTCGAATATTCAATATATGTATACTATCAATAGTTGTACTTCCAGGCAGCATCTTTTGACAATACATAGTAAAATATTGGACAGTGAAAATTTCAGAAATTTGGAAATTAGAAAGTTTGAAGATTTGATGATTTGGAACTTTAAGAAATAAGGTGTCAAGAATTGGAACTTAAGGAAATTTGTAGATTCGAAACTTTAGAACTTTGCGAAATAATTAAGTGTATAACAACAATTGAAAGCTTTTTGTAATTTGAGCATTTTTAAATTCGACAGTTTACAAACTTTTTAATTCAAAAATTGGAAGATTTATGGGTTTGAAGACTTAAACAACTGAGGATTTGAGAATATGGAAACTTATGAGTTTAAGGATTTAAGAATTAGTAAATTTGAAACTGTGAGGAATCAGAAAATTTTGAAAATAAAAATTAACTGGTTGAGAATTTTGAATTTTTTTAAATTTGAGAATTTGAAAGTACGGAATTAAAAAATTTATATTAGGTTACGTAATATTACACAATGAAATTCCTAAATTCGGTCGTGTTCTTAAATGTACAAATACAGTTTAATATATTTGGTAAAATTAAACTTTTAAAAATTGCTACCAGTACCTACTATTCACGCGTGAGAAATACAAAACAATCATATTTGCATATACGTTACACTAAAAACAATAAGAAAATACGTACAAATAGAAAGCTATCTTTAATTTTAATAATATGTTCTTAAGCTTACTACCATGAATAGTACTGTGAAACTTTTAAAATGTTACGTTTCTTACATCCTATTAATTATAACCTGTTCAAAAAATAGCAATCTAATCGCAATCTATCTTGGTACAAACTCATTTCTAATTAAGTTAAAATTAGAGTAAAATTAAGAACATTTTGCTGTACAGAAAATTACGTAGTTATATGAAAATTTTGTTAACGCCCTGAGCCACAATTTGGTAGACATTTGCGTTATTCATAGCGAACTAGTTATTATCACAGTGTTAAAACAGATAAAGCAAGTGGATATATTATGTACATTTTACATTTAGCAATCCTCATTGTGTAAATTATGATTACAATTGAACTAAAACTTCAATTGCAGTGAAATTACGAGTTCGGTTTATCATATTTAGACTGTAGCGCGTCACGAATGTGATACGAAATTATACGGCAAGGTGTTAGTAATTTTTTAACGAAAATCGATTTCTAACTGAAACCTTCACTACTCAAAGGCCAGGATTTTGGCAATACATAGTTCTCGAATTCAGAGGTTATCGTGCACATGTAGTTACTAGAATCGAAATTTTACCCCAACTTCAGTTCCTACATAGTATTTTTATATAACATTAGTTTATATTAAAGAACAGTTGTAAAAAGTTACAAAACTCTCAGTGGCAATGTTTGTTTATTTGAGAAAGAAGTGAATTGTCGGAACAATACTTGGTACATTGTCGACAGAGTTGTTTATTCAATTAACGAATATTGAATAATGTCATTAATATGTACGCAATACGAACATTATTTTCTGCTTTCATTGCATACGAGTCACCCTCGTTACTTTAATACAATGCGTTACTAATTACGTTCGTAACTTAACAATTGTAATGTTTCCGCATCATGTATCTGCAGCACGCATTCTTCGCAGTCCTTTGTGAAATTGAATGCAAATGAAATGCGGTACATAAATAATCCTTGGAAATTTTCGCAACAAAATTTCCTCTCGCATTAACATACTTGCTGCAATATTGTTACAGTTCGTGCTAATGGGATGATGTGCAAATATTGTGAATAAGAAAAAGAATTCCGTTATTGTATGCTTTTACAGAAAATTCTCTGGTTCAATGGAAAATTCAATTAAACGTAGATTTTATATGCCAAGGTATTTAATAATATATTCATACGAAACAATTATACTTTCTATATCTATATCTATATATTTATATACGTATATGTTCATATAGACAAAGAAAGTGTAGGAGTAAGTATGTGTACATTTATAAATTTGTAAATTATGAATGTATATAATTAATATATTATTAAGCAATAACTATATGTATAGAATCTTCTATTCAATTATACATTAAATTATATATACTTTTGTGTATAATATCATGATACTGTGTTGGGTAGGCAATTTATTAATACGCAATAAATAATTATTTATAAACGAATGCATTGTATGTTTCAAGTAGTACCTGGAGAATAAATTTGTTTTTCAATTAAATTATAATTGAATTCATTCAACTTTCTAACCCAACTTCGTACAAATAACTGTTTTGTTTTCTTTTTCAAAATTAAACGATGGTTTCGACGAACAAAATGAAATATCTTAAAGCAGCACCAGAAAACTATATAGAAAAAGTGCCCGAAACAAATTAACAATTGGAATGCTCTGAATTTATTTGGAGATTAAATATGGAATTATCAAATAGTCACAGTAATGTGTTAACAATGTACTAATTGTACATTATTGTACCTTTTGTTATTTTGAAATTGGAATATATTGTTTAACCCCTCAACTTACGATTTACGTTCCAAAAATTTTGGCCGAAAACGTAAAGAATTTCGTGCAGCGTTCCAGCCATTCGCACGACTTGTGTAATGTGATGATCGGGTCAAATATAAATATTAACGACGGTGCCCTCTTAAAATTATAAATTTTTGTGGGAAATTTGATAAGTAATTACAAATGTAATAATTATGGTAGATGTAAGTACTACAAAAAGTTTATTTACACAAAAATTAGTAAGAAAAAATTAATAATTTTCAATGGTGTGATTCAATTTGAAACATTCTGGTACATGTACAGGCAACATTCCACTTGTTATACTCCCACGTTGTTTCTCTACGTTTTTTATGTTTTTGGCAAACTTTACAAGGTTTTGATGGTCTTAATTTTGATGCCATTGAGCAAATGTGTTTCGGAAAATGGGCCCCATGTTTCGTGTGCAGTCTCTCTGGCAACAAGAGGCGATGCCCATAATATTTACTTTTGGCCCGATCATCGTAGTACGGGCTATGTCCGTAGTTGTAAGTTAAGGGGTTAACGTCATTGTCATGAAGCGTTTTAGCATCCTCTTTGTTAAAAATGTTTTTAATTTTTATTCATTTATTTATAAATAAAGTTATTTATACGGTATGTAAAATATTTCTATAACTGATCACTTTTTTGCCATTGTGCCTCAATACATTTTTTACGAAAAAACAATGCAATTGTTGAAAGCAAATGCGCCACTGTAATATTAAAAAAACAGTCTCCGGAATGTAGTACTTTTTTAACTATGTTTTAGAATGTTTTTCTGTTTTTGCACTTGTGACGAAGTTATAATCGTGCATTTGCAGTTATAGTATGTGTGTGCGTGTGTGTGTGTGTGTATAACTACGGCATACACACATTTTAGACGTAATAAAACATTTGTAATGATCTTTGAAATACTTTTGAACTATTTTCAAATTTTAGCATCGTATTATATATTTTTGCTTCATATACTGTAATAAATCTTTGCCAGTATATAAACACATTATAAAATGTATTTTAAAAGGTGTTTAAATCTTATTTAGTTTCTTATTTCTCATTTCGTCATACGATGTCTACTGTACGTCAGTATGTATAAAAAATTCACTGAACACCAATTAGCTTGAAGTTACAATATATGAGATAGGTGTAACATACGAACAAAGTGACGTGCTCATAGACGTATCATTAATCAAAGTTGAAAGCAGGTACAATATAGATACCTGTCGGTAAAGGCTTTAAATTATCGAACTTTCTAGGAAAGCGAAATACACTGCTATGGTATCGACATATTGATCAATCGTGAAACTCTCCAAGAAATAAATACCTTAAATGAAGTCACGAGATTATAAAACAAGCTTCCTCTTAACCTTTGAACGCGTTTAACGGTGATCGTAGCAGCGTATAAACTACGTTATTTTGTTTAAGGGAAAACTTTGTTAAGGCGCGGGACGTAAAAGAAGCAAAACTTGGTAATTCAAGAACCGGCTGGAATAAATAATGTTTTCCTCTTCTCTTTGTGAGACTAAACGCCGTTCCTTTCCTTCTTAATTACATCAATCGATTTTGAATGGAGAGTACAGCGTGATAAATAATTTAGTATTATATGCGCTATAGTCGTCGGCATAGCTATCTGACAACTGCATAGGTTATACGTGACGTACACGTTAATAACAAATATTGGTTTATAGACACCATGATATGTCAATAATTATTGTACGATTCATTCATTTGCAATTATGTTACAAAAATAGTTGTTATAACATAAAATAGTTATCTTAGTTGAAAGAATTATAAGCTTCGAAAAAACTTGAAATCATTCCTAAAACGATTAACGCAACGAATTTAAACTTGAATTATAAAATTTCTTGTTTTTATTAAAAATTACAATATGATATACATATTCATTACAGAACACAAATTCCCCTTACGTTGACAATTTAATTTCTTTCCATAATGTTATTTACATAATAATACGAACAAACATTCTAATCTGAATCCTTTTCCATTATTAGACGTAGTGAATCGAATAATTATTTAATTTAAAGTTCCTATTCGATTATTAACAACTTCCACAGACCTAATTTATTCAAGAGTAATTCCATCAATAGGAACTGCAATAGATGCAGCTCGTGGATGAATTAAACACGAAAATCTTGGTGAATTTATTACCGTCAGTGTTCTGAAATTTGTGGAGCTAATCGCACATTTATAACATTTGAGATAGAATCAACGTCATTTAAAACTCCCATAAGATGAATTCGCAATCAATGTTTCTAATTTTATATTTTAACAAAAATCTGAACAAATATAAAGTATAATTTTATATTTTATTATTTAAATTTAATTTGCATTTCATTTAATTTTAATTTATTTTTATTATATATATATACATATGTGTATATGTTATAATGCCACACATGTACATATATGTTACAATGCCATAACATGAACAATATGATGACGTAATATAGTGATGACAAAATCAACCTATCGTGGAAAGGTACAGGTGGTGAACAATTTGTTAATTTAAAGTTTCGGTAATTTGGGAGATTCAATTTTGAGGACTAGGAATTTCCCAATTTGGTAATTTGGGGATTTGAGAGATTCAAATTTAGGGATTTAGAAATTTTGGGAGATTAGAGATTTGGAAATTTGATGAGTTAAGGATTTAGGAATTTGATAACATAGCAATTTTGGAAATCGACGACATCGATTATTTGGAACATTGAAAACTTGGACTTAGAAATTTGGAAATTTAAGAGTTTAAAATCTGGAAATTTCATAGTTTGAAAAATCGTACTTTTAAGCTGTGGGAAATTCGGTAGAAACTTTGAATATTGGAGATTTGGAAATTTAGGAATTTGTTGGATTAAGAGTCGAGAAATTGTAAATATTGTAATTTGATGTTTTATGATTTAGGGAATTTGAAAATTTGGTTAATTGGAGATTTGGAAGATTTAAATTTGAGTGCTTAAAAGTTGACAAATTTGTTCTTCGAGGAGCTGAGAAATTTAAGAATAAAAATAGACTTCTACATCGGTGCTACTAATGTACTTTAATTAACAATAGAATAGAATTAATGTAAATTAATTGTAAATTTAGTCGTTACTTAAGTAAAATTCAGTTATAAATGATTCGTCAAATTAAAACTTAATAAAAACTGAATTAATTATTCGACACCTAGCTGTTACGATGCCCATTATCCTCCACTCATTGTCAGACGTAACCATTGTAAACGAAAGTCGCGCAACAGATGGAAAAACGTGCAATAGAAAATACAAACTAGCCGTTTAGGGGAAAGTTTCGATAGTATAAAGGTTTATCGTTCGTGACGTTTCGCCGTGTAAAGCATTCTGTCGCCTCGCCACCTTGGTTCCTTCTCTTCGTACGTGGCAATCGACTCTTGCCTGAACTAGTCGAGGCAATAAGACCAGAGAACACCACCTGTTTCCAAGTGTTATGAAACCTCCGGCCAGTAGCACCGCCTTTCACAACGACAACTTGCCACATAGATACACACCGTATCCGACCCACATGTTCAGCTTTTGCTACAACCCTCGCTCCAAGTCCGTTAACACCAACTTCTACCTATCAAGACCATTACTACTAAGGTTACTCTTTACGAGTCCACGGGATTTTGTCGCCAAATATTGCAGATGACGTTTAATCAGATACCCCTTTTGTTCGCCATTTTCCTGAGGGCTTTTCGCCGAATGGCCTGCCATCGGTTCGTTTTTGTATTAATAACATCGTTCATATCGCATAGTCTGGCAGCAACGTTTCGTCTGACCGGTAACGAACGTTTTGTTTCAAGCGAAATGTTGTACCTACCACTTATCATTATAGTTATACTGGGTGGCTGGAATGAACTATTACAACTTCACACCGCTGCAGCAGCTACACTTTTTAATATTTTGTGTTGCGACGCTGTTCCGTCGCACACGGAACAGCAAAACGCGAGGACTTCTAAAGAGAGTTTATGACGGTCTTCTACGAAAAGCTATTTTTGAGATACACATTTTTCGCCGTACCTTAATATTCATTTACCTTTTCTCGACAATAGAGTTTATATTTTTATTTTTGTTTCATTCTCAATAGCTGCGCTCATGTCATAAACTCGACTTTCCCAAAAGGTCATCGAGCGATCCGCGAACCTAACAGGACTTGGCCTTCGAGGGCCTACCTGGCGGAAAAGTCCCAAACCTGGCCGGTCTTTGGGGGTCCTCTCGATCGTGGCGGTAGCGCTCCCACCCTCTTCCTAAAAAGGCGCGTCCAGGGCGCAAAAGAGGGTGGACACTACCGTCAAGAAGCATGTTGATTGGGAAATTAACATAACGAACAAGAACCAATCAGCATGCTTCAACAACTTCCGAATCTTCGCGGAAGGACGAGCGACATCGAGTCGTCAGATATCACAAAATCCTCAAACGTATCGGAGGTCCGAAATTTAACGTAAAACTTAAAAATACAGTCCACTACATTAAAATTAACGAAGTCTAACAGATACACTGTTGGATAAACGACAACCAGTTGTTTCAAAGTTAGTTCGGCGAAGCAACAATTATCTCAGTTCGTCAAATAAGAGCACGCGACGATTACGAGATTTTTCAGACGCACTCATAGAATCATAAAGCCATTGGGCTTATATTTAACTTTAGAAATTTCTTGAATAATCAACAACTGCCTTTTGCTGCTCTTTATAACGTGCAATTTACATTCTTAAACTTTTTTTAATTCAGCATGATTTTCGAGAGCCAGCACGGTTTATTATTTTATAAGTGTCGAACCGTTAAGGGACAAACGACGTCGTATTTTTAGTTTAGGTTACTCGGGTAAAGAGTGATCTCGCGAGGAGCATTTGGTAAGGGCGGTTCTTGTCCACTTCTCTTCAATTTTTCTAGAACCAATCAAATTAGCTTAATTTTAACTTAGTCTTTTGTCCACTCCCAGCAGCACGCCAACCCCCACTACATACTTTTTTCTGGAGAGAATATTATTCTTTCTCTCCAGCAGATATTCAATAACGCTCAAAGAGTTCACATCAATTTTATATTTATCCTTTAAAGTCCGTTATCAGTTGCGAGGTGTTATTTTTCTTAAGTGCTACATCAAGTCTTATTTTTAATAAAGCACAAACATTTTACCCTCATCAGTTGTTTGTTACTTTTACCGTCTGAGTGGATTCACTGGTTCCACAACCTAATTACTTCGTGGTTCATTAAGTTGAATCCCGAAGAACGCAAGAGCATACATTTTGTTTTATCCAAGGGAAAAAAATAGTCGCGAAACATTCAAGAAAATGATTTAATGCTCATTGCTCGATATAACCTCCCTTTGTACGAATAATTTCATTCAAACAGTGAAAGAATGAATTGCACGCAGCCCGTATGTGAGATTGTGGAATCTTCTTCCATTCCCGGACAAGTGTTGATTTTAGAGCGTCCAAACTTCGATGTTTTATTACATTGATCTTGGCTTCCAAATACATTATATTCAATCATTAAATAGATTACATTCAAATGCTGGAGCTCACGTACGATAATTAGAACTGATGTTCCAGCTAAATATAAAGCAATTACAGAATTACGCTTCAAATCCATCGCTATAACCATACTTTGAGATGTAGTATACCCATATGCTTCTTTACGCCTATGAACAATTGAATGAACTATCAATATGGCAACTTTCAAGTGGATTGCGTGAGTGGATCGACAGACGCATCAGTATGAACTTAGTAACAGATCATCCCAGCCACCGTGTACACTGCGACCGTATTATTGTGATATAAAATGTGAACCGTTCGCATTCAATGCGGTATTCGCTCTCTCCGCGATTGGCTTGTTTTTTCAACATAAGTTATTCTACCTTTTTGGATATACATAATGCATCGCTACGCGGTAATTGCGAATAATTTTACTTTTTCTGGCGGTTTTAATGCACATGTTCCTCAATTCAACGTATTTCGATTGGTTATATTTTCGGTAGTAGCTTTTTAACGTAAACGCGACGATACATCGAAATCATTATAATCATGGAGAGAACAGTTCGAATTATCGTGTAATACGTTGTAACTCTGCCATGAACAACCGAACAATCTCTCGGAACGACGCGATACGTTGTAATCCAACAAATCACGGTAACGCGACATGTCGGTTTAAGCCGTCTCGCAGCCATCTCGATCCGTTTACAGACATTTAATTCACACATTAGTTATCAGGTTGGTGCATATGAAATGTCGGATTTTTAATTGAATATATAAAACTGCATATATTTTTCCAACGCCCGTTTATTTAATCAAAATCTGATCCATTTGCTTCAGTAAACTTTTCCCAACAAGATTGTAATGTATAAATGAGTGTATTAATGAAATTTTGGTTTTTGGAATCAATAAACTCTGATATTGAATTTTTCAGACTCTCTTCATTTTCACAGAGTTTAGCCCGTGAAAACGGTTCTAAATGTTTAACAAAAATGGAAGTCGATTGACGAAGTATCTGATAAATAACCTGGGTGTCGAAAAATTTCATACTTCAACTCATTGATTAGTTTCACGATTTGTGCGATGCATGCGGCCAAGCGTTGTTCCGGAGAAGTATTGTATCATGCCGATTAGTGAGTGATGGGTATATAATTTTCAATTTTCTTTTGTGCACTTCTCAAACCAGCCACACATTTCGTTCGTTGACAGTATTTTCCTCAAACGCATAGTTTATATTGCCGGTAGCTCTTGCAGCATTATTTTCAAATTTATACTCGTACAAAAAAAATTACACGAATATCGGCTGAATTCATATCGGTACAAAGTACAAAACAAATAACAAATGGAAACGCTTTTACGAAAATCTTTTTTTGTTGAAATATCAACAACATTTATAATAACATAATTTTATATGTTTATACCACATGACCTACTAAATGCAGAATTGTTTACGGAAGGTAAAATTTGAAAGAAATTAATTTCAAGATGTTTTGAAATTAATATTATATGAGTATATCTAACTTTACATTTTAACGATATAATTTTTAACAAAACAGACAGAAGTAATACATTTCACCAAAATTAACTTAAAAACATTGTTTATATTAATGGTATTAAACACTCCATTTTAAATTCTGTATTTTCAATAATTATTCAAATTTGGTTGCTCAAAAAACATAAAACTAACAGGTTTTGTGAAAATCATATAAGATTATAAATTTGGGTAGCTTTTTTACAAATACCACCACTGTGCAAAGCTTCTTTATCAAACTTTTTCTCTCCTTATAAAATTGTTCATATTAGTAAACGATTTTCGGACAAGTTCATCTTATAATATTACACAAACACTACGCTCAATATTTCAAATTTTTATTCTATTATTCCCATTTTGCGTAACATTGAATCGCCACTGGTTCGACGCTTTATCTACGACAGGAGAGTATTACAGCGTTGTGTTTAACGAGGAGTTACTTCCAACGACACATGAATACGCAAATGGAACTGTACATAAATCAAGTTCCGACATGTTACTAGGTCGGCCAACTGATAGATTAAATAGTGGTCTCATAAGGAAACCATTTCAAGTGTCCCTTTCGTATTTTAATGAGTTGTCGTAAGGTGATAGATCATGTTACGAATGTCTCTTTTGTATAGGTTGTTTGCGATCATTATCCATAACTATGGATCATTGTTTTTCTCGTATACATTAGGATTTCCTTCTCAAAAATAAAAGTACAGAATATGAGTATGCTATGTTGTACCAACAATGCAATGACTTCATCTTCTTATAATTACATTTCGTTTCGAGAAATGGAGCTGATCACTTTTTCAAATTAAATATTATATATATTTTAATAAAATATATTTATTATTTTATATATGTTTTTCAAGTATACATAAGGGTACAGATGAAAGAAACAAACTACATATTCTGTAATGTTACATGTATTTATTAGTGTTGTCATTATAAATTTGTATGATTATGTATCGTTTGACTTACAGTAGCAAAAATGCATTTTTGATTTTATTACACTTCTGATACTTTTTTCTAACGTTACACGGGATATGGGTGTATACAATTCTTTTTTATTTGTTTGTAAGTTTCTTTAAATCTCCTTACGGTGTAGTATAAACAATATATTTAATATCCCAATAAAACAATATCTTCAATCCTCAAAAAATAATATCCATGGGTGACAAGTCGAGAGGTCTTTCAAATTATTACGTGTTCTATCTACGTGTTCCGATCCATTAGTTATTAAACATACCGTCAAACTTACTAAACCCGTTAAAATTTATTACCGGTTTACCATTATGGGCGTGAGTTTTATTGAGTTAGTAATGCATATTTCTAAACAACAACGATAGCAAATCCCAACAATGTTGAAATTTATTATCTGGGAATTGTATTACGTGTCATTTAACACTATTTCTACCACGATTTTTAGTATACCTATTTCGACCAAACGGTGTCTTTTGACGCCTTTTTATTGGGATTTCAAATTATCAGTTAAATGTAGACATAAATATATTTGCAGAATATATTTATTGACATATTGATATATATTTATTGGAGATTCATTAGGATGTAAATTCTAGCTTAATTCATCAATCTACAAAATGTACAATCAGTGCAGCAGTGTACACTAATATGCAACATGGGGAATAAGCGAATATTAACACGTTGAGTGCCACCCAAAAACAGTTTCTATTTCTTCTAGGAAGTAATTTTATCTTTGAGAAATTTTATACACAATTTTCATAATATTTAATCCTTGTTTATTCGATAAGCTTTAATATATTCACAAAAATTTTTTATACTTTGTTATGTTGAATATTTCAATTAAAATTAGCGATAAATTTATGTATGACTTCATACGTCACCCGTATCTGGGTGACATGGCACTCAAAGTGTTAAAGTTATGCCACAACTCCATTATGATTATAATTGATATGATGCCGCAAAATGATGTTGATATTTATATGCAAAATGGTTTAAAATTAGACACTGTCATAAAAACTTTAGGTGTCAAAAGACACCTAATGGTAGAAATAAATATATCATATGTACATTTTTAGATCTTGGATGAGCTAGAGAAAAATGATATCGTAGAATTAATTTAACAATTATTGTATGAAAAGTAAACAAATTAATTGTGGAGAAATGATTCAATGTAGAGAATAATTTTATGTTAAAATTTGAAAGGTGTCTTTTGACACCTCTTGGTAGAAATAGTGTTAATTTTCGTACCAAGTATTATTATATTAATAATTCTGTATCGAACATTTGTTCTAAATGGTACCCAAAAATTTCTTATTTATTTCTTCTGAGTTAGATTGTCCTAAGCACGGATGTAATAATCCTATCAAATTATTGTGGGAACGTACTAAACAATATTACAGTATTATAAATAGTTTATTATATTTTGTTCATTTCCATCGTTAAAAAATCTATACTTATATTTTTGTCAGACTATGGAGGATGAATATTAGATATTAAAAAAGTGGCAAAATTTGATATCGCTCTTCTATATCCCTAACATAAAATAGTTACAATATTTTTCGCATCACATGTTTGAAGAACATTCAAAAATGCACATAACTTGCACAGTACCGTTCAATATTTGTGTATTCAGTTCATATTTTCAATTTCATGGGAAAAGTATACAAAGCAGTTGAATTCGTCTCGATATTAGCATAACATTATGAAATTAAACATTTTAAACGAATAAAAAAAAGTTTTGCTATCTGCAACATATAAAACAAGATATCATATTAAAAACTTGATGCCTGATATTGGATTTCATTTTTAACCTCCAGCAAAAAAGTACCGTATCAATTTTGTTGCAGTCGTGTTCGTAACAGAAAACATGAATACATTCATGTTTCGTTGCTGAAACGAACATTGTGCAAAATCATAGACTTTATTATTTAATTCTCTTTTTTATTACAATATCTGTACTTACGTCTACAATTGCGTTTTGAAAAATTTAGTAACGAATATCGAATAATCAAGAAATTACAATCGAAAACAAGCGTGACTAACCAAAGAGTAACGATCAACAGAGGAAATAAAATTATTCTTCAAATGTACCATAACTACTTCTTTAAAAAAATATTAAACATCAATATTGATTTTTAACGTCTCTTCCTGTGCAATAGTTAATACACTTAAGTCAAACTAGTTACTTTGATAAATAAATGAATAAGTACAAATTGTACTAAAGAAGATAAGTGGATATTTTAATCAATTTAACGGACATTATAGTTTCAGTCTTCCTGCATTTATGTATACGTAGACTTATAGCTTGTATTATATTTCCTTTTATTCAATCGACATGTATAGATAATATCTATACACACAAACCAATATTTCTAAAAATGTTGGAACCCTACCAATATAACCATCAATTAATTACTATAGCCATTAGTAATAACTATAATTCTCAATTAATATTAGGTTGGTGCATATGAAATATCGGATTGTTAAGTGAATATATAAAACTGCATATCTTGTTTCAAAAGCCCTTTATTTAATTAAAATATGATCCATTTGCTTAAGTACACTTTTCCCAACGAGATTGTAATGTATAAATGTAGGATTGAATTTTATTTATATTTTAATCGAGTGTGGAATTAACAAACATTTGGAAATACAGATTCTGAATGCAAAAAAAAAAATAAGAAAATTATATAAAACGTGAAAAAGAATTAACTACGGACTACTGAAAAAAAATTATAAAAACAACAAAGACAACCGACACGTTCGATCTTGTCGACGGTGATCATGCGACTCTGCGGATTTTTCCATCCGTCGCAACGGCAACGATGATCGGCAAAACGCGATCTGCATCGACGCACACCCGTATCATCCAAAAACGAGCCCTTTTATAAATGATTGTATTAACCCTTTGAGCGCGGAGTTGCCCGACAATAAGCGTGCGTCGTGGACTGCCCACTCCGTACGAAAAAGGTTACCGTAGGCTGCGTACTTTTTACGAAAGAGAGCAAGTTGAGTATACTTGCCCGATTGCACAAAAGCACATTTAAACGCTTATTGTCTTTTTTTATATTGTAGGGATCTTAGTGACTCAAGGACTCGTTTTAAACAAAAAAGGAATATTTAATATATAAAAACAAAATACAACACACGCTCGCTCACGACTTCTTTCTTTTAACTCTACGCTTAACTTCTCTCTATTAACTCTGACGCTCAACTGATTTTCCTTTCATTCTTACAATACTCTTCTTCTCCCAAATCCACTTATACACAGACACACCCGCTGACCAATTCATACCACACGCATTCTCATTGCGAAGAACTATCACCTGATCCAAACAATCTTTATTCACACTTCTCTCGGGTCCAAACACTCTACATCCGCACCTCGCTCGCATATCCTTATCTCGCTATCCACAATATCTAATATAGGCTTACAAGCAACAGTTACATATATCTGTTCATAGATTCCTTTTTCCCAGATTGAATGGTTTTGTGAGCAACCTCATATGCGTTCATAACCTAAATCGAATAGTTTAGCGAAAACGCAAAAATGAGTTCATAGCCAAAATCGAATGGTTATGTGAGAACGCATATATGGGTTCATAGCCAAAATCGAATGGTTGAGTAAGAACCCATATATGGGTTCATAGCGCTCAAAGGGTTAAGGAAATTCTGATCTATGGTGTCAATAAACTCTGATATTGAATTTGTTAGACTCTCTCCATTTTCACAGCGTTTAGCCAGTGAAAACAGTTCTAAATGTTTAACAAAAATGGAAGTCGATTGACGAAGTATCTGATAAATAACCTGGCTGTCGAAAAATTTCATACTTCAACTCATTGATTAGTTTCACGATTTGTGCGATGCATGCGGCCAAGCGTTGTTCCGGAGAAGTATTGTATCATGCCGATTAGTGAGTGATGGGTATATAATTTTCAATTTTCTTTTGTGCACTTCTCAAACCAGCCACACATTTCGTTCGTTGACAGTATTTTCCTCAAACGCATAGTTTATATTGCCGGTAGCTCTTGCAGCATTATTTTCAAATTTATACTCGTACAAAAAAAATTACACGAATATCGGCTGACTTCATATTGGTACAAAGTACAAAACAAATAACAAATGGAAACGCTTTTAAGAAAATCTTCTTTGTTGTAATGTGACTCTGACAATGGACAGTACGACTATGAAAGAGGTTGTGCTAAAAACGAAAGCATAAGGAAAACATGGTAACAAAGGTTCACATGCACAGAAAATCCGACATTTCATATGCACCAACCTAATAGTACGAACCCTTAAATAATTCTTTACAACGTAACGATCCTCGTTGTTATTTGCGTTACAACACATTACACTGTTTTGAGTCCGTTTCCATTAAAAACTTAATATCTGAAATTGGATCTTCTTAGAACTTAGAAACAGCAAGTCCGGAATAAAATAACGTATTAATTTTATTGTAGTCGTGCCCGTAACGGAAAATATGAATAAATTCATGCTTCGCTGGCGAAACGAACATTGTGTACAGACGTGAAAAATTCAACGGCAGAAGATTTTCAAAGATAACAGCAGAGTATTCTTGTATACGCTCGCGCGTTCATGAATATTAACGAGCGTGCCTTCTTTAGTTACCATTACACGGCACGACGAAGCAATGAAGTGGTGGCAAACAATAAGGCGAGCAGAAGATCGAATAACTCAAAGTAGAATCGCTGGACGAAAGGGCGTATCCAACTCCCCTTCGCGTACGTATTCGCTATAGCAGGAAATTATCTGTCGATTCTAACCGTGTAAGTTACCGCAGTGCCGATGCGGTTATGGCGGTAATATTGTGCTCCTATGAGCTAGCGTAATGCCTAGTCGAACAAAGCGACTCCACTCAATGGATGGAGAAACTTAATCTTCCATGTACGCGGCGTACAATGTAATGAATGTGAGTAATACAGAAACGGTAAAAGGCACTATTCGATGCCCTCTTATCATGGACGTTTATCGTAGTTACCTGTAAATGGCCGCTGTATTGTACACACAGTTACTATATTTTTCAAGTTAATGCGCCCTCCCGGATTATTTCAATTTGAGATCAAGCTTGGTGATTTGAGAAATACGATTTTTAACGTTACGTATTTATAAATGTTAACATTTGACTAGTAATATTTGGGAAATAGCAATTTATGCATGTTTTATGGCATTAATTTAGACTATAATTTTTATATTGTCGATATTTTAATGATTTTTATGGGGAGAAAATTGTAACGTACTTTGTATGTACATACAAATTATGTATATTTAGAGTGAACCGTGTAAAACGAATCGTACGAATCTAACTTATTTCGTTTCAGTTTTAGAAAAAAATGCTTTAAGAAAATGTTTTATAATATCAAATAATTTCGCTGTGTGGGAATTTAAGAATTTGTACGTTCGCAGTTCGTGAACTTCTGAATTGAAAAGTATGTGAATTTATAGATGCTGGAATATTCAAATTATAATGTATTTGGTGTTCCAAACATTTCAGTTTTTACATGAAAACAGTTTTACATTTCTGAACTTAAAAATTTAAATTCGTAGTGAAGAATTTTAATTTGAAAGTGAAAGTAAGATGTTGAATTTATAAATTTGAGAAACTTGGAAATTTAGATATATAAAAATTTAGGATGTCAAGAAAAGTTAAAAATTTTTAAATTCATAGATTTTGCAAATTTATAAATTCACAAATTAAATTGCACATTCCCAAAATTCAACATTTTTATGTATATAAAATTTCAAATTGCAACATTTCTAAATTCGTGGATTTCTAAACATAAACCTCTTAAATTTCTAAACTTCCAAATTTGCGAAATTCAATCTTAATTAATTAAAAAATTTATAAATATCTTTATTTTCAAATTAGAAAGTTTTTAAATACATATATCACCACATTTTAAACTCCCCAAATTTCCAAAATTTAATTTCTTAATTCTAACTTTTTACATTTCCCAATTCTCAGTTTTATACATTCATAATTTCCAAAGTTACATAATTTGAAAATTTATATATTCTAATGTTTCTAAATACACAAACTAATATCTTTTTAGATTTCTACATTTAAACGTTTCCAAATTCGCAAACTTTCAAATTTACCATTTTTTTACATTTCCTTATTGCTGAAATCGTAAATTTCCGATACATAAACTTCCGATTTCCCCAACCTGCGAATATTTAAATATCCAATGCTCTTAATTCCTAAATTCATAGATTTCTATATGGCCATTTTCCAATTTTTACGTTTAACAATTTCGAAATTTTGGAATTCCCGAAGCACTAAATTACCGAAGTCCTATCCTCTCAAATTTTCTAATTTATAAGTGTCGACACTGCTAAATTCTTAAATTCTAGAATTTCTGACTATAATAATTTACAAATTTTTTATTCCTATATTTCTGAGTTTTTAACCGTTCTATTTTCCATATTTGTAGATTTGAAAGTTTGCAGTGGTATCGTTCTCTCTATTCTACGTTTCAGTACTGCCACATACTGTGCCCACTGTTTGTAATCCCTTTGACGGGCTCTTAGTCTGTCCATGACTATAGTCCGAATATGATTCGCTTGATAGCAAAAAATATTTGCCTTTTTTATATTTAAAACTAGATACGTTATTTACGTGACGTGACTCGAATACTACGTTTTATACATCTTCCAGTACACAGCCATCAAATATAAATATGTAAAATACAAACAGAACATAAAATTAATCAATAATTGTGGTAAAAGTGCACGTATTTCCAGAAACATATACAATATTTTTACCCGATACTTTTGTAATATTTTTATAACGTTCCCAAATATTAAAATTCACGTGATTTCATAAAAATAATTCCATGTAAAACTTTAATTGCCTTATGTGTTTTCACGCAAAACTTTAATTCTACTACGTTTTAATTAATAATTCCCTTTTAGTAAAGCATTTCGTTTTATCAACGTATTTTGTTATATCTTATTTCATTATTATACAAGAATCAAAGTAGTCAATACGGGAAAAAACTGATATGCGAGAACATTTTTGCTTTCCGTCGATGAAATCGTAAAATCTGTTCAATGGTTGAACGTTCATTTCGGGTCAATCGAACAGTTTAAAACTTTCGTAACTTTTCGGTCGGTCTAATCGAAAAAGGAGGAAGAGGACGAACGAAAGAAAACGAGTAACCAACTTTCATTGCAATTTCCGTGCTCACAAAAGCACAAGTACGGAATTGTAAGTGATTTGAATTTTCCATCGTTCGGAAAGCGAATCGGAATTTCTTTTCAATTTCAAACATTTTGATTCGATGCATATTAATTTTCGGATTTTATGCTGGAAATATCGATAACGGTACATCGTTTTCTACCAGGCTTTGCATCCATTCCGTCCCAATTTCACTTTCACGAGAACTGAGCGGTTGCGATTTTTAAATTCACCCGTTTTGCGATTCCGGTGTCGGTTAATCGCGGTGAACGCCGAGTTTGCGGTGCAAACTTTATTTCACGCCCAGCAACCATTACTGCCCTCTCATCCCATCCCATCCTTCCTTCCGTTATACCCCTTTCCGACCGCGTTCACTGAAAAATTGTACCTAGTAGATTACTCCTGTTGGGGTGTCAAACTACGGCGCGACGAGTTTTCAATTTCTATCGATTTTCATTTTACGTTTTTTTTCTCAATTGTTATAAAGTCCAAATGCTGAAATTCGATCGCCCGTTTTCTATTTACTACTGAAATCGATTCCACATTTTAAATCTACTTTTTACTTTTGAACCATTTGCACTCGAAAGTATTTTTATCGTTAATGGGTAGCTTTCTAATTAAAAGATTTAATGAGTTTTTTTCACGTTATTAGTTACTCATGCTGTCCGTTTCGCTATGTTTACGCGAATAACACTACGGTATTATTTAAATAACTCTTATGTCAAACTGAACATTTTTTTTTAATAAGTATAAGTGTACTTTTTACTTATGCTTCATGTCTGTTGTGTCCTTCACGTATTCATAACGTTTAAATCTTTAACTGCAGACATTTTTTGTGGAACCAAGTGCTAAGTTTTACTATCTATTTTTATTACTGGAATGCTATTCTATCTTAAAGGGTTTCCTTTATTGGACTTATTTTATGTTTAATGGTTCATAAACCACAGCCGCTATTTTATACTTGCACAAATTACCTTGTTGTTTATATACCACATCCGCCTGTGGCGATAATTTTAGCATGTGGCATATAAATCACACCCGCAGTTAAAGGGTTAAATTTTCGTACAAATCTATCACCTATAGTATTAAGAGTTTGTTAATATTCATATTAACTACTTGAAACTGTGAATAGTAAATATAACAAAATATTGGTGAACATGTTTGGTAAGATTTGTTGAAAATAAAAATACCTAATATTTAGTAATTTTGCTTCAGTGTTACAGACAACGTATTAAACCGAACTGTATGAGTCACCTATCGAGTGCAAAGTTACCAATATGAATTTAAACTGTATCGCGTTATCATGTTCCCGTATTTTCGTAATACATATTTAACATAATTATTACTAACATATTAAATGGTACTACGTGTCATGAAAATAAAATTGAAATTATATGAGTTTGACACTCTAAACATACTCTCTTTCCAGCGGATATTTGTTATTCTATTGTATACTGTAATAGCTGTGACTAACAAATAAGGTCATATATTTATTTATTTTCGTTCTTCTATGATTTCTTATGATTTATATATATTTTTGTTACAGGGGGCCCGCGGACATTTTCTGCTAGGCCTTACCGAGGAGGTTGGTTCGTTTGTTTGGTTTGCAATTAGAATTAGTCAGTAGATCCTTTTCTCTAAAAATGCCTAACTCCTCTTCCATCATTTATCGTATTCTCGCCTATGTTATTCCGCTTTCACGTAAACTTCTGTATATCTATCAATCTATATTCTTGTCTGTGTGTATATTTGTACGTGTATACCAACTCATCTTTCCCTATACATTGTATCTTTCTGTGTCTATGTTTCATTTCACCTATCTCTTTCCTATTTTTTCTTGTTTCATCGATCGTCGCTCGATCACGATAACTACAAACATAACTCATTTGTTATCGTTACCTGGCATATATACATTTATACACTTTCTGTTTGTATCTATGTAATTAGCCCAACACATATCGACATGTGCATACTAATGTAGAAAATGTTTTCACGAAATATTGCGTTCGCGATAACGGACAAAAAGAGATTCTACTATCAAAGAGATTTCTTTGCAATATTTCAAATATAGAATATTTGAAAAAATACGCATGACGTCTCGCGGAGATGTATTAATAATTATACGGAAGAAAATAAATTGAAAATATGCAACAAAATTGTTTGCGACTAAACATCGTTACCAAGAGAACCAAGTTTACTAATTTGTATTCTGAATAATTCAATTCTAATTCTTCAGTTAATGCACAGTTCGCGCCGCCTGATTAAACATGGTTATATTTTCCTAATATGATTAAATAATTTTCAAGTTAGTGAATCGTATTTTTCGGTGATAGCATGTCGTATCGCATATCGAAGATATACATATTTGTTCAGACCAATTAGCTCTTTAGCTTTACTACATGTTTTAATGGAGAAAGATGCAGATTCACACATTATCACATGCACGCCTCACTTCAATAAACGCATTGTATTTATATGAAATATATAAAGCTAAGTACGAATATACATATTACCTTAATCATTCGTATATCCTTCATTTTATTTATGCATCACCATTTCTAACGGAAATATTTTGGTCATGCTTTATATAGAATATCTATACAAGAATGTGATATTAATTTCTTTATGGTCTGAATAATGTTTACAAAATTTTTCTATCGAGAAAATTGTTAATTATTAACGTAAACTCATTTGAATAATCACTTTTAACGATGTGCAGATCGACCAATTTAAATAAATTATTTCCTGCTCCTTATGCACGCCTTAATTAACTTGATTGCATTATTGCATGCACGATAATTCACAATAATTAATTGCGTTCACATATTGACAATATCGCAATGTATCAAAAATCTTTGTTTTCTTCGATTGTAATATCTCGACACATTTTTTCGCACCGTCCTTTTCGTAATTTTTAAATAAACTATGGTTTTGAATGAGATTGCCTAAATCATTATCGATCATCTTCCGTGTTTACAAAATTCGATTACCTTTTTAAATTATGATAGTAAAATTTGTAGCCATTAGAATAATCCAAATTGTTTTCTGTTTTTGCATCACTCAAGACTATATTGTTCAACTATTATCTTCAAACAGAGTGCTTTATTTAAGAATTTCTTTTGAATAGTGTGTGCTTTTTAAAAAATAGCTATGCAATTCTTCCACGAACTAAAATATTGGCTTGTTTTGCAATTTACTTTGCAAATTTTTCGATAAACTAAGGTTTGGCGATATGTTAGCTTGTTCCACAACTTGCTTTACAGTACTGTCCCTATTTGGAGTTACAATGAAAACCGATGTCTTATTGATTGAAGATAAAATTATTATAGTACTGTCACTATACAGTTTTTGATAACTTCTCTTATCCTTTACGTACGAGTCAATAACAAACTCACCTGTGTCTATTCTTTCACCATCCTCTCGTTTGAATAATCCTATTTTCATTCTACTTGAATGTTCATAATTTCTTTTTAGTGAAACTACACCAATAAACACAGTTTCCAGTTATATAGACAATTCTTTGACACAAACTTTTATAGTGGATAATTTCCTATGTTATATCTGTTATTAAGCGACAAATTAAGAATAGAACAAAGCGTACAGTTAGGCAAAAAAATTAAATAAAGACAATTATTCAAGTGACGCACATTTATTCGTATCTCCTTTCACAAAATATGAATATTTATGCATTGAATAAGTAATAACACGGAACAAGCTTGACTATAATTTATAATTTTATATAGTAAGCATAATTATATATGTACGTGTTAAGTATAATTTACTAATTCGAGATTGGTCACAGAATAATTGAAGCAAAATACTCCATTACTGCGTTTAACGAAGTGTTCTCGCTTATAATAATACTGATGAACGTAATTACTAGACTACTAAAATATTGCATAGTATCTTTCATATAACTGTTAAAGCAGCAATATAATAGCGTAATTAATACAATTGAGAGAATGATAAATATACGAAGAATTAGTTAGTTCTGTTTTTTTAAAAATAGAAGTCATATAAAAAAAGAATACTATTGCATATTTTCAAATCATTATACTTCCATGTATAGATTTACTAATCGCTTACACTAAATACTACGATAATAAAGTAATATACAAAATCCACGAAGCCTGATCAGCTTAAGTTATTCTGCTGTTACATGTTCAATTGAAAATTAAAAGTTGACATATTTCGTATAATCATGTTAAATCTATTCTTAAACTATGTTATTTCAAGAAAAAGAAAATCCTGATGGAATAGTTGGTTGTATAATAATCTAAGTTAATTACATTTTGTGGTCCACCCTGTATATAGAATTAATTTATAAATATTATTTGATTGAAAGTATAATTAGTACACACAGTTTACATATATTAAACATGTATTATCATTAACCTGATGACTGCTATAAAAATCATAAATAGTCTTCACAAATTCAATAAAATATACTACTGAATAAAAGTTAACAGAAGTTGAAATTATAACAGTTTTGTATTAATAACGTAATTAATAGCATATTAATAATGTCAGATGAACAAAGTGAAAACACCATTTGAAGAGTAATGAATTGCATCGTTATTACAATCTGTATCATGTTTATAATAGACTTTTAAAAGCAGAATCACGATTTTTACACTTTTTTACAATATTTTATTATGTATAATATTTTATTTCTTAATTACAATACTTTATTGTCATTTCCATTTAGTGTTTTCACTATTTTTTTAACATTAAATCAGAAACTATAATTTCTCACTTAATTCGAATTATATTTTTAATACATGCCATATCAACGTTTTAATATACCTCAGTTTCGAGTCTCTTGACATTATGGTAGTCGATGATGTTAATGTTTCCCTAAATCCTAGAACAGAATATAGAATTGCATAAAAGTCGTAATGTTGATATAAATTAAAGATAAATGTTCGAAATTGTCTCACGAGATCAATGATAATTATTGTACTTTCTGCAATGAGAATTTCGCTTCAACTGTGCATGATATATTTCGTGAAAATGTTTGCACGGATGTATGTACTTACATTCATTCGTATTGATGAATGATCTTTACATCGTGCAATGCGTAACACATCAAGCTCTCGCTACATTAACGCCACACTGTATCCTCGTATCGACGACTCGCGCTATTAGCATTAGTTGATTAATGTTTAGGTGTGTGATCGTAACGTGTAACTTTTATTTTCAACACGCGTGATCCGAATGCACAACGCAAGAAACCCTACTCTGTATATGTTCGTGTCTGGGTCATGACGTTGCGAATAGAGTTCTGTTCTCGCCAGTGCAGTATTCTACGATGTTGGTTATCCCCAGTTGGTGAGTACAAACATCGAATTAATATTTAAACGACCGTTATTGACTCGTTCAATGTATATCCACGAAAAACCTGATTCGAAGCGTTTCCTTTATGCGAAAAACGCGGATTCTAACGCGCAAGTTTATCGTTACTGTTTTTATTTGATGCTGCTTATTTATTTCCCCTATTCGCGTTTTTAATTATTTTGAAAATTTATATCAAGCAGCTCACATAGCTTTTTTAACGTTAGTACACCTTTTTCTAAATTTATGTGTTAACCATGAAAGTTATATATTTAAATCGCAATTGTAGTCGAAAATAATTTGTTTGAATAGCAATTTGGTGCACGTTTGAATTGTAATTTTATGAAGAAAATGTTAAAAGACTTAGATTCTACATATATGATGTACATATAGATTTGTTTATTTATACGCAGCTTTTGTAATTAATGTCATTTTTATCACCACTATTTTGTCTTTTTTTTAATTATTAAATCAAAGAAAACGCCGATGTTATTGATTAACTTATATAACTTGATTAGCTTATAGAACCCGTTATTTACGGAAAAGATATTTTACTCAGTACAGTATTATATCACGTATATGTGTAAGTATAAAATTTTTCTGACGCTGGATAATTTAATAGTGTTTATCTATATATCGACGCTTCATTCGTTTTTTCGCGCGACTATCTTGAAAACTTTTAAATGTTTATTAACTAAATATCTTAAAAACGTACCTAAATAAAGTTATAAATATAGTAGAGTATGAAATGATTGACACCTTAATCTAAAACTCTATTTCAAAGTGTCAGATTTCCTTTATGAGTTTATATTTTATACCAGCAGAACGTGAAAACGGATTTATAGGGGCCATATACTAAAATGTAGCAGTTGCTTTAATTAAAATCTTGAAAACTTTTCTAAGACAAAGAAAAAACAAAAAATATAACAAAATTCGATAAGGAATGAATAATAATTTCTTGATATATTAGATGGCTTAAAAAATTTATTTTTCCTTTTCACTTCGAAGACGTTAATACATAGTGTAAAAATATCCTCTCAAAGTTTGAGATAAAAAACATTAATTTAAGAGGTCACTCACAGGAATTTATGAGTGTAGAAAATACAATTAAAAATCAAATTTTGTTAACTATTTTATTTTAATATTTTATTTATTTAAAACTATTTGTTTATTAACAGTTATCCTTTATATTAACTAATTATAGGTATTCTATCGAACTTTTAATTTAAATATACTGTTATGCATTTCATTAAATCCTAAAATTTTTTCTTCTAAAAAATCATTTTTATTTCCTGTTGAATATTTTTTTCTGTGTTGTTGCCCTACTTGCAATAAATGTTGCAAGTGATCCTCGTCTTTAGTTAAATATTTATTTAGTTCTTCCAATAACGCTACTTGCTCTATCGTATCATTAATAGTTTTGAAACTTTCAAATATTTGATTTAACAATTTTTATAACTTTCATTTGAAATCCGTAAATCAGGATGAAATGCGAGAAAATCGTGTGGTAATCCGAACTGTGTAAATAAAATTAATTGTATATTCTTCAACAATTTCTAGTCAACTCCCGTCGTCAAAACTAAAATTTTGGTAATTTGCGATTAGAACTTTCTTTGATTCGTAATCGAAGCATAATGTAGTGGTCCTCTTTTCCTCAAAAGAAGCGTCATTACGATTTCAGCAATCTAACCGATCAGAAGATTTAATTGCTGGCAAACAGGTTTTAATATTGAGCAACTTAATTGTTGCGAAATAAGTTATTAGTTACCGAAATAAATTAATAACCGAAAATACTAAATTGACGAGACAATCACCCTAATTGTTACCCTCAGACATAAATGCGCTTTAAAAAGTTGGTAAATCATGTTGTTTCGAACATCTCTATACATATAGTTGGTTGTAGACAATTAATATTTTGCTAAATGTATAATGTTAAAAGTTCAATAGAATTAATTTTGCCTACTGTAATATGTTACTTAGTTTTATATATTTATATAACAAATGGCAGATGTAAAGTGTGTAGCATAAATAGAATTAACTTTACCTGCTGTAGATACGATTGTTACTTTTTAACGCGTGTTTGAATCTCCTTTCCTCAATTTCAATCATTTTTGTTTTAAAATACGCGATTATATTCATAAGTCGTATATACTGTATTATAACACATTCGTAAATTGACTATTTTGTTAAGAGTTGTTGGATTTCTACACTAAATACACAAAATATCAGCACAGATCAAAAACGTGATGCGAAAGTGTATAAATTCTGTTTTATTTATTTTTTTTTTTTTTCACTTTATAGTAAAATACTGTTGCTTACCACATATTTCGAACAACAAAGCTATTTCTAGCTGCAATGACATCAAAAAATTAATCTTTAGTACAAAAAAGGTGTCAAAATCAATTCTTTCTTGTATCTAAAAATTATGAACTTCAAATTTGTCACAAAGTATTATTTACAAATTAAGAACAGAATAATAAAAAATGTATACTATATAGTTGTAAGACCGTATAAAAAGAAAAATAGAAAAAGTGTATAGAAAGTCGTAATAATAGCGTATGTAAAAAGAAAATAAATAATATTATGTAATTAAAAGAAATTGAAGTTGTTCAACAGAGCTCTGTACTCGCGTAAGAAATTGTTGCAAAGATCATTCTACTTTTAAAAAACGTAAATTATATAAAAATTTGATGTATTCGGTAGACAACTGGCAACTGACCATCAATACCTTAAAATACAAAGGTGGCACTTGGTGTGCCACCATGTACCCCGACAGGTGAAGTCGAACACTGTTTACTTATGAACGAGAGTGAAATTCAGACATACGGGGTGATAAAAAAGATTATTTAATATTTATATGGCACATAGGATACAATGTGTTGAGTGAAAAGGGTGCAGGTCGAAAGGTCAGCGTTTCCTGAAATACTTTTGTATGTTAACATCGTAATTGATTTATTAACGTTCATTGTCTCACGTAATATTTACCTCAATATTTTTTAATAATTTCTTCTCTAACGACATGCCTTTGATAGAAAAATTATTTGATGTGGTATGTGCTCGAAGAAGTCTCGTTTCATTTCATGTGTTATACGAGAGAAACACGGTGTTCGGTCAAAGGTGGACATTTGAAAAGCAAAGTGCATTCTTCAGGAATGAATGACATAAAAGAATTGCGTGACTAAATCCATCACGTTTGTTAAGCAATTCAATAGACACGTTTTCGAGGGAATTCGAGTGTTTATGAATGGAAATAAAACGTTTTCTGTAAAAGACCAGTAATCAGTTAGTCATGATGCTAACGTATAGAAATGTCTGTATTTCAGAAACAAGTAGTTTTCGGACCTATACAGGGTGTCCCGTAACTCTCGTTTGACCCGAAACGGGGTTGTAGGGGAGGTGATTCTATGTAACTTTTTCCTTTGCAAAAATGGGGTCTAGGCCCTCGTTTTTGAGTTATTAAGGAAAAACACCGACCAATCAGAGTGCGAGAATAGCGTGCGCTCAGACGCGAAAGCGAAGCTCCGAACATACGGTCGATCGCGGATGCGAACAAACAAGTTAGTACCGTGCTATGTTACGTTAAAATTAAATCACACATAAAATTGTCTAATCAGTAAAAATGAATAACTGAACATTATTCTTAACTTCCGTATTCGTTATGTGATTTAACTTTGACGTAACATAGCACGATACTAACTTGCTTGTTCGCGTCTGCGGTCGGCCGTATAGCTTCGCTTTCGCGTCTGAGCGTGCGCTATTCTCGCGCTCTGATTGGTCGGTGTTTTTCCTTAATAATTCAAAAACGAGAGCCTAGATCACATTTTTGCAAAGGAAAAAGGTACATAGAACCACCTCCCCTACAACCCCGTTTCGGGTCAAACGAGAGTTACCGGACACCCTGTATTTGCTGCCACTTTTTTACCGAATGTTTTGTGTACGATGTATCATACAAATACTATATGGTTTATTAACTATGTCTATAATATCAGAAGTACCATAAGTACCATTTCTTTGTTCAGAGACAAAAGCGAATAAGAAATAATGAATAATGAACGTTTTTTACATTAATAACAAGCGGTGGGCAAAACGAATAATTTGATTAATGTACAAATAATTGACGATCAAGTATTTATTCCTTATTCTAATTTAATTCAAATTCCGTTCGGATAATGCCCAACACAAACTTACTGATAAACATATGCACCAAATATTAAATTTACAATTCGTTACATTGTTTTATTGAAAATTATATTAGTGCTTAACCCTTTGACATATAAAATCGTATCATTTTGAATTCGTGACAGATTCATACGATCACGTATTTGCACTGTAATTGTCTTTGACGTTTAATATTAATTATAATTTGCATAATATGGCATCTCCAACTCCAGAATATGCTTAATATTTTACATTCTCTTATGTGTCTTAACTTTGCAGCAATAATTAGTTAGCTCTGGCTGACGCAACTGCCGAAAAAATCATGGGTTACAGGGTTAATTATATATATAATTAATTTTAAAGACCTCCTGAAAATCCAGCAAATACTGAAGAGGAAATTACCTAATCACATTTGCAATATTAAAACAGATGAAGAAAGTTGAAATGTCATGTCAATTTTATATACAGCAATTTTTAACTATACAAAATGGAATTGAACTCCAAATTGAAGCGTATTAAAAATTCGAGTAAGATTTATTGCAAATCAAGTGCGAGTGCGCCACGTGCCATACTCCTGAAAACATGGTATTAAGAAAGAATCGAGGAAGTCAACTTATTTGCCATTTACTAACTGTCCTATACATTTCCAATATTTTACTTTTCAGCCAACAAATCTTTTGATTTGGACAGCACAATGGTTTCATAAATGGTATACCAAATCCTCATATTTAACGATCTGAAAAATTTCTCATTTTCAATTACCTGAACTGTTGATAGCAAGTTATGGTTAACGTTTCTTACATACTAATTCATAGTAGCAAATAATACATTTCGTAAACAAAAAATTGATGTATTAACACAAATATTACGCTGGGTTACATAGAACTTAATTTTTGAACGTTTTAAAAATACACCAATTTTATATTCCCTTCATGCCGGTGTTAATCATGCTTCATAAATAAACAAATTTTTTCCGTTACATTTTTTTCATTTTACGTATAGATGTTCTCCAACGAACATGAACACGTGAAGCTTCGTAATTACTGTACCCATTTCTTTCGATTTTTGTATTGAGGTTATTTTTATGGTTGTTATAACGAGAAAGTATTTTATAAATTATTTCAAAGTTATACTAATTTAGTTACATTATAGTTACATTTCATGGAATATTCTGATGGTTGTAAGGAAACTTTTTATAACAGTTGTTTTTTGCGAAACTGTAAACATCGTCATAAAAGGGATTCTTTCGCTTTTCACAAGACAACTGATACTCACAAGCAGAGAATTACTTTGACGTGTAAATATCTACTGGTTTCAAATCTACCAATTAACCAGTAACTACTACAAGTAACTGTACCAGGCTTGAGCACCAAATCCCTCAAAGGACAGCTCTTTTGTCTGACTTGTTTGCGAATTCGAATCAATTCTGCTGATCAGCTCTTGGTAGGTGATGGGACTGCCGTTCCGTAGGTACAATCGTGTGAACGAAATACCGAACATACTACTACGTACTGTGCACAAAGGACAGATCGGAACGAACAATAGTAGATGCACGGAAACGTGCTTAATGAGAAAAATGTATTTGCATCGCATTGCGCACTTTTGAAGGAGGTTTTCCACTATGATACAGTTAAAACATTAACCTCTACTGAAATTGCTTTTTTTGTTTCAAAGAAATGTTCCTAATAAATTGCCCTTTTCATTACTTACAAACACATATTTGGGAAATTCAAACAAATTATTTGATAGTTTTTTAATACTCCCTTTCGTCAAAACGGGGAGGGGAGGTTTGAAAAATAACTTCAATTGCACTCCTCCATTTTGCAGGAGGTATGAATCAGATACTATAAAATCAGAGAAAAGTACACATAAAAAATAATTCAAACGAATTATTTTTAATAAAATGTTGAAAATATTCGACAAGTTTAAATTAACTTGTTTTTGCTACACATAAATATCTGTTAAGCATCTTTTATAATTATACATTACTTTTGTATGTCATTTATCGCGAAAATAAATAATCAACTTATATATATACGGGGTGTGGCCGGACGGGTGGTACAACCGAGCAGGGGGTGATACTACATGTAAAAATAAGTCGAAAAAAAGGAATAACATTTTTTCGTTTGATGCTTCGTTTTTGAGAAAATCAAGTTTGAATATTCTATCTAGTATTGTTGGATAGGCCGAGGCGGAACAATAAATTGGCCAGCAAGATCACCAGGCCTTAATCCCCTCGATTTCTACTTGTGGGGCCACGTTAAAGAAATTGTGTATGCAGAAAGAAGTGAGAATTCTGTTCAGTTGAAGGAAAAAATAATAAACGCTTTTGAACAAATAAAGTGTCGAAGTTCATTGACATCAGTTCATGAATCATTAATAAGGCGAGCAATGATATGTACGCGTCAACAAGGACAGCACTTTGAACAACTTATTCAATAATGTTGTAATGCCAATAAAATTAATAAATGTGTTATTCCGTAGATTAATATTTCTTATTTACAATACATATTTAAACCTAGAGACAGTGCAGTGCACACGTACTGGATAGAACTTTCAAACTCGATTTTCTCGAAAACGAAGCGTCTGACGAAAAAATGTTATTGCTTTTTTTCGACTTATTTTTACATGTAGTATCATCCCCTGCTCGGTTGTACCACCCGTCCGGCCACACCCTGTATATATAGATTATGTATGATTAACGTAATATTATATAAATAAAAATAATTCCAACATGATAATAGTGCGCTACTGTAAATTATGTTATATTATACTTTCTATATTAAAAGTACAAGTTTCTGGATGTCACGTATGTCACATCATGTATTTCTTAACAGCGATTTGTTTTAAAATCACAACTTCGTAATTTTTCTATAGGAATATTTACTAGGCAATTAATAGTTTGTATAACTTTTTTTAAAAATATATGTTTATTAAATACCTACGAAATGATTTTATTCTGTAAAACAGCCATCAAATAGAAAACACACAAATATTCTCAGATTTCATAACAATCTCTATAGGGTTTTAGAGGTCGCTGAACACGATACCAGAGTTAAAATTACTAAATTCAAGATGGTGGACCTAGTCCGTTCGTCATTAATCCAATTATCGTTAATTGGGTTATTGAGACATACGCGTAGTAATTTAAAAAAGTAATCTCAAAAGTTTCTAGGTCATGGTTAACGAATTCGGTTTAAAAATATGAAACTCAAAGGTGGCAGTTTTAAAATGGAGATTTCAACTCGCAAAGAGCATCGCTTCTCTAAATAAATTTTTAATTAATCTTGGAATAGTTATGAAGACTTCGATATTATCGTAAGAAGATTTTTGAGGTTACTGAATACGAATATGTGATTAGAACTGGAAAATTTAATATCGTAGATTCATCATCTGTCATGAATTCAAATTAAGATGATAAAATTGAAGTCCCTGAAATATTAAAATCGCAGGTTATTGGCATACCATAATGTCTTGAACATGAAAGGATAACGCATCATATTAAACCTTTATTTAATGTAACTATTAAATAGAAGAATAACTTTGAAGAAAGTTTCCTACCTTTTCTTACTAACTATTGCATTGACGATGAAAGAATGATATATTACATTTAAGAAGCATAATGTATGTTTTGAATCTCCTTTGAGTGAAGACCTACATAAAAAATATTTATAGCGCCATATATTTTCTCTTATATCGTATAAATTCTATATACAACATTTATCCATATTATCATGGGCAACGGAAATATGACAGTTAGATAAATTTATTTCTCCCTATACATAGAGATGTATGAAAACTGGTAACAGTGTTATTATGGATGTAGTTCTGAGCCTGAATAAAAAAGTATCACTATAATAACAATACTAATAACAATAACAAGAATTAAGAAAATAACAATAATGGTCGTTGAGATGTAAAAACAGGAAGATTAATTTTTTAGTGTCCAGATACAAAAAAAATTGCAATTATCTTACCTATTTCGTTAAACGTTTAAGCATTAATATATTTGTTTTAATGATAAAATGAGCAATAATTTGTTAGTTAATGCGTTTGCATCTTTACTGGGAGATGAATGGTTTACGACTAATACGGTGTTTCATTGCTGTTTCATTTTATAACATTCAATCAAGATAGTCGAAATTTAAATTAATTTCATGATCAACTAAACATACCGTTAAATTCAGAACCTAATTTTTAATGATTTTAGAAAACTTTCAGCTTTAATATTCATATTTAAAGTAATAAAACCTTGATCATTTTCGCTACTGTACTAAATTTATGTTTACTATTTAAAGAAACATTTTAGAACGTTGGAAACTAGTATAATATAATTACAAGCTTCGGGGGTAATGAAGTAACTGCAAACCAGATTTCGACCATTTAAAATACAACGGATTTGATTTTCGTATATCCGAAATATATGAAAATAGTGCATTTCGTAGAAATTACATTCGAGGAACAAAATGGTGTTCCATCCTCAGCCACGTTTCTCCTTAATTGTAGGCGGTATTTATAGAAGCGACAACTCAGCTTTTATAATTAGCTGCGAATATATTTAGGCATATTTTTTAAACAACCGGTAAAAAATTGCTGCACGAAGCGGTTCTCAAGAAGAACGACAGCAACGATGACGACGACAAGATTGTCGCTCGACTGACGCCTTGAGTACCGAGTCTCGTTGCCTGAGGCGGCAAACATTCGCGACATTCTCGACATCCATTGTCGGTACCGCCGACGACGACGTCCGACGATGTGCACTCGACGACGCTGCTCACGTTCCTGATCGTCGTTCTTCCAGGACAACCGCTCGGGCGTAAAATTTCTGCGCGAGTGGAAAGCAAACGAGATATCCTTCCAAGAAGAAATTCAGATAGTAAGCCTCGAAAGAAAAGCACCAACGTGAATGCTTTAGATTTTGTTACCTTAACTCCCCGCCCTATAATATCGTGTCACGCTCGTGACGCACACTTACAGTTCGCACGTGACAAATCAGACTCGCTTCTGTATCGCGACTGAATTCTGAACTCACTTCTGAAAACGTTAAATAACTAAAATTTAAAAATTATGAACTTCATAATTGTGTAATTAAATATTCATAAAACTCCCTCGCATACATGCGAGCATCAGATTGTTAACTCGATGAAAAAGTTGCATTTATCATTTTTTGTGATGTCAACAATTTTTGTAACAAATGCGTAAAAAATGTTCAAATTCAATTTTTCAAAAATGAAGTTGCATATAAAATTTATTGTGTATTTTTTACTGCTCGCGTACATACATCCATTTTTCGGTCGTACCAGCAAATCTGAAGCACTCTGTATGTCTCCTTCCAATGTTCTTGTGATTAGGGTCTGCAACTTCCGATAACATTGGCGGATTAACCCCTTCTCGTACTTTGGCGAGTCTGACTCGTGACGCACTCACAGCTCAAATATGACAAACTTTACTCAAATTTTGAATACTCCTCGACTTGAAGTGTAGATCCGATTATAATTCGTGTAATCAAAGATCGCTGAATATAAAATACTGATACCATTTAAATTTCCTTTCTTCGTTTTAATATTATAGCTATGAATAGATAGTTCTGTCTGACGCATCCGACAAATAAATGGCACGGGAAGGGGTTAACAGTGACAAAATGATAGCATAACATAATGTCATTTAACAAAATAACTTATAGACATAGATTCCATGCCGATTTTTGCAATTCCGGATTTTACAATCCCTACTCTCACGGATTACTACTGAAGACGTGAGGTGTGTGTGAATGAATTTTAAATGAATTAACAATCACTCAACAATATATATTCAACAACTAAGCAACGATCAGATAACAAGTAACAAACAGTAACAAACAGTACAAAAAGCGTCAGAGGTTGTGCGGGTGTAAACGTGACGGTATGAAGATCACGAGTGTCTTGAGCGGCGTGATGATCAGTGTTTTTATGCCTTTTTTGGGAAGAGATAGACGTAGGAAAAGGAAAGGAGAAGTATAGAGTGGACAGTTGAAGGGGTGGAAAGGAAAGTCGACGGAAACTTAGGTTCCCATAAATCTGGCTGCCAAATGTACAATCTGACAAAGACCAGGATTGCACGAGACCCTGGAAAAACAGGAAATTGAAGATTAGGCAGGAAGTGTTTAGCAATACTCAGGCAAAATAGAAAGTTAGGAATAACGCCGTGGCAGACACAGTCACACTACAGTTGTATAGCCTTTTATAGGAAAAAGACCACTTGATAGCCAATTGAAAATAATGAATGTCCTCGAAGGAACGTTCGAGGAAATCCCCTACGTTATCGGTTAAGTACGACGTCCATTATCGTTAACCAATAGTTCAGACTTAAATGTCGTACACTAGTAAGATTACGATACAATAAGCAGAAGTTAGATATTAGGAACGTTATTTAAAAATTACTACTTCTATGCAGTAAAGATGAAAATTAAGATATTAATATTGTTAAGTAGGATTTCATGAACATATGATCCCAATCATTTTCTTGAATTACTGTTTTTATTTAACGCTATATATAAGTTACTTAGATTCTTTATTTTAAGTTAAAGAAATTATTAAGACAACTTTGACGAAACGTATGCCGCCTTTTATCGAGATAAAGAATAATTATTATGTTGAGGATATGTTGGAAGCAGGTTGTTGAAAGTAATCTTATTAGTGAAAAGAACTGTACTGTCTCGGAACTCCATTCTTCGATCGTGGAATCCTCAAGAACTGGAACCGTTGTGCTCGACGGCAATTTAATGTCGTGTGGACGCTTTTCGTAGATGATGTAGTGGTGGTACGGTGGTAAACGAATATTGAAATATAACACTTAATTTATTTAACAATACTTCGTAGTTTAAAAATAATGTCAAAGTGTTCGAGTGTACTTGGTGGTGGTTCGAATGATTCTAGGTGTTTATTAGATGGTGTTCAAATTTGTACTTGGTGTGTATTTGATGGTGGTTAAACTTGTTCTTAAGTGTACTTAATGTTTAGTTGGTGGTGGTTGAGATTGAACTGTCGTTGCTTGTAGGTGTTGCCAAAAAGGTAAATGATTTTGGGGTAAGAGTCGATGGTGAATTGGTGGGAATGTAGGAATGGACTTGGTGAAAAGTGGGAAATATTGAACAATCATTGGACTGGGATCTTTGGAACATGGAAAAGTTGGAGGAACGAGGTGGTGGAAAAGAGTTGGCAGTGGGGATGGCGAGAGGAACGGGACTTTTTGGACTTTCTAGGTTTTTTATGGGGGCCTGCAACGGGCCGCGGATTTGGGGTGCGTTCGAAGTTTGGGACTATTTATGATCGGTTGGAATTTTAATGATGTATTGAAGTTGCTATCTTTACCCCGAAATTTTGTAGGCTCGCACGTATATTGTCATGTGCTGTACGGTGATGTAAAACCGTACAAGAACTTTAATGTAAAATGTAAAATAATATAACCCAGGAACAACGTACTGTCCTGTCCAAACCGACTCTTACATCGAACTACTGAAGAGCAGACGGTCGAAATACTTATACCTACTGAATAATATGGAGATGTACCTTTTCAGGTACACTGTATATGCGACTTAGACGAAAAACGTTACCCGGAATAAAATGTATTCGAGAGCCTAACCGTTTTATTGCTCCTCGAGAGTTTGTTATTGGGGAGTTTTCTTATTTTTATTTTACTTCAACAAATTATACAAACGAGTTTATACTGCTTCCTTTATTTATTTTTCCTAAAATAAAAATCCTAAGTCGCAGATTTTTTCAAACGTGAAAATAAATTCATTTTTAAGTTTTACGAAGAAAACTTTAATTCGGCAAAGATTTAAAATTCGATTATTTAAAATACGTACATACGAATTTTGCATTATACGAGGTGCGATCATTAAGTTCCGGGACTGGTCCCGTATATGCAGATAAAGTCAGCTGTTTCAAATTTGGCTACTATCCCCTTCAAAGTAGTGCCCTTGGGCAGCTATGCGCCGATCCCAGTTCCTCTGCCATTTTTGGAAAGCTTCCTGGAAGTCTTTTTGTTGAAGCGTGTCAAGCACCTGCTGCGATTCGCGTTGAATCTCGTCCACCGTGTCAAATCGGCGACCCTTGAGCTTCAATTTCATTTTGGAAAACAAAAAGAAGTCACAGGGTGCCAAGTCTGGTGAATACGGAGGGTGAGGAAGGACGACCATGTTGTTCCGTGCACAAAACTGTTGTGTTACGGTGGTCCTTTTGTTCTCGTGACAAAAGTCTGGGCACGAATTTGGCAGCAATGCGGCGCATGTTCAAAATTGACGTGAGCATCATTTGAACCTCCCCACATGACATCATCACGATTTCAGTAATTTGTTTAATGGCGATGCGTCGATCTTCATGCACAATTCTTTGAATTTTTTCTACGTTTTTGGGAGTGTTGTACGTGAGTGGCCGCCCGCAGGGACGGTTTACACACTAGGCTTACTAGGCCCAGGCCTAGGGCGCCACGGGCGAAGGGGGCGCCGGTCGTGAAAGTGTTAACTAAAAAAAAAAAAGGAAAAGAAAAAAAAATTTTAAATTTGTCTTATATTTGTTGACCATTATATGGAGGGCGCTAATTTCATCAGGCCTAGGGCGCCAATTGTTGTAAACCGCCCCTGGCCGCCCGGACCTGTCGTCGTCTTCCCACGATGTTCTGCCATTTTTAAAACGCGAATGCCACTCAAAACATCTTGTCCGACGCCCCCGTTCATTGCTTCATTCCCGTAAGCTTGCTGCAACATTCCGGGGGTTTCGGTCGCCCATTTCCGAGTTCCACACGGAATTTGATGTTTGCTATTTGTTCCAATTTAGAGTCCATCGTGATTTCGCAAAGGTGAGCGTGCGTATGCTAGCATAAACTTGTGTAACACAGAATTCAATGAAGATATCGCTTCCAAACTTCGTGTCATTTATCTCAAAGATTGTTATTCATATGATCTGCGCGAAGTATGTCAATCGTGTGATCCGTTTGGTCACAGCTGACACAATCCCGGAACTTAATTATCGCACCTCGTATATGGAACTAGTTCTTAAGCAGATATTTTTTGTCTAACGTTTTCAGAGAAAAATAATGAAATATTGTCTGAAAAAGACTTAGTATATTGTTTTAAAATTACAAAGATACGTATTCGATGTTAGATATGTAAATATCAAGCATTTAATAAGTATGAAAGTAGTATTATGATATATAAAAGTATTTAAATGAATATTTGGGTTGCAAATATATTGGGTTATATGTATATATGTTCAAAATTCTTCAGTTTATTATGTTCATCTTCTGTCATTAGTTTTAACTTATGTAATTTTCCGACTGCTTGAATGATTATCTGGTAAAAAATTGAAGTTTAATTTTTAATTAAAACTTGAAGAATTAAATATTCAAATTAATTTTAATTCGGAACTCTGATTAATGATTAATATTCAACAGTTACCTGAAACCATTAATATTAAATTTGTTAAACATGGCGATCATCGTTCTTCCGTTTTCAATCGAGTAGATATATTGTAATAATTCCAACAGGATCGCTATTGAATTTTCATTGTTGTAAATAATTCATATTTTCACTTGCCATTACGTAACATCCTTAACATCATTATCAGTTTACGTGGAGGGGAAATCGAATTAAAAAATACATTACATTCCGAATTACTAAAATTATTGTAACACTTAATTGAGATTAAACATTAATTTTATTTTAATTGTGTGTAATTAAAGTTTATTTTTTTTTTTTTTTTGAGCTTCATACAGGCTATAATGAATTTCAATCACTAACTGTGATTTCACGAAATTAAGCATAAATACTAATATAACTTCTATTTAAACACTGCATTAATAATGTAACAATTTAATGAACAATAACATACAATTGTAAGCTCATATCGTATTAATTAGAGTGATTAAGGTTCAAAGTAGTAATTAAATTGCGTCTATATTTGATATATGTATAAACCGATTATTATGCATAACCGTCATTTGTTATTGTTGAAAGCTGATTGTTTACCGTTGTCTCTAATAATAAATATGATTTAATTAATCAAATCATGTTAATATCAAAAAGAAAAAAGAGTTAGAAATAGACAAATGAGACATAGTAACAAAAATAAAAGTGGTAATGTTAATATACTATAAAAATTTCAACTTGATTAGGAAGTAAAATTTACTTTGTAATTAAGAAACTTTTCAGTGTTTAAACGAAAATAAATTTAAAGTATAAGTTAAATTCCAATAATTAATTTAGATAAACTACAATTGAGTAATTACAATTACATCTTATTCGGATTCAAAGTACTTTTATTAGTTAATGTTTGAAGTTAATTACTAATTGAAAATGTTCCAAATTAAAGTCAACTATTAGTCGCTAATTTGATAGATAAAAATGAAAAATTTAATTTTAGTTTTCAATGAAAGACACTGAGTTAATGCAGTCCTTCATTATAATAATTTCTCAACAATTATTATACATTTCATTATTAAGAAGTATTTAATTTTCGGTTCCAAATAAATTGATTAATTCTCAGTGGAATAATTAGAAATTTGGAAATCCCGGATAATTAAATTGCAAAATAAAATTAAGCTTGAATCTCTCGAAATAAAAGGTAAATATATCTGAGAATCTTGCTTGTATTACGTGACATCAAACATACTTCGAGCTTTTATAAAAAAAATGAGTAACAATTTTATAACAATTTATTTAACTTAACTTCTCCTTCTGCAATAGAAATTGCACCTTTCTGCTACGAATAAAAGAAAATGACTTCATGTCATCACATGTTGAACTAATGAGGCTAGAGTATAAATGAGTCGGAAGAAGATAATGGGAGATTGTCTCCCTCTATAGACTTCCTTTTCAAAAAAAGTATACTGTTGTTCAACGATGTATAATCATTCTAAATGAAAACTCTCTGATGTAGAGAAAGTTTTGCTGAATCGTAAACTATGTTTAATTTGTTAAGTGGGATGTTTTTTACTCTAACCACGCCTTTTTAATGCCGTTATAAATTTTAAGCGAAGAATTAACTCGTTATGACCACAGTATGCGTGAAATATCATAATCTCCCTTATATAGAATTACAGTAATAAAACTCGACAATACGTACTTTTTGATAATCATATGAATTAAAAAACATACTATGAAAGATAAACTTTTATTTCCTATTGGAAACGAAACAGAAATTGATAGTTTATGTATATATTATTAAATATACAAAATGGCTTATTTCAATTTAAATATAAATTATTTTCACAACGATTAAAAGGGAATGTAAATAGTTTCTAAATCTTTTTATCGTCATTAAGTGTATGTTTTGAAAGTATATACTTTCATTAATTAGTTTTTCAACTTTCAATAGCAATTGTAATAATTTAAATATTTAACTTTAGGGCAACGTACTAAATATTTCTGATACAAACTTCACATTGCAGTGAACAGTATAATCTAATTAAAATTGCTGGGAGGTTTCATCAACTTTTTGATTTTTTATTGGAAAATTTTCAAATGTAAAAACTTCGATGCTCCCCAATTTCACGATTTACGGATTTTCAAATTTACGAATATTATAATTAACAGATTCTGAAATTTGGGGAGTTACAAATTCGGGAATTTAAGTAGTTGGGAACCTCGGTTTTTGGAAATCTAAGAGTGCCAGGATATGTTAATTTGAAAATTTATATCCAGAAATTTGAAAATAAAATCATTTTCGATGAAAAGTAAATTTGAAGAATCAGTGTATGTGGAAATGAAATTTGGAAATTGGAAGTTTAGGGAATCTGAAATGTTGGAAATTTGACAGTTTTTATAAATTAGAATTTGGAAATTATAAATTCAACAATTGACGAATTAAAGAATTGAACTTGAAAAATTTAAAAATGGAGAAAATGGAAAGTGCAATAATTTCATAATTGGAAAAGTTAGAAATGTGGAAATTTGACATCTGAATGTAGAAGTATCTGGAAACTTGAAAATTTGAAGATTTAAGAATTAAAGAATTTGGAGATTTGAGTTGGAGAATCGGGAAGTTTGGTATTTGAAAATTGAAGAATTTTGGACTCTAGATATTTTGGATTTGGAAATTGAGTAAATAGTTATAAAATCTATAAGCTTAGTAAATTTGGAAATTTAAAAATTCACAATTTGAAAATTTTTAGTATTTAATAACTCGAAGATTTAGAAATTAAAAGATTTGAGAATTTGAGTTGTCAGAAATTTGAGAATGAAAAACATTCCATAATTTAAAAATTTATCCATTTACACGCGTGTTTTAAGAATCAGAAAGTCTACTCGGCGTAGTTTATACTTTCAAGTTACGTTACATTATTAGTCATTAAAAGAACGGAATGTTTCTCATTTAAGAGGTAATGTACAAAGCGTCTGACGAACGGCAGAAGGTAGAAATGCACAGAAAAAAGAAATTAAGGAAGCGACGTATGTGCTAAAGACTTAGATGTAAGAAAAGTGGAAGAAAGGAATACGTAAGGAAAGAAACCGTCAGAAGTTCAACGCCCCTGCGCCGTGTACTTGCCTGTAAAAGAACGCACCGAGACGTTAGATAAAGATGTGTATGTACAAAGAAATACAGAAGATGGCGGAGAATAGAAAAAAATAGTGTCGATTGATAACAAAAAGAGCGCTGTTTAGTGGCATCTAAGACTAGAGTCTTTGAAGCTTTATGACTCAATATTAAAGACTCTATTGTCGAGATTGATTTCATATTTAACCCTTTGCACTCGAAAGGTGACCCACACTCACCACTTTGTTCAATACAACAATTTGGAATAGGTATTTTTTAACTAAATCTATGGCGTTTCATATACGATATAAAAACGTAACGAAACAGCTAATATTGGCTATTAACCTCTTAGGCAAGGCGGAATTTTGCGCGGGGCTGTTTCTCTGTACGGCAGAGTTCAACGCGAATTACGCGTAAATGATACGGCACTGCAATGTGTGACGGATAATGCTGTTCTTTACACGAGTACATTAGAATTAAGTGTTTGATGATTAAATTATAATTTTTCTTAAAGATACGATACACGCATTTTAACTTTAACAATTTATTTTAATAATTAATAATATAATTCAGATGACACCCGCCAAAGCCACTATAGTGGCGCGTAGTGCAGAAAGATGACATTCGCGAAAGCCACTATAGTAGCGCGCCGTACAGAGAGATGACATATACGAAAGCCATTATAGTGGCACGTAGTGCCTAAGAGGTTAATAACAGAAAAATAATAATGTCGCACGAATTCATCAAACTTTTCAATCAAAAGGTTTTACAGTATTTACAATCATTTTACTCAATGATTAAGACTCTTTGTGTTAAGGCACAAAATTTGGCTTTAATTCTCTGATATTACTTCTTACTAATTCTTTAACTAATAATTTTATAGAAATATATTATTTGATTGCTACATTAATACTACTTATAATTGTGATTGTAATACTTGAGATTGAATTTATTTCTATTTTTATTTTATCAGTAAATTGAGTATTACTATTGTGATGAATTATAGCTGGTCATTATTTCATATTTTATATTTTGTTGTTTTCGTTACCATCAATATTAATTTTATTTTCACTGTTCAACTAATTTCAGTTACATTTTCATGAATTTAACAATTAGCGGATGTGACAAATCACTAACCATAAATATTCATACAGTCCAAATACGTTATTAATTATTACTCTTCATGATGTTGATACAGTAACAGATATCATCATGATGGATTTAATTGAATGTATGATAAGTACATACATAACGGATGATGTTATGAATGACACCGACTAACAATAATAATTTTAGGGTTATTAATAATTACATTTATTAACTTATAACATACGTTATAGGATCAATATTCATAAAAATACGAAAAAGTATTAGTCCTTTGCTTTTGACTTATTTTTGTTCCCAGATTTACCACTCTGTAGTACAATTTTTGGCGCACTCTATATTCTCATGAGGAATTCATCTTTAAATGGAATCTGTTACCTACACTTACTACTATGACTAATTGTATGACATAATACAAACACAATTGTATTAAATATTTTAAAGCGTAATTAATGCGACGAGCTATGCATCATAAAAATGATATCAAATTTATTACAAATAAAATTATTTCCTAGTGGAAATCGCAATAACTTTCGTGTGTCAAAGACTATAAGAAATGTGTTTCGACTTTTACAGATATTATTTTTTAAAGACAGATAATATAGTTATCTAGAATTGTAGAGTTTTCACTATCACTAGAAAAATATTATTTTGAGAAAAATGCATTCAGAATTTAGTGTATTAAGCCACAAACTTAAACATTTTCAATTTTTTAAATTCTTGAATTTCTTAATTCCTCAATTTTCAAATATCAAATTTCACAATTTTCTAATTTATAAATCTTTAAGTTACAAAATCTTCACATTCTCAACTTTCCCCCTTCTCAAGTATCTACATTTTTAGACCCCAAATTTCCAGATTTGAAAACTTAAAATTTACAGGTTTCTAAATATTTATCTGAAAATTTACCAACAAAAAACCAAGAGCGGACCCTTCACTATTTTTTTATTAAAATAGTATGAAAATGTATTTTATAATTTCTACTAATCTGAACAATTATTGATTCGCGCAACTTCCAAAATAATTAAACATTGTCGGAAAGGCAGGGAGATATAAAAGCACATGTCACTATGCTATGACTGATTGTGTGATGTAAGGAAACGCAGAAGTAAAAGAGACGAAGTGGAACCGACTTACTTACTGTCAGACGTCACGTGCTTGACGTGGAAAGGTATCACGTAGTTGTACACGTAAATTTTCTCTGTATGCATTACTCGGAACTTGTTTTGAGTTAGTTCAATCGGGGACGCATGAATATTAATATCAAGCACTGTATAATATTAAAATGGACAGAAATATTAATCCTGAATTTTATGCGAAATTACGAAAACTGTGTTCCTGTTTATTGTTGCTATACTGGGTTTCGTGTGTATAGATGGTTCGAGCAGAAAAATTGTAATTCCTCTTGGAAATATACAATACAATTATCTCGTGTCTGGTTTCGTTTTCGAGGAAATCGATTTTGAATATTTTATAATTGCAACGTATCATATTATTGCAATCATTAAATGATTTTTCTATGGAAATTGGCAAAATGATACATTTAACGTAACATAAAGCGCTGTTACATTTTGATCTTGAAGCAAGAGGTAATTTAAATATAGAATATCAATGAATAATTTAGACACTTCGATTCTCAGATTAGTAGTCAATCGAAAATTATATTGGATCTGTTATCTACGGTGAACATAAACGTTAAACAGTTAAAAGAACAGATTCATACAATTTTTAAACACAGGAAAATGTTTGCAGACACTTAATAACAGGAATAATAAGAAAAATGAGAATATGGAAAAGTTTGTTTGTAGTGATAGCAAGAATATACTATAGCATCATGCATATTTGAGTATGAGCAGGGAGTGGGCAAAAATACAATATATGTATATAAAAATAACAGTATTTGCTACATTATTGACTATATTTAAACATATATAGCTGTAAATTACACATTGCACACAAAACAACAAATGAACATGACATAACCACGAAAGATCATTTAACGAAAATATTAAGTAAAGGGTGGTGTAATATAGAACCTGACTTCGTTAAAAGTTTAGTGTTACCTATGCTCAACAGATTATGCGAAGTTATTCGTCGGAAGGGCTGTCTTGCAAAGTTATAATTATTAAAATATAATAATTATAACCCTTATAACAATTAAGTGTACGAATACTTTTGTTCCGGCAATTTCTTACGATCGCGTGAATTTCAAGTTATTTCAAATTACTATATGATATTATTGCCCTTGTTTTTGGCTCATTTGTTGTAACTGTTACGTACAATATACAGCTTTGTACATTAAAATAAAATTAATAATACAGAAAATATTGTTGTTTCTATTTCTATATTCCAAGTATACGACTACTTTTGTTACTCACTATATGTATGTACATCAATTGAAATTATCGAAAAGGAATGACATCTTTTTTTTTATATGTTTAGCATTCTGCAATGCGTTCTTATACATACCATACAATTTTTATTGTTAAATTTGTATATTATTGAACTAAATTAAATGTTTTTATTACGAAGCTTACTTACATATTTTTATTATTAAAATAAGTTAGTTACAACGTATAATGTTAAAAAATTGAATTGTTTAGAGATACTTTAAATTTAAAAGTAAGATGTTTCATAAAAATATTTCAAATAATTTGCGGGAAGTTGATAATACAATATCATGTTTTAATACATACTAAGTCGATATCTCAATCGTGATGTTACTCATTCACGATTGTACAGGGTGTCCCACAATTATGGTACGAGCCGGAAATGGGTGGTAGGTGGGGCTATTCTGAACAACTTTTTCCTTTGCAAAAATACTGGACGAGGCTTCATTTTTAAATTATTCAGGAAAAACACCGTCCAATCAGAACGCGGGGATCGCGCGCGCTCGGACATAGAAGCGTAGGCCCGAGTTATAATTGGCCGTGGTCGCTATCGAACATACAGCGCGCGCGATTCTCGCGTTCTGATTGGTCAGTGTTTTTCCTTAATAATTTAAAAATGAAGCCTCACCCGACATTTTTGTAAAGGAAAAAGTTGTTCAGAATAGCCCCACCTATCACCCCTTTCCGGCTCGTACCATAATTGTGGGACACCCTGTATAGTCAAATTTGACTGCGTTTTGCAACAAAACTTTCGTTAATGAAGCTAAAAAAACAATATGGCGACAGTACAGTAAATGCTTATATTTCATGCGTTAATCAATTTCTACATTGTATCACAAGTGGGAAAGAGCTTAAAATATAATATTTGTAGACTGGCATTGCAGGCAGAAATAACTGAAATTTACTTCCGATGTAGAATTAGTAAATCTGAAATGTAAAAGAAATCTCATTCACTCTAACATACTTTTTTTTAAATAATCGATACTCAGTGAACTTGTTCATTCAGTAAATGCTCATTCAGGAACAGTGAATGAAATGCTTGATACTTGCAGATTTACATTTTCTTGCATGCAGCATGCTATTCTGCCTTGTTTGCTTAAATACTATATGATGAGAATAATATCATTTGAATACAATTACTGAAAATCAGAGTTCTCGCACAAAATTTATTTAAATTCAGTAAAACTACTAAGTTTTTATTATAAAAAGTAGTACAATTTTTGTTACATGTTAATTAATACTTTAAGTACATACATGTATTTGTTGTTGTTTATTTATTAAATATTTTTAAGACTACTTTAATTTATAAGACTATTATTTTCAAATTATAAATTGCTCACAAACAAAAATATCATTAGGTCTTATCTATTGTTTTATTACCACCTTCATTTTTCAAAATCGAACTTCCCCTACTGTCAAACTCAGCGACTCATACTTATACTGAATTTACCTTGTAATCTATAGAGGCCACTGAATGAAGGAACAATAGTTTCAAAAAAGACCGAATTAAAATAAAATTGTATAGCAACGAGTTATGGTCCTAGGTTAGTACAGGTAACCCTCCTATAACACGGTAGTTAGGTTCCTAGAAAATGCCGTGTTGTGTGAAACCGTGTTGTATGAGACCCAGAGCCAGTACAAAAGGGGCGGTTACGTTCCGAAACGTTATTAAAAACAAATATTTTTTCTTTTTAATTCTACATAAAAAACTTAATTTTCATTAAATATATAAATGTATGCGGATGTCGAAGATCCTGCAGCAACTGCACTTCTTATTTCTTTTTAATTTGTCTTAATAATCTGGACTATTGTTTTCGCAACAGTGTGTCTTTAACACTAAACCTACCAATGCGGTCAGAACGATCATTTAACAAGTTGTAATTTTAAGTTAGGAAGTATGCTAGGGGGGGGGGGGGGGTTGAAATTCATGTTGACTTTCACCAAAATAAGGAATTAATTTCATCCTTCGTTTATTCATTTTTCAACTACATTTTTAATTTTAAAACAAACCTGTATTATACGCCAGTTGGTTTTGTTCAGACGGCAAGCATCGCCGCGACCGAAGAAGTATAGTGTTGTACAAATGTTTTTGCAATTTTCTTATCGTATTAGAGCGAAATCGTGTTATAAGATGCCGTGTTGTAGGAGGGCTACCTGTATTTCGTTAGCATTTAGAGAACAAAATGAGTACAGTTACGTAGTTTCCTTTTGAAATTTCCGTAACGTGGATATAAAAGTGAAAACCTGTTTCCAATCTTCGTCAATCAGCTTCTGACTCCAGATAGGAATAAATTGATAAGCAACGATGAAAGAATATAGCTTTGAATGGTTAAAGATTTACATTTACAATATATGAGGATATTTAAAATTGATTCAGAATATTAGAATACCAGAAGTGATTCATAAAAAAGCTACTGTAACTAATAAGGTAACTTTAATAACTTTAATGAAGTAACTTTAATTTGGCAAGGTAATTCGAATGAAAATGTTCTTGCTTACATTAACAAAACAATTCAACTGATGGACAGAACACCAAAATGGTTCCTATCAATCCATCAGTTGCTGCGCTGTTAAGTAGCTTATCAGAATTATATAGTGGCATAGTAATGGATCTGAAAGCACGAGCTATTCAAGACCTCGCATTGCTGACGTTAAAAGAAAAATTCTTTGACGAATTTTGCTGAACTGAAAATGGGCTAATTATTAATTATGAGAAGAAAGCTGCTTTGAAAGTTACGAATGAAAGGAAATTATTTGTTTGCGTTTGTAAAAGGCAAGGACATATCTCGGAAAAATGTTAGATTAATAAAAACAATAGGGATGAAAAATGAAAATGCACAAGATGCATCCGTAGAAGATACGTGCTTCAGTTACTCCAACGTAGCAGTATAATCAGAATGATTCGTACAATTAGGAATAACAGGCTATATGTGCAGAAGAAAATACATAATAAAAAAAGTTCTTTATGATCATCGTACATTTACTGATGGTTGTAAGACAGTAATTAAAAAAAGAGATACTTGAATTTTCGAAATATCTGATATCTAATAGTCATAACTGAATTCCAATTAAACCAGCTTATAAACTATCGAGAAACGGATGCAGACAATAATGCTATGTAGAAAAATTGTAGCTAAATTCGAGAATAAAAACATTCGTACACGTAAATGGAAACTCAAAATATAACACGATTTTCATAAAACAACAAAGACATATGAAGTAAAATTTGCTGTCGAAGACATTAACCACAAAGCGAAGACTACGATCAAGTGTTTGTATTCAAATACGAAAATAACAAGATTTTACACCAAACTCTTGAAGCAAAATATAAAAAATCCCACGCTTTAATGTTGCAGTTTCAAAAGCGAAGGTTTATTTAATGTATTCTTTCTGAATACAAATTTTAAAAGATGTTACTCTAATAGGTTTTAAATTAAACCTAGCTTCGACAAACTTTTTGTTCAAAAATACATTTCTGAATTACTACTCCTTTTAAACGTATTAATTAATCATAGCGTAATATGTTTACAAAATATTACTAAAAAAAGATGAACAGCACGGCAGTTTCAACTTTCTATGTGAAGATCGTTTAAATTGATGACTGAATATACGTGCATTGTTCGAATGTAGTTCATCCGAAATCTAATAATGATTTACCTTTATAAAAGTAGAAATTGTAACCGTAGTATAATGTAAAATTTTATATTGTATTTCGTCATTAACGTGTTTGTAACGAATTTTTGTAGTTTAACTTTTAAAGGTAAAACCAGATTAAAAATTTTAATCCAGCTCATTTTCATAAATTCCATAATTATCAAAAATCCGTGCGACATATTTTAACTTAATTATGTAATTTCAAGAGGATAAATCGTGCGTTTCATAACTTTATACTTTTCAGACTGAAACCTCTTTACTCTACATTTTTTAATAATACCTGTATATGAAACTATGATAGAATACGTCTCAGAAAAGTAAATAATGTGAGTACTTTGTTGAATTTAGATTTAATTTGAATCATAACATGATGGCATGCCCCATTATAAACAATCGTTGATTAAACCCTATCACTGCATAGTTTTTAAATGTGTACACTGTAATACTTGAAGTGTTTCACTAGTCAGTTTATTGTTTAATTTATTATTTTCAAATTATATTTATAAGAAAGAGGTATATATACATATTTATAGGAGAGATTATGACAATAAGATCATGTGACGGATAAATATATTTTATCCTTGTATATTAAAAGTGTGAAATATATAAAATCTATCTGAAAGTTTAATATAGGTCTAATTGAATATGATCGTTGAAACATGGAAGAAACAAACTAACCACCACTTATAACTATTTATAACGGACTCCTATTATTTTTAAGTGGAACATAACTATCTCTATTTTCAAACTGCCATTATTACTGTTTAATTTCGTTGCAGAATATTGAAATTTCACTTCTGCCGTCCTCAATGAGGCGAATCGTGTCATAAAGTTAGGAATTTCCAAAGGGTAACAGAAACTAATTACAACGACGTTGAGAAACTAGCATTTCAAGCTGAAGAATCATAACTTCGAGGAAATTCTGCGCTACTAAATTTCTCTCTGTCGTACACGGCCAAGGTATTGCCAATAAATGTTTAGCTCAAACTCATTGAACTTTACAACTTCTAAAACACTTTCGTTGTTACGATGTATTTAAACAATTTAGAAAAATCAGAGCATGCGCTGTAAAATGAAAGTTCAAGTGAGATAAAGTTAGAATTTAGTTAGATTATGTAACTCATTAGTTGTGCAATTCAGTTAGAAGTTAGGTAAATGCAAGGAATAAAGTTACCAAGTCGGGTAATCAATTTCCATACAATTAAAACTTAATACGTATGTAAATTAACGGAATAACTGATGTACAATGAACAATTTAAACTGATAATTGAGTATTAAGTTAATTTTGATCATTTCGGTTCCTTCAGAAACGCAGACAGAATTAAATTATATTCGAATATTTCGATTTAAAGCAAGTGTAATGGCGGAGAAAGTTAAATATTCCAATCACGAATACATTTCACTGTTCATCAAAAAGTTGAGTACACTTAAGACAAAATTTTTGTGCAAGAAATCGAACATTATTTTATGCAATATTTGTTAAACTACGATAACTTGCAAATTTACAATTTTAATTAGATAATATGTATATTTTATTTATCGTTTTTCAATTCGTATATGATACTCAATATTTTACCGCAATCATCTAATATGTTGAAGCAACAGAATTATACAGGGTGTTATCCTTATGACGGCACACGATTTTCCACTTACTTGCACTCATATGATAAAAAAAGTTAAGAACAAGAGTTTCAGGATATGGAGTATACAATAAGTATTAGGTACCAGTAAAGGAGATTTCAAGAACAGTTTGTTTTCTTGGCGAAATCGAGGTCACCTAAGGATTTACAAATAGAAACACATATTTTTCTTTTCGCCGTAATATAGAGGGCATAGAGTGAAATTTAAAATGATGTATTAATAATATTTTTACTAACATGGCGTATCTACCTCTAGTGGCGTATTTACGTTCAATAATCTCTTCTGTGTGAAATATTGTTTACACTGTCTTAAAGTCAAAAACGACAAAAGTATAAATATTTCACACTTCTGCAAATGAACATCATGCAAAATATTAGAAAAAATATTATGTAATATTTTGAATTCATCTCGATAATCGTTATGACACAAAAAATATGTGCTCCTATATGTAAAACTCAAGATAATTTCGATTTGACTGTGAAAAACAGTATTTGAATTGTTGTTTACTGATATTTATTGCGCATTTCATCCAAACTTTTTTTTTCAAGAAGCTGAAAGTAGGTGAAAAATCGTGCATCGCTCTAGTGGTAACAAATAATTTTGTAGTATATAGTGGGAAAAACTAATTCGTGTTTTCATCGTTTTACGTAATTATTAAGTAACATGGCTGTCGCGTTACTATAAGCTCATTACGTTAAATTAATAAATACAATCTTGATATTTGAATAACGCAGCACCTTGATAATTGATGCAATGCCACCATTTTTTAAATTTGGGACATTATGTCCTGTTCACTAGATGAAAATTTGTTTACAATTAATAGGTATTGTGATTTGCCTTACCTATTTCGTGTGTGAATATAATTCTGTCGCGTTTCTTAAATATAGTAACTTCGTAATACATTAAATGTGAAGCAAATGAATTATCGTGGAAAACTGATAAGTACACTATTTTACTTCGTCTACGGTATATAAGTATATAAGATATCTTAGAATAATAATTAAGCAACAAAATCATTTTAAATCGCTCCAATATTCAATTCTGAACTATCATAAAAAAGATAAAATTTATTTCGCAATACTAACCTTTATTAAAGTTTCTGTGAACTGATTTAAGTGAAAATCCGACAAGATGCACATGTAAAATCTTGATTTTATTTTACCTTCCTTACTTATTCTTAATGCGAATTTGGAACTTTGATAATGATCGATATGTAAAAATTGTATGACACAATTAGTGGAAATACAAATGTACTGATATCTTAAATTACCTACCATTGAAGCTAATTTCAAGCGACTTTGGAAGTCGTATAGAATTTATTACGTTCATGAAAAATTTTTATAGGAAGAAATTTTGGACATGAATTGAAAGATTTAATTATTTTTCTATATTTGGAATTTTGCTGCATAATATAATATTTATTTTATATGAAATTCATGATATACACTGTATGCTCTTGCGTTCTTCGGGATTCAATTTAATGAACCACGAAGTAGTTAGGTTGTGGAATCAGTGAATCCACTCGGAAGATAAAATTAACAAAACAACTGATGAGGGTAAAATGTTGTGCTTTATTAAAACTAAGACTTGATACAGCAATTAAGAAAAATAACACCTCGCAAACTGACAACGGACTTTAAAGGATAAATATAAAATTAATGAGTACTCTTTGAGTCTTATTGAATATCTGCTGGAGAGAACAAATAATGTTCTCTCCAGAAAAAAGTATGTAGTGGGGTTTGGCGTGCTGCTGGGGATGGGCAAACGACTAAGTTAAAATTAAGCTTATTTGATTGATTCTAGAAAAATTGAAGAGAAGTGGACAAGAACCGCTCTCACCAAATGCTCCTCGCGAGATTACTCTTTACCTGAGTAACCTAAAGTAAAAATACGACGTCGTTTGTTCCTTAACGGTTCGACACTCGTAATACATAAAATAATAAACCGCGCTGGCTCTCGAAAATCATGCTAAATTAGAAAAAGTTTAAGAATGTAAATTGCACATTGTAAAGAGCAGCAAAAGGCAGTTGTTGATTATTCAAGAAATTTCTAAAGTTAAAAATAAGCCCAATGGCTTTATGATTCTATAAATGCGTCGCAACATACACATTGTTAGACACTCGAGGTTACCCAAAAGGGAGTTCGAGCTTCGTAGGTATTTTGCACGCTTGTGTTTACGAATTACAATAACTATTCGAAGGACCGCCCGAATAATTCGGGAACTAATAAGACTTTCTCTACGCTGCGTTGAACACTATTTATTTCAATACGCGAGATAGATCTTGTCTCTCTAACAATCTGATGTTCTAGCGATGTTCTTTAAGTGACTAATGAATGTGTTCGTTCCTACCTATCTAGTTATGTTCTGATATGTAATGATGTTCTACTATGTTTTGTTTGCTATCTAATTTGTTCTGACTCTATTCACTATTTCCTACTGCGATGTCTTGGTGGCAGTGAAAAGTTCTGATAGGTTGTGAAAACTGCGTAAAATTGCGGAAGGAAAGCAAAGGTTTCTGCCCTCTTTGAACCTTTCCATTCGCAAATTTTATAAATTTCTAAGAAATTCTAAGCCTAAGCCTAATATGGAAATTCTAAGCCTTAACACACAGAATTATGTAAATGATAAAAGTATATTTATATTTAATATATAATATTTGATACTTAATATTTAGTACTTAATATTTCTGCTGTTTAACGAATTAATGTTTAAATCGACAAATAAATTAATTAATATCTAATGTAGTGCCAGCAAATGCAGTTAAACTGAGTCTAAAAACTAATTGATAATAATTTTGAAATAATCGTATAAAACATTTGAACAAATAAAGCAATAACGGATACATTTATGTAGGATTTTCAAATAATTTATACGTTACGTACAGATACATTAACATAGAAATTGCAAATAATTTAGTTCCAATTTTCGCTTCATATAATGAATGAACGGTATTGAGTAGTATTAATAAATTATATGTTTAATATCGAATGTGATGCACTGATTTGAATACATAATTTGCCTGCTTTGCAAACATTGTAGAATTCATATTACATGTTATCTATAGTAAATAAGTACAAATGTAATAGCATGTTGTAAAGTATAAGCTATAAATTTACAAACATGATCTATAAAAATGTTTAAAATATAATATATGTAATATTCACCATTAAAAAGCTAAAAGTGGTATAGTACATTATTATTTCACGTGACTTAAGTATATTTTCAATACACATAATCGTACGTAATTATACATGTATAATTTTAGGATATATAAAAATTATAAACATATAAGCAACATAATAACATACTTTATAGTATTATACAATGATGCATGTATGTAATAATATATTATATAATATATTAGCTGTTACGAAATTATAAAAAGTGTTTGTTAAGATCAGGGAAAGGTTAAACTGACACCTGTACCCGGTGCGAATTAAACGATATTAAATCACTACTCGCAGATTGGATTATTGCGGCTTACGTTTATAAGCTCGGTTTTATGAGTTAAGATGTACAAGCGTTGTGAATACACCAGTGATACAAACAGTAGAAAGGTGACATTTACTGCTGTATTTTATTTAGTTAGCCTGCTATTTAATGAATATTTCATTACAATTTAACGGAAGTTTGATGTTTATTCATCTACTGCGTTGCAAGCGATGGTCAGCTTCAGTTTTTGAATTTTATTAGAGCTATTTGACTTGTATATTTCAAATGCTACTTTTATTTTAACATTTGACTTCGTCACTATCCTTATATGCTTTCGGAAAGTATTACTGCAATTTGCATAATTTGTTTGAATAAATAAAAGAGGTAACGATTCGTTAATAACAGCCAGATGACATTTTGTTCGATTTACATTATTAATTAGTTACTTAGAAACTGCTAATTGGTAATTGGATATTTGTTGAAAGCATCGTTTTTCATGCACTGTTTTGAACTGTTGTTAGTCTTACATTGCAGCGCCACATAATGATAAATAAATAAAAAGCAATTGATATTGTTGCCGCTTGTTTCCTCTTCGCAATTAAATTAAATAATAATTACAATCAATACAATGTTCTATTTAAAAGTCGGTGACCTACAAGTAAGTTACAATTCCCGTTTACATACTTAATTTATTGATTACCTATGTAACACGTAGGAAACAATATTGTAAAATTATAATGAAATATAACTTTTAATGTACTGTTAACAAATTTATTTATCGTACTTGAATATTAGAAAGAAGTAATTAAATATAAAAAGACAGATGAAAAAAGTAATAAAAAATGTACTGAATCTAAAAAAGGGAAAAAGATAAAGTTAATAAATTGAAGATCTCTTTTGTATTTATGAAACACTTATTATTTTTATATTATATATTAGTAATAGTATCATTCACAATTTTAAATCAATATTGTTTAACTGGGGATATGTTTTATGACTTTTTATTGAATATTTATACAGAAAAATATTGCATCAAAGATTAATTTGTAATAGAATAAAAAAATGGTTTCAATATATTTTACATGTACGAAAATCAAATTCTTTAGGTTTTTAGTGAAAGAAGCCTGGTTTCCGGTTACCCTATTTCTCACAGCTTTTGAATAATTTTGATTTTGAATCTTATTATATTTTTTTTTGAACAATAAAAGTAAATTTAACATAGACGCGACGACGACAGGGTTTTTGGGTTCTATTACATTCAATATGAATATTAAAATGGAAAACTTTCTAAAATCGGGAAAAACTAAGAGTTTAACTTCACGATATGTTAAGTACATCCTTAAAAACGTAAATTTTGATTGTATTAATCGAAGGTTGTTGATTGCAAATAAAATGACGGTAAGAAAGACATTAATTAAAAGCATGTTATACTTGCAAAAACTATAACTAATCATTTTTGTATAAAAATGGTTTCGTTTCAAATTTTATTCTTACTTGATTCTTATCGATTCTATCATGAGACTTCAATTAATTAATAGCAAAGATGCAAACGCATCAACTTAAGTGTTATGACTCATTTTACCATTAATCTACACGTGCCAGGAGTCAAACGATTAAGAAAATAGTTAAGAACATTCCACTTTCTTTTAATAATTAAACACTGCACAATTATAATCAAATATGCTTATTATAAAGGATGAAATTTCTTCTTTCAGGTAAAACAGTAAACGTCTGTATCTATTTGTGAAGGGGATGGATTTAAATGAATTAAAATCTGAAAATGTTCATATAACCCAATTAAACTATATTTATGACATGACATTGTCATTAATTATTACTCTCATATTCAATATTTTCGTCGTTTAACAGGGAATATCAAGATCGTAATATTTTGTGAAATGAAAATATCTTATTTATAATACATTTGTTTAATCAGTTACAAAAGTTTTGTCCTCTGGATTAATTTTGACACATGAGACTTTTAATCCGTTCTTTCTTCTTTTCTATTTCCTTCGGTATTCTGAAGAATTTATGGAACTTTGTGACATAATGAATATGATTAAAAGTATGTTATAAAATGTTAGGTTATGTCATATTACGGCGAGTTTAAGAATAAGTCGAATTTTATTTTTGTATATTCATTATTAACATAAATGTGTACAATACAAGATGTACTTATTTAATATAAAAACTCTTTTAGTTATTAATAATTTCTTTAAGGTCGATTCGCTTAATATGTAATTTAGTTTCACGCGAAATCAAGTTTCACGATTGGTCAGTGTCTTGTTGTCACGCAATAGTGAAAAAACACAATACTGTTAAGATTAGTTTAAACATTTAAAATAAGCAGAAATATTATTCTTAATAAAATTCCCATTCTATTGTTAATTACCGGGAAATAATCCAGAAGTCCTCCCTTGGAATGCAAAAAAAACAGGGGATCTTGGTAAATCCGTCGGTTAAAGTAATTTTTACGATTTATCGGAGTAAAGAGGGATTTCTACGCGAACATGAGGGTGCTCGAATAAGGATAGCGTAGGAAACATAGGCAGGGTCTGGGTTAGGTTTATTCATCCGTAAGAGAAATGAAATTTCAAAGAGGCAACACCTGTGTCTCGAGTTTAGGTTCGCTCGAAACACTGGCACACCCTTTCCAGCGTCAGTCTGATATACGAACCTAACGAAATTCCTTTCCGTTCTATCTTATCGTTCTAACTTTTTCGATGGAAACTGCATCACCGAGTTTCGAAAACGTACCTTACCTAGGCTTTACCATGATCTATACATATAAAGGCTTCGAAACTGCGAAACTGCGAGCTGCGGACAAATTGCTTCACGAACAGATGTTTATTTTGGGGACTAGCTCCAATACTATTCGTGTAATGTTTGTAGTTGGCTGAAACTTCTAATATTTAACACGTGTGCGAGATTGAATAGTATTTTACAACATTTTCTCCCATTTTGTTAAATCCTCTCGCATTTATTAAATTTCTCCGAAATATTTTGACCGATTCTCTACTGTTTCTTCTACGAATAGAGGAACAAGTGCACTCCAACACATCTTTTAAGAAAAAATTGTTTTGAAAGTATTATACCAAAATCTTACAAAACAAGAATAAAATTGTGCGGCGCATTCATAGAATCATAAAGCCATTGAGCTTATTTTGAACCTTCAGAAAATCCACGAACAATAAACAGCTGCCCTTTGTAGCTCTTTGCTGCGTGTAAATTGTATTGTTAAACTTTTTCTAAATTAGCATGATTTTTCTACAGCTAGCGCGGCTGATTATTTCATGACTGTCGAACCGTAAGGTGACAAACGACTTCGTACTTTTTACCGCAGTTTATATTGAGCTGGGGATGAGTATTTGGTAAAGGCGGTTCTTGCACATTTGCCTTAAATTTTCCACAATCAATGAAACAGTATAATATTAACTTATTTGTCGATCCCCAACACCATGCCAATCCTCACTACCTACTTTTCTCTAAAGAGAACATTTCTTTTTTTCTTTAGCAGATTATAAGTATAATTACAGATTTTAGTATGATAAATTACGAAATATACGGGCATTTCAAAGTCAACAATTTCATAAAAGAAATGCATGAATCTATGCAAAAATTTATTAATAATAAAAAAATAACATGTATTTTACAGTTTAAAGATAAGGAAACGTCCACTTTAATTAACATAAGTATCAAACATCGTAATGATAAATAAAAAGAATATTACACCAAATGCAATTTTTATTAATAAGTATTTTGTAAATATTCAGTATTGCAGTTTTAAACCGGTTTACATAGATCCATAAAGGGATCAATATCCGATAATCGATATCTTACAAAAATCGTTAGGTATTAGTAAGAGGTAATGATATTAAACAATAATTATATCATTAAGCCGAAGTAATGACATCGCACATCAGAAAATCAGGCAAAATAACTCATTGATAACTCGTTAGTAGAGCAGTATTACCAAATTATGAGACATGTAACGCTACACCAGCGATGGGCATCGGGCCAATCTCTCGATTTCACATGATAGGTATGTATGTTGTAACCCAAATACATTAGGCCAGCAATGCGACATAATACTATAAAGCACCGTCACATCATTAAATCTCGATACTTCTACAAATGTTCAACTTCTTAATCAGTATGTTCCTGTATTTTTCATAGTAATTAAATAAAGAATGACCCAACAACAAATCTATAGTATGAGGATTTTGGAACTGTGTTTTGTGTCGAATGATATCTTATAATACGAGGTCTGTTCAAAAAATAACCGAACTTTATTTTTCTAATTTTTTTTATTTGATATATAACTTATTGGTCTTTGTCCCCTTCAAAATACTTCCCTCCTCTATCCACACACTTATTTCAGCGGTGTTTCCACTTTACCATGCAGTCCTGGTAAGTTTCTATAGGAACATCCTTCAATACCAATGACGAATTTTGTTTAATGTCTTCAACTGAGTCAAAACGCCGTCCTTTCAGCACTGATTTTAATTTTGGGAATAAGAAGAAATCGCAGGGAGCAAGGTCTGGGGAGTAGGGAGGCTGGGGGAAGACAGTCATCTGATTTTTTGCACAAAACTGGCGAATTAACGAGGCTGAGTGGGCAAGCGCATTGTCATGGTGAAGAAACCATGAGTTGTCTCGCCACGACTGTGGTCTCTTTTTGCGAATTTTTTCACGCAACCTTTTCAAAACACCTTCGTAGTACTGGCGATTGATTGGCACAAGATCACTGATTTTCTCAATGCAAGTGTTATCGGTTGCGGTCAAAGGCCTTCCTGGTCGAGGGTCATCTTCAATTGATTGACGACCATTTTTGAATCTGATAAACCATTCATAACACTGTGTACGAGAAAAAGCATCACCTCCATAAGCTTGCTTCAAAAGTCTAAACGTTTCCGTGAATGTTTTCCTCAGTTTCATACAAAATTTCACGTTGCGCCGTTGCTCTCGTGAATCACACATTGCGAAAATCGCCGCGCACACTGAAACACCTTGCACTCAAATTACAATAACTCGGGAACTAAACGCGACATAAAGGATCTGCAATATGCATGTAACGCAGAAGGTTATGGCAAATGAAATGTTGTAAACCACTCGTCGCTATGACGATCTACTGCCGCGTAATTACAAAAGTTCGGTTATTTTTTTAATAGACCTCGTACAACATTAATCATGAAAACATTTTCAATTGAAGTTGACAATCAGTTCTTGTTTACGTGAATTTTCGTGTACCAGTAAAAATCATTAGCATATTTTTATACTTATCGATGTAATTTATACCAGACGATAATCAATCACAAAACTGTTCATGTCAAAATGGCGCTGGAACTGCTGACTGCTGTAGCCACGTCGTGGTTATGGTTTCTTGCACATGATTAGTACCATTGAGTTTGTTAAGTTTTGTAAGCATCATTTAGTTTAGCAATACAGAAATATGCAATGTATTATCATTAACAGAAATTAAAATCAAGAAAAGCGAATGTCTCCAAAAGAATGTTTCCGGATCTTAAAGATAATGTTTACAATATATCCATCGCGACAAAAGTGACAGTAAACCTTTTGTAGAAAATTGGATAAAAATATATTTCTGAACGAATAATAGGATTTCTCTGATAAGGCACAGTAAAAAAAGATTTAAACAAGCATATAACGAAAGGTTCGTACATAACCCTAAATTTAATGCGTGGCCATAGATTATAGTGAAACTTCACATTTTTTACATACCGAAAGGCTCAGATACTCATACAGATTTAATGACTAGACACAAATTAATGACATTTGCAATTCTTCGCTATTCGCTTATACAATTCCATTTAATTCCTTGCCGCGTGACATATGATTGGTCATTTAGAACTAACTATTCAATATTAAAAGAACGAAGAAATTTATAAATCATGTTTTTACTTTATATTTATTGTTCTTTGACTATACAAATTATAATTGTCCTAAACCCCTAGCCATAATTTAACAAGTCTGACACGTAACGCACTCGTACTTCAACTGCGATAAATGCTACTCGAATTTTTAGTACGCTTCAATTTGGAATTCAAGTTCAATTATAATTTATATAGTCAAGGATCGATGAATACAAAATTGACATGACATTACAACTCTCTTTATCTGCTTTAATATTGTACCTGTAATTAGCTAGTCCTGATGACCGCATTTGGCAAGTAAATTACAAGGCAAGTGGTTAAATTTCAAATTGAAGCGTACTAAAAGTGCAATAAAACTTATTATGCTAAAACCGCGAGTGCGTCACGCATTATTCGTCGAAGTATGTCAAAGGGTGAACATCCTCCTCGGTTATCAACATATAATACAATTCAACGTTTTCAAGAACGTCAAGAAGCGAGGGCGACAAAAAGATCCTATCCGCTCGCAAAACATAAATTATTATCGTATGTATAAATGAAGAAGCAAAACCGTGGTCAACCCGGCCACCTTACCCACATACATAGGTGTATGAAAACACGCGCAATTTCCCTTAAACCGTTTAGAGTAATGGAAATAAAATCCAAGAATAACGATTGACAGGTGCCATAAAGAGGTAAGTTTCTCTATGCTTTCAAGCGGTAGCAACCAATATCCGTCGTGGCGGTGTCGTTTCTTATCACGGTGCACGTACGCAATGGATATTGTTTCCTCGTGGTCGAAAGTTGAAAAGATACGAGAGAAGTTTTCCTCGAGTCGTATCTAGACGACAGACTCCCCTTCGGTTCTCACGCGGTAATGGGCTCTGGAGCGTAGTGACAGTTGCGAAAGGAGGTGAGGCACAAAAGCGAGGAAGACACGATGCCGAGGTTCCTAAAGCGTGCCGGTAACAAATCATTCAGGAGGAAGCGACCTGCTATACAGTTCCTGCTTTCCACCCCTTCGCGAACGATTTGATTTATATGTCGGTCTTGATTACAATTGATTTTAGTCTGACGGTATCTGGCCGAGTACGTTGCGTCGTTCTCGATCGTATTTACAATTGTATCTGCCGTGTAAATCACCGGCAAGAAACGGCGACGTTCCAAAACGCTACGCTGCTGGTTTCGTGATGCAATCAAGCATCGTTTTTATTGTCCTTCTACGACGTAAGATTTTAGAGGAGACAGATTCTTTCCCTCATTTTTATCGTCGAGTATCACCGTCCTTGTTTGTAGATGAATATACGCGCTGGTGATTTTGAAAGCAGCATGAACTTCTGAAAAAATAGAACTTTTCGCTTGTTTTTTATTATATCGATTCATTTTGCTAAGCGCCTATCCCTCGATTTATATGGAACTTTATTTACACGATTCTGCTTTTACGCGGTTTTTAAAATAACGGTTTCAACAAAAAATTGATGAACGTGAATATTTGATATGAACTGGATGCAAGAACTTTCAGAGTATTTATTTTGTTCGTCATGAAAATATTACTGATTAATTCTTAATATTTTTTCTCGGTTCAGATGACATCGAACACGATGCAGATTCAACTATATTTAGTGGTTTAATTCGCAATGATTCCGATTTTTACTGTTTTTGGTGGAATCATGAAGGGAATTCTAAAAAATATTTATAAATTAAGTGTTGGTAGCTGTATAATTGTACGAAATTGGGGTCATATTTATTTTGTTGCTGGTCAGGGTAATTTTTTCCAGATGAATGTATCATTTATCTGGAAAATCAGATAACAGATAAGATAAATAAGTGTGAAATAACAATTCATAATTTACATTAATTTACATCTATAAAAAGTACTTACTAGTAGTTATGAAAACATTAATAAAAAATAATACTTATAAAAATATACATATACAGGGTGTCCCATAATTATGGTACGAGCCGGAAAGGGGTGGTAGGTGCGGCTATTCTGAACAACTTTTTCCTCTGCAAAAATATTGGATGAGGCTTCATTGCTAAATTATTCAGGAAAATCGCCGACCAATCAGAACGCGAGGATCGCGCGCGCTCGGAGGTAGAAGCGTAGGCCCGAGTTATAGTTGGCCGTGGTCGCGATCGAACATACAGCGCGCGCGATTCGCGCGTTCTAATTGGTCAGTGTTTTTCCTTAATAATTTAAAAATTAAGCCTTATCCGACATTTTTGCAAAGGAAAAAGTTGTTCAGAATAGCCTCACCTACCACCCCTTTCTGGCTCATACCATAATTGTGGGACACCCTGTATATTATAACTCAAATCGTTAAAAGTACAGTCGCATATCTAACAATTTACTTATACGCTTTATAGTACATACACTAGTGGAATAAATTCTGGACACTTTCAAATCTTTCCTTAAATTTCGCACTTAATCAAATTATTTATTATATAATTGTTTATATTTTATATTTTAATCAATGTTTACTAATTTTGGGGCGTAACTATAAACATTATAGCTTACAATAAAAATATTATGGTGTAAATTTAGCGTAGCAGTATATACATATTCTGCCTAAACATCAGACAGAGAATATTTTTATTCAAAGTGTCCAGAATTAATTCCACTAGTGTACATATAATAAGTCAAAATGTACGTAATTAATGCAATCAAAAGATGAAAATGAAAAGGATGTATAATTGTTCGCATTGATGCTAAAATTTTTATGTTTCGTAGAACGTCTACGATTTGTGTAATTTTGCTGATTAATTCAAACTTGTGTTACTTTATCTTTAGCTTTTAGGTTTTGCCTTGCAGTTGTACATGAAGCTGTGAAGGTTTGTCTGGTGATTTTACAGCTTTTATTTTGTCTTATGATTTTAAATTTTGGTTTTAATTTTGTCTTGCGATTTTACATTTTCCTTTTTCATTTTGTCTTGTAACGTAACATCTTGTTTTCATACATTGTCGCGTGACTGTACATTTTGTTTATACAATTTATCGTTTATCATTTCCTCCTTTCGATAAAATTAAATTTTATTAAATTCATACATACGCTTTTTACAAAAAGTTTCTGTCAATCTGTGTGTTTCACCAAAAAGTAATTTTTTCAACGCTATACGTTTCCCATATGTTTGATAAATGACTTTTCCTAAAGTCAGGGCCTAATATTCTCGCGCCAGAAAACTCTAGTCACCCTCCTATTCATCCGAATCCTTGGACTTCTTTCGAGATAAAATTGATAAACATAAAAGTATATAAAAATTGCCCGTTTAATAGTATTTAAATTGATGAAATTGATCGATTAATAAATTTTTAGAATGAAAATAAAATATGAAGTAGTATTCTTATAATTAAAATATAATAGTACAATAAATTTTAGATATTATTCGCTACCCTTCTTACTACATTTCAAGTATTGAATATATTGAAAATATAAACAACCTTATCTTATTGTCATAAATACGGTAATTCAGTTTCGTAATAATTTTCAACAGTTTTCATCGGTACCTTTGGTTTCTTTTAAGTATTTAACATTGTAACAATTGGATGAATAAAATCGTTTTCATTGATGGAAATCTAAATATTATCGACATGTAAGTGACATGACACTCTGCGTTAAGGGTACATGCATATTTAAATAGTAGCTAGTCTATAAATTGCATTTATGGAGCTATTTTAAATTTAAACGGAAATTAAAGAATATGAAATAAAATAGAATATTTGGATGTTTTTTTTTCACGCTTCAGGTTTCGGTGCTAAACAGACCACGAATATAAATACACCCATTTCCCCGTTATAAATTAGAAACACAAATTGAGATACGAATATACTTCTTATTTAATACCAGATTGCTTTAGTAATAAATATAATAGTAAAATATAAAAACGTGCAATACGATAAGTACTCTCCTACCATTACAAATTATAATGTTCATAACAACTAAACAGAAATAAATTTTATACTACATTCTGTGATTCAATGTCATTATAACACGAATCATGAATTTTGCAGGAGAAACCCTACCCAGTACTTATTTTATATTTTTACAAAAGTCTACATGTTTCTAAGCTGACAGGATTATAATGAACATCAGTAACGGTTAAAATACAATTTCGTTTGAAATAATAACAAATCAAAAGTAATAATTATAACTATACAAATTGTATATAATTATACAAATCAAAATAAATATACAGTGCATAAACAAACTTTTAAAAACTAAAATAAAGTACACTTATTTTTCAGTGTTTTAATTCGTAATAACTGTGTCTCCTCATTTCGTATAAAAGCATTTTTTAAACGCACGAGTGGTTATTTGGGTAAAGAGCAAACAATGTAATGTTCAATTATTCAGTTGTGAAAATATGACATGACGTTATATTCTCAGAGGACCCATTCTGGAGTTGTTACCGGAACCTTAACTTTCGGAAGTGTGCAAAGTCTAATACTGCGGTAAAAATGACTTCACAATTTGGGGAACGTGAAAATGAACTTGTTTAATTAAAATGTTGCTCCCCTCGAAAAAGTATTTTCGCTTCTCGCGTTTAAAAATTAATACGAATACTAAATTAGTGAACGTGTATTAAATTTGTTTCACGTTTTTTAAGCAGTGCTAACGGCATAAAAAAAAATAAACAACGGTATTTACAAAATAAATGTTAACTCTATTGAGCATAACAATCTCTAAACGACAGATCTTCCGATTATGTTAAACTTGCAATAGAATAATTTCAGTGTGACTAATATGTATATTTAAATATCTCAATTTCTTCTTCAATTTATTATTTAAATGCAATTTTTTATTTTGATCAACAACTATAAACATGAATTGTTTATTTCGTATTGCTAATAGGACTACAAATATAAGCTTCATAGATTGTACAGTTTGTTCATTGTACACATTTATTATATGATGTATTTACATGCAATAATATAATTCTAAATGTTCCAAGAGACACGTCGATCAATACCTATTTTGGTACTATTTTGGTATTCTGTGGTATCGTATATGAAATTTTATCGGCCATCATTCATATTTGAAATGCGAAAACACTCTGAAATTATAACTAGATACATATTTGACATATCATTGATTGAAACTGATCAAAAATCATTCATTACAATAATATATAAAAAATGCGAAGTGGTTAAATTGTTTTTCTATGTATTTTTACATGTAAACATTTCTAATGAATATTCACATTCGTTGACTACAATTTAATACTAGAATGAAACATTTAATTTGTTAAACTATTACTGCTGGCTCGAAAGAAACATACATAATTTATCGACAGAGACCATTTTGGTTTTTTAGTCGTCAAATTGCTGAAATTACACCCTGCGATGCAATCGCTTGTACTACTTGATCCTCACCTTCGATATCTTTACTTTCCACAACTTCTTCAATATATTCTCGAAAATAAAAGTCCAGGAGTATATGATCTGCGAATATCTGTGGGTATATAATCTCCGCGTCCCGTTCAATAACATAATTAGTATTTAAAAATCTTCTTACATTTCGGCCAAAGTATAGTACAGGAATATGTGCACGTGTTTGCGTTCCTGACCGAAAACAACGTAACCATAACAGCACAGGAGCGCAATAAATGTTCCAATTCGATTTTCTCAAGAACTGAGCCAAATATCAAAAAATTATATTATTTTTCTTTTGTAAAGAATTACGTAGTGGCCGGCTTTACACATTATTCGGTTCTAGTATTTGCAATATGCGACAGGAAATCACCCGCGGGACCATACTCACCCAGAACTGCACTATGCGTAAGTATGCGGGAATAAATCTGTGATCACAGTTCCGTACAAGTTGGTACGCGTTCAGGCACATTTATTGAATTCGCATACATACGTTCATAGAAATACTTCCCGATGGCGGTAGGGAGGGGAGGTTACACGTATCTAACCGTGTACTTGCAGGCAGACGGAATCGTTTACGTAGAATACGTTTCCGTGTTAAACGGCCAGAGTACGTGATTTCATTTACGATACGAATTCACGATCATTCTACATCCGTTGGAAATATGGTACCTCACGTACGTCGCTTCGTCCGGTACTGCACGATCCTGCACTCCATAAAGCACGCAAAACCGGATCAACTAGGCATTTAGCACGGAGGAACCGACATGAAGCCCACTTCCGGGATTTACGTGCCACCTCGAGATTCATGTTGCACCGCGAAGGGAGGTCTTTCGACCTACCGATCTTATGGGCTGATACCGTTTTCGCAGAGAATAGCTTTCAAAGATGCTTGTCATGATGGCAGGACCGTGACTGTGACTGTATAATGACTGGCAAGAACTTGACGAAAAACTTTTACTCCGACGGGCAAAAATTTCAGGGCACTGTCTTTTAACAAGCTTGATTGGTTGATTAACTTGCGGATGTTCGAGGTGATTCTCTGCTCATCCAATATATAATTGGGAGTTTCAACTTGATTTTTAACTCGTGTCCACCTTCGTTCTTTAACTATAAAAAATCGCAGCAGAGTTAAAGAATTCCATTGTTAAAGTGAAACTGATTCTACTAAAACGAATGGAAATTACTGATCTTTTACAAGTATGTGCTGATATGATTTTTATATTTATTAATATGGTATTTTCTTATATATTTTATAATTAATGAAATAATAATATTTCTTGCCTTTTATAGTTAGTGTTTCATTCGCCTTTCTCGAAATATTAAAAATTTGCGACATTATACACATCTCCATCGAATTCATTTTTGATACAGAAAGTATTGATTTATTGTCATGTTCTCATTGTTATTTTAAAAGTTTAGCCCTTTGCACTCCGCTGTTCCCTCTGAGGGGACATTGAAATTTATTAGTGATTACACTGTTCAATAAATTTTGATTTGTTTTTATTTCACAACCACCACTATGATATTCCTATAGGTTTTTGCGAGCTGAGTAAGAATCTGAAATCCGTTTCTCTCTAGGTCGTATAGTTTTTGAGAAAATTGATGTTTAAAATAAATGCAAATTTCCAACGTTGGAAATTTTTTGTGCTTTTATCATAGCAGCTATTCAGTGCCTTTTTACACGAGAAAAATCTGTGAACTTTCCCGAATAAAACGATATAAATTGTTATTGTATTGTAAACATTTAAATATGTTTAAATAATGATCAAAGTAAGAAAGACAGCGGAAACGCACCAGTTTTCGTTGATATTTTTCAATTTATTTTAAATACTATGGGTCTAGGTGAAAAGCTGACCATCGTACGTGATAGAACAGACATTTCTGCTGCAGAAAGTATCAAGCAAATTTATAAATGCATGGTTTCGCGATAAAGTAGCTGGTAGATTATGTCGGGAACGGTGCGGACTGCAAGGGGTTAGTATTGAAATACCATACAACGAGGCAGTAATTTTAATCGATGTAATTGTTGAAAATTTAGCAATCGCGATTTACGATTTGTCTTTAAAACTAACTTACGAAGAGAACCTCTCAAATATTCTACTAATTTTTTAATCAAACTGCCACTTTGTACATAATATAACTCTTCTAGGCGAATACCGATATATTTCACGTTGAAAGCAGTTATTTGTTTATGATATATTAATAATTAAAGTTAGATAACCTTCGAATTAGATGCTCTTTGAATTTGCACTTGAATTAGCAGCGAAGCTAACCGTTTATGCATACGAATAAAAATTAATTTAAACTGGAAAGTGTAATTAGCTTAAATTCATAATATGTTCTAACCAATTAATCGCCTGCTCCAAAATGGAGTACGGACGTGTTCAGCAGAACGAACTCAATAAAGTGATACAGTTTCATTAATAACTGAGTATACTACTCGAAGAGTTCTGTTCGTTAGTCTATCGAAGTATAATACGTTTGAAACTTCTTTTGAACACAGGTAACTACACGAACACAGCGTGAAATATGCAAGTTCCATTGAATATAAGCGTACACAAGCAGCTTCCTTCGCAGGAGGTAGTCCATTGTCAAAAGCAAAAAGGAAGATGCTGCTCGGGAACGTGTTCTGTAGCTCTAACTTTTCGGATCAAGATACATCACCCGCTTTTGCATGCATCATGCATCTTATACCCCTGCCCCATCTCCGATCACGGTAGTTTTTCGGAGAGAGACTCAAGTAGCGAAACAAGCCGCAACGCGGTAAGTGTTTTCTTTGAGGCGAATGATTGGCGTGTGAATACCGCAGGGAGTATTTCCATCACAATGCTTGGCAAGATACACAAACTCGTAGAGCGGACAAAATAAGGGGGTTGATCGCGGCTGGGGGAGCAAAAGTATACAGTCTGTTTTATCGAGGAGAGAACAGGTACAGCAACGTGCCGGTGGTTGCACCCCGTACCTTGAAGTCTTGAGTGTAAACGTGCTTTCTACCCCTTCCACTTAGGCAAGTTCTTCGTAACATTGGCCAGAAGGGTGGGTCGGCGGGTGTGGAGAGGTCAGAGCGAGGTTAAACCGTGTAGGTGGTGGTGGCACGGTCCAAGAATCCCCAAATGGCCGGTCATTGTGCTTTGCTAAAGGTAAAAGAGACCGACCGACAGACCGCTTCAGTTCTCTTTCACCCTCATTCCTCTTCCTCTCTTCAAGCTCTGTGTCCGTTGTACGGCACTTTGTGGTCAACCTTGGATTTTCGAGCGACCGAATTCCTTCGCATACCATGTTGTACCAACACAGTTGCTTTTTTCCTATCCTTTTTCTTCACTCTTTGTCTACGTCTTTTGCCCCCTTCTATTTCTGTTTATTCCGCCTCTACGTTTTTCTATTTCTAGCGTTTCGTTCTGTTTTCTTGTCTCCTTGTTCCAGCTCTTTCCCGCTACTCTCCCACACGAATTGCCAACCTGGTCTTTTGTCCTGGCCACCAGGCAGTTTCGCCAGAGTTTTATGGCTGATCGTACAACGACCATTGAACGCTTTCTTCTCGAGAATTGATTTCTGTGATTTACTACCTGTCTATCGTGTTTCTTCCTTTGATTACTTCGTGAACTAAGTCGATGTCGTTAAGTCGCTGATCACCTGTCGAGACGTTCAGCATCGTCGTTCCGCAAATTGAAATACCATCGCTCTTTTACGATTGCATAATAATGAAATGTATCACCGTTGCATCCCTCTAAGCTTTTATCACTTGGCGCACTACGTTTTACTTATACCGAATTTATTATTCACTTTCGACGGAAATTACGTACTCATGACAATATTGATAATCGTGTGCTCGTAACTATATGTTGACACGCGTTGCTTGCATTCTACGACACAAAATTCTAACCAAACCAATCCTTGTTTCTTGTAAATATTCGAAACGAACACACCAGGAATCCTTCTATTGATAAACCATCTTTTGCAATTCATACACATTACTAATATGACATTTATTTCGAAGGTATAGTAGTAAAAAATTGTTAACATGTAATAAAATTATTAACGAAAATTTTCTTGTACATTTTCCGCAATAAGCATATATAGTTTCAGTTTCCCCTTTGATGACTATTTAAGTTCTCTACATCTTTCTACATAATTTTCTGACGCTTGAATTCTTGAACAATTTACCACCAACATATTAGCGTATATTAATTTCATCGTGCATTAACACTAACTTTGTTCATAAGAAAATATATCCTAGTTTGTAACAAACTTTAGAGAACTATTTCAGTTATTTCATTCATTCGAATTATTTTGGCTATTTCACTCGTTTCAACTATTTTGGCTGTTTCGGTCATTTCAATATTTTAGCTATTTTAAGCGCAATATTAGCGTTTCAACACAGGTACTTTTTTATAGCTACTAGTTTGATCAGGAGAGTCAATGAGGTGTTCAGGCAGAGGTTAACTATACAATGGACTGCGTGGGTTGTAGCCGTTTGTTCGCTAGATTATGGTGTTATGAATGTGTGTATCTTAGGAGGAAGTTAGGTTTAGGTTTCAGATTTAGGTAACAACGGTGTAGACTTACTCGGATAGGAGTATCTTACTCTTTGTAGCGTCAAAGACGAGCAAAGTAACCAAGATATATGGGTATTAAGGAGAAACCTCGGTACGACTGTCCGGTAAGGGTGGCGATCCTCGTTGTAAATCGCCACTAGTCTGCGACAGTATTCGCGGTCGCGTTAACTAGAACTAATGTGTTGGCCGACGACAATTCTTAGTCGTTTACTTGCCAAATGGAATCCTGCGAGAAATTCTCTATGTTATATTACATTTACACATCGGTTTTACAACATGACACGTAAATTATCGGATTACGTAATCCCTCATAAATAGAAACACTTTTGTCAAGTGTTAAGAAGCACGAAGAAATCTGTGAAACTTTCTTATCAACTTTTTGCATTAGAGGAGCCTCTCAAATTCGCCATTTGATTTAATGCAACAATTTTAAATAAATAAATTTTAAATAAATTTATAGTATTATACACGCGATGTTGCAGCACAGTTGTACAGACAATATTGGCATGAGTAATAAAAAGATAATTTCCGAAAAATTCATTAAACTTTAACTAGAAAGTTGTACAATTGCTATTTACCAACAGTAAAAATGCTTTCGAGTGGAAAGGGTTCACAGTGGGTGGATACATTATTATACTAACAAGGCAATTTTTTTTAGAAATATACGTCGTACAACACTTTAATTTATTTAAGAATGTTATTGACACGTTACTGATGAGCTTCAATGTATGACAAATGTATGAGTAATCTGTTAATATTCCTTTAAATAAAGGAGTATGAATTTCACTTTACTAGGACTTTATTTTACTGTTATTTAATTTTACTTGTTAATTTTAAATCTTTAAACAAATTTCTCAATGTGGTAAGTTGTAAATAAGTACTTGACTATATTATAATATTATTTTTCGTATTTCCTTGTTATGTGCTCTATAATATATATAGTGACCGATGCATTTTATTATAAATTAAAGGTTGATGAAATTACTTCGGAAGTAATTAAAAATCATTATTAATGAATTTAATTACATATATTACTTAAGTGAGTATTTTATTACATATTGATTTCAATAAATATAACTCAATTAGTACTGAAACTAAAAAATTTTTAAATATTGGCAAGTATTAACAGACAAATTTTCTGAAGTTTATCGTGTTAAATAATATATGTTTATTATATGATAGTGTTAAGATTTTGACTGAAACAATGAAAGTTTTATTGTAGACATCCAGATGAACTTGTCTTACATTCAAAATTAATGACTTATTATGATAGTTAATTAAACGGATAATATTTCAGTCATACAGTCACTCATTATTTTAATTTGTTTAATCATTTTCAACCGAATTGATTTCATAATCGAATCCTAACTTTGCGATTTTCTCTTATTAGCAATCCTCAACGATCATATTTCTATAAACATAATAGAAATAATAATGCTTCTTGTAAATGATGATCATATTAAAGAGACGACATTATTCAAAAAATTATTTTTATTTTTTGTGATTACCTACCAGTTTTACTTTTAAAGAAATAAACCATAATTTGTAAGTAATTTATAAAATAAGTGATAAAGTAAATAAGAACTTAGCATATGTGCTATATGTATGCTTATGTAATGAAGTACAAAGGCAAGACTATAATCCTAATGTAGTGAAAACTTGTAATTGTTAAAGATAATTTAAAAGCAATTAATTTAAAAAGGTTCTAAATATAATATTCGCAACAGCGTAAAGCTCACTGTATCCGAAAAACAAAAGACAATAAGGTTTATAAAAATATGATCCTTTTACTATATTATTGGTTATTTTATTTTTATTCATAATAATAATTGTTTCCATAAAGATACGTTCTATGTTTAAATTTGTGATTTAATCTTATATGATATTCTTGCTCAAGGTTTGAAGTATAATTGAAGTGCTGAAATACGTAGCCTTTACTGAGTAACCGTACGTATAAATGTAGCTAAGGAAATGGATCTTTTTACTGCAATTGCACTTTTATATTCTTTGCTTTACTTTGTCAATTACAAGCCATACAAATTGAAATTGTAGAACGTAATTTAAAGTCGAGAACAGTTCAAAGGGAGAAAAACGCAAGCAATTTAAAGCGAAACGAAATAACGGTTGTAAACAATAAAGGATTCATTACCATATCAATTTATACGAAATATACGTTACGAATTTTACATAGTTATATATATTTACCGTTACACAAAAAGTACTGTTTTAGTTACCAGCTCCCGTTTTGCATAAGTGGTCGTTGTTTCTGACCTTATGCAGCAAAGTTTATGATTTGTGATTAACTAACGACTCATCGACCTTGAAATTACTCGAAAGCTTGCATTGTTTATACATACACACATAAACATGTTCAATTGCTGTAAAATAATTAAAATGAAGCCAATATAATAATTTGAAATCATAAATGTGAATATTCTATACACACTTCTCCTATTTAAACTTTACTTTAACTGATATATCCAGTCTATTTTTGTTAAAGTAAAATATTTTAACGATCTACTTCAATTTAAATGTTAAAATATTGTTAGAGCATTATTATTAAGCTAATGTTCACCGGAATAAAAAATGTCCGAAGTCGAGTTTTAGACATTAACTTTTTGAACAAACAGGTTCGTTTACATAATCGTGTTATTCGATAACCTGACAAGTGAATCATTTCGTAACCTTTTATTTACAACAGCTTTTTTCCGCGATGTACGTTCCACAGTGATAATATGCCATGATCTGGAAAAATTCCAAATACTGAATCTGATGTGCTTATCAGTCTACACGCGACGTTCGTACACGTAACGTTCTAATACGATACAGTTTATGCGCATATCATGATTTTGTCGTATTTATGCACTGGACAAAATAGTATGTTGCTGATTATAAAAAAGAAAAAATAGGGGACGCGATTACATTGATCCTATGACCGAGTTACCAAGGCCATTGTTAGAGTAAAATCTTATTTTAGAAAGTAGTACAAAGCTATTAACAAACAGCTGCAGACTGTCTTTCATTTTTCTTTCCCTGTATTTCATTTTCAGCTCATTGTTAAGTCCCTAACGGGTGAAGTTTCTTTTCTGTTATATTATTCTTAATGTTTGTTGAGTTAATGGATGAGTTCGCAAGAATATTTCGGTATTACGGTAGCCGTTTGATGAACAGCGCGCCTTTCAGTCAGGAAACGGCTATTTATCGAGCGGCTACCGACATGCGTGTTCTTCCCTTAGCTTATCCGTTCATTTATTCAACGGCACATAGGGTGGACTCGTCGCAGCCAGGCTTTGGTCACTTTAATCATGTCTGCTCTGTTTAGAGGTATCGTAAAGGCTTATTTGCGATAGATTTGCAGTATGACAGGAACCGGTTAGATTAGCAGTAATAATTCATTGGCAATGGATTATAATATAATTTTTAAAGACATTTTATTATCATAAATAAACTCGGAAAGAAGAGTACTACTACGCTAAACGCACACTCATAGAAAAATTCGGCGTTCAATATTCTGTGTATCTATTGCTTTTGCTATTGCTCTATTTGAACTAAATATGTGTGCTTTTCCATAGAATTCATTCTTACATGAGGAGTTAATGTATTAGTTTCAAATAAACACAATATAATTCTTTTAGGAGAAGAATTTTGGTTATTTTAACGTTAATTCTGAGCGTCAAATTTTATAAATTTATTTAAATCGATTCATCAAAATATTCTGCCTAATCAAATATTTAGCTATGCATTACACGTATAAAGTATACATCTATAATTATTAAAAAGCTGAAATTCCGTCAGATATTTCGTAGACAAAATTTTACATATGTCACGAATTGTTAATTATTTGACTGTATTCAAGAATATCTATTTTATATTGAATATTTTATGAGAGATTGATCTAAATATATCTAAGGAAAAAATGTATAATTCGAATTAAAAAGATCAACTTTACAATTTCTGATGATCTACGACCTATAACAAAATGATTATAACTATCTGATAATCTATAAAATACAATATAATTTTATAAATTAATAATTTTTACAGTACATTCTTTATAGTAGCATAAATAATGAAAACAACTATAGCAATCAAAGTCAGTGAATCATTCTCTATAATGCAAACATGATTTAACGATACTTTTACCTATTTATGTTATTTTTAAATTTAAATAAACGGTATGAGTTATAAACTTAAAATGACACATTATAATATAGTTATATAGTTTGCACTTACACGTCGTATTGTTTCACCAACTCGTGCCTTGCAGATTTCTTTTAATACACATGTCACTTACAAATTTAAAATATTTAAAGTTAATAAAGCGTTTTAGTATAACAATATTATACTGTACATTTTTCATGCTAAAAATATACCGGGAATGAGACATTCATTCGTTGTTAGATGATAAAGAAAAATGCATACATATACAAATAATTCATAGTAAAGAAAACTATCATTCACGGCTTGTTATAAGGCAGCTATTTGTCCAACAGCTAGAGGTTTTAACTACAATTATATATTATACATACATACCAACGATGTAACTGAATTGTGTAGAATGTAAAGTAACAATTCATTCTGTGAAATATACAAAAGTTATTAAAGTATAATTATAGGTTTACCTAACTTTTAGATATGATTTTCGAACATAATTGTAAGATTTTACTTAATTTATATTTTGACAATGCTAGACTATCCCTCCAAAGATTTTTTCCAACATTATTAAAAGAACGAAATGTTTGCATTTAACAATTGGAACGTTTTATTTTCATTCCACTAAATTTATAAACTTTTAATTATAAAGATTCTATACTTCGAAATTCTATATTAGCATGTTTATAAATTTCTGAACTTTACATTTCTAAATTAACGAAATTCAGAAGTTATTAATTTTTAAATTAACAAATTCCCAAATAATTAAATCATATAATTCCACACTTTTAAACTAACAAATTTACTTGTAAGTAAGTATTTTCTCATGTGTTAATCCTCTACATTTTTAAACTCTGTAATTCTCAAATCTCTAAATTTTCAGAATTTGAAATTCGTAAACTTATAGATCCCCTAATTTCCATGTTCTCAAATTCTCAAAGTCCTAAACTCTTAAATACCTAAATTTCTACATTTTTAAATACTCAAATTTTCAAATGTTTAAGTTCTGTAATTCTCACATTTCCAAATTGTAAAATCCTAAAATTTTCAAATTTCTAAATTTCCAAATTCTGATATTTCTAAATATAATCCCTGAATGTGCATTATTTATGACATATTTATATTCAATGATACAAGTATTAATAAGAATATGCATACAAGTATTCAAATATACCAGGAAGGAAACGTATACATACACAAATGTTTAAGATTCTAAGAAAATGTATACACAAGTTATATATAATTTGGTAGCAAACGCAACCAAAATTAATAATTGATAACTCATTACCAACTTATTACGACCAACATTATAACAAAATAAATTTCCATAGACAATTGGTTCCTCAATTGGATATTTTGTTAAATTTTATATTGTTACTTCAATAATTCTTCAGTAAATGTGCTTATGGTTCTAATGAAATCTCCGTATACGGAATATGTAATCTAATTATCCTCATTCTTGTTATAAAAATTTGGTTTCAACGTTTCTTCTTTGTGTGATTTACAAATAAATTTCGATTGCAACAACAGTCGAGCAGTTTTGTCATTTATCGCACGACGCATCATAAACTTCTACAATTACATTAAAGAAAAACAGGAAACTCTTATCATATATACCCATACACCCAGTATCATATAGGGACATTGCGACTGATTTCTTTTTTTATAATTTTGCGTGTCCTCGATAAAAGCGGCTTTTACAGCCTCGGACGATGATCAACACGCGAACCGGAAGCACGAGCATACACGCGTATCACTTTTATGATTTTACACGAAGTTCCTAGCACGGGGGTTGCGAAAAAGGGGTGACTATAAAGGCTGAAAAAGAGAAGCTTGTAGAAAAGGTGGAAACAACGTGAAAATATAAAAAAAAATCAATGCCTTTCAGATATACGTTTATTTAACGACGTATCTACGTTTACTCAATACATTCCCGATAATACAATAAAATGTAAAAACTGATAATCCGATAAAAAGTACCGCTGAAAAGGACACAAATAAATACCAGTTTTTGTGCAAGTAGTAATAAAACTTTTTAAACAATTGTAGGGAACTTACAAAACTGTTAAGAATTTTGTCTTCATTGTAAATAGTAAATTTTATTAAAATATAATACACTACATGAAAACAAAAGTAGTTTCGTTTATCTGTTTTCTAGAGCCGACTAAATTATATTAACAATAAGCCGAACTATAATAAATTAGTTGTTTTCATTGTAAATTAAGGGGTTAGACTACTCTAGGATTTTCAAAAAATCTAAAATTTTTTTTTCGCTTAAAAGGTGCCTTGGGGTCTTAAGAATAAGGTAGAATATCATTTATAGTCGGGAGAATTTTATAAGTGCCTTTATTTAAAATCGACGGAAAATCTTTTCCGGCCGCAGAGGTATTCCCCCCGAGCAGCGTTTCAGTCAACCAGCTCCTGAACCGCCATTTTGTTTTCAATTGCTTCATAAAAATTTAATTTAACACTTCGGTGCATAGGTAATAAAGAACCGTAAACATATTTTTCATCTTTGTTATAGTTTGTCCGGAAAAAATTCCTGAAATTAGGTAACTTTTTGGTGCTCTAGAGTGGTCTAACCCCTTAAATTTAATGTCACAGTAGTTATAAATGAATACTAACAGTCGAATTTTATTTGCTGAGTTCATTACAATTGAATAGTTTATGTACTTGTTTACGGAATGAATACTAACATCCTTCGGATGAAACTAAAAATAACACTATACAGAAATGATTGATATTGATACTAGATTTACGAATGTTCGATGACCAGTTACTGTTAACACTAAACCTACCAAAGCGTCAAAATGACTAGTTAACATGTTTCTAATTTTAAGCTACAAAGTATGTTAAGATGGCTTTTTTGAAATCCCTTCCGATTTTCATCAAGATAAAGAATTAATGCGTATATTAATCTGTGTTTCACCGATTGTTTATCCGTTTTTCAACTTCATTTTTATTATAAAAAAAGGTGCATTACACGCCGGTAGGTTTAGTGTTAAATTGAAAATAGCTTATACAATTCGTTTTTCGACGAATCTCTAAATTAAAAATTCCTCAATTTAACGAGTTCCATAAATCAACGATTAATAGTTTTGCTATTTTTAAATTTATAAAGAAGAGCGATGTAAAGCATATCATCTTTATTTATTCATTCGTAGGAAGACTGCAACATCCGCTATGAAAAGAGGTTCCTGCCTTCTTTTAATAATCTACATACGAGCTGATTATATTATGATCGTGGAATAAGTCATACAACCCTTATTTCAAGATGTTTAACCTTTTGCATTAGGTTAATTAATAAAATATTTTGCAATTATATGATACGTGATACATGAAAAGATTAATAAAAAGTTAATAATTGTAATATAAATTGCAAAATTGTGTCAGATTATTATGCATCATACTATTATATAAACTGTTATGCAGAAATATCTTTCAAAATCTGGAGTATTGTTACAAAATATCACAAAATTGAACAGGCAGAAAAGTACAAGTGTAGTAATTTGTTATCAGCCGTTAAAAAACACCGAAGTATTATCTCAACTTTATGTTAAATATTATTGTAACTTATATTAAATATAATTGTACCATTATACTAAATATTAAATACTTTTTAAATATGTCATTATATTTAACCCAAATTCGTTAATAATGATATATTCATAAGTTTAATGAAATATTTCAGAAGTTCCATTATTTGCAAAAACGAATTTAGGATCAACAGAACATTCAACGAAATCATTCTCCCTGATACGTATTTTCCAACTATTTTTGAAAATCGCTTTACAATCTCGTTCTATACTTGGAAACTCAACAAGCTCGGAATTCTCCGAGAAATTGTTGAATACGATGAGCTGAGTTATTAGTATGGGTTTAAACGCATGTGCCATATAATGCGCAAGAGCCGCAGAACTTCAAAACGCAATCATTCGCTAAATTCATACGTTATATGTACTTCAAAAGTCTGGCTGTATTCTTAGTCGAACCAACTACCTCTCGAAAATTGTCTGAAATTTTTAAAATCACCCTACTCCGAATCGTTTTTTCAAACAACACGAAAAATATCAAACTGTTCAGGCTGCACGAAATTTTTATGACAAAATCAGCGTTAATTTATATGGATTCCGTGTTGCAAAAATATGGTGTTGCGTTATGTTAAGGTTTCCGTATCGATTATCAAAACAAATGAAAAAAAAAAGGAGAAATCTGTGGACGGAGTTAAAGAAAGGGTGTGAAGAGGAGAGGAACGGGTAGGCAGGTCGCGGCTGTGAAACGCCATTGGCTGCGTGGTCCTCGCCACGATTGTAAATCAATTAGGTCGCATTGTAAATAAATCACCGTTTTACAACTCTGCCATGCCGCACCATGCGACATTCGTATGAAATTTATCGTCCATTTTCGTTCCAGTCACTTCGATTTTGGCGCTCGGCGCGACACCACATTCATAGAACCCCTGTAACGTCCTATTAACCCCTATTTTTTAATGCAAAATGCTATGTTTCTTCCGTTTGTCTGTACCTTTCTATAATGAACTGAACAGAGACAAATAGTTCTAGTTGTATGAGTTCTTCACTCCTGTGTTTCATTAATTGTACGATTTACGATTATGTTTATTTTGTTTAACCCCTAACTTACGATTACGTTTGTTTGGCTTATTCCTAATACACGTGGCAGTTCAAATATATAGGGTATTGGTAACTGGTGGTACAAGCGAAAGGAGGGTAATTCTACATGAAAAAATAAGTAGTAAATATGCAATAATAATTTGTCATGTGAGGCTTTGTTTTCGAGAAAGTCGACTTTGAATTTTTGCCGGGTATACATATACATGGTGTTGCATGGAACGCTATTCACAATATTTCACACCCTTGCAGCCATGTTACAAAAAAAATATTTACAACAATATTTGCAGGGTATGAAGTGCACAATAGATATGAGTAGTGCACATTTCAAGTACATAAATAATGAAAAGTACCTTTTAATACGTTGATATTAAAGCAGCTGAAAATTTGCTTAGGTAGTAATACTACTTGAAATAAATGTTATCAAATATTTTCAGAACATTTTGTTATATTTATTATCCATATTTTTAAGTTGTTACGACGAGTATTTCCAATTCGATAACTGAACAAATTCTATATTATTTAAGTCATATAAGATTTGTATAGAAATTTAAGCATCTATGTTTCATAAAACTGCATTATGAAGTTAAAATAAAATTTTATTTATTAATCCGATTGCAATAACTTGTTATCGTATAGTCAAGCATTCAGCTTTAATAAAGCATTAAAAAAATAGGTACAAATCTACACTGTGTTCTGTCTAGACAACTCCGTTTATCTTCCTTAATTGATAACATACAAATGATGTGAAAGTATGTGATAAAAATGGTAGAAATGATTCATAACAATGAACAGTAAGGATATTCATACAACGAGAAAAAAATATTTTATATTACCATTTCTGCTGCAGAAACACGCAGTTGTAATTGAATTTATACCAAGGGATTGTATGCTGAATTTAACAGCACTTTTTAACCTGCTGTTGCGTATAATGGATTTTAAGAGAAAACGCAGAGCAGCGAAACAATTTCGTTACTGAAAAATGTATACTTCAGAATCTGTTCCTACCCAACATGTTGCGCATTTGTACACATGCACGCGCAAGAGTGTAAAAATGTACAATCATCTGGCTACAGTGAAATACAGGAAGTGCGAATAATTAAATTGCCAATGACATCAAGTTATTAAAAAAATATTTGTTATACCCCTTTTATATTATCATAACATATAATATTGCAGGAATTTGAAACATTGCTTTCTTTGTAATTATTATTCATTTCTTCATCATTTAAACAATTAATTAATAAATCCAGATTGCAGTTACAAAACTGTATGGGAATTAATATTTATTTGATTAATCGTTAAAATAAGGCTACTGCAAAACTTAAAGTAAAAAAAAGAAGAAAATAATCTATGGTTTTATAAAAATAGGTTGTGATGAATTATATTTTACAGACTTGATTATACGTTATGTTACAGAAATAAGCTCAAGTATGCAAATTACTGGTGTTAGTACTGATTATATTGATTTTTTCATGTGTTGTCAAGGACATCGCTTTAAACAACTTTTCCTTAAAATTTTACTAATGTTCTCTTTAAGCATTTTAAATAACAATATTTCCAATATTTTAATTATTTGCAAAAACATACTTTCATCAGTTCGATGATATTAAAATATGTGTATGAATAAACATTCTAAACAACTTTTGTTTATATTTATGACTATTCCTTGGTCTTAATTTCCAAAATATGTTATCAGTATGGTTACATATATGCATGTACGCGCGTGTGTGGCTTTGTGTGTGTACATGTAAATGGAAATGGAAATAGAAATGTAAACATAATGTTTATTAATTATAGCAACTAAAAGAAAGACTAACTAAAATTAACAATTTCAAAGGCTAAGAAAGGTATAAATTATGCAACAGTTGTAGAAGCGTAAATCACGCAAAAATATGTGTATCTTTTATGGAAAATGTCGTAAAACCAAACTGAATAATTAAAATGATCGATAAATGACAATGTTTATTAACATCTAATACAGACTATCAATATTTTCTCACATAACCTTCGAAATTAATTATCTGTTGGCATATACTCGGCATTGATTTAACAACGCTGTAAATTAACTTCATAGACAAATTGTTCCAAATTTACTATGCAAACAATTCGTCAGCATTACGATATTGTTGGTCACGCAATCGTTGTTTGACTTTACTATACAGGGAAACAGATTAGGATCAGACGACTGCGATGAGTGAACCAGACTACTAATATTAGTATTTGTTAGCTAATCTTTGGTGACTCTTGTGGTATTCGTCGGGTCATTATGTCGAAATCACCAAACAGTATATCAATGTTTCTGTTATATGTGGCAATATACCTACTCCACGATTTGCACGGTATTTTATTTACACGATTTCGCTTTTACACGGTTTTAAAATAACGTATTTAAAGAAAGACCAGGTAAACGTGAACATTTATTATTTTGTTATAAAAATTTATCAATAGATTTTTTACATTTTTCTAATTAAACTGAAACTGAACACAATTTAATTTGGATTATCATTACTACTTTAATTGGCCAGAATTTTTTATTACACGGTTTTTAAAATTGTGAATTTATACAAAGAAAGTAGTGAAAGTGAACATTTTGATAATATCAATATACAGATAAAACTGTTATTAAAATGCAACTTGATTTTAATACGAAATCAGTATATCATATGATTATACAGGGTGTCTCGTAATAAGTGTAAGACCCGTAAAGGGGTGGTGGAGGAGGTGAATCTAAGTAACTTTTTCCTTTGCAAAAATCGGGTCTAGGCTCTCGTTTTCGAGTTATTAAGGAAAAACACCGACCAATGAGAGCGCGCGAATAGCGCCCGCTCAGCAGCGAGAGCGAAGCCCCGAACATACGGCCGATCGTGGACGCGAACAAACAAGTTAGTATCGTGCTATGTTACGTCACAGTTAAATCACACATAAAGTTGACTTATCCCTTATTCAGTAAAAATGACTAACTGAACATTATTATTCCCAAATTCCCAATTCCCCAAATCTCCAAATCTCCAAATCTCCAAATCTCCAAATCTCCAAATTTCCAAATTTCCAACTTCCCACATTCCCTATTTCCCAGTCCCCCAAATTTTCAATTCCCCAAATTCTCAATTTCCCAAATTCTCAATTCCCCAAATTCCCAATACCTCAAATTCCCAATTTCCCAAATTCTCAATGCCCCAAATTCCCAATTTCCCGAATTCCCAATTCCCCAAATTCCCAATTCCCAATTCCCAATTTCCCCAAATCGCACATAAAATTGTATTATCCTTATTCAGTAAAAATGAATAACTGAACATTATTATGTATAATTTAACATTGACGTAACATAGCACGATACTAACTTGTTTGTTCGCGTCCACGATCGGCCGTATGTTCGGGGCTTCGCTCTCGCTGCTGAGCGGGCGCTATTCGCGCGCTCTCATTGATCGGTGTTTTTCCTTAATAACTCGAAAACGAGAACCTGGACCCGATTTTTGCAAAGGAAAAAGTTACTTAGAATCACCACCTCTACCACCCCTTTACGAGTCTTACACTTATAACGAGACACTCTGTATATCATTTTAATAGCAAATTATATTTGATAATACCAAATAATTGCAGATAGTTATATTACCATTATATTACCACTTAATTCTTCTTATTATATATAATATTGTTCACGATACAACATATTCTTCGGTCGATGAATGCAACGTTTACTATCATCGGAAAATAAATTGAATTTACTTTCATTACTTCATAAATTGGCTTGCGAGTTGTTAACTGCGAGTTCAAGTGATAATGGGCAAATTCTCATTTCTTTATAATCAAATAATTTTGTTACCGAACAGGTTTCAGTTTCTGGTACTGTACAATGTAGTTAAAATTTTCAGGTGTGTGCAACGTTTTTTTGTCATCTAACTTTTTGCTGGCGCAGAAAACATATTATGTATTCAATTCTGCACCACGATGTTCTGTTTAGTTCTTTTAAATTTCTTTAGGAATTAACATTACTTTTGAAATGAGCACCTGCTTATTTTTGCAATATAAAATAAAAGCATTTAAATCTATATTTGCATTAGTTTAATTGTTTTAGTACTAATAGAATAAAGAACGACTATGTAAACAATCGTTGGAATGACAGTATATTAAAATTTTTTCCTTTATTTTCATCTACCAATTCTATCAGAATTCTATTTTTAAAAATTTTATTTTTCTGTATCAATTCTGTTAATAGAATTGGAATTTATTTGAGGCACCTAGAATCAAAATAATTTTACTAACACAGTTCTGATATCAGCCAAGTCGTGTCAGTAATTTAAATAAAAAATTGTACTTGAAGCCCCAATGAAAATTAAGATACACTCCTAACTTCTGTATTCAAAATTAATTAGTATGAAAATCACATTCACCATTTTGCATTCCAAATTAACCCTTTCACCCATTGGTCATTATGTAAATGAAATTTACCGTCTTATAAATCATATTCACAAATACACCTTTTTGAAAATGAAAGACATTCTTTGCAATTCAAACTTTCTTGTAAATTTGTGTTCACAAACAGGTGTTATAAACACATTTTACCAATGCCTTTGATAAGACTATAACTAGCAGGTATACGTTTGAAACTACAATAAAAATTGCAATTTTTTGTCTGAACTGTTTCCGTAGCATTCAATTTGCTTGATAAAGAGGCATAAAACTTATCACTATAAAGAATTTACATAGAAATATATTCTTGCAGAACATAAACCTAAAATCACTCGAAAGAAAATTAAAATAAGATATTACCAGTGCATTTTTAACTTTGACATTTATATAGAATAATATGTAACGCAAATATGCAACAATTTCCTCGGTAGAATCTGATAGAAAAAAATTAAAATAAAAGAAAAAAAATGTATTTCTTTATTGTTGTATTTAAATTCGTCATCGCCAAATTTGCGAAATAAGTACTATATCGTCACAGTTACTTTGCATTCGTGCTGATCAGTAACGTAATGGAATGACGGTAGCCCGTATAAAGTTTAAAATGAAAATACCTCAAAACTGAGAGCCTATTCTGAAGAAACTTATGAGGGTTTATAATACCTCCTGCATACCATAACTTCAATATACTGTCGTTACAAAAGCGACTTCCGCATCCGTTTCTTTTCTTTGTAAGGTTATACACGTGCATATAAAGTTAGGTCGTTCGGTTATGTTGCGTCATTGACACATCACGTAGGCCAATAAACTTTTATTCACGGAGTTACAAAAAAAAACAACCACATAACCTAAACAGAACCCAAAATACTCCATGCAGAAATACCTGTACATATGTGTAACATGACCACCTGTGTATGACCGACTTCAATTTTGTTTCTGATTTCAATCTCTTTCATAAACAACAAGGGAATAATAGTTTGAAAACCTATTGTTAAAACTAACATTGGATTAATCCACTTGAATTATTTCTTATAGAGAAACAGTGAATAGTTCTCCAATTTCTGGAACAATATCAGAAATCTAGAGAAATATGGCACGCCGTTTGTATTTGCAGACTGCCACACACAAAAAAGTATTACTGGTGTATCAAGACATTTGCCTATGATATAATATATGTAACTAATATTTTGTGTGCTATTAAAATTAATAAAGGAATACGAAGGTCAGAAATTTACTTACGTTTTATATTAGGTGTTCAAAACAATCAGAGACAAGTTTATTTGTTCGACAAAAGCATATTTAAAACAGAGATTAGTTAATTTTGAATCTGATGTAGTTTGAAATATAACAACACTTGAAGAAAGTTATATTTCTAATAAGAAATCGTAGTCGCTTTGAGTTTTTAATACTATACACTATATTTTTAACGTGGTTCTGCTGTAGGCAACACAAGTTTATCAAACTGCTACATTACGATTATGAAATGACATTAAATTTAGAGATGTGTACCAAATTTTGTTGAAAATTGTTTTCTTTGTTTATGTTTGTTATTTGAAGCAAGCTATAATATTTTTTATGTGTGCACTGATCAGTACACTGATCATACACACATAAACATAAATGTATGGAACATATAAATATCTAACAAAAATAAACATAACTTGTGCCTATCAAAATATATTTATAAAATGTTCATATAATATTTTGAATTTCAAAGTTAATACAAGACCTTAGCATAATAAGTCATTGAACTTGTATTTATATAAACTACAATATTATAAAGGTAGAAATCCTCAATATTACTGTAGGATCGGGCCAGAGGGAGGCGTGAAGAAAATACACGCACTTTCGTCGAAAATAAAAAAGCTTTACTAAAAAAGGAGATAATATAAAATAGTTACTAAAAACGTGTTCGTCATCGTCGCATCATGCATTCAACTGCAATTCGTCCGCTTCATTCATTTGTTACCTCACGCATTCCCTCTCACTCGCGCACACGTTCATCTGCAATCATTCGTATTCTCTCTTACAACGTTCACGCACTCATCTCACTCGTTCTCACGTACATCCACGCACTCTCGCATTCCTTCATTACTTAAAAGGAGATAAACTGATTTTGATTTTTTCTCAAATATCCAAAGAATTTTTTTGAAATTTTTCATATTGCCATTTTCATATATATTAATAAACAAATAATTTTCCGTGTGATTAAACCTGCTGCGCATTCTTACTTAATGCAAACACATTATTGGTAGAGAATTACGCGAATTAAAATCAGTAAAAGAAGTAGTGGAAAATCTTAATACATGGAAAGGTGAAAAGCGTGTGTTAAGTGCATGAGCATGAGCAGGAAGAGAACTTATAATACACGCAACACAAAATGATATCCACAATTAAAATTGAGCAACTCACAGAAGGAAATTATGACAAATGAAAAGTTCATGTTATTGTCATTCCGAGGGAGAATGATCTGTAGGGACATGTCAATGAAGACATCCCGAGACCCGCAGACAAATAGACGGACTGGATTGTCAGTGATGGAAAAGAACACTCCGACCTCGTTTTACACGTACAAGGAAAAGAGCTTAAATTGTGTACGCCTCTGGGATCAGCCAAAACGATATAGGGAAACTCAAAGAAACGTTAGAGTGAACCAACGAGATGGTCAGCGTTAATGCAGAAATAAATAATCACGAAAATACATGAAGGTGACGATATGGGAAAACGAAATTACACGAAATAGCAATAAATGTTTGTTAAGGCCACCAATGCCCTTACATTGACAATAGATTTAGGATTTCTATATAGCAATTAGCAATAAGACCGTCGTCCCATCGAAGGGTTCGAGGACCGTTCCGTGACAGCCATAAACTCAGGAAGCCATAAAGACCCGCGCGTTTTCCATGTAGTTTTCGAGTCATTCTTCACATTTGGCCGCCAGATTGATATTTTTACCTTTCGAGTCCGTTATTTCTAGCATGTTTAGTTAAAGTCAGCGTGCTTCTTGATCTTTATTACCGACCACGGTCCAGGAGCAAAACTTGGAATATTTGCGAGTGGAGGGGCCCACGCAGGGCGTCAACTTTGCTGCCCTTCCACAATTTGTACATTTTTAAATAACCCATTAGACCGAGTCACCCCCGTCACGTCTAACCGACCGAGGTGATATCGAATAGAGCTAATAGAATCTCGACTAGTTAATTGTAACACATAGTTGAAATATATTGGGTTGTTCGGAAAGTTCGTGCCGATTTTTATACATACACTTCGCGCAACGATTTATATGCATTCGGTGATAAGGGATCAATGCACTTGAGTTTATCTGTTCGGGAACAGTCTAAAGAAGGTATTCGTGGGTATAAGATTGTGAAATTTTGAACACAGTGATTCCTAACCGTGAAAAATCATGAGCGATTGTCCTATTCATTTTCGACATTTTATGTTATATGAATTTCGGAAAAGAAATTCAGTAAAAATTGCCACGAATAATATATGTTCTGTTTACGGAGAAATTGCGCTTTCATAGCAAGTGGTTCCAACGGTTCAAAGCTGGGAATTTTCGTTTAGAAGACGAAGAACGTTCTGGGCATTCTGTTCAGAGGGATGAAGATAAAATTCGTGATCACGTAGAACAATCGCGAGGTTTATCAGTTCAAGAGATGTCAGATGTTCTAAAAATGCCGAAAACAACAATACATAGGTGTTTTAAAAAAATGGGGATGGTATCAAAGCTAGACGTTTAGGTGCCGCACGTACTTACGGAACGGAACCGTCTTCATCGAACGACCACATATTGCAAAAAACGTTACAAAAAATGTATCTGAATATAATTGTGAAATTTTACCACACCCTCCATATTCTCCAGATATTGTCCCATCTAATTATCACCCGTTCCGGGCATTACAACACTTCTTAGTGGGTAAAAAGTTTGAAAATATTAACATCCTCAGAAATAGCTTGCAAAAATATTTTGAAGAGAAACTAGAGAATTTGTATCGGGATGCAATAATGGCCCTACTGAAAAAATAGGAAGATGCTATACAACGGGAGGGTGATTACGTTTTTTCGTGAAACTTAAAGGTATGTTTAAAAAATTGACATTTGTAACCGCGCGAAAAACGGCACGAACTTTCCGAACAACCCAATAGAATAGTACAAGAATAGTTGGAATAGTAACACATATAGACTCGTAAAAAGGAACATAGTAATTCGACTACTATAGCACTTTGTATAGATTACATAGACTTGAATAATAACATAGAAACATAGAGATTTTGTATAGTCCCGAATACTTCGGGTGGTCCTTCGAGTATTAATTGCAAAATTTTGTTGGCACAAGCGTGCAAAACGCCAACAAAGCTCGATCTCCCTTTTTGGATAATCGCGAGTACTTAACAATGTTCTAGATAAGATATTGGTAACGTTATTAATCCACACCGTGCCTGAATCGTTTCCATTGTTCGAGGAATCTATAAAACCGCAAAAGAAATTGCTTACATTAACGCGCAAAGAGCCGACTACATGCATGTCTTCAAGAGCAAAAGGCACACGGAGAAAATTCCCAAGGCGCGTTTTTTTCGGGAAGATCGAATTCGGGTTACCAAGGGCCAAAAAATCAAAGAAAATAACAGATTCAGGAGACCTGACCGGAGCCAAACACCAAGACGAAGAGTCAAGGGGCACAGTTGCGAGAGCGTAGGACATGTAGGTAGCTAGGGAATACAGGGAGAAATACCCAACAAATCAAAACTAAGCTCTCAGCGGTCAGAGTATAGCGAAGCTTGAGGCTCAAAGAGCCAATCGCAGAAGCAAAATACGATGCTAGGTACGTCCGAAGAGGTCATGTACGCTATGCCAAACAGTGAATGGTATCTCGATAGTGGAAACGCCAGTCACGTGTAATCGAAGGGATAGCTTCGAGAAATTTACACAGACAAACTCTGAATTAACGTCGGCGAATCAGAAGAATACGCATATGAATGGGAAATGTTTGGTTGATCGTCGACGTCACCGGTGATCGTGACATCAACTTAAAAACGCATTATACACCCTCTGTCCCAAAAATAACCGAAATCGCTATGCAGAAACAAACATAGGTAAACAATCTTGGCAAAAATCATTTTATTTATTCAAAATATTCTCCCTCAGGAGAAATACAGCGATTTGCGCGTTCGAGAAGTACGTTAAATGACATTTTGTTATATCGCTGATTGGAACGGTGTTAAGATTGCTCGTCGTTGCCCGTTGAATGTCTTCAATTGATGCAAAACGATTTCCTTTCATTGCCAAATGCAGGTTTGGGAATAGAAAATAATCGCAGAGAGCCAAATCGGGTGAGTACGGTGGATGTTGAAGGAAAAAAAATGATGTTTAGTCAAAAAATCAGTCAGAATTAGTGAACGATGAGCAGGTGCATTATCGTGCAACAATCGCCAACTCCCAGGTTCTCGATATTCAGGATGAATACGATGATACGTCCTAACAAACGTTTCAATACTTCAAGATAATACTCGGCCTTAACTGTTGTACCACTTGGAACGAATTCTTTGTAGATAATCCCCTTGGAATCGTAAAAAACAATGAGCATCGTTTTGACTCTTGATTTTTGACTGAATTGATCGGTCTGAACGTTTATCGTCATCCGCATCCTCTCTGCCCTCTCTAAATCGTCGATGCCACTCGAAAACTTGTGTTTGTGATAAGCAATTATCTCCAAAAGCGATTTTAAGAATTTGAAGCGTTTTCATAGCACTCATACCGTTCTTAACACAGAACTTAATGTTGACTCTTTGTTCTTTATTCATTTTTTGACCGGCGTACAAAAACTATTATTACAAAATGCGCCATACCTTGGATTCTAATAAACGAAATGTCATGAAATAGTTACAGGTTAGTAAAGAAAGTTGACGATTAATAAATCAATCGCCATATAACAGATGGCACCAATATTTTCGTTAAACTAGATCCATTCCGGTTATTTTTGGGACAGAGGGTGTATGAACATGTCTCCACATTTTTTTTCGACGATGTTGTGTTTTTTACACATTCGAAATTAAAACTTCCATAATTTTACGTTATAATTTATTAAATAATATAATATTTTTAATGTTACTGTAATCTTTTTAATCGATTACAATTTATATACTACTTTTACTGTTCCGAGTTGCATGATTTTTACAATATATTATCCGAGGTGTGGAAAACTTCATTAAGAGAAGCTGAAAAGGCTTTAGAGAAGAAGAAACCCTCCTGAGAATCTGGACGCCAGTCCCGAGTTTCTAATAGTTAAATAATCAGTTTATGGCCCCTCGTAAACGTATCGTCTAACTTAAACCGTTCAAAAGAGCCTTGCTGAAGGTCGGAATATTTGCCACGAGACGAAGGTTATCCTATTCTTTCATATAGAGTCTTTTCTGTGTCTTAAACTGTGTACTCCTGCGGTACTAGTGTTTACAAGAATCCGCGTCAATGCAGCGGATTTCGACTCTCACGCTCAAGCACTTAACAGCCATGCACGTGCAGTTTATCTCGCGACCGAAGGTCGAGGAAGGACCCACGTCAACCAGTACTTGGGTCTCATATACATAATAACAAACGCCTTCGTCTTTCGTAACAGGAGAAGGGACTTGCGATCCTATTCGCTCAACCTTGTCACCAATCGGTGTTTTTTGGCTAATTGTGGACTGACCCTGATTGGTCGTCATTGGAAAAGACCTCGACGAGTCGCCCAACCCTCCAGGTTTTCCTGTAGGATTTTTCCTTGGAGAATCCGGGAGTTTTGTCAAGCACTCCTTGGTGATCACAAGTTTAACTGTTACAACCTCGAGGTCCTTACCTCACCATTTGCATATACCTGGAGCTTTCGATAGGCCATGCCTATGGAGGAAAGGTTTCCTACTTACACATCCACCTGATTATCCTTCGTCGGGACATGCCCACTGAGGAAGATTCGTTCACTATTTCAAACTAATAACTCCACCTCCGTAAAAAGTCGCGGAGACGGAACAGTTACGACTACGAAACCTCGTGCAATACCGACGAGCGATGTGATGATTAAAATTTTTTTTCTTGAACTTACTGTAATTTTTTGAACGAACATGATATCATGCTGATCATTTCTTCATTCTATAAAAATAGACATATTGGAAATAAAATTTCTCATATGAGTAACTGTGCTAGGTACAGTAAAAATAGAATGGCAGGATTTCGCGAGAATTCTCAGCGATAATCAAAGCGCGACTGAACTTGTAAAGAGTGATGTCTTTCATCCGCGTAAAAAACACATCGTTCTAAAATATCATAAAATACGCGATGAGTACCAAAATAACAAAATTGAGTATGTTGTTTTTTAAAATCCAGTACGTACATAGAAAGCAAATGCCAGCAGCCATGTTGACTAAAGGGTTAAGCGAACCAGAACATAATGAGTGTGTAAGAATGAGTGATGTACAAAATTTGTAATGAATACGAAAATTCTGATGAAAGGTGTTATGGATAGTCAAAATTTGTCTTCCTCGAAACTTTCCGAACATGTTAAAGTCACAGCTGTTTACTACAAATGTGTAGACATCAAATATAGGTTTTTACCTTATATTTTGACGCCTGTTGGAACAAATATCGAGAGTAACAGTAAGTATGAATGGTAATAATAACAATTTATTTAGTACATATGTAAGCCTTTCTTGGGTGGACTTTATGCCAGGATAAATAAACACAACAATCCGTGGTTGCAGTTAAAAACTATAATATAATTAATAATTAAACAATAATAATGAACAATCATACTCTATCTACATAATACGTATACCGCACCTAAAACCGTACAAATTGTCGGTGTTTACATTCGTTCTTAGTCTTTCGTTACACTGACTCGGTTTTGTTGTTTTCTTGGGCACTGCGTAGTCGCCCCCACTCCACCTGTCACGTGGCATTGGCGGGCACACTAAGTTTGGGGTAACGTCAAACTTACACATATTTTATAATTGTTCTTGCGCGGAGTAGTCTCGAATAATCGGAGCGACTACACTTTTCGCGACCGATCGCACTGATTTAGGGTGACCGTGGTGTGAGGTCGTAAGGCTCACACAAAAATAATTTCTGACCCGTCGCGGCGCGTTGCTTTGCAAAATTAATTGGAGAGCAATTGTTCGAAAGAAACAATATCTTCTAGGACGTTCGAAGATAATTATTGTTTCTTGCAGAGAGCGAACGATGTCTTATGTCCCGAACGATGGACTTGCGTTTAGATTTCCGTGTGACTGTTTGTTGTAACGTAACTGTCCTTGCTCTCGAACGATCGAGTTGAGGTGTTTAACGTTTGGCGAATGATTTCTTTATTTCCGAAGGGTTAAAGTATTTATTTCGGTGATCGAATTGAATCTCGTGATGTACGAATGGTATCTGTCAGCGATCGAATGACTTCTGACGACTCGTTGTCGCCCGCACTTCCTCGAAATATCGGAAGTGGTTGAAGCATGCTGATTGGCTCTTGACGGTAGTGTCCACCCTCTTTTGCGCACTGGACGCGCCTTTTTAGGAAGAGGGTGGGAGCTATACCGCCATGATCGAGAGGACCCCCAAAGACCGACCGTGTTTGGGACTTTCCCGCCAGGTAGGCCCTCGAAGGCAAAGTCCTGTTAGGTTTGCGGATCGCTAGATGACCATTTGGAAAAGTCGAGTTTATGACACGAGCGTAGTTATTGAGAACGAAACGATGATTAAAATATAAACTCTATTGTCGAAAAAAGGTCAATGAATATTACGGTATGGTGAAAAATGTGTATCTCAAAAATAGCTTTTCGTAGAAGAACCGTCATAAACTTCCTTTAGAAATCCTCGCGTTTTCTGTTCCACGTGCGACGGAACAACGATCCTTATACATATTAATGAATAAATTATGTTATGCTTAATTAAACCTGCTGCACATCCTTATTTAATGCAGACATATTCAAATATTCCGTTGTATCATTGTCAAAATGTGTCAAAATGTCAACAGTGAAATATACAGTATTTGTGGGTCTACTATAACATTTTGTATTGTTTAAAAGAAAACAAACCGATATGATAGTAGGTTATGGCAATTGAATGTGTCAATTAACGTGTAAATTTTATTCCCGTGAATGGATTATTTAATTGTCGTTATACATATAGATACCGCCGATGTGTTCGTGGATTTATTTAATTCAGATTTCCAATTTTATTTATTCGCAGGACTCTCGATAAAATATTTACCGGAATTCGCTGTGGCTATACTTTCTTCATTCGCAAATGGCCGTGCAAAATCATGAAATATGACTCTTGATACATTTTGCAGAATAATGTGGTAATAACGGAACGTATCACTTCACCGTGTAATTTCATTATATCACTATTATATTCTATTATATCTATTACATATCTCACACGAAGGAAATTAATTTACATGAAGCTGTAATTTCAGGAGACAGCTACTTTCAAGCCAATTAGTGCACGAAATGTCACACAACGATATTTCAGTGTGGTAATTTGCACGATATTTATACTGTCGCGACGGCGCCGCATGAAGCTGCACTATACAGCGTTATGGAGCTGAAGCTGCTCTCGAAATTGAACAGAAGCGAGAGGTCGATTGGTAGCTCGTTCTTTGACTACAGCGAATAGTTTCAACGGGAAGATATCGCGAAACTTCCACATTGGGGACGTACCATTGTTATGAACTTATTAAATACGTATGATCTTATGCAGTTGGGGTTGATTAACTCTTGGAGTAATCTGGATACCGTTGTTACACACGATCAGAGTTTTTTATTAAAATCCGAACCCGTGTGTCTCTACAGCGTTTTACGGCTATAGAGTGATATGTTGTTAAAAACAAACTGTTGTATACTTGTTAAAGTTCAATAAAATGTTTAATGTATTAACACTTAAAACTAAATTTGCAGTTGGTTATTATAAATGTAACTGTGTTGTGTAAAGAATACTGTGATAATGTAGAATACTGTCGGATATACGTGAAGGTTGCAGAGATGTTGTGTTACTGTTAAATGTTGGTTTAGACTGATTTCCTTCAGGAAGAGTTCCTGAGGAGGAAAAGTAGGAAAACCGGGTGGTTGTGTAAGCGTCAGGATTAAAAATGCGGACTCCGGGAATCGAACCCGGGCCCTCAGTTTACGAGTCGTCGACGCTCTCCCTGAGCCACTGGCCGCCTCTATCTTCGGGTGTTTTCGGGCGCTTCTTAACGTTCGGGCGTGCAAGGCTCCCCACCACCGATCCTTAACCGGGTACTATCCGACCCATTTTCCTAATTAACTAATTTATCGCCTACAGTTGTCCTGATCGGCTTACTGTTTTGCCAATCACAGTGTGTAAAATTGGGCATCATCCTACCCCGTGCGACCTTAGTGCAGTCCGCGCGGAGTAAGATGTGTCGCGTGGAGGTGGTAATAAGAGAAAACGGGCCTAAGACAGAATTTCCTTTGGGTGGTCGTCAAGGGGGTCCTGGTTACTGTCCCCGAGGCCCTGTCCTCGAACCCTCCGGAAACTCACATTTATGGCATTGCAATAAACTGTTGAGACCGTCGAAAGCACTTGAATATAGAAATAGTGAAAGAGGAAATATATGAAAGGACTTTCAAAAAACAGCTATGGTCGTTGCATGCCATGAATGTGCTAACAATGTGCAGGCCAACTGTTGTTCCTGTGTACAAATTGCTAGCTGTCATAATTACCGTAACGATCCCTTTCGATAGTTAATAATTCAACTCTAGGTCTGTAAACACCGTTACACTCGTATTTTTAAATATTACGACCGTAAACTGTTAATAAATTGTTAAGTATTATTCTTCTTCTGGGAAATTACAACGATGTCACACATATCCGCGTATAGACTGCAGTAAATAACAATACAGTCAGGAATGCTAATCAGGAAGAATAAAAACAGACCTATAGTTTAATGACACTATTCCCCAAACTCAAAAACCACGGAAATCAGGAAGACGCCATTCGTCAAGAAACCATAACAAGATGCAGTCGTTCAGGTCTAATCTATTGTGTTAAAATCCATCAGCCATTTTAGATTCTTTTCATTCAGTTTACTATTTTTTTTTTTTTTTGCACTGTGTAGTGTATTTATACGAATAATCCTTTCGTTAAAGAATAAATATTTCAATACTGTTGTGTCGTGCTCTTCGTTTTTCGTTTCTTGAAGGCGGCACGATAGGTACTACCCTTTAGATGCGGGTAAGTCGCGAGTGTTGATTTCGCGAGTGAAATGAAATTGTAGGTTATCCAGAATTGGTTTGAACTTGGAGTTTATTGTCTAAGTTCTGATAATATAAGTAATCAGTTAAAAATAACTTATATATACTCGGTTAGATTATTAGATTGTTTAGGCTTTAATGTTATTCGTGTTCTTGGTTTGAATATTAGTTTTGTTCTCTTTGTAGGTTACTTGAGTTCTGTTTGAAAGATGCAAAAATATCTTGTAGGTAAACTCGTGTTGGTGAATATGATGGGGGTGTTCTCTACGATTCGCGGAAATGAAGTTGGAGGCGGAAATATAGGAAACCACCTGATTGGTGTGAAATACTGGTGTAAGATCTTGAGTGACCGCCTAACTCTGACGTCAGTAGTTTTTGGGAAAACCAAGAACTCGTGACCTAGAGGTTTTATAGCTTGAACCCTTGACCGTTGTCAGGTAGACTAGAAATTTCGCTGTTAGGGTCGTCGCGTTTACAAAGTGTTCGTATAATAAAATTTCCGCTGGTCAGAGTTTACCTACAGCTCTAAAATGGTCATCGGACTTTTTCCTATTGTAACGATATCCAAAATCCCTTGGTCAGATATTCCATTGGACTTGCTAGAAGCCACGCGCCGCACTAAAATCCTTAGTCTAGCATTCCACTTCCGTTCCTAGAAATCCGCGCCACATACAAAAAATCTTACGTCCACATTCCATCGTTAATCCACATCAATTTCCGAGCTCACCCCCTCCAGTGCGAAAACATATATTATAAATGTAACTATCGATTCTCAACAAAGTAGATTCTGTTCGGCAAACGCAGTGTGAATTACCTTGCTTCGGCGATAACCGTGACACTATTGTACATAATAACAATAGATTTGAAATGTCCCCAATATAAGGACACAACAAATACTTTTGTATCATTTACTCTTTTAAGTTGTTTGATAATCGATATCGCGATACAGTAAATATAGTATTAGAACAGGAAATCGGTTTGATTGTTATGGCGAAAGAATATTTACCTGCAAATGTAACGCTTGCAGATTCGAGTCTAACGGCAGTATAAAAATGCTTTCTTCATTTTCCTTTTTTATTTAGTGTTGGAATATTTATTTGTTTCACAAGAATAACTTTATTTGTAAAGACAAATATACAATGGTAGTCCGCACAATGCAATATAAGTGAATGAATGTAAAAAGGGCAATACAATAATTAGAGACTATTTAAGAATTATTCTGAATTTGGAAGTACTGTACACTCTGGTATGGCTCGATGACGACTGACTGTTTTCGGGTTTTCCTCGGTCCTTGCCACTTGAGAAGACTGCCATAAACTATAGGACCATTCCTTTAGCTATAGTGACCCTTGCTCTATACAAATGTGTATGTGCGTAATCCGATGCAATATCCAACATTTATTCTATTAATTTTTACCGTGGAAACACGCTTATTGTATATTCATATTATATATTATCCTACGAAAATACTGAAGTTGAACGTGAGTTCATTATTTATTCACTAGTACCAGTGGGGCGTCTGTGTTAAAACAGCTGGGCAAATTATTAATTAAAGTTAAAAATTTGTTCTCGAATTTGCTTGCCGACTAACCTAATTGCATACCGTATCGATACATTTTAATAACAAAATATAATAATCTTACTGTGTATGATTATTGTGTACAGTTAACGATTGTCCAGTTGTATTATATTTATGTTTATATAATAATTATTTTCTACTTTAGAACCAAACTGACACAGGTCAATCTTCGTTAATTTTCAGAAAAGTTGAAAACAGGAACATTTCCATGTTAATGACTTTGGTAAATCGATTCTCAGATATAGTATTGCAATTTAAAATTAATTTGACTTGACTGATAATATTAAAAATAATGTATAGAAGCAAGCATTATGTATATTATTCTCAAGGTAATAATTGTTTATTATTGCAGAGGATGGAACAACTTTTCATTAATTGATGCTATAAACTAACAAACGCAGTTACAATTAATTTTGCTCAAATATATTATCAGTTACTACTACCTACACTAATATGGCATAGTGTGTTGTTACTATTATTGCTAAATAACACTAATACAAAAAACACTCAATAATAATGCATTCTTTATAGAGAAATGGTTAAAATCGTCATCTGTCTTTTTAACAAGACTCCTTTTCGATTATAGCACTAGATTAGGAAAAAACCCTACATAAACTCAAAAATTGTTTGTTTCAAATACAGTCATATTTAATTATTATTGAAAGTATATGAACAAAATTTCATTAGAGTATGAAAGTATAATTAATTCGAATTTGTAATTTCAAATATTTTCAATTTTTATTTTATAGTCAATGTTGTCTAATAATACACGATGTTTTTCTTTAAACGCAGAATTTGTTATATTTTAAATAAATTGTATTGTAATTTTTGAAAGTTAATATACATGTACGTGAACAGAATAATAATAATCTTCAGAACTTTAGGGTTTTATTGCTGGTGCTAATAGTTTTTTATTTTTTCACGAATTTTTACAGTTTTAAATTTCGTTCGGAAGGGAAGAAAAACATGGATAGATATAACCATGCGACTAATTCGAAAACGATGACCATAACTCGATAAAGAAAAAGTACCAATTAATGAGTTACCAGCGCGAAACGCGAAAAAAATGACGTTGATATAACAGTACAAAAATATTAGAATACAGAATAAAAAATAGAATGTACATTGAAATATAGACATACGAGAGAGAATAGCAATATACGAGAAATGAACACTGACAGGTATGTGAGGGTGAATATTGTAACAAAACGGTAAAAAATGTCATAAGAATATTTTCTGTTAATAGAAAAACTTGTGTGAATCAGTGACAAACGGATAAAGTGCTTATTAACATGGTCGCAGACAAATTTTTCTAAATAAGAAATGTAGATATTTGGAATTTTGGACTCCAGGAAAGATGGTAATTTTGGAAATGTAGAAATTTTGAACAATCAAAATTTGTTACTATGTATTTTGGAAATTTTAAATTCTGTTTCAAAAATTTGCGCCAATCAAAACTGGAGAAATTGGAAGATTTAAGAACTGGAAATTTTTAATATATGAAAGTTGGCAAAATATAAAATCGTTAAACTTTGGAAATTTAGGACTTCCAAATTTTCAAAACTTACACCTTCAAAAACTACAAAAATTAAAAATTTGACTATTCAAACGTTTGAAAAGTTTACATAAAATTTCAAATAAATCTAAATTATCCGGGAAAGATGACAAATTAATGTATTATTTAATTTTTTTAGTTAGATTAATTAAATATTTAAAATTTAAAGTAAAATTTAAAGTAAATCAGCACACTTTCTTTAAATTCTAAAAATCAGTTCAAGCCAATATATGATATTTAAATTCTAAAAATTAAAATAAACCAATATGTCATATTTTAATTCTAAAAATAAAAATAAATCAACTTAAACACGTTATAAAAAAAGGAAAAGAATGAGGTGGACAAAATGGTTAACAGATCCTCATTTTCTAAATACTTCCGCGTATGTATATTTCTTATTTTAATAAGCTGAAAGTTGTTTAACATCCGAAAATTCAAGACAGTCCTGTTCACAACATGCCTCTATAGTTCAGAGAGCGACATTCGCTATACATATGCTGCCTGGGGCTAATCGACGACAGAAATGATAATGCAAGTAAAAAAAGATATCTAACCTATCCATTTTACATTTTCTTCCTATCTATTTCAAAATTCTATTATACAACATTATCACAAGCGATAAAATCTATACCACTGAGAACAAATTTTTTAGCAGCTGTGGTATGAGATAGCAATGGGCATCAGGTTAATCTTTTGGAATAATATGCCGCTTTAAACCGCCATTACAATTTCATCTGTAATATTGTTAATTATTTGTATTATGTTTAAATGGTAATAAGGGAGAGCGAGGACAAAAATAATATTTCTACTGAAGCTCCTGGGACAACATTTATATGATATACCTACTTTTTTACATTGCCTTGTAATTGGTATAAGTTTTATATCTCACATTAGTACAAAATTTTTGCTATTTTGAGGATCAGGTAAAATAGCATTCTGTAATGTAATGAATAAAATCCCGCTAAACTATAGTATTTGTTGTATTATATGCTATCTGATACTCCATCTGGCACGAAGTACGAAAAATTGTCAAATATAAAATTTTTCTTTGTATCGAGAAAATAAAAATTCCAATTTATCCGTATTTCATACACGGATGTGTATGAAGTTGTTCGGAAAGTAATTTCGTTTTTTATGAAAATGAGAGACGATTGTCGTTGGATAATTTTTTTCTAGTTTGAACAGCATTTTTAAAAAAGTAAAATATTCTAAAAATGCTGCTTTTCACTTTCCGTATTTGATAGGGTACCAATTACACGCTAGTGGGTAAAATTAGTCGAATTTTTTCACATGTATACCTGTTGGGAAAAAACGAAATTACTTTCCGAACGACCCAATAGTTTCATTGCGTAAGTGGAGAAGGAAAAAGATTAACATACAATGAGGAAAATAAAAGAAATGTACTATTTATAATAAAGAATATATTATTACTATTATATTCTTTATTTATTTAAAGAATATATTATTACTATTATATTCTTTATTTATTTATAATAAAGAATATGTTATTACTATTATATTACTATTTTTTTTATAATAATAGAAGAAAATGGAAATGTTGCAAATGTTTTTACATTATCGAATTCGAAGTTCGTGACCATAAATTTCATCTATTCGCGGTACATTTCTAACTTTAATTGTTTCCGAGATATCTCACAAAATATGTTCTGCACTCCTACATTTGATTTGAACCCCTTAAAGTGAATATTAGCAGCTACAAAAAAATACGTGTTCAATATTTTTCTGAGAACTACATTTCTGCTAAGTTTCATAAAAATTAATGATTGACATTTCGATATGATCCATTATGCGTTCGGAAGCGATGACTTGATATCGACTAATCCCGATGTGTTTTCGTATGCATTTCTCGAAAAAGTAGTTTTTAGAAACATGCTGATTGTGTTTCATTCGCAGCGTTATTTTTTCAATTAGCATAATCTTGCAACCCCCGTCCTTTGCTCCTTTAGCGAACTGTTTTTGAGAGAGGGTGAGACAATACCGATGAGTAAGTGAGGATTTCGAACGTTGACAACGCCGAGGTTTTTGCCTCTAGAGAACACACACTAAGACCAAAAAATACCCCTAGGGTCGGGAACTGTTCCCAGAGACCCTGCTACAAAAAACTACGTTTATGATAAAAGTTGCTATTGAGGACGAAAATGAAAATGAAAAATTCTAAATGCTTTGGCAAAGATGGTACGTAAATCTATATTGTGATCGATGAGAAAATTATGTTCCCTCAAAAATGACCGTTCGTTCCGGACCCATGATAAACTTCCTATAAAATCCCCGCATATTGTATTGCATCGCATATTCCAAACAATGATTCAACCTGCATTTGTTCGTTGTAAAATTTTTAATCCCCTGTATTTGCATCACCATCTTAGTTACCTTTCATTCAACTTAAATGGAAATGTGATATCATATGCATTTATTTATGTCATCAAAACTTACGAATATTTTCTAGATCTTGTAAATTAGTACTGTAACAATAACGATTAACTAGCTATATAAATATTATGAAAATTTAAATACGCAATGGAATACTTTGACATGTGTAGTCATAATGTCAGCACAGTGACGTAAGTTTTAAATTAAATTTGGAATCATAAATTTAAAAATTGCGATTTCTTTACACAATAACATTTTATTTACACTGTATAACATTTCTTCGCAAAATATTATTAATTGTATAGTATTTCGTTGTGTAATTTACATTTGACCCTATATTCCTAGTGAAACACTACTCTTACGTCAAAGATGTGAATTTTTTGTCAACAAGTTCAGTTTCTGTGCTACCTTCTACGGATTCGTATTAATTAAAAATGTTGCATATTATGTTCTAAGTAAATATTAATAAATATCCGCAATATACTTGCTGCATGCAACTAATTGATTACTATGCTATACTCATTATAAATGTGCAAGCAGGAAAGTAGAAACCTAGCGTACTAAATGTAACTGAAAAACTCTCTGTTAATTAAGCACTATTACAAACAAACTTTGATAATTAAAAAATGAATGAATATAACGAAAGTATTATTTAATTGTACATACTATACTACAATAAATATTTGATACACCAGAATTTTATACCAGACATTTATAATACCGACATAAAAATTTAATTTACGATTATTAGTTTATCGATTTCGATAAGTACTACATACTATATATGTAAATTTGTATTAAACATGTCACTTTACTCTCATTACTGTCATATTAGAATATAAAAAAGTAATAATAATTCTTATTAGTAGCAAAAATATCGAATTTAAATTTTAATAGCTCATTCATTGCTTTAAACGTTTTACAATCGAGATAATTTTCGATGTTTAATTAAATGAATATTGTATTAAATCACTGCAGTCTGTTAAAAGCAAATGTAGAGATCATATATAAGTGGAAAGTTGTGAAACAAAAAAACCGGTTTGGCAATCGTTAATTAATATTGCTCTAATTATCTGTTCCAGAATTATTTAATTAATTTTAATTAGCTAATACAGAACAGCCAGTATTCTGTCTAGTTGTTGATAATACTGTAAAAGACCACTCTGCTGTGTAGTGTACTCGAGTAATGTTACTTGTATTTGAGAAACGAATATAGGTCGCTGCTGATCTCCTTTCTGAGTATCATTCTATAGTTTTTATTAATTAGAACTGTATTATAAGTCGATCACCTAGCCAAACTTTATCAGAGAAGCGCAATTAGATAATCAAAAATAAATAATTGGTTTTCCAACTAATAGGTAAATGGTATAAAGATATTGACATGCTGTGCTATCGTTTAATTGAACTTCAAATTTTACTTCCAAAATTGTAATTAATTATATTTCTTAAGGTTCCGCCATTAGAATGTTGACTAAATAAGTCAATAGACACGTTTGAAAATACTATGTTGCAATGAATTCAAATTCAAAAATTAAATGTAATTCTGCAACTACAGCAAGTGCATATTTTGTATAGTGTACAAATCCAATTTGACAGAACATGAAATTCCTTTTACTTGCACAATATAATTCAATATTATTTAAACGTTTGTGGTGTACATAGTAGTCAACAGAATATTACTTTAAATAAGAATTATGAAGGGTCTTAAAATTTTAATACATTACCTGCTCGAACTTGAAATTACGTTTATTGAAATAAGACTTACGTTTATTGAAGATTTTCCAGTGGACCCTTACGTTTTAAGATAAATTGACAAATATACGCAAAAATTGGTGCAGATTCAGTGTCTCTTCGCATTCAATGATCGTTTAAATATGTTTAAATACTCAGAACGCATAACAAATATATACCGTTGTATTCAGGAAAGTCTATAGAATCTTCTGATGTAATCAGAATTTTAGTAGCTTTTATAATTACCTCGCAAAATTCGTTTGAATTTGAAAAATGTGTGTTTTTTTTCAAAATCAAATTTCTCAAAAACTGTACGTGCTGGAGACAAACGGGTTGCAGATTCGTAATCAGCACGAGAAACACTATAATAATCGTATAGTGGTATTTGAAACGTCGAAGAGAAGTTCAAATTTTTTGAACAGTGTAATTGTACTACTACATGCGCATATTCCTAAGTTAAAGTATAAAGTCACTCAGTTTTGATTCACGGAATACCAAATTTCTATGCCCTCTAGTTTCCCTACCTTCGAACGCCCAAGCATTTGAATTCTCATAGTGTCGAATTTCTTAGCGACGAAGACCTACGTTTAACACTAAACCTACCAGCGCATAATGCAGCTTTATTTCGAAATTAAAAATGTAGTTAAAAAATGAATAAACGAACGACGAAACACGAATTAATGTACACATTAATTCCTTATGTTAAAGAAAATCAACATGAATGTCCAAAAAGCCACCTTAACATACGTTGTAACTTAAAATTAGGAACTTGTTAAATGGTCATTTTGACCGCTTTGGTAAGTTTAGTGTTAAAAATATGTAAATTTTCAAACTCGGAAATCTGTCATCTATAAATTAAGAAATGGTAGTACCTTTTATTCGTACATTATTATAATATTTGATCGATCGTGGATAAGTAAAGCCGTGGATATATTAAATACAGTACGTATTACATAGTATGTTAAATAACTACGTACTGTATTTAATTTTCTTTTTTAGTTAAGGAATGGTAAAATGATGGTCCCCCAAGGAATCGACGAAAACTACAAAAGATGTAATCACGTGGCGTATGTGTGCAAGGATTCTTTTTGTTTCCTGGCGACCAATGTTTCCAGACCCAGTCAGTCATTGCTAACATGTTTTCACGGGACAGTAAATCGCGATTTTTACTGTCATGCCACGAAATACCGACTTTTTTCGTTGTGGAGAGCAGTAATCGCGTTGTTATGACATTGGATTTCTCGTTGCAAGTTTAATAGGGATAGTTTCACATGACAATAAACTGTGAGTTAGACATGTACACGGAATATCATGACTGTGGTCGGCATAAAAACTGGAGACCAATACTAACTATCTGATCTCCCTTGCCCGATCACTTGAGAAACCGCAGTTATTAAAAATGTCCAGTTCAGTCTTTTATTTTGACAGTTTCATTTCGAAATTCGATGTTCGCCTTCATAGGAGTTTGGATCACTTTTCTCTGTTTTTACTAAGGAAACTTAAAAAGAATATGCAATTGAAAAATTACTTTGTAAATTATTATTATAAGTTTACTTTTTAGCAATCGATAAAAATGATTTGAAATAACCTATACAAAATTAAAAATATATTTGGTTTATGTCATTTATGAATAATAAAGTCATTAATACTTTCGTGAGAATTACGAATAACTCACGATAGTCCTTCATTATTAAATCGTTAATTTCACAAACGAAGCAAATAAATTTCTTTTTTGTCCAGGTGTATAAGTGTATAAATGTAACACAAATTATAAATAGTTGTAGATTTTAACATTCGAATGCTCAAATATTCAATTATTTGAAAGAGTCTGACGAATAAGTATGATAAAAGTGCCCATAAACCTTTCTGAATCAAATTTATATCATTCGTTAGGTTGTGTGAGAAAACCACGTCCCATAGAATTATAACACTAGAACTACCAACTAGTCAAAATGACCAATTTCGAATTTGACATTTTATATTACAAAATTTTGTTGCCGCACTTTTGTCAAAATGTCTGTCGTGTCTTATTGAGGTGAAGAATGGTTGTATATGTTAAGTGATGCTACAGAGTTTTTTCATTTATTGATCTACTTTATTTTCAATTTTAAAGTAAGTCTGCATTTAATGCCGGTACTTCTAGTCTTAATTCCCTATCACTATTACGGGGGTAATTACGGGGTAAAAATCATTTTTTGGATTTTGCCTAATATCTTCCGTTCTACTGAACTATGAAAAAAATGATGATTATTTTACCAGCGGATGTACATATTCGTGAATTTTTGGATACAAATTCGAGTTTTGAAAAATTTAAAAAGATTTTAATTGCCGATTTTTATAAAAGTTTTCGAGTGACCACATTTTTATTTGTACAATGTAAAGCCGTTATTACAATTAGTGATACCTCATTTTTTCAGATTTTTTGAAGTGGTGGAACGTAGTAAAAAAATTAAAAGTAATTAAAAAATTGGAAAAAAATTAGTGTGTAATATTTTCAAATTTTTGGAAAAAGTGCATCATAGTTAAAAGATTATTAATTTATATTTCTATTTATATTATTTCTTGTGTACAATTTTTTATAAACATATTTCCATACATACTTCGTTAACTATCCACCAGTTGTACAATTCTGGACTTCCGTGAAATATGTGTATCACCCTGCGTTCGAACAAGTTAGAGGAGAGAGGGTAGAGACGCTCCCGATCCTGCACTCGGACGTTCGAGCGTTTAGCTTACAGAAATTACTACTCATAATAGGAAAAAGTCTAATTACATTAAAAAATTAAATATTTAAATAAAGTGTTGTAATGACAAATTTTAATATTTTATAAACATTTACAGATTTATAAAAGGAACTTGAGAAAAAGATATTTATCTACTATGGTTTAGATCTACAGGGTGCGTAAAAAGTTCCCGGAATTATTTCGTTTTTTTAAATAGTCTGTCATTTTTATTCAAATCAGTCAGTCAACAAATTTATATAACACAAAAATTCTTTTGTTTAATAACAACGAAATGTAACAAAAAAAATTACAACAAATGTTCAAAGTTCCCTCCATCAGCTTCAACAGATTTTTTAAGACATTTTGGAAAATTTCCGACTAGCCTCGCACACTGTTCTACAGTTATTTCGTCCCAAGATCGTATCAATGCTCTTTTCAGCGCGTCCACTGTGTTGTATCTTCTTTCTGAGATTTTTTGCTCTAATATTGACCACACTGAGTAATCCATTGAATTCAGGTCCGGTGAATTTGACGGCCAAACATCCTTTCCCCAGAATCCGGGAAACAGTTCCTCGCAAGCGGCGATGGTTGTTTGAGCCGAATGTGCAGGTGTCCAACTGAATCACGCATCCTGTATCGAACTTTCATGAAGAATTAAAACATGCGAAAAGAGCTTACAAAAAACGCAAACAAACATTAAAATATTACATACAAACTAAATTGCGGGAATTTTTTACGCACCCTGTACATAGTAAATAAAAAAATATTTGTATTACTCTCGGTAATTAAAACGGCAATAAAAGGAAATACAGTTACAAGACAATGCATTGCTCTGAGACACAGTATACAGTAACGAAGAAGTCGATTCCGCGATAAATGATAACAGCAATAGGGAGTAAAGTAAGTGAAGCATTTCATTTACTATGGATTACTATGGATTATTTCTCTTTTTATGAAAAAGTCCAGTTATTTGTAAGTTAAAAATACTTAAGCTAACTTATATCGAAGTCATTTATTTATTAATTAATTACGACGAAATTATTTGCAATATCAATCGCTGTTATGTCAGGATTAGTTAAATGGAAAATTCACGTTTTCATCTCTTCGCTCTTAATATTCCCAATTAAATTTTAATTAGTTTCTTCCTGCACTCTAACAATGACTTAAAATTCCTCATACATCGAATATTCATCGCTCACTCTATAAATTCGATCGACAGATATTCTGCGTATTTTCAATAATATTTATGTATATCCGAAGGAAGTGTCGGCGATTTTAAAGCTTGAATATTGTCATCCTTAAACCACGTTTGTGTGCTCGCAACAAATAGACTGTTCCGCTGAAGACTGAATATTTCATCGCGTTTTTAAAGGTAACAGAGAAAACATGACTCAAAAAACCAAATCCTACATGAAAGAAAACCATTATCCTTCGATGCAACCATTTTTAGAGTAGTCTGTCTCCCCCATAAGGAAAAGGCACGATACATATCGAGCACAAACAATATGTTTTTCGTTGAAGTTCAAAAAACTGCAAATATTTATTCTTGTTTGAAAATCGGAATAAGCGTAAACAATAAATTGAAATTTGCTTTGTGCGCGCGAATCCTCGTGCAATCAACGACGCAATAAAATTATATATACATTACAGGCTATTTGTCTTTTATTACGCTTTATTTTTTCCTTTTTGGTAAACAGCCAACTCCGAAATTAATGCGATACCGTTATCGTTAAAAATTGGGAAAATCGATACGGCATTCCATATGTAGTTTCATTAATCGGAAACGTGCAAAACAATATTAACAATTAAATGCGAGACGATATTTACACAGAGCATGATATAAATTAAACTGAAAGAAAATGAGGATATAAACGTGGGATATTTGTTTTTGACAATATATACGTCAAAATAAATTATTCATTAACACTGGCAGCAAACAACGAATTGGATTCGATCCAGACACCTCGCGTGACACGTCATGTTGTACGTCACGAGTGCAGCAAAATTATCTTCCTCTTCGTTTTTTTTTCGTTCATATAAAATGAATACCCTCATCACGTGTAGAACTTTCCAGTTTAGATTGATCTCATCCTGCAGCATTGAAGCAAATTTAAAGCAAAATTTATATACACTTTCCTGCTACCTAAATAATGTATTATTTAATCAGCACTGGTTCATGAATTAGTTGGAAGTTAGGAAGGGTAAAGGTGAGCGAGAAATTTTCAAGTTTTTAGGATCGATTTTGGGAATTCAATCTGTTTAGAAATTGCTAAGTATAACGTTAATTAGATTTTTCTGTTATGTACAGTTTTATTAATTATAAACTATAAAGCATTATGCAATTATCAATTTTTAAATATTATACAGTCATAATATAAATTTGTTAAAATCCCTCGACTTCTCCAAGTTTTTATTGGGCATATTAAATTAATTAAAATCTACTGAAAATTTAAAACGATACTAAATTAATTGAAATCGGAAGTGAATGAAAAATGTAAACTCTATAAAATTTTGTATGAGATACATGTATCAAAATTAACTATGAGCATTCGTAGCATGATATGTCTGATATTCTATTTCTTTTCTGAGTTTTAATTAATTAAATAAATTAATTATTATCATATCTGGATACACGGTAATATGTACAGTGTAATGTGTGTCATATAGTGTCATGTTACCCAATCATAAGATTCAAATTAATGTTCTAAAGGGAAAGTAGTCGAATTTCTAAAATTTAGACCGATAATGGAAATAACTTAACAGATGAGCTGTCAAGATAATAGTTTTAACGCAATGAGTTGTGCTATTTTAATTAGAAGTTTATTTTATTATTATTTTACTTACTTGTTAGACGAATAGCATAGTAAATTATCTGTACTTCTGTAAACAACTACATAGTCAATATATACATATATGTATGTATGTATGTATACGGTTTCCTTTTCCGATACACGCCGTGTTTTAATTTTCTCTGTCCCTTTAAAATACCTATTCGTTCAAAGGAGCTTTGAGCTCGAAAACAAACAAAAATCATAGGCTGCTGAATCCGGTAAGTATTTTGGACGAGAGGCTACTCTTTATAGAGGCAGAAGTGAGGCAATTCTTTATAGAAAATTTTTCAATAGAGAACATCAACGGTATTGCAAACACCAACTGTCTGACGGTCATATTTTAGTATTTTAATTATCATCTACTTTTAATTATTCGTATTTAACTACTTAATAGATTTTTATTAACGATTTATTCACTGCTTAATGCCCAACATTGACTTGATAATATTAATGTTTAACAATTCATGTATTATTTGCCGCAGAAATTATTAATGGAACATGAGATCTCGCTCTTTTTGTTTTGGTTATTTTGTGGTTATTGAAGATAAGCTATTGAATAATTAGTGAAGATACGAATTCGTATTTCAGAATCAAAATTTAAATACTAAAATGTTGAATGTACAATTTCAGATATAAAATATTAAATTAGTAAATTAGACTTTGTGGTATAATATTTAATAATAAAAGTTTGGAATTCGAAGTTCGCAATTGATCTAGCTGAGTAAATATTTAGAACATGAACTGTATATTTCAGAATTAATAAAATTTTAGATTAACAAGTTACGTTCTCTGAAGCGATATATAATAACAGAAATTTAAGATTCAATATTTTAAGAGCTGATGTAACCAACAGTATATTAAATATTAGATTGAAGTTTTCATTCAGATAATTGTAATTATAAGAAACCTGTCATCGGGTTAGGTTAGGTTAGGTTCAGGATTCACATACAAGGTTACTAAATACTGAAGTAGTTCTGATTAATCAGTAACTATAATGATTAATACCACTGCAGTCAGTAAGTATAATCAATAGTTTCAAATCATGATATGATTTATTCATAACCTTAATTTTCGTATTAGGTAAATTAATCACTCATTCTGCGATTATAAATTAGAGATTAAACATTACAGATTATTATTTCTAACGATGATTACGGATTTATCTCACTTAAAAGTAATTAATTAATTAGTACTTATGATCATCATGATTACTTACGATATTCGATTTCAAAAACATATATATAAGACTATTGAGGATTGTTGCCAATAATCAACGATAATTCGTTTCTCTGAAAAACAAAGTATTTTATTATTTATTTATTTACATTGAATTATTTACACTATACACACGCTCACCTGAAAAACAAAGAAACGACAATTAAAGTTAATTAATCTATCTTTCTTCGATTCGCGTTCTTAACTCCTTTTTAACCGCTTTCTTCTAACAATTTTGTACACGTCCTATTCTCTTCTCTCTATCTTTCTAACTGATTTCTTCTAACAATTTTTTGTACCTATGCTACCGTCGCGCTGGCGCGTGACTCACCACATTCGCCTAAAGAAAGTATACTTTCTTTGCATATATAACATAATTAGTAACTGCCCAGCTCTGTATGTACAATAATTTTAAAAGTTCCTCTTCATTATTTGTTCAAAGAAAAAAGAATTTAGAATAATAGTAACTATCTAATAGTAAGTATCTAGTAACTTAAAGTTTCTAGTACTATTTATAAAATGATGGGAAAAAGTACACAATTATTAATATATGTTGAATATACTGCCAATGAAAGTGATCGCAGCATGCTGGGGCAGGTGAGTGTGAAGGAGAAAAGGCGCGGCGAGTATCTGCTGCAAAATGGAACATAATAATATTTTGAATTATACAAAAGGATACACACTTTCATTACAACGGGCTAGCAGAGATTGACCAAGTACGGTGGGACCAGCACAGAGTCCCGTAAAGCGAAACAATATCGCGCCACAAGCCTACCATTGTCAATGAACTACGTCGAGTCTTAATTTTTATCCAATACTTTATTTAATATGGTTATAATAATATGCCACGCACTTTGTGACATTAACTTACTGTCTAACCGGCTCCTCGATTGGAGTCCGTATTTAAAGGGCTAAAAAGTCCCTTTGGTGGGGTAAGATTGTGCATTCCGCATTAGGAATAAAAAGGAGGAATTTTCCTAAATGGAGAGGACATGTTTTGCTCTAAAAGGTGTTGGTATCTTTTTGGGTAGTCTACGCTCCTTTTTGGGGAAAAGAAACTATTTTAAAACTAGATGTCTTGTTCGGAAAGGGTATGATAGCAATCAGACGATTAGCAGAAGAGGGATGAATTTATGTGTCCAGTGAGCATTACTTGGGCGAGGACGCAAGCATACGGAACATAATATAATGCAACGTCGAGGTTGAACTCGTGTTGCTTACAACACTACGCGTATGCAATTATTAATTGCATAGTTATTTCCAGAACATTTACATGTAGTTCGGTTGCATGTAATAAGCACATTACACGAATACGAACTCGTATAACGCGTAACATATTAACATTAAACCTACCATCGTATAATGAACACATAATTTGCAATTAAAAATAAAGGAACAAATAATGGTAGATGAATTAACACGCACCCATTAATTCTTTATCTGAATGAAAATCAGTACAGATTTTAAGAATAGTATCTAATAAATTGTGTAATTTTAAAAGAAACATTGTGAATGCGTCAAATGTTTTGTACTTTCGATGTTAGTCACGTTGAATATGGTTATTGTTTATCACATTGCAATTACTATTATTACTGCTATTGTTATTATTATTACTATCGCTAGTATTATTGGTGCTGTTATTATTATTACTATTAGTGTATATAATATTAAATTTTTATTAATTTTGATATCAAAATAACGAGGATGATACTGCAATTAATACTGTTGGAATGGCGACACAAAATCAACTGTTATAGCGAAAAATAAGATATAATAATTTTAAATAAAAAGTGAGATAAAATAATTTTTATCGTAGCAACTATCTATAGAGTTAATCCTCAATCTAACGATCAACTAGATACTTTTAAAGACTTTCAGGCCGTGTATAAAGCCGCAGTCACTAATCTAACTCTTACACGTGTTATTTAACCCCTTAATTTATCATTTCGTCGGCAAGTGCGTCAGACGGAGCGATTCAATTATCGTAGGAACGTGAAGATGGATAAACATTGCTCGAATGTTAGGGATATTTTGGATATGACGATCATCGGTGGACAGGATCAAATTAAAATTGAGCTCGAAGTTCGATCGTGGTGAAATTAGGGGCCGAATTTGTCGCGTTGCAGCGGTTGTGTGCGTCACGCCTGAGAGGCGTCATTATAAGGCAAAGGGTTAAATCTTGTATGATCGTTCTGTGAAGTCCGAATAAAATCTGGCGAAAAATGATTTTAGTTAGAACGCTATTTGTTTTCCTATAATGGTGAGGAAACTGCAAATGCTATTGGTTCATTTTCAGGGACAGATGTGAGTGTAACAGAAAATAATTTAGAATATGGCGTATTGTGTAAATATACGAATCTTTTTTGTTTTTATTAATCTAAGTTTTCAATTTTATGGCCAATACATGAAACTGTAATAACACGAAGATCGATTGATACCTAATAAAGTGAATACATACTTGTGTAACGCCTGAATATTGGTTTTTATAACACCCAGATTAATATTTACGTTATAGGATCAATCTTCTTTTGGACAATTTGTTATTTACATGTTCCGAATTAGTATTTGAGAAATGCTAGTCCTTAATTTCCTACAAAAGCTCAGATCTTTGAAAATATAAGGAGTCGCTACATTTGGACAATTTGTTATTTACACGTTCCGAATTAGTATTTGAGAAATGCTAGCCTTAATTTCCTACATCTTTGAAAATATAAGGAGTCGGTACATTTGTACAAAGCACTACATAAGAAGATCATTTACCGAGAGTTTGAGAAGACTTGGGCCTAATCAAAAAACTCTGAGATACGCACATTTAAACCTCTTAGGCACGGCTGAATTTTGCGCGGGGCTGTTTCTCTGTACGGCAGAGTTCAACGCGAATTACGCGTAAATGATACGGCACTGCAATGTGTGACGGATAATGCTGTTCTTTACACAAGTGCATTGGAATGAAGTGTTTGATGATTAAATTATAATTTTTCTTAAAGATATGATACAGGCACTTTAACTTTAACAATTTATTCTAATAATTAATAATACAATTCAGATGACATGCGCGAGAGCCACTATAGTGGCGCGTCGTACTGAGAGATGGTATCACGAAAGCCACTATAGTGGCGCGTAGTGCCTAAAAGGTTAAACAAAAAAGAACAGAGGGGTATGCTCGAACCAATGCAGTAAGTTTGGGCATAAAGAAACGTAATAGAAAATGTCAACGTAGAAACACTTATCGAAATGTCCAACAATAAATGATGAACACGTAACGAACATTGCATAAATATTTCTTCGACCTACTGTACCTCCGACAAATTTCGCGAAGAGGTTTTTACGCAATTAACTCGTCTTCGTCAATGTTCGGAATAATAGCGTAAAATCGTTCTCGTTCAAAAGACGTGAAAATTCCATAAACCGTAGAACATGTAATGTGTTAATTGCTTCGAAGCTGCAAGTTCAAACATGACTTTAGACGTGTTCAGTATAAATCACGCAAGGTCCGTCTAAACGAGCAACGAGCGGTTTTGCGTGGATGCACATAGGCGCCAACAGGCGAACAGAGGGGACGAGTCGAGGATGACGTTGCTGCCGGTGTCGGCGTTAATGCTAATGCTAATGCTAATGTCGATGCTAATGGCGTTGACATCGTCCTCTGCCGATCAGTACTCGCGAATTGACCTCCCAACAGACACGTACCACCTCAAGCTACCAAATTGATTATCACCGATTTATACGATCCTGATAAGCAGATCGATGGACCTCGATATGTACGAACACCCGTTCCCGTTTACAACTCTCGACTTACAATGAAATGATGTGTCATCTGATCTTCGACTATGTCACTCTTCTTGACAAATAACAGCTGGTGTTGGGAGGATATTTCCATTCGACAGAGCCGGAAATCGATTTTCTTTTGCAGTGATTCCTATTAACGCCTAATCTACTGGAGTATAATATGCATACTTAACTTTAAATTAAAAATGAAATTGTTGATTAATTAATGTAATTTATTAACCCTTTGCACTCGAATGTATTTTCAGTGGCAGCTGATAGCAACGCTAAAATTGGTTTATTAATTAATTACTATTATTAATTACTATTATTAACTGTTTCATTATATTTATTCATTAAATGTACAATACTACGGGTTTAATTAAAACGTACCTATTCCATACGGTTGTGTTAAATAAAATGGTGAGTGTAAGTCACCTTTCGGGTGCAAAGGGTTAATAAATTAATTCCTTATTTTGATGAAAATCAACGCTGAGTTTTAGAGCAGCGTTTTAACAAATTGTGTAACTTCGTGTAACATATATGGTATATACATACACATACATAAACAGTTATACAACATTTTATAACCTTTAATGATTTCCTCATATTTTAATAGATGAAACATTTTTCGACTGTTTTCATGTTTATTGCAGAAGATAAATAATAATTAATAGTGATAAAACTTAAATAATAATTAATACTGATAAATCACCGTACAGAGTAATTTCAAGTTTAAATATATAGTAAGCATTATTAAAATACATAATAAGTATTATATCAAAGAGTTTACTCTTTTATGGAATTGGGTAAAGATAAATATAGTTGAAGTATGTTGCTCCGCGCCACTTTGAGATCAAAAGCATGAGCTATTTCAAGCTAAAATTCATCTGTCGAAGAACTGACATTCCAACCGCAGATACGCTGTGACCATCGAACAATCGACAGGTTATCATCTCTATGGCTATACACAAAATTTACGGAACTGTCTTGGATATTCACTGAAACAATCTTCCGTTATGCTGTAAACCTGTTATCATCGCATTCATATATTCCAAAAGGATGAAAGATTGTAATCGAAATATTATATGACTAATAAAATAGATATTCGGTAATATTCAACAGGTGCAGTAATAAATAACCTTGTAAATACGAGATGTTTATTATATTAAGAAACTAAGCTGTCAAACAAACGAAAATACATTCAGGTAAAACAATAACCAGTAGTAACGTTTTAAACTATTCCTTTACTTATTCTAAGTCTAAACTTATTTGTTTATTATTAAGCTTTTAATATTAAGCACTTTATTCAAGTGCTTTCCACGGCTCATATATGAACTTTTTATGATTCATGTAAATAGTAAAATAAAGGTTCCTAAATTTACACGACTCTAGTTACGTTTCCCAATTCTCACACACGGATATCCCTACATTCCCAAATTTCCAGATTCGGTAATCTCGAAAACTGAAAATTCCCAAATTTCTGAATTCCTAAAGTTTGCTCAGAGAAAACCAGATTTGTCCCTGAGTATACAAAGTTGTCAACGATATGTGCTTTAGAAACATGTGTGTCACTTGAGTTAGGCCTTAAATTTATTATCACAGTTACAAACTAGTAACTCTTCATATTTTACATGGACGTAATTGTTTCGAAATTAATTCTCTGTTATCTCATTATGTTTCTAATACTGCAAAGAGAAATCGATTTGTACAAATTCATGGCTGCACAGACCCAATAATTAAAAAATAAAATTGAAAGCCCAATTAATTAATGTTGTTTAGCAGAATTCTAGGCTTCCCCTACTATAGTCCACGTCCTTCTGCTCAAATTGGTAGTGACAGAAGAGATTATGTTCTATGTTCTACCCCATCTATCGCGGGACCTATCCTCTTTTACGATAGCCCATTTGATGGAAAGCAATACTAAATAGAGGAGCCCCATTAAAAATCAGTAACCAGGACCATAAAAACTGATACGTTTAGCTTGCGATACACGGAATGTTCCAAGGAAAATTACTCAAATTAATCGGTTACTACTTTCAACTACATATATTTAGTTCAAAAATGTAGAAAATTTGTATTAAATACAAGATGGCAGTTTTAAACGAGTACTTCTATTAGGCTGATCAAAAAGTTCCATCGTTTTTTAACCCCTTGCCATATTTTCACCAGTCTGACAGGTGACGAACACGTACTTCAGCCATGATAAATCTTACTCGTATTTTCAATACGCTTCAATTCGGAGTTCAAATCCAATTATAATTTGCATCATTAAGGTTTGCCGAATACAAAATTGATATAATATTTCAACTTTCTTTGTCCGTGTTAATATTGTGGCTGTAATTAGGCAGTTCTGACTGACACATCTGACAAATAAATGGCAAGGAGGCCAATAAATGGAAATTCGCTAAAATTATGCCAATTCCGCAAATACCTCCTGAACTGAGCTATCATGACTACAGTAAATGGTAGAGTGTAGCATTAAGAGGAAAATCCGTTGGTATTGCTGTATTTAGGACAACAGCCTGAGGCTGGATACATGCTGCTTTTGAGTAGATGATCTCAATAATGAGGGTATCAGTTATTCCGAACCTCCCACTTAGAAAATATACATTACAACATATAAGTGCAGGGTAAAAGAATAGTTATTGATATTAAAAAGTATTGAAAATACGCCCTATTTGCTCTGATGTGAAAGAGAGTTTCGTAAAACCAATTTCCTTTATCGCCAGCTAAATGCTCAAGCGGCGAAATAAAATAACTAAACAGTTCAGTTTCAACTCCGACCTCTGATTTGAAAAAGTGGGTGTCTAAATGTTCAGAAAGATGTGGAAGTTTTTGAGAATTGAAGAGGAGAAGTTATAAATGACAAGAAGAGTTCAGAATATTGTAATCAATATTGTATACGCCCGACATATTTTAGCCGACAGTTTCTTAATAAAAAGTTTGCGGTTTCCTAGACTTTTCTCGTTGAGTTCTTGTCCTCGATGATTGATTAAACGCGATAGTATTCTTCTTAAAGAATTCCGCACACAATCTTGAGTTAATGAATTATACTGTTCTGAAACAATTAACCTCATTTAATGAAGATACATATCTGTTTGTGCTGTTAGATATTCAGTGCAGTATTCATGTTTTACAGGTTTTTCAAATTAAGTTCACCCTTTTGCAAATCAAATTTGCAACATATTATATTTTAAAAAACATCTAGTAATTTTACTTACATAATAAGCAATACAAAATTTTATTATAATTCATTTGCAATCGGGTTGACAAACTTGTGTAATAGATACGAATCTGCATTACTTAAAAAATTATATCTTGTTTCTTTATCGTCCCTGTCACATTCTAGTTTTCATTAATAGCGAAGTTTGCATCGCGGAATGTCGCTATGAAAAGAGTCTATATAAAAATGAAAAATAGATTTAACAACGCAGTTTAACTTCGAAGAAATGAAGAACTTATAACAATTAAGAGAATAGAATTATTTAAATTAAAAGAATGAACAGAAGTGAATTTGTTGTTTGTTTTGGCGTGAGCAATGCTTTCATTTTACTGTTGAAAAAAACTTTCTAGTATACTACGCTTCACTCGCTGACTTAACGGCGGGTGAATATTATAAAAAATGGACACTGATTTTGCAGAACAAATACTTATTTATTAGAACTATAGCAATAGCGAACGAATTGTGTTCGTTTGATTAATTGTATTTGGTGTTGAATGATTCTAACTAAATGACTGTTTGATTATGTTTGACTTGTTATTCGATTCTAACTGATTCTGGCATATTTTGCCATATCTAAAACTTCTGTTCTCCCTTCCGTTGCGCCCTTGGCGTGGTATGTTTTTGGAAGCGCAACAGAGTTTCTGCATTGGTGAGGACGGTGGTTGCAGGGGAAATTTTGTTTTTTTCTAAAGTTCAATGTCGTCAGTGCCGGAGCCCTAGAAACTGTTAAGTTCCAGTTCCGGTTTACCCTTCGACCTTTGGGTACTCAATGTTTATGACATGACCTGTGCCTCTTAAGCCAAAAATTCTACAAATGAATATAGCAATAAATGTATTTACTAAAAACTAAAATTGTCACGTACCATTCCAATACGGGCATACAGATGGCATGGATATTAAATGGAAGGCTTTTTAAAAGTTGCTATTTTCTTGTCATGTCGTAAACCTACGCTTGAAATTTCTGTTTTGTATTGTTAAATTGTAATGTCTATTGGTCATATTTGTTACGCTGTGACATTGTTCGTTTACACTGAATAAATAAATAAGCTAACTGGAAATTGAATCGAGGCAGAACTAAAAAGCCTCTATTGCTCGGAGATAAAAGATCAGTTGTCCGTATGCCGTTGAATTGAAATTGTAGTGCAAAGCAATTGTAGAACAAACTACTATCTCAGCTTTTGTGCGAGTTGAATCGTTACTTTTAACAAAAAACGACCACTATTCAAAGAAAATTTCCGAATGAAAAACAACGTTAGAAAGATCACTATAAAAATGTTGAGCTTCATTTCAAAATGAATTGTGTAACCGAATAGGAAAATGTAATTTTTATTAGCATAACAACATTTAATTTAGAAAGTTCTGCCATATTATTTTATTTACATAATACATAAAAATGAAGGCATCCTTTAAAAATTACCGCAGGATGGATAAAATAGTTCGATCCATAGAAATCAACGACAACTAATATTTTGGATGTAATACATCATCAGTAAATATTCGATTATCTTAATAAGGCTGTATGTAATATTGAATTAATTAAGGCGAAATATGTGATGTAGGAAATAATACGTTTTATAAATAACTTGTTTAATTCTTTGTGCACGGGGAAAAATGTAGGACATTTTTTATGTACAGTATTACATGATGGAACATTTTTAGACACCGAAAGTACCATTCAAGCCATATGGCACAGTAGGACTATTTGAGTCTCATCCCATAACAAAAAATTGAGTTGAATTATTATTCTCTTGTTTTTATGTTATGTGATTCCTTTGTTAATAAAAATATATCAATTTTGTTTCATTTAAAAACCGATAAAGCTTCTGCAAACATGGGTATATTTTATTTTCTGGATTACTGTGCCTCAAAGAGTTAAACTTCATATTATCATCAGATCATCACTAATAGTTAATCCTTCATTTGATGATTCTCTAAATTTACGAAGAATCCGCTTTCAGATTCTCACAAGGAATACCAATAAAAAATAGTGGGAAACAAATACTTTTTACAAGTAATTATCCAATATTGCACATTCGTAATACTGGGAGGTACAATCAAAATATTACAATTGCAGAAGACCAGAAATATATTTGGCAATATGTTTATTGAGAAAACTTATAATTTATTTATTTTTAGCAAAGTATTGCACCTTCACAGCGTATTATGTTGTGTAGCATATTTGTAACTGCACATAATGAGTTAATAGTTAATAAAAAAATAAGTAAATAAAATATAAAATATTTAATATAAAAAGATCTTGTGAACATTATTGAAATCGAATAAAAAGCCAATACTACATTCTTACACCTGTATAAATTGTTCTCAAGATATGAATATAAATAGCGAATATAAAAAATATTAAATCTACTGCCCTGTAATAGATGCTTAATATGAAATTAATAATAAAGTTGAAAAATAAATAAACGATGAAATATAAATTAATTACATTTACATTACGCGGTGGTCTCCCTACCTTCTGTCTTGGCGCAGCGGAATAACTGCGCGCCGCGCCGCCAACATTGAGTACCACTGGCAGCGACGCGTGTTTTGCCGAACTATTTTCCTTATAAAATGTAAACGAATGTGATTTTTTAACTTCGCACGATGCTTTCTGCAGTAAAAATATCTGCTCTATCGCGTGCGGTAGTTATATTTTCACCTAGACCCACAGTTTTTTAAATAAATTTAAAAATATCACCATTGGTGCATTTTTGGGGTCTTTTTTACTTCGATCGTTGTTTAAACATATTTAAATGTTTACAATGTAATAACAATTTACATCGTTTTATTCGGGAAAGTTCACAGATTTCTCTCGTGTAACAAGCCATTGAATAGCTGCTATAGTAAAAGCACAAAAAATTCCCAAAGTTGAAAATTTGCAATTTCTTTTAACATTAATTTTCTAAGAAACTGTACGTCCCAGAGAAAAACGTATTTCAGATTCGTATTCAGCTCGCAAAAATCTATAAGAATTTCATAGTGGCAGTTCATATAATTTTTGGCTGTTGTACAGTGTTATTTGACCGCTTTAGTAGTTTTAGCGTTAAAAATGCGTCTTCGTTATAAAATTAACATTTTTTGGTTTATTTAGAATGCAATTATTGAAGTCGCCAGAGAATGTTTGCATTTTTCTCATAAAACATGAATATTTCTGAACTAAATATAAAAGTGACCGCTAAAAATAATTGCATATATTTTTATTAATAGGATGGATTATTTTAGGAAAATGCAAATTGTTAATTGATAATTGAATGAAAAATAATATAAAAAAAATATTACTATGCTTAATTATGCGTCGTAGATTTTTTTCTTTTTTGCGAACAACTGTTACTTAATAATTATTTATAATTGATAATAAGTTGTCAATAAATAGCAAATAATACGAATATTACAGTCAGCGAAATTTCCATTGTTTCACGAAATTTGAAATTTTGAAATTCTGAAATTTCAGATAATTTGTAACTGTAACTGTAATTTGTAATTTGTAATTAAGCAAATTGTATTAATTTTCGCAAAAAGACATCTAATTAGTTTTACAGTAAAGTATGTGTGTGTTCCAAAGCTTATTTTCTAGAATATGTAATTCAACTTCATTAAGAAAATGATATGCGAAATTTCTATAATTCTACTTAATGCAATAGTTTATTTACAGAATTCAAATCTTTCCCATTTTATTTTATTTATAATAAAATGTATTGTTCATACTTTGACTTACAGCTTGTAGAGTTGATATGTCTACGCAATTGCAAGCTTGCATTATGCTGTTTTAAGCTCCAAAATTATACCATACAGCTTTGTATTCACGCATATCTTACAAGTGAAGTTTTACCAGTTTCAGTCAGAAGGTTGAACAAGCATTAGCTACATATTTTCTGTTTTGAACCATTCTTTCGTAATTTGGTAACGGCATTATCCTATTTCCATTCTAACAAAAAACTCTTACTCAATTTCCAGTCTTCAAAATCTGATTGTTGCATAAATGGAATTAAAGTAGTTTCCAATATTTCCATCTATTTCTCGGAGTTAATTTCTTACCGATATCCACCACATGGGTGACCTTCCTGCGTAGCTGAATGCAGCTGAAATCATTACACTTCTACCGCGAAAATTTCGACTCACAGCGAGATCTCGCATTTAGCTCAAGTTGTACTGTTAGAACCAGAAACCATTTCGCCCGTCTAAATTAAACTCTTCGCGTTTGTAAAAATTACGCTTTTTCATTCTCTTCTCCAACTCGCATTACTTCTTGCGAATGTAAGTCTCGTCTCTCTATGGCGAAGCGTCGAATGTGGTTTCGAGGCAAACACCACCACACAACCCGTTTTTCTTCACATACGGAACGCCTACTATGTACTTTGTAAAATTTGTCGCGGACGTCTTTTCGCAGCAGAGCGATTCAAATCCACTTGACTGTTACATTTTTATTTGTTGCAGCTCAAAAAATGTACGATATATCTTTTCGCGTCAATTTCGCCCTCAAGATAATTCTCTCAATAAGAATCATCTAATAGAATAAATTAATTCTGTTGTATCTTTGTATTTTTAAGATAATTTCTCTATTACTGTATCTTTATGAATAGTTACTTCGTCTTTTCCTCTTCATTCAATAATTTTCACTTCGACATGTTTGAAATAATCTAAACTAACCTAAAAATATACCGTATTCCATAAAAATGAATATGTCGAGCCAGGTAAGGTTGTAACCATGATAATTTTGCTCGAATTTGCATTACGCTTTTAGATATTGCAATAATAATATTCCCTTTAGTGGATTTCAAAGTGATATTGAAATATCAATTGATCATTTCATCCCAGACGAAAGAAGCTAAAGATTTAGTCGCTGGTAATAAAGAATATATCAAAGTTATAGTTGTATACAAATTTCATTGATCGTAGTAACAGGAATAAAAATCTCGATTTGTTTTTGCTAGAAGTTCTATTCCTAACACTTACTCCAGCAACGTAAACTGCATCTGAAGGAGGCCTATGGAGCTGCAAAGTGGAATACATAAAGTTAGTCGCTGGTAGGGTAGAGTAGAATATCACTGTAATAAAGTAACTCTACCACTAGTCTTCTCTCACCACTTCAATTTACTAGCGATAGTATACTCTAGTATTTACTCTACCAATGTACTATAAATTCGACAAGACACGACGTTACTGCGAGAAATTATCCTGTTGCTTCTGCTGATCTATATGTTTCAGAATGTTTCTGTTTAATTTGAAGTGAGTGCGAGTAATTACTTATGCTGCACTATTAACTATGAATTTGATTGTTGCACTAGTAATTCTTAATTCAATTGTTACGTTATTAATTTCCTTTTTACAGTAAATAAGAGTTACGAGAAAAACTAATTATAAAATGCAAGTGCCAATTGCTGGACAAAAGGTACATATTTTGTGTAAATATTAGGTGAAGTATAGAAAGCTAATCGTTATATTGTGACACTCAACGACAAAAGATGCGTCAAAGATTAACTTTGGGACACTAACCTGTCTCACGTTGGCTTTTTTGTCAGTTATTTATGGCCGCAGTTCTTATAAACTATGCTCAGTTTTATACTTAACGGGAGAAACCTTTTTTTTAATGAATTTTGCAAACATAGGAAAATGTTAGTTATAATTTTTTCATTTTGCTGAAAATTTCAGTTTTTGTAATTTACAATTGTAATTTACAATTTGCAATTCTTTGTAATGTACAATTGTAATCTATGATTCGCAATTCTGTTTTATTTAAAGTTGTAATTCACAATCTACAATTTTTATGATTTACGATTTGCAAACTAAAATTTAATGTAAATTTGGAATTAACTACTTGAACGTAATTTAGCATTGTAATTTACACTTTATATGTCTTGTAATACACAGTTATAATTTACCATTAACAAATTTTTGTTTTTTACAACTGTAATTTACAATTTGATATCATTTGTAATTTACGATTACAAATTTTTTATAATTTACAATTTACAAGTTTCTATTATTTAAGATTGCAATTTACGATTTTCAAATTCTTACAATGTAGAATTGTAATTTATAACTTCTATTTTTTGTAATAAGAATTTATAATTTACAGTCTGCAATTTTTTGTAATTCACAATTATAATGAACAATTTACAAATAATATCACTAGAAGTAAGTAAATAATGTTTCCACTAAAATTGTCCCGTTTGTTTCTAAAACTCAGCGATTACTCTCTGATTAAACAGTTTTGACCCGTTTTATGAATCGAGTATCACTCGAATAAATAATCGAACAGAAATATATGTCTACAAATGTTGCATTGACATAGACACGTATACATAATTCCTGTTTAGAAACGAATTGTACCGAAAGCGTGCGTAAAATAAAAATGCAAAATTGTATTATTATCGACGGCTAAAATCCGCCAAGATTAACTTCCAACATTCGACAGAACAGGATTAACGATGTTCTACAAATCTACAAATTTAAACAAATTTTCGGAGAACTTGTGTCTGCTGTCAGTGACATGCGAGAATCAATATTTAATCGGCAAATCGTTTCTCAGGAAATATTTAAATATTAATTTAACTGCTTGATTCCAAACACGCAAATGACTATCGTGGGATTAAAAGAGTTCGTGCATCGCTGACAACGTTTCCACGTATTCATTGAACGTGAAATAAAATGAAAAAAAAAAGGAAAAGTTTGATGTGTTGTAGCACGTTCGGAACAAATATGTCATACACAACATAATCATAAGTGGTTTGACGAACATCGTATTTATCTGGCAGTTTTGTAACTGTGTAAAATTATATTCCCTCTTATTTTTGCTTACCATTGCTCAAAACAAAATTGTGAAATGAAGGTATATACAGTAAATACAAATAATGAATACATCGTCAGGTATTTCTATTCGATACAATTTCTATAATCCAATCTTTATAAAATTAAGGGCTTCGGTAATTAAATATGCTTTAGAACGTAGCGCATTGCATGCAATCAGGGTTATGTTACTACTTTTGAACGAACATGCATTGATTGATAAAACTAAATGTCAAATATTTAAGTCAAATTTATAACAACAATTTTCCATCGCAATTTAGTGATGTATTCCTATTTGGAAACGACAAACTGATTGATTTCTTCAGTATTTCCTTACAATATAGTGTCTAGGAAATATGGTTCGAAAATTTTATACTTGAAGTCATTATAATAACAAAATTATAAGAATTTTATGAAAGCAATTAATGGTAGAATGATGCAATGCTGTACTCTTTGACCGTGCTTTTCGCAAACGTATGTTTTTCAAATCACCTAATGCGATATCTCGATAATATATTAACCGAAAATATTACAAATATGAAGTTCTACTTCATACAGCCACTCTTTTATTATAGCATTTACTTACGTTACTTTAGTTCATAATATAGCACCTTACATAGATTAAAAATATCCTCATGTATTTTTTAAATGTATACAACAACGCGATTGTGGCAATACTACTATAATTTCAATAATAATTTGGACAATAGTGTAGAAATTTTATTATTTTATCGGGAAACATAACTAAATATGTACGCTTATAACATTTTAAAACTCTCAATTAAGTTTATCGCAGTAATTTATCATCAAACGCCTAAAATCCATAGTTCGGTATGAAAATACTCTCTTAACTATAATACATCTGAATAAAATTAAATTATAGAAAAAGTTGTATTATAAAAGATTGTATTATAAAAAAAGTAGTGTTCGCAGGCTGTGTTGCAAACACAAACTGATTTATAACGCCGATAACATAAAAAACAAGAAATAATTGTTATTTTCAAGTATTCGATAGACAATAATTTCATGAAGCCAGTTTAGAAATGCAACAAAAAATGTAACAAGATATAAACAGTATTAACAATTAGCCTGTAAAGTTTCATTTTATAGCAAAAATAGTAGCCACTATTGTCCGGAGATCGCCATTTGAACCATCGTAACATGAATTTTAACTACACACGCTTTGAATTTCAATCGACTGCGGACGTACACTCGCGGTCAGAACGATAACATACGTGTACTATAATTCAATTTCTCCAAGATTAGTTTAAATTTCCTAAACGTGAGAAATGATAGATAATTGTTACGTGTTAACGCTCGTGGATGAAAATAAATTCTTTCGAGCTTGGTTGAATATTGCACGTGGTGTGCCGACTTAGTTTATTTATCACAATCTCGAAGGACCACCCGATTGATCGGGATTATATAAATGATCTATGTTCAACAATATACGAGATACCATGTTCGAGATTCTAAGACTACTCCTATACTCGTTCCTTTGCTATTCAATTTCAAATACTGTTTTTTAAATGACTTTTCCAACTGATTTCAATCTTCACGTCACCTCGGTCAAATGATCTTGACGGGGGTGAATGATTATGATTGGATGAGTAAAGCTACAATTTTGTGGAAGGGAAGCAAATGTTTACGCCCTTTTTGGGCCCCTCCACTCGCAAATGTTACAATTTTCTCTCTCTAGCCATGGCAGGTAATAAGGGTCAGGAAGTGCGCTGACTTTGGCTAATCATGCTAAAAGTAACGGGATCAAAAAAGGTAAAATATTAACCCTTTGAGTACGGAATTATTTGGAGACTTTTATGCATATGGAACGGATTTAATTTTTTGCTATATGGATTAATATGTAAGAGTAATACATTTTATTTGGAATATGCTTATATTGGTGATATAAATATATTTTTGAAAGTACATATTAATTACAAAATATAAATAAATATATAAATGTAACAAAATAGAAATATTTATAAAGAACAAGAACTAACTTAAAATCTAATAATTTTGTACCGTGTGGTATTTTTCAAAACATGTCGGTAAATGTAAAGGTACCTGGCACTGTTTGCATTGCCAAGTGGTTTCTTTTCTTATTTTATGTTTATAACATACGCGGCACCGTTAGGCAATTGTTTACGATCAACGCCAACTAGCGGGGGTGTCGCAAAAATCAACGCCTACTTATCAAACTCAGATGACGAGTCAGACTCGTCCACCGTAACTTCGCCCAAGTAAACACATGACGAGTCTCACTCGTCAAATGTACTCAAAGGGTTAATCTGGCGACCAGATGCGAACAATGACTAGAAAAACTACATAGAAAACGCGCGGGTCTTTATGGCTTCCTGAGTTTATGGCTGCCACGGCACGGTCCGCGAACCCTTCGATGGGACGACGGTCTTAGGTTAATTACTGTATTCAAATTCTAAACTCTATTCTAATGCTAAAGGCATTGTTAGCCGTAAGAATTGTTATAGTTTAATAGTGGGTCTAAACATTACGACAGAGGAGGAAGATCGTCCTAGTTGACTTTCGGCGCAGATCGAATAAATGAATAAATACTGAAGACAAAATGGTAACTTATAAAACATGGAACATATATTTAATCTAAAAAGAGTATATAAACATTAACTAATTTAAAAATATAACGAATAAAACTACATTTGTTTTTAGTTGTTTCAATAACACTGTACAACAGCCAAAACTTTTCTTGACCGCCTCTATGAAATTCCTATAGGTTTTTGCGAGCTGAGTACGAATCTGAAATACGTTTTTCTCTGGGACGTACAGTTTTTTTTAGAAAATTAATGTTAACAAAAATTGCAAATTTTCAACTTTGGGAATTTTTTGTACTTTTACCATAGCAACTATACAGTGGCTTTTTACGCAAGAAAAATTTGTGAACTTTCTGGAATTAAACGATATAAATTGTTAATATTTATGCAGTATTTATGTAGTCTATTCGTGAAAGTAAAACAAGAATGTTAATATTAGCATATTTCGAATATTTTACATTTCCAAATTGCCCAGTTTTCAAGTCCCTATCTTCCTAAGTTTCTAAAGTAAATAATTTAGTAGATCCGATATAGACCTGATTAAATTTCTAAAGTACTCTATGTAGACCTAAAGTCTGTATATATGGTTTCTATATTTCGTTTCTACATTTTCATCTTAAGACCAGGCTTATATCTAAATCTTCAGATCTTCAAATTTCCGAATATTCAAATTCTTATATGCTTATATCCCAAATGTTTTAATTTTCATATTTATTAATTTCAATTCTATATATTGTATAATTTAACAAATTTATAAATTTGATCGTTTGTTAACTTAATAATGTGAAAGCTTCTAAGTTACTAAATTAAAAGATTTTCCAAGCAAGAACAAATAGGTAATAAGACTTCTTTCATCATTTCCTCCAGTGAATTCTGTAGTGTTCGTCAGTCCACATGAAGTTTTAAATTACTGTAATTACTAGTTTTATTATAGTGTAACTTTATTAGTTTTTTATTCAGACATTTCAAAAACATATATGTTTGTACATGCATTTGTATTTGTGTAAACTAATTCAATAATTCTAAATGCGTGTATACATACTCGCATATGTATATTCGTATCATGTATAATAATGAACAAATACATATATATTATACTAATAATTTATATTTATATTTAAATGTATACTTAATTACATTTAATAAAGAAATTCAACATATATTATCTGAACTAACGTATAATATAATACACATATTTTGAATTAATTTAACATATTTGAACATATTTAACATATTCTACATGCGAAAATAAAAAAAGGAAGAATGTTACATTAACATAAGATTTCAAACACAATATTAAAATGTTAGTTAGTCCATTACTATTTTCTATATTCCTCATAATCTGCCAATAAAACATTTAAGAACGTATGGTTATGTCGTAGTTTCTTACTGCTTTTATTTACAGAACACGCTGGTAATGTTTCACTCATCTTATGTGGCATTAAACGATAAAACAATCTGAAGACATTCTGTACTTTTATTATAATATAACTTACGTACTTACTTACTTTTATTATATATAAAGTATTTAAAGCCCTATGTCCATATAACATTTGTTTCTGATTTTTGCGTATAGAATATGTCAGTGAAGTTTACCAGTAAAAATCTGGGTTACTCTGTACATATGTATATCATAACTTCATATCACAGTATAGTAAATAGATAAATAATCATTATGTATAGCAATAAATATTCGTGTATGTAATAATATAAAACCTGTCATAGTCTACGTGTATATAACACTTTTTCATCATTGTTATTTATAGAACATGCTGGTAAAGTTTTACGAACAAAACTGGGACGCACAGTATGTCGAAAGACAAAGCAAAAAACAAAGGATATTAATAATATCCCCGTAATAGAATGCTTTTAAAATAATATAATAACAAACAATTCTATGCGGGATTCCCTTTTCAGTGACCCCTATGCATATACATGTATGTACTTACATACATACTTACTTTGTCAAGAGATAAATGTAGTCCTGCACTATTTGTTGCCGAACGTAGTGTGCCTTCTAGAACGACTCGATCTGCATTTGTTCGTTTATCTGTAGCAGGCTGCAGGCTGCAATTTTGGGACTTTTTACTTGAAATTTTGGGAGTAGACTCGTGAAACACAATAAATTCACTGTTTAGACCTATCGTCATTCATGTCGACCGTCGTCGAATCGACAAAAAACCGTATTTTGGTATCCTAGTCGATGATTTTTGCCAAGCAGCGTAGTAGACTAAGGGTGTCAGGATTTAAATAAAAATAGTCTTTTAATAACGAAACAAGAATATGAGTATATACAGGGTGTCCCAAAAGTGTTGAAGGAGCCGGAAATGGGAGGTAGGTGGGGTGATTCTGAACAACTTTTTCATTTGCAATAATGTCGTACGGGGCTTCATTTTTAAATTATTAACGAAAAACACCGACCAATCAGAGCGCGAGAATTGCGCGCGCTCGGTGGCAGATGCGTAGGCCCGAGTTATAATTGGCCGCGGTCGCGATCGAATCGCGTGGCGCGAGATTCTCGCGTTCTGATCGGTCGGTGTTTTTCGTTAATAATTTAAAAATGAAGCCCCATACGACATTTTTGCAAATTAAAAAGTTGTTCAGAATCACCCCACCTACCTCCCATTTCCGGCTCCTTCAACACTTTTGGGACACCCTGTATATTTGAAACAAATAAAAGTAACGTAAAGAGGCTACAACTAAATGCGATCGTTCGCGGTGGACGGATCGTGGGAGACTTCGTTTCTCGCGGCGTTGCTCAGCTGCGAATCGGAGCCGGTCATTTGTTTAATTGAGCGTCGTTCGTTAGGAACGATAAATATCGATACTATAATAGAAACGATTGGGGCTACGTTGAAAGCTCTACATAACTGATAAGCTTGTAAAGCTCTGTATAACCCATCGTTGACACAATACTTGGCTGTCATTGTCGTCAGTCATTGTCGAATCAACAATAATCTTGTTTGGTATTGTCGTTGAGGTACACAAAGGATCGATGTGTTTTACAGTTGCATGAAGTTTATTGTTAATCTTTCTTTTACAAAACTTGTACAGTGGTCGCGGACAGAGGTTCGACGTCGTCGGAGGTTAAAAATTAAAAAGACTCTGTGTCTTAGCTGTTCCCGTTCCCTTTTTATATTGGAACTTTGGAGGAAAAACTAAGGGTAGGGGTTTCTGGAATTTGGGGGTAGTAGCCCAGCCATGAGAAGTGTAAATAGCATCTGGGTCTCGTCAGCGAGGGACTGAATCAGGAAACAGATAAGGAAAAAAGGGGTCCGTCTAGGGAAGATAGTTTATGCAAGTGGGACGAAGAAATAGAAAAAGGATCCAGATCTATAAATAAAGAAACGGAAAATTAAAGGGTTGGACGGTCCGGACTGATTGGGATCGATAAAGCTTAGTCGACAGTATCTTCAAGATACGATTTAACAATTTTTTCATTTTACTCTTATTCTATCTATGTTTATGTATATATGTATGTATGTTTACAGTAGGCATTCTTAATTTTAAGTACACATTCGAAAAGACGTGCGGCATCTGTTCTTTAGATCCATTAGTAATGTAGCATGTACCGTATCGTGTGATGTAAACCAATTCGGTTGTTGAAATGTATATCAAGCGTTACATGCAATGCTTATCAAATAATTAGGACTGAATAATGTTCTTCGCAAACAGGAAGGCACTGGATTATTAGTTCATAGTTTACGCTTTCACAGATTTGAATATACATTTATTATGAATGAAGTGCGTACGTGCATAAACACAAGCATTATTCATAAGCACGAATAATATAATTAATACATAATCCTAAATAATGTTAACCAAATTTAGCCGGGTATTATAGGATGTGACCTAAATCGGATTGATCATTGTAAATAGCAATGAAAATCGAGTGTTCCCACGAATATTAACGGTAATCAGTTCTTCAGGTTAAACACTTAAAAATTTTTTAATTTGAAAATGTGGAGTGTTCATATTACTCAAGTCTTTTAATGTCTAAATTCATTAACTCCTTACTTTCTGAATTTTTTAAATTCTTCAATATTTAAATATTTAAATTGGTAATTTTCTAATTTTATAAATTTCTTAGTTTCCAAATTTCAGAATTTCTATATTTTGTAACCGTTATTTGTTTCAAATTTTCTAATTATAAAATTTCAAATTTCATGACCTGTAAATTCTCAAGTTTACATGTTAGTAAATTTTTAGATTTCCAAATTCCCAACTTTTCAAAATTCTTAATTTATAAATTCCTGAATTTCCAAATCCCCAAATCATCGACTTCCCAAATTTTCATATTCATTAATTTCTATATCTCCAATTTTCTTGATACTTAAGTTTTGAAAACCTTAAACTTCCTAATTTCTCAGCTCTCATATCTCCAAATTTTCAAACTTTCATACTTTCAAATGTCTGCATTCCTGAATGTTCAATATGCTAAATTTTCAAATTAGCAACGTGATGCGTAGTAAATGTGTAACAAATGTGCAACAAAACTTATAACTATTACGCTTCTATGAGGTTATTTTTACAATTGAAGTTGGTATGAGTGCTGAGTGAGTAAGGTTGGTATGATTGAAGGGGATGTTAGAGTTTTTGAATGGAAAGACAAGAGAGAACACGTGGATGTGAGAGATGAGATTTTTGTAACGAATATGGACAAGAAGTTTATACTTATTCAAATATATAGATATTAAATATTATGATTAATAGAAGCATTTATATAATTTCCCCACAGCTTCCATGTTCCTAAACTAAAAATTCCCAAATTGTTCAATTTCGTAATTTCCAAATTTGTAAATTTCCATATTTCTAAATTTAAAAATTTGATATTTATAATAACTTGTTTAATGACACATTGTTTCCACCGATATCCGTGAGTTCTTCAACGGACACTTGAATTGTCCATCACCGATCTATTAATAAATTAATATCTAAGTTAGATATTGCGGATAATTAACTACCAATTAATATATCAATAATTACACTCTAATTACTTTGCTCAGGACATATTCTTCCTTATATGGATATAAACAGACATCCAGAAATCAATACATTTCAACCGTTTCATCGTGTTCTTCCTTGTTGACGACTTGTGAGAGAATGCAGCAGTTGCGGTAATCTTCACTAAAAGAGATAATAGTGATAATCGCCAGTGCTCGGATGATATTCAACAAAATTCATGTTGCATTATACGGGACACTGTACACTCTACAATACCGCGTACAAATTTGCGAGTAATTACCTCATAATATTTTCATTTGATCCGTATAAAATAAATATGTCAATGAATACACTGTTAGTACACATAACGCATACAGTGAAACCCCATGTAGAAGCTCATAATTATTTAATCCGCAGTTGTAATTATTTAATATGTAGTTTTGTAATTCTAACACGCATAAATATTATTATACGCAGAAAATGTATGAAAGAGAAAAACATAATTGTAATAAAGGCTTTAATAGCATTATCGTAAGAATACTATCAGTTGCAAAAAATCGTTCTTACCGAAAGTACAAGGTGTTCCAGGATTTAATGGTCAAATCTTGTTAGTATATTCTATACTAAAATGAATAAAAAGTGTTATATGAGCATATATCTTTTAGAAATGTGTTAAAATGTTGTAGTAGTGACACTTATGAATGGGACGGTTGCAAACTCGCGGTTATTGCGATATGATACAGAAACAGTTCAGCAGTAATTAAATTCACTCTATTTATTTAATAAGTAATTAGTATTTGATTTAAAAATATCCACCATTTTTGGAAATTTAATACTGTCATCGGTAAAAAATGAAATTGATTACTATGCAAATTTGCAAGTAATTACGACATTCCGGTATGAAGTCTATGAACTTATTAACGTAACTGATATACGAGCACTCAAACAGTGACCATGACTCATGTAAATACAATAAACTTAAATATTGCTAATTCGTTTCTGTATCGTATCGAATTAACCGTGAGTTTGCAATTGCTTTCCTTATTTTGTATTACTGTTATAGCTTCAATCAAGTTGTAAAAGACCTATGTTTGTACTGTCGAGAGTATAGAGTAAAAGAGCCAGACGGCGACGGGGCAAAGAGGGTAATCCGCTAGAACCACCCAATCCTCACTTTTCGACTCATGCGTAGCTCCCACCGTTCGTCCGTAATGACGTACTTTTACATGGGTGTAGGAATAGATATTGCTACTATATATTTCTCTTATGATAAATTAAAATGAAAGATAACTTAATTTTTAAATAACCATCTACTTATATTTTATGAAATTCCTTATATTTGAGAATCTATTTTATTTCAAGCCAATTCGATAATTATGTATCTGGGATTAGGTGACGGGGCGATCAACTGTGTTATCCCAAGGGCCAGCCGATCGGTCGCGATTGAAGACTGTTTAGTTTTACGGATGTAAATGAAATGTTTGAGAAATCGAATGTACTTGCAACGAAAATTTCTTTATGAATGATGTCGTGAACCCGAAGGATGGCAATTGTACGGAATTAAAAATAACGTCTTAAAACAACCACTCTCTTTATTAAATTTTGAAACTGATGTTTACGAAGATAAGAGGTCGTTAATGTAGAATTTATCCTGAGAAAAGAAAGCGAAATAAGTAACGCTATTTTTTTCAGTTAGCTAAAAACTGTAGGACACTACGCCAATGGAATGCCGTTCGACGCATCGCTCGTTGTGTCTCTTCTGTTCTACATATATCTGACCCACTCTCCGCGTCATGCGACCGATTAGTGTATGTGTCCTCCTCGACGAATAGTGCGTTAATGCCGAAAATGCGTGAGAAAATAGGCGACAACGAAACAATCTAACCACTGAGGTACGCTTTTCGTCCCTCTAGCCCCGTTCACTTCTGGCTCTTTTACTCTCGTACTCTCGACAGTACAAGACTTCTTTCTTATTTCGACCTACAGAATATAGCAGCAACGTTTGCCCCTTAAAGCATGAAACGCCCTGTATAACGTACAATTATAATTCTAACACAGATTATATTATAGCTCATTCTGCGTTAATTGTGTACCGCTGGCTTCGTTCCAGAAGCTGTAGAGATAATTCTTGAATATATAAAGTGCTCCATAAATTGTAAACATGGAAAATTCAGTTTCATCGTTAGCTCAAGAGCACTTTCATGTCTATTGCACTTTAATATTACACTATTCAGAGCTGCAAAGATTACATGTGGATCTGATTGATTGCAGAAGCGGTGACTATTAATTCGGCCATGTAATAAAAAGCAAATATCAGTACGAATAGGAGAAGCGACATGTATTGTTCCCGATTTTAGACTAGTAAATAAGCACATCATTTTGTTGGGATATGTAGTAAAATCTGCTTTATTAAAACCAAATTTTCTTTGTCTCATACTATCGGTAATAATCAGAGATCATAATTTTTATTAAATGTTTATTTTGTAGCAAAATAGTGAACATTGAGATTCAGAAAATATTAGTACAATTTCAGTATACATTTAACAATCGCAGGAGTTGTATAGAGCATGTTAAAATGACGTAGTATAACTTTTGGAACATCCTCTACACAGCATGGTGTTAAATTGTGACTATTGTTTAGTATAATCTGTCTGTTACGGATAGAAGCAAACGAATTTGGCACAAAGAGCCAGAAAATTGAACATCATTTGAAATATTAAATACACGTCCGAATTATTAGTAGTTATAGGGATTTCGGGTGAGCTAGCTCACAAGCAGTAGTGCATGGGTTCGCCCATGCCTAGAAGCCTTTACGTGCACGGGGAAACCCGTGGCCGTACCCGCCAGCATCAAGAGTGTTTGGCGTAGAAAAAGCCACCGTAATACCGGGGGTTAAAATCCGCCCGGGAGTGGTGGTCCTTACCATAGCACCGAGAGCCCATGCTGCTCGGGAGAGGTAAGACCCGGAAGGGGACGAGCTGGCTCGTCTCGCGACCGGTAAGGCTGTCTGCGTGATCGTTGGCCCCGAAATCGGTATATAATAATTTAAGAAAGCGATATAAAACGATAGCCAGAAAGCGGCAAACAATTATTGTCAAAGAGGACAAAGCCAACTGTGGTCAAAGGACGGACGGTATATTCTAAAATTCAGAATAGAAGAACATTCAGTCGGTAAAGAGTCTTGAGTTTCAGAGAATCGTTTGGGTGCGAACGTCGGTCACGAAATAAGAAATCGTTCATTCCTTTGCGGCGTCTCCAGAAACTTCCAGAAATATAGATTAAAACCGCGAACCGCTGCGTTCAGCTGCGTATATTTCCAGAGTGCCGTTGCGTTTGTCGGCGGGGGCCGAGTGGGCTGCCGGCGGGTTGCTTTGTCGGCGCGCGGCACGGTGGTGCGGCCGCGGGCCGGGCGGGCTGCCGGCGGGCGCTTGTGTCGGCGCGTGGCACGGCGGTTCGGCCGCGGCGGAGCGGCGTAGTAAGATTCGGCGAAGGGTGGTACCGATTTTTCGAGAATTCGGGGTAGGGTGATCTTTCGAGAAACCAGCAAAACTGATGGGAGGCGTGGCGGGGGAATGGACGACATAAAAGGCCCGGAGGAGGCCAGCGAGGGTTTTATTGTATTTTCGGCGAGTGAGGAAGCAACGTGTTAAGACGCAAGCTATTACGGATTGATCATTGTATTTCGGCGTGTGAAGAAGAAAGTGGTATTACGCGTCCTTGTAATATTGAAAGTACGAGAATAATAAAATTTCAGTGTTAATTGTACGGAACACTGTCGTCTCACCTTTTTCACAAGGAACGAGTAAGCATTGAAATTTAGAAGATATTGGGGCAATTTCATCGTACATTTAACAATCCTACGAGCTAGGTATCCTGTGCAAAGCTTCAAACCAGTCATCTTTAACGATGAGTTGAACAGAAAGTGAAGAGTGTATTCTTCAAGAGCACTCTATGCTGTTGCCCGGCACTTTGCCCGCTGGCAACAGTGAAGCTGCCTTGCTACTTGATGTGCAGCCTCGCTGTAGAGCAAGAAGTGAGCTGGAACTTACAATTAGACTTCCTAAATCTCAACCGAGTCTTCAGGCGTTGTTGGGGATGGCTTAAACCCAAGATTTTCTACGGTCACTGATTGCAAGCGCACAGACGCAGGTAAATAGCACGCCGAGCCGGTCGAACGTGACGAGTCACAGGCTAAAGTAGTAATTCACCATTCGAAACCTGTTGCCTTTTTCTTGAATAAATTAAACTCATTTGTTTAAACCGAAGGTATCTTGACGAAAATAATGGCCAGCGAAAACGAGAGGCCGACGGCGAAACGTATGAGAAATGAACGGAAAGGGGAATGCAAATCAATCGACAGTACGTGCATCGTTCGATAAGTAAGCGCCATATAAGTAAACAGTAGGAACGCCCTCTACTCACGCATATCTCTCACACGCGTGTGCATTTCTTGGTTCATTGCCTACCTTTTAAGAGCTGAATTCTATGTGATGTACGCTTTGATTCGTATTTTTTGTTAAAATTTTTGTTGTCGTAAATTTTGAAATGTGGGAAATGTTTATTTCGGAATTTTTTTCGGTTGGAAATTTGAGAGTTACGATACTTCGAAATTTTGGACATGTAAATTGGAAATAACGAGCTTGGGAATTTGAGTTTTTTTTAAATTTGGAATCGTAGAATCAAGTAATCGAATAATGAAGGAATCTAGGAATCAAGGAATTTAGGAATCCAGGAATCTAGATATCTAGGAACCTAAGAATCTAGGAATGTAGAGATTTAGAAATCTAAGAATCGAGGAATGTTGGGAGTGGGGAATTTGGGAATTGGGAAATGAGAATGTCGGAACTGGGTACATATAAACTGCAAATGTTAGGAATTTTAAAAGTTTCATAGTTTGTGGTATTATTAACTGAAGAATTTCAAGTTTACAGTTTTTGGAATTAGAAATTTGAGAATTATGCATTTAGGAATATGAAATTTGGGACTATTTTAATTTAAGAATTGGAAATTTGAGAATATGGGGATGTAAAATGTTGGAATTTATAATATTAGGATTTGATGATTTGAATACAGAGAATTTAAAAATGTAATGAAAGTTATAAATTTATGAATTTAACAACTTGAGAATTTGACAATTTTAAGTTTTCAAAACATGACAATTTTGAAATTTTTTTATTTTGGAGTCTAGAAAGTTGAGAATCTACAAATTTAGTAATTCAGAAATTCCTTACCATTCATGCAAAAAGCGCTGGGTACTAAATCTACAAACATCTCGCATAGTACATAAGTACATGTAGTTTAGCATATTTTAAATTTTAAATATCTCAGCTATTTGTAATAAAATATTTAAACTTTGAACTTTTACTATTCAAACTATTAAAACGCAAAACTCTGTAATAATAATAATCGCCAAATATTTGATCATACGCATTCCGAGAAAGTTACATCGATACATTAATTGAAATAAATATATGAAGAGACTTCCAAAATAAATTATTTATCTATCTACTTAAATTTTCTTAACATCACCACGTTCAGCCTACAGGAAAAACGTTTGCAATTTCTCATGAATATTGATACTTTTGCTTTTCCTGAAAATTAAATTTCGGTTCTTTTCGGAAAGAGAAGAACCCGTTTTTAAGATTGACTCGATTCTTAAGTCGAAATGACGTCATCGTCGTTGACGACGTCGACGTCAATTACTGCTACTACCTTTACTACCGTACTACATTTGCATAAACAGCCACGACTCAATCTCTATGCTAATCGACTTGTTCGAGTCCGAAAAGTACCTGCGTTAGGTACATGTATCTGAATTCGTACATGCATATGCATACACGTAAGTTGTTATATTCTTTTTCCATTTCTGTTTCCTGCATTGCACTGCATTACGATTGTACAAACATTGTACATATCGCTGTTGCATTAACTTTAGATTTATGGAACCCGACCATAATGCCGGATTTTAGATTTTTTATCTTCAATTACGAAAATTATTAGGAAGCCTTTGTTACAATGTATGTTAATCTCCGTCGAGTTAAGAAACACTGTATAAGCTATTTTACATATTATCAATCATTTAGTTATTTTTATACCTGAGCTTCAATTTAAATACATGTGAACATTAAACGTGCAGAAATCTAAAGTGGAACTAGTTATTTTATTTTTAAAATTACGCGTACTTTTATGACGGTGTAAAAATACCAATTTCTGCTTTGGTTTCAGTGAACAAGATTGAAAGGGATGAAAAAATGAAAACAGAATTATAAAATTTCTGCGAATATCGAACTCTCGATACTCGGTTTAACAAACCCAGTGATTTTTTATCGGACTACAATGTATACTACAGTGCTTTGTGCTCTCAGAGTGAAGTAAACACTACAAATACTCCGAAGGTAAATTTCCTTTTTATTTTGGAATATGGCGCGACATAGTAGTACAAAATTATCAGCTTTACTGTCCTCCTTAATTGTGTAAAGTTTAAGCGAAATCGGTGTTTCAAAAGTTCCGAGGTAATCTTTCCAGTAGATTTTATTGTAGCTTAATATTTACAAGTACTATCCAAAAATTTACATGTCATCAAATAATATAGTTGCTAATTTCAGATGTTAATAAATAGGATAAATGATACCACTTAAAAGTTATTTAATAGTTTACGAAGATTGTATTTTTTATTCTTTCGTTATCGACAAAGAGGTGGATGAAGTTCCTTTATTAAGTGCAATTATTAATAAAGTGAATGTTTATATTATTATTAATGAAATTAATATTTGTGTAACTATTACTAACATGAATTTTTAGGGAATCGCAGATAAAATTAATGTATCTTTAATTTCATTAATTTTCACTTACGAAGTCAACATTTACTTATTTCAAAAATGTGTAATCTTTACTTATAAAATACACAATTAAAAATGTATATTCTCCCGGTTTAAGAGTATTAATATATTTTATAATGAAATTCTGAATAGTTTAAATATCTTTGTTGTTTTAGATATTCTTTTATATATGTTTTTTAATATTAGTAAATATATGCGGTATTCTTGAGTTATTTATTTATTAATTGGTCCAAATTTTAAGTCAAAACACCCAAAATTGTGATCCGTAGCATGGTGCAGACACATAAACAGATAAGTGAACAAACTTAGATCAAATTGTCCCAGGAGCTTCACTGCGTTCCGCAATTATGATTTATTTCTCTATGTGAACTTAAACATATGTATACAGGATGTCCAAAAAGTGTCGAAGGATCCGGAAATGGGAGGTAGGTGGGGTCATTCTGAGCAACATTTTCATTTGCAAAAGTGTCGTATGAGTCTTCATTTTTAAATTATTAGCGAAAAACACCGACCAATCAGAGCGCGAGAATCGCGCGCGCACTGAGGCAGAAGTGTAGACCCGAGTTATAATTGGTCGCGGTCGCGATCGAATCGCGTGGCGTGTGATTCTCGCGCTCTGATTGGTCGGTGTTTTTCCTTAATAATTTAAAAATGAAGCCTTATCCGATATTTTTGCAAAGGAAAAAGTTGTTCAGAATGACCCCACCTACCTCCCATTTCCGGCTCCTTTTGGGGATGCCCTGTATATGTACATGTCCGAAAGAATAGTTCGAGCAACAAATGGTTTTTCCTTGCGCGCAGTAAACCGGAATTTTAGCAAAGTATTACGATTGTTAAGGCGCAAAAATAATTGTCATGTCTGAAAATGTATTTACAACACTATTGCGTAGTATTTACTAATATCTTCAAGAAAATTATAATGGTTTTTGTATAAATAGTAAACGTTCACATTTTATTTGCAGTTATTTTTCGATAATCTGATGTGTGAACTTTATTTTTTATGTTGCATTTTCTTTATTGAGCACATATGAATTAAAATATAATTAATATTCTTTGTTGTAACTGAATTTAAAAATTTGTGAATAGATTAAACTGGTCGAACTTTAGCAGAAAGAACTTAAATTTGCTTTATTTCCCTGCATGAACTTTGTTGAAGTTCGCTTAGCGGAGGCCAGCTGAGGTGAAAAGAAAACTCCGCGGAACATGAATTAATGAAAAGTAATTTAACATATATGCTTACGCGACATTACACGTGTGAACGGTAACACGACGAGCGATACAAGGAGGAAGAAGAAGAAAACAAAAGAAGGACGCGATTGCCGAATAAAAAGGATATGCATCACGCGTTACGCGGGCACTTCGAATATTTCAACAAACTTAAATTTACAAAAATCTAAAATAAATAAGACATACCTATATTTTATTTCTTCATATAAACTTCGACATATAGAACTTGAATATGCTTCATTTTCCTATTTATCAAACTAGGCGCTTGCGTACGTTTTCGCGTCAGTTGTCGTCACTCGCATCCTTTTTCAATAAAACGTTTTGTTCTCTCTTTTTCTTTGTATTTTCTATCTGTCTTCGTTCTCGACCATATTTATTTGTTATATGAGTTTACTTGCTGCGCCGCAGCAAAGGTGAATACGCACGATTTCACTGAGAACGAGGTAGAAAAGATGTTCACCTAAAGGACTATGAAATGAAATATATTCGTACTGCACTACTTTTGACTGGCAATGAGTATTTTAGCGTCACACAATAAGCAAACGGAGGATTTGTTTCTGCTATGAAAACATGACTCTTTGTGGAACCTTAACGAGTTCACGATTTCATAATTGGAACCAGATTCATACAGCGTACATAGCAATTGTGAAATACCGGTTTAAATTAGCAGACCTGTGTTATCTTTTTTACGTGTAGTATTTATGTTATAGTAGGGTGTCCCATAATTTTCTTTCTTTTTTGTTACAAAATGAACAAAACAATATTTATTGTATAAAATTGATTCGTTGCACTAAATATGAAGTGTTCTGCTCTGTTATCCTCCTCCAACCCTCAAGAAACCTCATTATTTCCAGGCTCTTAAATTGTTGAGGCCTACTTTCTACTGTTCGTAGTGTGCGATTTATTATGTTGAGTAAAGTATATAATAGTGAACAAGATCTGTTCCATCTAAATTGAGTAAGTTAAATTTGTTGAATTGTTCTTCAGGATTCAACTTAGTGAACCACGAAGTAGTTAGGTTGTAGAATCAGTGTATCCACTCGAAAGACAAAAATAATAAAACAACTGACGAGGGTAAATTTGTTGTGCTTTATTAAAAGCTAAGACTTGATAAATCACTTAAGCAAAGATAGTAACACCTAGAAAACTGACAACGGACTTTAAAAAGATAAATATAATTTGTTGTGTACTCTTTGAGAGTTATTGGAAATCTACTGAGGAGAAAAAGTAATGTTCTCTCCAGAATAAAATATGTTGTGGGGATTGGCATGTCGCTGAGGGTGGACAAACGACTAAAATTTAAGGGAAGAGGACAAGAACCGCCCTTACCAAATGGTCATTGCGTGGTCACTCTTTACCTGAGTGACCTAAAGTAAAAAGTACGACTTCCGAACGGTTCGACACTCATAAAATAATAAACCGTGCTGGCTTTCGAAAGTCATGCTAAATTAGAAAAAGTTTAAGAACATAAATTGCACGATATAAAGAGCAGCAAAAGGCAGTCGTTGATTATTCATGAATTTTCTAAAGTTAAAAATAAGCCCAATGGCTTTATGATTCCATGAATGCGCCGCAACAAAATTTAAGCATTTGTTTAATTAGAGCTTCTAATAGCTCTGTTGAAATTCACGTACATCATGTAATATATGCAATTTTTACTTATTGTACAATTTTCACGCAAATAATTTAAAAACATTGAACTGATTAAATATCTTCTACTTTATCGAATTTCTGTGGAGAAATATAAAAGACAAATAAAATTTGTCACATCATTATAATTCAGAATGGGCAGCATGCAGTTTTAATGAAATAAAAATTAAATAATTGCACAGTATTATACAGTACAGTAATGCACAGTAATTTTACTGTAATTCTTAATTAATTAAATTATATTATTGGATTCTTTAGAAGGCCACAGAATGCAAATATTAAAATGTCACCTTTTGTTTTATTCCAATTCGTAAGTATAGAATATGCAGAATAGTTTATAACAATATTATAGAAACATATCAATTATTATCAACTATTTACTTGCAGAGTATTGCAAATAGTTAATAATGCAAATTTCTTCTACTTCAGATCTTATTCAATTTTGATTTAAACTTATTTCAACCGATAAGCACCATAAGATGGTCAAAGATACTTTTGGTAATGTTATATCGATCATTTTTCTGCTCCAAACTAGATAATGATTAATCTTATAGAATCTAGAATACCTCAATTTCAACTTAAAATTGCAAAAAATGTACATGTATAATAATATTGATTCGAATTTGCGAAAAGGTTGTCTGGCATATTTCTTTTAGAAAATAAATATATTTCGAAAGTGTTTTCAACAGACCTAATCTGTGTTAGGACCGTAAGAAGTTGTGAAATACATACCTAAATATATCATTTAATCTATATACAATTTGTTCCTTACTATTATATATTATCCACAATAACCTTCGATAAATTTTTAAATAATTCAAAACTAAAAAAACATTTCATTTATTATACAGGCTTGATATGAAATTAGGATTAAATAAGCAAATAATAAATTATGAATTAATATAGGCATTTTTTTGTTTCAATGAAAATTAACACAGATTTCAAGAAAAGCGTTTATAAGAATTATGTAATTGTTCAATAAATTTAAGTTTAAAACTTGTGGGCCTATTATTTGATGAATCTGATAATTTTAGTGTTAACGAAGTTTCTAATGGATGAACATCTGTTTTATATTCAAACGTTCAACGAATACGCGAAGAGAAATAGCAACGTAATTAATATGAAACGTTTCTCTGATGTACGTACATGCTAAACAAATATGGGGTAATATATTTTTTGTTACCGTTGCTTGTTTCTCAGGAACAAAGCCGCATTAAGGCAATTTCTTAGAGTAATATAATACATTGCAGGGCAAACAACGCAAGGTAACAACCCAACATGCTACTTTAAGCAGCTAACAGAACGCAATCTATGATCAATTTGATGTTCTTGGAATGTTCACAACTGCAGTCGTTTACGTTTCTCAATAATGGATATTTTATGGCTGCAATAATGAATATTTTATGTTGACGACAATGCATGTGAATACCTTATTTAATCTGAATAAAATAAAAACAATCACTAACGAGCTGAAACATTACTTACTAGGGAGTTGTTATTTAAATATTGTTCTTTTCATAGACTACTAAATGCATTATAAATTTTAGAAATTGGAAATTTTCGAACGTGAGAATTTGGGACTGTTGAGATTCGAGAATGTCGAGATGTGAGAATATGAAGACAACTAATCGGACTTCAAACATTTGGAAAATTGAACATTTCAAAAGTTCGACAGTTAGAAATGTATAAACTTCGGAATTCATGAAGTCAGAAATATAGAAATTGAGAAATTGAGAAATTGAGAAATTGAGAAATTGAGAAATTGAGAAATGGAGAAATTTAGAAATTCAGAAATTCAGAAATTCAGAAATTCAGAAATTCAGAAATTCAGAAATTCAGAAATTCAGAAATTCAAAAATTCAGAAATTCAAAAATTCAGAAATTTGAAATTTGAAATTTTGTACAATAAGAAATTTCGAAATGCAGGAACATAGAACTTTAAAGATTTGAAAATTTTTAGTATTTCGAAATTACTGAATTACATAAGTACTGAAATTACTAGTTTGGAAGTGTAGCACCTTTCCAAACATAAAAATTTAATACTTAAAAAGTTTATAAACTTTCGATCTTATAGCTCTCCCAAACTGCGAAAGAGACAGTGGAATGCTTCTCTACATTTATCCTTATTGAAAGATATCTTACGGTGCATCCAATTGTTCCTACATTCAAATATTGTTAAAACAGCGTATGTATAAATATTTTAACCAACTACGAGTGATACAAATATTTTTTAGTTTATTTTGATTGCATCACGCGGTGAAGCAGCCATTTGTTCTGCGAGAGGCATTAGAAAAAATGGTTGGTTTGCTTTCGTTTTGAATTGGAAAAATGATTGGTTTGAATTCAGAAATGTTTGATGAAACGTTCGGCGGTAGCACTCAACAATATTCAGCGTAATAGAGCATAATAGAGTTGTAAAGTGGTTGTTAGTGATGAGTACCACTATCAGTATGGCGCGTTCTACCGATCTAGGTATTCCAATTCTAAATTGAAAATAAAAACTGACCGACCGTTTTCTCCAATGTTTTCTACGGAAAATATTTGCCTTATTCTGTGGCACAAACTCAATCTCTCCCAAAGATTTAACTTCTGTAATTACTAATAAAATATTCGTCATAATTGGTGCTTTTCAACTGCAATCGTGGTTTAACAGTAAATTTGCAAAATGCGTCAAAATTACGAAAATTTTCAGATTCGTGAATTCTTAAACCTACAAATTAACAGATTTCTAAATTTTCAACTTTCAAATTTCTAAACTTACAAATCCTTGAGTTTATAAACTTCCATATTTATTTGTTTTCCAATTTCTAAATTTCCAAATCTCTAAATTTCTAAATTTTCAATTCTCAAATTCTAAATTCATAAATTTCTTAATTTCAAAAATTTCCATATTCCCAATCGATCCTCTGACAATTCCATAGTAAGTAATATTTCAGCTGTTACAGTTTGCATAGTATGAATATCAATATTGCCTAGATAATACGAATTTCCAGAATGACGGTAACGTGGGTATTCTACTGGCGATACAAACAGTATTAACATCAACAGATGCAGCAGTTGTTCAAAGATCCAGATATTGCAGTTTTATGCGACACAAAAACGAACACCTCTCAGCAAAAATAATGATATCTTTAGGCACTTAAAACGATGCCAACTAACATAACAGCGTATTGTTTTTAACATTCTAATTTTTAAGTTTGATATGATGTCTGATATAATTAGATGGACTAGCATTGATTGTAAAAATTATTTTACAATAATATGGCTAGTGGGTATTTTGGGATTTGGGAATTTAAAAATTGTAGAATTCGGTCAGTTAGAAAATAGCAGAGATTTGAAAGTACGAAAATGTAGGAATATAGAAATGTGAGAATGTGAAGAAATCAAAATTTGGAAACTTAGAGACACGGAAGTTTGAAAATTAATAAATTTAAGATTGTAAAAGTTTGAGAATTTTAATTTGCAAATTTTCAATCTTGTAACTTTTCCACTTTCTAAATTTCTTCATTGAAAAATGTATAATTCTAAATTACTGAGATTCTACATTTGAGTATTTGATACTTTTTAAAATTCCGATAGTCCCAAATTCATTATATAGTAAATATTTATATTACCGAATTTTTATAGTTGCAAATTTCCGAGTTCCCAGATATTCAAATGTTTCATCTTAAACATTGTCAAGTCTGCCAGTTGTCAAATTTACAAACATCTCAATTACTACATTTATAAATTGCCATAATTCTATATCACTAAATTTCAGAAAGGTTTTTATTGTTTCGTTAAAAATTTGGGAATATCAGTGTTACAAAATTTGTATTTTCTAAATCTTCAAATTTTCCGAAATTCTAATTATTGACCTTAAAAAATTTCAACTTTTTTCATTTGAAAATTCCGGTATCTGGGAATTTAAAAATTAACAAATTTCAAATTTTACAAAATTCAAATAGCCACATATCCGGATTTCAAAATTTAGAATAATGATTAATTTATGTACTTCGCATTTTCACGCATCTAAATTAAAAAATGTGAAATAATGGTAACCTCAAATATTCAAATGTACAAATTTATTTAATTAGGAAACTAAGAAATTACAAAGTTTGAAAATTTGTGTTTTTGAAAATGTACGAATTTCGAACTGTTGCAATGTATAAATCATAGTTACGGGGAAAGTCATATAAAAAAAATTCAAATAATAATAACAAAATACTAATAAAAATAAGATCCCGTAAGAGTAAATAAAAACCGAGTAATAAACGTCAACTGTTTTACCATCATACGCTAGGCGTTAATTCCTCTATTAAGATATGACTCACACATTTTTGTCTTTGTCGGAATGATCATGTCTATTAATAAAGTGCTGTAACATAACCTAATTGAGCTCTTTAAGACAAGTTTAACGACCTCTGACTTAAGGTCATCCAAGATCACTCAAGATCCAATTCTTTCTAAAGATGTATATACACGGTCGCAAGCAAATCGTTACCTAAATTTCGAAAAGTAAAACAGAAAACAGATTTTTGTCACTTATTTCATTGTGATTTCAATTCATGCCAAGACATTAATTAGCCTTAATAAATATGTCAAGATTTTTATAACACTTAATAAGAGTGTAAAAATTTGAATTATTCTTAAATCTTTTACAATTCAACTTTCAGACACTTAGTATTTATGTTAATGAATGTAACATTCATGTGAAATTAACATAATCATTTATTTCCCCTGAAATCACATACAGATCGAGATGCACGATACCAACATAACAGAAATAAAGACGTTTTGAATTTTGATACATATTTTATTAACACTATTTCTACCAACAGGTGTCAAAAAACACCTTTCAAATTTTAACATAAAATTATTCTCTACGTTAAATCATTTCTCCACAATTAATTTCTTGACTTTTCATACAATAGTTGTTAAATTAATTCAGGGATATCATTTTGCTCAATTTCATCCTAGATCTAAAAATGTGAATATGGTATGTTTATTTCTACCATGTGGTGTCCTTTGACACCTCAATGATTTCATGACTGTGTCTAATTTTAAACCATTTTGCATATAAATATTATTTCCCACGTTGCATTTTAGTGTACGCCGCTGCACTGATTGTATATTTTCAGGATTGATGAATTAAGCTAGAATTTACAACATAATTAAGTAATGAATACACATAAATGTGTCAATAAGTATATTCCTCAAATTATCTGCATTTAACTGATGATTTGAAATCCCAACCAGTTTTGGCAATTCGTATTCAAACGGAAAGGCGTCAAAAATACCTTTTGGTTGAAAATACACAATATACTTTTGGTACAATATACTTTACTCTCTTCCATGTATTATTTTTTACATCACCTTTTAATAAAATGGGTACATGTTGTTGCAATTAAATGGCAAAGAGTAATTTTAAACTAATGTATGTAATGATTACGCTTTATCGTAATAGTGAGGGATTCGAGCCTCGACCTACAGTTTTTACCCGGATAATATGTATCGTTTTCGCGTACGTCGGACGCCCTTCTAAAATTCGCAATTAATCATTTTTCGGCCCGTAGCAGCAATAACATCCAAGAAGTGTTTACATTTCATCGAACATTTTTAGTTTATTGTCAATCATAGCTGGCAGAATCCTCAATTTTATTCGTAGAATTTTTTGACTGTAGTTTCCCATTCTGGCCGAGGCATTGCTTGGTTATATTACTTGCTACGGTCACCTTTTGGAGAAAATCCAAAACCTGCTTACATCACGCGGACCTCCACCTCTACAACTTGTACAGTCGACAGGAATTAAGAACCTTCTTCCTCACTCTTATCTTGTTGAAATTGTACATTTACAAAGTCACTAACAACTCGTAGAAAAAGTGTAGTAACAACAATTTCACGAGTAGTAACAAACAAGAAGTAACAGACAACATACTAGTAGTAACAAAAACTCACGCTCACGACACACTAGTTAAACAGTTACTCTGGCAACAAACCAGTTAACAGTCTATCTTTGTGTATGTTAAGGTTAACATTGCCCTTACATTTATAATAGATTTGGAATTTCTATATAGCAATTAGCAGTAAGACCGTCGTCCCATCGAAGGGTTCGCGGACCGTTCCGTGGCAGCCATAAGCTCAGGAAGCCATAAAGACCCGCGCGTTTTCTATGTAGTTTTCTAGTCATTGTTCGCATTTGGTTGCCAGATTGATATTTTTACCTTTCGAGCCCGTTATTTCTAGCATGTTTAGTTAAGGTCAGCGCGCTTCTTGATCTTTATTACCTGTCAGGGTCCAGGAGCAAAACTTTGAATATTTGCAAGTGGAGGGACCCGAGTAGGACGTATACCTTGCTTCCCTTCCACAATTTTTTAGATTTTTGCATAGCCTATTAACACTATTTCTACCACGATTTTGTGTATACTTATTTCAAGTAAAAGGTGTCTTTTGACGCATTCTGAATACAAATCATTGCCGAAACTGGTTGGGATTTCAAATTGTGAGTTAAACGTAGATAATTTGAGGAATATATTTATTGATACACTGATGTGTATTTATTGGAGATCATGTAATTCATCACGCTACAAAATATTAGGGTCACATAAGTTTCATTCTTTTTGTAATATGACACAAAATGGAATAGCGGGATAGAGAAGGTTGATACAGTTGAAAAATTAATGCAACGAATCAACTTTGAACTATAAATATTCTGTATGAATGTCTATCAAAAAAGCAAAGAACTTATGGGACACTCTAATATACAATCAATGCAGTGGTGTACACTGAAATGCAACAAGGGAAATTAGCGAATATTAGCTAGAGAAAAATGATATCGCTGAATTAATTTAACAACCATTGTATGAAATGTAAAAAAATTAATTGTGGAGAAACGATTCAACATAGAGAATAATTTTATGTTAAAATTTGAAATGTGTCTTTTCACACCTCTTGGTAGAAATAGTGTTAAAACGATTCAGCCCCGTCTAGTCTACCACACCGAGGTGACATCGAACAGTTCTAATAGAATCTCAATTAGTTGAAAAATAGTAACACGTGTAGTACAGAAAGAATAGTTAGTTGGAATATAGATACATCAGAACAACAATAGAAAGAATAGTTAGTTGAAGTATAGAATAGTATCGAAGAATAAGAACGAACAGTACGGGAGAATAGAACGAATAGTTGAAGAGTAACTTGTATAGCTCAGAACATACATAGAACATATTATAGAAAATAGACTCGAATAGTAACATAGTTAGAAACGTTTTATATAGTCTCCATATATTGGAGTGGTCCTTCGAGTATTGGTCATAGTATAGTTATAGAAACTTAGTCGGCACACCACATACAATATTCAACAAGGCTTGAACGAATTTATTTCAACCACGAGCGTTAACGGTGTAGTCTCCAATCTTAGGAATGGTCCTTTGAGCAGTAGTTACAGTATAGTACAGTAAACAAATTATTAGCCGGCACACCACGTATAATATGCACCAAAGCTCGAACGAATCTTTATTCAACCACGAGCGTTAACAACTGGACTTAATGATTCTTCAGATAAGAAATAATTTCTTTTTTCTTACGAAAAAAAGTACCATCAAAAATATTCATATCAATGTACCGGAATATTAAATCAATGTACAATAAGGCCGTTTCATGATCAATTCAATCACACGATCGCCCACTATTTCATTACTTCACAGATATATTGAAAACGTAGTTTGATAACAAATGTCAGCAACCCGTAATTAAATGATACTACGAAGTGATTATGAAAAACATGAAAAACTTGACGACTAAAATTAGTCCACATAGATACGTGGAGGGTCAAACCTCTTAACACTTACCGCAATACAGCAGTAATAAAGCCGCTAAATTTCTGAATCATGGTAGTTTAAGCTTTTTGCTCAGCGTGATCTTGCGAGACCTTATATGACCTTGTGTTACATGCCGTTGAACTCGTCTTAACAAGTTTTAATAGGCTGTAGAGAGAAGATGTTCCATTAAAAAGAATCGAATTACCTTAGAGATTTCCTTGGGGCTTTCACCTGCAACGCGGTTATGTCAATCAAAAGATTTTCCTCCTCGAACATTCTTGTTATTCCAACTTCTTTGTATTTCTTTCGGCTTGGAAGAATTAAATCATATACTAAATCATATGCTGATTTAGAAAATTAAAAATTTCTGGAAATTGAAAGTGTCGAGTTTCGGAAATGTATAAATTGGAGTTGTTCTTAGTTTTATAGATTCGGAAATTGTAATGTTTAATTATTAGAGAATTCAAAATGCAAACTGGTAATTTGAAGGTATAAAGTTTGAGAACCTGAAAATTTCCATAAGTTTACACATAACATGCGATCTGAAATACACGTACATCCTTGTAAGTTGTAGAAGCTTCCTGCTCCTGAACTAGCTGTTACGCAAATGAAGTCTACACTGTACCCTTGTGTACAATTTCATACAATAAATGAAACATCATAAATGCTGTATGTACAACATGAATATGTATAAAATACACGAGTGCTATGTGCATGTACGTATGTATGCTCAGGAGCAAGACTAATTTTGCTTACAAACTATGGCCGTCAAAAAGGAAGAGATTCCCATCTTGTTCGTTTTTAGAAATTTTTGGGCATTCAAACATTTGGAGATAGGTTGACAATTTAAGAATTTAAAAATACGCGAATGTATAAATTAAGGAATATAGGAACATGAGAACAAAGGTATCTGGATACCTTGGAGTTTGAAATGCAGGGATCAGCGTAATTTTGGATCTAAGAATCCAGGGTTTCGGAAATATAGGAATTTTGGGACATAAGTATTTGGGGATATAGCGATATAAAGATATGAAAATTCGGTATTGTGGGGAGTCGAAGATGCACAGATTTAGGGATTTGTATTTAGGCGCTTAGGGAGCGGAAAATATTTGTACCTAAAGATTTTTTAATGAAAGTATTTTGAATCCAAGGATTTTTGGGTGTAGGAATTTAGATATTCGTGAGGTCTGATAATCGATTTCTCGATTACACTGTACAACAGCCAAAATTTATATGAACTGCCACTATGAAAGTCTTATAGATTTTTGGGAGCTGAATAAGAATCTGAAATCCGTTTTTCTCTGTTACGTACAGTTTTTTTAGAAAATTAATGTTAACAAAAATTGCAAATTTTCAACTTTGGGAATTTTTTGTGCTTTTACTATAGCAGCTATTCAATAGCTTCTTGCACGAGAGAAATCTGTGAACTTTCCCGAATAAAACGATATAAATTGCTATTACATCGTAAACATTTAAATATGTTTAAACAACGATCGAAGTAAAAAAGACTCCAAAAATGTACCAATTTTTGGTGATATTTTTAAATTTATTTAAAAAACTGTGGGTCTAGGTGAAAATGTAACCATCGCACGCGATAGAGCAGACATTTTTACTACAGAAAGCATCGAGCGAAGTTAAAAAATCACATTCGTTTACATTTTATAAGGAAAATAGTTCGGCAAAACATGCGTCGCAGCCAGTGGTACTCAACGTTGGCGGCGCGGCGCGCAGTTATTCCGTTGCGCGAAGACAGAAGGTAGGGAGACCATCGCGCCGCGCCAACATTGAGTACCACTGGCTGCGACGCATATTTGGCGAACTGTTTTCCTTATAAAATGTAAACGAATGTGATTTTTGAACTTCGCTCAATGCTTTCTGCACTAAAAATGTTTGCTCTATCGTGTGCGTTACATTTTCACCTAGATGCACAGTTTTTTAAATAAATTTAAAAATATCACCAAAAATTGGTGCATTTTTGGAGTCTTTTTTACTTCGATCGTTGTTTAAACATATTTAAATGTTTACAATGTAATAGCAATTTATATTGTTTTATTCGGGAAAGTTCACAGATTTCTCTCGTGAAAGAAGTCATTGCATAGCTGCTATAGAAAAAGCACAAAAATTTCCCAAAGTTGAAAATTTGCAATTTTTTTTAACATTAATTTTCTAAAAAACTGTACGTACCAGAGAAAAACGGATTTCAGATTCGTATTTTGCTCGCAAAAATCTATAAGAATTTCATAGTGGCAGATCATATAAAACAAAAAAGTCAAAATTTGTTGTACAGTGTTATCAGATTAGCCAGAAATAGAATCGAGATTTGAAGATTCGTAAATTTGGTCATTTAAATGTATAGAAATATAGAAATGAAAAATTCTAAATTCACTTCAAAATTTGCAAATATAGAAACATTTTTATTATCTAACAACGGTCATTAATAATACTTCTGTCATGGAAATTATTTATGGAAAGTTTGTAATTAACGCTACGTACGCGTGTTTCAGCTTCATGCGTTGAGTTTTAAATAAAACGAGGATATATTATGACAATTTCAGGGTAGACGCGGAAGCAAAGCTTCCAAGTAATATACGAAAGAGTAAATGCTGTTTAGTATTTTTCTCTTCCTAAATTGGTCAGCATGCAAGCGAGTAAACTCATTTCTGCAGTGAAAAATCCGATTTACAGAAATTAAATTAAACCTTTGCAACAGTAATCTGTGAAATGAAATTTTTTAATACCGTTCGCATGCTGAATTGTCGTTGCATGCATGTGTGCGTACTGCTGCAAATGATCTTCGTAATGAACGTAAAAATTCATTTTTACGGTAGAAGTATAATCATCACTATCATTGTATGGTAACTGAAATTTCAAGGGTTCCGCGTTGAATAGCCGTAACGTAATTAAGGATTTGAAATGCCAGCGTTGCTATTTTCACTTTGCATTTATAACTTTCAAACTATTAACTTGTACTTTATGTTATTGCCAAACGTACTGTGGCACGTAGAACGATTCCATCTGTATTTGTTTTTTTATTTCTTTGTTTCTGTGTACTATGCTACGGGCCGTAATTTTGGGCCATTCGACTTGAAATTTTAATATTAACCTCGTGAGGTACCCGAAATTTGATATACAGGGTGGTTGGAATGATCTGTTACTAAATAAGTTCATACTGATGCATCTGTCGATCCGCTCACGCAATCCATCTGAAAGTTGCCATATTTATAGTTCATTCAATTGTTTATATGCGTGCAGAAGCATTTTCGTATACTACATCTCAAAGTAAGGTTATAGTGATGGATTTGAAGCGTAATTCTGTAATTGCTTTATATTTATCTGGAACGTCAGTTCCAATTATCGTTTGTGAGCTCCAGCATTTGAATGTAATCTGTTTAATAATTGAATGTAATCTATTTGGTCTATTTTGGAGGCCAAGGTCAATGTAATGAAACATCGAAGTTTGGACGCTCGAAAATCAGCACTTGTCCGGGAAGAAGATTCCATAATCTCTCGTGCGGGCAGCGTGCGATTCAGTCTTTCACCGTTTGAATGAAATCATTCGTACAAAGGGAGGTTATATCGAGCAATGAGCATTAAATCATTTTCTTGAATGTATCTCGACTATTTTTTTCCCTTGGATAAAACAAAATATTTAAAAGTGTATCTGCTGCAGCGGTTTGAAGTTGTAACAGTTCATTCCAGCCACCCTGTATAAGATTTGACGGCAATTTGATGATAGAAACTTAGCTTTATCGACGTATGTAGATATTTTGGTATCCTTTTCGATCATTTGTGACGCGTAGAATCGACTAAATTAGTCATGAATTTATAAGACCTATGAACAATTTATCGATATTAACACTTAACTTTTAGTAGTCGACTGAATGAATTCTTTAGTAATTGTTCGGTCGTAAATTACTACAAGTATTGCGCAAATTAGGCGACCACCCAAAATTTCCCCGATACAATAGGCATCGGTTTTTTCGTCCCTTCGACCACTTTAGCTTTAGAAAGTCAAGAGGTTTGTTTGTCCCGTAGCAGGAATAAGACCCAGGGAATCGTTACATTTCGTTCAGAGTTTTCGTGTCTTGTTTAGTCCCATCTGGGTTTCATCGTCCTTCACTTTAGTACTAGAGTCTTTGTTTCGTATTTTCTATACATGTCGAGGTATTCCTTAAATTTATTACTGGCTACGGACATTTTGGAAACGCCTCTATCCCTCTCCACATTTCCATTCCGCCCTAATTTGATTAACCAATCCGAAAATAGTTACAGTTTCTTCCTTCCTTTTGCCTAAAATCATCACGCCCACCCCAAGCTTTCTTGGATTGTGAGAAGCTTCGTAAATTCATTCATTCGTTAGTTTTCAAACCATATACATTCTTTCGCTAGTTTTCACATAGTATACATTCAACTCTTAGTTTTCATACATTCAACTTGCATACATTAGACATTCGTTTATCGCATTATAGTTTAGTACCTACTAGTTGTACTATAATACTTACACCTTTCGTTAACCAACTGTTAATAAAATATAATTGTTATTTTAATTGTATCGAAGTTACGCATATCATTTCAAATACAGTCCACTAAATCGTTGTTGTCGGGATTGCCATAAATTCCACGCGCCGTTTATTTGTCACTATAATTGTGACGCTGCGACGCACATACAGTAATCTTTACCACAACTTATATTTATGAACAAACCTCTTTCTTAATGACTGTAAGTGAAAGTACAACATGATCAAGATTGAATGATTTATATTTGGAAGCAGTGTTACGAATGGCTAGTACAAGTATAGAACCGGATATTAAAAAAATAATAGGCGACGCAAACCGCCTCAACACGTCGCATTGATTATTCTGTTAATTTACTGTATTGATTTACTTACAATTATTCATAAGTAAATTTCATAACACCATTTTTTTTTTATTTAAAGAAATAAGTGTTTTGCTTAACATCTTTTAATTTTAATATCTCGTCCGGCCCTTAAAAAAATTTTTGTACAATTTGGGCCAGAGGTAAAAACATCGTCATTGATGTCAATCTTCGTGAAATTAATAATAATCGTATTTGGTATCGTTTTTCATAGTTCTGGACATCTTTGATCGTTTGGAACGACTTTAAAATCTCTCACTTTTATTGTATCTTTATCTTTAGATATCTGCATGTTTTGTACGAACATTTTTTCAAATTTCAAATTTTCCATATACTTGCATTTATACCTGTCACATTAATCATTTATTGCTGATTTTAAAAAAAGCACTTCAGAACGGAACTGTATCTTACAACAGCTATACGCGTTTATTTGCATTTTACATTGGCATGCATCTTAAAACTAATCGAATGCTGTGGAAAAATGATAAAGAGATTAATTCTGAATATAAATGTTGGTAGCAATTTGAAGTTACGAATTTCTTCAATAAATTAAATGAAACCGAATAACATCGGAATTTAATAAGTAACTATTATTATTGAAACGGGTTCTGTATTGTTTTGTGCTAACATGGTAAAGACTCGCAGACTTGGACAATAAAAGATCTACAAATTTGAAGATTTGGAAATTTAAAAATTAAAAATTTGAGAATTTGGAAACTTGGAAATACAAAAACTTAGAAATTTAGAAATTTAGAAATTTAGAAATTTAAAAATTTAGAAATTTAGAAATTTAGAAAGTTAGAAATTTAGAAATTTAGAAATTTAGAAATTTAGAAATTTAGAAAAACAGGAACATGAAAAGTGGGAACATGAAAATTTATAAATATGGTAATTAGATGATTTGAAAATCTGGAAATTAGTCATTTGAGGATTTTGAAGTTTCGGTATTCAGAAATTTTGACAAAGCAACAAAAGTGTAGAAATTTGGGGCGCTTGCATATACAACAAATCTAATCTACACAATAAGATCCCCCCAGCATGTCTATATGAAAGTTCCATTATAAAGTTAACAATGATGTCTTAAAAAAAGAAACACTAACTCGAAAACAGTTTTAAGTAATAATTCTTTTATTCGTTTTTAAATGTATAAAAGCATTAAGCCATACAATATTATTTATCAACTACGTCATAATATTAAGATATACTTTAATTTTGTTCTTTGAAGTGTATTATCGGTCGCCGTAGAGAATTAGCTAGTTTCGTGCATGCACGCACGTCACATTTATCGGTATCAACTCTACCTATCACGGTGTTGAAACACAAGTGCTTTCAAAGATCTTATTCCACGCGTTGTTATATGACAGTATCTTTAACTAACCGAAAGGGAGATCCCAGTCAAAAAACTAATGCAGCAACGTAAATTTAACTAATGAATCTGCAGACTAGATGCTTTACGCGAATTCTAATGTATATTGAAAATTCACAGTACCTATTCTAAACATTTACAAAGAACAAGAACAAAATGTAGGGATTTTAAAGCCATTGCAAACAATTAATCCTTTGTACTCGAAAGCATTTTTACTGTTGTGAAATAGCGACTCTAAAACTTTCTAGTTGAAAAGTTCGATAAATTTTTTTGGAAAGTATTATTTTTTTATTATTACTTGTCAATATTCTCTGTTTCAGTATGTTCAAACATCACGTGTATAATACTATTTTAGTTAAAAGTTATTATTTAACAGTATTGCATTAAATTAAATGACGGAGTGTGTCGCCTCCCGCATGCAAAGGGTTAAACGTGTCTCGAACTATGGAAAGTGATGCCAAACACGATTATTGTTAAATTTCATAACAACCGACGTGAATGATAACCAAGTATTATGTCAACGATGAGTTATAGAGCATTAAATGTGGTTCCAGTCGATTCGACCAGTCCATTCGACGATGATCTACGTCGATAACTCTAGGTTCCTACCATTAGATTGCAACCAAAATCCATACGACGAATTTGCGGTCTCTCATGAGACAAAAACCATAAAAAACCATAAAAACTATGTGTTCATTTATTTCCGTAAGTGTTCGAGTTTCGTACAGATGAGGTTTACGACATGGCAGAAAAACAGCCACTTTTGAAATGCTTTAGTTTATTATTCGTACCATCTGTGTACCAGCAGCACGATAGTACGTGACATATTTTAGTTTAACAAATCTATTCATGCAACAATCATTATTAGAGTCCTTTTTGGCTTCAGCGGCACAGGCTATGCCATAAACCTCGAAGACCCAAACGTCGAAGGGTAACTTGGCCCTGGAAAATAACGTTTTCCAGGGCCGTGAGACATACGTCACCGAATTTGGGTTTTTCCAACCCAAACTTCCGCGAGCATCCGCCATCCTCCCACGTGTAGGAAACCCGTTCCCCTTCCAGAAAGGTACCACGCTAGGGGCGCAATGGAAGGGAGCAACGGATGTTTCAAATAGGGCAAAAATGCCAACGGGAGGATAGTACCAGGAGAGATTGAGAATAGATAGCAGAGAACTAGCATCGACAGAACTTAGAAGTTATAACATAGTATGGATAGTACAGACCTAACATAGAAATAGAATCACGCAGTTATAGAAATACTCGCACATTTGTTATCATAGAAAATAAATAGTTATCTTTTGTTACATCATCACGTGCAGTTATTAACGGTCCCAATTCCGTACAAAATTGGGTGGTCCTTCGAACAGTAATTTAGACGGCACCGAAGTGCAATATTAAGGGTCTTGACCTCACCCTAACAGTAAGTGATGAGAATTTCAAAAATACTTTAAATGGAAGTCCTAGGCCTCGTTGAAATACACATCTTCTACTGTCTCTTGTAAAATTAATAGTTTTTGGCGAAAGCAATGTTAAATATTGACTATGTCACATAACTTACATAACACATTCGAGTTTATTATTTAGTTTCACTTACTTTCAATACTTAATTTCTTGTACAGGATGATGACATGTATGCATTATATGCACATAAAATATAATGTATTATATCATTAATAAACACTCACTGTTTTCCTTACTTTCTTACTTAGACACTTTTTGTCAGTTTTATAAATATCTAGTTTTTAAAATAAATTTAACTTAAATATTTAGTGTTTTTAATATTAATCACGCGAATATTTCGTTTAATTTATTAAATGTAAATATTCAGGGAACAATTCGTAAATCAAATTATAATTTAGTATAGATTAAAGTTTCGTAAGAAATTATTTCCAAAATTAACAATTTGTTTCATCTGTTTCATAATTTGTGATTAATAAATATTAAAAATTTAATTCAATATAAATATAGTTCAAAAAATACAGAATGAAATAGTAATAATAATTATATGGTTATAATGAATAAATAAGTAACATTTATTTGTACATGTACAAAGCAGTTAGTTAACAAAAATGTCTTTGTGATTACAATTTAAAGTTAGTTCTTTTGGAGGAACTTTTAAATAGCTTCAATATTTTAACCGTGCAAAAACGGGTCAATAGTCTTTTTATTGATTATACATACTATTTGTTTAAACGGAATTGTGCGAAACAAGGACATTATTACTAAACGCATCAAGCTGTTACCTTTATAGCCTTTTGTTGATATTTGTCATTCTATTTACTTACAGACAAAAAAATAAAAATTTGTGACACAATCAACCTACAGACAAATAAAAATTTGTCAGTAAAATAATAAAATAAAAATTTCGCGGTATTAAAAGTTGGGTAAAATTATGCAAACACAATGAGACTAACAAAAAGTTTGGCCACGAGTATAATTAGATTTATTGCTTAACTTCGAGAAAAAGTGAACAGCTAACCTTAAAATTACCATTATTCAATAAATTATCATAATTCCAGCAAAGATAAAAAATCTATGAACATGTTCCTACTAAAACCAAGTAAGCTGATTTCGTTACCGATTTCTTTTTCAAATAACGAAAATGGTAGACGGAAATCGTTTCATTAGAATATATTCAAATTGCTCGAACTCTCATTGGTGATTCGTTGGGGTACGGCCAATTATTTTTCAGATAGTATTATCCCAAACTCCAACTTCTCTTCGCCTTTCTACTGAATAAACCTGATCCCAGTTTCCAGGCTTCGTTCCTGCTCTTTCCATTTCCCTTCCTTTCCCATGCTTTTTCATTGCGTTCGTTTTGTTTCTGTCATCTGGCAAATAATCGCACGATACTTCAAGCTAGAATAATCAAAGATAGTCGCTGAAAGAACTAATGTTTTATTTCTCCTTACATTTTTATCCAGGCACGTGCAGTTTGTTTGATTATTTAATTGCTCATTAATTTATAACAAGATTAATTGTGGATGCTGGGTCATTTTTTGAATCTGTGGAAGATTAATGGGATAAAAACGGTGAAGTTTGGAGTTTACCGAATAAATCGTGTGGGCGCGTTTGAAAATTCTCGGCTTCTTTATTATCTATGCTCTCGGCGAAAGTCAGTGCAAGAATGTCTTCATAGACAGTCGTATGGTCGTTCTTTAACACTTTCACGACCGGTGACACCAACGTGGTGCCATAGGCAGGCCAGTCGTTGTTTGCCGGTGACACTTACGTGGTGTCACGTGGTGACTCCAACGTGGTACCTACCATTGGTCAGCTATTTGCAAAGCTTTTTCGAATGTCAGTTGTTTAACACTTTGAGATTGAATACTATCGCTAGAAACTGCGTACTTTATCGCACAAACTGCGACATTTCACTGCGCAAACATGCGGTCGTGAAAGTGTTAAGACACTTGGGCTCGGAGAAACATCTCTGAGGAAGAGGAAGCGGTAACAGAAGTCATATGGCCCGCTTCGACTATTTGCTGATTTCCAATTTTCTAACATCTGCAAGGGAATAATAATAACAAAATTCAAATCCATATAATACAAGGTCTGTCTGGTAATGCAATTTGTTTATTTCCGCCAGTTTTCCTTGTGCGAGCGTGTTCTGACTTGTTGGGATAGGTGGAAGGGACTCTTAACTTCATTTGTTTACAACCTCGACCTGATCCGCGCTTCGGGGGCGTCAGAATCTTTATAAACGTTAACCTATTGTTAATGCCTGTGTCATGACGCGCAATGGAGGAAAAGGTCGAAAAACGTTATGTAATTAAATTCTGTGCTATACTGAATAAAAGCCTCGCCATCACCTACCACATGGTTAGAGAAACATACGGGGACTTTGCTCCCTCTTGTTCTCAAGCTTCCAAGTGGTTGAATTTGCTAAAAAATAATCGCGAAAACGTGGAAGATGACCTCCGATCTGGACGGCCGACAAGCACCAGTGTTGACGAAAAACTATGCTCACTGTCTTTTTTGACGAGAAGAGTTTGGTCCACAAAGAATTTGTAACTCAAGGGTAGATAGTCAATTACACGGATTGCATACAAGTGCTTGACAGGTTGCGGAAAAGGGTGGTTCGTACCCGAAAAGAGATCGCCGCTACGTGGCAGTTGCACCACGACAACGCTCACTGCCATACCGCTCTGCGCGTCCAAGAATTCTTAACCAAGCACAGTTTGGTAACTTTACCACGGCCCCCTTTGAGTCCTGACATCGCTCCAGCAGATTTCTTCCTGTTTATGAGAATTAAAACTGATCTCCAAGGAAATCATTTTGGCACCATAGAAGCGATTCAATCCGCCGTGACGAAGGCAGTAAACGATGTCTCCATCAACGCTTTCCAAGATGCATACCAAGCATGGAAAAATCGCTGGCAAAAGTGTGTTGATGGCCAAGGGACGTACTTTGTGGAATTTTAAAGGATTGTGCCAATAATATAAATAAATTTTTATTTACGTACTTAATTGCATTACTTTCCGGACAGACCATGTATATTTAATATAAATATATTTATTTTAGCTTTAGCTTTGCTTTTTATATTTTGATCTTTCACACCATATAGGGTGGTCACCACATTTTGCCAGCTAGATTTGCTTCATTATTACTACGCATAGCAAACAATGTTTCAGATGATGTAGAATGGTTTTGAGAGGGGCACATTCTGACGGTTATACTTTTTTGTAAAAAATATAACGGAGCATCAGCTGATACAATAAACAATATATATGATTCCATTTAGAAAAACTTTCATGACCATCATATGTCCTTTACACGTCCACTTATATAAAAAATTTACCGTCAGAATGTGTTCGTTTCAAAACCATTCAACTTCATCTGAAACATTGTTTGCTATGCGTAGTAATAATGACGTTTTAGGTAGCAAAATGTGGTGACCCACCCTGTACAAAAATATGATGCCAGGATTATTTTATTACTTTATTATACAAAATTTTTTATTTCCTTTTTCTTTCATTTTTGTATTACTTCATATATTATTTTTAAATTACTATGTAAGTCTTCTAGAGAATGAAAAATAAAATTGTAGTAAAAATTAAATAAAATTGCAATATTCATGTATAAAAATTATTTCTTTTAATATTCTATAAACTCTCAAACGGAACGAAAATGTTTTTCTTTTATGTTACTGTAAAAATTATTTACACGAAACGATATAAGCAATTAATTTTTCGAGCCGTATTAAATGCATTATTTATTGCTGATCCGAAGGTAAACAATTTCCACCGAAACTGTATAATGTACCCACTTATTTGACCAATGGCTGTTATAATGTTTAAATTGTAAGCAATTTTATCAATCGTGTATTTGTTTGGCGAATTTAACGAAAGAACAACACGGAACAGAATATACGTGATAATGTGTTTAATTAAAAATTTCACTTTAAAAGTATGAGCTGATTATACGTTTCATAGTTTCAAGGTGCATGACATTTTCACGGAATTTTACCCTACGGGTTTGAATTAGATTGCTCCACAGAGTAAAACCACTCGTAATGTTAATAGAGTATATAAGGTAGAAATACTGCTGACGGACGTTTCATAACACGGACTTAAACAACGGAAATATAAGACTTGTTTTCATTGTAAGAAAGGTCGGAGAGCTTCTGCCAAAAAAAATAACCGGAAAATGCGACAAATTAACAAAAATTGAAATGAATAGACATTTATCAGATGATTAAATAAATAAAATGTTCAAAATTCGAGAGAAAACTTTGTAATTACATGACATTCGAATGAATCATACATTAAGTGAAATAAAATATAATTTTGTTAATATTCTTTTTTAATAGTTACATCTTTTTAATAACTATTAAAACATAAGAGAATCAATAACAAGAACCATAAGAAAGTGGAACGATTAATATTATAATTATTTGGTTATAAAATGATCTTTACATACTGTTAGAGAAATGTAGCCTATTATCGTATGACCTTCATAAAACATTGATTTTAATATATGCTTGTGTTACAACCGAATCGTGGATTTACCCTACCGAAAACATGACAAAGAAAAGGAGGCCTTCCATTCGTCGGTTTTTAGAGATTTTTGTGGATTTGAAAATTTGGGATGAGTTCAGAATGCAAGGACATACATTAGATCCCGAAACGTGAAGTATAACCAGATTAGAATGTCGAAACTCTGGGAATTATAGATCAACGGATAGTCAAATCTAGGGATTTGGGGTCATAGGACTTTTGGGATGTGAAAATTTGTGAAAACTGGTATTTGGAAACCTAGAAATTTGGTAATTGGGCATTCAGAAATTTAAAATGTTGGAAATTTCGAAATTTGTAAACTTAAAAGGTTGTGATTATAAAAATTTGGCATTTTAGGAATTTAGGTTGCTGGAAATTTGAAACTGGTAGATTAAAAAATTTAGAATTTTAGAAACTTAGCAATTTATAAATTTATAAATTTAGCAATTTAGAAATTTAGAAATTTAGAAATAGAGAACTGAACAAATTTGTATATTTAAGCTTTTTATTTTGTTTGTAGTATTTTTTCTGACATCAAGAGCAAGACATTTTTTTCCATTTATATTTAAAAAGAAATAAACTAACGTCCACCTTATTGAACAATAATCTGAATAGAATGCGCCATCTTCTTCACATGTGATGTCCCTTAATTAAACATTAATATGGAATAATCAAATTCATCAATCCACACAATAAGAAACAGCTTATTTCTATGTATAATAACAATGTATTTTTAACGTGAAATGTTATCGCACGGTGTAATCTTTCGTACGCGTTGTGATTACATTTTTCGCGACTGATCGCACGGATTTATGTTGACCGTGACGTGAGGTTGTAAGGCTCATGCGGAGTTTCTTTCCGATCCGTCGCGGTGCGTTGCTCTGCAGACTTAACTAGAAAACAATCGTTAAAAAGTATCAATTCCACTTGAACGATCGAAGATAATTGTTCTTTGGGATGTTACGTGCCAGGCTTTGAATAGCGTGAAAGGCGCCCAGAGATTCAAATGATAATTAAGCCTCGTAACTTTTATTAATTTCATAGTCTCATACACCCTGAGCGGCTAGGATGTATCATAGTGGAAACTGTCACTAGGATCTTTCAGGTATATTAATATAGCAAATATAGCAACAAATTTTACAGAACACAATTATGTATTACATGTGTAGAAGCCGACCTTTGAGGTGTCGAAGCGCGGCATACTCGTGTGTCGGACCCGACAGAGTCGCGGCATGTGCGTGTGTCGGCTTGACAGAGTCGCGGCACGTGCGTGTGTCGGACCCCGCCAGAGACTCGCGGCAGTTGCGTATGTCGGACGCGCCAAAAACTCGCGGCGTTCTTTTGCGGCAAGATACCAAAAACGACCCAAGTGTATAAAAGCGAGAAACGGTTCCCGAGAAGGGACAGTTTCGGTCAATCGCTCGACGAATTAAGATTAAACCATTTTAAAAATCACGCCCGTGTGAAATTGATTTAATAGAACTTCTGACCTCTTCCACCATCCTCTTTGTCCTCTTACACATGTTTGTTCTCTTACAATTGCTTTGGTCGCGAGAATGAAAAGAGTGAGTGTGTTAACTATTTCTTGGTGCACGGTTTTGACACATTAACAATGCGGGGATTCAACGTAGAGTTAATTGATTTGCCTAATAGAACTGTTCGATGATTCTTTATGGTTGATGTTGCTTGAAGGCGACTTAGACCCGATCTCACTTGTTAAATACTCGCGATTACCCGACAGGGAATTCGAGCTTTGTAGGAGTTTTGCACGCTTGTACCAACAAAATACAACAACTAACTCGAAGGACCAACCGAAGTATTCGGGAAAGTAACGATGCTAATTTCTATGTTGCGTTTCTAACTATTTATTTCTATAGACGAAGTGAAGCTCGTCTGTCTAACTATTACAGTTACGATATTCTATGTTACTAGTCGATGTTCTATACAAGTTGTTCTACACGCTTCTACTACTCGATTTGTTCTCGCTTGTCAAACTATTTTTTATCTTCATGTCACCTCCGCCGAGTAGTCTTCACGGGGGTGAATCATTCGGATTGGGTGAGAAAAATATTCAAATTTGTGGAAGGGAAGCGAAGGTTTACGCCCTTCCCGAGCCCCTCCACTCGCAAATATTACAAGATTTTTCGCTCTTACCGTGGCAGGTAATAAAGATCAGGAAGCGCGCTGACCCTGACTAAACATGCTAAAAATAACGGACTCGAAGAGGTAAAAATATCAATCTGGTGACCAAATGTGAACAATAACTAGACAACTGCAGTGAAACTCACGAGTCTTTATGGCTTCCTGAGTTTATGGCTGTCACGGTGCGGTCCTTGAAACCTTCGATGGGACGAGGGTCTTAATACTAATAGCTATATAGAAATTCTAAAATCTGTTTTAATTCTAAAGGCATTGTTGACATTAACATTACTAATAATAGCTCACGTAGCAGCGAAGTATTCTCGTTAATAATGAAACTTGATACTGTCCATCGAATATACGAACAAAAGGGTTTATACACCCTCTGTCCCAAAAATAACCGGAATGGCTATGCAGAAACAAAAATAGGTAAAAAATCTTAGCAAAAATCATTTTATTTATTCAAAATATTCTCCCTCAGGAGAAATACAGCGATTTGCGCGTTCGAGAAGTACGTTAAATGACTTTTTTAAATCTCTGATTGGAACGGTGTTAAGATTGCTCGTCGTTGCCCGTTGAATGTCTTCAATTGATGCAAAACGATCTCCTTTCATTGCCAAATGCAGGTTTGGGAATAGAAAATAATCGCAGGGAGCCAAATCGGGTGAGTACGGTGGATGTTGAAACAAAAAAAAACATGATGTTTGGTCAAAAAATCAGTCACAAACGATGAAGTGAACGATGAGCAGGTGCATTATCGTGCAACATTCGCCAACTGCCAGGTTCTCGATATTCAGGAGGGATACGATGAATACGTCCTAACAAACGTTTCAATACTTCAAGATAATACTCGGCCTTAACCCTTTGCCCTCGAAAGGTGACTCACATTCACCATATTATTTAATACAGATATTTGGAATATGTATATTTTAACTAAACCTATAGTATTGCACATTATAAATATAATGAAACAGGGAATATTGGCAATTAATGATAGACATACGATGACATTAAGAGAATTCATCAAACTTTTTAACCAAACAGTTTTAGAATTGCTATCTGGTACCAGTACAGATACCTTCGAGTGAAAAAGGGTTAACTGTTGTACCACTTGGAACGAATTCTTTGTGGATAATCCCCTTGGAATCGTAAAAAAACAATATTCTCCGCAGTCATTGTCTCAATTGATCAGTCTGAACGTCTATCATCATCCACATCCTCTCTGCACTCTTTAAATCGTCGATGCCACTCGAAAACTTGTGTTTTTGATAAGCAATTATCTCCAAAAGCAATTTTAAGCATTTGAAGCGTTTTCACAGCACTTATATCGTTCTTAACACAGAACTTAATGTTGACTCTTTGTTCTTTATTCATTTTTTGACCGGCGTACAGAAACTATTATTACAAAATGCGTCGCACCTTGGATTCTAATGAACGAAATGTCATGAAATTTTGACAGGTTAGTAAAGAAAGCTGACGATTACTAAATCAATCGCCAATTAACAGATGACACCAATATTTTCGTTAAACTAGATCCATTTCGGTTATTTTTGGGACAGAGGGTGAATACTGGTTGAAAGGGCTGCGTACGTGGCTGTTACCACAGGTGGGCCCCTTTTTTCAAATATTTCCAGGAACGGGTTCTGTTATTATTTAGGTTATCGGGCCTGTCCAGTTTTCGGAAATTCTAATTGCTTATGCACTTGGATAGTCTGTCGGTTATTTATTTCTAAGTTTAACCCCGGTCGATCTCTTATCGTACAAAAGCCTACTATTCCTCGGGGGCAAGAGTCATTGATCGTTTAAAGATTTCGTTTCTGATTGTTGGGATGCTTTGGACACCCGATTTTTATCGGCAACCGTAACAGGGAAGACCGAATGGTTGTCTTTAGTCCCGAACGTTGAACTGTTGCGATTTTTATGTTCCGTTTGACTATTTAGGTAAAGTTGAACTTCCTTGCTCTCGTACAGGTAAGTCAAGGCGTGTTGCTGGAAAACGTCCTAGTCGTTTGACGTCTTATTGTATATTTTTTTCTGTATCTACCTGTTAACGCTCGTGGTTGAAAATAAATTCGTTCGCGCCTTGTTGCATATTGCACGTGGCGTGCCGACTAGATTTATTATATCAATACTCTAACCAATACTCGAAGGACCACTCCAAGGTTTGGAGACTATACAAAACGTTCTTAACTATAACTTGTTACCATTCGAGGTTCTATGATTTGTACTACTATTCTGCTATATCTTTAACTATTCTTGTACTATTCTTATTCCAACTAACTTCCAACTATGTGTGTCAACAAACTAGTCGAGTTTCTATTAGAACTATTCGATGTCACCTCGGCCGAGTAGACTTGACGGGGGTGAATCGTTCTAATAGGCTATGGAAAAATGTACAAATTTGTGGAAGGGAAGTATTCCAAGTTTTGCTCTTGGACCGTGGCAAGCAATACAGATCAAGAAGCGCGCTGACTATACAAGTTACTCTTCAACTATTCGTTCTATTCTCCCGTACTGTTCGTTCTTATTCTTCGATACTATTCAAAACATCAACTAACTATTCTTTCCATTCTTGTTCTGATGTATCTATTGTATATTCCAACTAACTATTCTTTCTGTACTATACATGTTACTATCTGTCAACTAGTCCATATTCTGTTAGAACTGTTCGATGTCACCTCGGTGTGGTAGACTAGACAGGGCCGAATCGTTCTAATAGGTTATGCAAAAATGTACAAAATTGTGGAAGGGAAGCAAGATATGCGTCCTACTCGGGCCCCTCTACTCGCAAATATTCCAAGTTTTGCTCCTGGACCCTGACAGGTAATAAAGATCAAGAAGCACGCCGACTTTAATTAACCATGTTAAAAATAACGGGCTCGAAAGGTAAAAATATCAATCTGGCGACCAAATGCGAACAATGGCTAGAAAAACTACATGGAAAACGCGCGGGTCTTTATGACTTCCTGAGTTTATTGCTGCCACGGAACGGTCCGCGAACCCTTCGATAGGACGACGGTCTTATTGCTAATAGCTATATAAAAATTTTAAATCTATTGTAAATGTAAGGGCAATGTTGGCCTTAGCATTATCTGTATCTATCTACTAACTGACGACTCGTTGTCGCCCACACTTTCTCAAAAAATGGGAAGTGGTTGAAGCATGCTGATTGGTTTTCGTTCATAGCGTTAATTTTTCAATCAGCATGCCTTTTGATGGTAGTGTCCGCCGTCTCTAGCGCCCTAGGGGCGTCTTTTGAAGAAGAGGATGGGAACACGTCCGATGCGTTCAGAAGGACCCCCAAAGTCAAACCTCGTCTGTGTTTTTCTCGCTAGATAGGCCCTCGAAGGCCAAGTCCTATTAGGTTTACGGATCGCTAAATTATCATTTGGTAAAACTCGAGATTATGACATGCGCGAAACTATTGAGAACAAAACGTATTGATAAAACAAAAAAATGTCTATCTCTAAAGTAGCTTTTCGTAGAAGAACTGTCATAGACTCCCCTTGGAAATCCTCGCATGTTCTGTTCCACGTACGATAGAACATGGAAGACACACAATTTAAAATGTATGTCCTTAAATAGTACTATAATTGCTATCCGAAAATCTGATTACTGTATATTTTGCAATGTATCATATTTTATGAATGTATTCTCTTTACACATTTTATAAAACCAGCTTCCATTTTCATCGGCCTTCGTTCTCCTCTCTTTTCTCAATTTGTGTATCAGTTTTGGCATTAATTCAGCGGTATTATGGGATTTAACTTCGGGTCTTATTGATTCATCAATCTCTTTCGCAAATTTAAGTTTGCATATATCCTTATATATAGTGGCACGGATAAAGAATATAGGCCAACTTGGATTTTAATTTATCGCGATAAAGCTCAGGATACTGATCAATAATATAAAAGTAATAAATAAAACTGAAAATAGACATTCCTAGTTGCATATGAAAATTCGTTTTACTGAGAAACAGTAACTAAATCCTTATAAATCCCATAAAAATGTTAACGAAAGAGAAAGGTCATCTTTATTCCTATTTTTCATGGAACTTATCAAGTTTACTTCTATTTTTCATGGTGTGGCCGTATAGCGACTCACTAAATTTATTAATATATTTACAGCTATTTATTCTACACACATATTAGAACTTCCAATGACTGTAAGTACCTTAATTTAAAAATAAAGCAGCGGAAGCAAAAAGGAATTGGGATAGTTTGCTCCTCCAACTTAACCTAACCAATATCCAATTAATTTAGATTCTTATAAAAAGGAAGAATTGTGTTGGCTTCGTTTTCAATCACAGTGTTAATATATGTATTTGTTCACGATCGCGGTCACTGTTACTCGGGCCAACACTTCTGCCTCTGAGCGCGCGCGATTCTCGCGCTCTGATTGGTCGGTGTTTCTCCTTAATAATTACAAAATGAAGCCCCATTCGACATTTTTGCAAAGGAAGAAGTTGTTCAGAATGGCCACACCTACCACCCCTTTTCGGCTCCTTCAGCGTTTGTAGGACACCCTGTATATGGGCATCGCGATAGTACGTCTACAGCAATGTGTAGATACGCGATGTAACTGTATACTAGGAAGCTGTTAGGTGAAAGTCGATTGAATAGAGAATTCGGAATAATTGTTGAATTATTCTTCATGCATGAATAGTCAGGATAAATCGAATTCGTAGTACGTTATCACAAAGAAATAATAGTTGAAACATCAAAAATTATACTCGATAAATATTATGATGATGAAAAAAGACAAACTTTCATTCTGGAAAAAATACATTCTTCCATTCTGGAAAAGAATGAACTTTTTCAGACACCGAAAAATATTTTAAATCAAATAATTAATAAACGTAATAAGTCCTGCGTACGTTAATTGTAAAAATGTACAAACAATTTAAATACGAGTTACCCATTGATTCACAAATAGTCCTGCTTCGATGCAAATGAATTTTCGTCCTTAGGCCGATTCTTACCGTTCACAAAAATTAATCTCATCGCACATAAACTCTCAATTCATTTCACTGTCACGTTTCATTATTATCTCTCAGTATCACTTTCCCCTCTCACTTTTTATTAAGTAGCCGATATCAGTCCAACACGTAAATAGACCGAATTAAAACTAGGGAACGATTGTTGAGAAATAATTTCCACTGCACTGTCTTTCAGTGGAAATTATTTAAGACGAGCAACCGGCGATCACGACTGCAAACTATTTCCACTACAATTTGTTGATCGCCACGTGCCGGCCGAAATGATCAATAGAGCATCGTTGCATGTCAACGATTAGCGGCTTACTCTTTGTGATAGAAATCGAAACCAAGAGCCGTGACTCGTATAAATACTGCCTCATTACCGGTAATATGTAGTAATATCGATGTCTTAATACCGATTCCCTACAAAGAGTGTTAGCAGAGTTCGCGTAAATCAAAGAGACACGTGTTTTGCTTTTAGTGAAATAATATAATTCAATAATATATCTTTAGATTACTATAATTGAGAAACATAGATTTGTATACAATAAGTCTTTGATTAAATGAAATAATGTTTTTATCGCCACCACACGCTACAACGAACCACACAGGAATACATACAAAACGGAAGTGAGGAAAGAACCTACGAACGCATCTATAAGTGTTACTTGGGTGGCGCCAATATTCAAAATTTAGATTGTTACATTCCAACAAAGAGAAAATAAAATATTGTTAAAAATATACCAGAATAATCGTTCACGCGTTCGGTGCATTTACCGGTCATTCTTAGGTTATGCGACCACTCTACGCGCCAATTCCAGGCTTGTTGGCAGTACATGTATATGGGTATTAAAATATTAAGTATATACGACAATAATTTTATAACGCCTTACACTGAAATTGTCGGTTCTGTTTTCACCAACATAGGAATAAAGCGACATTGGTTGGCGGACAGCAGTTGTGCCCCACATCTTTAAACGGCACATGCATTCGTCAAATTGTACGAATTAATAACATCTAACAATAAGTGTATATTAAGAAATAGTCTCTGTGATATATATTACATCTCTGGACTGTAGAGCCAGAATTCATTAAATCAGACTTTTCAAACTTTAAAGGACAGAAAATCAAAGGCATCAAAGTTTATAATTAGATAGTACCAGTTTTTCAATCATGATTTAAACAGCAATTTAAATTTTAAATTGAAATAGTTTACTTTTGTGTTGCTCCTATAGACGCAATTCGAACAAAACATGAACGTAACCTTTTAATTAAATTAAATGTGTGCTATATGCTTTCAATTTTTAAAAACAAATTATATCATTTTTAAGTAACAATGTATAAATTATTATAATGACTTTTTTAGAGATATTAGACGATTTGTGGACAATTATTATTTCAAGTTTAAATAATCTAAGGTTAAACTACGTTTGAAACAGAAAAATAGTGAAACAAGTGACGAGCATAGTTTAAAGACTAATCAAAACTATGAAAATTAATATTGATAATAAAAATTAATGAAAAACATTGTAAAGGATATCGAGACTTCAAAACACTTATTAGGTGATATTATATAATTTATATGATATTAGATATAAGTTTCAAATATGTAATTAAGTAAAGTGTGAAATAGTGTACATAATGTCTTAAAGTCAAATATGATAAGAGCTAAATATTTACTAGTACATTTTTTTTTATTTAAGCATTATCGACCTCTCTTGAGGGTGTTTTGCATAATTTAACCTACATATGTTTTACATAAGCAAATGTACAAACGAAAGAATGCATGAATTGTGCGGTTGCAAGTGAAATGTGGTTCGTGAGGCTAAGTTAGATTAATAAATTGCAGCTTTTGAGAAACGACTGTATGGCGTTACATATACAGTCGTGGACAAAATTAAGTGGACAGGTATCATAAATAACAAAAGGTTAATTTAATTTAACTAACAATGCCTATAAATCAAAACTTTATTGCACAATTATATACATTAAATAAATGTTTTTTCAAGTCTACAAAAATATCTCACGTTCTAAATTTTAAATTTATTTAAAACATTGTAACAAAACAAAAAATTTTTTACATTTCTGCAATGTCCACTTAATTTTGTCCATGATTGTACATAGCTGCTGTAGGATTTTGAAGTATAACGTTGCATGACAGAGGAAGTAGCTCAATTTATGTAATCTACTGATCAGGTTTATTCTCTGGTCATCAAACAAATGACATTGCCATAGTACGTGGTCGTCGTCCTGCCATTCATGGCCACATTGACATTTCGTGTCGTTTATTGTACCTATTCCAGCTAAGGAGTGGGCCATTACTAATTACCATTAAATCAATATGTTGGTAAAAATATCACATAATATTTTACATTCTTTTCGATATTCCATATGGTAATAAAATGTATCCCTCTTTGTAAAACACAAGATGACCTCCATTACACTCTTAAATCAAACTTTTTCAAAATGTCTTTTTCCTGATATTTATTGTACAATCTACACTATACGACTCTTGTTTCAAACTTTCTTTTATCAAATAGCTGTAAATGGCTGAACAACCGTTCTTTGGACGTGATAGTGTATATGTAATATACGAATATACAATACAAAAATACTACAGTTATACAACGCTAGAAGCTCTTTATTATGCTTTGCTTGAAACAAGTTGTGGACATATTTTTATACGATTATATTAACCCTTTGCGGACGAATGGCCACTCTCACTCGCCATTTGATACAGTGCAACAGTTTTTAATAAATAATTTTTAACTACAGTTTTAGTATTATACACGTGAAGTTTGAATACAGTGAAATGGACAATATTGGTAATTAATAATAAAAATATGTTTATTTAAAAAAAATTGATCAAACTTTTTAACCCGAAAGTTTTACAGTCGCTATTCGCTACTGGTAAAAATACTTACGACCGCAAAGGGTTAAAAGTTGAACGACATAGATAAATTACACATTATAAAAAGAAACAAATTTAATACCGTCTTTAAGGGTTCAGAAATACAGAATATCTTATTTAATTCAGACATTCGAATTATTTGTATTGCTATGAAAAGTAGAAAACGTTGAGCCTATATGATTGCAAGTGTTATTTAAAAGTGTATAAAGGTACCAAGATCATTAAACAGTCTAATGCGTTAATTACATATTTCTCAGAACTAGTTTGTTACGGCTCCTTTTTAAAATATGTAAAAATGTCTTATTTATGCTATTGAATGCAGCGCTATTATACCGTCAAATGTGTTAAATATTAAACTGCTAAATTTCAATCGATGCATCATTCTGTACGCTTCGTAAGCTCGGGTAGCAATTAAACCAGTATATTCGGAGACTAAAACGGCATATCCTCGTACCGGTTAAAAGAATACGACCATTTATGTTGTAAAGGTTTGTATTCTAAAGATTTAGTTCCCTGGATAAATCGCAGAAAGGAAAAAATTCGATACCAAGTAACTGTTCTGCTCGTTGATTAAAACATTGGTTATTGAAAAGTATATTTCATAATCCTGTAGACAAACTCATAAAACCCGTAATAATATCGCAAGCGGTAATCACAAGCATCTGAATCGGCGCATCGTTAATAGTTTGTCCTATTGAATAGAAGTTCACGAGTGTATGCGCATCACGGATGAATGAAACAACGGAAACAAGAAAGGGATTGCAAAGAAAAGAGTACAAGCAACGGTCTCCCTCCCACGAACGGTTTTTCTCGACTGAATGGATGCAATTATCTTTTGATACTCATTACATTGTTTTTACAGAGAGGCCGGCTCAATGTCCTATTCAGATACAGAAGAATGATTATCCCACTATCGAGAAGTAATTGTGTAGTAAACGCACTTCCATGGAGCCGTATTAAAATGTCAGCTGGATCCCTGCATGCGAACAAAACACGAGACTTCGAAATACGTGTCTCTTTATAAATGTTATTAAAGTAATATTAAATGTATTGCGAATCCTCCTCTTCCTCTTATCTGAATACTAATCTGCGTTTCTAAACCGTTACTGTTCATCGTTTCTTTCCTTTCGTTTATGAAATTAATTATTTTTTAAAATTTCTAAGTTACTAAGTTTCTATATTTCCAAATTTTAATATGGGTATATCAATTCTAGATAAACTAGTGGGCCTGCTCACGAATTTGAATGTGTATTTAATCCTTTCGAGCCGAGCTCCCCGTCCGCCGAAGTACCGTCCTTGAATGGCAACTCGCGCCGAAAATATGCACAGTGCGCGTAGTTTCTGTATACAGGGTGTCTCGTAATAAGTGTAAGACCCGAAAAGGGGTTGTAGAGGAGGTGATTCTAAATAACTTTTCCCTTTCCAAAAATCGAGTCTAGGCTCTCGTTTTCGAGTTATGAAGGAAAAACTTCGACCAATCAGAGCGCGCGAATAGCGCCCGCTCAGCCGCGAGAGCGAAGATTCGAACATACGGCCGATCGCGGATGCGATCTAACAAGTTAGTATCGTGCTATGTTACGTCAAAGTTAAATCACACATAAAATTGTCTTATCCCTTATTTACTAAAAATTAATAACTGAACATTATTATTCTCAAATTCCCAATTCTCCAAATCTCCAAATTCCCAAATTCCCAATTCCCCAAATCTTCAAATTCCCAATTTTCCAAATTCTCTATTCCCCAAATTACCAATTCCCCAAACTCCCAATTCCCCAAATTCCCAAATCCCCGAATTCTCAATTCCCCAAATTCCCAAATATCCGAATTCACAATTCCCCAAATTCTCAATTCTCCAACTTCCTCAAGTGGCACATAAAATTGTCTTATTCCTTATTCAGTAAAAATTAATAACTGAACATTATTACGCATGATTTAACTTTGACGTAACATAGCACAATACTAACTTGTTTGTTTGCGTCCGCGATCGGCCGTATGTTCGAGGCTTCGCTCTCATGGCTAAGCGGACGCTATTCGCGCGCTCTGATTGGTCGGTGTTTTTCCTTAATAACTCGAAAAGGGGAGCCTAGACCCCATTTTTGCAAAGGAAAAAGTTACTTAGAATCACCCCCTCCACAACCCCTTCACGGGTCTAACACTCATTACGAGACACCCTGTATATGTTGTTCTAAGTCTTAAATAGGAACTGTGCTGAATAAAACAATCATTGTTCTAATGTAATAAGTAATACGTAAAAAATATGTAAAAACAATTAACTACGAAGTGCACTTGCTTAGATGGCGTTGCATGCGTGGTCGCCACAATTCCGATGCCGCATATATGCGGCGCTCGTACCCACAGCTCGTCTAGTGGATGCCGCATATATGCGGCGCTCGGCGCGAAAGGGTTAAAATTTAGAGTATCTACTGTAAGCTTACAGGTAGAAGAAGAATGGGATACAAAGGCTTGTAAAGTCGTTACAAACAATGAAACGTGACTCGAACTATGGGAAACGGTATCAAACAAACAAATCATTACTGCTAATTTGAGTACAATTGACGTTAATGATGACCAAATATTGTCACCAAAAGATAAATTATTGCTTTCAACGTGGTCCCGGGCGATTCCGCGTGTCAAAAATGATCGAAAAAGATGCTAAAATATGTTTTTTCATCGATTCGAAAGCGATCGACGTCGATGGGGAGCAGTTTCTGTCGTTAGATTTCTGGCAAAATCTATGTATAGCAAATATAGCGTGCTGCGCGCGTCTAACCTCAAAATTGCAAGTTCAAGGAAACAAAATTGTAGTCTGAGGGTCTGATACAGACAAATAATTAAACAAAATAAAAAATGCAGAACGAATTCTACAGGAGTAAACTCCAAGATATGGAAATAATTTTCAATTTTTAATTTTAAATCCAGTTAAATGTAGAATGTTTAATTCTCTCCTTGTCATAGAGAATCTGAACATTAGTTATCATATTCTGTTTTTTAACATACGTTTTGTCTAAAAAAATGTATCTTGTATTATTATCAATTTCACGGTAATTAAAATATATTAATAATTGCTGACTCGCTCTATGCATTTAAAAAATTTTTACCTGACAACATGAACCACAGTACGAGCTGGCCGAGGAAAATAAATAATTCACTAATCAATTTTATGATTGCAAAAGAAAATGAAAATATGCATAATTTTTTGTCCAATAAATTTATATTTTTTCATCGTACAGATTTGTCTGTAATTTCATTCTCTAGTAACGTGTAATAGATGGTGCGGAAACGCGGTTTTTATTCAAGATTCTCATTGTACAATATTTATTTACCTTGAATTATTCAGTTGTACATCTCTGATTTACTGTAATATTTATGACTCAAAACTTCTGGCAGATAAAAACACTTTATACAATATGAAATTCATTTTAATGGTCTGCAATTATATGGTTTGCAATTATATGGTTTGAAATGAAAATTTGGGAAATTATGATTAATTTGTTGTTATTAATCAATATTTAATTTCTAATTCTTAACAATTAACAAGTTTTCATATTTTACATCCCCAAGATTGAAGTAATATGGAATTCAAAGTATTAAATTTAATATGCACCATTAAATTTTTGTGTTTATCTTGAAAATCCAGCCCATCAAAAAGAAAATAAAGATAATGATAACAGTACATAAAACTTAATATAATATTTTTAGCTGTACGCAATCTATAATAAAAATAATTCAAATTCCCTGATAACTGAAAGTTTGAACAATTAACGGTATTGCAGAGATATTTTTTTTTTAAGTGATGCAAGTCAACATTAGGTTGAAATTATTTTTAACCGAATATATCACAGTGCAATTTATTTCAGGTAAATTTTAGTAATATCGACAACGCTGTGAAAAACTACATTTATTGAATAATATTGGTGGTATTGGTAACCTCGATACGATTTGGGAGGATTTAAAATAAACGATACATTTTAGTATATCACAATTTTATTATACGCTTTTAATCCAGAAAGTTTTCTTCAAACTGCAGATAATAGAATCGATTAACGAGATATTGTAGATTCTGTGTATTCATGAAACATTTTCTTTTCCCTTATGCCACCATACAAATTACCATACAAGTTTCGTATATAACATATTTTCGATTTAAACTGCGGGTAAGAGAAATATTTCAGGCGAACGAAATTATTGCTTCAACCTGCGTGCGACAGAATATAATATAATGGATTTAATAAATTCATATAATTTTCTGCGACATCATACTGTAATGAAATACTAATATTAATTTAAATGTAAAATGGAAACGGGTGAAATATCACCCACGAGGTTCTTTTATGTTCTTATTTCCGAGGATACGTGCTGGACGACACGTGTGAGGATTAAATTACTATCCTAGCATAATGGCAGCCTCATAAAATGAAAGGTATTCCTATTACCTTACATTTTGAGGAATGATGCAGCATCAATTTTTAGAATGGTATATTTCGTGGCTCGTTAAAAATAGCACAAATAAGACAGTCATCGTACCTTCGGGCTTCGACAAAGGAAAATTTCTCCTTTCTCGGTCGATCCCTGCTGAAATATGTATGTATCGCATTGCGGATTCGAAGGTTTCTCGATCTATCGCGACGTATACGCAGACTGTAAACTAGGATTGACTTCGATATCGAAAAATGGGACGGCCGCTAAGCTTGGATTCGCGATTTATATTTGATCGAACTCGATGCCAGATCCCAACGCGGTCAATCCTTGCGAGAGCACCTCCACGAAGCCAGGTCTCTGGCAATAATTCGAGAAAGATCTTCCTGACAACGTTGACGGCTCCTTCGGGAATAGATCTCCGGGATAAATGGAAACCCAGAGCATTGGGACCATTTTCCTTTCCCCTCCATGATTCGATGAAACGTCACATTGCTGTACTTCTGTACGTTCGTTTCATCATATTCATAAAGAGCTCCTGGAAAAGCAGCTGTGAAATTGCTTCGTTAGAAAGTAAGATTAATGTAAAATTGGTGAAGCATTCTCGAAAAGATGTACGAATGGAAATAATGCATCGACAAAAATTTTACCAAAATATTTCTGTTTTTGAATCTGCCATTTGGTTATTAGAAATCACGATGTTATTTATCGAATATACTTGAATCGAATGAAACTTATTTATACCTTTGATAAAAGGTTAGTGTAGGCCTTTTTCATGTTAATACATTTGAAAGTTACATATAAATGCGAAGAGAATTCGTAATAGCTTTTTATGTGCTAACACTTTGTGCATTCAATTACTAAATGTTTCAGAGAGATGTTACCTTCACAGGTATTGCAAAATAGTGTACCGGTTTTAGTTATTAGGTCGAACTGCGTGAAGTTTGCATGTCTAATTGTCAATTTGGTTCAAAATAAAATTTGAGGGTTTTGTTCGAAAATATTTGTACGAGTTCGGTTTTACTAAAATATTGTTATGAAATGGTATCTCAATTAAAAATTGTTAAAACTTGTTCGCATTATTTTATTATTCGAACTTTTTATCTATTGCATATACACTCCTGGACAAAATTAAGTGGACATTGCAGAAATGTAAAAAATGTTTTGTTTCATTACAATGTTGTAAATCAATTTTAAATTTAGAACGTGAGATATTTTTGTAAGCTTGAAAAAACATTTATTTAATGTACAATATAATTGTGCAATAAAGTTTTGATTTATAGGCATTATTAGTTAATTAAATTTACCGTTTGTTATTTATGATACCTGTCCACTTAATTTTGTCCACGACTGTATACTGATGCATATTAAATATAAGTAATGTATATTGATTTATATTTAACATAATTATTGTATATTGATGTACATTAATTATAGTTAATGCATACACCGATGTATATTTATGTATATTAAATATAATTAATGTATATTGGCATATTTTAATTCTCCTTAGATTCTGTACTTATTTTGAGCGAAATCAAATTCTTATCTTCCATAAGACATGATCACCATTGTTCTATAATCTTTGATGCCACATGTTGAACAAGTTATAAACTTTTGTTTGAAAAATGTTTGATATGTGGATAAAATAAATTTATTAACTTATTTTTGCCTCTGTTATATTATATATGTATAGATATCCCATTTTTATGCGTCTAAACATTTAATTTAAATTTATGAATTGATTCTTTAGAAGAAACCTTTTTATCCCTGCTTCTTTCCGTATCATTACGTAACTATACTAAAATGGATCTCGATTAAAAAATTTTATATCGATCGATAGAAATAAAAATTTGATGGAATTATATATGGAAAGACGGATCAGATAAAAGATTTCACCGATCTTCAATATCCTGTCCCTAGTCGATGGGGCAACAGGAAACCTAATCTTATCTCAGGACAATTTGACAAAGCCCAATATATTGACTTCAAGTATCTTTGTTTTTAGCAATATTTACATATCCTATATGGTACAATCATAGCAAGCAATTTTTTCTGTTTGAACCTTTATTACATTGTTCTCTCAATTTCTCAATTTCTACAATTTCATAACGCATTTGTTAACTCGTGTGGGTAATATTAATAAAAAAAATGACAATAAATTAAAAAATTTGTTTAAGGAAAACTGATATAATACTATAACTTTGTAAAATTTCAAGGGGGTACAATAAAGATGTGTAATTACAAGATATGAGAGAGATTTTGAATAACTTTTTTAGTTACGAAATTTACTATTTGTTAATGATTGTCGGAGTACAAACATTTCATAATACAGTATATTATATAGTACATTTGCAATAGTATGTAACAAATTTTTATATCTTGTGTATGATACTGTGTCTTATAACATGTTTATCTCTTGTCATCATATATTGTATACAATTAGTATATACACTAGTGGAATTAATTCTGGACACTTTCAAATCTTTCCTTAAATTTCGCACTTAATCAAATTATTTAATATATAATTGTTTATATTTTATATTCTAATCAATGTTTTCTAATTTTGGGGCGTAACTATAAACATTATAGCTTACAATAAAAATATTATGGTATAAATTTAGCGTAGCAGTATTCTGCCCAAACATGAAACAGAGAATATTTTTATTCAAACTGTCCAGAATGAATTCCACTAGTGTATGTATACAATGATTGATTTCTACTATTTTTAATATAGTTACAAATTGCTACCGACAGAAAGAAATAAAATTATATTTTAAAATTTAACGACATTTTTTACATATAAAAGAATAGTGATCTATTTGCACCTAATATTATGCCTAATTTGTTTATACAGTTTATTGTAGAGTATTTTTGAAAAAAGTGTATTCGTTAATAATATCTTGAGATATAAATTAATACAATAAGAAAGTTGAATAGAAAAAACGGAATGGAATCTGAATATTTTGTGAAAAGAAATTAATATAAAACGCGTTCAATGCCGACACATAAAATGGCTTCATGATAGGAAATACTAAAATGAAACGTAGAAAAGTACGAATGAAAATATTGAACGAGAGGTCATAACCTTGTTGCAAGCAATGTTTGTTTTATGGTATATTGTACTGTGGTCATAGGTCATAAATCTCAGAATTTATATTCGCGATAAGCAAAACGGCATATTAATACAACGATATACATTTACATAAAACGTATATAAATGTATACGTATTAAAAAAACTGTTGTAGACACGTACAGATATTCGAAAATATATAATAGAAATTTGAAAAAATATGAATTTAAGATATAGAAATTTTTGAATATATAGATTTGGAAATGGCTCTTTGGACAAAATTACATGAATTAGTAATTCATTTAGTAAGAATTATTGAATATTTCTGAAAAAATCTCACAGAACTCAATATACTTTGCTCATTGCTTGTGTGGATATGAGAAGCAAATAAAAATCGCAATGTATGCACTGTGCTGCAAAATGGAGCGCGCCAGAAGTAGGAATTAAACGAAAAAAGGTGATTGAGTGATATGAAATTTGTATTTTTGTTGATGTAATTGCTTACTAACGTTAAAAACGTGGACGTACTAAACAGATTAATTATTGTTTTACAAATTAGTAAATCGCTTAACGTCGCCTTGTTCTGTCTTGAACTATTAGTGACCACAAGGGGCAATCTTTTTTAAGGAGTCGGTGGTTCAATTACCTACAATTTCTAATTCTTGTCTTATTAGTTTGTATCCTTTGTATGCACTACAGATTCATTTTCAGTATTTGTCTACTGTGATCTAAATATCACTGTAGTTTTTAGTAACATTTCTTTATTCACTGTTTTCAACAATGAAAATTATATTAATGTTACTTAAAAATCTTTAGTAAGTTATAAAACGTATCTACGTTTTCTAAAATAACATATAACACATTATGAATGTTTAAAGTAAATAAATCACAAAAGTCTTTTTAATCGTTTTACCTGGATAGAAATATTTGATAAAAAGCATCCTTATCAATAATTTATGGATCAGTAAATATCAAGTATAAATCACAATTCGAGTGAAAAATTCTGAAGAATACATACAGGGTGTCCCGTAACTCTCGTTTGACCCGAAACGGGGTTGTAGGGGAGGTGATTCTGTGTAAATTTTTCTTTTGCAAAAATGGGGTCTAGGCTCTCGTTTTTGAATTATTAAGGAAAAACACCGACCAATCAGAGCGCGAGAATAGCGCGAGCTCAGACGCGAGAGCGAAGCTCCGAACATACGGCCGACCGCGGATGAACGAACAAACAAGTTAGTATCGTGCTGTATTACGTCAAAGTTAAATCACACATAAAATTGTCTTATCCCTTAATCAGTAAAAATGAATAACTGAACATTATTCTTAATTTCCGTATTCGTTATGTGATTTAACTTTGACGTAACATAGCACGATACTAACTTGCTTGTTCGCGTCTGCGGTCGGCCGTATACCTTTGCTCTCGCGTCTGAGCGCGCGCTATTCTCACGCTCTGATTGGTCGGTGTTTTTCCTTAATAATTCAAAAACGAGATCCTAAACCCCATTTTTTCAAAGGAAAAAGTTACATAGAATCACCTCCCTTACAACCCCGTCTCGGTTCAAACGGGAGTTACGGGACACCCTGTATTATAAAATGTTTACGGGAATGTGGATAAGATATTTTTCTCGAAAAATGTCAATACTAAACGATTGGTTGCATCAACTACTTCACACTGATATCGGAATTTTAAATAGGTTGTTTCGGGTACTATTGTTTTCTTAATCTACGAAATCAGTAATACTTATGCTATACGTATAATCTGATATAAATGTATAATATATGGATGATGATATGATATAGAGTATAATATATGTATATATAATGATATGGTAGAAGTACATGTGGGGATGGTAGAGCATGATTGTGCCGTGTGAATGCGCATGTATGTATGACGATTAGGCTGAAGACAGTCAAGGGATGAATAAAGAGAATGAATGCGGCAGACTGTATTTTGATGTGGCATGTTTCGCGTGTGACGTGGTTTGTTATTATATTAGAATTGTAAAAGGCGTTGAACGGGAAGCGTTGAATTGGAATCTGTTATAAATAAACTTTAATTTCTTTCTAATATCAAATGTTTACGCTCGTGGATGAAAATAAATTCGTTCGAGCTTGGGTGAATATTGCACGTGGTGTGCCGACTAGGTTTTATTATCACAATCTCGAAGGACCACCCGATTATTCGGGACTATACAATTATTTATGTTCAATACGATACGAGTTACTATGGTCGAGATTCTAACTATTCCTATATGTGTATTACTGTTCTATTTTTCTATCTATTCGTGTGGCTACAATTTTTAACTGCTAGAGATTCTATCAAATCTATCCGATGTCACCTCGGTCGGGTAGACTTGACGGGGGTGCATCGTTCTAATTGGTTAATACAAATATACAAATTGTGGAAGGGCAACAAAGTTAACGCCCTACGTGGGCCCCTCCACTCGCAAATATTCTACGTTTTGCTCCTGGACCGTGGCAGGTAATAAGGATCAAGAAGCGCGCTGACCTTAACTAAACATTCTAGAAATAACGGGCTCGAAAGGTAAAATACTAATCTGTCGACCAAATGCGAACAATGACTAGAAAACTACATAGAAAACGCGCGGGTCTTTATGGCTTCCTGAGCTTATGGCTGCCACGGAACGGTCCGCGAACCCTTCGATGGGACGACGGTCTTAGGTTAATTACTATATTCAAATTCCAAATCTATTGTCAAATGTAAGGGCATGTTGGCCTTAACATCAAACCATCCTACATATATGATAGCGCATATGGTATAATATACGATATCATATATGTGAATGACGATATGGGATAAAATAAATACGATATATAGATGACACTGTCATATAAGTATGTATACATTTACCTATGTATGTACTTATGGTGGATTCTAATATTTCAGTCATTATTCAATTGTTTCATCTCTGGATTCATATCCAAAGATTACAGAGTTTATATTTTCGCAAGAAAACCTTCCAACATTCTTCATCATACTCTTCTTCCATTCGTGCTTATTCAGATTTGGTATGTTACTCTTTAAGAATATTTATTTCTACGATCTAAAACAGATTCTTAGCAGCATACCAATACACTGACCTATACACGTCCATTACACGTTGAATAATATAACTCACGATGTAACAAAATTAGTTGTCTTAATTAGAACTCAGAAATAGTACTGGGGCGAAATCTAATTTGAACGTGCAACGGGCACAAACTGCTTTATAATTCGAAGACACCGGATGCGATGGATGTCACCAGTCTTCGTTCAATTGCTCCAGTGGCGCTTTAAGTTTTCTTGTAATTATGGTAAATCGCTGTAGCAATTCTCTGCGGTAATTTTATATATTATATCTAATTGCATCTCTGGAAATTTACGTATCGATAGCATCAATTATTACAAGATGAAACGACATTGTACGAATTATAAGAGGTAAAATTTGTATAAAAATAGAAAAAGAACATGTAAAATACCGTTTACTGATATGAAATGAAAAACGTGATAAATTTTATAACATATGAGCATCTTATTATAATAATGTAAATTACATCAGGTTATATGTAGAGAAGGATAGATGTAACATTTTCTACGTTTAGCCTATTTACCAAGTACCTTTTAATGGTACAAAAACTAGAGTTATGCTATAAAAAAACTATGTTTATAATTTGACCCCAATTTAGCTTCTTCGTCATAAAGAGTCAATGAACTATCACATTTTGCAGTCATTGTCATCTGCTCTTTCCTGACCAATCAGGACAAAAGTAACATTAATCACTTTGTAAAAAGTCACGTAAGAATACTTTTGCTAACGCAGAATAGGATTTTTATCATAAGAAACGATACAACGAAACACGTAAATAAACATATTATATTTTAAGTAACGATAAGAACAATATTCATAAATTCAAATAACGAAAAAGTAGTAGATTACTACTTTCTTAGTAATAATGTTTCACCAGAAAAAATGAATATCGACTATAATCATATAAATGTGTGATTGTTCTCTTATTAGAAGCAAACACAAGAATTGTTTATACAATTGTGTAAAAAAGTTTCCGAAACTTCTCTGTGTAGTATAAACAAACAAAGAAATAAATACTATTGATATTTATAATGGATTTATTTATGCGCAATTCTGTTCGCAATTAAATATTGAAGATATTCTAACATGATTGCTATTCTAACTTTTCATATCTTGGATAGTAACATTTAACAAATTATAGATATTCATCAATGAAACGTCACAAGATACATAATTAAAAACTTCTGCCTATAGTACAATAAATAATATCCATTTGTAATGGATTTATTTATGAATGATCACGACGATTAAGAAGTATTAAAAGTGTTCTAACATGATTAATACTCCACGGTTTCAAACCTCGCAGGATAATATCCGATAAATTATAATTACCCATCAACAATTTGTATTTTAATTACAATCTTACCGACATTCTACATTGTACTGGTAAAATATTGTAAAGTTAATGTATAAAATATTTGTAATCCTAATACCAACAAGTACAATAGCTAAAGGAAAGAATGCAGGCATTAACACTAAATTCACCAGCGTACAATGCACGTTTATTTCGAAATTAAAAATGAAGTTGAAAAACAAATAAACGAATGGTAGAACACAAATTGATGAACGCATTAATTGTTTATTTAGATGCAAGTCAATACAAATGTCAAAAAAGCCAGCTTAAAATACTTAGGAACTTAGAATTAGCAATTTGTTAAATGGTCATTTTGACCGTCTTGGTAGATTTAGTGTTAATATTAGATAATTGGTAATTTTTCATTGATTGAACAGCAAAATATCGTGTTCTATTGTACACTTCGGATATACGTACTGCTAACCAGAAACACTCAAACAGTTATTTAAAAACAGTGTAAACACTGTCTGCAAACATTTGACTACAAATATTTATTTAAATGTATAGTTCGGGACTACATACTGCAAACTATTTTCGAACATTTGTTTATACATTTACAGGCAAAAGGTATCTAAATTTGAACTATGCTCAAGAGTTACTATTTTTAATAGCAGTTTCGCCGTATTCATAGAATCATAAAGCCAATGGGCTTATTTTTAACTTTAAAAAATTCATGAATAATCAACAACTACACTTCGCAACTCTTTACTACGTGCAGTTTATGTTCTTAACTTTTTTTTAATTTATCAATCTTTTTAAATTCCAGCACAGTTTATTATTTTATGAGTGTCGGGCCGTTAGGTGACGACTTCGTACTTTTTACCTGAGGTCATATTGACATCACGATGAGCATTGGTAAGGTCGGTTCTTGTCCACTTCCTCTAAATTTTCCAAAACCAATAAAATTGTTAAAGTCCGTTTGCGAGGTGTATCTATTTTTATTAAGTACTAAATAAAGTTTCAGTTTTAATAAAACACACATTTTACTGTCGCCAGTTGTTTGGTTATTTTTGTCTTTCGAGTGGATTCACTGATTCTACAAGTTCGTGGTCCATTAACACGTTGACTGCCACATGGGAGAAATTGAAAATTGCATTAGATAGTATTTTCATTTTTAACAAATTTTACAAAATATTTTCACGATACTTTGTTATATTTATTCTCCATAGTTCCAAGTAACTGATGCGAGTATCCTCGGTTAGAAAAATGAACAAATTTTGGACGATACAACTGTTAAATGTTTGTAGAAATTTGAGTGTCACCCATATATGGGTGACATGGGGATCAACGTGTGAAGTTCGATCCAGACGAACATACAATAGCGATTGATCTTTTCCACGCCTTCATATTCATAATTTCGTATATAATTAAGTTGGTTTATAAAAAGATTACTATAATTATTTAATATCCTGATAAAATTATAAGATTTCTCACTCTACGATATTTTCCGAGCATTATCCATATATTTCTAAATCGAATATTAATAGAAGATTCCTCGTCTACCATATTTTTGGACTAGATTACTGAACTACTAGTCTACTAGTCCACTAAATTATTGCTAATATTATTATTAGTAACTACGGTTATTCATAAAAATTTCAGACATGCTGAAGTCATTCATTACGAACCGAAATATCTCTTATTTCTTAATTTATTACAAAACAAAATTTTAGTTCTAATACCTTTTCACATCGCGGCATGGCTCTAACAATTTAGATCCGTAATAAAAATAACCTCGCAACTTTCCAGATTGACTATAGGGAAACGCCGTTTTAAAATTTTGGACAACCGTGCTTTATTTATGTCCGTTTATTCAAGACTATGCATAATAGGTTGCAACAACCGAATCCCAACGAAGTGGACGATTCTTATCATAACACCGTCTCAGAGGATGAGCTCTGGATAAACGATGAGTTACGGTACCAGCGAGAACAGAACCGCTTCCGTCGTCAGGGGTTGGTTAATCCGGTTAATCCTGAAGTTACTGGTCGAATCAGCGGAAGAGAGGGACATGGACAGTTAAGGTAAATCGGTAGCAGAAGCGAGACGGCCGACTACCTTCTTGTTCTATTATTGGAATGAAACTTCTGCTTCCGCGAGTTGAAATCCAATCGATTCTTATTTATCGCTTTTCATCGTGACCACTTGGTTGTGGACGACAAACTCACCCTGGGGAAATGTCTCTAGACCTGTTTCGAACTTGTTATCCGAGAAATTTGAACACTGCAACACGTTTCTCTACTAAGCGTTCCAGTTCGTCGTTGCTCCTTTCCCGAAGATTGGTAATGGCACCAATTTCGGCCGTACACCAACATCATACTTTCTTAAACGATCAGAGTTGTATTGGATACGTCGGATTTTGTTCATTTTGGCTTCCGAGTGATTACGCTTACATTAAATATCTCATCTTTTTAATCGTGAAAATCATGTACCTCAAGTTGACAATGCCGACTCCAACATACAACAACGAAGTTATAATAAAGTATTGCAAAACGATTGTTTTCCCAAAAGACATCAGACAATAATAATCGGAGCCACGTACGGGATCCAATTAAAAAAATACGCTCATGCAGTGGGAAGAATTACCAATTTAGCAAATATTAGATTTATGTCTAGAGTGTCAAACGGTAGAATATGTATCTTCTTAGCGAGTAAGGAAATCGCAGACGATCTTACAGACAAATATAAACACGTCGAAGTGGACGGTACTAAATTGAGCTTGAGATCGCTAATTAACAAATGCCAACGTATAATACTGTCAAATGGCTGCTCAATAATTCCTCATTCAAAAATTATAGAAATATTCGATAAAATTAAAGTTAAAAAAGAATCAGCTGTTTCGTTTTTAAGAGCCGGCATTACAAAAGACGGTTTTACACATATTCTGTGTTTGCCGCCAATTATATGTACAACCAAATGACACACATAAAGTTCCGCAATCGATTAAAATTGAACACGAACAAACTACGTGCTGGATTTATTCCTCTACAGATGCATTAAAATGCGTCATATGTAACAAAGAAGGACATGTGGCACGAAACTGTAAATCTGACGATAAACAACCTACACCTTTTGGATTACAATAAACAAGTGCTTCCACAAAATCGCGAGATGCTAAAATAGTTTCATCAGTATGCAGTGTTGACAATATGGACAAATTAAAGAAACTAGAAATCTCTAGTTATAATTAAGCAATGGAAAGCATGGATGTGGGCTTACCATCCAAATCGTTAAAACGTACAAGATCTGAAATAACCGACGACTCAAGCCATACAGAAGGAACCAGCCACTTAAATCTCATTACAGGAAAATTAATCAGCCTTCGACAAATTCTAGATAATGAATCGAAATGTAAACAGCCAAAAAAGAAACCAAACATGGAGACAAGGAGCGATAAAAGTATTGATGACATGTTAGAGCCAGTTAATCACGTACTGGAAGAACCTGATAAGATGCTACATTTGTATCAACTTAAAAGTATTATTGAAAACACATTTCTGTTTTAAAACACTAGAAAGATTGCAACAGAATATACAAATAACGTAGAAGCTCTAGAAAACTGATAGAAACCTTTCGACCAAATTGTTTTAAATTTGCTATCTGCTCTCGGTAAAAATATCTTCGAGTGCAAAGGGTTAATTAATTCATATAAGGCCCTAGTTTTGTTCAAACTTGACTGTGGTGCAATTGTCTATAGTTCTCCCAAAACCAAATGCCCTGAAATGATTAGCACCTATACATAATACCGGAGCCAAGATAGCTACGAGACCCTACCGAACAAATCCGGTCACCTTAATGCTATGCGAAGCCAATTTGACTTCATTAGACGTTTGAAGAAAACAATTCAGCTTATCGTACGCAGCAACCAGATTATCAGCTCTTCAAATCTTATATATGATCAATTAACTGCTCCCACTCTTTCCAATGAATTAAAAAAAAGCATAACCTTCCGAAACCGATAAACATTAAAATTAAAGCACACCTACAAGAATTAAATATTGATATTCCAACCATGGACGACAAAACCTCCTTCTATACTTGATAAAACTCTAAAATGAATAGAAATACTAACTCCAACGTGGTCAAAAGACTATGCACTGAACTATCTAATTAGCACCAAAATTACATGCAAATTTTCACTGATGCTTCAAAATCAAAACAGAGAACTGGATGTGCAGTATATACTCCTGACCACGTGCTATCATTCAGACTCTCAGAAGAATCTACAGTTTTCGCTAGCGAAGCATTTGCTATACTGCAAGTTGTAAAATACATAAAAAAAACAATACACGATAAATTTATTATGCTGCCGGATGCTAAATGCGACTTATTCACTTTACAAAATTCAGAAACAGATAATATAATAATTGTTACGTGGCATATCCATCGAGCATATTTAATCGAAAAATTTCATTTCAATAGTACAAAAATCGTAAAACTACAGGTCAATAGTCACATTCATAGTTCCGTTACAAACCTTATGATATCCATTCACGGAAATAAAAAATTTAGTTTCTATAGATGGCTAGTAATTTGTACAAGGAACAACATCTAAAGTGTAAATTGCCGGCGCGTTTATTACACGCAAATCCCTAGAGTCGTTTTTGAGATTTAGTTTATTTCGTAATCCTACAGTATTTATCTTCTCTTTCAAAGTCTTTCCGTCCTCAACGACTAATTCCAAAGGGTCTTAAAAATGGACACGATGACCGTCGACCCGGTCAGGTATCGTGACCCAAACCTGGTGGAAATTCCATGACGACAAACCATCCCTTCCTATTTTCTAGTCATTGATTCCCACTACTTTGAAAAACCGCGTTTCGGACGCGCAAATGCACCAATCTAGCCAGTAGAGATCGCACCCCGACCTTCCACACTGGTAGAAAAAAATCAGTCCCGATACTTATTGGACAAACCCTGTACACTGTGCGGCCGACAAGGAGTCCGGTGAGGAGGTTTGGCCAGGCGTTCAGACGCGACGGCAGTAATTGGCCGAAAAAAAAAGATGGTCGCAGCGAATCTCACGCATTTTCGGTGGCGGAATTTATTGGTTCGCGCGGTCACGCGCACTAGTTGACCCGAAGACCGTAAACAATCAGTACAGTAAAGACCCTCATAGTGCGAAAGAGGCCGGAATCGAAATTCGCACTGAGTGGGACAGTTGGAAACGAAATTTTATGCTCGGTGGCTCGGTTGCTGGGGGGATCCCCCTTGGAATCAGTAAAGCATTAAACACGATCGGTACCGAAACGACCGAACATCGGTGAGACACATAGTAACGCAAGCAAAGAAAAAGATTGCAATTTCCTTATTTCCTATTATTTTTTCATGAAACTTGTACCATGGTATTCGCCAGGTTTTTCTTATTAAAATGACACCAAACATGATGTAATTGCGTTAATAATTACGTACGTAACGGGTGATTAAAGTTTTTAATATGAACGAGGACGGCGAGTGGAAAAGACAGAGAGGCAGAAAGTTGAAGCGTTCGGCAAACATGAAAGACTCCTGCGTGTTCCGTCTTTTAAATTCGAAAATCAAAATTCTTTGTTTTTGGTTTTTCGTGAATGAAACTTTTACCATCGTATTCGTCTTATTTTTCTGATTAAAATGATACCAAACACGATATAATTAGGATCATAATTACCTGTGTAACAAGCCATAAAAGTTTCGGACGTTACATTTACGTCAGAGATACGAATTCCTTAGAATCTAACGTCCGAAACTTTTATGGCTTGTTACAAGGGTAATTATGATCGTAATTATATCGTGTTTGGTATCATTTTAATCAGAAAAACGAGACGAATACGATGGTAAAAGTTTCATTCACGAAAAACCAAAAATAAAGAATTTTGATTTTTTAATTTAAAAGACAGAAGTCTTTCATGTTTGCCGAACGTCTCGAACCTCCGTCCCTCTCTGTTTTTGTATCGCTATCCACGTTCGGCTCACGGACGTGGACCGAATCAAACTTTCGCACTGAGTGGGCCAGTGGAAGCGAAATTTGATACTCGGCGGTTGTTCTTTCCACGCCGCGGCCAAAAGAACAAATCGCCGCTAAGGCGGCGAAGCATTGAAATGTCGGGCGAGGCTGGTTCAAGCGAGGCGAACATAGGCGCAGCAATAACGCACGCATAAGCGCAGGAAGAGATGTTTCGCATTGTGTGGGACAACCAAGCATTGCACTGAGAGGGTCTTTACTGTAGTCTGCGATCGTCAATCAGTGTCAAGTTTCGACGGTTCTAGGTGGGGATAGGAGGCGCGATCGCGTACGTCTTATGTTTCAGGACAACCTCCTCACCGGACTTCTTGTCGGCCGCATAGTGTACATGTGTAGTGTTTCACCAATCCAATTATAAACCGTAATTTATTTAACACATGTTGTTTTAAGCATTATAATACGATTATGTAACAAACAGCTGCGTATGTATATAATGACTGTAATTACTGTATCACAATTATTTGATCCTATTGTTCACATTTCTCAATGTATTATCGAATTCAAATTGAATAAGATCACTATGGTATTAATTATGTAACATCTCCATTTACATACTTGCGTGAAACGCGTGAAACGAGAACAATGCACATTAGCACGTATAACGTCAGTCTATTCACGATTATAATCGTAAACAGATCAATACAATCATGTTATTTGAGGAATACATATAGATGTATGTACGTCGCCGATATTAGTGAACGCCGACATTAGTGTATAATCGGCATTACTGCGTTCACATACTAGACTCTGACTGAATGATTCGACTCTGGCTGAATAATATCGAACGGTTTGTCAGAGCACGTTGGAATATGCTAGAAATACATTAAAACTTTTGTGCGTTTTAATCTGGACAAAATGAGCTCAAAAAACATGAATGAATTATAGCAAGAGACAATTCCAAGCCATAAATGATAAAAGTAGACACAAGTTCCTTATGAAGAATATTTTAATGAGAAATTATTTACTCTAATTGTAAGTAAAACAATCGTGCTATTTATTTTGAATGAAAATTATATATTAGTAGCACGTTTCATATATTGCAATATTTAACTATGAAATCTGTTCACAAACTATGCAATCACTTTATATAGAAAAGAAAAATAACCTGTTATCTTTTCTATTTAATTGATTTAAAATATCAAATATTTAAAATTAATTGATTTAAAATATAAAACGTTTCAAATTAAATGATTTTGAATATTTACAATTTGAAGTATCATCTGTATTAAAATATTACATCTATAATTAGAAATATTAAAACTTTTAAATACGACCCCAGTTTTGGAGCAATTAGAAACCGCGAAGAGCTAGATTTGGATTGCGGCAAAGTTGGCAGGCTTGAATGATACAATGTTTAACTAAAAAACGACACATGAAGAATGGACAGGATTGTGTGATAAAGGTGCTGGTCACCACTTGTCCACAGCTGTAGCCCCTTTTTTCTACGGCATCCCTCAATCTCGCTATAGTGATAAACGTACTATCTCAGTTAACAAAGAGTTGCGATATAATACTCCGTCTTTTTAGACTGAACTAGAAGATTGAATTTACGATAGAAAAAGTGTCCAAAAATCAGCAATTAATGTATTAATGTCTTTTTCTGCATTAAACTGCATTTGATGTATCCTCACTCGGTAGCTCTCTTAACTCTTTGCCGTGCCATTCATTTGCCAGATGCGTCAGTCAAAACTAACTACTGCAATAATATTAAAACAAGCAAAGGAAATTAAGATATTATGGACATTTTATATTTAGCTGCCCTTGGCTACACAAATTATAATAGACCTAAACTTCAAGTTAATGAGTATTAAAAAATTTGAATATGGTTTGCCGCACTTGAACCGTGAGTGCACCATGAGTCATATTCGTCAAAATACGACAAAGGGTTAATTATTCGAATCGTAGCCGATATTCGGTCGTTTCGGTAACCGATCGTGTTTAATGATTGACTGATTCCAAGGGGGATCTCCCCAGCAACCGAGCCGCCGAGTATAAAATTTCGCTTCCACTGCCCCTCACAGTGCACATTTCGATTCCGGCCTCTTTTTCACTGTGAGGGTCTTTACGGTAATGTCAAAACTGGAGGGATCGATACAACAATCTACCGATTACCAGTCTTGTACGCTTCACGCGCTGCTATTCGACTCGTTGTTTCATGACTCAAACTCCTTATCTATGGGTGAAACAATTTTTAAGTGCAATTTTTTCGAAAAATCTTGAATAGTGCGCGCTACTGCTTTGGCTAATTAACTTTTGATACGACATCTTCAAATACTGCAACATTCAGGAAAATCCATTTCCGGACGGCTCTGTAGTCCCCTTGTTAGTACAAAGAAACATATAGTGAAAATTGACAGCTTAGCGTTATCCGTTAGTGTTTGCTTTTTGCAATGCTAATGGAAATGTGGTTGAAGTATTTGAAGATGGTGAACGTTGTTTCTTCTCATTTATAGTATCCTGTTTTACCTTCTTATTTGTGGTATCTTGATATTATCGATAAAAGTTACTTATTATGGTTCGTGCTGTATTCATGAAGTCTGCAGTTCGCTACAACTACAATCATCGGAAAAGTTTTGAAAAGTGTACTGAAGACTGCATTTGAAAGCATCGAGGATGGTAAGTTAAGACCAGAGATGATGAATTGTGCAAATACCGTGCATGGCTAATACATTTCTTAATATTAAAATTTGAACTGTTCGATGTTACAAGTTATCGAACCTGCCGAGTTGAGTTATCATTTCTAAATTAATAAATTTTTGCATTTGGGAAGACCGGAATTTCTAAATTTCTAAATTACGAATTCCTCAAGTAGCAAATTTTTAAATCTATAAATTTATTGATTAAAAAATTTCAAAATTGCCTTATGCTTCCCTTTCTAAACTCCCAAATGTTTAAGTTTCTGAATTCCCGAATTTCTGAGGTTTTGAATTTCCAGATTTCCAACTTTCCAAATTTCTGAATTTTTAAATTACTACCAAATCCGTGAATTTCCAACCAAAACAAACGCTTGAATTGTCAAATTTCTTAACTACCACTTTTCTATATTTCTAAATTCTACACTCTTATATTCCTATATTTTCAAAATTGTTAGACTTGAACCTTTAAAAATTTGTTTGCTTGACGTTCGAAAATCAAGAAACTTGAATATTTAAAGTTCCAGAATATCTAAATTTGTAAATTTGTAAATTTTTATTGCATACCTGATTTCTATACCTAGATCTGCACATCACTGATCAAAACTAATCTAAATTTTCGACCTGCTTCCTCTGCCTTTATTTTACAACAATAATTATCATTGCACAATTTATTTACATTATTTAAAATACCTTTAATATTTATCGTTATATCCCATATGTTATTGTTCTTATACTGTTTTTACTCATTGCTACTAATTATTAATAATTGTGAAGGAAGGTGTTACACCCAACGTTATTTTATCGAGTCTCGTAAAATTGCAATTAAAATCAATTTCTAAGAATTATGTTAAGTTTATGTTTATCAATTTTGTTAATTATGTTACATAGTAAGTATTAATTTAATTTAACAGTAGTCCACGCACAAAATCGTATCAGTACATACAATATACAGGGTATCCCAAAAGTGTTGAAGGATCCGGAAATGGGAGGTAGGTGGGATCATTCTGAACAACTTTTTCATTTGCAAAAATGTCATATGGGGCTTCATTTTTAAATTATTAACGAAAAACACCGACCAATCAGAACGCCAGAATCGCGCGCCACGTGATTAGATCGCGACCACGGCCAATTATAACTCGGGCCTACACTTCTGCCTCCGAGCGCGCGCGATTCTCGCGTTCTGATTGGTCGGTGTTTTTCGTTAATAATTTAAAAACGAAGCCCCATACGACATTTTTGCAAATGAAAAAGTTGTTCAGAATGACTCCACCTACCTCCCATTTCCGGCTCCTTCAACACTTTTGGGACAGCCTGTATATTTAGATAACTTTTAAACATCATTTTCAGCTGTTCTTCTTCATGTTTACAAATATCACTGCCCCGAGCCAATACTTATACATATAGATAAAATTGATATTTGTAAATTAAAATATTTGAAAAAATAAATAAGAAAAAGTTACCGATATTGCATTAAAATATATATATTTATTACATTGTGATCTCTGATGATTCTTATTTGGTACACAATTTTTTAATAGCAAAAATATATGTATAATAAACGGATGAGTGTAAACAGGGTGAATATACAAGATAAATGCATGTTTCTCCAGGAAGTTCAGCAATTTTTCGTGTAGTTCGTTTTACAGCATACTGCATTGCCTTGAAGAAACAAAATTCCCTTAGGAATTATCAATCTTAGTTGTTTTGTTAAAACTTTTTCGTTTACACGTTCTGGTTGTGATGAATACATATCCGTAGTGGTAGTTCGGTCTCTTGGTGACAATTCAAAATGAACAATTCTTGCTCTTGTCCTTCATACATAGCAAGTAGCTTGCTCGCCCCCCGTATGGATTCTCTTCAACAACTTCATCTTCCTTTCTCAATTTTGTAAAACGATTTCGTATGTTCGCGTATATTTTCGTGCTTGAAAACTGTGCAAATTTGTCTAATATGTATCAAAGCTTTAAAACGAAATTTATATTCGCACAGTAAACGCGAACGTCTTATGATTTCTGACGTAAACATTGCAAATGACTATGGACTGAAAAATCAAATACTGTGAATATTTTCATAAGATGTCCCTTTCGTGAAAAAAAAAGTAGTAGATGAAATGATAATAAGTTTAATAATTGTTTATATAACCGTGAAGAAACCAAACCAAATTTTTTTATGTTAAAACGAATGTATAGAATTTTCGGTACTTTATTATCATGAAATGTGATACGATCTACTGACGTAATTATTTATAGAAGTAAAGAACTGTTTAAAACAATATTGACTCCTTGTAATATGTAGATAGTTCTATTGCTTTGAAGAGATTGAAAAGTTTCGTGGAATTTAAATTGATGCGCTGCGATTATTTAAAGTAAATATATTTTAATTTTTTATAAATTGTTTACTTTTGTTGAATATAAAGATTCACTATTTACAGCCGAAGATATTAGGTTGTTCATTCGCAAATCAGTGTTTTCTTCGACAATGTAAATTCTGCTGTTGCGAATAAATATTATTTCCAGGAATCTGTGAGTATGAAATAAAGTAGTAAGTGAACATTTGAAGTTAAAATATGTACGAAATTATAATTAGTGAGACCAGACTATCACTACTTTAAAATATTTTAATTTTAATATACCTAAGCTATCTTTAAAAATTTTACTATAAATCAATCTGAAGTAAAGAAGCAATTCATACAGATGACTGATGCTGTTCTATAGTGCGATAATTTGTTTACATTTTACTAAATAAAAAATGTAGTAATAACAAATTAAAAGTATAAGAACAGTCGAGAAAACAGTTTAAACAATAACTGCAATATACCTAAAGTATAAAGTATAAAATAAAAAATCAAATACATATTACAAACTATTTAAACTATTGAAATTTAAACTATTGTAGTTCATTAACTGGCATCTAAAATACAACAACTAATATTTGGAAACTGTGTAAAGTTCGTGTTTTTGTGAAAATCAGCAAAATGCGATTATTATCGTCAGAAATTATTATCAGGTGTTACTAACGTAATTATTACAAATTAAAAACTGTGTTTTATCCTTTATTATTCGCTGTTGTAGATAATAGCTGTTACGTTTAGAAACCCAGGCAACTTTTATGCATAAAAACATCTACTAAATCTTGCCCACTATATTATGATGAATATGCTATATTCTATGAGCTCATAGACCATAGTGACGTGGATCTGTACCATATTTCATAATTTTGGTCAAATTTATCAAAGATAAAGCACGTGTTCCCGGCATCATCTATATTGCAATCTCTGTGGTACAAAATTATATACCCGTATAGAATTAATTACTTCTGTACATCGGTATTCAGTACCAAAATGTATTTCACGAAAAAACACTTTACATATAATAATGAGATAAGTAACCACCATTAATGAAGCAGACATTAATTGACAAAATATTGAATATTGAAATGCACATAATGTTAAAATATAAATATTGTATATTTAAACAATGGTAATATTAGAATGCAAATACTGAGTATTTAAACGAAAATAATATGAGAATTCAAATATTATATATTTAAACGATGATAATATTGAAATGCAAATACTGAGTATTTAAACGAAAATAATATAAGAATTCAAATATTCTATATTCAAATGACTTATATTTGGCTGAAGTGTGCTACGATTCTCTTCTTGCGCAATGTAACTACATTTAAGTAAAATTTAAATACAGAAAAATCGAAAAAATTACTTTCTGTATTTTATATTATAGTCACAAATTATAACACCGGTGACACATGAGCGCTAAACATAAAATATAATTTAGCTCTTCCGTTTTGTATTTTGAAATATCTTGTTTACTGTAATTATTAATGTGAAGCTTGCCTGCTTTGAAAACATTCGTCGCTTTTTAAATAAATACATGCTTGTTTTGTGCAATAAACTATTAACGTGGAGAAATTTGGTTGTTATATATATTACATTGACCACTGTAATGTTATTCCCATTTAACATCAATAGTTGAACAATTTAATTTATGATTTTTTTTCTGTCTTTATTAAGTATTATAATTTAATATATTTCTTATAATTATATAATTTTTAGGGTGCAAGAAAAAAATATTTTTTCCTTAATTAATCGTAAAATGATTATAAATGATAAAATTAATCGTAAAAGCGAATATTATTTATTTTATTAAATAAGTGATATTATTAATAGTACAGACAAAATAATTTTTCGTCTGAAATAATTGATTAAGTATTAATTAATTCGCATAATTTAAATAAACTGTAAGTAAAAATTGAATAAATAGTTCTTCTTCTTCTTCATTGGTGTTTTACCTCGCGTTGACTGCAAGGTCATTGACGACAGCTGTAAAACACAATTTAGAAAAAAGAAATATTTTGAACCCGAGACTGTCTTTTTACGAAAACAAATTATTGCTCGTTGAGCCATCTTACAAGATAAAAATTATTTAAGTTAGTCGAATGCATTTACCTCGCTCGAAATTTTCGAAAATTTCTTTCCTCCGAAATTAGTGACCTTCCATAAACAAAAATTACAGTCTGAACAGAAATATCACTGTCGTTCGTTACTTATATGTCAACAACACGCTGTGTTTTGTCATCGCGTTAATCTATTCGTTTCGTATACACTGCTTATATTGATTTGCAATAACTCAAGTTATTAGAAATTAGCGAACTCTGTAAACATAAAAAATGATGTGGTGTTTAACACTTGCAAAAGAGAAAGAAAGTTTGGCGTATTCATTTGAAATACACCGGCAAGAGCAAGAACAGAAGGTAAAAAAAAACAATGCCACTGTTACCGCATGGTTTGCAGAGGGTTGCTGCGAAGAATACCCATTTTTAATGTGGTAGCTTTCATCTAACAATAACTGGAATTTAAGGGGGCTGGAGCAAAAATTGCGGCTCAAGAATAAAACGAAAAAAGAACGACACGGATAAAATGGAATCACTGAAAAGGGAAAAGACGCATGAATGATCTTACGCGGTAGAAACGGGTCACTTTTTCATTGCTTAAAGTTCTATGGATAATGCCGTGTTTTCATACGCCTCTTCAGTGCTCTTTTTCACGTGCACTACCTTAAAAAGCTATCATAGCTTCCGCTACAAAACTGATTTGATTTCACTTGATTAATGCCAAGTAATAATTCATAGTGACATCGCAGATTTAATGCCGTACTTTCAGGCGTCCTATTCAGAAATGCTTATTTTATTGTCAGTTATAAATCGTCTTAGATATCTTGATGGTTTGAATTATTGCTGAGTTGTGAACATTTATTTTTCAGGTTGCAGAGAGTATTAGCAGTGAATATATATTTCTCACAAATAACGAGTGGTATAAAGCTTCTTAATAACAAAGGAATACGAAAATAATTACTTCCTTTCATTTATGAATAATATTGTAAATATGTTTATATGCAGTAGATTTTATTATACATTTACCAAAATTAATGTAGGCTAAACGTTAACCATTAATTTTAAGTGCGTACGAATACTTAATCTTCAGGTTTAAACTAAATTCTGACAACATTAGCATTATCGCTAATTGCATGCCACAATAACGAAACAAATAATCGATTTTTAAAGACGGAACAAATACTCGATTGGACGGAAGAGAACGAAAGTAGAACATTATAATATTGCATTGTAAGTTCATCGTATTATTTGAAGTATTTGTAGCATATTATGTGGAGATGCGATTAAATCAGCACATATAACTGCACAATTCGTATTTATGCGATTTTTCATATCTTGTGCAGAATACATGAATCTATAAAATTATGTTTATTAATATGTTACAGATGAATTTATTCCACAGCTTATTAGAAAGAAGGCAGTATTTCACAATGACGTACTCTACACAAACGCGAATTGATATGTTTCTCTCCGGTGTATACAGAGTGATTCAAAAATAGTGTAAAATCCGAAAACTGCATCTTTTCGTGGTAAAAATAAATTGAAAATTCTTTCACGATTTTACGATCTCTTGCTGCACTTTCAAAACATAAGCAATCGGATATTGGAAAATTAATTTGTGGTATCTGTGTTTCGAACAATTTATTTGAGCAAATAAAAATGCACGGATATGTCGTCTTTAGATGACATAAAGCTCATTAATTTCGTTCTTCTTCGTTTTCTCGTTTTCTGACATATCACTTGTTTTAATTCCAAAATTCGAGATCCTATTTTATCGTTATCTTTATTTCAGCAAAAATAGAATTGCTCTATTTTCAAAATTAGCGGGTAAAAATATATAAATTTTACTTGTAGCGGTATCATTTTAGTTCTCAGTCTAATTCGAAGTAACTGGCAAATTAAAATCGGCGCATTTGTATTTTATTATTTATAACTTTCTATTTTAACACCTGATGTGACCAACATTATAATTTTAACAATTACATTACAATTATGAACTTAAATGCAAACTAGTTATAATCCAGTTTGCATCAAGCGTTGATTTAAGGCTTCATATAGTTATGCAATTAATCTGACAAATTTTGGTCGTATCCAAGATAATTCTACAATTTTTGATAGTCAGCGAGGAACAATCGATAACATTAAATTACAAAAATGGTTCAAGTACAAAAACGATATTTAAAATGGTTAAAATCCCACTTTTAACTGCGTATAACGCAATCAAACGCCACATAGAAATTGGCAACAACGAGAGCAATTTTGAATAAGGACGTGAACGAAAGGCAATCACGTAAAGTAACGTGCAGAAGGTAAGATACTGAATTGATCGAAATTCTGTTCAATCAATGAAGGAGCTCGTGAATTTCAGTATCGGCTACCAATCCAGGGAGGGATCATTAAAAATAACTTAAGAATTAGTTGCTACAAATTCGAATGTCACCATTACTATCGCAAACGAAACGGCTAATGGTTGATTCTGAAGTAAAAAATCTCCCGTTTCAGATACAGTATAATATACCAACGTTCAAAGATTTTAAGAAACGAAATATAATTATGAAAAAATGTCGAAGCATCGTTGAAAATTTTGAAAATAATGCTACCGGTGTATAATGCACGACATAATTCGAAATTACAAATAAATAAACAAACGATAAAAGGTAAATTAATGTACACAATCTTTATGTCGATAAAAATCAATACAGATTTCAAGGAATGCGTTTTAATAAATTCTGCAATTTTGAAAAGAAAGTTTGAATATTTTATTAGTTTCACTGTTAACGTTTATCATTAAATGTGATCATCTCAAACATTTTCTTTTTTGTAGAAAAATTTATTTTTATTAGTACTACTAATAATTGATGAAAGAAATATTTTGAAATTCTTTGGTAATTCAGAAAGATAAAGATTCTGAATTTATAACCAATTGTTTTGAACCACACCACTGATAAGTAATACAATTTTATTTCTTCATTCCTCGTTATATGTGAACTTATTTTGACTGTACCTAGGTCCGTCTATTTAAGAATCGAGATATTTAGGAATTTATGTTTTATGAAATTTAAAAATATTGGTGACAGATATCATGGAAGTCTAATGTTATTTTTTTGTTTTCAAAGATATTAATTTACCAACCCAATTAGTATAATAAATATCGTTGAAAAATGATACTTTTGATACCTATAAATGAATGTAAGCCGCTTTCAAAATAAAAATTTTTGTCATTGTATTAACCAGGGCTGGTTTACACACTAGGCTTACTAGACCCAGGCCTAGGGCGCCACGGGCGGAGGGGACGCCGATCGTGAAAGTGTTAACTAAAAAAAAAACAAAGGAAAAGAAAAAAAAATTTTTAATTTGTCTTATATTTTTTGACCATTATATGGAGAGGGGTAATTTCATCAGGCCTAGGGCGCCAATTGTTGTAAACCGCCCCTGGTATTAACTAACCAATTTCCGTTTCACAAAATCTTAGCAATTCTATATATGTTAATTAGAATTTGCTTCAACATAAAAAGATAACATAGAAATATAATTATTATAATAGCTCATTTGATTTTCTTTTTTAAATGGAGTTTGACCGCTTTTAAAATAAAGGGTTCATATCTTTTAGTTATTAATTCGTTTCTTTGTTTGGTACTACCTTTATTAAACCCTAGTATGTCCACATATCTATTTCAATAAACGGCGACTGAATGCAATGCAAAAAAACTGACACCCGGAACATAACTGAAACGAAATATCAGTTTCACTGTGTCTCGTTCCGGTACTGGTATTATCGTATTAAATTTTGTTCAACGAAATCTTTCTGTGAGTTTAATTAGTGGCAAATGGTTAACACGATCCGATTCAATTATTGCCTGATATTACCTATCAAACTTTAAAGTTTCGGTACATTTCATATTGGAATCGAGAAGAGAAAAAAACGATTATTCATTTTTTAATAGATAACGTCTCGAACCTGGAACATTTCGTTTGCTGCGCCACTGCTTTAATTAATTGAATCTTTTGAATCGTCAACGAGTTATCTTTTCGTACAGAAGCCGCTTCGAATGTCTCACGTTTTAGGAGCAATTTTATATACAGTATTTACTGTAACATGCGATAAGACGCAAAAAAGTTGTTTCAACGAAAATTATACATAACAAAAGTACATAAATCGATTAATAATTTTTACATCACTACAAATCCCAAATTTAACAGACGACAGCAAGTAGCAATAATGCGAATCAGAACTGGGCATTGCAAATTATCACACTCACACATACTTAATAATACTCTCCCTAGAATGGGTGAGCTATTCAACACAAACCTAACCACACACCACATCATCATGGAATGCAGAAGATATGTACATCCAAACAAGGAAAAAGTTAAAGATTGGAACCAACCTTACAGGAGTGACTAGATCAACAAAACACCAAGAGGCAGTACTCAATTTCTGTGACACCATCGGCATATGCAACAAAATTTGAAATTCATCTTTAAAGCGCAGAGCTCGCCCATCTTTCCTTAATGTACCTATAGTTTATAGTTACATTCGCTAAAAACCACTGCAGTTGATGCGACTCTAAACGCTTTATTAAAAAAAAAAAAGTACAAATACGTATATTGATAAAAAGAGATATTTTTATACCGTTATTTCTGTGGGGTTTAGTAAATATATCTGCTCATATACAGGGTGTCTCGTAATAAGTGTAAGACCCGTAAAGGGGTTGTAGGGGAAGTGATTCTAAATAACATTTTCCTCTGCAAAAATGGGGTCTAGGCTCTCGTTTTCGAGTTATTAAGGAAAAACACCGACCAATCAGAGCGTGCGAGTAGCGCCCGCTCAGCCGCGAGAGCGAAGCCCCGAACATACGACCGATCGCGGACGTGAACAAACAAGTTAGTATCGTGCTATGTTACGTCACTACACACTCAATTAGTTGACAGCAACTGTGCTCATAATCAGTACACAGCAACTGTACACAATTAGTTGACACAACAGCGTATAAAATTCTTTCTTTTTGTAAAACAAATCTGATTTTTTAATATAGAATATCTCACGAACCACTAGTGATTTCAAGATTGCACCCTCATATTTTTTTATCAGAATGTTGCAAAGAATTACCTTTATAAAGTGAAATGTATGGTTCTATAAAACCCGCCGTTCCACTACAAAAACAGAGTGCACTCGAAGGTTCTATTAGCGCTATTTATTATACACCAGATACGGATAAATTTTAGTTAAAACTAATTTTTCCTTACATGGCCACACATGACCGGATTCTACTTAACGTTAAAACTATAAAATCGGACAAATGACCGATTTCTTATTTCTTATTAGAATGTTTCTTATTTTAAATTAGAAAATTATATATCATATATTCGTGTATATTCGTTCATTTTTAATCTCAATAATGTGTACTTATTTAAATGGATGTTGATACTCTTTCATACTTACATCGCGCTTCTTGAAAATCTTCTTCAGGTATTAACCTAATTAGATATTAATCTCAAATTTAAGGATATTCAATTACATGCTCAATTACATTTCATTGATAATTTATTTTTCATTTCAAATTATCCGTGCATTATATACTGGTATGTTGGGTTTAAAAAGCTCCACCTTCATATTTTGTAATACGTGTTTGTCGCTATCGCACGATTTTGTATTTTCTTGCGAAAGAAATAGCGGTGCAGAATCGTTCTGTGTATCGAACGCTCGACAAGAAAAGCGTTGGAAGAAAGGACGAAACAAAACGAGGTAAAAAGGCGATACAAGGTAAGATTAAACAAGAATAGGTCCAAGTCAGATGGTACCTGAACCGTACGTGGACCTGTTACGTGTCCTCGCGGTACATGACAGCCACCAACTGGGGAAATCCCAAGTGTAAATGTCCTACGAGCGCTTTGCTACACGGACAGTTACCTTGAAACTTTCTAGCTTTTTGCCGTTTCATCTTAAAGATACGTGAATCGATTCAACCTCGGGGACATCCTATCGAGGATACTTTGAATTTCTGACAGCTCTGTTTCACGATATCACTTTGAAGCACTGTTTCATTCTGGGATATGAAAGAGAAGGGTAACACAGATATCGTGGCATTGTCAAGCTCCGGACTTTAATCTTGATATACTTGTGCGATTCTGTATTTGGGTTAACTTATAAAAGCTATTACTAAAAGTTAGATATCCTCGAATACGATTCTCTATTACTGTTAGCGTCTATTTTTCATTCTTGTATAAATGCAAAATATATTACCACGGCATCTGTCATTCATTTACGAATTTCTTATGATTTGTTTGTTTAAATTATTACAATTTTAGCTGATAATAGTTTTGATCCGTGTAATCCAGCATGCTCGATGAATTTAAATTCATAGTATGATCAAATTTAAGAGGAAATAGTAACTTTGATGGTAAAATAAAATTATGTTATTGAAATGTATGCAGGGTGTTCTAGTATTGATGATGTAACTTTGGAGATGGCAAGTTTAAATGCAAAAATTCGTTTAAAATGTACAATCAAACTTTTTCATATAACTTGGTTCTGGAGAAAATGAATTTTAGAAATATTTCAGATATTTGTAGGAAAATTTGTGTATGTCAAGAAAAATGGGTCTGCAATAAATCTTTTGACCAATAATAATATTCGAATAATAATTGTAAGATGGGAACCCCATGTCGAGGAGAGAGAGTCCGAACAGTCCATCGCTATTCATTTGTTTATTACCGGTCGAGGTTTCGCGAGAAGGAGCAAAGCGATGCAGTTCAGCTACGCCTCTCGTGAGAAACACATCGATTTTGTTAATAAATACCTTTTTACCTAATTTTGACTTCACCGAACTTGCCATCCTTACATAATGATTATGAATTAATAAATATGATTATTAACATCATTTCATTATGATAATAACAACAATAATAACAATTTTAATGTTATATTAATCATTCAGATATTTAAATATTTAAATTTAATATAATTTGAACAGATAATACGTCTTTTATTATTAATAAACACTTGAAAATCTATATTTGCATAATGAATTTAATATTTGTATAAGTTGTTTTGATGAATTAATATTGTTGATCAAAAATTCATTCACATCATCACAGAATACAGCATAATCCAAAGTAGAATTATTGCTCATTGAATAGTTAGTAAATATCATAAATAAATAAATGTACTAATTATATTAGTCAGTACACTACAGTTTATTATCAATCACTATTATTCATTCGATTATTAATATTCGTACTAACATAATAAATTTATTACTGATAAGTATTTTAAATAAAAATGTATATCATAGTCATAAATAATAAAAATATATACATTTTCTGATTTATAATAGTTATTAATTGTTAAATTACTAAATAATTTGTCGATATTGTCACTTTTTGTGTCGTAAACAAATTTTTTAACATACAAGAAAAATTACTAGAAAACTACAGATATTAAAAAATATGCTATATATACTAAGGAAGATACTAGAGAAATTTTCGTCTTCAATTTTTCTAAATTGAAAAATGATGTCGCATACGTAAGAATCTTACTTTATAATTTTGTCTCATGTTTTTCATATAGAGAATGTAGTGATATATTCAGTATAGTGATGCATTGTTATATGTAGTGTTATAGATATATTGTTATATCACTACACTGAAACATACTGAGATATTGGTATTACCTAGAGCCGCATACGATAAAATATTACTATACAAGATTTGCTTATTCTTTCACACGAGTACATCACATTTTCCGTTGTACCACCACATGGAAAACATTCTGTATACATAATTCGCAAGAAGTCAGCACCAGATACTGTTTTTAATAACAGCGAATACAATATTTTCCGGTACACGTTAAGAAATTCTAAACTGTCACAATTACGAGGATGGTGGATCAGTTAGTTTTTCCATTTACTTAGTGTTATTGAAAAGCGTTAGCAGAATAATAAAAGGTGCAGCGTGTGCTAAGCCGAACGGGATTTAAACAGAGAAGTTGGTTACCGAGCGAAGTCTGTCGGAAGACATCGTTAGAATCTAGAATGGAACAGAGTTCTTCTCGGTTTTCTCTGGCCGAAATTCGTTCTCCCTTTATCTCTTTTATTATTTCTCACGCTATTCTGAGGTATTAATCCGCGTAGAGAGAGAGAGCGAGATATCCAAGAACAAGGAACGGTAGGATACGTCGCTTATTACACCGCTAAAACTTTTCTCATTTCGATTCGCTTCGCTCGAGAATACGAAATATATTACTCGACGTATGCTCGAACGAATTAATCGAGATAAGACCGCAAAATGCCGCGGAAGGACAGACGGGCCTCTAATTATGCGTCCCGGAACACCCCGTATCGTAACATAACCAGTTCGCCATTTGCAGTTTTGATTGCTTCGAAGCTCGTAATTTCCAGTTTCGCAAATTTGATGTTTTCGTGTTTCATTGCCGTTGTCTCGCCTGACCTCTCTGTTTTCGGCGGCCAATAAATTAATAATTTAAAGGTTTAAGTACCAATGACCGTTTCTCTCGCGGATAATAGCACCGTTTCTAATGGATCGTTGCATTGTTCAAATACGAGGGGCGACAACTGAAATTGATGGAATTGATTAATACGGAACAACGCCGATACGATTGCAATTTACAATGGTTAGTAACAATTCATTCAAGGCCCGGTGAAAACACCCCGTTCGTTATTACCGCACTGTTGCAAAGTGCTTTTCAATGTTGCTAGGCTAACGCTGCTGACTTTAGAAGGAAACATTTAGCAACCTTAAGGCATACAATATTTTTACGTTTGTTGGAGTTTTGTAAATTCCATTTTAATGGAATAAACCACTCTGTTGGTCGGGTCGTAATGATTCTATAAAAAAAGTTTACAAGAAAGAAGTAATATGCTTGCAATTACTAGAAGTATATAACTTTAACTAGTAAACTTATACACAACGTATTCGCGGCACGAACAAGTTTTCACATCACGTTTTACTTATGTATTGTGAATTTGTAAAGGAATCTATTGGCGCGATATTTGAGATTATCCTTTTGTGTGTTTAACAGCGATTATGATTTTATCAAAAAGTACAGTTAGCCTCCAATTTCTGCAAGTTAAAACATGTGTCATGCAGCTCTCACATTGTGAAAAGGTTAACATAACATTGTAAATAAAATACATATATTTCAATATATCGAGCAAAAAATTGTGAATATTATTCAATGCCATTAGACAGACATTAATGTAAAATTGATGTTGACTTGGTGACCATATTATTATACTTACGATATTTCATTTTACAAATAAATGATAGACTCGTGTGAAAATAAGTTTAACAATTTTATTAATACTTGACAATATATTACTTTGTAATATATTATTTTTACAATGTAATATCTTGTACATTTTGTTATCTGCAACAAATTTTCATTACATTACGTCACTCAATTATTACATAACATTAAAATTAATAAATTTCAAAGATATCTGCATATGTTTTTTTAAATATTTATCTAAAGATCATTCAACGGATGAAGAATATACAATAATGATTTAAAGACCTGGACATGAGGAGGTACAAAAGATGCAATTTTCTAATCATCTATTTTCAACCTTGCAGTATTTGACTTGTTCGGTATATAGAAAGCAGCAGTAAAATTATGGTTATTGAACTACGTGCACTATAGGTCGATAATACGTCAATTGGCAGAAGCACGTATACAGTAGAAACGTTGAACTTATGATGAACGGGCAATTTCTAGGCACTGGCTGCTTGCCAAGTCACTAATTTGCAAAATGACTTCATGGAAATGTTTTCCAAAAATAATATTACAAATATTACGAACTTAAAATATTCGGAAATAATTATATGTTATGATGTATCGTAATAAAGTGTCTGATTTATTAAGAAAAATAGCAGAACTTGTTATTTACTTAACAGTAATATTTTCTTTTTTTTGATTTCAGGTGAGTTCGTGAGTCTTACGAGTGATCTAATGGCCGCAGTATACATCTCGTTGAACTAAGTATTAATTTTATAAAACTACATTTTCATTTCACTTAACCCTCCTTTGCATTAGGTTACAAATACACTACATAAAATAATACACTGTAAAATTCTGGTATCTTTCTTGTGAACATTAGTCAATAGCATATTTTATAAATAATTAAATTATTGAAAACATCTTCCATTTTTCGTAGTTACATTGTTTAATATATTCTTAGATATATTTCAATTTTGCAATATTATTATTATTGAATTTGTCATATTAGATAAACTTTCTTTAAGTAAAGTTTTTTAATAGAACATATTTTTTTGTTAACATTACACGTAGTTATTCAAAAATTCATTACTTTTCAAAATTGACAAAAGTACAATGACGGATTAAAGTACAGTAACTTTAACGAATAGTGAATTATAACGATCCAATTATTCCTTTAATTAAATAACACAACAGTTAAATAATACAAATAAGTACGACTATATATGTTGAAATTACAAAATTTTTAGGAACATTACTGAATTGCACAGTTCATAAAAAAAATAAATTGTTGTAAAGATTTCTTACTTTTTACAATTATAGTTTTTTTATGCAATCTCAAAATATTGAAAATTTACAATATAGTATAATTTCATTTAAGTTCATTTTACAACGATTACGCGGAATATGTGAAAAGATAATGGACGACTTTCTTCTTTAATACTACATATAAGTAATTGCGGACTTTCACATTTTCTTTTTAATTACTTATAATAATGAATTCAAAAGCCTATGTTCATATAACATTTCTTCTTACTTTTATTCACAGTATATACTAGTAAAGTTCTACGGAAGAAATTAGTATATCCTGTATGTAATATGAAACAATAAAGCAGTCATCATTTTATGAAGCATTAGAAATCCTATGTTGATATATCGTTCTACTTTTATTTTTACGAGTAAACTATATCAATAAAGTTTAGCGGTAAGAAACTAGGATATCCTTATATAAAATTCAGAAAAATCTGTATTCTTTTTTTTGCGGCCTATCTTTTCAGCTTAGAGTAATTTACGGTATTATTCGTGCAAAACTCATTGTCTTGTTACAGTTCTTTTACGAAAACAACATATAACATATTTCTTAAGACAGATTTAATTATTTAACGATAACAAATATTAGGATAAACGTACGATAGCCGACACTAATGAAAAGAAGAGCCATTAAAAAGGATCAAAATGCAAATATAATAACTTTTTCAAAGAGTAGCTGGATCTTTTATACTATCTTGATATAATGAGTTGCGTATACTTATGATTGCAATCATAATCATTACTTTTAGTACAATTTTCATTCGTATACTCAGTTTATTATTGAAGACAGCATAACAGATTTAATGATTCTTGGAAAAGTTTTGCATTTTAATATTTGTTCCCGTGTGTTATGATCACAGCAATATAATTATGATTATAGTCACTATTTTAAATAATTTCAACTTATCATTATTACAATGATATCAACCTTTCAGAATATTTTCAAATTGAAAGTAAAATTAAAAATGAGAATCAATGGAAATATATAAACTAATATTAATTTATATAATATAGAATTGTTGGTTCATGAATCCACTTTATTAAATAAATTAATTTGAGTACTACGAACCTGCTCCCCTGTTAACAAGAAATGAATGAAATTTCATAAACTAATGTTCATGAACAGCATTATTTTCATTTTAATGTATCTACGCACAACGGCCTGGCACATCGTATTTCGACAAAGATCGAATTAACGAAAAAAGTGTTCTATAAATTTTGAAATTGTAACAATTCAGTCATTTGCTTGGAATAACGGAAGGTGTAAACGAACGCCGACAGTTACCTTCTGCTCTCTTTTATTCTCGTTCCGAAGGCAGCGCGCTTGCGAAATAGGAGTTTCCTACGAATGTGGATAAAGTGCAGCGAATATGGTGGAAGGCACCGTGGTGGAAGTTGATGAAGGAATGGTCCCAGGAGAAAATATAGCAGGATTTCGCGCGGAATGAACTCCGAATTATGCGTTAGACAAATGGTCGACCGTGAAAACTAAAGTTTAAGCTTCGAGATGGCGTAACACTCTTCACCACTTACCGCTCGAGCTAATAATTTAGACTGCTGGTTCCGTCATTCGTTGCACTCGTGCTGATGCACCTGCGAGCTAACTGTAGTTTCACATAGAAAGTCATATTCTTGCTGCTACATAGTCGGAGTAACTTGATGTAGCTCCTTTATCCACCTAAGTCACGCGACGCTAAAATTTCTCCAAAACGTTTCCTTCTTCGTTGCAAAGCAAATTAAGGCACCTATTAACATCGATTTTTCCTAAAACGAATCCTAGTCGTATGTTCGTTATCCTGAAAAACTTAAACTTACATTATTTGTTGAACAATGAATATTTTTTATTAAGGTATAGACAGTGCGACGAACTATTGTGCGAAATCATACGATTCGGTTCTGTACGATAAAATCTGTTGTGTCGTGCTCTTCGTTTTTAGTTTTTTGAAGGCGGCACGATAGGTGTTACCCTTTAGATACGGGTAAGTCGCGATTGTTGATTTCGCGAGTGAAATGATTGTAGGCTATATAATGTTGGTTTGAACTTGGATTTTATTGTCTAAGTTCTGATAATATAAATATTCGGTTAAACTAACTTATATATATTTGGTTCAATCTTACTCGGAAGATTATTACTAGGTTTGAAAGTTCGCTTTGAATATTAGGTTTTATCTATTTGTAGGTTGATTGAGTTCTTTGAATGTTAGGTTTGTTCTATTTGTAGGTTGTTTGAGTTCTGTCTTAGGTGCAAAAATGTCTTGTAGGTAAACTCGTATAGGTTAGTATGATGGGGGTGTATTCTGGGATTCGCGGAAATATCGTAGGAGGCGTAAACATAGGAAATCACCTGATTGGTCTAAAAAGATTGGTATGGGTCTTGAGTGACCGCCTAACTCTGACGTCAGTAGTTCTTGGAAAAACCAGGAACTAGTGACGTAGAGGTTTTTATAACTTGAACCCTTGACCGTTGTCAGGTAGACTAAAAATTTAGTTGTTAGGGTTGTCACGTTTACGAGGTGTCCGTACAATAAATTGCCGCTGGTAAGAGTTTACCTACAGATCGTTAAATGTTCATCGGATTTTTCTCTATTGTACACGATAATAATAGGTTTGAAATGTCCCCAATATAAGGACGCAACAAAATTTTTTATGTATAAATAATTAATATTCCTTTGAAGCAATCTATTTCCATGAGTTGTTTTTTACCATTTTAACACATAGAAATTATTTGTAAGAAACTTAACACATTAACACTTAAAAAGCATTTGTAAGAAACGCTTACAAAAACGCGATGCATTATCATCATCGACATAAGCACTAAGTATGCAAATTACATTTGGTATACTAAAATTAGTGAATATAATATAATATGTTTCTAAAAAATTAAGCGATCAAAATAAATCATATATTTTACCCTTATCAAGATTTCAATTATTAGTTGTATTTCTGCTTGAGAAATTGGCAAATTTTATGGTATATAGCTGGAAATTTGTCATGTTCACGAAATTGTCGCTTTATCCTTATAATAGGTACCATTTTTGCAATTTTAATTAATCGATAAGGCTATAATTTTTATTTTCATCTAATTAATCCTTTCGCTACAACTATCATTATCCACCATTAAGTGGTAACTGTATTAAGAGATTAAGGTAACCTGGTATTGATCGCCTGTTACATATGAAAAAAGAATAAATAAGGATGCAAAATTCCTCTAAGCTACGAGAAAAATTTGTATGCAGCAAAAGAAACACGGAGTATGATTTAGAAGCACGACTTACATGTTACCTACCCTCAATCCTCTAGAACTTCTATGAAATGAAACGAATACAATAGTTTGAAGATAATATCTGACAATTATAGGACATTTATTCTTAATATTGTTACAATAAAATTAAAGGAATATAACGTTACATGTATTATAAAACTTAGAATGTACTTATATTAAAAGTCTACAAATTGGTTACACAGAAAATAGGTTGTGTTATATTATACGATTATTATAATACTATACGACTTATATATTAATGAAGCTGGAAATAAAAATATATTTAAATGAAGTCGTCACTTCACTCAATTAAAAGTAGGTATTTATTGCACTAAACTTATATAATAATAAAACCATTTTAATCTCTATTTTTTTGTATTTCAAATGATGGGTTTGTAACATTCACTACTTTGTTACGAATAAGGTATGATTTATTTATTGTAAAGTGCAAAGAAAAAAGCTTCATTCACGGTAACTGATGAGTACTTACAATTGCCCCCGATATATTTTACACCTTCTATTGTAACGGACATCGTCGGAAAACACTATCAGTGGCAACAAATTAATGTTAACGTGTCGAAATATGATTTTGTAAGAAAACGTGAATATAAAAAATGGTTTGCCTTAAATATGGTTGAACCTACTTCAACATACAATTTATTTCAAATTTATACTACAATGAAATAATATACTATTTAGCTATCAATCTTTAAAAGTATAAAGAAATTTGATCTTTCTTTCAGGAAAGTCATGAAAGGAGATTTCAGGAAAATCTCTAAAGGAATTGTAGACTGAAAAATTGTCTAGAATGATGTTTTATAAATATATTCATCATATTCTTACTAAAATATTCTTAATTTCTTTACTTTAACCTCTTAGGCACGGCTGAATTTTGCGCGGGGCTGTTTCTCTGTACGGCAGAGTTCAACGCGAATTTGCAAAATGATACGGCACTGCAATGTGTGACGGATAATGCTGTTCTTTAGACGAGTACATTGGAATGAAGTGTTTGATGATTAAATTATAATTTTTCTTAAAGATATGATACACGCATTTTAACTTTAACAATTTATTCTATTAATTAATAATACAATTCAGATAACATCCGCGAAAGCCACTATAGTGGCGCGCTACAGTTTTTTAAATAAATTTAAAAATATCACCAGAAATTGGTGCATTTTTCGGGTCTTTTTTATTTCGATCGTTGTTTAAACATATTTAAATGTTTACAATGTAATAACAATTTATATCGTTTTAGTCGGGAAAGTTCACAGATTTCTCTCGTGTAAGAAGCTATTGAATAGCTGCTATAGTAAAAGCACAAAAAATTCCCAAAGTTGAAAATTTGCAATTTTTTTTAACATTAATTTTCTAAGAAACTGTACGTACCAGAGAAAAACGGATTTCAGATTCGTATTCAGCTCACAAAAATCTATCAGAATTTCATAGTGGCAGTTCATATAAAACGAAAAAGTCAAAATTTGTTGTACAGTGTAATCAATCTCTATATTAATTTATGTTTCATCGTTTGATTACTTGTTACTTAACATCATTTTTAATTTCGTGGTAAGTGTGGATTATTCATTAGCAGATTTAATGATGAAAATGATTGATTATCAAGCAAGAAGTAGAGAATTCATGATGCCTACATTGATAAAGGTGTAAGTAAAAGTGCTCCTCATAGTGTGAAGAAGGCGTATTGAGTGTGTAGAAACGAAAACACTCCGAGTGTGGAAAATGTGGAAGACGTAGTAATTATCAGTCATGAAAAGACGAAAGACGAGGCACACAACGGACATTCGAGAGCAAATAGGTGTAGCACGTATCAAAGGGACTACGAATCCAAGGAAATTCCTAAAATACGGTTGCTGTCGCGGTTACAGGTAGCGTACGTGATGTCCTATTTCGAATTCGGGTTACTAATTAATATTTCTGATAAATTAACGAGCGAGCTATCGAAATTCCTAATGAGTTTCAATCATTAATGAATCACGTTCGAAGAACTCTGATATAGTTTAAATATTAAAATGGAATGAAAAAATAGGTTAAGACAATCTTAGATAATAACGAAGCTTTAGTAGAATTTTACCAATATCGGTAAATAAAGAATTTGATAGAATTAAGCCAATACTAGTTCTTATGATTTTTAATTAGATGCATTTAATCGCATCTGGTTGAATTTTATGACTTTAAATACATCATAAAAATATTTGTTGGAAAGGGATCGTAGAATATGTCATTATACAGGATGGAGAAGTTTATTAATATATTGTAATTTTGTTTTCGTTTTTCATGTATTTCCATGTCTGTAACTGCAGCTTAATAAAAATCACTCAATCGTTCATTTAATTCGTGCTCTACACTAATTATCTATTCATACAACAAAAATATGCACGTGTCCGAGTTTTACTTTGAGCCACTGTATGTTGTTGTTCGGTATAACATACAGTCTGTCTCAGCTATGTTTGTATAACTTTACCAGCATATTTCGTAAATAAAAATAAGAAAAAATGTTTATATGAACATAGCCGCTTGAACGAATTATTAAAAATTATTAAAACAAATAGGGAAGTCGACTATTAGTCGTATGTAATATGAAAAGAGAAAATCATCCATTATTTCATCTATATCTTAAAAACTTTCGGTAAGACATTTACGGCCCGATATTGATATATTATTTTTATTTCATTCTGATTTATAGAAATTTGACGCGCAAAACTGGAACGTACTGTATATGGCATAAAAAAAGGAACAGTCCGAAATCATTTTGTACCTTTGTTATAACCTTATAGTAAAGTGTTTGATATTTTATGTTTACATAACATCTTTTTCTTATTTTTGCGTATGGAATATGTTAGTAACGATTGGCGGTAAAAAACGAAGACACGCTGTAGATAATCATGGAAATAATGTAGCGCCCGAAAGCTGCAAACTTTCCACACTAGAAAGATCAATAATTTATAACTCTTGAATCTAGGACTCTATTTTCTGTTAAGAAATTACTTTTAGAGATAAAAATAATTGGCAGTTGAAGAACGATTTCTGCTTCCCAAGTTTTAAATAGCTGACTATATAATTGTGATAACTAATTTTAAATAGTCAATTAATTTTTCCGTTCTAAATGAGGTTTTAGAAAGATGGGTACGTAAAAAGTCGCTGATTTAAAAAAAATTTCATATAATTCTAAAAAACCCAAAATTACAAACCTTTTTGTCTGAAATAAGGGGAAATTTCAATTAAAGTTCTTTAAGTTAACAATGTAAGGTACTAATGTCCCTCATTTAAGCTGACGATGACCGAAAATTATAATCAGAATTTTCATGTTTTAAAATTGTCGATTTTTCAATTTTTAAACTGTCAAATAAATGTTCAAACTTAAAAATGTTTACATAACTATGTTTTCCGATGTTCTATTATCTAAATTTTCAAGTTACTTCAGCCTCAAATTTTGAATGTATACATTTTTCCTTTAACCTTCATTTTTGAAGTTTCAAATTTTCAAATTTGCAAATATTCCATTGTTTAAATTGCTAAGATGTCCAATGTTAATTTTCAGTTTACTTAGGCCGTTGGTAAGATTTTGGCAGACCTTTCTAAACTTACCGTCAGCTCATAATAATATGAAGAAATTTTGAACGCAAATTATTTCCTCATTTTAGGAAATTGCGCGCTGTAATTTTGCAAAAATATTACTTTTGACATCACCTATAACCGAGTGAAGTTTATATTCAATCTGTGTTTCAAAAGTCATTCACTCTTGTCCCAAATAACAATATGTAACATAACTTTTTATTTTCTTACTGTGTTATAACAATTGATAACATAGATTCGTGAAACAATACTTACATTATTCATAACAGAAGAATGGAACTTTGCTAGAGACATGTAAGTTCGCAAAAAAAGTTTGTTGTTCTAAGTACTTTATCGCAACACATATTTTCTCTACTTATTTTTGTTCCTAATAATAAATATGTGGCTTAGTCAATTAACTAGGTAATTACAGGTTTAGATAACACATTATAAACGAGTTGCTGACAGCTCATACGTAGATGCTAAATGACATAATCTCGTTGCCATGATTTAAATGCGAAGGTGTTAACTCTTCTAGTATATCAATAAATTGCAAGTGTTATTGTAATTCCTGTTCTTGTCCATTAACTAGAACTGATTAAGAATCAGTGTAATATGTTATTTAATATTTCTTTCTCGTCACCGTTCATAAGTTTATAATAATCCTTTGAATACCGGTGAAGCTGATATTTTGAGTAAATAAAAAACTTCAATCTTTTTAATGTAATAATATTTTTTAGTTTGTCCATACGTACTGAGGTTAAGGTTTTTGCTTATTCGTAGTTTTTGTGTATCAGAGGGAAAGACCATATTTTCTCTCAGCGCATATATGGGTTAATTGTACCCAAGGGGTTAATTTTGTATAACTGATGAAAAAGAGGTTGCTAAACGTAATTGCGAACGAGGTGACCCAGTTGTGTTACAGTTTTTGACAGGCTCAAGAGATTTCTTGAAATGATTAGTTGCTTTTTTTCTGAATATGACAATAGAAAATTACACTACGTAAAAAATAGTAGGGTTCTTTATCACCTAACTTAAAATCTATCTCTACAACTAATTGTGACATAGATACATTTCTGTTTTTATCAGAATAAATTACTTCCGGTAATATTTATAAGTCGTTGCAGATTTATCAAGTTTATTATACCAGAAAGTATTTATATCTAGTATTAAACGAGAAAAAAATTATATTTTTCGAAATTTCATGAGTATTTATTGAATGATTTTATGGATAAACTTGTAAATGTCAACAAATTCACGAGGAGGAAGTTTGAGAGAGAAACAGTTTATTAACACTATATTTTATGTACATTTAGCAAAGTTGCGAAATGATAATAACATGATATTACATTAAAAAGAAATCCAGGAAACGTGTCACTAATAATTTTTCTTTTCCTTTCATTCTTCTGACGGACCATCTGAAGGTTATACAGACGATGCATAATCCATTTCTAGCAATAAATCGACAAATATTAATCCCAACGTCAAATATGAAACTGGTCATCAACAAAACTGTACGCGTAATATTTTAAAGCGAGAACTATTTAGTGTGCCTCAAATCAGACTATCCGTTGTCCAAAGATTAATTGTTAAAATTCGTTATCAGTACGAAAACATTAACTGCATGATTATTATGAACGAACGTTGCAATATCATAATAACAACATTTTTATATAAATCAACCATTATTCGGAATTTTCTCTCTGTTTCCGTATTTATAATAGGTCGTGAAAATCGAAGCAACGCTGAATTAATGCATTGATATGTTCCGCACTGAGCGTTCCCCTTAGATTTTAACGAGTATTTATTTGCAAGTTAATAAGTCACGTTGTTACGATCACATATTTTATGCAGTATGACAGATAAATCATATCGAAACTTATACATTAAGTATTTTGTAACGTATTGATCATCTACGACTAAAACTATATACAGGAGGAGTGGTAACAACATGATCTACCAAGTCACAGAAATTCTTAAACAGAAATCAGTTCGTTGAATCTTGGACTGACCTGAAAAATTCTTACATTTAATGTGTTATACAGATAGACTCGGGATTTGAGGAAATATTTAACTTAAATTACCATAATGATAACATTCTATAACTACAATACACAAATAACATTTATTCCGAGTTTGTATTCTAAACCTACACTATGTGTACTCGCTTTAACTTCTCCAGACTCTAATTAACTACTAACTGTTACCCTAACTCTGAACTGTCCACACATTATACCGTGGTAGCCAAATTCACTGCATCTGTCGTCACAAATTTTATGTTTGTACCTAAAACTTATTTGCGTTTATGCTTACAGTCTGTAATGGAAGGCTCAATATTTATAAAAACTGGTAATCGAAACATTTTGATGTAAAATAATTGAGTAACAGCTACTTACAGGTAATTCCAGCTTATTCTATTTAATTATCAAGATAGATAGTTTGAAAAAATTATAGAACAGTTGGAAAGTCATAGATTATTGAATAAAAATTCAAGTGAAATTTGATAAGGAATATAATAAATTTATGGTGTGTAGCGGCACGTGGGTCGCAGCGTCGAGGGAAATAACATTGACCACTCACAGATGCTTAGGTATAGCCAATTAGACCTACCCTAAAGTCTGTAAGTTGCCGAAATTATTTTATACTTTTTAGCACGTGTCTAGCTGAATTGGCTACCCTTCGTAAAACGCTGCCAGCTATGTGCCGTTACGGTTAGTACGGTCGTATGACCATTGCGACCCAAAGATCCTTGTACATGTGATGACCACGTTTTAGTTTATAACAAATTCTATCCCTACCCGAAAGTCATGGTGTCGACAGTGGAACTTGCAAACTCCACCCTCAGCATTCTGAGGTGGTAACGCCCTCCTTGCCAATGTGTTAAGAGTGGAAGATCAACGTGACAGGACCAGTTAGTTAGTTAGTCATGTTTCGTGGCAGAACGAAACACTTAGGAAAACGTACAGTAGTAAATAATATTGGACATGACACAGTACAACAGGACGAATTGACCGTTAATAATTAAGCTCACATTGATATACAGTCCACTCATTTATCTTTAAATAACCTCTTCAAGGATCATAGTAACAGAAACTAGACCTACGTATAATTTATGTTGGGTCGCATATCTTTCGAATTTCGGATTGCAATTATAATTTCCACAATTCATTGACACATACTGAAGCAATAACCTTTTAGGTTTTAAGGCTTCTTTAACATTGAACAGAACCTTCCTTAAGGAAGTTCTCGTAGATTCGAGACTCGCCCGAAAGTATGTATTGTTCGACTATCGTAGGGTAGATAATTTATGACTTCCGGGGACCTTTACATTCGCGTTCATTCTGGCCAGGGTTTCGGAAATAACCCAAGACTCGCTTGTACAACTAACTCGATGCAATGTCTAACTCTCTGTTTCGTGTCACCAACGGACCTCCTGTGGTGCCGTCCGCGAAGTCAGAGACAAGACCCGCCAAGGGGTATAGCTTGCGAGCGTCTCTATACCAACACTTCAAGGACAAGTCCCAACGTAAAGGGACTAAGCCGCCACTTCTGGGGCTCACGTGCACCACAGCCGGCAGGATCTTCAGCTAGCATACATAGGCAGTGTCTAGCGTGCTGATTTGCGGAACCATGACAGCCTATGACATTTCACCAAAGGGTCTGGCACCACACTGATTGGTGGCCTTTGGTGACACCCACGCTAGACCAACTCCCTGAGGCTTTTAGGCTGACTTGGTTGGTGCACGGGCAGAGAGTCGACTTGGTTTACGAGAAATCAAGTAGGGGTTAACCCAAAGAGTGTCGACTTGGTCTGCAAGAAACCAAAAAAGTAGTCTTCTGTTTGAAACGGTCCGAGAAACAACTAGCTTTTCTCTTGACTTGACAATCGTTAGTGTCCGAGCACTCACCTATTATTTTTCACACAACTACACGTATTTATAACACATCATCAAGAATAAATAGATATTTAACACAACTGTCAAACTAATTATTATCCTTACTGCTGTAGAAGGGGTAAGGAAGCGCTGCAGTTCGGGTATTATTCCATATTCTAATATCGCGAACTAGTGCTAAAAAACAAGTCAATCAGAGTCAATCAGTTAGAGTCAATTTAGTCTGTGTCCGGCCCACCGAAATGGGACGCGGACGTGCTTCCTCACCCGGCCGGGTATACGCAACTTAACACCCCCTTTGAAACCTCACTTTTCACTATCCCTGAGAGTCCAACTCCATATAGGCGTGGCACCAGGCCCAGCGAACCCGTTGAGGCTTCCACACCACCCTCAGTACCTGTGTCGGCGAGAATGAACCTCAAGCCACACTGAACAAGTTATGCGCGAGGCCGCGGCACCGAAGTGCGGGTTCCCTCTACAACACCTCTAGTTCCGCTAATGGCAGCCATTACTCAGAAACCTGAGATCGGGTAGCTTCGTAGTAGCAGTTTTAAGGATGAGAGTCGTGTTGTCTGCATCACGGACTCGTCTCGGATGACAGCCGTGCATTCACCCTTGGTCGAGAACTCATCCGAGTCACCTCTTCCACGCAAGTCTGCGTACCTATGACATCCGTTGCCCGGGGATCCGGGATTGGGCAGCTCAGTTGGGAGCTTTTTAGGGATGGCAATGCGTGGTCTTCGGGATCTCGTCTCGGATACTAGGGCTAAACCCCGACACCTCAAACGACGGCCCCGTCACGCCAACCCTTGGAAGCGAGTCGAAACTCTACCACATCTTCTTTCTGCCGGCGGTTGCATTTTACCCAGGTTCCTGGGATCGCCAAACGCCATGCGCGGCTGTTTTATGGCCCACGGGACTGTGGTCTGCCCGAGGGCCTGCAGTCAGAGTCAATTCCGAACAATCGTCCCGTCATCCTCTCGCAATCAGTTAATCGTCCGTCGATAGACTTGTATATTTGTTAATATTTATTTTTTCTGCACACTACCATTATTGATTTAATAAACTATATCACCACGCTAATCAGTCGCGTCAATCACACATCCATGACATCTTTATCCCAGTCGCGACCACGTGGTGTTAAAGTACTGACTAACAATATGCACTGAGCAACAAAATTAGCGCAACAAGAATTTTCATCAAAATTTCACTCAAATTTAAATAATCATAACTCCGTAAAAAATGGTCATATCTCATAAATTCTTTTTTAATTTTAATGTTTGAAGTTTCTATTTTGAGCACAGTTTATCAGATTTGACTTCCGCCTTTCCCCACCCCCGCCATCCCCTTTAATGTGAGGACATGTTTCAATTTAAAAAGTTTGCATACTTTGAGTCCCTCCACGGGATGCAATAAATTTTTTTCGCAAATGTCCCAAAAATTGCTGCAAAGTGCAAACTTTTGTGCACAAATTGAAAAAAAATTGAAGACCCTACGATTTTTTTTAGCGGAGTTATGTACGTTCACAAGTTACCCATTCATTTTAGCCAGTTTATGCTAGGTACTGCGAACATTAGCGTTATTCGACGTACACCACGAGGAGATTGCTGGTTGTATTTTGTGCATAGTGTGTACGTGAGTGTGTGTTTGTGTATGCGTATGTGTGTATGCAAGTGTGCGTCTGTTTGTGTATGCAAGTGTGCGTCTGCGGATGTGTGTACTATGTCATTTAATATCGTGTATTCCCGCCTCGTTTTTGAACAACTACAACTCAAAATTGAGAATCACCGTCAACTATCCTTCAAAAATTAGAGTCAACGTTACAATACGTATGGCACGAAATTTCTCGAGATGCAATTAGATCCTGCATCAATATGTAGGAACATCTTCAGGTAGTCATTCAAAAACGAAGTGGAAATACACGATATTACATGACATAGTACACGCACTCGCAGACTCGCACTCGCATACGCATACAGACGCACACTTGCATACACACAGACGCATACACACACACACACACACACACGTACACGCTATGCACAAAATACAACCAGCAATCTCCTCGTGATGTACATCGAATAACGCTAATGTTCGCAGTAACTAGCATAAACTGGCTAAAATGAATGGGTAACTTGTGAACGTGTATAACTCCGCCAAAAAAAATCGTAGGGTCTTCAATTTTTTTTTCAATTTGTGCACAAAAGTTTGTACTTTGCAGTGATTTTTGAGACATTTGCGAAAAAAATTTATTGCATCCCGTGGAGGGACTCAAAGTATGCAAACTTTTTAAATTGAAACATATCCTCACATTAAAGGGGATGGCGGGGGTGGGGAAAGGCGGAAGTCAAATCTGATAAATTGTGCTCAAAGTAGAAACTTCAAACATTAAAATGAAAAAAGAATTTATGAGATATGACCATTTTTTACGGAGTTATGATTATTTAAAGTTGAGTGAAATTTTGATGAAAATTCTTGTTGCGCTAATTTTGTTGCTCAGTGTAGTAAAATAATAATTGAGCAATAATTATTCTTTTAACTCCTAATTATTATTATTTTAATTATTATTTTAATTGATAATTGTTGTTATTTTAATTATTATTATAGTTACTCAATTATTATTTTAACTCCGAAAATGTACATCGTGTTTCCTACCGAATTTCACTTGACGTTTTACTACTCAATTTTTTTCAATAAAGTTTTTCATCTTATGTTTTTCAGACTATCGCTGATAATTACTTATCTGTAAATAATCTAAAATTAATTTTTATAGATGTAGTTACAGGATTGTAGTAATTACCTAGGAGCGTTAATTAAGATCTTTTAATTTATTAATGGGAAATCGTGTTGATTCCACGTACGTACATCGATAGTTATTCAGCAACTCCAATCATCTGATAGCATGTGTTCGCCGATACTGCTGAAAATGGATTCACTGATCGATATTCGTGAAAGTATTACGAGATGCTTTGTCATTCAAACGTAAAAAGTCGTTTTTCACTTGACACGCTGAATTCGAAATGTCTGCGCTTCAAGCAATAACGAGTCAGAGGAAATAGGACTTTCAGATGTTGCATCATCAAATCTTTGATTTCACCCAGCTTCGAAAGACAGCTATGAAATGCACTAATTAGGTGACGTTTCCAATATGTCTTGTCTAATTGAAATTCTCATTATATATCAAAATCTTTAAGAAGACTTCACTGGACGTAATTTGATTTTACAAAGATGACCTGGTTGAAATGAAGAAAATGCAATCACCGCAACGCCCATCGTAAAAAAAGTGACACCAAAAACCATTTCGTAATGTTCCTGTGACTTTAACGAGTATTTAATGGACACTAAAGTTGGTTGTTATTCCGAAAATTATTGTAAGTATGGTCAAATTGAAAACAAAAGATTTAACTTGCAAGTTGCAAATGAAAAATGCAAACTTAACTTATAATGTCTCTACTGTATTCGAGGTATAACCGGAAAGAGGATCAGTGAATATGAGAAATATTCGTTAACATCTAAAATTATTATAAATGTCAGGTAATTGCAAATAAACAGTCTAATGTAAATTTAACTCACGATATTAATGTATCCAATATAGGACGCTTCAAAATTGGCAGTACAACCTCCCATAATGCAAATAGAATCTAGATGAAAATATAAATGGAAAATGCAAAGTAAAACTTGTTCCTATGCAGCTTTATTCTGAAGAAAAGAGAATTTGTTGTTTGAAGAAAAACATTCATTAATTCTTAAATTATTATACAATTATATATTCTTGATTTATTTATTTGATATTCTATAAACAAATTTTGTTACCAATACTACAAGTCAACTCAACACCAATTTTCTTTTCCAAAATACTGTTGAAAAATTTTATTTTATACTTTTCATTTAATTTTTCACGTAGATTCATCTTTTCTTCGGAAATGCCCTTACCTTCAATTTTTTAAACGGAATACCTAATATTATTGCCCACATTTTTATGAAACGTGAGATTTTGTGTAAGGAAGTATTAGAAAAGATATGGTAAGATTAATAATTATTAGATATTTTCGGAATAATAACTTTGCATCACGTAATAGTTTCGGACAATTGTAACGCAGTTTCAATTATGATTGCTGGTTTTGTTTCTGAACACAGTTTTTAGTTTTTGATTTTGGGCACTGTCAATATGTCTTATTATCTCACTGTCAGCTCAATCCTCCAAGCTCAGTAACACTAAAATTGATAAGGTGAAAGTTATTGCGGAAGATATTATGTGTAATTTTTATTGCCATGTTCAGTAGCAGTGAAAAATACGAAATAAAAATCGTCCATCTAATGAAATGTCGCGAGAGGTAAACTATTATCAGTCTAGATATTAATCTAGATGATCTAGAATCAGTTATTGTACCCCACTTTGTCGAAACTCAGTGAAATGCCACAAGAATATGATTCTTTTAGAGGATAAAAACATAAACGGAGTACAATTGTGGAAAACGCAGAATATTCTAGTTTTGTTTTAACATTTCCTGTCTATAATCCATTTAAATTTTGTTAATAATTTTTTAATAATAAACTTCCTTGTAAGAAATAAGAGATTTTGTTAATAACATTTCTGCTTATCTTGAAGATTTAATTTCAAAATTTAGTTGCAAAATATGTTACATAGATATAATTATAAAATTCTGTGACGCAAATGTATTTACATAAATATGAATTATAAGTTTCTATAATTCCGTACTTAAGTCGCGCAAAAATATTATCGTACCATACTACGAGATTCAATGTTTTCAAATTCGTTTCACAAGGACTCAAGCAAATCAGAAAGTACATACTTTGTTTACAGTGGAAATTAGTTAACGTTACATCATAAATATTGATATGGTAAACCTGTTTTAGATTTATTAAATAATAGCAAATTCAAATTAATTTTGCTTAAATATTGAAATCATGTGAATGCGTTTTTTCGCCAGTACGTGTTAAAATAATACTGATCAGTTATTAAAGAGCATCGACATAAATATAATTTCGTCCCAGGACGAATGACTGAGGGAATTCGCCTTAATAAATTTATAATATTGTTAACATTTATCTTACTAAAATAAGTAAGTTTTGTATTTTGCACATGAATTTAAGGATAACAATAATACAAAAATATAATCCAGCCTTTTCTTAAACTCGTCATAATATCACCATAATTCAAAGTGTTATAGCATAAATTTAATCAGTTTGCTTACATGTTTGGGATTTCAACAACGTGTACAATTTTGCGAATGCTTGCTACATCGAGTACAAAATACAGATGTACCTTGTTACAAATCATTGTTTAGACTGTCGAAAAAACATTTACAAACAGTAATGAAGTATATTTAAAAAATATGCACTATTAAACTACAGGGAATCTACGTTGGCCTTGTGAAATCGGCCATTAACACCAGTGGAATGTCAATGTTTGGTGCGGCATAATTGATCGCCAGATCGTTCGACCATGTTTCATTAAGGGATCATTAACGAGTCGATCATATTCCAGTTTTCTGTCGGAAATATTACCCAGTTTATATTGGAAGATGTATCGTCTCTAATACGTTGGAAAATGTGATATCGACATGACGGCTGCCCTGCATATAATGCTAGGCAAACACGACAAATATTAGATGAAATATTTTCTAATCGTTAAGTCGAACGTGACAATATTAGTTATCCGGCTTGTTTGTCAGAATTGACATAGTTTGATTATTTTCTTAGGAGAGTATTACGATAGTCGAAAATTCACGAGATTGAATTATTCACGCATGTCGTGCAATAACTACAAAAATTTTGAAAAGTTTATCGATCGCACATATCCTGATTAATTACTTGCCATACGATTTATTTGTTAGATACTTCCGTCAGCATTAAATATCCACCGCTACAGTATTAAAACAAATAGGGAAAATTAAGACGTATTAATTTTATATTCAATGATCCTTGTTTTGTAAATTATAATTCGACTTAAACTTCAATTTGAAGCGTATTAAAGATCCCAGTAAGATTTATAACACGTACATGTTCCCGTGAGTTCAGCATTAGCCGAGTTCGACAAAATATAGTAAGAAATCCAGAAAATGTGTTAACAGTAAAACTCGTTTTCATAATATCTGAAATATAATTTCAGACATTGTCTGTTCTAATTATTTTTTACAAAAAATAATTCGGAAAGTTTAAAATCTTGTACAGATTCAGAAAGTAAAATGAGGCATCGCATTTAAAAATTGGATGTGATCTCCATTTATTAATAAAGATACAAAATAACAAGAGAAAAATTACATCATTTTATGTGGTCCAAGAGTTATTGAAAATTATCACATCATGAGATTCACCATGTGTTTAAAATTTACCTTTCACCAGTGTTTAATGGAATAATATGCAAAATTTTTATTAATTATTTCGTTTTAAACGTATAAATTAAAATGCCAGAAAAATCATATATCGTTTATATGTATGTATATGTTATTTATACTCGTTTTCAAAGTTATCGTTGTATAATCGTTATTCTGTTAGAAGTAATATTTATATTTCACATATATTTATATACTTGTGACATTGAATGCATAAAATAAGTTGAAAGCAACTGAAAAATAGTAGAAGAAATATTACTCAACATTTATTTTTTTGACTGGATCAATATCATGCGATCCAATATCACGGTTGATGAAATCTTTTCACGTGAATCGATATACCAATTTCAGAGAACTCTCCATCATGTGTTACAAACTCGTGTATGAACTAAAAGACACCTTTTCGTTATGGACACTAAACTCATCTGTATGCGTGATCCGTTATTACCTATACATATGTACTATATCACACAACATACTGATATATCGGTTATAATCAAAATGAAAAATATGTATTTTTGATTTAGTACTCCAAATGTAACATATACGTATACACATGGGTATAATTGTAGTACTTGTATTTTATTTAGAAATAAACACATAACACTCTGATAATAGCGTTATGTGAGAAATAATTTTATCATTATATTAAACAATTATAATACAAGATAATTTAATGAGAATTTTTTATAACAAATAAGACAACTTTTTAAGCCAATTTAATGACAGAAAAAATTATAAACGTAAATGTAGTAAATAGATTAATCCCCATTAAGAATAGAAATTCTTGATCACAGTTTAAATATATATATTTTTTACCTGTAAACGTATAAACAAATGTTCGAAAACAGTTTATGGTATGTAGCTCTGAACTGCATATTTAAATTAATATTTTTAATCAAATGTTTGCACACCGTTTTTGTACTGTTTTTAAACAATTGTTTGAGTATTTTGGGTCAGCGGTATGTGCATCCAAACTAGAAAATATCACATCATTTTTAATTTATAACATAATGTCTGTTTTATATGTTATGAATTTAACAATTCAATACATAATGTTATTTACTGATACTTGTATTGGCGCGAAAAACTTTCCTGACTATTTTTTATTTCACAGTAAACAAAGAAATAAACGATATTTTGATTTTTAATGAGTTTGTTAATGGATAATTCTATTAATAGCTAACAAGATTATATTTTTTTACAAAATGTATAAATGAAGTAATAGATAAATCAGAACTGTTTCTTTGTGAGTTTATCTTCAATAAATTCATTTCTTAAATGTCTTTTACATATATCTTGAAGAGTAGACTTTTTGATGTTAATGTATCTACAGTAGAATTCGATGTTTTGCTTTTCAACCGATGAAAAATCACCAATGATCTGACATTAATGTCTGCATTTCTGTCTTTAGCTGTTGCTCTTTGTTTGTATTACGATTACAGTTATTTTATACACTAATGTTACACATTTTTACACTAATACAATGTAAAATGTCAGCTGTCAATGTTAAGTTGTCCACGAATATGGCGTCACTTTGAATTAATGTGGGAAATCATTTTCGAATATTTTTGGATACGTCATTGATAGGTAATTATAATTTATCGAATATTAGTGTTTGAGATTTGGAAAACTAGAGTGCCACTTATAGTACAGCATCTGTCTGAAATGGAAATAGTATTCATTCCTTTATTCATTATATCATAAAAAATTTGTTAGTTCAATTTGACACTACGTCGATGGATAATTATAATTGATAAAATGTTGGTTCTCAAAATTCGAAAAACTATTATACCAATCATGCTAAAACATCTTTAATACTCGGTAATCAGAGTTATGCCTAAATAAACCCATTACAAATCGCTAGTATTTATTTCTTTATTTAATGTACTACAAAAACTAGTTCTGAATACTGTTTCTCGCTACTGTATATGCCAACGCGGATATTGTGTAATTGTATATTCTGTATATATTTATAGATTATTTATACTCAAAAGACTAACAATACCGAGACAAAGATAATTGAATTTAAAACCATTATATTCAACACGTACCGCACGCTAAGTGTTTTTAATTATAACGCAGAATTACTATTTTAAATTTTCTGAAACAAGTAAAAGGTATTGGCAGAATATAATATGAGTTACTTAAAATAAAATTAAAAGCAATTTGTCGTTCAAGTTCATAAATAAAACCTTAAAGATGTTTACTATTTTATATATATAGTAAACATCTTCTAAGCTTTTTTTTTGTATATTGTAAAAGTGTTTTACCTATTCCCCACTCATATTATTAATAATTCTATATACTATAACCACAGTTTACGACTAATACTTCATTTGTCACACCTATCGATATCCTGATACTTGAACTTGGCTATCGCACCAATATGCTGCTCATATTTCTATACTCCCAAAGGGGAAGCTGATGCAAAGCTCAGCCCAGAGGCTACTAATAAAACAAATACCAAACTGAAATATCGTTATAATATTAGAAGTTGTGTTTATTTACACTTTTTTGTACTGATTGATTTTTTAATTAAAATGACGACAAGAGAAGAAGATTATGAACGTATAACTGTTATTTAACTTAATTATTTATTTATTGAAACGGCATATTTCATTTAAACACAAAAACAAGCGCTGAAATGAGACATTTTTATTAATATTTGTAGATACTAAATAAACTTGTTAATTACGACGATCAGAAGCATAATATTGAACAATAATGACCATTTTAAAATTAAGCACGGTACACATGCTAACTATGGAACATTGGTGATACGTGGCATGATATTTATGCGACTTTTATATAAAAAATCGAGGTTATTTTTTAATCTATATTTACTACTGTAGAGATACGTGTGAAGAGACTGGTACTGAAAATTTTGTGTAGTACTATTAGTACACAGGGTGGGGCAATAACTTTGTCCACCTTGAATATTGTCTCTTTCAATTTTTACCACATCGAACACCTTCTATGATATCTGTAAGTTTACTTAAAAACCAAATTTGACCTTACATGACCTTGAACGATAGCTTGTTGAAGTCGTCTCAGCATCGGCTATCACATGGTGATAAAAAAAACATATCATTCCATTTAAAAAAATGGTCATGACCTTCAAATCTCCTCTATGCCTCTATCCAGGTAAAAAATATATGTATCATAATATGTCCCCCTTTGCACCGTTCAAGTTTCGTATATGACATTTTTTCATATTATTACAAATAACGACAATATTCAAGGTGGACAAAGTTATTGCCCCACCCTGTATACAGTCAGTCAAAAAAGTCTCCGTACACCGCGCTAAGATTTATTGAACGTCGTATATTAGCCAAGAAGCAGGTTGGAAATAAATAATTTTTATATAGTTATATTCAGAAATTTAACATTTATTATTAGTGAAACAGGAATGGGCATACATTCATTTGTTAACGAGAGCGGCTGCGTGATTGTTTGGGGGTGTATGAGTGCTGCAGGAGTTTGATACATGACATTTATTGATGGTATTATCGATCAAAACATTTATTTAAACATTTTGGAAGAAAATTTGGTGCGTAGTTCATTAAAATTAAGTTTAGAAAGGTCGTTCATTTTCCAACAAGATAACGACCCTAAGCATACGGCGAAGAAAGTAAAAGAATAGTTATTGCATAATGCACTAAATCAGATTTGTACGCCTCCTCAGTCACCCGATGTGAACCCCATCGAACATTTATGAAGTGAAATAAAAAGAAAATTAAAATTAACAATATTAAAAGCAAGGAAGATCTGAAATCCAAAATACTATTAGAATGGAATAATATTCAACCAGATTTAACTAAAAAGTTGGTATGTACAATGCAAAAAGGGTTGCAAGGAATTATTCAAGTAAAGGGAGGACCCACCGATCACTAATTATAAAATTATAGTTCATAAATTTATGTGTACGGAGACTTTTTTGGCCTCATTCTTTACTTACTTCGTTAACAAATGAATGTATGCCCATTCCTGTTTGACTAATAATAAATGTTAAGTTTCTCAATATAACTATATGAAAATTATTTATTTCCAACCTGATTCTTGGCTAATATAAAACGTTCCATAAATCTTAGCGCGGTGTACGGAGACTTTTTTGACTGACTGTATCTACGATGTTTTATAGAATTTAATATTGTTTTATTAAATATTAACAATGGGAATATAAACAGGTCGTTTTAAATTTAAAGATGATTGAGAAAATTAACTAAGAAATCTGTATCGACAACTCTGATTAGGTAATGTTAGTTTAAACTGATGCGCATTAGCATAAGTTATTGTAAATTAGATATAATCCAGTTTATATTCGGATGTGCAGCAATTATAAAATGTAGTACAAAATTTTTCTTACAAGAAATTCGTAATTTAACGAGCGTTCAATTTTACGAAATCGATGTCTTCGTCTTCTGAGACAAGTAGGCGAATTATTCAGAATACTTCTGGCTTTTCAGAATGATAGCATGCTGAAAATGTTCACATCTGTTAACTGCATAAGCGTATTCAGTGCGACCTGAATATGCAAAAATCACGGTGACCTACTTAGCCGTTGTATTCTAATTTAAAAAAGAAGAAGACCCGAGTGATTAAACACGACGAGTGTGAAAGTTCGTTTTAATTGCAGTGCCATTCGAACTGCAATATTAATAATTTTATAACTGAATTTGTAATTTATAGACATTATCGATAATGTACTTTTAGACCGAGAAATTGTTATCTCTTTATTTCTCCCTTTTTTTTTAAAATTATAGAAAGCACCAAACAGATATTAATCGATTCATAAATGTTATTCATAAACAACGAAACCAACTTTTCATGTTGCAGTAAGTGAATGGTTACACCCAATTAATATTTAGTATTCATAATGAACGAATAACTTAAAGAGTTCGTATTTATTTAAAATGACATTTAATCAAAATTAACGTAATTATTAATATTGATATCTTATTCTTAAATTAATTTTAAGTGTTACAAATTTGTTGTTCTAATTATTTATTATTTGTTTAATTTCGTCTGTTAGTTAAATTCTCCACTTAAATCGTAATAGTGGACTCATGAAGTTGTGTAAATTGTGACAGGTAACTTTTTTCATGTATTTCTTTATACATTAAAATAACATCAATAACAGAAATTCATTTCAGCAGTAAAATTTTCTGAATATTTAAAGAACTACAATTACACACAATCGGCATTTTGTTCAGACTGAATCATTTTTTATTTAATATAATAAACTAAATAATTTTGTGTTTCAAAAAATTGTCGGAGACTTTACCAACATAAAGAACTATAACTTTACCAACGAAAAGCTAAATTAAAACATTCGACAAATTCTTTATAAGTTTATATTCAAGATAAAAAATTATTCCATGTACATTGTTTTATACAATAAAATTCTTCTGTTCGTTAAATATCATTAATCTTTTTTTTCAATTTCAATAGACATGCACATTATTAGAATCAGTTGCACACAGAGCAACAATTTAAATTTCTTGCAGTTTGTTGCAAAGATTGCAAACATCAAGATTTAGAAAGTAAAATACTGAAATTAAAATTTAAATTATGTGCATATTATAACAGAATTTGTAACATCTGTAACATATTATACAGGGTATTTCACCTAATTTGACCACCTTAAATACATATATCGCTCATTTTGAGACGGAGAGAGTTATTTAAAGTAAAAAATATTTTACAGAATGATTTACCAAAACTATTGGAAGACGTGTCACTAACAATAAGTACTTACAGGGACATGTGGTTCCAGGATGACGGCTGCTCAGTGCACTATACCGTTTCAGTTAGAGAATATCCTAAATCATTTTGTAACAAATTCTTTACTTTAAATAACTCTCTTCATCTCACTCCAATTTGAATCTTAAAGTTACGGCCTCGAGGAAAGCCACGGGTACATTAGAATCATTTTTAAGTAAGTAAGAAAAATTTGTTCAAAACTAGGTTTTATTGGAAAATGAAAATATTGTCCGCAATTCAAGAAATAAATTAGCTAGTGTCATACCATTTTGGAATACTTATTAAATCCGCCAACTTTTAAAGTTACTTGCCAACTCGCTTAGTACAATTTTATTTCAGTATGGTCAGTTAAAGCTGGGCTAAGTATTAATTTGGAATCTTCGGTTGGGCAAAAAGTGACATTTACTTCCAAGCCGGAGCAGTTGACTTTAAATTTTTGACCAGAGTCTAAAGAAGCAATATTCGGGATTACAAAACAAAAAGAAATGATTAAAAAAGTCAATATTTGTAGTAACAGGAGTGAAAAGACCGTTACAGGGTACAGATTTTCTCGATTTTTTTTAAATGTCTATAATTTTGAAAATACGTGACTTAGATTTTTTTTTATATTTTTCTGATAACTATTAGGACTTAGCCTGTTACCCGATTCCGGCTTGACGTCGACTTCTGGGACACCCTGCATTTTAAATCATGGGCATTTTACTGTCTCGTTCATTGTTTATTTAATATTAAAACAAAAGAACATTGTGCTTCTTCTTGATACAGAAAAATGAAGGAGACCAATTAAAAAATGAAGAATGTAAAATTCTGGCACTAATGCATAATGCAGGTAATTCGTACTGAAAAATAGTTTTAAGCATTACAAACCATAATAACACTAAAACTATAATCATTTGCAGTCACAAATATACAGGGTGTCCCAAAAGTGTTGAAGGAACCGCAAATGGGAGGTAGGTGGGGTCATTCTGAACAACTTTTTCATTTGCAAAAATGTCGTATGGGGCTTCATTTTTAAATTATTAACGAAAAACACCGACCAATCAGAACGCGAGAATCGCGCGCCACGCGATTCGATCGCGTCCACGGCCAATTATAACACGGACCTACACTGCTGCCTCCGAGCGCGTGCGATTCTCGCGCTCTGATTGGTCGGTGTTTTTCGTTAACAATTTAAAAATGAAGCCCCATACGACATTTTTGCAAATGAAAAAGTTGTTCAGAATGACCCCACCTATCTCCCATTTCCGGCACCTTCAACACTTTTGGGACACCCTATATATTGAACAGAAGCTCAAAGTTAATGCGGCCATTTTTTGTAACAAACTATTTGACATGACATCTAGAAAATTGTATTACTTATTTAATGAAATATTACAGTGTTCCATAATAGTTGCAGTTATACTACAGTACTGCAAAAATTTATCACAACTGATTAACCTGAGAAAATTTTTAAATAAAAGCATTAATAAAAATGGAATCACCCAACCATGTATTTGTTGCGTTAATGAAATGCAGTACATAGTTAATAATATTTATAAAATTTGTGATAATTCTTTTCTATTTGGCAGAATCAAAAGGACCTATGCGTACTATTTTAGATTAAAAATAGGATGCAGCGACGGTGATGAATCAATAGACCTGTTGCAACGCACTATTCCAAATGCAAATCCTATTTCGCTGTAGACATATTGTCTATCGTATAACACCAAACAATGAACAGTACTATTTTGACGATTCAGAACACTTGGTTAAACGCAATAAATTAAACTATTTTGAAACAATTAATTCTATTTAATGATAATATACACATTTGTGCTGATCTGTTACTTATTTAGTAATGATAATGTTATGGTCGCAGGCGTACATAAATAATAAATTAATATCCGATACAATATATTTTATTATAAACTATGTGACATAATTTGTGAAAACGTATACAGGGATATACAAGTAACCATTAAAGAAGGATATATGTATGAAGGAAGAAGTGATACCAACTTTCTAATAAAAGCAAACTAGATACAATAGATAACATTACTGAACAAATGACAATAAAAATATAGTTAGCGAAAGCAAGAATAAAGCTCTACTATCAACAGCAACAGTAAAGTCTTGATTCATTTGCAACAGTAACAATAAAGCTTATTTAGTAATAAATAATAATAAAAATTTACACGTTTCATGAAGAAAGATACAAATACTCGTATTACGAACTTTAAAAATGAAAAACACACATATCACGACAGTTTAACTTTGATATAATGACAGAAAATTCAAATATTAAAAAAATAGAATTACCCAAATTGAAGAATAAACAATAGCGTTTATTAGACTTTCTTCTATTTAAGAAGAGAAGAATATAGAGACGACGATTTATTTCTTATTCATATTTAAAATACAAGAAAAGTTATTAGAAACTATGTACGAATAATTTCGTGTATAAAAATACGAACTAAATATTCATATTTCATAACAGAATAATACACAAAAAAAATTAATTTTCGCTGCTGTATTCGTCTTTCTGCGCTATACACTTTTCACGGAAATATCTTTTTATATCCTCGGTACTAGACAAAATAGCCAAACTATCATAAATTTTCATAAACACTTCGTATAAGAATGAATAGTAGAATAAGGACTTACAAGAAAATTGTTGCATACTCTAGCGGTGAATGCAGCGGTATCGTTCCAGATGCTCCTGAATTTTCGCCGATCGAATATTGGATTGAATATCTATGTACTTTCCAGATACAAATTTCAGGCCAAAATTGTCGATTAAAATTTCGTTTATTTTCTTCTGTATGATACCTATACTACATAAACATAAAAAAGTAGCAAGCTATTCAAGGTGAATATAATACATATATAAGTATATTATCATTTTAATTTGCATTAATGCTGACAGAAGTTCAGTTCTTATTTTAATATAAATAGATATGTGCTTACGTTTTCTTATGGTAGAAATACAGATTATTTTTTCCAATACAAACTTCTGAGATCCCAATGATCAAATTTTCTAAATTCTCCGTGTTATTAAAGGCGATATTTGTGAGTGATGTTTCGGATAATCAGTATTGTCAATAATACAGGATTCTCACATTAATATGTATTGTATACTATCTATATTTCAGTGTTGTTAGTGAAAATAGATCCTAAATTTCTAGATTTCCCAGTTACTAAATTCATTAATTCAGAAAATGGAACCAATCCCTAAATTATCGAATCCCAGAATATCTACATTACCAAATTCACGAATTCTGAATTACCTAAGTTCCTAAATTCTTAAATTCTTAAATTCTTAAATTCTTAAATTCTTAAATTCTTAAATTCTTAAATTCTTAAATTCTTAAATTCCTAAATTCTTAAATTTTTAAATTCTTAAATTCTTGAAGTCCTGAATTGCTTACTTCCGAAATTTCTGAATTTCTAAATTCCCAATATCCCAAATAGCAGTGTTCTGGTTGGAGTTCACAGATAAATCGTGTAAATATTAATTACTACTTTCCATTGCCCTATTCCTTTGCAAGAAGAAAATATTTCTTAATAGGAATCTATGGAAAATCTGTTACAGAAAGAAAAGTATTTCTAGACATTTTGCATGAAATATTTGATGAATTTCATTCGATGGTTTTGTCGGTAGATAGACCAACGCTTTCAATGTCGACAGTATACGCCTGAACATGCTAATACTCCGCACGTTTTGCATAAAGTATAGGTACTAGAGAAAAAACCACTCTGAAATTCCACCATTGTGTAAAGCACCTCATGGTATACATGCAGTAATGCAGGTTTACGAATAGATCAATCACTATATGAAAGTTTCGATAAAGCTTTAAACTTCCATCCCCCAGCAACAACATGAAAGTTTCTCGTTAGTAAACGAATAAAGTGTAACAACACAAAAAGGTGGAACAAGTAATACATTTCGCGTTGAAAAGCAGCAAAAAGTCACGTACGTATCATAAACCCAACTTATGTTAGAATTTTCAGCGTGAACGGCTTCCCAACACTTATCCTGTGATCCTCTGGGAGGAATCAGATGACATTGCGTCCGTACACGTTCTTAGAACGTGATAGAAAGTTAGCACCTCGTTACAACTTTGGTAAATACTGTCGGGAAAATGTTGTCGAGAAGGTTACTTAATAATGTTTCGCCACATGTAAGTCATTATGGAGATGTGTAGAAATAGAAGGCGAATAACGACGTGGACAGTGCCCTACTTTATTCGTAGCATAAAATCAGTCGTATTGCTTGAAAACATTGTAAAAGCGTGTAAAGAGCGATTAAGATGTTAGAGTAACTAAGTTTTTTATGCGGACCAGTTCCGTGAATGGCGATTGCCGAATGACACGCGAAAACGAGTTCGTAAAGTTCGTATCATAAAGCAATCCTCCATTTTATAAAGAAACTCGAGTTACTCGCGCGATTTTGAATAAGGCACATATACCGAGTTCTCCCTTTGACTTTCATTCGTTGCTTGTTAGAGGCAGAAATTTACATTCCTTACCGCTAAAATAATTAGAGTGCGGATGTTCATAGAAATATTAATCATCTTTTACTATTCCTTAAAAGTTTTCGCTCCATTTTCATATCATATGTAAGGTAAAATTCAATGACCACAGTATTTGCTCTTATTTTCTATGACCTTCTTTTTCACTTCCTTTTATTTAACTTTATGAATGCAGTACAGTTAATTTAAAAAGAAATTCACGGTATGCATTCTATATTTTAACAACATTTTGTTCATAGTTCTGAATCTTCTCAGATTAATTATTGAATCAATGTACTTTATTAGCTAAGTGTTATTGTTACACATTGTACTTATGAAACCGAATAAGAAAAGTTATATTATATAAATTATAATTAAATTATAGTTTAATTTAGTAATATAATTTAGATATAAGGTACCCGTTTTACGAATTTGTATCTTTTTGCAACATTTGATAAGCGTTTTCTATAAATTTTTATATGCTATAAACTTTTATACAACACTTAGGCGGATTTTCTGATTACTGTGATTCAAATGAACCATAACATTGTTAAATAAGTTACACAGACATATTACATAAATTGAGTAATTTTATTTTATGGGTATTATTAATAATAACTTTTTTTCTAATACTTACTTATCTCATTATTATTGTGTTCAAATTAGGTCAAAATATTAAAAAAGCAGCGCGTAGAAAAATTGGAACCCAGATAATGGTTTTATTCGTCATTAAAGGGCTGTAAAAATGTATTTTCCATTCTGCATATTTTACATATTTAATGGATATCTTCTACGCATCGCATGCTTCGAACATATTTGTTATTATACAGTATATCTGGCGTAATGATCAGTTATATGCAAGTTCCATTAAACGCCATTTATGTACTTCACACGCTATGTAACATCAAAATATGATCAAGAGAAAAAAGCTAATAATTAATAAAAAAGAGTATTCATTTAGAAAAATGTGCCTAATTCTTTCTTTCATTTACGCAATGGTCAACCTTGATCTCGCGCGTCTACAATTGTGAAATGTTTCTTGATTTAATTAACACTAAAAACAGTCAAATAATTTCTACTGAAGTTTCTCATTTGAAATTACAGACTTCAATTAAATTTATCGTATTTAAATTACAGAATTAATTGAAATGAGATTTGTTCGTACATTTCTTTAAATTTGCACATTGATGGATTTAAAAAAATGTAGGTTCTTTAAAAGAGAACAGCTCTTCTCATTATACATATAATTGTTCGTGAAAATTAACTGCTCCCGTTATTACATCACAACATTATTTCTAGCTGTTCTAGTAACGGCAAACAGTTGTTCGTAAAGAATAAGCTGTCTGAGTAACCAGACGTGGAAAATATATTTTAAAACTACTCTTTCTGAAAAGTATTAACTTAATTCCTCAGTTCCAGTTTTGACTTAATGCCAAATAATCTTGCTATGGATTACGCGTCATTCAAATTTTAATAAAAAGATTATTATTCAGGCATTATGAAGCGTCTAGATAACGGAAGTGAGAATTTCCAATATATGTTACTTTATGAATTTAATCGCGGCGGTAAAGTTGCTGAAGCTGACCGCAATACGTATGCCATTTCCGGAAGAGGTGTGTAGTCGACAGAATAGCATAAAAATGGTTTCCACAATTCAAACCTAACCTAACCAGTTTACCATAAATAACATTCAAGTGAGTTACAATCTAATATATTATTTAAATTCGATGGACATAATATTATAATTTTGATATACCAGAATTATTAAATAAAATGTAAAATTTTTAGTAAAGAAATGAAATAGTAAAATAATTTATAGAAAAGGCAAATTTTGAATTTTCATGCTTATTCCTGAGATATATGTGAATAATTATACTTTATATATATTAACTAGTAGTACACAGTTTTACATTCGATTCATACTTCTGATAATATCGACTAATAAGCGTCCACGTTTGTTAAATATCGTGCTTAGGTTCACAGATGTTTTACCAGCAGTTACTTTTAAATTACAAATAAAGTACAACAATACTAAAGGTATAAAACATAAATTAATTGATACAGTTATTTCTAAACAATGTCTAATAAACATTTCGGCAATAGAGTCTTAACACTTTTTGTAATTTAAAATAGGAAAGCTAGACATGCCATTTTTACGTGTTCCACGAACATAATATGAATATGACACATACAACGTAAAATAAAAAAGTCTGAATTCTAGCATTTTTTATTACTTAGTTATTCTTAAATACGGTAGTGTAAGGCTGTGTTAAACAATTGTAAGGAAGCTTGAAGTTTTCATATTTTGAAGAACGGCACATTAGAAGGTTCTGTGTGCAACGACCAATAAGAAAATATTCTTAACGTTTCGCCGGCATTGCAACCAGCTTCATCAAGGGTCTGAGAACGCACTGACTCTTAATGAGTTTGCTTCTACATTACAGTATGGCCATTGCTCTTTGTTTAGTGAGTTCAGGTTACACTAGGTTGGTTATATTGTTCATACATAATAGCAATTAAGAACGCAGACGAATGAAAATGGCTCTTTTTAAACTTCGAATTGCTACTTCTTCGAGAACATAACTAGTTTTTTGAATGTACAGTCTTCGCAATAATATGGATCAGAGTTTCTTCCGTATGCAGTAAGAATATAAAAAGAAAATGGAGGATCAAGAGGCTGTACTATATTTTACTAGCATTACATATTGAAACACCCTGTATATGACATTGTAAAATATTAAATAACTGGAAGAACTAGTAATTTCATATAGTTTTTTTGTTAGAAATAGAAACTTCATAATAATTAAATTAAAAATACATCAAGAATTAATAATAATGAAATTAACTGTTAATTTTCCTAAGAGAAAAATGTGAAAGTGGATGTTAAAACTACTTTCATTAAGATACGTCATATTCTCAAAGCAACACTATTTTTAAAGCATTGCACTGTAAACTGATATTTTATACTTCATATCTGTTACATGTGTTTGCAGTTGTATTTGTGTATGCAACTGTTTAGTTACATAAAATGTGGGTAAAGCATAATAGGTAATTTAATTAAACATACTTCGAAGTACTTGACACTTAAAAAATAATTTAATAAAACTGTTGTAGTTGGTGCGTTTTAAGTAGGTTTTATTTATAATACGTGAAGAGTATATGTTAACGCCAACAATGCCCTTACATTTAGTATAGACTTTAGAATTTCTGTATAACAATTAACCGTAAGACCGTCGACCCATCGAAGGGTTCGCGGACTATGTAGCTTTTCTAGTCATTGTTCACATTTGATCGCCAGATTGTTATTTTTACCTTTCCAATACCTTTATTTCTAGCATGTTTAGTTAAAGTCAGCGCGCTTCTTGATCTTTACTATCTGCCACGGTCCAATAGCAAAACTTGGAATATTAGCGAGTGGAGGGGCTCGAGTATGGCGTAAACCTTACTTCCCTTCCACAAATTTGTACATTTTTGCATAGCATATTAGAACAATTCACTCCCGTCAAGTCTAACCGACCGAGGTAATATCGAATAGTTCTAATAGACTCTCGACTAGTTGAAATATAGAATAGTACAAGAATAGTAGTTGGAATATAGTAACCCGCCAAGGATAAAAATAAGAACGGACAGTACAGATTCAGATAGTATAGAACAAGAATAGAACGAATAGTTAGTTAGAGACGCATAGATAGTACAAGAAGTTATTTGGTTATAGAAGAACATAGTTAGGAACGCAGATATTTGTATAGTCTCCAAATATTGGAGTGGACCTTCGAGCATTGGTTATAGTATTGTTATAAAAACTTAGTCGGAACACCACGTGCAATATACAACAAGGCTCGAACAAATTTATTTCAACCACGAGCGTTAACAGTATAATATACAGGGTGTCCCATAAATGGTGAAAGAGCCGGAAGTGGGAGGTAGGCGGGGTCATTCTGAACAACTTTTTCATTTGCAAAAATGTCGTACGAGGCTTCGTTCTTAAATTATTAACGAAAAGCACCGACCAATCAGAACGCGAGAATCGCGCGCCACGGCCAATTATAACTCGGGCCTACACTTCTGCCTCCGAGCGCGCGCGATTCTCGCTCTCTGATTGGTCGGTGTTTTCCCTGAATAATTTAAAAATGAAGCCCCATACAACATTTTTGCAAATGAAAAAGTTGTTCAGAATGATCCCACCTACCTCCCATTTCCGGCTCCTTCAACACTTTTGGAACACCCTGTAAATGGAAGTACTTCCTACTAAATCTTATAATGGCGCGATATATGAATGTGAAAACAAACATGTATCAAAAACGATATTATATCGATTCATGTTTTCCGTGATCAAAATTATAAGAGTTAAACTCGACGCCAAGTGTTTCATTCGGTATCTAACATGGAATAGGATACGCGCGCGTGTATTAGCCAATCTGTATGAGAAAAGAGGTTGCTAACGATTATTTATTAAGCATATATTTATACAGTGTTACTTCAATTCCATCTGTCTTCCAACTCAATTAACCATTCCTTAAATGGTTGTCCTAGTTCCAAATATGTTAAAAGTCAGATAAAAAATGTATAATGCGTTATCAAATAACAACGAATATATTAATAATAATTTGATTGCACTCTTCTGATGAGAATGAAAAATTTAGAAGGGTAAAATTGTAATAAGTCAGAAAAAAATTCGAAAGTCAAAAACTGAAAGCCGAAAACAAAACTGATATTTTAACATGGTCTACATTAAAAAGAAACATATAAACAAATTATCCTTACCGTTTTTTTTTAATTATTAAAAAGAAAAGTTTTGAAGAAAAAGTGTAAAATTTATGTAGATATAGAAATTGCAATCGAAACAGATACACGTAAAAAGTGTTTACACTGACTCATCGAAATTGTTTCAAAAATCAAAATCGATATTGCGACTGTTTGCAATCCCTAATTCTGTCGTCATTTTCGGACAAATACTTTAATATGATTCTTATACAGAATGTTTCTTGATGAAAGACCAGACATTGGCACTATGGTTTATGCAGAACGGTGCTTCAGCTCATTTTGCACTCAGCACTCGACAACATTTAAATAGGATCTTCGGCGAAAGATGGATTGAACGAAGTAAACCAGCCTGATGGCTCCTTCGATCTCCTGATTTAAATCTCTCTGGTTTTTTTTTTACGGATATCCTTCAAGAGCGTGGTACACCTCCTCAACGAAAAATGACATAGGCGAGCTATGTATATCAAAGAATACAGAATGTGTAATAGTTATACGCAAAAATTAAACAATTAAACATAAGTCGAACTCCGCATTTTTTATTTATAATCATAAATGCATAAGAATCAACTTAGCGAGTATAAATTAAACGAAATACTTAACAAACAATGAAAAACTTAAGAAACTGAAGTAAAATACTTAACAAATACTTACATTCACACTCACCTTTTCATAACACTCTTAAATTAATTAACGTCGCCTCTGTCGCATATTTTTAAGGAGAAATACCGTGATTATAATAATTTCGCCAACCAGTGTACAGAAGTGTGAAGTACATTCCAAAAGTTATAGCCACGCCCTTATAACGTCGCCCTAAGGGAAGTCACAAAAATCAAAAGTGGACCAAAAAATTTGTGAGGGTATTCTCTATTTTTCTACATCATTACCACTTATATTTAAACATTTCTACACCGGTCGAATAAAACGTCACAAATAAACTTCAAAATCTCACTGTTACCGCTTCCCTCAATTCATCGTCGTTTCTGAATCTTTGGCACCCCAAAAATCCTTTGAGCTTCGGGAAAAAGTAAAAATCGAACGGTAGATGTTTAGGGAGTATGGTAAGTGGTGTAATACTTCCCATTTTAATTTTTGAGGTGGGAGAAGGTAACGTGCAAGCAAAGCGAACGTTGACGTGAAAAACAGATCGGTTTTCGAGACAAAAGTCCAGGTTACTTGTTTTCTATTGCTCGTCGCTGCGTATAGTGGGGTTTACAATATCGTTCGGAGTTCATGGAAGCCATTAATTACACTGCCCAACAAATTTTAACTTTTTTCCCACGTTCTAAAATCTGATCAGTGGTTATTATAGTGTTTCTTGCGCTGTGGCGTGAGTATCGTAAAAGAAACGATGTTTCAACTTTCTTTGGGTGTTTTTTAAAGGCGAAAATCTACTTTATCGCATGGTACAGTTCGATTTTCCCCTACACCCTTACTTTTTGAGATAAATTGAAAAATGTACGTAAAAATTGGTGCAAAATCGGCGTCTCTCCGCGTTCATAGATTGTTTAAACGTGTTTAAATATCCAGAATGCATGAAAGGCAGATATCATTGTATTTAGGAAAGTCTACATAATCTTTTGATGCAAACAGAATTTCAGAATTTTGTATAGTTACCTCACAAAATTGGTTTGAATTTCGAAAATGTGCTTTTTTTACAATTTATTTAGTAACTAGAATTCCGTTCATAATTATGTCAAAAATTAAATTCTAATTGTCTGTGTGGAGAAATAACAATAAAGGATTGATGTTAATTTTTAAATGCTCGATATTTCATTGTAAAATAAGTTTCAGTCTTTAATTAAACGAGAATGGATAAAAAATTGCGTTCTGTTCGTAATTGGAAGAGATTTCAATAAACCATTGAAAATGGATCATTAATTGGAAAAGCTCATCAATTGAAATTAACTTTCAATTCTTAATTTGATAAGTTTAAAACAGAAATTAAACTTTAAACGTTTATTAGAACATTATTTATTGAGTAATGTACGATTTTATACTAATTGTAAGTTGACAGAATGTTTATGATACATCGTAGCTTGTCAATATGTACATCAAGTATCGATAACATTGTTAAATTAATGAAAGCCCTCACATGTTTATAAAGAAATCTTTTGAGCATAATAATTTGTGCACCCACTGTAAGCCTAACTTTTTCATCGATTTCTATCTCGTGTAAACTTTTTCATCTATCTCTCTCTTGCTTCCCAGATCGATCATACTATCACCTTTCTTTCGTTCCCTCGATTTCTTTTCCCTTCATAGCCTCTAGGATTTCTTTCATCGAAGATTAAAGATTCCTGACCCGAATCCCACGGCAAAGGATTATACGAAAGATATTACCGTCATCGTCCATTTTTTTCTTTTCTTGTCACCTCCTTTTTTCTACATCCGCTCTTTTCCCTCCATTTTCCTTTCATCGATGACTTTGATGCTTTAGCTTTTACTTCCTGTGCGAACTCTTTACTGGATTTCACACATAAATAAACGACTAAATGATATAAAATTAGGTTTTCGTGCATGAGCTATTTTTACTACTCCCTTAACATCCAATATATTTGACTTTATAGAAATAATCAGAGTTAGTACGTACATTGAATAACATAAGTATATAAGCAAATATTTGGAGTTTGCGGCAAACAGCGTCCGTATCGAAGCAAATATTTAGACTTGTAAAACAAATTATATTGTATACTCAAAATATGTAACTATATTGAGAAAACCTTCATTGATTGCTAGTCTACTTGTTAGAAAAATAGGAATGTATAACACGCAGTACAGTGTGTTCAGGCTATTACTAGCCAGCATTTTCTTTTTAAAATAAGAACTGATAGAAAAAAGATGAAAGAGGCAAAAGTGGTACTGTTTTTTATGCGCAACAATCCGACATATTCATTTTTGTTGTATTCACATTATTTTGGGAGAAACCAAGATGACCTCTAATTTTTTAAATGGAAAGCCATATATTTTTTATATCATATAAAAGCGCGTGCCAAGACGAATTCATCCGTATGCATATCATATCTAGGGGCTGCATATCAAGCGTTGGAGTTGGTGAATTAGAGTTTATTGACGAAATCGTAGATAAAAATAAATATTTAGAGATTTTGCAGAAAAATTTATTAAAAAGTGCTGAGAAAATGGGAATCCGCAACCGTTTCAAGTTTTATCAAGACAATGACTCTAAACACAAATCGCGAATTGTGCAGGAGTACTTATTATATAATATAATTGTCCAAAAGTGCTGCATCCACCTCCCCAGTCTCCAGACCTTAACTCCATCAAGAATTTGTGGCACTCAAAAATAGAATTAAAAATGCGACTACATGAAGAATGGAACAATATTACTAGTGAATATTTAGAAAAAATCATTTCAAACATGGCTCAACGTATAAGACAAGTTATTCGTCATCAGGGATATCCAACAAAATACTGAATTTTTGTTTAATCTTAGGTGAAATGTATGTACATAATGTATATTTTTGTAGTGTCCGAATATTTTTGTAACGCGTAAAATAGACATCATAAAATAGACAAAATAATTTTTTATGTTTCTCTTGTGTATAATAAATAAGTTAACATGGTAAAAACCTAGTGAATAAATATTTTAATAATTCAGGAAGATATAAACCATTAGACTTAAAAGTATTATAACGTCCGGATATTAACCCTTTGCGGTCCTATGTCGAGCGTGGCTCGACATCGCGTTTTTCTTGAATCGTAGATATAATTCAGATAAATAGATTATTTAAAGATGTTTACACTTCTTTGCCACTTTTAATAAATTAAAAATATGTTTGTTACGCACCCCGCATTATCGCAATACATTTTATTGTAAATCCATTTCTTGATCTATTTTATAAATTAATTATGGAACTGCAGAATAAAAGAAATCATGGACCGCAAAGGGTTAAAGTGAGTAATTGTACGTGTTCCAGTAGTAAGAAAACGTAATCCAATTCCGAAATTAAGTAAATATAACCTGTATGTTCCAGAAGTAGGTAAACATAACCTATATTGCTTTTGAACTTTTTCTGATCATCGAATTTGTAGTAAACGACTCTCAGCTCTTCCGATGTTGAATACGATTTCGTATAGCATTATTTTATAGTGCTCATAGTTACACGATTACAGCTATTTAGACCACTTAAATAGTAAACTATTTTATCAACTATCCCGAAAATGATAAGAATTATTATAACATTGCGATTGTCTTAATATGTTTAAATAACGATTAAGGTGAAAAAAAAAACAACGATGTTTGCTAATATTTTTCAATGTAGTTCCAAAAGTAAGAATCTAAGAAACATTTAAAGTACAAAATTTGAATAAGAAAATTGCAAATAACGTTAAAGAGTTATCTGGAGAATGTCGTGTTTATTTATTTTTGAAACGTGTATTCAACGCGTGTCGTGCATTTTTATTTTCTTTACGCACAGATTATTACTAGGATTAATAATATTATTAATAAGTAAATTCTATTAGCATAATTATGTAGTTTATTTGATACAATTTAAATAGATTTATAATTTGTCGTGAAATATTCAATATTCACTCTGAAACAAAGGTTTTTTTTACTGCGAACTTTGGGTGTTTACATATTTTTGGTAGGTACTGTGTTTTCATTAAAAAAGAGAGTAAAAAATTACAAAATAAAAGAAAACTGACGAATTAGTGAGTAAAATCATGCCTTCCTTTGTCCAAAATTAACATACAAAGTACCTTAATAAATTCTGCAATTTAAACTAAACAGCCTGAAATGCGTTATTGTTATGGGTGTACTTTCTGTAATATTAAGCTAAGTACTTTGTTTTATTAAGTATTGACGCTTACTCGGTAACGCATTTCGCACAGGTATTTGCACCAGCAATTTTAGGGTAACGAGTTTCATCATACTTTATAAACTTCTTTCGCTTCTTCATGAGAACGTTACTTTTTACTATGATAGATTATATGAGAAAATGTAAAAGGATAAGTACAGTACAAGCATAAAAGCAACATTATTTTATGTTACGAACTAAACGTTTCCTAATAATCATCGTTCACGATATTCTGACGATACAGCGTTACATAACAGAAATTTGTCTAAACAAAGCAATCAAAACGATAATAAATTCTTTTTATTTCAACTTTTTTTCATTTACGTTAAGATTTTTCCATAACTTCTGAGTTTTATAAAACTTCCGAACACTTTTTTAAGATAATTACGCCATTTATTTGCTACGATTATGTATCATGATACACAACACATGATCAGTTTCTCCTTATGTTGTAACGTCAAACGAACGAAAAAATCACGCAGTTAATCACTACATTGTAAGAATATGGAAAAATGTGCAGATCGGTATCGGGACTTGAATCTTTAGATTGCAAATTGTACTGATTGCAGATTGTATGTCCTTTCCGTAATCCTTTTAAGTTTTGGGTCTGGAGGCCCCGCTAATCCCACAATATTTTAAGCGTAATTAAAAATTGTTGATCAAAAAGCAGTGTGTGCAATTTATTCAATAATCCTGTATTCTATTATACACAATTTATATCGTTAACACTCTTAGATTATTGAACAACATAATCAAACTTGTTACAGTCCTCTAAAATAACACTTCTTTTAAATAACTCGTTACCTTTATCCTCACTTCTATCCTTATTTATAACTAACTTGAAAATTTGTCTCTAATTTAAAGATGAGTTACTGGGAACAATTTATTTAAGTAATACTTTGATTCATTCTACGGCGCATGTGAAATATAAATTTAAATATCAATTTAAATATAAATATAAATATAAATATAAATATAAATATAAATATAAATATAAATATAAATATAAATATAAATATAAATATAAATATAAATATAAATATAAATATAAATATAAACATAAATATAAATATAAATATAAAGCGGTAAATAAATATTTTCAAAGAGGGAAAGTTCTACCTGGGGTTATGATAGATTCGGGTTATGATAGATCAATAATATCTTATTGTATCCGTGTAAATTACGATGTTAATTATGCATTAATGTATATAATAAAATATGTTCTTGAACTGTTATCAAAGCAGTATCATGAATTTTTTAACGCGAACTTATGTTTTAATCGAAAAACTTTTAACATTTTGAATGCCGTATTTCCCATTTTTAAAAAACGTATAAATTTCTTATACATGTTTATTTATCACTTCTTTTATTGAAAACCATTTTATAAATTATTTTAAAAATTATACAAAATTTCCTTGAATATACGAAAGTTTGTTCCATAAAGAGCGGTTAAATATAAAAATTGTTTACTACATTTATTGGAAATAGAATTACAACTGAAAGAATTTTAGGGTACCGCTCGAATGTTAATATACTGTCAATGTCAGCACCCTAAATACTGCTGAGTAATGCTTTTCACACTATATCCACGCGTCGAAAAAAATTCCAATGTAACTCGAACTCACTTCTGATTAATTTAAAATTCGATTTCGGTTAAGTTTACTCGATTAAACACAAGTGATGTCTGGAAAAGTCTGTTGTGTAAAGTTTTCTTAATAACTAAAATCTTCGCTAAATTATTTAGAGTGATAGCAACAAGATATTAAAAGAAGTGATTCTCTTTCTGCGAATATTTATTTTTCGTAACAAATAATTGAAAGTCACGAAAACAAAGCAGTTATCTAAAATTTGGAAAATTTTATATTGTCATTAAAAATTGATAGATGGGTTTTTTCTGTGTAGTTAAAAATTGGAAATCACCTTTTCTTCGCGGTCACTATTATATGTTCACATATAATATTTACTTATTATATTAACCACGTTGTATTTTGAAGATCATAGAATTCTAATTTTGATGATGTTTGAGATAATATAAGCTGAAAATCAGAAATCATCTTATATTAGGGGGACCGGAAAGTAATGTCGTCTTTTTTTTTGCAGTAAAGTCGAACAGATAAATTTTTAATAGGTTTTTATTCTAATCAATGATGTAATCACCCTCGTTATCAGCAACCTCTTGCCATTTATTGTACAAATTTTCTATGCCCGATCGATAAAAATCAATTGATTTTTGAGGAAAATACGTGAAAAAACTAATATTGGCGTGCGCAGAAACGACATTACTTTCCGGTCCCCCTAATATTTGCATTTATTATTGTATATTCACGTATGAACTACTTCGTGTTTTATAGATCCTTAACGTAGACAATGTTTGAGATAATGTAACCTAAAATGTGGCACAAAATGATTTCTAACACGCTATACATTAAAATCTAAAAAAATCTTAGATCATACAAAAATTCTGCATACAAACTTACTTCTTCAAATTAACATTTGATCACCTACATTGAAAAATATGCTCCGTTTTTAAAATCTGTTTTCAATTTATTTTAAATCTGGCCCGCCATTTTGAACATCGCAAAGACCACTTCGAAAAGCGAATTCGTATGTACGTAGAAAACTGTAACATACATTTTCATAAAAAGCATTCTAATTTCGTACCTTTATGTTAGAACATTTCAAAATCGCGGAAGCATTCAAAACCGCATACACTTAAGGAACAATATCCATGAGAGGAAAAATTCACAGTGAAGTAATAAAAAAAGAATTTTGAACAAGAGTAGTCGTACTAAACGATGCCATGAATAGAAATGAGCGAAGAAATTTTTTTACCGGCGATGTAATGTAATCCGCGATGCGACCAAAAACAGTTTTTCTTGCACATGTATGTTAGATACCCTGAAAACCTTTGGTGACCCCAAAATTCTGCGGTAGAATTCGTTGTCATGTTGAAATACATTAAAAACGTTAATCTCATTGTCCGTATAATATGTTCATTTTGTTTGCGAGCTTGTGTTGCCGAGTAATTCTTTCCAACTATTTCAGTTACGACCATACATTCAAAACTCCGGGGTTGGAAGTAAATTATTAAATTATTGATCTTTAATCCCTTCAAAAATACGACTTATTTCACTTACATGGAATATTAAGATCAACCTAGCATTAGACTTAAGATCAATCTAATATTAGCCCCAATATCAACTTAATATTAGGCCTAAGTTTAACTTAATGTTACCAAGAAAATAATTGATCACCTACTCCATCGACTTATACATTAACACAAAATCAATACTAGTACCTTGTCTCGCTAATTTCGTAACGATTTTCTTCTACTCATGCATGATAAACACGAATAATTCTAATGTCATTGTGTTATTTCTTGTTAAATGCAACTGCATCACTAAACAATGCAGGCAAAGTAAACTGTGGATTTAGTGCATGCTTTGTGATGATCTAGTGCGAAATCTTCAGTCTGTCTAGGTAGTCTTATAGAAAGAGGGTTTTCATTCGTTGAATGTGGTGTTGATCTAGCAACTGTTCATGAAGGATTCTCAGGATCCTTTGCACATCGGATAGAACATCGGATTAGACTGTCGGATTAGATGGGTTGTCTAACGTAGCAAAGATCCGTTCAAGATGGAGTTATAATCGGTGCTTTATACATCAGAACATGACCTATTCTTCTAAAAATTGATCATACGTCGTCTCTAATTACAGTCGAGATGCATATTATAATACTATTGTATATAATGTATATACTATTGGGTTGTTCGGAAAGTCATTTCGTTTTTCCCCATCAGTCTTACTTGTGAGAAATTCTTGGAATTTGGAAATCTGGGAATTTGAAGCTTTAAGAATTTGGAAACCTGAGACTTCGGATTTTTCAGAATTTGGAAATCTGAGAATTCGGATTTTTCAGAATTTGGAAAGCTGAGAATTCTGAATTTTCAGAATTTGGAAAGCTGAGAATTCGGAATTTTCCGAAATTGGAAATCTGAGACTTCGGATTTTTCAGAATTTGGAAAGCTGAGAATTCGGAATTTTCAGAATTTGGAAAGCTGAGAAGTCTGAATTTTCAGAATTTGGAAAGCTGAGACTTCGGATTTTTCAGAATTTGGAAATCTGAGACTTCGGATTTTTCAGAATTTGGAAAGCTGAGAATTCGGAATTTTCAGAATTTGGAAATCTGAGAATTGGAGAATATGAAAAGTGAAAAGCAGCATTTTCGGAATTCTTCACTTTTTTAAAAATGCTGTTCAAGCAAGAAAAGAAGTATCCCCCGAACATCGTCTCTCATTTTCATAAAAAAAAAGAAACGAAATAACTTTCCGAACGATCTAATATTATTAGATATCGGAACAGAGGTTTCTTACAAAACACACAATATTTCAAGGAATACTGATTGTTTAAAGACATTAGTCTTAGAACTTTTAGAGTGGAGAAAAAATCCGTATCATCGAACATTAGCAATTCTTTGTTTAACTAAATAATGTAATTATGAACATAAGTAATACAATTATGAACTTAAATACATTTTGCCTTTCTTTTTGACGGTAGCAGCCATTTGTTATTTGAGATGTAAGATTGTTAATATAGCAGCAGTAGAAATTTACCCCAGGCCAACAGTAATGTCAGCCTTTTGTGGTGCTAATGAAATTTTCTGCTTTTATAACAATAAGGATTTGCATTTAATTAATTAAATGCATTTCATTCCATTATGATTCAGCATTTGAAATTAATCATCGTTCATTACAGAATGTACTCACATTTCAAACTTAAATTTTCGTTTATTACTGATTTTCATTACTATTCAATTTCATAGCGAGATTTTCATTGAATAAACGCCAATGAAATTTAATTCAGCGCAAAACATTCTCTGTTTCAGTAAAAGATATTGAAATTTCTGTACTGGAAAATTCTCTTATTGATAATAAACCCATTGTGCGAACAAGAAAGGTAGAATGGACATCTAAACTGTAAACCCGTGTGTTCTGCGCTGAATATTTTTCCTGCCATGAAATAAAAGTTATCATAATTAGAGAAATATGACATTTGTCTAACAATAAGAAACATTGGTGATATTCCTACGTTATGAAGTGTAGATCTAATGGAAGAGATAATGCGTTATCTATTTACTTGAAAGCCAGGCAAATTAACAAAACACTCGCCTTAACCTCTTCTGATGCAGCATACTTATTTTCAAGTCATGTTTAAGAGAATGTTTTCTCTTTTATTTTGCACTTGCTGTGTGACGTTACTAACATTAAGGGCGCAGCAATCTGATCAGTTTGCTATACATATTGATCTAATAGTATAATAAATTTGAAAGGATAAAAATTTGTTTCAAGATATTACTATACATATTACTAACTATTTTGAAATTTCTACATATGTTGGGTTTTGGGAAGAAAACGTTGGGCACTTTATATTATTATACATATAATAAGAATCTACATTTGGGGAAGAAAAAGCTAAAGGAATTAAAACTTGAAAATAATCGCGTTAACCAGTATCTGAATAATTTTCATGACCTGTTGCAGTCATTAATTATTACTGTCTGTAAGATTAAAATATGTATTTACGTAATTATTTTGACAATGTACTAAGAAAGAACCAAGATGGGACTATCTTGCGGAATGGAAATATTTTGTTTATACTGAATTTATTTAATAACTTACAATGCCTTTTCAGTCTTGGAATAAGAAATTTTTAATCCAATTTTTTTTTTCTTTTCCTTTGATAATCGAAAGAATTTATGTGCATTTATAATGTAATAAAAATGATTAAAAGTATATTATAAAATTTTAAGTTACGTTGTTATTTTGACGAATTCAGGAGTAAGCAGAGTTCTATTTTTGTATAATTATTGTTAACAAAAGTGTATTGAATGCAAAATATATTGGGTTTATTAGAACAAGTGTTGACAATGTAATAGATTCAATATGACTAATACTATTCACTTTTGGTAATTCTTTCTCATGTAAAATTGTATTACATCAAATGGCGTTTAATAACTGGTATTACGTTGTAATGAAGAAACATAATGCTGGATCCAATACATAAACAAAGTCAATTATAATTGAGACTAATTTGAATTTTCTAATATTTAACAAATCCAAAACAAATTTACTGTTACAAAAATTATGTAACATCAATTAATTACAACTTTAACAAAAGTAATCAATCGCTTATTTGGGTCATTATGAAAGAAGTCTGAAAATGCTGAATTTCAGAGAAACACAAAATTTTTACGCGATACATGTATTAAATTATAGAAAATTATAATTATATCTACATGTGTATATGAAGCTAATACATTTTGCTATCACGTTTTGATTACTTTAAACGTTCGAAATAAGCAGTCATGTTATTATTTACATAGTTCCCACTCAACTGTTAATTACTGCGACTTGTTTGAGCACCAGGACATTTACTTTGGACGTTTATAGTACAACGTACACTACAAAGTCATTAGCCATGCCATACACTTGGTTTCAGCACCTTGCTGTGAATCACCTTTTCTTATGAAAACCTAATATACATACTTCGAAGCTACAAATAGTTGAAGTCGGTGAAAGTTGCAATTTTTCGACGGAAGTTGAAAAATAATCTTCATAATTTTTCGCTATTTGAAATATTACAATTTACTTAAAATAATGAGGGCGCATCGACAAACTAATTAATCTCTATTTAATTGCTATTTAAAACGTGCTTTAATACTGTATTTTCTTGAAAACAAGCGAAATATCGCAGGTGATGAAGTAATATCGATTATCCTGTATAATAAAATTTAAGCTATAAGGAGTTTATAATTCATACTTTAATGAAAGTAAGATTTAGGTAAATTTTACAAAAAATTACTTGGAAATATTCGAAACACTGTATATGTTTTTAAACAATTATTTATTTCCACTGTTTTTTGAATTCTTTATAATAATATATGGAATTAATTAAGATACACAATTTTCAAATACTAAATATATATTACAAATTAATTTACTATACAATGCGTATAATAAGATAGTTAAGGAAGATAAACGAAACGAAACAACTTTATATAAATATCCCTAGACATTTTTGCAATGAACTCTATGAATTATATTGGTGAAATTGACATGACACATGTTCAACCTTTTAAAATTCTTTCATTTACTAGTTATTATGTATATTTTCTGTTTTCAGTAAGTAGAAAATACAAAATTCATCATAAAGTTGCGATAAACAATTCTAAAACAGAAGTCCATTATTATATACACTCATGGACAAAATTAAGTGGACATTGTAGAAATGTAAAAAAATTGTTTCTTTTATTACAATGTTTTAAATAAATTTTAAATTTAGAACGTGAAATATTTTTGTAGACTTGAAAAAACATTTATTTAACGTATATAATTGTATAATAAACTTTTAATTTATAGGGATTATTAGTTAAATGAAATTAACCTTTTGTTATTTATGATACCCGTCCACTTAATTTTGTCGACGACTGCAAATATCCTGCATAAAACGTAAGAGTATTATTCTAACATTTACATATACTTTCATAGAGATACTATAGTTGTCTTGCGATATAAAAATTTACGTAACATAATTTTTCAAATAAATACACAGTAATTAAATTAGAAATGTGAAACAAATTTATCTATGTGTCATAGTGGCTGTCTCTCAACAAAACCATATTCCGGCAAAACAAGAAATAAGGTGATTAAACATTATAAGTTTCTTTGTTTACGAAAACAGGCGAATACCGATAAAATGCCTAGGAAGCGAATTATAACGAAACCGAGAGAATTTCATTGAAAAAATTTAATCGGCTTTCAATTGTTGTCAATTTCACACGTTTCCCCAATTGAAATTTATTTCATTGAAATAAAATTTCTTTTCTGCGGAACAGATCGTTCGTTGATTAGACGTTAATTAAAATCGAATTTTCCATCATAAATTCTGATCAAGTTCTATCGAATTCGTTCGTTTAAAGCTTCGTTTATACACAATCGTATCGTTAACATAGTTTTCATAAAAATTAATGAAACCTTCATACGTGTTGTTTTTTTCTGAGCAGTTTTAATATCAATAGGCAAAATAAAGACGTGAACGTTCCATATTCCCACGTGGACTACAAATACTCCAATCTGCACCAAATTCCAAGCATCGAGCACAATAGTGATCGATTTGGAGTGGAATGACCGAATCGCGATAATACGACAATACAGATTTCTCCACGTGCGGTATGTGACACTATCTACAATATAAATCAAAATGATTTAATTTCGTGATATTAATCAGGTTCGACGGGATCAAATTTTCGCAAGTATGAAGCACAGATATTGTCAAGTTTTTGCATTTAGAAATTTGGAGGTTTTTAAATTTCGATGTTGGAAACTAGGAATTTTTAATTTGACTAACCGATAATTTGGGAAATTAATAAACTTATTCATTTATATAATTCTCGATTTATAAATTTCCAATTTTTTAAATTTACAAATTTTTGGATTTGTAGGTTTCTAGATTTCTATGGTTCTAAATTTCTAATTTTTCGGATGTCTAGATTCCGAGAATTCTAGATTTCTGTAGTTCCGAATTTGTGGATTCCTGGATTTCTAAATTCTTAAATTCTCAAATTCTCAAATTTCAAATTACTAAATACCCAAATATCTCAATTCACAAATTTTCAAGTACCTAAAATTCTTCATTTCAAATTATTAAATTTTTTTAAATTGCGAAATTTAAGAATTTCAGCAGTTGAAAGTTTAAATACTTGAAAAATAGCTTGAAACTCTAAAATGTCTACAATCCTAAATTCGTGTATTACTAAATTTACAAATTTGCAAATTTCGGATGATTAAACATCTGTATCGCTAATCTTGAAAAAATAAATTCTTAGAAATTCAACATTTGTCATATTATATTATATATATACAGGATGTCCCACAACGAACGAAACATCCGGAAATTTTTAAGAGAATCTGCTGATTGGATTATAATTTTTGGGGAAAAACCAATCAGCATGGCCCACCACACTTCCATCATCGCTATCAATACTTTGAGCACCTTCCTAAATAAAAATATTTATTGGATGAATAGTTAGTACCTTATCTCGGAAATTAGACACCCTACGAAAAAATGTTTCGAACAAAAGTTACATATTTTCTCCTGGAGAACATGATAGTAAAGTAAAAAACGGGGGGTCCCATTTAAAAAAATGAAGATGACCTTCGCATGACCTTCAGGAGCACTTCCTGAAAAAATCCATTCCGCCTTTCAAATTTGCATCTATTTTCAGATGTTTGTGCTTGCATTTTTGTTCGCATTACTTCCGGTTTTGTATCCATGTTTTATGTAAAATCCATGCAGACCATATGTTAACTAAGTTTACTATTCTATCACATATCTTAATGTACGTTTCTTTAACGATAATTATATTTGTTACAAGATACCAGTAATTTGTCCGTGTACATTGCCCTTTCTGTTTCTATTTCTATGTATTCTGTTTACCTTTACTTTGTTATCAAACTACGCATGTATTGCCATTTTATTATTTATAAGTAAATTGTCCTTATCCTACATGTGAATTATAAGTGAATACTTAGCGCAAGAGTAAATAAATTCATATTTCATAATTAGATATCGTTTCATTGAAGTGAATGAAGAAGTGTAAATTTTGTAACAAATTGTGAGATGTAAGACCTAACCACAATCTACGCCAGCGTCCTTATTATCCAGTACATTACTCTCGACGTTAAGTGGTGAAGGTCGGTTAAGGATTTAATCATAAATTCTGACACATAACATATTCCACAAGCTCACTCTTCCTATGGTATAGCAAATTCTGGTAATATTATTTGACTCTGTTAGAACTTGAAGTGACAATGGGTCACGTTATATAAGCGATGTAGAAACCGGAAACGACTGATGTAAGCACGTCAAAGTGAAAATGGATTGTGAGTGAAAAGTGTGAAGTAACTGTCGAAATGTGTATCAAACTTAGGTGTTATGTAACCTTCGTTTACATTAAATATACAGAGTTGCCAGCGACTCATGGTCCACTTATTAGGACATTCTACATGTAAAGATGAGCCGAAAAAGAAAACATAATTTTTTCATCCGAATCGTCGATTTCGAGAAAATTGATGTCAACAGTTTATTTACACGTACACTTGGTATATATCGACTTTGTTCAACTCACTATACAATCTTATTTTGATTCTTATTTGTGTTTAAATAATATACATAGTAATGATTTCGGTTAATTGATTTATAATTTATTACACCTAAATATGAACGCAACATATAGCTGTTAAATCCGATTAGGCTCATTTATACTTTGTATCAAATTATACAATTTGAACAGATTAATAGCACAATTAAAATAATTTTGTATCATACATGTAACATTTGTGAGCTCTACATTAAGTGTAACAACAAAATATTAGACGTCAATAAGATACGGATGGCATCTGTGCTATGAAACTTTCAAAGGAATTTTTTGTTGAAATACAAAATGGAGGGGAGGGAAACATATTTTTATATTTAACTTACGACTAAGACACATACGCCTTTGAAAATTGAAATCTAGTCTAAATAAAATTAAATAATATTTAATACGGATGAAGAATAATTGATTGATAAGTAAGTAACGTTATGAGACAAACGTGAATTTTTATTTTCACATGCCAATAGATATTATCAATACCTTGTTCCATGTGTAGGCTATTAATACATTTATTTTAACAATCACATTTTAAGTTATAATTTAATATTTTCAGTTTCAAATTTATATCTATATTTAGCACGACTATCAACTGTTTTCAAAGAAACATTAAAGGAAATTTCATTTATTGTTATTATATCAATGATAAATTTTAAATGCGAGTTACAGTTTTTTCTATTTGCAAATTTTTTAAGTTATTAATTCCACAATTTCTTGGTTATCAAGTTTCAAATTTTTACAATAAATTTCCAACTGCTGAAATTTCCAATTATTAAATATTTTAATTTACAAATTCCTAACTTTGCAAATTTTCAAATTTTCAAATTCGAAATTTTTGATTTCCTGAAAACCTAAATTTTTTAATTCTGAAACTTTCATATCCCACATTTCCAAATTCAAACTTTTAGAATTTCTATGCCTCCAAATTCTTAATTTTTTAAGTTACCACAGTTCCAAATTTCTAAGTGTTAAATCTATCAAAATCTTTAATTACAAAACCTGTAAATTCCAATATTACCAAATATCAAGATTTTTAAATGTTCAAAGTCAAAAATTTTCAAATCTGCAAATTTTCGAAATAAAAACTTTGAATGCTTCATTTTTGCAAAGTTCAGAACCTTCAAATTTACAAATTACTGAATTATCAAATCCCCTAATGCTTCCAAATTGCTGGATTTGTACATTTCCTGACCTAAAACTCTCCAAATTCTCAAATCTTTAATTTTAGAAACTATCAAATTTGCAAATACTCAAACTTTGAAACCCACATATTATCAAACCACCAGATCATTAAATTTTAAAACTATGGAATCATAGAATTCGCCACTTTCTAGATCTCTAAATTCTAAAATTCCCTAACTTTCACAACTTACGAATGTGTAAACATACAAATTACGAAATCTCCAATTTTTCAAATTCGAATATTTTTAGGCGGTTATATTTCTAGACTTGATAAATTTCGAATGAGCGGATGTTTAAATCGCATCGATGATAAAATTCTCAATTTGTCGAATTCCAAATTTCCAAATCGCAAAATTCTAAAATCCGCGAAGTCCGCCCCTAATAAAAATTTGTCCGCGGATTCCGCTCGTACAGCATCTAAAAGATTGTCCATTAATCCATTGAAAAACCGAGACGAACAGTGCAGTACATACCGTTCGTTTATTTTACCATTCCGTTTGTACGGGAAATCTCTCTTGTGTTCACGTTCGCGTGAACAAAAAGTTTGAAATTGTGCCGGCTGTTAGAAATTTAAAGAGTAGCAGCCAGCAGAGAGTTTCTTTTTCCATGGGGAAACTCCTTTATCCGCAATTCGTGTACCTTTTAAACTCTAACGTGGATTTTTCTAGAAGAGCAACCACAATCGTCGAACCGTTCGCGTTTTACCAAATGAAGTATCCACGGAAGTACTGAAAGTTAAAATGCATCTGAGTGTGAAACGAGGAATCGTGCAAAGGCGTAGGCAAATAAAAGTGTCGACATAGCGGGACTTTATTGCTGGCACGCCATTGCTTCGAAGCTCGTTTAGTCAATTCAGCATTAATGTGAACGATGTAAATCGAGCTGCTATGTTCTTTCTTTTCTTTCCATCTCTTTTCTTTTCTTTTATCGTCTCCTTCAGATCGTTATGCTTTCGGTACGTCGGTCTACCGAGAACGTTCTTGTGCTGTCTTCGCTGTATTTCTATGTACAGTTCTTTCCTAGGAAGTCACCCGTGAATAATGGCGATTTTATTGTGACGGAGGACCGTTCTTCTACCCTCTGTTCAAAATACTCGAATACATTTCCTGTCAGCTTAACTTGGATTCTAGTTGTACCCTTTTGTGTTAACGTGTTACATGCAGCTCTCTGTACTTTTCTTTTCTACGCTTGTTGCTGAAATTATGGAAAATGCAACTGAACCCTGGCAAATTTTATTTGTAACCGGAGCATGGCATGTTCTTTCGAATAATACTTCGATCCGCCATTTTTAACACTGATATTTTAAAGTGTAAAATAATACTTCTATTTTTTGAAATAATACTTTAGTCCGCCACTTTCAATGCTGATGTTTAAATACGTAAAAGAAACTTCATTTGTTTGAAATAACAGCAATTTCAGCGAATTATCGATTTTGTTATGGTTCTTTTGCCACAACGATAAAGAATACTTATTCAGATAACATACTTAATCATTTTTGTTCTGAGACATTTTCACAACGGTTTGCTCTGGGCGCAATTTTTCCTTTGAAATACTTATTAATACAGGTTTTTAAATACATAAGATTTTTATCAACTGCAGTTTCAAAAGATAATAACTACATGAAGACACGAAAGAGAGGAATTACTCTTCGAGAAACCGTCTGTTATTACTAAATAATTATTTAACATAGATAAATCATCTTATTTTGAAAAAATCTCAATGTATTTATTTCCCTTTATGTTCTAATAAAAATAAGACTGTTTGTGATTCCGTCTTTGGGAATTTTAAATTCGAAATGAATTGTTCCTTTGTGATTTTACAATGAAGTTAAAAATAATAAAATATTTTATAGTAATATCTAATTATTTCTCAAAATAATAGAAAATCTAAAATAAGTAATTTTGATTATATTTTATTTATATTTTCTATATACATATGTATATCTATATGTACAGTATTTATTATTGCTGATATTGTTATAATATTATCAATAATCTGAAGGGGATTTTAAGAGAAATGTGGCATATTATTGAGAAACATAATTTACATTTCAAAATTACTAAATTGTAATCAATATGTTATACAGTAATAAAAATAACGTTTAATTAAAATAATTTATATTGTAAAACTCTTAATCGCAAATAAAATTTTATCGTTTCACAATACCTTGTTTCTATTATTTTTTAGCATAATAAATAAATTTCTAAAGATATTGTGTCTACAAATTTTACACTAATTTCGTTAAAAATTTAGTTAGCTTATATGAGTGTCAAAATTTATTTGATAAGAAAAGTAACAAAATTTTGTCGTCCTTCTAAGAAGTATAGAAGAAATGTGGCTATGGTGAAAAGAAATAAAATACCAACAAACTGCGTACTGTTTATATGTATGCATATAAATAATGTTAGCATTAACAAAATAACATTTGTTCTACTAATATAATTGATATTATCCGCTACTCTAAATTTCCATAATATGTTTCTTTTCCATTTCCTTCTCTTCACTTTCCTATTTATCTCTCCCTTGCACAAGGTTTCCTCCTTTTCTATTATTTCGATCCCTTCCTTTTATTTCTACTTCCAGCGGTTCAGTCCTGTGCGAAGACATAATGAAATTTTTTCTACTCTCCTCTTCTGTCTCATTTCACCACTTTCTTTCAATCTCGTTCCCTTCCCTTCTTTTACCGTACTTTTTTCATTGTACGACTATTTTTTGGAAAAATTCATATCGCGTTATGATTCTTTTTAACCCCAAGCTTACTTCTGTACCTAAGCGAACGGATTTTTATGTTCGGACGGTTGTTACTGTTAACTCGAACGATTTCAGTTTCCCGTTTCATTTTTTGTAAATGTTCGCGTGCATAATTGTTACTTCGTTGCTACACGATGCAATTTTTTACGATACTCTTTTCTATTTCTCTTCTTAAACAATTGTGCTGCCTCTAAATACTATGTTTGATATACTATTATCATATCCAATTACATATGATTTAATACTTAAGTTTTTGTCTTTCTACTTGAAGCAAATTCTACTATTAACCCTTTCGCTCCGAAGGACGTATACATGTAGAGTGTATACATGTGTGAAGGTGTATATACACCTTCGAAGAATGAACATTCATATACAAAGAGTATATCTATGCTCTGGAAAAGTAGGCGCTAGGGTGCGAAGAGCGTACATGTACGTTCATACCATACATACGTTTATTCAGTAATTTTGTTATATTGTATTAAAAAATATTCTATGAACATTATAATATAATATTTGAAAATATAAATTATAATTATACATTTTTATATTTTAGAAAATTAAATTATATTACTAAATATGATAAATAACATTGTACAATTTAGCGAACAAGGAACGACTTGTAATTACTTTATAGGATTCCGTACCTTACAATTAGTGTCAATTAGTCAGTAATATACTCCGTTCACAGCGATCATATTTTGTCACAATCGCGCCGTAGCGAAAGGGTTAATCAATAATTGTATATCCTTTGATACATTTAATCAGCGTACGATGGCACTTGGGTCTGTTTGAACAACTTTGAAGTTTTAAGTACATGTCGCTATGAAAGTCATTTGTTTGTGTTACAAATCTGCCTTGCCTCTAATGGTCAAAGTCAGTAATGTGTGTACAGATCATATACCTCACGAAAATTCGAATGTGTATTTAAAATTTCAAGTACCTACAGTAAACATTCAGCAAGAAGAAGAAGAACTACATAGAGAAAAGGATCGAAGTGGAGGGATTTTAAAATCCATTCAAACGATAAAACGTGTTTAACATTATCGAAAACGATGTCAAACACGATTATTGTTCATTTGACAACGATTGACGTCAATCAAGACGAAATATTGTCGCCAAAGAAGAGATATAAGGCTTTCAACATGATGTCAGTCGAATCTATATGTCAAAAATTATCGAAAAAGACATGAAAACACGTTTATTTAGTCGACGCAACGACAATCCACATCGATTACTACAGATTACTGTCGTCAGATTACCGTAAAAATGTATACAGCGAATTTAAGACATCTTACGAATGTGCTTTTAAAATTTTAAGTCAAAAGATACAAAATTGCGACCCGTGGCGTGGTACTGCCAAACAAACAAATACAGATCTAGCCGTTCTTAGAACTTCACTACATTCGGAAAATATACAAAGTACCTCACAATTGGTGTAAGAGTCGAAAAGGAGTGGCAAGTACGATGATTCTCAACAACTTTTTCTTTTGTCAATATGTTGGCTGAGGTTTTGTTTTTGAGTTACTAGCGAAAAATTCTGATCAACGAGAGCAAGCGACTGATGGCTTGATCGCATGTGCGACAGATTCGAACGTGATCGTGAACAAGCGCATCGGTATCGCGACCGTATAATATTAAACTAGGTGAAAGTCAAACGGAATAACGAATTAAAAAGTTAAGAATAATATAAATTTCTTCATTATTCTTGAATAGGAAGTAACATAATTAGTAGTCGTTTATCCAAACTGAATATATCGAATTTATTTGATGCTTCCCGAAGGGGATAAAGAATAAATTCGTGAAAATTAATTGTGTTAACTATATTAATGAAGCAAATGACCACGTTCACGTTTTAAAACGAATGAGTAGCTTCTCTACCCAATGAAGTGGAACTGTAATTAAATATCTAATGAAATAACTAATTGAAATGCAATAAATCGATTCCTGAGTACATTTAATTTGTAAAATGTAGAAACAATTTATGTCGCCGGGCAGTTCCATCGATCACAGTACCAATAGATGATGTCATTGCTGGGTCAATGAGCTCTCAATTTATTTCATTGTCACTTTCTGATAGTTGCGTAAACATAAAGACGACCACTAAATGCACCGAACAGAAACGTGTGAACGATTATTCGTGTATTTAGCGATATCCTATTTTCGCACTGTAAGGAATCGATACTCAAAAATCAATATTACATTATATTGCCTGTAGGCCCGAGTTATAATTGGCCGTGGTCGCGATAAAATAGCGTGGCGCGCGATTCTCGCGTTCCGATTGGTCGGTGTTTTTCGTTAATAATTTAAAAATGAAGCCCCATACGACATTTTTGCAAATGAATAAGTTGTTCAGAATGACCCCACCTATCTCCCATTTCCGGCTCCTTCAACACTTTTGGGACACCCTGTATAACTACGCAATACCGATACGCTTGTTTACGATCACAGTCAGTGTTTTTCGCTAATAACTCAGAAACAAAGCCGCAGCCAATCTTTTGGCAAAGAGAAATTTGTTAAAAATCGCCACAACTACGACCCCTTTCTCGCTGCTTCGCTAATTTTGGGACATCCTGAATAATGTATTGTCAATATTTCAGGACATTCCTGTAAATATCTCAGGACAATATTATCAATGAAAACCGATGTTAATTTACAAAGCACACAAGTTCCTAATTTCTAAATTTCCAAAAAATCAAGTTATCAACTCTGAAAATTTTCAAATGTATGGCACCCGCGTGTCCGCACGATCAGCGCTTATTTTCGATTATTGTTGATCGATTTGATCGACCTGCAAACGAAGAGATTTATAATGTGATACTAAAGTTTATATTACATTTCATTAAATATATTATTATTATAAACCATTAAGTAGTTATGTCATTATCCGACATCGAAATCCTCCAAAATTGAAATCACAAATTGTAGTGTTTTCGAATTTTCAAATCTTGGAGCTCACAAATTTGTAAATTTGAACATTTCTAACATTTTTAAATTTCTAATTTGACAAACTTCATATTATCGAATAACTCTAACTTCTAAATCCCGACATTTCCAGATTTTCACATTAGCGCATGTCATTAGCGTATGTAAAGTTACAAATTTCGAAATTCCTGAAACTCAGTTGTCCAAATTTACGAGCAATTTTCATTGTCAACAGAATATTGTCACTATTTACAGTATTGCATGTCGATATTTATTTATGTTTGATTTATTCGCATCATATTACGTAATTGTTATTTGCACACAAGTTTAAATTGCTAATTTAGCAAAATGTTTAAATTGTTATTTTTACAAAAGCTTGAATTATTGTTGCCAGAAAAAGCATAATATTTAAATGACGACACTTTTTTACGATACTAACAAAGTTATCCGATTCACTTGATAAAGTAATTTTGCATTTTTAAATATTTTTTACGATATACTATTGATATCGCTCTTATAACAGTATATACTATTTGTTTCATAATGACTGAATGGAGCAAGGTAACTTTTCTCATAGTTGAAATTAATTATTGTTGCAATATTTTTAAGTAGGATAGTTCTATTTGTTTTTCAAATTATATTTCTAAATTATTAAAATTATTAATATTAATGTTTTTCATTAGTATATTATAACATGACAGTGACGAATCCTTAAACCTTAGATTGACGGATGTTTAACAATCACTTATATTTAAATAGAAACCAAATTTATTACAATTTATACAAACAAAATATTTCTATTCTGGAGGACAGTACCATCTTGGTTCTTTGTTATCAAATGGTGAAAATATTAAATTAATACATAATTTAATACTAGAGACAGAAATAATTAACGAATATGACATGTCACCGATATTATTTAATTACTAGGTAACGCGAATTTGTTCAGGTTTTAATTAATTTGAAACTTTTATTCTACAAATGTAGGTTCTTATTATTTCATCTGAACGTAGAAACGTTAGCATTTCGTATAAATGTGTGTTAACTCTCGTGGTTGAAAATAAATTCGTTCGAGCCTTGTTGAATATTGCACGTGGTGTGCCGACTTAGTTTATTATATCAATACTATAACCAATACTCGAAGGACCACTCCAAGCTTTGGAGATAATACGAAACGTCTATGTTTCTACACTATTAATTCGAGTCCAGCTTGTACACTTATGTTCGGGATTCTTCGACTTGTTCTATACTTGTTCTTGAGCTATTCTATTTTCCTACTAACTTCGTGTACTATGTGTCAACTAACTATCTATCTAATTTCAATTTTCACGTCACCTCGGTCAAGTAGTCTTGACGGGGGTGAATGATTCCGATTGTATGAGTGAAATCTACAAATTTGTGGAAGGGAAAGAAAGGTTTACGCCCTTTTTTGGGCCCCTGCACTCGCAAATATTACAAGTTCCTCTCTTTAACCGTGGCAGGTACTAGGGGTCAGGAAGCGCACTGACTTTGGCTAATCATGCTACAAATAACGGGATAGAAAAAGGTAAAAATATTAATCTGGCGACGAGATGCGAACAATAACTAGAAAAACTACATAGAAAACGCGCGGGTCTTTATGGCTTCCTGAGTTTATGGTTGCCACGGTACAGTCCGCGAACATTTCGATGGGACGACGGTCTTACTGTTAATTGCTATATTCAACTTCCAAAGTCTATTCTAATACTAAAGGCATTGTTAGCCATAAGAACCTTTACACTTTAATAGTGGGCCTAAACAATGTGCAAAGCTATAATGTAATATTTTCTAAATATAGAAACTATTATAATTATCTTAACTTCTTCCTCAACCTTTTAACCAATAGGATATCCACTTACTTGACATTTCCCGGTTTTATTCTAATTTTAACAGGAATATGAATATTCGTGTCAAAATCTTACGATAGAGCAAAAATCTGTTTATAGCGAGTTCCGTAGAAAATTTGAAACGCAAGCGCATTTATTCTTATTGCACGGAATTGCAAGCGAAAATATTTTAAAGATTCAAAAATATTGATAGCAGTTAGATAATTTTATTGAATTGCACACCGTGATGAATCGCACGACGGACGCGACAAGACTGGTTATACAAAGGAATGAAAAACAAAACAGCATAGATCGGCAACGACACGACGAACTGTCGACCTGCACGCTCACGCATACACACACATATGCTCACCCTGCCGCGCAAGATACATAAAAGAGAATTAAACGTAAATTTGATTATACTTAACAAATATGTTATTCACTTACACTCGTATGCGCTGGAAACCATATTTTTAAATCGTTTTTCACGTTATTCGTATCTTTTGGATTACATTTAACAGAATTATCGATAGTTTCATTATACACCGTTTGAATGCAGTGAATATTTTAAGACTATCGATAACTGTAGATATGAACAATTCAGTTTGCTGAAAAGTGTAGGATAAATTTACAATAATTAAAAATATAACCGATGGCACTGTACGTAACGATTTAAAAAAGACTTTGTACAGCTTCAAGGATCAATTAATATTTGTATGAATTCTGATGGCGCGTATCCTGAAAACATTTATCACTAATTTGTCGTAGTTTTATTAAATCTACAAAATATATACACAGACATTTCAGTGTCGAGTAAACGTACTCGTTTAAAAGTGTAATGTTGTACCTATTTAAAATGAATTATACTGCTTTATTAAATGTAACAACTGGAAAATACCAGTCGATTAATTTAAGCTATTTGCTATGATATATACTGTACACAACAAAAAAGATTTTAAATGGTACTTTTTTCTTCCCTGTTCCGACCGATTGTAATATTTATAAAATAACAAAAACAGAATAACATTGTCTACGGAACTACAGGGTGCGCCAAATTAGGTAGCATATGATAAATGCTTATAAAATAATGAAAACGTAATTAAATAGATTTCAGTTCGCGATATTTATTTACTTTGGTTTATAACATTATAAAAAATTCATTTTCTGAATACAATATCGGACAAATGAACTCCTTTGTGAAGAGCGCAAAGAAATGCTCGTTTTTGGGCATTTTACATAACTTTTTGCAACGTTTCAGGCTATATTTCCGTAACTTCTTTGCGAATTGCATCTTTTAATTCCTGGAGGGACCGTGGTGCATTAACATACACTTTAGACTTTAAATATCCCTACAGAAAAAAGTGTGGAGCCGTCAAATCGGACGACCGCGTAGGCTTTTCGTAATCGCCACTTTTCGAAATTAAGCGAATCGGGAACAATCTTCTTCTTCTCAACATCGGCCCGAACAACCTGAATATTCTCGTTACTGCTCTTTGGACGCCGTTTTGCGCTCTTTGCACGGTCACGAACATTGCCACCATCACGAAACTTATCAATAATTTTCGATACAGTTTTCCACGTAACGTTAAAATTGCGTCCACACTTCCGCCTCATACCACGTAAAGTTTTGATAAATGCCCTTCTCTAAAATATACTTCTACAATGTGAATCCGTTGTGCTGGCGTTAAGTTTTTCATGGTGAATAATAATGGTATTATATAAGCTGCCGAATGGTCTAATGTGTTCTTCGAAATGTTTACAAATAGCAATTGCTTTAGCGTTTGTTACGACCGGAAACGCCGACCCAACTCAGCAACAACCATCGTCCATTTCTAAAAACGCGTAGTCGACAACGATCAATTCTAGAAACCCATAGCCAACGATTAATTCTAAAAATGCATAACCGACAACGACTAATTGCAGAAACTCATAGTTGCAAGCCAAACGCCTGACCTCTCCTGAAGAAAAATCGACGTTATAAATACCCCTGAAATATCTAATAAATGGCAGTCTTTATCACTCAACTAAATCCGTGACCCATTTATTTGAACCTTGCTCGTTACTAATCTAAATTAAGTAGAAATTAACACTTTCGACTTAGTATTCGTATCAGTGAGCTGTGCTTGACTTTCAATTTTCATTTTTTTTTATCTTATCAAAAATAATCCCCGTCACACGTTCGATATATACAGTTGGCGCACCCTGTATATACTCTGGTTGCTGAAAGAAGACTCAAATCGTTTAGCCCCATTAATAAAATGTTATTTTGTTTTAAAGGATATCCGGAGAATGTTGTACGCCACAATACAGAAGCCTTAATGGCCACGTCCTAAATGCTGCATTTATTGAATTGCATCTTTTATTAAATATACGTACTTGAAAATTGCAGCCGCTTGACCACAAGAACATTTACCTCGGTCGAAAAATAAGATATCTATTTTGGAATATTTCTATCGAACATTGATCGAAGAAATAATTTATCGTATAAAACGTTTATAACTGATTAATACAAGGATATCGTGCGGCGTGTTTAAATTAAGTAAGAGGAGGAAGATGTTCATATTAGTATCACCGATTCAAAACTGAATATTCTCTAATATCGCGCGACAATTTATGTCCGTGATAAGAGATCGTACAGGAGATTGCAGTATATGTCCAGCTGGGCTTATTACTTGCACCTGCACGCGCACGTGAAGGGCCATACATGCGGCTTCGCAACATGCTGCATGTGCTCGAAGGTACATGTAACACATTTACGCACTACCACGAGTGACAGTGTGCGGTCAGCTACATACGTCATGGTTATCGGAATGAGCCACCGCGGAATAAAGCATTTCGGTTTTTAGGCATTGTTTCATACTACGAAACTCGGGGACACCATTGGCCATCTGTTTTTCCTCGTTGTTGCAAAATTATTGCCAACGCGATGCGTCTGAATTGATGCCTAAATCGATCACGAGGCACGCGATTAAAGTGTTTAATGACAGCACGTTTATTTTGTTTATTGTGCAAATATCCGTCATTTTTATGGGCCCCGTAAACCTAGTGTTAAACATGCACTGTTGCGGAAAGCAACAGTCCAGACAATTAAGACAAATGAAAAAGATATAAGAAGTGCTGTCACTGCAAGATCTTTGACATTCGCATACATTTATATTTTTAATAAACATTGAGATGTTCATGTAGAATTAAAAAAAGAAAATATTTGTTTTTAATAAGTTTTGGAACGTAACCCCCCTTTTTGTATTGGCTCTGGGTCTCATACAACACGGTATCACACAACACCGCATTTTCTACGAACCTAACTACCGTGTCATAGGAGGGTTACCTGTAGTTTCAATTTAACTTAGTCGTTTGTTCACCCTCAGCAGCACGCCAATCCTCACTACATACTTTTTTCTAGAGAGAACATTATTTTTTCTCTTCAGCAGATTTCCAATATCTCTCAAAGAGTACACATTAATTTATATTTATCTTTTTAAAGCCCGTTATCAGTTTTGCGAGGTGTTTCTATTTTTCTTTAAGTGCTTTATCAAGTTTTAGTTTTAATAAAGCGCAAACATTTTACCCTCGCCAGTTGTTTTGCTATTTTTGTTTTTCGAATGGATTCACTGATTTCACAACCTAACTACTTCGTGGTTCATTAAGTTGAATCCCGAAGAACATCAATTTCACCATGTCCAACAGATGAAGAAAATTTATAAATCGCGTTAGCAAACGTTGTTTTCAACAAACATACATTTTTAGCGACGTTCTTGTTAATTTAACAATTGACTGTTATTATGAATTAATAAATTTCGCTATATATTGAGGATGCGAAATATGTTGCATATTAAATATATATTACTAAATAATATGTATATGTTCAATTGCATTATTAGACATTTTCTATTTTTCATGACGTTGATATACTAATTTATAACATGCTGGATGCAATAAATACAAATGAATACATTAAAAATATTATAAAGAATAGCAACTTATTAATTGCTGTATCAAGGAAAGAAATTTTGAAACTGTCATTTTACTCATCATGGACAGATTTCTTCATAAGTATTTTTAAAGAATTTTCAAAGTCACTTTTCTACAGAACAAAAGCAAATACGAGAACAATTTATTTTTCTACTTTTACTTACTTTTCCAAATAGAATTATCCTTTTTTTGTATGTCCGAATTGTAAACACCTCGTATAATAAGGCAAACTATCGAACTTGGTCAAATTAGATCCTTTGGTTTGTTGATAATGATCGAGTCGTTAGGTTTAACGTAACCAAATAAATAGATTCGATTGGGTTATATTTCGGTTAATAAATTTTATTTCGATCCACTGATTCCTCCTCGAAAGTTATTATTTGAAAACTGTAATATTTTGTTCCTCAACCTAATAATCCTCTTTTCTTTGCCCAGATATAGATTTGTGTATCAGCTATAATTATTTGTGGGTATGGGCGTTCATTGTATGCATGCATAAAGAGTTCGATTTATTGCAGTACTTGCAAAATATAAATCTTGCATTTTATAACCGATTATTATCCGGGCAACTGATAAAATCAGGCTGTACTCTTCTAAGGTAGAAATACAGCAAGTACCTATTGAAACTTATTGCATGAAACGATTTAATTTATTTCCCAACTTCTCAAAGCTATATCGTGTAATGGCACTGGTAATTTCGTATCCCTGCCAAACAAAATACAATATCTCCCTGACCACCTCCTATTTAGTGATCTACGTATTTGCTTTGCGTCAGCCAGTATTTACATATGATTGTTGAGAAACAAAATACGAAAGGAATAAACGTGAAAAACATACTGCAAATATGAAAACTGAGAGAAAAGTAATTGGAAACTTTATATAGACAGTGGCGATAAAAACATACCACAATTTCGAACAAAAATATTGCACTGTATTGTTTAGTGAACGTGTAAAAAATATTTTATCAACATGTTTGAATATTTCGAAAGAGACGTATCATTGTGTTAAATACGTCCGTTTTTACTGATAACATCAAGGACTTGACAGAATCGATTTTACTGTCGATAATGTCACTTTTGTCTACAAATATCATCTCATTTAAAAAAAAACATGTCGATTCTGTTGCTTCCGTGCAAATAAAATAAACATTCTTTTGATAGAATTTAATTTTGTACGAAATATTTTTATCAATAGCGAATAAATATGTCAATATTCCGTTATCGTGTATTTTTAATTATTATTGTTAGTATAAACAGTTCTAATAATTTCTTCTATTGGAAATTTCTGCGGCAGTTAAAATGTTAAATTGTGCTTTTATTAATTTGTAAGTTGGTAACGTTTTCTATTAAAATTAGTAAAATATGTTGTTTGCAAGTTCAAAACATTTTTATTTTCGTTATGTCGGTTTCACGAATATCAGTCTATAGACGACTTCGAGGACAGGAAATGTCTTGTCATTAAAACAAATTGTGAATCTTTTAAATACAAATCAAATCTAAATTAAAAGTGATTCAGATTGACAATACTTGCATCCTGTTTTTGTTGCTGGAAAGGGATTGTGCATTAAAGATGTCCTGATTCATAACAATCTAACACATATTTATTGTTCTAAAATTCCCAAATTATACATATACAAGATAAATAATATACTGGACAAAATGAATAGTAAAATTAAAAATTTGGGTTGCCATTTCCTCCCGATACAATAACATGTTTTGACAAATTTTATCTACCAATTTATTTCAATCGATAGATGCACTATAAAATAGAAAAAGAGATATTAGAATCGTTGATAACGTCGACTGAAGAAGAAACCGATAACGAAAAATTAAATCGGAGAAGTAGTTAATTAGTTCACTTTTTTAAATTGGTCTCATTAATGTACGTTCTTTTCGCGATTGTGCCACGAGAATCGTGTTATTCTAAGAGTATTTAACAGTAGAGTTCTGAAAGGAAATCTTTTCCGAATGAATTTGCGACCATTTCTGCAAGTTTCAAAGCCGATATACCCAGGTTCTTTTTTATTGCGGGGTTAATACTATTTTCTTCTCCACGAGTCAAGTTCCTCGGACGACTTTCACGAGCTTCATTTGCAAGAGTCCAAGTAGTTTTTCTGCTTTTTATAACATAGTGAACTGTAGATTTACCTTTCCTAATGAAATCGGTTATCTTTTTATAAGACGTTCTCTTTACAAAGTTTTAACATTAATTATCATTTTCATTTCCGTGATACTGTTTTTTTATCGAATTCACTTTTTCTACGTTTAGTTAACTATACTGATATTGTTATATAATGTTTCACGTTACAACATCAAATGTTGAACAACAAAAAATTTACAAGCTTCTTTTCTAAATTACGAAATTTATTAAGATATTTTTCTTGAAATCCGTGCTGATTTTTATCGACAGAAAAAACTACATAATTTGTATATTTATTTAGGTTTTGTCGCTTGGTTACATACTTTTATATTTTATCTTTAATTCCAAATTACATGTGTATTTTACACCGATAGGGTCAGTCTTAAGGTATCCTATTCCCTTAAAATACGGAAGAGAATAATGTTAATTAAAATATTTTCACACATTTTTGTAAAAAAATAGAAATTACTATAAAATAATAATCTATCATAAATTATATACAACGTAATTGATAACAGAGTTGATAATAAAGTTAATATAACTGTAATAGTAATACTTGTCTGTAGGATTTGAATATGTTGTTTGCCACATCATTTGTACAATATTGAGCAAAGTAAAAAATAATAGAATGACGAATATGTATTCAATTTTAATTTCATTTCCATTTTGTATTTCATTTTTAATTTTAATATATAATGGAGATATACTAATGAAAATAGGTTGTGCATTATTTAGATAATAATTAAATAAATGATAGGCGACTAGCTAATTCAAATACATGTTTCCTCAGCAATCATATATCTACCAATGACTAGTTATTTAATTCTATTAAAAATAATAAATAAACCGATCGATTTGTCACAATCTTAAAACAATATAATTAGAAGTATTTTATTCGCCGTTTCTAACGACGTCTTTTTATTAAGTTTGTTTGCTAATAAGTATAATTATAAATTTTAATAAGGTAAGTTAAATAAACATATACACATTGGAAAAATAACTGATTTCATAATAAAAAATATAGAGATCATATAACGATTTGCTTAAATTAACGAAAAACTTGTATATAGTAATAAAAAAGACAACAGCAAATCTATTTTAGTAAGTATAAAATCAATGAATTTTATAACTATAAAAAGTCGCGTTAGTTAATAAATAAGACATTAAATCAAATGTAATAAATAATTTTTTTGTAAACATTGCAATGTTACACCCATAAGCTAATTTATTTGGAAGTATTACATTCGATAATCGAACAACGTTTTCTGCAAAATTCTAGGAGTTGAAAATTATATTCTCCTACATCCAATAACAGAATCTCTAATCTTATGTTTTATTCTGATCCGAATACACAACGATCGACACTAAAATATTTTACGAATAAATTATCAGGTTATATTTGAGCACAGTATATTAAAAAAGAATATGTTACAAGTTTCGCATATGTGGTCGTCGCTGCTAGTAAATCCTCGCCCAGAATCGTTCGAATAACAGATAGGGGTTCAGCCGTGAGGACAAAAATCAAAATGATCGGAGTGGAAAAGTTGGTCTGTCGCGTAAAACGCAATCTACCACACTCACGCACTTCCCTTCTTGAATCGAAGCTCTATCTAATATCAAGTTTTTCTTGAGGTCTTATTTGCCGAAGGCTCGGCGGAAACGACCAAAAGGACGATCGCGAAAACGACGAAAGAAGCATCGACGGGACGCAATATCATTTTGTCTCCCTCCAATTCTGACTTGTATCACCTGGCGTCACCCTTTACGAACCTAACACCACTGGGCGAGGATCTCCTCGATTTCGGTCAAGGCATCAAACAAGTCCCTAGAGGAGCAGCAAGTCTCGAACAAAGCACTATCCTTTCACCGTGAAATTTCCTTTATCCTCGTTCGTCGTATATCCTTCTTGCTCATCGAACACATTCCTTCTACGTGCCTTTTCGCTTCGAGCGATTCATTTTTGATCGGATCAGCTACAGTAGACGATTATTACGCGCTCGCTACGAAATGATTTTGCGCGTCGATAAAGGCACCGATAGTTTCCAGGTTTTATCTTTCAACGACACCAATAAGGGCGACGGTGTTTGTCATTGAAATTGAGTTATCGATAACAGCAGCAACAGATAAGCGAGCGAATTTAACCCTTGTTTGCTGCACTATCACAATAGCGTTCTTATCTCGCTGTGTATTAAATATTCCCACGATTTTCGATTGTTTACGGCATCGAATACATTGTTTTGGGTGCAAAAGTCGTAGTCGAAATTTGGGCTACTGAAGTAATTCTATTGAAACAATTGAAGGGATGCAGTAAAATGGGTTAAACGAAATGCTATAACGTGTATCTATAAGATTCCATACACATTATATGTACATATGTTGAGCGTCACTTGTGTTTCATACATGTTCAATAATAATCCATTTCTTCTGGTTAGAATTAATTATTTTGCATATTATTGAAGTTTATCGCGAAAGGATTGTTATTTTATCCAGAAATTGTATTCTTCGTTAAACAGGTTTAATAGACAACCGGTAGTCTCTAGTACAAATAAATAGAAATACTTACATTGATGTATTTGTTTTTAATTCTAAATCTTCAAGTTTTATAAATTTGAATCTTTAAATTTCCTAAATTTCAAAGTTTCGATTATCCAAATATTACAATTTTCAAATATATGTATGTCTCTTAAAACTTTTAAATCTCCAAATTCCCAGCATGTTAGACTTATCAATTTTTAAATTACCAAATTAAACATTTCTAAACTAAAACATTGAAATTCCCAAATTTACAAATTGACAAATATTCAAATGGCCAAATCCCGAAATTCTCAGGTTTCCAGATCTCAAAATTGCCAATTGCGCAAATTTATAAATTTTCCAGTTCCTAAATTCTTTAATTCTATGTTTCTGAATTGCTAAAGCTCCAAACATGAAAGTTTGTAATTCCAGAAATTTCCAAATCTTCTTTCCAAAATAATATAGTTGTGTTAACTTACCAAACATACGTTTATAATGAATTGTAACAGAAGCTATTATGTACAATAATATTGCAGGATAAAAGGAAATTACGTAAATTCACATTTTCTTAAAAATTCTAATTGGTTTAATGCAAAATTATTAGATAATTTGCATGCTTGTATTACAACGATCTTGTACTGCAGTAAAATAAAACGTAAATGCCGAATTTATGTTTTTACTATACGAGAACCTTAACGTCTTAAAAATACATTATCTTTAAGCAAAAAATAATTTACCAACCCGAATGTAAGCATGTACCGAATACACATTTTATTTAATATAACATTGTAGCAAGTGATAAAAGAAGAATGTATGTAAAAATATATAATAAAATCCCCATTTTGGGATCGTGGCAGCAAATGGGTTTAATATGCGCACAGAATACTGCTTTTGCGCTTGTTATTTTACACATGAGTAATTTATTTAGATACCGAGGTACGTGTTTTACGGACAAAATAAACCATTTTGATGAGAACACACGAAATTGGTTTTTATGTCATATTCATAATCGGTTACAGGTACACATTGCGTGATCTAATAATACTTACAACTAGTACTACTTAGAAACCATTTGAACTATTGCGTACACAATCGTCTGTAAAACAATTCTATGACCGCGTAAGGTTATAATTCCAATCGTAAGCGCTTAAAGTTTAATATACCACGGAAACAAAAGAGTATCGGATTCGATGAACGTCAATTTGTGATTTATCGTGCAGAGAAATGTGAATCTCGTCGAGAAATTGCATCGTTATTAATAATGAAGAAGAGTACAGATTGAGACATCATTAGAAGATATACGAAAGAAGGGTCTCATCGAATTTTAGAAACAAGCTGGATGAATTCCAGTTTTGGATGAAAGAAATGGAAGAAAATTAATTCGCACAATTAGCTTCAGAAGTTTATAATAAAAGTACACAAAAATCTATGCTGAAATTACGCATAGAGTCATAAGAAATACTGAGTATATTGGTCAAATAGCAACAAGAAAATCGTACATTAACGACATGAATCGGAAAAAAGACATGATTTTCGCCAGAGTATTTGTTGAAAAGTAGCAAAATTGATAGAAGAACGTTATGTTTGCTAACAAGAATGAATATTGTATTTGTTATTCAGGTAAATGAAGCTATAAAGCCAAAAAATTTAAAAGCTACTTTAAGACATGCAGGAAGTTCTGTGATTACGTAAGAGTGTATTTCCAGTGGACGCGATTTAGTGTTCATTGACAAAATCTTAAATATCGAAAAGATGTTTAGACATTTAAAAAAAATAATGTTAAACTTATTCAAACGATTAAATGAGGTTGGTAAATATAAAATGTTTGCATGAAAACATTAAAATTGTTGTTTTTCCTATATTTTATATAAATATAACTTCTTTACTTTCCATAATATGTCTGAACATCAATGTGGTATGAACGTGTGGTAGCCTATTTAAAATACATTGCGCATCAAAATATTATAGTTGAAAAGAAATGATTCAGCCAGTGATTCATGTTTGTATATACACACACCATAATACAGGGTGTCCCAAAAGTGTTGAAGGAGCCGGAAATGGGAGGTAGGTGGGGTCATTCTGAACAACTTTTTCATTTGCGAAAATGTCGTATGGGGCTTCATTTTTAAATTATTAACGAAAAACACCGACCAATCAGAACGCGAGAATCGCGCGCCACGCGAATCGATCGCGACCGCGGCCAATTATAACTCGGTCCTATACTTCTGCCTCCGAGCGCGCGCAATTCCCGCGCTCTGATTGGTCGGTGTTTTTCGTTAATAATTTAAAAACGAAGCCTCCTACGACATTTTTGCAAATGAAAAAGTTGATCAGAATGACCCCACCCACCTCCCATTTCCGGCTTCTTCAACACTTTTGGGACACCCTGTATAATATCACCTTCCTGTATACAGGGTGTCCCATAACCCTCGTTTGAACCGAAACGAGGTTGTAGGGGAGGTGATTCTGTGTAACATTTTCCTTTGCAAAAATGGAGTCTAAGCTCTCGTTTTTAAATTATTAAGGAAAAACGCCGACCAATCAGAGCGCGAGAATAGCGCGGGCTCAGACACGAGAGCGAAGCTATACGGCCGACCGCAGACGCGAACAAGCAAGTTAGTATCGTGCTATGTTACGTCAAAGTTAAATCACATAACGAGTACGGAAATTAAGAATAATGTTCAGTTATTCATTTTTACTGATTAAGGGATAAGGCAGTTTTATGTGTGATTTAACTTTGACGTAATATAGCACGATACTATCTTGTTTGTTCGCATCCGCGATCGGCTGTATGTTCGGAGCTTCGAGCTCGGGCTGTATGCTCGCGGTCTGATTGGTCGGTGTTTTTCCTTAATAATTCAAAAACGAGAGCCTAGGCCCATTTTTGCAAAGGAAAAAGTTACATAGAATCACCATCCCTACAACCCCGTTTCGAGTCAAACGAGAGTTCCGGGACACCCTGTATAATAATAAATACAGAAGCACTATAGCAGCCAAATATTAATGTAACTATAGATACTCGTTTTTGCATAAAATATTATCTGTCATGATTTCATAAGAGACAAAGGAATGTTTATTTCTTTCTAAAATGGTGGTTACGCGCGAATGTCTGAGGAGGTATACAATTTGCAGTATTAGCAATTTGCCGGGGTTTATCCCGACAGTTTTCAAATTTCTGTATAAGAGAATACTAGAATCCTCATAGTTTCACGCATGACGTGTTTCTGAATCCTATACTTCGCAAATTCAATTACCTCAGCATTTAGTTAGCAGCAACTAGAGGTAATTGTTTCGCAAACAAAGTTTAGTGAACAAAGTTTGGCAATTGAGTCTGATAACCACCGTATAAAAGTAATGCTGCGAATGATCGTAACAAAGGAAACGAGAAACGTTCAAGCAGTATGTGTTTCATATCGAGAAAATGTATCGCAATGTATTGCAATTTGTAAAATTGCAAATTTGCACAAACTAGATGAAAACTCGTCGTATAATTTAAAATAATTCCCGATCATTTATTTTTTTTATGCGTAAACATGTTAAATGCTTCTTAGTATAATAAAAATTATAATATTCTTTACGTGCTTTAACAGGAACAAGAAACTGCTGACTTGACATAAAACTTAGTCCAAGATTTATTTGTTTTTTGTTTAAAAATTTTTAAGTAAGGAATTTGACTTGTTTTTACAAAGTACGGATATTTTTAGTTAAGTGAAATAATTCTTATTATTAGCTCATTATTTTTCATAAAATATATGAAGTTACAGAAAGAAGTAGTTCTTTCATAGGAACTACGAAATTTAACGTAAAAATGTTGTGGTCGACTTTATTAAAAGGCAAAATGGTTCTAATCTACAATAAACGCCATAAATCACTGATGAACCAATGTAGAATGTGTCGAGAAATTACTAATGTTATTAATACTGTACAATAGTACGTTACTATTAACAATAATAATTACTTTTTTTGTTTCCTTTAAAAAATTCTATTTTTTTGTTTCTTGTTTAACAGTGCAATAGTGCATTGTTTTCATTAACACGTGTAAGACACTGTTTACTTAAATCGTACTTCGCAAAAGTTTGCTTTAAACTGCTAAAATGATTTGCCTCAGGTATTACAATAGTCATTTCTTCTGATTGTATTTTATTGCGCGCCACACTAAAATTATCAGAATAATTGTTGAAAGTACCAAATCGAAAATGAGGAGTGTTGTTAATTCCATGCAATTCGGCCCATAAAACTGAATTTACACGATTATGCTAATCGCACAAACTGAAACAATCAAATAGAAATTTACTCAAATAAATCGAATTGATAATACTTGTTTAGCGTAATTTGGACAATTATTTAATTTATCTCATTTTGACCGAATGAGAGGCCTGTTACATTGTTCAATCAATAGTATCTATATTGTTTACTAATTTGCAAGTTACCAAAGTACGTTCAAATAAGAATAAAGAAACATCTTTTCGAGATAAAACCTACTTTTTTTTAAATACCGTTCTATCTTTTGATTGCAACAAATTGATCTTTTTTACAATGCACTTTCTATTTGTATCAGCATCGGAGCTTCGTATTTTTCAGTCAGAATCTGATTTATCTTAAGCTAAATTTTTACATTCGTAAAAATTTAGTTTGTACTTTTTAATTTTTTTATTGAGACTCAGGTTAGGTTCTCAGTCAGTATCGATATTAGTATTTTTCCAGTTACATCTGTAAATTAATAAAATGCACGATATCAAATTACTATCGTCGATTGGTCAGATTTCTATACAAGAAAATAACAGAAATGAAACAACTGCAAAACTACAAATATTTGTTAACCTCTTCACGCCATTGATCACATGTGTTGAGAGTTAATTTGTAGCCTACATAAAGCTATATTCTTTTCCTAAATCGTTAAAAATAAACGTAATCTTTCCAAAACTCCAACGAGAAAATAAGTCCCAGTTGCCATAAGCGAAATAAAGGTGTCCATACATATTATATATGTATATGTCGGAATTTTGTCGCCATAATTACAATTGTTAGGAAGTAAAACTAATTGTCATATCTAAATTTACAGCACTATTAAATAGTATTTACTAAAGTCTTAAAAAAGAATATAGTGAGTTTTGTATTATGTAATAGAAAACATTTTTTTATTTGTAATTATTTTTTTTAATTCTACATTGTAAACTTTACTTTTTATATTGGATTTTCTTTATTAAGCAACTATGAATTAAAATATAATTAATTTTCTTTGTTGTAACTGAAATTAAAAATTCTTCCCTGGGGAGATTATAAATGAATCGTACATGCAATCAGTAAACTGATATAAACACTTCAGTTTCCATTTTCTATATTCACGATGAACGAATCATTCTCCGCGACCGTTCAAAGTAAGAAGATGCAAATTTACGGCCATTTTTACTTTCACAATGCAATATTGAACTTTCCGTTGCATATCTACGTCCTTTTTCTTATGGTTCCATCTTTTTTAAAAAATCGTTATAAAACCCAGTCCGTTTCACAGCGCGTATTCCGCAAAACTTCAGCGTGTTGCGATCATTTTTTTTATGCTGCGGGTGTATTCCATTTTCTCGATCCTTTTGCTAACACACTTCTTTCTATTCTATACGCAACACCACTAGCGTTCCACATCTTCTCTTTAACGTTCACTCTGTGCACGTTCTGATTCACTCATGTGTTTCAGTATTTGCCTTCTTATTTTCCCGCTTCTGTAAAACGCTGTATTATTGCACAGCTCATTTTGACGCATACTACTTGTCCGCACCGATTTAATTCGCTCCAAAATTTAATACACGCGAATACACGTATGAAAATTGTATTGGGAGTACAAATTAGTTCGGTCCGTTTTTTTGTTATCAAAAAAGCATTTATTACAGGACAATCTGTAGGAACAGATTACTGAAAGTATTGTCCATCGCTGGTTACTACTTTTTTCCACCTCTCAGGCAATTTTCGAATTCCATCTCGGAAAAATGACTCGTTTTTTGAGGCGATCCAAGTTTGCAGCTAATTTTCGATTTCTGCGAAAGAAGTGAACCTGTGACCTGCCAAATCCCACTGCATCCGTCGGAACAACCAGTAGTCAGAAGGAACAATGTCCGGAGAATATGGCGGGTGTGGTAAAATATCCCACTTGATCGTTTCCAAATATGTTTTCACGACTTTTGCGACATGTGGCCGAACGTTGTCATGCAGAAGAATAACCGAATCATGTCTTTGCTCGTATTCCGGCCGTTTTTCTCGTAATGTACGACTCAAACGAAGTAATTGTAGTCCATATCTATTACCTGCAATGGAATCGCCAGGTTGGTAGCAGTTCATAGTATACAACACACTTTTGGTCCCACCAGGTACTCCTAATTTCGAACGCATTCCGTGTCTTCGAACTTCCTTGGCTGTCCATAGCGAGGCTTGTCTTCAACGCTGATGTCACCATTTTTAAAACGTCGAAATCATTCCCTAGATAATTTGTCAGTTGGAGCATTGTCACCATAAACTTCCACAAGGATTCGTTGCGTTTTAGCTGCACTTTTATTCCAATTAAAGTAAAAAACTAAAACCTCCCGCAAATGCTGTTTAGTTAACACAAAATTTGACATATTGAACATAGTAAAAAGCAAGATTTCTAAATGAATCTCAAAGCGATATAAACTGAATATTATTGGCAGATGCCTAACGTCTCTGAAACAATCGAAATTCACTGTTGCTGTGAAATATTTATAACAGCCAGACGTACCTTTTGAAAACGGACCGAATTAATTTGTACTCCCAATAAGTTCGCTTCGTTTTTACTCAGCTTCCTATTAAGGATAACGATATCGCTTCCTCCCCCTTGCAGTATGACGTAGAAATGCAAGAACATTTCTCTAATATTGCGAATATCTTAAGCCTATTATATTTGGTCTGCGATTTCGTTTTTATAATGGAATTCAGCTCTTTTGCATTTTCTGTCTTAGGTATTTAAAGTACTAACCTTTAATTAAATTTCTTAAACTTAAGTTTGTATTCCGAGAAAAAGAAGCCACTAGGAAGACGCGCGCGTTGCGCCTCGGTTATTACTTATTAACCTCGAGCATTTAATCGTTGAATCAAAACCATAAAATTATAAATTGTTCGATTTGCATTAATATTTGCTATTGTTAAGAGAAGAAATGTATGGGGATAATGTGTATAAAGAACGATTTTTCGTTAAATCGATTTAAATCTTCACTAAAATTTTTTAGAAACGATTCATCGCAGGTCCCGAGAATAGAAATTTATTTAGCGTATACGAAAATGCCTACATACCGTCTTAGTCGAGCTACTTCGTTAATTTCTTGGCGGTCAATTTAAATTTTCGTTCCATTTAAATTTTCGTTGAATTTAAATTATTCGCCTATACAAAGTTATTTTCTTCTGCATAAAAATTCCAATTTCTATCCTGGCGATAAGAGGACAACGAGCGCCCTATTTGCATTTATGGCAACAGGCACACTTGAGATATTTTCCTACGTTGACAGGCACCCTTACTTGTCATCCCCTCGCAACTTTCTCCATCCCTATTTACCGCATCTTCGCTCTTTCCACTTCGCCTCTCGTCCCCTTATTATCTATTTGATCGTTTCCATCATAGAGTTTAATACTTGAAGTTTCGAAAAGTATAAATTAATTCGACTAAATTGCAGTCTATCAAGATAAGGTGTATATTCCATTGGTCAAACCTTTAAGGATGCAGTTAAGGGGTAAAACCACTCTAGGATTTTTAAAAAATCGATTTTTTTGGCTGAAACGATACTTTAGGGTCATAGAAATAGAATGCCATTTGATTTATAGTGAAAAATAAATTTTAAAAGAGTTAATTATCAATTTTGCCGCAGCTTCTCAGAAGTGCGATTCATCGCTTTTGTATTACTTTTACCACTTAAAATAATAATTTTTCCTCTTACCTACAAAAAACACGTTATTAGGATTCCTGGAGGGGTAACTAGAATATGATAACATTATAGCAAATGTGTTATGATAGAAAGGAATCACAGATTAGAGGCAAACAAGAACTACAAGGATTCAATACTTCATAAAACTTTAAACGCGTTTTTCTCAAAACCACTTTTCTGATACTGGATGGAAGGATTTCTCGATGACTATTGCATGAATCGAATTGAAATTTTAACAGTAGCTGCACAACAATATTCTCTTTGGAAATACATAGCCGTTTTTTGATTGAATTCATACTTTTTTTTTTAAAAACAATTCAATGCTCGTTTTTAGTACAAAAAGTCGACTCATTTCTTAAAAACTGCATAACTTCTACAAAAATTGATTAATCGAAAAACTCCTACGTACTTCCAAAGTCAATTATATATAGATTATAAATCTTTTTGAGTTTTTATTCTAGGACTCACGCATGTCGAGAAATCCTTCCTTCCGTGGCGGTGTTTTTACAAAAGTTGTTTCTGCCAATGGGTTGTGTCGCCTCCATTTTGCACAAAAATGCCAATGGAAATAATTGTTTTTTGTACTTCAATATGTGTTAAATAAACACTCTCAAAAGAAATTCCTTTCTACTTGTCGTACTTCCAAAATAAATTGTCTTTGGGTCTTTTTTTCTGGCCCTAGAGTGGTTTTACCCCTTAAGATGATAGAAATTTCTTTCATATTTAAACAACGTAAAAGTAATAATTAAATATCAAATTCATCCAGAGGGGTAAGTCCAACTTTCAACTTTAAACTTTCAGCTGAGGTAATACAAATCTACATTCGTACAAGAAAAAATTTTAAATTAAAATACGAAGATATTCATGTAGTCAAGCAGTTAAACAACATTCATGTGATTAATATTCGTCATTAATTATTACTGTCGAAAATATTAAATATATATTAATTTAATCATCTTCAAATACCCGTTTCAAGTAACAAAGAGTGTAAAAAAAGAGTGACACATAAAATATACCAGCTTATTAATTTATTTTAAAAATCAACACTCTAAGAGAGAATCTAATTTAATCACGCAATAAAGGGGATGCTTTTCCCACAAAGGGAATAAAAGAAAGTCATTCGTTGTTACTTTCAATAATAATTAAACGAAACAATTTTGTGAAATGCACGGAGCCCGTCAAGAGACCTCATCAGCCATGTTTTCTGCTGTTCACTGCTATCCCATAGTTATCCATCGAGTCAGAAAAACAAAATTGCCGCAAACGAGAGTATCACGTTACACCGAGTAAACGGTATCACTGCAAATTCTGTTCATTTTAACAAATTATTTTGTTTCCCTTTCGAAATCAAAAGCAGACCAACTGTTTTCTTTGATGCGTTTTGCAGGACAAATGTTTGGATTATCGCACGGTACAATTCGGTTCATAGGGCTTTTAAATTCACTCGGGAAGTATTCACAATAATATTAGAACTTCAAACATCATTGTAACTTTCGTCGTTATTCCAGTATATTTAAATAATTTTATTACATCGATGACATATCGTTTTATTCCAAACAGCTCATAAAGTAGTTTAGTATTAACAATGAGTAACTATAACCTTAGTGTTTATCATAAGACATATAATACATTATACATACATATATTATAACATTTTTATTGATTGCTGGTACAAAATATTTCAAAGTTCAAAACATACCCTCTGTTTTTAAATAAATTTTTTTTTAAAATTGAGGGTGAATATGCGAAGCAGTTTAAATATTGTATATTCAGTTTATACAAAACCCGCAAAATATATTGAATATAAGGAATATAAAAAATGATAAAATTTATCGAACATTTAAGTCTTTATGTAAAATTATTTTAATAATGTTTTCGGTAGATTCAGTGCTTTTAGTGCAATGTCGACAGAATAAACCCTGCAGCTGATCGATAAAATGTTTCTACCTTATAACAATTAAGTTTTCGTTTAGTGTATTATCACAATTGAGAGTGATGTGAATCATCAACATCGTGACGTAATCTTTTATTTCTTTTACCTTTCAGTTTGAATGTACAGATAAAATATCGCACATCAAATTTTTAATTGTTATATCGATAAAGACTTCATAAGCAAATTACTTTTGTCACTACTGTAAAATCATAGATTTTTTACCGCAATAATTATAAATGTAATATTAAAAATGATTTTTTCGCATAAATCCTGTACTTGCTTCATTGTTCTATTAGCTATAAGTTTAGGTCATACGTTATCGATTGAATGAGTTATTACAACTGACAAACGCATGAAAAATAATTCTAAAGCAAAGAGGTTATAAACGAGTCGATAATTCAATACAGCTCGTGTATCATAGTTCAATTGAATTTCTTCCATATATCTATCTATTAAACAGAGTAGTGAAACAACTTTTTCATCATTTGAAATTGTTTGCTTTATGGAATAGCGTTGATGATAAATAAATAATTAAATAATTAAATTGAATGACGTAATGTTATTTTATATTAAATACTCAAACTTTAATTTAAAAATCTTAGAGCTTTAGTTTACTTTCTAGTTCAAGCACTAAAACATGTAGGCATTCGTTTAAACGTTTGTTTAAGTAATAAAACATGTAAATTTTAGGTTAAATACTTAAATATACATTTCTTCAATTTTGGTTTAATTAGGTTGCATTTCATTTATTAAATTGAAATACTCAACTACATCTAAATTAAGTAATTTCGCTACAAATATAGTAAAGAATTATATTTCTATTTCTCATTTTATATTTTCGCATTTATGCATAATTTTTATACGAATACAAACGATATGTGGAAATAGAATTGCCCCTTCTAATATATTCACGATTTCTTTTGGAACACTCTATATGTATAAGTAAAAGGAAATATCAAATAGAAGAACTGTAATTTTAAGACTACATCGAGAGAAATAAAAAGAAAAAAGAGATCAGACATGTAATTTTATTTTTACCACTTCTGTTGGCAAAGTTTAAGTTTTATAAATTGTAATTTTGTGATTGCAGGTATGTACATGCTACATTTGACATTCATCTTCGTTGGTAAACCAGTAAGTAGAAAATAAATATAGTCCAAATTAATATTATTTATTTTATGCGGTTTCATCTTGTCAATATTTCACATATCTACATTACAAGACATTAAAAATGTTGAAATGTTACTCTTGCTAACAAAAATTCGTAAACAAAGTATCATATTAAATTAAACTTATTGTGATATAAGTAGATTTAACTACTAACAATAAGTCATCGATTATCCACCAGCGATGGAACCCTGGTAACTGGTACACGTCATTACAGTCATATCATATACAGCCATTTATTTTGAAAGGGGGCAAATTATATTTTTGAAAAAAATGAAGATAACTACGATAACACTGTACAACAAATTTTGATTTTTTTTTTGTTTTCGTAACCGCCACTATGATATTCTTATAGATTTTTACTCAATGCCTACTGCCTTGGTATAACGGAAGAACTGAACGGCGCGACGCGTGTTTTGCCGAACTATTTTTCTTATAAAATGAAAAAAAAACTGATTTCCTAACTTCGCTCAATGCTTTCTCCAGCAGAAATGTCTGGTCTATCATGCACGATGGTCAGATTTTCACCTAAACATATAGTTTTTTAAATAAATTCAGAAATATCAACGAAAACTGGTGCATTTTCGGTGTCTTTCTTACTTTGATCATTATTTAAATATATTTAAATGTTTACAATGCAATAACAATTTATATCGTTTTATTCGGGAAAGTTCACAGATTTTTCACGTGTAAAAAGTCACTGTATAGCTGCTCTGATAAAACCACAAAAAATTTCCAAAGTTGAAAATTTGCAATTTTTTTTAACCACAATTTTCTCAAAAACTGTAGGACATTGAGAGGAACGGATTTCAGATTCGTATTCAGCTCGCAAAAATCTATAAGAATATCATAGTGGCGGTTACGAAATTTTTTGGCTGTTGTATAGTGTAATCACAGGACCTAAACCATATGCTTCGACAGTGTCCTTTGTTAAATATTTACAGAGCCGATCTAACGGAGGAGTTAAGCAAACTCGTAATTCTCAGTTTTTTGAAAAAGAAAAACAATATACAAGTATAAAATGGCATTTATTGACGAATTAGTTATATTCTACTGAAATGTATCATAGGTAGACATTCAGGCCATAAATCTATGTAACCCACTTGTATAGCTAGTGATGTGCTTCATGTATAGCGTTATAATTCGTTTATGGGAGTTCAACTTAAGCTTAAATCAAAAAATAATCTCAAATAAATAAAAATAATCTTGTAAATAATCTTGAGTGAAAATAATTCAAATTATAGAATTCATATGTGTATGTGCGTCGCAGCGTCCACAATTATTTTAGTGACGAATGAACGACGCGTGAAATTATTAGCAATCCCGACAATTACGATTAGTGGACTGTATGGTATGATATTGTAATTTCGAAACAATTACAAAGAATAATTGAACTTTATTAGTAACTGGCGGATAAATATAAATGTTTAAGTACAACTAATAAGTACTAAACTAAAATACTATAAACTGGATATATGTAAACTAAGGGAAAACTAGAGACTGTATGTATATTGTTCGAAAACTATGGAATGAAATGAAATTTCGAAGCTTCTCACAAACCAAGAAAGCTTCGGGGTGGGCGTGGAGATTTTAGGCAAGGAAGGGAAAAAACTGCAACTATTTTCGGATTGGTTAATCTAGCTAAGGCGGAATGGAGATGTGGAGAGGGATAGAGGCGTTTCCAAAATGTCCGTAGTCAGTAATAAATTTAAGGAATACCTCGACATCTATAGAATATACAAAACAAAGACTCTAGTACTAAGGCGAAGGACGATGAAACCCAGATGGGACTAAACAAGACACGAAAACTCTGAACGCAATGTAACGATTCCCTGGGTCTTATTTCTGCTACGGGACAAACAAACCTCTTGACATCCTAAATCTAAAGTGGTCGAAGGGACGAAAAATCCGATGCCTATTGTATGTGACGAAGTTTGGGTGGTCGCCTAATTGGCGCTATGCTTAAAGTAATTTACGACCGAACATGCCGCCCGCCTTGAACGACTGCGTTCAAAACAAATAAAACAAAACAATGTATAATATAGCATTATGGTATCAAACTAACGAATACAAATCAAAAGACGCATGATAATGTCAAACTAATACTTATAAGTACATAATATGTAACTACAAACTAAAAAATATGTTTAACAATACAACGAATTTTGTGTGCTAGATACACGGGTAGTTGTGTAAGTGTAGTTGTCTGTGTATTTCTTAATCTAAATGTATTAACAGTTCATTCAAAACTACTCTAATGCAATGGGTAATGGTGCTAAATATTTTAATGCACGCTTGTAAACGCCGTGCGGTGTCCGAACTGTGACCACACGGGTTATGTTGTCTTCTCCGGGATGAACGGCGATGACCCGTCCTAATTGCCATTGAAGTGGTGGAACATTGACATCTCGCAATGTTACTAAGGTGTCCTCCTTTATTTCTGTGCAGTTTTGGATGTGCCATTTACTTCTGGTATGGAGTTCCTGCAAATATTCCCTCTGCCACCTCTTCCAAAAATGCTGTTTAAGCTTTTGAATATGCTGCCAGAGTGACAGCTTATTAGTTTTGGTATCGACAAAATCATATTCCGGTAAACATGCTAACGAGTCACCTATAAGGAAATGGCTGGGTGATAAGGCAAGGAAATCGTTGGGATCTGAGGATATGGGTGTTAAAGGGCGTGAATTCAATATTGCTTCGATCTCAACGATTAGCGTATAAAATTGCTCATATGTAAATAGCGTGGCACCAACTGTTTTATATAAATGTCGTTTAAACGACTTAACAGTTGCCTCCCATAGACCACCAAAATGTGGAGAACGGGGAGGAGAAAAATGCCAATTAATACTCTCCTGTGTTAGGAACTGACGAAACTTCTCCTTGTATTCATTGGAATGTAAAAACGCTTGAATTTGCATGATTTCATTCCTGGCACCTACAAAGTTAGTGCCATTATCAGAATATATATGACTTGGCTTTCCCCTTCTTGCAAAAAATCGCTTAAGCGCTCCTAAACATGATTCCGTTGTTAAATCGGTAGCTAGTTCCAAATGTGTGGCCTTTGTCGCAAAACAGACAAAAACAACAACGTAACATTTTAAACTCTTTTGATTCCTAAACTTCTTTTCTTTTATAAGAAACGGTCCACAGTAATCGACTCCTGTACTTTCAAATGGACGCATCTGTGTAACTCTATGTTTCGGTAAATCTCCCATTATGTATTGTGGTGTCTTGGGACTGTATCGTGTACAACGAATGCAACTATGTATTATTTGCTTTACGATCCCTTTGCCGCCTAACGGCCAATATTTATGTCGAATTGCATGTAGTGTAGCTTGTATGCCCGAGTGAAACTGATCCTGGTGTACCTGCCTAATTATTAGCTTCGTGACGTGGTTTTTATGAGGGAGAACTATTGGGTACTTCACGTTATACCTGAGCGGTGCATGCTTTAACCTGCTGCCGACCCTAATAAGACCCTTATCGTCAATGAATGGGTTTAAGTTGATCAATTTACTCTTCTTATTGACGCCTTTACCGTTTTCTAAACTATTAAATTCTGCGGGAAAACTTTCTAATTGAATTAATCTAATAATACGATGATGCGCGTCTTGAATTTCCGAGATCTCCAATGGACCTGAAGCTTTATTGTTCTTACATTTTACATTACGATAAAAACGAAAAATATACGCTACAATTCTATTTAAATAACTAATTGACGAGTATCTTCGCAGTAAATCTAGGTCTAGATGTGTAATTAGAGCTACGGATTGTCTTTTCTCTGGAATTTCTATAGATTCTATAATACTAATTGGCCAATACAATTGGTCCAAAACTAACCAATGTGGTCCAAATTTCCACAAACTATTTTCCAGAAGCTGCGAAGGAAGTTGCCCTCGCGATACAAAATCTGCAGGGTTATCTGCTGTAGCAACGTGAAACCAGTTATCAGGTTGTACTTCTGATTGTATCTCACTAACTCTATTCGCGACAAACGTTTTTAATAAATGAGGAGGAGTCCTTATCCAATGTAACGCAATGGTTGAATCCGACCAGCATCGAATTTGCTTAAAAACGACCTGATGTAATGAGTTTCTAACCTCCTTAAAAAGTTGAGCAAGAAGTCTAGCCGCGCAAAGTTCTAGTCGCGGTAACGAAATAATTTTCAAGGGAGCAACCCTTGATTTAGCGCACAATAAATGCACTTTATGTTGCCCATGTTTATCAGTCGATCGAACATATATGCACGCACCGTACGCCTTCTCACTCGCATCACTAAAACCATGCAGTTCGAAGTCTATTGCTTCCTTTATGGCGATTCGGCGTGGTACGGTAAAATTATTTAAAAGATGTAATTCGTTCTTTATATCTAACCACGATTGTTTCACTGTATGGGGAACGAGATCATCCCAACCAATTGCTGCTTTCCACAATTGTTGCATAACTATTTTTGCTTTAATAATCACCGGCCCTAACAAACCAAGGGGGTCAAACAACTGAGCAATTTGCGACAAAAGCTCTCGTTTCGTCAGGCAAGAATGTTCTGTCGCTATTTGCTTAAAAATATAACTAATTCTATCATCTATCGTATTCCAATAAATGCCTAATGTTTTTCTAGTTTCTGTTGGGTCTAGGCACAATGACGCTCGCTGAGTATTCGTTTGCAACTCTGCGATCAATTTTGTGTCATTAGAGGCCCACTGTCGCAAATGAAAGCCTCCCGCCCTAGCTAATTCGATACATTGATCTCTAATCTTTCGTGCAGCCTGAAAATCATCTGCCCCGGTCAACAAATCGTCGACATAGAAATCCTTTAAAAATACTTCAGATGCTATAGGAAATTTGTATGCCTCGTCAAGAGCTAATTGATGTAGTGATCGCACGGCTAAAAATGGAGCGGGTGCAGTACCATATGTAACGGTGTTTAATTTAAATGTTTTAACTGCGTCATTCATCGAATCTCGCCATAATATCTTTTGGTAATCCCTATCATCAGGATGCACTACAATTTGTCTAAACATCTTTTCTACGTCTGCTATGATGACGAAAGCATGTTGTCTAAAACGAATAAGTATCGAAAACAGCGAGTCCTGTATCGTAGGTCCGATTAGTAACGTGTCATTTAAAGATACTCCGGAACTCGTCTTCGCCGAAGCATCGAAAACTACTCTAACCTTTGTAGTCGAACTTGACTCCTTAACAACTGCATGGTGCGGTAAATAATATCCTAAATTATTGTCAACCTCGACTTCCGACATATGTCCTAATTCTAAATATTCATTTAAAAAATCTATGTATTGCCTTCTTAATTCAACGTTTTGCTGCAATTTTCGCTCTAAATTATAAAATCGTTTTAAGGCCATTGCCTTTGAATCGCCGAGAGAACTAAGCCTATCATTAAAAGGTAATTTAACTATAAATCGACCCTGACTATCACGAACTGTATTCTTTGTAAAATGATTCTCGCATTCTCTTTCTTCCGCGGACAAAAACTTCTTTTCTGGAATTTCTTCCATCGCCCAAAAGCGACTAATTTGACTATCGAGGGACATTGCCAAATGGCAGACTCTATTCAACTGAAACGAACTCTGTTTCCTATTATTATTTACCTCTCCAGTAACAATCCAGCCTAATTGTGTGTTTTGTAATATGACGCACGATTTGTTCAGCTTTATTTGACCACTCTCTAATAACTTATAAAATAGCGCATTCCCGATGAGCGCATCTATTTCTCCGGATATATGAAATTCCGGGTCCGCTAAATCTATATGCCTGGGTATATCTAAATTACTAACGTCAATTTGTCTAAGCGGTAGCCTACCTGTAATCGATGGTAGAGCAATAAAAGTTACCTGTGCTTTAAACGGGCTTGTCTTCGAAGCTATATTAGTTTTCACGATATATTTTGAATTGGTGTTAAGTTGCCCTAACCCCGAAAACGAAAGATTTATTTCATCCTTTTCTAAATGTAACAATTCCGCGAGTTTATGTGTAATAAAATTGTTCTGTGAGCCACTATCGAGTAGTACGCGACATGTGTGCTCCTTATTATATTTATCAAAGATAATAATTTGGGCAGTGCCAAGTAGAATTTCTGAATCGCATGATACGGTTAATGCAGTTTTAACTGAGTCTGCTGAGGTTGAAGGAGTGGCTAAAATTTGGTTCTGGTTTGTTGCACCATGAGATTCGGTCGGAAAATGTAACAAAGTATGATGTTTTTTGTCACACTTGCGACAATTTGCTAAACGGCAATTAATGACTGTATGATTGGGACGTAGACAATTCAAACAAAGTCTGGCCCCCTTAACTATATGATATCGCTCCTGAATTGACGATTTTAAAAATTTAGCGCATGTATAAATTGAATGATCTGACTTACAAACGACGCACCATTGTTTGCGCTCGTCTGTCGCGACATATGCTTGACCACGATGCTGTGTTTTAGAGCGTAATCTATCTTGAATACCCTGAGTTTTCACTATATTCAAATTCCCCGTTTCTAGCTCATATCCGCGAGCATGTTTGTAAATGAAATCTATTAGTTTCCCGAATTTAGGAATTTCCTCATCTTCTAATGTGCGCTCCCATGCACGACGAGTATTTCTATCTAATTTGTTCGCAATAATATGTATTAACATTGTATCCCAATTGTCAGTGGGTTGGCCTACGGCTTTTAACGCATTAACGTGCACTTGAGCCTGTTCTGCTAATTGTCTGAGTTTCACCGGTGTATCGCGAGCAACCTCCGGTAAGTTAAATAAGAGTTGCAAATGTGAATTAATAATCAAACGCGGCTTATTACAGCGCTGACGTAACAACTCCCAAGCCACCACATAATTGCCTTCTGTCGCGTTCAAAGATTCGATGACTGTGGATGCCTCTCCGCAAAGTGAATTTTTTAAAAGATGAAACTTTTGTACCCCGACTAATTCATCGTTATCATGTACTAAAGATTTAAATGTATCATGGAAACTATGCCACTCTATTGGGTTTCCATCAAACGGCTTAATCTCGATCTTTTTTAACAAGGAGTTAGTAGATCTTGTTGTGTTTGGCGAATCTACTATTCTACTACTAGCTGCGGGTCTATCAATACCGCGTAGCTCTTTCAAACGTCGAGAAATCGTTGCCGCGGCCCTATAATACTGCTCTTCGAACGCTTCCCATTCCGATGAATAGTCAGTTTGTTCGTCCCTAATTTCTATGTTCGTTTGAATTTCCGAAAACGAATTTTGTAATTGTTCTATCCTAGCCTGCCGTAACTCAAAATCCTCGATAGACGTATCTGTATTATCTTCTAAAAACGACAATAAACGCGTTACTTGAGCCTTAATGGTTGCGCGCTGTCTTTTCAATGCCTTAAGATCGCTCGATTCCGACGGAGACGACATGTCGATTGAGATCGAAGCAAACGTTATACAAGGAATAAACGAAAGGAAGATGAAACGTTAGCACTTACCGATACGAAATTGCGGTAATGCTGTCTATGGATGCTGCCGTCTCTGCAACACCTGTCTGCTATCGCTGGGATGAAATCCGATCCTCAGCGTTCCTGGATTGACGGTCGATCACCGTCGTCGAATGTATGTACCCCCAAGTGAGGTCCTAGTCCGCGAGGCTGCAATTGTCCTCTTGAAACCGTCGTAGGCTTCTGGTTGTATGACTTCTCTGGATCAGCTTCCAGATCGGTCTCCACTAATGATCTTCTTCTCCCGAATTGGAGTACGAAGAATTTTGTATGTGCCACCAATTGGCACAACAATACAAAAGTACGAGTTCGGCACAATACCGAACTGCTATTCAAAAACCGAATCCAATATCCGGCTCGAAGGACCAAAAATGTATGTGCGTCGCAGCGTCCACAATTATTTTAGTGACGAATGAACGACGCGTGAAATTATTAGCAATCCCGACAATTACGATTAGTGGACTGTATGGTATGATATTGTAATTTCGAAACAATTACAAAGAATAATTGAACTTTATTAGTAACTGGCGGATAAATATAAATGTTTAAGTACAACTAATAAGTACTAAACTAAAATACTATAAACTGGATATATGTAAACTAAGGGAAAACTAGAGACTGTATGTATATTGTTCGAAAACTATGGAATGAAATGAAATTTCGAAGCTTCTCACAAACCAAGAAAGCTTCGGGGTGGGCGTGGAGATTTTAGGCAAGGAAGGGAAAAAACTGCAACTATTTTCGGATTGGTTAATCTAGCTAAGGCGGAATGGAGATGTGGAGAGGGATAGAGGCGTTTCCAAAATGTCCGTAGTCAGTAATAAATTTAAGGAATACCTCGACATCTATAGAATATACAAAACAAAGACTCTAGTACTAAGGCGAAGGACGATGAAACCCAGATGGGACTAAACAAGACACGAAAACTCTGAACGCAATGTAACGATTCCCTGGGTCTTATTTCTGCTACGGGACAAACAAACCTCTTGACATCCTAAATCTAAAGTGGTCGAAGGGACGAAAAATCCGATGCCTATTGTATGTGACGAAGTTTGGGTGGTCGCCTAATTGGCGCTATGCTTAAAGTAATTTACGACCGAACAATATGAAATGCAGTGAAAATAATTAAATTCCCTAATATTGAAGCGACGGAAGTTTAGGTGATTAATGGTATTGGAAACATGTTTACTTTGAAAGTAGCGCAAATTTACCTGAAGTTTAAATGATTTTTATCAAAATGTATTAACAGTACAATTTAGCTCCTGTAAATTTTAGTAATATTGATAATACTGTGATAAAACTATTAATTGTACAATACCGCTGGTATAGGTAACCTCAATATGGGCGAAAATGTGCTGTTAATCAATTTAGGTATCATTGCTCATTTCTGTCATCAGCTTGCTCTAAGTTCTAGTTCTGTTTTTAATAAATGCTCAATAAAATCGGCAGAGATCACGTTTTAGCATCGGTGCACAAGACTTTTTACCAATTTCACTGTTATTCCACAATTAGTTACGAATTGTGGTTAATTTCATTTAAAAAATATAGCGTAAACGACTTCAACAAAAATTATAACTATAATGTATCTGAAAGTGAAGCTAGTAGGTAATAAAAAATAAAAACAATTTTTTGGATAATAACACATCCCCGATAATCTTCTCATTACCAAGGAGTTTTATTATTTTTATTATGTTTGTATTAAACTAATACTTCCATAGCTAGTTCAAGTGATGCAACTAAACGGTTCTTCAGACCATACGTATCCAATGCTTCCACTCGACAAGTAATGAATATGATCTAAGAAATTGTTAAAGTTTTACCCACATAAAAATATCAGTGATCAAATGGTAGATTTGAAACCATCATCATACTGTTTTATATGAAATAATAAGTTCATAAAATTTCTTTAGAAAGACTCTATACGCTTCGGCTTGAGAACGATGTAATACACAGTATGTCCGAAAAGTAACGGAACTTTTTAGATAAAAAAAAAAAGTATTAGTTATTTTGCCAAAATTAATTTTTTTTATTCAAAATACATCCCCTCGGCGCCAATACACCGCTGGGCACGTTCAGACAATGTTAACATACACTTACTGACAAAAGTTAAGAAACAACGTAATTGTTTGATAATTTTGGTATATTTTTTATCTTCTAAGATACATAAGTTGAAACTAGAAATAGCATAATAAGATAACATTCCATACATCAATAAACAATGAATTTTTTTTCGAATATACTTGTGCAAGAACGACAATTAAACTGAATCGAGGAAATAAGACAAAAGCTGCGTGACATAAGTTAAGAAACATTTATTGCTTAAGGTATATAACCACTTTTAATATAAAATAATGATGCGTAAATGTTTGTAATTTTCATAACAGTCTAATAAGATGTTGGATAACTCTTGGATTTGAGGACTGCATGGCATCTGCGTGGCACTGATTCAATTAATCGAACACAAAACTCAGCCGGTATTTCTAACCATACTTTCATGAGCTTCTCCAGTAATTCGGCTTTGTTGGTAAAAGAATGACTTCCCAGTTGACGTCCAACGTAATCCCACAGATGTTCAATTGGGTTCAAGTCCGGTGATTGACTTGGCCACTTAATTGTATTAACATTTTGTTCCGCAAGAAACGCCTTAACTAACTGAGAAGAATGTTTAGGGTCGTTATCGTGTTGAAATGACCACCCTGATAACATTTTTTCATTCGCAAATGGCAGCATATGATTTTGTAAAATGTCGCGATACACAAATCTATCCATTGTTTCTTTGATTTGTATTAACGGGCCGGGGCCGTCACGTGAGACACAACCCCACACCATTACATGACCGCCACCAAATTTTACTGTCGGTTTTAGGTATTTCACATTAAATCGTTGTCCAGTAGGACGTCGCACATTATTTTTAGAGTCATTTCCAAACAGGTTGAACTTACTCTCATCACTCCATAGAATTTTTGACCACTCAGTAGCAGTCCAATTTAGATGTTCTTTGGCAAACTGAATCCGAGCTGCTCTATTTTTTTTTCGACACAAGTGGTTTCTTGCATGCCTTGCGTGAAAAAAGATTATTTTCATCTAAACGACAGCTAACTGTCCTGCTACTAATGTTTTCCAGACGTAGTTGATTTTTAATTTCAGAAGCAGTGTAAAATGGATTTGACTTAGAGAGCCTTGTAATTCGACGATCTAACTTTTTAGTTGTTTTTCGCGGTCTGCCAGTTCGTGGTTTCGTTTTAACAGTCCCATATTCATCAAATCGTTTTATAATTTTTGTGATAATGCAACGATTCACATTAAACACTTTTGCTATGTCAATTTTTTTCTTAGCTTCCTTAAACATTTCAACTACTTTCAGCTTTTCAGCTTCTATTAAATGTTGCCTTCTTATCATATTTAACACAAACTATAATATAAACTAGACTCAGCGATGTCAAAAAGGAAACTAAGCGTCTCGCAATGTGTTTGTTTCCATCATGGGCTCAACTTATTACGACATATTCATATGTTTCTTGACTTTTGTCACGCAGCTTTTGTCTTATTTCCTCGATTCAGTTTAATTGTCGTTCTTGTACAAGTATGTTCGAAAAAAAACTCATTGTTTATTGATGTATGGAATGTTATCTTGTTATGCTATTTCTAGTTTCAACCTATGTATTGTACAAGATAAAATATGTATCATAATTACCAAACGATTACGTTGTTTCTTAACTTTTGTCAGTAAGTGTAGATGTTTTTATGTCGTTTTGCGGAATCGCTTCAGTCACCCTTGTCACAGTTGCTTGAACTTGTGTAACAGTGTCATAAAACGTTCCTTTCATGGCTAATTTCAATTTTGGAGAAATTGAAATCGCATGGAGGATAGTCAGGCGAATATGGAGTATGTTGGAGCACACAGACTTGTTTTTTCGCAAAAAATTCTGATCCTCGCAATATTCAACGCGAGCAATTTGTTGCTCTTCATTTAACGCGTGGGGAACGAATCGAGCACAGACTTTCCGTTTCTTCAAATCCTTTGTCAAAATTTCGTGAATGACGTTTTTGGATGTATGTCACAGTTAAATTCGCGTCGTACGCAATCATTTCACGCATTTTTTCCACCAACTCATCGTGATTTTCCTTTTTTGGCCGGCCTGGCTTTGGGTCGTCTTCCAAAATATCACGACCGTCTTGGAATCGTTTATACCACTTGAACACACGTGCACGGGATAAACAATCGTCACCATAAACTGTTTTCATTAATTCAAACGTTTCTGTAAATCTTTTACCGAGCTTGAAACAAAATTTAATATTCGCCCTCTGCTCCATCGTGATTTTGTAACACGGTGACAAAAGGTTCTGTCGCTTTAACCGCTATAAGTTTGCAATTCGTTGCTCGATTCTAATAATGATTGTTTTGTTTTGTTGGGGAGGAATACTGTTTTCAAATATCATATTGTTTTAATAAATGGTGCTAGTAGTTTTCCTTGAATTTAAAAAGTTCCGTTACTTTTCGGACATACTGTGTATGTCTCGCTCTCTGTTGCCTTAGCGAACTCCGAAATAAATTAATACTTGGAGTTCTAATTGAGGATGGTGTGGTGTGGTAATTGAGATAGACACTTGTATAATAAATACTATGTACTTAAATGAATATGATATATAATACAAGTTGTTGAGTGATATGGGTTATGAATTCTTTGTTGTGTTGTCTAACGAGATGTAGTTGCGTTTTAATTGTGTTCTGAATGATTGGCTGTGATATTCTACCGAGTTTCAATTGAGTTCTCTTTGAATGTTAATAGTATTCTCTTTTAGCGATGGGAAAGTGTGTTGTAGAAAAACTTGGATTGAGGTATGTGATGGAGGTGTTGTCTGTGATTTGTGGAAATAACGTCGAAGGTGGAAACTGGAAAGTTGACCTAATTGGTCGGATAATTCGTGGTGTGGGATGTGAAGGGGACGCCTAAACGTGACGTCGGTTGATTTTGGAAAAGCCGAGAATTCGTGACGTAGATGTTTTATGAGTTATACCTGTGATTTTAGTAAGCAATAAACTTAGGATGCGCCTTGACGTTGAGACTACATATTTCTAAGCATAACAAAGAATAAAAGAACTATTAAGAGTTAAAATTGCAAGTGAACTGTGATTTTATAGAAATTCGCGGGGTTCATAATGGCTTCATGAGTTTATTGCTGCTGTCGAGCGTTGCACGCGTTTATGGTGGATTCTTTGTTGTTCTGACCTGAAGGGTCTACGAGGCAACAAAGATATTCTTACATGCAAACTTGTGCAGAATGTTTCGTATTAATTTCTCGAGATAGTAATTGGAAAAGTAGAAGTTTAGTAAGTTTATTTTTGAGATGAAAGTGTATATCTCTTTATCAAATATATAGCATACATCTCTCACCAATTAATTCTTTGGAATATTGTGTGTAAAAAGAAGGTACTGAAAAGTACAATCATTGAATTAAAAACATAAAAAAGTAAATGGACATTAAAAGAGTAAAAATTAATAATTCCAAAAAGACTTTGAATCAACAGTCAGATATTTTATACGAAAATTTCTCTCACGAATTTTTTATATTTTGCATTAATACTGTTGCATTTAAAATGTTCCATAGAACCAACCTGTGCAAACACAGATATGCAAACCTATTAGAAAATATAAATGCGGATGCACGTCTTTCATACGCATATTGCATAAGTCTTTTTTACATAGATCGATTCTATGAATAATATAATAAAAATAGTATCCAGGTGTTAAAACAAAAACGAAGTTTGTGATACATTTTAACTTGTGCACAAAACATCTTTCGAATTTGAAGTACATTGGAAGTCGCTAATTTTTTAATGATCTATTTTAAAACTTCGTTACTTTCTGTAATGCCTTAAGTATTCATTTGCCATAAAAAAAGAATATTTAGTTCCATTTAAACAAATACAATTGATCTTACATGTCTTCTGTATTTTCATTTAAAAGAACATATAAATGGCTATATCTTAGGTATTTTCCAAATAATTTGCCACATTAATAAAATTTAATAACTTAAATAAAATATATTAAAATTAAATTTTGTGACATATATTCGAGTATAATAAACTATTATGTCCGGTCTCACAGAATTAATGAATACACGTAGAAGAATGTATTGTTAAGATGCACGTAATACTTGGAAATAGAATTATTCTTAAAAAAAGAACACGCTATAAACCGAACTATTGTTTAATTCTTTATTTATTGTAAAATAAAATATATTCCGAAAACTTTTAAACATTACTACATTATACGATTCAATGCATGATTATGTTATCAACAGAAAGTTGAAGATTCGTGAAGTAAATGCAAATGAGGATAAAACTATATTTCATAATAAGGTAATAAAGTATAGTAACAACAAGAATTATCACAAATATCTTTATTTATTGCTAACAGTGACCGAAAAGTTGAAGTGTATTCCGATGTGTCGAATATCAAACAGAATTGACGGTTACCGCTATACTAAGGTATTAGTTATTCGATAGTTTTTTCTAGTTTTATTGTTTGGAATTCTATAGCTGCAATTTACATACAGCTTTGTGCCGTGGGTCGTCAATCGATGTTGCCACTGGTTCAACGTTGAAAAACTTGTATCGGTTTACCGATCGCTGACATTTACGACCACTACACTTTAAAAAGTATGTAAATCTCCGGTACCAAATAATACCGGTTATTATTTATCGATCATGTATCATTCATTTATTTACCAACAAGTAGAATGGTATAAAAGTCTGTCATAAGAAAAGTTCAAGTTAGCAATTTTTATCCTTAAACAGCAGTATCAAAATATCTATTTACAAATAAACGTAATATACGGGTAACATAATTGTTGAGGCGTGAGCAAAGTAACTAATGAAACGTGAATGCTATCTTTCAGGTATAGTCGCGTGCTAGCTGTAAAACCGTTCAGACGTGTTCAATCGAGCTCCGAATGTTTATACGTATTTATATTAAGTATGTTCACGGAACAGCCAACAAGGAAAGGCAATCACAAATTCAATAACCGGGCCAACGAATATCATATTCTAGATAAGGACAAACAACTGCCGTTCGACTAGATACCGATTCTAATCGGTTAAATCTACCTAGAAATGGCGTTAAAACTTGCTCAAATCCTTGACCAGAATCTGCAGGCAAGCTCTAGGACCCCTCCGTGGCTAAAGGACCCCTCCTCTGCTGATGTAATTGACCAAAGGAAAAAAAGAAGAAGTTTCGAGTTCACAAATAGAAACGATAACGCCATATTGGCTCCATCAAGAAGTTCTGTAACGAAGTCAAATAGATTTTCAATTTTAAGTTTATGTCTCGATAACGATAAGCCTGAAAATCAGCCACCACAGAAAGAGCCACAACCACCGTCAATATACCTTGATGACGTAATTGACATTCAAACACTGTTAGGATTTCTAGAAAAGACCGTTAAGAAAGAAGATTTCAAACGAAAAATAAATAACGATCAAGTTAAAATTCTGCTAGCGAACTCCGACACCTAGATGCCATGTGGCTGGGCAAGAAGTCCCATACATAAAGATAATCTATTTACTGAACACCTGGCTGAAGTATTTAAACCACCGCCTCCCAAATCTGCTTCTGATGAATTAGAAATATTGGAATACTTACAACCTCCATTTTAAATGTCGCCGCCGTTAGAAGTTAAAGCAACTATAGCCAACCCTTGAAACCCCAAGAAGGCACCTGGCCATGATTTAATCAACGACAAAATAATTAAGGAACTACCGAAGAAAGGAATAGCGCTAATAACTGTCATATTCAACGCCATACTCCGTATAGGACACTATCCGACCTCATGGAAGTTATCAATTATTGTTATTCACGAACCAGAGAAACCGTTACATGAAGTAACTTCGTATCGCCCAGTCAGCCTATTATCAAACTTATTTAAACTATTCGGAAAAATGTTAAGCAAACGGCTGCTGACTATATTAGCAGACTCAGTAATTCCAGTCATCAATTCGGATTCCGTAAACACCACTCTACAGCTGAGCAAATATATCACATAACTTGGAACATGGCTTAGGCCCTCGAAAGAAAAATACTGCTCTGCAGTATTTCAAGATATTAAACAAGCTTTCGACTGAGTGTGGCATAAGGGCTTGGTATATAAGCTTAAGAAAATTCTACCCCACCCTTACTACGTAATACAAAATTCTACCCCACCCTTACTACGTAATACTACACTCATATTTAACTAATAGAAAATTCAAAGTTAAGCTCCTAAATCAAACCACCTCAACTTTTCCTATCACATCTGGTGTTCCCCAGAGTAATGTCCTGGAATCGCTTTTATATTCTATTTACACGGCCAATCTACCTATCACGCTGAATGTGATCGCAACCATCTTCGCGGATGATACGGCGCTGCTGGCATTTGATGTAGATCTTCAAAATGCGTCAAGGATTCTCCAAGATCACCTTAACCACCTTGAGCAATGGTTTCACAAATGACGTATCATCGTTGTTGTATTTCGGTGTAGGTAATCAACATGTAGTATGTAAGTGATAATATAATACTTTATTGGTGAAGCCTTCGGCACGTGTACTCGCTAGGCCGGTCGCAGACGGAGAGACCGGCAGCACATGCCGGTGCGCTCGGTAAGGGTCGTAGCCAGCGCACCTGACGGTGATTACATTACTATTAATTACGCGCGCCATTCAAGTATCCGTAACAATCGTAAATAACAGTAAATCTGCTCATGTTACCTTTACTCTACGCAAATCCACATTTCCCACGGTTATTATAAATGGCTTCGAAATACCAATAAAAGATACAGACAAATACTTGGGTATGGTGCTTGATAGAAGACTAACATGGAAACAACACATCTAAACTAAATCCACCACTCTGAAGGAAAAAATAAAGAAATTTTACTGGCTCATCGGTGGAAGATCGAAATTAGGTTTAGAGAGTAAACTTATCTTATACAAGATCATTTTAAAACCCATATGGACCTACGGGACCCAGTTATGGGGCACCGCCAGTGGATCTAACATCGAAATTCTACAACGATTTCAGTCTAATACCCTACGATTAATCTGCAACGCCACTTGGTATATTACTAATGAAGGGATGCATCATGATCTGAATATGTCAACAGTGAAAGAAGAAATTTATAATTTCAGCGAACGTTATAACTTGCGTCCAAGAAATCACCCAAATCCCCTTGCTATCAAATTGTTAGACGATCTAGAATTTACTCGTAGACTAAAAAGATTCTATCCTCACGACCCAGCCAATAGATTTAAATAAAGATGACTCGTGCGAATAATTGCGTTTACATGCTAATATAAAACATTCAAAAAGGAGTACAGTGTAAACAACTACCCTGGTAGGTGCACAATGACATTGTGCCGCGTTAACTTAATTTATTCATAATTCTATATAAGAATTGATCGTAAATAGCAAATAAAATAAAAAGAAAAACAATCTTTCAGGTATGCTCACTTTGCAAGTTAACGTTAATAACGAACGAGTAATTATCATTCGAATGAAGGAAGTTGCTGAACAAAGTTTGAACAAGTAACATCAAATTTAGAGCTTATTAATAACTAAACACTGAGTTAAAAATATTAACGGCAAAGTTCTGTAGTTCATAAGAGTCTAGTTGTATCGGTTCAATATTTAATAGAATTTGACTTGTATCGTTTAAGAGTTTTTGAGAATCCTGCATGTTTAAATATTATTGAGAATCTATTAGGTTGGTGCATATGAAATGTCGAATCTCCTGTACATGTGAACCTTTGTCACCATATTTTCCTTATGCTTTCGTTTTTGGCACAACGTCTTTCATAGTCGGACTGTCCATTGTCAAAGTCACATTTCAACAAAGAAGAATCTCTTAAAAGTGTTTCCTTTTGTTATTTGTTTTGTATTTCGTATCGATATGAATTCAGCCGATATTCGTGCAATTTTTTTTTATACGAGTACAAATTTCGCAATAATGCTGCAAGAGCTATCGGCAATATAAACCATGCGTTTGAGAAAAATACTGTCAACGAACGAAATGTGCGGCTGGATTCAGAAGTGAAAAAAATTGAAATTATATACCCATTAATCTGCATGATCCTATACTTCTCCGGGAAAACGCTTGGCCACATACGTCGCACAAAATGATCGCGAAATTAAATGAGTTAAAGTATGAAATTTTTCTAAACACAGGTTATTTATCAGATATTTCGTCGACCGATTTTCATTTTTTTTAAACATTTAGAACTGTTTTCACCGGCTAAACGCTGTGAAAATAAAGAGAGTTTGAAAAATTCAATGCCAGAGTTTATTGATTCCAAAGATCAGAATTTCCATAATACAATCATTTATACATTACAATCTCGTTGGGAAAAGTGTACTTAAGCAAATGGATCATATTTTGATTAAACAAACGGCTTTTGAAACAAGATATGCAGTTTCATATAATCACTTAAAAATCCGACATTTTATATGCACCAACCTAATAATTGTATCAAGCAAAAGTATTTGAGAATCTTGTTTGTAGAGCAACATGCTCTTCTGAAATTATCTCGGTGAAGGTAGACTGATGGGGATGACAGTATGTGATTGGCTAAAAATCGTAATATTTTAGTATGGTAACCGTCTACAAGCTAACGATCACCCTCAGGTACTGTAGGTACCTACATGTGTGGGAATTCCCAACGCATCATCTGTGTCAAGTAATAGCTTTATGGAACCCTTTGAATTTACCCAAACATGATGAAGTTCAAGATATAAACAAGTAATAGTAATTCGTGAAAAGGGGACAATGCGTTCTACAATGATCTTAAAGAATGAAAAATATTCAGTGGCTTCATAAACTTATTCTTGCTACGAGTCTGTTCACAATCATTTACGACTTGATCATTTTCTGAATTTAAAAAATTGTTTAATTAGTAACTTACGCCGTAATAATAATCATTTTATAAAAGGATCCCGTAATCTTCGAAACAACGATTTCATTCAAAATTTATAGAAGTAGGAAAGACTCAAAAAATAATAAATCTGCAAAATTGTACAAAATAAACAAGTTTGCACTTACAGATTTTGTAATTTTAATTTAATGTTAATTTTGATAGTTACATTTTGAATTTCATTTAAATTTTTACTTACATTCAGTTTTATTAGATTCTGAAAACATGAATGTGTTATAGACGATAGAAGAGAATTGGGATCATTGCACCGATGAAAATAAATTCGAAATTCGAAGTTTTTATATAATCTTTCTTTTTTTTGTTTCATTTTTTTTTATCACTTTTACTTTTTAATGAAAACTTGTTATAAACAAATGTTTTATTGAATTTATACATCGTAATATTTTATGTGTTATTTTGAGTACTTTTAATATTTTGATATCTTTAAATATTTTATTGTACTGACATTCTGAACACTTTAGTTTAATATTTTGTTAAATAGTTTTCAATATTCTAAAAATGTTCTCCAATATTTTACAAATGCTTTTCAGTATTTTTCAATTTTTTTTCAATCTCTTCCTTTTTTTCACTCTTTTTCAACGCTTGCCAATGTTCCACAATATTTTTAAACGTTTTTCAATATTTTTTAAATATTTCCCAATATTTTTCAATATTTTTTAATACTCTTAATATTCTTAATACTTACATAATATAATATCATTCCAGTTATTGCAAACTAAATCTACCTTCACGCTTCATTCCTTCAAAAGAAGCGAAATGAATAAGTATAAATGTACTCTTATGTAATAGAAAGCTCAAATAAGTGTTACGGTTGTCGATCAAAGTCCTTTCTCACAATCAAAAAGGGAACATTTGAACTACTAATGACACCTGCTCCCAAAGAACATTAGGCCTTTCTACGATAAGGAATCGACCGGGGTTAGCCTTAGAAATAAATAACCGACATACTAGCCTAGTACATCTGCAATAAGAATTTCCGAAAACAGGATATGCCCGATAATCTAAATGATAACAACATCCGTTTCCGGAAATATTTGAAAAATCGTCCCATCCGTTATAGTCACGTACGCAACTTGTATGTGCATCGCAGCGTCACAATTATAGTGACGAATAAACGGCGCGTTGGATTTATGGCAATCCCGACAACAACGATTTAGTGGACTGTATTTGAAATGATATGCGTAACTTCGATACAATTAAAATAACAATTATATTTTATTAACAATTGGTTAACGAAAGGTGTAAGTATTATAGTACAACTAGTAGGTACTAAACTATAATGCGATAAAAGAATGTCTAATGTATGCAAGTTGAATGTATGAAAACTAAGAGTTGAATGTATACTGTGTGGAAACTAGCGAAAGAATGTATATGGTTTGAAAACTAACGAATGAATGAATTTACGAAGCTTCTCACAATCCAAGAAAGCTTGGGGTGGGCGTGATGATTTTAGGCAAAAGGAAGGGAAAAACTGTAACTATTTTCGGATTGGTTAATCAAATTAGGGCGGAATGGAAATGTGGAGAGGGATAGAGGCGTTTCCAAAATGCCCGTAGCCAGTAATAAATTTAAGGAATACCTCGACATGTATAGAAAATACGAAACAAAGACTCTAGTACTAAAGTGAAGGACGATGAAACCCAGATGGGACTAAACAAGACACGAAAACTCTGAACGAAATGTAACGATTCCCTGGGTCTTATTCCTGCTACGGGACAAACAAACCTCTTGACATTCTAAAGCTAAAGTGGTCGAAGGGACGAAAATCCGATGCCTATTGTATCGGGGAAATTTTGGGTGGTCGCTTAATTTGCGCAATACTTGTAGTAATTTACGACCGAACACAACTCTTTCAACTAGTATGTAAACCCTTTCGTTCGTATATTCCGTGGACAATATCAAGTTTCATTATTGACGTGAATACTTCTCTGCTACGTAAGTTATTATTAGTGAGATCGGGTCTAAGTCCTCTTCAAGCAAGATCAACCATATAGAATCATCGAACAACTCTATTAGGCAAATTAATTTAACTCTACGTTGAATCCCCGCATTTCCAGTGTGTAAAAACCGTGCAACAAGAAATAGGTAACACACTTACACTCCTTATTCTCGCGACCAAAACAATTGTGTGGTACAGAAAAGAAACAAAAAGAAATAAAATGAAACTGAATAGAGAAAAGAATATAATGTATTTTAATGAACAGAAAAAAAATAAAGCTTTAATCGGCACTATAATCGTTGCGAATCTTTCACCTGCGCAGTTCGGTATCTAATGAGCCTTCCCTTCCGCGATAGCTCGTCGCGACTCGCACTCACACACACATACATATTATTATTCGGCAGTACCGTGTACGATGCTGCCCTAGCCCGTATACAACAATTGTAAGAGAACAAACTTGTAATACATAATTGTGTTCTGTAAAATGTGATGCTATATTCGTTATATTAACCTCTTAGGCACGGCTGAATTTTGCGCGGGGCAGTGTCTCTGTACGACAGAGTTGAACGCGAATTACGCGTAAATGATACGGCACTGCAATGTGTGACGGATAATGCTGTTCTTTACACGAGTACATTTGGATGAAGTGTTTGATGATTAAATTATAATTTTTCTTAAAGATATGATACACGCATTTTAACTTTAACAATTTATTCTAATAATAAATAATACAATTCAAATGACATCCGCGGAAGCCACTATAGTGGCGCGTCGTACAGAAAGATGGCATCCGCGAAAGCCACTATAGTGGCCCGCAGTGCCTAAGAGGTTAATATACCTAAAATGTCCTGGTGACAGTTCCCACTATCATACATCCTCGCCGCTCAGGGTGTATGAGACTATAAAATTAATGAAAGTTACGTGGCTTAATTATCATTTGAATCTCTCGGCGCTTTTCACGCTGTTCAAAGCACGGCACGTAACACAAATATTAATTATTATTTAAAAAAGGACAGAAAATGTGTAATTTAGTGAATTCAAACTCTCGACTATTGGTTTAATAAACTAGTCCTCCTGTATTAGGCTGCAATGCATTCGTCACTTTCTTACTATCTCCAAACCGTAAAATAAAAATTACAAGAACTTTAAACGGAAATACCTCGCTCATTTTGGAAATTGCGTTCGGCGATTTTACATAATAATTACGTTTAGTTTTCTGCATAATTATGCAAAGCTTTAATGAAATCAGAGTTTCAAAGGTCACGAGATACCTGTTTTTCATGTTCATTGTACTAAAAAAAAGAATCTAATTTGTCCGGACACAATTTCCGTGATTAGATTTTTTAAGACCAGCGGTGTTTTTATATTTCGGATAATATATTTATTCGTCATTAGAATTACGTACATTGGACCACTTCTTTTTAACTTTAAACTTATATAAAACGATAAATATACAAAAGCACGATACCTAAATTAGGAAACAGTGATATTTTATTTCAAGTTAACATACATTTTGACAACACCATTTTAAACAAATCTGAATTTCGTTTTATTGTACCTTTAACACTAGATTTATGCAGCTTAAAAAATCGAAACTATCTCTGACTGAATATTCAACGCTAGATTTATGAATCCCTCCATAATGACGAATCTTAAATCTCTATGGGTAAAAGTATGTTAACAAATTTCTTTAACACTAGATTTACGAAATCGGTAAAAAATGACGGATCTTAAGTTTCTTATTTTAAATTACGTATGTTATCTTTCGTCGAAATAACGAATCATTGCATGAGTTAATTTTCATATTGTCTATTATTTACTTACTTTTATACCTTAGTTCCAATTTAAATATAAGTGGTCGTCAAACGTCCATAAATCTAGTATTAAAGAAAGAAATCTTAGGCCCGCAATTTTAACCCTTTGCGGACCGTGCTTTCTTTTACCTACAGCTCCTTTATTAACTTAGAAAATAGATCAAGAAGTGGGTTTAGAATAAAATGTATTGCAATTATGCAGGATGCGTAACAAACATATTTTTAATTTATTATAAGTGGCAAAGAAATGAAAACATCTTCAAACCAATCTATTTATCTGAATTCTTTCTACGAGCCAATAGAAACGCGATATCGAGCGTTGCTCGACATTGGACCGCAAAGGGTTAACGGGTTTCATGAAGCTATAGTAGGATATAAGGTAAAAAGTAATTAAATCGCAATTATTATCAACGCCATAGACACGTTCCAGCACGGAAAACCTCCCTTATTAGGTATATTATCGCGAAAAATTTACTAAATGCTATCATGGTTTTATGGTTTTTGCTTGCTTGCTATAAGTGCATACTAAATGCTGTCTGCAAAATGCGTTGCATCGGAGTACGTTGCTATTAGCAGACATGGACAGCAAGTAGTAAATTGAGCCAGAGCACCGTAGAACGCTCCAAAGCTCGGCAAAGAGCTTAAAGGTGAACGTCGACTGAGCTTAGACCCGAAGGTACGTTCCACTCTTCAATTTCTCGAGGTCACGTAGCTGAAACACATTCGACTGGCCAATCACAGTCTGTGTGGCGGCATAGCGAGCTCGTAAATTAAATACTTATCTGAGCACGGCAAGTGTAGGTGAGCGAATAAGTTTTGCTCGGTGCTTCCGAACAAAAAATCTGTCAATTTACAGCCAAAACCTTCATTACTTTTTAAAAATTTAACTACACCACTATGGAAAGTAGTTTAGATAGTTAACTACGGAAACTAGTTTAAGTAGTTACCTAGAAGGTAGTTAAATTGAACTAGTTAACTATGGAATTTATTTTCAAGAGCCTTCGCAAAATATGATTTAACCCTTTATATGATTTACACATTTGTCAAATGCGTCGGTTAAAATTATCCACATCTACAATGTTCAAATAAATAAAGGAAGTTAGAACGTTATGTCTATTTTATATTCTACATTCGTTGACTTTTCCAATTATAATTTGGATTTAAACTTCAGATTGAAGAATGCCTCATGAATTAAATCCGTCAAAGTACAGTACGGGATTAAATTCGAGCAATTACGAGTATATACAATCTTGCGAGGGTAACTTCGGAAAAATTTAAAACAACACCAGGAAGAATTACATGTTTATTAGGAAAAAATTCACCGTTGAAAAGGTTGCTGGCATTAAAAACTTGAAACTGTTTAAAAATTAAAAAATTTATAAATTATAAAAATTCAAGGAAACATTTTACCACGTGAACTGTTAGCATATTTGAAATTTCTCATTTCAAGCTACAAACTTTGTTAAGACGATTCCTCTTTAAATGCACATTAATTTTCATTGAAATAGAGAATTAATTTGTTTTATCGTTTGTTTATTTATTTTTCATTTCCGAGTGTGCATCACATTCCGGTAGATTTAGTGATAAGATATGCAGTAAATTTCAATATAGTAGTGTCTTTCAAAAATTGTGGCATTTTTGGGCAATACTCGATATACATGGTAAAAGTACACAAAACTAATAGTTCGGAAAATATTAGATGGAAAATAATCAACTAAATTGGATGAAAGTAATTCATTATACTGTTGAGAATATACCAAGAAGAATGAACTGATTTTTTTAAATGTATGTAGAGAATGAAGCAAGCGATATAATTGATACCGATCGATTATAAAGAAACAATCGAAGAATTGTAGAAAGGCAGCTTCGTCCAGCCTCGATCGAATTCACTGTAAACTATTATATTTTTGAATATATTGTTAAGGTTTTACTGTTAATCCTTGCTAACGAAAGATGCTTTAGGAGTATTCGGCAATAAAGGCCGGATCCCACATGTATGTATAATAGTTTTATCGATGATATGAAAGAAACATGCCACCAAATGAAATTTGTATTAATCTTATTGAAATTTCATTTAAATAAATTAATACACTTTATTAAATAATTTATTAAATAAATAACTACTTAAATAAATGTACATTTTTCACGATAAAAATGCAATTTTTCTCAATTTTTGTTGCAAATTACATAACTTATATTTAAATAACATTTTTTCATCTTGGTACAATGAACTTTCATTAAATTTTTTTTTTCATAATTTCTAATTTTTGCCTAGTTAATCAATAACTCCCGAATAATTATTAGCTTTGTTGTATTTGAGCGTTAATTTAGTTGAGGTGAAAACATGTTTTTATTGCTGGTAACCTTTTAAAATCAGATTTTACATGTTACGTACAATTACCTGTAACATACAGTTGATTTTTATACAGCGTATCGTGTACCGTATCAATCGCCATGACTTTTCCAATTTCGATTGTGTTTTTGGTATCAACGTTTTGTAAATATTGCGGTTCAATTCTTCGAAGCTGGTGTGAAACTGATAGTTCCGTTCTCGGTTATCGTTTGATGTGTTCTATATCGATGTATGTGATTGGCCAATTGGTTTACCATTTTCATTTAACTTTTTAGTTGCAGCGCGCTCTGATAAAATACCGAAATAGTTTTTTTAAATTGAAAGAAAAAGTTCGAATTATTAAAAACTTTCCAATTAGCTGAATCTGTACGCGTGTGCGCTAGTGGTTGTCAAAGGCTGAACAAAACTGGATTACTGAATATGAAACCAGATTGGTACCGCATCCGTTGTCTCTGACGATGTGATCAGGATTATTTATGATCTCCGTCGTTTTATCATTCATTTCTGGGAAACATGCCAGTGTTTTGCCGATGATAATGATTTATATGACAAATATGTGATGTAAATTTGGTATTTAACTAAAACCGATAGAGAGAAATTTTATTATTTGCGTTTGGCTTTCGTATCCAAACCGTTCATAGCGTTACACAAATTGAAAAAACTTTATAAATTGCAAATATGTAACATTATTGTTGTAACAGGAACTTTATTATTATTTATACAAGATTTTGAAAAACACCGAATTGCAGAAAATAAGAAACACGAATTGTTTGGAAATAATGTAACAACAAAAATAAACACTTAATAGCAGATAAAAAACTTTAGCGCGTGGTTCGTCTATATACGTACTGATCGCAAGAAAGAAAAATACAGGAGTAATGAACATAGCGCAGAAAAACAAAAGAACAATGGATGCAAACGCACCTATGTTTATTCCAATGATACACGCGGTTGATTTGATTTTAATATTCCTAACAATTATAAATAGTGTATCATTATAAATGCTTTACGAGTTGCAAGTAATTCTAATAAAAATGGTAATACTATTGTTGAAACCCATTTATTATTTTACTTTGTAAAGTTCTGCTATCGCGGCGCATTCATAAAATCATAAAGCCATTGGGCTTAGTTTTAACGTTAGAAAATTCAGGAATACTTCGACAACAGCTTTGCTGCTCTTTATAATTTATCGTCTTAACTATTTTTAATTTAGCATGATTCTCGAGAGCCAGCGCGGTTTATTATTTTATGAGTGTCGAACCGTTAAGTGACGAACGACCTCGTATTTTTACTTAGGTTACTCAGGTAAAGAGTAATCTCACGATGAGCATTTGGTAAGGACGGTTCTTGCCCACTTCCCTTCAATTTTTGATAACCAATGAAGTCACTTTAGTTTTGACTTGATCGTTTGTCCACCCCCACCGACATGCCAATCCCCACTACATATTTTATTCTGGAGAGAAACATTATTTTGTTTCTCCAGCAGAATTCCAATAACTCGCAAAGAGTACACATCAAATTATTAACATCTCGGTCATTCCCGATCCGTCTCTGATACTTGTAAATTATAAATATATTTATTTTTTGGTTGAGACAAAATTTTAATTTATTTTCTCACCAGACCGTCGTTAAACTCAACGTCGAGATATAACAACTATCGTGCGAACCATTGACTTTATAACAAATGTCTTTTCAGAACAGGTGTGTGACAAGTTATAATTAGAATAGTTACATACAGTATGATTTATAAATTTACATCAATACTTCAACGGAAAATCTATTCAGTAAAAGTGTAAGTAACAAATATCATACAAGCGTTAGCATATCAGAGCGATATTTGTCCACAAATCCGTAACTTTGGTTTGTGCCAACTTATATTATTACAATTTGAGGATGCAAGAAATGAAGTTAAAAGATTAATAGTAAATCATTTTAGGGAACTGCACAATTATTTTAAGATATGCAATTTTCCTAACTTGTTTTAAGAAACTTGGAAATTTAGAAATTTTGCTGAATTGTTTTACGAAATTACGAAATTTCGTGAAATTATTTTGAAACAATTAAGATATTTTGCTAAATTATTTTAAGAGACTCAAAAGTTTCGCAACATTCTTTGAAGAAATATGGAAATGTTATCTTTCAATTTTGACATCTGTAAATTTATTAACACCTTACCATACGATGTATCTATCACATACATTAATCAGCACTATCCACCCCTACAATATTGAAACAAATAAATAAATTTATAATATACTGTCAATTCTGTGTTAAACGATCCTTGACTATGCGAATTACAATCGGACTCAAGCTCCAAACCGAAGGGTACAAAAACTTTCATTAAGATTTATCAAATTTTCACCGCGAATTAATCGGAGTTACCAAAGTATGTGAAAGCGTTAACAGTCCCGATTACAAAATAAAGCAATGTCTCCTGCCTCAAAACAAATCATCGAATGAATAACTCGTCCATTAAGCGGCTGACTAATTTAATGCAAGTGCTGCAACCACGCTTCCTCGCGAATTTACTGCCATGTTTTGCCAAACCACCTTTGACTTCTCACTTTCCTTAATATGCGGTAGAGATCAAAGTGGCCGAAGTCGTACTGCCAAGAGAAGTGCCATTGACAGCCCATAAATATGTTATTTCCCTTGAGCCGGATCATTGCTTCTCTCTCCGTTCAAGAGCCTCTCTTGAGAGCGGAATGGATTGCGAACTCATGATTCGTACCTTGTCTACCTTCTGCCGTTTTCCTTAAGACACGCTCGTCCGCTTTTCGTGCAACCACGCGTTCATGCAAGCGAGACACTTTATAGCAGCGATTGCGATCCTCTGCTCTACAGTGCACCGTTCAGAAAAGTAATCAGTCGGGAGCGAAATTTACGGAAAAAGTGTTGTCCTGTTGTGGCATAACATTCTTTTGGCGACATAAATAGTTCCCTAGAAATTCTGTACCGATTACACATAGTTTAAAATTATTATGCAGGTTTCAGTCAAATAACGTGTCGACACAGACTCTGTCTAATGACTTATAGAATAAAAATAAGAGAAAAATAGTAGAGTATTGGGAATAACAATAGAATATTTGCCGTATAATTATTTGGTGCTCTGGAGATTTCATTTTTAGAGACTGGGAGATCTACGGATTTGGATGATCAAGAATGTGCTGATACAGGAATTTGGAGATTTGTGGATATAGGTATCAGGACAACTAGAAATTTGAGAATATAGCGATTTGGAAATATAGGCATTAGAGAATGGTGAGATTTGGCAATATAAGGATCGACGATATAGAAATGTGGAGGCATAGGGATTTGGGGATATAGGAATTTAGGGATGCATGGAGATCTGAAGTAGATGGATTAGTGAATCTGGGGATTTGGGGGTCATGAAATTCGAGTGACTAGAAATTGAATGGTCTTGGACTTCCTGGCCTGGGTTCTAACGAGTTAGGAATATAGGAATAAAAGGATTCAGATTTTGGAAATAGAGAAATTTGGAAATTCGGCTGTTTAAAAATTTAGAAATTTGCGGATTTTGTAATTTGGAAATATTTAAAATTCAGAAAATTGAAAATTTGGGTATATGAGTATTTGAAGACTCATTTGAAAATTTGACACACCGGATTCTCATTCAGAAATATTCGTATTAGTACTATTCATAAGTCCTAAATTGTTACTATTATTATTTAATACATATTACTGCTATTATCACAAATTGCCATAAATTATTAATGTGATTCGATGAACGAAAATTGCCTGAGATTCCTTCTCTATAACTCGAAAGTTATCCGCTTTGCAGCTTTGCAAATCCGCTTCCGTTTAAATATTCTTATTTCCTGCGTAATGAAGCGCATGTTATATTCCTTTTGATCATTAAGCAGCTTGGACGACCTTTTCATAATGAAAAACATTGTAGCGAAACAAACACAAACGTTAAAAATTCAACGTTAAAAAACGTTAAAAGAAAAGAATCAGAATGGTTTCATTTAAAGAATCAATGCGATTGTTTTTTTAATAAATTGTTTCTTCTGTGTGGCAAAATGATATATTATTTGGTGTGTATGTGTAATGATATATTAGTTGCCGTATAATAAATATGTTATATTATTTCATTCAATAAATATAACATATTACTATTACTATTATTTCATACAATAAATATAACATATTACTTCATATAATAAAAATGACTAATTGGAAACATATAATAAAAATTATATGATACAACAAATACAGATGTACATGATATTAGTTTTAGTATTACGTATACAATTAACGCATTGCATGTGTCATATGTTATTAATAACCAATATTATAAGTTCAATTTAATTTAGTCCATACGAAAGATGAAATTGAAATATTCGGAATATTAATTACATAATATTAATGATATAATGTTTCAACATGGGAATATTAAATTGCTAATTGATACGAAGAATTTAATCAAAATTCTCCTGACTCGTCAACACTTTCACTGTTTCATCCATTTAAATAATTCTGCGAACCCCTCAACGTAATTCAAGTTACTGATACGTGAAGGATAGAAGTTAATTATTCAACCTCGTTAAAATTAGTTAAAGGAATCTCTTCTAACATCTGACGCCCCACGAGTGGTCCAACATTTATAAATTTAACGTTGGGAATATAGGGATTTGGGGATTTGTTATACTAGTTTCTTTACAACAACGAACTGATCTCAAGGAACGCTCATATAACCGAATTAAAATACTTAACTCACCGAGAACCACTTGTCCAAGTGAGTTTCTCTTGAAAAACAATATATTGTATTTGCATATAGATCTCTAAATCGAGGGAAGAATATATCCAGGGTGGCCAGAAACAATGTACATGTGACCTCACATCGTGTAGATCATTATTAGACAATCTATTTTGATTGCTGTTGGCATGTCATGATACGTCACCAATTTTGTTTGGCAGAAGATCCGTATCTAACGACATTGTATGCAATGTGATACCATCTGAACGATTTCCCAAGTAATCCGGAATGTAAAAGTAATAACAGACGTAAGAGTTTATCCAGTTGTTATGTACACGACGATGATAATAATCGGGATCTTAATGATGGTCCTCAGCGGATTAACATAAATACACGTACAGCCGGCAACCCACAACTTGGCCGGTGAGGACTACCGATTGTTTACAGTTTTCGGGTCAACTAGTGTGCATGATCGCTCAAACCAATAAATTCTGTCGCGGAAAATGCGTGAGATTCGATACGACCATCTTTTTTTTCGGCCAATTACTGTCGTCGAAACGTCTGGGAAAACCTCACAGGCCAAGTTGAGGGTTGCCGGAAGTACATATATTTAGTATCCGACGTACAACAAGCTTATTATACAATAAATGAAGCTTAGTGTTAAATCATATACTTCAACGTGAAGTGCAATAAGTGAAAGTGTCAATTTGAAGTTTCGCATATTACACTATTACGATGGATCATTAAATGTTCTTAACTGAAAATTTTTGCCAATATTCTTTAAATAATTTACTACAAAAAGCTCGAATAATTACAAATATGAGAGGCTTGTATAATTACAAGTCTGTACAACTTTGTAATTTAACCTACAGAAATCTCTTATTTTCATTTGTTACGGCATAAACTACTAAATGAAACAATTTTCAAACTCAGAAAGTAATCGCGCTACGAACCAAAATGGTCGTCGTTAGTATCTTTTTATTACGATATACACAATAAAACACTTCAGAGTTTAAATACTGTAAATGGCTCTAGCTATCCTAAAAGATTCTGAACTGACCCGTATCAAGAATAAGTTTATGAAGCCATTGAATATTTTGTATCCTTTACGATACTTTTTTAACTTTACACATATAAGATTCTCAATAATATTCACTCGTTACCGTGCAGCTTTATCGTAAATATTTAAACACACTGTTCAGTTATTAATAAACACAAAGTTATTTGTTGCTACATCCGAATAGTAATTAATCCGTTCGTCATTAACGTTGATGTGCGGAGTAAACATACCTGAAAGATAATTTTCAAATTTCACCAAGTTACTTTGCTCACGCCTCAACATTATTCTTTTCTTTGTATATCTCTTTGTACATTTCAGTTGATTGCACATTGTAACTATTTTTCTGTTTCGCACAACAAACATTCTTCACAAAGGTAGGATGCCTTTCTTTGTTAAAGGCATTTGTCAAATACGGACATAGGCATTTGTCCGTCTGTGAATATAGATATTTCTCTTCGTAAATTTCAGTACTGATCCTTCGGTTAGCTATAGGACATCAAAATGAATTATTCCTTGAATATCCTAGCAAACACTAAGCAAGAGCCTCAGTTGATAACGGGTCGGTTTCGCTTGTGGCGTGGACGGTTGTCCAGACCTTAACCACTGTTTCCGGCATTTGACATCACGGAAAAGGGCTCATTCTTCATCCCCATAAACGGAAAATGGCAATATGACAATCTTATTTCCTCAATTTTCGATGTTTCTCGGACAATTTACATTCTACCTACATTCCTAATAGTTTAGCAATGTAGATGTATAGCTGAATATATCAGCTTACACTACCTGACCACTATTGATTAATAATACTAGAATTTATAATACTAGAATTTAGATTAAAATTCTAGAATTTGATTAATAATACTAGAATCGTGATACGTCCAAATGTCACTTATACCAAACGACAAAGAAAAATCAATAAAGTTAAATAACTTAGGAGTATAGAGATTCAAATGTTTTAAGCAATTTGAGGAAGTAAAAATTGCAATATTACAACATATGGGAATGCAAACATATGGAAATTTATAAATTTACAGTTTCGAGAATTTGGAGATGTGAGGATTTAGAAATACGGACGTTTAAAAATCCGGAAACCTTGGAATTTATGTTTGAAAATATAAACAATAGAGAATTAAGAAGATTTCAAGTTTGTGAATATTTACTCAAAGAAAATTTAGTTGTACCAAGTGCAAATCTAATTTTGATGCGGAAAGAATAACATCGAAGAGGAATGAGGCGACACCACTCGTTAATTTTAAAAGATTTCTAAGCATTTGAAATCTGTAGAGCGGGCTACCAACTTAGGTATATAGAAATTTGGGGATTTTCTGGTATGGGGATCTAGGGACTTGACGGATAGAGATTTTGTGGGAATAGGAATTTAAAATCTACAATTTTTGGAATTTAGAGATTTTGAGATGCGAGAACACGAGGACTAGGAATTTTTAAATTATGAGATTTGTAGAAATAAATATTTGAAAATTTAGATATTTAAGGATATGAAATTCTGGAGGCTAGAGATTTAAAAGTCAAGCACTTAGGGTATCCAGATATTTGTTAGTCTATGAATTTGTATTTTAGATATTTGGGGGTCTATGCATTAGGGGATCTAAATTTGTGGATCTACGAATTTACAGAAGTAGTGATTTGAAGATTTAGGGATTTAAGGATTTAGGGATATAGATATGGGGATTTAAGGATTTGAGAATGCCAGAACTTATAGGTCCAAGAATTTAAAAATCTAAAAATTTAGAAATGTGGAGTTTCAAAATCTAGAAAATTGTAGAATTAGGAATTTGGGAATCTAGGTATTTGTACATATCAGGATTTGGAGGTGACTGAATTTGGGTGTCTAGAAGAATAGATTTTAGCGATTCTACAATCTGAACATTTGTGGATCTGAAGATATGTAATTTAAGGAAATAATGACTTTAGAGTTTGAGAATTTCAAAATTTGGGAATGAAGAAATTTTGGTATTTAGACATTTCGAAATTTGAAAAATTAAAAATTTGACAATGATCTAGAGATGTGACAGGCTGGAAATTCGAAGACTTGAAAACCTAGTATTCTGGAAATATGAAATCTTGGAATTTCAAAAGTTCAAATTTTCATATCTGTTCTCGTCCAAAGAAATTATACACTGCTTCCGAGCATACATCATTATAATAATACGAAGTCAGCGTATATCACGAACGAAACTTTCTGTATGAGCCTGCTTAAACGTTTTCTGTTGCGAGGAAATCATAAATGTCTTATACTCTTTGCGCAAAGGAACGGGCATTATACGGTATAGGGTGTGTGGAGAACGTGCTTCTCTTTGAAAGGGAAACAAATATCTCATCGTATGTCGTAGACAAACGTCGAACGTGACTGGTTGGTCTAGAAAACTAGTTCCTTTCCCGGTCGTTGTTTATCTCTTATCTCTGAACTGTATTTCGGCTGGCACGTATGGTCAAATTCTCTTCTCATACCCTCTGCTCAGACTTTCCATCTGTCCTTAAATTTCCTCCGTCTTCAAAAGCAACCTCTAAAACCGGACAATTCGGTGCACGTCTCGGTGAAGGAAGCGAGCGAAGAAGGGTGGAAGGGTGAAACGAACAAGTCCCATGCCAAGAGAGCGACACATCGGGAAAGAAGAACAGAGAGACAGAATACTGGCGAGATTCCGAGGTTGCCGAAGAAGAAAGAAGACAGAGAGGCTAACACGAAGACAAATGATGATTACGACAAACATTTCGAGGCATAGCATCCAATCCCGACACGGTAGTCCCTGTCTTATGGTAAATGTTCAATTTCATTCTTAAGAACTCTGGCAGTGATGTTATTCGGAACTAGAGTCACGTCGCAAGGCACGTAAAAAACATAACTTGCTTTATTTTTCCCGTGGTGGAGATAAATTAACGTGCTCTGATTTAATCAGCCATATTCAAGTTTTTATGAACGGTTATTAAACTTTCTTTCGCGAAAAAAAGCTTGGATCGCTGTTCGCTACCTCCTCTCCTCACCCTCTTTATGAATGCGCTGCTGAAAGTTTCAAAGAAAACATGATTTATTGCTATTGTTTTACAAACAAAGAAATTATCATTGCAATTAGTTTTTTTAATTAGCGGTTTCCTTTCTTTTCGTTCTTTATTATTTTCCTTGACATAGGAAAGAGAAAAATCTAACTGTTATACACATTACATAGAAACGTTTTCGGAAAAGGTTTATCCTCTTATACTCACTTATCTCTCCGAAGTATTTATTTTGAGTATTATTTGCAGTAATTATGGTTATTTTGGAATCTGATCACTGAATATTTCGAGACCAGACTATTGGTGAATTATCGTTTATGGGCAAAATACAACTTTGATTACGTTTTTTATACAACTTTGATTACGTTTCATTTTCCTAGGAAATCAAGCTTATTATAGTATTTAAGACTACAATATACATAGCCATAAAAACGCATTATTTCTTAAGTAATGTTCATTATGTTAATTTGGTTGATAAACTATACATCCTAAAAGACACAAAGGCATTGGACTACCACGTTATCAGTAAAAATATATTTAAATCTGTATTTTTTCCAATACTGTTATATTTAGTAGCACGCAAGTCCTGAAATTTATCGATCTTAAAGTAAATGTTCTTAGGCAACTGTTGAAATAAACGGTTTAAGTTAAGAGGTCAGAATTTAGAAAGCTTGAACTCTTTAAAAATACTTTTTGAAGTCTGAAACGTGATCGATACTCTGCAAATTAATTGTATAATGTGTTAAAATATTTTTACAACATTGTAATATTCTTACATTGTTTAGTAAAATGCGTATATAATATATATATACAGTCGTGGAAAAATTAAGTGAACAGGTATCAGAAATAACAAAAGGTTAATTTAATTTAACTAATAATGCCTATAAATCAAAACTTTATTGCACAATTATATACATTAAATAAATAAATTGTATATCAAATAAATATTTTTTCAAGCCTACAAAATCATTTCACGATCTAAATTTAAAATTTATTTAAAGCATTGTAATAAAACAAAAATTTGTTTACATTTCTGCAATGTCCACTTAATTTTGTCCATGAGTGTATATGTAACATATTAGAGGCATATAAATGAAACGAATAAAGATTTTAGTAAAATTTTATTGATCCATGGTTGTTCTACTTTATCGTCCCACTTAATCATGAAACTGTCCGTCATATGAAATTACAAACTTCAATGTACACGCAAACAATGCCAACGATACAGTTGCAGCTTTTCAAACTATGATAAGTAATATGTTCGTGCAGCTTATCGTATGCGTGACTTCAATTGCGATCATCCTAACACCTAAGCGCCATAAAACATAATTAAATGTAAATTTGGTAATAATTCCAGCATTAAAATATAAAACACGGCCACGTTGTTCGAAAATACGAATCACTTCCATGAATATTCACGTTGGGGCTCATAATGGAAAATCTTTTTGACAAAGCGTAATATGCGGAATAATTATTAACGCTGCTCCGGCAATGCTTATATTAAAGGTTGTATCTGATATCACTTTGTAGGTAGAGATTTTATTACATTAATAAATTATTTCTGCTTACATAACTCAATCGCAAAAAATAATTTTCTTATGTACGATCGTATGAAACAATAATAATATAATAATGTGATCGAATAATTTTGAATCACTGTTACAAGTATCCTGATATATCATCAATTTGTTTAATATAAACAAAACGGAACTGACTTCAATAACGAATTCAAGTAATCTAACAAAATTATTAATTAACTTTAATGGTAAAGTAACTAACAAGTAAGTTTAAAAACGAGATTAATAGTGTACTAAAACACCGGGGTGGACTGTTTTTCCTCGTTTAATTAAAACAACTTGGTGCAAAATTGTTCGAATACAGTAACAAATTTTTTAATTCTTTGATAAAATATTATTGTACTAATAATAATAGTGGATGTTACTGGTGATATATCATTATATACATACTTTTAAAAATGTTGGTCAAGGAGTTTGTACTTGTATGCGTTTTCTAAACGATTATCACAATCAATGTTATATTTATTAACAATAAGAATATTATAATTACTGGCATTATCAGCTTTATTGTATGTATGTACAGGGTGTCCCAAAAATGTTGAAGGAGCCGGAAATGAGAGGTAGGTGGGGTCATTCTGAACAACTTTTTCATTTGCAAAAATGTCGTATGGGGCTTTATTTTTAAATTATTAACGAAAAACACGAAGTGTAGGCCCGAGTTATAATTGGCCGTGGTCGCGATCGAATCGCGTTCTGATTGGTCGGTGTTTTTCCTTAATAATTTAAAAATGAAGCCCCATACGACATTTTTGCAAATGAAAAAGTTGTTCAGAATGACCCCACCTACCCCCCATTTCCGGGTGTCACGTTCCTTTTGGGACACCCTGTATACAGCATTAACTTTTTTTTATAGGTGGAAGGGGTTCGGAGATTTTAACGTCAATTTTGTTTTTTTTTAATAGAATACTATAATTGTATAATTCGAGTATCGAATTTTGAATAAAAATTATTGACAATTATTACCCCTACACCTAATACCTAACGAGTAGTTTCATTTCATTACTTGATCATTTTTTTCATGTAACATCAAATTAGATATTCAACCTTAAATGACAAATTTCCGCACGATATCGATGTTTACGCAACAGTGTTTATCGACACAAGAACATCTATCACAATTCGCAATCTTGTACGTGTTCATAATCCAGTATTGTTCATAATCCAGTTACCTTCGGTGTTTGTGTGTAATTACCAGACAGCAAGAATGAACTTTTTTAATAGCGAAAAAGTTGATATGCTTTTAGCGAGTGCTTACTTTCGGCATACATGGCTTTGGCTCTTATTGCATTTTTATGGCACTCATCAGAAACTAAAAGTATATCAACCTTTTCGCTATTATTCTTTGCCTGGTAATTATACACAAACGCCAAAGGTAACTGCAATACTGGATTATGAACACGTAGAAGATTGCGAATCATGATAGACGTTTTTGTCGTTGCGACGTCAAAAAGACGTCACAAATCTATCAGTTAGTGTGTTCCAAAATGTCAGAAATGAATAATGATCTGTTATAAATATACTACAAACAAAATAACACAGTATTAACGTAACATTGGCACAAATTTTAATTCTTACTTCTTTGTTGTATGTCCTCTTCGTCCATCCATTTCCTTTTGATCGAGAAAGATCACATATTTGTTATATTGTTCTATTAACACGTTCGCGGACATGAATGCTATAGCATTCATTTTCATTGCGATGCAAAATAACATGAATACTATAGTATTGAAATCTTAATGCCAACTGCTATTCATTTCATTTTATAAAACTTTAAGTTACTGTACTTATTATACACTGCACAAGCAATGACCAACTGGTTCGTTAGATATTTCCATATGACACTTCACTAAAATTTCAAATATCCGCGAACGTGTTAAATCAAAGAATGATAATTATGTTATGTAAAAGCAGTGGAAAAGTTCTGCAATCTTTTGCAAATGAGAGAATAATCGCATTTACAGTTCCGTTTATGCGATGTTTTCTGCTTTTATTGAACCTAAACTGAAATGTGAAGTTCATTCATCGCGTTATTTCATGCACACAGAAGAATACGTACCTGACAATTACATGTGTCAGAAATAACGGGAGTGTTGAATAAAACATGCATATACGTCAGGATATCGTCAGCAACGTAACTCAGTTTCTCGATTTTAACTGCAATTTCGGTTATGAATGCGAGTAGAATAGAAAATATTTTACGCGTCAAAATATAAGGCGTGTTCAAAAAGTTTGTAAAACTTTTATGTTGTATATTGTTAATTCGAAGATTTAAAGGAAAAGTTTTATGAACTACTTTGATAATATTCTTTTTTCATTATCAATTTCTACTGTTGTTTTATGTTATCTGTACACTATGGATTTAATTATGTATTTGTATTTCGTCATAATGATAAATTTGCATTTATATTTAGTTATAACAGCTGCAAATAAGTTCTACTTCAGTTCCTAATAAATACTCGACAAAAACGACACGGTTCTTGTTTTACTATCGGCACACAAAGCCCCTTCACAACTTTACAGTTATTTGAAAATTAGTTATTTTACAAAAATATGTCTCAAAATGATTTTTAATGAATTTTAAAAATAATTTTTTGGATAATAACACCATTCCAATAAAATCCTCATATGCAAGAAATTTTATTATTTTTATTATATTTATAAAAATAAAATACTTAAGAAATGGTAATAAAAGCAGAGTCTTGGAGACAGGATCTAAAGGTGAAGAAAATTCAAGCCAAACTCTTTCAAAGAAATTAAAAAAAGAATAACTGAACAACTAAAGTATTATCCATTTAATTAACTAATTAGTAATTAACAATAAAATTCATTCTGAAATTGAGACAAGTCCATACGCGTATAATTGAACCTTTAATTGTTTGTAGTTAGTACTTTCGACACTATTAAATGATAATCATACATTAACTAACACTATTAAAAACGAAACAAATTTAAATGTAAGACAAATTAGAATGTACGAATTGGAACAGTTAATGAGCGATAGAGATATCTTATTTCTTATTTGTAGACCACATCTTATAAATTTTATGTGTACACGCAAAATAAATTGACTTTACATCCTTTTCATCGTATGAAAACTAATTAAACTTCGAGTCAGGTTTTTATTTAATTCTTTCTTTTTAATGTTTTATTGGTTACTTTCGTGTTGTTCATTTTTCAGAATAATGCAAAAAGTTCAGAAAGTAATATCGCTGCGTTATACTGTGCCACATATTATGAAGAAACTAAGTAAAAGTTGATATAGAGGATACCTAAAATATTTACATTAATAGTGACGTAAAATGTGCCGGTCGTCGCTACAATATTAACACAAAAATCCACTTCGGCGTTGACATTTATCAGATCAAAGACCTAATTACATACAGAATGATATTTGGACCCGTCTGAGCTACAAACTACACGATATACAGAAATAACTCTGATGTTTTATCGACTGAAGATTACCTATTTTCAAGTACTTCTATTCTCATTTCATCAGAATTATAAGTTTCCCAAAAATAAAGTTGGTGGATAAAATTTCTTGCATCTTACAATTTTGTCTCGGCGTATAACTCGATTATCGAAGTACAAAAAATGGCGATACTCCATATTGATTATGAAATTCCGTATTCGGTCGCGTCTATCAAAGATCGGTATAGCAGTTATGCTGCATTAAGAAGTTCCTTAATCTCAATGTCGCTGAAAACGGTCTTTAATATATTGGCTCGGCACAATCAATACAGCCGAATGAGGTTATCGAGAAATAATGGCGTCAGAACAAAGCTTCTAAGGTGATTCCGATAGACCCATTCCCGTGAATCTATAGACGACTAGGGATACCGTCTCGAGAAGCCACACTGTACGGTCACTGTATATTCGCGTGTACAAGGGCCAACATAGAGGAGAGGTTATGGCACTCTCGGGAGCCTAGTTAATACATCTTACGCGACGAGATGTTTACCTGTTTGTCATTGCCTCCCTATATCTCCGTTTTCTCCAGTTATTTATTTGTCCCCGTATTTCCGCACAGTCGCATTACGAGCGTTTTACTTCCACGGGCATCTCCGGAAATCCCACGCACGTACTGCTGATTTCATAATTTCGGCATCTTGCCAGCAATGAGCTACGTGACCGACTCGAGGAATGTGCTCAAGAAGTCGTAGATCGACCCAAATATCGTGACGAACGCCATATCGGCCAAATGGATTTCGGATGTAAATTGGAGTCAGAATGTATGGCCGTCGATGTTCGCTCGAGTCGCGTGATAAATCGGCCCGAATGATTGCCTCCGCTATTGGACTACGTTGATCGTCATTTATAGATCAGTAAAAACTCGTTAAATATCGAGCCGAGACATCGGGATGAACGTCATACTCATCGAACGAATCACGCTAAATAGCAAGTCGAGTGGGCATTTTGTCACTAATAAGATTTTAGTTTATTTCAAACGTTTGAGCTATTAAAAACTTAACCCTTTCCGCTTAAAAGGTCACTTGCATTCACCATTTTGTTCAATATAACAATTTGAAATAGGTTTTTTTTTAACTAAAAATTGTATATACGATGAATCAACATAATGAAACAGCTAATAGTAACAATTAATAATAGAGGAATAATAACTTCGAAAGAATTCCTCTAATTTTTCAACCAAAAAGTTTTAGAGTTACTATCTACGAACAGTAATAATGCCTACGAGTGCAAAGGGTTAATAGCAAGACGTGTAAGATTTACGTAGATATAATTACAAGATTTACTGTTTGTAAATGTGTTTCATTATATATTATTCATGCGAGGGCGTACCGTTGTTGAAATTGTAATTAATTAATGTTATGTAATTGTTTTAAATAGTAAAGATACTTCGTATGTATTAAATAACAGAGAATCGAAGTTAATCTTATGAATTTTGCTTCATAAATTGAGATTAAGTGTTGTGTTTCTCCACTGGTATGTGATAATAGGCAACTGACCTAATCATAACCTATTGTACTAGACAGTCAAGAGGCACAGCTGAATTAATAGAATCAGTGGCAGTATGAATTTCAATATGTAGACGTTACAAAAATATAATGTCTTATATACATGAATATGTATGATCACGAGGGACAATTCCGCCTTTCATTAAAATAGTACGGAACATACTAAGACTCTGAGGCAATATTTTGCAGAAGAAAATAATTCTATTCTGCCATAGCCATTGTAATCATCAGAGTTCATTGTAAATTCAATTGGGAACTTATGGGTCGTTATTAAATGGAATATGCAGAAGTATAAATCAAAAGCTTTGAATGAACTTTACACTGTAATCGAAACAGAGTGGAGCAGCATTTCAGTAGAACAATATGTAAAATTAATGAATTGAATTTCACGTAGACTACCCCCATTATTAAACATAAGAATTATTCACCATGTTCTAAGTTACATATACATTTTATTATCACCAAAAGATCATATTCATTTTTTAAGAAAGCGAATATTTTTACTAATTATTATTTATGCTAATGCAAACAATTTTTTTAAATATCATTTTACACTAAATTTCGCAGCAGGCATCGAATCGAAAATTTCACCTTCAAGGACTGTGATCTCAGCTAGACAATTTTAATTAATCAAAAACAGAACTGCATTACTAACATTTTTTTTTATAGAAACAGGCATGTATAGGTAACATAACAACTTCTTTCACTTTTATTTGAAAACATTTATAAAATATGGGAGAAAATATACTAAATATAGGCAGTGGATATGTGTTATTTATAATGAATGGTTTTTGGAAATAAAATTTAAACTATGGGACGTTATACTAATATAAATTTTCTGTTGTTTTGTCATTTTTTTGTCAGGTGCTGAAATTCTCAAATTCGCATTTCCTAACTTACAAGTTTCCAGAGTTCTATATCACAAGATTTGGAAATGTCTAAATTCAACATTTTTTAAGTTTTGAAATTTCCTGTTTCAAATTTTTAGATTTCCAAACTCCCATATCTCCATATCTAAAAATTTACGAATATTCAAATTTCCTAATCCCGAATTGCCAACTCCCCACACTTCCAAATTGTCCAATCACCTTCTAATCAAGTTTTCAAACTAAAAAATTGCCAAGTCCCTATATATCCCAATTTCCAGATTCCCACATTTCCATGTACTAAACTTTATAAATGCTCACAATGCTCACTCCCGAATTGCTTAATCACCAAAGTCTCAATTTTCCAAATTTCTAAAATGCCAAACCTCTATATCAACAAATTCTCCGATTTCCAAATGTTTTAACTAAAAAGTTGTCAAATTCGCGTATCACAAAATTTGTAAGTTCCCATATTTTCACATTCTAAAATGTGCAAATTCTTAAATTTCCCTCTTCCGAATTGCTAAATCGGCAAAGCTTCTATTCCCGAAATTGCAACATCCTTAAAAATTGTATTTCCGTAGTTATCAAATCTTGATATCTTAAAATGGACAAATTTCCAAATTTGCAGAAACCGAGAATTTTTAAATACCATGTTTCTGACTTCATAAAAAATTGTCCAACTACTTCGTTCGATTCAAAATTATCTGCCTGTCAAAAATTATCTACATTTAATAAATAAAGCTATTCTCATTAACAGGACAGTGACTGTTTAATCTTCTTCAATCTAATGACTTTAGTTTTCTTTTATCGTAATCAAATAGGAATCAATAATTTTAAGTAGATACCGCTGTTTTTCTTAACCTAAATATGCCTACACTCATGGACAAAATTAAGTGGACACTGCAGAAATGTAAAAAATGTTTTGTTTTATTACAATGTTGTAAATAAATTTTAAATTTAGAACGTGAGATATTTTTTTAGATTTGAAGAAAACATTTATTTGATGTACATAATTGCGCAATAAAGTTTTGATTTATAGGCATTATTAGTTAATTAAATTTACCTTTTGTTATTTTTGATACTTGTCCGCTTAATTTTGTCCACGACTATACATTCACTTCAAATGAACCGTTACAATTAAACATTGCATTTAATCTCTAAGTATAAAGAAATTTCGAAAGAAATCATAAACATGGAAATATAATTATATTTCCTCGTCGATGTCACTAGTTTTAGTTACGTATTGTTCAGTTTCACAAAAACGTGAATAAATTAGGTATTATTACTCAGAATTATTTGGAATATTATTTAGAATGTGTGAGTAAATTCATTATACATTTCAAGTAATTTGTAAGCGTCATACATTTCTTAATTTATTGTAACAGTACATACAAATTATTTTCGAAGCTTAGGACGAGTACTTACACAAATTTAAACGCCCCTCGTATTAATTTCGCTGTCCAAAATAACAGAATTACGTAAAAGTGGTACGAAAAGCGAGGAGCCAATTAATTTAATCGAATCTACAATTTCAAAATTCGAGTACTCGCCTAATATTAATATTTAGCTAAAACTATTACGTTTCCGGAAATAGTAGCAAAATGTAATCGCTCAATTAGACCCCAACATCGAATAGATCATACGTTCATTTCATCTCTGGAACAGGGTAAACCGATTGATACGTCGTAAGTAATTATCGAAGAATAATTACAAAAAGAACAATAAAGCTCCAACGTGGATCGAGGAAGCCGGAGAATAGCTATATTGGAACAACACTCGTGCTCCGCCTACATTCGACTAATTCTCCGTAATGGCACTCAATACACAGGCATGATTAATGGCAGCAATATGCCTGTTTGCTGTTTCCGGCTAGTGTATGCACACCGAGTCGTATCTAAAGACACATGAAACCGGAAGCGCATGAAACTGCAAAGCGGCTGGCAGTTGGACGAGAAAGAAGGACCTACACGTAACTCGATAACAGACAGAGAGAAAGATTTGGAATTAGAGCAGGAATGCAAATTAAGAGAACCGGGTTCCTTCGTTGAACAGGCACATTATTGCAGAAGCACCCTGTACACCAAGAACAGCGCGCCATTGTCGGTGGAGGGTACTAGGCAGGGTATCTGAGAATTCTAGAAGCAGACGAGACAAGGGACGCTTACAAGGAAGAACAAAGATACCCGCAGAATTTTCGTCTGTGCAGATACGTTCGACGTGAGAGACATCTTGAGCGTGTTAATGCCGTTCTGCGTGTATACATCCGGCGAGTTTACGTTTCTATATGTTTATATACGGCGTAGATGGTTCGAATGCATTCCGCTAGCCGCCGTTGTCTCTCGAGAATGCCAAATGGAATCTGAATTCTGTCAGTTAGGCTCGAACCACGGGAAATACCGGTATCAATGCGAACTGCTGCTCGCTTCTACGTCCGACCGGATGTGCTCACCTGTCACCATCGCTTAACGCGTCTATTGTATGATCCATAACGTCTCCTCGATCATTGTGCTGCCCCTCCGATCCCCCTTAATGCTTTTAATTGCGCTTCAATGCTCGCAACGGTCAATAAATTTCAAATCGCTGACATCGCCTTCGTGCTTTTCAATTTGTATAGAATTAATCAAACCGGCGTGATGTTTGACCACCCGCGACGAACGTATTTCCCGAGAGATGCTCCGAATCCTTGTCCTGGTTAGAAAAATGAGGGTCGATCGAAGGTACCTGGTGTTTGCTCTGAGCGACATCTTTTTATTTTAAAAGGTTTTATCGGACAGGCTATATTTTGGGAAGATCAGAGAAAACTGACGAATTTCAAATTTGAAATGTTTAAGATGAATGAAACATTGGATAGTAATGAATTGCGGCCTGAATGGTGTACTTACGCGTTGAATGTTTTAATGCTAATTAAAGTACAGTAACAGCAATAACTACAGCAATACCAATAGTAACAAAATAGCAATAGCATTAGCAGTAACCATAGCACAACACCATAACAATAGAAACAACAATAGCAGCAACAATGACAATAACAGTAGCAATGGCAACAGCAAGAAATAATAATAACAATAAAACTTACAATAGTAATAACAATACGACAACCACATAAACAACAATAGTCCTAACAACACTGATACCAATAACTACAACTGTAGGAACAATCACAGTAACAATGATAGTTCAAACAAAAATAATAACAATAGCAATACCAATAACTACGTCTACAACAGCAATCATAGATACAATAATAGTGAAAATAGTTGTAACAACATCAGTAATAATAGCAATAACAACAGCGATAACAATAGCTATAATAATATCAAAAAGAATGCCAATAGTACCAACAATATTTACACTAATAACAATAGTTTCACCAACAATAACGACATCGACAACAGTAACAATAGCAGTAACAATAGCAGTAACAATACCAATAACAATAGCAATTGCAGTAACAATAATAATAGCAAGAATAATGACAGTATCAACAACAATACCAACAACGATATCTACAACAGTAACCACAAGAGTTTCAGAAACAATAGCAACAATACTATTGCTCACAATATCAGTAACAAAGATTACAATGACAGCAATAGCGTTACCAATAGTAAGAACAATAATAGTTCGAACAATAATAGCAACAACACTACTATAACAACAGCATTAACAGGATCAAATAATAGCAGTAGAAACAGCAAACAGAACAGCAACAACAACAAAAATAAGAGGAAAAATAATAATAATAAAAGTAATAAAGAATTATTAAGGAGAAGTGGACCAAAAATATAGACAAATAGCACACACAATAATAACCATACAGCATCAATGAACTGTCAAAATTGTTCTAGTGATCATAGCAATTCCAAAATTGATCATCTGTCCTTAAAGTCTCGATATATTCACATGAGCATTAGTTCTTTTGAAAGCTGCAATTATACCATATTTATTGTTAACGTTTAAACAGCTCAGAATTATCAGATTTGGCAAAATACCCTTGAAGGCATATGTGTATACAGGGTGTCTCACAACTAATATAAGTCCCGGAAAGTGGTTGTAGGGTAGGTGATTCTAAGTAAATTTTTCCTTCACAAAATGGGGGTTTGAGGCTTTGTTTTTAAATTATTAAGGAAAAACACCGACCAATCAAGGCGCGAGAATAGCGCGCGCTCGAACGCAGGAGCGATGGCTTGAAAGGTGACGGCTGACCGCGGGTGTGAACAATCAACTTAGTATGGAGTTATGTTATGTCAAAGTTAAATCACATAACAAATAAACTGTAGGAACGGGTTGCGGGACGGTTAGAACAAATCGCCACTTCGGTTCTAAAGGAATATATATTTCCAAAAAATCACCGTACAATATCGCTGTTCTCGCTAGTTTCGCTGGTTTTCAAAAACTAACCGCCGCCCTGACATTCACGCCGTTATCTATTTTGCAAATCACATTTACTCTCTTTAACATTCGTAGGTGTTTCCCTTTGTTTGTTTGAATGAACATATGATCGTGTCATTGCCCTACTATAAAACAAATTAAGAACAATGTTCAGTTATCCACTCTACACTAAACAAAAGTTAAACTAAGTATTTGTTAGTAACTGAAGTCAAGCAAATAAAAACTTTTTCAATACTACTATTCGTTATTTGTCAGGAACATGAAATTGAATATCGAAAATTGTTACCGTAATTTGTCAAAATAATATTAACTTACAAATTTGCGGTTTTTGATAGAAACATAATTCTTTTGTCTAAGAAAAAAGAGTTTATATGTAATAGTTAAGAAATGCATTAATCGCGGCCTACTTTAAATTTACGAAAAATATATAAAAAATACTAAAATGAGACCCACCTATTATTTTTAAATAATGCTGCTTTGGTGAAAATGATTCCTCGTTGCTGGGTCGTTCAACCGATGTATACATAATACGCATAATGATGAAGGAAGAAAGAAAAATTTTTATAATTCTACTCGTAACAGCACCAATAGTATTAAAAATAATGATAGAAATGCTGTTAGGCGAGCAAAGGAGATAAAATGTAATATGCTGTAAGCAGTCATGTAACTTTGTGATAATATATCCACTTTTTGTCGTAAACTTAACACTTTCTTTCTTGCATGTCTTAACATACATCTTCCTTACATGCATTATAACAGGAATATTACAGAATAATAGATATTGGTTTTATCAAGTAATGTGGAAACAACCAGACATAGCATTTACGACGATTGCAAATATAAACACGTTGTATTAAATTGAATATTGTCTGCAGATAATTGTAAAAAATGGCATATAAACGGTTTTGAAATGCGATTTTCTCTTCCAACATTTTCAATTTACGTTCACATAAAAACTAAAGAATTCTGTGACACGTTTAAATGATTGTTTCTACTCTTACATTTTGCAACAAAAACGAAGTAAATTTTGTAAACAATTTTTTTGTCTCCTAAAAACTTGGTTTATGGCAATTACATTTTCCGCGAGTACTCTTCAATTTTTTATATCGTTGCATTTAAATTTACAGATATCGTAAAATGCTAACAAAGCATTTCGAGTCTAAAAATGTTAAAAAAAGATATAATGTACCGTGCATACGTTAAAAGCAGCGTACATGCGTGATTGAACGCTTGTGCAACGTTATTCAATGGTGTTATTCAACCGTAAATTAACAACGCCGAAGGATATTTTACTTAGCGTGAAAATGATGCCAACGGCTAGCTCTGATTTTTATTTTGTATGGCATGGTATTTCGGTCTATTTAATCATTACTGTACCGGAGGAATTCAATTACTAGCATTACTGAAATTAGAAAAATTAAAAAATGTTGTAAATAAAGACGAAACTTGCAGTTCTAGCTTCTAAAACCGTTAAACATTTATCTGAAGCTTTTGACATAACAAGAATGTAACTAACAATAAGTCCCAAATGTATATGTATATTTTTACCTCGTACGTAATAAATACGCACCATATGTGTTTTCTATGTCACATAATAATACACCACACCATAACATCACTAAACGCTCTCTGGAATAATACTGATATAATTCTTTACATTTTGCAGTAGAACTAAAAATACTCTGATAGCGGCAACACAAACTTATTAATATACATAATACCACTAATAGTGTATTCTAGCTGATGGAGCCACATTGAAGACGAAAAGTAAAGATATCGTTCAGAAAATGGGTAAATAATAGTAATTCGTAATATTCGAGTATTTTTCTTGTTTTTGACCTTGAGTTATCTGAAAACCACCATATGATACATGATTGAACTCGTTTTGGTACACGCTTTCATGTGACGTGAAAAAATATACAGGGTGTCTCACAATTATGGTACGAGCCACAAAAGGGGTGGTAGGTGGGGCTATTCTGAGCAACTTTTTCCTTTGCAAAAATGTCGGATGAGGCTTCATTTTGAAATTATTAAGGAAAAACATTTCGAAAGGTGATATATCATTATGTGGAAAATGTTTATCGATCTATAAGTCTCATAGATGAAGATATAACAGAAATTGATCGTAAATTTTCTGCAATCAAATTTTTCTATGTTTATGCATTTTGTATTCATTGAGATTGAATTACGGACAATCATTATTTAGATAGGCGAAGTGTCGAAGGTTCTTGTATGGAACGAGATTGTCAGTTCAGTGAGCGAGTTGTAAATCAATCATCAGCTGACAAACTAATTGAGATGGAATGTTTTATCGAAGATTGCAATTTATCATTTTAACATACGAAAATGCGACAGTTAAAAGGTTTGGAACGAATAGAAGTCGCGGGAGAGTTAGCCGAAGGCAAAGGCCTTTAATTTGGCGATGAAACGAAGTTTAATAAACTAATGAATCTTGAAAAGGTTTCAAGAAAAGCGAATCTTGAAAAGGCTTTAAGAAGGGCGAAACAGAAATGTCACGATGATTTACTTGGCACAAAATCAAGTAACGTTTTCGCAAATCTAGGACCGTTGAAATATACGTTGAAATACACAGAAGAAGTACGAGCCATGCAATTGGATCCTAACAGTTTTTGAAAAATATTGCTAACAAGGAAAGCGACTGTAGGGAAAAATAAGATTACCGAATAACGAATTATCGCCAAATATTTACAATTTGTTTTGTTTTGAACATCTACAAAAAGTCTAAATTTATTAAACTTCTTAAATTGTAAATAAATTCTCGAATAATATATAAATTACAAATTATAATAATGAACATATTGTCATAAGCAATATTAGAATGAATAATTATAATAATAAGTATATTCCAATAGATAAATAAGATAATAAATAAACAATGAATAAATCCTTAAACTTCTTAAATTGCTTAAATTTTTTTGCTGGCGATGTATAGTTCTATCAACATGCAGTTGCAACGTAGTAGAAAATTATATAAAACACATTTACTTTGAAATTAAAGATGAAGTTGAAAAATTAATAAACCGAGGATAAAACACAAAATAATAGATACATTAACTCTTTACCTCGATTAATATCAACACAAATTTCAACAAATACACCTCAACAAATGTAGAGTATCTTAGAGTAACTTTAGTAACTTAGGACGCCTTGAAGTTAGTAATTTAAAGTAAGCTAGAAATTTATAATAACTTTAAATTAGTAAAATTGAAATAACTTTAAGTTCAATAACTTAAAATAAGAAACTTATAAAACGGTCATTTAACCACTTTAATGTTAGCGTTAAAAAATGTGGGGTTTTGGGAAGAAAACGTTTGACACTTCTATTATTATATGATATTATTATTACATATGTATAATATATGGTTCACCACGCGCGTGTATGCCACGCGAGACGTTTCGCCATTACATTCGTTCTATATACAATATTGACAATCTAAGAAATACATATGTAAAAATAAAAATAAACTGGTACGAATACGCCAAACCTCCACAAAAAATATATAGCACCGAAGGTACACTGAGAAAGAAGAAGAAAGGAAAAAAACACTAGTCATCTCTGTTTTTCGAGAAATAATGCATATATAAAAAGCTGGTATCAATCATCAGGTTACTAATAAAATATAGTACAAATTTCCTCTCTTCTTGAAATCCTTATCCTGTACAGCAATAGTATTGAGTCATACATCGGAAACGACACGTGTACACACGGTAGAAATAACACTGTCCAACAGCCAAAAAAAGTTTTAAATGCCACTATGCGATTATTGTAGTGTTTCTCGTGCTGATTACGAATCTGCAACCCGTTTGTCTCCAGCGCGTACAGTTTTTGAGAAATTTGATTTTGAAAAAAAAAACACATTTTTCAAATTCAAACTAATTTTGCGAGGTAATTATAAAAGATACTAAAATTCTGATTATATCAGAAGATTCTATAGACTTTACTGAATACAAAGGTATATATTTGTTATGCGTTATGAATATTTAAATATGTTTAAACAATCATTGAATGCGAGGAGACACCGATTTTCCACCAATTTTTGCGTATATTTTTCAATTTATCTTAAAAAGTAAGGGTCCAGTGGAAAATCGAACTATATCACGTGATAGAGCAGACTTTCACCTTTATAAAGCACCCAAAGAAAGTTGAAACGTCGTTTTTTTTACGATACCAGAAGCAAAATAGCAACGCAGGAAACGAAGCGAGGACAGTGGTTCGTCGCGTCAGAGCGGCCGCTCCGTATCCCGCCTATGTTAACGCGATGCAAGGAACGATCCCTATGGCATGAGAACCACTGTTCTCGCTTCGTTTTCCGCATTGCTATTTTGCTTCTGGTATAGTAAAAAAAAGACGTTTCAACTTTCTTTGGGTGCTTTATAAAGGTGAAAGTCTGCTCTATCACGTGACATAGTTCGATTTTCCACTGGACCCTTACTTTTTAAGATAAATTGAAAAATATACGCAAAAATTGGTGCAAAATCGGTGTCTCTTCGCATTCAATGATTGTTTAAACATATTTAAATATTCATAACGCATAAAAAATATATACCGTTGTATTCAGGAAAGTCTATAGAATCTTCTGATATAATCAGAATTTTAGTATCTTTTATAATTACCTCGCAAAATTAGTTTGAATTTGAAAAATGTGTTTTTTTTTTCAAAATCAAATTTCTCAAAAACTGTACGTGCTGGAGACAAACGGGTTGCAGATTCATAATCAGCACGAGAAACACTATAATAATCGCATAGTGGTATTTGAAACGTCGAGAAAAAGTTCAAATTTGTTGGACAGTGTAATTGAACGAAATTAGATGAAAGATATCGAGAGAAATTCAGTTTCTTAAGTAATCTAGGTTCTTAACCGGAAGTTAAGTCGATCAATAGGACGAAGAGAGTTAATCATACTTAACTATTTCACGAAAGATAGCAAAGTATGGCATTTCTTTTTTTTTATAGTACATAACCGTCTTGCAGAAGAAGGTTATTTCCTTGCGATTCCTTTGGGACGAACTAAAAACTCCATTTCTTTATAGGAGCCCTCTTCGGAATGTATTCCCTCTCCCTTACTCTCCTATCAGTTCCATTTCGTTTTAGAAATACTTGTATACTATTTCACTTTCTCTGTAACATTGTTTTATTTTTTCATTAACCCAACCCCCTGTTTCCACTCTGTCTCTCCGCTTATTTCGTTGCTCTTCTCACAACTAATATCTTCCTGCCACTTTTCCACGAATCCGTTGTATCCTCGTTTCGCGTCGTTCTTTTTATTTTCTTCGTTCCGATTATACTTGTCTTTTTTTCTATTTACCCCCGCGAGATTCGTGCTACAGAATGGCTGCGCTCTTAAGCTCTGAAACTGTCAGCAATCTAAAATAAAGATACAAAAGTCCGTGGAAGGTAAAAACAGAAGGACGCGCGATAAGAGCTCCTCCTACACCTTTCTCGTATCCTTCCTAACGCCCGTTTAACCCGTTGCTCTTTTATTCGTCTGTCTTGGCGCGGAACGAGAGATGAAGAGAAATCCTGAAGTAATTCCTTTCAGGCATCCAACTCGTTAATTCCTCGACTTAGTCGCGCGAAGTTTGCGAATCACGTTCGCGGCGATTCAAGTAAAAATGCTTTGGGGGATGAATAATTTTTCAAACGTTAGATTACGCTTTTGCGATGTGGAGAAGTAAAAGGGGATTTCAGTAATATGATCGATGATTGCTCCGTGTATACATGTTTCGAGAACCGTTGCTTTGAACTGTATATCTCGGGTAATGCACTTAATGCTAGAATACTGGAAGATATTCAACGTGATGTCGGTCTTCTGCTAAATTGCGTAATGCTAATAGATCTGGGATGATTAAAATAATTAAATACAGCGTGCTAAATGAGAAAGATTATTTGTTAATAGAAGCGACACTTATTTGATTTTTTTTGGCGTCCAAGCGAAATATATATTTCTGATTAAGAAATCGTACAATTTGAATAACATGAAACTTCGTTTATCAGGATCTATGTGCTTAGGCTTTTATATCGTTCACAGATAGTATTCTACATATACAGGGTGTCCCAAAAGAGTTGATGGAGCCGGAAATGGGAGGTAGTTGGGGTCATTCTGAACAACTTTTTCATTTGCAGAAATGTCGTTTGGGGCTTCATTTTTAAATTCTTAAGGGGTTATATCTACTTGGGATCGGGAAAAGTTACGTAATTTTCAAGAATTTTTTTTGCCATTTTAATAAATATTTTTAATAATTCTCAAAACGCTATCAAAAAGTGCATATCTTAAGGTGTATATATAAATTTTTGTATGAAAAAATATTAAAAAACAAATGAAATATAACTCCCATTTCTGGCTCCTTCAACACTTTTGGGACACCCTGTATATTCTACTCACATTCTACATACATTCAACATAGAATCTATATTCTTTCTACATATCTTTTATGTACATTCTACACATATTCTAAATATCTTTTATACACTTTCTACAGTATATTTTACATGCAATATAAATAGAATCTACATACATTTATATTTTACGTTATATTTTATACATGTGCACTCGAAAGTTTAGAAATTTGAGAATTTATGAATTTAGGGATTTAAAAATGTGGGAACTTGGAAACTTAAGAATTGACGGACTTAGGAATTTGCAAGTTTAGAAATCTTTTAAATATACGATTTTGGAATTTAGGAGTTTGGAAATTTCAGAATTTGGAGATTGAGACATTGAAATATTTTGAAATATGAAAATATGTAACGTTGGTAATTTAAGAATTTAGTCATTTTGTAAGTGAAAAATTGTAGGGACATGGACATTCCGGACTTCAGAAATTTATTAATTTGGAAATTTCAAAGTTTAAGAATTTAGAGATTTTAATTATTTTAATTCGAAACTTTGACGACTTAATAATTATAATTAACAAATTCAGGAATATAAAAGTTTGAAAATTTGGAAATTTTTAAATGTGGAAACTTTAAGATCTCGAATTTGCAATTGTGAAAGATTGATCATTTGAAATTTACCTTACAAAAATTCAGAAAATTGCTAGATTAGAAATTCAAGAATTTGGGAACTTAAAAGATTAGAAATTTGACAATTTATGGATTTAAAAATTTGAAAATTTAAAGATTTCTAATTTAGTAATCCATTTACTTTGGTGGTTTGGTTAAATCAGAATTGGAAAACTAGAATATTGCAAAAGCAGAAAACGTGGAAAATACAGAACTTGAAAATTTGAGAATATGGAATATCTACTTTTAATTATTGGGTCTTTTAAAAATACCTTTAAAAATAGAAAGAGAATTTGATAATTATTTATTTGGAGATGTAGAAATTTTAAAGATTGGGAACTTCAAAAATTCAAAAATTTGAAGAATCAAAAACCTATGAATGTTTGAATTCAAGAACAAATAAACTCGTAAATTTCTAAATATAGAAATTTGAACATTCGAAAGTCAGGTAATTTCACAAATTTCCGACCGAAAGTTAGTGAAATGCTTTCGAAATTCGCAACTGCGAAATTCACGTATTAAAAGATCTTACTGTTGGATATAAAATATTCCAAACACTCTACAGTATCAACCAAAAGTTTGGAACTACCTAAATAATTATTGAATGGTTTTTAATATATAGAACTGAAATTCTTAAAGATACAATAGGATCACAAAATCTATTATTTAAGTGCAAAAACATCCATCTCCACTTCCGGGGAAAAGCGAAAGAAAAATTTCAAATGGCATTTAAGTAAATTGCCTAAATTGGTAAATAATACTTTTAAGTAAAGGATCACATTTGAAAGGGCTACCCATGGCAAAAAATGCGCTGTCGCCGAGTGTCTATGATTTTTTTTTTTTTTTGACAGAGTAATGATTATTTGAACACTTTTAGTGCATTTTGATATACTACACATAGAGGTATGCGCGAGCCTACGTGAAACCTCATCTTTTTTCTGTTTCCGTCGCTATCGCAAAATGTCAATAGAAATGTTCAAATAATGGTAGAAAGTATCCGTGGATATAACTAAATATAACTATGTATTATATATGCGTTAAAAGAAGAATTAACAAAATTTTGTAAAATTTTCAAAGAACTTTTATTTATATTTATCATTTTTTAACATTATGCAAATTATTGGTATCTAATATTGCGACACATCTCTGACAAAAAAAAATCGTGGACAACCTTGGTGACAGCGCGTTGTTTTCGTCCCAACAAACCTTTTTAACACTAGAAATACCAATATTAAATGCATAATTACTTTAGAATTCAAAATGAAGTAGGAAAATAACAAAATAAATATTGCAGCATCATCTAACATATACCACCATTCATTAGCTCAATAAAACATAGCAGATATTTTGAAAAAAGGTCGGGCACAAAATTTTGTGAGATAAAATGTGAAAGAAAACCCAAAAGCAGTCATCTTGACTGGTTGGTAGTTCTAGTGTTAAGTGAACCCTCACACAACCCTACATACCATTTGAGATTTCTTGGCTCCCCTTTACTTATGCCCCACAAATATATGGACGTGGATGCTTTTACACCTAAATAATAGATTTTGCGATCCTATTGTATTCCTAAAATTTTCAATTCTATATTTCAAACCATTCGAAAAGTATTTTGATTGGCCCGAACCTTTGATAGGTTCTGTATACTCTTTACGCAATTGGCGCGTTGCTTGTTTCATCAGAGGTAGTATAAAAAGTACATCTGTGCTCAAGAATTAATCGAACAGCGAATACAGGACAGCCTGGTTGAAAAGGTAATAGACACGTGCGACTTTAACAAGAAAATCAATTAAAACGTGCTAACATTTTGGTGAAGCAATTTTATCGGACATCCCATTCACGTAGCCGAGTACCGTATTTTTTTTTCTTTCTTTGGTACCCCGTTGCTACAGCAATTTATCTTTCTTTCTGTACCACGCGAGGTTGCCCTCGATATCCAGACTTTAGGTTGCCAGGGCATGCACGCGAAAACACCATTACATCATAAAACGTGAGGTGATCCCTTTGAAATACATGATGCATATTGGTGATATTATATGTTCATCGACTCGATTCCGCAATTATAGGGCTACAATTGCTCGCGATTATGTTATAAAATATTCGGAATAATTACTCGACCACAATGTGAATAAATTGTAGTGAGCGAACACAATTTGTAGATTATCTCAGAAATACAGCTTCGAGAAAAGTATACGTGATATAACTAAGTATAATATTATATATGTGTTAAAAGAAGAATTAACAAAATTTTGCAAAACTTTCAACGAACTTTCATTTACATTTATCAGTTTTTAACATTGTGCAAATTATTAGTATCTGATATTGTGAAACATCAATTTTTATTAGGTAAGGAACGTAATTAATGGTACTTTGAACAAATACGTACTTCACTGTTTTAAAGTGTATATTAATTTATAATGCATAAAAAATACGAATAAAGTGCAAATAAAATTGTATGCATGTTACAAAATTTTTGTTTCTTTGGATAATATTGTTTTGTAGGATCATTTTGCGTTTTATTTTCATGAAACAGATGTGTATACAAACGTGCGTGCAAATTCTTTATTATTAATATTAAATACTACTAATTGACTTATGTATTATTTCAGTTCTAGGCGTGTGTTTTTATTTATTTCCGAACATGTTTGGTCTTGGGACTTTCTTGTAAATAAGGAAATGGATGAAATTAAGTCGAATTTTTAAAATTAAAGTATAATATAGTTTAAAATAAAATAAAATAACATTTAACACTATACAGATTTCACCTTTTTTCCAAATTTTCCAGCTGTCAACAGTAATACTTATGCAAACATAACAAATGAAAGGTGTTTTATACATTACGAATTTATTCAAACAAAAATTTTATCGTTTTACAAATTTGCAACGTTGTGTCAGTTTGAAGCAAAAGATTATTAGCAAAAAACGTATAAAATATTTTTGGTAATTTTACTCGTAATAAACCTGTGATTCGTTTATGTATGATACGATACAGCATATTGCGTATTATTTTGTGTAACATATTTGCAATACAACGTAACAATGAGTTACATACTGTGTTAAATATTCTTTAAATTTCTAAAAAAAAACTGACTAGGTGTATCACAATGAAAATGTAAAAAAATTGAATTTTCTTTGTAGATTTATGTTTAAAAGTCAGCAGTTGGACAATCATTTTTAATAATTAACCAAATTTTTACAACTGAAGAGAAGATAAATTTTGAATACATTGAAGTATAAGTAATTGTAACGTAAAAGATCAATTAAAATTGTGATCAGTTTTATGAAAAAATTAAAAACAAGTTATTGTCATACATTTTTCTTTTAAATAATTTTTATTTAGTAGTAAAAATGTGAAGATTAATTTGTAAATTTTCTTAAGTAAAGTACGTCATTAAATAAAATTGTAATTCAAAATGACATAATTTGTTATATAATATAATAAAAGTAAAATGTCATTCATAAAGTGAAGTAATAAAATTAAGATATACTGATCTTATTAATATAAGATCTCATTAATAATAATAAGATGCCTATATTTTGGTATATGTGTCTTATACTGAGTGTATCTCAGAAAATTAAGTTTGTTTATATATGTATCTACATATATGTGCGCAATTATTAATAGAGTAATTATAATTTTTCAATCTTATTTTTGTTTGCACAAAATACTTCTTACCGTGTTTATCTTGCACATAGAAAACGTTGCATAAGAGAGATAAAACAAAAAATAAAATGTTGCTACAATAAATAAAATATATCACAAAAATTCTATAAGACATTATAACACTTTAATTCATGATTCTACTACAGTGATCAAATTATATTTTATGCTTTTATGTAATCATATCTTCATTCTCAAACTTAATGCATCACATCTACCATTATTTTTTTTATAAATCAAAGCATGTTCTTTGCCCGTAAATTTCAACAATACGCTACAGCGTATAATATAATATACGTTAAATTTTCACTTACAGAAAAATTGTAACTAATTGTAAAATTACTTCTTTGTTTCTGTAAAAACCAACCAATTTTCAACAAAAGCATCTTTATTTTTGCAAGGTAGATACAAAAATTTGTGAATTAGTCAAATGACTAAATGATGAAATTAACATAACAACATATATATGTCATGCCTGGTTAGAATGGTTTAAACAAACGGTCTGTTTATCGTTCTGTATGGAAAGGTACAAAAGCGATGAGCGGAAAATGTCAAGCAAGACAAGCTGAAGGACTAACAATAAGACTAGAGACAAAAACTATGCGAAGCACAATGATTTCGAACGACACATGCATAGTCTCTCCATGTTCCGATGTCTTTTTAAAATATCGTGTGTGTGTTGGTCTGATGACAAGTACGATATTTGCAAAGGTTGACAGAAAAGAACAGCTCAAGATACGTATTCTGGTAAAGTCTGATAAAAATGTCATTTGTCTGCTTTGAATCCGTCAATAATGCTGTTTTGACGTTTCATCAAAGAGTAGATTGACTATGTCGAAGAGTGACAGTTAAAGTTACACGCATATTAAATAATCCAATTTTCAGCAGCAAAGTCATACTAATTTCATTCTCTGCCATTTTATTTCATGTTACTTGATTAAGTATATTACTCGAGTTAAAAAGAAATTAAAATATTTAATGTTTTCAGTATTTGGAAGTGATTAACCGACTATTTGAATCAGACAACAAAAGTGAATACGGAAATAACATATTTTAAACCTCTTTGTTTCATTATGATAAACAAGTAAAATGTACTTTTATAAATAATAGATACATGGAACTTATCAATGTAGAAATAATATTTCTATATTGCCATAAAATAATTAAAACTCTATTCCGGCTCTAGCATAGAGTTTTATAAAACTCTCAATAAACTCAATAAAACTCTACTGATCGAAATCAATTTAAATATTACAAAAAATTGTAGGACCAACTTTGTTATAATTTTCACTGCAATTAAAATTTGTGATCAATTCTAATTATAATCTGCATAATCAAGGATGATGGCTGAATGAAAAATGTGCTTCACATGTTAACTTTCTTTAGTTGCCTCAACGTTGTAACAACAATTAAGCAGATGTAAATGACGTAATTGTCTAGAAAATTATAGGCTAAGGGGTTGAATCAATGCAGTGTAAATGAATGAAAAGAGTTCGATAAAAAATAAATTTCCAAAACGAATGGCTAACGTTATGTAAAATAATGAATATCTTATAAACTATTGAAAATTAAATATAAAGATCTAGATAATTCATTTACATTTTTAATGTTTTTTTTTTTACTGATCTATCATCCTCAATATTTATACTTTTCCAAGCATAATATAATAAAATTTTAGATATTGAAATTTAATCTATCAATTAATCGTAACTACGATGTTATGAAAAAATATTCGTGAAGGTTATTGAATTCTTACTCGGTAAAAAAAAAATATTTGTAGTGGTTGCGATCTTATTGTCTCGGGCTTTACTCTTAAATTATTTCCAACCCTTCTGCGGTCTAAGAAATGGACGGTCTGTAATTTCGAAAAATTGAATGTCACGTCCTCCAACATATTATAAATGACGTTGAGTTCCAGCTTCGAAAGTAGAACAGGACTCATGAGTTTGCGAGTTTTACGTGTATCGTGGGCAGAATTTAAATTGAATATTATCAGTACATCGCTGTGACAAAGAATCCTTTTCATAGGAAAATTAAGTATATCCTTCCGGCATTTGACGTTGAACAGAGAAATCGTTTATGAAATTTTTTCTTTATTCGGTTATTGCGTTAATATGAAATCGATGAACCAATAATAGCTGAAAATTATTGTATTCCGCTGAGTGAGTGTTGAAATTTGATCGGTTTACCGTTTAAATCGAAATATAACATTTTATTGTCCATTGAAACACTTATTATTATTGGACATTTGATGATAACATTGTTTATTTAGTCAAAATGTAATTCGTAATTGTGAGTCGTGTGTCGTAAATAATAATGGTTTTAACGGATTGGTGAATTAATTAAAAAAATATAAGAGATAAAAATGATATTATTTTTGAAGTAATTAGATAATGAGCGTACATATTAATCATACAAAATTTCTAATCCATTGTATGATCAGTTGCCATACACACTTCAAGTTTGATTTTTTAATTCAAAGATGTTTCCGTATAAAGAACGATGGTGATAATCGTAGAAGTGAATTATTTCACGTATACAGTAGCGAACAAAAGTTTAAGACTAAATGGCAAAAAATAAATAATTGATTTACTGTTCATAAAAACTATAAACAGTGTTCTACTTTCGGTGTTAACTAATTAGACATTTATTTATAAAGGAACGAAGTTCGTATAATATTTTTAACCAAATCATCGTCTTAAACTTTTGTCCGCTACTGTAAGTAGAATTCACGTATGAATGAGACTGTCTATAGAAACAACTGTTGTTTTTAATTGTACTCATACTACCTTTATGTAATTTAAATAATATAGAAAAATAAGGGATTTTCTAAATTATAATTTTGCAAAACTCTTACTTTTAACATAGTTTACACTAATGCAAAATCTGAAAACAAATTAATATTCCTAAATCGTGCTTACGTTATAAGATAATAATTTAAAAAATAATTGTTAAATTTTTTATATTTTTGAAAGATTACAAATTCGCAGTCGTAAAATTGTAGTATTTATAATATTGAGATATCTATTACACGAACACGGATGATACTTTTATTTTAATATAACAAATCTACGTATTTAAATTATTTCCTACCTTGTATAATTTTTGTATTATAAATTAAAGTTTACGAAATCGAACCATGATTAGAAAAATAGCGTCTTCATTTTAAGATTCGAAGATTTTCTTTCACATTCCAAACAAAGGATGTTTCATCGGTGGTAATCGATATTGGAATAGGTCAGCGGTAAATATGAATAGAAAATGCACAGACAAGTTGAAGAAAGTCTGCTTGAAAGTTTCGTAATACTTGATGCATAATATGTATAACGTCGAAGATTCTATTAAAGCCTGTTAAGATTGTTATACTATACGCTGTTAAGTTAATTAACGACATATAAAATGAGAACAAAACGCATATAATACTATAAAACTATAATAGCTATAGTTTTGACATAAAAATTGCATTTATCTGCAGATTAGTAAGGAATAGAATTATTTTCACTAATTTAAAAAAAAATGAATAGTACAAATTATTCCTCCAAAAAATTATTGTACTTGAAAGATTTCATACAACTTGTAGCAACTATAATCAATGTGTTGGTTGAAAGTTCTTTTATATAAAAAACAAATTCAACTACATTTTTATGCAGTAAAAATTATGAGAAATAAACACAAAATTGTATCAATCGTTTACTAAAAATATGCCGCTAGTGTCACATTTCGATTCCTTTCTAGCCGTAAACTTTGTATTTGACAATTCTTTCTTTAACTTGTTTAACTTAGAAGACATTTAGGAGAGCAGTTTTAATTAACTCATCCAGTATACATATAAGTCAACTTTTATTGTACAACATTGTTGATAAAAGAATCAAAGAAAACCCCTAGCTTTTACGTTCGGTTTTCATTAATGAGATTATGTTTAGTTCTGATTATTCAATAAGATGCAAAACAAGATTATAGTTTATATGCGATACATACAGTGAGTCACACGAGTATTCGTATCCCCTGAACTGCCGACTTTAAATGATTGATATTTGTCTATAATACAAGGTTCGAAATTTTTATTGACAGGCACACGTGTTTGGATTCCTAAACTTTCAAACTGATGTAAATGTTATTGGAAAACAACATGTCAATATAACAAAAGTGTAATTTTACGTAAACGAAATGAAGAAAGATCCAACAATAAGTAGTCCAAAGTTGGCAGCATTCGTTTTAAAATGTTTTAATAAACAAATATCTGCAAAAACTTGTATACAAATTTTAGGACGGGAAAGTTTTAATGATAGAGTAGTTAGGAAAAGGCCTTTTATTAATAAACGGAATTGGATGAAGTGATTAGAATTCGCAAAAAAAAATTGATAAAGCTATTAGCTTCTGGGAACGAGTAATATTCTCAAACGAGAGCAATTTAATTTATTTAATTCAGATGAACGAACAATGGTGTGGAGAATGCTGAATATCAATTGAAAAATTTGACAGAAACAGTTAAACACGGAGGCAGTTCAGTCATGGTATGAGGCTGTATGTCCGCTAATGGTGTCGGTGATTTGGTTTATATAGATGGAATTATGAATAAGATGCATTATTTAAATATTCTGCGGAATCATTTGTTATTAAGTGTATCTAAATTACACTGGGAAAATAATTATTTCGAATCTGACAATGACCCGAAACATACAGCTCATATAGTGAGGCAGTGGGTTTTGTACAATATACCACATTTCGTAGCAACTCCACCTGAAAGTCTGGATATACATATGTAAATTCGATAGAACACCTATGGTCAGAGATGAAGAAAAGACTAAGAAACTTTGACATTAGCAATAAAGAAACACTTAAACAAAAACTTATGTATATTCGGAACAATATTTTAGCAGATTATACAAAAAAATTAATTCACTGCGTGCCTAATGGTCTCAAAAGTGTTATAAAATACAAAGGAGGTCCAACCAAATATCAGTAGTTAATATATTAATTGCATTTTTATTATAACTTGTATAGGTACGAATATTCTTGGGGGACCAATTTTGTTCCGGATTGCGTAAAATTTAATATTTATTATATTGACATGTGATTTTTCAATAAAGTTTATATCAGCTCGAAAACTTTATAATCCCAATATATATTGCTATTAACCAATTAACAGTGGCGTTCCTTTTCGTAAGAATACTCGTCAATGACAGAATAAGTGCCGGTGTTAAAATATTGGGGTAAAAAGGTGGGTCTATTTTATAAAATAGACAATTTTATTACTAATGTTGACTTATTTGGTGAACCAGTTAGCTGTGATTTAGGAGTATACTCGTCGCGACGAAAAATTCTGTCACATCTCCATGACGGACATAGTCGTCAAACACACTTACAGTAGCGGACAAAAGTTTAAGACGATGTTTGATTTGAAATATTATACGAACTTGGTTCCTTTTTTTGTAACTTCGCTACTGAGCAAAATATCAAAACGAAATTTTGTTTATAAGTGTATAAATAAATGTCTAATTAGTTAACACCGGAAGTAGAACACTGTTTATAGTTTTTATGAACAGTAAATCAATTATTTATTTTTTGCCATTTAGTCTTAAACTTTTGTCCGCTACTGTAACTGGTTAATAAGAATTTTGACACTTGTAGTATATGTAGACAAATAACAATCGTTTAAAGTCGGCAATTCCGGGGATATGAATACTCTTGTGACTCACTAAGTGTGCACATATTATGACGTGTTAGTTGTGACCAAACAATCTATATTTGTATGAAAGATGGACGAAGCACGTGTATGAAGAACAGGTGTCTGTCATGTCTAAAAAATAGAAACTTGGCTAACGCTTTGGCTAACCTGGGGCTGTTCAAGCCACGTGTATGTCGTTTGCTGAGGTCGCATCAGACCCCGAGAAGGTGATGCCGCGCATCATTCGTTGTGAGGATCGACGGAAGGAGGTAATCCGGGTCGTTCAGGCTAACCTACGAGTAAATCCGCGATGTATTTGAAATCGGTTTGACTCGGAGTGAGGGTGAAACCACGTGACATACCGAGCGTCGAGCCGCGACGAGTTTACTATCGCAATTCATTCTTGTCCTATCACGCTTTCGTTGGTTACATGTTTCGTTCGTTCTCCCGTCTGTAATTCATAGAACTATAATATTTTCGTGTATCGCACCACCGTTCTATATACGTCTTTCGATCCTTCTCCCATCTGTTATTGATAACCAGTATATTCGCTCTGTAAGTTAAGTTTGATACACTATATTATTTGTAGGTTTATCGGAATTGCCTTACTTAATTTGTGTAAGTGAATTTCTGTATAATAATAATAATTCTATAACGCAGTATATGTGCGGTAATTGACATACAGGGTGCGCCAACTGTAGGTACCATATGATAAATGCTTATAAAATAATGAAAACGTAATTAGATAGACTTCAGTTCGCGATATTTATTTACTTTGGTTTATACCATTACAAAAAATTCATTTTTTGAATACAATATCGGCCAAATGGTGTCCTTTGTGAACAACGCAAAGAAATGCTCGTTTTTGGGCATTTTCCATTACTTTTTGCAAGTGTTAGGGTGAGGTCAAGACCCTTAATATTGCACTTCGGTGCCGTCTAAATTACTTTCGAAGGACCACCCAATTTTGAACGGAATTGGGATCGTTAATAATTGCACGTCATGATGTAACAAAATAACTGTTTATTTGCTATGATAAGAAGTGTGTGTTTTACTATCTATTTTCTGACTATACAGGGCGTTCCAAAAGTGTTAAAGGAGCCGAAAATGAGAGATAAGTGTGGTCATTCTGAACAACTTTTTCATTTGCAAAAATGTCGTATGGGGCTTCATTTTTAAATTATTAACGAAAAACACCGACCAATCATAGCGCGAGAATCGCGCGCGCTCAGAGGCAGAAGTGTAGGCCCGAGTTATAATTGGCCGATTGAATCGCGTGGCGCGTGATTCTTGCGTTCTGATTGGTCGGTGTTTTTAATTAATAATTTAAAAATAAAACCCCATACGACATTTTTGTAAACGAAAAAGTTGTTCAGAATGACCCCACCTACCTCTCATTTCCGGCTCCTTCAACACTTTTGGGACACCCTGCATGTATAATACATATTTATTATAATATATGTATTTCTACGTGTATTTCTAACGTTTGAAATAGGTTCGAATCAGTTAGCTTATATTCAGTCTATATTTTACCATTGAATGAGTTTGAGTTTAGGTTTCATTTTTAGTTAGGTTTATTACTGCAATTAATTACTGGTAATTTAGCTCATAGTGCCCCGGGTTAATCCAAGTAACCAAAATCTAATACAAACCAATTGAAATCAAACTCAAATTTAACATAAATTAATTGCAATCAAATCTAAACCCATAATTTGATTCGAAGCAATTAGATGAAAGATAGGAATATGAGATAGAACAGAAATATGGGATCGTGCTTTTGTTTGAAAGACTTTCCGTGTTGTCCTATTTGAAAACTTTTATATCTGAAACTTTTTTACGAACACTCGGACACAATTTCATTTCTAATTTCTCTTAAATCTAAGTTCTTTTATGGATTCAAAATAATAATTATTTTTTTACAGCATTGTTTACGTAAAATTCGCCAAAGTTAAATAATACATTTTTGTCTACATATATCTTTATTTAACTTTTTATTTTATTCGCTTCTGTGTTTCTTATTAATAATAATAGTTTGGAATAAAATTACATACGCGTTATTTGTTAGCAATTTCTGTAATAATTTGTCAATAATTTACGTTGATCTGTTAATAATTTTCAAAGAAGTAACAAGTGGTTGTTAAAACCTTCTGAAAGTTTCGTCTATTTCATTTAATATTCTATAAAATTATATTATTATAATACAGTAGCAATAAATATACTATAAAATGAGTAGTTTATTTTAATTGGTTAATCACTGTTACATAGTTATTCATTTCGATATTTATTTTAATTATATTATGTTTTATGATATTTAAATTATTTTTATTATGTATTACGTATGGGTCATTCCACGCCGAATCGATCACTTTTTGTCATCACCATCTGCGATTTTGTTTTAATCAAGATATGTTATAGTCTACGTGAAAGTAGGGGGGGTTTAAGTCATCATTTTGCCAATTTCGAATTTGTTTAAAAATTACAAGCCTTCAAACTTTGCAGTTTTTGCCTATTTTCGCAAAAATAGGCATCACTTACGAATTTTTTTCTCAAAAACTACTCGTCGGATTGAGCTAAATTTTTTTTCGTTTTATTCATAAAGGATTGGGCTACTATAAAATATTTTTTATAAATTGGACAATTTGTTATGTAATATGAAAAAATTTAAACAAATTCTTTTTTTATGTTTTTCAATAAAAACTACTAATTATTAAAATTTAAAAAAAATATATTATATTCGCTGAAGCTTCCCCTTTAAAATGAGCTCTTCAGAATAATGGGCGGTCGAAAATTAATGTCACAATAAGCTGGAAAACGACGCGGTGTACCTCCGTTTCAGGTAAGCAAGTCGTGCAATCCGCGTTCACTGGTCTTGGTCAAGCCTGGTACACGACTAAATGACCTTGATTTTACTTGCAAAAGTATATTAGTAACCATTCTGGGCCAATGACACATTTTTTAATCATAACTTCATTTATAAATATTAATTCCCACATTTATTGTTCATGCTCTACAAAAAGGCGTCATTGCTCAATGGAAATCGTGAGAAGATTGTGGTTTCCTTCCATCGGAAAGGGATAAGGATGGGTTATAATTAAAAGTATCGAGAGGACCATTGTGTGGGTAGACTTAGAAATTGTAAGAAAACATAAAATGACAACTATTTCATTACACTAAATACAGGTCCATCAATATCATACGAGCAAGTCTTGCATAGTACTACTTTATTTGTTAATAAATAAATCTTCTTGCAATGCGAGTTTATAAACAATCGGAATGTTCAATATATTATTTTGTGTTACATAACTAAATGCTATATTTCAAAATGACGATCACGAATAAAAAAAAATGTGTCATTGGTTCAATGTGGCATTTAGTTATGTAACACAAAATAATATATTGAACATTCCGATTGTTTATAAACTCGCATTGCAAGAAGATTTATTTATTAACAAATAAAGTAGTACTATGCAAGTCTTGCTCGTATGATATTGATGGACCTGTATTTAGTGTAATGAAATAGTTGTCATTTTATGTTTTCTTACAATTTCTAAGTCTACCCACACAATGGTCCTCTCGATACTTTTAATTATAACCCATCCTTATCCCTTTCCGATGGAAGGAAACCACAATCTTCTCACGATTTCCATTGAGCAATGACGCCTTTTTGTAGAGCATGAACAATAAATGTGGGAATTAATATTTATAAATGAAGTTATGATTAAAAAATGTGTCATTGGCCCAGAATGGTTACTAATATACTTTTGCAAGTAAAATCAAGGTCATTTAGTCGTGTACCAGGCTTGACCAAGACCAGTGAACGCGGATTGCACGACTTGCTTACCTGAAACGGAGGTACACCGCGTCGTTTTCCAGCTTATTGTGACATTAATTTTCGACCGCCCATTATTCTGAAGGGCTCATTTTAAAGGGGAAGCTTCAGCGAATATAATATATTTTTTTTAAATTTTAATAATTAGTAGTTTTTATTGAAAAACATAAAAAAAGAATTTGTTTAAATTTTTTCATATTACATAACAAATTGTCCAATTTATAAAAAATATTTTATAGTAGCCCAATCCTTTATGAATAAAACGAAAAAAAATTTAGCTCAATCCGACGAGTAGTTTTTGAGAAAAAAATTCGTAAGTGATGCCTATTTTTGCGAAAATAGGCAAAAACTGCAAAGTTTGAAGGCTTGTAATTTTTAAACAAATTCGAAATTGGCAAAATGATGACTTAAACCCCCCCTACTTTCACGTAGACTATAACATATCTTGATTAAAACAAAATCGCAGATGATGATGACAAAAAGTGATCGATTCGGCGTGGAATGACCCGTATATTAACATCTAATATAACACTGTAAAATTATATGAATTTATTTTACACAATACATTTATTACATTATTATATGTGACATTCATGCTATAATTGATTTACAATGAACTGTTTTCAAATAGTTACAATTATTTAAAACAAGGTCGTGCCAAATGCGATTTTCTTTTAATATTGACATATTAAACTGATTGCTTGGTAAAACCAGTTTAGATTAAACTTCATAGTGTTTGACATATTTGTAAAAAAATTGATTTACAATAAGAAACAGAACAATTTCAATAATTTATTGGTCGATTACAAAATTAGTAAATTTAATTAGTAATATTACTGAAATTATTATTATTAGTAAGTGTTTTTAACGATATTATTACGTATGAGTGTATTTATTTATTATAATCGCAATTAAATTCATTATGCTATACTTTTCAGGTATTAATAATTACGTTTATTAATTCGTAATGTTCATTAATATATATTAACGAGCAACCTATTGAGATTGTTATTTTATGTGTAATAAACAACTTTCCTTACAAATATTTCGAAGAACCACAATTTTCTCGACAACGTATACATATACAAGATGGAAGATTAAAGAAGAATACCTGACCATCTTGGTTTATTAATCATAATATGAAACGATTCCCGAGAATAAAGTTACACTGCTTTAAAAGCTACAATGATAAAAACAAGTCTTCCTGAAATTCATTTGTTTAAAAGAATTCAACTGCAAAAGGCTGGAAAAGATTTCGGCTTGTGCCATTTTTAAATAGAAACATATTTCTTTTATACTGATCGATTTCTTTAAACATTCTGCATAAAAAACATATTAAGATACGCCAAAGAAAGTCACTAATTCGTGAGATAATTTAAATTAAAAAGCAAAAGAATATTATGCAAAAGATTTGAAATATCTAAAAAGTTCTTTGGAATTTTAATATCGCATCATGACTCCATGAATTTTTAATATTGTGCCACATTTTGCGTCGAAAATTGCAGAAACTCGTCTCTGCCACGAGATAAAAAGGATCATACAGTTTATTAAAACGGAACAAAGAAATCACCGAAAATAATTGAATTTCAAAATTTGTAGTAAATAACTAATATATGTAAGTATTTATTTAAATTGTCATCATTTCTCACATGTTTGATGTTATTATTATTTTTTCGATATAAAATCACTATTGATTGTTTGTAACTATAATTGTAAAATAGTTTTAGGAAATGTGATATAAAAAGTACTCGTGAATTACGAAATGTAGTATGCTATATTGATCACTATGCGAATTAATAACTCAATGTTAAAACTGCCAAATCTAATAAATCGAATGAAAGACTATGAGAGACCTGTTCGCTGCAGCACTTTAAGAATACAATTTTAGTGAATTATGTTACCTCCATAATTTGTAGTTATAGAAAAGCAAAGTACAGTCTGTTCCAGAAGAGCGCGGACGCGATATCTGAATGCAAATAAATGTTTTCTGTAAAAAAGGTTGTATAGGTCGAAAGTACATTTAAAGAACTAATACGCACTTGCTTAATAATGTGTCCAATCACCACCATTAACGATTATTGCTTCACAACGTCTGGGCATACTTTCAACCAACTTTGCAGCGTATGAGACAGGAAGAGATCTCCATATTTCTCGAATACGGCGAACTAACGTCTTCAATTTTAAAATACGCTTTCCTCGGAGTTTGTACTTCATGAGAGGCCAAACATTTTCGATTGGATTGGCATCGGGGGACTGAGATAGCTAATCCAACACGTTGACACCATTCGCTGTTTTCCATGGAAAACACCTCGATTCGTTTAGCGTATACGACACTCATCACGAAATGACTTGAACTTCTCACTGACAAAAATGATACTAAGAGAATTGGGGCTATTGCGTATTAGAGGGGACATTGTATGTTTGGACTGGCACAATTTTTGCTGTATTGCGCATCAAATATCGCAGAAATCGCGTCTACGCTCTTGTGGAATAGACTGTATATCGTGTTGAAAATGTAAATGGTGATTTCTCCTATCTACATACATTTTAATCATAGATTAAAAAATATTTAGGTTATCCAAATGCAGTACTTAATACAGTTCGTGCGTACTAATTTTTTTACACGAATGAAATAATAAATGTTAAAATACGTAAGAGGTATAAGGAAGGATAATACAAATTGCTAAGTAGTTGAAATAAATCATTCGCTAGTAACATAAATTGTGTTAAATGGAGCTTACAAAATTCAATGTTAATTAAAACATTAATTTCAGTAGAATATTATTACATTAATATCGGAATCTACTGCGATGAAGTCCGTCTGTAACAATATAAACATAATTAAAGACGGCGGCTTTGTTTGGAAAGTTTGAAGCCCAGAACGAAGCTCTAGGGATTCTTCGTTAGTACACAGGGAGGAGGAATAACAGGGTAATACAAAATGGGGGACGTGGTGTTTATTTTATACATGAAATAATACACAAATGGCAATATTTAAATATTCTATGCAAACATTTACCACTGAATCCTGCCAAGTTCCAACCGAGGATCAGTTATTTTCGCCGGATAATAATCCACAAACATATGGTACCTCGTATTTATCAATTAAACGCATTTATTGCATATTTATTGAACATTTACAAACCTACGCTGCACATCTGTTAGCAGAAATGAAACGGTGCTTGATAAGAAATTGCAAACAATGTTCGAGCCATGATCATAAACGTTTCAGAGAAATTTTAAGCAGTATCCGTGTCAACACCGTGAACGTTTTAATGGAATTATAAACAACGTTGGAGTCAATATCACAAACATTTGAAATAAATTATAAACATCGTTCGAGTTGTTGCGTATACCTGACCTTCCTGATCATGGATGCCCACCGGATGCATAAATTCGTCCCTTTCCTGTCCCCTATCAGTCCTATGATTCCTATCACATCCCTTTCAAACAATGCACGTAATTTTAAGACAAAACCTTTTTTCCAGAAAAGGCCCAGAGATTTTCCATCCAGCTATTGATCCCTTTCCTTTTTACAAAACATGATCCTTCCATTTGGAAAACTCTCCTCTTTTCCGTTCCTAATACAAAATACACATTCCAACACCTCCACAGGTCCTTTTTAGTCCTTTAAATAGCGGCTCCAAACGAGGAACTAACAGTCTAAGAGAAAACTCTGTAAAGTGCGGGACGTATTGCTGTCCGAACTTTAAATAAAAATTATCAACAATAAAAACTCAGCGTAGTCTTTCGACAGAGTCAACTCCACAAACGTTTGAAAGAAATTGTAAAGGACGTACGAGTCAACACTATAAACGTTTGAAAGAAATTATAAACAACGTTCGAGTCAACACTGTAAACGTTAGAGACAACGTTGCGTTTGATAAATTATATTAAACGACAAGGACGTTCGATAAGTTATAATATTACAACAAAAGAGACATTGAAAAGAAGACTAATTAGAATTTCGTATTCCATAGCAAAAGAATGCATATTAAAGCGGATTTAATGCGGTATTTGTCATTAAAGAAAATTCCGTGATGTTCCTTTAAAATAAACATAAATTGTTTAAAATCAATAATTACCCAGGGAAAAATATATTTGTGCTGTACTGTTTCCTCTGCATGACGAAATATACAATACAAACGCGGAATTGGAAATTCTTCTTGTTAAAATATAACTTCATTTGTCATGCTTTTTGCAAAGTAAATATTGATTAATGCCATTATTCTGTAATTGACCTTTGATTGGTGTGACCAGTGGACTTGGTGGTTTCGTTCGCTTTATAGACGGCGATAGTAAATAAAGTGCTAAAATAAATCGAAGGAAATTTTGTAAATAAATTTTCATTTCTGAAATTTCATTTAACACTAGAATTACGAAACCCGTCGAAATGACGGATTGTAGACCTGTTATCTTAAATTGCGAAAATTCGTAAGAAGTTTCTGTCAAAATGTGAGTTGTCTTTCGTCAACATAAAGAATCATTGCGTGAATTAATTTACCTATTTTACATTATTTATTTATTTTCATACCTCAGTCTCAGTGTAAATATAAATGGTCGTTAACACATTGACTGCCATGTCAGCCATATATGGCTGACACTTAAATTTCTACACAGATTTAACAGCTGTATTATCCAAAATTTGTTCAAATTCTAACCGTAGGTAGTCCCAACAGTTACTTGAAACTATGAAATATAAATATAAAAAAGTTTCGTAAAGATATTTGTTAAAATTTGTTAAAAATGAAGATACTACCTAATGCAATTTTCAATTGCTCCCACGTGGCAGTCAACGTGTTAATCGTTCGCAAATTAAGAAAATATGGAATATAAATATAATATTTCTGGCATTCACCCATTTCTGGAACTGTTTATGCGCCACTTTCAGCAACTCCGCGACATAAATAAACTAACCCACCAAATATTCTAGCTTTAAGCTGAAAATTTCAAGCTATCTCAGTAAACTGTAGTCTAACTAATTCATTTTCTAAAGATACAATGGCGAATGTCGTTAGTTATTTTAGGACCCGTTACAGAATTATTGGTACTATGTTAAAATATCTAACTGCTGACAGTTATAGATCGCTTGCAGCTGTCCATTGCATTTGTAAAGTTCAAATCCAATAAACTTATCTTATCCGTTTTAAGACTCAAACTTCTTAAATTATAGTAACTGTCCTATTTACCTTACGCGATGTTGCAATGTGTAACACAAAACTCACCAGAGAGGGCATATACTAAAGTAAAATGTCTTTATAATATTAAGAACCATGTTTCTTTACATATTTTTCGCCCTTTACTAACGCACAATTGATTCTATAATTAAAATGACAAAGAGAGGTGAAAATTGTTGACATATGTCGTAGTCGAACATTTATTATGAAATTAATTCTTTGATTAAAACTACTAAAAAATCTGCAAAAAATCTCTAAAATATTTCTGAAAAATATATAAATTTCATGATTATGAAAATAGTACAACATTGATCCATAATCATTTTTTTTCAATAAGTATGACTGAATAAATGAAAACAATGTATGCATATTGTGCAAATAATTGCAAAATATACATCTTTCGTTAAATTGTCATATTTTTATTTAAATACAATTTTATAGACAAATAAATACATATGAACATCGATTTCAGAAGAATAATCAAATCAATTGTACTCGTCAGTTTTGTTTAAGAGTTAATTAAATGACAAGTTAGATGTTCTTAGCAGTTTTACGGATTTGATGAACTCCTATAGAATTTTTAAGAGGTACTCGAGTTTTATTAACTGCTTGAATCTTTATCGATGATCCGAGGCTTTAACGTTACACTTCAATCTTCCATCCACAAAAGCTAATAACGAATTTATGCTCCAATTAATACTGCGGAATATCGATCAGTGCACTTTGCAATTGTACGATTGAAAACGCATCAAACACGATAGTGAGGTCTTAATTACGATCTTGCGAATATAAATCGAGCATTTCTGTTAACAACAAGAAGTACGTTACACCATTTTACTTTACAATGAATACAGATAAATTTTCAATTATTTTCTAATTCATTACCGTTTAAAAATGTTCATTATTATCATAATTAATGCAGTTTAGTTTGACAATAAATATATTCTATGTATTTTTTTATTTATTAGTTCTCTTTCATTATATGTATTTTTTAATTTATCATATTTTCTCCTAATTTATCATATTTATCATATTGTAGATTTTCGTTAAAATTAAAATTTTCAACTTACATTTTTTTCGGACAATTAACCCTTTGCACTCCGCACCGTTCCGGATCTAACCTACCAGCTACTTTGTCGCGAAACCATGCATTTCTAAATACGCTTGATACTTTCTGCAGCAGAAATGTCTGTTCTATCACGTACTTACGATGGTCAGATTTTCACCTAGACCCATAGTATTTGAAATAAATTAAAAAATATCAACGAAAACTGGTGCGTTGTCGGTGTCTTTCTTACTTTGATCATAATTTCAACATATTTAAATATTTGCAATGCAAAAACAATTTATATCGTTTTATTCGGGAAAGTTCACAGATTTTTTTCGTGTAAAAAGTCACTGAATAGCTGCTATGATACAAGCACAAAAAATTTCCAAAGTTGAAAATTTGCATTTTTTTAAACATCAATTTTCTCAAAAGCTATACGACCTAGAGAGAAACGGATTTGAGATTCGTATTCAGCTCGCAAAAATCTATAAGAACATCATAGTGGTAGTTGTGAAATAAAAAAAAATCAAAATTTATTGTACAATGTCATCACTAATAAATTTCAATGCCCCCTCAGAGGGGACAGCGGTGTGCAAAGAGTTAAGATTTATCAACCCCTTAGTAATTGAAACGTATATATTTTAATTTAAAATTGATCGCAACGTAATTTGAAAGAAATCATTTGTATCTCACAAATTAGTTTTGTTGCTTAAGAGAAGGCAATTGCAAATCAATTACTCGACGCTAAAGCGTGAAATAATGAAGTTACTAAATTTAATGCCACAAACAGACGACAATTTAGTCGCACGTTGAGACGTAAATTATTATGCAACCGCGTTATCACCGTAATAGATATTATCAAGTGCTGAAAGCTAATGAGGCTAAGTGTATCTGGGTAGGCGTTATCAGTTTTGAACAATGCTCCTATCACATAACTAATATATTTGCGGTTTTGCAGAGATTAATTAACGTTGTTTTAGAAACTTACTATTACACAGCCCATGACTTTCCCTGCTAATGTTATTGTACCTTTACATGACACTAAGGAAGAAAAATGATGTAAATGGTGGTTTGCTAAATATCCAGCAGGAAATATAAATATAATACAGCAATTAGGTATATTTTTCATATAATTATATTATTTGGATTTGAATTAACGGATTAACATGTTATAATGTAGGGTAAATATTAAATTTTTAAAGGGAATTAAAAACGATTTTTCAAAAATGTGATAATTGAAATAGAGAAACTGGGAAGAGGAAGATTTAAAGTAGAAAATGATCGATAATAAACATAAATACCAGAATTAATTTGTTTTTTTAAAAACATTTTCCCAAATAAGTATTAGGAATACTTTTTCTAGCTCTTAAATGTTTTGTTAATTTTAGTTTTGCTTATTGTTTCGTATTAATATAACATAGTTTCAGTCTGCAATTCGTGGATAGTTAGAATAATATTTGGAGAAAATTCATATCAATTGCTAGCTCGTTCTAATATTTCATACTACGAAATATATTCTCATATTTCACAGTTTATACAAAATTAAATCCAAATTTAATACATTTAATAATACGTTTATCTATAGTTGATGAACAGGAATAAAAAAACACTGCAAATGCTAAAAAGAGGAAGATTTGTATACATTTCGAAAAAAAAAATTTATTTATTAGGAAAATATATAAAGATTTGATACTCGTATAAACTATGAGTAATTTTAATAACATTTTCATACTTATTAACACCGGTTTATATAGGAAACCCTTTTCAGATACAAAAAGTAGTATTTTAAAAAATGGCGCTTGTCCCTTTTCATCTCGATTTTTCATTTTTAGGACAGCAAAATTAGTAACTATAGTTACATAATTACTGCATTGGAATATTTTATAAATCTTTTCTTTAACAGTTATATTCATTAATTACATATCATTTATAATAAATCGATTGATTAATAATTCACTAATAATTCATTAATTAATCTACCAATTTTTATTCAAATCAGTTCATTAATTAAGAATTGGAATAGTTCATAGAAAATGCATCATATTAAATATATATATTTATTTAATTTAAAACACCAAACGAGAAATATAACTTTCCATTTTAGTTAACTGAAACTTGTAGTTAAACCTCGGAATTCAATAATACAATCAACGGTAAATAATATTGAATTTCATGCCTTCCAGATAAATGTTAATGATCGAATGAAACGGTGGTTCATTAAGCTTACCGAATACAATTACGATATTCGATACCACAAGGGTATAGATAGTTCGATCGTAAATTCACTAAGCAAGAATTTCACCGAAGAAGTAACAGAAGCAGAACTAATGGAACTAATCGATTTAAAATTTAATTTGTCCAACGATTTGATAATGGTTAGCAGGCCACATGGCTAAAATATGCGCAACGATACCTAATGAAACTAAAGAACAGAACAGAAAACTTTAAGACAAATTTTTAATCAGATACTTACGAATATTATACTTTAATAGTTTTTTATCGAATCGACGGTAATTGACGTCGATAACAATAGATTCTTCTTATTAGATTGCAGCAAAAATCTATACTAAAAATTTAGGGTGTCGAGGCGCATTCATAGAATCAAAAAGCCATTGGGTTTATTTTTAACTTTAGAAAATTCATGAATAATCAACAACTGCCTTTTGCAACTCTTTACTACGTACAATTTATATTATTAAACTTTTTTTAATCTAGCATGATTTTCGAGAACCAACGCGATTTATCATTTTATGAGTGTCGAACGGTTAAGTGACAAAAACTTCGTATTTTTTACTCACTTCTTGTCCGCTTCCGTTAAATTTTCCACAACCAATGAAATAGTTTAATTTTAAGTTAGTCGTTTGTTCACCCCCAGCAGCACGCCAATTCCCACTACATACTTTATTCTGGAGGAACATTATTTTTTCTCTTCAGTCGATTCCCAAAGAGTGCACATCAAATTTATATTTATCTTTAAAGTTCGTTGTCAGTTTGCAAGGTGTTACTATTTTTCTTAAGTGCTAAGTCAAATCTTAGTTTTAATAAAGCACAAACATTTTACCCTTGCCAGTTGTTTGGTTATTTTTGCCTTTCGAATGGATTCACTGATTCCACAACCTAACTACTTCGTGGTTCATTAAGTTTTTAAGGTTAATTTTTCACAGGGTATCTCACAAATCTATCCTCAAAATATCAAGTCAAAAGACCCAAAATTGCGATGTGTAACGTGGTACACGGAAACAAGCTAACAAACGTACGAATGCAGATCGTGCCAGAAGCCTCATCGCGCTTGCCAATAATAAAACAATATTGATCTGTACTTCGGATTTTCATTGTTACTTATTGTCTTTTACTTATTCGTCCGTTAACCGCGAGATATCTCGTAGTAAGCGTTCTTGTTGAAACTGCCAGCTACGAGGTATCTCGTAGTGTTTCTTTGTTTTAGTACGAGAATATCTCTCGGGTGGCAGCGAATGTATTAATGCGGAGAAAAGGGAAAATAGAGGTGGACCTGTAAATCCATGTTAGAACTATATCTGTAACTAAATATTATCGTATGTTGTAAAAATCGATGTGTTTCCTTATATCATAGCTCCCAGAGTAAAACGCTCTAAATTTGACTGGCAGTAAATGGGTTAAACGCAGTAAAACATATTTGAAGAGAATGCAAACTATGTATAAGATATATTTTATAATATTTATTTATACAAATATACAATCGTTTATTTTTTAAATAATTTATTATGTTAAACGGTACATATTCGAGCTGGAATCGTTCTTGTAATACACGCATTACAACTACTGCAAATTTAAAAATGCTACTAACAATAAGTGTGATAGTCATTCTACCTCAACCATATACAATAATATTTTTAAAATATTATACACAAGTATGACGGAATATTGTAACAGAAAAGTAGAACAGAATTTGTAGAAGATATGAATTCCAAAAAACATAATTTCACTTAGCTACTTTTAAGAAATGATAGTAACTGCGTATTGTAACAAAGAAATGACAGAAGTGAAGTTCCAAAATTTAAGTTTTAATCATTAAATATACAGGATATTGCAGATTTTTTCCATCAAGTTTTACCTACATGTTCCACACACAAATACATAAAAATAGTTTTGTATTAACACAGAAATTTAAAGATTTTATTAAAAGATTATAATGAAACTGCAATATGATTTCAGATCGTTTTATTTTTCAAATAATAACACAGAATGAGAATTTTTTCAAAATTATGCCCAAAAAAGAATTCTTGACAGAGAATTTTACATAAACATAAGCTTTTAGATAAACTAAATATTTGATAGACTAAATTCCAAAGTTCTCAAATTCCAAAATTCCAAAATTCCTAAATTCCTAAATTCCTAAATTTATAAATTTAGAAACTTTCAAGTTGTAAAATATCGAAGGCTTCTACGTTTTCAAATCCCCACATTCTCAACTGAAACTATTAAATTCCCAGCACACCGAAATCCGTACATCCTGAAACTTCTAAATAACCAAACCCTCAATTTCGGCAATTCTATGTATCTCACGTTTAGGAAATTATTTGTATTTACAACTCTATACGAACGAGCATCTCTAACATTAATATTTTATATAAACGAGAAGGATTAAAGTGAATAAAGTATTCTGTGACAAAAGCCAAATATAAAAATTCTTCAAATCAAATACTATGAAGAAACAAATATTGTATGATATAAAATATATGAATTAAGTAATGCATATATTATAAATAGTATAAATATATGTAAGTAATATATTATAAATATATAGAAACAAATATATAATAGAAAATACCTTCAAAACAGTTTAATTGTTAAGAAATAAAATGTTTAAATTAATTCAATACAATCTTTTAAACACTTTATGTAATCCAAATGATAAGTTGTGAATAGAAACAATATTAAAATAACACAATACTAAGAAAACATTTTACGTTAATCTTTTCTTCAATGTATTTGTAATGTTTTAATTTATAATTGAATTTAAATGTATATATAATTGAAATAATTTAAATTATAATTCGATACAGTTGTATAATTGAACGGTTTTAAATAGTAAGTGAATACAGTTGTATAATTGAAATTATTTAAAGTATAACGGATAATAAAAATTTCACATAATATTTAACAATTTGTTCGGCTTTCTCTTCTTTACTAATAGTTTTCCACGAGCAAATTTTTTCATAAAACGGCAATGTTTCATTTGGGATGTATTCCATTGATTCGGTCACATCTTGTATTTCTTTTTCTGGTGAATGAGAGGAAGAACTGTACAAATCCACGGATAAATACCCTCTGTTTTTGCGCTCATTAAACTGAAGGGACTACCCTGAAACATGGGCACTCTTTTTGCATTGTTCCTGGTCCCAACGTGTAATTCTACCTCGGTATGTATTTTACCCATCGTTTTGCGGTTATTTGAAAATGGTTAATTTTAGATTTCCACTGTTACTCAACTTCTCCGTTCACTTATATTTACACTAAAATTTAACGTTTCAGTGCTTTATTTCTTCTATATTAGTAATTAAGTAGTACGAAAATAGTATCAGTGTTCTATGTACCACGTATTTCATTATACAAAAATTCTTCGAAGAAATATAAATACAGAAGAAATACTTTTTAACAAAAAATGTAATTAACATAAGGAAGACGTGATTTTTAATAGTGAAAATATGCAATTGCTAAAAGAATTGTGTTTTAATATGAAGAAATAAATTCAATGAAAAGAAAAACTATCTTTGAATGGCACAAAATATAATTCATCAAAAGAAGAAATACCTTTTACTAGAAAGAAATGTAATTTTTGAGTATAATTAACAGAATAATACAAGCATATACTGAACAGAATAATACAAACGTTTATTGAACAGTATACGATTGACGGTTTGTTAGACGCCATAGACCAAAACAGATGAAATGTAAAGAGAACATAGAATCAATTAATCAAAGACATAACATACATACATTCGTGGACAAAATTAAGTGGACAGATATCATAAATAACAAAAGGTTAATTTAATTTAACTAATAATGCCTATAAATCAAAACTTTATTCCACAATTATATACATTAAATAAATAAATTGTATATTAAATAAACGTTCTTTCAAGTCTACAAAACATTTCACGTTCTAGATTTTAAATTTATTTGAAACATTGTAATAAAACAACAAATTTTTTTACATTTCTGCAATGTCCACTTAATTTTGTCCATGACTGTAGATGTGAAAACATTAAGGAAACTAACTATCGCTGTCAAATACATTATTTGACCATAAACTTATTGAACATAAAAAATACAACGAATGAAATGAATGAACGAAGCTATTTACAACAGTACTAAACAAAGAGCAATATTTTTTACTAGAAAGGAACACATATTCAGCGAGAAAGAATATGAATTGCAACCCTGAAAACCTTCTTAATGACACTCGTAGCAAAGAGAAAATCGATGTTCTGTACATTACAGCATATTTATTATATATCAGCAAAAACCTGAAGCAAATGAAAGTATATTTTACAGCAAATTTATTGAGCAAAAATTTATGTATAAATAAATGAAAAGATGCGTAATAAGATAGATTTTAAGGTCTTTCAAGAAAACATTTGTTTTGTGAGGTTTGTAAAAAATCTGAAAAGAGGGCGATTCTTTTATATCCAATCGCAATGAAAGGACACGTCCATTGCAAGTGAATACTATTAAGCAGCTTACAGCTGCCCATGACAAATACAACGGCGCGACAAATGCCTCATTGAAAAGTTTCAGCGCCACAATAGCCAGCGAAACGAATCATAAAGTTCTAGCGGATTATACGAGCGGAAAAGTCTGGAAAAGTAATATCGAGGTAGAACCGCCGTTCATATTTCCTCGTATCCTCTGGGCGCCTCTGATCCGAGTTATCAGTATTTATTCCTGTAACAGGAGACACAGACATCATAGCTACACCTATGAGAAAACTTCGGCCCCTTGCTAAAAGTACCATAGAACCGTTCGTAGCTTCTGAGCGCCCTTAAATATGTTATATTTTTTTTTATCTACCCATATGTTGTCACGCACGACACGTGCGTTATGCTATAATATAACCGCATGCTAAGCGATATTTTCTGCGGAAATAAATTCAAAACGTGGAACGAAATACGAAAGATTTCATTTTCAAATTCTTTTTACGAAAAGTCTATTTCGAAAACTTGAACATACGAATATGTACACCTAATTCTTTTTTTACTTGAATTTGATTTAACACGAGTTAAAAAGAAAACAAATTTCTCTTTTTACACTAATTGTTTTGTTTTAACACGATTTTCAATATTCTAGGAATTTTTCTTGAATCTCATAGAGCAAATAGAGCGAGATTTTTCGAAGCGTGTACGAAGCGTAAACGTATGTATGCGTTTATTGTCAGAAAGGGACAATGCTTAAAATTTTGTTATGTTTATATATTATTTTAACTTTTTTTATATTAATGAATTTCAGATATTATTTTCTTTTTCTCAAAGTATAATTTATTTTTTATAATATATGTAATGAATTAAAATGTGTAAGCACGAAATAAATTAAGTGAACTGTAACAAGAATTTTTTAATATTGTTTACACCTAATTCTCTTTTTACACGAATCTTCTTTTTTACACGAATTTTTGGGAACGTATCTATCGTGTAAAAAGAGAAAATATATTCCTCAAATTATCTGTTTGACTCATAATTTTAAATCCCAACCAGTTTCGGCGATGATTTGTATTCAAAAGGTGTCAAAAAACACCTTTTGGTTGAAATGGGTATACACAAAATCATGGTAGAAATAGTGTTAAAAACAATTAGACTTGTGAACAACGTTAACACCCGTTTCGTCTATGCACAAGGATTCATCGTTGCGTTGCAAATGTTAAACGTTTTATTCAGCGTTTTGGAACGAAGTACTTTAATATCTTTTAAGGTAAATTGTTAATAATAAAACGGCAATAATTCATCTGTCAATGTGTTTAAAGAAAATCACACTCTTGGTAGTGTGTTAAAATGTAACATTTGATACAATACATTAGTATTGTTTTAAAGTAAAAAATTAGTAAAGAAACGTGTGTCGAGTTTTTTATTATAAAACGTTTTCTTCTTAATAAACTATGTTGTAGAAACACGTAGATTTAAATATCCTTTATTATAACACTCTAATGTCTATTATTATCTCTTATCTATTATGTATTATCTTGATTATTAAATTTAATTATCACGCTAATTAAAAACTCTTAACCTTAATGGACTCTTAATACTAGCCTTAATACATATACTGTTCACAATGAACACAGCACCCTTTAAAACGCTTTAATTGTTAAAACATAGAATGCTTAGATTATCGGTAAACATTTATCACAATTTTTCAAATGATTTTTATAATGCAAGTCATATATTACAAATGAAAATTACTTGGTATTTATTTGGAAACGATTTGCGATAGTAAAAATTGCTGATACATTGTACATTTTTTTACATCAAATTACGATAATTTTTACTTTCGATTCTGAATAATCAAAGTTGAAATGAAAAAATGTACATTTTTTCACATTACAGTAATAATTTAAGTGTGTTTATCGGAATTTGTACTGACTTTGTGGAGACATAATCAGAATTTATTTTTCATCCTGTATTTACCTATTTTCACTTATTTACTTATTTTACCTATTCTTTTGTTCATTTTTAATTTTATAGTAGACATGCGGATAATGCTGCTTGTTGCATTATTAAATGGTTTCATGTATATTTTTTTATTTCATTAATGCAGGGAATATTGAAACAGAACGAACAATATCAGATGAAGTTATTATTTTTCGAATAATTTTATTAAAAATTTCTAGTAAAATATTATGTTCATTGAAGCACCTAAATAAAATTAACAAATTGTAAATTTGCTCTCCTGTTCGTGATACATAATCGCATTATGTATTATCGAACATTTAATAAATGTTAATACTTATTCAATTTCGATGCGCAACTACATGTAATTAAATAAACATTGTGCAATTTCCAAAATTACATTTAAAATGTTGCATCCGTTACTGTTGGATTTTCTTCGATATTATTATCTCAATTTTTTATCGAAGAAACAATATATTGTCAAACTTCTGTGAAACATTTATTAGCATATTTATTATTTCAACTCATATTTATTATTCATAACTATCGTTCACCATGTACGTTCTATTAAACGTATAATATATTTCTAACGTTTTATATTGGTATACACAGCGACCAAATGAAATTTTAATAATAATTTTTATAAAATATTCGTTAGCATTTATTAATATGTAGATAAGTTATTTGTTCATTTATTTATTAGTTTAGAACTAATTTACTTCTTACGAAGTATATAATATTCACTTACTTGATGCAAGAATTATTTATATTAATAAATGTATGAAATCTAGCAAGTACAATGTATGATATGTAAAATTGTATACATTCAATAACTTTCATTACTTACTCTGCAATATATGAAACATCGAGCACGTATATAACAAATTCATCTCTGTTACGACGAAATGAAAACATAAAAAATTAAAACCTAATCTTGTCTTTCGCGTAGTTTTTCCTCGGATTCTACTCCGCGAATAAATCTGATAAAATATTATCCGTAGTTGACTGGTTCAAAATTGTATAGTAACGAACGAAATCAATTATTTGAAATTTCATTAAAATGAAGCTCCCTTAATTTGATCAATAAGTCAACGAAGTTTAAAAAACTTTACGATAAAAATATTATAAAATTCTGTTTAATTTCGACTGTATTTTTAGTACTATTCCATAATGGCATCGTTACATCAACAAACAAAGTAACATATAAACAAACAATGAAAGTAATGAATAGAATATTAAATAAAATAAGAAAGTAGGACCAGAAGTAAGAAACAAATAAATAGACAAAGTAAGAAAGTAGTATATGATCGATAGAAATAAGTTCATGCCAATATGTTATATCAGTTACCAATAATTAACAAATAGTGATCATTAGCAAATTATAATAAATTAAGAAGATTAAGAACGAAAGAAAAATTGAAAAAATGAATTAACATCTATTAAATTGAATTAAATTCACATCTGTTAAACTGTTATAAAATTACAATAATAAAATCAACATATCGTCAATTTTTATAGAAAAAATGATTTAAATCTGTATAACAGGTTACTGTATACAATATCGAAACAGAAACTATATACATATATTGATTTTCTGTTACTTCTAGCGCAAAGTAAATAAATGAAAATTGCTACCCACTATTACTATCTGAAGTTATTACTAATTATGTTAAAATAGTTAATTATAATAATTATTAATTATATTACTAAGGTGATTTATGAACATCCAAACGGAAATTACACAAACTTATACTCACAGAAATTATATAATTAAGTTTATCAAATTTGAACATATAACGTAAACTATTCTTATTGCAGAAATACTACTAGCAACCAATAGAGTGCGCACATCATACATACTTACGCGGATACAGTATGCTTCACAATATACGTACATACTATTTTTGTAACATTTGAATGACTGAGGATTTATTAAAATTTAATAAGAGTCTTAATTTTCAGTGGATAATGTAGCGTACATATTTTATAAGTTGAAAAGAATGGAAATTTTATAGATTCAAAATTGGAGGATTTGGAGATTTAGTGTATTTCATTATTTTTCAATTTTAGAATTTCTGTTTCTTAACGGTCAAAAAATGAAAAATTTGTAAATTTCATAATTTGTACATTTAGGAATTTACAAATGTAAGCATATGAAAATTTTGAAATTTGTGAATTCAGGATTTACAAATTTGTAAATATAAAAATGTTGTAATTTCAGAAATTGGTAATATTGAGAAATTGTGAAGATTTTGTAATATGATTTCAAAATTTGAGAATTTATGAATTTAAGCGGTTAAAAATTGAGGAATTGAAGAATGTATAGATTTGATATTTTACAAATGGACATTTGGAAGTTTGTAAATGTTTAACAATTTACGGTTTAGAAATGTGCACTTATGAAGTTTTATAGATTTATGAACACAGATATTATACAATGTGAAGGTTTGAAAAATTAGCGATGTAAGAATGTAAAAATTTGAGAATTTGGAAGCGCGAAGAACTTGTAAGGTTAGAAATTTTATAATTTTCAATTTCGAAAATTTCAGAACTCGTGAAGTTGGAAACTTTATAACTTTCGAAATTTGATCGTTAAAAATCTGGCAATACGAAAATTTAGGAATTTAATCACCATAAAATTGGCATATATGCCGTGACGGTACATGTCAGTGCACTTGCAGCCCTTCTCTGAGATTTCGAGTCGATAAATTCGCAGAATTATTTTCACCACGGTGGGTCTCGGTTCATCGATGCATATTCATATACATATATTAGCATAGACCGCCTCAGAAGAGCGGAGAAACATTTATATTCACGGATACCAGCGTACAAGAGAACACACCAGGCTCTCCCATCAAATCAATCATCCTCTGTTACTCAGAGTGATAAACGTGATAATTGCTCTGACGTGAGAACATTTTCTTTGCATCGGGATTAAACTGAACAATTTCACGATTTTATAACTCTCATCGCGCTACTTTAAACGGAACAAAATTGTACAGGAAGCTTGTTAGAGTTTCATACAGATGAGGTTTACGACATGGCAAGAAAAATAGCTACTTTAAAAAACCTTTAGTTTATTATCCGTGCCATCTGTTTGCCAGCAATACGATGGCACGTGACAATTTTAGGTTTATAAATCTATTCATGATACATTCATTGTTAGCGTCATTTTGGCTTCAGTGGCACAAGCCATGCCATAAACCTCGAAGACCCAAACGTCGAAGGGTAACTCGGCCCTGGAAATTAACGGTTTCCAGTTGTATTAACTGACAAGTATTTATTTAAAACAAATTTTAATATACTTTTTAATTCGATTAATTTTTTAACGAAATATGTTTTTGGTAGAATATTATTAGAGCTTTTGTTAAAATTGCTGCCCTCTCTTGGTTTATAAAAATAAGTATCCTCAACTGGCGTGACTATCATAGCTCGTGACAGTTTTTGTTGTGAATCGCGTGACGTAAAAACGTGTATTGTGTTGTGATTCTATTATATAAATATATTCACTGTGCGCTTAATAAATATTATTTATTCACTATGCGAATACATTATTTGTACGAAATGTAAAATGCAACAATTGCCGTATAAAAAGTTCAGAGTATCGGCAAAGAAAGACTTGGTCTTACACATTCAAACATTTGTGTTCCGATGAGTACGGAATCCGCAGGCAGAGTGAAATACTTTGCTACATTTATAGATGATTACTCACGATGTACAGAAACGACTATGCTTAAACAACGATCGAATATTTTAACTGCATTTAAAAATTTCCGGAAACGAGTTGAAAGGGAAACAGGATATGCTATAAAACGATTGAGGACCGACAATGGAAAGAAGTACATTTCTAAAAAATTCAAGTTCCTTGAAGATCAGGGCGGCGAACGACAACGAACTGTAGAATACACGCCTCAGTAGAACAGCGTGGCCGAACGAGCAAATCGAACTTTGGTGGAGATGACATGTTGTCTCATGAATCAAGCCAAATTACCAAACTCACGAACAGATACCCAACAAAGTCCCTTGATAACAAAACACCATACGAAGCCTGGTTTGGACAAAAACCATATGTTGGATTCTTACGAATTATAGGGAGTCAAGCAATTGCATTGAACAAGAGTGGAGAACGCAAGAAGTTCGATCCAAAAGGACAAGAATATATACTCATAGGCTACTCGAATGAATCAAAGGCCTACCGACTGTGGCAACGAGGTAGCAAGAAAGTTACCAAAGCGAGAAACGTGAAATTCTTCGAAGAAATTGATGAAGAAACCAGAAATTATATTTCCGTAAGTGTCAACGAATAAAAGGACATTGAAGAAGAACAAAATAACGATCAAACAGACGAAGCTAAAGATGACGCCATCAAAAAAGATTGTCAAGAACATAAGTGAAACTCCAAAACGCAAACCAGACAGGCCAAAAATCAACTGAACAATAAAACCAGGACGTCCGAAGAAAATTTATTGGACAAAAGATTTCGAAGAGAATATCATTACGGAAGATCCACTGACGGTCGACGAAGCACTTGAAGGAAAAGATGCTGACTTACGACTGAAAGCGATGGAGAAAGAATTTGAAACATTAACGAGAAACGAAACATAGTCGTTGGTACGCCGACACAAAAATAAGAAGGTTCCCACAAATAAATGGGTATTGAAAATTAAAAGAGATTCAAAAGGAAACGACGAAAATACAAGACACGATTGGTGGCTCGCAGTTATATCCAAGAGACTGGTATCGACTACGAAGAAATATAATATTTCCACCAATCGGTCGCTACGCAATTATGAATTTACGTTGAATTTGACGGAGTCGAGGATTAACATATTGGACCCAAAGTAATAAACTTGGGTTGTCGTCGCGAAACTATTTTTTCTAAAGAACGATGGTCAATGGTTTCATAAACTTATTGCGGTTACGGGTCGGTTCGGATTTCCTTGCCAGATGCCGTACGAAATTATAAATTCCGAACCTGGATTTATACGAGGGGACTTCGAGATATGGTGTCGATAATAATATGTATAAAATTGATGCATTAATCTTTAAAGTGATATGACAGACGTAATGTCTGCATACGTACAAGAAAATCTCCTTGACAAAGTTTTTATGGAACAACCGAAATTATTCATGAAAAAGAAAGATGAAAGTGTGTAAATTACACAAACCTCTATATAGCCTAAAACAATCAGGACGCGAGTGGTATATGAGGCTGGATGAATTCGTGACTCGACAAAGTGGACGTCGAAATGAAGCTGATCCGTGTCTGTACCTATTTGATGAGAATGAAACAGGCGTTATAATGATAATATACGTAGACGATATTATTTTGGCGTCGAGGAACATAAAGGGCTTAAACGTTGTAAAACGAAACTAAAAGCAGAATTCGAATTAGTGGTCTTAGGAAAAATTACTGGTATCTTATAAATGCAAGTGGACTGAAAAGAAGATACAGGTAGCATCAAATTATCTCAAGAAAAATACATAAACGAATTATTGAAGAAATTAACCCTTGTCTATGCGAGAATAACCGACCAAATTTCACGGTTTTACTAAGGTTTGGGAAAAGGCTCATAAAAACTAAACAAAAAACTATATTTACATAATTCAAAAAGCAATGTATAGAAAAGACCCTCATAGTGCGATAGAGGCCGGAATCGAAATTCGCACTGAGCGGGACAGTTGGAAGCGAAATTTTATGCTCGGTGGCTCGGTTGTTGGGGGGATCCCCCTTGGAATCAGTCAAGCATTAAACACGATCGGTACCGAAACGACCGAACATCGGTGAGACACATAGTAACGCAAGCAAAGAAAAAGATTGCAATTTCCTTATTTCCTATTATTTTTTCATGAAACTTGTACCATGGTATTCGCCAGGTTTTTCTTATTAAAATGACACCAAACATGATGTAATTGCGTTAATAATTACGTACGTAACGGGTGATTAAAGTTTTTAACGTGAAAGAGGACGGCGAGTGGAAAAGACAGAGAGGCAGAAAGTTGAAGCGTTCGGCAAACATGAAAGACTCCTGCGTGTTCCGTCTTTTAAATTCGAAAATCAAAATTCCTTGCTTTTGGTTTAAAATGATACCAAACACGATATAATTACGATCATAATTACCCTTCTAACAAGCCATAAAAGTTTCGGACGTTAGATTCTAAGGAATTCGTATCTCTGACGTAAATGTAACGTCCGAAACTTTTATGGCTTGTTACACAGGTAATTATGATCGTAATTATATCGTGTTTGGTATCATTTTAATCAGAAAAACGAGACGAATACAATGGTAAAAGTTTCATTCACGAAAAACCAAAAATAAAGAATTTTGATTTTTTAATTAAAAAGACAGAACGCGCAGGAGTCTTTCATGTTTGCCGAACGTCTCGAACCTCAGTCCCTCTCTGTTTTTGTATCGCTACCACGTTCGGCTCACGGACGTGGACCGAATCAAACTTTCGCACTGAGTGGGCCAGTGGAAGCGAAATTTGATACTCGGCGGTTGTCCTTTCCACGCCGCGGACAAAAGAACAAATCGCCGCTAAGGCGGCGAAGCATTGAAATGTCGAGCGAGGCTGGTTCAAGCGAGGCGAACATAGGCGCAGCAATGACGCACGCATAAGCGCAGGAAGAGACGTTTCGCATTGTGTGGGTCAACCAAGCATTTCACTGAGAGGGTCTTTACTGTACTCAGGACGAAATACAGAACAAAACAATGACACTAATTTGTCTATATACATTGAAAATTATATAAATAACAAAGATATAAATAATCATAAAGAAAGTAAAAGTTGAGTTCTCTCTTACAAAACGTATTTGCACATACGAAAAGTCATCTTTTCATCACAACTTTATATAGACCATTTATTACAAAGTATATACTTTGCATTTTCAATATATTTTGTAAGAAGATAAATAATATTGTATAATAAAAATGAAGAATAACTCGAAGGTACATGGTAAGTGCCGGAGGGATTATCTAAAATTAGCGAAGAGTTAAAACAAAAAACTATTTGTTTTAATTCCCTCGTAATGAAATTAGACCATTTATAACGTATTATTTAATTTTGCGATAGAGTTCTCTCGCAATGCTAATAGTAAAGCGCTACATGGTGCGGGCCGATATATCGGTTCTGGCACTTCTCACCAGTGCAGCAAGAGCCGATATATCGGCCTCTGGCACTAAAAGGGTTAAACACAAATCTTGACAAAGCTCGTCCACCCCGACAGAGTCGAATACGCAAATTACGATGAAACTGGGACCGGAACACGATGAAGAAAGAGACGGAATCACCCTTAGAGAGATCTCATAGGAAGTCTGATTCACTTTACAAATACGACGAGACCAGACATTGTTTATGCTGCAAATACGTTAAGCAGATTTTCATTCAGTTCCCATAGAAAAGCATTAGTAATTGGCAAAACGCGTGCTGCGTTATCTGAAGGGGACGAAGTCGTACGGCATCACGTACGAGAAAAACAACCAAAAGTTAAACGCCTACACGCACTCGGATTGGGCAGGCGACTCTTAACCTCTTAGGCACGGCTGAATTTTGCGAGGGGCTGCTTCTCTGTACGGCAGAGGTCAACGCGAATTACGCATAAATGATTCGGCACTGCAATGTGTGACGTACACTATGCGGCCGACAAGTTGTCCGGTGAGGAGGTTTGGCCAGGCGTTCAGACGCGACGGCAGGAATTGGCCGAAAAAGAAGATGGTCGCAGTGAGTCTCACGCATTTTCGGCGGCGGAATTTATTGGTTCGCCCGGTCACGCACACTAGTTGACCCGAAGACCGTAAACAATCGGTAGTCTGCGATCGTCAATCGGTGTCAAGTTTCGACGGTTCTCAGTGGAAATAGGAGGAGCGATCGCGTACGTCTTATGTTTCAGGACAACCTCCTCACCGGACAACTTGTGGGCCGCATAGTGTATAATGCTGTTCTTTACACGACTACATTGGAATGAAGTGTTTGATGATTAAATTATAATTTTTCTTAAAAATATGATACACACATTTTAACTTTAACAATTTATTCTAATAATTAATAATACAATTCAGATGACATCCACGAAAGCCACTATAGTGGCGCACCGTGCAGAAAGATGCCATCCGCGAAAGCCATTATAGTGGCGCGTCGTACAGCTGTCATCCACGAAAGCCACTATAGTGACGCACCGTACAGAAAGATGACATCCGCGAAAGCCATTATAGTGGCGCGTCGTACAGTTGTCATTCGCGAAAGCCACTATAGTGGCGCGTAGTGCCTAAGAGGTTAAGATCAGCGATTACAATCAGGAAGCGTTTTAATTTTGACAGGAAGAGCGATAAATTGGAAATCTAAGAAATAACCAACGGTGTCCCTATCAACCATGGAAGTCGAATACATCGCCCTATCAGAAGTAGCAAAAGAAGTTGTGTACCTGAAAAGATTGTTAAATTATATGCACTTTCATGATCTTGTTGAAGATCCAGTGATCGTATTTTGTGATGACCAGAGCGCAATACAACTTGCCAAAATCGCAGTATTTGACAAACATGATATTAAAGTTGACTATCTAAGAACTGATTTAATGCTTGTTGACGTTTTTATAAAAGCTTTGCCAGGCATCAAACATGATAAAGCGATTAAAATATTGAACTTAGAATGTTAAGGTTGATAGTATTGTTTATTTTCATTAAGATCTACATTCATAGGGAGAGTGTTAGAATAAATCGATACAGATCGATACCTTTATTTGGTTTATAAAAATAAGTGTCGTAAACTGGCGCGACTTGTAACTTTATTATGTATATAAATAATATTAGGGGGATCGAAAAGTAATGTCGTTTTTGCGCATGCGAATATTCGTTTCTTTTTTCAGATATTTTGCTAAAAAATCAATTGATTTTAATCGATCCGGCATAGAAAATTTGTACAATAGATGGGAAAAGATTGTTGATAACGAATGTGATTATATCATTGATTAAAAATAAAAACATATTCAAAATTTATGTGTTTGACTTTACTGCAAAAAAAAACAACATTGCTTTCCGGTCCCCCTAATATATTCGCTGTGTGCTTAATATTTCCTCTATTTATTTTCGCTCCTGACAGTTTTTACTTCAAAATTGGGTGACCAAGTTATTTGTCGTCCTTCAAAATTGGTTTGTACAATTTTAGACGAATAAACAAGTCAATTTCTGTTCGATACTCAAAAGGATAAATAGAATTTTATTTTTCTGTCACGAGAGGCAAACATTTAGACAATTTCGTCGAAAACATTATATGAAAACTGTTTTGAAAAGTATTTCGACAAAATTAACGAGGGCATGGAGAAATTGGAAAGAGTAAAAACGGGAGGGTAAAATTAAAGCGGTATGGATCCATGCATGCCAGGTGTTCAGAGCGATTAAATCCAGATAAACGATCCGGCTGTCGTTCAAAACGACAGGAAGATTTATCAGTTCCTCCTCGAGATCCATTTCCCATAAAGAGAAGTCTATCCATGAAAAGCTTCGTTTTTCTTGCCTTTGATTAGTAGCTTTTTAGCCTTTGTTCTTCCGGTAACAACATTGTATGTTTAAAATTTCGTTAAATATGTCTCCAACGTACCACCTGTACAATCTTGCTTACATCGATCGATTATAGAGAATTTATTGCAGGAATTATGGTATCATATATTTGTGTAATTATTTTAATCCTCATAGTATTTTCTGTTTAGATAATTATTTTATATTCTAATAGTATTATGCGTTTAAGTAATTATTTTATGTCATTAGTTTTATATATGTGGATGTAACTTTTTATGAGCTTATGGTGTTATATGTGTAAATTATTATTTTTTGTTCTTAATATGTTCATGTGGCTACAGTTTAGCAAACTTCGTTCATATAGTTATGATATTTTCAAACAATGTACTGTAGAAGTACATAGAAACAAAAATAAAAGTAAATATAAATAAATATAGTAAAAAGTGAAAGCAATAAAAGTAAATATAAAAATAGAAGTATAAAATAGGCGTTATGGTATATGTATATATCAAACATCAAAGTACTAGATTGGTTTAAAATGAAGGTTATAATAAATGATTGAAAATAATAAATGCTGCTATGAGATGTAGAGCTAAGACAATATCATATCTAATAAGAGATGCTGATGTATAACGCTTAATAAAAATAATAAAATATTAAATTAAATTCAATGTTATTAAAATAAGTTACTGGTATTAAAACTTCTGGTATAGTTCCACAATAATTTGATAATTTAATAATGATAAGTTAATGTAATTAAATACTAAACAATACGGAGTTAGAAATTTGAAACAAGAACTTATACTCAAACACATATGTGTGAGTGTTGTACTTTAAAACATTATGTTAATTAGTATCTCTTCAATAATTCGCCGTATGCCACAGAGCGGTTTATAGACGTAGTGAGAGACACAATTTGTTAATAATATTTGTTTTTTTTTATGCACTGTGTGCAACAAATTACAATTCTGATTCTTCAAAAGTGACTTATTAATCAACGATACATAGTTATGAAACGAAATATAGAAAATAGTTGACACCACAAAAGCGGCTGTACAAAACGTTCACTTCAAGAAACGAATAATTAATTGACGAAACTAACATTTTGTTATTTTTTTATATATAGCGTTTATTAATCGCATTTAATGTCCCACGATTATTCCGTTCCTTAGCAAAATATTTAATGAGAATATCTGGTTCCATTTAAATGTCTACCACACTGCTTCATTTATCTTACTTAAAAAGTGGTAACTGATGTTATTAGCTTACTATACAAATTTGTAGCTAATATCGTTAACTTCCTAAATAAATTAACAATTGATGTCGTTAGTTTCCTTAGAAAATTAGCATCCGATATTATTAGCTCAATTAAAAAATTAATGACTGTTTACACACTGTTTGATCACAATATATATGACTTCGCTGAAAATGTTTGCTGAATCGTAATTATTTACTTGGGTCCATACTACCCATACGAGTTCTGGATCATGATTTATTGCAACGTTATTTCGTGCGTTTAATCCCGTCCACGGAAATAAACATGTGTAGATAAAGCAATAAAATGTTCAGCCATCTAAGCCCGTAGAAGCACTAATCAATCTGACGACGCCTCGGATATATCGGACTCGTTCTAATTTATCGCTTACACATTTATGAGGGGGTTTACCGATTATGACGGATATTCCCGTTGACGTCAGTAGCGATATCATCGGCCGCGAGCTCCCGGGCATCCTGTTACGAAGGTTTATTAAGCTGGAAACACCGGTTGATGGGATTATCCGTACCGCGTGAGATTGAATAAAGCATCGTGACTGCAAGCTACTAGCTCAAGACCGGTTATTATACTTCCTCTTTCTGCTACTCCTTCTCTTTGATGTTGATTCCTCCTCCTCCCACATTTAAACTTTGACACTGCCGGAATAGATCTTCTTATTAATTGCACTAATTAACGGATCCGTTTCTCTGAATCCCATAGTATCAAACATTTTAGAACATTCGTACATTATCATACTGTTAAGCATATAAACAGACTTCGTTAAATTGATTATACTCCACAATATTAAAAACTATTGGTCCGATTTTTATGAAAATTTCGATGTTAGCTTCTATATTATTTGTTGATGCTCAGTTTAGCTTGGTTAGATGTTTGCTAGCTCAACACTGGTTATTATATTTCTTCTTTCTGCTACTCATTTCCTTTGATTTTGATTCCTCTTCATCCTACGTTTTCACTTTGACACCGCTAGAACAGATTGTGATGCCCATGGCACCGTATACGTGCTGTTTTTCTGTTTGCTATGTGTATTCTGTTTTTTATAGTCCCTTCTGTAATGTTACGTTCTCTAATGTGATTATTATTTTGAAAAGGTATGTAAGGATATTGGATAAACAAGCTACATCGTTTATTTTGGATGACGAAAAACGATCTAACAACAATTTTAATGATTGCTTTCTTTATAAGTTTGTAATACATTAATTTAATATTTCAATTCATTTAAAAATTGTATTTGATTTTATTACAATTTCCCTGATTTTCAAAATATTCATAAACCGACGCAGAAAATTAACTGCAAGCAAAATCTGCAGAAAGAAAAGAAGAGAATCTGAAAAAATCTCAGAACTACCAGATATTTTTGTAAATTCTGCGATAAAATTGTTAAATTAAGAACTCGTAATCATTATTTGGTTTTAAAATTAAGAGTAAATACTTAATAAGTCGAAATCGTCAGTAACCAAATATATAACTACGGCAAATAAACAATATAAAACTCCTTAAAAAATGAACCGTCATTCAAAGGTTTAAAGTATCTACTTTCAGCTTTACAAGCAAAACAAACACGCTGAAATATTATTGAAAAAGTTTTAAAATCGTTAAAGCAACAACCCCAAAATTAAATTAAATTTTTTATTGAAAGTCGGATGTCTGTTAATGGAAAAAGATAAAGGTATAAACTGATAGATCCGTCATTTATTTCAATGAAGAACCCACCATTTTCGATTACGAATATTGATAAAACGTTTTTTGTAAATGTTTCTGATGCTTAAAATGGCAGTAAGCCACTTTAACGAACAAAACTACAATAAAATGTAATACTACAGTTGTAAACAAATAATATTGTATCTGCTAGAGTATTAAATAATTCTAAAGAGGAAAACATAGATTACATAGTTGCTTTTAGTTTGATTTCTTTTGTTTAATCATTTTTTCATTAAACTTTCATGAAAATATGTTAGTGCACGGTAGTAGAATTAAATCAACTGCAACTGGTGGTCACTAATGTGTAAAATTGTAAAATTTGCTAATTTGCAACTTTCTACATTGTTATATATTAATAGTTTAAAACGATCAAATCTCCAAATCCTAAAATTATTATATTTTTACATTTGCAATTTTTAAGTTCCTAATTTATAAATTTGAAATTCTAAATTCGTGAATTTTGCTAGTGCCTATAATTATGAATTTTCAAATGTTCAAGTCACCAATTTCTAAACTTCTTGAATTATTAAATTCCTAAACTTTCAAACGTTTAAATTCATAAATTCGCACATTCTGAAATAATCAAATTATTAAGTCTTCAAATCCTCAAATTTTCTAATTACTAAACATCGAACTTTATACATAAGTAAATATTCAAATTCCTAACTCCAAATTCTCAATTAGCAAATGGCAAACTCTGTAAATTGCGAAATATCCAAACCTTGATGTCTCTAAATTCGTTGATTTCCTAACTCGTGTCTCCAAATAAATAAATTTCAAATATTTCCAAAACTCCAAATTGTCGAACTTCTAAATTTCAAAATTGCCTAATTTCCAAACACCAACTATCCCCTGTTGGGTTAGATTCCGAATCTACTCACGATCTACATTGATTAACGGAGGCTAAATATGTTTAGCATGCACAGTGGCAGCTGTATAGTACTGACCATGCGTGTTTATAGTCAGTTTCATCAAATAATATGCCATAAATTGGTATAAAGTAAGTACTATTCTGATGTTACGAGTAAATTAAGAAAGAATTTTATTCAACTTACAAACTAATGCAACCCTATTTCAAAGCCACTGTGATGTCGCAATACAAATTCATGTCAGATTTATTGTTCCACAAATTCGTACATTAAGTACAAATTTGATAACAACTGGCCAACAAACGTTCGTAAATCTAATTTTAAAAATTATTATCGTATTTATCGTCTATAGTATTAAAAGGTATTATCGTATTTATAATAAACACATAACTTAAGGGGGGATCCTGCTTTAGGAGCCCTAAAAAAAGCGTTTTTGGTGGAATTTTTTTAGGAGAGAAAGAAAAGAGTAAGCCTAGTCAACTTTTTAGATAATGTTATTACATATTTGAACATGAAAACAAAATTTTTGTTAAAGAAAAATATTCAAATGCAGCCGAGTTTTATGCACATTTGTGCAACACCTTGGAATTGTAGTTTCCAATCGGCGGGAAAGATGCAGTTCGTAATTTTCGTTTGAAGTAAAAAACCAAAGAGAATTTTAATTTTCATATATTTTTCCTCTATATGAACTAAGAAAAACCCAAAAAATTGTGAAATTGTAAAATTTTCTCATGTTTGAAAAAAAATATGCCTTTTTTAGGGAAAAAAAATCGTTTCAACTTGCTAAAAAAATTGTTTAGAATTATTTTTCGTGAATCTTTTTAGTTCAAATAGAAGAGCATATAAAACTGAAGCTAATAAGCCTTGGTTCGGTTTGATTGGTCGTCTGGTTTTGTTGCAATCGCGCCCGCCAATTTAGAAGAATCGTAAAAACAAAAACTTGAGTAACACGATATACAGAAATGTTAATACAAACAGATCTGATACTTTCATCTGAAATTGTTCACAGAAAATTATTCTGTGCCCTAGAAAAAGTACAGCTAAATTGAATCATGAATGTGTAAACAGATATGTTTCCACGTGCAAAGCTTTATGGGGCAAAATAAAAATTCAGGTCATGATAGATTGTCCTTCGATGGAAACACCTACGTGGATGGATTTCTGTCTATATCGTCACCAGAGGAGTGTAAAAACGAAATGCTCGCTTGCCACCTTTTTCCGGCAAACCTGTCATCTTGCTGAAGGGTTCAGTGAAAATGGAGGAGAAACGACTGAACGTAAGAAACAAAGATGAATAGAACAGGCAGAGAAAGACGAGAACAGAGGGAAAGGAACGGGGAAAATTGATTTATTTTTCAGGAAACAGTCAAGCGTTGATATAAAGAGATTTTTGCCCCGATTATTTCTGTTTTCCACATCAGAAAGTCTCAACCACATAACCGTTTGTGTGCTGCAAAAAAGCGTACCTATTCAATCGTTTAAATTTACGTGTGCCTGCACGTATACGTGCACGAGTATCAATGTTTGAGACATACAGAGATATTATATTTCATATTACAAGTCGTAATTTTGGGCGAAAAAATATAATATGAATACAATAATATCACGTCACTCAATAATGTCTCCGGTCTGACAAATAAATGACAACGCTGTTGTCAAACCGATATAATTTATCGATAGTACCAAACTTCAGACGGTACGTGTCAAAACTTCATGACATTCTGAGAATTAATTTAGAAATTACAGTTGTTTTAGTGACTGTTTCGTAATTTTCAACACATTAGATAAAAAAGAGTTCCGAGTATTCATTAAACACTGTTTTTTGATGGGAAAAAATACTGTTCAAGCCAAAGAATGGCTTGATAACTGTTATGGAAACTCTACACCAGATAAGTCAACGATTATAGACTGGTATGTTGAATTTAAACGAGGTCGTACAAACACCGATGATGTTGAACGCTCTGGTCGCCCAAAATCGGTAGTTGTCTCAGAAAACGTAAAAAAGTTCATAAAATAGTTTCGGAAATCCGCAAAATGAAGTTGCGTGAGATAGCTGATACCTTAAAGATATCAGAAGGTAGTGTATTCACAATTTTACACGAAAATTTAAGCGTGCGTAAGTTGCTATCGAAGTGGGTGCCGCGTTTGCTCACACCAGACCAAAAGAAGAAAGTGCTGTTTCACCAAGACAATGCCCCGTGCCACAAATCGAAGAAAACGATCGAGAAATTGAACGAATTACGCTTCGAATTGCTTTCTCACCCACCGTACCTTCCAGATCTGGCCCCCAGCGACTACTGGTTTTTTGCAGATCTCAAAATGATGATGCAGGGAAAGAAATTCGACTCAAATGAAAACGTGATTGCCCAAACCGAGGCCTATTTTGAGAGTAAAAACAAATCGTTTTACAAAAGCGGCATAGAAAAGTTAGAAATGCGTTGGAATGAATGTGACACTCTTGAAGGAGAGTATGTTAATGAATAAAGTGGAATTTGAAACAAAAATTTGTTTTTCTTAGTTAGACCGGAGACTTATTGAGTGATGTGTTATAAGTAAAAATAGTATCATACCTCATAATGCGATATATAGGCATATTTTCAGAAATTTTCGTTTCGATGATGGTTTATGCATTAAAGATGGGAATTTAATATTGCAAGGCTATAATTAATTAAATAATATAATATTTGGAAAGTTGCTATAATATTTTTATCGATTACAACCTATACTCGACTGATCTAACAACAAAACCTCATAAAGATTCGATAAGTCAATGTGATGATTAAAATTTTATTTTCTTTTAGTTACTGTAACTTTATGGACGAATATGATATTATGCTAATAAGTTGTTGCCATCAGGATACGCAGATCGGCAGTAAAAAATCTGTAAGGAAATTCCAAATTGACCTGTATTCGAACTCGAAATAGGACGCATACGGTCCCAGTGCGACGACCACCGAGGCGTCGGGACCCGATATTGTGACGCCAGGGCAGTAAACAACTGAGGCCCTTGAGTTTTTGGCGAGGGGCAGTAAAGCCTTCGCAGCCTCGAGGAAGGGCATTCTTTGGGGAATCATTGACAACACGACATCGCCCACATTTTGTCGTCTAAAGAATATACCGTTTTAGCGTTATTGTACAAGTCGTTATCATACGCGATTATTTTCCCGTATTACGTATTAATCTTATAAACAATTAAATTATTAAACATTTTAAATTTACGTCCGGATATGTGACACGAGTTTTTTTTTATTCTGTTGCAACGAAAGTAATTTCGTTTTTCATGTGTGTACAGTTTATGTTTTTCACTACTCACGGTATCTGTTAGAAACAATGCCATTATATGAATCTCATACAACGGAGCAAAATTATGTCATTGATTATACAAATTGCAGGTATATAATAATTATTGTTCCCCTTTTTATATTAAAAGACGAAGAAACATAGAATGTAAAGTTTTTTATATGACATTACAGGAGAACATTTTACTCAACTACTGTAGGAGTAGAATCAGTAGAACAAATTATTATGTGTGGAGTTGAGTGATGTTTAGACTGTTTGGTATTTGGAGATTCGTTAGTTTGCTGATTCAGTAATTTGAGAAATTGGTAATTTGAGGAGTTAGTAATTTAGAATGTTAGTAATATGATAATTTGGTCATTTCGGGAATTCACAATGTAACGATTTGGTAATTTGAATATTTGATATTGTGGTTATTTCATCATTTGAGAATTTGATATTTTAGCGATTTTTTAATTTGAATAATTGGTAGTTTAGAGATTTGATGATTTGGGCAATTGATAATTTAAGAATTTGGTCATATGTGAACTTAATAATACGGAAATTTGGTAATTTGAGGATTAGATAACTTACATACTTAGTAATTAGGTATTTAATAATTTGTGGATTTGGTAATTTAAACATTTGGCTACTTGAAAGTTGGGAATGTGATAGTTGGATAATTTGAGGATTTGGCAATTATAGAATTTGGTGATGTAGAAATTTTACAACTTGGGGATTTGGAAACGTGGTAATTTGGTAATTTGAAGATTTAGTAGGAATGAAGTTTATTATAACTTTTTCATAAAATGCTTAGAATCCTATATTAAAATAAAATTCCCTTTTTATTTTTACGGCTAGAATATGTTAATAAAGTTTGGTGGAAAAGAAGACTAGAATACACTATATACAAAAATTGGTAGATTAAAGTAATTTGAACATACTATTTTTCACTATGCGCATATTTAAATCTCGCCAAGAACCTAGAACGTAGATTGTGTTAAAACAATGTCAACTTTCTTTTTATTAACAATTTCCTCTGTTTTTCAATTTTATTGTGCTCTCGTCTTAATAAACTTCAGATTTACATACATCTTTTTACAAATTTTGCAACTGAATAGCTTCAGTGAACTCAGGTACTATGAAGGCAGCTGCTGCAGCGTAATCAGCTATAATCAGTTTTTTATGGATCAATGTTATGCACAATACCGAATACGTATTTTCCACTCTGAAAATTAGCGATCTGCAGGAGTATCCAATTTTATCGGTTTCAAACAAGTAACTTATTTAACATGAAACAATTTTTTATATATTTCCATGATCAAATATGTATGTATTTTTCGATTGATTATTATAACAAAATTAAGCGTATAAATTCTTCAATATCTTATTTATTAATCCTTTATGAATAATATTGTTATTTGTATAATAAATAAGGTTACTAAATGAGGAAACTTTATTTTTGTTATGAAAAATTAATTTCTATTCAACTAAACATTATTAGAAAAGTAATTTAATATTAAATAAATTTAAAAATAATAGAAAATATTTGTCCATTTACCTTTTCTATTTAAATAAATATATATCTTTCATAATACAAATGAAGATTTCCTATTATTCTTCACAAATATACTACTGTCACATTTTTACTACAATTTTAACACTTTGAGCGCCGAGTCACCCACATACGGGTGACATATGAAGTCATACATAAATCTATCGCTAATTTTCGTCGAAACATTTAACATACCGAAGTATAGAAAATTTTTGTAAATATATTATTAAAGCCTATCGAATAAACCAGGATAGAATATTATGAAAATTGTCTGCAAAATTTATCGAAAATAAAATTATTTCCTAAAAGAAATTGAAACTGTTTTTGGGTAGCGCTCAAGGTGTTACGGAGCTTAAATTTTTTAACTGTTACATTGTACATTATGATAATGCGCATGCATTGACTATAAACACTCGAACATATCTTATTATTGTTATCTTTTAATGCTGATTTCGTTGGTCACAGTGCGTGAGATTTAGCAAGGTTTTAACTCCAAAACTACTAGTGTGAAACGCACTTTTTCCTATCTAATTGTAAAACAAAACCGAGAAATAAATAAATACTAAAGCATCAACTACCATATACAACCACTTTTTACTACCACAAAATATGACATTTCGACAAAATTATGGGAATAAAATTTTGTAATGTAAGAGGCGAAATCTAAAACCAATCATGTTGACAAAATATCAAGGATTCGTGTACTCCTTGTTAGGTGAAATTACCCTACTGATTCGTATCGAAAAAATAAAATATATGTATAAAAAAATCTGTTGCAAGTTATCTCATAGAATCTGATCGAAAAGTTCAAGACGGGATCTGTGAAAACACAAACATAAATTTGAACCATTCCGTTTCCTTTAGAATGTTATTGCTGACCTGATCGATTTCCCGGTTAACCAGACGAGGAGCGAACCGACTAGAGGACTACAATGGTTTCTCAATTGCCTGCATTTACTGATATCGGGAATTGAAATCGATTTGCTATATGGTGTCTTTTTCGCTAATCATATTCCATTTGCAATTTTCTGGACGCGATACCGGAGCTGTGGCTGACGCTCGCCCTTACCAGCGAATAATAAATAGCGCTTGGAACATTCTTTCCAGCAATAGTACTGTGAATTATTAGTTAGCAGAAATATACAGGATATTCCAAAAGTCTTGCAAAGGTCAAAATGTTTCGAGAGACATGTAATTTGGTGCAAGAGGTTAGATAAGAAAGTTTTAGTGTGGGTTAGAGAATCGATCTGATTAGAGTACTATGAGAGAATATATTTTGCATCTGGCTAGTTCGCCAATCAAGGTTCTTCACTTACTTTAAGTTCCTAGTTTTCACGGTATACTTGTGTTTAAAATTTCTTGCTTTTGAAGTGTGGTAATATTTTGACTTCAAGTTTGAAGTCATCGACAGTTTCATACTCTAATACACGGTTTCTGTATATTAACTCCTTGCACTATTGTCGTGAACCCCAAGGGTAGCAATAGTACACAAAATTTACTCGACTTTGGAGAAAACTGATCTTTTTATTTTTAAATTTTTTCGTGTTGACTGTTCGGAGGTTGGAAATGATTCTGACTTGCAAGCGAGGGTGCACGCTTGAGGAAATGGAAAATAGCGTAGGGAAAACTATGTTGGGAGGGGGTGTTGGGGCATAGGCTGGTCACTGCGAGAAGGTGGCGGAAGTGTAGTAGGAGAAGAATTGGGACTTAGGAGAGAGGTAATTTATGGCTCAGAGGACTTGAGGCTCAAGAGTTTTACTGTTCTGTATTTTGGAAAGGAAAAGTTTGGAAAAGGACTTAAATGTTGAACGGATGTCTTATTTTTACATAGTACAAACAAATATGCTACGAAGGCCGATGTTAAGAGTATCTGGCACTATGTTTCATTCGGCAAATGCGTCAGACATAACGAAATATTCGGTGCTACAACTATAAGACGACTGAAGACAGTTCGAATCTCAAGACTATTTTACATTCAGCGATCCTCCACTATACAAATGAAAATTGGACTGAAATTGACCACTGATCCGTGTTACAAATATAGACGAAGTTTGAGTAACTCGTTATTATAGTGCAAGGGGTTAAAATATACTAAAAAGTTTACCTTTGAACTCACTTACGAAATTACAAATTGAATAATGTAACAAAAGCATGAACCTTTTTCAATTCAAAACGTGAAATCTGAATGTGGAATAAGAACAACGTACTGTGATTAAATAATGTCGGTTGCATGAAACGTGGAATAAAATTTGAACAGGGCGTGAAATTGATCGAATAATGTCGATGAAAAACTATTATATTTTCAGATAAAAAAAGTGACTGTGACAAAATAGAGTCTGAATTGTCCAAATTGAATGTATTTCACGAGGAAGTAAAAAGCGCTCCTGAACATGACGTATGGTGAAAAATAGACGCTCACGTTTAAAAAATTCAACTGAGATAGCTTAATTATTCATCCGGTAAGCGAAAGATTCGGATTCGAATTCCAACCCAGCAGAACGATCGACGGAACATTTTATTTAAACTGCGCGACTGTATCAATGTAATGGACATAATTTGGAGCAGACATTTTAGCTGAAAATTATATTTCAATTTGTTATTAACTCTAAAACTTTAAGGTAAATCAAAAACAAATGTGAAACTTCTAATTGTAACTGAAATATTTTATTGATTGCAATAGGTCATTTCTGTATACAGTAATATTTTGTTAAATGTGTAATTTACAAATTTTGCAAACTATGTGTATTAAATATTGAATCGTATGTAAATGACAAGGAATATATTTTATTAAAATCAACGGATAAGTTTAGTGCAATGTTTATCCTAGTTAAAATCATTATATTTTACAAATGTGTTTCTCCGAATTTATAAAAATAGTTTGTGATGCATATTAAAGATGGTTTAACTGCAAATGACTAATAATAATTAAAATTTCTTAATTACTAATTGTAGTTAGCCTTGTTAATATAATTAATTATTCTTAATCTTTTTGGTGTAATTAATTATTGTTTGTCTTGTGATTACAATTAATTACGATCGATCACTTTAATAATCAATTATAACTAATAAATCGATAACTTATTACTAAGTGATGACTTACTGCAAGTATTTTCATATACTTCTAAATTTTTGTCGAATTTATACTAATTTACGATATGACGTACTTAGTACAAATATAAGCAATAACTATCTGTATTTACTATGTTCAACGAGTTATAAAATATGAGTTTGTATAATAATGAAGAACGATAATAATTCAAACTATACTATTTTTGTTCACCTGATTGATTTCGTCTCATCCACATTATCCCGTTAATAATGATTGATAAATGCCTCAAGTTTGACTACGTGTTGAATATTTTAATGATGCATATTTAGGAAATAGTACTCTCTATGATCACTTATCAGGTAATGTTCACTCGTTTAGATTTAACACACTAATATTAGTGAACTGAAAATACTATTTGAAGCGAGTTTCAAAATCTTTTACCATTTTTTTTTATTATGTTTTTAGTGCCAATAATGTACCATTCTGTACGTGTAAATGTTTCGTTTGAAGTAAGGTTTAAATTCCGTTGTCAGTTAATTTGTTATGGTTCTAGATTAATTTCACTAGTGTAACATCGTACTCGTGTTAATATCTCACTGTTTACACATAATGTGCCTGTATATTTTTCATAATGGTCTAAGTTAATTTCAGTAGCTTAACATTAGATACATATAAATCTCTCATTTGTAGTGAGTTTAAAATTATTTTCCGAATGTATTTTGCTATGGTTTTACTTTGATTTCAGTAGCACATCATACACGTATACATACAGTAACGGACAAAAGTTTAAGACTAAATGGAAAAAATAAATAATTGATTTACTGTTCATAAAAACTATAAATAGTGTTCTACTTTCGGTGTTAACTAATTAGACATTTATTTATACAGTTATAAACAAAATTTCATTTTGATATTTTGCTCAGTAGCGAAGTTACAAAAAAAGGACCGAAGTTCGTATAATATTTCAAATCAAATCATCGTCTTAAACTTTTGTCCGCTACTGTATCTGATTTGGAATCAATTTTAAATTCTCTTCTCTATTGTTATTATTGTTTTAGTTTAATTTCGATAATGTAACATTGTTGTTATGTTAGTAACAATGCTGTTAACATGATAAATGGTTACTTAATTTATACAAGACTTGATTGCTTTTTATTTCAGAATGTTGTCATAAAATTCTTTTTATTCTTTTCACGTATGTACAACTCAAATGTCTGTATAGAAACTGTTAATTTTAAAATGTGTCATTTACTAATGTAATTTAACGTTGTGTTCTTTAAATATATTATTTAACTTTGTGTTATTTTAAAATATTATTTAACGTTGTCGTATTTAACAATGCGTAATTTAAAAATATTATCTAACGTTGTCGTATTTAACAATGTGTAATTTAAAAACATTATCTAACGTTGTCGTATTTAACAATGCGTAATTTAAAAATATTATCTAACGTTTGTAGTGTTCTGAATGTAGTGTGTGTGTGAGTGAGACGTACATGGTCTGATATCAGCCGCATGCATTACGATTACGACGAATGTCTTATGTTGTTTGGATGTTTCCGGATTTCTGTGTCTGTTCGGTATCGGCGTTTGCCATGATAACATGTATTAAGAGTTATTTCAATAAATGTATTAATTAATCTATTACACGTTGTCGTATTTAACAATGTGTAGTTTAAAAATATTATTTTACGTTGTGTTATTTTAAAATATTATTTAACGGTGTAGTATTTAATTTAGTGTTGTTAGAATACTGTTGAATATATTTCAGTGTTATTTAACTTAGTGTTGTTAGAATTCTGTTGAATATATTTCAGTGTTATTTAACTTAATATTGAGTTTAAAAATATGTTACATTTGATGAACAAATTTAAAGCCTTTTTAAAGTGCAATGCATTCCAACAGATTTTTCTTTCAATTGTTACTGTAAATTATGTATTAAACTACTGTAAATAAAACTATTGAAATCCTCGGATAAAAATATATAAACATCGACCAAAACCAGAAAGTACTATTAAATAATCTTGCAATGAACTAAATGAAACTTACACTTGCATATCTACTTTGTAATTTCGACGTTTCTGAAACTAAGAAAATAAGTAGAACTGTGAAGTACCGCCTTCTAAACTGCCTTAGCAAGAAAAAGTCCTGTGCTTCTACTTTCATTTTATTTTATGAAGTCTTGTACCATGGCAGAGCTTGAAAACTGAAACTAATGATGCTCGATTTTCAGGGCACAGAGTTAATAGTATCCGAGGTGTTTAATATTAAAATTACTACCTAAAGTTATCTTCTGAAGTGCAAATAACTTTTTTACGGCGCAATTTAGCATAATCAATAAGTTATCAGTCTATTAATCAGATCATTTTTTTTTATCGCGAGATTGAATCCTACCAGAGAAGATTACGCAACCTTCCATTTCTTAAATTCTTTTTTAAATAAATATATCATTTACTGCTTGCTATTAATTTGTAGGTGTATTAAAATAATTTCATTTAATTATTTTAAATATATAATATAAATGAATTTGAAAAGATAATTAATTTACGAAATCAATTTATAGTGGCATGTAAAAATGGGAAATATGCTTTAAAAATTGAAGAAAATCAATAGTGGAGATATAAAATAATTATTAGCAAAATAACTTTCAATAATTTTTAATTTTCCACTATAAGTAGTCAATATATTTATTTTAATGAGAATAAAAAACGGAAAGTGATTAACATCTCGAACAAATTCCTTTAATAGTGTTTACTACTCTAATTCTTTAGTTATTAAAAAAGTTATAATGAAGCAGTATAATAACAATTTACTGACTAGGTCAAAAGGAATCTTTGAAAACTCGTTCACAGTTCGGAAGATAATAAATGATAGTAACTTTGATATTATAAAATGCACTTCAGTTTTTCAAACTTTACCATTATGCAAAGTCTCGTCCAAAAATCAATGTAATACCTCAGAACTTTTTCTTATAACTGTACCGAGGGTTATTTTAACAAACTCTTAGCAGTAGATGTCACGAATACTATATTTTACTTATCGTTTTACAATAAAATGTAGCTCCTTTAATTAAAAAAAAAATCATTGGAATTCATCAACTAGTGTTTTCCAAGAAAGAACATGAGAATAAATGAACCATTTGATCTCATTAAAAGTTACTATTTAAGAAGCTATTAGCACTTTTCAAAAGATAGTAATTAGGACTGTAACAGAATAAGCGGTAAATTGTGTTATAAAGGTTGTTAAGGATTTCCATCCCTTTTGAGGGGGATTATTGGATTCCACTTAATAACTTCTGTAAAATGTCTAGAGATACAGAGTTTATCTTGACTTGAAGATACAAAGGGTCTTTAGTTTTAAGAAAATCAGGGCGAAACCTTCTTATTTCGGTATAAATCGTAAAAATCCTCACAATTAGCAAACCGTTTTTCGTTGGGGACTTAATAATTCATCCTTTAAGGGATCTATTCGCAAAATTATGTCTCGGTTACAAAATTTTTTAATAATTACCGTTGATAACCAAAGTTCATTACATATATTTTTGTCGTGAACAGCTATTAGTTACCGGAATAAACCAACAATTGCTTTTTATGTTACAAGCTTACACTGAAAAATTTATAAGCTATTACTAAAAATTTTTAAGTTCTTCAATTTTCTCACCCTTGAAGAAAACTTTTAATTTTTAAATTGCCACATTTCTAAATTTAAAAGTTTCCTGTTCTTTACAATTTTTAAATTCCTCAATTTTCACACCCTTAAATTTGATAACTTTTAATTTTTAAATTGCCACATTTCTAAATTTGAAAATTTCCTGTTCTTTACAATTTTTAAATTCCTCAATTTTCACACCCTTAAATTTGATAACTTTTAATTTTTAAGTTGCCACGTTTCTAAATTTAAAAGTTTCTTGTTCTTTACCATTTTTAAATTCCTCAATTTTCATACCCTTAAATTTGATAACTTTTAATTTTTAAATTGCCACATTTCTAAATTTAAAAGTTTCTTCTTCTTTACAATTTTTAAATTCTTTGATTTTCACACCCTTAAATTTAATAACTTTTAATTTTTAAGTTGCCACGTTTCTAAATTTAAAAGTTTCTTGTTCTTTACCATTTTTAAATTCCTCAATTTTCATACCCTTAAATTTGATAACTTTTAATTTTTAAATTGCCACATTTCTAAATTTAAAAGTTTCTTCTTCTTTACAATTTTTAAATTCTCTGATTTTCACACCCTTAAATTTAATAACTTTTAATTTTTAAATTGCCACATTCTAAATTTGAAAGTTTCTTGTTCTTTACAATCGTTACATTTTTAAATTTTCAAATTGATGAGTAACAGAGTTTCGAAATTTGCGAAATTTCAAACGCTGATGAAAGGACTTTTTCATTGCTACGGCCCTCTTCATAGCAATATAACGAGAGTCAATTGTACTCGGTGTTCATTCTCTGATTTAACGCAGCAACCCGCAAGCGTCGAAAATATGCCGATTTTTTGCTTCAGGCATTATAAACTCTAACCACGGCTCTAGTTATGAACCTATACTCGGATCAATAGAAACGCAGCTTTAATCACGAAAAAATCAGAACTAACCAGTTAAATCATACTAAATTCTGTTAATACGAATAAACTGATAAATTTTGCTTTCAAAAATAATAAATACTAAAAATAAACTAAACTGTTAAAAATGTAATGATTTTCTCTAAATATTTAGAAACAATATTTGAAACTTAGAAAAGTTAATACTCTTAAATTTATAAATTGTAAACGTTCAAATTTAGAATGTTAGAAATTTTCAAATTTAGGATGTTGGAAATATTGAAATTAGAATTTTAAAAACTTACACGAGGTACTCAACGTTACAAATTTTCAAGTTTCAGGATTTTCAAATTTGCCGGTTTTCGGAATTAAAGTTCTTAATCTGAACATTGGGAAATTTTCAATTTTAGCCATTTTTATAATATACAAACTAAAAATCACAATTCCCCGTAGTTAGAGATTTGAACACTTCCAAATCTTCTGATGTTTATACTTTCCTAATTCTATAGTGGCAAGCATTTGAATAAGAATTTTTGCCACATAACAATCTTAAATTTAGAAATATCCAAATTTACAAATTTTAAATCAAATGAAATAAGTTTTCTATTTTATGAGATATCAGAAGTTTTCTCAAATTTTCAAATTTCAAAATTGGAATAATAAAATTAGAAAATTAAAAAATATAAATTTTTATCCCGGATTTTGCAAATCTTGGGGTAACTTTGTGCACGTCTTATTTGTTTAACCATATTGTTTTCAACACATACTCAAATACTGCACACAAAATACCTACCAGTATAAAATTGTTGACTAAGAATATAAAAAATGTAACACGATTCGGTAACATATAATTATTAAAAATATGCTACATTAATTGAAAGTTTAAAGATTGGTGAAAATAACTACTTACGGGATCATTTAATTAATATTTTTAGTATAAAATGGTCGGCTATTTATTGGAATATGCAATAAATCATCCAAATTACAGCTTAATACAGACTGGTCATTAACGAGCATTTAATCTTCAATCGTTTATATCCCAAAATGGTAATGAACTTACGAATTTATTATGCTACAGAGAACCTGCAGTTTTCGTGTTATACAAGCTCTTTTGAAATATTTGATGTGTGCAAGAAAAATGTGAAATAATTTGTAGATTAAAAAATGTGAATATCCGAAAATTTTTATTCTTCGTTTCTACATTTCTAAATTCGGAAGTTTGCAAATTCCAAACTTTTTATTTATCTAATTTTCTAAATTTATGAATCCTGAAATTTTTAGTTTTCTAATTTTCAAAATTTCTAAATTCTAAAATCCCCAAACATCAAAATTTTTAATTTTCTAATTTCCGATACTACTCATTTCTAAAACTCTCAAAGCTCAAAACCCAAACATTTTTTCATTTTTTATAACATAAGTTACCAAGTCTTCAAACTCTTAAATTTCAGTTGTCAAATTTTCAAATTTCAATATTTCTAAAGTTGACATTTTTAACCAACTAAATAGAACACAACATATTTTCTCACGTTAATTATTTTAGCAAAAAGGCTAATAAATTCCGATAATTGTTATACAAAATCTAAAAACAAGACTTAAAGTGTCAAAAAATGATTATTAAAAAAATCTACATAATAGTTAAATACTTATATCAAAATGATAATCTAGTCATTTAATTAAGTTCGCTAAGTTATTAATTATAATTATTGGATAAATATTGCTTATTTATTTCTAATTTTGACCAAAAGAAGTGTTATAATTTGTACATATCAATATATATTGACAAATTTAATATTAATCAAGACGTTATCGATAATACTAAGAAGCTTTATAACAAAATCATGATCTTAATAACAGTAACTGATTTCAACATTCCTTTAGTATAATGTAAATGTAACTAATATTATAGCTATAATATTATAGCTATATTATTAGACTAATGGGATTTATTATATTTTAATAATTGTACATTAAGACATTCACAACATAATAAAAATGACGGATCTTAGATTTCTTATTATAGGTTAGAGAAATTACTATGATGCATTAAACTGTGAAATAAAATTTTTCAAAATGTGTGTTAACCTCCTTTGAGACAAGGAATCATCGTATAAGCTATCATACGTATTGTCCATTATGTAACTATTTTTACAGTCCAATTTGAATTTAAATATAAATGATCCAACGTCCATAAATCTAGCGTTAACTGAGGGCAGAAAATTGGACATCTAATTGCCTCGGTTATAAATGCTATTAATCACATTCCAAACACAGTATCTCGGATAATTTGTCTACACATATTTCTAATACTCTGATCGAGTTGATAGTGCTTATTAACCGCTCACCTCGCGGTTACAAAGAAAAATGCAAGTAGAAAAGAAAGCTGGAACAAAGTATAACGATTTAACAAGCTAGGCTTGACGCCCATCACTTTCCTGCACGGAGAGAAGCTATATTGCATGCTACGGTCAGCTTTATAAAAGCTTGTTAACGCCAACGAGAGCTGTCCTTCCTGCCATGGGGGTTTTCATTTCACGTTGTTCAATGATGTGCATGGTAGATTGATTGACAGAATGCCATTACCACTTTAAATCGATTCTTTAGAATAATATCACATGTTGACGTTACAGAGAACTGCGTAGGTAGTTCGTTGACAATTCTAATGATTTCTAGTGGAATTACAATTAAGATAACAGTGGCTGGTCGACAGATGTGTTGGCACTGCAATTGACTGTATAGTTTCCGGAATACTACGAATTTCTGTCTATTCCACGACGTTAAACGGATGTATAATTCTTTCATTTCTGTATGATAACACTTTTTCGTGAAAAATAAATGTTCCAGTTGTCAAACGATTAAAGAGATTGTTAAGATAACTAATAATAGTTAATTTAATGTGGGATATGGAATATTGTTTGTATGAATGTATGTACATTATAGGTTGCATGTTCGATCGTAATCGATTATGGAAGAATGTGAATTGAGCGAACGAAGGTGTGATAAAAGAATTGGTAGTCGAGGCGAGAGCGTGCGAGTGCGTTTTGGAAATAACAGTTGTGGTCGTTGTGGTTGTAAAGGAGGTTATCATCGGCGAATTGTGTTAAAGAAGTAGTATTTAAAGTATTTGTTTCGTTATTTATTTCGTTCTAGTTGTATTTATAATAAAGCGAGTTTAAAGTTAATTATTATTCCATTACAATTCCTACATTAATTAAATTAAATGATTCGTTTTATATTTAATCGATGTAAAATTATAACTCGATATGTTTATTCGAAAGTGTAAAATTTCTAATTTCAGATAAAATACGAACTCACGAAAAGGAAGAATGTTTCGATTAATTAGAACTTGAAAATGTTAATGTGGCTCAGTAATTATACAGGGTGTCCCACAATTATGGTACGAGCCGGAAAGGGGTGGTAGGTGATGCTATTCTCAACAACTTTTTCCTTTGCAACAATATTGAATGAGGCTTCATTTTTAAATTATTAAGGAAAAACACCGACCAATGAGAGCGCGGGGATCGCGCGTGCTAGGAGGCAGAAGTGTAGGTCCGAGTTTTAATTGGCCGTGGTCGCGATCGAACATAAGTCGTGCGCGATTCTCGCGTTCTGATTGGTCGGTGTTTTTCCTTAATAATTTAAAAATTAAGCCCCATCCGTCATTTTTGCAAAGGAAAAAGTTGTTCAGAATAGCCCCACCTACTACCCCTTTTCGGCTCGCACCATAATTGTGGGACACCATGTATAATATTTAATATTCAATATTCGTGGCATGTTATAGTCATTATTTATTGTAGTGCTAGGTATTAAATATGTATTAATTTAATTCTTCTCATCATTTAATAAAAATGGTTTTATAATGTGACTTTATAATATGTACAATGAGGAAAATGATTGAAAGTAATATCATCCAAATTTTTGGTTATGTTGGTATTATGATAAGTTTAACAATCAACAGAATTATATTTTCGTATGGTTATATTAAACATATATGTTTACAATAAAAAACGAATTTACTTTAATAACGTAATAAATCCACTACAGCTTACGCATTTAACACTGAACATTAGCCGTATAAACTGCATTTACATTGAAATTAAAAATGACATTGAAAGTACATAAACAGATAAAATATTAATTCTTTATCTTCATGAAAATCAAGAAAACTTTAGTTAAGGAACTTCTAAAACGGGAAGTTGAACGCTTTGGTGGTTTTAGTAGTTAATAATTAATAATTAATTTTCTAATTTTACTTAAAAATTTAAATTGTTAATGCAATTGTTTAAAAGCTAAAATTAAAATTGAAATTGATTTGTATTTAAAGGTATTCAAAACACTATACATTAAAATTTCATCAATTTCTCGTAATTTTTAGTAGAAAAATTAGGGTTGTTAACAAGTTAATATAAAGATACTATAGGCTGCTATTGTCCCATTTCAAATAATTAATCAACAGAGATTTTCATCGATATAAGCCAGCGAGTGGCAATTGGCCACGTACAATGCAGTTGTTTCAATCGCAGACGAACGTTTCGTTTTTGTGAACTGAAGGACGCTTTTTGTAAAGATAAAAGTATAGGGTAGGACATCTCAATTCAACCTGCAATAACGCCGAATTAAGCTGTATTCTGCAGTTCTAATTGCTCTTGGAACATTCATCGTTATTCCTATTGTCACCATGCAATTTGGGTATTCGTAAACCGTAAAGAGAAAATTGATGGCCTCTCTGATGGCACTGTTCAACAACATTCTCTACTATTTCCACCAGACACAGCCCTCTTATCGATACCAAAAGTACCGATGCCAGGAATTGTTGACGACAACAATGCACAAAGAAGTATATCGCTTCTTTTCATACTGAACTAAAGCGTAACAGATAATTGATGTTCATTCTATCTATAAAAACAATATTCATCTGTGATAATATATTTTTATATATTTATAATTTATAATTCATGACATTATTTTAATCGTATCATTATTTCTATATTTGTCTCTTTGCATTCGAATGACAGCACACAGTGCTCAGTTTACTATAATGATTTGAATATAGGTATTTTTTAACTAAATATATTGTATTATACATGTGACGTATAAACAAAAAATATTTTCGAGTACAAAAGGTTCTGGGGTGAAATAACACTTTAATGCTGGTGCATATAAAATCGGTGCATACGATATTTATTTAAAAATTATGCAATATTGCTGTTAAATATCACAAATAACATGTAGGGAAATATGTAAATAAGTGATGTAACCCGCAAACTTAGTAATTTTATAATTTTTTCGTTGCATAAAAAATGAATACAACATTTTTATATATACATCTTGTGCAGCTTTCGATATTTAGTTGTTAACTGTAATTAATTATATTTCCTCACTGAAATCAATGGTTATTACTTTGAAAATAACTGATACATCGAATTAGTCTATGAAAGATAGGGTATACACACATGAATAATGTAAAGCGAATCAAGAACAGTTTGAGGTTCAATGTTTTAATAGAGATCAATGTTTTTCATTTATATGTATTATGTTTAATTAAAACCTTCTTTTTAATATCTTTCATTTGTATGTCTCCGCCAGATTCAGGAACGATCGAACTTCAGTAGATCCTCGAAATGTTTTTCCAAAATATGTCAGGATTGTTACTAAATGAATTATTACTTTACATAACATTTCGATATAATATTATTTCTAAATTTAATATATACCAGAAGTCTGCTCTCAAAATTTCAGATCAAAAGACCCAAAATTGCAGCCTGGAAGCGTGATACAGACACACGAACAAATGCAGATCGAGCCATGCTATGTTCAGAAAATATGGCATATTGACCGAATAATTTAAGATTGTATTGGGAGTACAAATTATTTCGGTCCGTTTTTTTGTGGTCAAAAATGCATTTATTACAGAACAATCTATTGTTTCGTGGCATAACGAAACGCTTAGGAAACGTACAGTAGTAAATAATATTGGACATGACACAGTACAACAGGACGAACTGACCGTTAATAATTAAGCTCACATTGATATACAGTCCACTCATTTATCTTTAAATAACCTCTTCAAGGATCATAGTAACAGAAACCAGACCTACGTATAATTTATGTTGGGTCGCATATCTTTCGAATTTCGGATTGCAATTACAATTTCCACAATTCATTGACACATACTGAAGCAATAACCTTTTAGGTTTTAAGACTTCTTTAACATTGAACAGAACCTTCCTTAAGGAAGTTCGCGTAGATTCGAGACTCGCCCCGAAAGTATGTATTGTTCGACTATCGTAGAGTAGATAATTTACGACTTCCGGGGACCTTTACATTCGCGTTCATTCTGGCCAGGGTTTCGGAAATAACCCAAGACTCGCTTGTACAACTAACTCGATGCAATGTCTAGCTCTCTGCTTCGTGTCATCAACGGACCTCCTGTGGTGCCGTCCGCGAAGTCAGAGACAAGACCCGCCAAGGGGTCTAGCTTGCGAGCGTCTCTACCCAACACTTCAAGGACAAGTCCCAACGTAAAGGGACTAAGCCGCCACTTCTGGGGCTCACGTGCACCACAGCCGGCAGGATCTTCAGCTAGCATACATGGGCAGCGTCTAGCGTGCGGATTTGCGAAACCATGTTAACCTATGACATTTCACCAAAGGGTCTGGCACCACACTGATTGGTGGCCTTTGGTGACACCCACGCTAGACCAACTCCCTGAGGCTTTTAGGCTGACTTGGTTGGTGCACGGGCAGAGAGTCGACTTGGTTTACGAGAAATCAAGTAGGGGTCGACCCAAAACGAGTCAACTTGGTTTTCCAAGAAACCAAGAGGAGGACATTCCTTTTTCGAGAACGGTCAAAGAAACAACTAGCTTTTCTCTTGACTTGACAATCATTAGAGTCCGAGCACTCACCTATCATTTTTCACACAACTACACGTATTTATAACACATCATCAAGAATAAATAGATATTTAATACAACTGTCAAACTAATTATTATCCTTACTGCTGTAAAATGGGTAAGGAAGCGCTGCAGTTCGGGTATTATTCCATAACCTAATATCGCGAACTAGTGCTAATAAACATCTATAGGAACTAGATTACTGAAAGTATTGTCCATCGCTGGTTACTACTTTTTTCTACCTCTCAGGCAATTTTCGAATTCCATCTCGAAATAATGGCTTGTTTTTTGAGGCGATTCAAGTTTGAAGACAATTTTCGATTTCTGCGAAAGAAGTGAACCTGTGACCTGTCAAATCCTGCTGCATCCGTCGGAACAACCAGTAGTCGGAAGGAACAATGTCCGGAGAATACGGCGGGTGCGGTAAAATATCCCACTTCATCGTTTCCAAATATGTTTTTACGACTTTTACGACATGTGGCTGAACGTTGTCATGCAGAAGAATAACCGTATCATGTCTTTGCTCCTATTCCGGCCATTTTTCTCGTAATGCACGACTCAAACGAAGTAATTCTAGCCCATATCTATTACCCGTAATGGAATCGCCAGGTTGTAGCAGTTCATAGTATATAACACCCTTTTGGTCCCACCAGGTACTCCTCATTTCGAACGCATTCCGTGTCTTCGAATTTCTTTGGCTGTCCAGAACGAGGCTTGTCTTCGACGCTGATGTCACCATTTTTGAAACGTCAAAACCATTCTCTACATAATTTGTCGGTTGGAGCATTGTCACCATAAACTTCCATAAGGATTAGTTGCGTTTTAGCTGCACTTTTATTCCAATTAAAGTAAAAAACTAAAACCTCCCGCAAATGCTGCTTAGTTAACACAGTAAAAAACAAGATTTCTGAATGGAACTTAAAGCGATATAAGCTGAATATTATTGGCAGATGCCTAACGTCTCTGAAACAATCGAAATTCGCTGTTGCTATGAAATATTTATAACAGCCAGGCATACCTTTTGAAAACGGACCGAATTAATTTGTACTCCCAATGATATAATACAAACTCATAAATATTGGTTAATCTTATCTCATGAATGTACCTCTTTCTTAATTCGATGTCCGACTACATACTTTCATTTGATAAGTGTGAAATATAGCAGTGGCAATATAATTTAAATTCTTTATCCGATGAAACGTTAATCTTGCACCCTTTTGTGATATCGAACATTAAGGTGGATCGTATTAACAGCTCTGCAGTGGATGTTGTAATTCTCTAAGGGATAAACCTCTTGGTGTAATTTCGATGGAGAACAGTTGGCCAACTGTCGATGTCTGGTTGATTAGTCGTCCCTGCAGGCCTGCGTACAATGGTGTGATCTTCATCGCCCCATTGGTTTCACCACCAGTCATCACGAGTCACCACTTAAACTAAAACCCCTCCCGACTATCTGAACGTTCCACTGTATGACCATACTTCTACACCGTTTTTTTGTTGCGACCCTTTTTTCACCGTCTCTGATACTTCAGGGAATAATGAGCGTAACTATAATATATCACTCGAGTTTCGCAATTTAATACCTTTGAATCTACTTCTTATTTAATACTTCGTCTGCAGTTTAATTTCTTTTTTAACGCTTTGATTGCAATTTAATAGCTTGTAATTTACTACTTTTTAAACGCTTTCATTGCAATTTATATCCTGTAATTTCTTTCTTTTTCCATATTTTGACTGCTGTAGGTGACGCGTACGTGGGTGACGCTTAAATTTTCACACGGATCTATAACCCACATGTAATATTGGGAATTTAGTCACTCACCTGCTTGGAAATACCCGTATTAATAACTTGAAATTATGAGTTATGCAAATTTAAGTGTTTACGTAAATGTAGCAAAATACTTTGAAAATATTTGGTAAGATTTGTTAACATTTTATACTACCAAATAAAATTTTCGTCTGCCTCGGTGTAGTAATCAACGTGGTAATTCTACAGGCAATTATGCAATATTTTTATGTCGTTGATAATTAAAATTACAATTTACTTTACACATTAACCCTTTTAGTGTGATGATTCTCTCGAAAATCGCGGCATTCGAGGCTACCTAATTACTGCTACAATATCAATATAAATACAATTAATATTTCTGACGTTTTTTACATTTGATTCAATCATCATGTTTTTCTCATTTGGATCAATCATTGATCCCTCATATCATTACAATTAAACTCAAGATTTAACCATAGTAAAAGGAGTAGATTCGTTAAATGTGGACAATAGAATAGGATATAATACAACGTTAAAAGGCAAGAGGTTAATATTAAATGTAGACATATTAACAAATGAAAGATACTCATCAGTGTTGTCACAAATGTAACTAAATTATGTACTTAGGAAAAATCGGAACCTACGAATATTTAATATTAAATAATTTAATATCGAAAGAATAAACGAGCACATTTTCATATAATCGTTATAAAGCGTCCGTTCCTAACGTATTTTGTATTCGGAATGAAACTGTACAGCAATACAAGGTGACATTTGATATTTAACACTCAATATATTATATGAAGTGCCAACAGCTGTTTGTAGAGTTGTCGAAAATTTAATACCGTTGATTTCGTTATTCTTTTATGGAGAGACGTCTTCACAATACGCCACGAGGAAACGCGCAACACTCAAACCAGCGCGGTACAACGAGAATTGCCGTTGTTTCGTCTTAAACAATAGGTGCCTGAAATTACAGCCACTTGCAACCATATAATCTTGGGTATAAATGCAATTAACTTACAGGAACTGGAGTCTTTGTCATTTGCGCGCAATTAGCGCCATGAAATTCGAGGTCCAGCAACGCCTGTTCTTTCCAGAGAGTGGTTCTAAAGTTTCGTTCCTTCCTCCCTTTTCACGAATCTATGTATTTTAAGGTTATTACGACATTATCATTGTAATATTTTCAATTTCCTATGCTAATTTATTCGCTGCCGGAAAATTCGCAACGGTCTTATGTACCGAAAATTTTATAGCCATTTGATGAACCGTTATTCGAACTAGAATGTATCACTAATTGAAGATTTTACAATTCATCTGCAATCAAGTACAAATGAGTACGATTTTTATTTTCCTACATACATGAACTCTAAATACTAAATACGACTAAATAGTTAATAAATGAATAACTAAATCTGATATCGAAGGAACAATTCTTATATGTTTGTGTCTTTGTCTTAGAAGTGAGTCGAACGATTTTGATAAAATAGAGTGAATCGTCTCCAGAGGCTAGAAAACAATTTAGCTAGATTATAATCTTAGGCAAATTTATTCTGACTTGTTCGTACATGTATTATTATTTCTTCTTAGACTGTATAATTAGATGTTGCAAGAACAATTCTATGGCAAGTGTTTACTTCAATGTATATTACGTGTCGCGAACAAATGTTCATAAGGCCGTTCTATGTAAAACTAAAATCGTGAAACTAAACTACAGGCTTGTTGTAAAATTCAAATAAAATTTTCTATTAATAAAACTAGTCCTGGGCATAGTATAGTTGACAATTCTACCGAATATGTGCCGATTGAATACAAAAAAGTAAATTGAAAACGTAGAATAAAAGTTGTTCATACAGAGCTCGGTTTTGACAAAATTGAATTCGTAGAATCATCAAAATACTGGATAAAATTTGTGCACTGCAAGAAGAGTAATTTTGTTACTTCAGCAATTGATAAATGTTATAAATTAATATAAAAATACCACTATTTTTTCAAGCAATAATACATATTTCAACGTTCATCATATTTCCACGAAAGAAATTGCAGGAAACTCTATGCGTTTCAATTTAATGCGTCATTAATCTGCATAAATATTCGCATAAAGATGGCAATATAACGCGAGTGTACCTTGTTGTAACAGATTAAGCGTGAAAAATCGTGCTTCAGTTACTACGTTTATAAATTCATTACATCAATCGTTCAAGCAGAAGATCCAGTTCACAATCTCAATTCCAGCAATCTGCACGGATGAATACTCTTCTCCCTAAGGTAATAAAGTCAAAGATTGTTTAAACATTCCGTAGCTGATGCAGTGTTATCTGTATCCTAATACCGAGCGGTAAACTATTCATTTCACGTATGGACGAACTAACGCTAGGAAAACTCCATCTCCATCGAGAGACATTTCCTGAGGGACGATGTCCAGCCAAAAGTACATTTACTTGGGTTTGGAGAAACCGGACCATTCGCACCTACTAGACACCATTAGCCGAGGGTGAAGCCGAAATGTTTCAATCCTTGAAGTCGAACAATCACTTTAATATTTAATCGCTATCCTTGAAGTCGAACAATCACTAAAACATTTAAGCGAAAAAATCGTTTCAAAAAATTATTGCAATTCCTTTTTATGTTTTATACGGTGATAATAACATACAAATTTTGAAAGCAATAATAACTTTACACGTGATAATGCATAGTGGGAAATCTGTGTTATAATTTATTCAAATGTTATGTAATTTATTCGGTAATTAATTTTGAATAAAACTAATAATAATTGAACAAATGTCCTAAATATCGTTGATACTAATTTTAATATCTTAGACTGTATTTTTATACTAATGCATGCTAAATACATATTCCTAATAAAGAAGATAAAGATAAAACTAATATACAGACGTCGTGCTTTGAATAAAAAAAAGACTTTCATATTATTATGGTGAATGACATAATAATGTTAACTGCGTTTACAGTATTAACAATTGTATTAACAACTGTATTTCTAACGATGTAAATGTTTTTTATTCTCAGAATTTATTTAAACAAATATTGCAGAAGTATAAGATTATGTAACAGTAAAACAAAGAACAATAATTATACAGACATTTTTCGATTTCGTTAGTTACGTGGATAATTAAATGACCTTATTCGTATACATTTAATAACATAATCTTATTCACATATATTTAATGAAATATACTAACTTAACAGTACATGATGCAGCATATTTATTGCGGAATGAAGTATTATATTTTCCATAATATTGTAATTCAAAATAGTAATTGACAAACAATCCATAGAAAATAATCTGTTTCTGTTATTTGAACAATTCACTTCGTGGCAGAAAATGTTAATTTTACCTGTGATTTTTTAGACATTTGTCATTTTGCAAAATAGTTCGATTTATTCGATGTTCAGTCGTGGACAAAATTAAGTGGACAGGTATCATAAATAACAAAAGGTTAATTTAATTGAACTGACAATTCTTATAAATCAAAACTTTATTGCATAATTTTATACAATAAATAAATGTTTTTTCAAGTCTACACAAGCATTTCACATTCTAAATTTAAAATTTATTTAAAACATTGTAACGAAACAAACAATTTTTTACATTTCTGCAATGTCCACTTAATTCTGTCCATGACTGTACGTGTGCATCTCTTACAGTATACTATGTCATCGATAGTACAATATTTAACGTTACAGACAAATTTAGATGATTAATCAACTTCTCGTTAACGGTGAACGATGAGTGTAATTACGACAAAGATTAGCTCATTTAAAAGTGTTCTATTATAGGGTACCTATGAAGCGAAACTTTTGTAGAAAGTACCCTTCATCACGTCGTAAGCATCCTTCAACTACACTTACCTATAATCCACCCTGCACCCAGAACAGATGACACAAAAGCATTTATTTTGAATGGCTCTTCCGTTCGGACAATTACCTATTTATTATTGTGACCGTTTAGTGAGAATGAAAAATTAAAATGGGGCGAAGCAACGAACCCGTGAAATTAACGACACCAACGTTGCTTCGATCCAAGTGCCAAATGTTCGAACAATGCGAATAATAGAACGGTAGGGTTTTCAGAGTTAAGCCCCTAACAGCAGGATCCAAAGGGAACGTTAGAAGACTGCGTGAAAATATTGTAACAGAGTGTTCTATAGATGACGCAGGAAGAATACAGGGTGCTTTATAAAAGTATGGGCACTTCACGTATATGTGACTTCGGTAACACTGAAGTGCTAAACGCTTTTGGTAACCAAAGAGGTAAACCTTGTAAGGGATTTGCTTTGAAAATTTTCCTAATGAAAGATACAAAAATATGTATTAAAATCTATTAATACTATTTCTACCAAGAGGTGTCATAAGACACCTTTCAAATTTTAACATAAAATTATTCTCTATGTTGAATCGTTCCTCCACAATTAATTTTTTTACTTTTCATACAATGGTTGTTAAATTAATTCAGCAATATTATTTTCCTCCAGCTAATATTTGCTAATTTCCCTTGCTGCATTTTAGTGTACTCCACTGCATTGATTGTATATTAGAGTGTCCCATAAATTATTTCCTTTTTTGATAGACATTCATACACAATAATTATAATTTAAAGTTGATTCGTTGCATTAATTGTTTAGCTGTATCAACCTTCTCTATCCCTCTATCCCATTTTCTGTCATATTATAAAAAGAAAGAAATATATGTGAACCTAATATTTTGTAGCTTGGTGAATTAAATAATCTCCAATAAATACACATCAGCGTATCAATAAATATATTCCTCAAATTATCTACGTTTAACTCATAATTTGAAATCCCAACCAGTTTCGCCAATGATTTGTATTCAAAAGACGTCAAAAGACACCTTTTGGTTGATATAGGTATACACAAAATCGTGGTAGAAATAATGTTAAATGGCAAAAGTATTGTAGAATGAAAATAAACCAAACGACCTTCGAGTATCTAAATATTTGAATAATCAAATAATCGAATACTCAAATTTCCGAATTTCAAATATTCAAATTACAGATATCCACATTTTCAAATGTATTCATTTTACATCCGCAATTATAAATGTTCGAATTTTCAGTATTTGAATTCTCAAATGTTCCAGTTTTAAGTATTCGAATTACGAATTCCTGAAAACTCGAATACTTGATTATTCAATTCTTTGAATCGAATATGAATATCAAATATAAAATAGTGAATAACTCGACCAATTATTTATTTATTATTCTTACTGAAATCAGGTGTTTCGAATAATATCCAATACTGTAACGAACCACAGGTTGTCGATAATTTCAACTTTGCATGCTGAATGGACAACATAAAGTGTTAAAAACAATTTTCTCTAAAACCACAACAGGATATTGGTGTAATCTCTTTTTTTTAATTAAACAGGGTACACGGAATGATTATTTGATACGTAGCAAATTGTTTCATGTACTGATATGGCGTTGCAGTTTATTTTCCTGATTTCTTTTAAATAGAATGGCAACTTTCATTTTTTTTAATTCGATCAAATTGAATATTTCTTTGAAGCATTGAAGCTCAGTTAAAATATATTTAAAAGAAAATAGGTTTTTCGATATTATTGATAAGATTGGATAGACGGTGTTGAAATTAATGAAAGTAAAAAAATGCAAAATACCGCATTTTCTTCTTAGCTTCTTTATAACAATATTCCTAATGTTCATATAATAATTCGAGAAATTTTTAAAACTTCTTAATTCGTTTACAACGTTTCTTCTAATAATATGATAAATAGAAGTCTGAAGTATTAGGTCCCTAGTTTCACTTTCAACTTCAAAAAGAGTGAACTTTATCACAAGAAGTCAAGTAGAATGTGCAAAAGTAGCGATTATATGTCAGAACCATTTCTTTTTTAGTTAAAAATGTTTAATGTTCGTGTAATGTTATTAAATATATAGATTAATTATCTTAATAATAAATCTCCAATGATTAATTTATCAATAACTATACCTTAAGTATACCTTAACTAAAATGCACATAAAGAATCTGACTTTTCGGCTGATTCTGGTATAATAAATTTTATACTGTCAATGTAATGAAGACATACTTTGTTCCAAAACACTAATAATAAGCATTGCTTTGAAAATAATTTATACAAAATGAAAAATTCAAGTTAGCGCAAGTAATTCTCTGTGTCTTTTAAATGAGAAACAAAATTATGAAATGATTATCCTTTAAAAAATAATATTAAAATTTAACATTATCGTTTTATACAGTTGGAAAGTAATACTGATACGGATATTTACAACACGCTTTGTACGTTTTTGTTGTCTTAATTTCGATAGCTTTCCAAACGAAAACAGGTCGGGACAAAAATTATTTAACCGTTTGAGAGAATATCGAAAACAATTTATCACATCAATGAACTCGTTGCGTTATTTGACGCGTAAATATAGTTTCGTGCTGAGAAACGATCGGCTATAATACGCAGTAAAATTGCTCCAATGATCCTATACGGCCTCATTACGAACTGCTTGCAAGGCTGATATATTGTCATAGACGTTTTCATTTAACGAAAGATTAGATGCATTACTGTATCCATATATTGTATTTGCAATTCATTACAATTATACAGAGAGAAAAAACATTTTTACGTTTATAAAATAATATTAAATGCTAATAACTTTTAACACGTTATTAACATATTGCATATACTTAACATATTATTAAATATATTTCACAGTTGCAAAAATTACAGTTTGTTGCGGAAATTACAATTTGTTAAACCGTAATTGCGCATTCATTTTCAAAACTTTTAGGTTCATAAAATTTTTGCGATCTGAAACACATTACTTTATCTAAAGAAACTTAATTTGCTAGGTAGTTTAATATTGTACAATTTTATATTTTATAAATTCAAGGTTGGCAATACCTAACCTAACATATAAGTTTGGAAGCTCGTGTAAATATAAATTCCTTTGAATATATTCTTAAAGCAGCAAAATACATCATGCTAAAAACTTGCTGAAAAAGGAAACAAATCAATATGGCATCTCTTGTTAAATTAGATGTCTTTTATGTTTGAGTTAGGTTATATTTTGCATTTGTGTTAGGTTAAATTCTATTTCACATTACTGTTAGGTTAGATACACATGTGTATTTGATGTTTATGTCAGATTAAGTTATATTTGCGTTAACCTTGTGCATTTTATATAGTAAGTTCTTCAAACTTATTTTTTTAAGGAAAAGAAAACAATTCGTAAGTTGCTTTTCTCTCATCAACATAGCTTGTGTACAATGCAGCACGGTATATTTGAAATGTACTACATTTCATTTTATGCCAGTGTTTTGAAGTGTTAAAATTTATATACTCTGGGATTGAAAATCTGCTTACTCTTTGTTGATTATTTGCATCAACTTAAAAAAAAAAATGCATATTATCCAGTAACCCATTACAGACTCAACATTAATGGCATTTAATGATTTTTCTAATTTAATTCGCTTAACAAAATTGTTAATCATTTTTTCATGGTTTAAGCGTTTCTCATGGAAAAAGACAAAATTATATTTACTTACCTCGTTTCAAATATAACTTCAAACTATGTGAACATTTTGCGTCTGAAGTTATTTTTTAGGAAATACCTCCCAGTAAAGTGTGTCATATTTCCTCGTAGGAAATACTTAGGATGATAAAATATAATGTCGTATGTTACTAAAAATTGTTATCAGATCATTTTCAAGAATGTAATGGAGTACATTCGGCAATTGTTACGTCTTCAAAAAAAAAACCGAACAGAGAAACATAAAAATTGGGTACACTGAAAAGACAAATCAACACAAAAGGTAAGCATCTCTCTTTTTTTCTTTTCCTGGTATCGTTGTCATCGTGGGTATACTGCGCACAAAAGCGTACTCCATTTTTCTTCCATTGCTCCCTTCGTCTTAGTTCGCGTTCTATGATGCGGAAAATTGTGGGGTCGCCGATAGTGTTTTACTTCTAGCTAACCTCACCGAATGAAATTTTTGCAAAGAGATATACTGCAACGACTGACCTCTTTTATACAGAAAATCCAGGGAACATAACATGAAAGAAAAAAGCTAATCAACGTGTATGCTTTGTAACGAATAATTACTCACTAAATAAATTATAGACTTCGCCTAAATAATATACTGATTTATTTAGTTTTATGTAGCTTAGTAATAAAAAAACCAAATGTGTATCTTAGAATATTCGAATACATATTACATTTCTTTACGATTCCATAATGTAAAGAGAGGAATCGTATTGCGCACTATTAGTTACATATATCATGACAGACAAAATCAAAAGTTGGGATATTAATAAATACAACAAATGTTAGTAAACACATATATTGGTAAATACAAGTGAAGTAATTTTAATTAAAAAATCTTCTGGACAAAGTACATAATTTTGAACATAATATTAATGCAAACTAAACAACACACTGGGATAATATAAAATAATTAATAAATAAATATTTTTCCTTTTAATCGTTGAATACAAAATATTAGAGAGAAGTTTATTTGCCTTTTTCTTAAAGATGTACAATTTCTGAAACTGTTCAATAAATCCTTTCAATATTTTTTCATTAATTCATATTATATATATTCTTCTATTATTTAATTGTAAACGAACATAAATAATATTACATAAATTTAATTCGTATGACATTAATTCTTTATTTTCTCGGGGAAGTGTAATGTAATATTCTTCCATTCTTTATTTAAAATAACATTCTTCTAATTAAACATGCAAGATTCGTAAATGTTAAAACATTATTATTTACGGCTAACTAAATTTGAAAGAAATTCGGTAATAAAACAAGTTTACGATAAGAGTCATCTTAAATAAAATATCTTAATCTGAGTTCTTCCTTTATTTTAAAAAGCCCTATAAAAGTCTGATCTTCGCTGCATCAAAAAAGTTTCCATCGAGTCGCTTATCTTTTTGAAGACGTAGATAATATAATATAACCTTGACATTCTGGGATCATGACAAGGTTACGAGCATCAACGGTTATGAATTCCCGTAACCTCGAGATACAGAGCCATTTGAAAGGTGATTTACATCTACCAGAAATTGCACCCATCTTGTACATAATGTGCTCACTACAGATTCGCTCAGAAACGTCCGGGTAAATCGGCCCAATTCCCAACGGGTCACAACTTGAGCTTTAAAACAAATCATTAAACATTTATCAGATGCGACTTGTTATGATAAAAATACTACTACGTAAATTTTATTAAAAAACATTTCATTATCCAGATAGTTATTAAATTCGCAAAGTATATATTATATACCAATATTCCATAAATATTTGCAAATATTGGTATTTATTATATATAATAAATAATTATTTTTAAATTTGATATACAAAATAATATAAATATATGTATATCAATAAGTTTAATAAGTTGGCAGCTGGGAGCAATGCGAATCTTATTGATTTGCATGCTTACTTATCAGATGTATGCAGCACGAAAATTGTATTAACATTTTACATTGTTACTTATGACTTACAAATAGATGAATAACGATTTTACAAATAACAATACCGACTTTTGTTAAGTAATTAAATCATCCGCGAAATGCAAGTACACTGTTTAATAATAATATGATGAAATATACCGAAGTAAACAATTAGGGTCATCGAAGAAAATGAATAGACTCATTACTTATGTTATACATTTAATGTTGAACATATACATATACATTATTTAATGTTAAAATGTTTAATCTAGCCGAAAGGCATATCTGTTTGAAAAATGAAATGAATTTTATTTCGTAATGAAACAACTATTTAGTTACAGAAATATTAATAACATCAGAAATATTAGTTACACCAGATAAACATTAATCTTATTATAATTTTTACTCACATTTTCATTTCTTTAAAGTATGTTTGTGTTATCAAAATAATATAATGAATTGTCAAATACATTTGTATTTATTTTATTATATTTGATACATTAAAATTTGTTGACTGAATTCATATGGCTTATTGGATTTAAACATTGTTGTACATGAGATACTTGTACTTCAATTTTTATCGACGCAATGTAAACAACGCGTTATTAATTGATAAAGGTATCTTAAAATAGTTAATGAAATCGTATACAATATTAGGACTAGTTAAAGAAGTATGACTTGTTTATTACTGTTCTTGAAATTTCAGTTGTTGAGACTACAATTTTGTAAACTTCGATTTTATAACATATATACTTATTGTTTCATATGCATAATGATCTATTGTAATTTTTTAATACTGTAAGACACTTTCGTTGACACTCACGATCTTGACACTGTCGCTTATCCAAAAACACTAAACCCCGAGGTCTCCTTATACAACGAGTCACAGACAAAATTGAACATTTGTAGAAAAGTGATCAACAAGTGGTTTAAATTAAAAATTAGTATTTTATTGAGCACCTACGACTACATTCTAGCGCTCACAATCTATTATATTTAGCTTGGATTTTACCAATTTTTCAGTAAAACTCGCTTCATTTTTGCTGCATACCTCCATTAATGACCTTTTTAAATCACTTTTATTTTTAATGGTATGTTTCCAGACTCTAATCTCTAATTCATTCCATACATGTTTTCTCACATACAAATCGGGTGATTATGCAGGCGTGATTAGTACTTTAGAGCATATAATTATGTGCTGACGCGTGCACGAGACCACTGCGTTACAATGAAAATGTTCTAACCTCGTAGTTATATATGTAAAATTAATCAGACGCGGGTCTGTTCCAAAGAAGTTAATCTTGTGAACAGTATTTGACTAATCGTGTTGTGTTGACACGACAACATGTCCGAAACGAATGATTTTAAACGTTACTTCATTACTAATCTTCGGATCCTCTAATTTTTCGTACGATCTTTCGTCGTTCGCGTTGTACTTTTTGTTTGGTGCTTTCCTTGACACGTTACATATTCTATTTTTGTTTCAAGATCTTTTTAAAATAATAATTACTACTGTATTCGACAAACCTTCAAGTAGAATTTACTGTATTTTCAAGATAATATTTTAATTCTGACAAAAATCATATCCAGAAGACGCATTAGAAATTTCACATCAATGTTTCACCTTTGTAAATGGAACAGTTCATAAAACATTTTAAATTCACAATTGAGGTTTTTTGTACGAAAAGCTTCAAATATTTCACAAATCGTCGTTTAACATTGTATTTTAATACCTTTTCGCAGAGAATATTTCGAAGAATATATTTCAGTGAATGTACACAATATAAAAACACGTAATTCCGTTGAGTAAGAAATAATGCATTCCCTTTTAATATAATTGTATATAAGTTTTTACATAGATTTTGTGAATAATATGTTTAATATTGACAGCTATTAATTAACAATGTATACTAATATTACAATATTCTGAGCTATTCAACATACTTAATAATTAAATAAAAACACATACATTTCTTAAAATTCACTCAAAATAATATCTGTCACTGTTAGGGCGCGCTCGAGTCCTCGTATATGCACTATGTGTCGTCCGGATTGTATCTCGTAAAGGACTACCCAATTTGTACGGATTGGGGCCGTTAATAACTTACACATTGTGTTGTAACTATTGAAATTGCATTTCGCGCGTTATAATCAATGCGCCCTCTTTTCTATTGCGCTTGTTTATTCCGATGTTCTGTTGTTAGAAAAATCCGCGCACGATGCGTAACCACGTATTTGTTCAATCATTTTATTAATTCAAATATATTTTACTTTTCTTATTCAATTGTGTTTCCAGTTTATTTTCGTACCTATATTCAACAGTAACAAGTAAAAACTATTTATTAACTATGTTAACGAGTGTGCGTGTGTTTGTTTGTATATGTATGTCTATGATTATTCAGTTCTATCTCTATGTTCTATAATTTCTAAGTGTTCTATTCCGTCTATAACTCCTATCTCTGTTCTATCTAGCTCTAAAGTTCTGTAATATCTCGCCTAAAGTTCTATAGTGTCTATGCTAGTTTTGGCTATTTTTTCCATATTTAAAACCTCCGTAGCTCCCTTCCACTACGCCCTTAGCGTGGTACTTTTCTGGAAGGGGAGCGGGTTTCCTACATGGGGGAGGACGGCGGTTGCTCGCGGAAGTTTGGGTTTGAAAAAAACCAAATTCCGTGAGGTATCTCTTGGGGTCCTAGAAATTATCGGTTTCCAGGGCCAAGTCACCCTTCGTCGTTTGGGTCTTCGAGGTTTATAGCATGGCCTGTGCCGCTGAAGCCAAAAAATATTCTAACAATGAATGTAGCATGAATAGATTTATTAAACTAAAAAATGTCAGGTACCATCGTAATGCTGGCACACGGATGGCACGGATAATAAACTAAAGCATTTCAAATGTGGCTATTTTTTCTTGTCATGCCGTAAACCTCATCTATATAAAACTCTAACAGTCGCTAAAATGTATAGTTCACTATTGATAGCGATTTTCGCAGGCGATGCCAAGATTCGTAATCGAAGAAACACGTCATTATTTATAGCTATTTCCTTTATTACTATTGTAAGAATAAATTGAATTGAAACACTATGTTGGTTAAACTAAGCGGCAAATAACTACAAATACTACATGGTGCGGCGCCAAAATCCGGACAAAATTCAATTTAAATTTCTCGCCGTCATGTACTTATTGCGAAGTTCACGATTGGCAACCAAATAACTTGAAGTGTATATTAAATAGTCATGAGCTCAGAATAGTCGCAATGTCGAAACCAAGTGCAGAATTTAATCGAAGAGCCGCGATTGTCGAAAGTGTTCGCGCTGGCGACACAGCAACAGAAATCATTCGCTTCTTCGGGTACCCGAGATCAACTGTATACATATGATGGCATCACGAACGAAGGAATCATCATGACCCTGAAGATCTTGCGATTGTCCCCAGAACAAAATTTCCACCGAATGTCCACGTACTAAGCGTCGTATCCAGTGAGGGTCCAGTCATGACACCCCATTTCTTTGAAAAAAGCGAAAATATCACAAAAAAAGTGTATTTGCGTGTCCTCACAGATGTAGTGAAGCCGTGGATGGAAAATGTATGTGCTTCTGCCTACTCCAGCCATTTAATACAAAATTGGCTATCCGACAATGTCGACATGTTCTGGTCAAAAGATTTCTGGCCTCCTAATAGCCCCGATTTAAATCCTTTAGATTTGTATGTATGCAGCGTAGTTGAAAGGGTCACCAGACACCCAAATGTTGAAACACTGAAAGCTGTTATTAAAGCAGTATTCGCCGATATGGATCGTGAAGCACTAAAACGGGCCTGCAAGCGCTTCAGACCAAGATTAGAAGCAGTCATTCAAGCAGGGGGTGGATATACTGAATAAAATGGTTCCATATGCCCTGACTAACAATATAGTAAAAAAAAAAAATTGTAAATATTTTCGTTTTCGCAATAAAAATTATGTTCGAAAGTAATCTTTCATTTGTCCGGATTTTGGCGTCGCACCCTGTATATTCACTCAACGTACATAAATTTGAAACGGATATAGCAAATTGTATCAGTATAATATATCAGTTAATATTAAAAGAATCTGCAGATTGAAATTCACAAAAGTAAACAACGCATTTTATACAACCAATAGTATGATAATAAGAGTAACGCTATCGTTTCAAAAACAAATTAAGTAGTATATTGTTAATTAAGTTTTCAACTGTTCAAAATTTCTACCCAATTATAACTTCATCTGCAAGATTGGGAATACTGCTGAAACGTGCCAGTGTTTGTACGTAATACATTTTATTAGCATTTGCATACACGTATACTTGCTCGTTCTCGTTTACATAAATGGCAATAATGCACCGACAATGCGAACGTAAATATTCGAATAGATGGGATAACGTACTATGTACGTATATGCGTACATATGTATGTACATACATCCCTAGTGTGTGCATCGGTATTTGTGTATTTGCTGAACGAACAAGGCGGTCGACCATGAAATAAAGGAATTCCCTGTCTTCCATATGTAAACCCCAAAGAATAGCTTATTTTAAAGCGATCACGAAACGTTTTTCATGTCTACTCGGATGACGGAATCGCGTTTTCATTCGGCCGTCTCGTTATGAAAAATGGTCCATCGCCAGCAAGCTTCTTCTTCTTCACAGTTTTTCTGTTTTTCCTTCCCCTTCTTGCGTTTTCTTTTTTCTTTTGCGTATATACACGCTCAGATATATTCTCCTCCATTTTCTATTCATATCTTCTTAAGCGTTGCTCCCTTTTGTTTTATTATTTCCAATAACGGTTTGAAACATTTCGTGCAAAATAAAAGCTGTAGTTCAGAAAAATAAAGCGGTTTCCTTAGTTCCACAGGCACAGACGTGCGTAGATAAAATGTAAGATATTTCGATTGAACTATCATTAACACTATTTCTACCAAGAGGTGTCAAAAGGCACCTTTCAAATTTCAACTTAAAATTATTATTAATTTTTTGACTTTTCATACAATAGTTGTTAAATAAATTCAGCGATATCATTTTCCTCCAGCTCATCGTGGATCTAAAAATGCGTATTCAAACGGAAATGCGTCAAAAGACACCTTTTGATTGAAATAGGTATACACAAAATCGTGGTAGAAATAGTGTTAAATCTGGGTAGTTTTCGGTAGGATGAAACAGGTTTGCAGGTAACTGTGTCATAACATCGAGTGTATGTATCTTTTGGCAATTTACTGTGAGATCAAAAGGAAAATGGAATGAACGATGAAGTTTGCACTTCACCGAATAAACGATGTGTGGGCGAATTAGAGAATACTATCTTCCTTTATTATCTCTGCTCTCGGCGAAAGCCTATACTTACAAGAATGTCTTCAGAGACACATATTCGTACCAAGGACACCCTCGATAGTATGGTCGTTCTTTAGGGCACTAGGGCCCGGAGAAACTCCTCTGAGGGAGGGGAAGCGCTGACGAAAAGCATATGGCCTGTATCGACTATTCGTTGATTTCTAATTTTCTTACATTAGTTCAACTGATGGAGTTTTGACTAATATATGTCCTCTTCAGATAACATCATTTACAAGCAATATTTTATGTTAGTAATTACTTTTTGATCATCTGTATGTTATGCTATAATTTACTGTTGAATGTTACGTCATCGTGAAAAGCTTATCCAATTTCATCCAACTAAATTTATTAATGGAGATATAATAAGTATATTATATTTTTGCAGATAAGGGATTTCTCTGTTTCCTAAAGTTAAATTATAGAATTAAATTTTGATATTCTTGGCCAAGAGCTATATAATTAAAGAATCAGTAACATATGTTAGAATCGAACGCTGTTGACGACTAACGACTGGCCTCAGCCGCCGAATTTCCTTTATTTACATAGAACAATACATGTGCTGCGCGCGATTCCCTATCGTTCATTGCCCGCTTATTTTGAACATACACTAATCGCTACACATATATGTACACAATTCGTAAATAGTAGTGCATACCATCGACAGAGAATTGCACAGATCAGTTGAAACGTCATCAATAAACAGATTGACCCTTTCGCTACAGCCTGCTTGTGACAAAATATGATCGCTGTGAACAGAGCGCATTACTAGTTGACACTGAGGTACATACATCGTTTCTTCTTCTCTAAATTTTACAATGATATTTATTATATTTAGTACTATCATTTTACTTTCGAAAATATACAAATTTATAATTATAACTTATTGTTTCAAATATTATTATATATTATATATTGTTTAATACAAAATAACAAAATTAATAAAGTATATGAAACAAAAATGTATATGGTATGAACGTATATGTACATATGTACGCTCTTCGTACCTGAGTGCCCACTTTTCCAGAACGTACATATATGTACATACACTCATGGACAAAATTAAGTGAACATTGCAGAAATGTAAAAATAGTTTTGTTTTATTACAATGTTGTAAATAAATTTTAAATTTAGAACGTGAGATATTTTTGTAGACTTGAGAAAACATTTATTTAATGTATATAATTGTGCAATAAAGTTTTGATTTATTGGCATTATTAGTTAATCAAATTTACCTTTTGTTATTTATGATACCTGTCCACTTAATTTTGTCCACGACTGTATGTATACACTCTTCGTATATGAATGTTCATTCTTCGAGGGTGAATGTATACGCCCTTCGGTGCGAAATGGTTAAACATTTTAACCAACTACAATTATTGTCGTAATTACAATAAATGTCATGTGTCATTTTGTAGATAAAATTGTGGCTGTGTCCGCCACGACGTTATTTCCAACTTTCTCTTTTTCCTGAGTTTTGCTAAGGACTTCCTGCCTATTCTTCAATTTCCTGTTTTTTTCCAGGGTCTCTATCTCTTCCCAAAAAGGACATAAAAACACTGATCATCGCGCCGCTCGACACACTCGTGATTTTTCTACCATCACGTTTACACCCGCACAATCTTTGACGCTCTTACTACTCGTTACTGCCTGATACCGTTCGTTGCTTATTTATTGAATATATATTTATTGTTGAGTGACTGTTAATTCGTTTACAATTCATTCACACATACCTCACGTCCTCAAAATCTTTCCTTACTTTCAAAATTTAATCCTAAAATTTGTGTTTAACTCTAGAATTAAATTTTGTTGTTTCCAAACACATATAATAATTAAAAAATCACTATCACATACACGTACACAACTTTGTAAATAATAGTACATATTAATACAGGTATTCATTGAAATGTAAATAAATACATAACAAATTTGTTACAGCAAATGAAATTTGACGCATTTCAATTATTATATAACTCATTTAAACGTGAACGAACACTCAGGAAACGGAAAAAAGTGAAAAAAAGGTAACTCTTTTATCATTTCCGTCGTTTATCTTTACGGTACAAAAAGTTACCCTCCGTTCTGCGAGCACAAAATCAACAATTACATTTCCGCTAGCTCTATCTTCTGAATTAGTTATTCTTTCTCTCGGTTCGATACTTCTTTTAGAGTAGGCCGGGAATAATACCCAAAAGACTCATCCCCATTTCGCAAACTTCGTTTCCTCAGCGGATACGTTTATCCCTGCCTTTGCAGTGTTCGTCTGGCACACGGGTCCGTCTGTCGTGTTCACCGCGTTCTCTTATACAAGTAGTCGACAATTATTAGCCATTGTCCCGCGAAAAGCCCCAGAGACTGAATTACGTTAGGATAGAATCGAGGTCCCTGATGTACCACTCTGTTCGCAGCCACCATCGAGCGACTGGTACACGTTTCGTAGGTGGGTAGATGAGAAAACGGACATGTACAAAAGAGAGGAGTGACAGCTTATCGAAGTCCTAACGAAAGGGAAGCCTGTGAAAGAGCGAAACGGTAAGACGGTATATGCGCGGAAAAGAACGAACGAGGCTCGCTTGCGGTAAGGCGATCGAATCGTTGATGAAAGAACTCTGCCAGAGCCTTATCCTCGCTCCTTCAATAGCGATTTCATCAGTTTCGAGAAAACATTTAACATATTAGGTTCGCTAATCAATTTCTTCGTATTTTTTTGCACGAATATTAATCCCTTGCCATATTTTCACGACCCTGACACGCGACATACTAACGCCTCGACTGTGATAAATCTTACTTGAATTTTTAATACGCTTCAATTTGAAGTTCAACTCCAATTATAATTTACATAGTTAAGAATTGCTGAATACAAATTTGGCATAACTTTCAACTCCCTTTATCTGATTCAATATTGTAGCTGCGATAAGTTAGATCCAACTTATATTTACGGTAAGTTTATAGTACACATTTAGTTCCATAATCATAAATAATTTTTTTAACTATAGTTGAAGAATGTAGAGTTAAGATATAATGAAAAAGAAATCTGTGCACTTTTAGTAAAAGAAGCTAAAACTAGTAAAATTAATATATATATTAAAATCATTTTTGTTGAATTATTTGTTCTTCGGGATTCAACTTAATGAACCACAAAGTTGTGGAATCAGTGAATCCACTCGAATGACAAAAATAACAAAACAACTAACGAGGGTAAAATGTTTGTGCTTTATTAAAAGTAAGAATTGATATAGCACTTAAGTAAAAATAGTAACACCTCGCTAACTGACAACGGACTTTAAAAAGATAAATCTAAAATTGATGTGTACTCTCTGAGAGTTATTGGGAATCTACTGAAAAGAAAAATAATATTCTCTCCAGAAAAAAAGTATGTAGCAGAGATTGGCGTACTGCTGGGGGTGGACAAACGACTAAATTGAAATTAAATTATTTTCATTGGTTCTGGAAAATTGACGAGAAGTGGGCAAGAACCGCCCTTACCAAATGCTCATCGCGAGGTCATTCTTTACTTGAGTGATCAAAAGTAAAAAGTACAACGTCGTTTGTCACCTAACGGTTCGATGCTCATAAAATAATAAACCGCGCTGGCTCTCGAAAATCATACTAAATTAAAAAAAGTTTAAGAATATAAATTGCACGTTTTAAAGAGCAGCGAAGGCAGTCGTTGATTATTCATGAATTTTCTAAAGTTAAAATCAAGCCCAATGGCTTGATGATTCTATGAACGCGCCGCAACGATTTTTTTAATTTCACCTAACAAATTTATATTTAAAACAGGTTAATAATACAATTTTAACATCTCCAATTCGAGTCCTATAAATTGTTAATATTTCAACTTTATAAGCATTGTTATTTTGATAACAAATAATTAAACAACTGTAAAACTGTGAAGCATGTTAAACCTTTCACACCTACATTATATTTCTTTTTGCATGAAGCTTATCCCATAAATAGATGGCATAAACACAAAATTTCATTATTCAATAAATATATATGATTTTTAAGTTATTTCATTCGTAATCAAAAGTGGAATAATTTGGTTATTAGTTGTTACGGCGTTACAAATATGACCAATAGACATTACAATTTAACAATACAAAACAAAAATTCCAAGAGTAGGTTTACGACATGGCAAGAAAATAGCCACTTTTGAAAAGTTTTCAAATTAATATCCGTGCCATCTGTATTCCCGTATTGGAATGGTACGTGACAATTTTAGTTTTTAGTCAATACATTTCTTGCGATATTGATTTGTAGAATTTTTGGCTTCAGCGACACAGGTCATGCCATAAGCCTCGAGTACTCAAAGGTCGAAGGTAAGCCAGACCTAGAACTTAAAGATTTCTAGGGCTCCGGCATTGACGTCATTGAATTTTGGAAAACTCAAAATTTCCCCTGCAACCTCCGTTCTCCCCAATACAGAAACTCTGTTCCCCTTCCAAAAATATACCACGCTAAGGGCGCAACGGAAGGGAGAACAGAAGTTTTAAATATGACAAAATCATCAGAATCGAATAACAAGTCAAACAGAATCAAACAATCATTCAGTGAGAATCACACAATAAGTCAACTGGAATCAAACTTTAAAACACAGAACACACTCAACACCAGATACAATTAATCATGCAAACACAATTAGTTCGCTATCACTATAGTTCTAATAAATAAGTATTTGTTCTGCAAAATCAGTATCCATTTGTTATAATATTAAAAAATTTCTTTCAAGAGTGAAATGAAACCTTTGCTCATCCCAAAACATTAGTAAGTAATGAATTAATCAAGATTTTTAAAGAGAATAACTTCGATTACATCGTTAACCTAACCTGACTTATAATTTATTAGTAGTTATAAATATAATAATATTGAAATAGGTTTATTTAAAAATATATTTAAATATTACTATGTTAAATAATGTTTATCTGTTACTATGCCAAATAATAACGCGGCTATTACTACATCGATTACACAAATACTTGCAGGAATACTTATAATGCGTACTATCTTTAAAAATGGAATACCAAATAAATTTCAATAATTTAAAAATAATGTTTTAAACTCATCATTTTATTATTGCAAATATATACAATGAAAGTAAAAATTAAGCAGTACAATTTGTTTGTCGATCATTACATTACCTGTATGCTACAATGTATTTTAAGCTACATTCACTTCTACTTACATTCTGTATTGTACTCTATTTTCCAAAAATATCTTTCGATTATATGTTTAAAGACTAAAATGGTTGAATAAAATATTATATACCCTAGGTCGTTTTAATCAAATTTTCGTTAATTATAATGCTTCGAAGTGTTATAATTCTATCGGATATGAATTTTCTGAGATTTACGTATCCCTTGAGCTTAATTAGGTAATAAATCAAAGAAGAAGAACGCTGTGGCTTTTCTGCGCGAATCTTAGCAAAATCCAAACATCTGGCCAACGAGTTTCGCAAAGTCGGTACTACCCTTCTTGAAATTCCGCTAGAAAATCCATAGAGCCACATTCTAAAGGGAGATACCATTTCTACCCTCGCTTTGGCACCCCATTTCTCCCTGGGGACAACCAAAAACTATATACAGCACATGTGAATACATGTTCTATCCAATTTTTATGACATGGACATACGTCAACGACGGTGAAAGTGAGTGGATGGACACGTTTATTACTGAATTCATTACATTTATTACGCATTTCGTTCCAAGCTTGAATCACGTTCATCAAAAACATATTCAATCATCTTATTTAATAATACTTAAACATCTGAATGTTTAATTATTTAGTTACAATTAAATATATAAATATTAAATATTGTTACATTGTTATGTAGGATAAAAATCTGATGTAATTTGTATAATGTTACTAAAAATGATTATGTAAACTGTTCCTAACGTTTTTTAGTATGAATTGACTACTTATTAAAAAGTCACCTCATCCATTACTCTGCACAACGCACGATGTGATTGCTATCTAATGCTTAACGATTTTATATTACGAACATCAATCAAAAATTTTCATAATCATTCTCTACAATCGCAGAGTCTTAAATTCAATACAATTGTTACCTTGCAATAGTTTTATGTCATTGATCTGCGTCAGATTTTAGAGATTCTGAATCGATTATTGTTTGCTGTAAGTAGTAATCAAACATTTTGTTTTTAAAACATGGTCGAAACGTTTACGCAGTCACTTTCGTTGAACGCTAAACTTCAATATACAGAAATAATAATCTCGATCCTTATAATCGTTCGAATGTATAAATTAAAATATTTCGAACTACTTGAAAAGATATGGTGCTACTAACTTTTTATACTATAATAACAATGTAGCTATTTAAAATCGTTAAAACATATATACCAACATTTTTCATAATATTTGAAGATATTCAGCTGTTAAATTTTTGTAAAATGGAATGTGAAATTTGCGATATTTTTATACATATTTGATCATCGGAATACATAAATCCAGCTAATATTCATATGAAAGGGTAAATATCCGAAGAGACACGTTATTACTAACTTTTTATGAAATAATAACACTATTGCTTCTTAAAATCGTTAAAACACGTGAATTACAATCTTTCATAATATTTTAAGATACGCTGATAATTTTTCATGAAATAATCACACCGTCGCTTTTTAAAATCGTTTGTATTAGGTTAGTGCATATGAAATGTCAGATTTTTAAATGAATATATAAAACTGCATATCTTGTTTCAAAAGCCGTTTATTTAACTAAAATATGATCCATTTGCTTAATTACACTTTTCTCAACGAGATTGTAATATATAAATAATTGTATAATATTAAGGAAATTCTGATCTTTGGAGCCAATAAACTCTGATATTGAATTTTTCAAACTCTCTTCATTTTCACATCGTATAGCCAGTGAAAACAGTCCTAAATTTTTAAAACAATGAAAGTTAGTTGATGAGATATCTGATATATAACCTGGGTGTTGAAAAATTTCAAACTTCGACTCATTTAATTTTACGATCGTTTTGTGCGACGCATGCGGGCAAACGTTGTCTCGGAGATGCCAATTAATGAGTAATGGGTATACAATTTTCCATTTTTTTTTTTCACTTCTCAAACCAGCCGCACATTTTGTTCGATTACAGAATTTTCCTCAAACGCATGGTTTATATTTCCGGTAACCCTTGCAGCATTATTGCCAAATTTATACTCGTATACAAAAATTACACGAATATCGGCGGAATTCGTGTCGGTACAAAATTCAAAACAAATAACAAAAGGAAACGCTTTTAAGAAACTCTTCTTTGTTGAAATGCGACTATGACAATGGACAGTACAACTATGAAAAAGGTTGTGCCAAAAACGAAAGCATAAGGGAAACATGGTGACAAAGGTTTGCATGTATAAAAAATCCGACATTTCATATGCACAAACCTAATATATTATATAACGTATAATTTAACTACTTTCGTAATATTTGAAATCTCGCTGCTATTAAGCTTCTATGAAACTGTTATACTGCTGCTTTTAATCATTAGAATATATAAATGAAGCTGTTAATATTCGAAAGAAAGAAGAAGTCTTGGTTGAGTCAAATAGACAGCAGGGCGGGAATGCGAGCAAAAAGGAGGTAAAGGTAAGGCGAGATCTACGATGGAAACGTGATCAGAGTAAATCAAGATTTAACTGATGGAAGGAAAGGAGCAAGGAGGTTCATCTTGTCTCCTAAGTATTAACAACATAATCTCGTAGAAGTTCCTGTGCAGGATAAAATTCTATTTGCTGAAAATGTGAAAGCTACATTATAGCCATTGGTAATCGCATAAGTCATTTAATAAATCTTTGGACACGGCGTTTTATTAAAAAATTTACGATCTATAAAAGAAGAAATCAAATGAAACGCGTTAACTGAATGCCTCTTTTATTTCTTTTTATACGAATTGGAATCCATGCTAAATATCTTGACACAGCTGACAAAAGAAATCATATAAATTATCGCTTATTACATCTGATGGCGAGAGATATTGTCAACTAAATATTTCAATCAGTCCCTCAAATTTGAATTACGCGTGTTCTCGATTTAATTTTAGATAGGAGAAAAGTATTGTTCGTGTATAGATCATTTAGTAAGTACCTACAATTATGGTAAATTTCACGTAAAAGTAAATATTTACATAAGCGTTAATTTTACATTGACATTGTACATGGAGATTCTACACTGACGTAGAGATAAGTTTTTATATAAATGTGAATTTTACATAAAGGTACATTTTATATAAAAATATATTTTTTCATAAGGATAAATTTCCTATAAATTTTCTTTGCATGAAAATAAATTTTACAGAAAAAGAGATTTTTGTAACATAGTCAATTTTACATAAAAGTAAATATTTACATAAAAGCAAATTTTTCATGAAAGTAAATTTTACAGAAAAATAAATCTTTACATAGGTGTATATTTTTTCACAAAAGTTAATCTTGACATAAAAGTAATTACAAAAGATAAAAGTGCATTGTCTGTACCTTAATGTAACATCTGTGGTACTTTCATCCGCATTCTTTTAAAAAGTACCCATAGATACACGTATAGTTTGTACATTTCTATATATTCACGTGGTAATGCGAAAGATGTTTAAGTGGAATAGAGTATGGTTAAGTACATAGGGAAAGACGTATGGATCCCTTCTAACCGTACTAGAACTCTCGAGGGACTAGTACGTTTCCCTACATTCGTGTTCTCGTTTTTCTTTATTCTGTCTTTTTTTCGTTTAACCAGATCCCAAGTGAAATACCACCGACGTATGCCAGGATTTTCACGATTCGAAAGGTCCTTCTTTCCTACCTCCAAGCAGTCCTATTCAGCATAAAATCTTCACTCTTTTCGGTTTAACCCACCACTTCGCTTATTCATTTATAATGTTACACGAAACCGATTTCACGATGATTGGATCACTCTTTCTAATTGCAGCCTTAAATTTCGCAAATATTCAATTTATTTAGTGAGAAGAAAGTTTACAAAGTACTGTTACCGTATACGTGAGATTTTAGCCGAAATAGTATATCTGATGCCATATCTATTAATACATACGAAATTTGTGTTAATTGATATACATTTAGGGTGCAATGTAGACTTTCTTCGGTTAAAGACTTATAATCTAGGTTTGGTAATGTATCGATTTCCAAATTTTCATGCTTTCGAGTCTTTTAATGTTCGAAATTTCAAATTTTCGAATTTCCGGATTTGCAGTTTTCGCATTTCTAAATTCGCATATTCTCAAATGATTAAACTTCGAGAATTTATTATTTCCAAATATTCAAATTGCTGAATTCATAAATTAAAAAATTCCAAATTATTAAATTCTAAAAATTTCAAATTTCGATATTTATAAATTTATAAAGTCCTAATTTTTAAAGTTTTTCAAATTACCAAGATTTTGCATTTCTATATTATCCATTTGTAACATTTTCAATTTTCCAAATCCGCAATTTCCTAAATTTATGGATTAAAAAGTCTCAAATCCTTAAATTCCAAATTTTCAAATCCCTACATTTATAAATTTATGAATTCTCATGTTCTCAAAATTTTCAATCTTCTACATTTCCACATTTCTATAATTTCCAAGGTTCCAAGCTTCTAGATTTTAAGATTTGGCGAGTTGCAAATTTGAAATTTCTGGGATTTGAAAGTTAAACATTTGAAAATCTGAAATTTATGAAAATCGAAAACATGAATATATATATGAAAATATAAATATTTAAGAATTTAAAAATTGTCAAGTTTCCACATCCGTCACCCAAAAAAAGTTGCATTCAAGCGTACAATCTTAAAAAAAACTATTTTCCTAAATATTTGTATAATCCTTCAAAATTAATTTCAATTACAATTTTATGAGAACCAGAAACCCCTCTCTGAATATCACATCTTTTATTACACAGCACCTTAGTTATTATACATCGACATCGCGTATTAGTACGAAGATAGAAGTGCGAAAGTGGCAATGCACATGCGTACCGCTCGATCCCACCACACCCTATAGATATTCGGAAGAAATAAATGCTATTCGATAATATAACGAATAACTATATCGTCTACAGGTAATTTACATTATAATACTGTAGAAAAAGTTAAATGTCTTATTTTCGAATACGTTGATCCAGTAAAAAGTAGAACAATAATTCAGGAGAAACAATTCCTGCTGTTAAATGCGAGCATGATTGTTTGACATGCAATCTGGACGTCGGTGAGAGACTATAGCTTTTGTCGCGTATCTCTCTTTCTGTACCTTTCATGTCCTGTTAACAATCGAACGGACTGTGCGGTAGCATCTGCAATCAATGGTAAACGTTACATTACACGCAAATTCTTTTGATTCGCTTTGTATTCCATTCTTGTCTGTTAAGCTCTCAATTCGTTACAACGTTCTTTTTGCATATAAAGTATGAGTTCGTGTGGAGGGTGTTTTCAAAAATAACTAAAAATACGGTTACAAACAATTGTAATGTAAATTCGTGTATATTATTCTTTAGTTTTATTCTTTATTACGTATTTGATGTAGAATATATTCATCTTTTAGTTTTCTGCACGGACTGTATTTTAAATCCCAAACATTAGGTTGGGAAATAAGTTCGTAGCGTTTTTATATTTTCTTTTGTTTTACAACGATTTTTTTGCTGCTTGACAAAGTGTGTAATATTCATAGAGCTCCTTCTGTTCTACAAAACTGTGCTAATACATAATTGATTAATTTATTGTTATAACTATTGATTTTTGTTTAAATAAGAGTCTTCGATAAAAACGCTATGAACTTATTCCCCAACCTAATACTATCATGCGAAGAATTCCATCTCGTATACATCACTTGCAATCGCTGTAAATAATAATTCTTATATTTTTATTAAACTTTTATATTTAATTGTTTCGTTGTTATACATAGTAATTAATTCTGATTCTTGCACTTTTACACTTAATTCTTATTTTTATACATATATACAGGGTGTCCCACAATTATGGTACGAGCCGGAAAGGGGTGGTAGGTGAGGCTATTCTGAATAACATTTTCCTTTGCATAAATATTAGATGAGGCTTAATTTTTAAATTATTAAGGAAAAACACCGACCAATGAAAGCGCGAGGATCGCGCGCGCTAGGAGGCAGAAGTGCAGACCCGAGTTTTAATTGGCCGTAGTCGCAATCGAACATACGGCGCACGCGATTCTCGCGTTCTGATTGGTCGGTGTTTTTCCTTAATAATTTAGAAATGAAGCCTCATCCGCAATTTGTGCAAAGGAAAAAGTTGTTCAGAATAGCCACACCTACCACCCCTTTCCGGCTCGTACCATGATTGTGGGACACCCTGTATACCTTATCTTCCTATACATTTATACTTAATTCCTATTCTTGTACTTTTGTACTTTAATACTTATAAATATTTAATACTTATGTACGAGACTTATTCTTACACGTAGCAAATAATATTAAATGATAGAACATTTAGTTGCTTTCTATTCTCATTAATGACTTTTAAAGTAAAATAAAAGGTTACTAAGTTGAAATTTCAATGCTAATATTAATCCTTTTGCACCATTGAAAGGTAAAAATCACCATAAATATAATGGAATAAAAACAATTGAAGTAAAAATACGTACAGAGTGTATTATAAACAGGAACAATTTCAACTGATGGATTCAACGCGCATTAATAATAGTTCTTCAATTCGAATACAAATCTTTAGAGGCGTTGCCATTCATTTTTTAATTAATTCAAAATTATTATCACATACTCTTCGAGTTTAAAATTATTCTCAGTCACTATTCAGATACGATCTTTAACACGATGTCGGAGCATGTGACGTTATCTACAACTATATTGTATACTAAAGGCTTTTAAATACAGCCAACATGAAAATTCAGTTTATTTAAGTCCACTAATTAAGGTGGTCAGTTGATTGGTCTTTTACCACGGATCCATTCAGTCCAAAATCGCTCATTTCACCACTATTTCACTAATCTACTTGGCACGAGACGTAGCATTACCATGCATAAATCAAATACGGTGCATAATTCTGAATAGAGCAGGTTCCAATAATCTATTTAGCTTTTTTGTTTTGATGTTTAATAGATGATTTACCGCTTAATTCCGCATTCAGAAAAACGTTGTTTAGACAGCCAGTCAGTTCAAACATGAAATATCGAACATATTGTATACACAACTGAATGAAGAAATCAGTTGGTCGAAAGAATAACTGGAATTCCGAAGTGGTTGTAATGCGATAGCAAACTTGTATAGAAGAAACGCTTATAAAAAGTTTCGTTATTGCAGTAGAGTCCTGAATATACGAGTCTCGTTTAATGAAGGATGTGCGTTAACCGTGGTGCTTTTAAATTTTTATTGCATAATGACTATTCTTCTGCTTATAATTAGACATGAAATATTGGAATTACATCTAATTATGTTTCTATCAATAACATAGAAGTAAATTGGAACGTTTTTTAAGTGAAATAAATCTAGCTATTTTCATTGTCACAAATTGATGGATTTATGTTTTGGACCTACATGAATCGTTTTGAAAATAGTAATAAGTTTAACGAATGCGGTTATGTATTCAAGATATGAACACGAGGAGTTTCATTCTCTGATAAAAATAATAAGTCTGTTGAAGAAATGCGAAGAATTTTGGGTTGAAAATCGACTTACACTACATACAATAAGAAATATTTATACTGTTTTTAGGTAAAAGTAGTATAAGCTCATTTATTCACTCATCGAAATATTTAGGGATTTGTATTTGAACCAAGTAAAAAATATTGCAAAATGTTAATAATATAAGTCTTTATTGAAGTAGTAAATTCAGGTATAATGCTTAAAAGTATAAAATACAACAATTTTACTAGGTTAATAATAATTTAAAAAATTGTTACTAAATTTCTATATTTTTGAATTTCTAGATTTCTAGATTTCTAGATTTCTAGATTTCTAGATTTCTAGATTACTTGATTTCTAGATTTCTAGATTTCTAGATTTCTAAATTTCTAAATTTCTAAATTTCTAAATTTCTAAATTTCTAAATTTCTAAATTTCTACATATCTACATTTCTAAACTTCTAAGTTACTAAGTGTCTACGTTTTTAAGTTTTTAAGTTTTTAAGTTTCTAAGTTTCAAAGTTTCTAAATTTGTAAATCCCTTATTATCTAAATACTTAAATTTACATATTTCCAAATAACATATAACATTCTTTTCTTTTTCTTTTCTTATTTTTACTCGCAAAACACGGTGGTGCAGTTTGATCGTTTAATCCCGGGACACACTGTACAAATAGATAAACACGTACATGTCGATACATGTAGCTAATAATTACTTATTTTGTATAAACGCATTGAAACGAAAGTTATTTATTTTTTATCCAAGAAATTACAGTTTTAATCAGCTTCACGACAACATTTAACAACGCATTCTATTACTATTTTGATCGCCATAGAGTATGAAGAAACAGGTAACAGTAATAAAATTACTGTGAACGTACATACCTTAAAATTATTTGGAATGAGAATGAATTGCAGCTTAAAGTAGGTTCCCTTTTTCAACTTGACAATTTTATGACATATAATATGTCATGCTGTCAACGGTTCGGAGAGGTGTTGCTGCTATCGTACACGAATTAATAATGTGCAGTCTGATACTATCTATGTGATACACATATGTTACGTACAGATACATATACACAACGTAACTTGAAATTATTATCCTGCTTATATAGTTCATGTTCAGTGCATCTAAAATACATAGCATCGTCAATAAATGGAATTAGAACTGCGAGTAAATGCGATCATCGGATGCGAGTCCGACAAAATGAACAAAAGTTCTTATTTTATTTCTTGGTGTGAAAAAAATAACTCCAGTCACAATCAAATTTGTTAACTGTTTTATATCAATTTTTTACCATTCGGAAAGTACGTTGTCTGTTTAATTATTGACTGCTTACGTGTTTTGTATTAACTACTATTATTAAGCATAGTTAAAGATTGAATTAAATTGGTAAAATTAATATTTATTATTACGTTGAACATCACAATCGACGTAGTATACAAAATAGATTGATATAATTGTTGATGACGTTAATAATATTTCTCGCGCTAAACTAATGTCAGTTCTTTAAGAAAGTTTGAATATTTATCTCTTATATCTTCCACATAATTGATTGTTTCTTTTATAGTACACTGGTTTAACATTTAATAAATCCGTAGGAACTAAATACCCTCGGGAAATTGAATACTGGAATTCTTATTTCGCTGTGCTATTACCTCGTAGATAGGAGAAGAACTAAAGTTTTCATATAATCTGTAGAAAATTAAAAGAAAAGTGAATGAACTTGCAATTTTGTACTATAAAATGTTGTTCGAAGATTAATATTAATGCAAGTATCATATTTATTAAATAAAGGTCACATATATGTACATATGTGATATATAAATATACATACACAATATGTATAATGAATGTACGTATATTCTCATATAATTTTTAATTTTACTTTTTACACATTGTTTTTCCATAAATTTATTTGTTTCAATTTTTTGAACGTTTAATTGCAATTACTGTAAAATGAATTTACTCAGATGATTATTTAAATAATAAGAGAAGTAGAGAATACAATATAACGAGATTAATAGAATTTTTATGGACATATGTATTATGCATATCTTTAAATTTAAAAAAATATATGATGTAGTCAATATTGTCTCATTATTGTCGAACTGCTTTGAAAATCTACAAGGTAGTAATGTCCGCTAAAAATAAAACTGTTCCTATGGCAAAGAATTTTACGGTTAAAATTAATAACACGAGAACTACCTTTATAAAAGTTTGGAAGACATTTATTTGGAGAAACTAAACAATTTTCGTCTGAATACTTAGATGCACTATTTTTACACAGATTTTTTTTGTAATTGGCAGAGTAAATGAAATGTATGAAATAGCATATCCTATACCTAAAACATTGCTGCATGTTTAATTGTATTCTTTTTAGAGGAAATTTTATTACTTTCTATTATAAAGTTTCTAAATTTCCACTGTCTTATATTGTCAAATTCCCAAACTTCTAAATGTTTAAACTTATAAACCTAACAATTTTGAAATTACTAAGCCCGCAAATTTTGTAATTTTGAAATTCAAAAATTTCTGAATATTTCCATTTTCTAATTTTCTAATCTACAGATTTTCAAGTACTCAAATTATCAAGTTCCAAAATCATCAAATCTCTAAATACTCATTATTATTAATAAATACTTATTATTATTATTATTTATTCTTCTTTACATTCTTCAAACTTTTTTCTAATTATTTATAATTTTTCTTTAAAATTTAATTTTTTTTTAAATATATCTTCGAAAACATGTATTCATAATTAAACTTCGAATAAAAATATAGCAATCCCTCATATCTTTCTATCTTTTCTCGACACTGTATACTTTCAAGAATATTTATCTATTTATTTTACAAATTTGAATATTTAGCCTTGCTTTCTTACAATAGCCTTGCTTTGTTAGTGTAACTAATAACTTGTGCACGATACATGTAGTCAAATTTTATACTACATTTGAATTAGATTAATTTTGAAAGGAGAGGTAAACAACATTTGTATAACATTCCGTCACTATAGTGTCTATTACACGATGTTCTAAAATTACAATAAACACACAAGATGCGTACCTATATTTTTAGCGAAGTTAGTAACCGTCGCATGATTTCATCCCATGAATTATACGAATAAAATCGTAAGGGTCAAGGCTCAGGGAATAGTATCGTGTCTCGTGATCACTTTCCTTTGGTCGTGTGCCGCTGATTACGTTGTAGTACTTTATTCAATTATGAAACATTACGTGCTTTACGTACACGAAAAATCAACGAAAACATCAAGTACTTTACGACGCTGATAATTTATAAATATTCAGATTTCTTGTGGCTTGCATCGTATACGTACATTTTGTTAGATTTATATCGCGTAATTATTAACCACGCATAATTTTATATACCATAAAATTTATGCACGCGATGTAAAAAAAGAAAAAATAAATAAAACATTTTTACATCAGTTAAAGTTTTTAGTTCTTTCATTTATTAGCTATCGTTATGAAAAATAATAAGTGAAGTATTCATTTATTGATCAATAATTTATTTATTATTGATTCACTCAGAAAGGGCAGTTATTTAACGAGAAAAATATATTTTCTTGCCAATGTAAATATAATAGTTAATTTATTCGAAACCGTAGTCCCATTATAAGATAATTCCGAAAATTCAATTATGTTTTTCTGTTATTGCAGCAAGCACTGCATTAATATCTACGATACAAAATTGATATAATATATAACGTTCAAATAGTGTAAATTTTAATCTTGTCGCATTATTCTTTATCACATAGCTTTTATATAATGTTATTTTCGCGATCCAGAATGTATTGAAGCTTTCGATTTTTTTATAAATTCCATTTAGGCAGTTAAGCAGACTGTCAATAGATGATTTCATGCTTGATATTATTTATTAACTATAATAAATAAATCACAATAATTATTTACGATAACTATTCTCTAATCGTAGCTATTCTTTGTTCTCATTTTCACGTGCATTAATTTTATCTTCCTTTCTCTTTTTCTTTAATTGTATCTAATTCAAATTATTATAATTTATAAACAATAAACTTTCGACAAGAATTTCAACTTTCAACAAAACAAACTTTATGATTTTTTTTTCATTTCTTTCAAACGTGGAAAGAAATTAAACACACATTTGAAATAAGTTATTATGGTCTTCTTTTTTTATTGTTACACTAGTTTAGTTATTGAGTAAGATCGTAACACTAATTAATTAAAAAAAAAGAACGAGAAACATCTTTGAAGATAACACTACCATTCTAGTATCAGCTTTAGATTATTTTATACACCATATTCTTTCTTTCTTATATTCTTTCGCTTCAAAGGATGAGTCTGAAAATGTTAAAACTTAACCAGTAAAACACCTGTAGTTTGTAGTCAATGAATATTTCATGTATACAACTAAAATAAAATTAACCGTTATAATGGATTCGTGAAAATATGCTTTGAACTTTGAAAGCTCTTATAGAATTGTAAAGGAAAATGGAGAAATGTAGATGCAAAGGAGGAATGCCAGAAAAAGAACAAAACGAAGAGTCGAAGAGAATACGACCAGATAAAATGAAGACGGTGCTTGTGGAACTTTGGAATTCAGGCAGAGCTGCTCCGTTTATGAAATATTCGATGTACTCTGCGGCTCCTTGTACGAATGAAATTTCAACCAGGTCGAAGTGTTTCCTAAAAACCTTCCGGAACATTACTAATTCGATAGTTTTCTGTGCGCGTTCAACTACGAAAAGAATGTTACAGTTGCACTGATTTAAGTACGCCCGCATGCAACGTAGGCTACATTTGGATGATGACAAATAGGTAAACTTAAGCATTTTTTCATTCACAACTTTTGAAATTTAAATATTTTTAAATTTCCAAATAATCGAATTAGCATGTTAGCATATTAGCATATTATCAAACTGTCAAATTATCCAAGTTTCCAAATCTTCAAATATTTTACACTCTCAGATTTTCAAATTTCACATTTTTATGTCTTCGATTTTCTACATTCTCCAAATTCCGAAATATTTTCAATTCCCAGATTTTTAAGTTCCTGATTTCTTAAATTTTTGAGTTCTCAAATTCCCGAGTTAAGTTTATGTCTTTCCAGAAACGCAGACATTCGAATTCTCAAATTTACATATTTTCAATTTTCAATCTGAATCAACATTTTCAAATGCACAAATTCCTGAATTTAAATTTTTCCAAAAATCCAAATTTCTAAAATTCCAAATTCCAAATTTTCAATTCCATAGTGATGCAAAATGATCTTATATTATAATTAACACTTTGACTGCCATGTCAGCCATACATGGCTGACACTCAAATTTGTACACAGATTTAACAGCTGTATTATCAAAAATTTGTTCAATATTCTAACTGAAGGTAGTCGCATCAATTACTTGGAACTATGACATATAAATATAACAAAGCATCGTGAAAATGTTTGGTAAAATTTGTTAAAAATGAAGATACTACCTAATGCAATTTTCAATTGCTCCCACGTGGCAGTCAACGTGTTAAATGAAATTTTCGATGATTATATTTGAAACATTCTTCGATTTATAATATTTTCTTTGTGCATATACGATGATGCACATTGATATATCTTTTTTACTTCTGTGCACGTATTTTTCTTCGGTTACGTGCCAGTGAATGTTATGGATCCTTACGGTAGTCATAAATGGTACATTTACCATCGCCATCGTAAATATTGTCCCTATACTTTACTGCATTTTCTATGTTCATCGTATTTTGTACATGTCCAGTGCAAGAATAATAAGCTATGAGCCAAGTTCTGAACTAATCAGAATACGAACATTCATCCATACAAATATATTCTACAATGCAATCATTTATCAGTGTTTCTGATTCTCTAAGTTAAACGTAACAGTTTACAATCGAAAATAAACATACGATGAAAACCGAAATTCTCGTAGATATACTGACATCTGAAACGTAGTTCAACTTAATTCCTCTTTTTGTTATTTTCTATTTAATAAATTTTTATCCAGAAAATCCAAAAGGGCCCTAAAAAAAATAACGAAATTGAGCTTAGGTAAATCTAACATCCAGATAGGTCAAACGTACATCTGATCTTGATGTTAACCCTTTGCGGTCCTATGTCGAGTGTGGCTCGACATGGCGTTTCTTTTTGATCGTAGAAATAATTTAGATAAATAGGTTGATTCAAGACGTTTTCATTTCTTTGCCACTTGCTTTAAATTAGAAATATATTTGTTACGCCATCTGCATTATTAGAATACATTTTATTGTAAACCAACTTCTTCATCTATTTTGTACATTAGTTAAGGAGCTGTAGGTAAAAGAAATTAAGGACCGCAAAGGGTTAAATACACAAACGAATACATTTAAATATCGCGCCAAAAGGTATATTCCCGACTGTAAAGGTACAGGATGATGCAAGTATAATATGCGTATATTAAATGTGAAGTTAGGCTTCCTATTTTTGTCATGATTACGCTGCATACGCTCGTGAGACGTATACAAGTATCTGATTTATTTGTGCAACACAAAAATATAAAATGTTAGAGGTTAAAATTTTAGTTATTCAAAAATGAAATTATGGTTACTGAAAATTGATATGTAGTAATTACAAAATTAACACCTGCCATATTTTCACGCGTCTGATACCTAACGCACTTGCACTTCAACTACTCGAACTTTGAATACTCTTCAATTGACATAACATTTCAATATTTCTTTACCAAATTTAATATTGCAGGTGTAATTTGTTACTTCTGACTGATGCACCTCACAAGGGATTAAAACTATACATTTCTAGTAATTGTAAACAGTATTATTTTCATCTTGGTGAACTTCTCCTGATAGATAATAAATATTGCCTGTGCAACAGGGTGGTTTATTCAGTTGAACCTCCTGAAAACACTTATTGTTAGATTGAACGGCAAACGCTTGTCTACGAAACTAGTAACTCAACCTATAGCCTTTTGCCTGCGTACCGAAGATAAATGGTGCGGACATTTGTTATTAATTGCAAGTTTAAACATTTGCAGAAGTATCAAGGTGCGTGGTGTGTGGAATACTTAAAGCGCATGTCATGTCGTCGGCCTAGTTTGTTTGGGTTACAATGTATCACTCTGAAAGATTGCCTTGGTACTCGTCCCTGTTCCAGCGTAACAAAAACTAGTGTAAATAATCTACTGTTCGATAGTGCTTGCTATGTACGCATGCGTCTATCTATAGTAGTATGCGCGAGTGCAAGTTTTTGCGATTGCCTGATCACCTGTTCGCTCAATTATTAGCGCCACAGGAAGTCGAATACTTATACTAGTTTTTAGAAAAGACATAACACTGAGATCAAGAGAAAATTAAAAATTCAATCTTTCTTCTAAAGCAGTACAAGTTCAATTCTGAATAAGATCTATTAAATAAGAGGTTTCTGTTTTTATTCATATTTGTGTTCGTTTCGTTAATGGCATACAACGTCTTCATAAATTAAAAGTAGTTTAGATAAAAGTAGTTTAATTGCCACATGTCACAAGTATATATCTTCTGAGATCCATTTGTAATAGCTATTAATTAAAACAATTTCTTAATCGTATTAATTATCAATTACTACAGCTCCAATGTGGGCCGTCCATAAAACTCCAAATAGTTAATGTTTTCAAGCACATCATAAAGATTAGGTTCTTCCATTAATTTCTTCCTTTTTTGATACTAAAAAAACCTCATTATTTCTTCTTTCTAAAATTATTGAGACTTACTTGCAAAACATTTCATATAAAAAAAGGAAGGAACTTACGGGACACCCTAATAAGATAACGTTATTATCTCTCGAATGAAATAATGAAACATCTTCCTTCTTTGATTCCGTTTAACTTCATTTCAAAAGCTTTGAGAAACTAATTTCGATTCAAAAAATAGAACTGATTTAATTCTGGATAGATTTACAATGAGTTGCAAAGGCGAAGAAACAGACGATAATATCTCAATTTGAAAGAAATGGACAAATTTTGAAAATGTTGAAAAAGAAAGTTCGAAAATAAGAAATATTAAAATTTAACAACTGCAGGGTCAAAAATTTAGAAACTCGAAAAGTTTTGCTTTCGTAGAATTTGAAGCTCGACGAGTTGGTGAGGAAAAGATATAAAGTTTCAGAGCTCTTAAAAATTGTGAATTTCTTTGGGAAATGATTTCTGCAATTTAAATCGTCCATAAATTATATTATACGATTCAGGACAGCGACAACATCTCGATGTTTTCAAGGAAAGCATTTGAATTAAAATATCAGGCAAACCAGAACTGATCACATTTGAAAGATCATGTCGGAATACTAAAGTTATGATAAACTGAAAGAAGGTAGATGACATCGAAGTTGAAATCTCTATTTGTCTTTGGAGGTAGATTAGGTAGTCGCGAAAAGTTTCCAAGAAAATACGAGAACGGTAACGTCAAGGGTGGCCTCACTAGCGTGATATGCACTGAAGTCGTAAATATTTATCAAGATTGGCCCCGAGGTAGTACGACATACTCTTCAGCGTATCCGCAACTCCGTAAGTCTGTTTTCTCAGCAAGCCCGAAGGCCTGCACAGACATAAGCCACCCTTGTCTCGTCTCTTTGTCCATATTTTTTTTCTATTTCTTTTTTTCTTGCACTCCGTCCCGTCCCTCTTTTTACAGATCCATCCAACATCCAACCCGTTCCGTCTTACCCTTCTCTTATTATTTTTATACTTCTCGTTCTCTGTTGCTCGTTGATTTTTCGCCCCCGAGTCCCATTTCTTCGTGTTCTAAGATACCAGGGTGCTATTGCATCTTCATAAAGTTCCAGCGAAAAGTGGGACTCCTGGTTCCGGAGGGGTTCAAACCACCGCATTCTTTGTTTCTTACTATGGCGCAGACAGTATCGTGGACGTACAGTCAAAAGAGCATCTGGCTTCCCTAGAGATAATACGTCACTGCGGAAAAGAGGGACATCCGCTCGTTGATCTTCGGTCATTTTCGGAAAATCGAAAATTTGGGGACGGCTTAAGATATTCAGGGCACGGATATTTGAGGGATTTGTGGATATAAGAATTTATGAATATAAAGATTTATGGACACAGGGCATTCAAGAATATAGGGATTTGGGAATAGGGGAAGTTGGGGATAGAGAGATTTGGAGATATAAGAAGTCTGGAATACAGCGAGTTGGGAATATTAAGATTTAGGAATATAGACATTTGGGAATATAAGAACTTGAAGATTTAAAGATTCGAGGACGCGGAAAGTAGATATAGGTACTTGGAATATAATGTTCTGGGGATACAAAGATTTGGAAATCTGGAGATTTCAGGGTACAGGGATTTGACGATCTTGGAATTTGTGGAAAATAGAAAATAGAGAACATACCCACATACACTCCTGGACAAAATTAAGTGGACATTGCAGAAATGTAAAAAATGTTTTGTTTCATTACAATGTTGTAAATAACTTTTAAATTTAGAACGTGGGATATTTTTGTAGGCTTGAAAAAACATTTATTTAATGTATATAATTGTGCAATAAAGTTTTGATTTATAGGCATTATTAGTTAATTAAATTTACCTTTTGTTATTTATGATACCTGTCCACTTAATTGTGTCCACGACTGTATGGTCATATTTCTACATTTCTAAACTTTACTTTAATTTTTATTAAATTTTCAAATTTATAAATGCAGAAATTCAGTTAGTTAATAATACGGTAATTTGGTAATTCAATTTACGATAATGTAATAATTTGGTAAGAATTTTTAACTTCCAAATTTTAAAAGACAGGAATTTAGAAATATCATATTCTTCACGGTTTCAATCGCAGAAATGTTGGAATTAAAAAATTCCGAAGTATTAAAAGACAAATAAAAAAAATATTGAAGTACGGAAATGTGGAAATATATGAAGAGATGCGGATATATAGGAATTCAGACATATGGAAGTACAAAGATATAGGAATACAGATGTATGAAAATACAGAGATATAGGAGTACAGATGTATAGAAATACAGAGATATGGGGATACAGGTGTATAGAAATACAGAGAGATATAAGCATACAAAGGTATAGCAATGCAGAGATATAATAATACAGAAATACACAGGCCTAAATACACACAGACAAAAATTATAGATTCTGAAATTAATAAGTATAGAAATATGAAAATATAGAGAAATAGAAATTTCTGAATTATGAACTTACAGAATTATAGAATTATAGAAGTACAAAATTATAGAATTACAGAATTATAGAATTATAGAAGTACAAAATTATAGAATTACAGAGTTATAGAATTTTAGAAATATGCATATATCCAAATACAATAATTTCCAAATATAAGAATTAAAAAATTTCCAAGTCTTCACACATAGAAATCTAGAAATCAGTAACTTAATAATAGGGAAATTCAGTTAATTTCAATAAACGCGTTTAAACCTTCTGGTACTACGAATTCGAACTCGATATGACAGTTGACTTGCAACGATATCATGTACAAAGTACATAAACGTTTCGTGCTAATAAATAATGTTTTTAGCGTTTTAAAAATAATGGAGTTGTTGTTTTTCGAACGTAACTGATAGATTACTCGACGGACATTCGAAATCTGATCCATTTTAAGCAATCTCATTCCACTTCCGATTAGTACCTTGTATACAAGCGATCTCTCCTCTGGGTTCGTCTTCTTGCAGATAGGTATCTCTCAGCATAAATCCTACATTTCTCACGGGTCTTCTTCTCATCCACTCGTGTATCCATCTCCCAACGCTGATATCCGTTATGTCCCGGCAATCCTATAGGGTTCTGAACGATTTCGTGAACCGATCTTTGTCTTGCCTACGGCACAATTGGATTCTCCTTGGGTTAAATGAGTTGCTAAGGAAACGGGGAATACCAGAAATCAATCCTGAACGAATGAAATTAGCAACGGAGATAAGTACCGATGTCTAAAAGTAAAGTCTTTCTACGATAACAACTAATGGAGTTCTTTGTTGTTTGATGTAGCGTAATGTGATCAAATGTAGAGTGAATTAACTTGAGAAATGTTAACTTAGATCAAATAGAAAAATATATATAGCGTGCTTTTGATGTAGCGGCGCAACCGAAAACAGGATGACTATGTGTGAAAATAAGGTAAAAATGTGGAATAACATTTTTTCTTCTTATCAAAATTTTTAAATTTCCAAATTTCCAAATCGTTAAAATTTCTCAAACTCTAAATATTTAAATTTCAAATTTTAAGGCTTCCAATTTCCTAAATCTTTAAATCTTAAATTCTTACGGTTACGAATTCCTAAATTTCTATATCCTTAAATTCCTAAATTTTACAATTTTCAAGTCCTTAACTTATTCATTGTTAAAAACCAAATTCTCATTTAGTTGCGGAGCTGAGGATATTAGGTGTGAATGTGTCGGAGGATATGATATCAGACGAAATACGGTGGCGATGCGATTTTTTTAGCAAAACCTTTTCCGTTTCTAATACCGAGTACCGACAAAATTAATGAAATTCTGAAGCTGGTTGCCGCAAACTTGTACCGTTAAAATAAGGATAAATATTATAAAATTTGTTTTCAAATATCAATGTTGAGTGTTGTTTAAAGTAAAAAGATTTTTATGTCATTTGTATACTTGCTTTATAGGTAGACAATAGATCACTTAATATTATTATGCTGAACTCATTTAGCATCTAAAGCACCTAATGTTGCATTCAGAAACAAAAATTGCAGGATGTGAATTCACATCAACCGCAGTCAGACATAAAGTTTAACCAGTTAGCTATGTTTGACGAGTATAATCGTCATGGAGAAGTGTCAGGATTTTGTGTCATTACGAGTATACTCCTAAATCACAGCTAACTGGTTCATCAAATAATTCAATATCAATAATAAAATTGTCTATTTTATAAAATAGGCCCATCTTTTTGGTCCAATATTTTAACACCGACACTTATTCTGTGATTGACGAGTGTACTTACAAAAGGGAGTGCCACAGTTAACTGGTTAAAATGATTGTTGCGTGAACTGCGTGGATTCGTGCACCCTACGCGAGTTCTGACCCAGCCACAATTTAATGAGCCTGGATCTAGTTGAAATGCTCGTGATGTGTGGAGTTCGATCGCGATATTGATATAAGATTTTATTGAAATATGAGTGTTCGCGTTGTATTACAATACTCGCTTGTGTTTTACGTTGTTCGCGTTCGAGTTTTCAAGTATTCTAGTTCGTGTTATAACGTGTTCTAATTAGTGTTGTATTTTTCGTGTTCTAAGTTTGTTCTGTCGTTTGTCGCAAAAATATCGTCGACGTCACCTTCGCTTTGAGGATTCGGATGGGGGTGATGTTTGCCATTGGTTATGATTTTTCGGAGATTGCCGCCCTCGGAGAGGTGATGGTCATCTCTGGAGGTGGCAACGACTAAGGGGGGTGACGTGCCACGGATGTCCGCGTGTTTTAGGGAAAAAACCCGTAGCAGGTAATAAGCTGGAGAAACGCTCTGACTCTAAGTACGAAGGGTGAATTTAACGGAGTCGAGGATTAACATGTGGGACCCAAAGTAATGAACTTGGGTCGTTGTCGCGAAACTATTTTTTTCTAAAGAACGATCGTCGATGGTTTCATAAACTTACTACTGGTACGGGTCGGTTCGGATTTCTTTGGCTATTGCCGTACAAAAATAAAAATTCCGAACCTGGAGATTTACGAGGGGGCTTCGAGGTCGTGTGTCGATAATAATTTATAAGGATTGATGCATAACTGTTTAAAGTGATGCAACAATGATTTTAATTGATATCATCAATAATCAGGAACAGAACTTGAAAAGATGTGAATTCACGTCAACGGCAATCAGGAATAAAAAGTAAAATGACATGAATTCACGTTTGCGGCAACCAACAGGATTTGAAAAGACGTGAATTCTCTTCTGCAGTCGCGAATATGTTAACGAACAATTAGCTGACTACGAGAGGCATACTTGAAAGACTAAGTGTATCACTAAGTGTACTGTTCTGACTGTTACTCGACACTGTATTCCGAATTTTTCATTCTATATTTGGACTTCTACATTCTAAAGTCTGACGCGTTTACCTTCTCCTCTTATAACCTTGGCAAGTTATAAGAACACTGAGGGTGGAGTTTGTCAGTTTCTCTATAAATGCCCTGACTTTCGGTAGGGGTAGAATTTGTTGTTAAGTGTAACATGGTCATCTCGTGTACAGCAACAATCTTTGGGTCACAATGGCCATGCAATTGTAAAACCGTAACGGCACATGGCAGCGTTTTACGATAGGGTAGCTTATTCGGTTAGACGCGTGCTAAAACTATAAACTAATTTCGCCAGCTTATAGACTTTAGGGTAGGCCTAATTGTCTACAGGGTGTCCCACAATTATGGTACGAGCCGAAAAGGGGTGGTAGGTGGGGCTATTCTAAACAATTTTTTCCTTTGCAAAAATATTGGATGTGGCTTCATTTTTAAATTATTAAGGAAAAACACGGACCAATCAGAGTGCGAGGATCGCGCGCGCTCGGAGGTAGAATCGTAGGCCCGAGTTATAGTTGGCCGTGGTCGCGATTGAACATACAGCGCGCGCGATTCTCACATTCTGATTGGTCGGTGTTTTTCCCTAATAATTTAAAAATGAAGCCTCATCCGACATTTTTGCAAAGGAAAAAGTTGTTCAGAATAGCCCCACCTACCAGCCCTTTCCGGCTCGTACCATAATTGTGGGACACCCTGTATACTTAAGCATCTGTAAGTGGCCAATGCTATTTCCCTCGACACTGCAACCCATGTGCCGCTGCACTCAAATCGTCAAATTTCTAAATTTCCAATTTCCTTTTTAAGACCTCAAATTCAAATCGTCAAATTTCTGAATTTCCAATTTTCTTTCTAAGTCCTTAAATTCCGAAATTACTAAATTCAAGAACTTTCAAATTCCAAAATTCTCAGCTTTTAAAATCATGACAGAAATTTCTACATTTTTTTCTTTGTCGCTCTGTATTCTCGTACAATTTTTTTCGACCGGTATTAAAACAGTTAATGAAGGTTCTACACTTAATAATTCGAGAGTTTCCAATTAGTAGTCGAAATGCACCATGTCATACTACCACATAAGAGCAAGATGTCAATCAGTAATAAATTAACCGAACAGAATAATTTATCTCGATCGATGAATTCACTGTAGGTACAGACCAAAGTTCAATGATCGAGGTTGTAATTAAGTAATTATGCACATCTATATATATACGTACATCGTATATGCACATACGACTATTACATTTTCATCTCTCATTATATCCTCCTCCTTTCCAATCATTCTTTAACAGAGAGAGTTATTCGCTTCTCTACAATACTTTAATAACACTGTACAAGAGCCAAAATTTTTCTTGGCCAACACAATGAAATTCTTATAGATTTTTGCGAGCTGAAAACGAATCTGAAATTAGTTTTCCTCAGTTAGGTACAGTTAAAGAAAAAATGAATGTTAAAAAAAATTGCAAATTTTCAACTTTGGGAATTTTTTGTACTTTTACTACAGTAGCTATTCAGTGGATTTTTACACGAGAGAAATCTGTTAACTTTCACAAATAAAACGATACAAATAGTTATTACATTATTTGTATGTTATTTCGTTTCAAAATATCCATGTTTTATTGAAGAGATACAAATTTCCCGGCGTTAGTGGAATAAAGGCGAAATAAAAAATAAAAAGATTTTTACGAGATGGATGCGTTACTAATATTATATATACTGTCATTTTTATTTATAACTTCAAAAATACACTATTGTAATGATTTACAAAAGATGTCAATATAAAAACGTGTTATTGTTTTACATTTGAACTCGATCAACATTCGTGAAATTTTTCTGATCACAAAACTGCCCATTGTTACGATGAAGTCACGTGGATACATATCCAAAACCATTTTTGAGAATGTTGACATTTTATAATAGTGCTTGCCAATTCAAACAAGTTACTTTCCATAATTTTCAATTCAATTATTTTCTTGCTGAAGCCTAATGGTTTTGTTGCGGTTCCAAATCTGGTTTAAAGGTTCAAAAACCTTTTATTTAATATAGTAAGTTTGTATGCAATAAAACATTTTGTTTAAGAATTTCTATTGAATAGTCTCCTTTCTTAAAAAGTAGCTGTAGAATTCATACAAATTTTAATTATGATAATAAGTTCGTTAATTTAACAATTAATTAATTTGAGATTACGTACAGAAGTATACCATATGAGAGAAAAATACTTTCGAGTATAAAGCTTTTATAGTTCGACTGCAGATTTCACGTTGTTGTAGCTTGGTATTTAAATCATTATCAATATTTCGATATTGACCAGCTATTTGACCGTCAGCTGTTCAAAACGAGTGTATCGGAAGTCCATTTTCCAGGTTTCAATTGCTTATATCTGGTAAACGCAGCTGCAGATTGCAAAATAATAAAAGGGTTTTCGAATTGTTTCCAGCACAGAGTGCTGGCAGTTTTCGGATTGTGCGTTATTTTTTAAAAACGCTGTAGAATGCCATTTCCACTACAGATAAAAATAATTCTGCATCTTTCTAGGAAGCATCTGTTTTATGAGAATTAATCAGTTTGCAGTGAACTGTCGCGTTCAGCTATTCTTTTATTTAAATTCTTCACATACTATTACTTATCCACGGATAAATATAGGATTAATTGTTCCAGTATTCGTAAATGATATTACAATGTTCGACCAAAATTATTATGATGCACATATAGAGATTGGCAAAATCTAATCTATTGGACGCAAATGTAATTACGATTGGTGTTCGATATTATATATTATATCCAATATCATCAATCACAACAAGTTGCTTTCAGTTTAACAATTTATCAATTGCAAGTTTAAGTTTGCACCTTCTAAATTGCAATTTTATGCTTACATCTTGTCAATTGTAAATTTAAATTTGTAACTTATTAGGTGCAAGTTTAAGTCCATATTTTATCAATAGTAAATTTAAATTTATAACTTAATAATTGTAAAAATACTGTTTTGGCGTGAGCAAAGGCTTTATTATACTGGTGAAAGAAACTTTTTGGTGGGTGAATATTATAATATAAAAAATGGACACTGATTTTGCGTTACAAAGAGTTGTTTAATATAACTACAGCGATAGTGAACTAATTGTATTTGGATGATGAAGTATATTTGTTGTTGAGTGTATTTTGTGTTTTAACGTATGTTTGATTCTTGTGTTATTCTAGTTTGATGATCTGTTTTATTCTCTCGATTTTGGCATATTTCGCCTTATTTAAAACTTCTGTTCTCCCTTCCGTTGCGCCCTTGGCGTGGTATATTTTTGGAAGGGGAACAGAGTTTCTGCATTGGGGAGGACGGCGGTTGTAGAAGAAATTTTTAGATTTTCCAAAATTCACTGACGTTAGTGCCGGAGCCCTAGAAACGGTTAAGTTACAGGTCCGGCTTAGACCTTAGGGTGCTCGAGGTTTATGACATGACCTGTGCCGCTGAATCTAAAAATTCTACAAATGAATGAAGGAATGCGAGCGTGAGTGGATGCACGTGAGAACGAGTGAGATCAGTGCGTGAACGTATGTAAGAGAGGGTGCGAACGAGTGAGATGAGTGTGTGTGCGAGTGAGAGGGAACGCGCGAACGAACAAAAGAATGAAGCGGGTGAATTTCAGTCTAATGCATGATGCGACGCGAGCGAACACGTTTTTATTAACTAACCATTATATCTCCTTTTAGCAATAATATAGCAATAAATGTATTTACTAAAAACGAAAATTGTACGGATATTAAATTGGAGGCCTTTCAAAAGTGGCCATTTTCTTGTCATGTCGTAAACCTACTCTTCAAATTTATATTTTGTATTGTTAAATTAAAATGTGTGTAAGGTAAAAGTACCAGTAGTTGACCATGTGTCAGTAGTTGACCGTTTTTCAAAAAACATAAAAAAATTAAGGTTTCTATAAGCTGTCGACTTTCGATGAAAGTAAGCTTCAAACGTTGCAGCATGTGTCGATGAAATTTTTCAACAATTCCATGTGAAATAAAGCATGTTTATTAACAACGAACGTCTGAATTCAATAAGATAAGTAATATGCTATTATATTTCTATTTCCTTGACGTTTCTGTGAATAATAGCCATATGGAATTATTTACTGTTTAAATGTTCACAGTGTTTTATAAATAATAAATACATCGTTTTTATTATTGTAACCTGAAAAAGCAATAATTGTTTAATGGTCAAATTCTGGATATTGCTAATCTTCGTTTTCAAGAATGATCAACTACTGGAGCATTCACCGAATTTTTAAATATATTTCTCAAATTTGTATAACTTAACTTTTTTTTTAAATGTGCTCTTCGTGCATAATTTAGAAGGTTTAAAGAACGTCTCCAAGTATCGACTCTCGCCACTTATTGACAGAGTAAGAGGATCCCATTATTTCCGTAGAAGATTTCTCTTAATTGGTCAACTACTGGTACTTTTACCTTAAGTAATGTTCGTTACGCCGTAACAAATACGGAAAATTCACTTGGTTTTAAGTACGAATTTAATTCGTACAATTTCGTTTAAGCGAAGTTTCACGAGTTCGTTTCAAGATATTTTACTTGCAACATATTTGTAATAGTAACTGTTATCGTCATCACATTAGTTATTATTACATTTGTAATCCACGTAACGAATGAAATAGTAACATTATTGTATAAACGTTTCGAACGTAGCTGTCTTGAAACGATATAGTGTTAAATAAAACCACTGCATCTATTTATTTATTTGTTTTTATGTAGACATCAAATTGTTCGTTGCTTATTAGTTTGTTGTTTGTTTTCTTCTGAACAAATTTAGTGTTCGAATTATTACAATATATATAATACAATTATCAATTATAAAAACAAATAATGGTTGTTTTCATTCATTTCAACAATGTCATGTTTACTACAATTCTCATTTTTCCTACATTTGCTGTCTAATTTATTTATTTATAATTATTAAAATCTCTTTTTGATATAAAACCAAGTTAGTCTTCTACACAAATTTATAGTACAAACGCCAAAATTAAAAAAAAAAGACAAATAATTTTAACTTTCTTGATGTTTCCCAATCCTCGTTCAAGAATTCTAGATTTAATAACGTTAATCAACAAGAAAACTTGTCTATATGTACATTGAATTCATTCTTACGATTATGTTCCCTCCTGTTCCGACAGATTTCACGTGAATTTCAAAATTTTCGTAATATATCTTCCTTAGTTTCAGATAGCCCGTGATTTACGATGAGAAGGTGTTGTCAATTTAATTTGCTCCGTTAAATTTATGGAATCTCGTATAACATCTGATAAAATCGTCTTGTCAGCCGGCTCGTTAATTAGAACATGGCTCATTATACTTCATATTTAAGTGGAGCATTGCGTCTTTTGTTACAAGAAAAAAATTCTTGTACCTCTCGGATAACATGAACAATGTAGTGACATAAATTTCAAGACAGGGCTGTTCCTTGTACATCCGATACTGAAAACATAATTCTGAATCACCGACAGTATTCCATCTTCTACGTTCATTTTCTATGCTTCCAAGGGATTTCGGTTGTCTATTGTGAAATATTTGTGCCATTTCCCGAGCAAAATGAACGCAAAATATTTCTACGTACTGCATCGAAATAATCGACGTTACAATAGTATTGGATCTCGTATATAAGACATAAGGAAATGAATAATTTGTTTTGAATAAAAAATAATATATAGACAGTGTCTACATCAAATTATAAAAATTCTCTATTTTCTTTAAGTACTAATTAAAATATTTAAAAGCATTGTTTCCAATATTTCACGAATTATTCATTTTTGTGACATTACAGCTTACTACGTTTTTACAAGATAGAACAGTCTTACTTATTTAAATACATACTCATTAAAAGATGTAATAGCAATGTTTTAAATATTTCAGACATTGATTTTTGTGACGTTCTGACCTAATACGTTTTCATAAAAAGATTTTCAAAGAATTCAGTGCATATAAAATGTAGCTCTATTAAAACAAAATGAAACTAACAACAGTACAGAACAGAACACATACAACAGAATTGTTGCATTGTTACTTTCGATATGAGGTAACATCTGGAAAAATAAAATAGATCATTAAAAAGATAATGTTAGATAACTCGTTCTACATGTTTCAACTTAAAATAATGAACTTAACTTCGTATCTTCGAATACAATAGTTCAGATGACTTTTATATATCTAATTTTGTTGCATCTTTAATATTTAAGAAGTGATGGGAGTTTCAGAAATTAACAGGGACACCGTATATGTGGTAGGTGAGATTAATCCACTCGAGAAGATTGCGCCAAGTAATATTTACACCCGTTGCATTGTCTGATTTTCTGGTCTCGGGACATCCGGTCGTGCTAAATTCTTAATTACTACGCAAATGAGTTTTGCATCCTTCATGAGACAGAATTTGTAATGAACAGGTCTCATACGCATTCCACATAGGAACGAGAAATCCTGACGTTGAAATGTTCTTTCGGTTTATATTTCGTTGGTGATGATTATGATAATTATTTGTACTGTGTATTATTTAAATGTTTATATTATTTTATGCGAATGTACCGAAAATTTCTACGAAAAGGTACTCGCGCATATTCTGTTAGTTATTTTCTTTCTGACACGAAGTTATAGAAATATAATTCTGTTTTTTTAGTTTATGTTATTACGAATATAATGAAGTGAATTGATTTGATGAAGTGATTTTTAGATAAATCGATGCAGAAAATGGATACTTTTAAATTATAAGACCTTGGAGCGTATACACATTATATGTATATGTATATACGAAAGAGTATAAAATAATGAAAAGAACAATTAAGTAAGATGGGTGAAAGTGCGATGCTTATTTTATCTATTTGTGAAGGGACTAGTCTAGAAACTGCGCCCACGAGAGCATGAAAACATGGACTTGCAACCATGTATTCACAGTTACTGAGAGTGATTAATTTCTTATTTGGAAATTTGTAATTGCTGTGTCTCCAAATTCGTAGATTTCTATATGTCCAAATTTTCGAGCTTCCAAATTTGCAGATATGCATTTTTCTGTATTTTCATATTTTCAAATTTCTGAATATTTTACTTCCTAAACATCTGAATATCCGATTTTCCGAACTTCGTTATTTTCAAATTTCTAAATTTCTAAATTCCTTAATTTCCTAGATCCTGAATTTTTAAATTTTTATATTTAAAATTTCCCTACTTCTGTATTTCTAAATTTCTAAGTCTCTTAATTCCTAAATTTTTTAATTTGAATACTTCTGATTTTCCTAATTTCCAAATTCTTACATTTTTAAAATTTCTACATTTTCTAATTCTTAGATTTATACATTTTTAAATCTCCAAATTTCTACATTTATAAATCCCACATTTTCTGAATTTGAAAATTTATATGTATCGCAGACAGCTTATTATTGCACTTTATGACAAGATAAAAACGTAAGGAAACTGTGGCCTTACATACAATTGGACCATACGATTTGGATTGTTTGGAACTGTGTGAAATAAGTAGCGCATACAAGATTTATTGTAATAGCCAATTGAGCCTTTATAAAAAAAAGTGGAGTACTTCTGTTTTTAAAGGAAACTAACTGTGCTATACTTTTTACTTAACTACTTTTTGGTTTACAAAATATACAAGTCTTACAAATATAGTGAAAGTAAATACTTAACAAAAAAAAACTAGATTTATCTTACTATCATTGTAATGAACTTAATTGCTTGAAAACGATTCATTAAGATTTTATTGTATTAATAATTTTATCATTAAATACAGAATTATTTTAAAAACTCATGAGATAAATGAATTAAACGCGTTCGACGTACAGTCGTGGACAAAATTAAGTGGACAGGTATCATAAATAAAAAAAGGTCAATTTCATTTAACTAAGAATGCCTATAAATCAAAACTTTATTGTACAATTATATAAATTAAATAAATGTTTTTTCAAGTCTACAAAAACATTTCACGTTCTAAATTTAAAATTTATTTAAAACATTGTAGTGAAACAAAAATTTTTGTACAGTTCAGCAATGTCCACTTAATTTTGTCCATGAGTGTATGCATGCGTCAAACCAAAGCTCAACATCAGCAATTGTAAAGTTAATTATTTATTGAATAATAATATAATTAATCACTGTTTTGTTTTATCTGTTTCTTAAAATTTGCCCTGCATCCAACGACTACACTCGTTATTGATTTACATCAATTACGCATCTTGTAAGGGATTTTCAAAACTAAATTCCTTAGTTACCAGTCAAAGTGGTATAATATTACGTGAAGCAGAAAACTGTAAATGAAATACTGTAGTGCTGGAAGATAAATATGTATTCCTGAAAAGGATTCGACATACGATCTCGTTTCATCATTCTGACGCCGCGCCGTAAGAAAATTTAAATAGGGCGTGCTTTGTGATTACCTTCGTCACGCCTCTTCGCCGCCGTTCACTTCGATTAATCAGCCTTAAGCTGAACCTTGATTGCTGGTTTGAAGCATCACACGTACACACGCGCACCCGCATGCTCAAACTTGCAACTGTAGGGCGTATAAGCTTGCAAGTAGCTTGCAAACCGACAAACGAACACGCGAACGCAATATTGGCAAATAATCTGAACTCCATTTAGCTGAAAAAACTAATTGTTCGCAATCTTTTACAGTCTAGAATCTTGTAATCGTATGTTCGCATGCGCGTGTGCCATTTAATTTAGATGTTAACGTTTATTAGCCGAGAGCTTTTCTTGTAATACTCGTCCATAACACAACGGATAATTATATATAATTTTGAAACGTTTATAAGGATGAAAACTTAAACTAAATAAGTAAAAGTAAACTGATACTTATAATATTAGAAATACTCGAAAGTGGGAAATCACCAATATATAATATTTTCATATTTAAGCTTCTAAACCCCAACTACACTGAACATCAATATGACAATTTGTTGTGAAAATTCCACAAGATTTGCGGTGTAAAATGTTGTATTACGGTCAATATTTTTTGCCATTACAGAAATGTAATAAGTTGCAATATTTGTTAAAGAAAACTATAGCGATGATAAATAAAGGAAATCCTTTTCATGGGCCTTTTCGGCTATTAAGAGTTAAGAGTGTATAAAGTACCGCAAAAGAAAGTAGTGACACCATCCTAAGTGCCAGGAATTATAATCCGGGTGAAATGACTTTGTTATTGAAAATATACAAAATTTTTATTTTTTCAGTACATATTTATGTTACATCATATGACAATTTAACATTGTACTTGTAATTTTAATGTTTTATTTGTCTCATTGATAAAATGAACAATTAGTGCTGTTATGATATACTGAACGATTTTACTGCTGTTATGCAATTTAAGATTATACTTATAATATCTTACAAGTGGTAAGACATAACGCGACGAAGATAGTTTAAGTTGTTAATGTAGAAGTTTATGAAGTTCGTAAAATCGATAGTTTTTACTGTAAAATGGAACGATAAATTCTGCAGGAGTGCAACTGGAAGATGATGGTAGTTCAGCAAGTTGCCAACAGAGTGCAGTAGTATACAGAGAAAATCACTGTATAGTTTCGGTTGCACACAATAACTACAAATAAAATTAAAACAGAAGTGCAATAATTATATCCGGACAAAGACTTATTATGCAAATAAATATACAGAATTTTCAATTGAAGTATACATACTTTATTATTACACAATGTAATAATTAAAATAAATAGATGTTCAAGTAATATTACATATATTACTAGTGCTGAAAGTAGTCATCTTTGACATCAATTCTGTCTAATAGTTTTGCTGTTATTTTTATGTTTGATATTAATATTCAAGTGTATATTTATTTTGTTGAGTCACTTTGAATATATGCAAATTAATTCTATTCATACAATTTGTTCTATTTCTATGCAATTTGCTTTATTTTATTGATACAATAAGCAGAGAAGTGTATTATTTTATCCCAGACTCTATATAATTTGCAAATATTAAATGTATTACATTGATTTCTTGTATGTAATATAGGACTTACTTATATTTTATACATTTTTATTTGTCATAAATATGTAAATATTCGCAGCTTAATTATATCCATTTCCTTCAACAAATAATAAAAAATTAATAAGATTACACACAACATTATAATTAAATAAGAGATTAATATCCACACAAAAAAAGTATTCATTCTGCATTCAGTTGCATAATAAAATTTTGAAAAGTGCGTATGAAACTGAATAATATTCTAGCGGCGAAATTTTCATACCTGCGGAATTTTTCAAATTCTTTATTACTATTGATTGAATTCCTATTTGGATTTTACCTTTTTTGCTGCACCGATATTACTGGATTTTGCACGCTATTTCCATTATTATTGCATATTAGCTAGTCTAATTCTAACCCATTTCCTTTCTTTCATTTGACTGGATAAATATCGTGTAGTGTAGAAGAACACATTAATTTCTTTTATACGTAAGATTTGTAATTTTAATTACTTCAAATAAGCCAAAAGAGAAATTATTAAACGAGAAGGAAAATATGAAAATCACTGCCTCTAAAGATATAGGATTCTATCATAGAGAAATAGTTCACAGTAGATACCAAGAGTTCAAAAGGTTACGCGAAATAACCATTACTAAAATGTGAGAATGATGGAAAGAACCAGGTGTACATTGCAAATAAAGCATTACATTACACTAGATTTACGGAACCCGTCAAAATAACGGATCTTACATTTCTTGTTTTTGATTACGAAAATTATTAAAAAGTTTATGTCAAAATGCATGTTAACCTTCATCGATATAAAGAATCTTTCTATAATCTGATGTATGTATTATACGTTATTTACTTATTTTTACAATTCATTTTCAATTTAGACATAAGTAGTCATTAAACGTCCGTAAATCTAGTGTTAAGAACAAATGAAACTTTGTACATCATTTTCTGTAAATCATATGTTTCACATTATTTTTTGACATAAATATATATTTTGAAGGTAATGAGTAATCTACTTAATATTACAATCAATTTGTTTACTTTTCACGATAACTTTAACTATGCAAAATTTCAAATAAACGCCCCGTGGCACTGCGTAAATTTCGTTAACTACGCATTTAACCGCGACAATTTTACGTTTACTTGAATTGCACAAAAGCTAATGCCTGATCTAATAAATTCGGATATATACTTCAAGTGGTTTTATCCGTGCCGAAAAAACGATGAAAGAATAATAGAGGGTAACGTTTTCTCTTCCTTTTCACCTTATCAGTAATCAGCAATTGTGTCGAACACCTGTGCCGTTTCCATGAACGCTTACAATGGTCACTTCGTAGACCAACGAGCCCCGAACTAATCGTGCCTGTGTGAAACATCAGCCACATACATATATACGTATCGGAGCATAAGTTTACAATGCGGATTCGGTCTAATGTGTGGTCATGTAAACGCACAGCGTAACGACGTCATGAACAACACATCATGCAACAAATTCCCTGATGTCTATAATATTTATTACCGATGTTATGCTTCATTTAACTCGATACTTCTGTAATTACTGCTTCATCGTTTCGCAATGTATAATAATTTCGACTTTTGATACATGACAAATTTTACCATTTATTTATGCAATTTTTGTAAATATTTCGTAGTAACGGTGTCGTTTACTCTTTTCCCTTTTTTGTTGGGCTTTTTAGGAGATTTAGTGAAATAAATCACTCCTTTACACAAGCAGTATTTATTATATGAAAAATTTTAATAAGAAAGGAATAATATTTCTTACTATCTTATTATTATACAGGGTGGGGCAATAACTTTGACCACCTTGAATATTGTCGTTATTTGTAATAAAAATGAAAAAATGTCAATCACTCCTTTACACAAGCAGTATTTATTATATGAAAAATTTTAATAAGAAAGGAATAATATTTCTTACTATCTTATTATTATACAGGGTGGGGCAATAACTATGACCACCTTGAATATTGTCGTTATTTGTAATAATATTGAAAAATGTCATATACGAAACTTGAACGGTGCAAAGGGAAGCATATTATAATACATATATTTTTTACCTGGGTGGAGGCATAGAGGAGATTTGAAGGTCATGACCATGTTTTTTAAATGGAATGGTATTTTTTTTTATCACCATGTGACAGCCGGTGTTGAGACGACTTCAACAAGCTATCGTTCAAGGTCATGCAAGATCAAATATGGTTTTTAAGTAAACTTACAGATATCATAGAAGGTATACGACAATATTCAAGGTGGACAAAGTTATTGCCTCACCCTGTATATTTTACTAGCTACATAGCATTTTCTTGACAAGAACAAGTTTTTTAATCTGTCGCATGTCGATATGAATATGACACCACCTTTTATTTATTATAACACAGTCCTGTGATTAATAACGAAAGAATCTTTTGCTTTATACTTGAGATTGTTCTTTTGTATATTTAACTTTCTCCCACTTGCATTCTGTATAAATTTACTTCTTATCTACATATCTACAGTCAAAATTTTTAACTATTAAATAATAACTAACGAATGTACAAAATGTTTTATTTTTCTTAAACGACTTAATATATTTGCCACTTTGGTCATTTAATAATGATAAATATTGCAATTCATAACTTCTTTCCTTATATTGATATTATTGAAATTAATATTCCTTTCTAATATTCCGTAAAAATACGACAATGTATTAAACAAATAGTTACGAATAAGGTACCTCCCATTATAAATTAGTATTGCTTTCTAATTTCGTATAAAAATTAATAAGACTGTACTAAATAAAAAGTTACAATTGTTACAAAAGTTTGAAAAGGTTACAATTGTAGTTATTTTTTGTTATGAATCAGTGTTACCTTTTGACCTCGTATAAAAATTACGTAAACTTATTAAGCAAGAAATTGCTATCTCCTTTTGATCAAAATTCTTATCCTATTATTAAACTAAACAGTAAACTAAGGAGATTTTACTTAACAGTTTAATAGTTCCCGAACGAAGTACTAAAGTAGTAAGTCCACTTTTATTTTGCAATATGAAGATTTGTTTACGAATATTAATAGTGGTCATATTTTCATATTTTTGTTACAACAAACACTTTCAAAATGAAACGAACAGAAAAAGTCATGCTGTCAACTTTATAAGTTAAAAAAGTCATATAAAACATAAATATTATTTGTTTTAATTTTTTGCTATAGACAACTGTAATTAAATTAAATATTTCATTTTGTTCGTTTATTATTTTTTTAGTTTCTAAGAGAATAATTTAAAATAATCATTGCATGTGAATAGTACTTAACGGGTAATAATAAATAGAAATGATTACTAAACATGGACTTATTTTTTGAATGAACGAGTTCGGTGAAATTTACCCATTAAACAAATCTATTACAATAGAATAAAATAATTTGTCGTAATATACTTAATTAAAAGAATAATGAAAAGATTTATAAACAGAGGTTTATAAAATTCATTTTTGTCTTCTTTTCAAATTAAGTATGTACACATATTTTATAAATGATATTCTGAAGACTATTGTGAATGACCTAATAAAATATCATGTTTCTTTTTTCTTCTTCTTCTTCTTCATTAGAGTTTTACGTCGCGTCGACTACAAGGTCATTGGCGACGGCTATATGATTGGGTACTATATTTTATTGTACATGTTGGTTTCTTTCAGGAAATTTATAGTTCTTCTAATGTGGTCCTTAACTGTGAGGGCTGTGTCCGGTTTTATGATATACTTTTGTCTTTGAGGTTCAGTTTTTGGGCATTGGTATAGAATGTGGTCTACTGTGAGAGTTATGTTTCTTTTTTCTTTGTCTTAATTTTTATCTATCACTTTACGACTATTTCCAAAATTCACTTTTCTCAAAAAAATTATAAATACCACAATATGTGCTATAATATTGAGCGGGGGTGTAATTATCGAATTTCTCGAAGAAGGAATAATAACACTCGTAATATACAGCTAGTGTAATTTTTACATTATATCTTTCGTTAAAAACTTTTGGTCGGTATTTTCTTTTAATCAATTTTCTTTGTCCACTGAGTGCACACGAATATCTCAATATATACATATGTATTCCAGTTGATCCAGCGGTTTTATTGGTACACCTGCCTTCATACTGTAGCAAATTCCGGAAGCTTCGAAACTATTCTTTATTCAAACGTAGCAGCAGGATCGTCCGTTCTAAAATTATCGGCAGAAAACACAATTAAAAGTCCGCTTTGGCCAAAGTATTTTCTCGAAACCATTGCTGAGCAAATTCTCGACAACAGTCCAGATTTCCACTTTGCGCATAGCAGGTTACTATCGCACACTCCACTTACACATTTATGGCAGCAAGCATGCTCGGAATTTTCCCTTTACCGTTCAAGCATTATATTGTCAACGCGTATAAATTTGTACTATTCAAGTGTTCGCTTTTACCGCGTTAAAATTAAAAAGTTCAAATAGCCGCATCAAATATACAGATTACGATGATTGTGATACTATTAGCACTTTGTTAACGCATTCATTCGAAATTTTGTGGACATTGCGTGTGGACAAAATTAAGTGGACATTGCAGAAATGTAAAATATGTTTTGTTTTATTACAATGTTGTAAATAAATTTTAAATTTAGAACGTGAGATATTTTTGTAGATTTGAAAAAACATTTATTTGATTTATATAATTGTGCAATAAAGTTTTGATTTATAGGCATTATTAGTTAATTAAATTTACCTTTTGTTATTTTTAATACCTGTCCACTTAATTGTGTCCACGACTGTATATAGTTATGTACATAGAGTCATATAATTAATACTGTTATTATCTTTACAACCTTTCGGCTAACAAATAATTTGAAATTTTATTTGCAAAACCATTATCATAATTTAGCAGAAAATATTATAAAAACAGATCAAATATGATAAATTGTGGCATCAGTGAATCCACTCGAAAGACGAAAATAACAAAACAACTGACGAGGGTAAAATGTTTGTGCTTTATTGAAAGTAACAATAAGACTTGATATATAGCACTTAAGAAAAATTAGTAACACCTCGCAAACTGACAACGGACTTTAATAGATAAATATAAAATTGATGTATACTCTTTGAGAGTTATTGGAAATCTACTGAAGAGAAAAAATAAGGTTCACTCCAGAAAAAAGTATGTAGTGGGAATTGGCGTGCTGCTGGGGGTGAACAAACGACTAAGAAGTTAAAATTAAAGTATTTTCAGTGGTTCTGGAAAATTGAAGGGAAGCGGACAAGAACCGCACTTACCAAATGCTACCAAAATGAACGACGTCGTTTGTCACCTAACGGTTCGACACTCATAAAATAATAAACCACGCTGGATCTCAAAAATCATGCTAAATTTAAAAAAGTTTAAGAATATAAATTGCATGTTGTAAAGAGGAGCAAAAGACAGTTGATAATTATTCATAAATTTTCTAAAGTTAAAAATAAGCACAATGGCTGTATGATTCTATGAATGCACCGCAACAAATATTATGATATATTGTAAATACAATTATACTAATAATGGATTGGTTGCGATATCTACGATAAAAGTTATGGAATTTTATTCTCCTATATGTATTTATTAACAACATAGTTACTTATTATACACTACATATTTTGTACTATTATTCAACTTTTATAGTTATAAACGTTTTCAAATTATATATCAGGAAATTTATCAGCCGGACCTATACTTTTAAATTTATAACGTTATTTTCCCCCAAGGACGGGCACACATAAAAATATAAATTTAACATTCATGGGTAATAAAAATGGTGGCAGGCAGGAATAAGAGTTCGATAAACCCGATATCTTGTCGGGAATGCTTATTTCAAGTTTCATCGTCTTTTTATCGGAAGGAAGAGAGATACTAGTAGTCAGTGACCAACCAGAATCAGGAAGTAACGTCCATTAGGGTAAACCAGCACGTTACCGACCACTGACTTCAAGTACCTATCTGGCCAGCAACTTGGTCCTTAGGGACACAGTACTCAATATTGAAACGAAGATACAATGAATCGCACAAATATTCTTGCCCTCTCAATTAATATTAGGTTATTTCGTATTAAATCACGTATTTTGAAATATCAAAAGTTTACTAATTTAATGACATTAAAATATTCAAACAAAACGCTTATAGCACATCTAGTAATATTAAATTTGGAACTTCAAATAAATGCTGAAAAATAATGATACAAATTTCTTATGGATATTTTCAATACAGACTGATCTGTTAAAACAGACATTGTATCGATTACTGTGTATAAAATGGTTGTCTAATGATCAACAATTTCTTACTGAAGATATTGAGGAAACCCGTGTTTAGGTACCTATTATTAAACTAGAAGCTTCAAATTTATATAAAAGGGATATTACTTCATTATATTTCTATTTTGTTTGTAAAACATTCGAAATCGTTCCGTCAAATATTTTTAAATTAAAAATATGTCACAAGCTATTGATATTCCAATTTTAATTTAACGTTTGTATATTAACACCCTCCTGAGTCGATGAATTAATTTATTTAAAAAGTACGATGCTCCAGTAAAATAATAAAGTTGACTTTTACATACTCTGTGTGCTTCCATCTAGAAACTCAATTTAACGTCAAATTTTAATATAGTATATATAGGATCATAAACATTTCTGCCTTTATGCGATAACATTTCTTTGACAATTTAAAATTAAACACTAAAATTCAAGTTAATTTAAATTCAAAGGATTACGTGAATTTAATGTACATAGAACTGAAATTGAATTATCGTTATTAATTAATTCCTGTAACTAGATACTGATTATAAAGTCCTTCCTTGCAAATTGATATTTATTTAGAAGCATAGTAATTGGTTTATATCGTCAATGTATTCGATAATTGCGATAATTAAAGTTACTTGAAATACAATATTCATTTAAACTTGGCACAAAAACATTTCAATTTACGTTGTTTCCGGAGTCTCTGTGATAAGAGTTATTAAATTGTAACCTGAACAAATTTTATAATAAACATTTATTTATACGCTTTATAAATCAACAGTGTTAATGATTTTTGTTCATCGAATTATTACAAATAACTAGATGTATACTACTGTAGTTATGTTGATTTATTAAGCAATAAATTGTAGTACTACAAGTTATAGATTCACATTTATTCGTGTTTACCATTCTAGGTACATGATAACAACGATCTGAAAAATTACGTGATAATAATTTAATCAGGTTATTGTCAAGGAAATTAGTATTATGTTTATCTTTGTGTATAATATTATAATAGAATAATGCAGAATCATGTTAGATTAGTCAATAACTAGTATCGAATAATATTGATTAACTATTAATATACAATAAAAGCAACGGTGCAAATAATTAACAAGTTTAATCAATAGTTTCGTATTACTTTGTTGATGTAAATGCCAATGTAAAATATAACATGCACGTTGGTATATTATTATTATACAGGGTGTCCCAAAAGTGTTGAAGGAGCCGGAAATGGGAGGTAGGTGGGGTCATTCTGAACAATTTTTTCATTTGCAAAAATGTCGTAAGGGGTTTCATTTTTAAATTATTAACGAAAAACACCGACCAATCAGGGCGTGAAAATCGTGCGCGCTCGGAGGCAGAAGTGTAGGCCCAAGTTACAATTGGCCATGCTCGCGATCGAATCGCGTGGCGCGCGATTCTCGCGTTCTGATTGGTCGGTGTTTTTCGTTAATAATTTAAAAATGAAGCCTCATACGACATTTTTGCAAATGAAAAAGTTGTTCAGAATGACCCCACCTACCTCCCATTTCCGGCTACTTCAACACTTTTGGGGCACCCTGTATATTGAGTTAGAATAAAGTCCCTTTCGGTTGATCAGTATTAGTCATAAATCTTTCAAATTGGTCATCAATATTTCATTCCAGTGATCGTTTCGCCAGGTTTGAGAAAATTGTAATGGATAATCCCTATTCTGGACCACCAAAAAGTGATCGTAACCTTTTTTTGACGAAGGTTTGGTTTTGGAAAATGTTTTGGCTTTTCATCTTTGTCTAACCACTGAGCAGATGACCATCGATTATCGTATAAGATCCATTTTTTATCGCACTTTAAGATTCGATCAAGAAATGGGTCGTTTGTGTTTCTTAAAAGCAGAGTCGAGCAAATTTCAAACCGACAAAATCTTTGATTTTCGTTTAGTTCGTGCGGTACCCATTTATCGAGTTTTTTGCCTTTGCCAATTTAAAATAAGTGACGAACAATCGTCGAGTGATCTACATTTAGTACCTCCGCAATATCTCGAGACGTTTTGCGTGGATCTGTTTCGATAATTGTCTTTAAGTCACCATCGTCGTTCACACAGGAACGTCCGCGACCCTCTTCGTGTTCAAGCCTTTCATTACCATTAAGAAATTTTTGGAACCAATGTTGTGCTGTACATGCAGTCACAGTTCCCTGGCCAAAGACTCTGTTAATATTGCGAGCAGTTTCTGCAGCTTTACGTCCAAGTTTATACTCATATAACAATATCGCACGAATTTGTAATTTTTCTATTTTTGCTTTTGTAACAAAATATGACAAAATGTCAATAAACATATATTTATAGAGTCAACTTCACGCTTTAAAATGATATAGCATATGAACGTAGTTTCAAAACAATTTATATTATATTAATCGCTGAAGCCTCTGGTTGCGAAAACATCAGTTATTTTTGCACCAACCTAATACATTACCTTTTATCAGAAGTCCCGTATTTGTTTCAAACTTCCGTAAAATTCTCTTACATTAAACCTGATGCTATTTTAAATCCTTGCGAGTCCCGGTTGCATTTAGTTTGCTCCCGTTGACGGTGATGCTCGTAATGGCGACACGGTCAAAAGCGGAAGAAAGAAAGTCATTTGAAAATAGGGTTTTCGTAGAGTAGTTTCATAGAAACGAAGACAAAGCGGCCGTCCGTAACTTCCACTGTTTCAGAGAGCAATGTTACTTGAAGTTTTTCAAGCGGAGCCGGTCATTAAAATCCGCGTTATTCATTGAAAAATACGAAAGGTTCATCGAAGGTACAAACTTCTTGGCTTTTTCGCCATTTATGAAAATCGTTGGGGCGCATTTAATATCGGAAATTAAACTCGCAAACTCTCGATAACGATTCGCTTTACTTGCCAACTGAGAGACCGATTTCCAATAAAATCTGTTCCGTAATCATTCTGTCTGTCGCGCTTCCCTTTCCTAACTTTGTTTTTGTTTCCTCAGCTTTATCACAATGAGCTTGTTCGCTGTACTTACGCTCAGGATACTCGTGGAATATCGGAATTTTTTTAATAAAATTTCACTTAATCGTTAGCAATGTTCGCGATAATCGTTATTTGTATTTATTACACGGTTGTTAATATGAAGCGTCAAATTTATATTGAATCAAAAACAACGGTTGACAAAATTAGCACACTTGAAGAATTTCTTTTTAAAAATATGCGTCTGGTCAGACTTCAATAGGCTGGCAAATTTTTATTGATATTGATGTATTTAATTGTTATCGATGTTTGATATATACTAGAATAAAAAGTATGTGAAATATAAATGGATATTATGTATTCTGTGTTTCGATCCTCTAGCAGAGATTGCAATAACTTCACGTAAATTTAAACCTTTTATGTAGTTTTGAATTTTTATGTTTAAAAATTAAGAATTTCTATATTTAAGATAATACACAAGAAGTACGGAGTGACGAAATATTAAACAATTGTAAAATTTCTAGTTTTAGTTAATTGCATTATCTTTAGAAAGTTAGTAGATGATAAGAAAATATTTAATATATTATACTGTAAAAATAATATATTTTTGGAAAAGTAATATGTACATTATACTATTTTTGCCATGTATTATTTTGCGAAAATATTTATACTCGGAAAATGATATTTTGTAACATAACAATAAAAATATTTGTTCCATTATATTTCGTCATTATGCTTTATATTTATTCGATGCTGTTTTACACTTATTTAATGCGATGTATATGGGCAGAGTTTCTGAGCAAATTTTCTTTAGATAATGTGTTTAAAAATTTTTAAACTTAATTATTAGGTAATTTTTTAATTTGAGAATACGGAGATTTTTAAATTTATTAATTTAGAGATTTGAGAATTCGAGAATTTGTGGTTCAAGGTATTCGGGTATTTAAGATTCCGGATATTTGAAAATTTAGGGATTTAAAGATTTGGGAATTTAAAGACATGGTTGTTTTTATATTTGGGTATTTAGAAAGCAGGAGAGGTAGGAAAAATAAATATGAAAACTTGGGAATTGGAAGATTTGGAAATATGAAAATTTAGACAAAAGAGTATTAAATAATTGAGGAATCCGGGAAATTAAAACTTTGGAGACATCGAATTGGACAACCTGAAAATTTAATATTTAAAAATTCTACATTTTCGTACTTAAAAATTTAACAGTTAAAATATCACCTGCATTCCTGGATGTGAAATTGCACACACAACCTAGCCCCAGGTGTGAAACGGTCGACACATTCCATACAATTCATGTCGGCACTCCATATAAGTTACAGTTTTTTACAATCCTTTATTTTACGAAACAGTATTTTATTTCTTCGAAATGGAGAATTTTTTGTTGTTCATATAACATATAGCAGAAACTCGTGTAATAATTTAGTCATTTTCCGAACTAACCGAAGAAGTCTTGATGAAGATTTTTGAGTTTCATCAATATTATATAAATTACACAACGTAAGTCGTGAAAACATTAAGTTAAAACATAACGCGAACGATATTTAATTTATTAAGAATTTGTTTTGTAAGATCTAATTTATTAACACCTTAGGTACAAGAGTATAATCATACAGAGAAAAGTGATGGTTTCTTAATTTATGTAAACCAATTTCTATAAATATACTTTTTGTTACAAAAAAAAAGATGTGGTTGTAGCGAGCAGCGGAAAATTTTCCTCGCTACAAGTCGACGGTTTCGAAGCCTAGACATACTCCAGGTACCGAAAACAATAAAACTTTCGCCGACCATATGAGACCCTTTTCGACGATTTCTCCTCGCAACCTCTCCTGTTGAGTTTTCCCCCGGTTTTCGGGGGTAGGCTCAAGAGGCAACGAAAAAGTCCATTCGAAAAAACGATCTCGACTGGAACGGACCTCAAAATCTTCGATTTCCCCAACACGCCTATATACGGTTAAATAAACTATTTGTTATTGTTAATTCGTGTTAGCAATTTCTTCACCTTCGCCTCATGGCTATTCCAAAAATTTCAAACAATGTCAAACACCAACTAAATCTTTGTGAACCTTGTTAGAACCTTAATTAGGTCGAAAGAAAAATTTTGTAACAACTTGCAATATTAAACTGTTTAAAAACTGTTTAGTAGTATGGCAAGCTGAACTTCGCTTTCTGAAAATAATTCACTCCTTTACTGACTCCAAAGGAAACGTTTAAAAATACATAATATTCTAAAATCTATACTAATACAAGATGTGATAAAATTGATTTCAATGCATTCTCCTGTTTCTTATTATTATTATAAAATATTATGAAATATTTTATATCTTTGACAAAATTAAATCTTGACGATACTAATGTACATGCGCAGGAAGATTTTAAGTGACGAAAAAAAAATTGTTATCATTTTAAAGAGTGTAGGTACATCAAATACATTTTTTCTAGATACATATCTAGTAGATTACCTCGCTTACGTGGTTGCCAAATACGGATTAATCTGAGCGTACTTTGAACAAGCTTTTAACATAAATAACAGGAAGCGATCTCCATGTTTTCTGAAGTTGTTAGGATAATCGCTTCGGTTTCCTTTAAAGCATCCTCTTCGCAACAACATAAACATTCTCAGCCGATTTGGCATCAGATTGCAAAAACCAATTTTATAATCTTTTTTAAAATCCCATAACAAAACTGTCTTTTTACTACGGAATTATATTATTTTAAAAAGTGTTATTTACATTTATCATAACATCAAACGCTCATGAAATAGCAGGGTTAAAAACTGTTTACCTGAAATGAAACTAACGAATGTTATACTAAATTAGGTAATAACTAAGATTATTTGAAAATAACGATATGTACAAATAAATTCGCAAATATTATTTAATAAATTAATTTAAATTCTAAATAAATTTTCAATAATTTAATTGTAAAATATTTAGTCATTCAAAATATAAATAAAATGTAACAAATGACAGATTTGAGTTTATATTAAACATACTGCATTGCAAATTATTTGTTCGTAATACCAACGAATATTTTTATAAGAAAACTGAATTATATATTTTATAGAATAAATAAGTTTTATCTAAAGAACCTTATTATTTATTTGCTGTAAATATAGTTGTTTTAAAGACTTAAATGTAAATTTTATTTTTTGTTAGTTTAGTTTCTTATAATTTTCGAATTGCTTTATATTCTGTTCCAATGTCTGCTCCTCTTTGTACATAATAATTTCAATGCCTAATATAAAAATATAATTTAAAAAAAACAAGCAAAGAGCTTTTAAGTTATCCGAAAATTCGACTGTTGAAATTTTGCCTCTTTCCCGTACATTTTAAACCTAACCGTACTATGAAATTCCAGGAAATTGACGAAATGCCAACCAAAGGTATAAGAACGTAATGCACGACAAACTGCATGTCAAACTTCAAACGTGATTTCCACAAAATACATACCTCAAGGCGATGTACATAAAATCTTGAAAACCTATGATTTGAATAAAAATTTGAAAAGTGGTGTGCAGAAACATTTCCTACGATTTATCGCGTACAGATATTCGAAATAAATCTAAAAAAGAAATAATTAGCCGATACACCACACTATATAATTTGTACGTATTTTTACGTATAAATATTCAGATGATTCTAAAACAACTCGGACACTAAAAATGCAATTTCTAAATTCACAAATTGTAAAATTAAAGAATTTCTGAATTTACTCATTTTCTGATATATAGCTTATGAAACCTGTAGCGTACATTATATTGGGGACATTCCAAACCAATTGTTACTATGTACAATAGGAAAAAATCCAATGACCATTTTAGCATACTGTACGTAAATTCTGACCAGCGGAAATTATACGAACACCTTGTAAATGCGACGACCCTAACAGCCAAATTTCTACTTTACCTGACAATGGTCAAGGGTTCAAACTATAAAACCTCTACGGCACGAGTTCCTGGTTTTTCCAAAAATTACTGTCGTCATATTTAGGCGGTCACTCAAGACCCCACACCAGTATTTTCACACAAATCAGATGATTTTCTATTTTTCCGCCTCCGACTATATTTCCGCGAATCATAGACCACACCCCCATCATACGCATCTACACGAGTTTACCTACACGACATTTTTGCATCTCTAACGAGAACACAAGTAACCTTCAAATCGAAACAATCTCACAATCTTCCGAGTAAGATCTAACCGAATACATGTAGGATCGGGCCAGAGGGAGGTGTAATGAAAATACACGCACTCGTCGAAAATAATGAAACTTTACTAAATAAAGGGAGATTGTATAATGGATAATTAATAAAAACGTGATCGCTCGCGTCGCATCGTGCATTAGACTGAAATTCGTCCGCTTCATTCTTTTGTTACTTCACGCATTCCCTCTCACTCACACACACGTTCATCTGCAATCGTTCGTACTCTCTCTTACAACGTTCACGCACTCATCTCACTCGTTCTCACGTATATCCACGCACTCTCGCATTCCTTCATACATATAAATCATTTTAACCGAATATGTAACTATATTTATCGGAACTTATACACATAAAAGCCAACTTCAACCAATTCTATATAATCTGCAATTTCATTTAACTCACGAAACCAATACTCGCGACTTTACCCGCATCTAAAGGGTATTAACTACCGTGCCGCATTCAAAAATCGAAAAACGAAGAGCACGACACAACAAAACCTTTTAATTTGCAAATTTTCTAGCTTGTGAACTCTTAAATGTCCAAAAATTTATATTTACAAATACTAAAATTTTCAAATGTCCAGATTTCAGAAAATATCTCCCAAATCCCAATGGACCTCGCTGGTACATGAATCTGAAGGACACATAAACGATAACTTAGCGTGTATCACGCAGGCAGTGTCTACCACTAAATGAAACATGCCAGCAGTCGTTGTATTCCTTTTGCTCTGTGTAAAATCAGGCAAATTAGTCATAAAATTAGCGCAGTACATCCTATGCATAAATTCGAGAAAATTGTGCTCATTAGAGAAAACTATTGATCCACTTTTGGTTTTAATACATGGATAAAATAGTTCGGTAAAGTGCGCAGAACTGACGGTGGTATTCATCACCAGTAGCCCCTTCTCTTGCTACTCAGCTTTGGAAACCGATAAACGCGCGCGATGAATATTACTACCGACTTCGCACGTTTCCAAACTACAGTAAAGTCTGGACGTGATGAGCAAATTCTGTCTGCTTGTACTATAACGCGAAATCATCCCACCTACTTCCCGGCCGCCGATTATTTCCATTTCAGAACTTGCCGATGATCGTTGTTATCTACACCGATTACACTGCACAACAAATTTTGACTTTTTCATTTTATATGAACTGCCACTATGAAATTCTTATAGATTTTTGCGAGCCGAATACTAATCTGAAATCCGTTTTTCTCTGGTACGTACAGTTTTTTAGAAAATTAATGTTAAAAAAAATTGCAAATTTTCAACTTTGGGAATTTTTTGTGCTTTTACTATAGCAGCTATTCAATGGCTTCTTACACGAGAGAAATCTGTGAACTTTCCCGAATAAAACCATATAAATTTTTATTACATTGTAAACATTTAAATATGTTTAAACAACGATCGAAGTAAAAAAGATCCCAAAAATGCAACAATTTTTGGTGATATTTTTAAATTTATTTAAAAAACTACGGGTCTAAGTGAAAATCTAACCATCGCACACGATAGAGCAGATATTTTTACTACAGAAAACATCGAGCGAAATTAAAAAATCACATTCGTTTACGTTTTATAAGTAAAATAGTTCGGCAAAACACGCGTCGCTGCCAGTGGTACTCAATGTTGGTGGCGCGGTGCGCAGTTATTCCGTTACGCCAAAACAGAAGGTAGGGAGACCACCGCGCCGCGCCAACATTGAGTACCACTGGCAGCGACACGTGTTTTGCCGAACTATTTTCCTTATAAAACGTAAACGAATGTGATTTTTTAACTTCGCTCGATGCTTTCTGTAGTAAAAATGTTTGCTCTATCGCGTGCGATGGTTATATTTTCACCTAGACCCACAGTTTTTTAAATAAATTGAAAAATATCACCAAAAATTGGTGCATTTTTGGGGTCTTTTTTACTTCGATCGTTGTTTAAACATATTTAAATGTTTACAATGTAATAACAATTTATATGGTTTTATTCGAGAAAGTTCACAGATATCTCTCGTATAAGAAGCCATTGAATAGCTGCTATAGTAAAAGCACAAAAAATTCCCAAAGTTGAAAATTTGCAATTTTTTTTAACATTAATTTTCTAAAAAACTGTACGTACCAGAGAAAAACGGATTTCAGATTCGTATTCGGCTCGCAAAAATCTATAAGAATTTCATAGTGGCAGTTAATATAATTTTTGGCTGTTGTACAGTGTTATCGACAACGGTAAATAACTACTACGAAATACGAAAAATCAAAATTTTATATTTTTCACGTTACAAATTTTCAATTTCTCAGATCCTCAAATCTTTTATTCCCTAACCCTTTGCGGTTCTTAATTTCTTTTACCCTCAGCTTCTTTTAATTTACACAATAGATGAAGAAGTGGGTTTACAATAAAATGTATTCTAGTAATGCAAAATTGCGTAAAAAATATATTTCTAATTTGCTACAAGTGACAAAGAAATAAGAACGTCTTGAATCAATCTATATATTTATCCGAATTATTTCACGATCAAAGCGAAACGCCATGTCGAGCCACACTCGACATAGAACCGCAAAGGGTTAAATTTTTTAATACTTCGACGTCCGAAAATTCACATACTTCTACATTTCTACATGCCCGAATACAAATGTTTCTAAATTCCCAAACTCGTAAATATAACAATTTCTACATTTCATAAATACAGGTAACCCTCCTATAACACGGTAGTTAGGTTCCTAGAAAATGCTGTGTTGTGTGAAACCGTGTTGTATGAGACCCAGAGCCAGTAAAAAAGGGGGGTTACATTCCGAAAACTTATTGAAAACAAATATTTTTTTTTAGTTCTACATAAACAACTTAATTTTTATTACAAATATAAATGTATGCGGATGTCAAAGATCCTGCAACAACTAAACTTCTTATCTCTTTTTCGTTTGTCTTAATAGTCTGGACTGTTCCTTTCCGCAACAGTGTACGTTTAACACTAGGTTTACGGGCCCCGTCAAAATGACGGATCTTAGGTTTCTTATTTTCAATTGCGGAAATTATTAAAAAAAACTTATGTCGAAATGAATGTTAACCATCATCGAGATAAAGAATCTTTCTATAAAATGGTATATGTATTGTTCATTGTTTACTTCTTTTCATAGTTCATTTTCAATTTAGACTTAAGTGGTCATTGAACTTTCGTAAATCTAGTGTTAAGACGGCAAGCATCGCCGCGACCGAAGAAGTACAGTGTTGTACAAAGGTTTTTGCAATTTTCTTACCGTGTTAGAGCGAAACCGTGTTATAGGATGCCGTGTTGTAGGAGGGTTCCCGCAATTTATAAATCGTGTTATACCGAAACCGTGTTACAAAATTCCGTGTTGTAGGAGGGCTACCTGTATTACAAATCTGCACATACAAATATTTCGAAATTCCCAAATACCTAAATTTTCAAAGAATATTTCTAAGTTCCTAAAATGGAAAACGAAAATATAAGAAGTTAACTCGGCTGCAAATAAATTCAGACATGGTGTCTTGTGCGATTGATCGAACCGTTGTCCGAAAATTAGTGATATTTATTGCTATTAACACTGCAATCACTTCATTTGGATACCCTCCGTTCATTATCACTAATACTATATTTGTAGTATTAAAATATAAAATTTCTAATACGTAATATACATTGAGGAGCAAAAGTGAACACACATACGATATTTTTACAAAAATGAATTTTTATTCAATGTTTGCATACAGAATAAAAGAAAAACAAAATACATAATTAGGTACAATGGTTTAGCTTTCCAAAAAAATTTTACCGGTGATATCATCATTATTTTGATAAATACAAACTTTTTCCGTGTACAAGTCAGTTTCGTACCGCAGTTCATTTTCAACGAATCATTTCATATTTTTAATCATTTAGTCCACAAGCCTTTGGCCTTCATTGTGGCTTGATTGCGTTCAGGCATACTCGAAATTATATTTTCGCAATATTCTGGAGTAATAAAATACCACTGTTGCTGTACTCTTTGCCACAAATTATTTAATGTCGTTTGTGGAGCACTATATTCATTCGCTAGTTTCATTTTTAAATATGCCCAGACATTTTCGCTAGAATTTAAGTCTCGAGAAGGTCACACCATCGTTTGAAATTATTGAGCCTCGACCCAATTTTTTATAACTTTTTCAGTTATAATTATCTCATACTTATATAGGGTACTATTAAAATGTAAGTTTAATTAATAAGTGTTATGAGGTATAAATTTCTTTTGTCGAACAATTTCTTTATTTTTGTAAAGAAGAATGCATCACGAATGAATGTTTATTGTGAAATCAACTTTATTAAAATAAAATATTTGACAACTAAACAACTCTCCATTGCATTGTATCATGTAAAATATGAATTTAAACCCTAAATTCGTCGCTATTTTCTAGGCAAAAGTTTTCTGTCTCTGAGATAAAGCATCTGTCAATATATCAGGTTTTATAGTTTTCGTCAGTAATGTTATAATCTACATAGTCTTCCTTGCTTTAACATTTGGATACAGAACGTTTGGCGAGAAAGTAAATTCACAAACTTCTCGAACGAAATTAAGGAAGTTGATTACAATGGCCACATTCTTCGAAAGAAACCGTACGTGAATAGAAGAAAACGATTAAACTTTGCGAAAGATCTTTCGAAAGAAGAATGGTGGATGGATGTGATCCTTACCGATGAGAACAAATGCAATCTTTTTGATTTAGATGAAATTGTAAGAATCAATAAAAAATGGAAATCACCAAATCTGTTAACAATTAAGTTAACTATAAAACATTGATAAAGGAAATGTCAATGTGCGGTGTTGCATATCTCCTGTTGAATTAATGTTTGTTGATTAGTTTCATAAATGAAAGAGAAAATATTAAAAATTTTAAAAACACTTTTATAGTAAATGTTGTACAATGAAAGCTTATGAAATGAAAAAAGAAATTGAAAATCCTCGATACCATCGAAATTTTAACGAAAAATTGAATTAAACGTACATTAAATCAATAATTCATAATTAATAATAAATCAAAATTAAATTAATAATTGTATTAACTTTAATTCGTACAGGAATTAATTATGTGGTTGAATAAAATTCAGATCACATTTATGAAGATAATGATATAATCGGTGGACGATTACATTCTTTTAGAATTCCGTTTCACAATTAGATCATTTTCACAATCAAGGGTATGAAATATAAGTTGATAAATATTAGGAAGTTAATTATTCCATCGCAGTAAGAATAATATTTAAAAAATACAAAAGTATAGTAGAATTTTACGGTCATATAATAATCGTAAATAAGGAAGAACATACTGTCTTATTTATCTTATTTATTTGTGTCATCTACTACCTTATTTAAAATTATAAAAATAGAGACTCCTTTTCATTTCCAGCTCTCATGAACTTCACATATGAATTGGAGGTACGAAACGATGTCGTCAGTCTATTTTTAGATAATTACAATACAGTAGTACAAATTAAGCTGTTTGAATCGCCCGTGAAATTTGAGATACATTAGCGTGCACAATTTTCCAACACGCGCCACTCCCCTACGTTGCTTTATATTATGTTAAATTCTAGACACCTTTCTTGTAGATGCCTCTGACTTGCTGACAAATAGATAAATTTCGCTGTAATAGTATTCATATACTGGAGATCCTCAGTCAACGAGAAGGTAAAAATCAACACAGCCTCCCGCATAGCCCAAGGCATGTCTTTACTTTGGTGATTTCATGCCTTGTGAGCTCGCTTACGACACTGAAGGTGTCTATGCCTTGAATTGTCAATCAACATCCGAGAATTACAGTGAATGTAGAAAGTATTCATACATCAATCATTTTCAAACAAGACTTCGGGAAACTGTTGTTTATTAAGTAATTTTTTATAAACAATTAGTATGTATATATTCTTGAAGATCTGCAGAATAGGTATAGTGAACAAAATTAGTTATATTACTTGTTAAATTAGAGGTGCTCAAAGTAAATCTTGAAAAAGAAGGAAGAGAAAAAACAACAAATCGACGGAAATATTCAGGCCGTAGGAATTTGTACAGTTGGTATTTTTAACTGCTTTCAAGAGAGTTTCTGTCGTAAATGTAACAATATTATTGCTTCGTAGTTATGATTGACATCGTTAATTTTAGGAACGTTATCGGCACGAGTATTAATTGTAGCTATTCAAAATTATCGTTGAAAAATGGGACGAAACTATGATAACGGAAGGAAAAATTATTATTAATTTCAATAATTGGGAAAGTTTGGAAAAGGTTTCGTGGGTTATAAGCAGACCACGATCTACTATACAACGTATGATCGATAAGTATAGAAATAGACTGCAAAATAATTCAAGAAGTGAACGTTCATGTAAATTTAATCAGCATAATGGTTAGGTTATTATTGGAATGATAAATTAAGATTCAAGAATAAATGCGATACAAGTACATAGTTGGACGCGTTAAAGAAAGTTTAAATTCGACATTTTCGTCAAGGACCCTAGAGGAACAATAAACAATTTGAGGACTATGCTAGATAAGCATATCCTAAGACTAAATGTGTCTTTATTGGGACATTCTTTCCATATATGTACAATATAAATAGAATATACAATAGAGACATAGCATCTTTTCTATTTTATTTAAACCCCACACACATAGTTGCATAAAATCACCCTTTCATCTTACAAATAATAAACCGTCTTCTGAACTCTTTTCAAAAGGCCTTAGCAAATAGCTCATTTTATATTCCATGTTCATTTTCTTCAAGTTCTTACATATATTTTTAATAAATAAACAGTAAAATACGATAAACTTCTGCTCAATCGGTTTATACATTATTAGTCCTCTGCCCAGATAAACGAATAGCTACCAAATTCTAATTTTTCCGTGTTTCTTTTATTTATACGAACGAGCTCTCGATTACTGACGGAATAGAATAATACTTATAAAGGTAAAGCTTCGTTACATGAGGAGGTGAAGTTGCATGAGAAAGTAAACACAGTGGAAGTAAACATAGAGAATACGTTTACTTGATAGTAACTCTATTCACAGTCAGAATGCGTTGATGATAGCATGGTAGCAAAGCCGCAACGCCTGTTTGTTTGCAGAGTTCGTCGGCCTGGAACCATTACTATAAGATATTTTAGGGAAACGACCTTTTACACAGAAGCTACAGTTATTTCATTAAGCATAACACGAAATTACAAATTTGATTAAATCAGCTTGAAATGAAGTATTAAAACGGTCAAGAAAGTACTTCCACATGTAATTTTTTCGAGATTATTTTATGTAAAGATGTACTCATGTTTGGGGATTGTTGGGGCGCATTCATAGAATCATAAAACCATTGGGCTTATGTTTAACTTTACAAAGTTCATGAATAATCAACAACTGCCTTTTGCTGCTCTTTACAACGTGCAATTTATATTCTTAAACTTTTTTTAAGTTAGCATGATTTTTGAGATCCAGCGCGGTTTATTATTTTATGAGTGTCGAACCGTTAGGGGACAAACGATATCGTGTAGAAATACGGAAAAAATTCGGACTTGAAACGGGAATCGAACCCGTGCCCCTCAGATTACGAGTCGTCGACGCTCCCCAACTGAGCCACCGGCGTCCGCCTGATACACACACGTCCTTTTCCGCATCCTTTTGTCCTTCCGGGTCTGGAGGCCCCGCCAATCCCACATTCGGCCATCCTGCAACGACATTCGCCCTCGAATGTCCGTCACAGCTTCCGCTTTAGTTCCTCAAGAACTCACACAAATCTTCGTAATCGCCGTAATCGCCGTAATCTTCGGCTTCGTAATCGCCGTTAATCTCTCACGCAGCGCCATCTCTCGACACAACTCTTTAAACTCTTAAACTCTGAAACTCGCACGCACATGTGTCAGAGAGGCCCACTGCTTCGTCGCTAAACGCTTCTTTTTAATCAACAATATCTCGTTGTCGTCATCTGCCTTGTGTGGATTGGTCGGTGTTTTGATGTCTACCTCCATCCCGGACGAGCCCCCAATTTGTAGGAATACGGAAAAAATTCGGACTTGAAACGGGAATCGAACCCGTGCCCCTCAGATTACGAGTCGTCGACGCTCCCAACTGAGCCACCGGCGTTCGCCTGATACACGTCCTTTTCCGCATCCTTTTGTCCTTCCGGGTCTGGAGGCCCCGCCAATCCCGCAATCGTACTTTTTACTTTAGGTCACTCAGACAAAGAGTGACCACACGATGATCATTTGTTAACCTCTTAGGCACGGCGGAATTTTTCGCGGAGCTGTTTCTCTGTACGACAGAGTTCGACGCAATTTACGCGTAAATGATACGGCATTGCAATGTATGACGGATAATGCTATTCTTTACACGAGTAAGTATATTGGAATGAAGTGTTTGATGATTAAATTATAATTTTTCTTAAAGATATGATACACGCATTTTAACTTTAACAATTTATTCTAATAATTAATAATACAATTCAGATGACATCCGCGAAAGCCACTATAGTGGCGCGTAGTGCCTAAGAGGTTAAGGGCGGTTCTTGCCCAATTCCCTTCAATTTTCCAGGATCACTGAAAATACTTTAATTCTAACTTAATCGTTTGTCCACCCCCAGAGGCATGTCCATCCCCATTACTTATTTTATGCTGGAGAAAACATTATTTTTTCTCTTCAGTAGATTTCCAATAACTCTCAAAGAGTACACATAAATTTATATTTATTTTTTAAAGTCCGTTGTCAGTTTGTGTTTTAACAAACATTTTAACCATCGTCAGTTGTTTTGTTATTTTTGTCTTTCGAGTGGATTCACTGATTTCACAACCTAACTACTTCGTGGTTCATTAAGTTGAATCCCCAAGAAGAACAATACAACGGGGATAATACAAAAAGATGCGTGACTCATTTATTGACGATTACATGCAAAAAAGTAAGAGTCATATAACTATGCAATTTATACAGTACACGTTTATTCCAGTGGACTTGTTTTGGATGATGAACAGTACGTTCAACTTATGTTCATATGTAATTTCTAGTTTTATATATTTTTATTGTTGTTCAAGATATTTTAATGCATATGTTTACACTTCAGAATATTTTTATGCATATGCTATTTTTGCAGGAGAATTTTTAATAATACTCATTTCGGTATTACTGTTAGATAGAATATTTATTTAGTATTCTAATCCTCAATAGACTTCAACACTCGCAGAAGTATTGTTGAAGATAAAATATCCTAAAGTACTCTGTTCACCTCCATGCGTTTCATAGATTCATTAATTAACGTTAATTGACGTCGTGTTGTACACAAACTATATGTATTAATAAATATTAGTAATTAAACATGCAGGAAGACAAAGTAGTGTAGCGGTTTGACTTTTGAGTGGCAATAACTTACTAAATTACTACATTCAATCTTACTAGTTCCATATTGTGCAAATTTGCCTTAACCAATCGAATCTCAATTCTCTTTGCTCAGAAACTTGCAGTATGAAAACATATGATTCTGACTACGTCAGCGACTTATGAACACACGAATTTCAAAGGAAAATGTGGACAGTATTACTACATTTGATAGTAGTCACTCGATCTTACTTTCAAGATTGTACGATAATTAAATTCGTTAATATTGAAGTTTGTGAGCGCTTAATGCACAGTTCTCTCTAAAAATAAATACTTTTTTGTTGTTACCCAAAATCATCAGTTAAATATATACACTTAACATTTTTTTATATTTTTATTAATTATATATACTTGATAATATATTTTACTATACTATGTTGTGAACATAGATAACAATATCTTCAACAGTAATTATTTTGAACAATATTGCAATTCAATACTACGTGGTCATACTACGTTTATAACCACTTAAAATTATATAATACTTTAATAAAATTATCACCACATAAAATTATTTACTACTTTAGTAAAATTATCAGCACTTAAAATTATTTAATAATTTAATACTATACGACGAAAACGTAATTACAAAAGTAGGAAAAAGAGTTAATATTAAAACTTTATCAAGGAAAAAACTCTTATAAAAAGATGGCCGGACTCGTTAGTAAAAGTAAATCTACAATTCATTATGTCAGAAAAGAAAGTAGAAAAATAGAAGACCTGTTGTAAATGAAGTTGACAGAGTCCATGGAACTTGACTCGTTGAGAAGAAAATACTGAAACCTGTGAAAATGGACGCAGATGAATTTGTTGAAGATGTGCCCTGACAATTGCGTCAGACTTTTACAAAAATTAGTTTTTTTACGGTAAAATTGCAAGGACGTAACCGTGCACCAATAATCTATTTTGTAGAATGACATATTAATAAGGACAACACCTTCTGCAATGTAGTCATTTTCTCCGATGAATATTTATTTTTAATTCAATAAAATTATACATGGAAAAGATTCAATGGCACACACAAAATATAATTTTGCATGTAAACGAGCTGAAAAATCATCTGAATACGCATTTGATGAAATTGATTAGATGAATTACATAAGTAGTATGGAAATAGAAAACACTAGATCTATATACTTGTAGTCAATGGTACTGAAAATTTAGTATTTATCAATCAAGTTTTCAATGTTAAATAAAGTTCAACGGTAAAATGACACATTTTAAACAAAGTTGTAAACATCAGAATATATGATTTTAACTTTCTTAAAAGTTTTATTATCTTAAGAAGACAATAATGGAAAATATTGGGAGTACAAATTAGTTCAGTCCGTTTTTTTGTGGTCACAAATGCATTTATTACAGAACAATCTGTGGTAACAGATTACTGAAAGTATTGTCCATCGATGGTTACTACTTTTTTCCACCTCTCAGGCAATTTTTGAATTCCACCTCGAAAAAATGGCTCACTTTTTGAGGCGATCCAAGTTTGGAGCCAATTTTCGATTTCTGCGAAAGAAGTGAACCTGTGACCTGCCAAAATCCTGCTGCATCCGTCGAAACAACCAGTAGTCAGAAGGAACAATGTCCGGAAAATGCGGCGGGTGCGGTAAAATATCTCACTTGATCGTTTCTAAATATGTTTTCACAACTTTTGCGACATGTGGCCGAACGTTGTCATGCAGAAGAATAACCGTATCATGTCTTTGCTCGTATTCCGGCCGTTGGCGGACACCCTTTTGGTCCCACCAGATACTCCTCATTTCGAACGCATTCCGAGTCTTCGAACTTCTTTGGCTGTCCAGAGTGAGGCTTGTCTTCAGCGCTGAAGTCACCATTTTTGAAACGTCGAAACGATTCCCTACATGATTTGTCAGTTGGAGCATTGTCACCATAAACTTCCACAAGGATTCGATGCGTTTTAGCTGCACTTTTATTCCAATTAAAGTAAAAAACTAAAATCTCCCGCAAATGCTGCTTAGTTAACATAAATGTTAGCATATTGAACACAGTAAAAAACGTGATTTCTGAATGAAACTCAAAGCGATATAAATATTATTGGCAGATGCCTAACGTCTCTGAAACAATCGAAATTCGCTGTTGCTATGAAACATTTATACCAGCCAGAGATACCTTTTGAAAACGGACCGAACTAATTTGTACTCCGAATATAACAGTCAAAATAGATAAATATAATGAAATGTAATTATGAAACATATAAAGCAAAATTACGCTTAAATAAAGTTTATGTAATCGACCTCGTTATCCGCGGTCTTATGCGATAATGTTATTTTCTTCAGTACGTTTAATCTTCGCGTATTGCTTTAGACAGATACTTTTATGCAATAATAATGAAAAACTCTTCCTTGGGAAATGTGCTCAGCAAAAGTTAGTAAATGCGAGTTTAATTGTTGTTTACTGTGCACGATATAAAATATGTTACCGAGATTAAAACGTATGTACGCGTAACAACTCTAATACTGCTAATTGAAACGAAGTGCTTTTTTAATATATCTTGCATTAAGAAAACAGATGTGGCTTGCAAGATAGCGCTGAATATATTCTATACGGCTTTCACATCTCGGAAGAATTTGTTCATCACGAAATGTCGTGAAATGTACGAGGAACATTTCTGAAATTTATCGTATATTTTTGAAATATTTCGTTGACGAGCTGCGGGAAAATGGTGGAGGGTGATCACTCCTATAGGAGTTGGAGCCAGGCTAAGCACAGTCATAAGGTTTCTCGACACTGTCTGACCCGCGGATTATCAACTTAGACTGTTACCTTACTTGGCTGAATTGTTTCTACGTGTCGAAAACGGTTGACCACGGAAATTACCAAGTATACAGTGATTTGGGATCCTATTATTTTAGCATTAAACCAAAGTAGCCAAAATGATGATTTAACAAATTACTTACTTTAAATTACGAAGATTGTTAAGGTGATCATCTTGAAATCTTTTTCGGTTTTTTGTCGCGATTAAGAATCAATTTATGTTACATCATCATTTTACTTATTTTCCAACTTCATTTTTAATTTCTAAGTAAGTTTATTTCTTTATCTGTTTTATTTTTAACTTCAAATTAAATTTTTTATTTCAATGTACAATTATTCAATAATCTGTGCCTCCAATTCAATACACTGCTTCCACATAATTTTTAGAAATTTTGAGAGTTTCCATGACCTTGTAGAAAATTTTCATGAACTGTATTTATAGAATTACATGTAACAAATATTGTAAATTGTAGTTGACGTATATCTACCGTGTTAAAAATATTGTCAATTAGAATTTGCTTATTTATATTTTATTCAGAAATATAAGTATCTTTTATCGTTTGAATGTTTTTGAATCTTTGTTGACCCATTTTTGTTTGTCTGAAAATAAAGGCTATCGTGCACAAAATTATAATAAAGTTTTTACGAATATTGTTTGGCTTTTTATATGGTAATATAGTCAACTTTTCTTAATACTAACTTTAATATTAATTGTGATATGATCTTCAGAAAACCGCGAATGTATAGTTACACTAAATTACGTGCAAAGTTAAATGAAACTAATAACATATTTTAAATATGTTTTACTACAACGAGGCATGACAATTGTGTACAAGGTTTTAGTCATTGTTTATCATTCTGTTGAAATTTGTATATTTTTCAATTCAGTAAGTCTTGATAGAAAGATATTAGGAATTTATTAAGAGCAGGAGTTAAAACTTCATAGTTTCATGTGGTGGAAAATAATTTTATTAGATTAAGTAAGAGATATGATACTGCGGACTAACAGTAACCCTGAATTCAGTTATCGGAATCCCTTCCTTTATTGTGGTTTTGAAAGTTGATACCGTGAAGCCTTTGTTTGCGTTAGCTGAGCTATGGAGTTACTCCGGAAAGCGAATTACTGGAAAATTCAGTATACTTCGGAAATGAATTATCTGCCAAATATGGATGAAAACCAGAATATTACAATTTAGTTTAAAGTCGACGGAAATTAGCTCGTCATTGGTTAACAATGTTAATAAGTTCAATAATGTGAATAGCCTTGATAAATTAATCGAAAAATAGCATCAGTATATTAATCGCTAAATTAACCAATGATAAACATCAAATTTATTTATACATTGCATGCAAATTTTTAGTAAACATAATTCAACTATAATTTATTTTCATAATTTTTACCATTTCCAAGCAAATTGTTTTATTTAAAACGATTAGTTTTGCATTCTTTTGTAATTATATTTTAATAATGAAAAAGTAATTTCATTTAATAGAAATCCTTAGGTAATGTAAGAAGTATTTAATAGGAATCGAAATTTATCTGACTTGTATGTTACTTTTGACATGTAGAAATTGTTAAATATTTTCAATATTGTTTACTTAACACTAGCACTACCAATCAGTCAAAATGACTGGTTTCGGGTTTGGCATTTTTGATTACAAAATTTTATTGTCGTCCTTTTGTCAAAATGTCTGTCATGTTTTATTGAGCTAATGAATGGTTCTATATGTTAGGTGATGCTGCAATATTTATTTATTTATTTATATTTCTACTTTATTTTCGGTTCTGAAGTAAGCATGTATTTAATTCCGGTACTTCTAGTGTTAAATAGTATGTAGTGACATTAATCTATTAGGTTTTCACAAATCTCATATTAGAGTATTTCTATCAGTGCTATAACAAACAAATATAATGTATCACAAGCAAGTTGAGAAACTCTGCTATCAAAAAAATGTAGAAAATGTAGATATTTGCTGATACAGTTTTAATCACCATCTGCATTTCAATAAACTCTGCCTGCAGTGGAAAAGAAATTACTGGAAGAAGATTATTTTTGGAAAATACATACCGAAAAATGAGAAGTATTATACATAAAAATAAATATTTTATTATATATACCAGTTACAAGAAATAATGTTACTAATCACTTATTCAATCATTTTTGCTTACATCGTAGTAAAATAGTAAAAAAAAATATATCTCTGCTTGTATTTTGTACCTATGTACATTTTTTATAATCTATTTATCACTTCATATCTATAACTCTAATAATAAAGATTTATAATTGAATAACATTTAATTTCCAATAAAATGTATGAAATAAGAAATCACAAGTAATATTGATTCGAATAAAATTGTTACACAGTAAATGAAAAATGTCGGGAAGATTATATATAATTTAACTTCTATCTGATACAATGTTTTATATGTGTATTATATATTTATTTCATAATTTAACTTATGCAATACAAGTGATATATTTTTATAGAATGGTAGAAGTAAAAAATTTTTGAAATTCGCATTACGGAAAAATCTTTTTATAATTATATTTTACAATATATGTTATAATATATATTATAGTATACATTATGATACAATATAATATATATATATAATAGAAGCTTTTACATTATGAAAATTTTTCAACCAATAATGGTTACAATTTTAACAGACTACTTTGTATCTTCTACACATAAATATGTGTGTGATCATTTTTCTACTCTGTTTTAATCAAGTAGAATAGTGTACGAATAAGTAAATAAAATATTTACATGTACGATAAATGAAATTTACATTTATAAAGAAGTAAAATTTGTATGGCGCAGTCTATAATTTTTAACGTTCTTTTACAATTAAGACAAGGCACCATACTTTTCGAATTTTGCGACTTTGTACCTATCTGAATTGAAAATACAACAATTATTTACATTAAATTAAACTTAATTCTTTTTATAACGGATCAATGAATCAATCTACGAAAATTATTCCTTACCCAATTTAATATACCAAAAGTAATTTTTACCTACTGCGATACCACATTTTACAATAAGTTGTCAATATTTGTTTTTAACATCATATAAGAAATTATATTGACAGAATAATTCATACCAATAACAAACACGGAAAAGGTATTAACAAACAATTTATTTGCTGAAAGTGTAACACAAAATTCTACCTTAGAATTGGCAAACTTCACAAAATCTAATGGAGCGGAAACAAAAGGAAATCAATTTTAACGTGGTCTTACAGCTGGTACAGTTATATAAAAGGTATCCGGTTCCTGGAAACCCGTCTCTCTCTCTTCTGTTCTGAAATTTTCCATATTTCTTTGTTTCCTTCACAAATATTCCCTCTGATTTTCCTACATTTGACTCGGAGGTAGACAGAGATGCAGTTCACTGGAAATAGTGGTTTCTAGAGTGTGAAATTGCAACGAAGTCATGTATTAATACAGACGGCAACATCGTGGTCGAGTTTTTATCTCGACATTCATTACAGCTATAATCATACGCGTAATTCTCGATTCCTCGTACATTAGAACCGATATCGGATACACGATTCATTTACTTACGATATTGTTTCGATTGAACTTCAGAAAACACGAATTATTTACGATAACTTTACGATAACAGAATTAATACACGACATGATATTTTCGTTGCACATTTTATACATAATAAATGATTGAATTCTCTGCAAAGCTTGCAAAATGTTATACTTGTAAAAAAGAATGATGAACGTTGTTGTTATGAAATTATTGATAATATTACATAAATTGTTATTATGAATAACTGATATTATAAATTGGTGTTATGAACTTACTGATATTGCAGAAATTGATGTTATAAAATTACTGATAATACCATAGCAAGCATATTGAATCATAAACAATTTGTTACATAATGGATCGAGAAAAATAAAAATGACAGGTCTCTAAACAATAGTCGCCAAGTCTTTTAATGTCGTCAGTTATGTTCAAGAAGGAGTACAATATTTTCAACCTCACAATGCTTGTGAATTTTAAAGGTCACATTATTATTCCCATTGTAACCAATCCGCTACTGCTGGTTCTCTTCATTACAATCAAATATTCACGAAAATTCGTAGAAAAATATGCGAGAATTTTAAATAATGACTACGTCAAGTTAATTTATAGGATGCAATTACGCGCGATGCACTGGCTACTCGAAAGCGAACGAAACACTTTCAAATATTAATGTTAAATATAAAGATGTAAAATGGACATCGTCGCACCGTTCTCGAATTCCCTCTGGAAATTTAGTGGTACATGAATATACCGTCGCCAGATGCGACGCTGATACTAAGCTAACCATCTATGGTAATGCATAATTCACTTCCACACACCCTTTACGTACCCCTATTCGGATAATACAATTGTCCAATGTTCATCAACATAGGGATTTGCTTAACTCGGTTACAGCAATAAACGTCGCCGTGATCTTATGAATTTATGATTTTTAGTTTATGTTTAATTTTCTAGCAAGTAAGATTTTTCCACATTTTATTGGGTTGTTCGGAAAGTTATTTCGTTTTTTCCAAACAGACTTGTGAGTTTTGTGACCTGTTTTCCAAACAGTCACTTGCTTGTGAAAATGTTCGATGAATACTAATCAGTAGTTTATGGTTGGTACCCTATCAAATATGAAAAGTGGAAAACAGCATTTTCGGAATATTTTATTTCGTTATAAATGTTGTTCATGAAAGAAAAAAGGTATCCAATGAAACTCGTCTCTCATTATCATAAAAAATACGAAATTACTTTCCGAACAACCTAATATGATAGTAATTTACTGTGTGGATGTCAGTTTTACACTCTTCGTTTTTCGGCCGTGTTAACCGACATTTTATCCAATTCCACATTTTTTGCAGATTTTTAAATAAAATTCTTTTGTCCACATTTTCGTTTTGACGTTGGTCAACTCGATGTAACTATTTATTTATCATAAGGGTTTTATAATAATTTCAATATAAATATAAAAAATGGCAATTTTGAAATAGTAATACACATACATACGTACATTATTTACGTATAATTTATAGTTTCAACATTGTTATCTTTTTTATTACATACGGGGTGTCCCAGAAGTGTTGAAGGAGCCGGAAATGGGAGGTAGGTGTGGTCATTCTGAACAACTTTTTCATTTATAAAAATGTCGTATGAGGCTTCATTTTTAAATTATTAACGAAACACACCGACCAATCAGAACGCGAGAATCGCGCGCCACGAGATACGATCGCGACCACGGCCAATTATAACTCGGGCCTACACTTCTGCCTCCGAGCGCGCGCGGTTCTCGCGCTCTGATTGGTCGGTGTTTTTCGTTAATAATTTAACAATGAAGCCCCATACGACATTTTTGCAAATGAAAAAATTGTTCAGAATAACCCCACCTCCCATTTCCGGCTCCTTCAACACTTTTGGGACACCCTGTATATTTAAAGTGTCTCAGGTTTCCTTTCGACAATATACTCTCCAAACAAGAATGGAAAAAAGTATTTTCTACAAATTTATATTAACGTTTGAGTATAAACTTAATTAACATATATTTGAAATACTTATTATGACACTTTGTCCATCATTTCAGATTATTTCTTCTCTTAACGCGACAGTTAAAAAGTCGTTCCTAATAGCGATTTAATAGTAATAAAGTTCTTGTAATCTTTTTCTTACGGAAAACTCAGCTAACAACTATTTGATTAGTGCTTTATGTTGTAGGGCCAACACTTGCAACGAGAGCAGTTCTTCAGGATACAGCGGAATTGCCATGTGACATTCGGCCACCACGACAAAATGACTCTGCAATTTTGGTTGTTTGGTACAAAAGTGATATTACACCTATTTACAGGTGAGCTATTGTTTGCTTTTAAAAATAGTGTTAGAAAATAATATTGTATCTCATTGTTAAAAGTTCTATTGATATATGAAGATAATAGAAATATTCGTGCTTTAAGTTAAATTCCTAAATTATTTCCGCTTGTAAAGGAAAAAAAATAACCGGCTAAAACTTATTACATTTTAGAATTTTCTTACAATTACTAAAAATATATATTGCAACCATATAATCGTTCATTAATTTTATCTATTTCTAATAGAAAAGATTTTTCTATTTTGATGTCGAATAGTAACTTACTCGTTCGACACGAGTGAGACACTTAGTACATTAGAGTGTTAATATAAATATCTCTTCGCATAAGATATTGATGGAGTTAAATACGGAGATCGATGATACAAACTTAATTTGATTAATTATAAAACATAATACAAGAATTTGTATTGTATATTATAATTTGTTGTTTTATATCATGAGCTTAAGTTATCGGAGTCTAACCGAACATTCGTTGTTAGTTCTTCGGATAGAAACACGTGTAAGGGAATCATATTCCTGAGCTTGATAATTCTCAAATCATTAAATTTTCATGTATAAACTTTCAATTTCCCAAATTTTTTAATTTTGACACTTTGTAACGCGCAAGCTTAACGAGTAGACGGGTCTCGGTACGAGGTTGCGTGTCAGACATGGAGAGTCATAAAACGTAGCCCTCCCATGATCCGCTTATGGATACAAAAAGGCTCAGTTTAAGGAAAAGGAAGGTAAAACCTACGCGAGTGACTAGGGCACCCACAACACTAACTCCCGCACCCAGGGCAGGACCCAAGTTTCGAGGCATCTTCACCTATCAGAAGGATCGCGTCCATAAGAATCACGGTGGACAACATCGTGCAACACCCAGTGGCAGCCCCCTCTCGAGCCAACACTTTAACCCTTTGCGGCCCTTTCTTTTACCTACAGCTCCTTAAAATTAATTTACAAAATATTGGGTCATATAAAAAATCTCCGCGGTTTTTGGTAGATTTTTTAACAAAAATTTTCTTTATGGAAAATCAATTTTAATCAAATACATATTGACCATTATTATGTATGACCTTTTGCCATTTTTCGGGTAGCTTCATAATCCCATCAGTGTAAAATTTCTGTGGTTTATCGTCGAAAAACTTGGCTGAGCGGTTTTCAGCGGCGCGTTTTTGTTGCGAGTCATCAAATATGTGTGTAGCCGCGCATTGTCATGATGGAATACAACTCCCTTTCTGTTGGACAATTCTGGTCGTTCTTTCTGGATTGCTTCATTCAGACGGTCGAGTTGTGCACAGTACATGACCAAATTGATGGTTTCACCAGGTTGCAGCATCTCATAATGGATATTTTTATTTTTATTCTGTGTCCGGCCCACCGTAGATGGGACGTAGGCGTGCCTCCTCACCCGAACGGGTATATCATTTCATAATGGATAATGTTCGGCGTTGCACGGTTTTTACAATGCATTATTCGAGGCCAGGGAAACTTCTTTAAGACAGCTGAAAAGGTTTAGAGAAGAAGAAACCCTCTTGAGAATCTGAACGCTAGTCCCGAGTTTCTCATGGTCAAATAATTTGTTTATGACCCTCGTAAACGTATCGCATAATTTAAACCGCTCTAAAGGGCCTCGCTGAAGGCCGGGATAATTGCCACGAGTTGAAGGTTATTCTATTTATTTCTTAAAGAGTTTCTTTTCCGTATCCGAAACTGCGTACCCCCTGGGGTGCTAGTGTTTACAAGAATCCGCGTCAATACGGCGGACGTCGACTCTCGTGCTCAAGCACTTAACAGCCATGCACGTGCAGTTTATTTCTCGACCGAGATTCGAGAAAGGACCCATGTCAATCAGCACGTGGGTCTCATATACGCAACTACAAACGCCTTCGACTTTCGTAACAGAAAGGAGGAGCTCGCTATACTATTCGCTCAACCTTATCACCAATCGGGGTTTTTCGCCTAATTATGGACTGGCCCTGATTGGTCCTCACTGAAAAAGGCCTATACGAGCCGTACAACCCTCCAAGGTTTCCTGTTGGAAGTTCTTTAGAGAATCGGAAGTCTTGTCGAGGAAGTCTTGTCGATCGCTTCGCGGTGATCACACGTGGTAATCACCCTATCGTTCTTGTGGCAGTATCGAGGTTGTTACCTAGTTTCGCATACACCTGTTCCTCTTCGTCGGGCCATGCCCCCTGAGGAAAGGTTAGTTTCGCATACACATGTTTCTCTTCGACGGGCCATGCCCACTGAGGAAAGGTTGCTTTCGCATAGACCGGTCCTTCTTTGACGGGCGATGCCGACTGAAGAAAAGTTCGAACTCATATCCGCCGATTCCTCTCGATAGGCCATACCTATGGAGGAAGGGTTGCTTACGCATATACCTGTTCCTCTTTGACGGGCCATGCCCACTGAGGAAAGGTTCTTGATACACCTGACAAGGTTCACTTCGACGGGCCATGCCCATTGAGAACACCTCATACCTGCCAATTCCCTCTTCGACGAGCTTTGCTCATTGAGGAAAATTCATTCAAGATTCCAACTTAATATCCCCACCTCCGTAACAGGTCGTGGAGACGCAATGAATGCGTGGTGCGAAGATTTACAACCTTCATCGTCCTGACCGTCCGACGGTATGGACTCGCCACGATTCATTTGCTCGTTGAACAGATAATTTGCTTCCAATCCCACAAAAAATTTAACATAACCTTCTTTACCGACAATCTAAGCTTTCAAGTCGTTTTTGTAGGATCACCAGCCTTTGACCATGATCCCTTGTGTTTGAAATTCTCGTATTTCACCCATTTTTCATTGCCAGTAATAATTCGCTTCAAAAATGGTTCGATTTCGTTGCGTTTCACCAGCATTTCACTGATGGTAATTCGGTCTATTAATTTCCTCTGGGTTAATTCATATGGCACCCAACCATCGAGCTTCTTTTGGTAGCCTGCTCTTTTCAAATGATTCCAAACTGTCATGTGGTTAATGTTTAGTGCCTTCGCTATTTTGTGACAACTTGCGAGCCGGTCTTGCTTCACCAGTTGCGAAATTTCATCGACTTTTTCAGTGACTGGGCGACCAGAGCGAGGTGCATCTTTCACATCGACATTTCCAAAAGGGAATCGACTAAACCACTCCTGGATCTTTCGTTCACTCACAGCATTCTCACCGTACACTTCACAAATTTTTTAGCACGTTTCTGCAGCGTTTTGTCACTTTTTATAGTAAAAAAGCATCACATAGCGTATTTCTTCGGATATTTTATTCATTTTCAAATCAATATAATTTTTTACTCGGGCAGCGAATCAGAAAACTATCTACACAAAAAATGTAAGCTGAAATGTTTCCTTTCCAACACATAATCGTTTGAGACAATCAGGTGAGTATTGCCCGATATATGAGCATCAACACCTTATAGTGGTAAAAAACCGTGGAGACTTTTTATATGACCCAATAGATCAAGAAGAGGGTGTACAATGAAATGTATTCCAATAATGCAGGGTACGTAACAAACATATACTGCGGCGCATAACTATAGCACCACCTACTTTTTTTAGATATTCTGTAGTTCAGAGTAGAAATGCGAAAAATCAACTACAGGAGCTGAAACGGTATAGGACGCGATAAATTTTATATTAAGTCTCTTGGAAGTTGCTCTTCTATACGAAACAATATAAAAATGATTTTCACTTGTTGTGTAACTATAGCACCAATGTTATTAAGCTAACTTCTCTCCATCCAGATCAACAACAGACTTACTGAAGTCAAATCATTACATTCTTAATCTTAATATAAATTAAAATTTAACAAAACTCTGTGTTAAACAGTGCCACGTAGTACATATTTGACCGAAGAAGAAGGTGATACAACTTTTGCGCTTGCGGAAGGAAACATTGGTGTTCGGAAAATCGCTCATAGGCTAGAGCTCTCATACATATAGAGTCGGTCTGAATTTTTTATATGATCCAGTTAATTATGGTAAGAGTAAAAAGGGTAGGTCCAAAAAAATATTGAGTTGCTGTACCAAACGGGTATATATTATTAAATAGCCAGCATGTTCACCTGACCAAATCCGATGGGAAACATTTGAGCCATTATTGTCACAAAAGTTTATGCTGAAAATCGACAGTATGAAAATATTTTAGAGTTGACAAACGCAATAATAGGGGCAAGTAACGAAATTGGCGAAAAAATTGTTCAGAAACTCATCGGGAGCATGCCAGATAGGATTTTTCAACTTATAATAAAACAAGGAGGCCCTACAAATTATTAAAATTATATTTATGTATGTATATATGTTTGACTTTCTTTCTGTCGCGTAGCGAATCCCCTTTAGCATTTTGTAGATTGAATAGCCCTTTGTAAATTTATATTTTTAAGCGTTTCTACCGTAGCAGCAATAATGTCCGAAGAACCGGTACTTAGTCAATACAGTTTTATTAGGCTTTTGTGAACTTGACCAGTTGAACATGGTCTTAAATTTTATAGTTTACACATGGTGGGTAGAAGTCGATGCAATCCTCGGTTTTATTACTTACTACGGTCAAATTTTAGACACCCTCTAAGGGACACTCGTGGTACAACGGTACCTCAGTTACCGTGCGTGAAGATCCCCACTCAATTCGAATACCACGACTCTACTTGGCACAAAGACACTAACAACCACCAATCGCGAGCATGACCCATTTTGTAAACGCCTACCCAAAGGTCCTTAAATACGTCTACGCAGCAACCTAAGAGAGAAGTTAAACATACATATATTGTCAGCAAGAACACATACAGGAATTTTAACATATGTTGTCAACAAGAACACATCTCGACTTATCATACATGAGGGGTCGGTTGTTCGGGAGTCGTCGGGTGCGATCGGGCGACTCGGATGTCCGGTGACGCGGTGATTTGGCGCCACGAGGTTTTTGGCGCGAACGTAGCGCGCGCGAAGACAAGGGATAGTTCATCTTTTGTTTTTCACGCGGGAATTCAGGGAGATCGAGGAAAACGGCGTGGCGTGGGTAGTCAGTCATGTTGCAACGCTCGAAGTAGCACGTTGTCGTCTTGTAACCTTTTTCTGTATTTTTTAATTGTTAATTCATTAAAGTTTTTTTATTGTTTTCGTTATTTCAACCAAATCCGTATTCCTCGATTTATTCGATCCTACATATATACAGGGTGTCCCAAAAGTGTTGAAGGAGCCGGAAATGAGAGGTAGGTGGGGTCATTCTGAACAACTTTTTCATTTACAAAAATGTCGTATGAGGCTTCATTTTTAAATTATTAACGAAAAACACCGACCAATCAGAACGCGAGAATCGCGCGCCACGCGATTCGATCGCGACCACGGCCAATTATAACTCGGGCCTACACTTCTGCCTCCGAGCGCACGCGATTCTCGAGTTTTGATTGGTCGGTGTTTTTCGGTAATAATTTAAAAACGAAGCCCCAAACGACATTTTTGCAAATGAAAAAGTTGTTCAGAATGACCCCACCTACCTCCCATTTCCGGCTCCTTCAACACTTTTGGGTCACCCTGTATAATTATTACAAAAGCAACTATTTATTATAATTTACGCATTGCCATCAATTATTATACACTCTACTATTATATCTAATTAATACATAAACAACACACTTATTGAATGTCTTGTTTATATTTGTTCTTTTTCCAAACCATACGAGATGCCCCAAGAATGAAATCTGAAAACTACATATTTTTTTCAAAACGACAAATCGAAATTCTTTTCATTTTTCAATCTACAACTTGGTTTCCAAGATATGAGCAATTGAAAGTTGGAATATTAACTTCCGGCAGGTGCGTTTCCAACAACGGACCGTTTAACAGATAGTTCGCGTCACATTGTCCTAGATCAATGTCCAGACAGAAAATCATATAAAAGGGTAAAAGTGTACGCATACATAGTCCTTTAAAAGCATAAAGCGGATGACCTCAGTCATTTTTCGAACTGTGGAAAAATCCTTTGTTGTTTAACCTCTTAAACACGGCTGAATGTTATACAGGACTGTTTCTCTGTACAGCAGAGTTTAACGACAATTACGTATAAACGGTACGGTGGTGCAAGCCACTATAGTGGCGCGTCGCTCAGAAAGATGACATCTGCGAAAGCCACTATAGTGGTGCGTCGTGTCTAAGAGGTTAAATGCCGACCTAGGATAACCTGCATGGACATTCGTATATTTACACGATTCTGAAAAGGTCTAACAGTATGTAAGATTTTACACAATGAAAGGCGATGAAGTATGAACTCCACCGTATAAACTTGTGGGCGTATTTGAAAATACTATCATCCTTTATTATATCTGCTCTCGGCGAAAGCCTATACAAGAGTATCTTCAGAGACACGTATTCGTATCAAGGACACCCTCGTTAGTATGGTCGTTCTTTAGGGTACTAAGGCCCAGAGAAATGCCTTTGAGGGAGGGGGAACGCTGACAAAAGCATATGGCCCGCTTCGACTATTCGTTGATTTCTTATTTTCTTACAAATAAGATCAATAACTGCTTTTTGTCTTTAACCCTTTGCGGTCCTATGTCGAGTGTGGCTGGACATGGTGTTTCTCTTCGACTGTGGAAATAATTCGGATAAATAGGTTGATTTAAGAGATTTTCATTTCTTTGCCATTTGAAAGAAATCAGAAAAATATTTGTTACGCCATCTGCATTATTAGAATATATTTTATTGTAAATCCACTTCTTCATATATTTTGTAATTTAATTAAGGAGCTGTAGGTAAAAGAAATTAAGGACCGCAAAGAGTTAAAAGACTGTACATGTACGCATTCTTGCACTTGCATTTTGCTCTCTGAACAATATGAAGAACGATAGAGCATAACTTATATGTATATACATTAAGGGACCAAACATATAAGTTTAAATACATGTAAGTCTAAACTTGAGAATTGATACTGCACTTTTTGCTTACAAATTGCATACATTTTTGTCTTGTAATTTTTAACGTAGTACATTTGTCAAGTATTATAATAGTATTGGAAGTCAATTGTAGATCTGTATATACGTTATTATGTAAATCTGTTTCATGGAAATTGTAATATACATTTTGAAACAGTGCATTATACTGCGTGAGTTTGCTGGAAGCGAGAATAATTAAATACTTTATCCTACTTACACATCTGTCAGCTGTTGAAAACGTGCGGAGCCATACTAATATACAGGAATATTAGATAGTATATTGAAGATAAAATAGAAATAAAATAATTTTATATTTATGTATAAATTAGTAAAGCTCAAAAATTGTAATTCACATTTTTCTTTATTTATGATTTATTAATTTTCACGAATCGGCGAAGTTATGATTATTGTAGCATATATCATTATGGAAATATCTCCCGATATTGATAAAAGATTAATAATAGGTATCGATTTAACAGTTTTTAAATATTTTCTCGTCTGGTGCAGTCATACAAACTTTACATCGTTACAGCAATTTTAGATGTTAAAATTGATTCTGTCTCGCCCCTTACCTATTAGAAATGAGAGTTATGCACTTCCAGCGATTGATTTTATGTAATTCATCAGTAAGAAATTCTTCATCAAGTATGATTGCACCACCAGATTCCAATAATTTTAATAAATCCGTTGAACAGAAATAGCCTGCCGATGGCTGTTACAGTTTACACTTTTCACCGTTAGGTCTCACGAACATCGATGTCAGATCCCAGTAACAATAAAATATTTTCATGTGTGTTACTTTTACTATATTAAAACGGACGATGTACTTTTACACGACATATTAAAAGAAATTGATTATATTCGGGGATACTTCGTTATTATTTGCACGGTTTGTAAGTTCTATCAATTCAGTTTTAACATCAGAATAACCCTGTCAAAATGAAACGTACAATTTTTTTTATTTGAAAGTATATACACTGTATACAATATAACCGAAGCTACACTCATGGACAAAATTAAGTAGACATTGCAGAAATGTAAAAAATGTTTTGTTTTATTACAATGTTCTAAATAAATTTTAAATTCAGAAAGTGAGATATTTTTGTAGATTTAAAAAAACATTTATTTAATGTATATAATTGTGCAATAAAGTTTTGATTTATAGGCATTATTAGCTAATTAAATTTACCTTTTGTTATTTATGATACCTGTCCACTTAATTTTGTCCACGACTGTACATAACACTATATTATGTAGAAAACTATTTATAGTTTTGTAACTTAAGGACCACCATAACACATATGTATATGAAAATGTGAATCATAAGTAAAATAATGCATGAACGTTTTACAAAAGCTTATTTGCCTTGAAAAGTCAATAATAAGATACTGTTATTATTCTACCCTGTACATATTTTAATAATAAACACTCAGATTGCAAAATGGCAAGTAGCAGAACGCAAATAAGAATCTGTGTTAAAATATATACATATATAAAATAATATCAAGTAACACTAATTATTTTATTTCTCTTGCTTATTCTTTCTTTCGGCGTACAGCATATTTAAAAAGATAAGAAGATAAGAAGAATGCGTGAAATACAAGTAAATAAATAATAAAGCTAATAGATATGACGAAACACGCTTATTATTTTCTTTCCTGTGTTAATCGATACTGACCTACTATGGTTATTAATTGAACGCGTAAACGCGAACAGTTTCCTGTTGAGCTTTTAATTATCGCCATCAACAGCACTTAATTCTCGGATAATAATACAATTATACGCTAATCACTTTAAATGCAACTTAAATTGAAAGTGATGATGAAAAGGCTTTCGTAAAAACTTCCCATGTATAAAAATACATTAATGACGTAAAGTAAATAAAATACAATTTAACAAAATTTATTTAATTAAAATTACTTTTCAGCCTCTCGTATAACATGTTAAGAAATTCGTGAAAAATAGAAGCCGTTGTTAGCACCAGAAATGGAGGCCCAGTTTTCCACGTTGTTGCCAGTTCGTTCTGTAGAAACTCTTTCAAATACAATTTACTTAGCTTGAAAAGAGACATCTGGATAATGGATATCGAGAATTCAGTGATTTCTACTTTTTTTAAGTAGGCCAGTTCTTTGCAACATTCGGCGCAAAAAGAAATATTTGTATAATGTGCCATAAAATCAACAATTCACAAAATATTTTAAATTCGGCAGTCAACTATAATATAAAATTATTACACTAAAGGAAGCAAATCACTTGTAACGAGAATTAAAACTTTTTTGTGGACGGTTAATTTATTAATATTTCTTAATTTCTTAATCTAAGCATATTCCATTCTATTCAACATGCATTATACCATTTGTATTGTTTTGATTTTGCAAAGAAGTTTGTATGTATTATCCTGCATACCATAATATGTTGCTTAAGCTTTCTGTGTAAAACTATCATGAATACTGCAATTAAAATATTTAAATTGTAAGACAATGTTACATCAAAATATTTTACAATTGTAATTAATTGTAAGTACTTAGTTGATAATAGTTGAAGCATAATTATTAGTAATTAATTTAAGATATTATTATAAAGTGTAATTAATTTTCGGTATTATTGCAACTTGTAATTAATTTAAGATGTTATTCCAAACTGTAATTAATTTAAGGTGTTACTTTGTATTTTAATTAATTGAAGATAATATTACATTCTGAAGACTTAAATCAATAATACTATGTTTCAGTTATGACATGAGAGGCAAACATTCTGAAAAGGCTTCTCATTGGAACGATAAAGATCATTTGAACGATCGAGCATTCTTCCGAACAGTTACTGAACCAGCAACATTAAATATAAATCATATCGAAGAAAAGGACGAAGGGGAATACAGATGTCGTGTAGATTTTGCTAAGAGTCCAACCAGAAACTCAAGAATTCATCTAACAGTAATAGGTTTGTATCATACTAATTCTATATTTTACCACAACTTTTAAAATAGTTTACGATATCAATTAACAAATATTATTTTAACCCTACAAAACTACATTCTGAAAGTGCAATCCAATGTGATAGCGCTGTTTTTTAACCCTTTGTTGCAATATTTGTTCAATTTTCGAACACATGTACTTTGAACTTTTACAAGTAACATCGACAAAAAGGTACTAATAAACTATTCTCTGATAAAACGTATATTCATTGAAAAATTAACATGTCTTCTAAGTAAAATAAATCTTATACAAGAATATGGCTACATCATATTTATATAAATTTGCAACGTTCGAGGAAACGTGGAAAAAAATCGTAATTACAAGTCAGTTATGTTTTTAATATCTTCGTTAATTACGAATTTGTTTACTCACATATGTTTTATAAACTACAAAAGTTTCATAGTATATTATTTTGTGTAACATATTTGTTTCAGTATACAACGGACATTTAATTTTACAATTTCGTCAATTAATTATCTGTTTGTTTTGTATAACAGTTTGGTTCAACATTGCACAATAAAGGATACCAAAAATAGTAAATATGTATATTATTAGAGAGATCACAGCGTTCGTCTCTTATAAATAAAGAAAACTTTTTCTTATATGTATACTTAACTGTTTTTATAGAACTTCTGACGAAAAATCCTAAATATCTTATTTCGAAAGACACAACATATTTATACAATGTGCAAATCTGCAAACATTAACTTCTCTTCAATTTTGCAGTATTAATATCTTTGTTGTTGTATTCTCTATAATAATGTGATATTTAGACTTTTCCATACAACCTTTCAATACGAGACACTACTAATCAACAAGCAGTTGAGGTCGTGGGTGTGTGTGAATGAACAGTATATAATTTAACAATCACTCAACAAAATATATTTAACAAAAAAAGGCAAAGATTAAATAACAACAAGTAACAAGAGCGTCAGAGATCAAAATCAAAATCAGGAATGTGTCGAGCGGCGCGATGACCAGTGTTTTTATGCACCTTTTGGGAAGATGTTTAAATATTCATGTTTAAATATTCAGATCGCACAAAATGCAGATACCGTTGTATTCGTGAAAGTCTACAGAATCTTTTGATGTAAACCGAATTTCAGAATCTTTTATAGTTACTTCACAAAATTGATTTGAATTTCGAAAATGTAGTTTTCTTTCAAAATCAAATTTCTCAAAAACTGTGCGTGCTGGCGAAAAACGGATTGCAGATTCATAATCAGCGCAAGAAACACTACAATAATCACTGATCCGATTTTAGAATGTCGAAAAAAAAGTTAAAATTTGTGGGACAGTGTTACCGATTATCGAGGTACGTCTTTACTCGGTTATAATTAATTTTATTAAATATTAAATAATTGACGGGATATGTAAAAAGGCTAAATATGGTATAAATAATTAATTAGCTTTGTTGAAAATAAAGTTACTACCCGTTACTATTTTTCGACGAATTTAACATGGCGGACAAAGTGTTAAATTATTCGATCACCTTTCAATAAGCCATAGATATCATAAAAAAAGTTCTCAGAAGGAACTCCATAATTTGATAAATGATGAACGGAAATTCTAAGCGGAAACTGCTTAAAAAGGTTATAAAATGCAATTCGTTTATAACAGAAGAATTTGTTGCAATAATACTTCAGAAATTATCACAATTATACAACGTTAAAGGACATTTTTTCCTGAATTCATTAACATGTATGATACATTTGCATCCTACAACTCAGCATATTATTAGGTTATTACCGAAAAATATAAGATAAAGCGATTTATGTGCCGTTTGCTTTGAAAATGGCGTAATTCAAAAAACTCGAGTTAGCTACCTAAATAATTACGTTTTTAACGATTAAGATGTTGTAACGAGGATGTATATTCAAAACATTAGATTTGCTACCGTAACGAATATCGAATGACTTCAATAATATGAAATTGGCAGTACAATACAAAAAACGAGACCACTCACAAACCTAAAATATAAGAACTTAATGAATTTATTACATTACCATCTGCACACCATAGTTATTTTAAATCCCTCCCTCATGCACAAGCTGGAAAAGACTGAATAATAATTAATAAATCAATATTCATTTTGACGTAAAAATTATTTAAGAAAGAATAAAAGTTGAATATTTGTTGATTGTATAATATGAAAGTGTATACATTTAGTTTTATTTCATGGGAAATTTACTTTTCCTACGAACTGTGCTTTCTTAAGAATTGAAAATGTCATTTTGCCGATATTGAAAGGGACCCAAGTTTATTCATAGCCATCAACAATATAGAGTTAATTATGCTAATTGGGATAATAAATGTGACACCCTTGGAAACCTAAAAACATTATTCTACTACATTATCTGTTACTCATATTTTTAAATTTAATTCAACGCAAACCCTTCATTATCTCGAATCAAACAGAAATGAACTTACACCACGTCCAAAATAAACGGCTTATATGTTATATATGTATTCAATGCATAAAATAATCTGACCAAATGTGAAATGCGATAGAATCAGATCCCATACTTAACGGGTATTTATGTTACGATGAGGTTTGTGTAAAAGTTTCAATGGGATAACCTAAAAATGTATATTTTAATTTTCAGCCATATTGGACATAAAATCTATCATTTTGATAACAATGGGGACAGATTAAATAATGAACAATGATATTTGAATCTCTGTACATTATTTGATATGCATCGATGAAATTTATGATGAAGCCGTTCTCAAATATGCTTAAAATAATTTTACGAGTTTCTCGCTTTGGAACAAGTTGATGGCTTCATCGGTTATTAAAAATTGAACGCAATTAAATATTAAATCGCAATCGACTGAGAAAGCCTAGTAAATCTAATATGTACATACATAGCAACATATAGCTCTGTAATATAAAAGTAATGTAAAATGAAAAATTAAGACATCTATTATACATATAATTTGCTGTTGTCGTTGGCCATTGTAACAACCGGCAAAATTGTTTGGAATTTTCAATACTAACAAAATTATATAAGTAGTAATTAATTATTTATATATTAAATTTATTATGTGTAATAATTAATATATTTATTTTTTAAATATATTATATATACTAATTAGTATATATATAGTATATATATTAGTATATATTAGTATATATACTAATTAGTATATATATAGATATTTCATTTTGCAATAGACAAACTTATCATGTAATATACATATAAAATTACGCAATGGAGTCCAGAATATTCTTGTCCTTTTTTATCGTTGTTTTACTCATTTTTATTTTTGTTATCTACATATACATTATAGCATGCCTTTTGCAAGTTGAACCACATGAACTTTTATAGTGATTTAATGTATTTGTATATATTATAATATTTACTATAGCACAGTGATGATTATTTAAGAGGACTGATTCGGGTGATTATGTCAGGAACATCCATTCTTAAAAAATTTCTTGAAAACTTTGATTAATGTAGACAATAACAATATCTAAAGACTAATGATATTACACAGAAATGAACCATGTTAAAATAACAATATTATTTAGCATGTATAATATGTATATGGAAAATATTTACTTGATGTACATTTTTCATTATTGCAATTGCGTGTCCTCAAATGTTCTTAAAGGATTAGAAAGTTGTAACATAATATACTATGAATTATAAAATAATAATTACCATGGTTCTTTATACAATTTCAAAGATAAAACTTTATGAAATTAACATATGTATGCCCGTTTTCTGTTAACATGTATCCAAGGATTAATAGAAAAATTTTTTTTTCTGATCCTATATTATTCTATTATTTTTCTTAATTTACATCGATATTTTATTCAAACTTCTATACTATATATTTAGAATCGCTTATTAAAGTGATATAGCTACAATTTCATTTTCCAACATGTTAATTTTTCAATTCGATTTTCACGGTAAAATCACTTAACAACTGAAACCGTTATTTTAATAAAATATTAAATAACTTATCTTCTGTCTGCATATATATTGCAGTTCCGCCACATAAACCAAACATCATCGATGCTTATGGTAAAACAGTATCAACTATAGCTGGTCCGTACGAAGAGGGTGGTGATATGAAGCTGCAGTGCCTGGTCACGGGAGGTAAGTTTTGTTGTTGTTTTACACAAGAACTTTGAAAATATTTTTCGGAGTACTTTCCAAGTAGCTAAGATACTCTTTCCAATACATTTTTGTTTGTCTGAGATATTAAAACACACTTAGGCAGCCATCTTGGCTGCAAACCATAAGATGGCAAGAGTTCAACTTCGTTTTACTAACAGATGACAAAAATCGTGGTAAAAATTCGACTACCCTAGTGAATGATGCAACAGATATAATAATATGACCTCAATTAAAACTAATTCGGTAAATAAATTTGTTTATATTTCTTTTCTTCCTACATATAGAGTGTTCTTAGATTTACTACCCGATTTTTGCGTAAACGATGAAGAATTTTAAAAAATGGACGAAGAAAACATTTTAATATACTTTACTGGCAATATTGGGACATATGTCTATCAATTTTCTATACTTGCATTATTTCTCAAGAAATTAAGGTTATCTTTAACACATTGCCGCAAATGACGGCTATAGCCGTCCTGCACATTTTAATTAATAAGAAAAGAAATATTATTAGTACGAAGTGTTCTAATACATTTATACATCGAAAAAGAAGATGTAACATTCCAGATAACATATCAATTGTTTTCTGCGTGATTTTTCATGCTTTAACAATTCGGAAAAAAAATAAGCACGATCGTCAAATTAAAAGTGTGCGGCAACGTGTTAAGGTAGATTAGGTATAGATATACTAGATAAGTTCATGTATGCTAGATATACAGGGTGTCCCAAAACGAACGAAACATCCGGAAATGGAAGGTAGCTGGGGTCATTCTGAACAACTTTTTCCTTTGCGAAAATATCGTACGGAGCTTCATTTTTAAATTATTAAGGAAAAACACCGACCAATCAGAGCGCGAGAATCGCGCGCGCTCAGGGGCGTCGTGCAGGCACGAGTAACAGTGACCGTCGCCGTAAACGAACGTATGAGCATCGCGATGGTACGACACCCCTGAGCGCGCGCGATTCTCGCGCTCTGATTGGTCGGTGTTTTTCCTTAACCGTTTGACCACGGCAGACTTTGGCACGCACTGGCCGTATGGTACGGCACGAATTCACTCGCGACGTCCACTGGGTACCACGAAATTTTTCGTTAGAGCATTTCTGAGGAAGTACCATAAGAGCAATTAAAAAATTGTAAGACGGGCGAAACAAGCGAAATTGGATTTGGACGCCAATTGGCGCCTACAGTACCAGGAAGTCAACATGTGTCGGACGCCAATAGGCGCCAACAGTACCGGGAAGCCAACATGTATCAGACGCCAATAGGCGTCAACAGTAGTCAAAGGGTTCATAATTTAAAAATGAAGACCCATACGACATTTTTTCAAAGGAAAGAGTTGTTCTGAATAACCCCTGCTACCTCCCATTTCCGGATGTTTCGTTCGTTTTGGGACACCCTGTATATACAGCGAATTGGTTTGAACATGTTACGTACCAGGTGAATTGCACTCGATGATATTATACTACGGGATATGAATGTTATTATCAAAGAAACCTTGGTATTATATTATTTCAGTTGCCAAGTTTCTAAACAGATCTGATTGCATTTCATAGAAACTTTGTCTTCTTACTCCACTTCTACGTGATATCGGTGAAGTAGGAAATAATATTAAAGTGATAACAAATTTCTCTTCGCGCGAAATGCCTCTCGCAAACGTTTCTATGCCACAGAGACTAACTGCAAAATTTCAGTTAAAGTGGGTGAGACAGGTTTTCGGAACAGCCTAATTCAGAGAAAGGTACACCTCTGAAATAATAAAAGGAGACAAATAAGTAGAGATTATTCTCCCATAGTTCAATGAAATGAGAAAGTCGGAGCGATGAACGAATGCAGTTCTCATTTGCTCATATCAAACGTATGTATAGCGGGCGGCCGACAACTTGGCCGGTGAGGCCTTCCGATTGTTTACAGTTTTCAAGTCATCTAGTGTGCGTGATCGCTCAAACCAATAAATTCCGTCGCGGAAAAAGCGTGGGACTCGATACGACCATCTGTTTCTTTTCGGCCAATTACTACCGTCGCGTCTGATCACCTGGTCAAACCTCCTCACCGGCCAAGTTGTCGGCCGCACAGTGTATGTGATCTCGTGCGTAAATTTTTCAATGCAGTAAACTCTGGTGTAGACGAAAAATAGAAAATAAAAATAAACCGAAATAAGCCGAAGAGCAAATATTACAATAAATCAAAACAAATAAATAGAGTGATGTTTATTCTTCAGTGAATATAACAAGACAGACACTGTTTCTTCGCTTCCGTACAATTTATATCTATCTTCCCGTTATCCTGAGAAGAAAAAACAAGGAATGGAAAAAAGGGTGATTTTCTCCAACGCGAGAAGTCCCATTTTCCCCGCCAGCGGTCATCCGGCCCAAACATTTCCCGGTGGCCCCTTCGGCACACGACTGTCTATAAATTACCGTAACAGAAATAAATCCAAGGATCGCCTCGACTTTTTCAAACTACATGAGGAACCGAAAAAAATACAACTACGCCGACCTCGGGCTCAATGTGTATACCAGCTGAGTAAAATGGTCAAAGTAATGGTTCCTTGGTCTTTTATTGCTGCTACGCTGAACCTTCAATATGCTAAAGTTCCTACAATCTAAAATATCGTCTACACTGGAAAATGAATTTCAACGTTTCCGAAAATTTAATCACTATTACGTTTCGATTTTCGATAACTGCATCTGATTACCGTCGAAAGTGCTACGTGTGAAGATCGGTGGGGAATACGAAGCGTTCGAGAATGCTGTGCAAGATGAATAACATTCTGTTATGGTAGCGATCAAAGGAAAAGCGGCGGATATCGAAAAACGAAAGCTTTAAAATGAAAGTAGAACAAAGAGGTTCAAATACAGTTAACAATATCGGCGAATAGGACACGGAACTATTGGAGTAAAAGTTTGCTTCAATCGAAGTTGAAACAAAAATTTCCCACCTGGTGGCAGAATTCAGAACATGTGCACGTTATGTGAAACGTGTGAACTTATAAATTGTATAAGTTTATGACAAACTAAGCTTCATTCACTTTACTTTTCTCTTTTTCTATTGGTGATACAAATCGATGCATCTTACTTGTTGAATAGAATTCTCGCTTTATTTAACCATATAGATAAACAATGTTTAAAATGAATAATTATTTGTCTGTTTAACAATAATACATTTACTACATGTTTGTACTAATTATAATTGCCAGATTGACAATTGTTCTGAAGAGCGATTAATTTTTCATATTTTCTTAAAACAAATTGTTACATTCTATGTGAATAATTAACTAACGAAGATTGTCTCGAACAAACAGCATATTTGTTTGTTTCCAATTCGATCGAATTACACGATTTAGGTAATAGGTATTACGTGATTAATTACGTGATAAATTAAAAATTCTATTATCTTCATCTAAAGGTTTACTTCAATTTTCATTTGTAACAGTATTTCTTATCATTTTAATTAAAATGAAATATTGCATTACATTAAAAAATAATCGTACATACCTTTATTAACGTCCGATAGTTACGTGAAGTTGGTATAACTTGCAATTCTCAGAACAGCGATATTTTACGAATCATGAACTAAATTATTGTAATAAGGTCGACAAAACCGAAAGAATATCGAGAAAAAATGCTTTTTGAGGATAATACCTCGAAAGTTTCATCAGTAAACGAGCATTCCGGCGAGCTGTACCAACGGCATGCACACTTTCTTATCGGAAATCCCTATGAAACAGGCTCTATCTACGCCGGATGCAAATTACTGGCACCATGCCATGGCCAAAGAAGTAAAAAATATTGTTTCCAATGGCACTTGGGAGTTGGTGAATCGCACGACGAACTGCGACGTCACTAAAAGTCGCAAAAAAGGAAATGGCTAATCGACAGAGTCTACAAAAAGTGGAGAATTAGCTTGGTAGCATTAGGATTTGCGCAGCTACCGCGAACTTATTTTAACAGAACACCTATTTGCTATTCGACTGAATTCTATCCGTCTTTTTATAGACTTGGCTATATGATATGGAATGTCAGTTTGACAGCTAAACGTCATCACCGCGTATCTCGGAGGAAGTCTCGAACACGAAATATTTATGAAGCCACCGACGGAATTGGAGAAAGCTCATGAAAAAGTTATCGTCTCGGAAGGAGAGCATAGTGTAGAGAATGGATGATAGCAAGGTCTCTTAACGAAGAGCATTTATTCAAGACCGCTTAACACGCATTGACACATAAGATCAGCAGAGCTATTGATAGAATTGAGATGAAAAATGTGTGATACACAGTAACATACAGGGTGCGCCAACTGTAGGTACTACATGTTGAAAGCTAAAACAATTGCTATTTGTAAACATTTCGAAGAACACATTAGACCATTCGACAGGTTATTTTATACCATTATTATTCACCACGATAACTTAATGCCATCACAACGGATTGACATTGTAGAAGTATATTCTAGAGAAGGGTCCTCTTTTATCAAAACTTTACATGGTATGAGGCGGATGTATGGACGCAATTTTAACGTTACGTGGAAAACTGTATCGAACATTATTGATAAGTTTCGTGATAGTGGTAATGTTCATGACCGTGCAAAGAGTGCAAGACAGCGGCCAAAGAGCAGCAACGAGAACATTCAGGTTGTCCGGGTCGATGTTGAGAAGAAGAAGATTGTTCCCGATTCGCTTAATTTCGATAAGTGACGATTACGAAAAGCCTCCGCGGTCGCCCGATTTGACGGGGCCTGAATTCACTGGCCACGCCGTGGGGCGGGCTTGTTTTTCGTGCTCGATCCCATCGGGCAGGCTGAACCCCCGGTAGTACACGAACCATTGCCGCATTATAGCAATTGATACATTTGTGTCGGGCCTATATTTAGTGGCTCCGCCGTGAGATGGCGCTGTTTTTCGCACTTTCTTCTATCTGACGGCGCTGATTTGTCATAAATCATATGCTACACTATGCAACCGACAAGAAGACCGTTTTGGAGGTTGTCCTGAAACATAAGACGTACGCGATCGCTCCTCCTACCCCCACCTAGAACCGTCGAAACTTGACACCGATTGACGATCGCAGACTACAGTAAATATTCGATAAGTGCACATCTTTCGGGTCTGAACTCGTGCACTCATCGTACAGCTCCTACATTGATTGATGTTTTGCCGAACGTAGAAAAGGACAGTGAGTGAAGGAGAACGAATGTAAACAAACAGTACCATAACAGTGGGACAATACTAATGCGGAATAAAATTTTTTTATTTTCGACTTTTTTGTTATGAAACTTTTACCAATAGATTTTTTACATTTTTCTGATTAAAATGATACCAAACACGATATAATTACGATCATAATTACCCTTGTAACAAGCCATAAAAGTTTCGGACGTTAGAATCTAAGGAATTCGTATCTCTGACGTAAATGTAACGTCCGAAACTTTTATGGCTTGTTACACAGGTAATTATGATCGTAATTATATCGTGTTTGGTATCATTTTAATCAGAAAAACGAGACGAATACAATGGTAAAAGTTTCATTTACGAAAAACCAAAAATAAAGAATTATGATTTTTGTATTTAAAAGACAGAACTCGCAGGAGTCTTTCATGTTTGCCGAACGTCACGAACCTCAGTCCCTCTTTGTTTTTGTATCGCTATTCTTTTCTACGTTCGGCTCACAACAAACTTATTCGCGGTGTCTCGAGGGGTCTTCCCCCCAGTGGTGGGGATAACTTTCGTGCACTTATCGTACAGGTCATTCGTGCACTTATCGAATATTTACTGTACTGATTGTTTACGGTCTTCGAGTCAACTAGTGTGCGTGACCGCGCGACCCAATAAATTCCGTCGCCGAAAATGCGTGAGACTCGATGCGACTGTGGCACCCATGGCACCACACACGATGTTACCTTTTTTCTGTTCTTTCTCAATCTTTTCCGTTTTCTAAAGTTTCTAAAGATTCTTTCTGTTTTGTATCCTCTTAAGATTTACGCTCGCTAATTTTCCTCGTCGCTACAGGGTCTCGCCAGGGCCTGGTCAGCGTCAGCTCTTAGACCCTTGCGAACTTCTTCACTTTTCTTATATTTACGACTCTTTTCCGCTGTGTCTCTCCCTTGCCGAATTTCTCAACGGTTTTCTCAGTCCTTTCCCACGTTCTTAATTTTCTCACTCTAGATCTATTTCTTTCCTTTTCTCACGATGACTTTTCATGGAGGAGATGTAAACGGCGGACAGTCAGTGGGATTTAGTTTTTCGTAGGAGTCACATCGAGTCAATTGCATTACCCGTCGCGGATCTCTTAATAAATACTTTAACTTATCGCTCAAGAACACGCATTATTATTAACTGTATACTCCTAATCCCACACGACCATCTTTTTTTTTCGGCCAATTACTGCCGTCGCATCTGAACGCCTGGCCAAACCTCCAAAACGGTCTTCTTGTCGGTTGCATAGTGTACGTGTTTCAACATTGTGTATCTTTCGAGAACATAAAACGATCGAACTAGAAAAACATATATGTGGCGGCACGTGGGTCGCAGCGTCGAAGGAAATAACATTGACCGCTTGCAGATGCTCAGGTATAGGCAATTAAGCCTGTCCTAAAGTCTGTAAATTGGCGGAATTATTTTATACTTTTTAACACGTGTTTAGCTGAATAGGCTACCCTTCATAAACGCTGCCAGCCATGTGCCGTCACGGTTAGTACGGTCGCATGACCATCGCGTCCCAAGGTTTATTGTACACGTGATGGTCACTTTTAGTTTATAACAAATTCTACCCCTACCGGAAAGTCAGGGCGTTGACAGTGGTACTGACAAACTCCACCCTCAGTGTTCTGAGGTGCTTACGCCCTACTTGCCAATATTATAAGAGCGGAAGAACATCGCGACCCGAGCAGAATACTTCAGATACAACTAGCATAATTACAATTACAAGAACATCTAGTCAATCAGTTAGAGTCAGTTCAGTATAGTCCACCGTGTCTTCCTCTCGTACTTAATCAAAAGTCTACCAATACTTCTGTATAAGTGTTAATTGTTATATTTCTTGCACACCAATATTAATTGTTCAATAAATTGTTTAGTTCACATAATCACTCTCAACCATCACGCACCCTAATAATTTGCATTATCAGTTCTGTGACTACATATATTTTTTTTTTTTTGGCTTTGTGTATACAATGCTTTGAAGAAATACACAAAAAGAAATAGTTCTCTTATGTTTGTAAATATGTAAATAAATTTGTTAATTACAATAATCACCATTTTATTAGATTGTCACCGGCGTGTACCACCGGTGGCTCATCCCGCCCGATGGGACAATTCTGTATGTACCACCGGTGGCTCACCCCGTCCCATAGGACAGACAAGAATGTACCACCGGTGGTACACCCCGTCGCGAACGTGTTAAAGTCCAAAGTGTATGTTAATGCACCACGGTCCGTCCAGGAATTAAAAGATGCAATTCGCAAAGAATTTACGGAAATAATGCCCACAACGTTGCAAAAAGTTATGGAAAATGCCCAAAAACGAGCATTTCTTTGTGCTGTTCACAAAGGAGACCATTGGCCCGATATTGTATTCAACAAATGAATATTTTGTAATGGTATAAACCAAAGTAAATAAATATCGGGAAGTGAAGTCTATTTAATTACGTTTTCATTATTTTATAAGCAATTATCATATGGTACCTACAGTTGGTGCACCCAGTACATATACAAAGTCTCTATTGCTTCAACGGATATTAATAACCGTATACAGAAATGATATATATTTCAATGATCATACGTGAACTCCATTAACGAGATCAGAAAAACCCTGTCATGTTTGACATCCAGGATCGTGGTACCATCATGTGTTGCACGAAAATAGAATTTTCCTTCAAAGGGTATTGTACGACCGTGTACCTAAATGTGTACATCAGTTACATCATGATTCGATTCCAAATGTGAGTCGAAGTCCACCGACCCCAATGTAAAGTCGAAGCGAACCATCGACCACGGACTTCATTTTAAACCTGATCGAAACTTTCGAACAAGTACGGTGTCTCGTAAACGAAAGCGTAAAGCAAACCATCAGCAACCGCCCTGTGATGGCATAGGACCACCGTTCCATTTTGGTATATTGCACAGAGCACATTCCACGAAACGTTTCTTTATACGGGTCTTGGCTTGATATTCCAGGACCTTATCTTCCATTTTGGGATCGGGTTTCGTGCTCTTTCACGCTTAAACAGTTTTACAACTTGTTTGAAGGTTGACACCTCTCTGAGCTACTTAGCTTGATTACTATAGTGGTTGCCAGCGGCTGATACCAGAAGTTCAGTTACGTTACATAATTTAACTGGAGATTCAGATATATCTGAAAGAAATACAAAGTGAAGGAACATTTGAATGTTCTTAACACTATTTCTACCACGATTTTGTGTATACCCATTTCAACAAAAAGGTGTCTTTTGTCGCCTTTTGAATACAAATCATCGCCGAAACTGGTTGGGATTTCAAATTATGAGTTAAACATAGATAATTTGAGGAATATATTTATTGATACACTGATGTGCATTAATTGGAGATTATTTAATTCATCAAGTTACAAAATATTAGGGTCACATAAGTTTCTTCCTTTTTGTATAATAATATGACACAAAATGGGATAGAGGGATAGAGAAGGGTGATACAGCTGAACAATTAATGCAACGAATCAACTTTAAACTATAAATATTGTGTATGAACGTCTATCAAAAAAGGAAATAACATATGGGACACTCTAATATACAATCAATACAGTGGTGTACGCTAAAATGCAGCAAGGGAAATTAGCGAATATTACCTGGAGAAAAATGATATGATATAACATTGTATGAAAAGTAAAAAAATTAATTATGGAGAAACGATTCAACATAGAGAATAATTTTATGTTAAAATTTCAAAGGTGTCTTTTGACACCTCTTGGTAGAAATAGTGTTAACTTTGAATCAATGATACACATTAACCCTTTGCGGACCGTGCTTTCTTTTACCCACAGCTCCTTTATTAATTTAGAAAATAGATCAAAAAGTGGGTTTGCAATGAAATGTATTGCAATTATGCAGGGTGCGTAACAAACATATTTTTAATTTATTACAAGTGGCAAAGAAATGAAAACATCTTCAAACCAATCTATTTATCTGAATTCTTTCTACGACCCAAGAGAAACGCGATGTCGAGCCTAGCTCGACATTGGACCGCAAATGGTTAATAAGCTAAGAGATGGTACTACAATATTAATTATATGTATTCTTAACCCTTTCACTACGAAAGGTGTATATACGCTCTCAGTATATTTGCACTATAAGACCTTCTCTATTTCACCGATTGATTAAAGTTCAGGCTGTCGAAAATTTCTTTCAGTTCAAAGCAACCACATTTTACAAGGAAGCAATTGATAAACTTCCAGGAAGATGGGAAAAAGTCATACATAATAGTGGCAAATACATAATATATTAATATAATTTTGTTATTCAATGAAAGCAAAATAAATGTCTGATTAAAAAAAAAAACGGAAGTTACTTATGACTCGACCTAATATATACAGTAGCGGACAAAAGTTTAAGACGATGATTTGATTTAAAATATTATACGAACTTCGTTCCTTTTTTTGTAACTTCGCTACTGAGCAAAATATCAAAATGAAATTTTGTTTATAAGTGTATAAATAAATGTCTAATTAGTTAACACCGAAAGTAGAACGCTATTTATAGTTTTTATGAACAGTAAATCAATTATTTATGTTTTCCATTTAGTCTTAAACTTTTGTCCGCTATTGTACGTATTATTATACTCTACGATAAGAATTGATAACACATATTATAATATTATAAATTCTAAAATAACAGTAGTATTATAAATTCTTATTTTAAAATCAGAATTATCAATGTATAGTATAACTCTTATTTTAGAATGAGAATTTATAATATTATTTTTATTTTAGTATATAGTTCATACAGTACTGTACTATATAATTTAAAGAAAAGGAAAGAGATATATCTCTGAAATATTTGATTCAAGATGCATTTGTATTTTTCGAGTCATTGCACTTTTAAAAGAGACGCAGTGATAAAGAAATAATCCTCCTTGTGCCATTCCAACGTTTTCCTCTACAGCAATGATTCTCAACCTTTTTATAAATACCTACAGCTAAACCTGAATTCAAGAATTGTAGTAGCGACATAAAATGCTTTTCAAACAGAAAACTACACAATTATTTATAGTGTAATACATTTTTACTTCATTCCTTACAAAACAATTGTATACAAAAAATTAATAAGTTTTAAAAAAAAATAATAAAAGTTTTCTCTACATTTGTTTTCAGTTTTGCTATTTGTTCCACATTCTGCTCTCTATCTGCTTATTGATATTGAAAATAAGAGTTTCAATGAATTATAAGGTAACTTTTGGACGATAAAATTATTTTTCTATATATTATATAAATTATCCTTGTACACTCGGATGAAACGTAGGCTTCCTTTGATTAAGAATATAAGCTGGGCAATTTTCAAATTCTCAAATTTTCAATTTTTCAATTTTTCTAGTATTTTCTTCCACAATTTTTTGAATTTTCAAATTTTAAAATCCTAGAATTCTTAAATTGTATAAATTCACAAATTTTCAATTTTACAAATTCCTAAATTCTTAAGTTTTCTGCGTTCCAAATATCTGACTCCTCCAATCCCCAATTGTGTAGATTCCCAAATTTCTAAATTTTCCAACATATGCATTTTTTAATTCTAATGTTCTAAGATTTTCAAGTATCTAAATTTCTTCATCAGCAGATTAGTAAACGCTCAGATTTTTCGATTCCGAAATTTCCAAATCCCCAAACTCCTGAATATCCAAAAACCTCGAATTTTCAAATCGCTATATCTGCAAATCTTTCAATTCCCATTTCTCGAAGTCCTCAAATCCCAAGGGTCCCAAATGCTTAACTAATTTCCACATTTTAAAGATCCTTATTGTTCGAGATACATAAAGAAATAGGAGTTTATACTCTAGTACGGCATTCGAGAAACACAAAATATTAAGGTTATTCTTTAGTATGCTATGCACGCTGTCAATACCCAGGTCAAGGGATTTTTAGTATTAGCCGGTTTAGGTGAGCACCGTGCAATTAAGTGCCCTGCTTGACCCAAACCGGCCTCATCATAAAGTTCTACCCTAAATCCGCGTTGAGCTTACAACTTAGTGACGGTATAATTCCGATACGGTTTATTACCAAGGGCCTTTTTTTCGGTATCTCGGACATGTGTCCACCAGCGGCCGAGTTGCTATCCCACCCCGGAACTCAATGCGCTACGAGCGCACTGGAAGGGATGAGACAATCTCGGCCGCTGATTAGTTATTCGTACTTTTTAAAGACCGCCTTCTCACCCCCATCATCCTCGTGGCAAAGGTGGGATGTCGACGAAAAAGTCGACAAGGGTGGTTCTGGAAGAGAGGACAGTCAGAAACAAACGAACTTTAGAGACGATAAAACCACAGTAAGACTTAGAGACAACTATTCAACCATTAGAATAAGTTAGAGTACTCAGTTAGGAGTCAATTGTTATAATCAGTTAAATGGTTAAAATAAATCAGTTTAACCAAAGAACTTTGACTCTACTTGGTACAAGTGTTCATCATATTAGTTAGTTAAACTTCAGAGTGCATTTGGAGGTACGCGTGTACACCGTGCGCTACACTTATTTTACCGCATTCTCTCTGAAGAAGGCAGCTTTACTTTTTACTACACCGTTCAGTCTCAGTCTCATATACAATCAATGGTACATAACATTGATAAACAACCGCTGCTTCTTTTATCTATATCTCCAACTGAACACAAAATTTGTCAATAAGAATACCTATGTACATACCCCGTATAACCCAACAAAATACTTCAATGTTTAAAACTGACAATCAAACATTATACGTTCTATTTTACTTTTACAGGACGGCCCGAGCCTAAAGTGAGATGGTGGCGTGGAGAAATGCTTCTTGATTCCAAAGACGAACCTGGAGAATTTCCTTCTCTTCGTAGAAATACGTTAATAATTCGTGAACTCTCAAGAGCTGACCTTCATGCCGTTTTTACTTGTCAAGCATCTAACAACAATATCAGTCAACCCGTGTCTGCCTCTGTTGCTATTGAAATGCATCGTAAGTTCATTCTCATTTTAAAATATTTCATTTAATCAAACAAAAGTAAATTACATGTATATACTGAATATACATATACTGTATACAGGACATATGTAAATCTGAACTTCACACTTTGTCAGTATATAGAGAATATCCTAAAAATGGCGTACAACTTGAAAACTATAGATTGTCCATGCCAAAAGAAATCGAAAATTTATTTAACCAATATTCGACTTCGTTTTTGAGATGTAAGCAGATATAAAACAATGAAATTAGATATTCGTTGTCTCGTGTCAACAACGATTTGGTGCCAACAAACAAATTTTGTAGATCAAAATGTGGTAAATGAATTTTTGATTTTATTTTGGATATGGAACCGTTTTTAGTTTTTCGACGATGCACCTATTTTGGAACACTCTGTACGTTCGATATCTTCGAGTACAAACCGGATCACCATGTCTACGAAAGTAAGTGGACTCCATTCACGCGATCTTCGACCACGTAAAAAGAAACGACGCGATATCGAAACTTCGTATAAACCGATGGATCAGTGTACCTAGCTTTTACCAGTATAGTACTTCGACTGTTATATTACTAAAGCTAAATATAACTTTATATTATCAGGTCAGTCTAAAAGTTCGTGCGCATTAGTAGCATGTATGGGATTCGCGATGACTCATTACAGGATCGATAAGATGAATTGTTAGAACCAAATAAAACCATTAATGCAGATGTATACAGCGAACAACTTTGCTGTTTAAATTCAGAATTGATTAAAAAACGCCCGCGATTGGTGAATATGAAGAAAGTGTTGTTCCACCATGATAACGCTAGACCACATACGGCTCGAACGACGCTGCAAAAAATTAATGAACCGAATTGGGAGCTTTTGCCGCATCCTGCATACTCCCCGGATATTGCCCGAAGTGATTTTCAGTTATTTCGTGCCTTACAAAATTTTTGCCAAGGTAAAAAGTTCAATTTTAAACAGGATATACAAAATGAAAGAGGTTTTTTTGCTTCAGAACCAGAATCTTGTTACACCAATGGGATAAAAAAGCTACCAGAAAGATGGTGAGATATTGTAGATAGCAGAGGAAAATATATCATAGATTAAAATGTTAAATTGTGTTTTATTTACACCATTTAAAAATTTCGCCAAAATGCGCACAAACTTTTGGACTGACCTGATACATTTATTGGAAGATAAATCGATAATTAAAAGCCTCTTTTACAATTATAGCGTGATATTTAAAACACCACATTATACCAGAATAAGTTTAAGACTGATATAAATGGAAGAAGTTCGATGTCAAACGGAAAATTCGAATACTAAGTGAATTTAAATTAGGAAAAGCGTCCACCACTTACAAAGAGTCATCATAGTCGTAAAATCGACATCGATTTTTGGTAAAACCTTTTCTAATGAATACAGAGCAAAAATGAAGTCCAAAAATAAAGTGCATGTTAGCGGCAACGTATTTTTGAGGGTCGACGAAGGCAATTAGCCCGCCGCTATTTTGCTTTTGGACCATTTATGATAGGGTGTTTATATGAATGGCAACCCAGGCGGTCGACGATGGCCAGTGACTCGAAGTCACGTAGCCATCGAGTGTCGCCGGGTTGATTGTTTAAAAAGAGGCATGGGAATGTTCTGGAAAAGGCAAGCAGCCCGACGTTGCATTGCTTAGGGGTGTTGTTCTTTAAGAGCACTAAGCTTGACCTCTTGGCACTTACCCCAGAACCTTGACCGACATAGCATCAAAATAACAATTTTTTCTAACATGCATGTTCGATTGTCTTTATCAATATTCATGTTTGATGAAAAATATTTAGCATTTCATTTTTTTGGTTTCTAGAAATACTCTAGTAATCAACTATGACAAGAATTGTAATAGCGAAAGAGCTACGGTAGCAAATAATTGCTTTACTCTGCCACGAGTTTAAATCTCATCCTGATGAATATATTTTTTTCTACTTTTTTATATTTTATCTCAGACTTTTCATTGATATGTTCATGTTCTAGTTTTTGCAAATTTACTACAATTGTGTCATGTTATGTATAATATATACACAGAATAAAACACATAGAAAGACGAAAAACATATTTGTAAAAGAATGGACATTTACTGAAAATTGATGCCTCAGAACAGCACCTTGTCATTCTCAAAATTGATATAAATAATACTAAACGGTAATATTACATAATCAGAATAGATAAAAAGATGGAGAAGAAAGAAAAAGCAACAAAACAATATGACAAAGATATTAATATATATAAAAGTATATAAATGTGCTCATACAAACGGCAAAAAAAGGAGAAGAAAAAAAAATGTACTCATAATTATGAAAGATTTGAACTCATAATAACGCTACCAATTTCGCTAGCACAGCTGTCGCGACATGAATTTAATATTAATGGAAATCGAGGAATTAAATATTCAATATCTTTTCGAATAATCACTGCTGACAAAGCGAGCCGATACTGCAGCGTTACTGTGATGTTTTCTAGTAAGTGTAGGACTATTGAATATAATAGAACAAAGATATCAAAATTTTATCATTGTCTTCTAGCGATGAAGCAAATTTGAATTTAAACTTCTGGATTAGACTTGCAAAGACTAGTTTCTATCGAAACGCACGGTATGCTATGATATTCTAAAAATTTTCATCGAATATTTAAACATATTTTATATATTACATATCATTTTATAATTATATCTGTTCCATCGCACATGGAACAGAAAACGCGAGGATTTCCAAAGGGAGTTTACGACGGTTTTTCTACGAAAAGCTATTTTTGAGGTAGATATTTTTTGCTGTACCGGCAATATTCATTTACCTTTTGTCGACAGTAGACTCTGTTAAGTACTCGTGGTTACCCAAGAAGGGAGTTTCGAGCTTTGTAGGCGTTTTGCTTGTGCCAACAAAATACAATAACTAACTCGAAGGATCACCGGAAATATTCGGGACTATACAAAATCTCTATGTTTCTAACTATGTTATTATTCAAGTGACCTATACAAAGTGCTATACTAGTCGGTTTGCTACGTTCTTTTCTACGATCTTATATGCTGTTCTAAGCTATACAAGTTACTATGTGTTGAGGGATATGAGAGATGGAAGCAGGTTGATAAACATAATCTTAACAGTGAAACAGAAGTTTAATATAAAATGCGTAATAGTAATAACCCAGGCACAGCGTACTGTCCTGTCCTAACCGATCTTAACATCGAACTACTGAAAAGCAGACGGTCGCAAATACTTATATCTACGAAACGTACATGCGGTGTACCTTTTCAGGTACACGTACATCTATTTTCAGCTTTCTCGAAAAGCGTTACCGGCAATAAAACATCTTGAGAGCCGAACCATTTTATTGCTCCTCGAGAGTTTGTCGAAGGGGAGTTTTCTTAATTACAATATTACTTCAACACTATGTTATTACGCTTCGATTCTATATGTGTTACTATTCCAACTATTCTTGTACTATTATATATTTCAGCTAACTATTCTGTACTATGTGTTACAACTAACTAGTCAAGATACTATAAGTTCTATTCGATTTCACCTCGGTCGGGTAGACTTGACGGGGGTGACTCGTTCTAATTGGTTATGGAAAAATGTACAAATTGTGTAAGGGAAGCAAAGTTGACGCCCTACGTGGATCCCTCCACTCGCAAATATTTCAAGTTTCGCTCCTGGACCGTGGCAGGTAATAAAGATCAAGAAGCGCGTTGACTTTAACTAAACATGCTAGAAATAACGGGCTCGAAAGGTATAAATGTCAATCTGGCGACCAAATGTGAACAATGACTCGAAAACTAGATGGAAAACGCGCGTCTTTATGGCTTCCTGAGTTTCTGGCTGCCACGGAACGGTCCTCGAACCCTTCGATGGGACGACACACAGTGGGGTATTTGGCCCGAAAAACCGGACAAAATTATTTTAGCGCTGTTTAAAGGTTCAAGATTATAACATAGCAGGTCGTTGAATTCGTCTCAACGTTGGCTACAATATTTTGAAATAAAAAGTAGAATATTGACATTTAAAAAATTAAAATGATGTTGATTTTTAAACAAATAATACAAATTTTTGAAATTTTATATATTAAAGTTTGTAATCTCTAAATACCTTTGTTTGCACCATTTTTTCCTAAATTGTTGGAAACCGTTGAAATGTAGGGTCGATTGTGAAAGACTGGCACTCTGTGGCGACACTACTTCGATTAAATGCAGACAAGAAATGAACATTTTGTCGAAGACTCATTTGTTAGAACAATAGAAATCGACGAAAAGTTGAATTCATGTCTTCGAAGACATTCTTCTATTGGCTTTCGCCAAGAAACAATAAAATAAAGAAACCATAAAATATTTTCAATACGCGTCCACGAGATTTATTCGGCGAAACTCCACACATTTATCGAACTATTTCAATTAGATTACATATCGTAGCTTAACATAAACATCTAAGTGCCAATACTCTGCAATAGTTTCTTCTGGAAGACTTTGCCAACGGGAGTTGTTCAAGCAAGTCGGTCTATGATCGCGACTATGCGTGTAGGCTTACGTGAATGCTGCAAAACGTCTAATGTTAAATTAGCTATAAAAGTTCAATCCGGACAAATCCGGAGTCAAACTTTGTTGCCTCGTAATTAAAAATCTCAACCGAATTTAATGATACCAAAAAGAGCATCGGGACTCACTCAGAACTATAACAAAATCGTTAATGAATTTCTATAATGGTAATGAAAATTACTGATATATTGATTACTTTCAGATATTAATAACTATATAAATAAGTATGATAAACACAATTTTTCAATGTGGAAGTATATTACATACGTGCCTAAAAAGAATCTGTAATGAAAGAAATTTCCTAACTGTTTTAAAAATATAAAAATTACTAATAAATGCACGGTATATTATAGCGTGGATGAAAAGGCAAAACAGGTCACAAAATCTCTCAACTTCTGATTAAGTATAGTGCTTCCTCAGAGTATTAATGAACAAAACAACTATAGTACAATGTTCCTCATATATTTAAGAACCTCAAACAATAAAAAATTTACGGTTTACGCAAAATTTTTCAAACTGACTTTTGTCCGGTTTTTCGGGCCAAATACCCCACTGTGCGACGGTCTTATTGCTAATTGCTATATAGAAATCCTAAATCTATTGTCAATGTAAGGGCATTGATGGCCTTAACAGACTCTATATTTTAATCTTCATTTCGTCCTTAAGAACTTCGCTCATGTCATAAACTCGACTTCTTCCCAAATGGTAATTTTTCCGTAAATCTAACAGGACCTCGAGGAACAAGAAGTTCACCATTTTACCTCGATAGTCACACAGAATATCTAAATCACAACAGTCCAACGTTCGGGGTTAAAGGTAACCGTTCGGTCTCTCCAAAGAACAATCCAAACAGAAATTGATTCTTTTTAACCATTGTTCTCCGGTTAAATCTGCAGAGCAACACGCCGTGGCGGGTCAAAAGGAAACTCCGCGTGAGTCTTACAACCTCACGTCACGGTCACCATAAATCCATGTGATAGGTCGTGAAAAGTATAATCACTCCGCGTATGAAAGATTACATCACGCGAGAATAATATCACTTTATATAATTTGCTATTAAACCAAAATTTATGTAATGAAGTTAAAATTCGTTGAGTACAATGAAGCTTGAAACTCTACCTGCATTTATTCAGAAAAAGATTTTGTGAAACAATAAATTTTTTTAATCGATTTTGTAATCCTACTTATTACATATTATTTATTATTTCAAATTATCTTTACAAAGATCGAATTATGATCACGATCAATCATAAATGATAAAAATATTTATTGTATCTCGTACATAATACTTGTATACTATTATCCGTAATATCAATTATATAATACATTATACTGGTATCTACGATACTCAAATGTATATTATTAGCACTATACCTATGCCCTGACTTCAAATTTAAGGGGTTATATCTACTTGAGATCGGGAAAAGTTACGTGATTTTCAAGAATTCTTTTTTGCCATTTTAATAAATATTTTTAATAATTCACAAAACACTATCAAAAAGCTCATATTTTAAGGTGTATATATAAATTTTCGTATGAAAATATATTAAAGAACAAATGAAATATAATTCGTCTCCTAGATCGCCAGTTTTTTTTTATAACACTTGCGTTCACCACGATATCTTCGGAATGCCTTATCTGAAGTCAAAAACCAAAAATAGTGCGTTAGTACATTGCGTTAAGAAGGGCCTGAATGAAGAGTTTCGTAAAATTTGGATTTTTACAAAAATTACAACAATTTTACGAAAAAATCAATGGTTCGAGGTGGACAGATCTTGGTTTTTTTGCAATAAAAAAAAATTTATTAATCAAAATGAAAAATCCTTCGTTCAGGCCCTTCGTAACGCAATGTACTAATGCACTATTTTTGGATTTTGACTTCAAAAAAGGCGTTCCGAAGATATCGCGGTTACCGCAAAAAACCTGACGATCTTGGAGACGAGTTATATTCCATTTGTTGTTTAATATTTTTTCATACAAAAATTTATATATACACCTTAAGATATGAATTTTTTGATAGTGTTTTGAGAATTATTAAAAATATTTATTAAAATGGCAAAAAAAATTCTTGAAAATCACGGAACTGTTCCCGATCCCAAGTAGATATAACCCCTTAAAATAGTATACATTAGTTCTTTATCTGGATGAAAATCAACACAGGTTTCAAGAAAATCACCTTAACAAATTTTGTTACCTAATCTAAAGTCTTGTAAAGGTTTTGACCACTTTGATAGTTTTGATGTTAAGTATTTGTCATATCAACATTTTCTTAACACCTGACTAATAAAAAATTTCTTAATACCATTTTATTAAATTAATGGCATTATGGGTGTTAAATATCCCTAACCTTGAAGTTCAGTTTCAAAGAATTTATTAAATTCTTATTGTTAGTAATGGCGTTTCGTCCAAATCTTTGCACTCGAAGAACGAATGACATTCCCCGTTTGATTTAATACAACAATTTTGTATTATACACGTGACGTTTAAACGTAATGGAGCATATAATATTGACAATTAATAATAGAAGAATAATAATGTCAAAAATATTCATCGAACTTTTCAACTAAAAGGTGTTACGTTTGCTATTTGCCGCCAATGAAAACGCTTTTCAGTGCAAAGAGTTAATATCTACTGGATATTGTAATTTGACCAAATTTTGTTTAACTACTAAAAAACTTCCAACGGAATGTTTTCTTTGTCGTGTGACGATGACTATTATGTTTTACATATCCTACCAAGCTATTTTAGTTTCTCGTGTGACTATACTAGGCTATTCTGTTTGTTCTAGCAACCTTACTCTAACTATCCAGGCAATTATTCGTAGCACTTACTCGCTAACTGTGGTGTAGTTCGCATTGCGTAAGTTTCAGCACAAATCATGACCGTTAAACAATTCATTTGCTTGTTTAGGTATTTGAACTTTACTATGTCCATTCTGTTGTGTCCTGCCCCCATACTCTCTCACCCTAAGTGAGAGACCTGTATATTCCTTCCCGGTGCAGCATTCCGGAGATATCGGCTGCGTGCTGAAGATTCCCGTCAGACCACGTGTCCTTGGCACGTGTCCATTTATCGTCGTGACCATGGCAAAATGCTCCAAATATGTTCGCGATGGTAACAGCTAATCCTTCTGCAGGTTCTGCCAACACATAAGTGAAGACAGATTCTTCCGAAATGAAGGTCACAGATCCTACACTTGTACAGCAGGTTTGCTTTTCGAATGTCGATTTACTTATTAGTATAATGCATTTATTGTACTATACATGACGGCGCCTTTCAAGCTGAGACATTCCGAGATAAGTTGAGAATCTCCCACGTTTCCAGATTCTGTGTACAGCACTCAGACTCGCTTCATAAAATCGGAAAATGTATGACATTATCGCGTTCACACGCAAATTAGAAGGCAATATTTAGGACAAAATAATATTTTAGTCATAGAGTAGTTAGTCTACTCGTCGAATAGGAAAATAAATCAGTAAGATATAATACCAAAACTAGTTTACGAGTCTTTAACTCAATCTGTTACTGGTAAACTTAGCTTAATAATTCTTTGTATCGGCAGAAGTTCTCATATATTTTGAAAAAAGCTTCAACGATTTTGAAATAACCACAATATCGATTTTCGCCATGAAAATGCTGTGTACTTTATGAACTCAGAAATTTTTAGCTTATATCTTACACGTGAATTCCAGCCCTTTGATTTTTTTAATGATGTTATTCAAATATAATAATTTTTCGAGCTTTGTCTTCTGCCTGTTTAGATAGCAACCTGAGACTTGTAGCAACAAGCTACCGATAAATGCTACACAGTGTAATTTAATTGTGAATACGTTTATCGGTTATCGCGTACCTAGCTCGCCCTAACAGACATTGTACAACATTTGAGGCTACTACGTACAATTAACCCCTTGCCATATGATGTGTTCGTCAGATGCATCAGTCAGCATTAACTATTCACTGCTACAATACAATTACAACAGACAGATACAATTACACCTCTTGCTCGTTCTTTACTCTCTGAATTCTCGGCTTCGACTGCCTCGCTCGCTACATTCACGCATCTTTTCTCTTAAAACTAAAACATTCTGCATTCGTACCCCCCTATGTCTCGAGTTCGTTCAACCGGTTCCAAACACTCTTCCTAGTCACTCGATCTCTATCGCTCGTTCATAAACACTCTTTATTCACACCTGAATCTCCCTAATTCGGTCACTCGGTATTAACCCTTTGCAGTCCTTAATCTCTTTTACCTGCGACGCTTTAATCAATTTACAAAATACATCAAGAAGTGAGTTTACAATAAGATGTATTGCAATGATGCAGGGTGTGTAACAAACATTTTCTTAATTTATTACAAATGGCAAAGAACTGAGAACATCTTCAAGCAACCTACTTATGTGAACTATCTCTACGATTCAAGAGAAACACGATGTCGAGTCAGGCTCGACATAGGACCGCAAAGGGTTAAACATCCTTCTCGGTCACTCGATCCCAGTTACTCGGTCATAAACATTCTTCATTCGCACCTCAATCTCTCGCACACCCTACAATATTAAAACAAACAAAAGAAGTTGGAATGTTGTGTCAATTTCGTATTATGTGATCCTTGAGTTTAACTTAAACTTCAAGTTGAAAACTATTAAAAATCCGAGTAAGATTTATGAACAGCGAGTGTGTCACGAGTCAGATTTGTCAAAGCATGGCAAAGAGCTAAGCTAACATCTACAGTTTTTTAAGAACATGTAACGACAAACGCGAAAACGAGACCACCTTGCGAGAGGGGGCGATTGTGTATGTCACAAGGGTGAATCATTGTTTATATCGTAAAGGCAAGTGATTATGTGCGTGTGTTTGCTCACAGCTATCAGCATGTGGCTTGCAATTGCCGCGAGAACGGTGGCTCAGCAACCGCTAATCGGCTTGGCGGTTGGCGCCGGTCAAAAAACTTAAACCTATTACTGTGCATTACTCCATTACTTGTACATTAACCCATTAGCGTGTACCATTGTACTGGATGTTTCCAAGATCACAGTACAATGTGTAAGAAAATGATTCTATAGGTAATAGTAAGTTGAGGAATAATTTCATTTTCGGGATGAACGAGTTTTCGAATAACTGGGAAACGAATTTATACAATTTCCTCAGCAATAAACACTGTTTCTTGATCTTCGTTAGCTCCCGTGTCCACTTCGGATCTTCTAAAAAATAAGTGTTAGCATCTAATAATACCATTTGTAACGATCCCCATCCCCTCTCGTAAAATGGAAGTTCACCCTTGAAATGTTTAAGATACTCTTCATCTGAAATATATGAAATGTTCAGGGTCCTTCTTATCTGAGGCATTTGAAAAGTTTAAGGCCCTCCTGATTTGAGGTATCTGTACGGTTTTACAATGCACCGTACAGCACATGTCAATATACCTGTGAGCCTGTAGACCCTCAGGGTAAAAGGACAACAAATCGAATTATCATTAACATTTCAATACATCATAAATTGACCCAAACTTCGAGCGCACCCCAAGTCCGCGGCCCGTTGCAAACCCCTCATAAAACGTGGAAAATATTAAATGTACAGTTCCTCTCGCCATCCATACTACCAACTTCTTTCCACCACCTCATTCCTCAAACTTTTCCATCTTCCAAAAGTCCCAATCCAATCATAGATCAAAATTTCCCTCTTTTCACCAAGTGTCTCCTATTTTCCCACCAATTTACCATCGACTCCTACCCTAAAATCATTTACATTTCTGGCAACTCAGTCAAGCAAAGGCAGAACAACTTTGAACACCACCAAGTACGCTTAAGAACACTTTCAACCACCACCAAGTATATAGAGAATCATTCAAACCACCACCAAGTACACACTAACAAGTAAGACTAATTTCAGTCACCAACAAGTATACACCAAGTTCACATTCAAACACCACACAACACACTATTACACTCTAAAACGTCACCTTGTAACGACAGTGTTTAACAACATTATTTTGTAATAAATAAGTGTTAAGTTTAAATACTCGTTCACCACCACATCATCTACCAAAAGCGTCTTCACAATATTAATTTGCCGTCGAGCACACCGGTCCCAGTTTTCGATAATTCCGTCAGCGAAGAATCGCGTTCCGAGACCGTACAATATCTGAAATGTTTAAGACTCTCTTCATCTCCATGTAGCAATAATAATTATTCCACTCCACATTAGTATGTAACGGTAATAATTACCTAATTATTATGTGGGCAACCTTGTCGACCCCGGCCTACATGGCAAATAAGTTGCTAACAGTGGTCAATTGTCAGATATCAGGGTGTTCCATAAGTTTTTTTCTTTTTTCATACGAAAACATAATTTTTATTGTTTACGCTTGATTCGTTGCATTAAATATGAACTATTCTGCTTTATCATCCTCTTCCATCTCTCGGGAAACCTCATGATTTCTTCTTTTTAAAATTTTTGGTTCTTGTAAAATAATTCATTTCAAAAAAAGGATGAAACTCATGGAACCTTCTAATATAAAAGAAACTTAGCAAGCGATATAAGAATAAATTAGATAACGGAAATTATTGAGAAAATGAACAATGCATGCCCGAAAGACCACTGTATCATATTTGCTTTATTATTGAAAGAGAATATTTAAAGAGAAAACCTCGCTAATACGTGCTACCTAACGTTTCCGTGCATGGTAAGTTAACCTAACCAGGAGGTATCTAAAATGTTTCAGATACTCCACGTCCGAGAAAGGAGGATGTTAAAAAATGTCCATTTTTGGCATCGCCTGGAAATGAAAAACTCATGCAGGATCTTTTAGAGTATCTCCCAAGTAACAAAAAATGCCGTTATCATTTTCCCGAGAAACGATGGGAAAGTTGTCAGAAATACGTTGAAAGTATATAAAAGTAAAACCGCACTGTAAGCCATACTCGCACACTCATGTGGATGCAAAGTCGGAGCACACGTTGTTGGATGCTGTTCCCATGTAGCCATGATTTTATGGTACTTTGCATTTGCTCAATTTCAAGATTCAATTAATCTACCTGCTGAGTTCCTTACTACTTATTTCGAAGACGGTTCGATATCCAAAGAAAAAGACGACAAAATGTAAAATATACGTAAATTTCGTTATAATTACATTCATACTTTGAACGTATTTTTGACCACTTTGCCATCGTTTCTCGGGAAAGTGATAAGAACATTTTTTGTTCCTTGGGAGACACTCTAAAAGATCCTGCACGAATTTTTCATTTCCAGGCGATGCCAAAAATGGACATTTTTTAACACCCTCCTTTGAGACATTCAAGGTACTCCTCAATCTCTTTAACCTGAAAATAGTATAACTGTTTTTTTTATAATATATTATAATATTTTAATAATATTTTATAATAATATTGTCTGTATGGATGTGTTATTTTATACAAGTGTCGAGGTAAATGAGTTACGCAAAGACACGTGATGTGAAGCTTGGACTACTTAAACTGGTCAGAACGAATACTATGTACAGTAAGATTCGCGACTCAGGGTGGAATTGACGATTCGAAGACGTTATTCGATGACTGCTCGAAAAGTTCTGCTCTTACGATTTTAGCACTGAACATCTTTCCGTGTCAAAAGTTCAGCACGATGCCGCAGAGAGATAGTCCGGCGAGGTGGGCGTTGACCCAAGTAACCATTAGCAAAACGTTTGGAGTTTTGGATAATGGTCATTGGCTGAATTGTTCAGCAAATCAGTTCACCGGACACGTCCCATGTAAGCTGCCGAAAACTCAGCCGGCTGTGGTGCACGTGGAAAAGTCAATGTATATGACTTGAGCCTGCAGGGGCCCAGGCGTGAGCGTAGTTAGCTCAAGACCCCCTATGTTGGGTTGTATATCTTGGTGATATATATGGTCATTGGACCGTTGATGCCTGGGCATGCTGTATGTGGCTCGAGACCCTTGGTGGGTCAGTTCAGACTTGGCTGAATTGTGCACTACAGGGGGTCATGTTTAAGACACGGAAAGGAAATCTTAACAATTTACAGAGTAAAAAATAGGAGGTACACGTACCTTCCTTTAAGCTGGCAGGATCGAATGTCGAAAATGAAGGACCCGTAAAGATTGTAAAGTGTTCGTTGCGAGTTTGGTAGACAATACCCGCTCGAGAATACCGGCCTGAGTTTGTAGGACCTTGTCTTTAGAAATTCCGTTTCCTGTCTGGAAATGTGCATGGCAAATGTCCTATACGTGACAATTATAGTTCCGACCAATTTAAGCGATCTTTTTTAGGATGAGGTGTGTACCTAAGCGTGACCAATGGTGTTTCTAAATTAGTGTAATAAATCGTCAGTCCTTAGGACTTCGAACCGTAATAGGTTTACAAGATAAGTTGAGATATATGAGTGGACTGTATATTGTTGAGGATTACATTTGATTGGTGTTAAAATACCTTCTGTTATACATTTTCGTCATGCCGCGAAACAATAACGTCACGTAGAACGGGAAGTGAAAACGTCGAGTAGATCGTACTGCACTGCAAGATGTACACTTCTTTCAACCAAAAAATCGTTCCCGAAAAGGATTACGAGCAAACGACCGGTGTCCTTAATCCGATCTCTCATCCACAGAGAAACCACGGTCGTTATCTACTTACGTAAGAGTCCTGAAAAAGCAGAGCTCTCGTGTACTGCTACAGCTAAACGTTACGAGTATCCTAATTTTCATGATCGCGAACCAGCAGCACAAATTCGAAAACTAACGCGGACGAACTAGTGAATATGGACGCTGGCCACATAAGCTTCTATACAGGCAAAACGGCCGCGTGGTGCTCCGGTTATTGAATAGAGGGTATGAATGTGGGCTCAGTTACCCGTGCAATGGATGCAAACGCGTAAATAACACGGATCTATTTGTGATACTAAAACCTATCTTTTCTACTCTAATGTTAACCGATATATCAGTATCGGCCCAAACATTTTAACGCACCTTTGGCGCTGTGCGTGAATGGTTCGAAAAACGTGATGAATGACAGGAAGCCACTTTCTATACTCCGGACATTTGTATCGATACCGAAATGTTTTCAACGAGTAGACAATTGACGGACGCAACATACACATTGCAATGCACCCAACTCTTTTTTTACACAGTAGATACGTTCCTTAGAAAAGCGTGCAAAAAGAAATCGTGTGAAAAAATACATGCGACATATGGTAAATTTGAGAATATGTTCCACAACTTTAAAAAATCGTGTAAGATGAAAAAACTCTAAATATTTTCCAAAAAAAAACCGTGCAAAAGAAGTAATAATGAAATCCATATTATATATGTATTTATAAAACAAAAAGAATTCATTTTTATTACAAAAAAATTAAAATTAGTGTACAGTGAAAATTCAATCCATAAGTACAAAACATATAAAAATTGAAATTGAAATTAGGAATAAAAATCAATTTTGCAACTATTCATCGCTACTTGATAATAAGCGTGCACGTTTATTACGGACTGGACCAAAAATTCTATCATCGGTAGATATGTTCAAGTTGAAGTCCAACGAGCTAAAGAAAAAAGCGATAATAAAATTCGGGTATTCCCCGTAAAGTAAACAAGCCATGAAGTAAACCAAGTCACTAACACATCTATGGGCATAAACCGGCCGACGGTTTGTTTACTTATGTATACCGGGGGTTACGGTATTCCCCGAATTGTATTTTGTTGCTGTATAGATAAGTTTCTGTAAGACACTGTCTAAATTAGAATTAAAAAAAATTTTTAGGGATTCGTGTTAGAACAAAAAATTCGTGTCAAAAAGGGTATTTATTCTTATTGGTGAACCGCGTTATTTCAAAATCGTTTAAAAAAAGACCGTGTAAAAAAAGAGTTGGGTGTATGTATTAGGTTGGGGAATAAGTTCGTATTTATATAATTATAATTATAACGCGGTTCACCAATAAGAATAAATACACTTTTATATATATATATATAATAACAGGTATGTGAGTATGTATACCTATTTCTACCAAAACCAGTCATTCAGACTGGTGGTTAGAAAAAGTGCTTGGTGGGATTTCAATTCTTTATTTACTTTTAAATAAAAAGTAAGTATTTATTTACTTTAAAAAAAATGTCACATGCAATAGGAATTTTGAATTGAAATTGTAATTCATTTTGACTAGTCTGGTAAATCTAGTGTTAATCAATTATGTATTCGACAATTAGCAGAGTTTTTTAGAGCAAAAAGAGCTCTATCGAATGAATATTATACACTTTGTCAAACAGCAAAAAATCGTTGTAAAATAAAGGAAAATATAAAAACGCTACGAACTTATTCCCCAACCTAATACATTACAGCATACAGTAATCTTCCTCGGAAACATCTGAGAACCAAATGATCTAAAACAGCTGGTCGATTTATAAACACGAAGAAAACGATTCGTGCCAGTTAACCGTGTTTGATAGGCTGACCAGTTACCGAAGTAAATCTGAAAAACTTGTCGTGCTTCGAGATTGCTCGCACCTTCTTGATGGATAACTGTTCCGCGACCGCTCTTAATATCATCACGCTTGCCTTGTCTCCCCTAAATTAACAGAGTTAGAAATCTCCCTCTCCCAAAACCCGATTGCTCTCCCAGCCATCAGGGTGACGTGACTCTCACACAAGTATAACATGCACACTGAGAATTATGCAGTCATTTGTCGCGGTTGTCCCGATGGTGTGGCTGTTCTCGTTCGTAGAAATCTTGTCTTCATTCCCCTTACATACCTTATCTGATATTGATACGCTGAAACGCTGCCGCCACCAGAATTAGATACCTCGACCTTATTTTCGTCTGATCTTATCATCAGCTCTGCGACAAATCATCGAATAATTATTCCAGATGTGCTGACCACCTCCTGAATTCACTCTGTGTGTTACACACGATCAGAGTTTTTTTTCTTAAAATCCGAATCCCTGTGTCTCTACATCGTTTTACGGCTATGGAGTGATATGTTGTTAAAAATAAACTGTTGTATACTTGTTAAAGTTCAATAAAATGTTTAATGTATTAACACTTAAAACTAAATTTACAGATGGTTGTTGTAAGTGTAACTGTGTTGTGTAATGAGTACTGTGAAAATGTATAATACTGTCGGATATACGTGAAGGTTGCAGAGATGTTGTTACTGTTAAATGTTGATGAAGACTGTTTTCCTCCAGAAAGAGTTCCTGAGGAGGAAAAGTAGGAAAACCGGGTGGTTATCCTGATTGGTTCAGTGTTTTACCAATCACACTGTGTAAAATTGGGCATCATCCTACCCCGTGCGACTTTAGTGTAGTCCGCGCGGAGTAAGATGTGTCGCGTGGAGGTGGTAATAAGAGAAAACGGGCCTAAGACAGAATTTCCTTTGGGTGGTCGTCAAGGGGGTCCTGGTTACTGTCTCCGAGGCCCTGTCCTCGAACCCTCCGGAAACTCACATTTATGACATTGCAAAAACTGTTGAGACCGTCGAAAGCACTTGAACATAGAAATCGTGAACGAAGAAATATATGGAAAGACTCTCAAAAACAGCTATGGTCGTTGCATGCCATGAATGTGCTAACAATGTGCAGGCCAAATGTTGTTCCTGTGTACAAATTGCTAGCTGTCCTAATTGCCGTAACGATCCCTTTCGAATGTTAATATTTCAACTCTAGGTTAGTAAACACTGTGCTTAAACGAGAACTTCGAACTCTGATTTTTTCAAACAGTAAAATGGCTTCTCTTGTAACGTCGATGACAGTGCTGTCAAGAACTCGAACTCTGATTGATCGAGTCCTTTGAATATTGCAACTTCGTCGCGTCTGTAATCGAAAGATACATAAAAATAATATATACAGGGTGTCCCAAAAGTGGTGAAGGATCCGGAAAGGGGAGGTAGGGAGGGTCATTCTGAACAACTTTTTCATTTGGAAAAATTGTCGTATGGGACTTCATTTTTAAATTATTAACAAAAAACACCGACCAATCAGAGCGCGAGAATCGCGCGCGCTCGGAGGCAGAAGTGTAGGCCCGAGTTATAATTGGCCGCGGTCGCGATCGAATCGCGAGGCGCGCAATTCACGCGTTCTGATTGGTCGGTGTTTTTCGTTAATAATAAAGGATAGGGTTGCGTGATATTAAAATGATGATCACAGCGTTGGTTCTTGTGTTTCTTTATTGAGCGCGTACGTCAGAGTGGACTCTTGATCTTACAAGTCGTGTTGTCTTATTTCTTACTCCCATTTCTCGCTCAATTCCGATCTTTTAAGATCTTGTCAGAGACTTTGGCCAACCCCTGACAAGGTGGGGTTAACCAATTATCGCAACCTAAATCCCGCCAAATCGTAGAACCTCCCTCTTGTGCCCGAAGCACGCTTCCTTGAAGCGGGGGTACGATTCGACGGGGGTAGCGTTTGCTGGTGAAAGTGGCAACGCAGCGGAATTTCCCAGGGCCCGCGGTCAGCTACGCGACCGGCCGATGGTCGCTGGACCTCGCGATGAAGACCCTTAGGGAAACTCAGGGTTTATGACACTAAGCGTTTTACTGTCGAGACCATTAGCAAAATTCTAAGTACGGACATGCATTCTCTAAAAATCCTAAAACGGTTTCCTCAAAAACAGCTACGCTGTCGTTCGTGTCATAAACCGTGCTGGTCGTTTGCACGTTCGATGCTCTTTACAAATTTACAGATTTATGACCAGCCGCTACAATAATTTAAAAATAAAGTCCCACACGACATTTTTGCAAATGAAAAAGTTGTTCAGAATGACCCCACCTACCCGCCATTTCCGGCTCCTTCAACACTTTTGGGACACCCTGTATATAAAACACTCAAGGATACCTTTACTAACTGTTTACTAAATTCTAAACTGTTTCTTACTCAAGGGTTTTTCTAAATCTGACCTATTCGCCAAAATTCTTACAATCTACGGTGACCAATCCTGTCTCTTCCCCTTCCAGTGCGCCCATAGCGCGATACGTCCCTGTTGTAGCGGTAGTGGACATATGTTTAGCAACATGGGGGAAATTCCGTCAGGCAAAATCCTTGCGGATACTTATTTCTGCAATTCTAAGGGATCCTCTGGAATACGACTTTATGATACCTAGCCTAAAGCAAAAAACAGACAATGGTTAATTTCTAAAATGATCTTTATGTGCCACATATCGGCTGCAGGCCGGTCTGCTGAACTAACAAAGGAAAAAACTAACGGTTTATAAATGAGTCTAAGAATATTCCACCGTATCGTAAAATTGCCCCCATGCTATCTTAACAAATGCATTGAAAGTACGCTATAAAAAATATCTGAACAGCTTTCGATTGTCCCGCGAATACTACTTTCGTTTTTGTATCACTAAATCTCGTTTTTTATCACCATTGTATTACTAACGTCAATAATGTATGTTACTTCAGCAATAATATTATATGCTGCAACGATGTCGATGATCCCGATTCTTAACCGTATCGAGTTATCCTTCCACAAATCGTCGCACCCAGTATTCCCTCGGCAACTTTTGTCTTAGCAACAGATGACGAATTGCAATTCATCAAATCTCTAAAACTTTCGAAGACTGGGTACTCGCGAAGAATCGTTGCAGGAGCTTTGTCCCCTTGTATGCTCCCTGAGGCTTCTTCTGATGCAGACTTTCAAATGTTGAAGGGACTTTGCAAGTCGGCCATGCACTCTTGGTATCAAACATATCTTCGATCAACTTTACTCACCTTCACAGTCAGAGGAAAGATTATATCAGTAATACCGAAACAAATAAAAGTTGTTCACATTTATAACCATACAATCTGGGTAACCAATTATATTAGGTATGTTAAATGTTAGTGCATTAGATATATTAAATGTTGTATTCTAAATTCTTAAAGTTTATACCATATCAGTGGTTATGTTTTAGAAAACAAGTTAACATGCTGTGCTAGTGTAATAGTTTCATTAATAATACTAAATTATTTTAAGTAGTTTCAAACTGGTTGACTGATTTCATAAGCGAAATCATATTGTTGAATTAAATTTATTTTAAGGTGAACTTCGTCTTATTACTTTAAATGGATTTTAAATTTATTTTTATACGTAAAACATTAATTACTAATTATTAATAACTGTAATGTATTTTAAAAAGGAACAAAATGAACCTTTTTAAAATACAAATAAGGTAAGCTTCGCTATCTGAAATTATGAAGGATGTAATATCGGTATTTCTATTTCGAATTCGTGCTTATAAATCGGCAATGCGTTCTCTAGCGATGGAGTATTGAAAATATGAATTAATTGAAGACACAATTGGAGAGTTTTCATCATCGCGCAAAGATCGATGTCGTATTTCTGGATTTCCTGTACTAATATTTGCAAGAATTGATTTTAGCTACTAGAAATGAATTTTACATTAACATATTGTATAATTTTAACAACTTTAATATTAAAAGCGAAAAGTTTTATAGGTGAATATTTAACGTCTTGTACGTTCAATTAGTCTTTAAATAAATTATTACTTTATCTTTGTGACTGTCGATTCAACATTATGTCACATAAATAAGAATACAGGCGATGCCCACCTGGGTGTAAATTTATGAATTTACAAATCTTAGAATTTTTAAACTTTCCAAATTATCCAGATTTCTACATTGTCAAATTCCCAAATCTTTTAATGCTCATATTCTTCAGCTTTCAAATTTCCGCATTTTTAAATTTGTGATCTTCCAAATTGTTAACCAGTTGGCTGTGTTTGACGAGTATAATCGTCATGGAGAAGTGGCAGGATTTTGTGTCATGACGAGTATGCTCCTCAATCGCAGCTATCTGGTTCACAAAATAAGTAAATATTAGTAATAAAATTGTTTATTTTATGAAATAGACCCATCTATTTGATCCAATATTTTAACAGTAACGCTTATTCTGTGATTGACGAGTATACTCACAAAAGTGTGCGCCACAGTTAACTCGTTAAACTTCCAAAACTTCAAATTCCAACATTTACGTAATTACAAAGTAATACGTATTCGAAATCTCAAATTTTTAAACTTCTAAATTCCTAAATTCTCAAAATACGAAAATTTCTAAATTCCCAAAATCCCTTGGTGCTTTTATTTACAATCTGTAATATTTCTCATATACTCAAGTTACAAATCTTCGAATTGCCAAAATTCTTAATCTGAAGAATATCTAAATCTACAAACTGTTTGTAGAAATCTCTAGTGCATAAACACATGTATGTAAACAAGTACTTACACACGCACTAAAGCAATATATTCGTTATTAAAATATGCAATTAAGCGTGTGAATATATCTAACTATCATGAATCGATAATTTTATACATTTAATTTTATGTCTGTGTTTAAGGTCGCATCAACTACGTGGTTATTAGCGACCACACATGGTGATTTTATATATCGTGTGTGATATTTAGTTTGTGTACAAATTTTATTATTTTCTTCAGGTTCTCTTCGTTTTTAAATAGTTCTCTGATTTGGTTTGGCATTTGCAGTCGGTTTCTTGTTTCTTGTTTATACATTTAATGTTAATTGTTTTACAATAATATAAATGAATAATATAAAGTGCGAAAAAACGCAAAACTATAAGTGAAATACAAACTTAGTACTTACTTTCAACGTTACAGTAATTATGAAAATTAATTCAAAGAATAAAGTCTGTTTAATTCAAAAATAGTACACTTCAAAACATCAATAAAAACATATTTTAATTTTAGCATATTCTAATCTTTGAAAAAATTCGAGATGAATATTCCAATTTTTATAAACTATAATCCTACTTTTAAAAATGAATACACTAATTTTTAGAACATTTTCGGGAGCTTTTCTTCCCTTTTTTGGGAGACTTCTTTATGTTTTTATTTTATGAGTCATATGTATTTTTTCTTTTTAACATTTCCTTAACAATGTTCTTAAATTAAGCATTTTTTCTGTTATGAGAATAATAAATATCATATAAGTAATAAAAAGAAGTATAAAATAGTGGAACAGTACATTAGACGGTACTATAAATTAAACTGTATGATAATCTCCATTTCACCGACTTAAAATAATTATCAGAGTTTGAACGAGTTACAATATTATTAACGGATACTTGAAATAAATATAAAATATTGTCATGTACTTTTTTCGTTTCAGTAAAACCACTGAGTGTCACGATATTAAGCAGTGAACATGCGCCTTTAAGTGCTGATCGAAAGTACGACATAAATTGCATGAGTGTTGGTTCAAGACCACCAGCCAAATTATCGTGGTATATGGAAGGAAAAAAGTTGATTAACTACACCGAAAAGGTACCATTTTCACGAATTCCATATTTCTAGTTATAATTCAATTTAACAAAAATATAGAGTATCGTAAACAATTTTTTTATTTAGAATTTGACCTATATAGAGCAATGGAACTCTAAACTGACTTTCGAAATCCTATTCATTAATTAAATTTTACAATCAGAAAATTAATATTAAATGTAATTAATAATTACACATAGTAATTTTTACGTAAGTTACATATATGGTGCGATTAATATACACAATCAAGTGTGAATATTTATAAGTTACAATAAATGTTATGTATGACTACATAATCAAAAAATAGAATTTACATATTTAGTAATTAACTAAATATTAATTCAATAATAAATAATTGCTAGCAACCATATATTTATGATATTTTGGTAATACGTTTGCGAAACTGAGGCAATGCTTCACTGAAAATTGTTTTAATAAAAATTATTAAAAAAATTTTCAGTCGAAATTGTTGTTAATCCAACCAGATGCGATGAAATTATTTAGCAGCGATTTTTATAAAATATAATTTCATGCATCATAAATATAATAATTCCACTCTGACAGTTTCAATTGATATAACATGAAATTTTGTACACAAATGTAAATGATTCCCTTAATTAGATACAATGCAAAAGCAGTAGACGTTGACAAATTTTTGAAACAAATTAACTTCTTTGTACATAATTCTTCTGAAACTGTTTTTTGATATTTTTGGTATATAAACATTAAAAATCCTATTTCACGTAAAGAAGTGTGTTTGTTCAATATACAGGGTGTCCCAAAAGTGATGAAGGAGCCGGAAATGGGAGGTAGGTGGGGTCATTCTGAACAACTTTTTCATTTGTAAAAATGTCGTATGGGGCTTCATTTTTAAATTATTAACGAAAAACACTAACCAATCAAAACGCGAGAATCGCGCGCCACGCGATTCGATCGCGACCACGGCCAATTATAACTCGGGCCTACACTTCGGCCTCCGAGCGCGCGCGATTCTCGCGTTCTGATTGGTCGACGTTTTTCGTTTATAATTTAAAAATGAAGCCCCATACGACATTTTTGCAAATGAAAAAGTTGTTCAGAATGACTCCACCTACCTCCCATTTCCGGCTCCTTCAACACTTTTGGGGCACCCTGTATAATGTAGATGAAAATATTTGTTCAACAAAATTGGGGGTACCTCGATAACACGATACTACACTAAGAACTCTTCCTATAGTTATAATTATTTTTTAATATTAAAGGTTTCTCAAGATGGTAATATGACTAGTTCTATATTAACGTTCAAACCGACTTTACTGGATCACGATAAAATAATTACTTGCCGAGCTGAAAATCCTAACGTTCATCGCGGTACAATGGAAGACACATGGAAACTAAACGTTTTTTGTAAGTACAACATAATTATATTAAAAAAAAGTAACAAGTCTCCTCCTAATCTTACTGTGTCACGAAAAATGAAATATTTCACTTCTCTTCAACCATATGCATGTCAAGCTTCCATATTACTTATATTTCTAATTATTATTCATTCTCTTTTTCTCAAATCCTTGTCATAAAAATAAGCAGAAGCAATAAAATAAATTTTATTTATTACTGGTCTCCACTTATTGTTAGATTGTCAACCGAGCTCACAATCTTCACATTTTTATTTCCTAGAATTACTTGTTAATATTCAATAAATTTGCAATGTAAGTAAAATTGGAAATAAAAGCTTCCGCCATTCTTTTGATAATTTTTCAATTCCCCTGTGTCAAATTAGTACGATTTTAATTCAATATGCCCGAAATTTGTGTAACAACCTAATGTAAAGAGCAACTTACTAGAAGCTAGTATATAACATTTTATTACAACACATTTAATATTTTATTCATCTTTTATCTTCTAGTTGCACCAATTTTACATCTGGATTTGGGGTCAAATATGAATCCAGACGACATTGAAGAAGGTGACGATGTGTACTTTGAATGCAAGGTGCATGCTAACCCTGATGCTTATAAAGTAGTATGGAAACACAATGTAAGTTTCAATAGAATGTCGCGATTTTATACTTCGTACTAAATCGAACATGGTATAAAGTGTCCTGCTACTCCATTTCGGTGACTTACAACTTTAAATTAGTAATAATTTATTGGCTAATTTAAATTAATAGTGAACTTGAATAATTAAAAAATATATAAATCGACTAGAACAGTTTTTAGTCATATATATTTAATAATTATATTTTTAATATTTCTACAAATTCTTGTCCTGCAAAGTGAGAAAGTATTCTTAATATATTAAATATTAAAAATATATTTTAAACAATCGATTTTATTTATATATCTAGAACGGAGATGTATATACCGCTAAAAGATTCTCGTGTTGCTTTAATCAAATTGAAAAAAAATTTCGGAGGTTAACTAAAACTCATATCGTTATATTTCATAAAAATGAAAAATGTAAATGAGCTTGCAGTATGGAGATCAATATTTGTTTATAGTGGATTATAAACAAATAGTGGTTATAGTTTTATAGCGGATTTGCGAGATACTATTTATATTCGTCGAAAGAACTATTGTATGCAAAAGATTCATAGATTTAGCAAGATTTAGAACAAAGATAACACTAAAATGCCACACAGCTTAATTAGATCGTTAGTTAATTCAAAGCTTAACTTTATACTGTCAGTATTCAAGTACTTTTCAAACATAGCTATAGCAAAATGAATCATCCAATATAGTAAATATATAGTCCTTTATAAAAAATAAATATTCTTACTATTTTTTATTAACAATATTTCATTTAATATGAAATTTCAAATCATTTAATATTGACGTAATTAACGGTTATACTTTGTCCTCGAAACCATAATTATTTTTTACGTATTTGAAGAAAGATATATTTCATTTCACAAATATTTGCTTTTTAACAACAATATATGTATAATACATATTTTGTTCTGCAATAATTAATAAACGATCCTTATAACTTTTCATTGTCTAGTATATGAAATATGTATAATTATCTATTAATTTATTTATGACACCAGGAACATTTAAACATAAAAGTGTTTATAATATTATATCGAAAATTTAAATGTTTACATACATTTTTTGTAAAAAGAACTGTATAATTTTCACAGTTAGAAGATACTGCATTTTAAATCGAGAGTAACATAAAGAAATTGGTTACATATCTATGAACAGCATGTAAAATCTGCAAGAAATATTTATTGAATATTATAAAAAGAAACGAGTTAAAATTTAGTTTACAGTGTGACCATAATTATTAATTATTCAAAATGTCAGCAAAACATATATAAAAATAATGATTTGTTTATCATACTTTGATATACCACCCATTCTATGTCTACAAAAACTTAATTTTTAAATAAAACTAGACATACATCACAAAATTTAAACAAAAATGAACACGTTCGATTTTATCGTGAATAAAACCCGAATGTTCCTCTATCTAGATATAGTCTCATAAATTTACGTTAGAATTTCGTTAGCATATTAATTAATTCTTACAAGGGAACATATCCAAATTTTACACACATAAAGTTGCGAGAAAATAGATTAACATTTAGTAAAAAAAAATTAAACAAACAATATCAATTTTCAATATATTTCTTAAAAAAATGAGGTTTATTAAAATTTTCTTTTGCAGAATAATTCCCTATTTAAAGACCCACAATTTACAAAAAAATCTTTCCATTATCTTTTTTAATTCCAGAGATATTCCCAAAAATATACTTTCAGCCCTTACCTTTGAGGGCTGTTATCACCCCTTCAAAGTGAACGATGGCCGATATAAAAAAATACGTGTCAAATATTTTCTTCAGAACTATCTTCCACATAAGTTTCGTCAAAATCGGAGTGTTCAGGTTGGATATGTTCCCTTGTTAGTTACGCTAATAAAATTAGTGAACCCATAAATTACGCGTTAAAATAAATGCTTTCAACTTATTCTGCCTTTCGCGTCATTAATTTCACTCAACTTTTTTCCTTCTTATTAAGTATACAAAAATTTACATTTTCTTTATTACATATGTACTTATAGTAGCCCTTGTTACGCCCTGAATTATTATGTTCACTTAAATATCAAACTGAGTACTTTGAATATTAAATTTCGCCTATACTTTCTTTTATTAAAATCTATGTAAATTTTATTCTGTTCTTGTCCTCCCAATTTCTAGGAAAAATATTAACGAAACAATGACACAAGTACTAAACAATTTATAAATCTAATTATCTGATATGCATATTGTTTCAGGGGAATGTAATTCAAAATAATGCTAAAAATGGCGTGATAGTACAACAATACGGTCTGGCTTTGAGGGAAGTCAATCGCTCCCAGGCCGGAAATTATACTTGTATTGCAAGCAATGTCGAAGGGGATAGTTACAGTAACATCGTTGAACTTAAAATTATGTGTAAGTTTTTTAATATATGTTTCTATGTCACTCCCTATGTGTACAGAAAATCTCTATCGCCATTATATAAACCAGCAAAATTTATGTCCGTGCAAAAAGTTTTATAAATGCAATTTGATCTTTTGTAGATTATGTGACGTCATATTAGGTTATCACACATCAAATGATTAATTTCAAAACAATTCTACCTGCTGAACGCAGTGAATCGATCAATTTATAGCCTGATATTAATAATTATTTAACGCTCAGTTTTCATTCATTCATATTTTTACGCTACAAAAGATTTTTCGATTTGGAAAAATTTGAGTTTGTAAACCCTTTGAATGATCTATATATGAGGAAGATATGCGATATTGCACACTTCTCATGTATGTGAAAACTGCAAAAAAAAAAAAATAAGAATAGATTAATGAATTGAAAAATTCATTATCGTTTGTAGTACAAGTAATTAAAAATTGAATTTCTGTAAAATATAAATTAACTAATCTGTTTTTTCTACAACAAAAAATCAGGTTGAAAATATTTAATAAACGTTAGGGTTTAAATTAATATACTAAACTGCAATTTTGTGGTAGCTTTGTCAAGTCGTGTTAAATTTCACGTTTCGAGACTGTCGAAACTGGAAATCTTTTTTATATTAAGAATATTATTATATAGAATGTATATAATAATTTTCCACAAACTGTTAGCTTTAAATTAATGTAACATAAGTGCTATTTCATAGCATAATTATGTCATCAAATAATATATTGAACTTAGTGAATTTCGGAATCAAAATCAAACATATTTTTTTATAAGTAATAGTAATTTTGTTCTATATTAAATATGTATTTGATAAGCAATCGTATAATTGTTATTGTTCAACATCGTTTGAAAGAAAAATTTTAATTCTGATGTCAAGAAATATTTCTCATTATTTTATGGTATATTTACATATAACAGAATGCAATGATGAGGTAATACATTCTCGTGTTTGAATTTGTTTTTTCATCGATGTATTTGTTTTATTAAAAATGTTATCAAGGATTGTAAATACTTATCAGAATAAGATGTTTGTCTTAGAATTCGTGTTTCAAAATAACTGATCTGTTCTAACAACGAAACAAAAGTTACGTAGACAAAAGTAATAGATTACTCGAAGTATGAAAACTCTGATATAATTACCCTATTTTGAAGTTAAGTACTTACGTATATCGTGTCATATAAGTGGTGGTACAACAAGAAAGAGGAAACATAAGACTACAGTATAGAAAAATCTTCAAACCCTTCATTTTTCTAACTTTCCAAACTTTTAGTTTCGAAATTTCTAAGTTATTAAACTTCTATATTTTTAACTGTCCACAATTCCGAATCCTGAAATTCCTAATTTTCAAAATTTGAAATTTCCGAGTTCCTATATTTCCAAATATCCAGATCTCAAATTCCAAAATGTATATTCTTAGATCCTTAAATCCCAAAGTTCCAAACAACTATAAAATATCTATAAAAATGTTGTAAAATAAGTATCATCGCAAATTCCTAAATCTGTAAGTTTCTAGATTCCCATATTCAAATGTGCTCCCAATTAATTAAATCATCTTAATATTCTCAAATCCCCAAAAATCCTCAAAATCAACGAGCGGAAAATTTGTCCCTTAGTTAGCATATATTTACTGGGGATACCAGATTTGTTTTGTACTGTACGATTTTTTAGACACATTTAGCTGCAACAAAAATATAATAAAGTTAATGATATAAAGATCTATATATGCGTAAAATAAAATGATAAATATGTGTATTAATTCGTGTGCCATTTATTCGAAGGTTTTAACGAATACGTGTATTTCACTAGACAAACCTATTTGTGTACCGGATCAGAAGCGAATCTATGGTGTCGCACGTCACGAGGATGCACGAGTAATTTGCAGGGTCGAGGCATATCCACCACCAGACAGCTTCCGTTGGACTTTTAATAATACAGAGGAGATGGTAGACGTACCGCAGGCAAGATACAAAAACTCCACACGACACACTCAAAGCGTTCTCACGTATCGACCAGTCACAGAAATGGATTACGGCACGGTATTCTGCTGGGCAAGTAACACTGCCGGTCAGCAAAAGAATGCCTGCATATTTCATATTATTCCAGCGGGTATGTATTCGTATAAAATCAAACGTTACTTCGGAATACGGGTTTGAAAGTCTTTTAGTTTTCAAAATCTGTGTGCATTCATAGTAGATAATATTGCACTAATGCATATTAATTAGTGTATTCAAAGAAAGGTACATATTTAATAAATATAATGTCGATATAAGAATAACTCATTTTGTAAATATAATACTGATATACCACAAATTACTCTTTTGATAAATATAATTTCGATTCAGCCATAACTACTCATTTAATAAATATAATAACGACTTAGTAGCAACTACTTGTATACTAAATATGTGTATACATATACAGGGTGTTCCACAATCATGGTACGAGCCGGAAAGGGGTGGTAGGTGGGGCTATTCTGAACAACTTTTTCCTTTGCAAAAATGTCGGATGAGGCTTCATTTTTAAATTATTAAGGAAAAACTCCGACCAATCAGAACGCGAGGATCGCGCGCGCTGTATGTTCGATCGCGACCACGACCAACTGTAACTCGAGCCTACACTTCTGCCTCCGAGCGCGCGCGATCCTCGCGTTCTGATTGGTCGGTGTTTTTCCTGAATAATTTAAAAATGAAGCCTCATCCGACATTTTTGCAAAGAAAAAAGTTGTTTAGAATAGCCCCACCTATCACCCATTTCCGGCTCGTACCATATTTGTGGGACACCCTGTATATACTTATGTATACGTGAAGGTAAGATATTTTGGTTAGTTCAAACATCCAAAATAAGCAGTCATGTTAATGTCAAAAAAATCCCACTCAATTATTACTTACTGGGACACTGGAACATTTATTTTAATTGGCCGATGTCAGTTGCATGAAATTTTTAATTTTCAAAAATTACTGTTTATAGGAAAGCCTGAATCTCCATATAATTGCACCTTATCGAATCAAACAACGGAATCACTCTCTGTGGAATGTTCAGCTGGATTTGATGGTGGTCAACCCCAGCATTTCCTGTTGGAAGTTTTTGACCAGCATACAGGAATGCTACAAGCGAACCTTTCGTCCAAAGAAAATGCAGTCTTCACGGTACAAGGTTTAGAATCTGGCAAAGTTCTTAAAATGATTCTGTATGCTGTAAATGCAAAAGGCAGAAGTGAACCGACTCTTTTGGAAGGATTTACCTTAAAGATCGCGGAGAAACAGACCGGTAAATGATTTTTTGAGTATATTTTATAGTTCCTATATAACAATCGGTTTGCGTGATATCACGTGCTAGTTTCGTACAATTTTCACTGGCATGTGAAACATCGTGGTTTGTTAAATGTTATAGTTTAGTTTTATATTTCAGTAATTTCATTTACAAAATCTATATTATTGGTTTTAGATTTTTCAATGGTTTTTCGTCGCTTTTATTCGGAAAATATTAAACCAAGCAATTAGGTCTGCTAGGATAAATTTCCTATTGCAAATAACAAAATTTGTTAAGATGGTTTTCTTAAAATCTGTGCTGATTCTAATCAAGATAAAGAATTGATAAGTGTATTAATTTATATTTCATTGTTTGTTTATTTATTTTTCAATTTCATTTTTAAGTGCAAAATAATTGTGCATTATACGTCGGTAGTTTTAGTGTTAATATAACTTGACTAAAATTAACTTTCACTTCCAATAAAAATAGAACAATGAACAGGTGTGCCCAAAAAGAGGTGCTTTTTAAACATACTAACTGCAAACAGTATTAACATTTATTTATAGTTATTAACTTAACAGTTATTTATACGTGTACATGTCGTTATTAGAAATATGTAAATGCACTGTTGAGAACACTTTTGAACAAATTATTACTAAAGAAGCCATCGGCAAATTTTGAAGTTTACATTTAAAGCATCTATAATATATTCTATTTAATAATTGATATCATGTGCTTAATACCATGGCATAAAATGTCGTAAGTAATTAATCTGCTCAAATTAATATTTATAAATGAAAAATATTTTCTTAACATCTTTTTACTTTAAAAATGTTTTAAATTTATACATTTTTATTATAAAAATGGATATATTTATACATTATAATAAATTTGCCGTTGTTTGTAATGTATAGTTTATAACGGAGTAACGTATAATAATAATAATAAAATAGTGTAATATAAATGGTCTAGTTCTTGTGTAATACTTCGATTTTTCAATTCAATTTTCTCAAAACTGTTTTTCTCGTAAAAAAAGTTTATTCTCCGTTTCCGATTTATTTTTACGTTGTAGAATATGTCTCTGCTGGCTCATGTCTCCTACACTACTGCACCGCGTATGTATACAGGAACTGTAATCTTGGCTTTAAACATAGAGTCATGTATACATGGGTCTTTTGTGTCCTTTATAGATTTCGACAGCATGCTGTTCAGTAACTACTTAGCTGACACAGAAAATCGACATCGTATGGTTAGATTCCACTAACCAACAACTTTTTTAGGAGGGTGAACTAAAGCCCGTTACTTATTAGTTTCCAAGAAATCAATACTTTTAGAACCAATCTAGACAAAATTGACTGGCGTTTATAAAGTAAGGATTGAAAAGTAAAATTGTTCCATTTACAGAAGTATTGTATATAATGAATAGCAGATAACGCGAAATAAAAACGGTTTACATAAACATTTAAATAATGGAGAAGTAAAATGATTTTAATACCATTTTGTATAAAGTATAGCAATTGATTTTCTTTCAGAAAATAGGTTAGCCTTATTGACTTTAATGTATGATTACAATTTGTCATTCACATTCAAAATATACGATAATACTTTACCTTTTGTTTCTGCCAATATTTTATAGAGATATTTCATATAAAGGGTTTGCTAAATAATGAACACTAATTGCATTCTTTGTCACAAAATGAATGAAAAGATCTTAATTCTAAATGTACTAAGTACTCAATAATGGCCTGCTATATAATTTCTCACTTACAGAGATTTACTTTCAGAGCCCGGAAGCAGGGAATTATTGTATGACTGCTGTAAATAATACAATAAATATTTCATGCTAAATAAATGTAAATATGTATTTTATAAGTACTCATTCACGTTTTACTATGGTAGAACAAAGAATAACTTTGCAATATTTGAAAAGAAAAATTTGCTATCAACGTTTTTCGTATAAAAATTACCTCACGATCTTAAAAAGTGAGTTTTTTTGGAAATATTTAATTACTCCGATTTCTTTTTGAATTTGTAATCAAATATTCCTATGTTTAGGATAATTATTTATCATGTTTTCCAGAACTTGATTACACCAATACATCATTTATTTTGTAACAGTACATGCGTGTTTCTCATAAAGTTTTCAAGATCTGAATAGAAATCTATAAACTGTTTGTTTTACATATCCACAGTTTCTAAAACAAACTAATTTTCTTTTATATTTCAAATCTTCACCTTTGCATATACATTACTTTTACAATAACAATACTTTTACAGTAACAATTATTTGGTTAACTTAAGTACAAGAGGTCTTATAGTCTCTTTCAAATAATATGAGTATTTAAATGTGTTTAGATAATGATTAATACTAGGTTTACAGGTAAAAATGGTGGGCCTGGTAGATTTCTTATTTCAAATTACAAAAACGAGTAAGAAGTTTTTGTCAAAATATAAATTTATTAGACTATTATTCATTATTTACTTATTTTCGTAATTTAATTTCAATTTAAATATGCCAAATTTCGTCGATATTTTTCAATTTATTTTAAAAATGCCAAATTTTGTCGATATTTTTCAATTTGGAGGGGTTAGCCGCAACACTCGGTAGAGTAGATCATTTCTGTTAAGGATAGCACCAAGGAAACTACAGAACTGCTGTTAGAGTGTCCGAGGCCCAAGGCAAAAATCGATATTATTAAGATACAGTTCCTCGTATATAACAGATTTTCAACGCTATCGGGCACAGCCTAGCTAGATTAACTAAGGCTTACTGAAATCTAATTCAAATCTAACTCGATGCTAACACAAATCCAACTGTTGTAATCCATTCTTACCGTTTTCATCCAAACAACGTGGTGTTGCTTTTGTAAACCGAACACAAAAACAATACAAATTAATTTATTTAAGTTTTCAAACATAGACCGCGGAAATAAATGAAAAGTACACAAAATCGTAAGGTCTTTTGCGAACAATATATAATTTATAATCCCGTACAACATGTATTTAATACATAGTTTAACAAGATATGTATGACAGTACTTATACATTCCCTTCGATATGATCAGATAAAACTTGTATAATAGCTTGATGTAAGAGCTATTGCAAGTTTTAACTATTCACTGTAGAACTTGTAGTATTCAATAGTGCATTTACATGTAAATTGAAAATAGAATAGAAAAACATGTAGATATGTAAACAATTTATAATGTAATAACAAACTATATCATTTTCTTCGAATGGCTCGAAAGGGTGCATGAACGAACATCCCCAATATGATCTTCTAAAAATTCAGAAAACTTCTAGTTAGCGAAATTTAGAAAGATTCTGAAATTTGAGGGCATAGAAATGTAAGGATTTAAAAATTGGCGGACTTAAAAACGTAGAAATTTATGACTGAAAATTTCAAAAATTACAAATTTGAGCTTCCGAAAATTAAAAAATTTGAAAATTTAGAACTTCGAAATTTAAGAGTTTTTACTTCTACAAATTTTTGAATTGAGGCATTTTTTTTTAATAAAGTGTTTATGATCGCATCAACTGCAGTGGTTTTTAACGACTGTAACTATGAACTATAGGTACATTAAGAAAATATGGGTGAGTTCTGCGCTTTAAGGATGAATTTCAAATTTTGTTAAGTATGCCAATGGTGTCACAGAAATTAATTACTGTCTCTTGGTGTATTGTATTTGTATACACTGAAATTAGAGTATTTGAAACATTTGAAAACTTGAAAAATTATAAATATCAAATTTTCAAATTTAGATGTCTGTAAATTAGACAGTTTGAAACCTATGGAAATATAAAATAATTAGAAAATAATAATAATTCTAAATTTATAAATTGGCTACAAGAATAAAAACGTTTTGCGTTAATTTCAATCAGGCATTAAAAGTTACAAAAATGTCGTACGAATATGTCGTACAATATGTGTATAATTCGTGAATAACATGGATTAAGTTATATTTTAATATACATATGTTCATAATCGTAATATTATAACATAATTGTACAAAAGTAGTACGTGTTCTGTTCACAGGTACCCCGGTACCATTCGAGATCACCCCGTTATTAGGGGGTTTGATCGGAGTGGTTACCGCACTACTTTTAGTTACTATCACTATTCTGGCTGCCATGAAAATCAGAAGCGAAAGAAGAACTCAACGACCAAATGATTTACCGTTAAAAAAAGGCACCGCACCGAGCTCGGAGGATCTTTACGATACCGATGACAGAAACCCAGACGTTGTACCAGTCAATAAAGGTAAGTACATAAGTATATACTGCAATAATTACACAACTGCTGCCACATTCTTCCTACGAACTCTTCGCAATCTCTTTTCTCCCTAACTTTTCTCTCCAAATTGTTCAGCCCATGTTTTCGTCAATTTCATTCCCAAAGTTTGATCGTGTCTAATTATCGTCGACATTGTACAAATGGCGATAAAATCAGAACAGGTCTCAGAGCTAACTTTTCCAAATTTCATTTTCTCTTCCTCTGTGCCTTCTCTGTCATTCCTAATTTATCTTCTGTCAGAAGATTAAATCTGATAAGATTTTCGGCTCCGACAAGTTATTTTATCGTCGCTCTTATTTTACACTATTATTTTCTTTTTGCGTTATTTAACAGAGTAATTCTACTATGCTCTATCACCTCAATTTACTCGATATAGAAACATCACTATTTTAATGAGTAATCAATTTTCATAAAGTAACGGGAGATAAAACTATAAATACATTTAATTTTGTACGCGAGTTTATTTACATGAGATGTATGCATAACTTGTAATTTTTTTATTCATGTGTATAAGTTAATTATATGAAATGTTATCAATTGCATTAAGAGTAGAATTTCATTGAAGTTTCTTCGTTGATAAAAGGCTTTTGCTCTAAAAAAAGCAAAACAATATAAATATACACATATATAAATTAAAAATGTATATTATTTTCTTCAGAAGTTTTAAAATTCGATAAAATGTTTTCAAACTCTTTTGTTTTTTACTCTAATAACTTCAGATACGAAACTTAATGACGATATGTATCTTAAAAAACTTTTAATTGAAAGGTTCAGATTACCAACTAACGGGATCAATGTCTGGTACACCTTTGGCTACACAAAACACACCCGATGGACTTGTCCCAACTTCACTTTCTATTCAACAAGTGAATCATCTTCAAGGACTGTCGCCATATTCGCACGAGTATAATAACTACCCAACTTTACCCGTAAGTAATACTAAATTAATATAATTCCGTAATTAATTGGACACGAATCAACAATTGTGACTTACGCCGCTTACACCATCAATACTTCAACAGACGACGGAATTAAAATCTAGTTACTGCATTTTAACTTTGCAATTAACGAAAACACATAAAAATGAAAAACAATTTGTTTTCCTTAAAATTAAAAGTAACTAAATGTTTGGAAATAAACATCCAAACAATTACCTTGGTAATTATTGATTAACTAAATTTGTTTTTAGAAACTATTCAGTACATAGTCACTGAATAGCAAAATCACTAAAAATAAAAAAAAAATTGGAAATTTTTGCATTTGTAAATACACTAGTAGAATTAATTCTGGACACTTTCAAATCTTTCCTTAAATTTCGCACTTAATCAAATTATTTAATATATAATTGTTTATATTTTATATTCTAATCAATGTTTTCTAATTTTGGGGCGTAACTATAAACATTATAGCTTACAATAAAAATATTATGGTATAAATTTAGCGTAGCAGTATATAGATATTCTGTCCGAATAAGAAATAGAGAATATTTTTATTCAAAGTGTCCAGAATTAATTCCACTAATATATTATATATACAGTCGTGGACAAAATTAAGTGAAAAGGTATCATAAATAACAAAAGGCTAATTTAATTTAAGTAATAATGCCTATAAATCAAAACTTTATTGCACAATTATGTACATTAAATAAATGTTTTTTCAAGCCTACAAAAACATTTCATGTTCTAAATTTAAAATTTATTTGAAACATTGTAATAAAAAAAAATTTGTTTACATTTCTGCAATGTCCACTTAATTTTGTCCATGACTGTACATACAGGGTGTCCCAAAAGTGTTGAAGGAGCCGGAAATGGGAGGTAGGTAAGGTCATTCTGAACAACTTTTTCATTTGCAAAAATGTCGTATGGGGCTTCATTTTTAAATTATTAACAAAAAACATGGACCAACCAGAACGCGAGAATCACGCGCCACGCGATTCAATCGCGACCACGGCCAATTATAACTCGGGCCTATACTTTTGCCCCCGAGCGCGCGCGATTCTCGCGCTCTGATTGGTAGGTGTTTTTCGTTAATAATTTAACAATGAAGCCCCATACGACATTTTTGCAAATGAAAAAATTGTTCAGACTGACCCCACCGACATCCCATTTCCTTCAACACTTTTGGGACACCCTGTATATTAATATGAGTATCAAATATTCTTCAGGTTAATCACACCCAATATTCAACTCTATACTCAAAGATCTCTACGCGTTTATAACAAATAACTGTTTCTGAAAGATTATCTTTTTATATGTTCGATAATCGACACGTAATACATAATTTAATACTATATAAATGAAATACAAATAATAAAATAGTTTCTTGTTTCAGCTATCGGGTGAGATAACGTACGCTGAACTGTGTCTCGCGCGACCAACGACCTTGTCAACATTAGCAAACGACACGAAATTGACAAGCATAAGTGGGATGGGTAGTTTAAGTACACTCCCGACTTATGGCAGCGGTGTAATCGTAGGTGGCAAACCGTACACAAAAGAAGCGACAATCTACGCTTGCATAGACCATAACGCAAGACCACCGAAGGTTGATGTTTCTAACGCATCGTCTTGTGCATTAACGCCTTTGTCGACAAAAAGCACGTTTCAAGACCTAAATGGTGCGACAGCGAATAACAAAAATCCCACGAGAGAAGTTGTCACTGTTCGTACACCGTTAATATCGACTCAAGAAAGTTGTGTATAGGGCTGCGACTTTGACGCGCTGAACGTCAACGAATATTATGTTTGATGTGGCGATGATATGCGCGTCTAGTTACAAAACGAGGTTCATTAACCGTTTGTCCTACACAATAAGACATATATGATCTTTGGTATGCGATAAACGTGTAAGGTAGTAAAATGGAATTTAATGTCAGATGGACTGATCAATTTTAAGTTATCGAGCATTCATCGGTAGCGAAGGAGCACAACGGGACAAGTTGAATGAGTTTTTTTAACATATCGATAATTATAAAAATGACAGTGTTAATTTCTTCATATTTTCGAAGGATATTGATTTAACTTAAATTTCGTCGATAAGACTGATTTAAGTGTTTTACAACTGTTCGTATATATGAAAGTTCATATTTTTTAGTTAACTACGTCAATAAATGTTATACCGCAAATACAATAAACTTTACGAGAATTTGCCAATGATTGATGTAGACGGCATCCACGTTATATTTTACTGAATTAAGGTACCACCGTAACATAAAAACCTAGGAGGACAGCTAATTAAAACAAGAACGGTTCAATAATTTAACTTTAAGGTCTTTTATGTATAATACTGCATATATACACTACGTAATATGAGTGATAATAAGTTTTGATTTCCATCAATTTTTATTTAATACATATTCGTACGTATCGAATATTATAACAAGATGTGTATACTGTACACATGAACATGGTTAGAATATACAAAATATGTTTTTTAATTTTAGTTTTTCTTTTCACTTGCCCAAATTTAAAATTAATTTTTGTATATACATTTAATTTGTAAATATATCCAACATGTACTTCATCGATTTTGTATAAGTACGTAGTGTGTCTAAAAGGTAATTTTGACAATCTTACGACATTTTGAAAATACTTTATACTACTTCTAAATTTGTATCCTCTGTATAAAATATTTTCTATAAATCGATTTTAACTTTTCGCAAGTTTCTGTTGCGTTTGTATTAAGTTTGATACAAAATTTAAACACATGGTGCTAAGGTTTCTTTAACTATTTTCGTTACACCTCACTGCTACATACGTTTACACAAATTATTATCAAATCAAATCACAATTATTATTGTGATGTCGAAATTTGCAAAAAACATCAAGCAAGTACTTATTTAGATGCACATATCTCACCTAACACAAGCCTGTACTGCTAAGATGCTATTTGTTTCAAATTATACTTTCAGTTCCATTACCTTTTGGACACACATTGAGTAAATCCTTTTTTTATCTTACATATACACATATTGTGTTTACGTTTTATATGTCTATAAAAAGGCTATTTTAAAAATTATTTAACCTATTCGTAACGGTATGAAACCCATATACATAGGCCTAAATTACAGATGGTAGAAAAACATTGTAATTACTTCGATGAGTTTATTTGTCGCAAAACCTAGTAAATATTGCAACATTTCTTTGAATACAAAGAATAGAATGTTTTTTTTATATTACATAATAAATATCTCATTATTTTTATTCTTGGTTATATGCCCTTTTGTACTCGCTGATTTTTATTAAATGTTTGACGCACGATGTGCCAATACATCGTCCGTTGGAAATGACCAGTACGTCTTTGACGTACCAATCCGTCATCCGTCGCGAATGGGTTAATCCGTATTACCTAGTTTTGTGTGTATATATTAATTCCCTCTATATTTACAAAAATTTTAAGAAACTATGCGTGTTGCGAACTATTAATAAACGCGTGATGTAAATATCGTTAAAATATGAAAATGACAAAGAAAAATAAACGCAATGTTTCATAGTCTTTTTTAAGGACGATATCCAGTTGGATTTTGATTGGAAGTTTATCAAAATAAATCAGGATTTAAGAAGTATGTATGTATGAATTCGTAAGTATAAACTAATTATGTAAAAAAATTCAATTTCAAATATCAAAAATATTAAATTGTATTGTAAATGTGTCAAATTTTATTCAGAAGAGAATGTAATAAGGATATATAACATACAGGGTGTTTCAAAAATATTGTACGCAAAAATTACAAATTTTCTATACTACAATAAAAAAAAAGTCCTTTACTAATTTTATAATCTGAAATATCACTCTGAAGTAATTGAAAATTAAAAACAGCAGAAACTGTTTGTAGAAAACGTAATTATGCTTTTTTATCCTGTTAATTAATTTCTTGCTTCTACGGAAAAAATTATTGTATTACTATCAAATTACGCTAACATTTGTTGTGCCACGAGACGAATAAAAAGTGATTTCTTATTATATACTAATCGTAATTAGTGCTTGCTGTATTATTAGCATATATTTACACACGCGAAATTGAATGTATATATAGTAGTCTTTAATTGTGCATTATCCTCTAGATTTAACCAAGATACACCAGAAACTGTATACATGTCCAATTCTCTATGTCCCAAAAATGAAATCGTAATATGAAGGGACCTTTTGATTTATTTTAACACAGAAAGTCTGTAATTTTTGTAAATACTACGATTTTGAATACCTTGTATAATACCTTGTACAAGTAAGATTCTTCAGAACAAAGGTATGTTTTATGATTATTTTTCTTTTAGCATACTATGTCGCACAAAATATATGTAAACATTATTAGTTAACAATATTTATAATCGTAACAAATACATGCTTCCACATTTATTTGAATCATTATCTGTATACGCAATTTTAAGTGTAAAGAATTTATATATGAGAAATTTGTATGCGATTTCTTACTGTCTATAATTTTTGTATTAAGTATAATTGGCAACATCCATAAGGAAGAAACACATGTAAATACTGTAAATGCTCATATAATAGAAAAACGTGGTGTAATCTATTACAACAGCGATTAATTATTTAAGCTATTAATACTTATTAATGATCTCTATTAATTACTTATCTTAGTAACTCAAACTTTTCATTTCTTCTTCGTATTATTTTATCGCCAATTTTCAATGATATACACGCATTTACTTGTACGTTTTTACTGAAATTATTCATTTTTCATGTCGTACTTGATTTTTTATTCAACTTGGTATTTTTAATTCAATATTACTTTAAAATCCTGTATTAATTTTTCTACTTATACCAACACTCTTTATAATTGCTATAAAATAAAGTTGTCATAATAAATTTTATACTTTTATTTTATTCGTTCAGTTTCCCTTATGTATTTCTATCTCATAACATTTGAAGGTATTTCTATACCTATCATCCGTAAATAAATCTAATACTTCCATAACGTTCAAAACATAGCAGACTTAAATGATCGTAATTAATAAACAACAACGCAGGGAAACAATTGAATTAATTATATATTTAAATTGATGTCATTGATTGAATGTCAAAATTAATATGTTGATAATAAAAAATGGAAATAGCTGTATATAATGCAAAAGATGTTTTTTTTATACACAAAAAGGTAAGAAGGACCAAAGTACTAGTGCATTGGGCAAGAAATGAGATACTTTTTCCCTATTTCTTAACCACGAAATTCATCCGTGCCTACGAGAATATCCATAGCAGCGACCAACAATTTGTAATCACTTACTGATTTATATTAAAATCAAATTTTCTTATGAATTATATTAACACCCGCGAATATAACAAACAATAAGACAAATATATGTTATTTTCACAAATTTTAATATCATTCTTTGTAAGTATTCATTGTATCAATCATAATCCTAATTTGAATCAACATTTGCGATGAGTTTTTCTACATATTAAAAGAATATTTTGTTATCACATTACATGAACATCTTTGAAAATAATTACGAGAAACGGAAAATTATATAAACTTGGAAATTATTAAAACAATTATTGGTATTCTGTTCAGAGTGAGTCAAATTGTTGTCAAAAGTATTAAATTACACGTAGCTTGTTTGACAAAAGTGGAATTTTAAAAAGGGGATATATTTGTAAAAATAATACAAAAAACACTAAGAAATACTATTCATTAGTATTACAATAAGTAAAATGTCCTTAATTACTTTAGACACATTTGTTCTATCTTTTAAAACATCCTAATTCATGCAGTGATCCAAGGTTTTGATCAATAATGGATTGCAGGGACTCCCAAAGTAAGTTTTAAATTTCATACATATCAAATATATATTTTTTGTTACTCAATACCATTTCCATTTGTTATTTCACAATTTGCAAAATTAAGTTTTTAGTTTCATTTTATTATCATTCCTAATAATTCTAGAATTATCAAATTTGTAAAATAAAGAAGCTGTGAAATAATTGATTTTTCTTCATTTCAAACCAAGTGATGCACATTTAATTAGTTTTGTATATTATAGTAAGTACTGATGTACAAAGCAAACCTTCAAATAAATCCTTCATTAAGAAGTCTATTCATATTTTACATCATATTCAGTGTAATGCTTAATGCGTGAACAGAGAAAAGCAGATAAAAATTTGTCTCTCGGTTGCCTCTTTTATGTACAATATTGTTTAGTGCATAATAAAACTTAATATTTTTATTCTGTATCATTACTCCCTGTACCATAAAAAATTCATATGAAAATTAAATATACAATTTGGGTAAGTAGTCTTATATTATAAATTTATTGTTTATATCTGATGTTGTCCAAAATTACATTACTCTGCATATTCTGATTTTTTTATAATATGTTTCATCTTTATTTCTTATTTAATTTTCCTTTCCATCCTGTTTTACAGCTATACATGTAATTTCTCCTAATGCAAAAACTGCTACATTCTATACTGATAACTTTTGCTTTTCTACAGAAAACTAATCTTCTGTAATAAAAAGCTGTTAGAGGACACATATAATAATGTTTTATTAGACACGTTATCAATGCAATGTTAGTGACGTTATAGTAAATATACTTTCGAATCAATGAATATTAGTTGATGATAACAAAATTAAGGTGTTGTAAAATAATGTTAATTTTTAATCATTTTTAATCATTCCCTCTGAATTATGTAATATTTGTTTTCTCTATACAATATCACTAATTACTTAACAAATATTTGCACAAATCACTTTAAAGATACAGTATTATACACTATCAAATTCTTTTATTACAATTTGTTTCTAGATCAGGATATTGAACATTTTATTTACTCTGTTTATTTTGAATGTCTCTCTTCCTGGTTATGTGTTATGTATATTATTTTATATCTTACTTCATTTTGGATACGCATAACTTTTGTTATTTTCTGCATATCTTGTTTTAAAATTTAAATTTAGTCTACATGTTCCTCGTTACATTTTAATAAGTGTCAGATTCTGTTTGTTCTTTATATTTGCTTAATACTGATGTTTCTTTTATGTATACAGTCCTAGTTTTTCCTTATTTTCAGACTGTTTCATTATTACATTTCTTTTCTTAACCTAATTGTATCTCTAGATAATGATTTGTATCAGTTTTGTCACAAATTCCACAATATTGAAATCATTATTGATAACTAATTTTAGTTCTTCATTTCACCTTTATATTTCCTATTTTTGTTTTGCTTTTCTTTTATGAAAGTCTATGTTAAAGAATTATAACTTCAAAACTCAGTATTTCACATGTTTACAATGTGTTATATTAATTCAACGAAAGAATAGTGTCGAACGCCAATTTTTGCTCATTCTACGCATGTCAGCTCTGATTGGTCTCATTTTGTAACCAGAAGTAAGACGCAAGCGCTGTTATGATGTTCCTAACGTTAAGTAAATATACCTGGTGGTCTTTTATTTTGTACATTCGTTACCACATTAGTTTTCCTCGCTAGTCATATGTTTTATTCACCCTATATATGAGTGATTAAGTGGAAAGCAAGTATAAAACAGCAATAATAACTTGTGAACTTAGTCAACTTGCGCGAAACGAATCATTTTCTGATTCAAAATACCATTTTCATGCCGTTTCGATCATTAAGATTGCAGTTCTTGTAATTTGCTCTCTATGACTATACCATATAAAAAGGTTGTTTGATAGTCAGAGACGTAGTTACGCTTGGGCGGTTGTATAGTGCGTTTAGTAGTTGTAACTACTGTTATTTAAAGTAAGTTATTCTGGGCTAGACTCTTTTTTTATACATCGTAAGTTTGAACAATTTATTTTTATGTATTAAAGAAATAATCCTGAATGTAATAATAAAACGTGTGACGTAACAATATAATACAATTGATATGATATAATATATTGTATAATGATACAAAAGTAATGTAATATAATAATACAGTTTAATTGTAATATATTTTGTTAAATTTCTGAATTATGTATATTATTCAATATACCTAAAAGAAATTATAATACAATAAAAATTTACATTTGAAGTTTTTCTTACGATTACATACTTCAACCATTCCTAAGTATTAAACTAATCAATTCATTAAAGAATTTAAAGTAACGTTACTACATAGTGTAGAAAAAAAAGATCTTTTATTTTGTAATTTCTATTCTCGTTACCAACATTTAAATAATTACGAAGTGTATAAATTTTTGGCGGCTAAGTGCAAATAATCTGGATTCCATAACCAAATTATATGTCCACCTTTTTTTACATTATAAATATATCTTGCACCAAATTTTTACTTTTTTTCGGCGGTAAAATTTATTTGGTTTTAAATTGTGTAAATTTTAATCGTATAAAGATAATACTAAATCCATGTCTTATTCCAAGATATTTTTGACCCTTCATTTACTTTCCCCTGAAGTTTGAGAAATGTGACCAGGACCGTGTGGAGATTTTGGGAAGTGGGACTACCAAAATTTCAACGGCCCTCTCGGATTGAAAAATTATAGGATTTTAATAAACATACAATAAAATATACAACTCCCCAAGAATTGGGAATATCGTGTTTCCCTATTTCCCTTATAAAATGAAAACGAAAGACATTTTCTAACTTCCCTGGATGTATTCTGTAGCAGAAATGTCTGCTCCATCACACAGAGTGGTTAGATTTTTGCCTAGGCCTATAATTTTTTAAATAAATTGAAAAATATCACGAAAGATTGGTGCATTTTTGGAATCTATCTTACTTTGATCACTATATGAACATACATATTTAAATGTTTACAATGTTATAACAATCTATATCGTTTTATTCAGGAAAGTTAACACATTTCCTTCGTATAAAAAGCTACTGAATAGTTATGGTAAAAGCACAAAACATCTTCAAAGTTGAAAATTTGCAATTTTTCTTAACATTTTCTCAAAAACTGTACGTCCTAGAGGAAAACAAATTGCAGACTCGTATTCAGCTCGCAAAAATCTATAAAACCTCCATAGTGTCGGTTATGAAATCAAAAAAGTCAAAATTTGTTGTACAGTGTAATCTAACGATCTGAATTTCGTAAAATGAAAATATTTATAAATAAACTATACTCTTATGGTAATAAATAATTCAGGATTCAAATAATTAGATTACTTCGATCAAATTAGTTACTTAAAAATAACGGCATTAAATCGTATTTGAAATGAAATCTTATTCTAAATAAAAGTATGTTTGAATTAAAAATTAGTCGCTGTTTTTTTTTTAATTTTGTTTTGTACAATACTTTTTCCTCGAGAACTATGAATAACTTTCCATACAAAATAAAAGTTGCTATAGTTTTTCAAATACCTCTATTTTATTTGAAGTAATTATCAACTCTACTGCTAAAAAATTTTGATTGTAACTATGCTTTATCATTTTATGACTTTGATCCAATTTATTATTACATTTTGTGCAATTTTTAATTATTTCAGCCAGGAAACTATGCACAAGGTTTAATTTAATGATGTTTTGTCATAAACGGAAGGCTTATAAAACGAGGATTTGATCCTAACCTCCCTTAAATCTCCCTTGAAGTTTAGATATACAATATGTATATACAATACGTACATGAATGTACAATAACAGTAAGAGGTCATACACTTTCCACTATTCCGAATAAATATCAATGTAAATAATCTTTATCCATATCAGCATCCATATACCCACGCAACAGCTGTTTGTTTAGTAAACTAAGCTTAAGATCGGGCACCCCAAAGGTCAAGCACCTAATTTGTAATCATTCATAACTCAAATACGTAACTTTTAGTTTGCATAATAATACAAAACTTTTCCGTTCCTTTTGAAATGAAGAAACTGTAGGTTTCATAATGTGTATCGTTTTTAGACACATTGCGTACTTTATTCACAAGAAAATATTGTATAATAACAATTATTATTTTACTAAAAATCGTATTTAATTTTCATTAACTTAACCTCTTTATTCTCAATTATAATTTTTGCTATTCGTAATATCTGGGTCATTAATTTTTTAAACACTTTTATGATATTTTGTCTTATTTTCTTTTTCTTTTCCAAGTATTACATAATTAATTAAAATGGAAGAATGAACTTTTCATAATTTACAATCTTTTTTTATATTTCATTTTGCCTCTTAATTTTATACTACTTGTAATGTAATTTAAAAGTTCTGGAGTAAGAAATGAATTCGAAGGAAGGGATTTTAGTGAAGGAAACTTAAATTCTATTGAATTTGTGTTAAAAATATTTTTATTCGTTGATGTCTTATTGATTTTCGAATACGCCATAGATATATATTGTTCAAGGATTATTTTCGGTACGGTTAAGTAACCAGATTTATTAAAATCAATAGCATTTTGTTAAAAATACAAAAATTTCAATATTTTAACACTTTGAAATTAACAGATTTGAATATTACAAAGTTTGAAATTAAAGTATCACAAAATTTGAAAATTTCAGAACTGTGTGTTTGAGATTTTGAAATTTTAGAAATATTGGAATTTGGGGATTTAAGAAATATGAAGTTTTGGAAATTTAAAATTTAGAATTTTCAAACTGGGAAATCTGTCATGAGTGCACATCATTGGTTCAGTATACATTTTTATAATTTTATGTAATAAACATTTCTCTCTGCAGCTACTTCAAACATATTTTTTCCCCACAATATTTGTTAAAATGTTTACAAAAAGCAGTTTTTGAAAATTATTGTTTAAACCTTTTGACTACATTCTGGAGAAATAATTGATCGAATTTGTTCAGAGAACAGCTAATGATAACCTTGAAAATTTCTATCTTATCGACATATTTCTTATACTTTTCTTTAGATAACACTGTCCAACATATTTTAATTTTTTTTCCGACGTCCTAGTATTCGATAAGTGATTATTATAGTGTTGTGCTGATTACGAATCTGTGATCTGTTTTTCTCCATTACGAAACTCTTTCAAAATTCACACCAATTTTGTGGGGTAACCATAAAAGATACTAAAAGTTTTGTTTACATCCAAACATTCTGCAGACTTTCCTTAATGCAACGGTATCTGCTTTTTACACATTCTGAATATTTAAACATGTGTATACAGTGGTTTGAGCAGCTGGGAAACGCCAATTTTGTACAAATTTTTACGTACATTTTGTAATTTATCGTAAAAAATATGTGTCTAGTGGAAAATCAAACTATAGCATGTGATAGAGCAGATTTTCAGTAATAGGGCGCGACGATTCATTAGCACTGTATTGTTAAATTTTTGTACTTCTATTTAAGTTTGACGAATATTATTACAATACTTTGTTACACTCTAAGCTAGAGACTTTAAAGTCTGTACACCTAATTCTCTTTTTACACGAATTTGATTTAACACGATTTTCACTGCAGTTAATGCGACTCTAAACCCTTTATTAATAATAATAATATTCTATAAATTTTTCTTGAATCTCATAGAGCAAATAGAGCGAGATTTTTCGATGCGTGCACAAAGCGTAAACGTATGCGTTTATTGTCAGAAAGTGACAATTTTGTTATGTTTATATTATTTTAACTTTTTTTATATTAACAAATTTCAGATATGTGCCCATAATTATGAAAGTGGTCTAAGTCATATATTTCTTATTTCGAGATATTTAATGGATTACATTTGAATCGATTAAAGAATATTTTTAGATCATGGAACATTTTAAATCAGAATTTTATTAGTCATGATTAATGAAAATTTATTATGAACATGAAATTTTGTGTGAGTCTAGTACTAAAAGGTTGTTTTTAAAGTTTGAATTGACTTAGACCATTTTCAAAATTAGCTGGTTGACCTATAAATGACTTAAAGCGATAAAAACTACGAGTTTTATTAGAAAAAATCATGTTACCGATAAAAAACATTTAACCGTTATATAATCAAATAACCGATAAACTCATTTTTTTCAATTTTGACTTAGACCACTTTCATAATTATGGGCACATATTAAATGTTTTCTTTTCCTGAAAGTATAATTTATTTTTTATAATATATTTAATGAATTAAAATGTGTAAGCACTAAATAAATTAAGTCAACTGTAACAAGAATTTTTTAATATTGTTTACACCGAATTCTCTTTTTACACGAATTTTTTGAGAACGTATCTATCGTGTAAAAAGAGAATTAGGTGTACTCTGTAAATAAAGCTTATTACCAAAATGTTTGGAACTTCAGAGCACCACAGTTGGCACGAGATAAGGTTTAGCGCAGCGATAACTGTACTGATAGCATAAGTAGAAGAAATCGCCTAGTCTACTTACCATTTTCTCTCTCTTTCCAAAAAGTGGGTACAACAAGATGTACCTTTAACGGCCCTCATGAACCTCCCGCTGGATACGTTGCATTACATTTAACTTGAACGTTTATCGTCCTTTTCTCGAAAACTATTGTTTTTACAGCAAAAAAATATGTGACATAAAATATGTATTTTGACGAGATGTACAACTTTTGTTGGAAGTATTTTTCGAAATTTTCATTATTTACGGAATTAAATACAAAAACAATTTTTATAGTTTTTTATGGTTTTTGCCATGTAAATTCATTTTCACCCATTTTCACTATCATATTCGCAATCAGCGCGACGGAATACGCGAGAATACGGAGTCTCAAAAAAATTGAGTCCGACTTATGCAAAAATTTAGCCCTAATACTTAAAAATTGCAAACAAATAACAAAATATATAAAATAAAAATAATAATTTAGTACAGTATTTTATTATACTTGTTATTAAAAACAATTCTTATCGTAACTAAATAAATAATAAATGATTTTTAACCTGAATCTATCCTATTTTCCATTTTATTTTTAAAAAGTATAATCATTCATTTATAAATATTGTGAAACTATTTTTGTGTTTATTTTTCTTTTATATACAATCTTATATCTGGTAACGAATATTATAAAAATTGTTTGCCTTTAAACTTGACAAGTAGGTTCAAAATTGAATTTTCTATAAAAAATAAAAAGTTTTTCTAATTATGTTTTGATATTTACATATGTGTACATTATTCATGAGCGATGTAATTTATTGTACATGTTGTAAGAATATACCCATAATAATAAATAAACATAATTTTTCAATTTATATTTATAAATATAAGTTAAAATTTATTTTATTAAATAACTTATTATTAGTAAAATGAATTGTGTATGTAACTTGTATCTTTTACTTGAAATACGTCATTATTTGCAAATTAAATTCCGCAATACGTATTTCGCTAAGAAAGAGTGGTGTATTTCAAAATCGATACCGTTATTTCGTGACTCTGATTAGAGGGTTTCCAATTAGTGTATATTAGTTCTATGTGAAATCCTTGCCCGTATGCCTGACAGTTCTCGTTTTAATAGAACAATGCTTTGATTTATCTCGGTATGGGCACACAGTATGACTTAGAAATCGCAATATTCAAATTTTAAAATGGTCGATACCATTAAGGAGAATACTAAAGCAAATAGTAAAAGTGCAACTATAGAAAATAATATTAAATCGAAATTATAAACAGAACAAATTTATCATTTTCACAGAATAACTACCATACAAAATAACACAAGAATATTACTCACATTGTAAAGTGGTAAACACATTCCACGGACATAAATATACATATAAATATAAATTATATAATTATAAAAGAAAAATTCAGGAATTAAAAATTGTCATTGTAAGAATTAAAATGTAAAAAAGTGGTAAAAATGTAATTGAAAATCCTGTTAGAACCAGGTAAATAAATTCCTATTATAATGAGTTTCTAAATAACAATTTTTTTTTATAAATGAATATGTGCTTGATGCAACCCACAAATTTTCTGCAACAAGAGAAAAAATTTCATTACATACGTAAAAATTTTGAAATCTCTTCTCGTAATGTTTATTTTTTACGATTACGTAAAAGCGGAAAGAAAAAAGCACTGGTATTATCCGTATCAGCAAGCTATAAAAATGAATTGATCTCACAATTTTAATCGACAGTGTACCTTCGATAGCCTTAGGCCATTATCATGTTTAGCAATATTATGGAAAATTTAATCTTCTAACGATTATGACTCCGTTTTCAGTGTTCTGAATTTTGAACATTCACTCTGAGTTTTCTGTTACTCTTAAACTCACCATCCACGGCAATTCTATTCATGTTATTAATTTCAACTTTCAGTTTGATTCTTTTCTAATGAAAGAAAACTGCTTCTCTCTTTTTTTTGTCAATCGATAACACTTTCCTCACAAATAAATAACAAGTTAAGAAACTGTTATATATAAATCTGATTAATTTAAAAAATGCAGCATTGACCAAGGGTGGCAAATGAAATTATTAATAAGGTTGTGAGATATTGTTCTGGACGTATTGTTCTTAGTTCGCATTGAACGTAATGGTACAAACAGCTGACCATAATGTCGCACGAGATTTACTCGCCTAAAATGGGGCAACCCAATTCTTTAGCAACTCATTGTCACGCCAATTTTAAAAACTCCAACCCGAAAGAGAGCTTACTTTGTATGTAAGATTTCAAAGAATACGGCGGAACTTATTTTGTAGGTAGAATTTCAAAGGGAATTTTATTGAAATTTAAAAGACATCCGATTTTCAGAGAAAAAATTTACGAAATAAGTTGTTTATGATTTTCTATGTCACAAGGTGTAATAATTTTTTAATAAAAGAATATTTTGAGCGTTGGTTAGACTTCCTAAAATAAAAACTGAGTCCAAGTTAAAAGATTCTGGGCTAAACACTAACTTCAGATAAAAATCGTTTGAATTTAAATAAAATAGCGAGCCCAATTGATTAAACGAGTTTTCCAGGTAAAAATTCGGAAGTATAGTAGTACATTTGCACGAAAATAGATGAAGCTGAAAGCTAGAGCTTGAAATCATCATTTCACTGGTTTCGAATGTTAAGAAACGATAGGCCTTCGAAGTTTCCAATTTTTGCTCATTTTGGCGAAAACAAGGTTCACTTATGAAAGTTCATCTTATTGGGTTGTTCGGAAAGTCATTTCGTTTTTTTCCATCAGTCTTGCTTGTGAGAAATTCTTGGAATTTAGAAATCTATGAATTTGAAACTTTCAGAATTTGGAAATCTGAGAATTCGGATTTTTCAGAATTTGGAAAGCTGAGAATTCGGATTTTTCAGAATTTGGAAAGCTGAGAATTCGGAATTTTCAGAATTTGGGAAACTGAGAATTCGAATTTTGCAGAATTTGGAAATCTGAGAATTCAGAATTTTCCGAAATTGGAAATCTGAGAATTCGGAATTTTAGGAATTTGCAAAGCTGAGAATTCGGAATTTTAAGAATTTGGAAATCGGAGAATTCGGAATTTTCCGAAATTGGAAATCTGAGAATTCGGAATTTTAGGAATTTGGAAAGCTGAGAATTCGGAATTTTAAGATTTTGGAAATCGGAGAATTCGGAATTTTCCGAAATTGGAAATCTGAGAATTCGAATTTTGCAGAATTTGGAAATCTGAGAATTCAGAATTTTCCGAAATTGGAAATCTGAGAATACGGATTTTTCAGAATTTGTAAATCTGAGAATTCGGAATTTGGAAAGCTGAAAATTCTGAATTTTAAGAATTTGTAAATCTGAGAATTGGAGAATATGAAAAGTGTAAAGCAGCATTTTCAGAATTCTTCACTTTTTTAAAAATGCTGTTCAAGCAAGAAAAGAAGTATCCCCCAAAAATCGTCTCTCATTTTCATAAAAAAAAAGAAACGAAATAACTTTCCGAACGACCTAATACAAACTCCGTATCCGAGTCAGCTGTACTTTTTTTTTGTTTTATTCATAAAGGATTGGGCTATTATGAAATTTTGTCTGACTGCAACAATTACTTTTATAATATCGAGAAATGTAAAATTATTTTTCTGCGTTCTTATCAATGATGGGACAAAGTGATTTAAAATTTGACAAAAATATGGTCACGTTCCTCGCAAGCTACCCCTTCAAAGTGAGACCTTCAGAACGACGAAACCGATGCGTCACGCATTATACATTTTAAATTAGTTTATATCCTGTTATAACAATGTTTGAATCTACGCGACACGCGGCTACTGCTTTTTTAAACACAAACAACATTAATTTTACATTTTGATGTATAACAAAAACACGAACAGAACGTATTTCATTGACAACCGTCTAAAACAAACTGCTTCGATTGTAGGTTCCCAAAAGAACTAAATCCTATTTTATTTGTATGATATTCCTCCTTCAAAAATATGTATATTTCCTTTAAGATTTCCTAATACTGATTGTTATTGCAAATGTTCTCTACATCCATTTTTTATTGAAATAACGTTTTTCTTCCTCGGTATTACATTTTTTCGAGCTTTTTCGACTTAGTCCAATTTTACACTTATGGATATTATGAAGGAATATAATAAAATTATTATTGCATCACATCATTATGAAAAATTATTATAACTGTCTACAAGGTGTTCATAAATGTATATAAAGAAATGAAGACCACAAAGAACTTTCACGCGCAAAATATAAATATTGAATGTTGTCTTCGAATGTAGCAGTTTTACAAGGAAAACTATGCTTTTGATTATACCATCTGAAATTGAAGTATCAATAGTTTATGATATTATAATCTTGTATCAGAATTAATGTAAGTTAATGCAAAGTAAATTTGTGTAACTATTAATTTGTCTTATTACAGATGGCTCTCCGTTGGGGTGTAGCAGGCGCTGGAAATATATCTCACGATTTTGTCACTGCTTTGGGAATACTGCCAGCATCCAAACACGTGGTTGTTGCAGTAGCAGCACGAGATCTATTGAGAGCACAGAAATTTTCTAGCTTGCACAAAATTAAGAATGCATATGACAGTTATGCAAAGCTGGCACAGGACAAAGACGTTGGTACGTGTTTAATTATTGTCAAATGTCGAATTTACTTTTTTTTTTCAGTGCTGTAGATGGAATTATTATGTCTTATTTTGAGATTATACAATATTTCTGCCTGGTTCTTGACCATTTCTGTTAATTTTTATGATACATTAATATAATCAATAGTATGATAGTAGAAATAAGAATTTACACATTGCTTACTAATTATTATTTTAAATTGTACTCATCTATTAATAATGTTGCTGGTCATTTTCTTCTTTGTTTATTTATAAACGATAAAAATCTGGTAAAAGACAAAATTTTATTTCATATGAAACACTTATAATTTTTACGGTTTACATTTCTTTTAACATCTTGTTGATTGTATAAATTGAAAAGGTCCTTTAAAGGGTCCCCCTTTAATTTTAATTAGTCTAAAGTTTTATTTTAAGATAATATTTTAATTATGTAGCATGCAAAATCGTTAAAAACTGTTTTAATGGTAGTAATTTAGCTCTGACGTATTTAGATGAAATACTTTTTTCTTTTACGATAAATTTTAAAAAATACTCGAAATTTCCTTGCAACTTATTTATTGGAGTACATATTCAGTATGAAATGCCCTATTACATATGAATGTATGTACATATGTGTATAAAGTATTTTTATTTCATAATTTCTAATTCATAAAGTATTGTTAGTACTTGCTTCACAGTAATAATAAATATTTTTTATGATTACTTTGTGACAAACTTACTATTACTACTATTTTTGAAAGAAACATGTATCATCTTATTGTAATTTCCATGCCTGCATTTGGAACATTATATTCTTTTTATTATATGTATTTTTAATTTTTCCAAATGTTCTATGACGAAAAAAGTACACGTGTCCGCGAGTTTATAAAAACTGTAGTTGATATTCGATTTTATTTGTACGTCGTATGCCGCTATTCCAACCACATCCAGTTTATTAATAAATTAAGCAAATGACCAACGATTGGTATGTACGTTTATCATATACAGTCGCCTCGAAAAGAATGTTAATCGCTTAACAAGACGACTTTATATCAATCAATCATTTGGTCAATAGTATCAATTGTGCTTTTTATCATCTTGTAATTTAATGGCATTTTTTCACTTACTTTTGTATATTATTAACATTACTCGAATAAATTACTCTAGATAGTTACCTAGAGAAATAGTTAATTGTAGCTGATAAACTTCCATCTATTCTCTCGCATAGTAAAATTATTTTGCTTCTAGATTTTTTCACTTTTTAATGATATACTTAGATTACGAATTAATCACGTAATTTCGTTAATTAAATTGACCTTTCAATATCACGATACTTTTTCTATTCATTATTACCTCATTTTCTTCTAAATCGTGTGCAAATATATATGTAATAATTTACTTATTTCTGGTAATTATTTTATTATTTTGCTTTCGTTCATTTCAACAGATATTGTATACATTGGAACGTTGAACCCGCAACATTTTGAAATTGCGCAATTAATGTTGAATCATGGAAAACACGTCTTGTGTGAAAAACCTTTGACGATGAATTTGAAACAAACAACCGAGTTAATCAATTTAGCTAAAAAGAAAAAACTATTTCTGATGGAAGCTATTTGGAGTAGATGCTTCCCCACATATGAAGCTCTTAAAAAGGAGATTGATTCGGGAAGTATTGGAGATATTCATCAAGTTACTGTATCTTTTGGATTTAAAATGCCAAATGTTGACAGGCTCAAGTAGGTGTAAATTTCTATCGCGGTTATTTTATCTGTATAATTTATCTATATTACATATTTATTTTATTCTTTGTTAAAATGAAAGCGAAACTAAAGTCAAATGTACACATTACAAACTGTATTTATTTTTGGTCTGTTTAGCCTGAAAAGTTTAGGAGGTGGTACCGTGTTAGATTTGGGTGTATATGGAATACAGTTTGCCTGTTTGGTATTTAATCATGATGTTCCTCATACTGTAAAGGCTGCTGGCACATTAAATAGTGAAGGAGTTGACCAATCTGTATCTGCAACTTTAGTTTATAGTGGAAATCGTACTGCGACTATTGTTACTCAAGCCCACGTTGATCTACCTAACGAAGCTTATATTCTTGGCACAAAGGGAATGATAAAAGTACCACAGTTTTGGTGCCCTCCAACTGTGGACCTACCGAGTGGCACTGTGAATGCGTCGCTTCCAGAGGGTGGACATAAATTTAATTTTATTAATAGTGCCGGTTTAAGATTCGAAGCCGAAGAAGCACGCGACTGCATTTTAAAGGGTATTGTATTATTTTATACAGATATTATAATGAGAAATAATATGCCTCAAAATGATTTTCAGTTTTTATCGTGTTGAATAACGTTGAAGTTTATCTCCAACATTTAATATTTATTTATTTAGTTCATGATTTATTTGGAGTTTATTGCTATTAATTATTTCTATTACAATATATAGTAATCTTATGTAGTAATCAATATGTAGCTTTCTCTTAATAGTGTAGACGTTGCATAATATTTTATTCTATATTTTAGATTTCTGTATTAAATTGTAATTTTTATCGGTATTTTGCATTCTATTAACGAGTGTCATATTTTGAAAAAAAATTATGAATAGTGCCACTTTAATTTGCTATTTAGAATATTTGTTATATTCTACTAATTTATTTCATTTCATTTTAGGTTTGATTGAAAGTCCCAAAATATCGCATGATATGTCCTTATTGATTGCACGATTAGAGGATGAAATTCGACGTGAAGTTGGTGTTGTATATCCTGAAGATTAAAGTACACATAGCACAAGAAGCAATATTTGTATAACTGAAATGTTATTAACATTCCAATATACAAACTTTTATATTAATAGACTTTATAACAAAAATAAATAAGGATTACATGTATTCCATGGGGCATTTTATTTAAACAATACCTTTCCTAGACTATATCTATTTTACGAAAAGTTTATAAGAAATATTAATAATACTACTCTTCCTATTCTATTCTACAAAACTCGGGACTTTCTCCGATATCGGATACTTGATTCTAACAGTGTAAATTTAATCGTAATATTCGCGAATCGAACAGTACAGGAATATTTGTCAGGTCAACTCTGCCGAGCAATTCAGGCAGAGTCGAGTGGTACCTACACTATAAAGTTCGCCAATTAATTTAGAATGACCAGAAGATGTTGACAGGCACAGTGTGTGGGTTGAGCGAAACTTTAGCTGCTCAAACGAGTCTGTGTAGGCTGATCAAATGTACGCAGAAATCGTTCAATTCCACATCGGCAGATTTAGACCTCACAAGGACATACGGGTACAACTAGATGATACGGCGGGACACTCCGATTACCTGTGATCTTAGGAGTTGTATCACTCACAATGAGCAATTAAACAACCTCAGTCACTATCTGCTACTGTGGTGAAAATGTAGTTTTGAATCAACAGAATGTTTGATTTAAGTGCGAATGGTCGAATATCTCATAACGGGTTAAAGCTATCCAAAAGCTATCAAAATTTGTTTTATTTAAGCAGACGCGTTATGTAGACACCCCATATTTTTCTATTTATACTATATTACACCATTCAATTAGTTGGAACGATAAACTTTTGCGATTGAAGTTGCATCAGTATGCACGGGGAACGTTGGCTGCAACGTGATGTACAGAACCCTCCTTTGAGATAGTATAATGCTGTTATATTAACCATATTATAGTAAAGTTGTGTTATGCATTATAATGTGATATAATATAATGTAATATATTGTAATATATGTATATATGAAGTGTCTTAAGGGAAATTTGTTTAATTAATGAAGAAAAATATTATGGTTGCCAAATTACCTAAAATATTGCCATCGTTATTGTCAGTAAAAAAATCACTTTGCACTTTGCGATCTTAAATACTAAAACATATATTACAAAATCTTGATGGAAAAAAAATTACAAGTTTTTCTTGATCACAAAAATTGAATCAAGAGACAAGGTACTTTAGATTTATCTCTTTACAAGTTTCAATAAACTGTTAGCTAATAATTTCATCATTTGAAGACGATTTATATTTTCTTTAAAGCTTCTCTTTGTAGAACAATTGACATTCATATTATAAGGATGTATGATAGGTAAATATATGTATAGAATATTTTGTTGCACAAATAAAAATGTTCAGATCAAGTCTTATGACCGAAAATATTTTTTTAACTTTTATTTCGAATAATTCAAATCAATATATATATCCGTATGCAATTTCACAACTATAAATTTTTCAATAATTATATACATATATAGCTTTACAACTATACATAGCAATGTATGCGTGGTAGGATGCAAGTTTCGCTATTTAATTCTGTACATCTTAGAAAATGTAGTAATTCTTATTTTACAGACTGAACTGTTCTTAAATACAATAAAAATCATCACTCTTATACATAGTAATTTCCTTACAATAACTAATATTAAAAATACAGTAAATCCTCCCACAGTGCGACACTCGATTCCCTCCCACAGTGCGACACGTCTCTTCCTGCGTCTATGCGTGCGTCGTTGCTGCGCCTGTGTTCGCCTCGCTCGAGCCAGTCCAAGTGTAACACCATACACTCGCCGCAGTCCCTTTGATGCGGGCCGCCAGATCTCCAGTTCCAAATTTACCAATATAATTTTTTAATATTTATATTTTTTTGACTGCAAATTTTTTTAACATATTCGTGAGGTTCTTCCGATCAAAATAAGACCAAACACGATATAATTACGATCATAATTACCTGTGTAACAAGCCATACAAGTTTCAGACGTTACATTTACGGCAGAGATACGAATTCCTTAGATTCTAACGTCCGAAACTTTTATGGCTTGTTACAAGGGTAATTATGATCGTAATTATATCGTGTTTGGTATCATTTTAATCAGAAAAACCTGACGAATACGATGGTACAAGTTTCATGAAAAAATAATAGGAAATAAGAAAATTGCAATCTTTTTCTTTGCTTGCATTAGTATGTGTCTCACCGATATTCGGTCGTTTCGGTAACCGATTGTGTTTAACGCTTGACTGATTCCGAGGGGGATCACCCCAGCAAGGGACAGCCGCCGAGTATTAAATTTCGCTTCTCCTATGCTCACAGTGAGCAGTTTCGATTCCGGCCTCTGTTGCACTGTGGGAAGATTCACTGTACATTTCAATGGATTATTAAACTTTAATTCTAGTATTTTCTTTCTTTCACGCGCTTCTTCCTATTTTCGTAACTTATACATATGTATACTTACCTGTTTACGAGAAAAATAATAAAAATTCTAAGCAAACAAATAGTTTGGTCATAGAATTCAAAGTAACATCAGTACAAATACAGATGTCCAGGGTATAAAAATTTCGCTATATCTTAATATTAGAGCGGTACATAAATAATTTTAGTTATGCTCAAAAGTATGTAGACTAAAAAAATTAAAATTACTGATGCACAACCCTAATACAATTACAATCTGAGTAAAGCCAATAAAGACCTACTCGTCACATCGGCAGCAACGAAGCACATAATGTGTATATTAGTTTATTGAATTTTTGTAACAATGTAACGCGCCGCAGATTTTATTACAGAGGTAGGTATTGATAATACGACGATAACTTAGACAACTGGTGCATTAACATGAGAATGTGGAAGTTGGACGGAGTGATGCGAAGTGGGCAGTGACAATAAATGTCCGCGTTCCATTTCATTTACTTCTTGTTGTTCCGTTCCACCTGTTGAACCAGTTGACCGTGCAAGGCTATTGCGCTGTCTGCACATATATGGTGTTTCTCCTGGAGAAGGAGTTTCACGACCCTGTACAAAAATTCATTCATTAAATGTATTATGGTTGGTAACTACAAGCAGAACAAAACCTAACTTGAAAATAAAAGTCGAATTACAATATGTTGTACAAGGTGGAACACGTTTCAGGCATAGGATTGGTTTTATTTATGAATGGATGTGTAGAGGACACATGAAGGTCAAGTATTAATCCGTTCATCTGAAAAACCATTAGTTGAAAAGATATTTTAATTTCACTCAGGATGGTGTAACTGAAAATGTTGTAATAACTTCTATCTACATCCTGGTAGTAGATTGATGAAAAAAAAAGCCTTAGGTGAAAATTGTAGGAACAGAATCTGCATCGATAGAACGAGACTACAGAATGAATTATTCATATCACTTGTAAGTCGATCAACAAGTTTATGCGATTTGTTCTGGATAAATGAAAGAATATTTGTTTACATTCAGTCATTTCATATACAGTAAATTTAATGTAATACAAAGGATTTGGAAAATGTCAATTATCACCACAATACGAATACTATCAAAATAGTATTAAATATTATTACGTAATATTAACATTCAATCGTTATTAACAATAGTATTATTATTACAATTATTATTTACTATTATTGTTATTATTATATATTATTACCTACTACTATTATTCGAATATTTATTTCTATTCAAAGAAATAATGAGAGAAATATTAAAAAAGAATGATTTTGTACAAATACCTGTCGTTAATAAAAATATATTTTTATAAATCATTAATAAAATTTCATAAATAAATCATGAATTAATAAAAGATTTTTTTACCATTTTAACTGCTAATTATTTTGATTAGAATTAGATTAGAATGATAAAAATGTTTTTCAACTGCAATTTTGATATTTTTAGTGTATTTCAAATTCTACGTAACACAGAATCAGTATCAGTATCAAAATCAGTATAGATTCTTTTGTGAGATATTACATTTTTTATGATTCAAATTTATCCATGGTCCTATTTATAAATAATAAAATAATTAAGTAAATCTTTCAAGAATCATTAGGAAAAATTTGTTATTCATGAAGATATCCAAAATAGGAAAGCAAAAAAGTACTTGCATGTTATCTTAAATCTGAAAATCAGAAAGAAAGGAAATAAAAAGTGTATAAATATAAATTACAAAAGTACCAAAATATTAAGGATTCTTCTAAGAAATTACCAATTGATTTGTCAATAATCCATTCCTTTTCATAACTTATAAACTTTTAACTTAAATTTATAACTTACAAATTGTAGATCATAAGTAGGTACTGCTTATCCTTGTTTGATTTGTCAATCTCTAACATTTTATACAAATATTTGTACTAATATCAACGTTAAACAGTTACAACTGGTAACCAGGTGTACATATCTTCCTTTCTACGAAACAGGTAAGTTACAAGAAATATTGGTTTTTAAGATAATCAAATTTTTGTAGAATGTACTTTTTTATGTACTTCCTTTTCTGAGATTGATTTTGGTTAAATTGGTTTCAAAAGGGTATCCCTTTAGGGAGATCATTAACGCGTCATTGATTTACAGGTTGTTAAAAAATGATTTCGCTGTGTTTAGTATATTTTATAAATCAATGTGGCGTTTTATTACTTCTGTCTGCTTGAATACTCATCTATGTGGACCAATCAGATGATGATCAGAAAACAATATGGCTTCATATTGACGTGATGGAACTGACGTTATATCAAACATACTTTACTGTATAACTCGAAAACTAAAACAGAGTACCCATTATATTTATACGAAAAAGTTGTGCAGAATGACAATTTTATAAAACTTATAATATTATTCAAATATGTTTAGAATATACAATACACTGTATCCAAAGTATCCCTAGCAAGGAGAGCAAAGACGATGAAGATGATGATCATATATCTACATTATATAATTGTTTTCAAAGACTGTAACACACATGTTGCATATACATATGTATATGTATGCTTATTTTTCAGATACATCGGTATAGGGCTGACAGAACTACTGTAAACTTAAGGCAACCGTATCGTTTTATAATAATATCAAATAAATAATTACAATATAAATGATTATTGCTTTTGCAAAGTGAAATCTGAACAAATCTTGCAATTTGAGGAATATTTTCCAATTCATTTCAAACGAAAAATTTGAAGAAATTATTTGAAGAATAATGGATAAACGCCAATTTGTAAAAGTTACCTATAACTGTATTTGAATCTGATTTAATAGCTTCTAAGCATCGCCCAAGACATTTTGATTTAGAACAGGAAGGACGGGAATTTGTGTCTCTCTTCCAGTTAGACTAGAAGCGAAGGGGTAACATTTAATTTATAGGAACATGTACAATTTAAAATATGAGACACATACCTGCTTGGAAGGACCACAACATGTTGCCTGATTGCAAGGCTTATCAGTCTTTGGACAGTCTAATACACAATCTTCTGTTGGTGTTTCCTTAATTTCACTATTAGACTGGTACTAAATATTAATAACAAAACAAAATTAGTAATTATTTTAATGGAATAAGTATGTTTTTTATCACAATTAATATCATAACACTTTGATAGCCAATATCACATGTGCATTATCTGTTTTGAAGCTTACCATTTTATGCCATTATTTTTCATATTATTCTCATCTATTTTAGACAATATCAATTACAATTTGAAAATGTGTAATTTTGTAACGTACACTAAATGAAATTTTCAAGTATAATTTATATCATCATAATTGTATTATATAATTATCATTATAAATATAAGCATATTTTTTGAAATGTGTCTCGATTTTAATTATTACAATTTAACGTCATAAAAATGTTAATTAGCATCTTCTACTATATAATAATAAGAAGTGTTAGCTTTGAAATTTTTTAAATAGTATGTAAAAGCCAAGTTAAAAGAAAGTCTGATAAGTTTAGCAGATCTTAAAAAAGTAGTGAGAATAATTCAAAATATTATCATTCAGTTGAAGGGAATAATATATGTAATATAAAACTTGAAAATAATAACTGAGCACCTTATAAATATTTAAGGTAAGTTATTCATTGAAGAAGAATAAGCTTTTTTTTTGTTTTGATATATTATCGATATTATACATTGTATATACAATATAAAGTGCAAATAGGTTTTTTATTTAAATATAATTAAGTTAAATGAAAAGAATTGTGTCAAGAACTAACTAATTTCTTCAAATATTTTACTTTTAATTTTATTAGCTATTGCAGTTTCGGACAATGGTGATCATCTAATTACCATTATTTATAACGTACTTTTTTATGACATGTATTTAGGTACATCAGTTTGAATATTGATGTATCGACATTTTTTATTTTGTACGACAAAAATTGCAATACAAACGATGTCAAAAACATATTTATTATTTTTATTTTAATTAAAACTTGTAACTGCTTATATGAAAGGGTATCATAAAATTCACTTGTAAGACAATAGACTTACATCAATAAATTCTGGCTGTATCGTGGTAGAATGTATGCCCTCGTTGTGGAAAAATTCTTTAACTTGCTCTGCAATTTTCATATATTCCGACAAATTTCTACATCTTATATGCGCCGAGGCAATAATACGATCGCCAGCTAATTGCCACACGTGAAATTCGTGCACGGCCAGTACACCATCAACATTTTCGAGCAGTCTTTGTTGAATAGCATCAACCTGTATAAATAAAAACCAGAAATTAATGTTTGATAACGAAGGATATAAAAGGAGCTATTTAGCTATTTCAGTTTCTTTCTTCCGAGCACATTTCTCAGCAACTGCAAACAGTATCGTTAATTTTCTATAACTGCATTATAATTAATTATGTATTTACATTTAGTACTAAAATGTCTTTCTCGCAATCGCATTCACGTAAAATTAAGGAAAAAGGTTTTTTTAGCTCTTTTTATAAATAAATAAGTACGTGTAGTGAGTTTAATAAACATTCATACCCTCTTGATCGATAACAAGATATAATTTTGACAAAGGAAATGCTATAAGATACTGATTAGCACGTTCCTTGCCACGTATACTGTTTTCGGTATACTCTGAATCTCTTACACAGACCAAACCTTTTTTTTGCAATTAACAATAAATAATTACGTGAGATATTGGAATATTACATTCTATCTATAATTCCAATTGTAACAACTGAATTATCAACACTTTGCATAGTTGCATAGCTCCAAAACTCTGTCGTGTTTTGCAGACATTTTTAGATTCTTTAACTGAAGTCAATTTTTATGCTTATTGACTGATAGTTTAATTAATGTCATAGATATCTTTGTTAATTAGTATTTCTACTCATTTCTACTGGAAAGGTATTACGCATGGCCAGTTATTACTTAAAAGAATCAAAAGGCTTGTACGTCTAACAATTACAGGATATTCCACTTAAATGGAACATCTAAATTACTTTAAAATAAAAAAATTATCTTGAAAAACCATTCGCAATGATCTTTGTATAAACCTCTTTATTGTCATCAAAAATATGACCCTGAAACTATAAGTTTCCATCAATTATCTTTTTCTATTTTTAATAGCAGTTAAAATAGTTTATATGTCCAATTAAAGTGGGACACCACATGTATAGAGTTAATAGCAAATCGGGCTTTCCGAAAGAAAATATGGAATGTGGGGAGCAGAGACGTTTTCAACTGTAGTATTAGGTAGCTTGTAGATTTAGGGATTTTGGAATTTGAAAACTTTGGGGTTTAGGTATCTGCAGATATGGAAATATAATAATTTGGTGGTCTGAGAGAGGAGAGATCTATAAATAAATAAAAAATAGCAAAATATGGAAATTTAGAAATTTGGGAATTTTCAAATTTAATATATACCGTTGTCCAGAGGAAACCTACGCTGTACTCAATAAAACTATTCCAACTTGTCAGACTATGTTATTTTAATATAAATTCTAGTTTAATAAGTTAATTTCATTTTATATATCTTCTACAGTACTTCATTGATTTATTATTTTTTATTATCTATGACCACAATCATTCATTATATATACAAACGCAAATCCGATTTCTGTAAAAAAAGACGGCGTCGAATAAGACCGAAGCATTCACACATATTGCACTTAATTTATATAAAATATATTCGAAATCACTAAGTAATAAAATTATCCCAAAAAATGCCTAAAAGTATATATACTAAAAAATCTTAGATACCGGAAAAATAATTAATTGTATTTAATAAAAATAAAATTACCAGCAGTTATGGCATATCGTTTCCTTTACAAGTTTATAGGACTACTCTTTTCTGTTATATTCATCTACATATCTGGAATCCGGAGTTAGTGTATTAAGTTTAGTTTAAATGAAATTACATTTTACGTGCTTTTCCTCTTTCTACGTTTTTCTTTTGATCCATTATTGTATCTTTTTTCTTATAAACCAGTGTCTCCTTTATCTTATCCCCCCCCCCCCCCAACTTATCATTTTTATCGATTCCTTCCCTACAACTTTCATAAGAATTTGATCAAATATTTGTAATTAAACGTAAACAGTTGTACATGAATTTCGAAACAAATATAATATTTATGTATTCGTTATCAACTCATACTTGAAGAGACACATTACTTTAGCCTGGTGGAGAATTTTAAACTCTGAACAGCAGTTTTAGGTTGTGTAAAATATGGGTTTATATGCAGCTGTTATATGCATATACAATTATAGTAAATCTTTCCTATTCATAGCATACACGAAATCCCGATTGATGACCATATTTTCGTACATACCGATGGGTTTAAACCCAAACGGGAATCAATTACAAAATATTATTGTACATATGGGTCATTCCACGCCGAATCGATCACTTTTTGATCTCACCGTCTGCGATTTTGTTTTAATTAAAATATGTTACAGTTTATATAAAATTATGGGGGGGTTTAAGTCATCATTTTGCCGATTTCGAATTTGTTTAAAAATATTTTATAGTAGCCTAATCCTTTATGAATAAAACAACAAAAAATTTAGCTCAATCGGTCGAGTAGTTTTTGAGAAAAAAATTCGTAAGTGATGTCTATTTTCGCAAAAATAGGCAAAAGCTGCAAATTTTTATGGCTTGTAATTTTTAAAGAAATTCGAAATCGGCAAAATGATGACTTAAACCCCCCATAATTTTACATAAACTATAACATATTTTGATTAAAACAAAATCGCAGATGGTGAGGTCAAAAAGTGATCGATTCGGCGTGGAATGATCCATATGCCAAAATAGTACTTTGACTATTATTATTGATTACACTGTACAACAAATTTTGACTTTTTTCTCGACTTGTAGTCGCCACTATGAAATTCTTATAGATTTTTGCGAGCTGAATACGAATCTGAAATCCGTTTCTTTATAGATCGTACAGTTTTTGAAAAAAATTATCAACTTTGGGGATGTTTTGCGCTTTTACCGTAATAGTTATTCAGTGGCTCTTTGCACATGAAAAATGTGTGAACTTTCCCTAATAAAACGATATACATTGTTATTACATTATAAATATTTAAATATGTTTAAATAATGGTCAAAGTAAAATAGACACCAAAAATACACCAATTTTTGGTCATATCTTTCAATTTATTTCAAAAGATATGGATCTAGACGAAAATCTAATCATCGTACGCGGTAGAGCAGACATTTTTGCTGCAGAAAACATCGACCGAAGTTAGAAAATCACTTTCGTTTTCATTTTAGAAGGAAAACAGTTTGACAAAACACGTGTCTCTGCCAGCGGTACTCAATGTTATAGCACGGCGAGCCTTCAGTTATTCCATTACGACAAGGCCATAGGCATTGAGTAACCCTTTCAGCGTTCTTTCTAACTGTATTAACCCTTTACACTCGAAGGTATTTTTACCGATAACAGAAAGCAATTGTAAAACATTTTGATTGAAGAGTTTGATGAATTATTTTCATGTGATTATATCTCTACTATTAATTTCCAATATTAGCTGTTTCGTTATGTTTGTACATCGTTTGTGCAGCATTGTAGGTTCGGTTAAAAAACACATATTCCAAATAGCTGTGTCGAACAAAATGGTGAGTATGAGTCACCTTTCGAGCGCAAAGGATTAAATGGATTACTGTGAATTATGACAATCTTAATACCATTTATCAAAGTGTAAAGGCATGGTAGTTTAAGGCATCATTTAACTACAGCTTTATGAAATTATTTTTTGTTACAACCGAATGTTCCTACTAAATAAAGACTTTTTCTATTCATCAATATTTTGAGTATGTAAATAAATATCGTCGTGTTTCCTTAATTGTTCCTTTCATCAAAATAGGTAAATCAAAGATGCACTACGTTTAAGCAATTATTATATATAACATTATTGCAAATTGATAAAATTACCTGAATATGAGTTGGTACAGTTTGTAGTAATATCAATGCAGATTCTTGTAACAATGGCCACACTGATCGTAAAATAAGAATCACTAATAATAGTGAAAGAGCTGGATCGATGTAAAATCTGTAAAACAAATTATTGCCATGAAATTTAGTGAAAAGATATTCCCAATTAAATTCTTATCGTAAAATTATACTTTATGATCGATATTATGTATATATACGTTTTATGAAAATACTAATAAACTATTAGAACTCAAAATTGTGAAGGATTTATTTATTGAATGATTACAAACATTAGGCAGTCAAAAAAATAAAGTTTTATATTTCATTACATTCAAAGTATTTTTTAAGCAAAATGTTGTTTAATAGACAAAAACTTGTAAGGTAATTAATTAATTCATTCATTTTCTCCCTTTTGTTTGACCTTTTTATGACGTACATTATAAATACCAATCCTGTTTCAATTTTTAGGATATTAAGACTGGATAAAAGAATCAATTTTTGTTTGGTTTCTTTCTTCTGTACATAATTCATGAGTTTCTGTTAACCAATTTATACACAAGTATACATATATAAAATATCCTAAAACAAGGGAGGCAAAGTTTCGAAAGTAATAAACAATTCAAAACATCGTCAAAACATCATAATTCAATAAATAAAACATACAAAAAGTACACTTTTTAATATTTTAAAAAGTGACATCGAAATGACGAATTTATGTATATTACATATGTATGTACTTAAATTTTTTCGTGAATCACGAAATATTTGTTGTTGTATTTGATCACAGGTACGTGCTGAAAATGATATTATACCTTCAATTTTTATGATACCATTAAGATGAACTCTGGATGGTATGCAAGGAATCTTGATTACATGTAAATATACAAGATGTAGATATATGTAAAATGTTTGAAAACCAATAAACATATAACTACCACAATACATGCAAGTCCTGGAAACAATTTGGATAAAGAAATACATAAAATCTGTTAATATATACTGCTTTTTTCATGAAATACTCATAATGGTCTAAATCAGCGGTTCTCAACCGGTGATATGCGAAGAATAGGATGATATGATTAATTGGTGCAGTATACGACGTAATAATAAAATATTTATTTTTTTCGGCAACTGAGTAGCTTATTTACTGATCGTCGATCATCGATTAGCTTTTAACGAATTATAAATCGCAATACCATAATGCATATGAAAAAACGCAAGAAACTTGTCCAGCAGAACTTTTGAATGAAATTAGCATGGAATTTTCGTTTCTATACACAGAAAAAATTACGTTCTTCATTTTTGTAAATGAGAACTATTAAGAACATACAATAGTTATTCAATACAGCATAGTTTAATATTCGATATATAGTTATAGTTATAGAAACAAAATCATTGATTTCTATTTAATTAAAACACTTCGTACAATTTGAATTAAACAAAATCTGTATATTTTCATAATAATATTAATTTATTATTTTACATAAACTTTCTCTCTTCCCTGATAAAATTTTAATAATATAGAATAAAAATTAATTTATTACTATTATTAGATATAGTACAAAAGTGTTACCAGTAGCTAATTCAACTTTCACCTACAATGTCCAAATTTTTCGTAAATAAGCAGTTATTGGGGCAAATTACACACTTACGATTTCAGTTACTTAAATTCAACACAACTTGAAGAAAATCCGACTTTCTAATAAATAATAGAAATTACTGCATTTTAAAGCTTAAGAAATGTTTCTCACTGTATCCGTTATTATTGTAAACGATAGAAATACCATATAATATGATTCAAACTTGTAAATATTAAGAATAATATATGGAGAAAGAAACTGAAGCTATAAATTATTTTAATTATTCATAAATTGCTGAAGGCCTTTCTTATTATATGTGCGAATACTATAAAATGTATTATAATGTACTATTAAACCGTTTTTACGGAAAATGTACACCGAAAACGACGTTAAACTCTGAAGTTCGAAAATGATATGTACAGGGTGTCCCAAAAGTGTTGAAGGAGTCGGAAATGGGAGGTAGGTGGGGTCATTCTGAACAACTTTTTCATTTGCAAAAATGTCGTATGGGGCTTCATTTTTAAATTATTAACGAAAAACACCGACTAATCAGAACGTGAGAATCGCGCGCTACGCGATTCGGTCGCGACCACGGCCAATTATAACTCGGGCCTACACTTCTGCCTCCGAGCGCGCGCGATTCTCTCGCTCTGATTGATCGGTGTTTTTCGTTAATAATTTAAAAATGAAGCCCCATACGACATTTTTGCAAATGAAAAAGTTGTTCAGAATGACCTCACCTACCTCCCATTTCCGGCTCCTTCAATACTTTTGGGGTACACTGTATATGTATAAAATGATTTGTTCGGTCTAATACAGATGCGTCAATTAATGTAAATAAGGAAATAAGGTTAAATCAATTCAAAAGCGTCAAACACATTTATAATAATAACAGATCTATTTAATTCTTTGATCATAATTGGTTATCCATCATTTCAAATCTACATATAGAAATTACAGTAGAGTAATGAAGTTATTAAGTAGAACGGTAAAACAAAACGCTTAAAAGTGTTTTTCAACAATATGTTTATAAATTTAAATCCGTGAAACGAACAACAAAATATATCAATTAGCTTTGTTTATATCTAAAACTAGCATGTATATTTATAAGATATAAATAAACATTTCACAAACCATAATAAAAATGCACTTACTTTCGTATGTATGCTATTCGCATTCGGGTTTTCTCTTGTGACGGCTATTGACGAGCCTGTAAATAGGTTTGTGCATTTAGGCCTATTTTCTTTCTCAAATTAATTATTGTCAGATTTCGTACAACAATGAAATTCTTTATAACGAATGAATTTATTACATCTGAAAGGAAATAAAAAATACTTCTGGACCAAAACTATTTTGCTGTATCGTCTTCTTTATCAGCTTTAAGCCACATTTACTTTAAAAAAATATTGTCGGGTATAAAACAATTTTGCATGCAAACTCACACCAGATATTAATACTTGAAATAATGAAGTTCTGAACATCTTCATACGCGTATATTAACAAATGAAAGAATGATTCAAAATGTAAATAAGCGATTCGGAAGAAGTTTTGTAGAATGATAAGCTTGAATATGAAATGATTTTAAACAATACAAAACATTAGCGAATGTATAAATATTCAATGTATGTCCAATAAATGAACATATTGTTCAGCTACCTTTTATAAATTTAATAGCAATGAAAATACCTTCAAGGTCCAGGCTAAATGCACTCCAGTCTATAAAAAGAATAAATCTAATAATTTAAATACATATAGAATATAATGAACAACGCGCAGATACACTGGTAACGCGCTATTCTTGTATGTAACTATTGTTTACATGCAAATATATAGGGTGTCCCAAAACGAACGAAACATCCGGAAATGGGAGGTAGCTGGGGTCATTCTGAACAACTTTTTCCTTTGCAAAAATATCGAACGAGGCTTCATTTTTAAATTATTAAGGAAAAACACCGACCAATCAGAGCGCGAGAATCGCGCGCGCTCGGAGGCAAAAGTATAGGCCCGAGTTATAATTGGCCGTGGTCGCGATCGAATCGCGTGGCGCGTGATTCTCGCGTTCTGGTTGGTCGGTGTTTTTCCTTAATAATTTAAAAATGAAGCCTCGTTCGATATTTTTGCAAAGGAAAAAGTTGTTCAGAATGACCCCAGCTACCTCCCATTTCCGGATGTTTCGTTCGTTTTGGGACCCCCTGTATATAAATATGTTGTAAATTGTAACAGTTTTGTCAGCTTAAAGTTTTTAGTAATACAATATATATTTTTTTTAAATATTACATAACTTATTAGGTATCAATGCAAATGATTCTGCAAATACTGAATTTATTTTCGGAGTCTCCTGCGTGAGAAGAATTAAATCTTGTCTCTTCTACATTATTCTGTACAGAAAAGATGAAGACAACAGCCATATTGCTACACAAAAATGCGATTTGGTTGTTTAGAGATGATAAGGTGAAGAAGTAATATCTATTTTTATTTTTTTCTTCAAATATCCTTTATGTAATTTTATCTAATCTACAAGGTACTGTGGAGGCCAACTTTGCAATTTCACGTTTACAATTTTATGAAAACTACAATTTTATGTATCTCCATTTTGTATGAAGTTCTAAAAATCAAATTACGAAATTCGACCATATAGCGTTCTGTACAATAATACAAAAACAATTTTGGAAATAAACCTAAAGAAATAGTGTTTCTTTATTTTAGAATTTTGTAGTATCAAAATCGCATTTTCAATAAATATGGCGCTTAACTTCGTCTGCCCTTTAAAGGGTAATGCAAAAAAAATAAAAATTGCACGTCCCAACAAATTTTAACTTTTTATTCGACGTTCTAAAATCCGTTCAGTAATTATTATAGTGTTTCTTGTGCTGATTGCCAATCTGTAATCCATTTTTCTACGGCACGCAAGGTTTTTGAGAAATTTGATTTTGAAAAAAAAATCACATTAATCGGAATTCAAACCAATGTTGTGAGGCTATACGAGATACTAAAATTTCGTTTACATCCAATGATTCTGTAGAGTTTGCTGACTACAACGGTAATTACTTTTTATACATTCTGAATATTTGAACATGTTTAAACAATCATCACTTTTTAAAATAAATTGAAAAATATATGTAAAAATTTGTACAAAATTTGACTCCCCGCGTTCAATAATAATTATTGAATTACAATTATTGTTTAACCATTTTTAAATATTTAGAATGCATAAAAAGCAGACACCGTTGTATTGGGGAAAGTCTACGGAATCTTTGGATATAAACAGAATTTTAGTATCTTGTATAGTTACCTCTTAAAATTGGTTTGAACTTCGAAAATGTGCTTTTTTTTCAAAATAAAATCTCAAAAATTATACGCGCTGTAGAAAAGGGGACTGCAGGTTCGTAATCAGCACAAGAAACACTATAATAATCACTGATAGGATTTTAGAACATCGATTGGCTGTTAGGCAGTGTTATCAATCTTTGTTCAGCGTTTCTCAGTGCACCAGATAAAATCTACAAAATCAAGCTTGAACCACCGCTACTTTTAAATCTTAAAAATTTAATATTTAACATAGAAATAATCATAATCATAATCCATAACCTTATAAAATTATAAAAACTATTTAAGCCCTCAAAAATAGGCCGAAATGCATAAACTTTCTTTCTCTTACTTATGTTTGACAGAAATGTTGCGTCTTTAACTAACAGTTGACTGAAATTTAATCAACATTTGTTTACCCGAATAGCTTTTTAAAATTTTGCCAATATTCATATTAATAGTAATTAGTTCTAACAAAATAAAGTGTCGTGGGTACAATCATCACGTCTACCATTTTAAAGTACAGCCACAATCGTTTTAAAAGTAACTGCTTTGTGTACTGTAATGACTTGTTCTTTGACTAATTGTTTGCTTATGAAAAACAGACAAGAACTGAATATCGTTGAGAAAGAATCATGTCTTGATCAAACTTTCAAAAAGTGTTGAACTCAAACACGATAGTATCCATGTTAATTGCCATGCTGCGAATTTTAACAATTTGAAAATTATGAAGATTTGAAGTTAAATTTCAAAAGAAAAATAACAATTGTTAAAATTAAAATTCGTTAAAAATCGAAATTTTTGACGAACGATAACAATTGCTTTACTAAATGACTTTATAGTTTATAATAGTAGTAGTAATTATATTAACTACTCTATTCGACGAGTTTTCATTTTTTCTTAAGCCGCTCACATTTGTTAAGCGTTTCTTATGCATGTATGTTTGCATATATCTTTGTACACTCAATCTACAATCGTTTTATACTTATCGCTTACATTTTTTTAATAAATCAACTGAAAAGAAATTTGAATTTTCAAAAATTTTGTAATGTAATCATAATAGTTATTTAGTTACCTTTCACGAGGCATACTTTCATAATTTATTCCATCCAACCAAACAAAAATAGTTGAAATAAACAATTTCAGAAGGGACATTCCATTTTTGGCCGGTTAAGTAAATTTTTACTGTTTTGAATATACTCTTACGTAAAAGTTTGTATTATTATTTTAAGCATACATAAATATATTGTATACAGGGTGTTTCACGAAATACTAGTCACGATTTTTCAAGTATTTGCAAGATTCTGACGAAAAAATATTTTAGACAAAAATTGATCGATTTTGGATCAAACTTCGAAAAATATTGTATAACTGCCAAGCTCACCTTACCATTTTTTAAATGGCTCTTTATGTTTTTCACTTAACAGTATTATAATCCGTGTCAAAACAAATTCAGCGATATAATATACCATGACCATCAAATTTTCCTGTGCTTTCAAGGTCATCTGAGGACCATGGTATGCTAGGTTGTAGAATTCGTTTGATACGGGTTATAACATTCTAAGTGAAAAATATAAAGTGCTATTTAAAAAAATGGAACTTTAACAATTATATAAAAATATTTTTCGATGTATTTTTATTGCAATGAATAGCCAACCAAAAACCGAACATTTGTCAACAATATTCTTTGCCCACATTCTCGCATATACATCAAAAATCGTGACTAGCGTCACGTGGGACTTCGTGTATGTAAAACTTAATTTCACAAGGGCTGACCATTTGTTTTTCAATTTAATTCTCAAAATACCAATTAAACGTAAATGTCTACACTATATTGATTTTTCAAACAACTTTAAATATATAAATATAAGAATTCACAGAATTATTTCGCGTAAAAGACATTTGAGCAACTATTACTATCGAAGTATTAAATATCTTCGGATTGGAAAATGTAAAAAAGAATATTTGAAAATTGAAAGTAACAAAGAAAGCAAAGTTTAGAGGTTGGTATTTCACACACAAAAATTTAAAGGAATCATCAACTGTTAAGATGTTGTAAAATATCTTAATAGATAGTATAGAATGTTGCAAAACAAAATATATACTACCTGGTGTTAGTAATGTTTGATGAATATGCAAATGAAATTCCATACATAATAAACTGACCGAGGAATTCACACTTGATACAATGACAAAGCAGACTATGCATTAAAATCGTTAGAAATAGCAGATAAATAATATTTGTATAATGCTTGAAGCATTATTACCAGTCCCGAATGATGGAACCAAAAAGGGAAAATTGTATACACAAAAAGAAACCGAAAACACAAGAAAAAATTTTGTGATCGCTTCACTTTCGAAGAAGTTGTATTTGAAAATTGTTCAAAATGTCTTTGAAAAAATTTGTTTACGACACAGAAAATGACAATTTCATCAATTTCACTAATTGAGCAATTAATGAATGCTATAAATTGGTAAATGGTTTTCCCAAGACAGGTAAAATGCATTATCAGTCATTACTCTCCATAATAGTGTTGATGCAGTCATATTGGGAAGTATATGAAAGTAAGTGCATGTATGAATAACAATATCTAAAATAACGCTAACTAGTACGGCATTTTAACGATATCAATAATTATATTTACAAATGTGTAACACTTATTAATCGCTGAACTGCACAAAGAATTGTTGAAATTATCATCTATCCTTCAATTAAAAAATTGTCTTACAAAGTACTTTAAAAAATTTGTAGATTCAATTTTTTAAAAAATGACGCCACATGTGAATAAACTTTATCCTACATTTTCGACTTATCTTTTTACATAGAATCATTCCCTTTACACTTATTCCATTAACGGTGTGATATTTTATATATGGGATCAACTTTCTTACGACTATGTTATTTAGTTTTATATAGGAAATTAATTACCTGTATTCCCATTTCGTCAGCCAAACGATTAAAGCAGACACTATTACAATAACAGATCCCAGTGCGTCCGAGAGTACATGAAGAAATACACCACGCATATTCATTTGACTTGCATCGTGTGAATGACCGTGTGCCCTCTTCACTTGAGGCGTTGACGGCCTATAAGTTTCATCATTTTCATTGGCATCTGTCCCAACTAAGGTACTCAAACGATTATGACTTCGAGATATTCCATGCGAATGTGTATGGGTGTTTCCATGTTCTGAAAGAAAAAAGATATTTTAGTAAAAAAAAGGAACGCATAAATTTCAATCTCTAAATATTTTGTTTAGTTTGCATATTCCTCATCAAAGAAAATGTATTCAGTACTACATCTTTGCTCCAAAACTGTACTCAATTAATATATATACAGGGTGGTCCATTTATCTTGAGACAGGTTAATATCTTTTAAACAACATATTTTTGAAAAAAGTGTTTCAGATAAAAGTTGTCGTGTGTCAGGGGGCAAATTGGATGGTAGAAATGTATTTTTTCATGAAGTGCTCCTGAAGCTCATCTTTATTTTTTTAAATGGAACCCCCCGTTTTTTATTTTACTATCATATTCTACAGGAGAAAATAGGGAACTTTTATTCGAAACATTTTTTCGTAGGGGTGCCTATTTCCGAGATAAGGTACTAAATATTTATTCAATAAACATTTTTATTTATTATTTAAGAAGGTGCTCCAAGTGTTGGTGGCGATGATGGAAGTGTAGGGGACCATGCTGATTGGTTTTTGTCCAAAAATTAGAATTCAATCAGCAGATTCTCTTAAAAATTGCCACTACCCCTACATACATACTCCGTCTATTGTAAATGGGCAGTAGTTTCGAACAAAAAATTTCGAAAAAAATGTTTCGAACAAAAGTTACCTATTTTCCCCTGGAGAATATGATAGTAAAATAAAAAACGGGCGGGGTTCCATTTAAAAAAATAAAGTTGACCTTCAGATGACCTTCAGGAGCACTCCCTGAAAAAATCCATTCCTACTATATTAAATAACACATACAAATATTGTACTAGATATTTATAATTTTTTGGTATTACAACGAATATTTAAATTTGACAAATATACTCATAATTAGTTTATAAAATATTTATGTCTTTTTATTTTGCTGCCTTAGAAAACATTAAAAATTTTGGAAAATTAGGTATTTAAGTATTTATCACTTAAAAACAGTTTATTTTGTTGAAAACCGTGATTTAGATATTTAACAGTCAAAAACTATAATATTCCTGACAGCATGGTTTTACTATTCAGATTGTAAAAGGGCTATTAGAAAATTAAGCCTGCCATTTGTACATTGTTTCTACAAAAATATTATTACTACCATTAACACAAATATATAAACAGTCCACATTTAATTACATTACAAAAAAGTTGATATTGCAATGGCAGAATTACTCTTTTTTTTGTATATAGAAAATGTTCATGTGTATTTGAAAGTTGAATCATAACAATAACACTAACTTATAGTAATAGTAATAAGTATATTATTCAAGATTAAATTTAATCCATTGTTAAATAAACCTTTGCTGCTTTATGGCAGCAATAGTGTGTTAATATAACATTTATGTTTAAATTTATATTTGTGGCAAATCGAACTACTGGAATGGATTATAATAAAACTATATCACAAACTTATAATGGGTCACATTATTTTTCATGCATAAAATGGCATATCAATTTTATTGTTATCGGTTGTTAACATCAACAAATTTAATAATGGAAGACTGCGACTTGTGGATAGACTGCAACTAACAATGAATGTGACCTAATGTAGAAATTCTAACTTGAACATTAAAAGATTGTACAACTGATGATCTCTTGATTCAGTTGACAGTCATTCGAAGTGATGATATCCTTATTTAAATTCTCCTTCATATTTATCAAACAAATCAATATTTATTGAATACATATTTTGTAATTGATAAAAATATGTATATCTGGAGTATCATATAATAAACTTTTTAATGTATCGAATAACCTGTGCAAAATATTAAATTACTGCAACAAAGAATGTAGAATTTTATATAATTTGCTCAACTCTTGATAATAGTTTTAAAATATCTTGCACATTATGAACATGAAACTTTAAAACAGTAGACAAAATACCACCCTGTAAAATAGACAAATTAATTAGTCGTTCATACGGCACAGATGCAACAGATATAGAGAAAAGTGTCACAGGTTTTATATATAGACTTAAACCTATAATCTCAGCTTATAGATTGCACAACACGCGTTTCACACGGATGAATGTGGCTTCAACGTTAAATTGCATTGCGGACATGCATTAACTATGGCAGATACAAAGACAGAACAAACCGTTTTGCAATCTGTATCTTGCAATAATGCTTGTAATATTCCATTCATATTCGCAAGTCGAAGACTTTTATCTCCTTTACTTGTAATACTAAAATAACCTAATAGAAATTTCGGTTTGAAAATGTGACCCTCCAAATATTTAACGACTACTGGTTCCTTAATGGGTACTTACTAAATACTACAGCTTGAAATAATTTATAGCACGACTACATAAATACATATTCGTTATCCCTATGAAGATGACAGATATTAATACAACTACGTGACGTATGCGGCTTTCGAATATGGAAACACTTCGTAAGAAGATTTTCTGGTCTTATCCTTCTCTCAAATAATGACCTAAATTTACATTTGCTCACTAATATACTAAAATTTCATTCTTTAATTCATAATCAACTGTCTTCCACAAAACATGTCATCAGTTTGTTTATATACGTATGAAATAAAATTGAATATACAGAATAAAATTCAAATCACTTTGAATATCCAATCATTTCTGCATTTGAAAACTAAAGAATTCTGACGCTCTTGCACTTATTCACTGCCTTTGGTGTAAGGACTTCTTGTCTCTCGACCACCTTTTTGCACAGTTTCATTAGTATGATTCGAGTTCAAAAATCTTTAGTGATAATTTACGTTTAACAATAAATTAATAAGCTTGTATAAGTGCGCGTTATATGTATAAATATTTAATGACGTTATAATACACAAATTATTGGTAACGTGCAAGATTTGTTAAATATTATTTTAAGAGTTATACAAATCATAAAATGCTATAATCTTTACCGAAGTACCGCTTGGGTATCCTAGACACTTTTTCCGTTACATTGATGTACTTAAAAACATATATAAGGGGAATACTACTCCAGATATGAATATTTTTAACAAACAAAATATGCGCTGAATCTAAATTCAAAATATATACACAAACGTGTATTTTTTAACAATATATGTATATACAGGGTGAGTTATTTAAACCGATACCTAAGACTATTTATTGTACGAATAAGTGTTTAAATGAAAATTAAATACTGTTGGAAGTAAAATAATTTGATGAAATCATTTGGCAAATCTTTAAATGAAATCATACATTTTTTAATACGTCAATTTATTCAGTTCGCCTTTTCTTATGAAAAAGGTATTAAGGTATTTAAACTGAAATATTCGTTAAATAAATATTAAAATTTTCGAATTACAGTAAAACAACATCCCTCCGTTTTTAAATGTTAAAAAATATGTCCTTCAACTTGAATACAAATGTTTACCCAGTCTCTAAATAATGCACCAATTCCTTGTAGTGTAGACGTACTTTAGAACATTAAAAACATCACTTATTATTAATAATATATAGTAATAATGCAATAATGAAATTTAAATATCCCTAGAACGAATATTTTTTCAGCAACGAGCCTAATTCACTGATAAAGGAGCTGAACTGACCTGTACAGAAAAAAAATGTATAATTAAATTTAAAAATATATCCCCTATTCGGCGATCAATAAAAAACATTCTTATGATACTACACAACTTTCATTTAAAATATATTCTTCTATAATAACAAATTTCACATGCATTTGAGAGGATGGATTTAAATAGTTCAACCTAATATGTACCTCGTACAAATGTGTGTTGTATACAATATAATATATTTCTTTCCTCTTTGATTTGCTCTTTTAATGACCACTGTTTAGAAAGTTTTTAGACGATTAATAAGATATACCGACAAGGTGAAAAATTCGATAAACTTCAATAGCCAATTTCATTCACTTACAATGAATGTCGATAACTTGATATTTTCTACAATTTTAAAAAGTTTCGTTAAAATTAGAGCTTTTGAATCAAGGAAACCGTTTTGAGTTTATAGGAAACCCAAACAATACTAATTCTGCAAAATCAAAACATGTTTCCTAAAAATGTTAAATGAAACGTTTATAAAATGCAGTTGCACCTTATCTTACAATGAATTTCATATTTAATACAATTAACTACGGTTAACTCCAAAATTATTAATATCTTGTATCTATGTTTGACTGCATTGTCTACATTCCATAAGTTTAAAAGCAAATTTTCTCTTTGTTCCAGATAAGTTTATGCCATATGCTGCTAAATTATCATTATTGCAGACATTGGGGTCAGATTTTATCTCAAATTTTGGCTATAACTTTTTCTATATTGCGAAGGTCACGTGCTTCTTTTGTAAGACACACGAGCAACATTGAATGTCTTATCAATCAATTATTTCGATATACAGGATGTCCCAAAAGTATTGAAAGAGCAGGAAATGGGAGGTAGGTAGGGTAATTCTGAACAACTTTTTCAGTTGCACAAATGCCGTATGGGCCTTCATTATTAAATTATTAACGAAAAACACCGACCAATCAGAACGCGAGAATCGCGCCCCACGCGATTCGATCGCGACTACGGCCAATTATATCTCGGGTCTACACTTCTGCCTCCGAGCGCGCGCGATTCTCGCGCTCTGATTGGTCGGTGTTTTTCGTTAATAATTTAAAAATGAAGCCCCATACGACAATTTTCCAAATGAAAAAGTTGTTCAGAATGACCCTCCCTACCTCCCATTTCCGGATCCTTCACCACTTTTGGGACACCCTGTACTGTAGAATAAAATTTCTAAGAAGTTGTTTTCCGTAAATATTGACTTCACAACAGGAATATTGAATGAAACAGTACGTAGCCTATCAGAAGTTGACGGTAAAAGTTTCATAAAAATCGACCCAGTATTTTTTGTGATTCTCAAGTACAATCAACCAACTTTTTCTTAATAATAAAATAGACTACCAATTTTTGTAGGCTTACCATGAAATAAACATAACCCAATTATATTTACTAATAAACCAAGTGCTCCAACTGCCACGAGCAATTTAGCTTCGTGTATTTCTTCTACTTCGATAAATCTTTTACATGCCTCCACGGTAATACTGAAACACAATGCGACTAAAAATACGGCATTTACCAATGCTCCTAAAACTTCAGCTCTGGCCCAACCAAACGTATTCTTAGACCATTTCTTTGGTGACATCTGTAAATTATAATAAAGTTAAATTAATCGTAACAGCAATTAAGAGATACATCATTTGAAGATAAATGTTTGTAACAAGAAAAGTAATACAATAATATTAAAATACTTAAAAATATAATTTTACTTGATTTTTAAATTTAATATTCTTTTTATTCAGTTCCTACTTGCAGATAAGTGTTACAAAATTTAAATATTTCATTGATTACGTTATAATTTCGTGTATTTATCTAAAAATGAAAACTATAACAAACAATCAATTAATATTTGCCGTTGATTGTAAGGTACAACTACACTGGCCTACAATTTGGTCAAATTGCAATCTATAATTATTATAATTAAAAAAAACCTTGTTAAAAGTTTTCACTCGATGTGCCATATAAATACAGGAAGAAAATACAGTAAGCTAAGTGAACTTGTAATGAAAAAATAAGTAATCGTTAATTTTGATACTGAATGCAAGCCAAAAATTCTCTAACAACATTAATTTACAATGAATAAACATATGCGTTAAAATTAATAAAAAAAGTTGGAAAACGTACGTGTTTTACTTATGTTATAATTTATGTTTATGTAAATGCAAGCATTTCAAATTTTTTTTACTGCATTATTATGTATATTTTAAGAAATCAAAAACCCATCCGTTATATGTGTAAAAAGTAAATTAAAATAAATAATATTTTGCATAATCTTTTCATTGCACTAAAAATAAATATATAGTCACTAGTTCCTGATTGTTTATGATACAACAAATAATTTGTATAAAAATTTGTTATCTGTATTCAGTATTTTAATAAAAAAGGATGGTTGATAGAGATCAACGAAACTGGTGATGAGTTATCATAATATTTTAATCAAGTGCATTAGAGTGGACCAATGCTATAGAGGTAGAAATTGTTTTACGATTTTTTCATGGTCGCACACCCAAAAATTGTGACACTTGGAGAAAAAATGATAATTTCAAAATTACAACATGATTGGATAACTAGAAGCCGTCCCGCGATCGAGTTGAAGTTTTAAAATTTGTACGATTTCGGGGTAATATCAGATATGTTTGGTGCACCTCATTTTGAAAGTATCAGTGAATATTTTATAACCAAACTATAATTCAATACACGCGTAATATCAGCACTTGCATTCGGCTTTCAACAGTATACACAAAAATATTACATTTTAACGTTAAACTTGACATGTCACATAGCGTTTGAGTCACCCGATAATGTGGCTGTTGGGCAACTGGGAGCTACTATACAGGGTGTCCCAAAAGTGTTGAAGGAGCCGGAAATGGGAGGTAGGTGAGGTCATTCTGAACGACCTTTTCATTTGCAAAAATGGCGTATGGGGCTTCATTTTTAAATTATTAACGAAAAACACTGACCAATCAGAACGCGAGAATCGCGCCCGCTCGGAGGCAGAAGTGTAGGCCCGAGTTATAATTGGCTGTGGTCGCGATCGAATCGCGTGGCGCGCGATTCTCGCGTTCTGATTGGTCGGTGTTTTTCGTTAATAATTTAAAAATAAAGCCCCATACGACATTTTTACAAATGAAAAAGTTGTTCAGAATGACCCCACCTACCTCCCATTTCCGGCTCCTCCAACACTTTTGGGACATCCTGTATAATTTGTTTAAAAGTTAGTAAATTTTGTCATAATCTTGATTGTATTAACACTTATGAACAAGGTATTCTGTATTGAAATTTAAATTATATCTTACGTACTGAATAAATTAGGCTATTATTAAATTGTTCGTAGTTTTTAATATACTATATTCTGGGTTAATATAGATTTGATTACATCAAGATAGTGTCTTTTATAATACTCAATTATTTGTAAAATATGTTGTATTTCTTCCTCATTTTTATTGTATTCAGATACAAGTTTAACTACGTTCAGCGGTATCGTTTACCACTTTTAAACGTGTTGCAATTTATAAACCTTTTTAATACGAAATATCATTTTTCCACAATGAAGGATTTTTTCTAAAGAATCTATAGGTACATTGTATCTACCAAATAATTGTTTAGGTTAAATAGAAATAAAGCTATCAATACTGATATCTACATAATTCTGTACATTATCCGGAAGTATTAAAAGTCTTTTAATACCTCTATTAATATTATTATCAATTATAAAATATGAGTATAAATTCTGCCGGAATTGAAAATCTTGCAATGGTGCTTTTATGAGTGTTTATATATTAATCCAGACTTAAATATATAAATTAGCTAACGAATATACATATTTCACTAATGCCTAATATTTCGCTACTGTCTAATAAAAATTCTTCGCGGAATAAATATATTTTTTATGTAAAGTGTAAATTGCTTTAATCATCCATCTAGCAAAAGTATTTCCTTCTGAAAGAGATCTACCAAGCAAATTATCACCAACTCTAAAAGTTCATTATAATCGCCCCGTGGCTGCTTTTCTTCTAAACGGTATAAGCAGAAGCTTAATTTTTCTTCAATATACTAGAGTTTTCACCAACATAATTGTCTCCTATACTTGATTTACAATTCAATACATTAATGTTAGGTTAAGCTCTTTGTGATCCCACTAATACCTCGATAAGGTAAAACGCGATAATAGACACCGCTGTCGGAAACCCACTTCTATATTTATCATGTAGAGCTCCCACTATTTTAGTTTTTTTAAATATCGGAATATATTGTCGTAGTTGTTTGTCTTTAAACGACTGTATTCACAAATTATTAAAGAGAACTTAAACAACTTATATTGGTCCGTATCTGGGATAGTCGCTTCGGCAACTACACAATAAGACTCATATGTACTAACTTTAGCGGCAAGAATCAGTAGTTCTTAGTATATGTTTAAAAATCGTATACAAGGGCTAAAATTATATTTTTATTACAAAATAGTAATTTATACTTTCAAAGTACAGCGTTCCAAACATATACGGTCAACGTTAAATAGTACAAATTCAAAAATTTCAAATTAATTGCGGCACGGGTTCCTGTTGTCCAAACATTCTGAAATTTCGCAGTTATCAATTTTTCACCAAGTGCCAAAATTTGGCATATACAAGATAAACTATATCTAAAAAATGGGAAATGTGAAACACGTCTTTTTCTAAATATTTTATCTACATTTTTTCACGTAAATTGATTCTTCGCAAATTTTCACATAAAAAATTTAGATACAAAATTGAAAAAATCAATTAAGGGGTAACGCCACTCTAGAATTTTGATAAAATCGATTTTTTTGTGCTTAAATGATGATATATTATGTGTAGAATATGTGAAAAAAGTTTCAAGTGCAGGAACAGTCGGGAACACGCATTTTTTTTAAGTGGACTGCAATCATTCGCAGTGCGCTTCTCATGCAGGCAGCATGAGAACTGTCCACTTGGAGAGGATTCCTGGTGTTCCTGGCAAAAGGCGAAGGATACCGGCACGTTAGATCAATATAAACACAAACTACCAATATCAAAAGTAGTTTTCTTCGCTATTTATCGCGTGTATGAAGATCTCACTAGCGACGACTTAGTGATGCACTGCAGTTTGAATTCAGTGGTGTAGTCTATGGTTCCGAAAACAGTGTCGAGTGGTAAAAATATACTTGAAATTGCCGCAAATATGGTTGTTTGCATATTCAACGATGGACTGTCTACTATAATGCAAGTAATGGAAGCCATTGATATGTCTGACAGAGAAAACTGTCATAATTTGTGCCTGCAAGTCGACGCCACATGCATAGAGTTTTCAGAGCGATCACTGAATGAAGCTACGAAAAAGGCAAAATTGAACCTCAGATTCAGCAGGAATGAAAAGAACGAGGAAAATGTTAATATAGAAGGCCAAATGTATGGTGCAGGCATTGCCGATTACTGGTATATAACAAATTACTTATGAAGAATGGCAATCATAACTTTAAACGCGTTTTTCTCGGAATCACTTTTTTCGAACTGGCCGAACTCATAACTCGAAAAGTTTTCAACTAATCTACTTGAAATTTTGTGGAGAGACGGAAAATAAGGTAACTCAGTGAACATCGTACGGCTTTTTTGATTAATCAACTACTTCATTTTTTATTAACAATTTAATGCTAAATTTTCTGTCCCTTTTTCCAAACTTTTCTTCATATCGACACTAAACTAACAATTATTATTATTTTTTAATTTCCGTATGATGTTCCATAGATTATGGTATATAATATCAGAAACTTTTGGATTTTTTGTTTTAGGACCATCTGTTAATGAAAAAAAAATTCGGCCATCATCCCACTAAAAAAAAAGATGTTATTGCTTGCTAGCACTTGCAGACGCCATTTTTAATTCAATTTGTTTAAAAAAATTCTCAAATCATCTTCAAAACATATATAATAAAGCTCTTTTGTACCTGACTTTGTACCTTGTATGGTTTTTACTTTAAAAATTCCCGAAAATCACCTTTTTTCTGTCTTCTAGAGTGGCGTTACCCCTTAAATCATGAGCTATCTCAAAATTTTATGACTAATATTAATCGTTGAACTTCCAATTTCTCATAAACTATTAACTTTCTTAACATTCTACTTGAATACCTTTTAATCGCAAAATGCTTTGATCTATACATATAAAAGACTGCTCTCATGTATAAGGTATTGCAACGAAAATATTAAACTTTATGTGTAAATTATGTGCGAATAATTTTAAATAACTCTATAAACGTTCTAATTCTTTTACACATGCTTGGGAAGTGATAATTACGCTTAATTAGAAAAAAAAATGAGTTTCAAGTTGTGATAGTTTACAAGTAAGATGATGGTCTTTTTTGACACTTTTACTTAAACAGCGAATCATTTTGATCATATTCTTTCCCAGACGGTATAAAGTTGCACGTAAAGTTGCATTCGATTTTAATGTAACATAATTTTTCTATCACAGCATTCACGCTTCGAGGCAAACATTCTGAAAATTTGTTATATTAAATAAATACAGAGAAATTTTATTAAAAATTGAATGACATTTTGATTAATTCTCAAAGTTTAATATTTTCGTTATAATACTCTCCTTTTTAACATTTAATACTATCATTTTTCGATTTTCAAAAGACAAGCGACATATTTAGGTGGGTCGTTTTACATTTTTTATATAATTAGTTCTGGGAGGTTAATAAAAACAGTGTGGACAGAAATGCATAAATTTTATGTAAAAATTAGTTTGTTGGTTAGTATACAAAAATGGGAATTAACCTCGTATTTCAGAGAGACTTATTTATTACTATTTTCGTATTATTATCATTTACAAAAGTTCAAAAATGAAGAAATCATACTGCGAAGGATTAAACGAAATTAACGCATTGCAAAATACGCATTGTAAATGTCAAGACCCAATATTTTCTGAAGAGTAAAAGACAATGTAAGATACAAGCAAAAAGAAAGGTGATACTAGAGCAACCTTTTGATAAAATGTATGTTACCATGATTTATCGACCTGATAATAAATTAAGAGATAATTTTTTGAAAGAAAAGATCAAGCTATTCTTTCGTGTAGACGTATCAAAAGAGAGAAAAGATTAAAGTAATAAACCGAATTATTCGAATTGACAATAACAATGATATCAGAAAAGCTCACTATAAATGTACTAGAATACATACACTAGTGGAATTAATTATGGATACTTTGAATAAAAATATTCTCTGTTTCATGTTTGGGCAGAATATGTATATACTCCTACCCTAAATTTATAAAATTAGAAAACATTGATTAAAATATAAAATATAAACAATTATATATTAAATAATTTGATTAAGTGCGAAATTAAAGGAAAGATTTGAAAGTGTCCAGAATTGATTCCACTAGTGTATAAATTAAAGTAGAATAATATTTAAACTATTTAAAACAAAAAGTATGTTGTACAACAATATTGTACAAATATTATACGAAAATATTTTATATAAAAATATAATGTAGTGTGTGAAATATTTTTGTATAGGCATCTGTTTTGTAAATAGCATCGTACAAGATTAACTATACAGTGTTTTAAACGAAGTGTTTTTTATATTAACATTAAATATGTATACAGATACAATGCTTTCCTTGTAACATTTCTCCGGTTTCAAATAACAAAACTATAAGTCTAACTTTGATAAAGTCAAATCTGACACTATCATGGTACTTAAGGGATTAGACCACTCTAAAGCGCCAAAAGGTTACCAAATTCAGGAATTTTTTCCGGACAAACTATAACAAAGATGAAAAATCTGTTTACGGGTCTTTATTACCTATGCATCGAAGTGTTAAACTAAATTTTTATGAAGCAATTGAAAACAAAATGACCGTTCAGGAGCTGGTGACTGGAACGCTGCTCGGCAGGAATAACTCTGCGGCCGGAAAAGATTTTCCTCCGATTTTAAATAAAGGCACTTATAAAATTCTCCTGACTATAAATGATATTGTACCTTATTCTTAAGACCCCAAGGCACCTTTTAAGCGAAAAAAAAAATTTTCGATTTTTTGAAAATTCTAGAGTGGTCTAACCCCTTAAGGGGTGACATACATTTACGACCTTCAAAAAATTGAATTATTTTTTATTATTGTAAATGATAGAGCTATATTTGTAGAATATTTTCCCAACGTTTCAAAGCGAAATTTGTAAAAGTTAGGTAATTACGGAGCGTTAAAAAGCAAGTATCCCGGGACCTTTATTTTATTTTGCAATTTCCTACTCGAATTTTTTCCTGATCGAGCATTGTTCTCTGAATACTCAACGGGAATCATTAAGAATTCTGTCAGTGTAAACCGACCTACTTAGTGCTTTGTATATCAGATAAAAAGCAGTGTTTGTTTTTTTCCTTCAAACGATTTCGAGGAACAATTTTGTTAATTTCAAATTGTCTTGTCAAAAAGAAAAATGCCTAAGCGTCATTTTGAAGAAAGAAGTGAATCTGTAGGTGACAATAATAGTACACCTAATTCTCTTTTTACACGATAGATACGTTCCCAAGGAATTCATGTAAAAAGAGAATTAGGTGTGGACAATATTAAAAAATTCTTATTAGAGTACACTTAATTTATTTCGTGCTTATAGATTTTAATTCATTAAATATATTACAAAAAATAAATTATACTTTAAGCAAAAGAAAATAATATCTGAAATTCATTAATATAAAAAAAAGTTAAAATATATAAACATAACAAAATTGTACGCATTGTCACTTTCTGACAATAAAGGCATACATTTACGCTTCGTAGACGCGTCGAAAAATCGCGCTCTATTTGCTCTAGAGACTCAAGAAAAATTCATAGAATATTGAAAATCGTATTAAAACAAAACAATTCGTGTAAAAAGAGAAATTTTTTTCTTTTTAACTCGTGTTAAATCAAATTCGTGTAAAGAGAGGATTAGGTGTAATAGAAATCTCTGCAGTGCAAGCAGTGTCATTTAATTTTTTACGTATTCGCGGAGCTTTCGAATTTTGCAAAATCGTGGATAGAAAATGTTTCGGAAAATGCAAATCTTGATCTCAAATATGACCCAATCCATATGACGATGATTTCCCGGTAATTAAAAGTGAGTGCATTAGCCACGTCTCAAAAAGAATGGACATATGGCTCCAGAATGCAAAAAAATGACACAAACTTGGAGGCAAAGGTGAACTGATAGATATACTAATAGAAAAAAAACTTTCTACACATTATGGTCTGGCAATCAGAAGAAGTTTAAATAGCGTACAAATATTAAAAAAGAAATTTTAGTCACATATTGTCCAGTATTGTCCAGTTAGAGCCGAACAGAAACGCATGCAGAAACAGGAGCGGCGCAGTCTTTCGACAGCTAAAGAGGCCGGAACAGCACGAAGAGAAGCTTTGTTAAAAAGAAAATCAGTTTCATGAACAAGCGGCAGGCTTATTATATGGTCTTGGTATCGTTGATTAAGCTAAGTAATTCCAGTTATAGGTATTTTAAGTCGTCAAATGTTTAAACGTATTTATCTCAAAACTACATTTTCGAAATTGGCGTGCAGGATAGCACGAAAACTATTGATCCGATCGACTTGAAACTTTGTGCACATATTAACAACATTATTAGTTTCTAGATGACGGAATTTTTTTTTTATAAATTTGACGAGAAATTAATTTTTTTGAGCGAAATTTTATAAAAATTTCGCGTAATTTTCCGATTTTTTCTTTAAATACGAGGCATTTTAAAAAATTTTTTTTTTCAATTTTCGCCGACGATATATAGAAACTATATATGTTCTAAATGAAACTATATAGTTGTTTTGTTGCACATAAAAAAATGCAGACATTGCACGCCGTTAAACTAAATTTTTTTGTACGCATAAATATATTATTTCAATATACCTACAATTTCATAAGTATAGAATAATTACATATTATTAATAAAAAGTCTCCAAGTTTGACTAATTTTGTGCCATCTAAATGTATGTCCCCCCCCCCCCTTAAAGGTAAATTTTTTAACCGGGTGATTTTGCGGTCAAGAAAAATACATTGTTTTATAATTGAAATAGAAAGTAAATTAATACAAATAAATTGATTTTTGTCGCAACAAAGATTTTTTACGAGATGTACAATTACGTGCTGAAAGTTGATCAGTCAAACGACGGGTTTACTCGTCATAGCCGATTATGTTGTTAAGGTATAATTTACTTTTGCAACACTTTGATACCGTCAGTAACAGAAAAAATGTTTATATAATAAATATGTTTGAACAATATGTTTATACCTTGACATTAATGTTAAAATAAGTGAAATTTATGATAGATAATACACCAACCAATGTAATCAATGAACTTCAACATATGTTTTAGTAAATTGGTATTTGTGTCGAATATTATATCAGAACGTTCAGTGGAATTTGTTTAAATTAAAATGTACTTACCTTTACAGAAAGAAATGCAACAACTAAAGCTGCAACATCAGATAACATATGAAAACTGTCAGCTATTAAAGCCATAGAGTTAGTCACATAGCCCACTACTATTTCCACCAAGAAAAATAGAGCAGTGAGCCATAACATCGTTAAAAGGCGACACTTTTTTCCTGTGTAACGACCCATAGTGTTTTTTGTACCTAAAAATAATTTCACAGTAATATATTAGGGTAATTAAAAATTATACAATAATGTACAGCGTGCGGCAATAAAATGTATACATAGATATAAATATTAATATCAAACATAAAATTAGTATCAAATATATTCTATGAATTTAACGCCCATAATGATTGCTTTAAATAATATCAACTTAATCTCTGTTCGTTTTTTTTTATTGCATTATTATATAACAGTTTATTATGTACAATAAATTTATTTGCATAATATATATTGTACAGTAAATTTATTTATATAATTTATATTGTATAATAATTTATATATGTATATACTTTACTGATACACCCTGTACACACAAAATAAATTTATAAGTTGTTTTATTTTTTAACTATTCGATACAATGAAGGATAGAAGATAATGGTCAACTTTGATAGTGAACAAAAAAAATTACATTAATCTGTACGCTTGATAGAATCAAGGATAGATAATTGCAAATCCTAATTAAAAATGACTACTTTTTGACGTCACAAGTAAATCGAGCAATGTTTGAACTACTGCCATATCGTTAATGCTTATTTGTTCAGAACTCGATCTTTTCGTTCAGAAATGACAACCTTTGAACAACCAGTTATTTATAAATTTTCAATAAAATTATATTTTAAATTTATGATATTTCATCGATTCTAAATGTGTATACAAAACGCCAAATGTGTAAACGTAATACTTCTTCTTGTAATGGATTCACATAGATAAAAACGATTATCAAGGATATCCTCTTAATCGATAAGTATCTTTCATCATTTAGCAATTAACTTTTTGCTAAATAATGTAGGTCAGATGTGACAAACTGATGACCCCCTAGTCGCGCGTGGTTCCTTACTTGCTGTGCTGAGCTATAAGAGATCAACCTCCTCTCCATACCTATTTGATACCTATATTTATTGTGTGTATAATCATACTACTGACAATTAGAAGAAAAGACATATTCATGTAGTGGTAATTAATCTCCTGATAGCGGAGACATTAACTGACAAAGAGCGGGACTCATGCAGCTTCCGAAGTGTGTCACTTCTGCCGAAGACTATCACTGATTTACGCTATACAGGGTGGCTGGAATGAACTGTTACAACTTCAAACCGCTGCAGCAGATACACTTTTAAATATTTTGTTTTATCCAAGGGAAAAAAATAGTTGAGAAAAATTCAAGAAAATGATTTAATGCTCAATGCTCGATATAACCTCCCTTTGCACGAATAATTTCATTCAAACGGTGAAAGAATAAATCGCACGCTGCCCGTACGTGAGATTGTAGAATTTTCCATTCCCGGACAAGTGCTGATTTTCGAGCGTCCAAACTTCGATGTTTCATTACATTGATCTTGACCTCCAATATAGCCCAAATACATTACAATCAATCATTAAATAGATTACATTCAAATGCTGGAGCTCACCAACGATAATTGGAATTGATGTTCCAGCTAAATATAAAGCAATTACAGAATTACGCTTCAAATCCATCACTATAACCTTACTTTGAGATGTAGTATACGAAAATGCTTCTGCACGCATATAAACAATTGAATGAACTATAAATATGGCAACTTTCATATGGATTGCGTGAGCGTATCGACAGATGCCTCAGTATGAACTTATTTAGTAACAGATCATTCCAGCCACCCTGTACACATTAACCCATTGTTACACAACTTTTCAATAAAAAAAAAAGGTAAACATCTAGATCAGTAATGCGACCCCTGACCTTTATGTTGTCAAAGACAATATTATACATTATTTTTTTTTCTATAGATAAAGAGGAATTCTAAAAAAATATTTTAAATATGATACTTATTTGAAAAAGAGTATACTTTCTCGATTTCGATAACCTTGAAGTTAGCATTCGGAGTAGCTTTGTTTATATGTAAATCACCTTTCGACTTTAATTTCTAAGATGTATACAAAAAACTTTAGTCGAGTTTACATTTATTACTGTCACTGATGTTACGTTTATTTCTAACCTGCACACTTTTGGGACATAAATACCAATATGGCATATTCTATTAATACATATAAGTTCACTATACTATCGACTATTTTTTATGGGATAGTATAATATTCCCAAGTATACTAACACTAGAAGTACCGGCATTAAATTCATGCTTACTTCAGAACTGAAAATACAGTAGAAAAATAAATAAATAAGTATTGCAGCATCACCTAACCATTCATTAGCTCAATAAAGCATCACAGACATTTTGACAAAAGGACGACAATAAAATTTTGTAATAAAAAATGCCAAACCCAAAACCAGTCATTATGACTAGTTGGTAGTTTCAGTGCTAAATTCCAATATATCGCCATTTCTTTTGTATGTTGTCACATGAATTGAGCTAAATATAAATCTAAATGATGTTACCTATAGTAGTAGAATCTATAATTATGAAATATAGTATACTTGTGCACGTTATACTAATTGCAAGAATATTCTTAACAAAAGACAAGTTGATGCCATAGAAAGCAGTCGCAGTATATGATAACTGAATGTGAATTTAACTAAAATTTTTTAACTGATATTTCTCAAACTAAGAACCCCACGGGACTATGAAATAGTTACTCAAAATTTTATGCGACATTTCAAGTTACTCAAAATCTTGACGATATGTTTCAACGTCCTTCGAATAGAGGAGTAATATCTAAAATCCGATCAGTGATGATTATAGTGTTTCTTGTGCTGATTACGAATCTGCAATCCGGTTTTCGCCAGTACGTACAGTTTTTAATGAATTTGATTTTGAAAAAAAAGTATATTTTCGAAATTCAAATCAATTTTGTGAGGTAACTATAAAAGATTCTGAAATTTCGTTTGCATCACAAGATTCTGTAGACTTTCCTGAATACGACGGTATCTACCTTTTATGCATTCTGAATATTTAACACTAGATTGACGGAACCAGTCAAAATGATCTTACATTTTTTATTTTCGATTATAAAAGTTATTAAAAAGTTTATGTCAAAATGCATGTTAACCTTCATCGAGATATAGAATCTTTCTATAAACCGATGTATATAGTATCCATTATTTACTTATTTTTATAATTCATTTTCAATTCAGAAACAGGTGGTCATTAAACGTCCGTCAATCTAGTGTTAAACATGTTGAAACAATCTATGAACGCGGAGAGACGCCTATTTTACAACAATTTTTATGTACTGTCCTCGCTTCGTTTTCCGCGTTGCTATTTCGCTTCTGGTATCGTAAAACAAACGACATTTCAACTTTCTTTGGGTGACTTTTAAAGGTGAAAATCTGCTCTAACGAGTGGTATAGTTCGATTTTCCACAACACCCTACTTTTTGAGATAAATTGAAAAATGTACGTAAAAATTGGTGTAAAATAGATGTCTCTCCGCGTTCATAGATTGTTTAAACATGTTTCAATATTCAGAATGCATAAAAGGCAGATACCGTCGTATTCAGGAAAGTCCACAGAATCTTTTGATGGAAACAGAATTTCAGAATCTTTTGTAGTTACATCACAAAATTGGTTTGAATTTCGAAAATGTGCTTTGTTTTCAAAATCAAATTTCTCAAAAACTGTACGTGCTGGCGAAAAACGGACTGCGGATTCGTAATCAGCGCAAGGAACACTATAATAATCACTTATCGGATTTTAGAACGTCGGAGAAAAGTTAATATTTGTTGGACAGTGTTATTTACTTCAACTTCAAGAATGTCAAAAACTACAGACCGATTAAATTATTAATACATTTTTTCAAAACCATATGGTCGACAACATATTTCAAGGTAAATATAATATAAATATAATCTGGAGTGGCGCCGATAATAACTTGTACAGTAAACAAAAATCCGTCATCGAAATCTCAGGAGTTAATAAGAATATAAAAATAAACAAGCTTGTGCTACGATATAAAATGACTGAAAGAAAAACTGCACAACATTGCAAAGTTTCAGAATGAGACGAAAAAAAGGACTTATGAAAAATAAGTAACGTTTACGATAATTTAAACAAATCGTACAGTTCATTAGTATTCGATAAACACAAGCATAACTTTTGTGGCATATTGGCAATATGAATCGCCTCAGCTTTCTGATTTGTATTAAATTAATTTGTATTCTAAATTATGCACAATGAATTACGTTTAAAACTAATTTTCCACATAATGCAAAACGATCGTATAGTAGAAATTATTATATCGTTAAAGCGTTTATGATACTCACAGAGAGGAGTAAAAAATTTGTAACCAACATCGATCTTAAAATCAATCTTCTCTATGTTCAATCAACTTTCATTTTTCACTAGCGATATCGTAAGGTGATCTCTTTGTATCACATCCAATGTAAACACGGGAATTGGTTCATAACTACAGCAGCTCAAGGTTCTCAACACGAGATTATTACTAATAGCAACAGAGATATTTCATAGACACGCATGTAGTAAAACCATCTTAGTGTAGTAGATGTACGATATGTTTTCCACCCATTCGAATACTATTTACAAAATGGAACGATCAGGATATTTTCCTGCGTATAAATGACGAGCTACAAGTATGTATGTACTCACTGACAAACTATACGTAAAATACATATTTTAGAACAATCAAACACTTTACAAATGTTTAATGAGAACATTAAAAATGTTAAAATAATATAATTTAATTGTTAACCCACTTATATCATAGCAAAGAATGAGGCATATACCATTGTCATCAAATTTTAACTACTTCATCCTAATAAAAAAATATGAAGAAATGATTTCATTTGTTTAACCTAAAATTTGAAGTATTTTTCACAATAAAAAAAATACCTTTTTATTGTTTTTTTTTATAATAAAGAAAATAGTCATCATATAATATGAGCTCTGTAATAAAAAGGATACAAAAATAACAGTGTTAGATGAAAAAATGTTTAAAGAAATTATTACAAACATTTTTATATTTATTTTTATATATCTTGACATTACTGATTATTCGCTATTCGTTTATAATATGAACTCGTGTATACGTATATTCGCTCTGATTAAAAAAATTGTGCGGATAAGTACTCCGATGATACAAATGGGTTAAATACGTTTGACTACGGTGTATACATGTAGTGTACTACACTAGTGTAGCATATACTATTAATGTAGTATACTACTACGTTAGCGTAGTTTTATGTTACTTTATTACAGCTCTAATAATGTAATCTTCCTTGATAATAGTGATAATCCTGAGTTTAAAATCGTGAACTAAAACTGCGCCAAGTTACAATTTATTTATTATGCTTGACCGAATTTGCAATGGCATTATCTATATTCATTATAATTCATACAACGTACGAGAATGAAAAGTGGAAATTAATTGTATTAAACGAATAATTTCAGCAGCTACGTTTAGACACTACGTTTTAACACCAATGATTAAATACTTCCGGTAAGCACTGTAACCATTTAATATTTATGGATACTTTATTTAATTATTCAAGCGCGCTAATTATATATACAGTGAGTCCCAAAAGTATTCGTACCCTCACAATTTCCAACTGATTATAAATGATTAGTGTCATGTTTAATAAATCGCAACAAAAATTTTATTGATCAGGTAAGATAACACTTTTAGTGAGCCTTCAATAAATATAAATTTCATCTCAAGAATAACCGTCCGAAGCAATATAAATATCATTTTAAGTAAATATGTTCGGAAACAGCAACACTAAAGTATTCGTACCCTTAAATTCTACGCTTATTAAAACTAAAATATTTACAAATACAACATTGTATTGATTCGTATAATGAGAGAAACGATAGATTGATCATTAGTAGACAACATTACGTTGACGATACAACATTCTCTGGATAATTACAAAAGTAAGTTAAAAAGATAGTGAAGTTTCAATAGTAGAGAGAAAATAAATTTGGAAATGGCACAATGAATGAAAATCATACGGCTACATATCAAACGCTATTAGTCGAAGTAAATAAACTATCCAACATGTTATTAAGAATATAAAAAAGAATGATACGGTATTAAATAAACCACGTACATGACGGCCTCCAAAATTGATCGAACGAGAAGAAAGAATGTTAGTGCGAGAAATTTAAAAAAGTCCTAAAATTTGTGGTCCGAAATTAGCTACTATGGCACGGTGGGATTAAAAGTGTCCCACGTTTTTTATGTAATTCACGGCATGGTGGGACATTTCTAGTCCCACCTCGAAATCTTGTAGTAGCTGCATGTGCATAGGTTTATATTTCGACGCAAATTTTATTTTGTAAATTTACATTATTCTTAATAATGTCTTTAAGCGACGTTACAGATGTATTCACTTGTGCTGGCAACATTCAACACGCAATTACCGGTTGACCAATTGTTATAAGCGGAATGTTTATTGCACTAACATTTTTTTCTCAGTTTCATGCGAAAAATCGCGGAGGTAAGCTAATTTTTGTAAAAATTACTTCTTTACAAGCGAGTAACGAGTTTTATAATAAAATTTGATTAACTATTACTATTTTGTTAAGGTTTTTTCACATTATGTTATACCTTTATTAACAAAAATAAACCAATTCTGTTTCATTCAAAACCCGATAAAATTCCTGTGCAACATGGGTCTATTTTTGATCCGAAATCCTGTGCCGCAAAGAGTTAATGGACGAGTAGCTCCGAAGAAGCCTTTCATTAGTAAGACTAACAGACATAAAAGCTTACAATTTACAAAAGAACACGTGGACACAGAGTGTACGTTTTGGGAACGTGTAGTATTCTCAGACGAATCAAAATTTAATATATTTGGATCAGATGGACGTCCTATGGTATGGAGAAGACCGAATACAGAGCTAGAAACGTAAAATGTACCGTAAAGCATGGGTGAGGCTCTGTACACGTTTGGGGGTGTATAACAGCAGGCGGTGTTGGACATTTAGTTTTTATTGATGGCATAATGAATAAGAATGAATATTTAGACATTTTAAAAGAAAATTTACCATTTAGAGCCGAAAAATTACCATCTAGTGCCGAACAAATACAGTTACAAAATAATTTTTATTTCCAACAAGACAACGACTCCACACATTCGGCCCATATTGTTGAACAATGGTTATTATATAATACCCCACACATGTTGATTACTCCTCCTCAAAGTCCCGACGTTAATCCTATAAAACATTTATGGGCGCAAATTGAAAAAAGATTAAGAGAAAATATTATAACAAGTAAAAAAATGTTAAAAGAAAAATTAACAGAAATTTGGAATAATATTCCACCCAATTACGTTTCAAATCTTGTTCACAGCATGCTAGATCGTCTCCGCAGTATTATCCAAGCTAAAGGAGGTCCAACTAAATATTAATTAAACAATTAAGTTTATAAATCGTGTTAATTTGAAAGAGTACGAATACTTTTGTTTTATTGATTTTCCATCTACTTGTAAAAAGTCACGGTTATATAATAGTAATTTTGTAATTCTCTAATAAAATTCGTATCAAATGAAAGCTTATTAAATATATTATCTTACCCCATAAATAACATTTTCGTTACAATTTGTTAAACATGAAAATAATCATTTAATGTTCGAAGTTTTGAGGGTACGAATACTTTTGGGACTCACTGTAGAATACAGGCGACCCTCGATTTTCGCACATTCTACTTTCGCACAATTCGCTATTTCGTACATTAAAAAAAACTCAACTTTGTATTTAACTTTCAACGTCAAGATTTTGATCTAGACAAATTTTTAATTATTATGGAAGAATGCGATCCTAATGGAGAACGCATACCTCAAGTACTTTCATAGGGCAATACCAGAAGACACTGTGTGTTATAAAAATCTTGATCACGAAAAGAAAAAAAAAAGCTACTCAATTAACTCTTGACAAGTTCATATAGAAAACACCCGAAATCTAAATAAATAAATAAATAGATACTTTAAAATACCGTTTTTGGTGCATATTTTTTTACATCCCTCTACTTTCGACATTCAACATTCGCACACACTTTCAGCAACCAATTGTGTGCGAAAGTCGAGGGTCCACTGTACACCACTTAGGATGACAGTCACACTGAAATTAGTTCAAAGAGTCACTGTAAAGGTACGTTATCGAGTACAAATTTGTGTTTCTAATAAAAGATACAAATAATATGCAAATTATAAATAATTCGTCACTCAATTTCATATAAATGATAAATGTACGAAATTTGCATAATCTGTCTAACCACTCTTGAAATATACGGCAGATATACAATCATGGACAAAATTAAGTGGACATTGCAGAAATGTAAAACAAATTTTTTGTTTTGCTACAATGTTTTAAATAAATTTTAAATTTAGAACGTGAAATGCTTTTGTGGACTAGAAAAAACATTTATTTAATGTATATAATTGTGCAATAAAGTTTTGGTTTATAAGCATTGTTAGTTAAATTTAATTAACCTTTTGTCATTTATGATACCTGTTCACTTAATTTTGTCCACGACTGTACCTCCCAGTCAATTTAAAATTCACTATTGTAAGAATGCAATAAGAAGAGATTTCGCAGTTTTAACGTGCATAATGAATTATTACGCTGTTTATGAAAAATGTTGTTTGCAGATAGGATAGAGGTTAATTTATAAAAAAGATTAATTTAGAAACTAATTATTTTTAATAATAATATTTAATACAATTTAATAGAAATTAATTTTAATAAGCAATTACTATACTCTATTGCAATTGATTATTTGAAAAGTTCGGACTTTCATGCTTTTAATAAGGCTTTCAAATAATTTTTTATGAATTTCTTCCCACGCTTTAATAATGGCTTTGGATTCTTGAACTGTTATACTTTTCTTCTTTCCATAAATTTAATTCCCTATATATTTTCAATGATATTTATATACAAAAAACGTGTCGTACGTGTACGAATTTAAATGTTATGACCCTCGAGTTAGTTTTGTGCACTTGCAATCTGGTGAATAGGAACACTGTCCTGTTAAAATGATAGTAGCCTGACGTGGGAACAGAATGACGTTACAGTGAACTAAATATACTAATAAGAAACCTTCTGATGAAAGTCGCAACACAACGGTATCGATTTCGAAATGTACCGCCATTTCTTAGCGAAATCCATACCACACAATTTAATTAGCAAATATTAATGTATTTAGATTGAAAAATATAAAGTGCATAAATAATAAATTTTTCTTATAATACATACTTTATATCAACGAAATAACAGTCAAACGATCTTTATAAACGTTTCATTCATTCTGACAACATCAATAACAAATTGTATCGACGACATACAAAATTGAATTTCATCTTAAAGATGTCAAAAGAAACAGATAAATTTAGATTTATGTAATATTATCAAAAAGTAAAAAAAATGCATAATAATAATAGAAATATTATGTTTCTAAAACTTTGACGCGACTTTGTCACGTCATCCATACATGGATGTTAAAAATTCCATATGAATTCCATTCCATTCCATTCTATATCTGTATTTATGCATTCTACAATATATATTTGAATTTATATTATAAAGGGAATTTTAGAAAACAATGTCCATTATTTCGTCGCATTTCTCGACTTCTCATTTTATGGAGTTAATCGATTTGTGCACTGAACGGCTCATATGTGGAGTTTACATCTGAGGAACTTCAAATCGCAAGGATGAACATAGAAAAACATCAAGGAATTTTATAATCATATTTCCTCTCTCATTTTTAAGGAAATGATGAAATATTACGGTACAAACACACATGATTTTGACATGACAGTATTCAAATTTTAAAATGGCTGTACGTTTGTCGCACATAAGTATGACTCAGCATACATGTATGGAGAATACTGGTAAACCGAATTAGTGAAGAGAATAAACAGAACGTAAAATATTAACAAAGAGAATACAAAAATATTCAATATTTTGGTTTATAGTTACAGTTCAATATTTAAATGTTATTGTCTGGAAACAAGTTGGTAAAAATTTAATTAAAAACTTTATAGACCATTACAACTTGAGTTACCTAGTTCATAAATCGTAATGAACAATTGATTACTAAAAACAATTTTTACTCTATTTAGGTAGCGAACAGTAGTTTATTCAAATAACCGCTGTTTAGTGAAAAACTGGTTTTTTGTTGAAAAAGACCTTTTGTGAAAAACGGAGTTTTCGATGAAAAAAGCCTTTAATGAAACATGTTTTTTTACAAAACACTAATTTTTTATATTTCTGCCTAATCTACAACAAATTTTACTTGAAAAAAAAAAAAACAATAGTTCATTGTGCACGCGAAAACTACAAAATCTCATAGCACTGCATTCTTACACGATATTGCAAAGAAACAATAGCATTATCCGCAACAGTAATGAAGTCAACTTATAATCATGAGCAACAATATACAGGATGAGACATGTAACATAGCCACTTGAAACTGTTTGTTGTGGGAAACAATGTTGCAAACACAAACTACATAGTTTCAAGGAGGAGATACAATACCGCAATCAGTTTATTGTTATCTTGCCTCTTTACCGAGATATGAAGGTCATCTTAGGTTTTTTTAAATGTAACTACATATTTTTTAATCGATTTTTGAAAATATTCTATGAATAAAGTGAACAATTCCTGCGATATTCCACATTTGCTTAACCCTTCGAAACACTTTGCGTGGTAGAACATTAGGATACTCATAAAAACAATCAAGAATTTTCAAGTTATTTTTTGTACCAGAAATCTCACTTTTACCCTTCAAATATCTAATGAACTTTTTTATTTTACATCGTAATATACTTTCGCGCGGAATGTCCCTAAGAATCGATGAGCATAATGAATTATGCAGCTCTACTTAAAAATCCCAAAGTGACCTACACATTTCGATAAAAAAAAAGTAACAACAGTCGGTTGCAGTACTATACGTATACGTTACGTGGAAGACATGCAACATTAGTTTAAAACTTTTGTTCGAAACAATTTACAACTTATTTTAAGTCGTTATGTTACTAGTATTACTCCGTATCTTCCGATTCACTTTTATGGTTCTGTACATTAAATTTATTCAGACTACAAAGTAAGTTTCAATAATTATTCATCTTAAATACAATTTTTTTTTCAGAATAATTTTATCTCATTTTTTAGACAATGTTTTCTCTGCAGACATCTATTTACTGCTTTAATATATTTCTGCATGACTTACCTTAGTGGAATATCGTTTATTATTATTTTAATAGAATATTCTCGTTTACATAACCACTGTTCATGCATTCATTGTTACTTTATCTAAGAAGAACTATAAACTTGACGTGAATGGCTATTTGTATTTTTATTCAGTATGATTGAATTATTTAATTACTCAATTCCAGTATTTGATGCAATTACTGGAATTTTTATAAACATTTTATTAAAAATTTACGTTATAAATATTTATCCCAGCTTAAAATACATTTTACAAAAAGTTAATTATGGTTACTTTAAAAATGAATTCACTGTCAAGAAATGAACATGTAATTACCGTTACTTTATTATGTTTCAGTCTTATTTATTTCTCTTATTTATTAAAAACTGCTCTTGAACTGTTAATAAATCAACTAACAAGAATTTCTATATTATTTCATCGTTAAATTGACATAAAAAATATTATATTATTATATTATTATTTGTCATAATTTATTTATAAATAAAGTCACATCAACAAAGGAATACATGTTCTTTTCTCAAATATTATTTTCAATCGACATTTCTGCGAAGGAAAACGAAAAACCTGAACTAACTGGGAAAACCAATGACATTACTGATGATCACAGAAATAGTTAAACAGTGAATCATATAATTTATCGAGAAACACTAAAGTATCTTCCTTTCAAAGTTATTTACGCCTAGAAAAATGTTTACAAAACTATTGGAAAAATAATCATTCGCTATGGAAATCATTAATTATAATTAAAAACAAACATAAATACGAAAATTGTCGAATAAGCTATATAATTTTTACGCGCTATCGAACATAACTGAATTTCACTTGTAACGAAATGTAAATATAGTTGATAAAATTGATATTCTGCAATGAAACATTTCTATTTATGCGACAGCAAACTGCAGATTCCTTTTGATAAATATATTGTTTGTTATTGCCTTTACAGCAAAGCCTATTTTATACAAGTTGTGCTACAGTTGGCGATACGTCTGATAACCGCCTTATTCTACGTGAAAATCCAGGTTAAAAATACAGAACAAAATTTGTTCATAGATAAATTTGTTTTCGAGAAAATTGTATTTAAGGATTATTCGAAATATTTATAAAAAACTTTATTTACGGCGAAGGAAATATTGTCAACAAATTTTTCGTTAATTCAATATTAGTAGATGGTATAAATTTATAAATGTAACTATTAATACTGTTGACGTGTATTATCGGTCATTATTTTTCACAACATTGCTTAGACATTAATATTTACATAAATTAACTTGAAATTATAAATACACATATATATGCAAATGACGGTATAAAAAATATTGACTGATAATACGGTATACCGATATTACCAATTACATTTATTGATTTATAACAATCCATTGTTGAATCAATGAAAGAATTGTTGAATTATCATCTTCGGTGCCATAAATATATTTTGTAATAAATACTTCAGGAAATTCTCAAATTTAATTTGCTTAGAAACAAAGCTGCGTATGACAAAATGTTATTTAACATTTTTTACTTATTTTTGGGTGTAGTACCGTCCCATTTTCCGTTGTACTGCCAGTTATGAGATAATCAGTATATTATATACTGTGTATAATACGTATATATATCACATACCCTCCTTATGCCAGATTCACAAATGTACAAGAGATTTCAATATTATACTATATCACAATGACCACAACGTTATTCTATATCTCTGAATCGGTGATGATCTATAAGAGAAAATTACAGTAAAACTGACCTTGGCTTCCAAATCCTAAATTAAATCTTTTTATTGTCATATCGTGTAATACTCGTCTAGAGATTAATATCAAAATAATGTTAAAGATACATTACTGATAATACTGTGTAGGGTGGCAGTCGACGTGCAAATAAAAAAAGAAAATGATGCTATGCGAAACAATAAGTAAGAAATTTTTGTATGAAATGTTTTCGGTCAAAAGTTCATGTTTGAGTAAATCGATTTTAAAGATTCGTTAGATATGACGCATACTGCCAGCCATTTTACTTATTGTTTCTGTCACGACGGTCAAGCTGTATTTAATTATACGCGTATTTGACGAGGTTTCAGAAGCAGACTTCTCAAAAATTAAGCAAATATTTTCTCACTTATTTTTTTGTGTTATAAGTAACAAAAGTTTAACACTATTTCGTTATCCTCTCAACGAGTACGACATGGTGCAGCAATGAAAAATTAGAATAACTTTTTGGTGATCGTTATATATAGTTTTCAAACACCTTGTACAATTCTTCCACGCTTTGATATTTGTCATTCTGATATTTTTTAATAGTACAATATATTATACATATATAAAACAAGTTGAAAAAAGAAAATTTGTCCATTCATACTAATATACATCGTGTAAGAGAGTATTAGCGTACATTGTAAAAAAATCAACAGTTCGAGAAATATTTTAATCTGGAAAATCAGATATTTCATGCAAAAATATTAAATATCTCACCAAGTATGTGTTAATTTTTTTAACACTTACTAATTTTTTTTACACAAAATGCTCCGCAAAATCAATGTAAGTGTAAAACTGAAGTATAATAAGTCTGTAACTCTGTAACATCCATTTAATTACAAAAAAATGAAGTCGATATTTAAAGTGATTTCGGTTAAAACAGTTTGTAACACTTTATATGCATCACCCTATACATAGCAAAAGAATAAAAAATATTTTTAACTCTCAGGCGGTGGAACACCGAAATAAGAATTTAAATTTAATTTTAAACTAAATTTATTTTCATTTCATAAACTTCAGGTTATTTCTTTAGACATTATTTTTCCAATTTGTAAAAATCGTTTGTTATAAAATTTAACTGCATAACTTCATTCCAAATATTTCTGCATATATTTTATAACTTTAATTTGTAACTAGCCCACCTATTAACCACTGTTTGATAATTAAAAAAATATAAAACCTTTATACACTACAAAAATAATTTAAGGAAAACAATTCATATTGGTATCATTTTTGAGGAAGTGGTATGGTTATAACATCAGTGATAATAATAAAGTACATCATATCTATGATAACTCTGTAACATTAAGTATGATTTGAAAAAAGAAAATAGATGTTACAAAATTAGATTAATTGTTAATGATAAAAAGTAACATTGTAGATATCAATTACATTTCTGATATAGTGAATATACTTTAATCTTTAACCAGATGTAGTTTTCATTTATTATATTAAAGAAATTGCATTTTATTTTCTAAATCCTATTAATTAAAAGTGATTGTAGCTTGTTTTTATGTAAACTAATAAAAATAATAAATTGTTATATGGTTTTCATTTGTTAGAAAAAAAATTCTGAATATTAAATAAAATAATATTTTAACTCTCAATAATATTATATATATATATATATATATATATATTTTTTACACTTTATTAAAATTTTCTATATTGTATATGCTTCTTACTGCAATGCTTTAATTACAAGCTATGAAAGATGTATGGCAAACTTACTTATACATTATAAATTACTTCAAATAAATTACTTCATTAGTAACTATATTTCTACAATACAGTATTTAATATGAATGCTTAAATGAGGAATTACATACTTCAAATAAGATTTGAATTATATAATGCTATGTATGTCTGATTGATTTACCATTTCATAGAATCAAAATTACAATATATAGTATGTTTCCATTTACGGCATGGCTGATTACTTGTGATATTAACTTTTATATATTTATCTATGCCCATATACGTACAAGGCATTTTTGATTGTACATCGTTATGATATTTGTAATTATTTAATTTCAAGCTAGTTAATATAATTTTTAATATTGTATTATTTTTCTGCATACTATTTATCAACAAAAGCATTTTTATAAAAACTTTTAAATTTACCATGTCTACTTTTAAATAATTAAAAAACCATAAGTAATACAGCAAATAGTACATAGTAAATGTATATAAATTTACTTAACAAACCGTGCATTGCTTTATCTTTTCCTTAATTCTTTGAATATAAGCAGCTTAGTAATGTAATATTTTTACATGTTATTTAAATATATTGTGACCATTTCTTTTTGGAATTACTTATAGAACAAATATAGACACACACAAGATGTCTATAATATATTAAAAAAATAATGTAAACTTTATGAATTCTTAAATCTCACAAAATATTAATGAAAGTTACAGCAAAAGAATAACATTAACTTGTTGTGTTTAAATTAATTTTTTTGTATTGTAACAAATAAAATGCAAATACATATTTTAAGGCATATAATAATTATAAACATTATATAAAATATAAAATAAACAATTTTGAAATATTATAATTATGGAATTGATACTTGCAATTATAATTTATATTATGACAAAGAATTTTCTTTGGTCATGAAAGCAAAATATTTTTGTCAACCTCAATATAATTGTAAAGAATTTCTCTTTTTTCTCATATCAAAATACATTCAATAATAACTTATAATAACATGCTATTGTAAATTTTTATATAATTGGAACAGAGCATCAAATTTTTAGAACAATTATATTGATCCTGTTGTGTATTCTGAACATCATATACTTGAAATCATTTATATTAATCTATACAAGCTAATAGGTTTTTGTTTAATTTAAGAACTAACTATATATAATTAACCTCATTTATAATCCTGAATATATAATTGCTATAAGAATAAACAAACATATATAATTAAAAAATCGAAATAAAATGCAACTATTAATATAATAACAAAAGATTTTACAGAAACCAATTTTGTATGTTGATTTATTTTTAGTATTACTTTCAATAAACTTCTTTTCTGACTAACATTTTACAAATTTTACAAAGTATGAACATACACATTTGCTTTTATTTTTGTTATAATATTTAAGGTTTATTGTATTCAGATTTATATTTAGTAATTAAATATGAATAAACACTACATTATGCACATTATCTCGTTTAAAAACAGTTTTACATCAGATATAAATACAAAATATAAAACTTGGTTGAATTCCAAATATGAATTAATGGTTTGTAAATTTAATTATCAAATACTAGTTTACTGCTTTTGACAACAAAACTTAGGAACCATTATATTACTAATGCCTTTGTCCTCAATTCAATAATCACACGTCAATTGAATCACAAAGAAAAATAAAATAACAGTTAAAAATATAAATACAACTTATGAATTGTATAAAGGTTATTTGCTTCATACTTGTATAGTTTATTGAATTATTTAAAACTTAATAATGTATACTTACGTTTATAATAAAATATTAAAATTCTTGAAACAATGTATCAAAACTGCATCAAGTAACACCAATATAAACTATTTATGAACATGTTACACAGTATTGAGGTGTATCCACAATTACAAAGCCATGTTGCACTAGTAATGTAGGATATTAAATTCTTTCTGAATATTTCGAGACATATTCATTTTAATACATTTCTGACAAAACCACGTGGAAGAATAAAATACACTGGATCCTCGCACTTAATTTCACAGTTCGATAGAAATCTTACACAGCATTACGTTACAATTACCATTGATAAAGTAACGACAAAGATAGATGCTCAAACCCCATCATACTTTTTTAAAACTACCAACAGTTTCTCTAATGATATATGTATTATTCTGAAGTTGACTAACAAAATGAACTGTTTTTCCGATTTAACTTTATCGGCTATATATAAAAGAAATGTGCATTTTTCTTGTTATAATTTTTGCTTGCATAATTCATCATTTATAAAATTAGTTGTTTTGATAGGACAGATTTTTCGTAAGAAATTATGTTTGAAATTTAAGATAAAGTCGTACATTAGCGTTTCTTTGTTTTTAATTTACCAAAATAAATAAATATTTGTACGTATTACATATCACTCTTTTCACTAACGTCTCAATGACCTAAAGCAACTTAAAGTAACAGTGTTTATTAACCTTTTAATAGTTGTCAGATTAATGTTAGCCATGTATAATAGATAATCAACATTCAAAACAAACGGTTGTTCTATGATTCACCTACTCTTGTATATGGAGTGTTCCTAAATAATTCACCGATCGTTTTACATTACTGTTTAAACTTAATTTCATTTGTTCAGTACTAAAATATTTGTATTGCTTTCATATTTGTAGAAATATGTTATTTTACTACTTTCAATAATTTATCATAGTTATAATTATTAATTAATCATAATAAGAGTGTTTATTAGTTGATGTGTATAGATACATCTTAATAGATATATCTTAAATTTATCTTAAAGATAAATAAATTGAAATATCTATGTTATTCATTATTTTTTGTCATTATGTACAGTATTTAGAACAATCATCATATGTATCTATTGAAGAGAACAATATTATAGTTATATTATTTGTTAAATTGTTTCATTAATATATCATTTATTGCTTACTAACTTTATTATCTATAATAGTTTTTTTTAACTAGTTTATTCTTTATATCCTAATTTACATTTTTCCTTATAAATCTACTATGATATTTGGTCTCTTTTTAACTTTTCATGGATGTATCCATGACTTATGGCTCCACTCTTAAGTTGGGGATTTATCAAAAAGCTTAGTTAAACTATGCGAATACTGTGCTATTTTTCATCTATAAAAAATGTTTGAATCCTCTATGTTTACAGCTACGTTGATAAAAGATTTCAGGTAAAGATACATGCAAACACTGTTAATAGCTAAGTTAACACGATGATTGCTTTGTAAGTCATTTTGTGGAAAACATAAAATGATACAATTTTCCCATTCCATATTATATTGTTATCCTTATAGCTATCCTTAGCCAAATATATCTTAAGATAGTTTAGCTTTCTGATGATTCTTAGGTATAAAGCATAAGAAACTTAGCATAGTAAAGCTTGGATTCTCAGTGGATTCCATAAATTAATTCTTTCGTGATTAGTCCATTAATCATTCCTGTTAGATATGTTTTTGGTATGTTCCATTGCCCGTTGTTCCTGTTTCTTCATATTTCTCTTTTTTAGTCTTATTTTCCAAAATCTTTTCCTTTCAAAATATGTGACTTGTTTCTTTCAACTCATTTCTTCTTTCTAATTATTTCTGTCTTCCTCTATTCTGTTTCTTTTACTTGTTACACGTCTTTTTTGTTCGCATTAATTGATTCCTTATTCAGTGTTTACTTGTAAGCTTATTCTTTATCTGTTTGAAACTGGTATTTCATTCTATTTTGTAATTTATGGCATGTAATAGGATCTTTCCCTTTAATTATTTAAATTTCGAAATATAATGCATTAAATATTATAAAATGTGAGGATAAAGGTATATGTATCAATTAAAGAATCATATATGCTTAATTTAGTAAATTACTGCTTCATGTTTATTCTTTTATTGTAATCTTCTTTATATTTACATACATTACTTTATCTTTATACATTTTCTGCATTTATGAATACTTTAATTTAATACATGAATGATATATAGTATGTTATAAACAGTTTATTTTAATAGTGTTTAAAACTTTTAATACATATCACAATAATATAATAATTACTGAATTTTATATAGTTTCCTACAAATATCATTACAAAATTATTCCGAAATACAAAAATATCTACTTCCTGTATTAAGTTAATATATAAAAACAAAATATATAATTTAAATGTCAAAATAATTCTACGTTTACCTGTTTATTTAAATATGTACTCTATATTTCTATATTTAGGTTATGTATTTTTACTTCCCTATTATTAATTTATCAAATGTATATAAATTGTGCGTTTCACTAATATTGTAATATATGTATATATTTCATTTATTAAATTAAAATTAAAACTGGTACACTTTGTCAAATATCAAAATTTATATCTATCATACATCTATGTTGGAAGAATAATGAGGAATGAAAATGGATTTTGTATGTTCTCTCTAAATTATGGAACAAAAAACAAAATCCTCTCATATAATTATAATATACATGGTAATGTTGTATTTTTAATGTATGTAGTATTTATATTTATAAATCACTCTTATCATTAAATTCTTAAATAAAAATGTGATGAAATTGTAAAGTTGGAAAAAATATACTCAACCAATCAATTCACTTTATTTATTACCTAAAACTTCTCTAGTTTCAGTGTTGCCATACAAATTTCTAAAACTGTTGGTAATGATGATATAAATATGTCTGATAATACATAGTTCACTGATATTGTAAATTTAATGTTTACACTTAATTGTGTTTATATATTTACATGCATTGATTTTTGAATTGTATAAAGTTTACTAACTAAATGTATATGCTGTATATGATTTATAATGTGTAATTAATAATTATAACAAATTTGGAACATTTTTATCAAAAATGAATTTGACAGTTGCTTTGAAGTTTTACATTACACGAATGACAGAAGAAAGTGGACCTGGTATGAAAGTTCTTTTAATGGATAAACAAACGGTAAATAAAATTCTATTTAAATAACATTTCCTATTTGTTAATATTCAAAATAACTAAACTTAAATACATGTAATTACAAGTTATTTATCACCTTTTGCAATTAAACATTTACATATGTATATTTTTCAACATTAAGTACATTAAGATACTATTTAACGCTACATGAGTTAATACTGTTTTGGTTGACACAGTTCTTTCTTGAATAAATTTTATATTATATATACATGTATATATTTATATTAAGTATATTTATAAACTAATATAAAAGCAACTACAGCTTGAAGTAAAACTTTTATTATTTTTATGCTAAGATGACCTCATTTAATACTTTATTTTTTAAGAATATATCTAAAATGTTAATCATAATATTATTGTATTTAAAAATCAAATGAAACTCGTTTATACTAACAATGAAAGTTTTACTCAGCTTATAAGATTTTTGTAACATCCCTGTTTTGCTATTTGCTTTTTTTGTAATTTAAAGCAAAAATATATTCTTTAATGATATGTCTTCAGAATTGATTATTATAAACTCTTATGAGCCATGTATAGGTCAGAGAAATCTAAACTTGTCAAATTACTATAATGCCTATATTTATTTTATACAAATTATTATTTTTTGAATATTTAGATTATTTAATCCAACAAGTTCACCATAGAAGTTATGTTAAATGAAGACTAAAAATCCCATTCTAACGAACTGAAGATCCCATTCTATTTCATTGAGAAAAATGTATAATTATAATAAATAAGTAATGGATCAGAGATAATAAGAATAAGTAGCAGCAAGTATTAAACAGATTGTAGTTATATAATGTTGTAAAAAATGTACATCGTGGGTTAACAACACTACATGTTTATAAATAAATGGTTCGTTCATTTTATTGATTACAAATGTAAAATTGTGACTGAAAGTAATTGAACTTGTTATCATTAAATAGATCATAATATTCTTTTCAGTGTTCAAATACTTAATTATATATTATATTATATATTCCTATTATTTACATTTGATATTTATCAGACATGCTATGAATTTTTCACTATGTTGCTTACTATTCAATAATCAAACATTACATTAAATGAAATGGTTAAAAAAATTATTTTACCTTAAGGAATTGTTTAGATATAATGGCAGATCTATTTGTTATGTATCTGTGCAACTTATATAAAACAATTTTGTAAATATTTGTGTAATTTCAGACCAGTATAGTAAGTTTATTGTACAGTCAATCAGAAATATTCATGAAGGAAGTTTATCTATTTGAAAGAATTGACACAAATACACGTAATGAGGGTTTGAAGCATTTAAAGTGTATAGTTTTCATAAGACCAACAAAAGAAAATATTGAGATTCTTTGCAATGAATTACGATATCCTAAATATGGCACCTATTACATTTGTAAGTAATTTTAATAAATTTTTTTTGTATGTTTTCAATTTAAATGTTTTATAATAAAATTGAGAATTTATTTACAATGAATATATAAACTATAGATTATATATATTTCTAGAATATTCACATTGATAATTGTAATAAAAGAATTAACACTTTACAGTTCATAAATTGTGTATCACATATATTGGTAATATAAAAAATGATTTTCATATCCTTTACTGTTCATATTGAATGTAACTTCTACTTCTCCTCTACTGATATATTGCATTATTAATCAATCTGAAATCTATAAAATAACTATATTTCTTTCATTATATGTGTTAGACTAGTTAACACTTAGATAAAGGGATAAGCTGTAGAAAATTATAAATAATCATTCCTTCATTTTAATATAAAAGCAACATAAAAATTTACAAAATACATTATAATTAATAGTACAGAGCATTATAAATAGTAGCTACTTATGTAGATAGTGCATATACTATTCCTTTTTAATTGAATTTATTACTTATTTGACTGATTTAAATGTTGGATACTTGTAGTTAAATATGTATTACAATGGTGTAATATTATGAATTTTCTTCAATATGAGGATGAAAACAGTTATAACTGATTTATGAATTTGGATAAACAACTTTCAGTAAGTAACCACCAAAAGTTTCAGCTGATATTCCATTTCATATTTGTTAATTCATAACGTTGGAAGCTGAAAAATAGTGCAATATTAATAATACGAGTGATAATTAATTTTCATTTTAGTGTTTAAAAATATTGTAGTGGTTCTTATATGTCTTTACATAATGCTACAAGCTCTTCTTAACAAAGAGGTGAACACAACAATAAAGAACTAAAAAGTAACAATTATTTTAAAAAATTATTTTTAATTTTTGTGACTACAATTTATCTGTTATAGACTAACGTATTTACAAAAATAGTTCATAAATTGGCTCCTTACTCAATTAAGTTTTTAAAGTATTAATGCATTTTTATAGTGTTTCAAATTTGGATGAAATTAATAGTTGATGAAATATGTATTTATGGAATTATTTAGTATTTTTATAATAAAAAATAAACATAACTTATAATTTTCTATAGAATTTATGACAATGACTGACAATTTATAATTTTTTATTCTTAAAATAACACAAAAAATATATAAGTGAAAATGTTATAATAATATAATATAAATATAGTGAAAATATATAAGGTAATCTGAATTAAAGAATGAAATTTTAAAATTAGTGTTGAAAGTTATAACACCTGTAAGTATGATAAACTATGTATAGGTACACATTGATACATATGATACTAATAAATGTACTAATATTGTTGAAAGGCTCTAATTTTGTATGATGTGTTAAATAAATGTATTTTGAATTATTTTTATATTTTTTATTTTCCTTGTTTTCTATTAATTAAAATTACATTTTATGTATTATCTGTATACAACTGTAAAGTGTTAATAATAACAAGATGTTAACAAGCTATTTAACAAAATACAATATAATCTTTTAGATTTCAGTAACATTATTGCAAAGGCTGATATTAAGCTCTTGGCTGAAAGTGATGAACAAGAAGTCGTGAGGGAGGTCCATGAATATTATGCTGACTATTTAGCTATTAGTCCACATTTATTTTCACTTGGAATAAATGGATGTTCACAAGGTAAAGCATTTTCCATGATAAAAAAAATTATTTACAAAACTGAAATACAGCTCACAAAATTACACTAGTAAATTCTTAACAGGAATTATAAAAATGTTGTACTATATGAAAATTTATTATTTGAAAAAAAATAGCACTGGGAATATAAACCCAATTATATAATTTTAATCTTTAATTAGAAAATCATTTAATTAACAATCACAATTAGTTCTTATCTAAACAACAGACATTAATTATTTTCCAAATTGATAATTGATTAAATTAATAAATTTCATTAGTAATAAATTGATAATTCAATTACTTATTTCGAATACTAATACCGCGTATTTAACGTAATAATTGTCACGATTTTGTAGCCGCTTCCGATATTCTAATAAACATTTCGTTATTAATAAAAATTAGTCGCCGCCCTATCGCTAATAAATTACAAAAGTAAACATTACAGAAATACTATTTCTGTACTATATTTTTTCACTAAAACTTCAACGTTACGCTATCTTTTAAGTAATACCATACAATTTTTTCCATGATATTGTAGTCTTAATTAAAACGAATTCAATATTATAAACATATTTTTGTTCAATAAATTATCAGTATGTAAGAGATGAATCCTCATAGTATTAAAAAACATTCTCTCATGAAGTTATTGAACAGGAATACTTTATTTGTATAATTCGTTATGATAACGTATTTCCGTCTTAAATCTCTTTCAATTCGATAACTTTATCGATACCTATTATTATTACACTTTAAAAAATCGAAAATGTTTAATAAACGTATTACAAGTTCCACTTTTTTTTCATGAAGGTTTATTATGGAATCCAGTGCATTTGCATAGAACCGTTTTAGGCATTATTTCTGTTCTATTATCAATTAAAAGATGCCCTTACATACGATACCAATGCAGCTCTGAAATGGCAAAAAGATTAGCAGAAAAAATACGCGAAGTATTGAGTAAGGAATCAAGTTCATTTGAGTTTAGACAGGATTCGAGTCCGATTTTACTTATACTCGACAGAAGAGATGATCCTGTTACACCTTTATTGAATCAATGGACTTATCAAGCAATGGTACATGAATTGTTGACTATTAACAATAATCGTGTTAATTTGTCACATGTAAAAGGTATTTCAAAGGAATTGAAGGAAGTTGTTCTTAGCGCAGAACACGACGAGTTTTATGCAAATGTAAGATTATATTGCATTTTCCTCAATAATCGTATATAATTTTTTTAATTAAAGCAACTGATTTTTAATAGAATTTATATCTCAATTTTGGCGAAATTGGGCAAATGATAAAAGAATTGATGGATGAATTTCAAAAGAAAGCTAAAAAACACCAAAAAGTCGAAAGCATAGCCGATATGAAAAATTTCGTTGAAACTTATCCATTGTTTAAGAAACTTTCCGGGACTGTATCAAAACATGTAACAGTAGTCGGAGAACTTTCTTCTCTTGTAGAAAAACATAATTTATTACGAGTATCAGAACTGGAACAAGAACTTAGCTGTCAGAATGATCATTCTTTACAGGTATAATTTAATATATTCTGTTATTTTTTTATTGTGATATCTAACTACACTTTTATTATCTCTATGACAGTTGCAAAAGATAAAAGAACTTATTAATAGTCAACAAATACGTGAAATTGATAGCGTGAGATTGGTAATGCTTTACGCGCTTCACTATGAGAAATATACAAATAATGATATTAGCGGTTTATTAAATTTATTGAAAAACAAAGGAGTTTCTGAGAAATATATCAAGGTATGTTAAAATTAATGCAATTATAATTAAGATTTTAACAAAATTTTCAAAATTAATAACTTCAAAATAAAACTTCAGCTTGTGTATAACATATTAGAATATAGTGGAATTAATGCAAGACAAAGTAATTTATTCGATCGTGAAGCAGTAGCTAAAATTACCAAAAAATTATTCAAAGGTTTAAATGGAGTAGATAATATATATACTCAACACACGCCTTTATTAAATGAAACACTCGAAGATTTAATAAAAGGAAGATTAAGCTTACAGACATTTCCGTATCTTGGAAATACAATGGTATCCAAGAGGTAAATTTTATACTATTACAGAAAAACTGAAACAAAAATGTTTGTTCACATAAACATATTTACCAATAAATGGAACGATGATATAGATGCTAATTATATGCATTTCAGACCACAGGATATCATTGTTTTTATGATTGGTGGAACTACTTATGAAGAGAGTTTAACCGTTTATAATTTAAATAAACAAAATTCAGGGATAAAGATTATTTTAGGTGGTACCACTATTCACAATTTCGCAAGTTTCTTAGAGGAAATTCAGCAAGCAACAACGGGTGTACTATCAAAATATAAAAATAATAATAAATAAAATGCTAAATGTACATATTTTTTATCAACATATTTATTTATACAATTTTGTGATTATAATTAATTATTACATAATTATATCCTTTGATAATAATTACATTTTGTCCATAACAACTTCAAAAAAAAATCGTAGTAATAAGAAAAAATAAAAAATTATATCAATCTTATATTTTGGACTAGTCTTTCAAATGAACTAATTTTATGTTTCCTGAATTGTGTTATTCATCGTCAATTATACCTTTTGAACGTAAATCCGTAATTTCATCCTCCTTTATTGATACCTTCAAATCATAAATGACATTTTTAATAATAATGCAATATATGTTGTGAATATAAACATTATTTGATTATAACTAAAGCACTACATAGATATACAATGTTTACGAGAGACAATATCTCTAGCATGCATTACATTTTTATTAATTTTTAATGAACTTAAAAAAATTACTGTTTATTAAAATACTATATTATTTTACGTACTCGCAATTTCTTCTTACTTTAAATAGAAGACCATAAATACAGAAAAAAACCCCTGAATTCTAACTAATTATATTTTTTAAACGAATTCCCGCCAGCTTCCATTTCTATAAACATTTACATAACAAATGATATCATTTATTTCTAATATTTTCAACTTTTAATATTTAAACATATTTAAACACAAATTATATTTTAATTTCAAATATAAACTGGATTTCTTATCATTTAAAAGATCTAACATTCTGTACTAATTGAAACATTATTGAAAGTAATAATGTAAGTATTTTTGTAACTACATTGTATTAGTAAAACTAATTTTTGTTTATAGTATTTCATGTATTCATACAATAATATCTAATAACATAAAAATCTATATAAATATCTAGTTTTTTGTTGAATTTTTATAAAATATAAACTTTTCTATGATGTAATAAAAAGAAGTTAAACAGGAAGTATAGTTTCTACAATAATATGAAATTCAGTATATCATTATATATAAATAGTTTGAAAACTTTTTATACTGGTTATTATTGGATTACATTAAAATTATGTAAATATAGGATTCTCAAATACTCCCTCCAATTTTCATTAATTTACCATCTGCTGTTTATAATTACTAGTTAATCAAGTTTATAAAGCCACACAAATATTTGCTTTATTTATTGTTATAGGAAAAAGTTTAGGAGAAAGTTAACATTTTTTCAATGGGTATATGTAACTAAAAAATAATTTTCTTATGATCATCTATGAATTTTCAAAAACATTGGGCAGGACAACAATTTTCAGTGAAGTGAAAATAGAGATAACAATCGACTTTAGCTCATGAACTACCAATTGGTCATGCCTGTCTTAAGATATCAAACTTGGCTAACTAACTGGATAATGTTATAACATTTTCAATCCTAATTATGTTTTAACACATTCAGTGTGGATTAAATCTGATGATCTCTTGAACTCACAAGCGGATGATATGTTATGCTTAAAATAGTAATAGCGTATTGTCAAGTAAAACCAGTTAGGCATAAAATCTGATTATCAAGGCAATAGATTAGTACATTCAATTTGAAAAATAAATTGAAATATTTTGTAACAACTGGAAGGTAACTAAATAACAGAATTGTGTAGTTGAAATATAAGGAAGCTAATGTCATGTTATTAAAGACCATACGCTGCATTCTATTATGGAGTTCCATTTCAATACATAATATATTGTACATTAACAGTCTAAAAAAATCTTTTCTTATGTAATTCTCATCAAAATGTAACATAGTTGTAACTGCTCCAGGTTCATAGCAGCTGGATTTGCTTTTCTGTCTGAGTTCCTGATTAGTACTTCTCATGTTTCAAAAACAATTAAACAGAAATTAATTTTCAGTTTTCAATTTCTAAGTTTTCTTAGCAATCGGATTCTATATCCAAGAGATGCAACAGCATGACTATAGCTATCACGACTCTGCATGTTAATCCATTTAAATTCCTCGTAGAGTAATCTTCGGAAAACAATTGATTGTGTAAACTTGAATTAAAATGGGATCATTGTCAATTTTTGAGACACAATGCAAGTGGGTCAAGGACTCATTCTATGATGATATCTGTCTGTCAAGTTCCTCAAGATTGGCATCTAATAATGTCTTACATTTTAAGAACTACATAACAAAATAAAGATCTCTAATATTAGGTCAGAGAGGCCCAAAGAAATGTTTCATGAAGTGCTATATGCAATATATTGAAACAGAATCCAAAAACACATGGTAGTATTACACTAGTCCTTAGTATTGCACTACTAGTAGATGCACCATCTTAATGGACTAATTTACAACTTTGTTTTATCATAACTAAGTTACACTTATTCCCTTAAAATATGTTAATATGTTAAGAAAGAACACAATAGAACATAAAAAATACTTCAAAATAATGGAGAGTAATAATAATAATTAGCTAATTCGAATTAATTCTGCATAACTACTGTGATAAAAACTCATACATTTAGTCAATATCCTTTTCTGTTAATCGTTCAAAACCTTAAAAAGAGATCATAGTAGACACTGTTAAATGTTACAATATTATTTTGTAAAGCTTGTTGAAGGTTCAAACTATAATTGCGTTATACTATACATACATCATAGTAATGCTACTATAATATAACATGTTACATTTATTTATCGAATCATGATGTAACATATTGCTTTAAATATCTGTTGCTTATCTTTGACATTAATTTACTTATAATTTGTAACAAATTCAAAATATAATTACAAATATATGTGTATGAAATTGCCATCAATTATTATTATCTAAACTACCAACTGTTTTACATAAAAAAAGATTACCTTTATTATTCCAGTTGAAAGTACATAAGATGACATTGCCAAAACTGTAAAAAGTCCAGCGAGGATTTGATTTCTTCTTTTATGAGGGAATTCACCTTCCGAATAATTTTCCATACTTCCTAAACTTTCTTTGGCTTTATATTCTTGAAAATCATGGCTGAAACATCTTTCCGATATACGTGTTATGAATCTCACTAAATTTTTGCAGTCCTTTAAGTGATTTTGTAAAGCTGGGTTAGGTAAAGGAACTTTAAGTAACGGTGCCAAATAAGAATACACAATGGCATCTAGTTCAGTAGGTTCAGAACCAAAGAAAAAATTGGAATCTCCAAGACTTTCAGACAACATTGCTAAACATTTTCGAGCTTCAGAATATACCTGTTATATAGGTTCAATACTTCTATAATTATTTAATTCTTAATATAATGTGCTATAATTAATTTAATGATATACTGATATTAATTTATATATTTTACTGGATACTGGTAAACGTATATTTTTATTTTACAAAAAAAATAAACATATTATATTAGTTATTTAGATTATGTAGATTATGCAGATGTTATATTAATAATCCATATAATCATATAATCAGTATAACATTGTTACATATCATTACCTTATATTCTATGACAGCCATATCATCTTCTCTGGGATACAAAGCTTCAAACAATGAACGAGCTTTTTGTTCAAATTTTGATGGGTAATAAAAATTGAATGGGAAAGGTACTGCTTTGCAGTACCATGGTCTTATTAATTCATTTAGATTTCTTTCATCTACCCACCTAAAGATATCAATATTCTTATATATTTAAGATGTACATAATTTATATTTTGTTGTGCAAATTCTAATATTGTAATTGGATCCTGTACATACCAAATAAATTGTAATGCTGGAAGTAATTTTTGTTGCAGCATTATATCATAGGCTAATATTTTTGCACACTCTTTTCGCTTTAATGTGTATTCTGTGTTATAATGATTTTCTCTAAGATAGCCTATTATATCTTTAACTTCATCTAATGTAATGTTATTACTCTTTAATACAGGTAATCGACCATTGGGTGTTTTGAATATATTACTAGACATATTTAGTTTTAAACCTACATTACTAAATTTGGCATAAACCTAAGGAAAAATTAATAATGTTAATTTTTTCTTATGTTCAATATTGGCAAAATATGTTTTAATATTATATCTTAAAAGTTCATGTTTAAGTTTAATATTTGTTTTTTCTTCACTGATCTATTAGAAATGTAATGAAAGGAATTCATGTGAAGAATGTATATGAATAAAGTAGATAATATTGTGTTCTTATAGATCAATTAAAATACTTTGTACTTAATATATTTACAATTTGCCATAACTCTTCTTACTTATATACGTAGAAACTTATTATATTACATTATACATTTAATTACTTTTTGTCATATAAGATAATATAAAGATAAAAGTTACAAATTTTATACATGAGACAGAAAATCATAGTTCTTCTACTAATATCGTTAAGCTTTTTCAAGAATGGATTGAACATGACTTCAAATCAGTCAATTAATTTTGTTAATTTTCTTCAACAATATATTATATAATACATTGCTACTTCAAACCCTGAAAGTTGATGTTACTTAGGAAAAACCAAAAGCATTAAAGAAACTAAGAAGAAACCACAAATATGATATTTTTGACAGACAGATATTACATATATAACTTTAAGTAATTGCAATGAAATTATTTTCACTATTTGATAAACAATCTATTACTTGAATTATTATACTATATTATCACTTAACATAATCACTTTAATAATTACATAAAAAATATAAAAGAATGTGATCAATATGTATATTTATAATATATTAAAAACAAACAAAGTAATTTTAGAATTTAAGATACAAATATTCCGATCATAATGTTGGTTTAACATTATACATTTATTGCACATTTTCAATATACAGATTGTCTTAATTTAGTGACTATACAGTTAAAGAAATGACAATTGACAGTTTACACATAATAATTTTTTTTTAAATCCGAATATTATTGTTGCTTTACAAAATGGAATAGAACAAATATCCCACGCTAAGTCTACGCCATAACCTGTATTCAAAGTACATACCAAAACTTGTAAACACTCTCGGTTTATTGATGGTAAACCCCAATCACCTTTCCATATACTTAATTCAAATTGCTCCATTTTATTACAAATTTAAACAAACAATCACTTATTTATTTCATAAGTTAAACATGAATTCCACGTGCTGCTTTCCACCATATAGTAAACAAACAGATTTTGTTACTGTTTCACCGGATATAAGGCTCATATACATTGATATTTTCAATATATAATGACGGAATTAAATAATACGTTATGAAAGCAAACTCAACTATCATTGATTAATTAATTACTTAACTAACAATGCAAATAACAGTTTTATTCGCTTGTTTTAAGATATATTGCTTCTTCAAATAACCTTGATTATATTTGAAATCCAAATAATTTTCGATTATTTCAAATCGATTTATTTTATATATCGATTACTCGTTATAGAAAAATCAAATTGCTCTTTATTTCATTTGCATTTTAGATCTATTTACAATTCTTAAATTCAAAGTTGTGGGAACCTTTATTTAAATAACGAATAAGAAATATAAAGTTAAATAACTAAATATTTTAAGTAAAGTATTATTTTCTTTATCACATCATTGTGTATACTATGTTCTTTTAAGTGTACAGAAGATGATAAAAGTTAATTTTTCGATGAAAATTTTAGTAGATTAAAGAATAACAAATAGTTGGTAGACATTTTTATACAATATTGTAATAGTATTAAAATATGAAACAAATTTATGAAAATCGCCATTTCTTAAATAATACAGCAAACAAATGACACAAAGAACCTATTATATGTAGCAATTTCTTTGAAGATTTATGTACTTTCATAGATTTTAAATATTTTATTTAACATAGTTTGTCACAAACTGACTACAATCCAGAAATATTTACAATTTCTATAGACATGAATATCTGAGTTTATATACATATTTTATGAAAATTAAAATTTTTGTATAACTATGGTATTGAGTTTATTAGATGTGTAAATTGTCATCTATATGATTTTAACCTAATTTGTGTGTACACTTCTCTATTGTAAAAGACAAACATTCATTATAAATTGTATTTAAGCATTATAAAAGAATATTTAAATATATTACGTATATATTATTTCACTTTTTATTATAAGAACTTTGAAAGTTTTAAATTATACACAATTTTTTTAAACATTTATTACATAGCATTGAATTGTAAAAACATGTATAAAATAAATAATAAGTTAAACAAAAATTATTATGAAAATTGGAAGTTTGTACTAATATTCATAGTGTTCAGTGACATGCATTTTAACATATTTGCCATAAAAATTTTGGTTACATAAATACATTTATGATTATGTATGTATTTTAAAAGTACATGAAAAAACAAAATATTATACATTACTAATACTTTTATCAGTATTTTGTCTATCGTATATACATATAAAATTATAAATTAATATACATATACATTTAATATACTCATATCAGTGTTATTTTTACATAAACACTAATGTAATCCTTAACATAATGTATTTTTACAAATTCAAATGCTACCTATAACATCTACAGGTGAACTTAAGGGCAAGATTTTTAAAATTAAGATTAAGAAACTCTGTATATGTATTTTAAATTTCCTACACGCTTTTCTTCCGAAATTTAAAATGGATGTATATACAATAGTAACTTATTATTATTCATAAATTTCATTATTAATTATGTAATGAATAACTGAGCCATGAATAAAATTGATTAATAATTTAAATCTTGATCCTATTTTATTTAAAAAATCATGCATATTTTTTTATTTGTTTAGGTTTGCCGAGCTTTTTATATCGGGCTTGATTCATACGAGACATTAGCATATATATGAGAGGTAAACAGAATATTAATAAATACATTCTTAAAAATGTTGGAAAATGAAATGCAAAATTCCAAGAATTAGGTAAAGATATAGTAAATTTTTGTGTTTCTTCAAAGTACGGAATATTTCTCAATACTATAATACCTTCACAAAGAAAACCTAATGGATATAATGGCATCCATATTGTATATCTTAACCATGTTAAAAATGGAATTTCTATTTTTAATAATTGTGTAATGTAATATGGATATCTAAATATTTCCACCATACTCCAAACATGAAAAAGATAAAAGACAACAGGTTTTGTTTGCATTCGTGGTTCAGCTTCGATCATACAAAATAAAATAAATGCCCTGCCTCCAACTTGTATAAATGATATAAGTGTATTACTTTTAGTATATCTAAATAATGAATGTAGAACTTCTAGAAATTGTAGAAGTTGTATAAATTTCATTGCATTACCAACAGCTGCATATGTTTCTTTCATAGATGCTAAAATAAAGAAATGTCATATTTAATTGAAAAGCATTGATTACTATTAACACTTTTAATTTTACTGATATATTTACTAACCTGGACCATCTCTTGAATACATTATTCCCATTACAGTGAGGACATAAATAAAACCAACAAATTGACAGAGATTGTAAATTATTAAATATACCTTCTTGAAATTTTCTACAAATTTAATAAGAACAAATTAATATTGTAACTTAACATAATTACAGTATTGACAGTAATATTTAATAACATGATATACCTTTTCTATATCCAAATTCTTCCTTATGGAGTTTGTCATACATGCCAGGATAATCATTACATATATCTCGTTTTTCATCTTCATTATCTTCTAAATCTTCACTTGTCCATTTATCAAAATCAATTTTTAACCATGATGGCTTTTGTGGTTGGCTGGTTAACCTGGGCCACCAAGCTGGACATTTCTTCTTCAATGTAAAATCAATTTGTCGATTTATCACTTTATAGGTACTTTCCTACAACAAGAAAATTAAATTTTTACGAATATACATATACATATATGTATACACATTAATGTACACGAGTATGTACATCATAGTGTCTTATTTTAAATGATAACTATATCGTATATTATCAAAAAGTGTTAACAAAAATTTATTATCAATTTTACTTAAAAACTACTTTTTGTTTCCTCATTGAAAACTATTGTTAAGTAAAATGTACTGATTTATACAGTATATCTCATTCAGTCTGATGCAAATTCATGGTATAAAATTATTTGAAAATGCCATTTATGCTACATAAATTTGAAGCAAGAATTAACATAAATTTAACGAAAATAACGGCATCGATCAGTTCATTAATATGTTTCACAAAAACTGGTTACTTTTTAAAAACTAACTACTGTGTATGTACTCACGATTTCGAAACATTAAATGCAATTTGAAACACTGATATCACATATGTTATATTAATTTAAAGCTTAAAATCCATCAAAAGGACTGCATAAACTTTTCATTAACACTATGCCGTCTGCAGATCTTAGATAGAGTCTTCTGTTTGACGTCGGCAGAATAGCATGGAAATTTTGGGTTTTATAAACAATTTTTCGAAGACAGCGGTAGTATAAATTCCTAAAATGAAGATATGTCCTTCAAGCATTCCCGTATTCTATTCTTACTTAAATAAAAACAATGCTATAGTTAGTTTTCCGGCTTTTAACACGCAAGAAAGATAGTTCAAATGCTATTTCAGTTTTTTAAATATGGCACCAAAGTGGTATCACCGGCACTCCACAGATACATTTTGTATGGTACCAACGTGGTACCACCGGACGGCATAGTGTTAATATTTTGAAGATAAAACAGCTGGTTGCTAGTTATAACAAACAATGATCGATTTCAGAACCCAAGCGTGAACAAGTTTGATGACAAAGTTATTGCATAGAAGCATTTGTATTATCAAATTAATGGATGAGACAATTTTCTGAATGCACTGTACAACAGCCAAATGGACTTGCAACCGCCACTATGAAATTCTTTAACATTAAAATATTTATGTTAAAAAGAAATTGTAAATTTTCAACTTTGGAGATGTTTTGTGCTTTTATCATACCAGTTATTCAGTGGCTTTTTGCACAAAGAGAATCTGGGAACCTTGTCGAATAAAGCGATATAAAAACGCACTAATTTTTGTCGTCTATCTTACTTTGATAATTAGTTAAACATATTTAAATGTGTACAATGTAATAACAATTTATATCGTTTTATTCGGAAAAGTTCACAAATTTTCCTCGTGCAAAAAGCCACTGAATACCTTCTATGGTAAAAGCACAAACCACCTCCAAAGTCGAAAATTTTTAATTTTATTTAACATTAATTTCAGATTCGTATTCGGCTCGCAAAAGTTTATACGATTCTCATAGTGGCGGTTACAAGCCCAGAAGAAAAAGTTAAAATTTATTGTACAGAGATATCAGCCAGGTCATATTAAAGACATTTATGAACAATTTCGTAATCATTTTCAGCAAACTTTAAACTTCAAATAGATGTATCATAATTACTGTTTTGCAATACATTTATATCAACAAACTGCATCCGATTTTCGATGTTTCGAAATCGACCACTTCATATGCAACAACTTAATACATAAGATTCGTGGTAATTACAAGATATCTTCCTCAAAGCAAAGTGAAATTTGCTTTAAACATTTTTTTCAATAATGAATAGTTCAGTGCACAACTGTGTATTTTCCTTCAAATGGAGCACAGTCCATAAGGAAAGTTTTATTTGTGCGTCTATGATCAGTTAGATATCAATTATCTGATTTCTATACGATCTCTCTTTTGCTTAGAACATTTTTTTATTCTATGTGGGAAACTGAATTATTATATTTGAAATTATAATTCAACTTTTAACATACGAGAAACAATTGAAAACACTCCTCCACATAATAATTAATATTTGTAGATTTATGAATACTATTAATCATACGTACTTCCTCTCTTATTGTGCAAAATATCGAAACATAACGTGTAGCTTAAATGGTGACCATTAGATCACTTATATCATTCAGTACCAAAATTTATGTATATGAGCATATGCTTACTGTGAAAAACATACTTGCTCGACAAACCGCTCCATGGCTGTTTAAGAAATGTCTAGTACGTTCTTGTATTTGTTTAATAATATTATTAAACAATGGCGTACATAAATGCCGTATTTATGCGATTTCTTCGCATACTTTCAAAGCTGTTATTTGCATTCGTGGTGTTGATCTTGAACTCAGTGACCTTAATAAGTGCTGACATTTAATGTTTTTATTAACGACTTCGGCATATCGGAACAATGACTATACACAAAATATGTTCATAACAAAGTCCGCTTATGAAAATTCTTGTAATTACATCTTCCTCGCGTTTTCACTTTTTAGCTACCTATACTTATATCATAGTAATTTTAAAACTTTTCCGAACGATTGTTTTAAACAAAGAGAAAATTTTCATTGAAATTAAACCGTCAGTTCTTGGAAAAACCGTGGCCATACATACGAAAGACATTTATTGTATACATCGATAGTGACAGTGAAAGTGATACTAACAGTGATAATAAAGATTTAAAATTTACATCTATTATACATTGATATAAAACACAATTTTTGTTATGTCATATTTACAGTGATTGTAATAGATCTAAATTTTATAAACTTATGTTCATTTTTGAAATTGAGGGGCCCATTGGAAAAGGAAAAAATGCCGCAATATTATAAAGTAAATGTCATAAAAGCAAACTAATCTTTTCATTGATAGATTGATGATATACATAGAGAATTAACAGTTGATTGAGATGTGGCATATATCTATTTCCTTTGAGCTCCCCAATCATTAATCAAATGAACATGTTTGTTCTAATTATGCTTAGGTAAGTTGCGTATTTTAAATAATTTTCATTGGAAAAAAAGGGTTATTTTTGCAAAACTATAGCTACAATAACATACTACCTTTTATTGCGTGAATCAAAATTTGATTAAAAAATAATAAAACATAATTGATTTTAAATTTTCGTCTGGAATATATTGTTGATCGTATGAAGTTTATTTATAATGTAATAAATAAACTACAAATATTTATGTATATGTATTTTTCTGTTTATATAAACAGAGAAATAGAATAAAATATTCAAAATAAGATATAAGTAATTCTTTTCAGCATATTTTCGATATAACCCAGTTTTTTTAACCAATAGACCTAACTATTTTTTTTAAAATGAACTCATTACTGCAAATAAATTCAGGAATGACAAAAAATATTTATTGAAATAAACGTGACTCCACTTGTAAAACTAATAAATTATTCTGAAATTTTTGAGAAATGTACAATGTGCCAAATTATTCTAGTATCAAAAGTATTTACTTTTGAAGAGTCGGTTTTCAATAACAGTTTAAACATCGTTTAAATTTAAATGGTAAGAAACGGTGGTTTAATCATCGTTTAATAACGCTGAAAACGCCGTTATAATAATTTATTTGTTGTTATCTTAAAAATTGAGGAGACATTTTATTTTACAATTTTTTATTTCATTTAAAAAAAATGAAAATCTGTGATGTGCGAATTTAATTTTACCACAAGATTATCATTTTTTAACAATTTGTTTAAATCACTCATTTTTCTTGCAATAATAAAAAAATAATTCTTAATTGTTGAATCTAGTACAAAAATATTTTCATAGAAATGCAGAATATACTTTATACTTTTTATCATATAATACTCAACATTTATAAAATAATGTATATGTATAAGTGTACATACATATAGGTATAAATATTATGTAATATACTACAAAAGTGTATGTATACTGTGTTAAAAAAATATAAAATTAGTGTTCAGCATTATTCGAAAAATCTTCAACTCAAAATTCGGAATAATAGAAAAACATTTTATTCGAATACAAATGTGACGAAAAAATTCCAAGCAACAGTAAAGAATAAAACGAAGTTGTCACAAAAATAACTAATAATTTTTGTTTGGGTTATTTTTCTTTTCCAACTTAACGGTTATTTTAAAATAACAGCGTTTTAATTTTTGTTTTTATTCGAACATCTTTGAATGTATTTCTATTTCGATAAAAACTTATTCATTACTGCCGAATATTTTCCTTTTATTCAAAATTTGTATTTGAAAATTAACTGTAATAATGTCCAATTTTTTACGAGATGAATCATGTCGTATTTTCAAAAGCAAACCAAAATCATTTATGATAATAAACTTTTTTTCATTCCACTTGTTACATATGAAGTGTATCTTTAAATTTTACACTGGTACCAATTCCACATGATTTCTGAAACTTAGCGAAAATTCTAATAAGAAGAAAGTAGAAATAAAGTTCTCAATCAGAAAAGAATCGGTAACACCTGTGCAGAATGAATATACATAATTCATTACCATATTGAAATAAAAACGTTTGGTTCGGTTCTCCTATTGTACATTTCCACCTGTGTACGAAGTGCAGTGCGATATTTTAGGAATTCTAACTGTGCTAACCGAATGCTGATGGCCTCGAACCGATTGGTCATTAAAATTTAAGTAGCTGATTGGGCGATAAAGATGAATTTTGCTTTTAACACACCAAAGCCTGTTGGCTAAAATCTGTCACGCTTGATTTACAAGACATTAAAACGGCGTAGACAGTTTTTCGTTAAGCATTCGCAAATTTCTCGTTAAGAAATAATTTAATTAGAGTATGTAAATTTTGTTAAACAAATTTATCTATTTGGCAGTAATTGCATGTTTGAAAGTATTGATTTTGGTTTTGGCTGCAAACAAATGAATATCTTGAATTTTCGAATATAGTGTTATTTAATAAGTGTAATGTAGTGATACACATGTACATAGTATAGTAAATGCATATGATATGTGCACATTCGTGAAATGATAAATTGATTTTGAAACAATTTTTTCTCACAAACGATAAAACGTTTATGTAGAAACAAGTAGTGAATTTTTTAGGACAATAAGTGTTGGTGTAAAAAAAAATGTAAGTTTTTAGTCTTGCTTTCAATGGTGATAATATTCTACAGCACTAAACACGACAGTTATTTTACTACAAGTGATTGCATTGTTTTTGATAAGCTAGTGTATGAGATTAATGTATATGGAATTTTTCTATCTATCTTTTTAATTTTGAATTTTGTTAATGTATTAACTGGATCTTGTAAAAACATTTCACATTTGATTTACAAGTTATGCAACCACATAAAACAATTAATAGAAATGAGAAATCCTGAATTTGAATTTCTTAGCATAATTAAGTTAATTAAGATAAGGTGGGGTAATTGTAAATTTGAGGTAAATTTGAACACATATTGAAGAATTTTTTAATAGTTTATTTAAGTTAGTAATTTTTGGAGTAAGGAGAGAAAAGCAAAAACTATATTTTTACTAAATTACCAATTTAAGTAAACAATAGTAATAACAGAGTTTGTACTAATATTTACTCTTGCTTTATGAATGTACTACTTGGCAGTAATTAAAATTAATTGCACCATTAATATGCAAATCATACAACAAAATATATTTGTATTATTTTCCTTTGAAAGATAATTCAAAACTAAAATTATGATTATTTTAATGTGATGGTTGCAAAAGGATATAATGTTATGACAAATATACAAAGTGTTTAAGAAAATATTTAACCTGTTATGATAAAACTAATTATGTTTCCAAAACAAAAAAGACCATACTATAATTAAAATACGACATACTGATAATACTAAATTTTTGCAATTAACAATTATATCACTAAATGTATAATAGAAAATTACAAACATAGTTTTCAAAACATAAAGTATAGTTAAATACTACAAATTTTACTTTTCTAACATTCTTTTTTCTTGGTTGTATCTATATTAAATCTATATAGTAATAAATACAATTGTAACCATGGTCCAATATTTAAGAATATTTGGTTGTGATTTATGAAAAGATTTATAGAGATAAAACAAAATATTGTCTATTGTATAATATTATAAGATATAAGATATGCATGTTATATAAAGTATCAAGTATTCCTATCCATTTGATCACATTTCATTATTTTGTTATACATAAAGGTATAAAAAATGTATCTGTGACTTCTGAAGGAAGTTATTATATCTCAAGGTCACTTCAAAGTCATAATTTTCGAAATTGTATAGTGATATTCTGATACAAAATATTTTTCGTAATTAATACTTCTTTATAGTGATAACTCTTTTAAAAATAAATAATATTTCATTCAAAATGAAATATTTTATCTTCTATTTATTTTCTTTTACCAAACTTATTATATGTATATGTTTTCAACTCATTATATCCATCCATAAAATGATCAAATGATTAAAATTAAAATTAAAATGATTTTTAAAATTCATGTATTTTTTCTAATTAATCTTGTTTTATTACTCTAAAATAGTTGATGATACAACAATTTCTTTATATGGGATATTTATGTTTTTTCTTAGTAAAGCTGTAAATGGTAAAAAATTTTTAAAAACTAAAAGAACATGATAAGTTTCACTGTTTTTAGTTATGGTTAAAACAATTTTACTGCTTTCCATAACTAACAGAATAGTATATGCGAAATTTATATATTTTATTATTAAATTTTTATTGAGAAATGGAAATAAAATTCTGTTTTTTGAATGGAATTTTATATTTTTTCTTTATATATGATCAAATCTTTGAAACATTTTACACAAGGAAACATTCTTTGTATAATAGAATGTTCTACAGAATCCATCATGTAAAAAAAACATATGGACTTCCATTTGAAGAATGAAAGGTCACCTTTGTTTCTTGACAAATATTGCAAACATGAAAAATTTACTTATCTTGTTGACTATAAAAAAAAAAATTAGTGTTTTCCCATTCTTCATTTTTTCCACATACGGTTTCCAAACAAGACACTGATCCACAATATGAAGAAAACTATACATAAAATGTAGCAGCAGACAGAGATTGCATATTCTTGATATAATTATTCAAATCATTTCTTTTAAATTTGAAAAATATGAAATAAATAAATGAAATAATAGTTAGTGGTCTCTATTTATGGTCTGTATGATGAATTCCATTTAAAACCAATATATTAATTATAAATACATATATATATTCACACGAGTCTTACTAGTTTTTAAGATGTAACGATCTGAAATTATATTGATATGTACGTATTTCTGAATCAACTGGAATATGTAAGCCTTATATTTTAAAAACAAGTTAAAATTAGTCATATACACTAAATGTTAATAAGTTCATTTTAAAAGGTGTTGTTAAATAAGCTAGGAAGTGTATGCAATTCGATTCAAAAAACAGAACCAGACCTTCATATTTCTTAACATAAAAAATAATTCATATTATGAATAATTCTGAAATACTGGTCTGTATCATTATAGTATATACAATGTCCTAAACATAAACAGACAAACTCTGAGTTTATTTTAGAGAAAAAAGAAAAGAAAAAATTTGATATAATGTTTGCCAATAATTATCTTGTTATAAAATTATAAACAAGTATTGTATTCATGAAATGAATAATGACACATTTCCCATTGCAGTACATAGAAAATTGATAGTATTTATTTGAACAGGTACATGTTTTCATTCTTATCATTTTTTAAATTCCTTAGTTATTCTAATACTTTTGCTAGCAATTAAATCTGATCTATGGCTACGCTTGAGCTTATTATTTGATGTTATATCTATTAATGCACGTTATTGTTGTTATATGATAAAAAACACATATCTATGGAAGCTAAATAAACACACCTAATCTTCTGTATGTTGTAATGGAAAATACACTGTCACTCATGTATTTCATATAATGATTTATGAGTCTTTAATAAATTGTGTGCTGATATTCATAACATTCTTTTATACTCATAATATTCTTCCCTTCCCTTTACCTATAGATGAAGCTCATGCAGTTTGTCCATTTTAGTTTAGGATACCTAATATAGTATTTATAATGACCTTTCATTTCATTCAAACATAAATATAATAACCCAGGTCTATGTTACTGTTATCTATAAAATTTATAGTTCAAAATTTTTTAAATATAAAGAGACTGCACTTCTTTGTTATGATTGTCTATATCGAAAACTGTATCCACACATTTACATTACATTATTAATTATCTTATTAACTATCTTAAATTATTATCTTATATTAAATTATCTAATTTAATATTTAAGCGTGAATAATTAATTTTGTTCATAAAATTTTATCACTAATAAGAAATTTCTTAACACATGTACCTTTATCTTTAATTGATATATACAAATTTTGATTGCATATATTCCATTTGACATATACTTTATATACAGTGACTTTTTTGTAGTGTTTTTTTTATCATTGTGATGAAATAGTTAACAAATTAATGATTCTTTCCAAAAGGTATTTATATTTATAATTTATTTGATATTTATAATTAATTAATTTCTAAAAACTTTAAGAAGTATATTAATGCATTCAATATATACTTAAATTTATGCACAAAAGTTACTGAGATAGTTTAAATATAAAAATGTATATTATAATGTAAAAACTTGGTTATTATTAGCACAAGTATTAAAAGGAAAACAGTAATAATAAGAACATTACCTCAGAATCAATAGATGAATGTAAATCAAGATTAAATCCATAATTATTAAGTCCCCTAGCACCCTGCCCATATGCAGTAACTTGTAATCTTTTCTCTTCTATATCAACATTAACATCCTGCAAAATATAATTATTATTAATGTAAATTTGCAAATAATAAAATGTATATGTAATACAAATAATATACCTTGACATCAGTTAAATCTACTTTCAATGTTACTTGATTTTCTGTTTGAGCCCAATATACAAACGGAGTTAATAGATTTGCCATGCTTTCATGTTGTTTTGTAAAATATTCACTTTGCTGCGATCGTTTTATGAGTTACAACTTTAAAAATATCGTTTTGAGTGTAGTTCCGAAGTGTCCCGGTAGCCGATCGACATGTACTTTGGACACATGAAAGAAAGCAATGAGAAGATCTCAAATATCAAACGATTTTCAGATCAGCCTAGTAGTTTCGGAGTTATTAATGACCAACTATCAGCATACACATAGAATTCTGCTTATGTAGACATAACTAACTCAACCATTTTTGTTGTAGTAACTATCGTAGTAAGTAGTAGTGCCCTCGATCTCAGTATCTATAGGGTGTCCCAATGTATAAAACACATTATTTTGTAAATTGTATCTCATGTTTACTTTCATCTCACCGTTTTACTTGTTTTGAGATGCTGCATACAAATACGATTTTCATATTGGGGTTCTCTCCTGTACACCGGGGAATTTCGGAACTATATCTCTCGGTTTAGCTAATTTAGTTTATTATTCTTCTTTATACAGAAAGATGGCACTTGAACAACATAACTACTCATTTTATCCAAGTATGTTCACATCTAAGTGTTAACAATACTGCCTCTTCGCGGCAATTTCAAGCCAGTTGACCCAATCTATATTATTTCACACCTTAACGTACAACAATATACGTATATTTATTAGCTAATAAACTATACGCATTCTTTAATTCTTAAAATGTCTGATTTGCAATTTTTGAGGATTGCTTTTATCAGTCTCATAATCTTTTGTTTACTCATGTCACTTTGTTAGCCTTGTTTCGCATATCGTTAAAAAAGTTGTAGCGGAAAAGGTAAAATCAAGATGGATTTCGAAAATCATGCCATCTTTGCCAAAATTATTAGTATATCATCTTCGTTTAAAAAGTTTATCTAGTTGGAAATGACATGTTTTTATTACTATAATATCTATTTAAGATCTCATAGTAACATCTATTATAAAAAAAATAATTAATATTAATCATTCGTCAATATGTATAATTTATCGTTTATGGTTTATCAGTACACTTTAAATTATCAATACATTTATTGAAATTATTGTGTACTGTTCTATTTAAAATATATGTATAGAATAGTTCGAAAGCATATTATATCACCGAATAAACACACATTATACGTTTATCTTTTCTGATTTATTTATGGTGTTTCACACGTTATGTTTTCCTCGATTAAAAGACATTATAGGGCAAAGGGCTTTTTGTCATTCACCTGATAAAAACAGGAACAACTTTTTATTGTTATGTATTGTCCTTCTAAGGTAAAAAACGAAGGTTATTATCCTATCATGCCTGTTATTTGAGGGTAGATTTATAATATATTCAACCTCTACTTTGTTTTAAAACACATTTCACGACGGAGATGGTAATTTTTAAGACAGAACTGTTGTTAGCGTTAAACATTTGGGACACATACCTTAAGTTTCTTGCTTAAACATAACAATGTTCGAATTTAGAAATTTAAAAATGGCGAATTCTTAAATTTTCAAGTATTACATGAAATAAATTCTTTTTATATTACTAAGTAATATACATATGTACTCATCGATATCTAATAACGACTTAACGCAGCATAAAACGCAGTGTTGAAAGTATCGATTTTTGTCGCGGGTCCATAAACTGTAGCGGTGGTTTGATTTTAATGATGATAAAATCGTAAAAAGATAAAAATGCACGATATTAGAAGGCAAAGGCATAATAAAGATTAAAAATGTTATGCTAAAGCCACATAAAAATGTATTTCGTACATTTGAAAATGTAATTTGTCGTCGTTTTATTACAATCAAAGTACACCTGCTACTCTGGTATCAAACATGTTAAAATTAAAGGCGATAGTATAGATATGTACGAATTTATCTATTGTATATACACTTTCTGAAACTAATAAATTTTATTTAAAATATTTTCCTATCAATTTACTAGGATAGTCTAACAAAATGTAGTGACGTGATATACTCTTATTGTATATAGTGTTCACGTGCTAGTGTTCATACGCTAACTAGCATTCACTTCGTAAATAATAAATACATATATGAAAAAATTAAAGAAGGGGAAATTTTTACAGTTAACATAATAGTATGATGAAATTTTTTAAGTCTGCAATATTTCTTAAGAGATGAAAATGAGATTTAATTTTTTAATCGAAATACTAAATTTTGTTTACATGGATCGATTCATTGCAAATTGATTTACCGAATTAATCCGCGTAATAGTCGGTACTGGATTAATCAGTAAATAGAATTAAGGGTTGCTTAGAGCATCAGGGAAAGAAGGGGTATCACAACAAATTTTCTTTTGTATAAAACCTCCAGAAAATTTTATTTTACCGTTTATGTTACCGGAAGGATTTATTGTTAAATTCGTCTTAAAATCAAATACGATATAAACAAAAAGTCAGGATCGTTGATCTTTAATTGAAAAAGACATTTCTTTGTTAATTTCTTGAGAGCATAACAAAATATCAGAGTAACATGAAAATAAATTTAAATTTTACGGAAAATATGACCCGAAAGAAAAGATATCCCACAGAATATAAATATCCCAAAGAATTTACGCGTATACGTATAAAAAATATACAATTCCATTTAAAAAATGGGACCTACAGGTCACCTACATTTCCCGAAAAGCATTATGGGACAAAAAGATTTGCCGTATTTAAAAGATATATGTATTTATGTATCATTTTCGAGAAAAACAATAACCAGCGTTGACACAAACATCCTACACATAAGTCCACAAATAAAATTTAATTATTATATAAAAATTAATAATATCAAATATTAAATATAGTCTTATTTAATTTTATGATTGTAAATCTATAGGTTTTTTTTACTTAACTACTTACGATTAATTTGTTATTATTAAACTTTACTACGAAATGTAAATGCTATTTATATTAACTTATTGATATATAATTTAATACAATAATTACCAGGCTTTTAAATAGTTTGAACTATATATTTATTTATAATTCTATCTTTAATTAATCTATTAGATATAAATTTAAAATTAAATTAAAATGGATACAAAATTTACATGGATATAAGTCTAATACACTTTAGGAGATGGAAATAATTTGGAGGAGGAATACAAAAATATGGTCATTATTCTTAAATAATTAATATTCGAAATTTACGTGTAAATTCTTAATAATTATTGCACAACACACTGAAAACAGTTCAATATACATAGGTAAGTAAGTAGGTATCACACAGTATATGATAGTAAAAAACATCAAACATCCAATACGATAAGGTTACAGTCAGTATAAGGAGAATTTATTCTGATATAAAGTGAAGAGAGTGATCACTAAAGAGACTAATGATTAGGCATTTTTATACACGTAGACTTGCGCGTACTCGTCTTATATAGTATATATAGGAAGTGCTATGGATCAGACACATGAATGTAATACATGTGATACTGTCGTGTTGACAGTTTAATTAATTAAGAAATTAACGTTAACTTCCTTTAGTGCACATGCTAGCGATCGATCGTTTAAAACATTACAAAGTAATTTACTTTTCTTTCAAATCTTTGTTTTATAATGATTTGAAAGCAACTAAATTTTTATTGACTCAACATTTAGTCACGCTCGTATTTTAAGGTTAAAAGGTAATTCAATTATATTTCATAATATCAAGTAGAGTCATTTGTACTATACTTAATCTTCTATAACATACCTTTAATATTGTATGATGAAGATACATTCTATTCAATGTTTTTTATATATATTTCTTCTTTCAATAAACTATATATAAAGTATATTTTGTATATTTAAATATATTCTTATGACTTAGTTTCACGTGCAATTAGATGATAACATAAGGTTGAAGAGTAGTGAGTAATATATTTATGTATTGATATTATTCATATAAATTCATTAAATTTATAGTAAAGCAAAATTTAAACTGTTAATACATGAACAGATTACATGATATTTGAAACGTTAAATATATTTCTTTTCATTTTATTTTATGATAGACGTGCAAGTTATAGAATTTTATGTCTATTACAATAAATATATGAAAGTGTATTGTTCAAGTTTTATTGAATATTCATTTAAAAAATTTAAATTTAAAGAAATGTATATTGGAACATATAAAGTCACTTTTAACATTTTAGATAATCATTGGTGTCAGAATTTGAACATAATGTACTGTACATCTACTTTTTAAATTAATAGTTGATCATTTGATGTTTATTCTTTAATATGTTCTTACAAAGTCGAGTCTTTCTTTTTATATCTTTATTTTGAATTGTGTCAAATTTAATGAATTTAAAGATACTATGATTGTAAAATAAAAAAAATTTGATGTCAGTAACTAATTATCTTAAAAGTAACGTGTATCTTACATGTTGTTTTGCATATAACATTATTATGAACATACTATGTAATACAAGACTTATGGAAGTTAGAATATGTTTATTACATTATGTACAATTATTTCAAGTTAATATTTTATCATCATTTGTAATTAAAATGTTTTTATATGAAAAATACATTCATACATAAAATTATATGAAAAAAAAAAATTGTAAAATAATCACACGTATTAAATATAAGTACATACACATATACATGTATTAGCAATTTCTCATCAGTAGTAGTTATTATATTGATTACCTTATTTACTTTCTTCTTAGTACAATATTGGTATGTTTTGTTTAAATATTAGTACTTAATATTTTTATAATTTAAGGAGAAAATGAAAGAAAATGTTTTATTAGCATTAACATTAATAAATTTTTCATAGTGAATATTTCAAATAAGACATTATCAAAATGTTTTCACTTTCCTATATTCATAACAGTATTAGTAATAGTAACTAGTTGATGGTACAGATTGACTAATGCAGTTTGACAATGGTGCGAAGAAAAGTAGATCGAAAGAAAAGCACTGCTTCTAGTATGGGTATTTCCAATAATGTAAAGAATTTTGATGGCAGTTTTATTTACATGGATAGTAAAAATACAAAGAATGCTACTACACTGATACCAGTTTCACAACTTACATATAAACAATCTAAAGGCTTATTAAAAGAACATCTGCCCATTTCAGGAAAGAGGACAAACATGGTATATAATGTACCTATTTTGCCTATATTTTGTGCTATTTCTTTTTATATAAATTTAAATTATTTAATTGCATGTAATTATTGCTGCATAAATTTATTAATTTAATGTTAATAATATAAATTTTTTTTGTTAAATTAACAAAAGCATTATATAATATAATAATTGTTTATTTTATTAATATACATACATCACAAACATAATGCCAATAGACATTACTTTATAAACATATTTCATAATGTAAATTGTAGTAATATAATACATGAATAACTGTGCACTATTTTTTTATAAACAAGGAATGAAGAGATAGCATGAAAATATTAAAATATATTTTTGATATTATATAACATTCCTACTAATAAATTAGATTCTTGAATATTATGAATACGAGTGATTAGTGTTTATTTTTGATTGTATAGGAACATATGTATACATTTTTATATTAGCAATTTATTTTAATTTTTGAGTAAATTTTTTATAGATTTTATATTGCACGTGGAACTTGTAGTCAACATCACATAAATGCTAAATATTCATATTTATACATTATATTCTTAATAACATAGATTGTAATTTTATGTTATTTATATTTGATTAATATTTTTCATTTATAACATTGTTTTGTTACTCATTTTTCATTCAGTTGATAAATTAATTAATTATATTAATTAATGTAATATACTATAATGTTTAATATCACCATTTTTTTTGTTATATAATTTATATTTGCTTTTATTTGTAAATTTAAGTGTGAAATGAGTTCTTATAATTTATTTAATACTATAAAATTGAATCTGTAAAAGTCTTACTTTTTACAGATTCATATTTATTAAATATTATTATATTCAGTAGATTAATAGTGTTAATATGTCTTGTGTCAGTTGGAAGAAAATAATATATAATTTTGAATTAAAGTAACTCAAAACCTTTAGTAGAAAAAATATGGAAACAGTAAAAATTCGACTACATTAATATTTACTACTAATATTATAAATTAGCCAAAATAAAATTGTGCATATTGGGAATAATATTATTTCTTGCTTTATATGAGTAAGAAGTATATTTTTTAGTTAAATATTTTATAGTTAAAAATTTTGATTTACTAAAGCTATGCAATTATTATATCTGCAACTATTATGTTTTTCCATATATTATATACTTCAGAAAATATTGTTCATTTGACATACCAAAATTATTTTAATTTATGTGCAGAATATTGAACTAGGAAATATCATGTTGGAAAACACCACTGCCATTCGACGTGTGAAGGCATCAACTCCTGTTAATGGTGCACAACAAAATATTGAACAAAAAAAGTCACTTGCACCATTTTCAGAAGATCGAAACAATTTAAATAATGAATTTTATATAGATACAGAATGTTTAACATTATGGCAGCACCCAATTACTACACTAAATTACTTTTTCCGAGAAATCTTTTGTAATATATTCAGCTTAGGAAAAAAGGCATTACATCACAAAAAAATAGTATGGAGTATTGTATCCATAATTATATTGATTCTGGTATTAAACAGAATTTCTGGTCCACATCAACAGGTACTTTTTCATATTAAATTAAATTGTTATGAGTAAATGTTGAATTGTTTTGTGGAGTTTCAAATGCAAATATTACTGCTGGCTTATTAAAATCTCTTCATACCAAATAACTTCTAAAAATAATGCTTTTTCCTGAAGTTCTAACCTGTATAATGTTTATCATTTTTTATATGGGATAATATTTTCAGATCTTAAGAGCATGGGAGACAAAGATTATTTGGTGGCTATATTGGATAGGTTTAGGTGTTCTCTCAAGTGTAGGTCTTGGTACAGGTTTACATACATTTGTACTTTATCTAGGACCACATATAGCAGCTGTTACTATGGCTGCATATGAATGTGGTGCTCTTAATTTTCCTGAACCACCATATCCTGATCAAATAATATGTCCAACAACAACTGATCCAATGTGGACTGCAGGAATATTAAACATTATGAGAAAAGTACGTATAGAAGCTATGCTTTGGGGTGCTGGTACTGCACTCGGTGAATTACCACCATATTTTATGGCCAGAGCTGCTCGTACTAGCAGGCACAATAATAGAGATGAAAAATTCGATCAAGAAGATTTAAAAGAATTAGAAGCCTTAGAAGCTTTAGAAAATGGTGAAAACGTATCATTACTAATACGTATAAAACTAACTATGAAACATTTTGTACAAAAAGCAGGTTTTTGGGGAATACTTGCTTGTGCTTCAGTAAGTAAATTACTACTTGAGATGGTTCTATTATTTTTATAATTTTTTAAACCAATTTAGTATTTAAAAATATCACGTTTTTAATAAAGGAAATTATTTGTAGATTCCTAATCCATTGTTTGATCTTGCTGGTTTAACATGTGGCCATTATTTAATTCCTTTTTGGACATTCTTTGGTGCTACACTTATAGGAAAAGCTATTATAAAAATGCATATTCAACAACTTGCAGTAATAATAGCTTTCAACGAAGAACTTCTAGACAAATTTATTAAATTATTAGCAATTGTACCATACATTGGCTCAAAGTTTCAGGAACCATTGAAAAGATATCTTATTGAACAGAAAAAAAAGTTACATGACAAAACATCAATGGTACATATAATTCTCTTAACTCAGATTTTCTGTAATTGCATATAATATTATATATGTTTATTAATGACTATTTCATTTTCAGGATGGGACAACAACAATTTCGTGGTTATTTGATAAATTTGTAATGTTGATGATATGTTACTTTCTGGTAACAATTATTCATGCTTTAGCAAGAAATTATCATCGTAAACGAACTAAACATACTGATTAAAGTTCAGTAAATACAGGATATGTAATGTAAATGTAAAATTCATTATGAAACAACGTACAGATAAAAATTACTATTACAACGCAATGTAATTAAGGTATCTTGAATAATACTAATATGGTCGATTTTTGAAGTACTACTTTTGCAATATAAATAATGAAATAAGAAAAATTTAATTTTTTTTTAAATTCTAATTTTCTAGAATGCTTCAGAAACATTGGAAATATCTCCATATTGATAGGTATGTATGTATATAAAAATGTACATACATATATTAGTGCATTATACATACGTGCATTTTAATTTTTCGTAATATTATTAAAGATATTGCAATTTATAACTTCAAAGTTGTTCATAGAATTTATATTATTATTAGCATCAACAATTTTGTTCAGAGCACCATTTAAAAGATATAAAGCTTTTTATAAAAACCTCATGCGAACAACTCTTTTAAGTATCCATAATAGTTATTGAATGCATACATTCTTGTCAGCACTTTGTGTCAATAAAATGAACAAAATTTCTATAACTTCGTATATACAAAATATACATTACTGTGCAGACTTGATTAACGTTCGTTTTTCTTTTTTCATGTCTTTTTCTTTCTTTTTATATCCAAAGATATAAAAAGTTAAATAATTTGTAATTAGATCTTTCAGTATGAAATCAGGGATGTACATAATCAATCATATAGTATTATTAACTTTGAGACTTATTTAGGGAGCAAAATTAAAATGTTTATTTACATATGTGAACAAATATTATGTTACAACCAGAGGTGGATCCAGAAGTCGAGAGTACAATATAAAAAATGACGCAGTTGTAATACGTATGATGAAATAATTTATTTTATTAAAAATAAATCAAGTATAAAAATATTAAAATTTAACAATATTAAGATACTAACGTCAATTTGAATTTACAACATAAATGAAGTTTTTAAAGTTTTGTAATTCCTAAATGCACCTCTGGTAACATCTGAATTTATGATGAAATTATTTTTTATGGTTTCATATAACTTAGTAAGATTTGTGGTAAATAAATAGTAAGGTAATGTAGATACAATCATCAGTTTTTAACTGTATATCTTCATTGTTCACAAACATTTATATTCATTATAAAACAGTTATTAAATGGACATATTGATAAATGTAATTTACATATTTTTGAAAACAGAAAATTAAATATAAATTTTTGAAAATCTTATATTCACATTTAAAACTTTTTATTTAATATTTAAAATTGATTTCAAAAATATTCCCGATATTCACTGTAACACTTGATTAATATACATATATATATATGTCACTTTCTTTTGTCTGTAGCATACCAATCAGTATATTTTGTTAAAAATTTATCAGTTTCTAATATAGATTCGAAAGATTATTCTACAAAACCTTCATGGAATGTAAAAATATAAATATCCTTTTAAAATAATTACATATTTTCCTTACATTAACATGGTGAAAGAAAAGAAATTTACAACTGTATATAATTACAACTTTATACCTAATTTATCAGTATAAATTATTATTAAACATATTTTAATAACAATTTGAAATATTTATTATAATATTCATTTTATGGACTAATTATACGTGAAGTGAAATAGGAGTAATATTACATTGTTTTAGTTACAAAAGTGGTATTTCTGCAAATAATGAATGCTTACATGTTAAAAGAAAATCATATAACGATATATGATGTAACTTTATTATTCATACAAAATTAAGAACTATATGAAAACATGAAAAACTATGATATTTTGTAATGTATTAAATATTGAATTTATAAACTTACTGATATTTAAATACTATTACATTCTTAATAATTTGTGTAAAATTTTTTCTTCTGGATTCGAAGAAGGTAGTGATGAATAATAAAAATTGTATTTAAATTAAAAAAAGTAATGTAAATTTCATTAAATTTCGAAAAAAATTTTAGTGTTTTAACAGATAATATTGTCGATATGTAAAGGTAAGGATATTTAGTAATTTATGTAACAATTATGTGATTAGTAAAATGAAAAACATTATAAATACTATTTAGAAATACTTACAAAAAGGTAATTGTAACTAAATCTATAACAAATTATAAACGAATATATTAAAATATGTTACATTCCACAGATAGTTTCCTCTCTACCTATATATGTGTACATAGATATATATGGTAGAAAGTGTACATATAATTGAAACATTTGATACAATTTATAAGAAATATTTGAATATGTTTTTCACCAAGTTATTAAAAATAATCGTATGTTTAGCAGTCTTTTTAATAATAATATCACTTAATTTACAGAATAGATATAATGTAATGAGAATAAGTTGATATACAATAACGTTGAGTGATTTTTGAAATGTTGAACGTTATAATACTAATAAAGAAGGCTAATATTTTTTGTTAAAATCATGCAATAATATAAATAAAGTAACAAATTTATAATAAAAAAAAAGATTTTTGTAATTAATAGTAAAGAAAGTAAATTGCAAACTTCAATCTATAGCTATAATTTCATACGTTATTGTAAATATATTGTAATTATTACAAGTTAAATATCATAATGAAGTGTTGTCTTATAAAGAAAAATAAAAAAAGTCCATTTCAATAAAAGTTATTTTGATTCTAAATGTTTTTTATACGTATAATTAGTATATTGGTATTGCAATTTAATATGTATGTGCATAAACTAAAATGTGACTTTCATGTTATTCTATATGGGGTGAAGTACATCATACAAAAATTTCAAATTTCTTCTAAATTTCGCTTTGTTAAGAAATATTTGAAGCAAAAGCTATGTGTATAATATCTGTTTGTTCGTGCACAGATAATATTAACATATGATATTTACAAAATCGGGAGTATGACAATTATTTAACATCAAAAACAATTTATCATAACAACATTCGTAATTTTAAAATGTGTTGATTGTCCTAACATTATATCCTAATAATTTTCTTACACAAAATGTTTCCGATAAATAATCTATATATGTAAACAAATTTAATTTTGTTTTACAAGTGGAATAGATTTTGAAATTTCTTAAGATTTTTACTAACTTACTAACAAATTTTTATAAATATTTTATCCCACCTTGAAAACTGTATTTATCTTTAAAATGTTTTTTTACACATTCATTAATTCATCGAAAATTGCTATTAGGAACAACTATAATAAGGTTTTGTTATTTATTTCATATTATAATACCCATATTACTTTAATCAACCAAAGGACACTAACATATAAAATTTAATTCAATAAGTAATAAACGTTTTAAAATTTTACATTTGTAATACACGTAAAAGTACAGCAAAATGTTTAAAGAAACAACATAAGTGTAATAATTTGTATAAACTTTTACAAAATACATTTTATACAAATTTTGAAAATATGAACATGCAGTAAACCTTATAGGTTTTATAAGTATAAATCATAACTAATCAAGAACAAGAAATTTTTGTCGTTATTACACCTATATTAAACCATATTTATTTCCTAAACTGCTAAAATATTTGATTAAAATTATAATCCATTTGTAACTGAATTAATAATAAAATAAAAGAATATTAAAATGTAAATAATATTATTTATTCATTGAATAAATTTTAAATTTTATATAATTTTAGTTATTTATTACTAGATATAATTAATAACTACATTTTGTAACATATTTATCGATACAAGTGATCTGCATGAATATTACTAGCAATTTCTGATTCCCATTTGTCTCCATTGTTCAAAAGTTTCTCTTTGTTATATAACATTTCTTCGTGTGTTTCTGTCGAAAACTCAAAATTTGGACCCTAAAATGATATATATTATTAGTTGCCATTACATCAGTTTCTTACATATATTTACTAATAAAACAGAAAACTTTTAGCTTAATATCGTTTTATAATATTTAATGTTTTGTAATACCCGATCTAAAAATTGTTAATATGCACATAAAAACATTAATTTTCTTTTCATTTTAGTATAAATATTGTGGAATGTACATAAGATATTAGAAAGTATCAATCACTACATACAGCAATAAAGCAATAAAAGTGTATCTATGTATAGACAATTATTTGTATATTGTTTCTACCTCTACGATTGCATCCACTGGGCAAGCTTCCTGACAAAAACCACAATATATACATTTTGACATATCTATATCGTATCTTGTTGTACGACGTGATCCATCAGCTCTTTCTTCTGCTTCAATAGTAATTGCTTGTGCTGGACAAATTGCTTCACATAATTTACATGCAATACACCTTTCTTCTCCTGAAGGATATCTATCATAAATTAATTCAATGCCTAGTTATTTTATTTGGATTATATAAAATACAATAATTTCATATTTTTATTCAATAAATAAACTATATGCTATACAAAATATATATGAAATTACATATTTAAAGTATATGAAATATCTACATATATATTTGTACATTCTTTAGATCTTATGTTATAAACATCTTCTATTTAAAATGCATTATATAAAATTATATACCTACATAATTTCATTCAATTTCTCTTTGTAGAGTAACATTGAAAAATTAAAATTGAATAAAGTTAAACATATATTTTTATAATGATACCTTCTTAATGCATGTTCTCCTCTAAATCGTGGACTTAGAGGACCTTTTTCAAAAGGGTAATTTATTGTTGCAGGTTCTCTAAAAAAGTAAGATAATCCAACTCCTAAGCCACGTATCATTTCTAAGAGAAATACTTTCTGAATAGCCTTATCACCAATATCCTGCCATGATTTTATTTCATCCGTTCCTTGCACAACATAATATTTGCTTCTAGATAATGGTACATTTAAAATTTTTGGAGCATGTTGAAATAACTTTAGACCTGTAAAAATGACATGACAAATTAATAAAATGAAATAATGTGATGATATTATACAGGACAATTTTTATAGTAGAAGTCCCAAAGGAAGTGCTGGCAAACACATTACTTGACTATGCAGTCAATATTGTTCTGCGTTAACAATGATTGATGTAACTGAGAAAAGCATTTACGCAGTACTATTAGTAGCACTTGCTTTGTGTCTCCTTGCAAAAGAATCATACTTAGAAAAAATTCTGATTATAATATGTTACTAAAAATCATAAAAATTCTAAATAGTATATCAACAGAAATATTAGAGAATGTATTGAAATTGATATCAGAATAAATTAAAAATGTTTTAGTTATATCTATGTTATATATTCAAGTGTATTTTAATTATATATGTGCAACCTAGTCACTGCTAAATAACATTTATAAATTAATTTTGTGGGTTAGGTTTATATTTTTCTATAATATAACAAGAATTGTGTATAAAGCATAAAGGTATCTAGATTAATAATTCAATCAAACTTTATAGTAAACTGAAAATAATATTATTACCTGGCTGTATAATTTTGAGAGATGTCATGTTGGAATTTTAAGAATAAATCTGTCTGGTGTAATCAGCTTCTCTAATAAATATATCTTATATATTACAATCACATGCAAATTAATAATAACTTTCTTGGTACTATACAAATTATTCTAATTTTTACCCCACATCAATATAAAGTATAAACTTAATCTTATGTAAGCATGATCACTATTAAATCGAAAATGTCAGTAAACTAGTGACATCTACCATAATTTTAAAACAAATATGTATTTGAAAAATAAAGTCAATTTCTATAATATCTATATATTCTCTTTTAAACTTTATTTTTATCGTTTGCGAAGTTTGCAATGATAAGACATATTTAAGGGCAGAGAAAATCAAAGTTTCGAACACAAATATAGTTTTATAATGTTTATATTTTGAATATTGTATTGTATACTCAGTTTCATATTTTATATTTGATATACTAAACAGTGAGTAATGTGGAGGGTTTGCTGTAGAATTTTAAAGTAGAAGTGAATGGGTGAAAAATTTTGTAAATATATGAAAATGAATGCTGGAATATGGCGCGAAAATATAAGTAGGGATTATATTGTCAATTTGGGCAAGAAAAGTTACGCAATCTGAATGCCATCTTCAGCAAAAGAAAATCAATAAACTGAATTAAACTAAACTAGATTTTATATATACAAAATATATAATTAAATGTTTGATCAATTAGATTTATAAAATATAATTGTATAATTTTTTATCTTATTACATATATCATATTAGGTTAATGATAACTATTACTAGTATTACCACTAACTACAGATATAACAATACAAAACTAATCATGCTTTGTTTTGGATGTCATATGAAAACTCACTGTGATTCAGAAATACGCGCCATTTATTTATCTTTGTATAAAATTATGAAATATGTACTTCGTACTGCTGCATTTTAAACTGCTATTTGTACTATTACATACTATACAAGGCTGCCATCCAGCAATGGCATCAATTTAGTATTTTCTAACGATTAGCGGAAAAAAAGAAGGCAAATTAACAAGCCGCATTCGAAAAAACTAAGCGAGTAAAACAGATAAAGCTGTCGGTATTGCTGCTTTCTACTTGTTACCTGGGATCTTCGAAGATCAAGTCCATGTACGCTCGAGTACAAAGCATGCGTAGTCATGTCATATCTTTAATCAATGGTTGATGTTCCTATCACAAATAAACACAGATTAATTAATATCATGCATAATTGATAAGTATTGTCGATGTACATACAATGATGGGTGAAATTGCAGCAAATTTGAAAGTAGTTCATGATAAAATTCTTGTTGCTTCTGCTAAAAGATCTTTAGTATGTTATAATAATTTTACAATGAAACAGAATAGTGTTTAATTGAATATATTATATACATTATATACATAATTAGCATATGTAAGCATGAAATCATAACTTTCTTTTTGTAGGAGTACAGCTATTTTGAGCCACGTTTAGTAGCTGTGAGTAAATTAAAATCACCTGAATTAATCATCGAAGCTTACGAAGCTGGTCAAAGACATTTTGGAGAAAACTATGTAAATGAATTAGTAGAAAAAGCCAATCATCCAAAAATTTTAGAAAAATGTGGAGATATACATTGGCACTTTATTGGCCATTTGCAACGTAATAAAATTAATAAAGTTTTAAGCATTCCAAATGTACATATTATAGAAACAGTAGATAATGAAAAACTTGCACTTGCGTTACATAATTCGTGGCCTAAATTTAGAAAATCGGATGATTCAAAGTTAAAAGTGATGGTACAGGTTAATACCAGCAAAGAAGAAGGTATTAGATATTAATCTAATGTAACACTAATTGAATTTGGTAATAACAACAAACATTACTCTTTTAGAAAAAAATGGCTGTGAAGTGGCAAATGTTTGTTCTTTTGTAAAGTATGTTATCGATAATTGTCAGAACTTAGAATTCATAGGGCTCATGACAATAGGAATATTTGGATATGACCTTACAAAAGGTCCAAATCCTGATTTTATATGTTTGAAAGAATGCAGAAATAAAGTATCTGAGGAATTGAATATTGATTTAACAAAAATAGAGTTATCAATGGGAATGACGAATGATTTTGAGCATGCGGTAATTTTGGGAAAGATTATCTTTAAACCTTTTGTAAATATATTAAAAGCAACATTAAAACACAAAATTAATTTTATGCAGATTGAACAAGGAAGTACCAATGTTAGAGTGGGTACTGCTATTTTTGGAGAAAGACCAAAAAAGGATATCTAGAAACAATACACGTATATATGTATTATTCCTTGTACTATATTGTAATAAATATATTTTGTATTTATAATAATATAAGAGGTAAGTTTATTAATATCTAAAATAAAATAACATGAAAATATTAATTTTTACTACTATGTAATTATTAAGTACAAGCTGTATATACTAGAACATCATTAAATTCTACATTTTTTTAATAATTTTAAATACTATAATATACAAAATGTCCCATAGTATATGGAACTTGTACTTGTGGAATTATTTCAACAATTGTAAACGAAGAAAAATCAATTCTATTTTCTTTTTTATATAGGGTGCTCCAATTTAAATTATGTTTAAAGTTTCAAAGTTCAAAGGGACTAGTACGTGAGTCTATTCTTATCGTATGTTGTTTTTCATTTAAACTCTATAATTAAGAAGATTTTGAAATTTGTGAATCCCTTTTTTTAATATATTTACGTATTTTGTCGTAAATTTATTTTAGTTTACGATCCGATTTAACTTATTATTAATGTAAGTTGAACACAAACCCTTACTTCAATTGGTTGAATTGTCAATCAATTTTATCTTAATTAGTCATCATCTGATCATGTCTGCCTTTTATGACAACTTGTCATAGAACATGAAATTTTGAAGACAAAATGCAGAAAAGAAGATTTTACATAAGTAAAAGAAAAAAAATTGTTATTATATCGTGATGTTAGTTTTTAAATAATAATTGTTGAATATTTCATATACAATAAACCTAAAGATGTTTAAATAAATGACCGAAACATAATTTAAAAAAAAAAGCACAAAAGTCTAACTTATCCACTAATAATTAATTAAAATTGGTCAATCAAATGTACTTTTAAGTAATAACAATTTTAATCAATATTAGTTTACTTAACAAATCGTGTATAAAGGTTTATAAACTGAATATAAATCAAATTGCTAAGACATGTTAAAGGATGTGATTAATAATTACCAACATCTTTTTATATCGATCACATTATTTTTCTTCAGACATAAGTAATAATTACACATATATGTAGTGTAATTAAACTGCGAAAGTTAGAATACTCGAATAATGTAAAGTATTCGAATTTCATTGACGTTCGAATATTCGAATTTGATAAAACAGCCTAAATTATAATACCTATGGTACAAAAAAAATTGGAAAACAAGTTATTTATGTATATACAAATGGTTCCATAATATGCTACATTAATTTATTATTGCTCAATGAATTTTGTTTATGCCTAAATTTGTAGCCGATTTGTTTAGTAAATAATTAAAAGCACATGTCACTGTTCACGTATAATCTATATATAATGTACATGTATATGTATATGTATTTAAATTTAGTCACATATCATCAGCACACAGTTTGACGAAGTGCCAAGTTTAAAACGGGCAGGCGGTCTGAAATGTCATTAAAAGCTAGTCAATTAAATACCAATTTAAAATTATACGTTTTCTGTTTAAATGGTAATAATGTTCTCGAAGATTGCATAATAAACAGCAATATAAAAATTAATATATGTTCTCTTTTTTTAAATCTCTCTGCATATAACATATAGTAATTAATTATATTATATTTATTTTAATCTGTGCTACATATGAATATTTCAATATACATACAGGGTGTCCCAAAAGTGGTGAAGGAGCCAGAAATGGGAGGTAGGTGGGGTCATTCTGAACAACTTTTTCATTTACAAAAATGTTGTATGGGGCTTCACTTGTAAATTATTAACGAAAAACACCGACCAATCAGAACGCGAGAATCGCGCGCCACGCGATTCGATCGCGACCACGGCCAATTATAACTCGGGCCTACACTTCTGCCTCCGAGCGCGCGCGATTCTCGCGCTCTGATTGGTCGGTGTTTATCGTTAATAATTTAAAAATGAAGCCACATACGACATTTTTACAAATGAAAAAGTTTTTCAGAATGACCCCAACTACCTCCCATTTCCGGCTCCTTCAACACTTTTGGGACACCCTGTATATTTAATAGATATTGAGCTTTCTAATTTTTTCTTTCAAGTCAAAAATAATCTTTATAATCTGCAAAATACAAAGACACATTTTTAGTTTAAATATAGATATCAAGTATTATAAAAAAATAATTAAATTTATGCTTTTTTTGTTAATAATTATTTGTAAACAAGATATTAATACAATATGTTTTATGTTATTGATGTATATAGTGGATGAAAATTAAAAACATCATTATAAAGTTTAAAGTATTTTTATTATATGAACAATAATATGGAGATTCAAAGTCTCGCTTGTCGACAGATTCCCTGTTTCTACTTCCAAGAAAATATTCTATATCCGTTCGTTAGTTAATTGATTTTAGTATTGAATATTTGTCTTAAGTGAAACTTTCTGATTGGAGAACAATATAAGAGGAATAATTACGTCTCCTTTTTCATACGTTGTTTTTTAGAAGCAGATAAAGCGAATCTGACGCTAATGGAGACTTCGCATTTAATGAACAGAGATTTAACAGTATTTTTACGCTGAAAATCACTTAAAATTATTCTTCCTCTTCATCACCCGTACCAGTCAACATTGCGATAAGGCTTTGCGTGTCAATGAATCCCTTGTCGTCAATGTACATATTGTCATATGCATCGTCGACTTCTTTAGCAGTAAATTTGTCACCATATGTCATCAACGCGTGCCTTAATCTATAGTAGAAACAAAATAATTTTCATTTTACTAAGAAACATTTTCCAAAATATTAACAAATATATTTCTCAATTAGGAAAAGATAATTGCGCGGTGTCTCAGGTATATTATAAACTTGACAGCAGGGAATGCATCAGTCTTAGATCGTACGTGAAAATCATCATAGACACACGAAATACGTAAAAATCTTATATGAAAAACAATTCATAAAATGCATTTTTGTATATTCGCTGGTCCAACGCAAGATGAAATGATGGAGTAACGGATAAAACAGGAACAGAGTTGAACGCGGAACGAGAAGTACTACCTTTCCGGGTGTATATGTAGGAATATGTTTCTAAGCGAGGACTTGCGAGAATCTAAACTTTGGATGATCCCTCTGGTGGCAAAAGTGGAAAGTATCATCATGTTTCCATTATTATTACTCACCTTTCACCGTCAATTTTACCATTCACATCAAAGGTACTAAAGGCAGCAATTACAGTTTCGTCGTCATCAGTACCTAAAATAAGAACAAATAAATTTTGATTAATAATGTAATACATTACCGAATATTAATTAAAATTGTGTAGAGAGATAATTATTTTGAACTTGCACTTATATTAACGATTGCATACTTAGATTAACATTGTATCAGTAACATTAAAATTTTTTAGAAATTTCGTCGACTAATATAAAAGCTTTGTTTCGTAATAACGTCACATACCTGATCCCGACATACGAGTTGCAAACAGATTCAGCAACTGAGTAAAGTTGATAGGTACAGGTGCTTCATTTAACATATCGTCGAGTTCTTTATCAGTAACAAGACGACCGACATTATCGAATGTCGCACGGAGGTCGTTCTTTCCAATTATGCCATCTTTGTCTGCATCCATAAGTTGGAATGCCTAAGAAAATAAATTAAAAATACATCCGTTTAAACGAATATCTTTTAACAATTGTAATACTTTTTGTTTCGTTATATATACCATTTGAAAATTTGTTAAATCATTGAGAAATTATTTCAATATCTATACCTCTTTGAATTCGGCAACCTGCTTCTGAGTGAACATAGAAAATACACTGGAGCCACTGCGTTTTGCTTTGCGGCTGCCACGGCTGCTTGCTCTAGTTGAACCAGATTCTTTAGGCGTACCAGTAGGTGTTGGTGGTTTCTCTTCTGCTGGAGGTGGTGCTGGTTCAGGTTCAGGAGCAGGCGCTGCCGCGGGCTCCTCCTTCTTCTTGGTCTTCTTCTTCTTTTCCTTATCCGCCTAGAAATGGATTTTTGAAATGTTAACTAAATAAAAATAGTAGTAATGATTTACAATGCGCAAAAAAAAAACACTTGGCACGATAGAAGGGCAACTGGGTGCTTGCACCGTTCGATTTTCTTCTTTTATCCAAGTGATAATAATAAACAGATGTGTCAATTTCAATAAGTGACAAAAATTGCGAGACTATTTCTATAATTTGGGTTTCTTTGGTAATACAACCAAAAGGACTTGTATTCTTTCCAAGTGACTTCTTTTCAATTTGGCACTACAGACTTAAATTCATTTACTTTTATAATCTCTAATTTATTTCAAATTACACGAATAATATTATCTTATATAACTGTTAACACTAAAAACAGCTACTGCTGTATGTAAACCTGCTTTTAAATTGAATATAAAAAATAAATAAAATGTGAAAACTAAGTTTTTTGAATATATAAAAATAAATGTCCTAATTGACTAACTTAGTAACACCCAACCCAAATTCCTAAATCTAGAGTCACAAAATTCTGACATCATATATTTTCCATAACATGCATCGAAGAGATTTTATAATTTTATAATGCATAAGAAGAGATTTTCTGAAATTTGATCCCTAAGGAGATAAAATGTAGTAAATTGTATTTATATCGCTATAAGAGTGTAAAAATAAAGTTGAAAAATAAAAAAAATTATAAATATAAATTAAATTAAAAAAAAAAATGAACCCAACTTCAAAAAGGGAAAACGTAAAACGCATTAAAAAAACGGAAAATAATAATGTCGGCTATTATGCTATTATGTCGCGAAACCAATTTAAAATACAAAAATAATTTATAAGACAATTTCTTCAGCTAGGTGATATAAATTTATATAGCTAGAAGAATTAATTGTTCTTCCAACTCTATTACTAACGGAGCCATATTGGGGTTGCTAGTTACCATTTTTAGTCTTTCCTTATCTCATCGAAAATTAATTTAATTGCCACAAAAAGACCTTAATAATTCTCTTAATTTAAAACAAGAAGCCTAGATCCTTCATTAAGACGGATGTAGTGATGCTAATGTTAAAATTTTTTAATTATATTAATAATTGATCATTTTTTATAATATTTTTATAAATAAAAATTGTTCATAACAAAAGAATTATTTAATAACAACACAGATGATCATAAAAACTATAAGAGAAATAAATTACCATCTTCTTCGTATCAAATTCTAATTCCGTATGTAGGAAATTATAACTGGGGTAGCCAAACAATAAAAGTTTGACATGCCAGTTATTATCTAATGATTTAGCTGGGCAGTGGGTGAGTTTAAATAACATCGGAGGGAAATTCGGAAGGCGTTGCTCATAGAGACTAAAAATAGGGTCATTCTATCATCCATGGTATGGCTGAAAAGAAGCCAAGACATATATAGATCGTTTATTTCGTACGGCCTCTCGAGTTACTATAGTTACGTAATTCCCTTATTTTTATAATACATGTAACGAACGTACGGAAGTTGAAAGAACGGAAGTACCGAAGATCGCGTTAAGTGCAGTCAGTGAGAACTTACAATTATTACACCGATCAGATAATGTCTGGATGTTTTGGATGATTAGTTTTATATCGTATGTTTCTTTATTTTATCAAATTTCAGCTTTTACAATTTTTACCAAGATAGATAAGAATACATGTTTTGCAAAGGGTGACCGTAACTAAATTACGTTAAAAGTGAAGAATTCGTTAACTTAGAGTTAAATTGCAATTTTTCTGAATCAACGGCTCAGCGAGGGTTCGTATAACAGAGAAGATCGAAATGAAGATCTATCGAAACCTGCAGATACGGTTAAGGTGCACAGTTTGAAACGAAGCAAATAATAATATCCAACTACGGAATGGCGAACGGCCAATTAATCTAAAGAAGATCACTGTTTACACTTCGTTAGCACAGTCTGCGACGTCTTTGGTGCAAGTTTGCGCTCTGATCAATTCATCACTTGGCATATGATTTCAACACAGTTTATATAAGTCAAAGACTTTTTGGAAAGTTTAAACCCCTAAGACCGATCCACCACTATTCACATATTCGATACATAACATTCCAATTCTTTCTCCCTTGTAACATTTCACTTCTAGAGGGAACTTAACGAAGAAAATTTTTCGCGTACTTCCTGGTGTACTCGGCACTTACTTACCATGTCTACAGTTAGTTTGTAAGAGGATGGTACGAGATGGTCACAACGAACCAACTGTCGGAATCATAGAGGTGAACTTGGCTAAGTAACTTTGGTGGATCTCCCCCACTACATTGCTGGTGCTTGAGCAGGGGTGCCTTGCCCGGGTATAACGCCAACGCCTATCTGACCATATTTAGTGCGAGCCATCTCAAAATAGCAACCCTTTCGATGTTTCGACTAAAACAGTTTGCTGAGGATTGTGCGAACGACGAGACCCTCTTACAGCCCCTTTTTGTAGTTGAAATTTGCTTTTCAGAATGAATATATGAGTCAAGGATACCTCGGAAGGAGAAAGATGATTACGGTGATCTTGGTCTCGCGCTTCCTGTAGTGTCGTATGCACGCCGCCAAACAAGGAAGTATCTTTCTTCGTCGTCTTCTTCTGTTACCACGTTTACACTCGTTATTACAGATAAATACAATACATTGTTATACCTCTAAATATTCGGTTATAATGCGATCCGAATGGAAAGTTTGATTATATCTTTGTATACCTAGTTAATTATGTGGAACAGCTTGTTCATTTTACACTCGAACAAAATTATGAAATGTACTTGCAGTATAAGGTGAAATATTAAAAAATAAGAAACGTATAATTTTTGTAGGAATCTTTGATATGACGTTTAACAAATTTTAACTTGAACCATATGCTATATAGTTTAACAAATATGTCCGCAGTGTAATTAAAAAAGTATTTTGACAACGCAATACACCATTTCAATATTGATTGTTGTATTTGGAATGAATTTTCGCTTTGTGCACCATTTCCCAAAGCACGTGGCTACTACAAATAACTGTCCACTGAGAGCAAAAAACATCGGTCTATTTTACGTACATCACCGAGTTTTCAGCACATTTCGTCATCTTTTTTCTTATTACACTTATTTCAACAAGATTGTAATACTCAAATTACAGTACAGTAATTACAATACAGGAACTATATTAAAATTATTCATAATATTTATAATCGCATGGTACATTCTTTTCAAAATATTACTTTTTTTTGGCTACATTAATGTATTTTTCAAAATGTATAATTTAAAAATTATACAAAAGAAACAAATAATGTAGAAGCAACACCATAGAAACCAAACTTTTAGTAATCAACCTTAATCTTTTGTTTAATTTGATTATTTCAATAGTACTTAAATGAAGAACATTTTAAACTTGTATAAAATATGAAATATTAATTTTCTACATCACTATCACTACGTTCGGTTTATCATTATCTTTATTATTATTTGGCATTATCGCTACATTTACAAATAAACACATTATTTTTAATAGAACAAATAATAAAAAATGAAATTGATACCGAAAAAAAACCAATCATTATTTTTGGCTGATCCAAGAGGATAGTAGGTCGCTTGAGAAGAAGATAGTGTCTACCTGCTATTCAGGAACATATACCGATTTTATTTTTAATAGTACAATGTTGTAATATATTGTTACAATTATAATCAATTGTTTCTTATTACTGTCATTTTACTTCCTTGGCGCTTATAAAAATTGTTAAAGTTGTTTAACTTTTTTTATTTTTCATTAAATTATTTGTCATTCAAAATGTGATAAAATAATAATGAAAAATTAAATGTAACAATTAAAAAGCGGTTGAAAGTTAGAAAAATTTATTAGAAAAATTTTAAATGTACTTCTCAGGGAAATTTTTTTAACGTTAATTTGTTAAGGATCATAAAGATGAATCACAATTTGTATATTTACTATTTGCACATTACATTACTAGCCAAGAGTAAGAAATAAGGAAGATTTAATTTAAGACATTATGCAGATTATACATATGTAAACATATATACATATACAGTGTGTGATACATGAAAGCGATAAATATATGTAAAAAGATATAAAATATAATAATTCATTGAACCCAATGTGCTTAGAGAAATATATTTTTTGATATATTAATATTATTAAATGTATAAATATAAAAGAGGTTTGTCATATATCAAGTTTTCTTCTTAACAAAATCACATCAATTAAAATAATGTGAAATATACATATATATATAATTGTAATTGTTGAATTCACTTTTTATCACGTTACAAATCTAAATGAACAAATGTATTTAAGTAGCAGTATGGGGGAAAGTAGAAAACAAAGAATGTAAGAATGGAGTCCTATATATAGTTTCAGTGTTTATTCTTTCTGCCCTCAAATATTACAATGTGTTTTACTTCGGATGCCATAATGAGAACGATCATGTTTAATGACGATTTATTTGCTTTTACTCAGCAAAATAGTTATTGCTCACTGATCCCAAAAAGAAACTTAAAGTGATTATAATTGTGGAACGTATTCTAATAACTCTAAAAAATTGAGAAGCAAGTGTATGTGATTCAATGACAAGAAGCAGTTGAGTAATTTTGAACTGTTCACATTTAAATAATTAAGAAACTAAATTTGTTAAATGTTTAGTTACTTCGAATATTTCAATATTAGGAATGGAACATTTTTTAATAATGAAAATATTTTTTAGAAATATTCATATATCGCATTTTATGCTTAACATTTTGCATATATAATTCTGCAAAAAAAAGTTTAGTTCATTATCAGAAATGTATATACTTAATAGAATAAAATACGCAAACATAATTTTGAAATTGAAGACATGCATATTCGTATTTTAACTTTGTTAATAAATTTATACGAGATATTGCAAACAAATATCAATGAATACTTGAAATAAATATTTAAAGTTATCTGTTCTTCTACAGGCATTTTAGCCAAATTGTAAATGCTAATACTTCAAAATTTTTAATTGATAGTATTTTTACTATCTGTATACTAGATAGCACCAAAAATGTTTTTTATCAAGTTTCAAAAATGTATTATCATTTCTATCAATTCAAATGATAAAATAAATTAACAAAAATTTCGTTTTATTTTATATAAGAATAAACAATATGTATATGTTTAGACATATTGCTATCTATGAATGAATGCATCTACAGTCAGTAGATCAGTTGATTCATTGAACGCGGTCAGACATTTAAAGTTTAAATAGCGCGCTCCTGAAGTTGATTAGCTTATATCTTTAAAATAGAACGGAAGCAAATTGCATAATAGTGCCATCTCTTTTTTTCGATACATGATTTTCAACCTTCAAGGGTTTTCAACCTTCTTCAGTTTTTGTATATCTTATTATTTACTAACTTTTAAGTGGATTTTGAATTTCCACTTTTTTTTGCGAAGAAAAATTCGAGTCGGAAAAAAGTGTGTGCAGTAATTCTTATACGCGGTTTTGTGAAACTTAATTTAACACAAGTAAATGAATAATTCATATAACAATATAAATAATCTTCAATATAATCATGTAATGTAATAATGTCCATAATCTTCCATATAATAATGTAAATAATCGATATTAAAAGTTGTTTAAATATTGTTACATCATGTACTTGTATATTTAATAGGTATATGTATATGCATATATGAACACAAGTTTGCTAGTCAAACTTTTAGTTCAATCCGTTAAAAGGTAACTTGTGGATTAGGTCAACAAAATTAGTAAAAAAAAATAACACTGATAATAATTACAATGGGGAAATCCGTCTTGTAATGTTTATTACTGGTATACTTACCCTAAAATGTTCGGGTGCAGATAAATATGTATACATAATAACTTAATACATATGTGCTTTCGATCAGCAGAGTAAGCTGGGTCATCATCCTACAGGCGTTTACTAATTTCATTTATGCGATTTTGAATAAAAAAAAAAAAATCAGCGGAAAACTGATACTTTATCTAAATTAGTATATTTTTTTCATTCTGTCTTTTAGCAAACAATGTAGGAATTATTAATATTTAATGTAAGACCAAAATATAATTTTTTATAATGGTGAAACATAAATTTTAGGTCGATGCAACAATAATTACGATGTATACATATTAATTTTCAACCAGAACGTTTCATATTAGAATAAAATGAATAAGAAATAAGAATTAATAGGGTCTATTTTACGAGATCGAACGTAACAATATAATACTTTAGCATCTTCTTATTCATATCATGTTCAAGAAGTCTGGATGATTATAAATTCAAGCTTTAATAAATAGTTAAATCAATTAACATCTAATTACTTAATATATTATAAACTAAAATAATTCTACTTGCACAGCAATAAACTCTTGACATATATCGTACAATTTCTTCTTAATTAATTAATTTATTTTTCTCTTTTTAAAATGCCCTGAAATAGTATTACAGATGTGAATCATTTATTAATAATATAGTGTGCATGGTATTGTGGTAGACGACAGAGAAATGCTTACAAGTCTACCGTCGTTTTTCGTCCTTAGAATCTCCCACCACACCGTTCGGAGAAATAAGAAAGTACAAGCAGCGTAGTCTTAACTGGTTTTCACTGTAAGGTAACAACTTGACGTAGCATGGGTTAAGTTATGTTAGTTAAAAATGTTTTAAATATTACTTTATAACAAGAAGATGTGGTGGATACTTTTGTTAAGCTATGGTAAGTTATGTTAAATTTACTTGTCGTAAATTAAATTTTAATAACAAAACATTAGTGTATAGTTAAGTAAACACTTAACAATAGGCCAAAGTTGGAGTATCCGAAGAAATTTTCACAAAATGTTCCTAAGAATATAAAATTTCAGCATAGTTTTATTTACATCAGACGTCACAGATGTGCAATTCTGTCAGTCGGAAGAATTCGTAATTCTAACACCTTTTTAGAGATATAACATTCAGAAAATGTGATTGGAGCATAATCACCGTTGCTATGAAACGTACATGTTTATTATTTTAATATAAAGTTAGAACAAAAACATTTGACATATGTATATTTAATATACTTCTCAACTCAGACATAAGGGGCACAATATGATTCATAAGAATGTGATTGTACAACTTGTAATTTAATATATTGTTGAAAGTGATACATATGGAAAATTGAAATCAGCTATAATATTATATTTAATTTTTTATTAAGAAGAAAACATAAAATTAAATTAACGTTTTCATAAATTCATAATAATTTTATTTACGTGCCGAAATGTGACTACATCAATTCTGATTATAGTGTTTTATTTTAAATTAAATTAAAATACAATTTGTTCAAATTAATATAACGATTTGTTTAATATTAAATTACAATTTATTTTTACCTGTCTCATTAGCTACTATTGGATCTTCATTGCGACTCGCGGCATATATTTCCTCTGGCGGGCTTCATGGAGAAATTCGATTTGAAAAGGCTACGGAAACATCCGTAAAAATCCGATTTTCACTTCAAACAACTCTGCAATATCCTGACCAACAATGGTTATGGTCAATTACACAATTCCCTGTCGATTATACGCTTATAAATGATAGATGTGATAGACAACATCTTGGAGAGAGGTACCTATTTGATAACAAGTACTCTACATATAAATGTAGTTCATATTATTGAAAACAAAAAATGTTTTAGTATTATTGATTTGGCGGATCTTATTGGACCACTTGAAATGCCTGGAAATGAAACAGGATCGGTAGAAATTTCAAACATAAGTTTAACTGGAGAAATGGGCCTATGGGGCAAAGGTTTATTACTCAAGGATACATATTCAGATAGAACTATTTGTGCCTCAATTACGGTAACATTTACAATAAGAAAACTGCGAATTTGTTACAGTTTTAAAAAAAATTACAACAATTTTTATAATTCTTTAGGTACTCGAAAAAAATGTGGAAAAATTTGCTAAAGTACATTTTTATGGAAGTATAGGAGGAACCATTTGGTTCCGATGGTTAGGCGGTCATGCAGGTGATAATACTAGCGATACAATAATTTATGCAGATTTATATCACGTTAGCAATAAAAAATTACAAGATGTTGATTATACAGAGCATAACTGGAAAATTTATGTAACTGATATTTTTGATATTAGCAAAGGTACAATTTGTTGTGAAAAATATATGATTTATAAATCGTTGATTTATTTTTATTCACTTTTTGTTTATTTATGATTTAGATAAATCGAGTTGCAATATTTTGCAAACTGTGTTTGATCCTGATAATGCAGGAAGTGGGAAAGGTATTGGCGATATTGATGTACGCTTAGGTAAAATAAAAGTGGCTACAAATCATCATAGAAGATATAAAACTCTATATAGAGATTCAAATTTATCGCTGCTTCCTGCTGATTTACTTGGCCCTCATCGTCTATTGTACTTGGTTGTTTTTCACCCAACACACGATGATTCGTTTTTGGTTTGTGCGAAGATTAATCACCGGAAAGCTATTCTCGCTAAGTAAGAATTTATAATAAACGTTAAAATCTTTTCATAAACAAAAACATAAAATATTGTAAATACTTTAAAATAACTACATTTTTAAATTTTGAATGCATATAATTTACTTGAATTATAAAAATGTTATATTTAAACATAATATTGTTTATACGTATGTAAGATATATTTTAATCTTTTTACGTCATTACTAATATCACTTTAGTAAATAATTACTTAATTATTACTTTATGTTATTTTAGTAAATAACGTAATATAGAGAAAATTGTTTGCAATTTTCTATTTTAATTTAATTTCATTTTATTTCATTTGTTAAACTTTAGAACTTTGTTTAATTCTAATGGTATCAAAGGAGAAGTATCGTTAACTCAAATAACTCCATTTGATCCAACATGGGTTAACATATCCTTAACACCAATTAATAATTTGGAAACAAGACTACGTTATGCTACTAAGATAAAATCATATAGAATTCATGAATTACCTCCAGAACCAAATGCTTTAGGTAAAGCTACTGAAATATGCCAAACAACTAAAACAATGTATAATCCAAATAATATTGATGAAACAACCGCACCACCAGCAGGTAAAATAATTAAATAATTATTTCTTCTTTTCATTTATTTATTTAATATGGAGTACTTAAATAGTCATGTGAATTAGGACTTGGAACTCAGGATCAATATGCCATTGGTGATCTTTCTGGAAAACTTCAAGGACGTAAAGAAGGATCTTATCATTATGATATTTTGCCAGGAAGTGCTAAACTTAATGGAATCTATTGGGATACATATCTTCCACTTTCAGGAATACATAGTGTAGTACAGCGTGGTCTTGTGCTTCATAAGTAATATTTTGTACTCAATTTTAACATTTTATATTCTTTATTTTTTATTTATACGATTGAATACATAAATAGTAGTACTTATTTATTTCATCAGATATAATGAAACTGATAATAAGAGTATTATTCCATGGATTTGTGGGACTTTGAGCCTATATCTACCAGACAATACTGGGCAAATGCCAATATTGACTGCACAAGTAGTGTACAGATATCCTATTGTTGGTAGAATCATTTTCCGTCAAGCAAAGAATGATCCACATATGGATACTACTATTATAATAGAAAATTTAATACATGCGGATGGTAATGCTCTAAACAATTCTGCGCATCATAGGTATAGTGTATAACAGTATTTACTAAAAGTAATACTACAAAAATGGGATACAAGAATTTTATCTTAATTGCAAATGTTTAGATGGATGATTCATGAAAATCCACCAGGAAAAGACTATTATAATTGGACAGGCAGATGTTTGAGTACTGGAGAACCTTATAATCCCTATAAAGTATAGTACCTAACTAGTAATATAAAACCAGTTAGATGCATTATTATGTTACTAGAAAATATTGAAATTATGAACAACTGTTTCATCCTAACAATGTATTTTTAAATTTATTAGGTAGAATGGGATACGAAACAGTCAGAATATTGTTCATTATTAAAAATGACATCATGCCGTGTAGGTGATTTAACAAGACATGGTACAATCGATATTGCTGGTAGAAAACAATATGGAGCTCTGCTAACACGGAAACTTTTCACCGATACAATGATATCATTATCAGGACCTAATAATATATTAGGAAAAAGTTTAGTAATATATGATGATCATGGACCACGTGCTCGAGGAGAAAGATTAGCATGTTCAATGTAAATTCAATAGATGAAACAAACTTTAAAAGTTTAGAAAAAAATTAAGATATAATATCATAATATTCTAAATTTATAGAAATTATAACAATGTAATATTATTTTTTCACATTAATACTTCAAACATCGATATTTTTATGCAGGATTAGCGAAACATATCGTCGTAAAGCTGTAGCAAGAGACTGGTTTGGAAATGGGGAAAATATTTTATTAAGGGGAAAATTAGAATTCATGCAACAAACTGAATACGATATCACAAATGGAGAAGTAAATCTTGATGGCCTTGGTAGCAAAATGCATGGATATCACATACACATGGTATTATGAATGTAAATAAAATCACTTCCTTACTATTTATTATAATAATAGTTAATACTTTTAGACGCCAGTAGAACAAGACTTAGAATTTCCATGTGAGAGTACATCTTTATATGAAATCTGGAATCCATTAAATGTTAGTACAAGTAATATACTACATCCGAATGAAGGAACAACTGATCAATATAAAATGGGTGACCTTAGTGGGAAATTTGGTATTCTAGAAAATAGGAAAAAGTATACATCAGCTTTCAATGATACAATGCTTCCTTTATTTGGACCTAGAAGTATATTGGGTCGAAGTATTGTAATTCATAAAAAAAAGAAAAATTTAAGGTAGTTACCTACAAATTCACTAACTTTGCAATGTTTATGAAACAATTTATTTATCTCATATTTATAATAATTCTTTCATATAAGATGGGCTTGTACAACTATTGAAAGAGGATATTCACCATCTGAAGCAAGTGAACTGAGAGCAATTGCTTCTTTTCATCATCCGCAAGGATTTGCATATGGTTACATACGAATGGTATTATTAATTTAATAAATAACAATATATATAAATAATTTAACAAATTTAATTATAAATTAATTTAATTACAGACACAACTTGTTCATCGAGATGGTGGTCAAAGTGAAACAATAATTGAAGTAAAATTACGACATCCTGGAAAACACGATCGCAACATTGTATGAATATGAAATATTTAAGAAAGGTATTTACATATTAATAAATTTAGAAATACAGAAAACGTTTAATTGTAGACAAGAAACCACAATTGGGCAATATATGTAAACCCTGTTGGTGTAGATGCAGCTGTTAAGGTAAAAGACACAAGATGTGTGGCTGGTGGTTACATGTGGAATCCTTACTTTACCCAGTTAGCTGACCCATTGAATGTAATATTAATTAAAATTATGTATAACGCTGTTTTCATCATATACAATGTTTCAGTCAAGTAAACTGATTTTACTTTACAGGATGATTTATATAAACAGGAATGTGGACCTGATTTACCATTAAGGTGTTATGTGGGTGATATATCAGGTCGATTAGGTCCTATTAATATAGGATTGAAAAGACAAGTTTTTACAGATTCCAATTTTCCATTAGCAGGATCTGTATCTGCAATGGGAAGATCCATTGTTATTTTTGATGAAAATTTTGGAAGTAACAGATTTGCCTGTGCTAATATTGAACCAGACAATGATATTGTAAAGTACACAAATATAAGAAAACCACCTCGCTTTGTAGTGTAAATTCATATTAATATTATATTTACTATAACTTTTAATAGCAATTACTATTTAATGAACAGATTCTGAGATTAAATTTGCACTTCGTTTTTATTATAGAGCTCAATTTTTAGAAGATGTAAGAAAAGTTATGGGTATTCCTGAATGGATGTTATCTATAGACACTAGAAAAACTAAAATCTTACATAATGGAGCATGTATTCAATTCCTACTACATTTTAAAGGTAACTAAGACTATTTCTAATCCGTTACAGAATATTTATAATTAATTTGCAATTTTATGTTTTTAGGTCCAATTGCTAGTAAATTAGAACTGGATTTTAATAAACTTATATCTACTGGAAGATTAGATGCACCTAGTTTATATATTCATGGATATATTTCCACAAAGCGGAAATCAACTTCGGGTTACCGTCAATGTGGAAGTCGAGACCCAAATGAGAAAAGTAACAATTTATATCTTTTAAAATATTGCTCATATTGATTGATTTTTTAAATAATAAATATGTTTCATATTTTCAGATTTTAATCATTTGCTTCAAAATGCATCTTCATTAATGTTACCAGAGTTTATTATAATTGTGTTAACATTTGCTATTATCAACACTATATAATAAATATGAAATTTAAAATCTATATGAATATTTAAAAACAAAAATATATGTACATATATGTAATATATTTATATACAAATTTTATAAAACAATATTGTGCCTATAATTCTCTTAAATGTAAAATTGATATATTTTAAATTATTATGTATTATTTTAGTTAATAAGAAATCTGATTATATACAATAAAATGAAATTGTTTGAAGTCAGTTTTGTCAAAAGATTTGAATAACTTATTGGTAAATTAAATATAAGAATTAAAAATTTGTTTCGCTAATAGAAACATATATAGCTAATAGATTTTCGATTCTGTGAGATTAAAAACAGACATTTATTGGTATTTCAATATTACAATAAATACCCTGGATGCCAAATTCACTGATAGAAAATTTACCTGATCAAATCCTAACAAAAGTCGTTAATTTTTTGCTGTGTTCAAGAAGAAAACATGTTTCTCACACGATAAATTTTCATTCATTCTGCGCATACTTACTCTAATTGGTTTAACCACAATTTATAATCAAAAGCAACGCGCATGCGCCTTTACGATATTTCTAACACTGAACGTGTATACCTGATGAGAAAATTTTGTGTACGCCTACATCAGCCCCTTCTTTTTCCTATTCACATTACGTTTGTCCACCAAGTATATAATTAACGAAATGGAAAACATATGGATGGTAAGAATGAACTAAATAGTGGGGAGTTTATTGAAGTTAGCTGGATAGCGCATCTCTTGTCGAACGAATAATACAGGAGTTTCATATTCCTGTTTGTATTACGTACTTTTTGACGGTGGAAGTTACAATCAGAAGACGTTATAAGAACTTTTATAAAATTTGTAGAAAATAACGATGTATGCTTTAGAAGATGGTAAGAATTTTATTCCGTAAATTTCTCTACATGACGTTTCTATGACAGTAGAATGAAATCAAATGATATATAACCTAAATATAGCTTTTTTATAGGTTACAGTTTATATTATATTTAGTATTTATTTAAATATATTTTTACTTATACAATTTAGAATTATCAATTTTAATAATTGACAAGAGTAATTAAATTTATTTTCCTTTAGATCAATATGACGATGAAGATGCAGAAGAGATTTCATCAAAACTTTGGCAAGAAGCATGTTGGATCGTTATTAATGCTTATTTTGATGAGAAAGGTCTTGTACGACAACAGCTTGATAGCTTTGATGAATTTATTGAAATGTCTGTTCAAAGAATTGTTGAAGATTCACCACAAATTGATTTGCAAGCAGAGGCACAACATACTTCGGGTGAAATAGAAAATCCAGTTAGACATTTGTTAAAGTTCGAACAAATTTATTTATCTAAACCTACACATTGGGAAAAAGATGGAGCCCCATCCCCTATGATGCCCAATGAAGCAAGACTTAGAAATTTGACATACTCAGCACCATTGTATGTAGATATAACTAAAACAATTGTAAAAGATGGAGAAGATCCTATTGAAACACAACATCAAAAGACATTTATAGGAAAAATTCCAATTATGTTGAGATCAAAATACTGTTTACTAGCTGGTTTATCTGATCGTGATTTGACAGAATTAAATGAATGTCCATTAGATCCTGGAGGTTATTTTATTATTAATGGGTCAGAAAAAGTACTAATTGCACAAGAAAAAATGGCAACAAATACAGTTTATGTGTTTAGCATGAAAGATGGCAAATATGCATATAAATCAGAAATTCGATCTTGTTTAGAACATAGTTCGCGTCCAACATCTACATTATGGATTAATATGATGGCAAAAAGTGGAGCCAGTATTAAAAAATCTGCCATAGGACAACGTATTATTGCAATTATACCATATATTAAACAAGAAATTCCTATTATGATTGTATTTCGAGCACTTGGATTTGTAGCTGACCGTGATATTTTAGAACATATTATATATGATTTCGATGATCCTGAAATGATGGAAATGGTAAAACCTTCACTAGATGAAGCTTTTGTAATACAAGAGCAAAATGTTGCTTTAAATTTTATTGGTACAAGAGGTGCAAGACCTGGAGTAACAAAAGAAAAACGTATTAAATATGCTAGAGAAATATTACAAAAAGAAATGCTTCCACATGTTGGTATAAGTGATTTTTGTGAAACTAAAAAAGCTTATTTCCTTGGTTATATGGTACACCGATTACTTTCAGCATCTCTTGGCAGAAGAGAATTAGATGACAGAGATCATTATGGTAATAAAAGACTAGATTTAGCTGGCCCATTATTGGCATTTTTATTTAGAGGGTTATTTAAAAATTTAATGAAAGAAGTGCGGTTGTATGCACAGAAGTTTATAGACAGAGGAAAAGATTTTAACCTTGAACTTGCTATAAAGACTAAAATTATTACAGACGGTTTAAGATATTCACTTGCAACAGGTAATTGGGGAGATCAAAAGAAAGCTCATCAAGCTAGAGCTGGAGTGTCACAAGTATTAAATAGATTAACTTTTGCATCAACACTGTCTCATTTACGAAGAGTAAATTCTCCAATTGGAAGAGATGGAAAACTAGCCAAACCTCGCCAGTTACATAATACATTATGGGGTATGTTATGTCCAGCAGAAACACCTGAAGGAGCAGCTGTAGGTTTAGTAAAAAATTTGGCATTAATGGCTTATATTAGTGTTGGATCTCAACCTTCTCCAATTCTTGAATTCTTGGAGGAATGGTCTATGGAAAATTTAGAAGAAATTGCACCAAGTGCGATAGCTGATGCAACAAAAATATTTGTAAATGGTTGTTGGGTTGGTATTCATAGAGACCCAGATCAGTTAATGGCTACTTTACGTAAATTAAGACGACAAATGGACATCATTGTATCAGAAGTGTCTATGATAAGAGATATTAGAGATCGTGAAATCAGAATATATACAGATGCAGGAAGAATTAGTAGGCCTTTATTAATTGTAGAGGGACAAAATCTTTTATTAAAAAAACGACATATTGACATGCTGAAGGAAAGAGATTACAACAATGATGGTTGGCAAGAACTAGTTGGTAGTGGAGTTGTTGAATACATTGATACTTTAGAAGAAGAAACTGTGATGATTGCAATGTCACCTGAAGATCTAAGACAAGAGAAGGAATATGCTTATTGTACAACATACACACATTGTGAAATTCACCCTGCAATGATTTTGGGGGTATGTGCATCAATCATTCCATTTCCTGATCATAATCAGAGTCCAAGAAACACATACCAAAGTGCTATGGGTAAACAAGCTATGGGAGTATACATTACAAATTTTCATGTTCGAATGGATACTTTAGCACATGTACTATATTATCCTCATAAACCTTTAGTTACTACAAGATCTATGGAATACCTTAGATTTCGTGAATTACCAGCTGGAATTAATAGTATAGTCGCTATATTGTGCTATACAGGCTATAATCAAGAAGACAGTGTTATTTTAAATGCTAGTGCTGTTGAAAGAGGATTCTTTCGATCTGTATTTTATAGATCTTATAAAGATTCAGAATCTAAACGCATTGGTGATCAAGAAGAACAATTTGAAAAACCTACACGACAGACTTGTCAAGGAATGCGTAATGCTATTTATGATAAATTGGACGATGATGGAATTATTGCTCCAGGAATAAGAGTGTCTGGAGATGATGTAGTTATAGGTAAAACTATTACTTTACCAGAAGCAGATGATGAGGTATGTAATATAATAATCTACTAAATATATTGGGTTTATTACTTATATTACTATTTTAAATATATTTACAGTTAGATAGTACAACAAAACGTTTTACAAAACGAGATGCATCAACTTTCTTACGTAATAGTGAAACTGGTATAGTAGATCAAGTAATGTTAACATTAAACAGTGAAGGATATAAATTTTGTAAGATACGAGTACGTAGCGTTCGTATACCACAAATTGGTGATAAATTTGCTTCACGTCATGGACAAAAAGGCACGTGTGGAATTCAATACAGACAGGAAGATATGCCGTTTTCATGTGAAGGACTAACACCAGATATAATAATTAATCCTCATGCTATTCCATCACGTATGACTATTGGTCACTTGATTGAATGTATACAAGGAAAAGTGTCAGCTAATAAAGGTATGTAAAATCTTTACTCGGAAAATAAATAAGGAACATATATTATAACTATGAAGTACTGTTTGATAGGTGAAATTGGTGATGCTACTCCATTTAATGATGCTGTAAATGTACAAAAAATTTCCACGCTTTTACAAGAATATGGATATCAGTTAAGAGGAAATGAAGTTATGTATAATGGCCATACAGGTCGCAAGATAAACGCTCAAGTGTTTTTAGGCCCAACTTATTATCAGCGTTTGAAACATATGGTAGATGATAAAATTCACAGTAGAGCTCGAGGTCCTGTGCAAATTTTGGTTAGACAACCAATGGAAGGTAGAGCAAGGTAAATGAAACTTTATACTATTCGCATTTATTTTGTTTATTGCTATAAGTTATATATTTCTATATTAATATGTAATCTGCAGAGATGGAGGTTTGCGATTTGGTGAAATGGAACGTGATTGTCAGATTTCCCATGGAGCTGCACAATTTCTAAGAGAACGTTTATTTGAAGTGTCAGATCCATATCGGATACACATATGTAATTTTTGTGGTTTAATTGCAATAGCAAATTTAAGGAATAATACATTTGAATGTAAAGGATGTAAAAACAAAACACAGATCTCTCAAGTTAGATTACCATATGCAGCAAAATTACTTTTCCAAGAACTGATGGCAATGAATATTGCACCTCGATTAATGGTAGCATAAACATTGATATATTGATTTCCATAGTATTATGCACTTTATATTTTAGCATTATAATTATATATAAGTTATTGTAATTATATAAGTTGAATAGCTTTTAATAAATATTAAAAGTTTCATAGTGACATTAGTTTGTATATCTTTTGTATTTTATAATATATTCTATTTAAACTTGTAAAAAATATATTTTAAAAATAAAATTGTACTTCTATGTAAGAACATGCAAACCAAGATAGCTTAATTTTTACATAATTATATATTAGGAAAAACATGAACTTTAGGAGATCAAATAAATAAATACCAGAGCTTACAGTACCTATATATTCATGCTCTGAATGAAAGAGTTTAATCTGATAATTTATTAGCATACAGATTCGTATTTATAAATATTAAAAACATTGATCAAAGATTCTTTGGAACTGTTTATTATACTATATTCCATAAACATGCAAAAATTAAATACTTTGAATAAAAAATTCATTAGGCAGTATTTAAATATATTAATATCACATTTAAAAGAAATATCTATTGGTAAATATAATTTGTAGAACAATATATCGACTTTTTTTTATCTAGTAACAAGTGAAAAGATATGAACAGAATGATGTATACCAGAACTAAATTTAAATCAAAATCGGTTCTCTACAAATTAATTAAATTGTTCAGGAAATATAATAAAATATTCAAAAAGTGACATGTAGAAAGTACTTCATTAAGTTCGATAATTATATATTATTTTTTATATTTAATTTTTGTTATATTATGTTATATTTAAATAGATTGTACACGACATACGTCTAAAATGCAAAATTTTGCCCTACATACTGGGCAAGTACATTTAGAAGTTAACCATGTTTCAGGTGCATTTTCATCCTGTCTCGATGCAAACCTGTAATAATAATTTTATGCTTAAAATATAATAAATTGTTACATATATAATTCTATTAATTTCCATTAAATATTAACCATTTTGCCATACAATCTATGCACCACATTGGACGGCAGTAACACATCATACAATCTTCTGAATTTCCACTTCCTATACCACTACTACATTGTTTACGTAGTTTTACATTTGATAAAACTTGCATGCATCCTATACATTGGCCTAATTCCTTTAAATATTATAATTGCAATTACTTAGTAAATTCTATAAAATATTAAATATATAAAAAATTAATACCTCAGCGCATTCATAAAGTGGATTTTCTTGTACTTGTTCTTTAAAACTATCAATAAACTTATCAAGTAAAGTTTTATGAAATGTAATATTTTGTAATATAGTAATAGGACGTGAAACTTTATCTTGCAAATTTTTGAAATCCAATGCATTCAATCTTATATCGAAAGATTGGGCTCCTGTTCTTGTGGACTTGACCTATTTAAAAATTGTAATTAATGAGAAGAACAGTTTTTACATAGTAATAATACAACCTACATAACATGAAGAAAATAATATAAATTAAATTAAATATGAAATGTACTTCGATATTGATAAATTGAACTTCTCCTCTTGTCATAAGTGACATGTCATGCGTATCACTTTTGTTAACTATCAAGACTGCATCACTTTGATGGGCAACCAATATTTTATATGGCATAACTTTAATTATCCAATTATCTGTTGCTATTATAGATATTATACTGTTTGTGGTAATTATCATTTTATCTATTCTAAAACAAAATTCCAACTTTATAGACTTTGTCCTAATATAAGGTCTATAAATGAAGTTTTAAATTTAATATATAACCTTCGATATTCTATATTAATATCGGAAGCTACTGCAGTCCATGCTATATTGTTGTTGTTATTGTTATTGCTAGAATAAACTGCAAGGTTCTGTGCTATAGGATGTCTGTTCCAGTTATTCATTGACCAGATTAAAATTTTATACAAAGTATATAGAGGCATAATTGCAGTACAAATAACAAACAACAACCATATATTTTCATGTCCAATATCTACATGTCCAAATACAATTAATCCAAAAGCATAACCTAAATAAAAGAGGAATTCATTTTAGTTTTATACATGGCATAATGTGTAAATAATCAGAAATATGAATATATTTACCAAATGGAAGTATAGAGTGTACAAATAACGTCACTACACTCCTTTTTATATGATATTGTATAAAAAATTCATTTTCACTACCTAACCAAGTTGAAAATATATCTTTTATGGTTAGTCCAGCTGAAATAAATTCTGTAGGTGGATATATAATACATCCTGAGATTAAAATATAAAACAAAGTGTAAAAGAAAAACGCGGACATGTTTTAATAAGATACAGTTTCAATTCTGTATTTTCACTTTTTTTCACGCGATCATCTAAAAAAGGTTTATATGCACATTTGACATCTTGTTTTAGCTGTGTTCAATAATGAAACGTTTTATATGTATGTACTATGTGTGCATTTAAGTACATGCGTATATATAATATAGATAGAACGTTTGACACTTAATGCAACGAAGTTTTGTGTTGAACAAAGAGATTTTTTCATTATATTTTTTTTTTAACGATTAATTAAAAAGAAGAAATGCACAGCGACAATTGCAAACAAGAACAGCCAACAATAATTTGTATACCAAACAATTATTTAAAAATAATAAACTTATTATATATAGAATATTTATACAAATATATGAATATATTTATGTAAAATATAGGTTGAAACATTTTGGTCAAAATATATTACATTAATTCTTTGCATCACAGATTATTTGATACATTGTATAATTTATAAACTAGTACAGGTAGAATTGAAAATTAAGACTACATTATCATTTAATTGAATAACGAGTAAGAAAAGAGGTTATATAAATAGATGTAAGATACGCTTCCATTAATAACAAAATAATGTTTATCGCAATTTTCGTATAGAATAGTTGGGTCAAAGACCCGACTGTGTTGTTGTACGGCTAAGTTCTTTGTTTGATTAACACTGTTTAAATGAAATAATAGGTGATATATATAGATGTCATATTTATGATGCATCCTTATGAAAGTAATCACCCTTTTTTAACCTTAACAACATTATTTTTATATATATGGACTATAAAATGAACATATAATTTCGTAATGTAATCTTTCTTTTAAAAGTAATCTTTTAAAACATAACTATATGTACTGGAACCATTTTTAATATTAATGAAAATCAGCCTATAATTAATTCTATATTTTGGATACAAATATATATGTATAGTTAATAGTTTATGACAGTCGACAGAATCTTCAGTATTTGATCTTTTGATATTGTTACAAATGTGTATTTATTTACAATGACACTAACAGTTACTAAATAAAAATGATTTATGTGGTTGTATATTAAAACAGCATGATAAAGATACTTATTTTGACGGCCTTAAATGTTGTAAGTGTTTTTAATTTCATAATTCCATAATTAATAATATTTATTTTCTTTTAATACTATGTGTATTTATATATTGTAACCCATTTATATTTTCTATCAGTTAGTTTAATATGTATAATGATTTTTACAAATGTATATTTCTTAGGTAACTGTCTGTAACGTTTAATCATGAGAGCTGTCCTATTATTCTTAATTTTAATTCAAACAAGAGGAAAAACAATTCAAACGTGTCCAAAGTTTTGTATATGTAAAGTTGGTGCACAAGCAGAATGGTTACGTGTTAAATGCAGCAATGAATTCCAAAGTATTAAAGATATTAATATTGATAGTGTCAGTGTGGAATTAGTGCAATTGTAAGATTGTTAAAGTTCGATTCATGATGAAATAATATATATTTTTACATTAAAATGTTTTTATTGTTTTTAATGATGTGTTATAGGGATTTGAGCAAAAACAACATTTATGCCATTGAAGTTAATATATTTAAGAATTTGACAAATCTCAGACGATTGAATTTATCACAGAATGACATAACATCTATTAATGAAGGCTGTTTTAATGGTCTTGGAAATTTAGAAAGACTGTAAGGATATTAGTATCATTGAATTGTATATTATTTATTATTAAGTGTATTAATGTTTCACATATATTTAATTGTAGGGATTTAAGTAAAAATCAGATCTCAATAATAGATACTTATACATTTAGAAAATTGTCAAATTTAAAAAGACTGTAAGTTTATAAATTATGTAAGATATTTATATAAATTCTTATATGCTTGCTTTTACTTTATATGATATTTATAAATAAGGAAAAAACTTGATATGTTGTTTGTTTGATTATTAGTGATTTGTCAGGCAACAACATAAGTGCAGTGAAACCATCATTATTTCATGATTTGCTGACTTTAGAGCGCTTGTAAGTGAGTTTCTGTTTTCAATTTTTAATCTATTGTTTTTGCATCATTTTTGCTAATTACAGATATGTCAAGTAATTAAAATTATGAATATTAAAAAAATGATTAATTTTTAAAAAACATTATAGGAAATTAAATGAGAATAAGTTAACAACCTTAAAGGAAGGTACTTTTTATAGCCTCAAGTCTTTAAAGCAATTGTAAGTAAAATATGTAATATAATGTGAATATCTAGAAAACATGATCATTTAAAACTTTAATTTCTGTTCTAGAGATCTGTCTAATAATCCATGGAGGTGTGATTGTGAATTATATTGGTTTAGTAATTGGATATATAACAGTTCCATAAAATTGAAGTAATATATATTAAGTATATCAAGTAATAAAAAGTCAAATGTTTTTCTCATTATTTATAGAATACTTTTCCAATGTTTCAGTCCTGCTCCTAAATGTGTGTCACCTATAAATGTTAAAGGACAATTTATTAAAAAGTTAAGATATTCAGAAAATTTGCAGTGCCAATTATCATCTCCTTTAATTGAACTTCGACCAGTTCATAATCAAGTAGTATTTGTTGGAGATTCTATAACTTTAAAATGTGGAGCACCTGGTATTACAGAAGATAGAAGTGCAAAATTGAGTTGGTTATGGTATCCTAATACTACTACTGAAATTATGGATTTAAACGAATTTATAGATCCACAAAAAAGTTTATCAAATATTAGAATTGATAATAGATACCTTAAAGATAATGGTATTGTGGACAGGTATTTTCATGTTTAATTTAAATCTAAATTTTTGTATAATTATATATAAGGTGTTGCATTTGAATGTAGCTACGTAAATATCTTCTTTAGTTAGAATAAAGAATATTCCTATTCTTAAAATTATTCTTTCCAGAAACTGAAAATATTCTTAACAACGTATTGGTATCTTGACATTGTTAAAATTTTATTCAAAATATTATTTATATCATCACTGAAGAAGATATTTGGGTCACTGTATTTAAATCGGATAACTGGTATAGCTACATGTGTTATATTTTTTGTTGATAGTACTCTCAGTATCGTCCCAGTCAAAGAAGAACATAATGGACAGTGGAATTGTTTATTAGTTTCTGTAAATGGTAACAGATCACAAGCCATCAGTATAATTGTTATTTCTGATAAAACTCGTTATTGCCCTTTAGCAGGTAAATTACGTTATACATCTTATAGTATATTATTATTATCTAATAAACTAAATAATTATTTTGCAGTGACTAAAAATAATAAAGGTATTTATACATGGCCAAGAACTGTAATAGGATGGAAAGCAGAATTACCATGCGAGGGCAACCATATAAGTATAATGCAAATGCCCTTAAAAGCTTCTTACCAATGTAATATCACAGGATATTGGGAAGATTTAAATACAGATTTATGTCCTTATGTATCACATACAACAAAAAGTTTAGAACAGTTTTCTAAAGTTAATCTTTCACTTACAAAGATTAGTTTGATAGAAACTGCAAAGAAATTCAAAAATTATACAGGAAATGCTATACAAATAACTGATCCTGTTGAAATAAATTTTATAACAGAAACTATAGAAAATTATTTAAATTTTCTAACTGAAGAAAATGAACTTGGTGCCATATTAATTGATGTTGTTGATACAGTGATTAATGTACCAAAAAATATCTTGAACAAAGCTGAAATCCTTTTCAAATCTTGTACAAGACTAATTAAAAATGTAGAAAAAATCGTAGAATTTAGTCCATCTATCCAATCTTATAAAAAAAACATAGCTTTAGAAGAATTCAGAGTAAAACGTAGTAGTTTTACAGGTCTACTATGTACGTGGTATTCCAATAATGACCCAGAAATAAAGTTTTTGCAATGTACCACAAACAACAGAACATCTCCAATTGATATAAAAGATAGGACAATTGAAGCTTCCATACACTTGCCTGCATCCTTATTACAACATTCACCAGAAATTGTTAATTATCAATTAATGATATCTGCGTATAGTAATAACAGATTATTTCCTACCTTAAATAACAATAATAATGTGGATATTACATCATGTATTATTGGAAGTAAATTATGTATGTAAAAATCAATAATATAAGTAATGCACAGTAAGAATATAAGGAAACTATATACGGCTTAAAATTTACTTTCAGTTGGAATATCAGTACAAAATTTAACTGAACCAGTATATATTATGTTAAGAGTTCCTTTATATTATTATACGGGGAAAAACCCAGTACCAGTAGTTTGGGATGAAACGTTAAATAAATCTGGTGGTTGGACAAATGATGGGTGCCATTTGAGAAGTACATTAAATAATTTAATAATATTCCATTGTAATAGATTGGGATATTATGGACTTTTACAAGATACTTCTTTGCTCCACCAAAATGGTAACAGGTACGTAATTAATAATTCTTATCTATATAAAATTCTATTTTTAATAACTTTATTTGTAGTATGATTGGAGCACAATTTAAATATTCAAATCCTGCAATATATATTGGAAGTATTGCAGCAATAACATGCTTAATTATTATTTCTGTTACGTATATCATTTGTTATACATCAATCAATATGCCTAAGAAAGCAAAACATTGTGTCATTAATACTTGGTGCGCAATGGCCTTGTTGTCATTCTTTTATAGCATTGGTATTTATCAAACTGAAAATATACAAATTTGTCAAGGTGTTGGTCTAACTCTTCATTACTTGTCTTTGTGTTCTTTATTATGGATGGCAGTATTTGCGAGGTAATAATTTTTTGTATTTTATAAGAACAATCTTAAATAAATGATGTAATAATATTAAATAGTAATGCAATAATATTAAAAATTTATTTTGTTTACAGCAATATGTATAAAAAGTTTTCCAAATCAAATCTTGAAGATATTCCAGACAATGAACTTCAAGATCAACCAATACCCAAACCAATATTAGGACTTTATTTAGTTGGTTGGGGTATAGCTATGATCATTTGTGGTATATCTGGTGCAATAAATTTGAAAGAATATGCTGGATATTCATATTGCTTTCTCACATCTGGTCCTGCTCTGGTTGCTCTTTTTGTTCCAGCTGGAATTCTAATTGCATATTTAGCTATTTTTCATTTACTTATTAAATGTGCAATTCAAAGTGTTGATACAAATGCTCAATTATCAGAAGGCACACAAGCTACAGAAAATATGGATTTAGAATTATTGGAGTCAAACACAAATCCGTCTACAGATAAAAATAGTGTTCACAGTGCACAAACAGTTTTGACTGATGTTGAAGATTCAGAACATTCTCAAATAACGCAATTAAAGGGCCAAATAATTATGTTAATTCTTTATTTGATGTCATGGATTACTGCAGCAGCTGCTACTGCGAAACCGTTAAATGCATATGTTCCATTTGACGAAACCGTATTTGCTGCATTATATTCACTTTTTTCCAGTTCACTTGGTATTTTTGTATTTATCTTTTATGGGATAGCACGAAATGATGTTAGGTCGCAATGGTTAAAAATGCGTTGTTGGCTTCAAAAACGGAAAAATCGATGTTGCAGAACAAGAAGTATTTCTGACGCAAATCCTGTTATTCCAACGCATTCTTTAGTACAAAATTTTGTACCACCATTGTCCAATTCTCAAGCTACTCAAGTTACATCTGACTCAAATTCTATTGGTTCATCCCGATATACTAACAGGTCACAAACTTGTAATGCTATTAAATTTACAGATATTCAAGAAGGTTTGCCTGTTGATAGAAAAATGACAAATATGAATTTAGTTGTATTACATCGGCAACAGTATAGATCTGATAATTCTGTCACAACATATATTGAACCAACATGTGTTGAAATGTTTTACAATCCTCATCAAAGTGGAGTTGCTAGAAAATTTTTTAAAAGGCAACGTCGTCATACAAAAAATAATAATCTTGGTACTAGAAAGCAAGGCGATGGTGGTGCTATGAGTGATACTCGTAGTTGCATTGCTTTACCACAAGCTATCACAAAATTAGAAAGTAATATAAATCAAACGATCTTAAGTAGTAGTGCAAAAGTTAACAATACAAATATTCACGTTGAACTGAATCCAATAAATGATGTTAAAAATGTTAACATTCTCTCAGATAGTGGTGGAAGTATATCGGACGAGAAAAGTGTTACATTGCGATTTGTTATTGGCCAAGAAGGTATTCTTCAAAATGTACGGAAGTATAATAATTGCAGATTTCTTGACCCTGTAAGTGTTAATACAACAGCAAACTCTCCAAGGAATAATTGCAAAAAAGGAGAAATAGTAAATACAGTTTTACATGATTCAGATATAGATGTTAAAACTGATGAAGAAAAACATTTACAAAGTGTTTCACAACAATGCAGTTTAGAATATAGTTCTGAAATAGAATCTATTACCCAGATGACTAGCGAAAAAAGTGATCATAATTTGCCAGAAATTTATGAAATTGTAGAAGCAGCTGAAGAAGAAAAAATTGTAAGAGGAGGTAGTCAAAGTATAAATGAATGTCATAAAATTGAAGAACAACAATCTAATGCAAAATTAAGGTGGTTGACTCATTCAAACAGTATGTATTGCCTTCCAGTAAATTCTGCGAAACGACTACGAAATAATTATTGTAATTCGATGAATGATATCGCATCTTTTACAAGTTCAAAAAATTGTGACTACTTGAAACTATCATTCACAGACTTACAAAGTATTAAAAGCTTAAATTTGTATGATAGAAGTAGTCTATCTCAAAGGTCACTTAACAAATCTGATATATTATTTTCTAAGACATGCAGCAGAACTAATGATAATTCAAATAATTTAATACAGACAAAAACATATATTAGCTCTTCAATGAATATTGACTGTGCCTCTAATATGTGCGGCAAACAAAAGACTGTTAATTCTTTGACTGATATTACATTACTTACACCCCAATCCTGCAGTATTGTAAAAAGTTTTGATTCTAACAATGAAAATGTAAAGAAAAATACAAATCTAGGCAGCGTAGCATATGAAGTCAGTAAAGTGTATTTAAGTAATGCAAATACTTATCCGCAAGTAGTGAAAAAAGAAACAAGCGTTTAATCCGATTTTACTTGCATGCAACACATAACGCATTATAACATATTTACATTTTTATTACGTCTAGAAAACTAGTTCTTATTGTGCTTTATTACCGTTTTTATAAAAAATAGTTCCTATAAATAACAAAAACTATTCATTTTGTAAAAGTATTATGAACTAATTTTTTACTGTTTGATGAGTATCAAATATTTTCAATGCATTTTTATTTGTACAAACGTGTAAAATGTTAATTAAACTATTTACAAAATATGTATTTATTCCCCAAAAATGTACATAATTCATACAAAATAATTCTATAATTTTACAGATTTTATATAACATTCATTTTTTATGTTAATTACCTATATTCAGCCTACATAGAAAAATATTCAAATTTTATGTAGCTATAATTTAAACAATCACGTTCATTAAAAATTACTTTATTTATCATTTTCCATTGTTTTTATCAGTCTTCTGTATAATAAATCTAATGTTAGTTTTTATTAATAGTAACTTGTAATCATTGTCTATATAATGTACAAAAAATATGATATTCTTTTCAAATATTTTGTATCCATTAACATTCTTTCTTTTCTGAATCATAAAGTATCATTTTTCTATAATCGAATATTTTATTAAGTAAACTAAAATTTCAGTTAATTTATTATATAATTAACAATATTTTATACATTTGTCAAATATTTATCAACATTAACTATTAAATTACATTCTATTTAAAATATTCAAAAATCATACATTTACACAAGCACCTGCACCATATACTGTTGTATTATACAAGGACTTATACTTTTTTATACAATGTTTTTTTATGTTTATAGTGTTTATAAAAAATGTTTTATAAAATGTATGTATTTTGTATAATGTGAAATCAATATTAGATGAAGTTTTTATATACATAAAGATACATAGTTTGTACATTTAATTCCTTAAATGGGGTTGTACCCTGTATTTAATTTACTTCCCTTTTAAATAACTGTAAAAGATGGAAAAGGCAAATAAATTCATCAATCCAATAAATTATAATCATTGTAATTCATAAATTTTATATAATGGTAATTGTATTAACGAATGAAAAATTATTTCTATTAGTTCAACCAATCTTTAGGACTCTTCAATATGTCAACAAGTTTTGCTTCCTTTGAACCATGTTCTGGTTCATGCATGTATTGCCACTTTGCAGATAAGGGTAAAGACATTAATATACTTTCATAACGTGCACCAGGAGTATATAAACCAAATTTTGTACCACGATCATATATTAAATTAAATTCAACGTATCTTCCTCTACGCAATAATTGCCACTGCCTTTCATGATAACCATATGGATCATTTTTATGCTTTTCAACTAAAGGGATGTAAGATGGAATAACAGCTTCTGCACATGACTTTACAAACTGAAATGCTTCATCTTGACTTGGAGTATCAACATCATCAAAAAAGATACCACCTACTCCTCTACATTCTCCTCTATGTGTAATAAAAAAATATTCATCACACCATTTTTTATATTTTGGATAATTAGATGGGTCATGTTGATCACATGCAGTTTTCAGAGTACTGTGAAAATGTTTTACATCATCTTCATTTAAATAATAAGGTGTAAGATCAGTACCCCCTCCAAACCACCACTGAGTCGAGCCATCTTCATTTTCTACTTCAAAGTAGCGATAATTGAAATGTATTGTTGGAATCATGGGATTACGTGGATGAATTACAGCACTTACACCAGCTGCAAAAAATGGTACAGACTCTTGCTGCATTTTTTTTCCACGTGCTCTCATTTGCTGTACTGCAGCTGGTGACAATGAACCAGTTACAACAGATATATTTACACCAGCCTTTTCAAAAACAACACCATCCTCTAAGACACAACTAATTCCCCCACCACCCTCTTTTCTACTCCACCTATCAACTCGAAAACGATGATCTGAATCTTCTATGGACTCTAAAGCTTTACAAAAATCTGCTTGAGTTTCCATTATTAATAATTCCATCTTTTTCCTCATGTTATTTTTTTTCTTCAGTTCTTTAATGTCAGTAATTGGTTCTGCCATGAATTGTTTAATATTCAATTCATTTTGGGCTGCAAAAACTGTAATATTTGAAATACTATATACTATGATACTAGTCAAGATACCAGCACCAACATTCCGTAAGTTTTTAATTCTATTCTGAACTATATATTGTTTATGAAAAAAATAATGTATTGATGGCCAACGCTTTAGGAATATACGGGCAACCATGATTACCTGCAATTAACAGTTTAATTTACTTCAATATTACACATTTTACTATACAGATTCTGTACAATAGGTAAATAAATATATAAATGTATATATGTGGTTTATGCAATTGTTTTGGGTTATAACTTTGATAACAATACACTTACAGAAAAATATCAGAGGAGAAAACAAAATGATTCAAGGAATACTACATCTGCAACAAAGTACATTTCTTCAAACAGCAATAATGCAAGAAGAATGAACAATTATTATATTTTACATGAGTATACATAATCTTCTTCATATAGATACTTTCCTTCAGTTATTGGAAATAAAAATGTAGTTGCATCCAATGATAAAACAATTATTAGTTATGAAGATATTACCCAATGATGTCTTTATTGAAGAAAATGCTCAAATACTACTCCATTACAGTATAAATATTTCAGATAATACTTTTTAATCTTTACCAATGTATAAATATTTATTTATGTTATAGAAACACACATTAATATTCATGATTATGAAATTACTATGAAATATTTAAGCATCCTTTTTGATAATAGTATTTTCTAAAAATATCTTGAGAACTAAAATTTTTGTATAATTATATCATAGTATTTTTTTAATCCCCATCCACAAAAAATAAAATATGCAATAACTTTTTTCTTCTTTGACATTTTCCTGTAACTGTACTGATAATAGAATTGAAAATAGAGTTTAAGAAAATAGAGAAATTTTGTATTCTAATTATTAATTATTGTCTAATGGTATAACAACGAAAAATATAATAAGTTACAATTTTAAATAAATTACCAATAAGATACGTCTATAACCAAATTATCAAGTTGAGTTTGTAAATATTTATAAATATGTAAAATAGATAGATATTTCGAATACTGGTATCAACAATATGACTTTCAAATTTCTGTATGATGAAAATGGATTTTCTGTTACATTTCAACTGAAAATACAAAGTTGTAAATAATTTGTATATAATATATACATAACAAGAGTGTATATTTAATCACACAAGAGAATAGATTGGTTTCACGCAGTTTACAGAGGTTAGGAAGTTCTCCCACACTTATGCATCCTCCATATACTGGCGTACCCCTTACATATGCACGAACGCATGTGCGTTACTCTTAGTTGTAAAATATGTTAAACCAATCGGAGTCTACATAAGCAGAATAAACGAAAACTCGACGTCCGATGTTCTTATTCTCTAGCCAAATTGTCTCAGCATGTTTATCCGAAAAATGTAGATAAAGTTCGATAGAATAATTAACTGTATATACTACGTGATAACATAAAGAATATTTTATTTATGTGTACATTCGATTTAATTTATTAATATTTTCTGAAATGTGGTTTACCAAGAATTGTAGGCACTTTCTTAGATACGAACGATTTTGTATACAATTATTGGTATGTTATCAATTTATATTATTTATATATATATGTAAAAAATATTCTACTAATTGAATGTAAATTACTTTTATTATAGACTAGAAAAAGATCACAATGTACCACAGATACAATGCTACATATTCCAGAACCAGAATACAACATAGATTTTTTATGTAATCCGTCAAACCGAGATATTATTAATGAGAATATAATAGCAAGGAAGGGTATTGGAAATATTGACAAAGTTCTTGAACTTTCACAGAAACCAGAATTAAAAGAATCATTCTTGTATGAGTTAAGTAAAATACCAAACCAAACAGATCCATCAGTGTTATCCCATGGCAAGGAACCACGATTATTGAAGGAATGTGGATGCAAACCAGAATTTGATTTTGAACCAAAAGACTTTTCAATTTTAGCTAAAAATTTAAAGTTACTTAAAAGTGAATCCATGGGTCCTATAATAGGACATCGAGGTTACATATTTTTAGGAGATTTAGCAGATTTAGAAGAAGCATTGGTTCATTATACAGTGAAACATTTAATGAAGCATGGTTTTAAACTAATATCAGTACCTGATATTATTCCTACTAAAGTTATAGAAAGATGTGGATTAATAACAGATAATGGAAGAACTCTTACATACAATTTAAGATCACCCTATGAAGATAATTATAGTTTGTCTGGAACAGCAGAAATGTCATTAGCTTATAATGTAATGAATTCTACATTCTATTCTGATGATCTACCATTAAAAATGGCTGCTGTAAGTAGATGCTTTAGAGCAGAAGTGTCTCATCTGGTAGAAGAAAGAGGATTATACAGGTAATGTATCATTTTATTTGCTATTGATTTGCATCTATTATAATTTAATATTGATGATTTAAGAATGATTTAAATTGTATGTTATATTCAGTTATGTCTGTACTTGTTAAGGGTTCATCAGTTTACAAAAGTTGAAATGTTTGTATGTTCTGAACATGATAAATCTGCAGAAGAATTTCAAAAACTTCAAGATATTCAAGAAAATTTATTTAGTGACTTAAATTTACAATTTCGAGTAATTGATATGCCACCCCATGATTTGGGAGCACCAGCCTACAGGTGTGTGATATGATATACATATTTAATTAAATTTCAATTTTATTAAAGTCTATTACAAAATTTATATTTTTAGGAAAGTTGATATGGAAGGTTGGATGCCTGGAAGAAAATTATATGGTGAATTATCTAGTTGCAGTAATTGTACAGATTACCAATCGCGACGTCTTAATATAAAATATAAGACAAAAGGTGGAAAATTGTTACATGTGCATACTTTAAATGCAACTGCGTGTGCAGTACCTCGTACGATAATTGCACTGTGTGAAACACATCAAACAAAGCACCATCGTATTAAAGTTCCTGAAGTTTTGATACCATATATGGAAGAAAAGGAACTTATCAGAAAACAGCCAATTGCAGATATGAGAATTTATAAGTATACACCAGAAATTTAATAAAATGGAGTTTTGTAATATATGCAATTTAAAATATAAATACAATAAATGTGATTTAGAAATAAGGTAATTATTGTTTTTAATGTACTTCTAAAAATATGGTTTAAACAGCTATGAAATTGATGATATAAATTATTTAATCACTTCACTACTGAGATATTAAAACGTGAAAGATGAACAGATATTTTAAATTGACTAATAAATGTTAATTACATATTTTATTTTCCACGTCTTTTTCTCGATACAAATATATGTGTATACATAATATTAAAAGTATTATAAAGTAGTATATAAGTTTATTTTAAATTAAGTTCGAAAAGAACTCATTACAATTCAATATCCCGAAATAAATGTATAATTTATAAATGGATAGTTGAAAGCATGTTAGATTATTAATACAGTAATGAATGTTAGAAGTATCATGACAATGAGACCAATAATAATTGTTGTTCCGTTGATCTTGAGGTACACAACTTGTTTGTAATAGCATCAACAATAATAAAGAGTATCAAAAAGACGTAAGTCGAAGTAGTTGAAGTATTATTCATCTATGAATTGATTTAGCCAAATAAAGTTTTTTTATTTGATCAGTTTATTTCAAAATTTCACTTTTATAATTAAAAATTATATCGTACATAGTTAATATATTATAGGAAATTAGGATTTATAAAAACATCAAATATTAAACACCACCTGACAATATATTTTCTAAAAACTAATACAATATTATCATACAAAGAATAGGGGTCTGAAAATTATACGTACACAGAGATAAAGATCTTTTCTTCAATAACTTGTTATTCTGTATATATTTTGTAGCGGTGTTATAAAAATGTAACACAAAATATTTCTTCTTAAAGTAATACAATTTAAAGACACTGCAAATTTACAATTTATCTCCCACGCTAATCAGATATTAATGTTATGCTGTCTCTTGTTTATTAACAATTAAAAATTTTTATATACTCGTCCTGACATTGTTTCTTATAATGATATAAACTTTGTTTTTTTTTTTTAATTTCTATTTATCAGTACAATCCAATTTCAGTTCATATTTTGATCCATTTTAAAAATGTTGGATAAAATCCAAACGTATTAATTTCATGATAATGAGGCTTATATTATTCTGAAAAAGTAAAAAAAAATATAAAGTTAAAAACAAAGTAATGAAACATTAACCAAACCTACTTTATGCTTTTAATCTTCGTCTTCTCCTGATTCAGATTCTTCTTCTGCATTCTGCAACCATTCAATGAATTTTTTCATTTGATCCAAAAACAGCATTTTTCCTTTGACAGAATGTCCTTCTTTATACCATTTTAAAATCACTTCTTCCGATATTACATCAGCTGAAAAAAGACATTAACAATAAGAGAACAAAACTTCGTTGTATTAGAAATCATATATATACCGAGCAATATAATTAAACATACTTTTATAAAATAATAGAACAATTTTTTGGAAGACTTTCATGAAATTCATATTTTCGTAACAAAATTCCTGGACCTTGAGAATAAGCGCGAGTTCAGATCTGGCAGTGGTTGTAAAAGCATCGAACAATGGAGTATATACTTTTAAGTGTTTTAGTGCTTGATCAGCTACTAGCTCTTCCTTTTTGTTCCATTCAGCTTGACCCATTACAACAGCCCAAATCTATAAATAATTTTCAATAATAATTTTCTTGTTAATTCTAGGTTTATGAACATGAGTAGTTCTATAAATACAAATATAATAATAAACAAAATACGGTTTGAAAAATAACATTACCAAACCAATAACTTCATGTTCAGGGATATTACTCCTCTGTGCCATTTCTTTGAGATCTAATATAACATCTTTCATAGGACGACCATCGACCAAATCATCCAATAATAACTGTTGCAAATCTCGTTTTGCTTCCTGACTTGCTTGAGCTTTATGTAACTTCACAATGTCTGCAAGACCAACAGCTTCAAACACAGATCGAAAATATTCTTCTGTTCGTTTATTAGGAGGTACAAACTCCATTAACCTGGTTATTAATATTAAAAAAACACATATATATATATATATATATAAATCATAAGAATATTGTATATAAATTTAATGACGGATTTTGCAAAAAATTGAAAAATGCCATACCTTCCTTCAATATTGCCTTTTTTTAAAGCAGTCATTAAACTAGATAAGCCTTTTTCTTGTCTCCAAGTAACAAAGACTTCTAGTAAAAAGTCTAATGCTAAGTTATCTTTGACAAGATGTTCATTAATTAAGACTGAAAGAACTGTAGGTGGAACAGAACCATTGGAAATCCATAAAGCTGTCATTCTAGCTAATTTTATTCTTTCCTTTGGAGAAAAACCCTTCATAAAAACCAATACTTTTTTCATTTCTTCTTCAAACATTTTTTCCAAATATTTGTAGCGTCTCATAAGTTTGATAAAAACCTGAAAATAAAAATAACATAGATTCAAAAACATGAAAGAATATAATATAATATTTGTAAACATATAAGAATGCAAACAAGATACATTACTTGTTCAAAATTTCGCATAGATTCCATATCTTCTGGTTGCTCAAAAACACAAGCAGTAGTTCTAACTGGTTTATCACCATCTTGAGCAATAGAACCGCCTGGAACCAAAAGCCCACCAGCTATTAGGATGTCAAATAGGTCCTCTCCATATCGGCGGTAATCTAATTTAGAGCCAGCTGCATCCAAGTACTTTGAAATTGCATCTAGGTCGTTACCAGCCTTTTCCAAACCAAGTAAAATTGCATCTCGAAATCCCATGGGATCATATTTTTCTTTTTCATCTAAAGAAAATTATTTAATGAATATTTAAGAAATGTTGAATGTGAAATCTATGTATTTTTTTTAACATACCTCTCTTTCTGGTCTTTATACGTTGACCTGATAATATTGGTTTTTCTATTTTTTGACTCATACAACACCCTTCTGAAATTAAAGAAATTGAAAAAGACGTTATATTTAAATTGATTTTTGAAATACAAAGAAAAGTTATGTGTAACATATATTCTCACAGTTTATACATTTCTTTTATATATATATAAATATTTATTTTATATTTAAATAAATTAGTCCTTAATCCGCATAATTGCTTATAAACTGAAATATAAATGGGGAAAAAAAAATAAAAGTTGAAAAATCAAACAAAACTGCAACGCGACCATAATGTGCTGGCATTTGACTTCAAATCTGTTGGCACTTCTCTGACAAATGGCGACTTTTGTTAGATATAATGTGCTACATCAAAATTTATGATCGCGGATTACAATGCAATGAAGGTTATTATTTTAAATTGATATAAAAGATGTGTATTTTATATAGAATATTATTTCTAAGGTTAAGGTCAGACAATGAGACCACGATGGCTGAAATCTATAAAAAAGTTGAGTTACTTGCAACGATCAGGTTATCCCAAAAGCGAAGAAGTATTAATCGAAAAATAGTAATTTTTATTCGTTAACTTACTTAAATGCACGTACAACTGTAGAACTACCCCTTTTCAGGCGTATAAGGGCAATACGAAATATCTCAAAGAGGATTTTGAGTACTTGAGGTCAGCGAATCTGAAGAGAATCAACCTGAGGAGAAGCCACAATTGCCAGGGAATAGATAGGATACTCGAATTTGCATTTCGTAACGCGTTTTTAACGCCATCTAAATAGCACAAACTAAAAAGGTGTAAATAAATACATAGCGACATCTACGAAGGAGAAGAATGTTTATCTATGAAGAAACAATGATGTTTATTTATAAAGAAGATATTCTACAGTTTAAAAGATTAGGATCTAAACTTATAATCTCAGATCTGTTGTAGAATTTATTATAATATAATAGAATATATATATATGTACAAACATGAAATAAAATTATACAAATATAATAAGTTTATAATCAAAACTTATGTAATGTCTTTTATGTGAGGATTATTTTAAGAGAAATATTGTTAAATTTAATGATAGTTAACTAAAAAAATGGAGCTTAAAATACAAATTTGTTATTGTAATTTTGTCAAAGGTATTGTTAGAATGTAATATAATTATAATTTCATATATACAGGCTAATGTTGGTAATTAGATAAGACTATAATTTTTGTTTCACATAAAGTTAGCAAAAATTGTAAATGGAAGAAAAATTTGCATTGTCCATAGACTTATATCAGCAGATTATGTACTCGCTTCAAAAAAGAAGTTGAAGTTGGGCCAAGAAGAAAAGGATAATAGTTATGGTCAGAGTCTCTTTTTCTAACATATACGTTGATGGAAACATCGCCTTTTATATGTATATACATATATGTATAGTTATATATTATACTTGTTATTCCTAATCCCTTTTCTTCGGGAAATATAAGCGAGAATCATAGGAGAATTATATCTATTTTTCAATGTCGATTTTAACTCTATCGAATACGTAATTTGTAAATATCTTATTCTACAAGCGAAGTTATATCATGGACCTAGGAATGAAAATATCCATGAATTATATCATGAATCTACAAATTACAAGGACAAAGTACAAGGCCTTGTTATACGTAGACGAGAGGACCAAGGACTTATGATTAATGGATTAGTACGCGGGCGCCACACTTTATTTTAAATGGATGCAAAATTCTTATTCTTATTATATTCTTTATTATATTTTTATTATATCTAAATTTCAATTCTTAGAATATATCATGATAATTACAGTTAATAAATCAATAATCATTAACAATAGAGAAATCTATGTTAGAAAAGTGTTAGTGAACAATGAGTGAAGAATTTTGGAAATTTCTTTCATCAAAGAAAAAAATTTGTACTTATGTACATAGTGTTTAATACTACATATTAATATTAAAGCTAAATAAACATTTTGACATTATTAGAACTTTTGTTTCTAATAGAATTACTTGAATTACATATGTGCATACAGATTTATTAATAAAATTTTGATTAATATATCATATAATATAGCTAAAATATTCTATAACATGTTTTAAAATATGTATATCAGTAAATGAAAAAAGAATCTGATATACAAAAGTTATATGGTTTAAAAGGGTACACTCTGTAATGGATTAAGTTTTTTTATAGGTGGATGCATTTCAGGGATTTGAAGGTCAACTTTGTTTTTTTTGAACAGAACACTATATTTCTTATACCAAAATATGGTAGAGTATCGAATTATAAGTAAGAAAGTATGGACTGGTATTAGCCCTATACCTAATAGTTAACAAGTAATTCCACTTTATTACTTGAAAATTTTCTTCCGGTAATATCAAGCTGAAGATTAAACCTTATATCACAGATTTCTTCAAGACAGCAATATTTATGTGACAGTGTTTATCAGCACATCATCTATCATGATTCATAATCTTCTACATGTTCATAATCCAGTACTGAAGTTACTTTTGGTGTTTGTGCGTAAGTACCAGGCAGATAAAAGTAAAAATGACATTTTGTTATAGTGAAAAAGTCAATATGCTTTTAGTTTATGGTGAGTTTCGTAAAAAGGCAATAAGAACCAAAGCCATGTATACTGAAAGGTATCCTGAACAAAATCAGTCATTTGGAGCTATATTTGAGACAACGTGTGAATCACTTTGATGAATCAGAAGCTTTAATATTACTAAATGTAACTTAATGAAAACTGCAACTTCTGGTCCAAATAATAGCAGTAGTAAGAAGAATCCCCTATATTAGAACACAGCAGATTTCACGAGGATCTGTCATTAGCAAAGTTTTGTTCATTGATGAAACAATGTTTACTAATAACAGGCAGATTTATTTGAAAAATATGCATTATTGGGCACCAGAAAATCCTCACTAGATGAAAGGAGTCAACCACCAATGTCAATGGAGCATATATGTGTGATGTGGAGTATTGGGCAGCCAATTGATTGAGCCACTATTTATTAATGATCCACTAAAAGGACAAAAATATGCTAACTTTTTGAATGACACATTACCATTTTTATTGGAAAATATACCTTTTAATATCCATACACAAATTTGGTATCAACATGATAGTTGTCCTGCATTATGCACATAATGTAAGGCAAGTACTGAATAGAAAATTTCCCAATCAATGAATTGGTCATGGTGGACAATTTCTGTGGTCTTCACGCTTACCAAACCATCCTTTAGACTATTTTCTGTGGAGCACATAAAAAAAAAGTGTGTTATGAATCACTAACAACATCTGAGAATATGAAACATCTTATTCGTGAAGTTTGTATTACACTGAGTGAGAATATGATTCAGAATGCAGTTTCTTCATTAGTTAATAGATATCAATGAATATCACTTTGAACACTTACATTAATTGCATTAAGCCACTATGTCACTCATATTAGTAAACTCTGTCACGTAAACATCGCTGTTCTGCGGAAATCTGTGATATCAGGTTGTATCTCCAACTTAATATTACATGAAGAAAATTTTCAAGTAACAAAGTAAAATTACTCATTCCCTATTGGGTTTAGGCCTAATAACGGTCAATACTTTCTTAGTCACAATTTGATACTCTACCATATTTTGATATAAAAAGTATAGTATACAGTTTAAAAAAACAAAGTTGACTACATAGTGTACCCTTTTAAACCATGTAACTTTTGTATATAACATTGTTACGTGCAACGCATATTTTGGAAGTTATAATGGTGCAAATGTTTTGTGGACCATCCTGTATAAGAATTTATATATCATTTTTGATTTTATATTCTAGAATTGGAAAGCCTCAAATAGTTATTAAATAGTTATTAAATTAAATACAAATTTTTTTGACAATTCAATAAAATTATTTGTTGGAATACCAAATTGGAAAATAATTATTTAATACATAAAAGTAGTAAGTTAATGCTCTATTATTTTTTAAATACATTTTATTTTAAATTAATTGCACTTGTTTATTTTGCTAGCATTAAAGAAACTTTGAAGAATCATAAATACCTTAAATAATTATTCAAAATAAATATACATAAGAATTTATACAATTTTCAAATTTTTACATGCACGATTTGAATATTGCACTATTCATTAAGAGTACATTTACAGGCGCTGCTTGATAAGCAGCTAAATTTGGGGCTATTAAAGAGGCTACTTATATTATGCAACAGTTAATGATATACGCATTCTGATTTGCAGCTATATTATTATTTAAATCTTGTTCTCCACGTTATATTAACAGCGGTCAGAGTTAATTAATGCATTGAAGAATGAAATGCAAACGTGCATTTTTTCTTGAAACTCAGAATCTACATAATTAAAACGTTTTCAATTTGAAATAGGGCTTCTAAAATTTGTATGCTATATAATATATACGATATATAAGTAAAAAAGTTACTTATTACATGTGTATATTACTGTTAACATAATAGTTACACATATCATTTTATATCTTTTTACTTATATGTCCGATATAAAAATAAAAAAATACGCTACAATATAGCCTTTACATACATTAACTTAAAAATTTTCTTGCTATATTGTTCAAAAATATTGACATCAATGTCAGAAACTTTTTTTTCAACGAAACATGATATAATATATGTGAAATTATATTGATTTCGAGTCATTATTTTGCTGGTTTTAAAATTGTTTAAAAAATACAAATTTTGGAAAATGCAACTTTTTAAAATTGTTATAACAGCGGACTGTACTTACAAATTTATTTGGTTTCATAATTAATATTATATTGTAAGTTAAATAAGACATAATAGTGCTATTTTAATTTTAATTTTAATTAAAATTGTATTTTGTGCTACTCTATGTTGTTGTTTTAATCTTAATCACAATTTTAATTATATGTTGTACAGAATATTTCTAAAGTAAGATTATTTTAATACATTTAGTTATATGTTAAGTGCAACATTTAAAAATTTTATAAGTAATATTTACGAATCATTACATAATTAAAACTGTAAAAATATGTATCACATAATCAGCACTGAAAGATACAAATGCAATTGAGATTATATTACTGAATGAGTTTCTAATGTAAACATTTCTTCCAAACATAGAAAAGAAAAAGAAGACTAGAAAACTTCTGGCCATGTAATCGTCGAATTTGAAAAGGGATTGCACTCAACGATATCTTTTTAAATACTGATCTAGAATAACATGTATGTTAGAAGTTGATTGCGTAATTTTCAATTGCTTGCATCACAGAATGAAAATGGCAAATTGCGAAATAATACTGGAGTGTTAAATTTATTTTATGTAGTGCATTTGCAGTTTTTGTACTGAATACTGTTTTTGAACATCGCGTATAAGTAGTTGGTTACTTTTGGAAAAAATAATCACAGCTTCAGTTTCAAAATTTTGTAAATGAAATACATATCCAGCAAGGAAATCTTAGTTTTTTATACATTTTTTAAATATCTTCTAATGTCGTAATATTTTATGCAACTATTATGCTCATGTATCTGCTAATATTGATAAACGAAAGCAGATTTGCATTTAATAGAACACGTTACAATTATTTATTTGCTTCATATTTACTATAATTTGTAATTGCATCATAAGGCAATGTATTCACAGTTACTCTTAGGCACTTTACAATTTTGACGAATGAGCTCCTTTTCTTGGAATATCACTGAATGGTTTCAATAAAGGATATAGAGATTGACTAATTTTGAATGATATAACATCGTCTATCTTTTTATACTCTGTAGTGTCTTTTACATCTGATGGTGAAATATCTTCATTGGATTCCATTACTTCATTTTCCACTGAATCTGAGTCTTTTACTGTAGAAATTACATGTACTGATAATTTATGTTGAATATCGCTTTGTAGCATTTCCTATAAACAATAAATTTAATATAATGAATGTATACTGTTTATTTAAATAGCCGAATTATTATATACGCACTTCATAAAACTTTAGTATTTGTTCTTTTGTAATAGTTCTTAAGTGTGCAACTTCTATATTTGCTCGATCAAAATTATACTGTTGTATTGAAATTTCACTCCAAAAAATTGCAGATAAAGTAGTCATCTTTTTAGGTTTCTCAAGACGTCGTACTGCCAATGATTCTTTGTGTTTCTCAAATTCTTCATCTGACATTGATGATATGTGTTGCTAGAAAAAATGAATTATATATAAAAATTACGAAAATATTTTGAGCAATATTTGCAATTATATTACTAACCAACATAGAATTCAAAAATGAATTAATTTTCTGTTCAACAAATTTAGGATCTTTATCACTCTGAACTATAATTCTTAGACCTTGTGCACCATTTGTTCTTCGAACTCCACTATACACAATATATCCTAATTGTTCTTTAGTTCTCAATATGGTAAAGCATGGTTCTGATATAAGCTGTGCTAAAAGTTCTAGTAACATATTTGATTCTGTTGACTGTAAGCCAGTTTGAAAATAAACTTGTGTACATGAGCTTGTATGAAACTTATTTTCCACTTCAAAGAAGAAGTGATGACCTAAAAAGTATACATAGTGAATACATTAATTTTTTTGATACAAATATAAACAATGTATTCAGAGCTATATTATAATTATTGTTACTATTCTACATATACAATAAATTGTCAATTTGTCATACTTATGAAATTAAAAAGTTTTTAAAAATCTTTAAAATCAAAAGTTATGTAAACTTACCGTCTTCTAATTTAATTTCACGATACAAAATCAACTGCCTAGGTAAAAGAGGCGTTACATGAGGAAATGTAGCTGTTAATTTTGATTCTATCTTTCTGACTGTATCAATAGCTTCCGACATTGTCATGTTACCATGTATTAAACATTCTACATGAATTTTACTTAAAAATTGTGGAATAAATTCTTGAAGTTTTTCAGCCGTTAATTCTAAACAAAAGTGTTAGAATGAAAGAAAATTATAATTCGTAATTTTTAAGACACATTAAAAAAATCATGGTAGTAACTAACTAATTAAAGTTTAGTAAATATGTATATTATAAAATAATTCATATTATTGAAAGTTACATTTTTCTAAAAGTTGGAAGTAGAAAAAAGTTAGAAAGAAATTAAATAATTTTTTAAGCGCTTTAAATTTCTGTTCGTTATGCGTTTTTATTCTGTATTTCTCGTCATGTATTTTATCAAAATATAAATTTACTTTATATGCATCATAATGCTTTTAATAAAAATATATAAAATAAAATAAAATTTTAATCTCAATTAATGTAAAATATTTTCTTCTATACATTCTGTAGTTTTGAAATACCCGAATAAGATCATAAAATTTATCAAAACTATGGAAATGAATACAGTATTTAATAGTTAAAGGTAATTTAAATTATAAAAATCTAAATCATAATTTAAATCACAATTTAACTTACGTGAAGTTGCTTGTAATAATTCATCCTTCATCCAAACTTGTTCGGATAATAAAACAGCTAGATAATAAACAGCATGTTGATATGGCTGTTCAGTTTCAAAATTTTTAAGACTTCTAATATGCTGAAATTTGTAAGATTTAATGTAAAAGTCAGTTAAGTAGATTAATCTAAATAAATTAAATGATTCATACAGTTTCTTTCCAAATTTCAAACCGTTTTGCATCAACTTTAAAGTTAATCATTTTATCTATAATTTTTTCTAGTAATATGTGCTGTTTGTCATTATAGCCGCCAATACCTAACTAAAAAATATAAAGTAAATTTATTACATATTATATGTGCAATATAACAATGATCTTGTCCAGTTTTATACTTACTGTAATTCCGTATTTACTATTGATAAGTTCCCACTTGAGACCAGCTATATTAGCAGCATATGAATATTCATTTAGAGCATCCCGAAACAGTAGAACAAACATACAAGACAAATTATAGCTGAGAGGATCCATGTATGCCAGTGGGCTATAAAGTATCATAAATATATATAAATGTATATATTTTTTTTTTTTATTAATTAAATATTATATATCAATTTTCTGCAAGTGCAAATAGTAGGAGCATATGAAATTTGTTGTTTTCAAGTTACTTGAAAGCACTAGAAGTTAACAAATCCATTGCTGTAAGCAAAATAAAGAACTGTTTATAATAACAGTTTTTTCGACAATATTAATTTTTTGATTAATGTTTAAAGAGTATTTGCTTCATTTTGCAAGTGCTATTAAATTGTATAAAATTTAATTTTTTTTAATATTTTACCAAGCAAAATCCATGGATAAATTAGCCTTGGGTAACAAAAACTCATCGTCTTGTTTAAACCATAATCTTATTATCGGAGTATCTTCTATAATCACTGGAAATTTGGTTATCTGCAGAGCAAAGTTTGTAAAATTATTTATTTTTACATTTACATGTGAATAATCACTAATATAAAATATTAATCTTACTCACATTATTTTCTGCTGGTTTTATATCAACATTTTCTGCTATAAACTCATTTTTTGGCGGTAGTTGTAAGTCAGAATTGATACCAGCATTAATCCATTTATCGATTATATTTTCTGGTATTCTTTCTTTTTTAAATTTAGTACCATACCATTTTTCAGTTTCATCAGCTATACTTTCGTATAATTTTCCAATTATATGAATTCTTACATTTTCTGGCTTTAAATATTCTATTACATCTTCAATTAATTTTGGATCCCATATTGGAAAAAGATTGTTAACTGTTAAAACATCTTCTAATGGATAATCTTTCAATACATGTACTATGTCAGTAACATAATCTGAAGGAGAAGATTTCTCTTTGAATCGAAAGTTCATCTTTGCAATGTCGTTGTATTCCTTTAATAAGATGTGAAATAAGTATATAAAATTAAAACTTTTGATTATCATCAGCTGCAATTTTAAAGATAAATTCACTAGTAAATGTGTACAATTTATGAATAATTACATTGTAAATCCATTCAACTGGTCCATGTTTTTTTAGCATGTTAATATATTGAAAAGTCAACATAACAATATCATCGATATGATGAATACCTTCTTCTGTTAATTCAATGTAAACAACAAAAAACTGAAAACCTCTACCACTTTGTCGGTTTCCTGACCCTAGTGAATTACACCAGCTTCTTGCTTTCAAAGCAGACAACAATGACCCTTCACCTTCATGTCCTAATAAATGCGAAATGTAATATGTAGGCTAAAAAAAACAAAGAATATATGTATATATAAATTAAAATATAACACAAAATAACAGAAATAAAAGAACATAAAAAAATAGAAATTATTACCCCTTCTTTATAATATTCTTGTAAGTCAGGTATCGGAAATGTAATACACAAATTTCTAATGTCCTTTACAGGTACAATATACCACTTGGTTTTGAAGTGCTCTTCACTAAAAGGATGTTCTGGCCATACAGGTAATTCAGCTTCCTTGTTTTTCACTTGAGAAAATAATGGCACTACCATTTGTTCAAGTTCATCTAAACTCTCTATATAAATAATATATTTTATACACTGTTTAAAACATAATTATTTCCATGCCTATACATGCATTGATGTACAAAATGTTATATAAATCTAATAAAAATGTTTCAAAACTAGAACTTTTTTTCTTCCACATAATAAACAAATTTCCCACAATATAATTGTACATAATAAAATACATAATAAAATATTTTAATTACCTTTGCCAAGTACACATAAAGCCATGAGATTGGAGGAATAGTACTTGTTGTAAAATTCTAATAATCTTTCCCTAACATTTATTCCTTTTTGTTTTGGAATTATATCTAATGTTTCTTTATTGCCAGTACCAAATTTTGAAAAAGGGTGATTAGGATTAGCAGATGATTTTTCTAATTGATTCTGACGCCATGTATCATTTGCTATATTCTTTTCATGTTCTAAATTAATAGCAGTTAATTCTAATTCAGTTAAAGCTTCTGTGAAAATAGGTGCAATAAAAAATTGTGCAAAGCGATCTAATGCACCCTCCAACTTTTCTGAGTGTACACCAAAATAATAATTGGTATGCTCCATATTGGTTGATGCATTGTATGAACCACCATTCTGTCCTAAATACTTAGTGTAACCATTTTCTTCTGGATATTTTTCTGTCCCTAAGAATAACATATGTTCGCAGAAATGTGCTAAACCTGGTAGATCGTCTGGGTCACTTCCGTAACCTATAAATATAAATAATATCAAATTGTTATAACATAAAAAAATAATTGTTCTGATGATATATTAATATATCAAATTTTATTTTGCAAATATGTCTCTTTACCAGCATTCACACTCAAAGATGCAGCACTTTTATCAGTTGTTGGATCACTAATTAATAAAACTTTAATTTTATTTGTAAGCAATAAACCTCTATACTCCCTTTTATCATTTGGAGATTTAATTATATTGTTATATTGCTTTTCTATATAATCGTTTAGAGGCATATTAGTTTTTGGTATTTTCACATCTGATGATTTACACCTGAAAAACAATTATATTAATGACAATAACTGAATCTAATTTAACAAATATATATTGTTATTCAAATTAATTGTTGCAATTAAAGATATGTTCTTTTTTTATATAAATTAGTGATAAGATATATAATTACATGAACAAGTTCTTACTTGGTAGCAGTAATATCTGTGCATACAATTTTATCAGTTTCAAGTAATGAAGTCATTATAAATTTTAATATAACACCAAAACTTTATTATATAAGATGACACAACTGATGTAATTACATAAAAATTAGCAAGTCTATGACTAAATATGAATCATTTTTTTATATCCTGTCAAGCATGAAGTTTTACAGGCTTGTTTATCTAAATTTATAAAAAATACTTTTTAATTATAAGTTATTGAATGTGTTTACAATTAAATATATACTGTTTTTTGTTGATTAATGTAATTATTAATTTTTATATAAATGTGAAGTACTTAATACCACAAAAAAATAAATGGAAATAATCTCAGGTTATAATTTGCATAAAGCAAAATGAAGAAAATACTTGAAACAGTTATTTTGCATCAAATGATAATATCAATATTTTAATATGTGGTACATACTAATAATCAAAGCAGTTGTGAAAATACATGCAAACTGTAAATTAAATGTGAATTAAAATTATCACTTCGACTGTTTTACGACATGCTTTCGTTCATATCGATCTCGCCTGATCATGCTCAAATTATACTATGTAATGTTTCATCGAGAATGTATGCATACCTGCAGATAACGAAAGATTGAACGGATATAGAAGAAATTCGAGACATGAAGATACGTGCTAAAATCATTCTTATTAAATATCTTCATAAATACAAAAATCAAAATTTATTTAATTATCATGTTTGCCGTACGTTTTGAAGTCAGTTACTATAATATTTTCAGCTGCCATTTATAAATTTAACAATATAATGAAAATTATAATTATTTGGATTTGTAAACAAAAAAATACATATAATATTTAAAATAAATACTGAAAATTTGTTTAATTTAGAGCACATAACATTATATAGTCATATTAGTAAACATATTTCATGTTAAAAAGTTTACAGTAAAATTAATATTCAATAATAATCATTTATACACATATAATTTACAATATTTGTATATTCTGTTCTCTGAGAAAACAAAGTACAGGGATTAGTAAAGTGGTAACTCAGTCTAACATTGGAGTGATAGAAAACTAAGTATATTCGCATTTTTAATTGCTCGTCAATCGTCATCACACTACTTTAAATTGGAAAAAATAGAGAGGCATTATTTAGTTAGAAAAAGAAACCAGTAATAACAACAAAACAAATGTTTTCATCAATTTGATATGAAATGAAACACTTGAACTTATTCTGCTATATTGTCAATTTTCTTCATTTACTTTACACATAAAAAAATTATTATTGTTACATTTTATATTTCATAAAACTAGAGGTAAAACGTTGGTTTAAAGGAATTTAAGAAAATGTTTGGAAATAATATTCGTTAATTTAATCTTAAAATTGATACTATAATAAATTAAATAGATTTGAATTGCACCGCCATTTAAGCTCACATTCAGTTTATAGTATAGGAAATACTAGGGATAATACTTAGGCAGAACATTGAAGTGTTGAGACTGAAAGTCAAAGAATAAGTATAACACGAAGAACCACTTTGATAAAGAAACTAGGGAGAGATAGAATAATAAACGATACGATTTCGACGCTGTATTCACATTCATCTGCACATTCATCTGTAATTTATTTGCAACTTATTTATAAGAAATATTTTATCACTTTCTTGTAACACGTTTATTTGTATTAAAATATAATCTGCAGAATAATTATTTTGCTATATACCTTTCTTTTTCAAATACCTAATGTTATAAGCTTGATACAGATACTTCTAAAACTAATATTAGAAACATATATAAAAAATTTACAGCAAAAAAATTTCTAATTATTAGAGGTGGACACAAAATTAAATTCATTTGATTTAAATTTCCCGCTTGTTTATAAATCAATTTAAAGGGACAAGCTTTGCCTAACTTCAAAGGTACCGTCTGGAGTGTTGTCTTTTAGTATACCTATTTTTCAGCATAGGCATGGCTGCAACTTTTTGCATTCGACGTTCAGTCTATTTACATATATTTGTTTATGGTTGTGTGGACATAACATAACCTGACATCGAAACTGTCTTTAATATAAATATTTATTTTGTCCGATTTTGTAATATTGTAGAAAATGTCAATTGAAATTGAATCTGCAGAGTAATTATTTTATTTCTAATTACAAAATCTTTTACATTTATTCTAAATTCATATATTTCTTATTTGATTTTAGTGTGATTCGTTTGATACAGCAATACCTCAAAGAATCAAATCTTGTCAAAACATTACAAACATTACAGGTATTTGTTTACTATCTTAATTTAAAGACATTGTATAAGAGTAAATGTTTTTAGTATATGTAAAAATGATTTTATATGAGTATTTTAGGAAGAGACCGGCGTGTCATTGAATACAGTAGATAGTGTAGATGGTTTTGTAGCAGATATAAATAATGGACATTGGGATACAGTGTTGAAGGCTATACAATCATTAAAGTTACCTGATAAGAAGCTTATTGATTTATATGAGCAGGTTTGTTTTTGTTAAAAATGTTTAAAAGTACATAAGTTATAAGTATTTAATATGTTTACTATAGGTGGTTTTGGAATTAATTGAACTACGAGAATTGGGTGCAGCTCGATCGCTGTTAAGGCAAACAGATCCTATGATTATGATGAAACAACAGGAACCTGAAAGATACATTCATTTAGGTATAGTAATCTAATATAATAACTATTTATGTTTTATCCTATAAAACAAATTTGTGTTATTTATGTTATTTTTAAAATAACATTTTGTTTTATAGAAAATTTACTTGCTCGTTCATACTTTGATCCACGTGAAGCATATCCTGACGGAAGTACAAAAGAAAAAAGAAGAGCTTATATAGCTACAGCTCTTGCTGGTGAAGTGTCAGTAGTACCATCTAGTAGATTACTCGCATTATTAGGGCAAGCATTAAAATGGCAACAACATCAGGGTTTACTTCCACCTGGTACTACAATAGATTTGTTCAGAGGAAAAGCAGCAGTGCGAGATCAAGAAGATGAGAAGTATCCAACACAACTTTCAAAACAAATTAAATTTGGTCAAAAATCTCATGTGGAATGTGCACGTTTTTCACCTGATGGTCAATATTTAGTTACTGGTTCTGTTGATGGGTTTATTGAAGTATGGAATTTTACAACTGGTAAAATTAGGAAAGATTTAAAGTATCAAGCACAAGATAATTTTATGATGATGGAACAAGCAGTATTATCAATGTCATTTAGTCGTGATAGTGAAATGTTGGCTGGTGGTGGACAAGATGGGAAAATAAAAGTATGGAGAGTTCAAAGTGGACAGTGCTTAAGGAGGTTTGAAAAAGCACATTCTAAAGGTGTTACATGCATACAGTTCAGTAGGGATAATAGCCAAATTTTATCTGCATCATTTGATACTACTATAAGGTTATTTCAAGATTATTAAAAGAAAACCGATAGTTAAGATTTACTTTTAATTTTATTGTGTACTTTTCTTTCACATAGGATACATGGTCTTAAATCTGGGAAAACCTTGAAAGAATTTCGGGGACATGCTTCTTTTGTAAATGAAGTAGTTTTTTCTCCAGATGGACATAATATAATAAGGTATAATTTTTATTTAATTAATTGTTGAATGAGTATGTTGTAGGCACTTATACTTAATTATTATGTATATTATTTAGTGCATCATCAGATGGAACTGTAAAAGTTTGGAGTTTAAAAACAACCGAGTGTATAGGTACATACAAATCTTTAGGGGCTGCAGATTTAACTGTAAATAGCATACATCTTCTTCCTCGAAATCCAGAACATTTTGTTGTGTGTAATCGCTCGAATACAGTAGTTATTATGAATATGCAAGGACAAATAGTAAGATCGTTTTCTAGTGGTAAACGAGAGGGGGGTGATTTTGTATGTACAGTTGTAAGTCCACGTGGTGAATTTATTTATTGCGTTGGCGAAGATCTTGTACTCTATTGTTTCTCTACTTCATCAGGGAAACTCGAAAGAACTCTTAACGTAAGTATTCTCGTTTATTGTATCTCATATATACTTTATTGAAGTTACTATTTTTGGATTTCAGATACATGAGAAAGATGTTATTGGCTTGACACATCATCCTCACCAAAATCTTTTATGTTCTTATAGTGAAGATGGGCTTTTAAAATTGTGGAAGCCATAATGTAACTAAAAAATATGTACAGATTCACATTTTTTTTTAAGTGTAATATTTTATTTCATGATATAATTATGCATTTTCACTTACAATTTTCTTAAATAAAAAAAGTCTTAAAATACGAGAGTATTGTTTTATGAAATTTACATAGTATATAATACATAGTATACATACATATAATATAGTATAGAAACTACAGAAAAAGATGGTCATCTAATAATAAAATAGTTTATATTATTCCGCAGAAAAAGTTATAATTTAAACACGCTGTAACTTAATAAACAAGTTTTTCTTATTTCTTTCCATGCAAAATTGTAAACTAGTAATAACTCTAAAGAAACATTAACAACAGTAAGTAGAAGAAATACAATAAATAATTTTTAACTACATTCCATTTTATACATATACGCGTGAAGTATGTATGTTTTCCTTTACACATGCAATTACAATTCTTCTTCTTCATTGATGTTTTACGTCTCGTCGACTACGAGGCCATTGTAATTACAATTGTATATTCAAAAAATCGCGATTTTAGAGAAACGGTGTTCGAATGTTTCGAAGCGTCATAATTTTATAGTATTATGTAAAATTGCAAATTTTAAAAAATTCACTTTCCGAACTCTATCGGTAAAAGGAATAAGCAAGAACCGTATTTTTGCTATTTTTAACTTGAAAACTGTGAATTTTGAGTTATGTATTGGGTTGTCTGGGAAGTTCATGCCAATTTATGGTAGATGGCGTATGGACCATCCTGAATGTATCAAAACGATTGTCAAGTTGCCTGAAAGATTGAAAAAGATTGTAGACAGAATGTCACATATATAATTTAATAAATGTATACTAAAACTTAAATATCATGCGTTTTAATTTTCCTTAAAAACCGGCACGAACTTTCCGGAAAACCCAATATTATTGTATGAAATTAATAATCATTAAATAACGGAATGTATAATGTTAACCAAATATACAGGGTGTTTTTGAAATACTGCTAAAGCCAGTAAGAAGTTGATTCCTCTCGTAAAAATAAATTGAAAATGTAGAATAATTTTTTTTTTATATATGGTTTTATTCTTAAGAAAGTCTATTTTGAAAATTCTTAAATATATTTTCAAAAAAAGATTTTAGATACATCTTGTAGAAAAGTATCACTATATTAACAATTAGTAATTATTGGTAATTACTATTAATGTTTATAAATATATGAAAAATATAATTAAGAAATATTTATATAACAAAGATAAGAGCGGCCGTGTGGTGGTTGAATTTTATAAAATGGTGAGAGTCTGGCAGATATTTTGTTCGTTATGTAGTATGAAGAATTCACGGGTGTATGTGGATGTGTGGTAATTGGGTCCGAGCAAATAAGCAATTACTATATTTTGGCTTGGCAAATATTATAATAATGGGCTAGAAGGGTTAACCGGGTTATCTGGAATGTGATCATCGGCTGAGGCGTTTTAGAGAGCGCCAAAACCGGCACCAGGCTGCCGCTTGTTTTTTATTTGTTTTTCAATGTAGCTGTTTATTCAGAGAAGCATCGTTAATATCTCTATGGAATTATGCGAAACTATGATTGATTAATTTGTTGTGCAGTTCATACTGAAGAATAAAATTGAAGACTTTCTTTATGCAGACTTAAAATATGCGTATTTTTGTAAGAATACTATGTTGGTGCGATATATTTTACTTAATCTTGTAATTATTAATCCGGCGACTTAAATTTCTTTGAATTGTTTCAAAATTGATTTTATAAATAACTACATATTTCAAAATACTGTTGTATCATCTTTACTGTATTCATTTTTCACTTTTCACGGTTATAAAACCGATTGCATTTTTATTTTGGCATTCGGTAATTTTATAGTTATATGAATAAATTGAATATTTTATACTGATTTAATTGTACATTATAATGTCGGTCGATGTGATTTAATAGTTTCATATCTATTATGTGCAATTTATGCTATTGAATTAATATTTGTTTTCTTATATAAAATGAGTAAATATTATCACGTAAAAAGTTATTGATACGAATTACATTCATTACAAATACATACGTGTATACATATAATAGGTGCATATTTTCAAATGGACCGGAAACTGTGGTTGAAGTAGCTAATGCGATTTTAATGTTATTCTCGGTTTTCCGCTTTTTTCCGACTTCCTGTCGGCTTTTCGTTTACTTATCTTACCTAGACATTTAATTAGCGGCTCTTTTGCCGAATCTTCTCCTTTGTAATTGTGCTATGCATGATTGTATGTTTTCGGAGTCTTTTCATGTTAGTGACACCAGCATCTTAAATCCTTTCGAGAGTTTCTATGGACAAGCGATGGAATGCATAAATAATTATTAGTAGTTATTAAACAGTATGTTTATTATTTTGTAATTTGTTTAACATTAGATTTTAAACGATTATATTGAAACATACGTGCATGTAAACAGGTGTGTATACGTATATTTGTATTAATTTTTAATGATAATGTAAGTGAATTTATACAAAGATAACATATTGCAACTTATTAATATTTTACTAAATATTCTTTATTATAAATATATATTATTATTAATTATTAATATATTTAGTTTTAAACATATTGTTTTTTAAACCTGTGTGTGTTTATTTCTGTACATTTGTAACTATCGTAAATATCAATTATTGTTTTCCTGTTTTTTATTACTTTACCCTCATTAAAAAAAACCAATTTAAAATAATCTTTAATGTATTTTAAGCAATCAAAACCTTTTAATCCATTGACAATTTGATTATGATATTAAATTTGGTCATGTTAATTTTTATACGGCTCGATATGGATGTATGTTTAGTATAATTGAAAAAAGCAGGTATCATTACTTATTATTATAACATAAAATATAAAGTATCAGAGAAAGGACAATTGCTTAAAACAGTCATTGAGTCAACAAAATTATTCACCTGATTTTCAGAACAAGTACTTCTAACTAAACATTTCATCTTTGCAGAAAATATCTGTTTGCTTGTTTAGGATGAATATTTACAAGTATAGAAAAAATGATTTTCATCTTTGTTTTAAACGAAAGATTTATTTCGAAAAACGTACGAAAACCTTAAAACTTATTACGAGGAAGGAACTTCGAACGGTTGCTTTTTCCTTGAAGTTGTAGGGACATGCACCCGAATAAATTTCACTTCCTTCCCGTGATATCGTAAGAGTTCATTAAAGCCTTATTACGTACAAAAATAGGAAAACAAAATACACGATCGCACTAACGATCTGCAAATATGTAATAGTCTTAGCAAATTTATATTTATCAAAGTTATATTTAACACTATTTCTACCACGATTTTGTGTATACCTGTTTCAATCGAAAGGTGTCTTTTGACGAATTTTCGTTTGAATACGCATTTTTAGATCCACGATGAACTGGAGGAAAATGATATCGCTTAATTTATTTAACAACTATTGTGTGAAAAGTAAAAAAATTAATTGTAGAAATTGATTCGACATAGAGAATAATTTTAAGTTGAAATTTGAAAGGTGTCTTTTGACACCTCTTGGTAGAAATAGTGTTAAATATATTTAAATATTCAGATATAATTACTTATTAAATGAACAAATAATGGATAATGCGTACAGCAGCTTATACTTAATGATTCTTTATTAAAGCTCCTTAATAATTTTCGTAACTTAAAATAAAGGTTCTAAGATCCGTCATTCTAATGGGTTCCGTAAATCTAGTCTTAAAAATTATTTTAATTATTATATAAATTATTAGATTTATTATTACTGTTCTTAACTACTTTCTGTTCTTAACAGTTTTTATATATAAGTAATTTTATGTTTTGGAGTAATCGAAATAAATCAGTTCGTATAACATTATTGCAAAGTATTTTAATGTATTTTATACTTGCTATTGTTAAATCTTGTTAATCTTTTGCAAATGTATGTGTCGAGGAAGATAATATGAAATTTCTTGTATATGACAACCGCAGTCGCGAGCGATGCCACACAATATTCTTTCAAAATTCGCATTTTTGTTATAATAATGACATTTGTAAAGTAACATTATACCTTTCTGATATCTTTGTTCTGCCTTATTTCTACAATAACTTTAAATTTTCAAAAGATCATAGTACCTTTAACGTTTAAAAATTCGCAAGAATAGTTCGGACTTCACTTTAAAAGTGGAAACATACTTGGTATTACTGCAGTCAATAACAGTTCAGTTTTTATAACTTTCAAAATAACGATTGAATAACATTTATTACAACGATTATGTGTTAAACGCAGAAATAGAACGCAACAAGCAAAAGTTCCAGTGGAAAATTTTTAAATCAACTAAGCTTCAAATAATTCATACTTGGTATAACGTCCTCATCGACGCGTGTCATTAATTGCTTATTATATTTATTTATATGTACACGCGTAGACATGATATATTTTCTGTTAACGATAGCACAATTTTGTGAAATATAAGTCTACTCAGATACTTCTATCAACAACAACATGTTTCTGCCGTAATGACCATTCTGTTTCTATATTTCCGGAAGATTTCTAATTTCGCAATTATAATTTGTTAATAATTGGACATTGTTTGTGCCTAGGGTGGAAGAGATTTCTCTCGCTAACCAACTGGTTCCAGGTGTATACACGGGGAGCGTGGCAGACGCGTGCTGCTCCCCTCTTTAACCACTGCTTGCAGTCGAACGCAGTTGATCTTACTTGCTCTTCCTATGTTTTATACATGAACCGTTTTTTAAAGTAGTATATGTCCAAATTAAAAAAAAATGAGTTAATTATAATTTTAAGATTAATTGTAAAATGTTGATGCAAGAAAGTCATATAAATCCTAATAAACAGTAATTAAAATAACTTCGTAATCGCATTAATTATTATTAAGTACAGGTAACCCTCCTATAACATGGTATGTAGTTAGGTTCCTAGAAAATACCGTGTTGTGTGAAACCGTGTTGTATGAGACGCAGAGCCAGTACAAAAAGGGGGGTTACGTTCCGGAAACTTATTAAAAATAAATATTTTGTCTTTTTAATTCTACATAAGCAACTTAATTTTTATTAAAAATATAAATGTATGCGGATGTTACAGATCCTGCAGCAACTGCACTTCTTATTTCTTTTTCATTTGTCTTAATAGCCTGGACTGTTGCTTTCTTCAACAGTGTATGTTTAACACTAGGTTTACGGCACCCGTCAAAATGACGGATCTTAGGTTTCTTATTTTCAATTGCGAAAATTATTAAAAAGCTTATTAAAAAGGCTTATTAATCATCATCGTAATAAAGAATCTATCTATAAACTGGTATATGTATTATTCATTGTATACAAGTTTAATTACAACTCAACAAAATGTTTCTTTAACAATCATATTAATTTTTTTCGTAAAATAAAATTTCATGTGCTAATATCTTAATATCTTGAAATCATATCAACTGCGAATCTTTAAATACCTCGAAAAGAGAATATATTTTTAATACACCTTATTAAAGCTCATGTGATAAATGAATTCATGTAAAATCACATATAAATTGCATATAATTTTGATATAATCAAAATTAAAATAATTAGCAAACATTGAGCAATATGTAGCGCCCTTATTTCCAACATCTTATATTCTTATCTTGGTTATTGATTAACCTAGCTGATAATAGAAATTTTATACGTAATGTACACATAATAAATAAGCCCATAAGTAAGCAGACAATAAAGTCCATAATTAAGCAAGCAATAACTTTTTTTCTGCAATACGATTGTGAATTTTATTAAAAAGAAATTACAGGGTAAAAGGTTGATATGTTTAAATCTAATATTGAAATTAAAGTTACGATTTAATTTTTCAATTTGTTAAGTTAATGTTATTAATCCGTAAATTCAGCGGAGAAAGTAAGTAGAGTACGTAGAGCAATTAAAGGTAGAAAAATGTAGAAACTGTTCTTCGAAGATTTGCATTCAGGAAAGGTTGTAATTATTTGTAACGGAATAATGCAATTATCAAATTGACCCTCGCACCCTCGCATAATTACTCGCGACTTCAGAATTTAAGTGGATAATCATTGGGAATTGGTGAACTCTTCGCTGAACGCTGAAATTTGGCAAGCGTCAGAATGTGGGGCGCCAGGTCGCCAATACGTACCGTGTAATTTGTGTTGTATACATGTATGCAACACATATATTAGCTGCAGATTTTAACCGTTCGATTTTGAATTACTTTACAAATGTTTCGTGATACAATCTTTTCAAATAAATATTTGTGATTATCTGCATTTAAACAGTTCACTGTAGTCGACGTATACAGTCATGGACAAAATTAAGTGGACATTGCGGATATGTAAAAAAATGTTTCGTTTTATTACAATGTTTTAAATAAATTTTAAATTTAGAACGTGAAGTGTTTTTGTAGACTTGAAAAAACATTTATTTAATATGCAATTTATTTATTTAATGTATATAGTTGTGCATTAAAGTTTTGATTTATAGACATTATTAGTTAAATTAAATTTACCTTTTGTTATTTATGATATCTGTCCACTTAATTTTGTCCACGACTGTACATATATGTACACTAGTGGAATTAATTATGGACACTTTTAAACTTTAACTTAAATTACGCATTTAATATGTAATTATTTAAATTTTATATTGTAATCACTGCTTTTTAAGTAATTATAAATATTATAGATTGCAATAAAAATATTACGGTATCAATTTAGCGTAGCAAAATATACATATTCTTCAAAAACATGAAATATAAAATATTATTATTCAAAGTGTCCAGAATTAATTCCACTAGTGTATGTACTTATACACACGCGAATTTAAAACTTTGAACGATAAAATTCAAATGTTGTTTAAAGCATCCGTGTATAGCTCAATTCACTCTTGAATACTAGTTTCAAAATTTATAAATCCCTAAATTCTCATATTTCACAAAATTTCCAAAAATTCCCAAATTTTCAGATTCCCAACTTTAAAAATATTCAAATTTCCAAATTTGGAAACTTCCGCATTCCGTAAATCCCTTTCTAGGTTCCTAAATCTCAAAATTCTCAAATCCCCAAATCTGTAAATCTCTGAATCCACAAATCCCCAAATTCCCGAATCATCAAGTCTTCAATTCTCCTAATTCTCAAATTCCTAGATTCCGAAATTTCCATATTTCCAAACTCCGGAATGTCTTATTTCAAAATTTTCAACTTCTGAAGTTCCAAAGTCCTGAAATTTCAAAATTTCGTAGTTCTGAAATTCAATAATTCCTGGAATTAACGGTGTCACAAAATTTACACCCTCAGTTCTGTTTCAGTAGTTAACAGTTGCAATTGGTCAATCTATTACAATAAATATTTCTCGATCGAGTTTTTAACTGTTCTATCTTTGTTAGTTTGAAAACTGAGAATATTGAATTTAAAGTTTATGAAATTTAATATCATAAAAACAATAAAGTAATAAAAAAAATCGAACTGAATACTTCATACTTTTTCAGGAGAATTTTTATCATAACATTATGAATTTGTAATTTTTATATTGAGACATACGAGGGGTAACTAATTACATTTATCTTTTAAACACGTGTAACTCTTATCCTTTTGCCATCTTAAAAAAACAATAATTTATTCGTGTTTATATGAAAAAAATTACATAATTCTGTAATGTGTGTACAATATTGTAGTGTTTTTCTATTTTCATTACGTAACGACTGAAAATTTTATTCCCATATGAAATCATACGTTCCATATCAATAAATAAATCAATTTTAACGTGTAACGATGTAAAACTTATATTTAGTCTCTTTTGACAAAATGACTTAAGCGTTTTTAATTTTATTTTAGGCAAACATATTGATGTTAAATTACGATTTTGAAAAATTCGATGATCGTGATAGGGGTTAAATAAAACTCTTTCGCTTCCACACTTTCAACCCTTTCAACTCTTTTCAATTCTTTCACATTACTTATTTCTATCGATACTTATTGTATTCATAATGCAAAATAGCTCGTTTCGAGTTTCTATATTCAATGTGAATACAATACTTTACTCTTACTGTACAATCGGAAAAGCAATTTGAAAAATTTTCTTTCATTCCTTCTTGACACTTATTAATTAAGAATATCCTTATGAATCGTACGATTTTAACGGTGCATTAAAACTAAGAATCTACTAGCGTTCGCATAACAGCAGAAGCACAACAGTAGGAAGAAAATGAAATTTTACTCCCGATCGGAGAGCCACTCTATCACACAGGAGGGTGCCACATTGTTACGTTATAACTACTCTCTTCTTTTTACTTCTTTCTTCTTCAACAGTCTTTTTCTCTGGTTCCGATGAACTGTTGTTTTACGAGGACTCTTTAGTCGAGCAGAAGGTCCATTGTATCGTTGTTTTCAATACACGAATTGTTTTCAAAAAGAGACCACGATTGTTTCACTTTCCTTTAGCCTCATTCGCTTTGATGTCTCGTAATTTACCGACGATCACCTATTGATACTATAGATATTAAGACTGTATTACAGCCATTAACAGAAGAATTAAGAAACTTAAGAATTCTACTGCTTGCTCGAAATTACTTCAACAGAATTTATTTATTTCTCCAAATTGAATTCAATGTTTTCTATGTAAACATCACTTTATTTTTAGCGATTCTGGAAAATTTAAATCGTGCATCTAAAAGTTATATTGTCATTAATATTTATGTTATTATTTGTTTTATTCTTTCTTGCACCGGCTGAAAATAGTCAACATCGCAAACTAAATTTAAAAAATGGCTCGATAAATAAATATAATCGGTGTGGAAAATTTGCTGACTTCATTTGGCGGAGGCATCTTTACCTGTCTCGACTTTGACTGTAATTTTTGTCCAAACTTCAGATCTGCGCCACCTTGTTTCAAACATTGTTTCGTTAGTCCTAATCACTAATTGCAAGGTAATGCTTTCCTATTCAAGACTAATTTTCGGCGAAGGTGATTGGAGAAAGCTGTCAAAAACCTTTCTGAAACGTTCTACTCGAATATTTCTCTAATATTTTAGTAAAAATATTTTTGAACGCAATACAATTATTTTCGAGAATTAATTGAAAGAGAAAATTATAAATCATGATGCATTGAATTCTAAGCTAATATGACATTGAATTTCCAACCAAAAAGTATTAATTATTTAATGGTAAAGGTAATTAAATAAAATTATGAATGAAATATATTATATTAAGTTTATTTATATTTATCCTATTGTTAGCTTTATATTATAGTGAATTCGAATAGAATGCCTTAGACATTTGTATATTCAAAAAAAAGTTAATGAAAAGCACTTTACACAGAAACTAAGAAAATGTTATTTCATTATTATCAAATAAAAACGTGTTAATTTTGAACATTTTCTAAATGTTCGTTTAATAACAATTTCATACAATAATTTACGAAATATATTAAAAGTAACATAATATGCGGTCTTCACTTCTCAAATAAATTATTTTCAATTGTTTGTAAAAATGTTACATAGAATTCAAAATTTTTCTTGATTTTTATTCTCATTCTTCTTTAAATTAATATAAACTACCATAGAATATTTTTTATTATGTAACAAACACATACAAATGAGTTAAGAATATGAAAAGAGATACATAAAAAAAAAGATTCATCACATTTTATTAAAATTTCTATTTATTGTTATTTTCTTTTCTGTTAAGTTAAATAACATGTTTTTAACAAGTTTTTCCGTTCAGTTGAACTCACTAAACGGAAGCACACTTTTCTGTTTACATTTGGAAGATACTCGAGTGCAACAATTATGAATTGTTCTGTCGAATACAAATTGCTTGAGAGGTTTAGGCCACCATGATTTCGGAGAGTAATTTTCAACGTCGGTCATTTAAGACTTCTGGAAATCAATTTTTTCCTTCTGGCATCAATTAACGGGCTTTTCTCAACTTCGACGTAGGTCTGGCAGTATACAGTGGTTTCAGACTTTGGGAAAGTTAATCGCTTGTTCCTTCCTTCTTGTTTCTAATATTTTAACACTAAACCTACCAAAGTCGACTAAAAATGATCGTTTAAATGTCTTACTTTACGTTACAAAAATTGTTAAGCTAGTTTCATTGAAGTCTACATTAATTATCATCAAAATAAAGAACTAATGTGTACATTAATTTATTTTTTTAGTCCGTTGTGTTTATTTAAGTTTATTTTTAATTTTAAAGTTCATTACAAGCATAGATTAAATGTCAAAAAACATACATGTCTTGCTTTCTTATCCACGTATCTTTTAATGAAAGGTTTTGTTTTGTTCATCTCTATTGTACAAAAGTATGTTATAATGATTTATCATTATCGTGTAAAAGTTTATCAGTATTGTATAATTTATCGTCATTATATTTTGCAAAATAAGATATCTAAAATCGAAGTATTTCATGATAATTTTATAATAACAAGTATTTAGTGTCTTTTCCATTTGCTAAACTTAAAAGTACAAACAGTTTATTACAACTGACTTTTCTACTTGATTGGTACATACTAATATAGCGCTAAAATGTTTATCGATAAATAATTTAACGGAATTATAAATCTTGAAGTGTTCAAGTTGTCGATGAACAGTATTTTACCGCAGTGATTAACGATAATGGTACAATGCAACGGTAGTTCTGCGGAGCAGTCTGCAATTTCTAGTTTCGTCTTCCATTCAATACGACGAGAACATAATCCGCTTATCTCTGTTTAGTTACCTCAATCGAGAAAAGTGATGACTGGCTTTGTTATCGACTCCTCTTTTCATTTCTTTTTCCTTTTTTTCGAATTGATGTACGGTCGCGACGAAACGAATAACTCACAAAGCTTGAATCACGGTAGACCGTGGATACCGACCACTTAGGAGAGTTTTGATGAATCCTAATCTTGTAAAATATATGCGCGAATAACGAGCCAGGACGACAGACACGATGCGTGGAATTAAAACATATTATACGTGTCGGACTATAAACTAATACCTAGTAAATAATGCTAATACTAATCCCTTTCGTTTGGAGTACGGTACCTTAATATGACGCTCGCTTTTAAATACATCATAATTTCAGACTGATACTCCTTTATTATATGTATGTAATTAGCATAAAAAGGACTGGAAACTTATACAGTATTTGTACTTTATCGTCTGATGTGTATTCTTAATATCTTTGGGTACAAGATTTATAATTAATCCTAATAATGTTTTTTATTAATAACATATCATTGATTAAACAAAGTTAAAAAGGATTCCTTACTTGTCACGGTACTGTTTAAATAATTTAATACGACGTTTTATTAGCAGTTTATATCAGAAATGAGTTCAAATAATTCGAATTTTTTAGGTGTTGTATACACAGTTTTTTACAACATAAAGTGCATTTAATGTTCGAAAGTATGAACAGATATAAATCATATCTTGTGACCAATTCAAATATTTGATATGACAGTAAAGTTATGGAAACGTTTTTCACAATTTTACTTCTCTTTCTATTGATAATTGGCATTAGTAAAATAACATTGGTGTTTGTTCTTTTTTCATATAATATTAGAAATACAATCGTAAAAGGTGATTTATTGTAATTTTGTATTTTTCTTACTTACAATAAATCTCCTCCCGAAATTCTACTCCAAGTACCATCTAAATCAAATATAACAATTAATATATACATATAAATATAGTCAAATATAACAATTTTTCCATTTATACAAATATTAAACCTGATTATTGCTCGTTCAGTTGACACAATTATCTATATGAATGTCCAATTAATTAGACTGTTTAAACTTTAGTAATTATGCCTACTCTCAATATCTGTGAATGTTAGAAGCAAAATAATTGTTAACAATTATGTAATTTTGATTGGAAGCTGGCATTACGATGTAAAGGTAGTTCAGTTCAAGCCGAAAGTCGTGGGAACCGTTTTGTTAGAATAGAATGGATGCAGGAAGACAGAGAAAGAAACGAAGAGTCTTGGTGGATGGCAAAGAAGAGGAGAGAAAAGAACAAGATGGAGGTAAAGGTGAGCAGAGTTCGAACGATGGGATGAGATCTTTGGTTCGTGATTCGATGCGAGTAGCAGAAATTGGAGATGCAATACGAGCTTTTAAACTTGAAACTTTAACTTATGATATCATATTTGACTATCAGGATCAATTAGCAATTTTTTTTAATTTTTTTTTTATGATCTTTGATAATTGCTACAGCACGGTGTAAGTAACTCTAACTATAGATATAAAGATTTAATTAAATTCAAATATATTTATCATTTATAGATCGACGGGTCACCTTATTTGTTATATAAAACCATAGTCAGTTTTAGTATTAATCAAATAAATTGATTATTAAATACTTTATGTATACTCTTTGCTTTTGCTGGAGTTATTCTAGTTGGGTTAAATTTAAAATTTACGGTAAATAGCAAAATTATACACAGATTTGTAACTATTTAATATTTAATGTCGAATATTTTATGTAGTACATTTTTTCTGTAGATTTATTATATTTATGTAATTTAAATCCACAGTTTGCATTTAATCACATATTTATGTAAAATAAATATATTCTGTATGCATGTACACGCATGTCGTGAATACCCTTTCAATTTTACATTTTACGAAAAGTTCTGATATAGGAAATTTGTTCTATTTGGAGAAAAACATTCTGTCGGCTTTATTGGTGGAAATATTCTGAAAATTTGATCATCTTCGATTTTTTATATGGAATATTATTTTTTACCTCGGGTAATAATATTGTAAACCTTTACCGATCTCAAACTTAATAGTTAACAATATATTCTATTAAGTATTATTGAAATTGTGTTTTGCTTAACTTCGAGTTTCAAATCAAATAATGTTGAAAATTCGAAACTTCATTGAATTAATGACATTCTGTAATTTATTAATCAATGAGAAACATGCGTTTGATATTGATTTTATTTTTTAGCTTTTCTATTAAATTATTGCATACTGTATCTTTTAATATACATAATTCACAAATAGTAGTTTACTGGCGCTAGATGCAATAAACAAGATGGTCAGTTAGATCGTCCATTACAATTAATCTTGGTGCAGTGAAAATGCTTTAGTCATGAAAATAATACCCATTGATCTAGAGGACAAGACGTTGCAGCATAATTAAATAATAAGTAGCCAACTAAAGGAAAATGAATATTTCCAACATGAAATTTTGAAAAAGGTTGGCACTGAAAATTAAAAATTTTGTTATGAAATTACTTAGGTCCTTATTTTAGAGTGCTATTGAGATTAATGAAAGTTAATACACTTTTATTCAAAACCTAATATTCCTCTAAATTCCAGTGCAAAAGATATAACATTTTACTTTCAGGAAAAAAGTTATAAATATCTGAAAATCTGCCAGTTATAAACAGAGCTGATAATCCACGAAATATTCTTGAAATGTGTTATTTAACCCTTTGCACTCCGCACCGTTCCGTACCTAACCTACCAGCTACTTTGTCGCGAAACCATACATTTATAAATTCGCTTCATACTTTCTGCAGCAGAAATGTCTGTTCTATCACGTACGATGTTCAGATTTTCGCCTAGACCCATAGTTTTTTAAATAAATTGAAAAATATCAACGAAAACTGGTGCGTTTTCAGTGTCTTTCTTACTTTGATCATTATTTAACCAGTTAGCTGTGCGCCCACTTTTGTAGTATACTCGTCAATAACACAATAAGTGTCGCTGATAAAATATTGGGTCAAAAAGACGGGTCTGTTTTATAAAATTGTCAATATTATTGCTAATATTTTCTTGTTTGGTTAACGAGGTACATGTGATCAAGGAATATACTCAAAATCCTGTCACTTCTCCGTGACGAGTAGAGTCGTTAAACACAGCTAACTGGTTAAACATATTTAAATGTTTACAATGCAATAAAAATTTATATCGTTTTATTCGGGAAAGTTCACAGATCTTTCTCCTGTAAAAAGTCACTGAATAGCTGCTATGATAAAAGCACAAAAAATGTCCAAAGTTGAAAATTTGCAATTTTTTTCAACATCAATTTTCTCAAAAACTATACGACCTAGAGCGAAACGGATTTCAGATTCGTATTCAGCTCGCAAAAATCTATAAGAGCATCATAGTGGCAGTTACGAAATAATTTGGCTGTTGTACAGTGTTATTGAAAAGCCACGATTCGAACGCAAAAACGCGTGTCGTGCAAGTTTTTCGATGCAGCGTATTTTCATCGTCATTGGCCAAGGGCTTCGATGCGCGATAATTGGAGCCCGACGAGAAAAGTATTCTTTCTCGTTCCTTGTCGGCTGTAGTTGTTCGTAGTAATTTAGCAGGTAGCGAGACCGCACGTTTCCACGTAGCCGTGCTCACCCTCTGTCCTCGGTTCTCTTCTGGCCGCCCTCCAACACCCTTTCGGTCCGTTCCGCGTGTGTTTAAAAGCGTTTAAGGGTGCCCTCCAATCTCAAGTGCTCTTCGCCGGATACACAATGGTTCTTGCGTATTATTTGTTGGTGAAATAACATGCTGTCAGTTATGGAGGATATGCTAAATATATAGGGTACGGCTAGAAATTCGAAGGAGAATCGATCGAACTCGTCCCGGCACTCGAGTGTTGTGCTTCGAGTCATGTTGAACCGGCACGTTCACGTTCCAGAACGAGATTTTTATACAGAACCTTCTTTGACAAGACAATTCGCATCACCATCATACGAATGTATTTGGAACACGGTCATCGATCGCGGATTCTTCTCCTTTTCGCTTCGATCCCCGAGTCTTTGCTTTTTGATCGTTATGAACCCGTTGAAAAGTTTATTTATTCTTTCTTTATCCTCCCTGCCGGTATCATGTTTAACATAGTTACGTAAAGCAGGTTGAAAGGTTCAGAGGTATTTGTTCTTCTCTCTACCTGGCATTCTCAATTTATGGCATATTTTTTGGCATATTGTTGGTGAAAATAATCGATGACAATGCTTACGATAAAACGATAAAATTTATTTTTCAACGGTAATCAGTAACGTTGTTTCGAATTTATTGCACGAAAGTGTTAAAATAGTTAGTTATTTCTGGGAATTTTTTATGAACAAATTTGATAAAGCAATAATAATTGAAATAGTTCATTTTTATTTGATTATGAAAATGGAAGGATACCTAATAAATTTAATATTAATTTAATGTCAAATATTAGGGGGACCGGAAAGTAATGTCGTTTTTTTGCAGATAAATTTTTAATACGTTTTTAGTTTTAATTAATGATGCAAGCACCCTCGTTATCAACAACCTTTTGCCATCTATTGTACAAATTTTCTATGCCGGATCGATCAAAATCGATTGATTTTTGAGCAAAATATCTGAAGAAAACGAATGCACAGAAACGACATTACTTTCCGGTCCCTCTAATATATTATTAACTGAATAACATAAAGTTAATATAATGGTAAAGTAATTCTGAATAAATTATTAACTGCATAATATAAAGCTACTTTATTGTTAATTTAATTTTAAATGCTTTAATTGAACAATACAAAGCTAATTTGATGTTAATAATTTAGTGATATTTAATTTATTATGTTAAATTAACGTTAATTTCTATTAAAGCAATAAATTAAACTGAACTGTTCGCTAACAGGAAAATTAACAAAATTCTGTAAATATTTGTATATGTTACATAATTTTGTAATGTATATAATGTTCAAATGGGATAGATGTATCAATTAACTATTTTGTATTTTGCTTTCTACCATATTTAAATAAAAATGTCTTCTAAAATAGAAAGATAATTAAATTAATTAATTTATAACATGTTTGCTGTATAAAATCAAATATTAGAAATATTAATGTTTTTTATTATTACATTAGGATTTCAATAAATATTAACAAATTGAATGTAATATACACAGAATATAATTTTAGATAAACTGATTCAATGATCATTGGACAAAATATATTTAAACCATCACCTGATACTTCTCTAATAAAAATTCTTCTGCTTTGATGAAACAGCACAAAATTATACTAACGCGTGCACGTTTGTCCACGTGTTTGATTTCGGTATAAAGAACACGCACGAGTCATAATACAAGATAATTATAGTCGTGTGCCTTCTAATAACATAGTTGCGAAAATAATTACATGAATCACTAATTGTTGGCTTCTTAATCAAATAAATACATTCAAAGTTATCGAATATAATCAGAACGGAAATAACGATTACCAATTATTATTCGGAACTAAATGTATTATTATTTAAATTAAATATTTAAATAAGCTGTACATGTGAAAATTTTATTTACTATTTTATTAATAAATTGTGATGATAACGAACATTACACTTTTATTTTAAGTCCAGTTATGTTATCCATTTCACTCGTTAAACATTATTACTTAACCTTATTTTATGATATGTATAACTTTATTAAGCTATATTATAATATGTATAAAGTTAGCTATATGGATCACCAAACGTGCGATTAAGTGTCGATCAAGATTTCCTGCTATAAATTTTGTTTCTCGGAGGATCATCAGTGTCCCAAAAACAAACAGTTCCGCCTCTTCGTTAACCTGTGTATGTTCTTCAGACGATAATCAAATAACGCCGATTCGATCGAACACATGATACATGTAATTAAAGAGCATGTAATTATAGACTTCTTTCAAGATGAAGCGTATTAAGTTATTATCAGTCATTAATTGCTTTATTAGATTAGGCGACCAAAGGTGCGTCGGATGACGGACGATCGGTAGTATAAGTTTATCGCAATTTTTTCATCCTTGGATTTTAAATCGATTAATAGTGTTCATAACAGTTACAAAACATAAAATAATGTATATACATTAATAATTATTAGTATACATTAATAAATGCTGTTTGCATGTACTAAATATACCGTAGTACTGTTTAATAAGTAAAATTAAAAATTTACTTTATTTATTTATTTCAAATTTAACACTTTTTTAATAGTTATTTTCTTTTTTAATATTATTCACAAATTTATTTTATTTCATTAACCCTTTGCGGTCGAAAGTATTTTTACCAAGAGCAAATAGCGACTGCAAAACATTCTTGTTAAAAAGTGTGATCAATTTTTTGGAAATAAAGATAAGTTTATTATTAATTGGCAATATTTTCTGTTTCACTGTATTCAATCTTCACGCATATAATACTACAAATTTAGTTAAAAATTATTTATCAAAAATAGTTGCACTGTATCAAATGGCGAGTGAGAGTCGTCATTCGTTCGCAAAGGGTTAATTTTATACTTGTTTCACAAACGATGAATGCTTATAAATAAAAAATAATTGTAAAATAACAGTAAAATAAGTTTAAAACAGTTGCAAAAATTGTATATTATTTAAAACTGCCACTGTATTATTGGATGAATAATTATTGCACCTTTATTGTGTCACTTCTTTAACTGACAGCAAAAATATATATATAGTCGATGTATTTACTATAATCAAGAATTATCTTCTCATTTTTTTTTACAATTTACTCGCGCGTCGCAAGGGAACCTTGTCTTGTTAAAATCCAATCCAGTTAACGTTATGCCTCCAGTCCGCTATTATCAGATTACAATGTAAAGATACTAAAGGTGGTAAAATGCTGACAGGGTCACGAAACGTGTATTGTGAATATCTTTGGAGTCATAACGAGTTGCAGGCGTGGGCGGACGTAAGTGCGAGACGCATTTCACCTTCTACCCTGACGGGATAATTTTCTCTTCTGGCTTATCCCTTCCTGAGCGTCCATATTATTTGTACACTCTATCACACGCGTCATATAAAACCAGGTAGTCCAAAGGCCTAACAACCTAACACACTGTATTACTTTTATTTTGTAACTGTAGGTAATTTCTTAAGATAGTTCCAATAAATTTACGTATATGAAATACTTGTTTATTTGTTATAAAATTGAATATTTTGCACGATTAGTCTTTTTATCACAATTAGCTTAATAAAATTTCTTGTATTATAGGATTTCTGCAATGAAATATCTATAATCTTTTATTCATTTCTTTTAATGTTTTATTTGTGTTTTGGATATACAGTCGTGAACGAAATTAAGTGGACAGATATCATAAATAACAAAAGGTTAATTTAATTTAACTAATAATGCCTATAAATCAAAACTTTATTGCACAATTATATACATTAAATAAAAAAATTTTATATTAAATAAATGTTTTTTCAAGTCTACAAAAACAATCCGCGTTCTAAATTTAAAATTTATTTAAAACATTGTAATAAAACAACAAATCTTTTTACATTTCTGCAATGTCCACTTAATTTTGTCCATGACTGTACATATAAGAATTTGAAACTTTTGGTATCTTTGAATTTTGGAATTTTGGAATTGCAGAACTCTGGAATTTCGAGATTTAAATATATGGGAATTGAATAATTGGAAATTTGAAACTTTGAAAACTACGTAATTACAGGTTTCGAATGCTTTGTAATTTTGGAATTTAAGAATGTGGGATTTGGGAATACGAGACTTTAGATATTTGAAGACGTTGAAATTTGAAAATTTAGCGAGTTCAAATTGCAGGTATTTGGGAATTTTTTAAATTTTTAAATTTGATGAAAATTTTTAAATTTGAAAATTTGACCTGATTTGCCAATTAAACAATTTAGAAATTCAGGAATTTTAGAATTTGAAATCTTTCTTTCTGTATAGGCTTTACAATCGCAACAGCATGAGAAGTTCGTAGCGACTGTCTACTAAGTTAAATATTCATTACACATCAATAACTAAGAAAAAATGAAAGAAACTGCAGAATCTACAAAATTGTTAGTAGTCTATTAAGAATTTCAATGATCCTGACGCGTGTAATCAGTAAGTTTGGGTACAATGTTGAAGTAATTGTTTCAAGGAGAACGACTTTATGTTCAATAGTAGTAGACTTGTTAAATATTGCGCAAAACACGACGAGCAATTATTAATATTGCTAAAGCGTGGTAGTTTGATGCCTTCGATTCTGATTTGAATTATTACTGTATGTTTTACTTGAGTTATTGTTGTTTTATGTTGAAATTAGAGTTTGTAAGATCTTAGAAGTTGTTGGTGGAATTATGAAGATTTCTCAAAATGTCATTAAGTATATGAGATACAAGGAAACCTAGAATTTTGATTTTTTCGTGTTAAGACCGTCCGGTTAGGATAGAGGGTTGAAATTTAGAGTGAGTTTTTTTTAGATATATTACCAAATGACATCTCGGATGTTCCATTTGGCTCAAAGGTGCATGTAACCATCTTATTCGGCTAGATCCTTTGTATTAATCCAAGGAGTATAGAAATTTCATTAAAAAATGTTTTTATCTTTTTAATCAATAAAAACAATAAAATTGTAAGCAGTTAAGTTAGGAGTTGTTTAGGTTAAGAGAAAGTAGTCTTCGCTTCGGGATCAGACATGATATTCCATGCAAATTATATGAGAGAGAACTCACGTTATAACTTATTGTCTTTCTGTTTAGCTAGTTTCTTGTATAACCTTCGGATTATTGTATGGATTTTTATGGTTCGCTTCAGGTTTTGGGTCCGGTTAAAATGGTGAAGAGAGAATCAGAAAAAGCAATGAATTCGCGATGAGAAAATTTATCAATAAGTTCGAAGACCAAGAGAAATCCGTAAGTTTTAGCTGCAGGGATACTATTCAAAGGATTCATTCCGTGTTTATTTATTTTATTTTGAATAAAAATGGCTGCTTCTATACCCAGATTATCGTTGGAGCTGTCAGTAAACACGCAAATCCAAGATATTTGGCTCGTAGGGCGTTAAATAAATCTTTCCATTGGTGTGCAGTCTGCGGTCTTCTTTTTTTTTGAACGGTAGGTTGTTATTAGGTGTCTTCGGTATTCATGGAAGGGCTTTGTGAAATCTAGTTTTTTGTGGTCGTTTAGTTCCCGATTTGAAAATTGAGGAATTAGAAAATTTGGGAATGTGGACGTTTGCGAATTTTTAAACTGAGGGATCGGAATATTTGAAAATTTGGAGAATTTATTAGTTTGAGAATATGGATATTTCGTAATTTGAAAATTGTAGAAATTGCTGGTTTGAGAATATGGATATTTCGTAATTTGAAAATTTTGAAATTTGAGAATTTTATGATTCGAAAATATGAGTATTTGGAGAATAGGAGAAGAGGAAATTTGGAAATTTGTGGTTTGAGTATTTAGATATTTGGAGTATTGGAAACTCGGTAATTTGAGAGTTTTGTGGATTGAGATTATGGGTGCTTGGAGATTTCAAAATTTCAGACTTTGGTGGTTTAAGAATATAGGTACTTGGAAATTTGAAAATTTGAAAATCCTGTGATTTGAGAATCTGGGTGATTGGAAGTTTGGAAATTTGAAGATTTGATCGTTTGAAAATTGACGAGTTAAATTTTCAAAGTACCAAATTCCTGAACTTTCAACTATTAAATTCCCAAGATGCTAAATGACAAATTTTCAAATTCTCAACTGTGTCAGTTATTCGTTTATAAATTCCAATCACCCGAATTTTTAAATTCCCAAATTTTCAAAGTACTTCTTCGTTGTACTAAATTGGAAATCCACTGCATAAATAATCTTTTCCCAACCTAAAAACTACAGAAATTTAACAAGAATATGTGTACAAGCGAATATACAGTCGTAGACAAAATTAAGTGGACAGGTATCATAAATAACAAAAGGTTAATTTAATTTAACTAAGAATGCCTATAAATCAAATCTTTGTTGTACAATTATATACATTAAATAAATGTTTTTTTTGAAATCTATAAAAACATTTCACGTTCTAAATTTAAAGTTTATAAACATTGTAGTAAAACAAAAATTTTTTACATTTCTGCAATGTCCACTTAATTTTGTCCATGAGTGTAGGTCGCTGTTATCCACGGAAGACTCTCGGTACCATTTCTTTGCTAATTCGATTTACTGTACATGCTGAACAGTATGTCCAGCCTTATTATAATGAATCTCGAACATTACTATAATAAGTGCTAAATTTTATTATAACAAATGTTCAATCTTATTGTAATGAATGTTCAATTTTATTATAACAAATCTTCAACCATATTATTATAAATGCTCAACCTTCAGTTCCACCTTATTACATATTTTTTAAATTATCGATGAACCCGATGATGCTTAATCATATCACTACCTATAAAAACACATCGTGTCTCCATTCCTACCGACGTAACCTGGCTATCAACCGAAGTAAAATGTTATTTGATTTGTGGCCGAGAAAGAGTCGTCTGTAATAAGCGTACCGCCTCTTCCTCAATATATCTGACTTGATGGCTCAATGCGCACGTGGTCGCACGAGAGCGGCATGACTTTACAATACGACCCACAAAATGGTTATAGCTGCACCAGCGATGAGAACGTGCAGGCTGTAAAAACACTCTGGTAAGCGGTAGAATAATTCGGAAACAAAAATGACCGGAGATCATATGAAATTAAACATACCGTTTCATTTTACGATATAGAATCTCCTTTTTCCAACCCTTTTGCGAGCTATGGGGAAACCCCGTTTTAATATGTATTTTTTTCTATTTTTGAATTTTGAATGTTGAAATTCCAAAATTTCGGAATGTAAGGATTTGAATATATGCGGACATGGGAATTTGAAAATTTGTCGAGTTGAGGTTTTGGGTTTCTGAGAGTTCGAGAATTCAGGAGTTCAAGAGTTTAGATATTTAGAAATTTAGCAATTTTGTAGTATGGGAATTTAGAAATTTAGGAGTTTGGAAGTTAGGAAATACGAAATTTGAGGCTTTGGGAATTTGAAAATTTTTGAACTTTGAAATTTGAGAACTTAAGGATTTAAATATATGAGAGCATTGAGATTTAAAAATATGTCGCGTTGTGATTTTAGTTATTTGAGAATCTGTGAATGTGGAAGTATACGAATTCAGACATTTATGAATTTTTGAATTTGGCAATTTGTAATATGGAAATATGGAAATTTATTACTAAAGTGAATTGGTCTGTACGATTGTTTTTTTATTATAATTTAGTTAATAAAATTTATTCAGTCAAATTTTATTTTTGAAGCAGATGGTAGTTTCCACCGTTCGTACACACGATTTGTTGTATACCGAATCATGTTTAAACAATTATGAAATCAGGAATATAGAGGGTGTTACAGAAATAGTGATATCATTCGAAAAAGAGATGTAAATACTACTATGGGGTACACAAAAATGATCGTTTGAAAATGGTAATTTTTTATGAACTAATGCAGATTTTTTTATAAAATGCCGACTGTCATTAAAATTTTTGAGGAAATAAGCTTTTGAATGAAACAATTAATATTTACAAACAAAATTGCGAATAATTGGTCTGATGACCCTTTTATTAGACTACTTGTACTACTATTATTACACAGTTAATTATACGCATTTTGGTCATTTTAATAAATTGCGAATGCATACGTTAATTTTAATCGTTTTTATAAATTTTCTATGAATTCATTAATTTTCTTTATGAAATTAATGTCTGTAGCAGTACATCTAATGTGGCTTATTTTAAACAAAGTACTGTAATTATATTTATTGACAAATATTTTCATATGATAAGAATTTTGAAGGCAGTAAATTAAACTCTAGTAACTGCAGCATTTCAAACTTTTAGCCAATAGAAGATTTTCATCATCACTTTTTAAAAATGAAACAAATAATTAACTACAAATGCAGACGTGGTTAGTAATGGGTATATTCATCTCACTATTCCTATAGAACATATGCAATAACACATTTTTAGCTGTTCACACTTTTTTATACAGAGTACTCGTAGTAACACGGATCAGTGTTTTTTTCGTATAAAAGGATTTCGACAAAAAATGAGACAGGAAATCGTTGTTCTAGATTTTAACACCAATACGATAATCTATATCAATTATTTATATTTAATTTATTTTTTGAGCAATTAAAGTGAACTTTTAAAACCCAGAAGAAAAAGCTCATCTTTAATGAGCTTTCAAGTTTCGCCTTTTCAAATAGAATATTATATATTTTTTAATCTTACATAAGAGCATGTGTCAAGACCGGGCGTACCCGGTATATTACACATTTAAAATGCTTAATACTTTAGAAACTACTTTTAATGTTGATATGCATATACAACCTTTTTATTCCATTAAAATAGGCACAGTATAAGTCGTTAGTAACACCATTTATTAATAAGAAGATTAACTGTTTGTTAATTTTGAATATTAAGATCAAACTACAAAGAACTCAAACTTTTATTTAATATCTATTAAAACAACTTTATTAATAGAATATATTTTAATTATTCCCAGAAACTTCATAATTGTACATGAAGAAATATATATGTATATTTATAACTGGAAATAATGAAATAATTATTGCTCCGTAGAAAAATATCCCACTGTGTATAAACTCGTTAAAAATTCCTGATAACAACGAAACTCTTGTGGCACTCTTTGAGTAGAATTTATTCGGTAAATATTTATAATTATCAAACACGATTTGCAATTGCCAAGAAGTACGTTTATTTTCTTTCTTCGACATTTCTTCCATTCTGTTGTATTTTTCGTGTTATCTTTCACTATTTTTTTTTTAACGATGTACACAGTTTTTTTATTTTAATTGACAAATTATTTGTTCAACAGTACTACTCTCACATTATTTTCCAGTATATCATTAATTTTCACCACCTATTCCTTCACTCATTTTGGCTTTCTTACATCAGAACGAAATATTACGCATACTTTGCATAACTGATCCATAACACGTGGTTTACTTTTTGATCCACCGTCGTCAGGTACCTTACAAGACTCTCACGGGACTCTCACGAGACGTGTAATTCTTTTATGTTACACGCAGACGATTTCATCTCAGGCATCTGCTTCTCATCTATGTACCGCCTTAGTAAGTAGCAGCAAGCTCGTCGCTGAAGCTGATCCGAGATCGTCCAAAGATAGGATCAAAAGAGGTGAGAGGACCACCCGTGCTACTTAGAACAAGAAGAACCGTGACATCGGTGTCCGATGTCTCATCGAAAACGTTGACACCTGTAAGCGTTATCGTTACATTATGATCGGTGGAGTTTTTGTTGCCAATATTAAATGTATAACAGCTACTTTATTTAGATACAGTAAGCCCTTAATATGGAATTATGGAAATTATGGACGATTAATCGTGGAAATTTAAAGCTCGTGTAATGATTTTCTGTATCCATTATTTTTATCTTTGAATTAATATACACTTTGATGGAATACATTTATTGAGAATATTTTGGGGCTCTCGATGTTTATTAATAACAGTAAAATGTTGATAGTATTTGTATTAGGTTGTGGAATAAGTTCGTAGCGTTTTTATCAAAGACAAATAAAAACAAAAGATAATATACTGGTACATTATATATATAATTATATATATGACAATTATAATAAATTATATATACAGGGTGTCCCACAATTATGGTACGAGCCGGAAAAGGGTGTTAGGTGGGGCTATTCTGAACAATTTTTTCCTTTGCAAAAATATTGGACGAGGCTTCATTTTTAAATTATTCAAGAAAAACACCGTCCAATCAGAATGCGAGGATCGCGCGCGCTCAGAGGTAGAAATGTAGACCCGAGTTATAATTGGCCGTGGTCGCCATCGAACATACAGGGCGCGCGATTCTCGCGTTCTGATTGGTCAGTGTTTTTCCTTAATAATTTGAAAATGAAGCCTCATCCGACATTTTTTCAAAGGAAAAAGTTGTTCAGAATAGCCCCACCTAACACCCCTTTCCGGCTCGTACCATAATTGTGGGACACCCTGTATAATATAATAACAGGTATGTGAGTATACCTATTTCTACCAAAACCAGTCATTCTGACTGGTGTTTAGAAAAAGTGCTTGGTGGGATTTAAATTATTTATTTACTTTTAAATAAAAAGTAAGTATTTATTTACTTTAGAAAAATGTCACATGCAATAGGAATTTTGAATTGAAATTGTAAGTCATTTTGACTAGTCTGGTAAATCTAGTGTTAATCAATTATATATTCGACAATTAGCAGAGTTTTTTAGAGCAGAAATAGCTCTATCGAATGAATATTATACACTTTGTGAAACAGCAAAAAAATCGTTGTAAAATAAAAGAAAATATAAAAACGCTAAGAATTTATTCCCCAACCTAATACATTGATCATGAATGCGGAAATTTGGGTACTTAAGGATTTGGAAATTGTGAGATGTAGCTACTTTGTGGTTCGCAAATTTGGATTTTTGCAATCTTCGAGTGTACAAATTTGTAAATTTTTGAAACTTACGAATTTGAATGTACAGGAAGGAAATTGAGAGTTTCGGAATTTGGAAATTTGAGAAGTTAGCGATTTGAATATTTGGCAATTTGAGAATTTGGAAACTTAGGAATTTTGGGATATAAGAGTTTCGAAATTAAGGAATTTATAAATTTGAATATTTTGAAAATGTCGGAGTTTCGAAATTTACGATTTTGAGAATGTTGGCATTTGGAAAATTAGGAAGTTTGGGATTTGATAATTTAGCAGATAAAGGTACGAAGAATTTGAAAATTTGGGAATGTGGAAATTTGAAACTTTGGACATTTGGAAACATAGAAACTTGGAAATTAAAAAATTTGGAACTGACTCATTCCTATTTAAAAAAAAATATTCAGTGTCGTCCAAAAAATCGGAGATAATTATAATTAAATTATTACTTCTCTGTAATTTTAAATTATATTGTTTGTATTTATATAACAAGTTATTCGCACTTTGTGTTTAAAACTTGAAACACCTGATATAAACAACTCTTCAAATGCCACAAAGAATTATTAATACATAAATTATTAGTACTGATAACTATAATTATTAATAAAGAAACGATTGCAATTAATAACAGTAATTAATAACAAATAAATTATTTTATTATTATGAGTACACATTTTCAAAAAGTACAAAGTAATTCAAATTAATGCAAAAAATAGGTTCGAATTTGCCGAAAGCTTCGGAAATCGTTTAAGAGATCGATAATGATCGGCAAAATTCAAATGTTTAAGGGTGAAGCAAAAATCTACTAATGATGGCCAAACAAAAGTACAACCAAGGCGAAACTTACTGAATCTTATCGTGAACATAATCCTCTCATTGACTATGCATTCCCAAGAAAGGTTGTGTTTTTTGATGCAGCATGTTTTAGCTAACTGGGATATCTCACTAGAGGAATTGATACCTGTAAATTTCCTTAAGCTTCCCTTTCTTTTTCTGGTGAGTCGAGTGTGGCACTGCTGACAATCTGATCGGGCCTATTCTCGTGAGAAAAAAGGGATGAAAGGTAGAAAAACACGCGGAGCTAGTGCAACAGAAAGGAACGGAAAGATAGAATTCTACAATCGTTTGCCGATCTTCGCAGTGTTGTCTTAAAAACGGTCTTCGCACCTATTTTAACGCGTATGCATTATCGGAGGATCGGATCGACCAATATTTATTTCTCAAAAACCTCCAATGACAGTTCACAAGTTATCCTATGCTTCCTCTACCGATCCACATCTTGGGGTATTTGTCGGATAAAAAACACAAAAAGGACATGCATAACAAACAAAACTACACGGCAGGTCCTAATCGGAAATTATGATACTTGGACGGCCTTTTAAAAATAGCAAGTTAATGTATACAATTATTGTCTGCATTTATTAGATTGACAAAGGTTAAATGTATAATTAAAATGTAATATTAAGATGTAAAATTAAATATAATATTAAAATGTAAAATTGAAATGTACAATTAAAATATGACGAAATGAAAATGATTTTCGTTTTAATACTATAAGTGTTTAAGTGTCTGTAACCTTTTCAATTATTTAAAGACGTTTGAAATAATCAAATGTTTATTTTGTTTAAATAATTATAACAAATGTATAAAGTCGATTTGTGTATTTCTTACGTTATTGTCTGGGATGATATGTGTACTTTCTCGGATCATCTATTATGAAACGTTTGTGGTGATAAATGTTTTGTCGTAAAGCGTTTAAAAGAAATTGCACTAAATGTACATTCTGTAATCTAAAATGTATTACATTATATTTGTTAGAGTTTATTTCTGATTAAATGGATGTTTAATTTTTTATATTTAAACATTTTGTTTTTTCAAATAGAGAAACACGCATAATCATTTACCTTAGAAAATAAAGTATATTATTGTAAAGTATGAAATAAAATACTTAGATTCCTTAAAATTGGAAATTTTCAAGTACACTGTAATATACTTTACGTTCTTCCCGATTTTTTCGACTTGCGTCAGGTAATCTTTAAGCAATTAGGACGTAAATACGGGCTAAGACTGTATTTAGGTGGCTACCTTTAGAAAGACCACCCTGAGTATCATCTCTATAACTTTCTACAGTGTGTGAAGTGAAACCTGATACGGTTGAAATTGTAAGAAACGACATTTTTTAACGTTTGTATTCCCATATGGTGTTTCGGATAACTTGAAAGGGTAGTTTTCAGATTTCTCCGGCGAAATCCGTTATCGAGTCGAAATTATTGCTGCGAACTGACCGAAATTTGGTACTCGTTTTCAGCGTAAAAATGGTAATATAAACCGGTTTAAGACAACAAAGGGAATTTAAGCAGTTCTCACGAACTAACGAGTAATTCACGATAACGTCTGACGAGACTATCGAAGAACAGCGCCGCCCACATCCGGAGGAGGTGCTGCTAGTGATGGCGGTGCGATCACCTTGATCGGTGATCGGTATAACGCGTTTATTGGTTTTACTTATATACTTAACTCGCATTTATCCAGAGTGATCTGAACCTCTGTCGTAAATTGGGCCGCTCTTATGAATCTCACGATCCTATTCGACTAATTTCAGATAAAATTGAAGGTCATGTAGCGTGTGAAGAAGTAAATGTGTAATTTAAATTGTCTGTTTTCACTACGGATGGGTTTCTCGAAATGCCGAAATCTTTAAATATAAGAATTTTTCGACGTTCGGACAATACGAAACTGCACTGTTTCGTGTGCAACTATTGCAACCCAGATAAGAAAACTTAGAAAGTCAATGAATAGAGAATCGTTTGCAGCGTGTATTCGGTGATGTTTTGTGAATATTCGGTGATTTGTTTGTTTTTAGTGATATAAGTAAATTGACACATGATCATGATCGCACAACTGCAGAGTATGTGAGCTTGACAAATTTTATCGTCATCGGTTTGTAAAATAAGATATTCTCTCGAGGAACAAAATCATCGTTTCAAGTTTCGAGAGTTTCGAAATTTTGTAAAGTTTCGGACTCGAGTTTCGAGAATTTAATCCTTTGCACTCAAAAGGTAACTTGCATTCACCATCTTGATACATGCAGCACTTTGGTGTAGGAACTTTTTAATGAACCAGTTAACTATTAACTATTAACCAGTTAATAGTGCCAATTAATACAGATAAAGAGAGATAATAACTTTGAAAGAGTGCAAGGAGTTAAAAATTTAGTTCGAACCCATTCCTAGTTCCCATCTTTCTACGCATTCGTTTGGTGTATATAAAACTACACCCAGTAGTTATTTACAGATCTTTAACTTTTTGTTAATTAACTACGTTGCACGTAGCGTACTGCATTTCAGTTATTCCGTGTTCTCATCCTTTTATTTACTTACAAATTTTTCTTCTTTAAAGCTGATTCAGATAAACTGATATTTCAAAGAATTTCCCTTGAATTGTTCAATGAATCACTTTATCAGTGATTATTAGTCTGATAAAAATTTTATATACAGTCGTGGACAAAATTAAGTGGACAGATATCATAAATAACAAAAGGTTAATTTAATTTAACTAATAATGTCTATAAATCAAAACTTTATTGCACAACTATATACATTAAATATATAAATTGCATATTAAATAAATGTTTTTTCCAATCTACAAAAACACTTCACGTTCTAAATTTAAAATTTATTTAAAACATTGTAATAAAAAGAAAAATTTGTTTACATATCTTCAATGTCTACTTAATTTTGCCCATGACTGTAATTAATTAAATATTCAATTCAATAGAGCACCATTTTCTATTAAATGGTATTAAATGGTGCTTATTAATTGAATGAGTATGCAATCTAAAATTACAGTTGAATTTTTAATTCGGACTTAATGAATTGACAATTGAAAATTGATGAAAAATTCGATTTTGCTTTTTATCTACGACAATATTTTGTTGTTAAATTTACACCTTTGATATGACATGCTCGTAAACGTAAAAATAAAATTTGTCAGTGCATTAATAAATATTCTAGATGTAACAATATGCCTATACCTTAAATAAATTAGATTATTGATCAAATTACGTAAAAGATAATATTTATGTAATTTACTCGATAATGTAAGGTCATAAAATAATGTACATATTCATTCCTTAATTCTGAGGAAAATCAAAACAGATTTCAAGAAAACTACCTTAACAAAAAGAATCATTTGATCGTATTGGTAGTTGTAGTGTTAAAGACGTACCTGTGTTTTCTAAGAGAAATATAGCAGCCACCGATAGAAGCCTCTAAGTCGTTGATGTTTATAAACTTTTGAAAATTTTAGGATAGGTTAAGATTTTAGAGTTTTGGGGATTTGATGAGGCAAATATTTCGAAATTTGGATATTTAAACATTTTTGCACTGAGAATTTCACATTTTTGGAATTTGATAATTTGGAAATTTTAAAACTTGATAAGTTGGATATCCAGTAGTTGGGCAATTTAGGAATGTAAAGATATGAACAAGTAGACATTTGGGAATTTGGAGAAATGAAAATTTTTAATTTTACAAGTATGTGATATTGGAAATTAAGAAATTGAGAAGTGTAGAAATTGAAAAATTGAGAAATTGAGAATTTGAGAAACTGAGAAATTGGAGAAGTTAAAAATGTAAAAATTTGGGAATTTGAAAATTTGAAAATACGGTAGTTTAATAATTTAGAAATTCATAAGTTTAGAAAATTCAAAGTTCAGGGTTTGAAATGTGCAAAACTAAATTCAAGAATGTTAAAACTGAAAAGTGTGGAAACATAGAGCTTAAAGGACCAATAAATGTGAAAATTTAAATAATTACATAATTTCGCAATTTATAAGTTAAGCGATTCTAAAACATGTATACCCGAAACTTGGTAATTTGAACAATCGCTAGGGGTTAAGAGTTTAATACACTACTTACAAACTTCAAAACCTTCGATGTATCTTCTTTGTGCTCAGGAAATCGCTTCTTACCGCCGTGCAATTAAAACATCGACAATTCACCGATCATTTGATTTCCATCGACTCAGATTCGAGGATCACAGTTTAATGATCCAAATTGGATCTTTAATCCCATAATCCTTATGATCAGCGAATGTCAGCGTGATTTGGCATAATCTCATCTGTTAGTTGAAAGTATGGTTACACCTACTAGGAGGATTCGTAGATAAAGGGTAGTGAGAAGGTAAGCTAATAGGGGAGGGTGAATGAGGCGCGCGAGCCTCCACGGGTCGCTTTTTCGAGGGAGGACGAGCCATATGGGAAGCATACGGTAAGCAGGCTGCACCCGCTGCCTCGAGGGTTTAATCTACCTACCGTCCGCCAAACTACCATCTGAGGAAATCATGTATCCTCGAAAGATCGTTGTGACTACGTTTCCGCTATTAATGTCCTGATGTCCTCGCTGCGTAACAACGCGCAGCTCCGAATCGTCGATTCGAAGAACGTCCCATTTCGTATGCACCGATCAACCTGTACGACCTGTACAAATTTCAGCCAAGTGCGAATATCTTGATAGGTTCACTGTTGCAATACGTAAAGAAGTTCGGTAAAATTATGTTATCCGTTGTTCGCGTTTAATTTCGTTTTCTTCGATCCGACTCGATTCCTCGCTGTTTTCGCCGAAGAAAAGAAGACACTGCCTAGTAGACATTGCCGGGTTTTGTCTCTCGCTTGCCAACTGTCCCAGGTGTACGTGTCTGAGGATGAAGGCAAAAGGCCCAAGAAGACTCGAGGCGTGTGGCTGGCGCGTGCTGCTAGTCCTCGATTCCGTTTCCCCGCCCTTAAGTTGCTTCCGATCGTTGTCTGCCATAATCAGCATCACCACTGCCGCCGCCACCTCAACAGCCATGGTCACGCTTTTTAAACACGCGAACTAAGCTTTCATGCCTTTATGCCTACCAAAATTACATCGTACCCACTTCCTTTTTTCGATTCTTATTCTTCTTCCAGTGTTTGCCTACTCATACGCTGTTCGTTAACTACTTCGTTAATCGTTCTTGTTTATAACGTTCGACATGTTCACTGCCATACCGAAGTAGCTGACACTGCTGGATTGAGCAGTATTTTTATTTTCAACGAAGGTAGCAAAATATTTTTACAATGCTTTGATGTATTTATTAATGTATGGCAAAACGAAGTACAGAGGTAAATAAAGGAATAAACAAATACGAATTAGTGTACATATTACTTATTTATCTTAGGGCTTCAAATAAACCACCGACATACTTTGTAATTTAAAATAACTTTTTAAACGATTGTTTTGAGCACTTTAGTAGGTTTAGTGTTAAAATCGGCCTTTCTAATTAAAGTGAACGATTTTATAATGGTTTAAATTGAAGAATCGTATGGAATAAACGTTTTTCACGTATGAGTGATATGGTAGGTAAAGTTAAATGGTTTATGTTTATTGTAGTATTTAAATATTTTTTAAGTAGCATTTTTATAGATACTGTTTGATCCGAGATGTAGTTCTACGATTGGAAGACAGAGTGAATTCTTATATTATAGAATTCTTATATTTTTTACTTTCCCGTACAAAAAAATATCAAATTTATTAAATTATGTCGGAAATTGTTCAAACTTACATTTAAAAATTCCTGAATTCCCAAATCTCTAAAATTGATTAATTATACAATTCCTACAAATTTAAATTAGGGAATTCGCAGATGCCATAATTTCCAATTCGCAAACCGCCAATTTTTCAGATTTGACAATTCAGAATATAATAAATTTATAAATCATTAAATTGTTAAATATACAAATTTACAAATTTATAAATGTCCAATCTTCGTAATTCTCAAATTCTTAAATTCCTCAATTTTTTAATTTTCAAATTCTCAGGTTTCAAAATATGTGAATCTCCGCATATGAAAGTTTCAAAGTTCCCAAGAGCTGAAATCTTTAACTATCCAAATTTCAAAATGTTCACATTGTGAACTCACAAAATTTTCTAATATTAAATTCTTTAAATGACCAAATGTTAAAATCCCGACATTTATAATGTTTTTATGAGTATTTTAACAAATAATTTTCAATATAAATACGTATTGCTTACACTTTTTAAATACGTAAACTGAGATCTTCCGGGAACAAGAATTTCATTGTACTTTTTTTTTCGTTTCTTGTTCAAATTCTATCTAATTTTACATCGCTTCTAAGTGTTGGTTTGCATTTACTATATCTATAGTACTTGATTAAACGATATTTATTATAATCTTAAAATAATATGTCTTGTGTTAATGATGTTTAATCAAAAATTTTCTATTTAAAGGGATTTTATTTTACTCGACTTTTATAAGTTGTTAAAATAATTGTAGCTCAATTACAATGATTGGTGATATTTTAATGAAATATTCGTAGATGTTGAAGATAGAAGCTCGAGCTACTTGTTTTCGAATTATGGAAATTTCACCACTAAACTGATTGTTCCTTTCGGCGATAATTTGCGTAAACGCGGTGATTTCCGAACCAATCAAAGAATGATACACTAGCAATTTGCAACTTTTAACTTAATTCCACTTTTCACTGTCACGAATATTTAGGTATTCTAAGTTATTACTATTTAAGCACAGTATTTTGTTGTGAAAGTAATATCAAGCAGTATAAATAATAATAAAGTTATAAAACTTTAATCGTAATCTTTAAATATGATCAATTCATTTGGCGTCCATTAACTTTTTACATGTAGCACGAAATACGAGAGAATAAGGTAAAATATTTTACATAACAGGTTTCTTCTGTTGCCTACGTATATTTTATGGTCCCTGATTTCCATATAGTCGTCCGATTAGCTTGCCAGGTTATCAAATTACCAACTAACGATATTCATAGGGTTAGCACTGTAGGCGACAATTAATATGTGAAGAGTTCATAATCTCACAAATTGATTTCATTTTAATTTAATTTGCTACCGTGGATTATAATTGGACATGTGCTTACAAATTACCAATAATTATCTATAACTTATTAATAATTACATAGATTTATATATGTATAATTTATACAAATTATTGACTTTAATTTATTAAATTAAATAATATAATGATAATGATACATTAATAAACCTCAAAAATTGTTGCTAATCAATTAGGTATAGTGTTTGCGCAAAAAGCAATTAAAGCGGGAGATTTCAAGAACGCTTGTGTAACTTTATGTAGGTACATATATTATTAGAATACAGTAACAAATTGAAACCTATAAATCACCATTTTTAATCTTTATAAATTATGTCTATAGTTTGAAATATTTTAATACGCTTATATTGGAGCATAATTGTTGAATGTGATAAAATATGTCTAACTTCTAAAAATAAAGATATGTAGCTAAGTATGGGATATAAGTCGATATGTTGCAGCGTGTGAAATTTTGTACTTAAAAATTGGGAACACATTTTATTATATCTTATTTCGCACTTTCTTTATTTTCAAAGTTCTAAATATGTAGGTTTTCAAACTTCCAATATCTCAAATCATTAAATCTAAAATTTCGAATTAATAAATATCCAGATACTCAAACTTCAAAATTCTCAAATTATTAAAATCCTAAATATGCAAACACATAAATACAAAAATTGTCGAACTCCCGAATTCCAAAATGCTCAAATTCTCAAATCCGTAAGTTATCAAATCTCCACGTCTTTACGTGTTCACCTTTGCAAATCTCCAAATATTCAAAGCTTCAAATCACTATCATTATAAATTCCCGAATTATCAAATCCGGAAAATTTCCGAATTCGTAAATCTCAAAATTCTGGATTACCAAGTGTTCGAATTCCGAAATTTCTAAATTTTGCGTCCAGAAAAATGTACATCGTTCCTGAAATACATGCCCTAAATTATAATCAAGTAAAAGAGTGGAGTAACAAAAAGCAGAAGAAAGAATAGCAAAGGAAAGCGCGGACAATTGTATTTATAAGATACAGCTTCACAAGTTCTATGTACTAATTTATTACATCCTAAAAGTTTGCGAGGCTGAATCCTGTGGCACGCGAGGTTATGCGCCAACGTTTGTTCCATTTGACACGGTAGATTATTGGCAAAAGCGGCTCCTTTGATAATTCTAAGGCGCGTTAGCATTTCTATGGCGTCGAATTGCCTCGGTTCGTTTTACTGAAGCGCCAAAAATCGCTGGTATCGCGTCACCATTGTATAACGTCTGTTGGACAGGTTAGGACGTTTAACCATTTATCTCGTCATTGACGTTAATCAGAGTGGTTTCGGTCGTAGCCAACATCTTTTGCTTCGATCTATATAATTTCGTTTGTCACGCGTTCAACGTCTTTGATACGTATGCACACATCGTACGACTTCTAAATTGTGTGTTTTGCGAAAAATTGTATGGGAAAGTTACATGATTTCACGAGAGACATTTTACGGGTTATGAACACTGCAAGGTAAATGTCGCAGTGGTCAGACCATTAACGAAACAGTTAATCGTGATTTCTTTGTTTTAAACAACGAAATTTATACCTACAGTCGTGGACAAAATTAAATGGACGGATATCATAAATAACAAAGGGTTAATTTAATTTAACTAATAATCCCTATAAATCAAAAGTTTATTGCACAATTATATACGTTAAATAAATGTTTTTTCAAGTCTACAAAAATAATTTACGTTCTAAATTTAAAACATTGTAATAAAACAAACAATTTTTTTACATTTCTACAATGTCCATTTAATTTTGTCTATGAGTGTACATACATATGTTTATCTCATAGGATAAAATTTAATAATAAGAATCTGCATTTGCGAAAATATTCTGAAAATATTGATATAACCCTGTAATTAATTATTTGAGCTACGGATATAATTATTTAAATTTTCATTTATTTTTGCTTTTCAATGTAAGCTTTTAATTGTATCTGAAGCAAAATTTTGGAGACCATTATTTTGTTATTCTTCCCCTAATTATTCGTTTATCTTATGTCGGGCATTGGTAAGTCCCTTAGTATATTTTAAAAAGGACTAATAATAATTTTTTACCAAATATAACACTGCAATTATATTATAATTTTTTAACAACTTATTTAACAGTATTTGTCGTAATGTGTTAAAATGCACAAAGGGTTCACGTATTTGTTCATTTTGGCAACATGTGTATACAAGAATACGTATTTATGTTGCATGTACCATTTACATTGAAATTCTTAAATATCTGTATTAATTATGGTTTTACATGAAATGTCATCACATGAAAGTTATACTTTTAAGAGGAACATGTGACTAAACATTTAACTAATCTAGATAAAAATACCTTCGTTTAAGGTCATTTTTTGACAAATATTTTAAGGTCATCGGTATTTTTTTTTAATTGTGAGATTTAAGTAAGCGGTCCACGTCAATAATTCTATAAATCCTTTTATAATACAGCAATATAACCAAACTCCTATATTTAAACGGTAAATCAAAATTCGGATCGTTGAAAAGTGAATCCTAACATTAACATATTATTTAATAACTTTTAATATAATTAATTTAAATCACTTTCGGTTACTGTTGGCGATTGTTTTCCGCTTCTGCGTCTAATATAATTTTGATTCCTTTACCGTGCCGACTTTCTTCCTTAATCTTCGGAAATAAGAACCGTGACCACGTTCCAGTTTAATTATCTGAAGTTCCCGAAGACCCGAAAACGAAATCGGCCGATGTAACGATTTTGATCTAAAAATGGGGATTTTTATGGGTTTCGGCAAAGCCAGCACAGATATATGCCACGGCGATAGATATTATGAGATCTCGTAGGGCTCGAATACCGATCCCTTTGCGTTTACCTTTATTCGGGGTGAAAAACCCTTCCCACACAAGAGAACTTGGAACGAAAGGGGCGGTGAAATGGAAACATATTTTTCTTCCTGAATTCATAAAAGATATTCATTGAAAGTGTATCAGTCCACGAATTTTTAAACTGAACTATTTACATTGCGGATATCTGAATTTCCCAAATCGTTCATATTAATTCTGAATAATTCTCTCGAAATTCGTAATACTTATGAATCAATACTTATGAATATTACATTAATAAATGACGGTCTAATAATACCTAAAGAGAACAAATGCAAGACAACCGAATATTTGATACGACAAACAAGCCAGATTAGCGAGCGCACACCTTCGGGGCACTTTTCAAATATGATCGAACCGACATCTTGGTTAGCGGACGGTATAGTAAACACTGCACAGTGCATAACCTCTGAAAACTGCTGCAAAGTATCGTTTTTATATTCAGGACCACACAGGTAGGTCGCGAACATTAAGTTTTGCATACAGATACCGCCAATAATCAACGGTAACACTATATTCAATTTTTATATCGAATATTAAGCGGCTCCGCATCTTATTACCGGCAACAACCTCGGTGCGCGTTCGAATCTTATGCTCTAACCGGTACCAATAAGGACAAATAGGAGACAATAAATCATAACTAAAATTTATCAGCACAAAATTGCGAATATTATCGGAAAGATAGCTTTATAATTTCGTAACCCGTGCATTTTCGAAAACAATTCCGTAAAATACACAAACGTGAATGTGTCGCAATTGTGCCGAGTGAACAACTTAAACTGTGGTTTTTGTTTTGAACATTAGTATAGCTACGTTCGATTAGGACGGCTTTTCCCTTGGAAGATCCGCCGTAGTCAGGTATACGGAACGTAGAAAAATTTTAACGCGTTTACGACTGACCGTCACGCCGGAAAATCTTTCGGAACATCCACTGACGTAATTACGAACGACTTATAACAACGTGGTAACCCCTTCATTTGTGAAGTATGATAAACTGCTCCTCATCTACCGTCGGGAGATTTGCCTCCATGATTTATGCTAATACAATGGACCTACCTCAAAGTATCCTCTACTAAACGCTCTATTAGGCTTAAGTTAATTACGAGACTACCTTCCTGTGGGCTGGTACAACGATTGTTACCATATTACAATACATATATTATGTCCGTAACGACGCGGAGGTCTTTGAATTAAGTCCAACAGATCGATGACTGTAACTATAACTGATTTTCATACACTTTACAAATGTTTTCATACGAGTTTATTTCAATATTTTGTAACTTTGATAACTACTAACTGGTAATTATTAGGAAACACGGTAGTAATTATTAATAATTATTTAATGCATACGACAAGATATGTAATAGTAATAACGATAGTAACAGTAATAGTTATTTAACACTAGATTTACGGAACACGTCAAAATGACGGATCTTAGAGTTCGTATTTTCAATTACGAAAATTATTAAAAAACTTATTGCAAAATGCATGTTAACCTTCATGGAGATGAAGAACCTTTCTATAAATTGGCTTATGTATTGTCCATTATTTGTTTGTTTTTACAGTTCATTTTCATTTCATTTGTATTTAGGGGATGCATTTGAACTTAAAATAGTTTATATTTACCTAACACCGTATTTATTAGGTTGTGGAATAAGTTCGTAGCATTTTTATCAAAGACTTTTATTTAAACAAAAGTCAATAGTTATAACAATATATTAATCAATTATGTATTCGACGATTAGCACAGTTTTGTAGAGCAGAAAGAGCTCTATGGAATGAATATTGTACACTTTGTCAAACAGCAAAAAAATCGTTGTAAAACAAAAGAAAACACAAAAACGCTACGAACTTATTATCCAATCTAATATTTACGTAATTTAAGAATTTTAAAATGGCCGAACATCGATTCAACAGAAATATTACTAAACTGTGCGTCAACAAAACACATTTCAATATTCTGTTGACTACTGAAATTAATAGAGTGTACTAATTATTAGAGTATTATGAAAAATTATGATTATAATTTTTCACTAAAAATTCCTAGAAAAGGTGCACTATCTCTGACAATTTTCGCCACATCCTCGTAGGAAGTTCTTAATAATTGATTATCCTGATTGTGACAGCCGTGACTCTGACACCTGTGTTTCTAAACAAAAATCACGTGCTATCAAAAACATACATTAAAAAGTTGTATACCACAACGAGCTGACCATTCATCTATACTTTTCAACTTGCCGTGTCTAGAACCAGACAGGAGAGACTCATCGGAGCTTGTTAAGGAGTGCGTGCCGAACTGATTCCCAGAATACAATTACCACATTATCCGGTTCCGCTTTCAAATTCCTTATTTTGTCCTTTCAGGCTGCGCCGACATCGTTTCGTTGCTATTCATGTTTAAACACTGAGGATTATTATAAACTATCATACAATTCACGCGTTCTTGCAAGCAAACTAATTTCCCGAAATGGAGAAACGGACAGAATTGAAACGCGAACCCAGCACGTGTATTTTAATCTTTTACTTTGAAATTTTCAAATTTCTACATTCACAGATTTTTAAACATTTAAATTTACAGATCGCCAAATTTCTAAATTTGCAAATCTTACATTTACGATTCACAATGTCTCAAAAAGTCGAAATTTTCAGTCTTTCGAGTTTCAAAACGTGCACATTGAGAAATTGTGAAGTTCTCAAATATTAAATTTCCAAATTCTTAACTTTCGAAATTACCAAACTTTCAAACTTCCAAATTTTCTAATTTTTAAACCCTAATCAATTTCCAACTTTTTAATGTTGTGATTTCTAAACTTGCTAAATTGCTAAATTTTTAAATTTCTAAATTTCTAAAATTTTAATAAGAGGTATAGATATTTGGTTAGTAAAATGATTTGTTGATACTCATTGAGATTATCTTAAGCAATGGTATATCAATTGTAATTGGTGACTAGAGTTTTAGGTTAAATTAGAGTAAAGCTAGGTTAATGTATGGTTAATTTAGGGCTACTTTAGGATAGTGTTTTGTGTACACTCATGGACAAAATTAAGTGGACATTGCAGAAATGTAAAACAATTTTTTGTTTTATTACAATGTTATAATAAATTTTTAATTTAGAACGTGAAATATTTGTGTAGACTTGAAAAAACATTTATTTAACCTATATAATTATGCAATAAAGTTTTGATTTATAGGCGTTATCAGTTAAATTAAATTAACCTTTTGTTATTTATGACACCTGTCCACTTAATTTTGTCTACGACTGTATGTAGACTAACTCAAGGACTAGATTACAATTAAAAAAAGGCAGGAAAAGCTTCGTTTATATAGAATGCTGATTTTCAATTAGTTAAATGTATAAGTGTATACTGACGTAATATGTACTGACGATGCTGGATAAAAATCAAAATATTAGAATATTTGTTGAAGGACAAAAGATCTACGAAAGACGGCGCAGTTTCGTAGAAACCGTAAAATCAGGCAACAAGCATAGCTTCAGTGGTCGAAGCGGCAGCCTAAAACCGAAGTAACTCCCAAACTAGTCCTTATTTGTGACTTGTCCCTTTCTTTGAAATTTGACGAGTGATTAGCGATTACGTCTCCGAAATGGTATATCGGAGCGTGCACAAATAACTAGGCGGCGTGTCGGTACGTTCAAACGCGCCTACAAGTAACAGAAAGTGGTTTCAGGGTAAAATAAAGTTATTGTCGATAATCGTTCTTGTATCCGGATTATCCGTTGGTGGTCGTTATTCTCTATACTGCTGTTGTTTACATTAATATTCGGATATTGTAACATCTCTTAGTCTGCCGTGTTGTATAAATAAGGGTCAATTAAATATGGTAGGATATATGGATCCGCGTATGATTCCCTGTACGTAACTTCTTTTTGTTTAATTATGTAAACTTACTTTTACTTTGATACTTTGTAAGTGTACATTTGCAACAAGGATATTTTGTTATAATGTAACAATAAGTTATATTATATTATGTATGCGACATCAAGAGACGTAAATGACTGTTTAATATGGCTTACATTCGAGTATTGTGTTAATTCAGATAAATTTTAAATATTTTACAATCGAACCAAAGAAGATTTAGAATTAATTCAAACTTTAATACATTACAATAAGACTAGTAATCAAGTTTAATGAAATTTCATTGACAATGGCAAGCACTATAAGCTGATATAGGGAAAATGATGATATTAAGAGAAAGGGAAATCGACGATCGTTGATTTTTGATTAGATGTTCAGAAGTATTCAAATTTTCACAATTGACAAACTTCTAAGATTAGAAAGGTGCAAAATTACATATTTTTCAGAACATCAGAAATTTGGAAATTAGAGGATTTAGAAATTTAAAAGGCTTACGATCTGGGAATTTGGAAAGGGAAATTTGAGAAATTTAGAAATCAAGAATGTTGATAGTTTGGAAATTGTAAATTTAGAAGTTTGTGAATTTGATAGTTGACAGAAATTCATAGGAATTTGATAATTTGGTAATTTGGTAATTTGGTAATTTGGTAATTTGGTAATTTGGTAATTTGGTAATTTGGTAATTTGGTAATTTAGTAATTTGATAATTTGGTAATTTGATAATTTGATAATTTGGTAATTTGGTAATTTGGTAATTTGGTAATTTGGTAATTTGGTAATTTGGTAATTTGGTAATTTGGTAATTTGGTAATTTGGTAATTTGGTAATTTGGTAATTTGGTAATTTGGTAATTTGGTAATTTGGTAATTTAGTAATTTGGTAATTTAGTAATGTAGTAATGTAGTAATTTAGTAATTTAGTAATTTAGTAATTTAGTAATTTAGTAATTTAGTAATTTAGTAATTTAGTAATTTAGTAAATTTGTAAATTTGATAATTCGGTAATTTTAAATGATTTCAAAATTTTGTAGTAATAATAAATCGGCATGTAAGTGCTTTTTATTGCAAACATTTTTTGCGACTTTATAATTGACGAGGAAATCAAATTATTATACTTACAAGATTTTTTGGTAAAAATATGCGACATATGTAACTTTTGTTAGTTTATCAATATTAGTGTGAATATAAGCGTATATTAAGTATTCAATGTTCCGAACGTCTGTTGGTCATTGAACAAAAACTTTGATTTCAATTTAAAGAACATTATACAATGCAAGTGCTGGATTTTTAGGTATTTAGGGTTGTAAGTATAGAAAACGAAGTGGCTAAATATTAAATAATTGTACTGTCTTATATAGTATAGTGTTCGACTTATGTTTAAGCATTCAATTTTTATTTTTAATTACATGTATTATTGTTCAGAACATAATACGTTTTATCAAAATATAGAATGTTATAAGCCATATGAATATCTACAATTTTTTCGAACAGTGGTATTTAGCAAGCGTTGAAAACTAAGACCCACTTAAACGGACGGAACTTCGTTTAAACAAGATAAGTATTCATAATCGATGAATCATCATCAACGTGAATGTAACATACATATAACATGTCCGATTTCCGAAGAGTTGTGTAGTTCAATTTCTGTATAAAATTTAAGCCATCCTTACAATGTATTATATCGCAACATTATAACAAAAAAATCTGTTTCATTCCACCGGTCAAAATTATAAAATATGAAATTTCTGTTTCACTATAATAATTTAGCCACCCACTGTATATACATATAGACCTCTCCTGTCTAATGAATTATTAATGAGACGAAAAATCGTCGGAAAAAGAAAAGAAAATGGGAGGAGAAAAGAGGCAGATAAGGTGAAATAAATGGTAATAATTCGATTTCTAGACCTACATTTGTCTGCAAAAGCTTACATCTCTATTCGTCAATGCATATTCATTGAGTAGGGCTGGCCATGTATATCTGTATATCCCTACGAGTCAACTTCGTGGAGGGTCAGACAGATAGCGTCATAGGGTGCTCTCATAAATTATCGCTAGTTGTCGGATAACATGTTATTTGCCACCGAGCTCACAAATGAGTACATTTTGTATTTAATTACTCGACTCACGCCCAGGGCGCATCCTCACGACTGACCTACCTCTGCCATTTTGGCTGCGGGTCTTCTGTTCCTTCAGTTTTTGCCTTCCTCACTGTCCCTTTCCTTTTTAATCTTTCTTACTAGCTACCTTATCAAACTTCTGTCTCGTTTCCTTTCCTCGTTATTCTATTCTCTACGGCTACATGGTAGGAAAAATTAAATAATAATTACGAATTACAATTCGTACTGTTATTATTATATTTTTGGTGAAAAAGTAGTTTCTACTTTTAGTCATTTCTTGGAACAAAGTATATAATATTAGAAAGATTCTGCAACAAACGATATTAAGTACTTTTATACATTTTTATACAGTTTTAAATTGAAAATTTGTATAATACACTAGTGGAATTAATTCTGAACACTTTCAATAAAAATATTCTCTGTTTCATGTGTGGGCAGAATATGTATATACTGCTACGCTAAATTTATATCATAATATTTTTGTTGTAAGCTATAATGCTTATAGTTACGCCCCGAAATTAGAAAAAATTGATTAGAATATAAAATATAAACAATTATATATTAAATAATTTGATTATGCGAAATTTAAAGAAAGATTTGAAAGTGTCCAGAATTAATTCCACTAGTATATGTTTTCGGTATTTTTAATTTTTAATGAATAATATACTAATAAAATCAATGGAATTAAATATCATATCTAGATTATACTAAAGAGAACATCGTTAATGAAAAAGGGAAATGATGAGTGATTTTCTGATCAATTAAAGAAATATATTTTTATTTTTTATCGATACTCACGAACAGATTTCGTTCATTTGAGAATTCTTTGGCAAGGATCTGACGAGCAAAGACAGGATGAGTGGGTTGAACTGCTACACCACCAGGGTAAGCAGGTAAGCAAAAAGATGAAAACAGAAGGTCGAAAGCGAGATAATGTTGTACGTGAATAGAGCAAGGATAGACACAGACAAGCGTACATTTCGTAGGCCTAATTATTGGTTCCGACCCAGTTCCGTTCTGAAACAAGAACATAATAGATGGAAGCAATCAATTTTTAAATTGCACCCTAATTCAGCGGGAGAATGTTCTCGCGTGAAAATCGTGCAACTATTTAGATCCGATAAAAAAAACTCCTTAGAGAAATGGGTATCAATTAATATTCAACTTCAGGCTCTTGTACCAAGATCCGCGAATAATTTTAAGAATAAACATAGAGTAATTTATTTCGTACGAGGAACAGAAGTGTTGTATACAGCATCTGCACTTATGCATAAATTGGTTCCAGAGTAAATTCGAAAAAAACGCAAGTAGAAGCGAAGTCTCCACACTCTTTAATTCCCTACATTTCTGAACTATTTGATTTGTAAATATTAAGTAAACAAATTTTAAAATATTTCGAGACTTTCGAGATTATTTAATAGAACAATTTCTTAAAATCCCAAATTGAAATATTTCCAAATGCACAAATCTCCAAATATTCGAATGTCCTAAGTTTTCCCTTTTTTAATTAATGAAATTTTCAGTTTTTAAATCTTCAAATTTCCAAACCTTTAAGTGACCAAACTTCTAAATTTCTAAATTTCTAAATTCCTAAATGTTTAAATTTCTATGTTCCTAAATTGCCTAATTTTGCAATTCGCAGATATTTTCAATAAATATACCTTCTTATATTGATTTAGCATACTTTCAAGTTATTAACACTATTTTCAATTAAATAAATAATACTTAATCGTTATAATGACACTGAAATCTTCGTGTAAATCAACATCTATGTCAATGAGAAGTATAATACATGGGTGACGTGGTCAACAAAGTGTTAATTATTATAATTAACTCTTATACGTATATATTAATAATCACAAATATGTCGCCTTACATGATTATATTTAATATAAAAAACAAATTGGAATTTTGATGAATCGTGTTTCTAGTAATGCCAAACAATATCAAGTTTTTCCTTAAATAATTACCATAAATTAAGAAAATTGACAACAATAGCAACATATTTCTTATATATTTTTGACATAACTTTTACCAAACGTAGATAGGATTCTGGGAAGAATCTAATTTGCATTTGCTCGTTTAACTGTTTGGTTTTTTGACTTGAAACTTTGAGAGTGGGCTCGCGAGAGACCCTACGAATGCTGTTCAGATTTTGGTAGCAATCTACTTGCAAGAACTCGTCATTATGATATTTGTATAAATTATATTAATAAAATCGTCTTTTAATAGATAGAATCGACTGAGGCCATGTTAAAATCTCTACAACTCACCGTTGACGACAATATTTCGTCGTCATTGACATCAGTCGATGTAAAGTCAACAATAATCGTAATTGGTATCGTTCTCAATAATTTCAGACGCGAGTAATTATTTGGTACGACTTTAAAATTATTGGGAGTACAAATTAATTCGGTCCGTTTTCAAAAGGTATCTCTGGCTGTTATAAATGTTAAATAGCAACAGCGAATTTCGATTGTTTCAGAGAAGTTAGGCATCTGTCAATAATATTCAGTTTATATCGCTTTGAGTTTCATTCAGAAATCTTGTTTTTTACTGTGTTCAATAAGTCAAATTTTGTGATCACTAAGCAGCATTGCGAGAGGTTTTAGTTTTTTACTTTAATTGGAATAAAAGTGCAGCTAAAACGCATCGAATCCTTGTGGAAGTTTATGGTGACAATGCTCCAACTGACAAATTATGTAGGGAATGGTTTCAACGTTTCAAAAATGGGGACTTCAGCGATGAAGACAAGCCTCGCTCTGGACAGCCAAAGAAGTTCGAAGACACGGAATGCGTTCGAAATGAGGAGTACCTGGTGGGACCAAAAGGGTGTTATATACTATGAACTGGTACAACCTGGCGATTCCATTGCGGGTAATAGATATGGGCTACAATTACTTCGTTTGAATCGTGCATTACGAGAAAAACGGCCGGAATACGAGCAAAGACATGATTCGGTTATTCTTCTGCATGACAACGTTCGGCCACATGTCGCAAAAGTCGTGCAAACATATTTAGAAACGACCAAGTGGGATATTTTACCGCACCCGCCGTATTCTCCGGTCATTGTTCCTTCCGACTACTGGTTGTTCCGTCGGATGCAGCAGGATTTGGCAGGTCACAGGTTCACTTCTTTCGCAGAAATCGAAAATTGGCTCCAAACTTGGATCGCCTCAAAAAACGAGCCATTTTTTCGAGATGGAATTCGAAAATTGCCTGAGAGGTGGAAAAAAGTAGTAACCAGCGATGGACAATACTTTCAGTAATACTACAGATTGTTTTGTAATAAATGCATTTTTGACCACAAACAAACGGACCGAACTAATTTGTACTCCCAATACTACATTTCATTCTTGTTCTATCTATGCTTACAGTAGGAACTCTAAATTTTAAATATACATTCAAATTCGAATAAGGCACCTGGCCTTTACGATGTATCATGAGAAGTGTATTTTTCAATCATGCACGTAGAATCTTAGATCTACACTAGAGTTACTTAAGGTTGTATCCGCAGTTAAAAGCGACGATTTCCATTACAAAAAATGAACTTACCGATCGTATGATTGTTCTCGTTAAAGGTATGAAAAGTACTAAAGGTTTTTAAGCGGGGGATTATCGTGTCGCTACTTAGGAAGAATTTTAGGACGACGACGGGGCGATCCCGAAATCCAAGACGGCTGCGCCCGAAGGGAATGACAGAGATCGGGTTGCTTCGGACCACCGTCGTGCTCGCCGCAAACTTTATCCTACCTGTTTTCGCTAATTGAGCGAGTAAAAATGTAACTGGACCTTACGCCCCTGAGGTATTTGCACCCTTTTCAAGATACGATCCGTTCTTTTCCCAAGGTAAATTTGCGCTGGACCGCGTTCCTCTTTGCAGCCGGCTCGCCCGATCATACCCTCAACACGGTTTAAAGGCACCCAAATTGTTATTATCTATCTGCTTTTTACCAATTCTGCTTTTCGCTACGATTTTTCGCTGGCTTTCAGTGATTAGCATTTTAAATGCACGGAGATCTCAGAGAAATGATTTCGCGAAGAAAGTCGGAGCTTTATATAAGATTTTGAAGGTTGTAATTATTGTATCAATCCTATGACTCCTTTCCAAATTTTCAAAATAGACTTCTAGATTCACGGATACACGCATTTGTAAATTGCTACATTTAGAAATTTCCAAATTTCGAATAGCTTCTATCGAATTTTCACGTTCTCAAATTTGTAAGTTTGCGCACTGTTTAAATTTAATATTTTCAAATTTTTTAGCTTTGCATACTTTAAAATCCAATTTGTATATTTCTGATTTTTCAAATCTATAAGTTACTGTACATATTACCAAATTGCTACATTTCAGACGTTTCAAATTGTTAACTTCACAATTTCTCAATTTCTTAATTTCTTAATTTATTTCTTTTTAAATTGCAAACATATTATATGGCAAGGAATTAATGATAATTCAGTCAATTAGCATGAGCGGTATACATGAAAAAATACTGAAGACACTAATATATCCGTGTTCATTTATTCACAGAAAGTAACTGCACCTAATATGGAAGAACAAAATAATATTAAACACTGCAATATATTAATAAGCGAGTGACAAAATCTTCTAGTTCTTAAGTTCAGTTCATCATATTAATTTAAGTTCTTATATATAGTTGAATGTGTATCATTGAATGCGAAGCATTGTTGTGTTTCACAATGCTTATAAATTTCTAAGTGAAATATTTAGATTTTTTAGCAAAGGTACGTTGTAAAATATTATTCTCCTACAAGATATTGTTAAATGTGCTTCTGTTTGTGTGCTTTAAAAACATTGAAAGCAATCAACATTTAAAAATTAAAGTAAATTTAAATTAAATTTAAATATTTATTTTTCTTTTTTGAGTAATTATTATTTTCCTGTTAAAATACGTAAGAAAGTGTTCGAAATGTTGCTTTGCAGTATAACAAATGAAGAAATAAATAATATTTCCATTTCTGATGAATTTATTTACGAATAATCATATTGACTATTCAGTGTTAAATATATTATAATATGATTGCTACTATACTTATTCAAGTCTTAAAATGCAGAGCTTGACAAATTACAATTATGATCCATGAGGCGTCACAAAGTATTGTGATTTCAAGTTATTTTCCGCCGTTATTGAAAACGTCGACATATGCAAATTAAGTTCTGTTTTAATTGCACTCTTATTGACATCCTAAATTATATTACTGTAAAATAGCCTACAATTTATGTAAAGAATATTTGTAATTCTAGCTAAAGCAAAGCACAATGCCTACAGATAGGAATTCTGACATTAATATTATGTCGTTGCTAATTCTTCATCGAATGAAAGACAAAACATTATGATGTATTGCAAATACATTAGTATTACAAAAGTTTACGGTTTATGACGTATCACAAAAACATTGCAAAATGAGTTTATTGAAGATACACTACAATTTTCTTATAATCCAAAGAAGTTTTATTTTATCTATTATTTTGTGTATACGTTTTGCATAAAAATACGATTTTAATAAGAACATACATATAGTACAGATAATTAATAGAATTATTCATAAATATACTCTATACAAACCGAAATATTGTTTATTTCTTTTATTTACTGCAACGTGTTCCATATCGAGTATACGTTCTACATTAATATTGTAATAAATAGCATTATTTGTGGATTTCGAAATTTTAAGAATCTGCAATTTTGTAAACTGTGGATATTTGTAAATCTGCAAGTTAATCAGCTTTGAGAGATTCAGAATTCGTAAATTAATAAATTTATAAATCGTGGGAACTTGAAAACTTCGGGAATTCGAAAATTTGAAACTTGTCAATTTTGGAAACTGGCGACTGAAAATTTTAAGAATACGGGGATATTGAAAATTGATTACTTTTGAAATTCGCAAATTTGCAAAGTGAATATAAAAATATAGTAGTTGAGAAAATCGACTTATGAAAATTAAACAACAGTGTCAAATAAATTAAAATAATAGGACAAAATAACGGACTTCCATAAGAATCAGCTCACGGGAGCACTTTGTTCGTTTCACCTTAGTATACTAAACTTTACACGCATCATTATTAAGTAACCAATAAACCGTCCCCGCAGGTACCAATTCCTATCATTTATTCATTGGTGCGTTTGTCTTTACCCTCTTAGACAACCATTTTTAAATATAATCTTCAACGCTGAAACGAATTACCGATGAGATATATTCAACAACAGGTAGTTCACGCGTTACGATCGGGGAAACTTCTACCACGTTAAATGTGGAACATATAGGTTCGCATAATGTGCACCGAACACTACTGGTGCATGTCCGTACACACATGTACACGCGTAAGTCGAAAGGGCCTACGTTATGGTCGTACGGTTTTGTACATGATCGTGTAGGTTGGAGGCGCCGATGCCACCTGTTGCACTAGCCGTTCGCATACTCAGAGCTGGTTGGCCCTACTTGATGGTAAAAGTGGTGGGGTTACTCGACGAGTTTTCATTGGTCGTGCGGCACGTGCTGCACGAGGGTGCCTCGCTCCGAAAACGCATAAATTCCCTGGCAGTGTGCCTGCCGAGTTCAGAATCACCCCGACGGCCGAGTCGGTATGCGTGTACAGAACTTGAAGAGAAACCACCATTTCTATACCGCGAACATAGTCGAACTGACCAACGAAATCCCACATTTTTACGCGAGAAGACGACGTTGATAAGAGCTTGATTAATCCGGAGAAGTTTATCGTTGAACAACCGTGATTCCGTGACGACACAGTGGAAAAGTGAAGGTATCAACGAAAGAAGCTCACAGATCTCTCCAGATTCACGAGTGAACGATTTTGGTGCGATGGAATTGCAGGAGATGTTTCGCTATGGATACATGTTCCCGCCTAGAGAAGACGATATCGTATCCTGCACGTACCTGGACTTACCGAGTTATTCCTATTCGAAGAACAAAACCGATCTTCCTCCGGTAAGCACGATTACGGTACCCCAGTGCTTCGTCTACGACGGTAATCATAGTGATGGCTGGCACACACCGAGTCCAACAGCGAGTCTTCGATCGGTTAGTCCCGCCACGACATTGTCCATATCGTCCGAACCTGAAACGATAAACACCTCGGTTACCTATCGCCTGTTAGGCACCGCGGATGAACTGAACAAAAGGTACACGACGAAGAGGTGTCTGTCCACGATGGGCACCGAAACGAAGCACGGTATGAACATGGTGGATCTGGCGGAGGAAGTAAACAGCATGGACGCGGATACCGACGGGACCGGGGACGTTGAAACGGAAACGGAACACGAGAAGGCGCAATCGTGTCGTGGCAGTGTCATCAGCAATTCGAGCAGTTTTTCGGACAGGATCGTCGACGGTGACAGCGAGGACGACGCGGAAATGAGCGACAGTCCCGATCACGTTGGTTCCGGTATGCACGGGGCCGGTGGCAATCGGGATGCCGCCAGAAGAAGAGGTAAATACGTGAACTCGACGATCGTTAGGAAACGCAGACTGGCAGCGAATGCCAGGGAACGAAGAAGGATGCAGAATTTGAACAAAGCGTTCGATAGATTGAGAGCTTATCTTCCTTCTTTGGGCAACGATAGACAACTGTCCAAGTACGAAACGCTTCAAATGGCGCAATCTTATATCACCGCGTTGTACGACCTGTTGCAATGAGAATCAATTATTTTCGTACGCGATGCGAGAAAATATATATTTTTGTCACGATTATAGGGAGAGTAGATTTACGGACTGTTGAGATGGACTGTTAAGGCGGAAAGTGAGATTAATGAAGGATGTTAACATGTTAGTGAAATTAATGAAAAACAGGGGTATTAGATTTTTGTTTGTGCAGAAAGAAGTATACAGAGAATTTTTCGTTGAACGTACTGAAGAGAATATAATCTGCGATTAATATTGTTTATAGAATGTTATGAATTGTGTTTGAGACGAACGAACGATCGTATTATTTAGTTGCAGATATTAGTTATATGAAAATATGCTTTCATTCCAAACATACAAGTTGCTTTTACCGTTAGCTTGTCTTTACCTATCCCTTTTTATTTAAACAGCGACATTGCATAATTACCTTGTACTATTATCGAAATAATATTTATCGATGTGATACAGAGACAATCTTAAACTAATGTATTTACGAAATGCTTGTAAATAATAGGAACTTTGTAAATTTTGTAAAATAGTAGTATCTTAACTAGTAAGTTTTTAATTTAGCATTGTATCATAAGATGAATGAAGTCAGGTACCTATAATTTATTAATGCGCTCTTCTTTGAGACTGAAACATGTGTTGATAAATATAATTATTTTATAAATTCTTGAAGTATTATTGTATCCTTCCCCCACTGATCGTCGCGGAACACTTAATACGAACATTTTCCGTTCTTTCGGAATTGGTTTCTATTTGATCGAGCGTGCTTGAACGTTCTGCGACGGAACGTAATTGCCGTGTAATTGTTTAATCAGTTACAGTGTCGCGATGTTCCGTCAAATGCGAAGTTAGATCATAAGGGATGAAGTATATTCGGGGCGAAAGAAAAACAGCATCGTCATCGGTGGTCTGGTCGTCATACGAAACCTACGCGACGCGTCGGTGCCCGGTTTCATTGCAATTTGAGAACCTGCAGCCTCCTTTCTTCGACGATGACTCTTCCTTCTTTCTCTTTCTTTCGGTAAGGTCCTCCTTCGATTATTTGCTATTGCCACCGAATCAGACTTTCTTTCATTACGAATAAAAAGGTAATTAGTAACTCGTTACTATTTTTCTGAGAAGCTTTACCCGCTATGTTAACGCAATTTTTATGCGCCTATGAAAATTATTAAATTAACCCTTTGCACTCGAAAGGTGACTCACACTCACCACTTTGTTTAATATAGCAATTTAGAATAGACATCTTTTAACTGAATCTATAGAGTTGTATACATGATATATAAATGTAATGAAACAGCTAATAGTTGCAATTAATAATATAGAGATATTAGCTTCGAGAGAATTCATCAAAATTTTCAACTAAAAAGTTTTACATTTACTATCTGCTCCTAGTAAAAATATTTTCGAGTGCAAAGGGTTAAAATATTCAAAAAGGATTGATTGGATTGATCACATTGACTTTTGAGGATCTAAATTTTAAGAAACTCTTGCATTACTGTACATGTATATTCTAAATTTTCTGGGAAATCTGCGATGGTATTTTCCACTAGAAAAAGAAGGTAAATAACAAATGGATACGTTAAATAGATATACCGAATCGGAGAATATTCAAAACATTTTTTGCCAGAATTAAGAACATATTTGCGGACAATGATCATGTATCTTTAAATTGGAAGTATATCAAGAAAATTATTTTAAAAGTAAATGAAAGAAATATGAATAAATGAGGGATGATACATAGTAATAAGGGATTCATTTTTTGAAATAAAAAGTCAAATGTTTTTTAAATTTACAAGTACGAATATTCTACGCACAATTAAAGTATTTCATACACATAAAAATCTTAACTCCAGAATATTTCATACATTTCACACAACCAATACCGGCCTTGTTATTTATATATTTATTATAATTTAGCAAAGCATTTATCAGTTGTTATTAAATTTGTGTATCCCCACCTTCTTTTTGAAGTGGAAAACACCATTGTAGGTTTCCAAGAAAATTTAGAATAGACATGTAAGTACAGTAATGCAAGAATTCGTTAAAATGTAGATCCTCAAAGGTCAATGTGATCAAACCAATATGTATATGTAATGTCATATTTACATCTTAAATAATTTAGTATAAAATATTTATTTATTCGTGACAACTATAGTAATTGTACATAATAATTATAATTATGACAATTTATCGTATAGTGCTTATTTTTAAACAATTAAGTTGCTTAAATTGTGAAAGCAATCACGAAAATTGATTATACATATAGTAAGTTAATTTTACATTCGAAAGGTTCGGTTATGAAAGCATTAATTAACTGATAAAATCTTTGACAAATATTAAAAAACATCGACTCATTGTGTTTTCGTCAATTATGCGAATTGAAGAAATTTAAACCCTTAAGTTTATCACAATTGTACAATATACATATAATTTTTATGATTCTTTATTAAAACTGTATGTGCCAAGAAACAAAAGAAATCAAACAGATTTTTAACTAGATACAAGAATTAGCTTTATAAAATTGGATCTAACGAAATGATGTATATTCTAAATTAAAGTACCAAAACTTTTGTTTTCTGTCGGAAATTTTTTGATGAAAAAGATAACGCGATGTTCTTACCTATAATAGTTTTGATTTAAAAATGTAAATTTGATACTTGTGAAAATTAAGTATGTTAAATAACAAATTGAAATTTATTGACAAGTTAATTGCTATTATTTTTGTTTTTGTTAAAATGTTTTTGAAATATGAACAAGTACATGATTTTAAATGTAAATAAATAAACATATTCAAATCTTTTTGTTTAGTGCATTTAAGGCAGGTAAAAGTAATTAAAGGATGATAATTACGGGATGCCATATTTTTATGCAGATGGCTAGTGAGGAGTGTGAACCATAACACGATGAATTATATCCGTATAATTACTTCATAAAACTTTTATAATATATGTACATATGTAATATACATATAAGGAAGCACAACTATTGATTTAACCTAGTCTTAAAATAAAAAACAAAAATAATCAACTTTAGTGTATAAAATACAAAATGTGTAAATGAATTTTTGAAACATAAAACTGTTACAGAAAACTTGAGAACAAAATCATACATTTTGATTAATTTATTATTCTTCATATGACATGAATCATCAATTTATATTTATGCATAATAATCTCTCGATTAAAAACAATAGGTTTCAACAAAATACTATTTTATTTTAAGTAATTTGTGGGGGAAGAAAGATGTGAAGTATCTAATATACTTTATTTGCTTAATAAAGTTGATGCTTTATGTAAACAAACATGGAATTATTTTTTTAATTGCAGTCTGTAGAAAATTTACAGGAAATGAGTCGAAGCATATAGAGTATAAATATAACCATATGTTGGTATTTGTTTATATAATACCTTATCTATGTTAAGCTGAAAAATTATTACAAAAATTAAATATAAGTTTGTAATTTATTGTTAGTAATTTGAATAGATGAAATTAGTAATATATGTATAATATGCTAATAATCATGTATTAGTAATTACGAAAATTAGTCATTTAAATTACTAAAATCGCTAAAATTAATAATTTAAATTACTAACAGATCACAAATGAATACAACTTTTAATCAAAATATAAGCTGTTTATAATAATAGTAAAGCAACTTCATTTTTTAAGGGGTAACGCCATTCTAGAAGATAGAAAAAAAGGTGATTTTCGGCAATTTTTAAAGCAAAAACCATACAAGGTATAAGGTCACGGACAAAAGAGCTTTATTATATATATTTTGAAGATAGTTCGAGAATTTTTTTTCACAAATTGAATTAAAAATGGCGGCTACAAGTGCTAACAAGCAATAACATCTTTTCTTTCCGAATAGTCGGGATACTTAAAAAAAAATCATATTCCCGACTATTCCTGCACTTAAACTTTTTTCACATATTCTACACATAATATAACATCATTTAAGCAAAAAAATCGATTTTTTCAAAATTCTACAGTGGCGTTACGCCATTCTGATAGCTCATATTTTCTTGAGTTCTATATATCCTACAACTAAGAACATAGCAAACCAATTTTTCGTAAGATGTAGAATTGAATTCTTTTGAGTATAATTAACAGAATAATATAATCATATATTGAACAGAATATTACAAATGTTTATTGAACAGTATAATATTGACAGTATGTTAGACGCCATAGACAAAACGGATGAGAAGTAAAGAGAACATAGAATCAATTAATCACAGATATAACATAGAAGAGAAAACATCAAGACCATAAACTTATTTAACATTAGGAATATAACTAATGCAATGAATGAACGAAGCTATTGCTATTAACAACAAATTCATTCAAACCATTTTTCTTACAAGCGATAAGCACACAAATATTATAAACATTGTTTTCTAATATTTACTTCGGAAGTATACGAATAAATAAATTCTATAGATTGAATTATTTGCATCGTAACTCTCTTTCTCTGAGATGTTAATACCTTTCATACTTAAAAATGAAAATATCTGGAATAACTAATATTTTTACTTTGCTAATTTATTTTTTCGTAATCACACAATTTATTGAAAAATAATACGGTAGAAGCTTATAACCAACAAATATAGCATCATAGTATGAAATATAAGTATATAAATATAAAAATGTCAGTGCCAAAATAAACTCTGTACCTTTTTTTAGTGCTGCACAAACTATTATTAGCATGATCAACGATGAGAAAAGAAGAAAATTTTGCTTCTATTCTCTCACGATTAGCGCTACATGGTTACAGTAAATATTGAACTCACAGCATGGAGTGTTAGCCCCGGTTGTGTAATATTTATCGAAGATGAGCGAACAAACAACCCCTATTCTTTACACAAAAAGTAAAGGGCTGCACAAGAACATAGCAGAAGACCCTGACTAGGAAGAACTTTGAGAAGCTTCTAAACATTGATGACCTTTTTCCGATCCTTATTACACGTAGAGGAGACGAAGTACAAATATAACACGAGACGAACGTAACAATCGTTATAAATAAATAATAATCGATTTAGTAGAAGTAAATGAACTGGCTAATATAACTCTTTTATAGAAATAATATATCGAAAGTAAGTTCACATAAATGAACCCTATTACAAGATATTTAAGCTGTTTATTTTGGAAGTAAGTCAAGTTAATTTTTTGTTATTGCGAGATATTTAAAGGTTTGCATTTCAATAAATTCAAAAATATTGGTAAATACTAATAGACAAATTATTTGCATTTTATACTATTAGATAGTGTATACATATACTATCCAATAATGTACAAAGTGCTTGTTAAAAAATAAGTTTTATTCTATCCAAGTGGATTTGTCTCACTTGCAAAATTAATAAACTGTTGTATTCGTTGATTAAACGAATAATAGGATTTTTTTTCTGTTATCAATCCTCATAAATCTTATTTCTGTAAATATAATGAAAATAACAAAATTCCTTAGAAGTGGGGATTTTCGTCAAATGGCGCTATTACTTAGTAATGTATTTTTATTTTTTTATTATTGCCTACCGACTTCACTTTTATATTCATCATAGTTATCATTTTTGTTGCAATCATTCTCAGCCATATTTTTTTTAATGAAGTAAACAACGATTTGTAGTTAATTTTCAAATAACAGTGAAATTATTAAGGGGTTTTGTACACCGATACTAAAACAAAAAACGTATCGATTTTGTTAAATATTAATTACAAACTGATCAAGTATTTATTTATAAACTGATAATAGAAATTAGCAATGTTACACTGATATTCACACTTGCATTTATGTTACCTGTACGACCAATATTATACAATTTGTAGTCTACCACAGCATTGTCAATATTACTAAACTTTACTGAAAAAATAAAAATAAATATAATTAAATTATATCATAGTATATTCGGCTAAAAATAATTTTAACCTAAAGTGGACTTTCAAAATGAACATTTTTTAATTCCAAACTCCCATGGCTCAAACGGTAAGGAATTTGCACTATTTTCACCATAAATTGCTTACTGTTTTGTAGTATATTGATTGTTGAATGTTGAACTATTAAAATTTTTAATAATATCACTTTTTAAATGCAAGATTAAGTAAGTATGAAATAGTAGTGAATGAAAATTGCATTTGGTACAATGTTTCTTTTAATATCTATTGTGAGTTTTTATAATTACTTATATGTGTAAACCAAATAACTACTGTCATATATATAAGTAAAAAATTTAGTTTTCTTGTAGTTTTAATGCTGCTTGTATGTTTCTTGTTAAGATTAACAAACTATTACACAGGCTTACATGATTCCTTTTTATGAGTTTGATTACATTAGAAATGTACATACATATGTATATACGAATTTGATAACTTATTCTCGTAAAATACCTATCATATTTGTTAATGGATACCTTAATATAAGAATTGAACACTGAAATAGTAAATAAAATAATTAGAATATCGACGTTTAATGATTTTGGCTAATACATTGTTTTATTTGACTTCTTTAACAAAATTGAAAAAATAGTTTCTAATGGGTAAATTAACCTCATCACCCCTTTCTATCATATACTTTCTTACCTTAATTTCATAAAATCCTTTAAACTTTGTTACCTTGTATTATAAGCTAATATTGTACATTATATAACATTTTTTATAACAATAAATTATACAGTAACCAATAACGTGTTCGAGCAAAATATGTGAGTTTCACATTTCTAAATTTTTCTAAACTCAAGTTTTCAAGTTTTCTAAATTCTCAAATTTCCAAATTTTTCAATGTTCAAATATTAAAACTCCGTTATCACTCAATTCTCAAAATTTGCAGTTTTCCAGATCAATTTTTAGATTTCTGAATTGATAAATTTTAAAGTTTTCAAATCCACAAATTATATAAAAATTTCTGTCTCGATTCAAAAATTTTGTCATTTCAATTTCCAAAACTTTCTACATTTTCACACCCCATAATTTCAAGATTAATCAATCATTAAAATTTTAAATAACCAAGATTCCACGGTCCCCGATCACCAAATTTTTAAATTTCTAGATTTTTAAATTCTCAAGTTCACAAATCGCCAATTTCTTAAATACGCAAATTCTCAAATTTTCCAACCATCAGATTTTCAAACTCCTAATTTTCTGAATCGTAAAATCACCACAAATCCCGAATTGTTCGAGTTTTCTAATTTCACTATTTCTAAATTGCTAAATTTTTGAGTTCTCAAAATCCCAAAGATTAAATCTTCAGATCCCTAGATTTCTATATTTCTAAACGTCCAAACATCTAAATATATAAACATTAAACCTAAAAAATTACAAAGTCCACAAATTTTCAAATTCCACAACTTCTAAATTCATCGCCAAGTTTCAAAATCCTCAAATGACAGAACTTAAAATTCCCAAATTCAATCATTTTTGTATACCAAATCACGAAAGTTTCCGAATTCTCTTCTGTCCAAGATCTCGAATTTCAAAAGCTTCGAATCCTGAAATTCTGAACATTGGAAATAGGCGGCAGAATAAAATAAAAATACGAAAAATATTTATAACACAAGACTTTAATTTCACTTTTACTCAAAACTAGAAACACGGAAATATAAATGCGATTATTATATTATATTGATTCAACTCAACAAAGCGTTCACGATCTGTCGCGTTCAAGCCCTCAATCGTAATGAACGATCCAACAGCGTCATATAACAAAAGACAGAGGCGATACATATCTGTACTTACATGCATATGAGGTTCCTTCGTTCTGGCCGTTATTTCTTGCAAATTTATCCGATAATTGTTGTAGAATAAAAACACTAAATTGTGTTAAATAAATCCAACACTGAAATTATCAAATTCAGTAATCGTCAAATTCCAGATCGTCGATGAACATTCCGAAATTTCGACGGCGAACAATTTAATTAGACGGTCAACAAAAATTCCACTGGTTGTCGCGTGGCAGTCTCGGCTTCTGTCGCGTCTCTCCTCCGCGTTCCCAGAGATAATACCCTTGAAGAAGGTAAGACACGAGAATCTTTGCGAATTCGATAAAAATCTCGCGACATCTTCGTTTTCGTTCGGAGGCCCATGGATCGGTTGCCCGGTAATAAAAGAAAGAACAGAACAAAAGGATAAAACTGTGGAAGGAAAGAAGGGAAAGAATCTCATAGATGAGAGAACGTAAATATTGTTTGAAGCAATTAATTCTCCGGCGGACTACCACCTTCGTGTTGTCAGGAGGGTTCGCCTTGACAAAGAAGAGGAAGCCCGGACCCGCCGGCAGTGACCAGTGGCCACTGTCATCAAAATACTCGAAGGGGTTGGGTACAGTGAAATCGGGAAATGGAAGGGGTAAAAAAGTGGAGGATAAAAGACAAATGCCGCCGCATTGTCGTTGTCTGATCGTGGAGATTGCTTTATTTGAGCACATTTAGCGCAGAGATCTCGAAAGCCTGGCGAATATTTTGTAGCCGCTACCACATACGACCCTTCGATCCACCATCAGAAACGATATACAGAGGCGTAACGCATTAAGCATCGAAATAATGTAATCTGCCGGCTGGGATCAGGCGATAAATATAATCTGCCGGTTGAAATTTGTCGGTGTAGGAGCACCTTGGTTACTTACGTCCACCGTCCCTCTACCTTCTTCTTCGTATCGGGATCGATTATAACCCTCATTGTGTGACTATGATAGATGCTTATCCTATCTTAGTATCGCTGTTATTATCGTTATTTTCGCTATTGTCATTGTTATTGTTACTATTGATTATTAATTATTAGTTCTATTTGCTGGTACTTATTAATTATTAATTCCAGAATTTTTAAATTCAGTCATTGAGATCGGTATTTGAAAATTTGGGGATTCGCAAATTTAAAAATTTTGGAATTCAGAAATTAGAAAGATTGGAAATTGCGAAGCTCGTAAATTCAGAAATTTAGAAACTTGGAAACTTGGAAACTTGGAAACTTGGAAGCGTAGAAACTTAGAAACTTAGTTATCTGAAAGTTTAGAGATTTAGAAACTTGGAAACTTGGAAACTTAGAAACTTAGAAACTTGGAAGCGTAGAAACTTAGAAACTTAGTTATCTGAAAGTTTAGAGATTTAGAAACTTGGAAACTTGGAAACTTGGAAACTTGGAAACTTGGAAACTTGGAAACTTGGAAACTTGGAAACTTGGAAACTTGGAAACTTGGAAACTTGGAAACTTGGAAACTTGGAAACTTGGAAACTTAGAAACTTGGAAACTTAGAAACTTAGAAACTTAGAAACTTGGAAGCTTAGAAACTTGGAAATTTGGAAACTTGGAAACTTGGAAACTTGGAAACTTGGAAACTTGGAAACTTGGAAACTTAGAAACTTGGAAGCGTAGAAACTTAGAAACTTAGGTATTTGAAAGTTTAGAAATTTAGGAATTTAATATTTAGTTTTTGAAACTCCTGAATCTAATAGAAATTAGAGAAATCAATCATTATAAAATTTATATTATTGTATACCGCAAAATATTATAAAGATACATATTTTTTACGATGGCTGTTACATATGGTTTAAAAGTAACTATTTATCAATTATTTATTATTGACATAAGTCGGCAATGTTACCTCTGTTATCTGTCATAATAGCATTGAACATTTTATAACAGCTTTTAAATGTATTAGGGGGACCGGAAAGTAATGTCGTTTTTTTGTAGATAAATTTTTAATACGTGTTTTGTTTTAATTAATGATGCCATCATTCTCGTTATCGACAACCTTGTCCTATCTATTGTACAAATTTTCTATGCCGGTTGATTTTTGATTGATTTTTGAGCAAAATATCTGAAGAAAACGAATGCACAGAAACGACATTACTTTCCAGTCCCCCTAATAAATGATTTTACCATATGTTACTTAACTTAGATCATATTTATTAATATTTATAATCATTTCAGATTCCACTCTTCCAAAGAACAAATGTACATTTCTTAATCTATATTTTCAAATATTATAAAATAAAATAAATATTGTGCTTATTATACCGAAAATTAAATATTCGGCAAATATTATTGATGTAAATCGACGGCGTTACATTTTCATTCTACTATAATTAAACTAAACAAAAGCCCATTCATTGACGTTTACAAATATTTCAAATTCTGTGTTTTCGAAACAATCAACGATTTATACAATATACAGTCATGGACAAAATTAAGTGGACAGGTATCATAAATAACAAAAGGCTAATTTAATTTAACTAATAATGCCTATAAATCAAAACTTTATTGCACAAATATGTACATTAAATAAATGTTTTTTCAAGTCTGCAAAAACATTTCACGTTCTAAATTTAAAATTTATTTGAAACATTGTAATAAAAAAAAATTTGTTTACATTTCTCCAATGTCCACTTAATTTTGTCCATGACTGTACATACGACATGCACCTTTGATTATTATAACATGAATATTATTTATTGTTATACGAATAGTATTATTTGTTTTTATTGTAATACTATTTGTTATTGTTATAATAAATAACGTTTATTATAAAATAAATATTCTACTTACTGCACTTACAATCATGGACAAAATTAAGTGGACATTGCAGAAATGTAAAAAATTTGTTGTCTGTTACAATGTTTTAAATAAATTTTAAATTTAGAACGTGAAATGCTTTTGTAGACTTGAAAAAACATTTATTTATTGTATATAATTGTGCAATAAAGTTTTGATTTATAGGCATTGTTAGTTAAATTAAATTCACCTTTTGTTATTTATGATACCTGTCCACTTAATTTTGTCCACGACTATATTACATATTATTTAAAAATAAGTATTTGCGAATTATTTACTATTAACATAAGTCGCCGGCATTTCATTCAGCGATATACTCTAATTTTTGGTAATATAAAAACTGTAATATAACGACTGTAAAAATTGCAAGCGTGCAGAAAGAAGCGCATGGCGGCTACTTATGCGATTCACTGTGCCGAAATTACTCCGAGCGTAAACCGGTGGATATAAATCAATCGTGTTCTGTCAGCGATATTCGTCTCGACTCATTCACGTGACAAACTCACGCAATTCAGTCCATACGTTCAACTTTAAAGCTGCGGTTGCATGATTTATTCAGCAGACCGGCCTTCTCAACTCGGTTGAATCAAAATATTCATCGACCGAAAAAAAGGAACAAAGTTGCGCATGTGAATTTAGAATGTAAATAAAAAATAGGAAAAAACGAACGATGAAACTACCAAAAAGGGACAATTAATCGAAACCGGCAGGAAGAGAGTACATAAAACGACATTATTTAGTGCCATTTTATTTAAAAATATTGACGTACTCCACTGTTTTGTTCAGTTACAACAATAACTTGTAAGCTGTTTTAAAAATTTCGTCTATTTATGTAACTTTCAGTAAATATGGTTCATTTAAAATTAATCAAACATAGAAGACGTTTTAAATACCAATCGTTGAACTAGAACTGCTATCGCATTTTAATTACATGATATTAAATAACATTCACTTTAATACAGAATAATGAAAAATGTAATCGGAAAGATTCAAATTTATTAAGCGGCATGAAGAATAAAATGAAATGTTAAAGAATGTTAATATATAAGTTATACATTTTATTGAAATTTGTTATGAAACATGAACTATTTATGTGATTAAAAAAATTGTAATAAATACACTTATAGCTACTTAAACTAATTAAATGACTACATAATATTATCAAACATGTTTTGTTATTTAACAATAGTCCGATTAAACAATCAATCATAATTTTGATTAGTTCTTTGTTTGTTCAGGGGGAATAATTTTTGGACTAATTTATTAAATAATAATATAAATTATCACTTTATGAAGGAGTAATGCAAATGAAGCATGTGAAGTAATATGTCATATGCTATTAATTTATAGACACAATATCCCAATTTAAATATATATTCTTTAAAATCAAATAATTTAATAAATAAAACGAACAGAAGTTAGTTTAAAAAAATGACTGTCATCAGAGTTACCTAATACTTTTGTTGCCATTCTTATTTTCTTTTATACATATATTCAAATGTATATGTTACCGTGAAAGACCGAAATTGGAAAATATCGACTTTCACCGGTGAATGTCAACACATACCAAATACGTCGGTGAAAGATCGAATATTTCATTACAATCTTGTACAATCGTACCCTCACCGGTGTATGTCGACAATTAGTGAATGGTGAATGTCGACATTTGCCGGTGTAAGTCAGAAATAAGGGTATTTAGCAAATATTTCGGACATGCACAAAGCGACTATGTGAATGTTGACATTCACCGGTGAAAGTCGACATTTTCTAGATTTCGGTGTTTCACTGTAACATATATACATATTATTGATACTCCCAATTTATTAATTATAACATCTATTATAATTAATCAAGGTTTTAATTATTTTTAAATCTTATTTAGTTCAATATTTAGAAACTTAGAATCTGTATAATGTATGTATCCAGATATAAGCCGTAGTGCACATTTATGTTCCCTTAACACTATTTCTACCACGATTTTGTGTACACCTATTTCAACCAAAAGGTGTCTTTTGACGCCTTTTGAATACAAATCATTGCCGAAATTGGTTGGGATTTCAAATTATGAGCTAAACGCAGATAATTTGAGGAATATATTTATTGATACACTGATGTGTATTTATTGGAAATTATTTAACTCATCAAGCTACCAAATTTTAGGGTCACATGAGTTTCTTCCTTTTTGTAATATGACACAAAATGGGATAGAGGGATAGAGAAGGTTGATACAGATGAACAATTAATGCAACGATTCAACTTTAAACTATAAATATTGTGTATGAATATCTATCAAAGAAGGAAAGAACTTATGGGGCACTCTAATATACAATCAATGCAGTGGTGTATACTAAAATGCAACAAGGGAAATTGACTGGAGAAAAATGATATCGCTGAATTAATTTAACAATCATTGTATGAAAAGTAAAAAAATTAATTGTGGAGAAACGATTCAACATAGAGAATAATTTTATATTAAAATTTGAAAGGTGTCTTTTGACACCTCTTGGTAGAAATAGTGTTAAAGTTGCATACAGATTGGCATTCATTCTTAAGTGACCCAACAAAACATATTTTGCGCTTGTTAAACTATTATACATTTCACTAATTTCACCGCGTTGTTGTTGTACTATAATGCTATTACAACTTATTGTTGCAATAAAACCTTGTTGTTATATTGTAACATAACCTTATCATTATAATATAACCTTGTTACAAATGTCTACATTTATAAAGTGTTAGGATAAAAGCAATTTTGCATAATACAGCAAACGGAAGTTACGTAAATGCTACAGTTAATATAAGAAGAACGTGTAGATCGTTTGCTAGTGGTTTCACTGGTGCGTGCCATTTAATTCATGAGCCCACCGGAAATCCGCTAAACACGGTGATTCCAAAAGAAGGACCTCACCGAAACCTTTCTAGCGTGTTCTTCAAAGGTGTCGATACAGTATCTTTTTAATGTTTCAAGGCTTGGTGCGTGCTCTCGCGAATGCTTTCAGATTATAAACGCAGGTAGATGGTGTGGTCGATCCTGGTGAATGCAACGAAAAACACGACCGCCCATCGTGAGGGACTCGATGATGCTACGAGCTCCACCATCCAAGTCGTAAATCGGTAAAAGATCTCCTACCTGTGATCAGAACAGTGGAATAAGAGCAAAGCCATCGGCTGGGTTACGTTTATGCTCCAGATTTAGAAATTACCTTTCGAAAAGCGTATCTACTCTTCTTACGATATATCGGTGAAGGAGAAGCTCTTTTTACCTAGAGGCAATGGCAATTTTAAAGCAAATTTCACTCAGGTGGATGTTGTTGAATCAGGCAGATTGATTTTCTTTATTATCTTTATTTTTCACGCCCAATTCAACGCTGTGTTTTGGCATTAGTATGAAGTCGACCCTAACAAAGATACCGACTCAAAAATAAACGTTAACAATTTACTTTTATTGCTAATCTAACGTGTTTTTTTTAAATGTATGTAACAAAGGAAGAGTTTTATTACCAGACTATGGCCAATTACCTTGAGGATCGAATAATGTTTTTTCTTTTAATACAAGCAATAAAGGACAATTTTGCTCTCACTGTATAATTGAAGTTCATAGTCAGATTCGAAGTAAAGAACATCTGCAGACAAAAATTGTTTCAAGTTGGATGGTAACTTGTAGTCATCAAATAAAGTGATATTTCTGGAAATAAATACGTGAAAGATCATGCACCTGGAGATCATTTCTGCTAAATTTTTTTTAGATTCTACTCATTTCATCTTCGATTATTTTTTGATATTTAAACAACAATTGTGAATTACAAGAAAAATCCGACGTGATACTGAATTGCACCGATGATAAGATTGATACAAATTGCTTATTTCCATCTATGCTTCGAATATTCATTTACAATTACTTTCTGTGACACTTTACATCACTAACAGTAAAATAAGATGAATAACAAAAAAAATTCTAGAAATAAAACTTAATTACACAGCGAGAAAAGAAAAATTACGACTATACACGTATTAGCAACAGCATAACTTATGAAGTAGGAAGACCATGGATTTTAATTTTTATCAAACCTTCTTTTGCAAATTGTCTTGCATAAAAATCAAATAAGTTTTGTCCATCACCATAGATATTTTCTTATACGTACTATAATTTTTGTATCATTGTTATCACTCTCATCACTATCAAATTTAATAAATTATAAAAGTCAATAATATCATGCATACAAAAATTTCATAATGTATAAAATGTTTAAGAAATAAAAATATTAATTTAATTTGAAATTAATTATTGCAAAATTTATATTACCTTCATTACTTGATAATTCTTCAAAATTAATTTTAATTACAATCTTATACAAATTTTGTCAATATTCCTCAATATGTACACTCATGGACAAAATTAAGTGGACATTGCAGAAATGTAAGAAATGTTTTGTTTTATTACCATGTTGTGAATAAATTTTAAATTTAGAACGTGTGATATTTTTGTAGACTTCAAAAAAACGTTTATTTAATGTATATAATTGTGCAATAATGTTTTGATTTATAGGCATTATTAGTTAACGAAATTTACCTTTTGTTATTTATGATACCTGTCCACTTAAATTTGTCCACAACTGTATAATACATTATTTTTAGTTGTTTATAAAGTAGCATAGTGGTTCGTGAAAAGTTAAAAATAGAACCTACAAATAAATAACAATATTTTAGTGAAAAAGGTGAAATAAAATTGAATGTTCAGTTATATATTTATAATGTATATTGATTATGAAATATTATATTGCTTATAATTAATATGTGCACGCTATACTGTATATTATACATATACTCGAATAATACCGCAAAGTAAATATGATGAAAGACGTGCAAAAATGACCAACATAATAATACGCTCATGAAAATTGTAAAACAAATGTTTAAGATGCTATAGCAATTTATATCTTTAATACATAAAAAAAGAAGTTAATTCCAATATACAGGGTGTCCCAAAAGTGTTGAAGGAGCCGGAAATGGGAGGTAAGTGGGCTCATTCTGAACAACTTTTTCATTTGCAAAAACGTCGTAGGGGGCTTCATTTTTAAATTATTAACGAAAAACACCGACCAATCAGAATGCGAGAATCGCGCGCCACGAGATTCGATCGCGACCACGGCCAATTATAACTCGGGCCTACACTTTTACCTCCGAGCGCGCGCGTTTCTCGCGCTCTGATTGGTCGGTGTTTTTCGTTAATAATTTAGAAATGAAGCTCCATACGACGTTTTTGCAAATGAAAAGGTTGTTCAAAATGACCCCACCTACCTCCCATTTCCGGCTCCTTCAACACTTTTGGAACACCCTGTATATTTTTGTATGGAAATGGAGGGAGAAAACATGTTAAACATTAATACTGCAATAATTGCATCATTTTTAATTTAATTAATTAATCATAATTTAACGTTCAAACGTTTATACCGAATCAGTCACTGTCACCAGGTGCTCTTTTTACTAAACATAAATTATTATGTGCATAAAGTTACGTTATCGTATAGCTAAGAAATATCACTCCATGCTTTGCATATGGATAATATACAAGACTGATATATTTTATATTGTAGAATACATTTCCATGTTTATATGATTTCATCACATATGAATTCAGGAGACTTCAAAATGTAATGATTTACAAACGTCTAGGTAGTCAAATTATTATCGATTCGAATATTTTCTTTTTATTATATTTTATATTTTCATTATATCTGCGCAGATAAATACTGATAGTGTTATAATTGCATAATAATTACGATTATGTATTTTCCTTATGACTTCCTCGTGTGATCACGTACGAATTATTCATGTAGAGGTATAAAATCACATGGACGTACAAAAACAGGGTAAAAGAATTTCATAAATCGAGAGGAAAACTTGGAGGTACGTAAGTTGAAGACGGTGGGTGGGTTTAGGAAATGCGAAAAGTAAAAATTATTCTTCTATTAAAAGGAGGCTAATATTCTGCGATCTAAGCCGACCCTAACTCGTTATAAATCAAAACTCTTCCCAAGGTAGTTCTATTCTTCGATGGCACGGCGGCACAATGCCGGCGGTACACAATCGTGTACGAAACGCGTTCGTCCAACCGATTTGTTTGCTCGACCGTTTCGTGATCGAATGAAATCCGCTTAATACGATCGAAAGGTTTTCGCGTTTGAATGAGGTATCACGGGTTTGAAAACACGTGGAAGGGTCGACCGAAGTACGAAGTGGATACGGGGGTTCACAGAAAACCGGATGGGAAAGTTAAAAAGGGGAAAAAGGAAAAGAAAGGGGCAGCGTTCGACACACGCGACACGAGCTTACTCTTAGTTTCTGCTTGCCACTCGAACCACTGCCCCAGGGGCATTAATTTCATTTAATCAAACAGCGGCGATACTTGGCCCGACCCTTCCTTTTGTTTACTCTTACTCTTTAGCTGTACGATACGCCTATATTTAAGCTTACAAGGTGGCGAACGTTCTTATAGAAATGAGAACTTTACCGTTTTCTCTTTAACACTAGAAGTACCGGCATTGAATGCATGCTTACTTCAAAACTGAAAATAAAGTAGAAAAATGAATAAATAAATATTGCAGTATCACCTAACATATACGGGGTGGCTGTAATGAACTGTTATAACTTCAAACCGCTGCAGCAGATACACTTTTAAATATTTTGTTTTATCCACGGGAAAAAAAATAGTCGAAAAACATTCAACAAATTGATTTAATGCTCATTGCTCGATATAACCTCCCTTTGCACGAATAATTTCATTCAAACGGTGAAAGAATGAATCGCACGCTGCCCGTATGTGAGATTGTGGAATCTTCTTCCATTCCCGGATAAGTGCTGATTTTCGAGCGTCCAAACTTCGATGTTTCATTACATTGACCTGAGCCTCCAAAATAGCCCAAATACATTACATTCAATCATTCAATCATTCAAATGCTGGAGCTCACGAACGATAATTGGAACTGATGTTCCAGCTAAATATAAAGCAATTACAGAATTACGCTACAAATCCATCGCTATAACCTTACTTTGAGATGCAGTATACGAAAATGCTTCTGCACGCATATAAACAATTGAATGAACTATAAATATGGCAACTTTCAGATGGATTGCGTGAGCGGATCGACAGATGCATTAGTATGAACTTACTTAGTAACAGATCATTCCGGCCACCCTGTACAACTATTCATTAACTCAATAAAATATGACAGACATTTTGACAAAAGGACGGCAATCAAATTTTGTAATAAAAAATGCTAAACCCGAAACCAGTCATTTTGACTGGTTGGTAGTTCTAGTGTTAACCACGTTGCAAACGCAATTAGAATGGATTATATTACTTATTTGCTCGTTGTTAATTAAATATTTGACTGTTCAATCAAAATGCGTCTTAGCTTAACGAACGTATACACATGCGGCATAAAATTAGTGCACAATTTTTAAGGTCTCCATAAATATATGAGGTTGATGATATATCTCAGAATTTGGCAATATTTCACTCCTCTGACACGAATTTCAAATAAAATTGCGACAATGAAAACCTGAGAGTAACTTCTTTCTTTTGGACATTTTCGCTTAAAAAAGATGTTATGGACCACATTAGAAGAACTATAAATTTCCTGAAAGAAACCAATATGTACAATAAAATATAGTACCCAATCATACAGCCATCGCCAATGACCTCGTAGTCGACGCGATGTAAAACACTAATGAAGAAGAAGAAGAAGATGCTATTTCGCATAAAATTTGGTTTCATCTGTTATTTTCGAATAATTATTCAAATTCTTGACTCTCCATGATTTCAGTTGTTCGATTAAGTTTTCATTTTGAGATAGAAATTTGTTTGAATTTATAATCTATCTCTCATTCATAGACATCGTCATTTGATTTAAAATTTCGTTTAGAATATTATTTGAAGTAATATGTAATTCTAGTATACATAACCTAAACACGAAACATTAGATTCATTTATTTCCTTTTTTAAGTAGTGTAAAAATTATTAGTATAAAGTATACGTTGGTAAATTTTTAAATAAATTGTAATAAAAATTTCTTCGATAATGCACAGCTTTTGAGTGGTCTGTTTCAAAACGTGAATATACCTACATAACTCAACACGGCACTGAATTGGTTCTCTTTTTGTTGTTTAAATAATGTTCTTAATATAAAATACCTTATAAAGTTTTAAGAATATAATCAAAAGAATTTGTACATTTTAAAAAGATTTATGCAAAGTTAAATTAGAGGTATTACCATCTATATTTTGAACGAGCTGGATTAAAAGTTATATAACACCGAATACTCATTTTGTTGCAATTTATTAAAAACTTGGTGATGCAAAACGACATGCACTTTATAGTAAGAATGTTTTTTTAATTAACACTAGGTTTACGGGACCCGACAAAATGACGGATCTTAGGTGTTTTATTTTCAATTGTGAAAATGATTAAAAAGCTTATGTCGAAATGAATGTTAACCATCATCGAGGTAAAGAATCTTTCTATAAACTGGTATATGTATTAATTGTTTACTTCTTTTCATAGTTCATTTTCAATTTAGACTTAAGTGGTTATTGAACTTCCGTAAATCTATTGTTAAAAAAGAAAATAAACTAAAAAATGTGTACAACTCTTTTTTTATCTCTAACAGTTTTCAAGTATAACCCGCCCCAGTTGCATGGATAGCCTGTTTCGCATTGACTTCAAGCGTGCATAGAAGGTGTCAGCACTGATCAACTAGTTTTGCTAAATAGTTTCCTACTTTACCATTCGTTGCATAATTTCTTAATTTTTTTTATTATTTTCAACCCTTGAGTGCATTTGCGACTCATAGGAGGGAATTTTCCTTAATTTATCAACACGTTTGGTGTTGTAAGCAATTAATTTGAAAAGTTGAAAATGTTCTGGAAGTCTAATTCTTATATGGACTCGAAAAAGTATTGGTGATGCCATCTGGAGGCCAAGAACGAAATTATGGAAACAAGAAATTGCAATTTTGCGCACGATAAGACACTTTTATGTTTCATTAACACTCGCAAATTATTCTACGAATACTATAAAGTAAAAGAAATAACTTTACCATTGATCCAAAACTTTATATTCAAGAATTTTTTAAACTGAATTTTATAGAGCTTCAAATACTTAGCCATCTAACCGTAGTGAGTTGGAACTAATGGAATTTAATTATTGACTGCAGATATAACAAAACTGGGCTTGCCTGTTTTCGAAAATACAGGAATCTGTGGCTCGAGATTATGTCTCACAAGCAATTTAGTATTTTCTAACGATCTGTTAGAAAGTGAATATAAACCAATAAACCGTATTGGAAAAAGATAAATGAGTAAAACAGATAGAGCTGTCGATAGTGCTGCTTTCTACTATTTCCATGGGGTTCTGAAACCTTAAATCCATGTGCCGTCAAGAATAAAAACATATTCATTCTTACTACATCTTTAATCAATAATAGAAACATTGATCAATATAACAATTAATTCATTAATTACAATATTCTGCCACCTCAACTGAACTAAAAGAACGTGATTATAATGCTATAAAATCATTATAAAAGAAGGTAAAAAATATTGCATTTTATGGTCGTCGAAATGCTTAGCCATCTACATGACATAAATTTGAAATACATTTCATTATGAAATATTTAACTTTTCAGTTCATTAAACAGCAGACTGTTTGTATCAAAATAAAATTGACATAAAATGATTGATCATTTGATCTTTGTATACTTTCATGTTACAGCCATTATTATATACAGTGGCGTGCAAAAGTTTTCGGCCAGTGCCATTATATGGCATATGTAATCAGTCATTATATGTACTTACAAACATAAATAATATTATATTATTTTGTTTCTCATATCTCATAATGACATAATAATTAAAAATCATTAATCTTTTTTTAAAATAAATTGGAGTACGAAATGTCACTGGCCGGACACTTTTGCACGCCACTGTACATATACAGGGTATCCCACAATTATGGTACGAGCCGAACAGGGGTGGTAGGTGGGGCTCTTCTGAACAACTGTTTCCATTGCAAAAATATTGAATGAGACTTCATTTTTAAATTATTAAGGAAATACACCGACCAATCAGAGCGCGAGGATCGCGCGCTCTCGGAGGCAGAAGTGTAGACCCGAGATATAATTGTTTAATATTCATTCTCGCGTTCTGATTGGTTGGTATTTTTCTTTGATAATTTAAAAATGAAGGCTCATCCGACATTTTTGCAAAGGAAAAAGTTATTCAGAATAGCCCCGCCTTCCACCCCTTTCCAGCTCGTACCATAATTGTGGGACACCCTGTATATTCTCAAATTTGTTATTTCAGGAGAAGAAAACGTTTCTTAAAAGATGCAATGGATCATTTTACTTTTAAAATATTCCACTAAAAATATATAAATGATAGGATGTATTAGAGTTGGAGACAATTAATTCAGTAAATACAATTTACTGGGATCAATTACAATATAAATAACATTTAGTTATATTTCCATACGAACGAATTATAATATAAGACAATGAAATTACTTTAAATTGTTTACTATTTCCTGCGATTACTACTGTGTCATTATTGTAATTAGTACGTATATAATATATAAACACTTAAATTTCGTCCGATCTTCGTCACATGTACGTTTTTAATATATCCTATAGATTTTTAGCATTACATTCAATATGAATCTTATTTGCTTCAATTTGAAAATCATAATTATCCCTCCTTCTTAAGCTGGTTAATGTTGTCCGTTGAAATTCCTCTCCGATCGTTACCTCTTCGAAATCTCTCGAAATCATTTCGAACGTCGATCAATAAGCTTTGTCTGCACAGTTTAGATATCGTACTCATATTTCCCACCTCGATATCTTTCCCGCGTATCAGTTTCGTGAACTTCAGCTTATTAACAATTTTCGCGAGCGGCCCTAAAGACTCTTGCTGATTGACAATCGATCTCGGAAGAGATTCGCATCCCCGATTGGTTTCGGTGAGACGTACAAAAGTGTCGGGATCAACGTTTATCATCCCAACACTGGCAGACTTTACGCGATCGGGTCGAGAAACGATCGAATTATCCGACAACTCGTCGTCGTACTCGTTCCTGAAGAACTCCATCTTCTTCTCTCTCGTCGTTTTCTCTCGTGTCTCGTATTTGCTCGACGTTTCTCCTAAAACGGCGCGATTCGTGGCCGGCAACTTTTCATTCTCTTCGGGCCGTCTTTCCACAATCTCTTCGTAACGACAAGCAGACGTTCTTGGGAATTCGTGACTTTTGAACGGCCGGGGTTCTAGCACAGAATGACACAAAGGACCACCTCGACGTGACAAGAAATCTTCTTTCGCGCGGCGTATCCTCAAAGAGTGTGACTCAACGGACGATTCCTCGGCGATCGTGTTTGTTCGACCGTCTCTTCTCGCTACCACGTTCGACAAGATTTTCAGTTTGTGAATGAGATCGGACGAATTCGGATCGAATTTCAAGGAGTCTGTATCGCATTTCTTCTCGTCGCTCTTTGCGACGGACGAGCTAATGGCGCGGACGGTTTGATCCTGTTGATCCGGCGTTGCTTGCACCGAAACGCTCACTCGCTGACTTCTCTGTTCGAAGAACTGTTTTGTCTCGATCTTTTCAGTTAATTCGACCGACGAATTTCTGTCTCTCGAAAACGTTTGAACCGTCATTCTTTCGCCGATCGACGATTTCCTCGTGCTTTCCACCGACTTGCATCGTTCCGAGCTTTCATTTCCGATCGTAGACTTTTCTTCCTTGTCGGTTTCCCTTCTCGTTTCCTTTAGCTCGCGATCTTTCGAGGATGGACGAAGAGGCCACGGCAACGAAAGAGACATTCTTAGAAGGCCGTCGTGCCGATTTATCTTGGGAGACGCTGATCTGGATTTGCTCTTGCCCTTTACCGAAAGCGCCTGATCTTCTTCGATGCTTTCTTTTCTGCCAGACGGGTGTTCCTCGACTCGACGGAATGGAGAAAATATTATGCGCTTCGTTTTAATGAAAACGTTTCGACTCGGGGAACCGGAAACTCGTTTCTTGGCGGCTCCTTCTTTGTTGGCCGAAACTTCGGCGCTCGATTTGTTACGATCTTCCGCGGAAGCCTCAGAATCTGGCACCGATTGTTTCGAGCTTTTAGATTTTTTCGTACAACCGGTGCTAGCTGTGGGCACGACTATTTTGTTCAAAGTTTCTTCGTTGATGATTATTCTTTCGAGGCAACGTTCTTCGCGACAGGGCTCGACCGTACAAGGCGTTGTTTTGATTGTTGGTTCGAGATGGTATTCGCCGCTGCACGAATTCGTAGTACGCAACATTACGGAACTTAAAACGTTTTCGAAATTATGATATTGGCGTTCTCTTATTTCTGTGGAGTCTGCGGTCGTTACGATCCGTTTTGTACGACTACCTTGTTCGTCGTGTTCCGAACTCTCGTTGTACGATTTGAGTGCTTTGTAGCTTGGCAGAATTGATTTCATTTTGCAGAGATTATGTCCTGCATGATTGTGTATCTCGTCTCTGATCACTCCGTAGTTTTCTTCGTGCTTATTGAAACGTTCATCATCTCGGTTTACACGACGGAGACCCATTTCGGACAAGGGGTATTTGACTTCGTCTAAAACTGGTTAATTCTTATGTAGCAACATTCTTTAACATTAGATATTTAGTAAACTGAATGTAGAATGCTTCAGAAATAGGAGACCAGAGAAGTCTTGGTAGCATGTTTTATTTGTGATCAAGAAATATGTCAGAAACGTGGACATAAACATGCTTTCAAAATGAAAACATTTATTATTCAAGGTATTGTAATGTGGCGAATTCTTTAGCAATGCTTTCTTTCCTTGTATAAATTAAGATTATTATTTTATTTTGTACATTTTGTGTATGCAGAGTGTTTTACTGTAAGTACTGTTTCATATTATTACAGAACTTTATATTCATTGTTTATAAAAAGTGTCGCTGCAAAGAAAGATTTTTTATATTGAACTTTTCATAATCATATTAAAGAGAAACATTGCCTCACAATTAAGAGTATCAACTTATCGTGAGACATCCTAACTTTACTTTACTAAACTTATTGCTATGTGATATTCATTTTCCAAAAATGCAAAAGAATGAAATGGTAAAATGGTAAAATGGTAAAATGGTAAAATGGTGAAATGGTAAAATGGTAAAAACTTAAAATGGTGAAATGTTGAAGCTGTAGAATGATTAAATGATTATGTGGCCAAATGGTCATACGACAAAATAATAAAATAGTAAAACGATAAATTGGAATAATAATATACTAGAATATTAAAATAATACACTGAAACAGTAATTGCAAATTATAAATAGCCCTAATTCTGAGGCTTGGATCCATTTATGTATAATCCAGATTGTGAGGTTAAGAAGTATAACTGAAATTATGTTCACCCATTTTTGAAACATTCTATATAAGTTATAAATATATATTTTGAAGCTCGCTATATTCGAGCAACTAAATAACTAACAGTATTCAATTTAATGAAAATTACCCAATTTACACTTGGTTACTGATTCCGATAAAGTTTCGGCATATTCTTCGCTGTAATTCGGCTGCATATCTGTTGAGGAACAGCAACGAAGGTTGACGGGACTTATCCCTATCTCTTCATATTCGTTGTCGCATTTCATCTTAGCCTCAATCGCGTCCTTTCCATTATCGGCGCTTCTATCTTTTTCAGCCCCGTGGGTGTCATCTTGCTCGTGCTTCTTGTTGCTCGATAAGTCCTGGTTGTACCGACAGGTCGCTAATTGTGATTGCGCTATAGTAAAACTTACTTTTGAAGAAAATGCTTTTTCCGTTGTTGTTTTCTTCTTTCCCGTGTATCGGTGAAAATCGAGTCGATTATGCTCGAAGGTCGAAAGCAAAAGAAATAACGTATAAGGTGGTCATTTTTGTGTATAATCTAATAAATGATAACGTGTTCTAAATGGAATTTCTACATTATTCGTTTCGATCGTGACGAGAAAAGAATAACGAAATAAAACGTTTAAGACTGTTAAATAATAAACTGCAATAATGCGATACGAAATTTTACAAAATCTACCATCATCTCTTTTATGCTCGCAGCGAAAGTGGAATGATTTCCAAGATTCCTTTCGTGGCTGATTTCGTGTGTCTCTAAAATAAACGAACAATTTTCTGCTTGATATCCACTCATCGTTTCAGAATAATGATTCTATTACGTTGGGGATAAAGTTCGTAGCGTTTTTATCAAAGACTCTTATTTAAACAAAAGGTTTACTAGTATATATAATATACTGGTACCTTATATATAATTATATATAATATAATTCTAATTATATATATAATAATTATAATAAATTATATACAGGGTGTCCCAAAAGTGTTGAAGGAGCCGTAAATGGGAGGTAGCTGGGATTATTCTGAATAACTTTTTCATTTACAATAATGTCATATGAGGCTTCATTTTTAAATTATTAACGAAAAACACTGGGAATAACTCCGACCAATCAGAGCGCGAGAATCGCGCGCGCTCAGGGGTGCCGTACCATCGCGATGGTCATACGTTCGTTTATGGCGACGGTCACTGTTACTCGTGCCTGCACGACGCCCCTGAGCGCGCGCGATTCTCGCGCTCTGATTGGTCGGTGTTTTTCCTTAATAATTTAAAAATGAAGCCCCGTACGACATTTTTGCAAAGGAAAAAGTTGTTCAGAATGACCCCAGCTACCTACCATTTCCGGATGTTTCGTTCGTTTTGGGACATCCTGTATAATAATTATAATAAATTATATATATAATATATATATAATATAATAACACGTATGTGAGTACATACACCTATTTCTACCAAAACCAGTCATTCTAACTGGTGTTTAGAAAAAGTGCTTGGTGGGATTTCAATTCTTTATTTACATTTAAATAAAAAGTAAGTATTTATTTACTTTAAAAAAATGTCACATGCAATAGGAATTTTTAATTGAAATTGTAAGTCATTTTGACTAGTCTGGTAAATCCAGTGTTAATCAATTATGTATTCGACAATTAGCAGAGTTTTTTTAGAGCAGAAAGAGCTCTATCGAATGAATATTATACACTTTGTCAAACAGAAAAAAAAGTCGTAAAATAAAAGAAAATATAAAAACGCTACGAACTTATTCCTCAACCTAATATATTACTCAGTTTCTTGTAGAATTTTGAATTTACCTTCAGTCCCATATTTTGTCACGACGATTCCATTATCTCCGTCGAATGGTACAGCAGAAATTTCTTCCCTGAAAACATATAAATCTGCGAAAGTATAGAAATTTCCCAAAAACGCGTTGCATTCTTTTCGTGTACCTCTCGCTGTCATTCCGTTCAACCATTTCACTCGACTGTTTCGCAGTTTCGAAGGACGACTGATCTAATTCCACGGAATAAATTGAACTGTCTGACTTGATCGAATCCTTGTCCAAATTTCGATCGAAAGGCTCCATGCTGTCGTATATACAATGCTTGTTTTCGTTTAATGATTCTGTAACTGAAGATCGCTCCGAATCCACGTTATCGTCGTTCGACACGTTGCCCTTATTGTTCCATATTTTCGTCATCTCGGAGTGTTCGGTGCTCAAACTATCCTCGCTCGAGAAACTTTTCCTTCGGTTCCATTTCTTCGTCTCCCAATGCATTCGATCTTCGTTTTCTTCGATTTCGATCAAGAACACAGGAGACGGTTCGTGGCTGGACGTAACTGTACCAAGTGGTACAGCGATGCTTGTTGTTTCGCTCGCTGCAACCGAGTATACAGGCGTCTGATGTGGTTGAACTCTTTCTAAAGGACTCGCAGTTTCCTCGATAACGTCTTCGATATCTACGATCATTGCTTCCGGTTCAGAATCATCCATAACGATGTCCCCGGCTATGTCTTCTGTCCTTTGCGAATCCACTGAAAATGAAATTACGGAAGAATATGATGATACGGGAATAGAAAATTACGAAGGAAAAATGGGTTAATGTTGATAAGTTATTTTGATAGCATAATATTTTCGTGATATTTCTTTTCATCTAAGCTTTGAATTTATGTAATATAAGTAATATTTATGGGAACTTTTGTCTCGTCAGTTTGTATTAAATTGTTTTCTACAAAATTAATAATTGTTCTTTTACTTGTCCACCTGTTATTTTATCTTAACCATATTATTGAAGAGTTTATACCCTTCTGTAAAAATTTCTTTCAATTTCACTTGTCACAAATACTATTTTATAATACTTTTATACGATTTTACTTTATATACACAGAAGCTTACTAAAATAGCTTTACATTTTGTAAAATAATATTTTTACCATACATTAATTATGTGTGATATTAAAAAAGCTGTTGAACAAATTGAATACAAATTTAATTCAAGAATGACATTCATAATTGCAAATTTGAAACGTTAATTCTCTTTAATGTAGTATTAAAACGATGCATTACAATTCAATAAAATTTATTGAAAAATATGTTCTTCACCGCAGAAGCAATTTATTTTGGAACAGTCGCTTCGACAAAATTATCGAAAAAATTATTTCGTTTAAATTAAAATACAAATTATTACGATGATCTGTCGATACTTACTAGACGCTGGTGAGGTGTCAATACATTCAGAATCTTTTAGTCTATTTGCCACATGACCCAATGTCTGTAAACTGGTCGAACGACGTATGAAAAATTCATCCTGCACAGTTTCTTCCATTAGACTGCCAGTGGATTTCGATCTTTTCAAAGCATTCACCTTGAACAGTGATGGTTCATTGTTTCCAATTTCTACAAATAATTCATCGGTTAAAAATACTTGTAATTTTGCTGAATTCAATCGTTGAGTAATTAAGTGGTAACATACTCGTTGTTGGTAATGCGACAGTTGACGTTTCGATAGTCGAGTTTCTAGTAAATGGATCGTAAGCAGGTCCAAGGAGACGAAAAGTAGAAGACGTGGGTGATATTCCCCGATACCTTTCCCAATCATATAACTTTCTAGTGAATTCTCGTGAAATACCCTCGAATCGGTAGGATCCAACGGATGTTCGAATTAAAACCTCGTTGGTATCATTCGCATTTTGTGTTCCTTCGACGTACGGCCTTCAATGGAAAATTATTCGATTATAGAATTATATTATTATATAATTGAAGTGACAATTATTTATTGTTAATAGAGTGTAATGTAATTAAGAATTGTTGTGTGGTAGATCAATAATGGAAAGATCAAGTGCCCGCTGAACGACTCATCGACTCTAGTGCATACTGTACTGCGATAAATTCACAAATTTGGAAACATATAAATCTTTTAAAAAACATATAATCAAATTTTCAGATTCTTCCATATTTCAGCCTTTAATCTTTCAATATTTCAATTTTTCAAACTACCAATGTTTTAAGTTCTAAATGCAGACTTAGATTTTAGAAGTATAGAAATATTGTAACATAATAATTTTTAAATGTTTGGTAGTTTGGAAATTTGAGAGCCTAAAAATTGAGGCACTTAAAATTTACAAATTTGAATATTTGGATAATTGAAAATTTAAAGATTTCTAATTTTCAAATTTCCGACATTACCAATTTACAAGTTTTCAAATTTAAACATTTGAAATTCAAACATTTGGAAATTATAAATACAAAAATTTTGAAAATTTCAAACTTAGGAATTTAATAATTCTGTAGTTTCAGAAATTGCAGCTTTAGAAACTTGGATATTTTAAATGTACAAACTTACAAATTTCAATATTTAGATGGTTAGAGATTTAACAATTTCCAGCTGTAAAATTTTGGAAATTTAGTTCTCCGAAATTTAAAAATTCAAGAACATAAATTTTACAAATATAATACTTTGAAAATTGTAAGATATTGAATAAATTGGAAAAGTTAAAGAAATGTAAGAGATTAGAGATTTAAAGAATTTGAGAAATTGTACATGTTTTAGAGCATTTTACGAAAGTTAACCAATTTGATAATGTAGCCACTGGAAAATTTTTAAATTTGCATATTTCGTTCACAAAATCAAAAACAAATAGTTAAAAGGTCCATATTTTGTACTCCTCTGTAACAAAAGAACACATATATTCCACCTAATTATATTAAAAACCCTTTCATTTTCGTTTGATATTCGCTTCCTATTAGCACTTTGAGTGTCATATCACCCACATACGGGTGACGTATGAATTCATACATAAATCTATCGCTCATTTTAGTTGAAACATTTAATGTAACAAAGTATAACAAACTTTTGTAAATATTAATTAAAGCTTATCGAATAAACCAGGGTAGAATATTATGAAAATTATCTATAAAATTTATCAAAAATAAAATTACTTCCTAAAAGAAATTGAAACTGTTTTAGGGTTGCACCAGAGGTTTAATACTTCGTTCGCCATGTCATCCATATATGGGTGACACTCTACAAACATTTAACAGCTGTATTGTCCAAAGTTTGTTCAATTTTCTAACCGAGGATACTCGCATCAGTTACTTGGAACTATGGAAAATAAATACAGGGTGGTTGGAATAATCTGTTACTAAGTAAGTTCATACTGATGCATCTGTCGATGCGCTCACGCAATCCATCTGAAAGTTGCCATATTTATAGTTCATTCAATTGTTTATATGCGTGCAGAAGCATTTTCGTGTACTACATCTCAAAGTAAGGTTATAGCGATGGATTTGAAGCGTAATTCTGCAATTGCTTTATATTTAGCTGGAACATCAGTTCCAATTATCGTTCGTGAGCTCCAGCATTTGAATGTAATCTATTTAATGATTGAATGTAATGTATTTGGGCTATTTTGGAGGCCAAGGTCAATGTAATGAAACATCGAAGTTTGGACGCTCGAAAATCAGTACTTGTCCGGGTATGGAAAAAGATTCCACAATCTCACGTACGGACAGCGTGCGATTCATTCTTTCACCGTTTGAATGAAATTATTCGTGCAAAGGGAGGTTATATCGAGCAATGAGCATTAAATCAATTTCTTGAATGTTTTTCGACTATTTTTTTTCCCGTGGATAAAACAAAATATTTAAAATTGTATCTGCTGCAGCGGTTTGAAGTTATAACAGTTCATTCCAGCCACCCCGTATATCGTGAAAATATTCGGTAGAATTTGTTAAAAATGAAAATACTACCTAATGCAATTTTCAATTGCTCCCATGTGTCAGTCAATGTGTTAAAGGGTAACACCACTCTAGGATTTTCAAAAAACCGATTTTTTTTTTTTTGCTTAAATGATGTTATATTATGTCTAGAATATGTGAAAAAAGTTTGAAGTGGGGGAAAGGTCGGGAACACATTTTTTTTTTAACTGAACTGCAATCATTCGCAGTGGGCTGCTCATTCAGGCAAAACTTTAAACGCGTTTTTCTCGGAATCACTTTTTTCGAACTGGCCGGACCAATAACTCGAACAGTTTTCGACTAATCGACTTGAAATTTTGTGGAGAGGCGTAAAATAACATAACTCAGTGAACATCGTACGGATTTTTTGATTAATCAACTAATTCATTTTTTATTAACAATTTAATGCTCAATTTTATGACATTTTTCCCAAAATTTCCTTCATATCGACGCCAAATGAACAATTCTTAATATTTTCAAATTTCCGTACGATGTTCACTAGACAAGGATATATAATATCAGAAACTTTTGGATTTTTTGTTTTTGGACCATTCTGTTAATGAGAAAAAGGTCCGGCCAGCAGCCCACTACAAAAAAAGATGTTATTGCTTGCTAGCACTTGAAGCCGCCATTTTTAATTCGATTTGTTTGAAAAAATTCTCAAACCATCTTCAAAACATATGTAATAATGCTCTTTCATCCCTGGCGTAATATCTTGTATGGTTTTTATTTTAAAAATTCCCGAAAATCACCTTTTTCTCTGTCCTCTAGAGTGGCGTTACCCCTTAATACCGTACCTTATATCTCCGTCGAAGCATTCATCTAACCGTCGGACATCACTTCCTCGTCGTCCTTTAGCGATATCATTGTTGAAAAGCGCAGCGACCCTCTCCAAAGCTAGAAACTCGCTTTCGTCGATTCCGGGCGAAATTCCAAGTCGATTCGACTTCAATTGCGTCGAAGGTTTAGCGTCGCGATTACTCGAATCGTTCATCTTCTTCCAAATTTCCATTTTCCGCACAAAATCTTCGCCAAGGTGCGATTTTACGTCGCCGATGTTTTCTTCGTAACTGCCACGCAAGCCCGCTATATCTTTATTTCTGTATTCGGATTTCGAAGGCGATCTCCAAAGTTGCCAATCTGTCAAACGACGACGATTCAGTCTTTGTTGTTCGAATGGAGCGCTTCCTCGACGTTCTTTTTTCGTACGTTTCCAATCCTGAAGTTTCTTCCTGAATTCTGGCGCTAATCTCTCTTCGGACGGCAAGGTTTCCCGGGGGGTCACCAAACTAGCAGATATTTCTCGAGAATCTTTCGCAGCAACACGGGGTGATAAGTTCTTTAAGCGTTCCCATTCAATTAGCTTTCGCTGAAATTCGGCTCCCAACTTTTCTCGTAAAACTCGATAGTCTCGGCGTGTCTCGGCTTGGGCGGTTGATGGTGTTTTCCGAACATCTTCTGTACTGTTACTGTATCCATAAGCCAATGATGCTTCTAGTCCTAACAGATATAAAGAAATCGGTTATCTCTTTGTCAGGTGACTTTTTTAATTTTGAAAAAACAATTATGTTTTCGATCTCGCATAAGTAACAATGATACGAAAATAATAGCAAATATTTTCTACTTATAATGTAGAATATATTAGGTCGTCCCATAAATTTCTTCCTTTTGTGATACTAAATCACTACACAATATTTATTGTTTAAGGTTAATTTGTTGTATTAAATGTGAGTTGTTCTGCTCCATCATCTTCTGTAGTCTCTCAGGAAACCTCGTTATTTCTTCTTTTTAAAATTATTGTCGCTTACTTGTAAAATATTTTACATCGAAAAAGGAAGGAACTTATGGGACAACCTAATATATAATATAAATAAGTATTATTTCAATATATTGTAGCGATTAAGTCATAAATTTATTTGGAGTGCTTGGGAGGTCCTTGAGGACCCAGGCCCGTTCCAATATTTTGCGAGTAGGCCCTCGCTTTTCTTTGTCAGGGTTACTCTCGATGCCACATGTTTTTCCACGGGCAGAGAGAATTTGGAAAATCCTGGCAGAAAGCAACAGGCTCTCGTACTATTCACATCGTGTTATATCCATAGTTTTTATTACCGTCATTTAGTTCAGACTCCTAATTGTTATACATTATTGTTATTGTTATTGTTCTGTTTAAATATATACTTGTTTTGTTGTCTGTTAATCTGTGTCATAATTACATTTATACACAGTACAAATGTACATTATTTCGTATGTAATTATAGAAGAGGCGAAATACTTTCGATAATTTTATTCGTTATGAAATTCGTAATAATTCATTATGTTAGTTGAAATATGAGAATTTCGTATTATATCCAATGTTATGAAACTAGCAATTCTTGTGTATTTGTACGTGATTTTTATCTTCAAAGCGATTTTCGTGAAACAAGCTAAATCTATCATTTCCGAGAACGATAAAACGGCCAACCTAGGTTTATCGTTGAGATATTTCATTCTGATCGATTTTTACATTTATTATTTCTTTCGAAGTTATATGTTTAGATGTTTGTAGAACCATTTTGTTGGAAGGATGTTCATACTTAACTCTAAACTAACCGGCATATCACGCATATTTAATTTGAAGTTAAAAATGAAGAAGCAAACGATAAGACATAAATTAATGTAAATAGTAATCTTTTATGTCGGTGAGAATGAACACAGATTTCAAAAAAAACTTTGTTCACCATGTTTGTCACTTAAAGTAAAAAATTTCTAAATTGTGAATTTACTCGTTTTGCAAGATGATTGTTCTGAAAATCATAGTTTCCGAATTTTTAAGTTCATTAGAATTTTGACTAAATAGTTATACATTATTTGTAATTTGTAATATTTTTATTAAGGGCCATTTTCCATAAATTTCATTAATATAATTTATGTGTTATGTTAGTTACATGAATAAGCAAATATTTAGTAATTGTAGTTAATAATTAGTTAATAATTAAGATGGAATAATTAGTATGTACTTTTTAACTTGTATTAACATTTAGTTACATGATATAGTTACGCCCAATCACATATCTGGAAATTATCGATTTGTATCAATTTTTAAATTTACACATTTTAAAATATATTTTTTATTTAAGTACATTAGTAAATGTATTCTACATAGTAAAACATATTGTACAATATTCACCAGTATTTAGTTGCTGTACTTAATAAACTTTAATTTATTATTTATCATTTTTATATAGACTTTTTAGTATTTGATTTTGACAATTTAATAGTAAAAATTTATTCATAATGATTTTTCCAACTGTTGCAATTGATATCAATTGCTTTTAAAGAATTTCAAAAATTTGATTCTGTGACTGACACCATCGACACGTGTTAATCTTACAATCAGTAATTGATAATAAGTACGTTATCTTTCAATACATTTTTTTTATCTTAACTTTTATCTTAAATCGAAGTTTTTATAACTTATAACTTTAAAAATAAGTTTTATAAATCTTTGTAACTATAAGTTATAAATACGAAAAATGTAAAATAATAAAGACGCAAGATAATTAACAAATGTAATGCGTTCAGTAAAAGAATTATATTCGTGGTACTACATTGAATTATAAAAAATATTAATATCTTTAATTTTCAATTCTCAAAATGAAATAAAATATATGTATGATTCCAGTGCAAAATGTGAAATGGATGTTTTTGAACTTGAAAATTATTAAACTGATTGCATCGCGGTATATTATAATATACATAACCAATTATCATTAATTAAATAATTAACATCTTTGCTAATAAAATTTTATTTTTACTTTAAATTTTCCATTCACATTATTATTTGTTTCATACCGTAAGTACTATAGTCATCAAACTTCTTTTGTTGTAGAAGAAATACTAAATCAATTAATATTTATTTGTCATGAATTTGGCATGTTGATTAAAAAATTTATTGTTCCTATCATACGACGATTTCATACTGATATTTCACAATTTTCTTTCCGTAACGGCGTACGGAACAACAACGTATCCCGCAAGAACCCGCAAAACGTTAAAAAAGCACTGATACCGTCAAAATGTACAGAATATCGAGATAAACTTGCACAATGCCCAAAAGCTCGTAAACCTGCACGTCAAAAATGGCAGTTTTCCCAACCTAAACCAGAAGTAAATACATTTATAATATTTTATTTACACATGAGCTGTCTATTTTGAATGTGGGCCAAGTCCATTTTTGAAAAGAATAAAGATAATGATGATAACAGATTTAACTTGACAGATGTTTCTATCTGTAAGCAATCTATAACGAAAAAATTCAAATTTCTTAATTATTTCGATAATTAACGGTATTGGAAAAATGTATATTTACACTGAGCAACAAACTTAGCGCAACAAGAATTTTTATCAAAATTTCACTCAACTTTAAGCAATCCTAACTCCGCGAAAAATGGTCATATCTTACAAATTCTTCTTTTTTTTTAAAGTTGAGTAAAATTTTGATAAAAATTCTTGTTACGCTAATTTTGTTGCTCAGTGTATATACATTTTGAAAATCCACTTTAGGATAACATTATTTTTAGCTAAATATATTACGGTATTATTTAACTCCTATAAATGCTAATATATCAGTTACTATAATTTATTAAATAATTATCATATAATATGATACGGATAATGCTGTGAAAAAGTACAAAATATTTAATATTAGTTATCTAAACAACCTCAATATGAGTATCTGCTGTAGGTCTGTCTAGGTATCATTGCTAATTTCAATTATCACTTTGCAGTAACAATAAGTTCCAGTTCGGTTTTCAATAGATACTCAATAATAATCAATAAATAGACGTCACATCCACAAGGTTCTTGTTTTATATCGATGTACGAAACTTCTTAAAAATATCCCTGTTATTTGAAAATTAATTATGAATTATAGTTTATTTTATTACAAAAAAAATATGACTCAGAATGATTTCAACGAAAATTTTCACTATGATGCACTTGAACGTGATAATAGCTGATAGATAATAATAACAAAATAAAAATACTTTTCCGGGAAATGACGCCACTCTAAAAAAATCTCTACTTCCAAGAAATTTTATTATTTTTATTACGCTTATAGAAATAAGATTCATGAGAATTGATAAAAGAAGAAAAATCCTGAAATCAGCTTTTGAATAAGAAGACAATTTAAACCAAAATGGTTAAAGAAATTAAGAAAAACAATAACTTAATAACTGAAATATCGTTTGCCTGTTTAATTAACGAATTGAATAATTCATTAATTTTAAAAGTGAGGCAATTCTGATATAATAAAACCTTCATTTTTTTGGCTAGCTAATAATAAACATATAATTGGCCAATAGCACATAATACACAAAATTTGTTTATTAGTGCTTACCAATATTTTTAAATTTGTTGAATTGCAAGCCTTTAAATATCTCTCGGAATTAAAAAATGGACTTGTACTATTTTCAAAATAAACAGCTCACATGTTTCCTCTTCGTTAGAATCGAATAAAACATTAATAAAAGCGATAAATCTCATTTGATAAATTTGAAATGTCTCGTTTCAATCTCAGTGTAAAATAGAAAGCGTCGTTGATAATTACCAAAAAGCCCATCAAGAAGTGACAGACAGAGCGAAATCGATTTTAAATATCTTTCAAGATGAGGCAAAATGTGCACTGGACAAGCTCAAAAAAGACATAGAATTATCCAAAAACACTGAACAGAAGCAGCTAGAAGAATTGTCCGACAATGTCAAGAAAAAAGTTCAGAAGTTGACGGCTTTGAATCCTCCGTTCGGTTCTTTTAAACGAAAATCTGTCTTGTTGCTTCATCACCGAACTCAAAGAGCATTCGACAATTTGCAACACGATTTGTTACCACAAATAAGACGAGTTCAGTGTATCATCAACAATTCTGAACGCGATATGCTGATATCCATCAATCGTGCCAGATCCCTGTTACTCTCTTGTCGTAAATGTAAGAACCACGAAGCATTGAAGAAGTGCGTCGAAGAGAACGCGAACTATGCAGAGAAAATATTAAACAAAACATCGCAAAAAATGAAGCTTCAGTTAGATAAAATCGACAAGGTGCAACACGAAATCTTGAACTATCATAAAACGGTGATGGCGAAATTCATGAAAGATCACCGTAAAAGGCATATGGCGTTAATGCAACATTTGGAACATTGTATTTCTGCTATTAAAAATAAACGATGAGCAAGTCGTTTGCAAAAAGATGTTGTAAAATTTGATCAGTGATGTAGTAAAATTTTGTAATATCATTTACCGTCTTGAAGGAGCATTTGTCTGGAGACTACTCGGATGAGATTAGGTGGAACACTGAGGGTAGAATTTGTCAAAAATGCTCGTCTCACTTTGTTCCATTTCGAGTTTTGTCTCTGAGATTTTGGCGTTCGCAATGTGGACTCTTCGTTGGTCGATAGCTGTATAAAAAAATAACAGAACAGAGATTTATAAATGTACAAGTTTGTGAACTGTCAGTAAAGAAGGAAATTAGCCATTTGATAAGATCCTCAAATGAAAATTAGTAAATATGTGTTAGAATTTACAAACATTATTCTTATTGACATTTACTGTTTTTAAATCGAATATGTTTCTAAATTCAAGAACCAACAAAATTATGTGTATAAACACACTTTTCATAAACAGAGGATTAAAGTTCTCATTTTTAATTGTAAAATATAAAAATGTATGCAGTGTTATTCGATACTGTTCGGATTTTCGGTAGCATCGGCAGAACCAATTTTTTTCAAGTATGGTAATCAACACTTTCAGAATTTAGACAGTAGGAAAACGGAAAATTTTTGAATTTTAAACAATTTGAAATTTTTAACTTTGGACATTTAGAAATTTAGAAAGTTATGAACTTGACAATTTAGGAATTCGGAAATTTAAATTTAACAATTTCAGAATGTAGAGATTTGTGAAATTTGAGAATGAAATAATTTAACAAATTTAGAATGTAAGAATTTGGAAATTTGGGAACTTTGTGGGGAATTAGAAATTTAAGACATTTAAGAAATTCGAATAACTTGAAAAATGTAAGAAACTTGAAGAATTCAAGAAATTTGAAAAATTTGTAAAAAGCTGAGAAATTTGATAAACTGACTTTAAGAAATTTAGTAAGATAGAGGTAAAGCTTTCTGTGATTTATATTGCTAATATTTATTTTAATTATTTATTTCAAACATTAGCAATATATGTTATTAATTTTTTTACGATTTATATTGCTATCAGATTATCATAAACAATGTATAATTGAATATATTATTATAATTATTTGCCTTCCATCAGCTTTTATCTTAACACCAAAAGGATTAATCTCGTTAACAACTTCACTTTGCACATTTAACATATTTTTACATGAATAATCAGTTTCTATCTCATTGTGCCACTATTTTTGGTACACTCTGTACAATTATATTTACAAACAGTTCTAATTACACTGTACAACAAATTTTTATTTTTTTTTTATTTCGTAACCGCCACTATGATATTCTTATAGATTTTTGCGAGCTGAATACGAATCTGAAATCCGTTTCTCTCAATGTCCTACAGTTTTTGAGAAAATTGTTAAAAAATATTGCAAATTTTCAACTTTGGAAATTTTTTGTGCTTTTATCATAGCAGCTATACAGTGACTTTTCACGCGAGAAAAATCTGTGAACTTTCCCGAATAAAACGATATAAATTGTTATTGCATTATAAACATTTGAATATGTTTAAATAATGATCAAAGTAAGAAAGACACCGAAAATGGACCAGTTTTCGTTGATATTTTTCAATTTATTTCAAACACTATAGGTCTAGGTGAAAATCTGACCATTGTACGTGATAGAGTAGACATTTCTGCTGCAGAAAGCATTGAGCGAAGTTAGAAAATCAGTTTTGTTTTCATTTCATAAGAAAAATAGTTCGGCAAAACACGCGTCGCTGCCAGTGGTACTCAGTGTTATATCGCGATGCGCCGTTCAGTTCTTCGGTTATACCAAGGCAGTAGGCATTGAGTACCACTGGCAGCGACGCGTGTTTTGCCAAACTATTTTTCTTATGAAATGAAAACAAAACTGATTTTCTAACTTCGCTCAATGGTTTCTGCAGCAGAAATGTCTACTCTATCACGTACAATGGTCAGATTTTCACCTAGACCTATAGTTTTTGAAATAAATTGAAAAATATCAACGAAAACTGGTCCATTTTCGGTGTCTTTCTTACTTTGATCATTATTTAAACATATTTAAATGTTTATAATGCAATAACAATTTATATCGTTTTATTCGGGAAAGTTCACAGATTTTTCTCGCGTGAAAAGTCACTGTATAGCTGCTATGATAAAAGCACAAAAAATTTCCAAAGTTGAAAATTTGCAATTTTTTTTAACAACAATTTTCTCAAAAACTGTAGGACATTGAGAGAAACGGATTTCAGATTCGTATTCGGCTCGCAAAAATCTATAAGAGTATCATAGTGGCGGTTACGAGATCATTTGTCTGTTGTACAGTGTTATTTGTACCACATTCTCTGAAAAAAAAAATCATAATGAATATAAAGAATACAAATTATAAAGATGTTACCAATATAAATCAAAGTGTTCTCGTAATTATTTATAACAAATTTCCTGACACATAAGGAATGATGCCTCATAAACATTTTATGTGTCGAAAGATTTTTGGCCCTTTTTTAATATTTTTACTTAAACTACCAAAGAGGAAAGAAATCAGTATCAACCTGTCGTTTAAAATCTTTATTGATGGAGAATTCTCGATGTATTTTCCTGGGTTGCGGAGAATTTCCACCGGATGTATGTGCACTGGACGGAAGTGGCGAGCTTGAATCCGGAGAGGACATGCACCTCATTTCCTCTTCGTGCGAAGGTATAGTAATCGTTAGGGTTGGAGTAAATCTTTTCAACGACGAATCTGTATCCCGCTCATCCATTTTGTTGAAGGAATGCATCGTGTGATTCTTCTCGGACGTTACACGTATAAGTGGTTTTCCCTAATAATCAGATTTTATACAATTTAATGGTCGTTCAATGAATAACGTGTTGTGGTTAAATAAATCTCACGAGAAATTAGTACTTTTTATGTATTTTAGTTGGTAAACGGTAATTGAGGTAGTCTTACCTTGAATAAATATGTTACGGAAGAGTGAACAGAAGTATTTTATTAATTTTTTGTTTCTTGCGGTTTTTGTCGTAACTGTGATTTGTAAAAAGTATAATGTAACAAATTGTAGTAAACAGTCAAATAATGTATTGATATTTTAACAATTTAGAAAATCAGAAATTTAAAAATTTAGAGATTTGAAATGTTGTGAATTGTGTGTTTGAGAATTTGATAAGTGTAGAAATTTAAAGATTTGAAAATTAGAGAATTTGGGGATTTGGAGATTTAGGAATTTGAAGATATGGGCATTTAAAGTTTCTACATTCCTATTTTCAAGACTCAAAATTCTGTTTGAAAGTAAATTCGGTGCTATCCGTTGAAGATCTTGAAACCATTCCTTTGTGAATGCTGTCAACATTTGCTATGAATTATTTATGAACAACGTGGTAGCAGTTGATAGTTCTAACAAAAATAATAATAAGTCGTATTACTAGCAATCTTCATAATACTAATTATTAAATACAAAATTCAAAAGGTTAATTAATTCATTTCAAAATCTTTATTAGTGAGTTATTGTTAGATAAAGGAAAATGAACTATATAAAAATTATTTAACAACAAAGTAAAGCATTCATTTATTACAGTTAAGTTTTGTTATGATCTTATTATTTATAATATGTAATAGCATATTCAATGTTTCAATAATTTCTACTTTTTATTTACCATATTCAAAATGTTATGATCTCCTTCATTATTCAAGGTGACGATGTCATCATCAAGAGATTGACTCCGCTGATTAGTACAATCTATCTTTTTATCAGTTTTTGTTTTCAAAGATTGACATCCCAAATTATTTGAAATATTTCTGTGTACATCTGAAAAACAATCGCCATCATAAATGCTTCTACGCAAATACTCTTTTGTAATTAATAAATTTAATCGATGTTGAATTTTAAGTATAATGGTATACTTAAATTCGAAACTACTCTTTGTAATATACAAGATAAAAAAGTATACAAAATTGAGATTTTAATGGATTTATTTATATGTAATTTTGTTAGTTACCGAGTATCAAAAATATTCTAAAATAAATTGTACTATAATTTTTCGAATTTTTAAAAACAATATTAGAGAAATTATAATTACCCATCAACGAAGAGTTAAAAAATATTTAGACCATCTCTTAATGGTAAAACAAATAAATAAATTAATAATATTTTCACTTGTGGTGAGTTCATTAATAAATAATTATGTCAATTATTAAATATTAAAGATATTTTTATGTGATTGGTACTTTAGTGTTTCAAATTTCAAAAAATAATATTTAATAAATTATAATTACTCGAAGTGTTAAAAAGTAATTTTCGAAATGATTTCCCGCAGACATTTAAAACGATGTCGTATTTTGTTCTAATTACAATACAATCTCGCTGACATTCTATACTGTATTAATATAAAATAACATAAATTTAATGTGAAAAATATTTGTAATTGTAATAAAAATCGAAGTGCAAGAGCTAACAGAAGAATGCGGACATTAATGTTACACCATTGCTAATTATTCGTCGAATAAAAGACAAAACATTACGACATATTGCAGATGTATCAGTATTAAAGAAGGCCACAGTTTACTACGTGTATGGGAGCGGTTTACAAAATTATGTCATTAAAAGAAAATTATGATTTCCCCACAATGCAAAGAAGCGATTTTTTACATTACATTGTTTATACGTAGTGCAAACAAAATTTAATGTTAATAAGGATAATAATATTGTCCTTACTCTTAATAAGAATACATGTAATACTTTATAATTAATAGAATTATCCATGAATAATCCCATTACAAACCGAAATATCATTTATTTCTTCATTTATTATAACGTAAGAAATATTTCGAAAATTTTTAAGTGTACGCAATATAACATATGTTAAATTTGAGCAACATAAAACGTGTTTTATATTCAGTAAATGTTAGGTACATGATGGGTAACTCAGTTCTATCCTAATTGTAATCTCACAATTATTTAACAGAACTATTCATAATACTAATTCATAAATACTCATAAAATTATTCATAAATAGCCTCGTTAGAAATCTCGTAACAAAATATCGTTCATTTTTGTATTTACTGTAAAACAAAAAGTGTTTAAACATCTCTTTCACACCGCTAGGAGAAAATTATATGGAATGACCTAAAATTCTCCAGGCACTCTGTGCTAGTATGTATGTTCTATAAATAGAAACAAAAGAAAAACGTTGTGTAAACATAGGTCAATAAATGCTTCAATAAAAAATGTTATAAAAAGCATACGAAAAAATAACTGATTTTCCCTTGGTATAATGTAACATTAGAATGAATCATGTCATTTATCTACACTATTTATATCAGTTTGATTTATTGCATAAAATCACGGAAGATGATCTATATAGCGCTAGTAACTATCATTTTGTTGCACAATTTCTAACCGACATCCCTCGACTATTTTCGAACTAGGAATACACAAACATTTCCGTTATCTATCGTCTTTGTTCTGGAAACTGTGAAACTGTTGTACAACAATAACAACGGAGATTTCCTAACAGGAAAATACAACATCGTATATACAGGCTGCCCACGCATTTTCATCTTCGAACATATTAGTCGTTTAAAGTTTTCAAGAGACTTTGAAAATGGAACGCTTAAAATAGAACAGAAGTATTAAAATAATTGATTGATGGACTGCGCTGCAAATTATAATGATTCTTTTTAACGATTTGAATAATTTGACAGAGACGATATGGAAAATTCTTCTCGAGTGTTAAGTTAGGGAATTCTTGAATTTGGAATTCGCAGATTTAGATATTTGGATATCTGGATATTTGAGAATTTTTACAATACTTTGAAAAACTGTGAAGCGTTGAAAGTTTTGATATTCAGAAATGTTTAGACTTAAAAATTTTTGAACTTGGAGATTTGGTAATGGGAAAATTTAAAAATGTGCAAATCTGAAAGTATGAAAATGTCCAGGGTTTTAGAAATTTTATAATTTGATAATTAGAAGATTTGCAAATTCGGAAATTTGAAGATTTTGAAGCGTGGAAACTTGCAAATTTTGGAATTTAGAAATTAAAAAATTTAAGAACTAAAAAGTTTAGAAACTTGGAAATTTAAAAACTATAAAATAAAAAGTGATCAACAGTTTCTCAAATTTTGAAGTATGACATTTTACATAGATAACAATCTTTACTCAGAAACACTACATGTTCAGCTACCTAGAAGTCAAAATAGATCAATTCTATTTTATATAAATTTAAATTCAATAATTTTATTATATAGTTACTTATTCTAGATATGTTATAACTTCCACTACCACACTTACATCTCAAATAATTTACAATAGAATATTTGCCTCTCCATAACAACTATAATAATTCATCATAATAATTATAATAATTATCACAAATCATTCTATGATTATAATATATCAAATTAAATTTTGGAAAGCACACCAAGCAATCGGTTATACATGTAGTCAGTCAACTTTGTATTCGAAAGGTTTAACTGATAAAACACTAATTTTTACAGGTGTTTAATGAGCAGTTACTTTTGGATTAAAAATACGACAATAAGTTCTTATAAAAGCATCTTGGTAATTTTTGTAATTTAAAATAAGGGATCGAAGATGCGTCATTTTAATGTGTTTCAAAAGCTGTTATATACAATTTTTTATAATACTAATTTTTCAATGTACCGTCATTAATAATGAAACACCATAATTTTATTTTCGCTTATAGACATAGTCAGGTTATTATTTAAAAAAAAAATTCGTCTTAAGGCAAATTTCATTGTAATACTTTAAATTAATTTTAGATTTATTTTTACATAAAGAATACTAGTTATTAGTTAGTAACTGTTATAATTTAATTTTTTTCATTTAGACAACTTTTTTCCTTTAGGACAAAAACAAACATCACTTTTTGTATTTCCTTTTACTGTTACTATAACAATAAATGAAAATATTTTACAATTAGTGCAATATCTATAAAATATTTCCTTTCATCGTTATAATAATTTCAAATTTTTAAAAGATATCAATCGATGAAAATATGAATTAATTATCTTCATCTTTTAAAAAGTAGCAATAAATTTTTTGTATCAGGGTTTCTTTTTCAAAACAAAAAACGTACCTCCGTTATAATATTATTACTATCAGTAATACTACAATTCTATAGTCATTTAACGATTATTTATTAACACTATTTCTACCAAGAGGTGTCAAAAGACACCTTTCAAATTTTAACATAAAATTATTCTCTATGTTGAATCGTTTCTCCACAATTAATTTCTTTATTTTTCATACAATGATTGTTAAATTAATTCAGCGATATTATTTTTTTCCAGCTAGTATTCGCTAATTTCCCTTGTTGCATTTTAGTGTACACCACTGCATTGATTGTATATTAGAGTGTCCCATAAGTTCTTTCCTTTTTTTGATAGACATTCATACACAATATTTATAGTCCAAAGTTGATTCGTAGCATTAATTGTTCAGCTGTATCAACCTTCTCTATCGCGCTATCCCATTTTGTGTCATATTACAAAAAGGTAGAAACTTGTGTGACCCTAATATTTTGCAGCTTGAGGAATTAAATAATCTCCAATAAATACACATCAGTGTATCAATAAATATATTCCTCAAATTATCTACGTTTAACTCATAATTTGAAATCCCAACCAGTTTCGGCAATGATTTGTATTCAAAATGCGTCAAAAGACACCTTTTGGTTGAAATAAGTATACACAAAATCGTGGTAGAAATAGTGTTAACATCAGAAATGGAATGCATATGAAGGGTTCAACTAGAGATCATCAAAAGTATAATAGTATTATAAATACTGCTGCACCAAATATAATAGTTGCTATAAGACATAACAACTTTATCCTCCCGCGTTTTCAGTTAGCCTGGTATATCAACATCCGTAATTAGTAAGTGAAAAGAAATAAAAGTATATCGTACAATCGTAAGATCCTTCGTTCGACGAGGACGCAGACGAAGTTCTACCAACAGGCGTTCCTATATCACTAGCCTCGTTGGTGCAGGGCGAAACAGGGGTACTAATCGATTCGGCAGTGTCGGTATCCAAATTTCTATGATACTTATTCGTTGGAGTCGGTAACGAGCCTGTCATCGTCGTCGTCATTGTTGTATCCATCCCTTCCACGATATCGTTGGTACAAGCCCTTTCCCACTTGAAGGCAGCTTTCACTCTGGTCCATTTCGAAACCTTCGGTGCGCTTCCGGCAATTTCATCCACCGATGTCTGTTTCTCGACATCGAACTTGCTCCTGGCTTGTCTGGACGAGGTCGATCGCGCGTATCGTCTCTGAAACGAAGGATCCCTGCAATTTGACAGCATGGCGTCCAACAGCGACTCCGCGAAACCCGTGTCCTCGTCGCAAATGTCGTTGATTGTATCTTTATCGCGCGCGAATACGCTTTCCAACCTGCGGTCAACGTTCCGGAGCACCTTCATCTTTTCCAGGTTTCGAACCCGTTTGAAAAACTTCGAGCTACGACTTCTCAGCTCCAGAATTTGCTCCGTGAGAGCGTAAAGGCGGTCCAGATGCTCGAACGCGTCATCAGCACAAAGATTCGAGTTGGCCATGGTGGAGGTCGCGGAATTCCTCGAGGGACATCCCGAAGTTTGACTCTCGTGAGTTGGCGTGCCAAAGTCCGTTAGATACGCGATTATGTCGTCGTCCTCCTCCAGGCTGCGGGGATGCGTTGTTTCGGGCTGGTTTCGCGTATTTTGCACGCACCAAGGGCTCGCCCATGGGTCCGGTGGCGGTGCAGGTAATTGGCTCTCCTCCGCTTTGTCTTTCGCTCTTGGTGCCATTCTTTGTTCGCGATTCCGGCTCGAACACGATCGATCGAACCTTTTCTCGATCCTCTGACCACCGTGGTCATCGACATTGTCGGCCATTTAGTCGCGAATAACAAACTCGTTTCACATGTACGTTTAACCGACACACCTCCCGTTTTGTTGATCGCGGTAATATTTTAAGATCGTATTAATCTAAATTTAGAATAACCTGCCACGGAAATCACGGCCGTAACGCGGTTACAATTATGACCACTTACTGCGTTCGCGTTCGACCATTAAACCGCAAGACTCTTTTTCAACTCGACGGCGAGATTTAGACTGTCACTTTGTTGACAGGTTTCGTCACAGTTTTCGAATTTCGTCGCAGCATCGAACGAAAAACGGCAGTTCTAACGGGATAGTACCTGTATTTGTATCGAAGACGCGATCAAATAAATTATCGATAGCACTAATAACCTGTATCGCACGCACGTTGAGGCTCGTTCTGTTCACTTTGTAGCACCAATTCACGCGATCGATCGGTTACGATTTTTTTATTTATCGACGAATGTGGCGTTGACCACGGGGATATTTAGGTGGAGAAATATCGATAGATCTTACGCGGAGTACTTCGAATGTTCTCGCTGGGAATGCATTTTTTACGTTTGGCGGCGTCAAGAGAGTCGCGGAAGGAACGGTCTGAAATCGCAGCACCGTCGTCGCGTGATTATTTTCGGTAGCAAGCATTCGGTATTCGTATTTACAACGAATACAAGGGCGTTATTCGGGAGATGAGGCGTTCCACCACGCTCGAAGAGCATGCGCGAGCGCACTCACGACGACCGAGTGGAAGAGGATGATCTTCCTGTTCTCGTCGAAAATAGACGGACGAGAAGACTTTAGGCTACCCTCTCGAATGGCCGATCGTATTCGTACGTCTGCTGAACGCTAAATATTGATACCATTATCTTTCACCGACGAATTTTTATCGGAGATCCAAAATAATTATCTTCCGAGGATTTATCGGTAAATGCAACGTGTACATACGTCGATCCAAAACTTTATTTCGGTTCGGTTAATGTTAACGAATTGTATTTCGGAAACTCTGTATGTTCGTACACATAATGAAGTATACCGAAAAAAATGAAAGTCTGTATTTAATTAATTTCCTCTTTCTATGCATGCAACGTGCGTAGTAAGATGTCTGCGGTATTTTGTGTCATATTTTATGGGTGAATAATTGACACTAGTATTACGGAATACAGCAATATTACGCATCTTCGTTTTCTTATAAATTACAGAAATTATTAAGCAGCTGTCAAATCTTTTAATTATTTTTTGTTATTAACTTTTGAATTTATTTTAAGTGCATATTTCTATATACATATTTTGACGAGATAAGGAATCATTGTATAAACTGATTTATGTATCATTCCTTATTTACTTGTTTTCTTTTTACTTTCAATTTCAAAAATATATTGCTAAATCTAATGCTAATTACGCATACCGTCAATGGTAAAAACTGAATTTCAACTGGTTTATGAACAAAATTATTTAAAAAAAAATTACTCCTTTTTCAACAGAAACCAATCGTTATTAAATTTCAAAAAAATGTTTAAAAAAATGATACGATAAAGAAAAATATTACACCATTAGTCTATGTACTGATTTTTGTAAATACGAATAATTTTGAGATCGATATAAACAAAATTATCTAATTTGAACGGAATTATCAAATATATTTTTAAATTCCAAATTCGTGAATTTTCCAACTCTCAGTTCCCCAAATATTCAAGTAACAATTTTAAAATACTCAAATTCTCATGTCTTCAGGCACCCAAATGTTCAAGTTTTCAAATTCTCAAACCTATAAAAATCCAAATATGTATTTAAATCTTCATAAATTCCTGAATCTTCTTTTGAATTTTAAAATAATAAAAATTTTACGAAACATTTATTATTTTAAATATTGGACATATCGACATATAATATGATGGATATAATAAAAAAATACGTACTCATTATTTATCATTAATAAAAAAGCATTGGTGTACAATTTCCTTCTTGCATTATGCAATAATTGTATATGTATAAATATATTTTTGTACGCACAAAAATGTTTAAAATGTTTTAAAATAACGATCTTTCTGTATCATTTTATTCTAGTTAGCATTGTATCCCAGTCTCTGCATATTAATGTTTTGCATAAATTGTTTATAAATCTTTTTGTCAATTATTTTTCGGAAGCCTCGCAGAGTTTAGCATCAATACAAATCCACCCTTGTCTGCAATGTATCTTTTACAATTTAAGAATATCAACTTTTTATTTCTAATTTTGCTTCCCGTACATTGATTCAAATAGTTGTGACTAAAATAACTGTAGTCTATGTGCGTCTGGTATGACTTTTCATTGATGAAGTTTACTTACTGACGCATGATGTTAGCACTTGGACTACTGTGTAAATCAGAAGAATTTTTCTTACTTGTAACACTTCTGCTATGGTTTCCTTCAGTTTGACATCAGTTTGTTCTTTTATTTTACTTTTTTTACACCTAGTGCCGATGTTTCACGCAATGGACCCAAATACGAAAAATGTTCAATATTTTCGAACAAAAAAATAATATTTAATGAAGAGCATAGAATAAACAGACAGAATAAATGAATATTAAAAGAAAGAATGTTAGAAATATTAGAACATTTAAATATGATTGTATTTTTTTCCACTATTTTTAGCCTTTTTTATTCCTTTTCAGCCCTAGTTATGGTAAAAAAAATAAAGTTTCTTGAATGTACGGTAAAATAGTGACGGTTACATTCAGTGCTCGTTAAAGGCCCATCAATGTCCACGATGCAAGTAATATTTCAAGATACAACAATTTCGTATTTAGACACTTAAAAATTTGGGAAATTGAAGACTTGAAAAGTTGGGGATAGAAATGTAGCACAGTAAAAATTTAGACTTGAAATTCTTGTAATTTTGGCATTTTGAAGATTTGAAAATATGAAAAAGGTAAATTAGGAAACTTTACCACTGTGTGAATTTGGAAAGTTGAAAATTGACTTTTGTAGAAACTCGAATATTGGAAGATTTTGAGACTTGATGATTTGAGAACTTTATAATTTAAGAATTTGACAATTTTTTAACTTAAGTATCTGACAATTAAAAAATTTGATAATCTTCAAATTTGGAAATTTCAACAATTAGGAATTTGCAGATTTCGACATTTCCGAATCTGGGAATTTCAAAACCTTGAGAATTTGAAAATTTAGGAATTTAGAAGTTTAGAAATTACAAAATTGAGAAACTAAATTAATTACAATAACTTGCAAAATTCGAACATTTATGAAATTCAGTTGTTTGAAAAGTTAGAAATTTAAGAAATTTGAAATTTTTTTTAATTTGGTATATGCAAATTTTAAAATTAGATATAGACTACATCGAACAAAAAATATTAGTTTTGCTTTGAAATCTTGCATTTTAAAAATAATTTATATTACGAACTATTCGACGAAGACGTATTATATTAAAAACGAAAAATATAACTGTTTTATTGTTGTAAAACATACATATTTTTCAGTATAAAATTACGGCTGAATACAAAATCTTCAGGCGTCAGAGCAATTCGGAGCGTTCCAAACTTTTCATCCAACGTCTGAGTAACTTCCGGCCATTGGCGGCAAATAACGCACTCAGTTAACTAGCCGTTTAAGTGTTGTAATCAACAGAAATATTGCATCTACAAATTTGATTTATGTCATAGTAATCATTTCAAGTTTTTATAGAACAAAAACAATGGAATTTATAAATTGATAGTATCCATTAACAATTACTGTTCTCATTTAAACAATAATAATAAGTAGACTTGTAACCTTAGAATTTAATAACTGGATTGAAAAGGAACAAATAAAATCAAGTATATGTATCCGTGTCTTAAATAAAATGTGGAATAGAACTTAATATCTGAATAACGAAATTGTTATGATTTGTGGTATCAGCGCAGAAATATTTATAATTTGCCAAAGTCATTTAAGATGACGACGAAGCCGCGATTCGCTATAAAAGCGTCTAAATGCAAGTAATTTTTGGAACTCAACACAATTTCTCAACAACAAGTAGGCATAATATCTTTCCATCAAAAAAGTAAGATCAATAAAAAAAGGTAAACATCAACATCCTTAAATATATAATATTTTCATTCTCATTTTCTTCTTTTTCCCCTTTTTAGAGGATATTATATAATATGGGGTCCAGGTGTTTCACACCCGTTGCATCTCCACCATGATCGGCCCTGGATTATGGAAGAAAACGTAAACAAGCTATTCCTGCATCGGTAACCGGGTTAGATCAGGCATTCGAGATCCAACAACGGCTACACCTGTAATCGTTAAATTAATCCAAATGAATTTATGAAACAACTTAGAGCTGGAACGAGGGATTTTATTTACTCACTCAAAAACAACCCCGATACGAAAAAGATGCTGTGAAAACAGTGTGTATGCAAAAACAATTTCGTAAAAAAGCCGAGCAAATATGGAAATATTCTTGAAAATCCGATAATTGTGCCTCTAAAAATAAATGTATTAGGTTGGGAAATAAGTTCGTAGCGTTTTTATCAAAGACTCTTATTTAAACAAAAGATTTACCAGTATATATAATATACTCGTACATTATATATAATATAATTATAATTATATATATGATAATTATAATAAATTATAAATATAATATATACATTAAATATAAATTATAATAAATTATAAATATAATATATACATTATATATAATATAATAACAGATATGTGAGTATACCTATTTCTAGCAAAACCAGTCATTCTGACCGGTGTTTAGAAAAAGTGTTTGGTAGGATTTCAATTCTTTATTTACTTTTAAATAAAAAGTAAGTATTTATTCACTTTAAAAAAATGTCATATGCAATAGGAATTTTGAATTGAAATTGTAAGTCATTTTGACTAGTCTGGTAAATCTAGTGTTAATTAATTATGTATTCGACAATTAGCAGAGTTTTTTAGAGCAGAAAGAGATCTATGAATATTATACACTTTGTGAAACAGTAAAGAAATCGTTGTAAATAAAAGAAAATATAAAAACGCTAGGAACTTATTCCCCAACCAAATAATTTGGGAAAAAGTGTAAACGACCTTACAAACGTAAGCACACACGAGGAAATAAACAAACGTTAACATTGTAAGAAAAATGAATGACTAACCTTATACCAGTAAAGTAATTTTCGAGTATTAATATCGTAATTGATGTATCGCAAATAGCATACGTTGCTAATACAATAATTGAAAGGGCTATTCGTGTTACACTCTGTACCGTAAATACTAAAGCGAGACATGCCACAGCACCTATTAATCCCGAAGACACTGAAAATATGATAAAATCGATATATTACAATGTAAAGCGAAGAAAATATTAAAAGCAAATTCTGTTTACGTAGTTTTATCAATATACAAATATAGTTAAATCTAAAAATTAACAAATTTTCAAATCTAGAAATTGAGAACACAGTTAGCAGCTTACTATATAATTTTTAAATAAAATTATTTTGTAATTTATTTTGAAATATTGAAGAATTGGAAGTATCTTACATTTTATACAAATATTAAAATATCTTTTGTTATTATTAGTGCAATGTTTAACACAAATGTATTCTTTCAATGTAACGCGTTCGAGAAGAAAATGAAGTAAATTATACTAAAAACACATGCAACCAGTGTCGAATTAAGACCTTCGAGACACCGAGCACTTCAGATATTTTGAACTTTATTTACAGAAATGTGGAACTTTGCGAATTTCAACAAGAAAGGGAGTTAGGTTTTGGGAAATATGGATATTGGGGAATTTTAGTATTTGAAAATTTGGGCATGCAGGGATTTGGAAGTAGGAAAATGTAGGGATTTAAAAATTTGTGGACTTAAGGATATAGAATGTTAAGAGTTTTTGAATTTGTTGTTTTGGAAATTTGGAGATGTCAGAATTAGAAAATTTGAGGATTTGCAGTGTAGAAATGTGAACAATTGAAGATTTAAGTTTCTGAAAATTTGATAATTTAGAAATTGAAATATTAGAAAATTTGGGAATTGAGGAATTTGGGGAATTTGGAAGTTGAGACTTTCAAAATTGGGGAATTTGAAAATTTGGGACTTCGGAATTTTGTAATTAGATGATTCGGAAAAAATCTGGGATTTGGAGACTGTATTTTAAACTTTTGAAATTTGGATACTTTAAATTTGAGAATTTAGTGATTAAACAATTAAAGAATTTTAGAATTTTAAAGATTTCAGAAAAAGTGAAAGTTCTGTGAAAAATTGAAAAGCATTTATGAAAAAATATTAATGTCTTTAAAAATACCTCTCTACCTACCTCTTTCTAGTTTTATTTAATAAAATAGCTACAAATTATCTTACATAGCATTGTACTAAACTCTACTTAATTTTTGTATAATTATAATGAACGATTACAATATTACAAATTAAAGTAACATACAATTATTCCAGATAAACATTTCAGAATTTGATTTTTAATTGAATATTAAACATTCAGAAATAATATTGTTTTTACCTAAAAATGTTTTTCTGCCAATAATATCGATTCCAATGATCAATAAGATCTCTGCGATTATATAGCTTAAAGACAAGAACAAAATAAGTTTGAAACGATCGTTGTCTATGTCTTGACAATTATGTAAAAATCCCATTGTCATATCCTGAATATCGATAGTACAAGCAACATGGTTGTTACTTGATTTGCTCATGTTTTCTAGTTGCTCGAATAATTCGGTACTCCACAGAGCAAACCACATGATCCTGGTTATTATGCGTAACTTAATATGTGCCGTGTACATAATTTACTACTTATTTATTCATAAAAGAAATGATAAATATAATTTTTGTTTCTGTGGAAATTCAAATTCCTTTCTAAAAAAATACTTTGTTACTTTTTAAACAATAACATAATTTTATTATGTTTTAAAGAAACGGTTTATACCCGGAAAATTGTAGACAACTAATAAAAATTGCTAATATGGTGATACGTGTAAATGGTGTTTCAAATATTTTTCGAGTACGTTTACGTGTCTTCGTACAAAATTTTTGTATTGTTCTAAACATGTTGTTTCTATCGTCTTCATCATCTTCATTTGGGCGAACACAATTATCTAAATTGCTTAACTAAAATATCAAAATCTTGTGTCATGCAACAGTTTTACAAGATCACTTCGAAAAGTTCGTGTTACTCTTACATTTTGTAACTGAACATATTTCTAAAACCTGTTTTATAATTTGCTTTTATATAAATCACTCGTGCTGTTGAAAAACATTATTCAAAATATATTACGAAATCGTTCTTTAATAAAAGCAAAAACATTGTGTGATCATAATGTGCTTTAATTAATTATTAAACAAATATTATGTAATCATTATATCTTATTTTACTGTTAAAAACAGCACGAACTTTTCTATTAATAAAAATAGCAAAATGTTTCATTTCATGGTTTTCATTGAAGCATGCTTATTACAAATGATAGCAATACGGAAATATTCTGCACGAAAAATATCGAAAAAGAATTAATTCTTTACGAGATATTTCAAATTTTCTTTCGAGATCTTTTTTTTTTTATTTAAAATGTTTCATGAACTACGGATTTCTATCGTTGCATTTGAACACACTTTTCTATGAAATGTTTGTATAGATCGATCTATATATAACAAAAACGCACTTTTATTTAAAAAAATAAAATAAATTTTCTGAAATCTTCGAAAAAAAACGATTGTTCTCTTCCCTTTTTACCTATTAAAACACATTAATTCAAATGTGCTTCAACGGCAATATACAGTAGCGGGCAAAAGTTTAAGACGATGATTTGATTTGAAATATTATACGAACTTCGTTCCTTTTTTCGTAACTTCGCTACTGAGCAAAATATCAAAATGAAATTTTTTTTATAAGTGTAGACATAAATGTCTAATTAGTTAACACCGAAAGCAGAACACTATTTATAGTTTTTATGAACAGTAAATCAATTATTTATTTTTTGCATTTAGTCTTAAACTTTTGTCCGCTACTGTATTTTGATCGACATAAATTGATGGTTCAAAACTTTTTTTAAACAACGCCCTATCACACTAAACAATATAATGTTGATGCAGTGTAGATAAAATGAAGCATTCTACATGGAGTGGAAAATAAAAAACGATTAATATAAAATTGTCATACTGGATACGTATTAGTATGCCTTGAAGTATTAATTGCATATATCTGTTGGAGTATTGTGAGTGTTTCTTCCTGCCGTTGGCGATAAAGCATATATCTGGGACTTGGTGGTAATAAACTAACTGCACATGCCATGATCAAATTTGGAACGCCTCCCATTCCCGTAAAGATCCGCCAAGAATTCGGTCGAAATTTGTTATTTTGCAATCGTATGATCGATGGCATAATCAACCACGAGAATCCTGTTCGCAATTTATTAGAACTCGTAAAAATAAATTCAATATTTTTAATTTGTAATGTGAAACTTCGTTTATAAAAATTCACGCAAATATTATAAATTACTTGAAATTGTTACAAGATATTCGATTTCTGTTTAAAATGTTTACCCAAAGCTGATATGTAACCAAAGACTCCAAATATGTCCAGTACAGATAAGCTCGAACCTCGTTTTTTCATAGGCAAAAGTTCAATTAAATAGACTTTTAAAACCACATTGTTGCCGGCTAATCTAAATGTATTGACGTTACATTTCGGTCAAAGAAATTGTCTTGTAATATTAACTATTAGAAAATAACTAATAGTTTGCATGTCTTATGTATAACTTTATAGACAGTACTTAAATGAAACTTACCCTAATCCTATCACGAATAGCGATAAGTTTACTAAAATAGTAGTTTGCGCAAAAGACAAAGTAGTCATCGCACAAAATACACTAATCATTGTTGTGTGAATTGATCTTTTTCGTCCATACTCATCCATTATTGACCCAAATAAAAATGCTCCTATCGCCATACCTATGTAACGAATTTTATATCGACGAAGTAATGTTTGTGAAACGTACGTTATTTTTAAAAACAGGAAGAAAATTTTTTAAATAAAAATCAGTAATTATATACAAGTCTTACTTTCATCTATTATCTTAGTGAAGGTATGCTAAAGTAATGAACTTGAATATCAATAATTGAAAAGTTGAATAAATGGTTAGAAAGGAACTTATAAACGATAGATTAAAATTCTTAAATATAAATATTAATACAACTTATATAATGACTCTACTATTTGACAGAATGTTTAAAATTCATGCTAGCCCACAGCATGTCTTGTCTTCTAAATGTTATATAATTGAAAAACTAGAAGAGCAGGAAGTGTTTTATATTTGCAATATTTTTTTAGGAAAAGTGACCTTCAGTTTTTTAAATAGAACTATGTTCTATAGATCGATTCTTTAAAACATTGCGTATACAAATGTATTAAAGTACAATGTTGAAACAATCAAGAGCAAGTAATTATGGATATGAACATTATACTCATATTATTTCACGCAAAATGTTCCAAAAAACTAGTTCGTAAGAAGAAAATTAAAGATCACATTCGCTATAGAAAAATGTTATAATATAAAACTCAAATATACTATTACTGTATAGGCTGTAAGACACAGTACAACCTTTTCATTTGCTAATCTTCCCGAAATTTTACCATATATAAGAGATATGCCAGCTAGTGTGGCATGATTATCCTGTACATACTTAACGATCTTAGATATAACATCATGACATTACAATAAACAACATATATATGTTTTATATCTACCAAACGTTAACGTAGTATGTGCAGCGACTGCTTGATCGGTAGTTAAGTTTAAATCACACGTCAAAAATGGAACTACGATTAAAATAATTGGAAGTACACAAGCTTCTGCGAATTTACACATACCACATAATCCAATAATAAAATAATGGCAGAGCCCCCATCCTGCAATTAAGTTATATTTTTTCATTATATGTAATTTATACATATATTATAAAATATAAATATAGCCTGTCAAATTATGTACTAATATGTATACGTGTAATCTTTAAAAAAATGTTATATTCATTGTGTTTAATACTATACTTATGTCTTTCCATAAATATGCATTTAATTTAAATAAAATGCTTCTTAATTTAATGATATTTAGCGATTTGTCTATGTTTAAATACCAATTAATGTCTTCATTTTATTGAAGATTTAAAAAATTGTATAAGTATCTTAACCTGTTTTATCTATAATAGTTTCACAATCATTAGTCATCATGAATTACAAAATATAACGAATATTAATTTTAATACACTAAAAGATTCGTTAAAATGTACAAATACCATGCATTTGCAAACTGTACAAATTTATACATTTTTAGATACAGATTACTCAATAAAATTCCACTATTTTCGAAATTAAATCGGGACTGAAAATCTCGAAAGTATATCTATCGATAAACATAAAATAGTCGATAACAATTTTTATAAAACATATACATGGGTTCCTACATAACCATCAAATAATAAACAGAGATATCAAAACACGATAAAAATTCAAACAGACAATATAAGTACAAAAAAACAGTTCTTTATTTAAAAATTGAAAACAGCTAATATTTAATATATAAATAATGTTGATTTTTAGTGTACATTTCTTTAATTCTGAAATAACCACTGATAATTTAACAAAAAAAAATACAGTATAAGACACGTCATGTTGCTAATAAAATGTGAACATTTTATTTAAGAATCCTTAAAATAATCTTTTGAGCCTTCAACATCAGGCTTCATAGTTTTCTTTCCTGGTTTCCAGCCAGCTGGACATACTTCTCCATGTTTATCTGTGAATTGGAATGCTTGAACCAAACGCAATGTCTCATCAACAGATCTATGAACATAAAATTGTATTATAACAGATGTCATTACAGATTATATGCAAACAAATTTTATATTGTATCTTACCTGCCAACCGGCAAATCATTAATTGTAACTTGACGTAAGTTTTGTTTATCATCAATGATGAAAAGACCACGGAATGGAATTCCAGTTTCTTCATCAAGCACGCCATAATCACGTGCTATCTTAGTGCTTTTGTCGGCAAGAAGAGGAATGTTCATTTCACCAAGACCACCTTGTTTACGTGGGGTATTTGCCCATGCCAAATGGCTGAAGTGAGAATCAGTGGATGCTGCAATAAGCTTGCAGCCAATTTGCTCAAATTCATGAGCACGATCTGAGAAGGCAATGATCTCAGTTGGACAAACAAATGTGCTACAAATCAAATTCATTATTACACAATAAAACAATAAAATTATTAGTATCACACAGGTATAACGAAATTAAATACTTACAAGTCTAATGGGTAGAAGAATAGTACAACATATTTTCCTTTATAGTCGGTAAGAGAAATGTCTTTAAATTGCCCATTGACAACAGCAGTACCATGGAAAACCGGAGCTGGTTTCTGAATAGCTGGAACTGGCATAGTTAATCTTTGTTCCTAAAACAAGAAGAAAGTTAATACTAGTAAGTTTAATTAATCCATAATATTTTTTTAATCGTAACTTATATAAGAAATCTGTTTGTACATTTTGCGCTGGAATCGCCTATGATGTGGTATGCACGTCTTTCCAGCACAAGTGATACATAAACAAATTTACTATTCACATTTGTGTAATTTTATTGCCAATCGATGGATTCTCTATATTTCCTTCAAAAAACTATTAAAAGTCCTCCCGTTAAGTCGAAAATAAATTAGTTTAGAATTTTAATTTTTTTCAATTTCTTTGAGGCATGGAACACTGCGCAACGCCTCCCAACAAGTTACACTGTACCATTCTGGTACATAAGGCAGTACATTTTTTGCCAGTGCAAGTGGTTAACTTTGATTGAAATGCACAATTTTTGTTTAAAAATATGAAATATTTATTTCTACAAAAAGTGTAAAGGTTTTAATGACAATTTTACACAAATATGTGTCAGTAACTTATATTTACAACTGAATCACAACTTAAAAAAATGTATTATGAAAATATTCCTAGATAGTATTATTTATCTACAAATTTATTTCACACTGTTACAACAGGATTTTGTTATTTTATTTAAAGAAACAACAATAAAATTTCTAATTATCATAATCAAAGTTTTCATAATTTTATTTTTCAGTAGAGTCATAATCAAAGATTTGCAATCAGATTTACGTAAAATACCATAAAAACAAAATCATATACTTGTAATGTATATTACATTTTATTAAAGAATAAAAAAATGATAAGATAAAACAAATGGTTAAAGTATGAAAGTGTACTGACAAAAAGAGGCTAACAGTGTGCTGACCTTAAATGACCTTACAGTAACTTGTTTTCAAGATCCTGTTAGCAACTGTGTTCATTTATTATCTAATACACGCATTTATTAGAAATAAAAATGTATAGTACAACAAATGATAATAAACTCAAAAATCTAATAATTCACAGAAAATATGGACACTCATAAAAGAAGTAACTTTCTCCCATTAGCGTGATTGTCAGATTTTACTCTAGATATTTTTATTCTAAAGTAAAACTATTCACTTTTTTCATGCAAAAAATATTGGAAATTATACAAAATTGAGAAATAAAACTAACACTTGTTAAAGAGCATAGATTTTGATTCTGGTGTGCCATATGTTCCATTTATGGTACATGTTAAGCTTGATTTTCAGTTCACGTGTATCATAAATGATACACACACATATTTACTTATGCGATGAATACATATATTTTATGACAAATATAATTGTATAATATATATTTCCACTAAAAGCGTGGTACACAATATGATAACCAAGCAATATTGACAAAGTAATGAAATATTGTGTGATAATATATTAGTTTTTAGTCAAAACATAAAATACCCTGAACAACAAGTAGGGCAAAAACATGCTGGGCATGGAATGTGTAATATGATTTTTGACTCATTAATAAAATTACTAGCATCAATCTGATAAGTAACGCATATTCTTTTATACTATTATATAATTGTTTCATTCATCAATTTACTCCTTGTTTTGGTTAACAAACATGTTTTTTGTAATTCCTGAATGATCTTTAATGTGTAATTATAAGATTAACCACAATAATAAACTATATTCATGTTTCTGTTTAATAAGTCACTAATTTACAATGATAAAATTTTCAAGATCAGCAACAAATTAGATATTTACATGGTTCTTTTCACTTTTGTCATTCATAAATAAATCACCAACAAATTGACATCCCATAAATATAATATAGATACAAAAATATGAATGATCATTTAAACTGAAATATACAACTTATATTGGAAGAATATAGTTATATACAATGAAAACTCACATTTTCTACATGTAACAATGGTAATAATACATGAAACAAAATAATAATGTTAAAATCCTTTTCAAACTAATAACTATTATTGTTTAGAAATTAATAATCTTATTTCCTAAAAGTTATTTCCTGAATTATCATAATGAAATTAAAGACAATAATAAATTTTAAATAGTAAAGATATAGGTCTATCAAATTATCTCTCTATATCTATGGCTTATCTTATAATTTCTTGCTTATCAATATTACATAAAATTTAATACTATTATGACATTACTTAAATGTACAATATTTTGCAAAAAATTATGTATAAAATATTGTTATATGATTACAAATAAAATAAATCATAAGTGGATAATTTTAAGAATCATTTATAAATCATACGTATTTAACATAATTACGTAGTTGCGATAGAAACAAACGCATGCAAGATGTATGGAACGTGATAAAAGTTTAGTAATTATTAAATAGTTATATACAAGGTCAATGAAAAAATGAAAGGAATACAAAACGTACATTATACATGCATGTATATTTTCAATCATACTTTCTGCATAAATGAAATAAAGTTGTTATGTACAATTCAAACTAATAATTTGTTTATATGCTGACAAAAATTATATATCAATCATGCTGACTGTCCAAAAGTATAAATGTAAATAACTTTGCAACAAGTTTCGAAAGAATTAGATAACTTATCGACGAATATATGTGTACTATCAATCAATTGAAGTAGTTTCAAATATTTCATGTCATGTACAATTCCATATTTTGTGATGCAATGCTATATACGACATGAATAAACTGATTTCTAGCAGTGGCGTCGCATTTAAATTTGCCATACATAGAACAATCTTTGTATAAATGGATTCCAAGTATTCGAGAACATTCCATAACGAATTCATTCCAAGAAACACAACTCAAACGGGAAAATATTTCAAATTATATAATGTTAATTCATACTGAATGAAATAAAGCAGAAACATTGAATTATCTTTATATTCAAATATAAGTTTTTACAATTTAATAAAGTTGAATTTAAATAATTGCAGAAACAAGCATATAACGCTTTAAACGCATCTCAAAATTAACGTAAAACAGTACTGTTAATATAAATAGAATAATTATAAATGTAAATGCAATACCTTTCTTTTTGTAGTAAAAAATGTATCGTTGACTGGAACGTTACGTCTGGTATCGTCGCTGTTTCACAAAGAAATGCAGAAATTTGTGGCCCGGTAACCGGTTTCAGTAAAGCGTACTTGGCATTTAATAATGGGAAAGGAAAAGGTTCACTTGCGCCATCTACAAACTATACTGCCCTCTATTTCCAAACAATTTTTTGAATGATTGTTATATTTATTTGTTTTTACATTCATTGTTGTAGATCATTGACATATTTAATTTACAATCATGAAACAATAATGACATTCACCCAACACTTTTTCCTATTATTATCTTCATGAAATCATTATTTTACTGCTACTTCAAAGTTAATGTTAGTTACTAATATTACCAACAGATTTTGGACAGATTATTTCGATCTTACAAAATATAACTAGAATACAGTAGCAATTTTTTTGAAAATAATAAATGATTTCTCAAAAAATTATAAAAATAAATAAGAATAATTTGTTAGTAATATCTGTATTTATTTTTATTCAAATAAAGAGGAATTTGACGGAGAGTTGGTAATGAAGTTTCACAATGATTATGCTCGAAACATGAATTACGCATTTGCAGGCGTAACTGAGAAATATTTCAATCATTTGTTGAAAGAATGACACGACTAAAAATGTACAGTTTTTAAGTTATGAACGTGGATAAAAAGATTATCCCTGATTGTACTTTTTACAAAGAGTTCTTACATAATGTCTATACAATGTTATAGCATGTATAAAACTTCGTTAACTTTATTTTCAATTTTACTTGCAACAAATGATTGATATGTATTTTGAGGCGTAATACTTAGAATATTTGATAAATATAATATATATATATATATGGGATAAATAAATAAATCTGCAATATTATAGGAATTATACAACGTGTATGAATAGTTATTAAAATTATACTATTAAAATGAAGTTTACCTATTTATACAATAAATGAAAAAAATATGCAAATTTTGTTTTTTGTTAGTATCTTTATGTAGGTTCTAAATAATTATAATTTATTTTAGTTTTAATCCTTACATAAAAAAGTTCATGTTTACTTCTAATGATTTGTAAAATTTATAACATTTCAATCCTTTAACGTATGATATAATCCTTTAACGTATGATATAATACCAATTTTATTTATGCACGTATATTATATTTCATTTATATGATTTTTGTAAATTGCTGTGTAAGCAAATATAGGTGCAAAAAATCTTTTATATAAAAACTTCTATATAAAGAGGAAATGTTATGTAAGTTTCTTATGGGTAATCATATAGAAATAATTTTAGGGTTATCATATTGTTTCAGATTATTCAGGATTACAGGCAATTATCATTGAATTGAATGGGTTGAAACCATGGCTGCCTAACATTTTGTAATTTCACAGTTGAAAAAGTTAAGCAATCTTTAAAATTGTTTTGTCACCTCCAACTGTAGAACTACACTAAGCATTACATAACACTGTTTTAATAGATAAATAATTTGCAGAAATATTTTTGATCATATACAATGCAATTAATGTATGTACTAATATACAGGGTGAGGCACTTAAAATTGACCATCTGCATAACTTGTCTCCTACTGATGATAGAAAAAACTGTATCAGGCCAAAATTATTAGGTATTGAGGGGCTGATCATCCGATGTTACTACTTTTTTGATAGATGGAGGCATCAAGGAGATATGAAAGTTATCTCTGTTTTTTAAATGAAATGGTACATTTTTTTACTTACATTCTGAGAGAGTATTTTATTTGCAGTCTGGGTAAAGTCAAGTATGATGGAAAATAATTTACTTTGAGGAAATGGTAGAACACTTCTTTGCCTTCTCTGGTTATTGATATTACTTCATCTTTGTCTTGTAATCTCTTATTTTGGATCATTGGATGGAAATAAATATTCAATCAGGCTGTACATTTCATCTGTATATACTATAATTAGTCATTTATTATTACACAAGGATTCTTCAAACTTATTTTATGTATATAAACAGAAATCATATGCAAAATATATTTTACCATATAATGTTGTGTTTCAACATTAAAATATAAAAATATTTTGCATCCATTTCATTGGCTTTTTATGTTTTATGTTTTATGTTTTTTATGTTTTTCAAAGTTTTGAATTACTATGTCTTAAATATAGACAATATTAATTTTACATTTTAGATTGCACAAACACAAATCAAATATGATGTAAGTAAGCTAATATATCTTTTTTTTTAATTTAGAACTTACACATGCATTTTGTCTTACTTTCTTTATAAGAGGTACTCCTTTAAAAGATTGGTATGCTTTTTTAAGATTAACTAGCATAATATATTTCTGAAAATTCACCTTACACTTATTTTTTTACTACTGGAACAACATATCCTTCTCAGGCATGATTATTTATTATTGAAATATTGAAATCCTAAACTAATTACCAAAACTGTATAATTTTATACAATCTTTTATTCAAAAGATCGGATTTAAATCACAGGTAATAAAATGTGTATACGATAGTTTTGTGTTGAAGTACATTATACGGCATAAAATAGTGATACATACGGATAGTTAACGCAAAACGGGACACACCGATTTTTTAGCAGGTTGTTGTCATTAAAATATAAAGGTACATATTTTTAATAGCATTGTTGTTACGATTTAGTATAATCACCATTAAAATGCTAGTAGTTACAATTAATTAGACACTGTAGACGTGGATATTACAAAAAAGAACTATTTTGTTAACCTTACTTCACGGACCGGTTCAGTTGAAATGTAAAATCATGTGTTTTATAATTTCTTGGTAAAACACTTTATTTATACACGTAAAATTGATTATCTTTCATGAACCGTATTTAAAGAATATATTTAGGAAGTAAAAATATTACTTGATTGTTTTTGTCATATACAGGGTGTTCTAATTAAATCAATCCCTGCATTTGCGCATGCGTCTTTACGGCGATTATGAATTAAATGTGTAAATACATCCTGTGATCTTTTAGTTAATATAGATATTCTTAAAGTGTGGGTTCCGATTCACTAGCAGTTCATTTAAATAATTAAAAAATAACGTGTTTCAATTTTAAAAGATTCTAATTTCCATAGGTCTTTGGGAATTTCGGGTTTTTGGAAATTTGACATATTTGAAATTCGAACCAAAGACTTTAAGAATTCAGAATTTCGAAACATTGAAACTTTGGGACTTCAAAAATTAAAAGAAATGGTGGTTTGGAAATGTGTCGATTTATAATTTTGAAACTCTGAGACTTTAGAAAATAATGCATTTAAAGTGAGTGAGTCCCGATATATACTTTTGGTAGTGGGTCTGGATCCGCAATTTTTTAGATTCCTGATTTAAGATACATATGTAAAGATTACAAAATATCTTCGTTATTTCAAACACAAAGCCATTATTGGAAGTATAATTATAGTACAGCTTACGAATTAAATAAAATTAAGAAATAAAAGTCCTTAAATGTTTGTCTTTGTTTTGTGTATAATGTATATGTAGTATATTATTAATTACATTAACACAGTCGTATATTATACATATATTATTTATAAACTTGTATTTATATTCATGTTTGAATATTATTTATAAATAATATTTCGTTAGAAATCACAAATTATGTACAATATGATAAGTTCACTATTTTATTTTTGTTTAATTTTTACTAAAGTATTTTATTACTTGAAACCAAAAATAAATTCTTTATGAACATATAACAAAAAACTGAGTATTATCTAGTAAAAATTTTGTTACCTTGAATATTTAATAACAGACATAAAAAGATTCAGTTATAATTAAATATTATAAAACCAATGAACTTTATTCTTAATGCAGTAATTAATGTTTAGGTGGTTTAAATTAAAAGCTAATATGAAATAAAACAATAAGCAGTTGCAATATGTATTTATTCCAATCAAGCAATTAAGCAATTTTTTGTGATCAAATTTAATAATTAATAAATGGTCTATAATTGCCACTCCATAGAATTATTTAAATGTGTAATAATATAATAAATGTCAACTCACGAAATTAAATCGAAATTGATCTTGGGATTATTTGTGTAACCTTGCTTACAAAAATCTTTTGTAAATAATATTTCACAGTATATTAGAAAGCACTGTAAATGTTTGGGATGAAATATAATTATTGTTATATTTTGTATGATCAAATCCTGTTCTGTGAGTGACAACAGATCATACACATGGTTTATACATGAGTAATTTGTCTTTAATAATAACAATTTATATAAATAATACATCTGTTTTAAACTACAACGCCAAAAGAATAATACAATGATATCTGTATTTCACCTTTACATATTAAAATACTAAATAAGACATAATTTTAGTAGATAAATACTTTGAAAGTACTTTCTATTGTGTTTTATTTATATGCATATTTGGCACTTATCATGTAAGAATTGTAAATTGCATTAAATTTAATACATATAAAATTAAAGAGTTCCGTCGACGAATGCTTAAAATTTAATAATTCATCGAGATCGGGTTGCTCTTATATACTTCTATAATTTTATAGTGTTCTAAGAAAATTAAAAGACTTCTGCATCGTTAGAATGGATGACATAATTCAATATGTGGTGATACGAGGAGACCTCCTAAAGACAATGGGATGGCCCATAGGCGCAGTTATAGCTCAAGCATGTCATGCGTGCACTGCTGTTACCCATCTTTTTTATAATGACAGTTACACTCAAGCCTATCTTGCAAATCTAGATGGTATGCACAAAGTTGTTCTCGAAGTAAGTGTACCCAGAAATGGCATATATTATAAGTATTGGATGCGAATTCAAATTTGTTGCTGTGCACAATTCTTTGTGTATGTAATACAATCTTTAAAACAGCGAAGGAGTATGGTGACATTTATAGTATGTTCATACATTAATATATTTATACATATATAAATATTAGGTTCCAGATGAGACCGCTTTAAATGCTTTATGTTCACAATTAACAGACGAGGATATTCATCATAAGCTCTGGATTGAACAGCCTGAAAACATTCCAACGTGTTTGGTAACGAAACCTTATCTTAAGAGCAAAGTACAACCATATTTTAAGAAATATAAGTTACTTAAACTTTTAACAAAATAAAATTTTGTTACATCTTACAATATACTTTCTATCTTGTATTGTATACCAATTATAATAAAAAACTAAACAATATTTTATCTGAAACTGTGTTATATGTTTCAAGAATAAACCTAAATAATGTTACATTTAATTTATAGAAAAAGAAGTCACCATTCTAGCTATAATAATCTAGTGTTGCGATTATTGACAACTTGGAAAGTAGCATTCACTTATTAATAAATAAATTAATTTTTTGCTTTTTCAAATTTTTTCTTTATTTTCAGAATATTTTCTTTCTTTTCCTTATATAAGTAGCAAGTAATTCTAACTCGGGATTTACTATACGCCAATATGAAAACCATAGATATATACTTATAATTTATTTTACAATACCTAATAGTATTGACAATGTGTACACATTACTCCTTTGCTTTACAGTTGATGTTATTACTAATCTAGTTGAAAATTATATAAAGATATGCATTGTTAACTGATATTTGTATAAAAATTGTTTTTTACGACAGTGCAAACATGTGCACTTTATTGGATATGCAGAAGGCAACAAAATTACACAGGTACGCGTAATGGCATTGCGCACATAAATAATATGCACTAAAAATGTGAGTTTCAATTATACTTTGTGATAATCGTCACACTTCATTAACTTTCAAGCAACAAATGATTTTGATGTTTCTAAGTAGTTCACTAAACAATTTAAAGAAAATTAGAAATTTAGTTTTCTCAATGCAATGCAGTTTAAATTACAAAAATCTTAAAAACATAGCGATGTGCAATACAATTTGTAATTAATACAACAATATATAATACATAACATAATTGTGCGTAGATGTATTTGGTTTGCGCTTTAGCAAACAATAATAAAAGAATAAAATAAATAAACGCCGAAGAATAACGTTACTTGAAATTTCTACGGATATATGCTAAAAGTAACGATACTTCTGAAGTTAAAATTAACAAGTTTTCTTTATCGATTTCATTTACAGCTAACTGTATTACGATGATTAATATTTCAATCTTGCCGCGTAATTTGTTGCTTTAATTCATTAAATTTACATTTTCTACCCTCATAAAGCATACCTCATGTAAAATGACTCATTTAAAAACTTAACACATTTCCGTGGGTGATCGATCGTATCAATAAATCAATAATTTATTTTTCCACAACTTCGCTATCATCGTATTACGTTGTGCAAATGATATTTTGATATTGATATTTACGTTTTTATATTGACATTTTATATTGACATTTATATTTGCATTACAGACGAACTGTCAGTAAAATTATATTGATGTTCTATCCGCGTTCGCAGTAGTAAGCTCTAAATATTTATGTACACGCACTATTTGCGGACGCTAAACACTGTAAGTACACTTATTTACAACACTCGATGGCAAGATGATCGTTTTGGCATATACGCGGAGTATATGCCAAAAGAAAGAAAAAAAAATATATATATGTAAAAAAATATATATATATTTCTTTTTCTTAAATAACTCGGATTTTTTTCCACGTCAAATTAGATGAGCCGTGTTTTCACGATGGAGTATACACATAGGTCCTTGAAAATATATGCTATCTTCCTTAATATAATTGTATCACTGCCCTTCTCCTTCTCGTTCTTCTTCCAACCAATCGTGAAGAATGTTTCTTCTTCTCTGAAAACACGAACAAACAGTTGTGTTGTAAATAATTTGGCAGGAAAACGATTTATTAGATCGAAGCAGGTGTGAAAGATTCGTACATGTTCAAAGGACGAAAGGTCGGTCGATTTTGAAATATAGAAGTAAGTACGATGCTTTTAACATATTATAAATTGCTATTCGTTTAATACAGATTCATGTTCGTTTATGCATCTCAAGTTATTGGCTTATTACAATCATAAGTCACGATGTCGTGCTAGTAAATAAAGCGAATGAATTTGTAAGCAGAACATCATTTTGTAGACAGACAGCCAAAAGGATTGTTATTAGTATAGATTATGTCTTTTGTATGCAATACCGTAATCCTTTGCCTTATGATATTTTTAACAACTGAGACTATTTATCTTTTGAACGAGACATTGTATTGCATATACATCTCCTCTGGTCATCTTCAAGGTTGTAGATTCTGTTTGCAGTTTAATTCATTAATTCCGATTGGTATCGGATGATATTAATGGGTTAACTTAAATCGTGATTATTACACAACTACGATTTATTTTGTCGCACTTTGATTACAATTTATGATACGTGTATGAAACGTCGTTATAAGATAAGAAGTTAATGTTTGGTATATTTAATATTTCTTCGATCGGTTCTTGAGTGGTTACATATGGTCCACAATCGACGCGGCAATTAATATTAAATCTTTTAGTTATTGTTTAACCTGTTATGCTTATCCCTGGTCTACCTAGTTCTTCTGAACCAAAGACAATAGTTTTTAACACCTAGTCGATCAACTCGGACGATACAATCGTATGAACGTTTTCAGTTTATAAAATCGTCGTGTTTCATAGGGTTACGCTTCCTTTGATCGTTTTTTTTACAAAATGTATAACAGAGAACTCCATAAGGATTAAGTATGAAAATGACGCAAATACAAAAAAAACGTATATGTACGCGATAGGTTCTCTGGTACATTATAAAATGGTTAAAATATTCAAAAAATGCTATAGTATTTCAAAAGATTAAGATTGTTAAATCTCATAGCTAGATACTTAAAAGTTTGACGAGAAATGATAACAGTAGTTAATATAAAAGACAGTATTATTGTTATAATAAAATTTGGAAAAATTATACGGCAAGATATAATACAATTATGCCATTTAAATTTCTGTTAGTTTTTACCGTATACTTCAAATATATTATATACTTACTCTAAAGTTACAACAATTTTACTATTGCCATAAAAAAAATGTATACTATAACTATATAATTATTATAAAATAAAACTGTACATATTTAATTCCTTAAATATCCTATTAAAATTTTTCTTCGATTACATAATCGCAAACAATCAGTCACTAAAGTAGCTCTAAAAAAATAATCACATTTAAAATGTAACTTATCATTTTGTATTACTGTACGTTTTAAAATACCTAAAACAAATTATTTGCGTAACAAATGAAAGTAAAAATAAGCATAGTCACAAACATGGAATGTATAAACATTTAGAGAAAACCACAAGCGTTGATTATAAGTGATTTCTTTCGTAATAGCATATAGGTAAACATGGAGCTAAAGAGGAAGGAAGTTGCAGCACTAAAAAGCTTTTCAACATATTTTGTTACTTAGAAGCGTGTCGTTTTGCCGATGATGCATGCAAACAACGTTAGTATAACTACGGGATTTGCAATTACCAGGACCACGTTAGTTTGGGAGAGCAAGGTGAGACGAGTGATGAGGGCGATGGCGGTGGTGGTTTTGGTGGTTGTAGTGGTGATGGTAGTGGTAGTAGTGGTAGTAGTTGTTGGTAGTGATTAGGGCAGCGCACAATGGGCATTATTGCTCGGCTAGATTTCCGTTCTGCTCCGTATACTCCTCATAGTCCTCTTCGGGTGCCTCATAATCCGTTTCTGCAGGTTCAGGACCGTCGACTGCCGGTATCGAAGTGCTAGTGATGTCCTGCTAAGCATAATCGACAATCCAAACGTTCGTTGCACCTACTTAGTTTCTCTTTGTAAATCTATTTACATTTCAGAATTATTATCCTCAACCGAATCTGAACGTTTTTATCCGAGATTCGGTATTCGTTCGAAATAAAAGTTTTATAGAAATAATTATTGTATAACGATTAGTACGTAATTATCGAAACGAAAGTTCGTTTTGATTTTGCTGTTTTCATGCTTTAACCAAATTTTTAATCCACAATATTTTAATCGTCTTAAGGATGTTAAAGTAATAAAAAGGAGAGGGAACAGAAAACATCGTAAAGGCGAACAATACGTTACCAGTTCTTGTTTTGTTATGTTAATGGAAAATTAATCGAAATATGCGGAAGACAGAATGGGATACCTGAGGTGGTCTCCATCCGCATCCTGCTAACGGAAGTCCATCGGCCCCTAACGGACAGGGAGCATCGAGTCCTGGTACACCCTGATCTCCCTTGTCACCCTTGTCGCCTTTTCTACCACGTTTCCCTTGCGGTCCCTGTATTCATACACAAAAATGCTTCAGAATATAAATAGCACATAAAGAGATATATTCGCGAACGTGCAAAAAAGGCCAGGCACAAGAAAGACTCTCTTTATGCATTATAATACTCAATTAATTATGCAGAATACGCAATTGAGCATTAAGTCCAACAAAGGCATTAAGGGATACTTTGCTTTAAACACGATAGTATACTCTGAATTATTTGAATTGCCCCTTTTTTTTTTAACGGAATTTCAAGTATCGCGTAGAAAAACCGTGTGCTACGTTTCCATTTCTGTTTTGCACCTTGATTGCTGCTACGAGTTTAAAGAAGTTATCTTTAATATGGCGGGCACACAGTTTCGGTATACGCTGGTGGCAGCATACGTAGATTCGATGCATATAATTACGTGTCAATAAAATATTAATCTCAATTTTAATGTTGAATATTCCTTTCATTCTCGTCGCAGACTATATTGCGTAATATCGACGAACTTTAACCGTATGTAAAAATACATTACGGAAACGTGAGAATGCAGAAATGCAAATTTAGGTTTAAGTTTGCATGCGTAATGTAGAAATACATATTATTATTAAATTATCTCTTGAATCGGCTGATAATTTCGCACTGTTCGTAATCGAAAATTAATGTTACTTTATGAAGAAACACTGATTGGAAACGTCGACATATGGGTAAACCGTTTTTGACACCTTTTTCATGTGACGATACGTTTAAATAGGGAGTTATCCATAGAATTAGTGGTACTAAATTTAACGCTAACAGTAATATTAATTTTAACGGTAATATGGTAGTAGTAATGGTCAACAACAACGCAAATTATAATATTTGTGATAATGATAACGATTATAGCGATGAGAACGTCAATGATGATGGTAACACATCGAATGTGAATTAGGCAACGGGGATAATATTTTCGTTTTAATTGGAAATATTAGGGAAAATATTAGCTGTGGAATACGGAAATTTTCACCAATTAAATATTACATCGTACAATGTTTATGAATCAATTCGCTCTTCAAACTACAATTTCCTTGCCCAATTAGTTAAAATTGATAGTGGAATTACATCAATACTCACAGATTCGCCTTTAGCACCTTTCTCCCCTTGCGGTCCCTGGAATTGGTACGTTAAAGAATTTATTCGTTAAGTGACGATCATGCCTCTCGTTTCTTTTCTACATGTACGATACGTATTGTTGAAAGAACTTTGATTATATAATTTTTATGTGAAAGTTGTTTTCAATGGCAAGATATGTGACTACGATCATGAATCTGTGGACTAGTGAAAGAAGCGAGCAATTTAAGCTGTATTAGCCCCTTTTACTTGTTCACATTTCGCGTTTCTAGCGAGTTAGATAATTAGTTTGCATTCTCAACTCGTACATTCGAGTATTTGAAGATCAAAACGGAGAGGATTCTGCGCTTCTCCCTCTGTTCAAAAGCAACTGCTTTGATCGAATTTCGCATTGAGCAAAAATACTGTATAGAATCCTAACCGCAACTGACATGAAGTAGAAAACGTACATAGATATCGGTTGTGGAAAGCAAATCATTATAGCGTTGGTTTTTTCAGATATTCGAAACAGTTTAGCATTAAATTTAGTATTTCCAGAAAAATTGTAACGAAGGAAAAAATTGTTTGTTTTGAAGTGGCATAATATACTTGTGTTAAGATCATAATTTTGTAATTTCGAAATCATGCTAAGTATCTGTATTGTTTATTGTTGCATGAAAACACGTCTCACAACGAATTTTTATTATTTTAAGGTAAACTAAATATGGTTATAATGAAAAATTATTAAAGTCCATGTGATTTTACAAATTTTTGTAGGGAAATAGTTTTTCAATTTATCTCTCGAAACGTGAATTTTATTAATTTGGAATACTAATACCTTTTTGTATGAAATGTTCCACGGAAACGATTGACGTAATAAAAATGTATGGTTCTATTTAAAAAGATACTGATAATCCGATGTAAAATGGATCTTGAGAAAAGACTGTCACTATTTTTCATGTAACAATAAATAAGATATTTGTTTGACTTTCTTCAGCTGCAATACGCTGCATTTGTTTGAAATTGTATTTTCAACCGCGAATCAGTTTAAACTTTCTTCTTTTGCTGCTTACAAAAGAAACGATAGCGATAAACTGCTAACATAGTCAAAATGATAGATAATTTGCGATAATAGCATGATGTTGACAAATTATACTATTAAAGAAAGAAATAGTATAGAAAATAATAGTATAGAAAAAGATATAAGTACATATGTAGTCGACTGAAGTAAGACATATTTAACTACTATACATACAAAGTATAATACTATACTGTTATACTAAAGTCATATGTAACATTAAATTTTTTAAACTTTAAAACAAATCTCGCTAATTTCTTTTTTATTATTTGCCCATTATTCCATGAACCATGAGAGACTGCAATTATTTCCTTTATTTAATTGAAATCGTCAAAAGTCACGAAAGAGTTTGTAACCTTAGTAACTTTTCTTTTATTCAACAATTATTTTGATCGAATTTGTATATAACATCGTACATACAAATGCAGAAAGTAATAGAAAGTTTTTCATATTTTGCAAAATCTGGTGTCTGTCATAAAATTGTTCGTAACATCCATCTGCATTTGCGATTGCCACGCTCTAATTTATTATATATATGAATATTTTATTTAAGTTGTAGTTTAACAAAAGCACTGGTTAAATCTTCAATTTCATTTAAATATTGCACTTTTATAGAGGACATCATAAGCACCAATTTCGCGAAACCGTAGCTCACAAATCAACATAATAAGTGAATAATTAACATTAAAAGTTTTTGCAATCTGTATTTAACTGTTTGTGAATAATATAAAACGAAGACTGTAGTGGTAACCTGATGAAAGTGGAAGGTTTAATAAACCGAGGGTCACAAGTTCCAAACTTGTGGAAATTTTAATTTGTCTTTCTTTTTCGTTTTTTCATTGCCTTTAATTTCTTTCTAGCGTTAATTAAAAAATAAATATTTAATACAGCACAAATTTAGTATTCCACTACCAACATTTACCTGGTTCATATCGAAATTGGTAGAAAGTAATGAAACTTTTTTGAACGCTATTCAGGTATACTATGGTTTTAATATACATATATTAATAATTTATACAAACTCACTATTTATTTGATGTACACAGTGCTGTAATCTTTTATGTTTCGTACATATGTGTCTGACTAATTATTGTAAATCAATTTGTTGTCTTCTGATATGTGTAAAAATAGTAACATCAAAGTATAAGTTTTTCCTTACTCCATAGGATATTTAAACAAATGGAAAAGTTACTTTCGTTTCACTTTTCTTGCCAGAATTCAACAATATTGTTTTTTTTTAGTAACGAAATTAAAGACGACTTGAAATCGAGAAACAAATTTATATAACTCAGTTTTATAAACCTGGCACTTTTCCACTAAGTTACGATATATTTTTAATTATATTTTATTTTTAAACGTTTAAGACTAAATTACTACAACTTTACATATTAATTCTTATTATATTTCAGAGAATTATATGCTATTATTCCTTTTTATATTCTCTATACTCGTATATTTGAATGAAATTGATGTTCCAAAGATCGCATAGTCAGACTTATGTGCGCCCTTGTACGACTTATTGATCTTTTAAGGAGTACTTTAATATACATCCATATAATATACATTCATATTTAATATACATCCTTTAAGGATCAATATATGTCCTTCAATGCATCCCCAAAGAAAAGCATCAGTTGCCAAATCCAGTGAGCGTGTTGAAAATTAGAGAAAGATTTTTATCCTAGAGATGTAGAAGGCGATCACATACATAACAATATTTCCCGAAATCAAAAATATGTTTCATTCTACAAAACGTTCAATAAAAACAATTGTTAAACAGAAGTGTTACTACGATTTCAAATTCTCGGTTCGTAATTCAGTTATCAAAACAAGACAAACATGCTATCATCTTAAAGCGAATCAATATGATATACTCTCATTGGAATGTATTGAACGTATACACGAACGTATACGTACGTATGAGTGGCAATTGTTGAAACGAAAATACAATTAATTTTCAACTACAGGTTGTCCCACAATTATGGTACCAGCCGGAAAGAGGTGGTAGGTGGGGCTAACCTGAACAACCTTTTCTTTTGCAAAAATATTGGATGAGGCTTCATTTTTAAATTATTACAGAAAAACACGGACCAATCAGAGCGCGAGTTATGTAATAATTCAAAAATGAAGCCACATCCGACATTTTTGCAAAAGAAAAAGTTATTCAGAATATCCCCACCTACCACCCCTTTCCGGCTCGTACCGTAATTGTGGGGCACCCTGTATATCAACAGAACAAGAAAGGTCATGCTAAATATCTTGAATGTAAAGAGGGAGAAAGGCGCAAAACGTAATTCCAGCCCCTTCTTTTCGTGCAAAGGAAGTAAAGAGACGAATTTTTGGGGTAGTCCCCGGGGTAGATCAGGCAGATGTATCATCGTTACCCCGGGCTGGTTAGACTGTGTCGCAGTCACACCGAGGGGCGAGCGATAATCGAATGCCACTGTACCTCCGCGCCAGGAATTCCATCGGTACCCTGGGGACAAACAGAATGTGTCGTTGGTGTCTCGACGACAGTGTAATCGAGTTTCAGCTGGATGAAATATCGTTTTGAACATTTAACCGTTACATCTGTGCTGTGATATCGGCTGAACATCGAACTGCGAAAATGCTTTGTGAATTTACCAGAAATTACTTGAATATTTCCCAGAATTAAACAGTTAGTTTGCCATCATTAACACTAGAACTACCAACCAGTCAAAATGACTGGTTTCGGGTTTGGCATTTTTTATTACAAAATTTTATTGCCGTCCTTTATTCAAAACGTCTGTCATTTATTGAGCTAAAGAATGGTTGTATATGTTAGGTGATGCTGCAATATTTATTTACTTTTTTTTCAGTTTTGAAGTAAGCATGCATTTAATGCCGGTACTTCTAGTGTTAATCTTTTCTTCAGTTTCGATTTTCTTCATTTTGTAGCTTATCAACAGGTACGAATATGAGATATCCGTATTACTTGCAGTGCTCGCGAATTTTATAATGATTGGAAATTACACGGACGAACCATGTAAATTTGTTTTTTCGTTCTTACTATCTAAAACCATGTAGATTTTTGGTTTGAATTTTTATTAAGCCGCGTTAATCTTTCATTTATATGTGCATTGGGTTTTTTTCTTGTTAGCACTCCTTGCAGTACTAGCTGCCTGTTGAACTTACAGCGTAATTTTGCTTTTAGGTAGTATTTTTTAGTAATTTCCCAACCGTGAAAATGGCAGGCACGAGAGAGTTTACAGGATATACACGTCAATTCTACCTGGTTACACTTTACAAGGGTGAGTGTTCTGTAAAATATCGCGCTGTTAAGAAATACCAGACACGTAAATAAAAAAGTTTGTAAAATTTTATCAAAATAGTGCTGATTTAATAAAATTGCAACGCTTAAAAGCCATATATAGATGTTTATTTAATTCTGTTAAAAGATTCCCTGGAGCCGGAAACGACAGAGAAAATGTAACCCGTCCGTTAAGTGTTAAATATTATGTGGACTATAAATTCCTTCTGTAGTAATCGTCGTTGTTCGTCGAAGTTTTTTCATTTAATAGTCATTTCTAAATTTTATCATAATTATAGTTTTGGCACGCGCATATTCAAGTGTAATTTTGTGATTTCTGAAAAACGGAGGAGGAAAAAAATTTTATAACATTTGTTTGAGAACATTAATAAAGTTTTTCAATGTATAAAGTACATTGTGAGTGGAATGTGAAGGGTTACATTGTATACGTACAGGGGCGGTTTACAACAATTGGCGCCCTAGGTCTGATAAAATTAGCGCCCTCCATATAATGGTCAACAAATATAAGACAAATTAAAAATTTTTTTTTTAGTTAACACTTTCACGACCGGCGCCCCCTCCGCCCTAGGCCTGGGCCTAGTAAGCCTAGTGTGTAAACCGTCCCTGTATACGCATACGTTGCTTCGGGTAGGTTGGGAACACGTCCAGAAGGATCGAGGTAGGAGACGAACGATTGTAACAACACAGGGAAAAACGTATCCATGTTGTACAAGAATAGATAATAGTGGAATCAATGTATTATTTAATACCCAGTGCCATTATTATTAATATACTTTTTCATTCATATATAAAAATAGTGTTTTTATTGCGTCTCATCTGTATGTCGACAGAGGGTATAATAAAATAGCAAGCTAATAATACAAATTTATTATCGATTACATATACGAATGCTAATAGGAATGTATTATCAATTATTGTAAAGCAAATGTAACGACATCGATCAGAATCAAACGACACAATGTGCAGATTTTGTGTTTTGGTATTTTTTTTAAAGGTTCCAATGTTGGAAATTTGATCCAGTATCTGATATGCCAGCAATGGGTCTACTTCAGAAAATTAAATTTACATATGCGATTATTATAAAACTTCATACTGCAACGTATTTTCATAGCTTATTTTGATAAAAAGTAAGGATGTCTCATATTACTAACCGATTTTCAACTTGTTCGATGTTGCCTTCATTTAGAGAATGTAAAAGAATCGGAAGTTCTGTAAGCCTCAATATTTACGTCGACTACTTTCTGACATTATCCAAGTCAAAAGATAAAATGGATACCTTATATTTGTACCTTCTCTTGTAATCTTGGATAAAAAACAGTTTAATCTTTCGCGTTAAATAGTTCATCCAACGTGATTCAACTTAATCTTAAATGTAAATATACGAAAATAATATTCCATTTATAGGGTGTTTGTGCTAACTTGTGACAGTCCAACTGTTTCTTTCAATACTGAAGATACAAAAACTTTCTTTATATAGGCTGTTACAAAAAAAGCGATATATAGGGTCGAGTATATAAATATACTCGTCTTATATACAAAATTATTATATTCCATATGTAAAAACAAATTAAACAAAGTGTATAATGCTCCTTCATATTTTAGTTCATGTCCCAAAAAGATATTTGTAAGAAAGTTTACGATATGGCGAATTAGAAGTTTAATAGATTTTTCATTAATTTAGTAATTAATAAACGTTTGATATAAAATGTTTGTATAAACATAAATATGAATACCGTTACAATGCATTATTTGTTATTATTCTTCAAATATATAAGTAAATAATAACATCATAAATAATATTAACTAATAGTACTAATAACTAATAATATTAATAATTGCATTTATTAGTAATGACCAACGTTCATTAGATAATGAATGTTTGAAATTGTCAATTTTAATACCATAACAAATTTTCTTACAAATATTGAGAAGAATTTTCAAAATCAGTTTTCGCAAAATTTTTAATTTCATTCTTTTTAGCCTCAAATAGAATTAAACGTTGAATTACCACCAGACTCTCTGTTCCACGATTCTTGAGACACCTCGTATAAAATTGTATAATACGAATGAGAAAAATGTTCGCTAAAAGTGACAAGAACGAATGTCTTTTTTTTTTTTAAATGAACTCGTACAACATTTTTCATGTCATTCGATGGTAAGTGCGTTTCAAGAATGTTTTATACAGGACGTCTCAAAAAAAATATTTACCTATTATTATTTTTATCTACACAGTAAATTTTCTGTTAAGTAGAACGGGAGATATTAAGCAAAAACCAAAAAACGGTTTTAACCTCGTAATTATTTCCGTAATGGCGATAGGGGACAACGTATCAAATGTATGAATGTCGTTCAAAAAGGCTTATGGGTATTTTTGCCATACGGCCTGGGAGCCGAATCCGGCGAACAAACTTTAACGAATTTAAATAAAAGTACAACAAGATCAAGATTGAATGATTTACATTTGGAGGCTGTGTTAAGAATAGTTACTATAAGTATAGAACCAGATATTAAAAAAATAATAGGCGGCGCAAACCACTTCAACACGCCGTATTAGTTATTATGTTAATTTGTTGTATTGATTTACTTACAGTTATTCATAAATAAATTTCATAATAAAATTTTGTTTATTTACCTAAGAAAATAAGTGTTTTATTTAATATGTTTTTGTTTAATATTTCGTCCGACTCGTGAAATATTTTTTTTTTCAATCCGACCCAGTGGCAAAGGCAGTTGGCCATGTAATCCTTTGTTGCGCTTTTCAATATAACACATATTTTAAAGATTTTCACGATATGAGTTCTATGAATTGTGTCATTATATTCCGTTAGTTTTGGGTCTCAAAGGGACATCGGAGTTTGTAGCGCCCTGGTGATGCCAAGTGCCAACCTCACCTCCTCGTGTTGTGACCTGGGCACCGTTCAGACGGTGGCAAACGGGGCTCTGGCTAGAAACGATTCTGGGATCTTTGCTGGGTGTTTCCATACTTAACAGAAAGACCATTGAGACAAGAATAAAATTCCTTATAAGTGCCGAGTCGAGCGACGTCTTCTCAGCCTTTAATCTACCTTGCCCCTACTGGGAGCGGTGTCTAGCTAGGGGTAGGTGGGTAGTTTTATTTAGCGTATGCCTTATATGGCGAGGAAGTGTGAGTGCATGATTGGTTTCATTGTCATGAATGAGTGTGTATGTGAGAGAGATTCTAGAAGAATCTAGAAAGGATGTTCCAGCGTGAGATAGAGAGAGAAAGAGTGTGAGAGTGAGAGAGAAAGGATGAAAGCAAAGGAAGACTAAGGATGCGAGAGTGGGGGATATAGCGTGGCGTCGGTTGACGAGAAAGACGCGGGAGAAAGCAGAACGATTGAGAGAGTGTAAGAGCGTAGTTAAGTGCAATTTGTCTAATAAATATATACAGGGTGTCCCAAAAGTGTTGAACGAGCCGGAAATGGGAGGTAGGTGGGGTGATTCTGAACAAGTTTTTCATTTACAAAAATACTGAACGAGGCTTCAGTCTTAAATTATTCAGGAAAAACACTGTCCAATCAGAACGCGAGGATCGCGCGCGCTCGGAGGTAGAAGTGCAGGCCCGAGTTATGATTGGCCGTGGTCGCGATCGAATCTCGTGGCGCGCGATTCTCATGTTCTGATTGGTCGGCGTTTTTCGTTAATAATTTAAAAATGAAGCCCCATACGACATTTTTGTAAATGAAAAAGTTATTCAGAATGACCGCACCTACCTCCCATTTTCGGCTCCTTCAACACTTTTGGGACACCCTGTATATCATATTAAGTTCAAAAGAGTAATTATTTCCATTCAGAATATATCCCAGCAGGAAGCATATCCGCGACCCACCTCGGTGGGCCGGATTTATAATAAATTCCGTTAGTTTACCCTTCTGAAAACTGAAGTTATGTTTAAGTAGAAGAAATATGATGATAATGTCAGCTAAGCGGTACTACATAAGTAAGTAAGTCACTCTGCCATTCTACCATAAGCGCTCTTAATTTTAAATATTTGTTTTCTCAGCAAAATATTAGGTTTGCGTCAAGTTTGGTAAATACAAGTTTTGCACCGGTAGGCTGTTCAGGACGTTAATGACATGAAATGAATTCTGTGTACTCTGTACAGACAGTAACCCGGTAATTTCCCTGATTCCACTCCGATTGAAAACGTCTAGTTCATTTAAAGTTTATTTAAAACGCCTAGTTTGTCAAAGATTCGTTCTCAGTGAAGAATTCGTGCAAAGCATCGAAAAATTACCGTTTATAATATGTATGCAGGGTGATATTCATAGTATATCGGAAATAAAGTAAACACTTTGAGTATGTTGTAAGAATTTGATAGCTATTTGAGCCACGGTGATCACATAAAATATTAAAAGTCCTTATGTTGGTTTAATAACACTTTGAGAAATAAAAACTTAATGCTTTTAGTAATACTTGACGACGGAGTATTGATTTTACATGCAAAAACAAGTGGAAAAGAAAGAATATCATCTTTCATATATTTTTTCCTTTTTAAAAAGTTGAAGTTGAAAACGTTTCAAAGAGACAATATAAGAAAATTTATTTACGGCAACAAAGATGACAATTTCAACCATTATTTGCTTAATTCCATTATTAATGGATGTTATATTTCAATGAACGTAATCTTTTATATTTCAAAAATTGTGTTGTTATTCAGTCACTTTTATGATACGTTACTTATACGAAAATCGTAGAGATTTACAAATTATTAAAATTCAAATTTAGAAACTTTCGAATTTAAAAATTTAGAAACTTAAAATTCGAAATTGCGAAATGTCAAATATTTATATTTATAAATTTACAAATTAGGTACTTTGGAAAGAGATGAATTTAAACGTTTAGAAATATACAAGCTTACATTTTTTTCATTTCCAAATTTTTATGTAATCTAATTTTTAATTTATCAAGTTTGGTAATACATTTATTTCGGAATTTAGAAATTTAAGAATTAGAAAAATAAGAATTTAAAGAGTGTAGAAATATTGGAATATGATTAGCCACGTATTTGTAAATTTAGAAATATCAAATCTTTAAATCTGAAAATTTGTAAATTAAAAAATGTATAAATGTACAACATTCTAACATTCAGTTTCGGAATTTAGGAAATTCGATTACTTAGCTATCCAAAAATCTCAAAATTTGACATTATCAAATATTTCAATACTAAAAGCTACAAAAATAATTTGTGAAGTTGGAAATTTATACATTTACAAATGTAGAGGATTGAAATTTTTTAATTTTCAATTATCTTAGCGGAATAATTAAAAAATCTGATTGTTAAGTAATTTTTAGATTTGGGAATATTCTAATCGTATAATTAGCTAGGCATCAGTGCCTAGGAGCGTACACTACTTGCATGTTCAAGCATTGTGCCCTCGAGGGGCAGCTGCCTGTCACCAGTCTGTAACACTGTCATCTCTGACCTCGCGGTTTGAATTGTAAATATTTTATACCAAACATAAAAGCATACAGCTTCATATCTCTAAAATTAGGATTTTTTGGTAAAAACGTCTAGACGAATAATTAATTTGTTGCTGCACTTTCATTCTATATATCTGATCAGAAAAGTCGACAGACATCTCGTGTCCTCTCTTTATAAACCATCTTTTACTACTTTCAATAAACAACAGAAACAATATGCCTATTCACCATCAACAAAGCTGTATTCTGTAAGTATATTTTCCCATTCGTACTACATAGCCTTCATATAAGCGTTTTTGTATCATTCATCTACTTTAAAAATATAACGGGACTGTCAGAAATTAGCACGGACATCGTATGTAACCTTTTTAACACTTTGACTGCCATGTCAGCCATATATGGCTGACACTCAAATTTCTACACAGATTTAACAACTGTATTATCCAAAATGTGTTCAATATTCTATCTGAAGGTAGTCGCATCAGTTATTTGGAACTATGCAAAATAAATATAAAGTATCGTGAAAATATTTGGTAAAATTTGTTAAAAATGAAGATACTACCTAATGGAATTTTTAATTGCTCCCGCGTGGCAGTCAAAGTGATAATACATTTTACTTACATAAAATTTATATAAGACTTTTCAGAGTCAAGTCTTCGGTAAATTGATTAAATGAAATTTCAATAAAACTTTTTAAAGTAAAGCCTTCGATATATTCTGTTTAAACGAAATTTTTTAAAGTAAGTTTCTTAAAAAGTTTTATTAAGAATGTTAACTAGCATGAGGTACTTACAGGTAGTCCCGAGTCCCCTCTTTCTCCCTTTGTGCCTGGTTCTCCTTGCGCACCCTGTAAGTAGTAAGAAACTTAACGAACACTATGCGCTATACCGCCTGCAATTAAACAATACCGTAAACATTGCAACCAGCTTAATCTACGCCAGAATGACGAAATCGTAGCGTGGAGCGTAGAAATTGAGGATCCGAAAATCATAAATATAATGTATGATTAAACGGGTCACCCCGAGGATTGCTCACCTTCATGCCGTCTAATCCTGGTGGCCCCTGAAAGGCAGAGGAAACCTTGTCAGATTCATTGAAGTCACCTGGTGATTAATTGATATCTAGTATGTCGATTTAGGTGTAATTTATTACATAGGAATTATGTTAGACGCCCTTTGCGTCGTCGTTTACACCAACGCTGTATCTTGCACAAGCTCCTTTAAGCTTTCCTTACGCGACAATAATTAAAAATTCGTTGTATAAAATACTGTCTTCTATAAAAGTAAACTTTTACGTGAACTTAATTTTTCTTAACAACTTCATTTTTCGACATGTTTCATTTCTGCGGTATCTGTTAAGTGTCATCTCAAATTGCACAAGTAACTCTGCTCAATTGTATTTACTTAACTATGTTCAATTCATTTTGATTGATCAATAAGTAGTAAACGTTTGAAAAAATGTCATATTTAACATGGATTGTCGCGCGAATGAATATAAAGATCAAGTATCAACAAATAAATGTGAGTTTAAAATTACAATGGACAAGCACAATTGATTTTTAACTGAGAGCTCGTATTTTAATCGATGATTGTGTAGCTTGTTCGAGGGCGGGGCAAGAGTACAGCCGATGGTCGTTAGGCAAAGGAGAAGACAAAGAAGGAGCTTAATCGAATATAAGAAAGAAAAGAAAGTAAACCCGCGAGACTCGTATTGTTTCGCGAATCGTTACTTATAAACGTTTTAACAATATAACTTGTCATGTATGGCGTAACGATACAACAGTAATCGTCGTGGTTGCAGCAAATTAACACGTGTTAATTTTTTGTTTCTTTCACGATCGTGTCACGATTGATGTTTATTGCGAACGGAAGTGAGAAGAGAAAGATGTGTTTAAAAAAAAAAAACACAGAAACAGAAGAGAATAAGTGAAGAAGTGGTGGTGATAGTGGTTACGGTTAAGAATGATGGTCGGATCGCAGCCGGAACAAAATGCAAAGCGGTAATTTCACTACGAGGTGTGAGAGAAGCGTTAATAAAATTTCGAAAGGGCATCGTATAGAAGCAAAGGACACAGGCACATGCACATTCTGTTTATTAATTGGGACAATGTAAAACAAAATTGTTAGAGTCAAGTATTCATATACGCAAAAACACGTCGTCGTATTCTTCTCTATAATTCTTTCTCTTGTTAATTATACCAAGGCGCGCCATTTTACAATCAATACACACATACGCACGCACGAAAATGCTTTTCTTCTATGCTCGTTTTTTATATCATGCATGTATATATATGTGTACACACACACCCACCCACGTATGTATACATATATACATACATACGCGTACAGAAAATTATACACACACGCATACAATGTCCTCGATTGGTTACTTTTCTCCCCCTACCCTTGTTAATTTACGTACGGTGCACGAATTGCCGTCCATGATAAACGCATATTCACACGTATGTATACCGTATGTTCGCTCGTATTGCCGTCATTAAAGATCCAACGACACGAGTTTTATACGCTTTTACTTGTCCCGTTACTCGATTAAAAACTACTCGCACTCGCATATATTTGTAGGTTTAGGGCGTACACAGGATAATTTAGGGGGTGATATCGCCATTTCTGCCCGAGACAGATCAAATATGTTGTTAACATCGTTTTGTCAGGGCATCGTTATTATTCTACACTGTACAGCTTCGTGATTTTTCTTCTCGTACGTTCGGACTCGTACGAAAGTGAACACCTTGCACATTGAGGAGTGACTAGGCTCGCAAATAAGGATATTCGTTCTTAATGTGTTTTTAAGTACATCGTGGATCATTAAATGTCGCTATGCAGTATCGTAGTTTAGGCCTCGATTTTTTGTACCTAGTAATCTATTTTTCTCACTTACCTAAATTTCAATGTTTTCTCGTGTTACCGCAACCTATTCACGAATTCGATCGACGAACCTCGATGTTCTTAAGTCGTACTCGATTGAGAGTTACGGGTACTAATAAAATCTTCGAAGAATTATTTCGGTGTAAACTTTTACAAAATATAAATGATAATAGTCGCTGTTGATATCGTTAACGAGACAGTCGGACGTTGATATCTTCAATTCACTTGTTACATTCGCTCGCGAAAATTAATTACTAACATATTTGTATTCAAACAGTAATATGGACTTTTTATGCAGTTCCAGACAAAATAGCTTTTACAAGTTGCAATTATGATTGGATTACACCGATAGTATTCTTTACGATATAACATGATTTAGCGGAAGATGCTTTGTTTTTATAAATAAAAAGCTGCGATTTTAAATTTCACTTGAGTCATTGTTGTCATAAATTCTTATTTATCAAATCTCTACGTAAGAATTGTTCAGATTCGCGTTTTTATTAAAATTATTTACTTTAAAATATTATTACAGATCTATAGTTTTAAACAACAGGAGCAAAGTTGTATTTCAAACAAAATGTTAAATTCGAAATAGCACAAGCTTTATAAACATACATAATATTATAAAATGTTATTAAATATGTAATATTATGAAATGCTATAAATATATGTGAGTTATAATTCATTGTAATAAAATTTTATTAAATCAATTTTAATAATATCTTTTAATTTATATAATTTTAATAAATTGCTAGAGAAACTTTATAAAATAACTATTTAAATGCAAATCAGTTAAAAGAAACACTGGAGAGAGATTTAAACTTGTCATCTTTCATTTTATGCCGTACTATAAAAATTATTAGTACAGTCCATTTATTGTACTTGAAGTTTTCAGAAGTATTTTTCTCAGAACTGGCTGAAGAGTGTATTTTATTGCTTGGACAAATAAATCAAGTATTAGAACATGTACGAATTGAAATACGGATATCAACGTCCCTATTCTTAGCGCAAATTTAATGCGATTACAAACTAAATTACGCTATTTAAGAAATAAATATTGTTCACTCTGCGACAGCTATAACAAACATAAGGTTTCGATGTAACTTGCGATTTATCGTACATCTTTATCAAATATAAATTTGAGGCGATTCGTCATCTTTTTCAAACTACCAACAAGTTGTCAATTGCATTGCTTTAATTATAGCGTAATGCGAGCTTTGTTATCATAAATAATGCTCGTTACAGCATTTGGAAAGGTGTAATAACGAATATCAAGCAGATAGCGTATATAAATAAATTGTTCGCAAAGTCAATCTTTCGGGTATCTATTGCATTTCCACCAGGTACGAAAATTTTCCAATTTCTTTTTTTCTAGCGGATGTTAAGTGTTCACGTATATCACAAAAGCATCTGATTTGTCCTTTCACTTCGTATACGTTTCATTTTGTTAATTGAAATACACTGCATCGAACAGTATCATAATTTCCTCCAACGCGTCTGACAATTCCACAAACATGTTACGGTCAATTGCCTTTAACTTTGTCGGTACATATCCTTTGTCGTCACTTTTATGTCTTGTTTCACAGAGAACCTTTTGATCTGCCTATGTTGAACATTATACGGAAATACACGTGGGAGTGGAACGGATGAGAGAGGAATTATGATAAATGCTTCGATTATATTAGCTACGTGCAACGAATGCTGCGAGCGAGCTCCCGCTTAAGTACGAAGCAGCCGGTAACTGAGACAGAATAATTCAAAGGAATAAAAGATATATGAAGTGAATTAATTAAATAGCAAGTAGATAGAAACACGATAAGGAAGGAACATAAAGAAGAAGCTATCTTATAAAACCTACGTACGATAAAGTAACAAATAAAATTGATATAACCTATACATATTCATAAGCGTCAAACATTCATATTTTTGTTTTGATCTTTATTTTCCTTAATTAAAGATCAATATTAAGAGATTTATTTATCGAAATAGTAACATGCGTTTTTTATCCAGTTTCGGGAAAGACAGCTTTTAAAAACAACGAGTAACATAATAGATTTTATAGAAAAATGTCTTTTTTTGTGTCATTTCAGTTTAACACCAAGTTCATTCAATGTTAAATCTCGTTACAATAATTTATGTGTTTTCGCATTTCTTTTTATGAATTTAAATGGCGATATTTTTCGTTTATAATGAAAGTGGTGTAACGCCATCTTTTAAGAGAACGTAATTTCATGTTTTCTATGCTTTGCGAATTATTTCAATTATGAAATTAAATATTATACGGTTTAATTACTTATAATATTTTATACATTCATTTCTATGTACATATTATAATATATTTTTACTGAAACTTAAGAACGTAAATACTAAATAATATTTCAAAATAATTTTGTTAAAAAGTATGATTGTGCAAGAAAGAGATATTAAAAAGTAACGACATGGTTTTTCATTGCAAATCTTTTATAATTTGACTGAAGAGGAAATTAAACTGTAATAAATTGAAATTTGAACGGAAAAAACCAATAAAAAGAGAAATTAAAAAAAATTGATTGCATTGGAACCCGCAACTCTCCTGTTTCCGAGAGCCATTTGTCACTGAAATACGATCTACCACCAAAATTCTTCTCCATACATGTATAATTAATTTACAGTATTCAAAATTTTTGAAAGCCGTGTTTTCCGGAATCGACTAAAAGGTGCATGTTATTTTTTCGGTAAACAGATCTCCCAATAATAATTTTTTATTAAAAGCAGGAATCAAAAAGAAAATATTAACGTTTGCTTGACAGATAAAATATAATGCTCGAATAAATCGGTTTAATTAACATTTCATCTTTATAATATTTAATCTATCAACTCGTAATTTCGGTTAAGAACGTTTTAAGGCAAAATTTGCATAGCTTTTGTACCGCATTATCACGTACATCGCTAAATGTCGTTATTTCAATTAACAGATTTTCCTTAGTGTATTATAGGTATACGATAGAATAGGTAGACACATAGAGCACGTTAAGAGGACGGATGTTAGTGCGATCATCCGCTAAATGTTACGTTGGATAAATAAATGTACAGCACCGACGTAATGCGTAATCTGCATTAGAATTACGAAAAGAAGCATCGAACGATTTAAACTCGTACACACTGAATATCTATGGAAGACGCTTTGTTTCTTCCGAAACGTCACTCTCGTCACGCATCGACATCCATAAATTGAAATCGGAGGATGCCGTTTTATTTTTCTTTCTTTTTCCGCTACACTTTCTATCTTTTCCTGCACACGAATGCACCCACTATACGTATAGTACAAACGAGATCACCTTACTTTCATTACCACCGCACAATTTTAAGACACAATTTTACTTGTCCTCTATCTGTTATGCTCGAACGACGATTAATTATGGTTAAATCCGTTTCCTTTAGCGTCCGGTATTAACGGCCGCAATCTTCGTAACGGACGGTCCTTCTGGCCCTCTCCCTATCCGTCGTTCATCGTTGAAATATCGTTAGTAGCTGCCCGATCGATAGCAACTGATGAAGCTATTAATCCACGAACTTGATATATGTATACGGAGAGGTTGCAGGCCGTGCTAACCTCTCGAAAATGACTCGCCGACATTCATTCTTACAATTATGCCTTATCGAATTAAAACGCTAACGATATGATCGTACGCTGTCACACCGAGAACTTCCGGCAACTTGTCAATCCGACAAGAGATCCCCCGAAGGTGTTCGCAATAGCCTACGCGTTGTCTCTCGAGTTGCATCTTACGAAGTTATACACACACGTTAGGTATGTGTATACTGCTCGACGATGATCGAACGACGATCATTCGTCTATGTACAGAAAACGACACGGAAGGCAACGTTACTCGAGAGGCAAACAAGGATCTCATTGAGGATACGAAGAAGTACGACGCCTTGTCGAATGAGCGACAATCGATTACACTGGTCGTTAGTGAATGGCTATCAATGATTCAGCAGCGAGGCCAAATAACGATGACGTTAGGAGCGAGAGGTCCGCGTTCTTACCATGGCACCAGGTTTCCCGGCATCCCCGGGTTTTCCGGATTCTCCTCTCAGTCCCATGGGGCCCTGTAAAGAAATACACATTTCGGTTAGTAAGTCGATTGTTGTTGATGTGTGCGATGGACATTGGCGTAACGAGGATGTTTCACTAGGATGATCTAGATCCCGTCATTTTGATAATTACATTAACCTACTGATTTACCTATTCGCGCAGAGTAACGGGTTTACTGCGGCATTTTTGTGGCCATAATGTAGATTAACTAGTTAGACCAGTGGTGTATTTTTGTGGGAATAACGCAAGTTAACTAGTTAGACCAGTGGCGTATTTTTGTGGGAATAACGCACGTTAACCAGTTAAACCAGTGATGTATTTTTGTTGCTACAATACACGTTAACGAGTTAGGCTAGTGGTGTATTTTTGTGGCCATAATGAACATTAACGGGTCAGACTAGTGGTGTATTTTTATGGGTATTATGCTCATTATCGAGTTAGATTAGTAGTGTATTTGTATAACAGTAATATCCGTTAACGTGAGCAAGGTGACAGAATAACGTTATGTGCATTGCGATTGATTCCAAATAATAGTTATTCTATATAACTTACTGTATAATTGTATACTTATATTCTACAATTATAATATATGAGTAAATTTCAATTTTATTATACAATTCTATATAATGAATGTTTTATTTAATTATCAAGTCCAAATATAAAAATTATACCGAAATGTAGCGCATTTTGTGCACAAAATAAACAAAATGACTGCCACGTGAACGGATTAATAACATCAGCTATAGTGTTTCATATTAGGTATGCCCAAGTGGCTTTTGTAGATTTTGAAATATGAAAGTTTTATAACTTCAGGGCTTGGAGTTTGCAAATCCGGAAATTTGAAAATTAAAAAAATTGGAAATTCGAAAAATTGAAAATTTAGGGATATAGAAATTGCGGAAGTTCGCAATTTAGAAACTTGGGAATTAAAAAATTAAAAAATTTAGTAATCCGCTAATTTGTAACTTTAAAAGGTTGAGAATTTAGAAATCTACGAATTTGAATATTTGAAAGCTTCACTAAACGACAATTATACAATTTTGAAATTAAAATATTTGAGAATTAAATAACTTGAACATCTCGAAATTCAGAAACTTTGAGTTGAAAGGAAGATGGAAATTTAGAAGGTTAGAGATTTGAGAAGGCGGAGACTTAGAAATTTGGTGCAAATTTCTGTGTAAACTTAAGAATTTAAAAATAGGAAATTAGATCATTAGAATTTAAAACAAGAGCAACTTTGAAATTTTGAAATTTCGAAAACTCATAATTTGGAAAGTTGAAAATTTAGAAGCTTAAGAAATTAGACTTCAAAATTTCAAAATTTGAGAATTTGGATCTGTAAAATTTATAAACCGAAGGAATTAAAGGTCCTAGAGTTTAAAAGTTCTAGAATTAAAAAATTTTGTAAGTCGGGAATATGAAAATTCCGAAATTTATGAACTATTAAATTAGAAAAGTGGAAAATTAGAAATTTACAAATATGTAAAACTATACATTTGAAAGTTCGGGTATTAGGAAATTTTGGACACCCTATATGTGGGAATTTGGAAATCTCGAAATTAGGGAATTGCAAAATTAAAAAACATACGAATTTAATAAAATTTGTAAATTCAAAAGTTTTTGATACATTAAAAAATTTGTAAATTGGAGAATTATAATTTGTTTGAGTACTTGAAAGTATGTAAGTTTAGAAAACTGATCTTGAATTTGAATCTTTGAAAATTTGGAAGGTTATAAAGTTAAAAACTTAGATGTTTATAAATTTAAGAACATGGAAGATCATAAATTTAAAAACCTAAAAATTTCTAAATTTCTCATCTAAAGTATCCTATGGCCTACGATTTTGACGGCACTTGGCTTTTAGGGAGACATTATGCAGTCCTACCAACGTCTTCTCCTAGTTACGCCAATGTTAGTAGACAGAACCGCCGCTAGAGTGTTCAAGGCACGGGCAAAAGTCTTCGTATACAACAAATTACACAAATCCTCTTTCGGGCGATGTATTACATTAATAAAATCTTACCCAAAGCTAATTCATCTAGAACCCAAATCCAATTATAACATTCTCCTCTTATAATTTTCACCCTTCAATATCCATATTCCAGCGACGTATTGCTTTTGTAAATTGAAAACAAAGACCGACACAAATAGTGTTATTTCAATTTTATAAAACGCACATGTGGGAGTCCCTTCAATGGGGTGCCCTGGGCCAGTGCCCGTTTGCTCGGAGCTAACGGCGGTACTGCTGTCTGCTGGGACTGAGTACTGATGAATTTCGATTGGCTGTATGAAATTGATTGCTTCTTTTCGTTCTCTTTTCATATTCTTGGTATCGATACGTTTTGTATCGTGCATATCTATTTAACATTTCTCTAATTTCTCTTCTTATTTATCCTCTTTTTTCTTGAACAATGAATTAAATTATTGTTACTATTAAGTTGGGTGCCTTCTTTTCATAGAAGATTTTATGTATGAATTCTACTCTATATAATTCTATACAAGATTTCTAACATAAAATTAGTAATTACTACTTGCTTTTTTTACTTGTTTTATAAATCGTGAGTCACGAATTAATGTTTGTTGATATCATTGAAGAATGAGTGCGTTTCTGAATTTTGATATTTTGTTTTTATAATGAACGCTTGACTGATTTGGATTCTTGGTTTTTCCCCGCGCTTTACAACCTACCTAACCTATAGACCTAATCTTGAGAGGAAAATACGTACGGGTAGTCCCATTGGACCAGGATCTCCTTTGGCACCCTTCTCTCCCTGCAACGTGAAAAAAAGAATGTTTGTGAAAATATAACTGTCAAGCATTGTAATGTTCGGTTAAAATTTAGTGAATGTTATACAATTATACGTAGCATTAAATGATGTCTAGATCGACGTTTCTAAACATTTCATCTTTACACAATACATGTAATATTTAAGTAGGGCAAACTATATAACGATTGGCACATTAAGCAAGAAATTATATAATGAATTTGTATTTTATGTTAAAGAAATTAATTCATAGACATAACAGCGTACAATAAAACGGTTATTTTAAATACAAATTTTTAATCGCGAAATATACTGTAAAAATACGTAGCAAATTTTAATGACATATTTGATACAATAATTAAATTGGCATGCACCACTAATTAGCTTAATAATTCTGTATTAATTTGACGAATATAATATGAAATCTTTGACAAACATCAAAAACCTTGACTCATTGTATTGACAAAAATTGCAGACATTAGAATTTATAAAATTATTATATAAAAATGGAAAGTACATATATATTTGAAGAAGTAATTGGGTATGTATTTTTTATAAATTCTTATTAAAATTGGATATACAGTGCCAAAATTAGTACAGCTTACCCTAATGCCTATGTAATGAAATATGTAACTAATTATAGGAACATGAATAAAATTATAAAAGAGCTATATTGTTCAGGTTTTGCAGCCCAAATCAATCCTTTCATAGATCATATTCGCCTTTTTATGCTCCAAATTAATCCTTGTGCAGGTGTTATTTACCTCTTCACAGATCAAATCCACCCTCCTGCAAATTCACTCTTTCACAGATCAAGTTCATATTTTTCTAAATTAAATTCACCTTGCAAATCAATTTTTTCTACAAATTTGTTTTTTAAACCTATTTTAACAAAAAAGCATCCAGCTTAAAGTTATTATTCCACAAGAAAGGTTTTATTTTACGTATGTTTTAGTGTAAAGTTTTAATGTATGTATGCCATAATGTTTATTATTTAATGTTAATTTTATTTAAAAATGAAACTTTTACACATATACACATAAATTTATGTATAATCGTCTTGTGTGAGCTAATTTTACGTTTATATGTAACGATTATGGCAATCTATAGAGTGTAGTAGTTGCAACAGAATGACTACTGTCGAGGGGTCAGTCAAAATGTTCTTACCAGAGAATTTAAGATACCATAATGGAGTTTATTATTGGAGAATATAATGGTGGAAATAAAAAAGTGTATCTTATTTGATCCAACAACATAATTTCCTCTAATTTTCTACATTCTAAAAAACTAGCCATTGCTGCTTCAGTTAATCATACCTCTATTATTGTTAACTATACTTCTATTTATTCAATGGCTGCAGCAATCATTGAAGGAATTCGGAAAAATATTCGAAGTAATACTGACACTGTTATACGAGTTAAAGTATCAATTTTATATAACATTTTCATTCGTCAAAGATTATAATTAAATTTCGACAAGGGAAATTCATTCCTGTGTCAATGAATATTATTTAGCTTTCGGAACATTTCGAGTAACACATAACCCGCATATTTTGCACTATTCATTGTTCTTCCAATATTTCAAAAATCAATTTGAAATGATACACGTTTTAATGTAATTCATTTAATTTTTAACGGAACTTAGTTTAACACTATACATTCGGAGTAATTAAAACGATAAGACGATATTGGTGTACTTCACTTTTGAATGATTTTCAACATAAATTTTATTTCCGAAAGAATAAATTTGATTTATAAATATATATTTTGTTTGAACAAAGATAAATTTGATTCATAAATATATACATTTGATGTGTGAAAGGATAAATTTAATTTATAAAACAGGATTTAATCAGTGAAAGGGCAAATTTGATTGATAAAAATGATTTAATCTGGTAAATTTGATTTGAAAAAGAATGCGTTTGATTTGTAAAAAGATAAATAATACTTGAAAGGGTTTGAGGTGCAAGACGAATACGATGTACGAAGAGAGATGTTTGGAGTGCAAAGTTTGTAAAATGATATAATAATGCACAACGATTACTGACAGGATCGCCTTTGGCACCGTCATGTCCTCGGTCGCCTTTAATGCCAGGTGGACCTTGAAGTCCAGGAGTACCAGCTGGACCGGGTGGTCCCGGTGGGCCCATTATCTGTAAACAGTTAATCATATAACGGCGCACAGGGCTAAAAGTTTGTTCAAACGTTGCCACTGCTTTAACGGCTTTAGGTGTAAATGGAATCGGAAACTTCTGGTATAATGCTTTTACTCACCACTTCGCCGGCATTCACTTCGAACGTGCCGTCTCCCTGCAAGGAAACGAACATTGTGTAACGTAAGATATTTTCGTACGATACTCGATCGAACGTTCAGGATATCAACGATATCCGATAACGACGGAATGCGGATGATATGTACGTACCTGCCTTCGTCGGAGTTTTTTGTATTTCTGTCGGCGGAAGCCCCGTGTCGCACCATGAAAAGAAATAGATTTTATCGTCAAATGGTTGAATACATGTCGTTAAAATGGCGTGTCCTCGATTTCAAGGTAATTGACGCGGCGAGTACGATGTACTTGTCACGCATTGAAACCGAGGACCCTAAATCATTCGTAGCGAAAATTGATGGATATTCAACAACCCTTACATTCAACGACTAGCACTCTACGCAACGACCGATTATATCTTCCCTTTGTCGTTGGACGGGAATTAAAAAAAAAAAGGAAGAGATTCGATACGAGAGGGTTCGATATTCCATCTGTTGAACGCGAAGTACAGCCAAGAGATCTACTCACCGATTCGCCCTTTTCTCCTTTTTCACCTTTCAGCCCGGGATATCCCTGTTTACCGAGAATACGTGTCATGTTAAACATTCATCGAATCGAATTCGCGTGCGGTGATTGAACGGATGGCGTTATGAATAATTTACGTACCGGTGGACCAGGCAAACCCGGTGGACCCATAAGCCCTGGAGGCCCGATATCGCCATTCTCGCCTTTCTCACCTTTAGGTCCAAACGCACCCTGTACACATGCGCAGTGTCAATGACAAATTTGGGTGACGATACTTGCACGATATTAACCCTTTGACTGCAGAGGATTTTCGCATAAAATCATCAATATATGTGATATTCGCATGGCAGTCGCACACCATTATGCTCATCGAGATGTTTGCGATTGTAAAATATTGAAATATTTACCGATATTCAGCTCTTTGCCATATGTTACATGGAACTATAGATACTGTGGTAGATCGATTTGGTAAAGTAGTGAATTTAAGACAAATTTACAATCGTATACATATATATGTATGCTTTTTCTATACATATGTATATTGATAGATACATGAGGATATATAATATACACCTTTCGCAGTCGAAGAGTTAAATAGGGTGAACGTTATGTTATCGTTATGAACGCTACATATGTGAAATAGTAACGGGCAGATTAAGTGTCCATTTTCGACTTATAGAATACAGTTTTGGAAATTTAGAAGGTGAGAATCTTGGAAAATTGACAATGTAGAACTTCAGAAGTTTTGGTATAAAAAAATTCAGGAATACTGATACTTGAGAATTGCGAAATATATATTTATTGTAAAATTGGGAAATCGTAATATTGATATATCTAGAAATTAGTGATTGAAATATTGGAAAATTGACGAAATCCAGAACTTCAGAAATTGGAAAATATGGTTGTTAAGAAATTAGCAAATTCGAAAATTGGTAAATTTGAAGGTTGGATGTTTAAAACACGTAATTAAAGATGCCTGAAATTTCGGAAAATAGGAAATTTTTTAATTGGAAAATGGGAAATCCCTGATATTGAAAAATTGAGAAATTTATAAAATGTTGAAATTTGGAAATTTGGTAGTCGACGAACTGAAATATTTGATAATGAAATAATTGGAAACTGAGGGAATTGAGAACTTCAAGTATTGAAATATTGAATAGTTGAAGCATTCAGAAATTGGAAAATTTAGATAACTGTAAATGAATATCGGTAGATATTATAAAATTTAAAGATTGGCGTGTTTTGAAGTTTGAAATTCGGAAAATTTTTAATGTCGACATTGGAAAATTTGTAAATTAGGAAATTAGAAAATTGGGAAATCATTATATTAGAAAGTTATAAAATTACGGAGTTAGGAAATTAGAAAATTAGGAAATTAAGGAATTTGAAAACCAGTGAATACAGAAACTGAGAAATTCAGAAATTAGGAAATTGGGAAATTGAGAAATGTTGAAATTGGGAAACATAGACTCTAAGAAATAGAGAGATCGAGAAATTTAGAAAATAAGGGTCTTTGAGAATTAGGAAATATGGAAATTAAAAAAATAGAAAACTGGGAAATTAACAGATTGGAAATCGCGAAATATGCAAGTTAAGAATGTTGAACATTTGAAACGTGGAAAATTTAGCAATTCGCAAATTCGAAAATGGTTTTATGTTATTCTTAAATAATTAAGTAATTGTTTTCTTGTATACAAAAAAGCCACCCTGCTAATATTGAAAGAGTGAGTAATTTAAAGAATCTTTTTTCAATAATGTTACATACACAAAGGTGTTTTTTTTACAAGTATTTAATAAATGAAGCTTTGCCTGTGCATAGTTATCATGCGGCATGTTTAAAAGTAAATAAAATGATAAGACAAGAACTACTTGATGCAAATTTAATGCAAAGTTATTTGTTACAAATATTTGATGGTGCAATCTGACGATTGCCATCTGAAATAAAAAATATTTAAATTATTATTAAGTAAGTATTATCTTAATACTTACGTTAAATTTTTTATTACAGATCAGAAATTATATGGAACATACAAATTTCTGTTCTTTTTAAAATCAAGCATACTTAAGTAACAATTTCACTCACGTTTAGAATCTCAATACCGGGGTCAAAAGTATATTTTCTTTCATATGCTTGCTATTTCTATATTTATTAATAGTTTTTAAATTCCCCAATGCACCATTGTAAATTTAACGTAGATATTAAAAATTGATATATTTTTGTTTTGGATAACTACATTTTGGGTGACTTACAGTTTTCATTCACACTGAATCACACTGTAGAATCTTGAACCAAGTGCAGGGCTTTTATCTATCCCTTATTCAAACGAGTTATTTTATTTCTTAATATGTCAATATTTAAAATCGAAGACAAACCTTCATATTATATGTATTTGCACAATAACTAAAAAATCGTCCTTCCCGTAACTTATCGATGGATGACATTGAAGACAGAGTAGCTTTCTTTCATACAAAAAATAATTTGTGGGGTATCGTTTTGAATCATCTTTGCAGTATTTGTATGGATATAACACGAAAACATGATATGTGCGAAAAATGACAGTTTGAGATATTAATATTCAATGTCCCGATTCAATGACAATAAATGTGTTAAATAAGTATCCGTAGCTGACTCAAAATACTTCAACCAGTTAATTGTGGCACTTCCTTTTATAAGAATCCTCGTCAATCACAGAATGAGAGTCGGTGTTAAAATATTGGACCAAAAAGGTGGATCCAGTTTACAAAATAGTCAATTTTATTATTAATATTGACTTATTTGGTGAACCAATTAGTTGTAATTCAGGAGTATACTCGTCGTGACACAAAATCGTGACACTTTTCTATGACGACTATACTCGTCAAACACAGCTAACTGGTTAATTATGTGTTCCTTCATATTTTATAATTTTTCTCCTTTTTAAATTCGTATATTCACATGTTACAACAAACTTATATTGCATTTAGTTTACATCTTCATTTTTACTAATTTTAGAAATTCAAACTCGTATCTAAGTGTACCTAGAACATTGAAGAGTAGAAACAAATAAGTCTGCAAGTGTGAAAACAAGGACAACTTTCTGTTTATCAAATTGTTATTGATATATCAAATTTCTTATTCATAAGAGTTATGAATAACAATCTGAATAATCTAATAGTTATGTATAATCGTCCATAATTCGTGACATTGATTTTCATGTAAATATGCTTTTCATAAAGAAACAATAAACAACATAGCGATAATAATTAGTGAAATCATACAAATAGTAGCACTTGCAGACCTTTCTTATTTCCATTCTTCATTTAGTACATTACTAGTCACATAAGCAATTACTATTTTATGGAATAAAAAGTTCTGCTGAATTATGGATGCGTTTTTCTCTATAAAAAATAGTGTAAAAAGTACTGTCACATTTATTGTAACAGGTTCATTTATGAATGTAAAGAAAAATTATATTAATAAATACGGGATTTGAACTTATAATTATAGTATTTCAAGTCAGTCTCTTTAACCACTGACCACCATTGAATCAGTAGGTCATTAATCTATGATTTAACCATACAGAACTTTTGAATTTTTTCTTTTTCATAAACAGTTATCCATTTCGTCGAACAGCTTAGCATACTTTCACGTTGTATCAAGCTCTTTTCAACCCAGCAAAAATGATCCAAATCTGTGTCCCCTCATTTCGTGTTAGCCAAGAAAGACTGGCGCGCATCGTAATAATCTGCTTACTGGCAATCCTGGTGGACCTTGAATACCAGTTTCTCCATCTGTCCCGTTGAGTCCAGGTAAGCCAGGTAATCCTTGCTCTCCCTTTGGTCCTGAAAATAGCAATTCTTAGTAAACACGAGTAAACAATGGATTTCGATCTTCGACGGCCCGTTTTGCCCGTACGATCAACACATTTTCTTGTTACACGAACAGACGATTTCGTCATTGAAAGTATAACGTATCCCGGTCTTTCGTTCACTCGAACACTCGTTAATCCATGCATTCTTGCTCGATCGTTCGAAAACGTTTCTTGCATTCAGTCGTACGGGTCACTAATTTCTCGACTAGCGAAATTTTCGAAACAAGGTAAAGAGCCGAGATAGAAATGTTCATTCGTCCTCGATCGTATCGGGAAGCTAGATTGCTGAAATTAGAAGGAAATTGAAATAGTGTCTAAAAGCTTTAGAACAGTATGCCTTCAACCAGATATGAATGGACTACGTATGCGAGCAGAAGATCTGTCAGATGAGGTGTGGTGCCAAAGAAAAGCGAACTGTTGCCGATGACAGTGGAGGGTAAAAAAAAAAAGAGATCGTTCATTGTCATCCATCTTTCTCCTGAATCTCGCAGAAGAATGGCTCTTGAAAATCTACCTGATGAGCCCGTGTCTCCCTTGGCGCCTTTCTCGCCCCGGTAACCCCGTTCACCGGGTTCACCCTTTAGACCCGGTAGCCCGGGTGGGCCTCTCATCAATGCCATACCGCTCTCACCCTTGAAACCCTATAATGTAACACTGTAAGGTCAGGTCCAACCAGGTCCTCCATCTTTATTTAATCTTGTTTTGAAAATTCGTTTCGTTTACGCGAAGCGTTAATCGGGTTTTATTCTTTGGAGGGAGGGTATACCGGGAAGGGATCGGTTTTATCGGACATTGTATTACATTTCTGATCGACCTTGGCACATACACGCGTTGTGTACATCTCGACAATTGCTCGTTCGCAGTGTACCAAGTATACAAAGTGATTGCTCGGATTACGATGTGCCAACATCGCTCGAGACGACTACGTTACACGATCAACACACGAAATCTAGACACAAATAGTTAACGTTTACTCGAAAACACAAAAAACTACGGGTGTCGCATGCAACTAACAACGGGAATTGTTTATTAGTGGGATCAAGTTTAGTAGAAACTGGAAGCTATCAGAATTTTCCTCTTTTCTTTCCTCTCGATATGTATCTTTCACGCGTATTTTTGAGTTTAGACTGTTTGCACAAAACCGATTGCGTTTTCATTCGTTAAGTTTTTCATTTATGAATATGTAGTCCTTGAATTGATAGCTGTCGTAAAAAGGCTAAATGATGTGTTCTGTTGAAATGTTGACTATTGATCCCTGGAGTACAGGGTGCGGTGCAACTGATTATTTCACGTGACCAAGGATTATATTCTAATTTTTATACAACACGAAAGTAGTTAATATGTAACATATAATACTTTTTTTACAATCGTGAATAAAAATTGCTGTTTAGATGCAAATGAACGGAAATTTCTATGTTTTAGCACATTGAAATAATAATTAGTGAGCTTATACAGGGTGTTTCACATCTGGCGGTACAATTAAAAATAGATGGTGAATCTATATTAAATAATACAATTATAACTTTGGAAATTCGAAAATCTGGACGTTCTACTGATTTGGTAATTGGTTGATTTGAAATTTGGAGAAATTTTTAGATTTAAGGATCTGAGTAGTGAAACTTCGAAAATTTGAAATTATGAGACTCGGAATGTGAAAATTTAAAAATTAGGTATGTTGAAAATGATTCGGGAAATTTGACATATAAACATTGGGAAATTTGAAAATCTGAATATTTAAGAGTTTTGGAGTTTATAGATTTGAAAATTTTAGGATTTGAGAATTTGGGATTTATCAAGTTTAAAAACTAGACAATTTTCATATAAATAAGAATTTTTTATGTTAAAGAATCTAAAATATTGATACGGGTATTTGAAAATTCCAGAAATTTGGACGATTAGAAGATTAAAAATTGCATGACTTGAAAGTTTGGACCTTTGAGAATTTGAAAATTGAGCAGTTTGGAAAGTTAAAAACTTAAAACATTTAGACGTGCGAAAACTTGAGAAATTTACGAATTTGAAAAAGTTAAGTATTTAGAATTTTGATAATTTCGAATATGAAAGTCTGAGTATTTGGAAGCTAAGGGTTTCTTGAACAAACCGTATTCATCATACAAGTGATGATAACAAGGAATTCGAGTTCATAATATATTTAAGATCACTTCATGCAAAAATGTGAATGCGTCACATCATATTTTCAACTTTTGTAGACCGACTTTTCCGATTATATCACCAGATTAGAACCACTCTGTACATTTCTTGCCGAGTGTACGTACTGACACATAGTACTCGAAGAATAAAATCTCAGCAATCAACATTACAATTCGACGTTTATTCCAATAAAATGTATTAATTGTACGATTTGAAGACAATTCTTCCTACAGCGGTCGAAAGAAAAGAAATAAAGAAACGATTGAATTAAAAGGAGGATCAAAACATTGTCGCTAATAGACATCAGTGGTACTCGTGAATTAGCTGCGTATGGATACGATATAGTACAAAGACAAATCAATAGTAAAAGCTACATAGTTTTTGAGGGGCTTTTTGATACTTACGCGACAATCGCAGGCTTGCATCGATCACCGGTCGATAAAGTTGCGAGAGCCTCAAAGCCGGAGGTAGTAGTATTAGTTATTAGTGATTTGAACCGACACACAGGGAAGAAGTAGTGGTGTTACTTGCTACATTAAACACAAATTAGTTACACAAGCTACGTACACTACGCCAAAGACTACTGACTAAGATAAGCAATCAGTTTCTTTCTCCCATTCTCTCTCGCAAACACATATATACACCCACGCTATCTTTCTCTCACTTTCTCGTTATTTCCCTTCGTCCCTTTTACCAGACACTCGCTCTGATTAGGATCTCGCAAATGTTATTTGGACACGAACATTGTTAGCTGAATTAAATCGACATTGTAACATAGAAACTGTGAGTAGAGGCATCATACAGGGCGTTGCGAACTATGCAAGGATCCTTCGAGGATCCCCCAGGACTAGTTCGAGGAAATTCGGACGAACGGGTCCAAAGGAGTCTTGAGCCCGTTTTGCTTTGCCAGATTTATTTACAGCACGAACAAAAATACGCGGCGATTTGATCGCTATCGTCCTCGGTTACGAACGGCCATTTAATTAACCTTCAACTACCGAGCTGCCGTTCGCGTAGACGTAGCCTACGGATCTAATCCGGCTGTAATACACTTTAGACGTTTCTAATATCTTATTTTGTTTATTTGAGTCAATTGGAGAATCAAACGAACGTAGATAAGAATGAAAGCAACGTGGATCAGTTTTCTGCGAGACCACGTCTCGGTGTTTGAAGGTTAACGATCTAAAATGGCGGACAAGACCGTTTGCGAGACGACGAGCACGTTTCTACCGACACTGGTTCCGTTTGCAAATGATTTCCCTCGAGAACCGATCGATTTCTCGGGGATAAGTTTGCGAGAATACTTACGGTTACACCTTAAAATAGAAACAAATTAAACAGCGATGAGTCGGACAACTTTTAAGCCGTGGGTTACAGATTTTTTTTTAGTACGCAGGTGTGTAATTTGGCCGCATCCACCAGAAGAGACTTAGCTTTTTACCTCTTCCGCGAGGAACGCCCTTCTTAATAACCGCGTATCTCTTCAGCGACATATTTGTAGCGCCTCTACAAGTAACGTACAAGTATAATATACAACACCGAGCAAACTTTCAAGTATATCGCTTCGCGTACGTGTTATTTGCTGCCACCAACGTTTTCCTTTTTCTTTTTATTATTCAAAGTATCGTTTCCGTGATATTTTATTACGGTTATATACGCAATCCGTCTACGCGCGACGATTTCACGACTTTTGGAAAATGTTCTTTTTCTTTACGCTGGACGATCAAGTTAATAATTATTTCTTGTGCAAATCGACGATTAATACGAATTAGTGAGTTTACTGATTTATCGTGTAAATCAGTACTACGTATCTACTCTATAAATCAATATTACACACTTCCTGTGTAAATTGGTATTACACATTTACCGTGTAAATCAGTATTACATATTTACCGTGTGAATCATTATTAGTATGCTCATACTATCGTGCAAATCAGTTATTAGTATTCTGATGCTACTGAAAATGATGAAACTAACGAGAGGTTTAGTTTTGTACTTTATAATAAATTACAATCATATATCCCCCTTTGATATATGGTAGAGTGATTGGATTTTATTTAATTATGGGTGGCCTTCTATGTTTTATCAAGATACGAATTGCTAATGAATTCGTGAAGCATGACGACGATTAAGAATGTTACATTTTTACACCCTTCGAGCATATTTATCTTTGAAACGAGAACATTCTCCATCCATCATCGTCGCGGCGACGAATGCAATATAACGGTTACTCGTTTTAGTACACTAAGTGAAAAGAGACAGGTGATCCTATTGTATCATACGTGTGACATGCAAGCATGCGTGCGTGATAAGATCGTGCAAGTGCTTCCCGTGATTTTCATGCAGGTGTTTTTAAAGCGTGAATTATTATCATGTGGGTGTTTTGGATTTTGATTAGGGAAACTTCTGGTAAAAAGGATCATTTTTCTCTGTTAGTACAAGGTGAGACTTTTAAGATATCTCGATAAGTCATGTACTTTTTGTGATAGCAAAAAATTAATTTTATTTTAGAAAAAAAAAACGTGATATTAATGGTATGCAGAGAATACGAAGGATTAATTTAATTTTCCTTTAATTAAATTTGTTTTTTTATCGACTTTGTGATGAATGATTTTAAAACGCGTATGATCCATAATTGGAGATAATTGAACGGGTTTGTTGTATACTGTTTAAGTTTCTTAGCAATGTTTGATCATCTTTGAAAAGATGAATCGTGTCGGTGTAATGCAGTTATGGGATAATTAATCGTCCGAGCTCACGAGCTTTCATAGGCACGTTGTGTGCAGCGGGGTGTTGTAGGATTTTTCTGGTGATTTATAACTCTCAAATTTTATAATTTAAAAATTGTAGAGATCTAACAATGTAGAAATTTCAAATATTTAAGTTTTCAAATTCTCAGATTTTCAGTTTTTCAAAGTTTTTTCCAAATTTTTCAATTCCTAAATCTGTAAACTTAAACTTGTAAGTTCTCTACCTTTAAATTTCTGAATTTCTAAATTTTTCAATTTCTAAATCTAAATTTACAAATTTTAAGTTTTTAAATCTCCGAATTCTCAAACGCTCAATTTTTTTAGTTTCCTGAATTGTCAATTTACAGAGGCTCAAAGTTTTGAATTATCAAATTTCAGACTTTCTACACCTTCAAATTTTCAAATTTTGAAATATCTAAAAATTTTAATTCATATATGTCTTAGTTTCCAAATTTTTAAATCGCTAAATTTTCTCAATGTTGCTAAATTGCCGAATTTCTAAATTCTCAGATTACGAGAAATCTGCAAATGTTCAAATTTAGAAATTGACAACTGTAATAACTAAGAAATTTGAAAATATAAAAATTTATTAATTCGGAAATTTAGAAATTCGAAGATAAGAATATTTTGAGTTACATAAATATTTTAAACAATTTTGAAATTAAGAAATAAGAGAGTATATAATTGCTATTTGCTCCACAATTTGATGACATTTATAAACAGAAAGTCTACAAATTTTTCTGTTTTTAATATACATCAAAAATCATTATAAAAGATCAAATATTAAATGAACGCTGTGAACTGTTCAGGAAATATCTACTACAAAAATAAATCCATAAATAATATTTATGCGATTTATTCGATTGCAATTAAAAATACCAACTCGTTTAGTCACCTAAACTTCTTTATTATAATTGACTTTCATGAGATGTACCGTTTCATTAACGCTATTAAATATTTATTAACATCAAGCATCCGATAATCTACCTCTATGAAGCATTTTGATATATCACTAAAAATAGATAAATTATATCGACGTTTTGTCTTAAATGTTTCACCCTGTTCAAGAGTATATTAAAAAAATGTGACATAAAATAGGAATATATATTATAATAAATCATGGATATATTCATTGGAATATAATATCGTCGACGTGGATCGACAGGATAAAATGTTTATTTATATACAGGGTGTCTCAGTTCTTTACCATTAATCTTTACCAACATATTCCATACACAAAAACAAAAAAAGATAATATATTAACATAAAGTTTTAAATATTTTATTAAAAAGTTATAATTACGGTACAAAGTGACTTGGGACTGCTTTGTTTTTCGATGCAACATACAATGTAACTCGGTTTTGTATGTGAAACTTTACTAGCATGTTCTTTATGTAAAAATGATAAAAAAATGTTATATAAACATAGGCTTTTTAATGTTTCATTAATAGATTATGAGCAATGTACGAAACGATGTACGGTTTTTTTCTGTCATACTTCATGATCGCCTACTTCCATATATTTTTTTTAATAACATTTAACAATGCGTTCAAGGACCGATGTCCATATAATCATTTTTTTTTTATTTTTATTTACAGTATAAGGCATACAAAACCGCAACATCCAGTATACGATATCAAACAAAGCAATCCGTTATTATTTCATAGTTTTGCTATTTCTTAATAAAATGTTCGAAACCTTAAGTCGATATAGTATTCCTTCTCGTGTGTCCCGTAACTTTCATTTGACCCGAAACGGGGTTGTAGGAAAGGTGATTCTATGTAACTTTTTCCTTTGTAAAAATGGAGTCTAGGCTCTCATTTTTGAATTATTAAGGAAAAACACCCACCAATCGGAGCGCAGGAATAGCGCGCGCTCACACGCGAGAGCGAAGCTCCGAACATACGGCCGATCGCGGATGCGAACAAACAAGTTAGTATCGTGCTATGTTACGTCAAAGTTAAATCACACATAAAATTGTCTTATCCCTTAATCAGTAAAAATGAATAACTGAACATTATTCTTAATTTCCGTATTCGTCATGTGATTTAACTTTAACGTAACATAGCACGATACTAAATTGCTTGTTCGCGTCCGCGATCGGCCGTACAGCTTTGCTCTCGCGTCTGAGCGCGCGCTATTCTCGCGCTCTGATTGGTCGGTATTTTTCCTTCATAATTCAAAAACGAGAGCCTAGACCCCATTTTTGCAAAGGAAAAAGTTACATAGTATCACCTCACCTACAACCCCGTTTCGGGTCAAACGAAAGTTATGGGACACCCTGTATATTTACGTACAGAATATGCTAATAAAGTTCAGCGATGAAAGACTAAAAAACCCTATATAATATCCAAGGGACCGAAGAAGTAGAATTCTAGGATGATCTGTTGGGTGAAGGTGAAGCTTGCTATAACGGTCAGCGTATTGTTCAAGCTGCTAACATTAAACGTTCAAGCGAAATGGCATGCATCTTCTTGTCCGAAAAAGCCGTAATACGCTTTTCATCGTGCACTGCATGTCGCCGAGGAATTTCAACACAAAAAGATTGTTCGGAGGAGGTTTCTTGGACATGGACCATGGGGGGATGGGATGGGAAAGTGAACATTACAGGGATAGTTTCCTTTTGCGAGGTTTTCGAGGAAAGTTGGTTGAATTTCAGGGTAATTGTCGGGATGGAATATGGTTATTCGGTCGATTTGGTCGGTGGTCGTTCGCCGGAGGACCTCGCTGAAGCTTACCCTCTTCCCTTGCTTTCCCCGGGCACCCTTCTCTCCCGTCAGACCGGGTGGTCCCGTCAGACCCAGCTCCCCCTTCTCGCCCTTGGGCCCTGTGTGCGTGTATATCACGTGCATAAAATAAAACATGACATTCGTTTGTTCACACACGCACTCCCGTTCTTGCATAAAACTCTCTTCACACGCAGTTGCGGACAAAGGATTGTTTAATGTGTTTACCGCCGTGTCACTTGTATTTGGTTAACGCGGAAATTTATATATGAGTTGTACAATATTTTACACTGGTACAATATAGAATTGCGGTAAGACTCTGATTAGAACAGAAGTTTACAATGTGACGTCGTTTTAAATGACGGTGAAAAATCATTTGAAAATATTGTTCCAGGCTTTTTCAATGGTTAACACTAGATTTACGGAACGAGCCTAAATGACTCATGACACATTTCTTATTTTAAATTATAAAAACTATAAAGAAGCTTTTATCGAAGCTTTTGTCAAGATAAAGGATCATTGTAAAAGCCAGTTTACGTATCATACTTTAGTTAGTTTCTCTTCTACTGTTGTTATAATTTTAAAATAAATGGTTATTTCACGTCCGTAGATCTAGTGTTAATTTTTATTTATCGGATATTGCTTTTCGAGATTTGAAAAATTAGAGTATTTGCCATCTTAGAATATCATAGGTACTTGCCAATCAATATAATCATTCGTAAATAAATGTATTGTAAATGGAAATATTAATTGATTCTTTATTTTTTGTACCATAAAAAGAAGTTCGAAATATCTTTTAACTTCTCTTTGATGGGTAATTATAATTCATTGAATATTGTTTTTCAAAACCAGAGAAATTTGACTACCAATCATTCTAGAATATCTGTAATACTTAGTAATCAGTAGAATTATATATAAATAATTGCGTTACACATTCAACGATATTTTTTTCTTTATTTGTTGTATTACTTTCTCAGATCATTGTATGAGCCCTTTCAATTTCTATAATAAATATTGTATATGGTATCGACAGCACCACATTTAGTTCAGAGTATGCCCTCAACTTTGTTTCACCTTAATATGATGTTATGTGTATTGTTTCAACAGATATGATTTTGTTTATACCGCTGTCTTTACATTATACGTAATTAATTTACTTAATGCGACAGGTAAAATGGACTTTAATACTTTCTATTAATAATAGTAATCGTAAATATATAAATCATATAATAACAAAAATATGTAATTAAACTCACTATTGTGAAGCCAGATTAATCACTTGTTACATTTAAAAAAAAATATATACTTTCGGTTTTGTGTACTTGAAAAAATCTGTTTAATGCCATATATGATACAAATTGTTTGTTTATAAGAGAAACAAATAAAAAATCATCAATATTGTGATATTTGAGAAAAACTTTAAATGGAGATCCCATTTATCTGTGAGTTATTTTTAATTCTACTTAATGGCCGATAGATGGCACTAGTCTTACTATTTCTATTTTGCAAGTATGAGAAACTGTTTTATCCTCTAAGGAAACGAGTTACTTCATATTTTGGTAATAAAAGGCAACGTTGAAGACCCATAATATAATTATAATATACAGTCGTGGACAAAATTAAGTGGACATTGCAGAAATGTAAAAAATTTTTTGTTTTGTTACAATGTTTTAAATAAATTTAAAATGTAGAACGTGAAATGCTTTTTTAGACTTGAAAAAACATTTATTTAATGTATATAATTGTGCAATAAAGTTTTGATTTATAGGCATTGTTAGTTAAATTAAATTAACCTTTTGTTATTTATGATACCTGTCCACTTAATTTTGTCCACGACTGTAAACATAATATAATTATAACTTTTTTGCAAACCAACAATATCTTCATGAAACTTTTGTAATACATATTATATAATAAAATTATCGTGATGTTGTATACCGTTTACGTTTTAAACTTTCCTTTGTCCGCCACTGTATACATATAGGAAATAATAACATCGTTCAACAGTCACTTTATTTTCAGATACTTACTGTGCGTACTTACAAATATAAAAATACTGTAAATAAGTACGAATCAAACTTAACAGTTTTGAAAAACATTAAGAAGAGAAGTATTATATTTAAAATTGCACGTATACATTTTTTTAAGGACAGTATATGTATAGTTTAAGTAATAAAAGTAGAAGTTTTAAATTATAATAAAAAATCGACTAAATAAATCCGAATCATTTATGAGCTAAGTAGAAATTTTTTATTTCGTATAATTACGTAATTTATTTCCGATAGAAATTATATGCAAGTAGTTCGCATTATAGTTATTTAATGCTTTCTCTTTTTTAATAGGTATATCATTGTTTAATTCAATAATATTTATTTTATAACCGTTGCTCACTGTTTTTTTCGACTTTTACATCTTTTTTTGTTCATACATATATGTATAAAGTCTGAAGTATTATTCGATAACGCAGTTGACATATTTATTCTGAAATGCGTTCTATGTACAAACCAAGGTTTGTGTAATTGATTGATTTATACTTATATTTTATAGTTGACTGTTTCATAATTATAGTATATAATTAACTATTTTATAATTATATTGTATAATTAACAGTTTTACAATTATATTGCATAATTGACTGTTTCATAATTGTATTGTACAATTTATTGTTTGTAAGACATAAGGATGTACTAAGTTATGTCTTCAGTATAGTAATACGAATTAGTAGGAAATTAATTTCAGTAATTAGAAAGCTATGGTTGACGAGAAAAAAATGGTTTGCAGATTCGTAAGCAGAGCACGGAGCTCGGTAAGAAACGCATGGTGAGTATTGGAACACCTGCAAAAAAGTTGGAATTTGTTGGACAGCGTGATTTGCCCAAGGAACTTGTTCATGTGGGTTTGAACGTTTTCAATTTCGAATCGAAGTTCGATCGTTCTTAAATTGAACTCGTCTCGATAGTGCGTACGTGTGCACATGATTTTATGGCGACATTTAATCTACCCTATAGTCTTTACTTTCATTTTAATTTATAATCTTATAAAAAGTAACATCATTCCCTTATAAAATTCTTATAGAAGTCATAACTATATTTTCTACAGCATAATGTATTATTTGATTTTGTTATGCGGGATGTAAATATTTCTTCATTTTATGTTCATTATTCTTTTACAAAAAATATTAGAGATTAGAGACCGATATATGATATTCTTTTTATTAAATGTGACGAAGTAAAATATGTAAATTTATACTTGTATAAAAAGCAAGAGTATAATACAGTGATGTATGCACTTGTATAACATAAGTTTAATTGAAAAAAAAAAACAAACAAATCGTGAACGAGAATATTAAATATAATAGAAATACATCTTTCTGGAAGCATATTTTTTTTATAAGTGCAATAATGTGCAAGGAAAGTGCAAATGTATTGTTTTAAAGATGACTATATGTCCGTTTCTTTGTATGAATTAATTTTTTGGAACATGTTATGAAAAACATATTAAGTTTCCATATTAACAAAATTTATAATTTTTAAGATATAACAAATTTTTAATTATACAGTCACAAACTGTTAAATGATTATGAACAAAAACAGTTATGAACTGTTAGATTTACTAGGGCTGTAGTGGTTTGCATAGAATGTGGGGATTATTATTTCACATTTGGGACTTAGGAAGGCATATTAATTTCCAAATTTACAAACTATTAAATTCCTGAATTTCTACATTTTTAATTACAGTACTTCGATATTCTACATTCTACACTTTTATCATATCAAATTATAAATTTTTAAGTCGTGAAATTTTGTAATCTTTAAATTCATAAATAACCAAATATTAAAATTAAAAAATTTTCAAATTATAAAGTTTTCAAATTTCTACATTTCAAAGTTGAAAATTTCTACATTCTCAAATTACTAAACTTCCAAATTTCTAAATCCTCAAATATCCAAAAACCCAAACTCAAATTTTTAAATTACGAAATTCTTAAATCCTTAAATTCCTAAATTTCTCAGTTTCCAAATTTCTAGATTCCTTTTCCTAACTTCTTAATTAAAAAATTATCAAACTCTACACTCGAAAGGCATTTACTCGGCCTACCTTTGGCTTGCGATATTCGCCCTGCATATTGTATTAATAAAGATTTATTGTTGTCGGTATGACGTAATCTGAACTTCGTTTTAAAACACAATGATGAATGTCAAATGTTTAACATTAAAAACCTCAGCCCACAGTTATTGGTTATGAGAACGTCAAACAGAGTTTGCAGTGCCCTTTGAAATAGAGAATGAGTACAGTGATAAATAACTTGTAGAAAATAACTGCAATGGGGGAGTTGTCAGTCGAGCAAAGTCAGTGATTCATGATGTAGAGATGGGTGGTCACAGAATACATAGTACTAACACATAGTAAGTATTGCTTTTATTTATACATATACGTGCATCTGTCATAACGCATGTCTATGATATCGGTAACGTGCATAGTATTTGAATCTAAAATCCATAATTAAAATTCTATGTTTCACTTTATTTCTGAATTAGTGAAGCAAACTAATCAGACTTATTTATATTTTTCGATAACTAAAGTAACATTTTTATATTTCTCAATATCTCTAACATTATTATATGTTATAACTGCATAACAAGGATCAACGGTTCTGCTTAGTTTCTGAATAATTCAAAAATATTACCAATTTTATATATATTCCAATATCTACAGTCACCTTTAAACATTTTTCAATTTCTGTAACATTAGAATATATTATAAATGCATAATAAAATTTAATGTTTCTGCTCTATTCCAAAGTTACTAAAAGAAATGATCAAATTTACTCATATTTTTTAATACTTGAAGAAATCGTTTTATATTTTTCACTGCATATGAATAACGTTATATTATATTATAAATGGATGGTAAGGTTCAACCTTTTCAAGTTTAGAATTTCCACATTTCCAAATCCTTACATTTCCAAATCCTCAGACTGCGAAACATTAAATTCTTATATTTTCAAGATGCTATTATAAACTTAAAAATCTTCTGAATTTTCAAACTTATAAATTACTCTAATTCTGAAATTCCTAAACTGTTAGACTTCTATATTTTTATTTTTCTAAATTTTTACATCTAAAATATTTCAATTTCCACATTCTGAGATCCCCAAATTTCTAAATCTCCAATTTTTGCAATCTTAAAGACACTTAAATTTTATGAAATGACTAAGTTCTCAAATTTTCAATTTTTTTAATTAATTAACTTCTCAATTTCCATATTTTCATGTCTCCAATTCTTAAATTTTTAAATTCTTAAATTCTCAATTTTTCAAATCCTCACATCTCAAATTCTCTAATTTCCACACTTTCGAATGGTCTCATTACAAATTTCCAAATTTGCAATTTTAAAAATTGTCAAATATTTATATTTTTGAATGTTTACATCTTAAATCTCCGAATTTCTAAATGTTTGCATGTTAAATATTCAAATTGTCAAATTCTCAATTCTCAATTCTCAATTCTCAATTCCCAATTCCCAATTCCCAATTCCCAATTCCCAATTCCCAATTCCCAATTCCCAATTCCCAATTCCCAATTCCCAATTCCCAATTCCCAATTCCCAATTCCCAATTCCCAATTCCCAATTCTCAATTCTCAATTCTCAATTCTCAATTCTCAATTCTCAATTCTCAATTCTCAATTCTCAATTCTCAATTCTCAATTCTCAATTCTCAATTCTCAATTCTCAATTCTCAATTCTCAATTCTCAAATTTTAAAATGTTTACATCTTAGGTACTCAAATTTTCAAACTTCCAAATGTTCACATCTCAAGTACTCAAATTTTCACATCTTAAGTTCTCAAATTTTCAGTATCGCATATGGCGAAGTTCCCAAATCTCCAATTGTAAAAATGTAATAATATCACATCTACTAATATCAAAACATAATCAAAGCATCTTATATAGAAAAATGTCAAATATACAAATCTTTAAAGTAAAAAATTCTCACCTTCCCAATTTCAAATTTCAAATTCACGTTCGCAATTTACAATTTTCCGTATCGATCTAATAAGAGTTAACCATACTAATCGGTGCTCATTACCGATCAAACTTCGACGTTCAAAACGAAACTGGCGTCGACTTTTGCCCCAGACCTGCTAAACTTTTGTGCCAGTTCCGAATTTTCTTGCGTTGGTATTGGTAGATGAATGCCGGTCTTTAAAAGAAAGTTCTTTAGTAAGTAGAGATAATGGAAAGCTCTACTTACTTTCTTCTTCCCGACCAGGAATAACCTGATGCTGATGCAGCCATAGAAACGTCTTACTACGCTTTCAAAAGTTATTCGACAACAATGGTTTATATTACTAATTATGCTCTGAAGTTGAAAACTTTAAACACGTTTTTCTCGAAATTCGCTTCCTTTCGCTTTGCAAAGATCGCGTAAACACCGAATCCCCGAACCGACTTGAAATTTATATAAAGTAGACAAAACACGTCCCTGTTTGAGCGCAAAAGTTTAAAGAAATTTTATTTTTCGAGAAAAGAGATAAGACACGCGCGTTTCTTTTTAAACGAGAATCACTTTCCGAACTGTTCTTCCAATTACTCCTACATAGTTATCATTTAGTCGCAATTTTTGTCACAAGTTCAGTTTGCACCTGGAGTAGCTAAAGTTCTATCCCAAAGTTTCTGTAGCAATATGTTGCTCTGAACAGAGTCGCCTCTTTTCTTTCTTCAGTTTAGTGTTACAGTAAAAGGAACAAGTCTTCTTTCAAACGCTATACTAGGTGTGGTTATTTCTTAATAAACAATAGGAACTAGTTATTTTGTAATAAAAATAGATACGTTATTGATATGACCATAATTGTTAAGCATGTTAACGATTTACAGTGTGATGTAAGTTCTTACGTTATTCAAATTTGTTTTTAATTACTATAATATGCGCAAATAAGAGTTCCTTTTAAAGCAAGTAAACAACAAATATAGAATAAACAGGTGTGAATAATGAAATTATACACAGGATATTCTGTAACTCGTAGTACAGTTTGTATAAAACATTTTTTATATGTGACTTTGTTTGCAAGAAAATAATATTTGTAAACTTTCAAAAATATCTGTAAGAAAATTTGTTTGCAGCAAAGAAAATGAGACTTTCAGCTATTTATTAATTTACGGGATGCTATCAGAAACTTCATATTAATGTAATATATGTTATAAATCAATGAATGTATTTGCTATTTAGTACTGCTATATTGCATTATTAATTGTTATCCTTTGCGAAATTATTAAGGCACTAATTACATAGTATGATAAATGTAGCTAAAATTTACGTAATTATATGTATACTATTAACCATATGCACAATTAATAATATTACGACGAATACTGTTTAAATAATGTTAAAATAATATGACATTTCAGTAATTCAATGCCAGTTGAATTTCACTTATGGAGATTATAAATAATTCTAAATTCTGCATAGATCTAGCTGTTACAGGAATTGGCGGGGATAACTCGCAAATATACGCGAAAAATTACTATATGTTCTAGTTTTGATCAACAATTTCCTATTTTCGGTGTTTAAGGAACTGCAGATATCAGCAAACGAACAACAGGTGAATAAGTATCAACAAATGATCAATAAACACATAAATGAATATAAACAAATGATCAATAAACGCATAAATGAATATAAACAAATCGTCAATAAATAAACGAATAACAAATGAAAAATTAAAATTCTTTTTCTTCGAATTTTTTCGGAAGCTATCTTCGACGTTAACTAAATTTCTCTAAAGCCCAAAATAAACATTTTATTTACATCCAGGGGCAAAAAGACATAAAATTGGTTCCAATTTAGACATTTATCCCTTACCATACGATTTATTTGTCGGGTGTTTGAGTCGCAACTAACTAATCTCAGGTACAATATTAAAACAAATAAAGAAAGTTGAAATGTTATTTCAACTTTGTATTCAGCAATCCTTGAATTGCAAATCATTATTGGACTTGAATTCCAAATTGAAGCGTATTAAACATTCCAGCAAGATTTGTTACAGTTGATGTTTGAGTGTTTCACGCGAGAGACTCGTGAAAATATAGAAAGGAGTTAAATAACATAGTAAAAACACGAATAATATTAGGTCTATCGGAAAGTTCTCTCCGATAATTTCGTTACGAGTTTGAACATGTATACCCATTCTCTTTTTGAGCCACATATGGCTAATTTCTTTATAACCGCGTTTACAAACATGTGCCTTTCGAAAGTAACTATGGCAAAGATATCTCGTATCATTATTAACCCTTTGCACTCGAAAGCATTTTCATTGTTTGCAAACAGCAGCTGTAAAATTTTCTAGTTGAAAAGTTTGATGAATTTTTTGGAAATCATTACCTTTTTATTATTAACGGCCAATATTGTCTGTTTCACTGTGTTTGAACACCAGGTGTATAATACTATAAATTTAGTTAAAAGATATTTATTTAAAATTGTTGAATTAAATCAAATGGCGAGTGCAAAGGGTTAAGCTAGACCCGATCATGAAAACACGGGTTCTGAGAAAGTTCATTTGCGGCGCTGCATGTTGTATGAATTCTATCAGGATAGAAATGCTATCGAAACGTATCGAAATGTGATCAAAGTTATTGGTGGAGATGGTGTTCCGGGCAGAACGTGTGTTGAGATGGTTCAAAAAATTTGATGTAGGTCATTTCGATCTTAGTGATAAGACACACTCTAGATGGTCAACTTTGGTTGATGCTGATATTGCGAATCATATCATAATATGATCCTTTTTGGATAACGTTGGGTCCTTTTTTGATAACATTAAATAACTCGGCTCCATGAATCATTTTGGACCATATACAGAAGCTAGGATCGATGGATCGTTGAATGTATTAAAAACTGCATCATGTTCTTTCTCTTCATAAACGGACAGAACTTTCCGGTAGACCTAATATTTGCTAACGAAACATCTTCATATTACAGTTTTTAGTGTTTATTTTTATTTGTTTGACACTGTTACGGCACAACAATGAATGAAAAATATCTTCTGTTTTTAAAATTGCATTGTATTAGAAGTTCACTGCTTAACAAAGAGGAAAAATATTTTCTATCTACAATAGCAGTTATTAGAGTTCAACAGACCAGTCCCAACCATTTGAAAATAGGTAAAGCTAAAACATTTTATGAGTCATTGTCCGTCAGAAATATTCAAAGTTTAGATGCGAACACATTTGGGAACTAGTACCGGGCTGCGCTGAGAAAGATCAATCCACCCTAACCGATTCTCACGGTACTCTCCGTGGAACGTCTTTCCACTTCCTAAAACGTTTTGCCAAAAATTAAAATATCCAATAAGAAGCAGCGTTACAACAAACCGCCTCCGCCAAAGTAAGTTACAAGGATAGAGAAATTAGCGAAAGCGAACAGATACAATTCAAGAGTCCAACCAGTAAAGACATATTTAAAATAAAACTAGCCGTCCGAATAGATATTGCATTTATCGTAATTATCTTGCTTGTTTAGAAATATATATATAAGTGTTACATTTATCACTGTGTTTTTCACTTTCCGAATTTCCAATTATTTCTGCGTGTAAAGTGGGCATACAAAGAAAGGCTTACTTTCAAATTTCAATCATTTCATTTTTGTCCACGCGGTAACAGACACTTGTGTTAAACGGCGTGTCAAATGACCGGTGAAAGTTCGTAAATAACAATTGGTTGGTGGAGAAGCATTTTTGTAGGAATTAGTTCCGTAATTTTCGTAAGACTTAACGACCGTTTTTCGTCCGATGGAAGAGAAATGGAAGCAAGACAACGAATCGACCTAAGGCTCGAGCTTTCGGTACACATGGTCGACCGTAAATCGTTTTGCGCGATGTGGTGGTTCTCCACACGCGCGTGTACGCGGACAAATGATCGTAAGAAAGTGCAGAAAACGAGTGATTTACCGTCTGAACCGGCGTTTCCTTTTCGAATTAGCTCGAAACTCTTTCCGTTTTGCCTGCGCACTGCGAGCGGATTTATATCGCTGCAATTATACCAGCGATTTCACGCGCGATTTCTCAGCCACGGTTACAAGGATATGTATATCGTCGATTTGTATACGAGTAGACTTAATTTCGAGACGGCTATTATAAATCGTTTCGTATCGTACGATACGCGTAGGGAGAGATCTTTTTGCGATCCAATCGTACACTTTAACGAGGACGCGTGTGCCGTATGAGAAATATTAATAGCACGTTGTCTTTTTGCCATTTAGGCGTATGCAACTACGAGAACGTTATCACTTTGCCATCTAATCGTTTGCAACTACGAGAACGTTATCACTTTGCCATCTAATCGTTTGCAACTACGAGAACGTTATCCTTTTGCCATCTAATCGTTTGCAACCACGAGAACGTGTGTTACTGTAACGAGAACGTGTGTCCAATGTGAGAAATATTAATAGTATATCAGATAGGATAGAAATATGAGATACGAACACTTTGATTCATGTACTCACATCTTTGACAATGATTATACATGACGTATTGAAGACTATGACACTTTTCCTGTAACAGCGTTGCCTATTGAAGTTGTTGGATTAACATTTTTAAATTCAATCATAACAAATAGTTCTGGCATGCAGATGTGTGATTGCAGTTTAGTGTATTTATATCTTTTAAAATACGAAGGTAAGTTATTTTTTAATAATCGTAATTAATATTAATAATTAATAAGGTAAAGGTACCAGTAGTTGACCAGTTGAGAGAAATCTTCCACGGAAATAATGATAACCGCTTACTGTGTCAATAAATGGCGAGAGTCGACAGTTGGAGGCATTGTTTAAACCTTCTAAATTATGCACCAAGACCGCTTTTTAACAAAAAGTTAAGTTATACAAATTTGGGAAATATATTTAAAAGTTCGGCAAATACTCGGGTGGTCGACCATTCTTCAAAAACGAAGACTAGTAATGTCCAGAACTTGACCACTAAAAAATTATTGCTTTTTGAGGTTACAATAATAAAAACGATGTATTTATTATTTATAAAACACTGTGATCATTTAAACAGTAAATAAGGTGAATAAGTGGTCATTGCAGAAATGTAAAAAGATTTTTTGTTTTATTATAATGTTTTAAATAAATTCTAAATTTAGAACGTGAAATGTTTTTGTAGACTTGACAAAATATTTATTTAATATACAATTTATTTATTTAATGTATATAATGAATAGGCATTATTAGTTAAATTAAATTAACCTTTTGTTATTTATGATATCTGTCCACTTAATTTTGTCCACGACTGTATATGTTAAAAGTGTTTAAAAACATTTGTATGATGACAAATTTCTTGTGAACTATTTATTTAGTAATTCTATAAATAACTAAACGTAGAATTGTTTATTAACTGTTTTATTAACATTAACCTAAGCAAACGGGTCAAATCATTGGTTCGCATGTTTTTATTCCAAATTGAAAAATTTATTAAAATGTCTTTCTTGAAATCTCTTTGTTTCTCTGTTTTTTTTTTTTTACTGTAATTTTAATTTCGATGTATGTGTGCAATGTACGATTGGAAAATTTCGTCTGTCCAGTAATTGTAATTGTATAATTATATTCAGAATGATATGCAGTGTAATCCTATTACCATGTTTCCTATCCGATGAAACTCCAAGTTTGCGGTAACAGTTTAAAACCAACTCCAAATATTAAATGTATTATGATATTAACGCGTTAAATGCCGCAGTAAACACGAATTATACATTGCTGATTAAATGTCAGGAATTAGTACATACGTGAATTATGATTTTCGTAAAGAATGGACCATTTAAAAGAAAATTAACTGCGCTAAATTAATAATTAACATTATTTAGATTCTGCATTAAGTTTTATAAAAATATAATTCTTTCTCCATTTTTAATTTACTTTTACAAACAAGCCAAATTTTATTTCTCAGGTTTGGCATAAATACTTTGAAAAAACAGCAATATAGGAAAAATAGTTCGTGTTACTAGACTTTTGAAAATTATTACCTTTTTAAATATTTACATGTAGAAACTTTACAATTCACAAGCTTCCAGATTTAGCTTGTTGAAGCCGTCTCAACACCGGCTATCACGTGGTGATAAAAAAAACATACCATTCCATTTAAAAAAATGGCCATGACCTTCAAAAATCCTCTATGCCTCCACCCAGGTAAAAAATATATGTATGATAATATGTCCCCCTTTGCACCGTTCAAGTTTCGTATATGACATTTTTTCATATTATTACAAATAACGACAATATTCAAGGTGGACAAAGTTATTGCCGCACCCTGTATATTACAATCTCGTTGGGAAAAGTGTACTTAAGCAAATGGATCATATTTTAATTAAATAAACGGCTTTTGAAACAAGATATGCAGTTTTATATATTCACTTAAAAATCCGACATTTCATATGCACCAACCTAATATTAACACGTTGCCGCAAATGACGACTATAGCCGCCCTACACATTTTAATTAATAAGAAAAGAAATATTATTTTTCATGCTTTAACAATTCGGAAAAAAGATAAGCACGATCGTGAAATTAAAAATGTGCGGCAACGTGTTAAGTTCTTAAGTTATTATATTCCTAAATGTTTAATTCAATAAATATTTTAATTTTTCGATGTTCAAACTCCAACGGTCTACGTTTGCAAATTTCTACAGCTTCAAGTTTCCTCGAGTAAATATTCTCTGAGTTATAAATTCACAACCCTTCAAATTCTCAAGTATCAACCTCCCACATTTCCAGATTTTCAATTTCGCAATTTCGCGAAATAATTCGCAAATTTATAATATTCCAGATTCCAAGTTTCCAATTTTCTGTATATTTAACTTTTAAATTTCAAAATTGTTAAATTAGGAGTTGTTGAATTAGGTCAAACTGCTGAAAAAAACTCGATTTATCAAAACGTCGAATTTCTAAATTCACAATGCTTCAATCTCCTAATTCCCCGATTTCTTAAATTTTCAAGTACCAATTATCTAAATTCACATATTCCTAAACGTTCCGGTTTGCAAATTTGTAGGTATAAAAATTCAGTTTGAACCCATCAGTACCAAGAAGTATTAACTGTACTACGTTCCAGTAGATCCGAATTAAGACTGTACGATGGTGGCCGGCGGAGGCACTCCTTTATGCAAATCAATTCTAATGCAAGAAGGAAACAGCTCGCGCCGTCTACATATGTAAGTGAAATCCGCTCACGTACACTTTGTATGCGTGCGAACGCTCTCATCGAGTTCGATTCTCTGTTTGCTATCGATCCTGCTACTGCTTATCCGTACACGTCCAGTTACCGTTATGGTACAACACGATAAGGGAATGTTACAATCGCATTTAATTACGTATGTACATCACGTGAGATTTATGTTCACTTTCGTGCCCTCTAATATTTGTTTGTTTTAATTATCCCACGTGTACAGGCTGTACCATTTGACGTGTACAGTCGAGAGCAAACATACACTAGTGTAATTAATTCTGGACACATTCAAATCTTTCCTTAAATTTCGCACTTAATCAAATTATTTAATATACGTGCCCATAATTGGGCTCATAATTATGAAAGTGGTCTAAGTCACACGTTTCTTGTTTCGAGATATTTAAAGGATTACATTTGAATGGATTAAACAATATTTTTATATCATGCAACATTTTAAAATAGAATTCTATTAGTCTCGATTAATGAACATTTATTATGAACATGAAATTTTTGTATGATTCTCGTACAGAAATGTTTTTAAAGTTGGAATTGACTTAGATCATTTTCACAATTGTGCCCATAATTATGAAAGTGGTCTAAGTCAAAATTACAAAAAAAAACAAGTTTATCAGTGATTTCACAGCAGATTATTTTAAACTAAATTAATTCAATGCATTTTTTTCTACATCGTCAAAAATGAACCATTAGATAGTGGTTGTTGTTTCGACATTATATGGAACTCATTTAATATCAATTATGAAAGTGGTCTAAGTCAGAAAATCACGCAAATTGAGTTTATCGCATCAAAGATATACGGAAATAATAAATTTCTTCCATTATGCACGACAACTAAACCCTCCAGTTCTTCAGGAACATTTTAAGAACCTCAAAACTCATACTACATGTGTAACATGATAAAAATGCGTTACTTTTTACAAATAATTAATAAATGTTCATGAATTATTTCATTGAAATTATTGTTTCTAATGAAACTCGTAGTTTTTGATCGTAGTTTTGAACTCGTAGTCTAAGTCAATTAAAAATTTAAAAACAACATTTTTGTACGAGAATCATACAAAATTTCATGTAAAGTTTCATGTAATAATAAATTTTCATTATTCGAGACTAATAGAATTCTATTTTAAAATGTTGCATGATATACAAATATTTTTTAATCCATTAAATATCTCGAAACAAGAAATGTGTGACTTAGACGACTTTCATAATTATGGGCACATATAATTGTTTATATTTTATATTTTAATCAATGTTTTCTAATTTTGGGGCGTAACTATAAACATTATAGCTTACAATAAAAATATTATGGTATAAATTTTGCTTAGTAGTATATACATATTCTGCCCAAACAAGAAACAGAGAATATTTTTATTCAAAGTGTCCAGAATTAATTCCACTAGTGTAGTTTCCTTAGAATGAACATAGTGTAGTTCTATTTGTGTGCTCCTTCTTACGTGTACCTTTGTTCCTGTGTTCTGTCACTTCCTGCGATATTCTGCTCTTTTTGTTGCACGCACGTCCTGATTGAGAATAGATCGAAACATTGTATTGTATACAAAATGTTATTATATTTTGCGAATACCGAAGTCTGTGCGTTTGTGCAGTAGTTCCTACAAACTTAATTTTCATTCTATAAAAAAAGTTAATTAAGGCGTCGCGTTTGATGTTTTAGGGATGCTCTGCACTCGAAAATCTTTGAATGGTGCATTTGAGGACCATGTGATTAGAGAATTTAGGAATATTGGGAACTGTGTATTTGGAGATTTGCAAATTTGTCAGCCTAGTAATTTAAGGACCCAAGAATTTTGTAATCAAAAAATGTATGGACCTTGGAATTTGGGAACTTAGCAATTTGGAAACCTTCTGATTTAAGAATCCAAGAATTTTGCGAACTAAGTAATTGAGATATGTAAGTTTGAGAATTCAGGAACACAAGAATTTGGGAACATACCTGTAGATATTTGAGAATCAAGGAATTACGGAATTTACAAACAGGATCTGGCGAGTTCGGGCTTCTGAAATTTGGGACTTTAAATATTCAGGGACGTAGAAATTTGGGGATTTTAATATTTGGAAATTTGGATATTCAGAAATATAGGAGTTTAACGAGTTTCAAAGTTCGGAATATTGATGAAATAGGAATTCCGAAATTCCAAGATTTGATAATTTGAAAACTGTAAAAATTCGAAGGCAAAACATTCCCATCTTTATGTATGAATTGTACATGAACACATTGTAAATTTTTTAAATATACTATAAGAGTCTTATTCAAAAGCTCTTTAGAAAATTGAGGCGACTGTTCCTTCATTACAGATCAACTTTGTTATGAACAATGCTACTTAAACATGATGTTCAATGAATGATGTAGAATCAGTTAGTAAAATATTTAAATTAACTTTGTTATTCTTTAATATGTTTTTCTTACTGACATTTTGAGAGTTAATTGTAAACACTTACTTATAATCCCAATTTATCAATTTTTGTTTTCATTAAAATTAGAACCGACAGAATTGAACTATCTCAAAATCTGTTAATAATCTGTTAATTTTCATTATCAATGAAAATTAGTCACATATTATCATTACACATTAGTAACCATACATCTTCTATACGCCTAATAAAAGATTTTATAAAGATAAAAAACTATTTCTTTGTCATTAATCATAAAACATATGTGACATCATGTACATAATGTACAGGGTGTCCCAAAACTGTTGAAGGTGCCGGAAATGGGAGGTAGGTGGGGTCATTCTGAACAATTTTTTCATTTGCAAAAATGTCGTATGGAGCTTCATTTTTAAATTATTAACGAAAAACACCAACCAATCAGAGCGCGGGAATCGCGCGCGCTCGGAGGCAGAAGTGTAGGCCCGAGATATAATTGGCCGTGGTCGCGATCGAATCGCGTGGCGCGCGATTCTCGCGTTCTGATTGGTCGGTGTTTTTCGTTAATAATTTAAAAATGAAGCCCCATACGACATTTTTGCAAATGAAAAAATTGTTCAGAATGACCCCACCTACCGCCCATTTCCGGCTCCTTCAACACTTTTGGGACACCCTGTATAATAAGAATAAAAAAGAAGCAAATTATTTTCTGTCATTATTAACACTAGATTTACGGAACTCGTCTAAATGGCGGGTCTTAGATTTCTTATTTTCTATTACGAAAATTCTTAAGAAGCTTATACCAAGGTGCATGTTAAGCTTCGCCGAGATAAAGAATCGTTTTATAATCTGATACATGTATTATACATTATTTCCTTATTTTTATAGTTCACCTTCAATTTAGATATAAGTGGTCATTAAACGTCCGTAAATCTAGTGTTAAGTAATTTGGAAACGAGAGGTTAAACCGATTTTTAAATTCACTTAAAACGCTTTCATATTTCTTGAATGCATTCTCGTTTAGATTCGTTAAACTTCCGTTTGTACCAATGGTTGCATGCTTATCGATCTGAATTTTATCATATTTTTTAGCAGTGTTACAAGGATATCGGAGAAACCAGATTTAAATCGGCTAAACGTAACCGTTCTTGAATTAAACGTATTTATGCAAGGATTAATACTGACAGCTATGAAATGCAAGATCTTTTGAATTGATTGAGTGTATCAGTGTATGTAAACTCATACATGTATGAGTTTATTTATACCATAAGAAAGTACTGCACGATAGCATACAAAAGATACCTGCTGCACGAGAATAGTTATCTCTTCTCACCAACCGTTCCAGAAGATTATTTCTTTTTTAGTTCCTTGGTGAAAGTGTTACATTATATGTGTACAGCATTATATATGTATGTTAGAACTGTGTTTCTCAAATTTTTAATTTTAATTTTTAGAAACTGCGTTATCAGTTTTTTTAATTCTTTACATGATAAATCACGTACAGGATGTACACGAACATATCATTTACATATTTGTGATTTTGATTTTTAATTTTTCACGCCATTACTTTTTACTTGGTTTTATTTTTTCAGATTTTAAAAATTAATAATTTTGTAATGTGCTCTTGAACATAATTCCTCTTAAATATTATATGTCACTAGACAAATAATATGTCAAATTGCAAGTATTAGATTTCACACAATGAAAGTATTAATATTTAGTTGAAGTACTTTATTATTGACTAATAAAGTCGAACAGAACAATAAGAGTTATGAGTCTGTTCAATAAAATATATAAATTGTTATGATTAGGTAAACTTTGTTTATTAAAAATTACTACAAAATATTCACTGTTTTATCACGAACTGCTTTCATGAAAATGTTATAAATGAAACGAAGTGTTACATGCTGTGTCTATTTTAGAAACTGAACTAAATGTCGATTTCATTTTTCCCTTTTCAATCGAATAGAAATTGCATTTTTCATTAAATAGAAATGGAAATCGATACAATGGTGTTCGATAAATTTTTATTGACAGAATGCAGGAGAAATGAAAGAAACTTTTTTCGTTGTTTAAAAGAAAAATAGTATAATAATTTTTTTTAATTGAATTTTTATTGAACTGAGTAATATTTATTTAACCCCTCGTTGCATTACTTTTCCAATTTTGGAACAAAAAGTTTCTGAACTCTATTTTCTCTTAAAAGCGTTTGAAGTTATATTTTGCAGTGACGCAACAGAAGGTGTAATTGCACTTTTTAAAATATAGTCAAAATATAGTTATTTACATCGATTTCGATGATTATGAAATTTATTCATATTTTTTATGTTTGATAAAATACAAGAACAAGATGTTATTATGTTATTACGTATAGATTTATGTTATTATGTTATTATAACATAATAATTATGTTATTATGTGTATTTGTAATAGAATGCAAGGGGAGATTAAGAACTTTTGTTTACTATATTCGCTAAATTTTAAGAGTATATTCCAAAAAGAAGGTTGGGCTTGGTCTCAGAAATGTTTATAGATTTTATAGATTTTAATGTTTCGATTTATTAAGTCTGTATACTTAAAAGACTATTATTTTAAGTATGTAATTACATTAATGGATGGGTAGGAAATGCATTTTTTGATTTTCATAAATTAATTAATTCATTTCAAATTAATTAGTCTATTCATTTAAATAAGTGTAACTTTATTGCTAAAATTTAAGAATATTCCAAAAGAATATTAATAATATTAAGATTGTTACGAATGTTAAGAAATATTTAAAAAATAATAAGAATATTAAGAATATTAAAAATATGTAGATATTTAAAACAATTGCACTACACATTATCACCTCATTATGTAAGTATGTCTCTGATTTTAAAGGTTTACTGTGTTATCAACAAAATATTGAAATTGTGGCAAGTTTGACAACCATAGCTTTTGTACCATTAGGTTAGTTCGGACTGTATTAATGATATGAAATGAGTTTTATGTACTCTGTACATTCATAGAGTAGCCCAGTAATTCGCTGATTCAAGATCCATTGAAAACGTTTAGTTTACCTGCAGTTTACTTTAACCGCATAGTTTATCAAACATTCAATTCCATTTAGTATTACCTCATCTAAAATATGAAGGTATTTAGCAACTCTAGGAAATAAAGGATCACAGAGATCTTTTTAAACATTGTAATTCAATATTGTAAAAATAAAAATTGTCAAAATTATGAATCAATAGATGAATAATTATACACGGCAAAAAAGGAATTATAAATAAGAGAAATTACACACGTACAATCAAAAACTGTTATTTTAGTCTAATGAAATTAGCAGACAGATTTCAAACTTAATATTGGTACTCATAATATATTTTTTGATGCAAACTACTTCATTAAAATAAAAAATATAATTAATGACCTGTCAAAATTAACATTGACACACAGAATGAAATACGCGAAGAAGCTATTTTTCGAATACTGTATTTTCTTAACCTCTTAACCCACGTGACGTGTTCGTATTTGTACTTTTCATTAATACTTCTCGTTTCGCATATAGCTAATTTTTTATTAGTAATAATATATGGTAAGTACCTATTAACCCTTTGCGGTCCCATGTCGAGTGTGGCTCGACATAATGTTTCTCTCTGATCGAAGAAATAATTCGGATAAATGTGTTCATTCAAGACGTTTTTATTTCTTTGACACTTGTAACAAATTAGAAACATATTTGTCACGCAATCTGCATTATTACAATACATTTTATTGTAAACCCACCTCTTCATCTATTTTGTAAGTTAATTAACACTAGATTTACGGAACGAGCCAAAATGACTCATGACATATTTCTTAATTTAAATTACAAAAACTATATAGAAGTTTTCATCGAAATGCATATTAACTTTTGTCAAGACAAAGGATCATTGTATAAACCAGTTTATGTATCATACCTTATTTATTTTACCTCCTACTCTAGTTTAATTTAAAAAAAAAATGTCATTACACGTCCGTAAATCTAGTGTTAAGGAGCTGTAGGTAAAAGAAATTAAGGACCGCAAAGGGTTCATATATATCGTTAAGTGCATGATCAATTTTTGATTAATAATAGTATTTAAGTAGCCTTTAACATTCGTGGTTACGCCTGCAATTTGAATATTCGATACAAAGTAATATGTTATAATTAGTGCCGTGTTGCTTTCATATTTTATACGGAGGGGAAGAGATCCGTGCAATCTTAGGTAATAAAATTGAAGAAAATTCGAGCGTTACGGAGTTAACTGAGCATCGAATCGGCTAAAAAACATTGGAATGCTTTCTTCGTATCATTATAATCGACGTCACGGTGCCGATTTAAGAACCACGAAAACAGTAATTATTCATATCGTCTTATGTGGTCGTGTTATGTTTCTTTGATATATTATGCTCACAGCTATCAGTCTTGGAAGAATTTAAATTATACTGGGTATATGCTTACCAGGTGGTCCTGGTGGACCGGGCGGTCCTTCCAATACTCCAGTTGGAAACGGTTCCCCGCTCAAGGACGTTGTTATACCACGATCGCCTTTATCACCCTTGTCACCCTGCGGAGAAGTAACATAATTTCAATTTATTAATGCTTCAGTTTCAAAGTAAATTTATCGGTCGTGGTAATGCAATTCATTTATAGCTCGCCCGCCAAACTGCAACGCAAGGACATGGCGCAACATTTATGTATTGGGAGTACAAATTAGTTTGGTTCGTTTTCAGAAGGTATCTCTGGCCGTTATAAATGTTTCATAACAACAGCGAATTTCGATTGTTTCAGATACGTTAGGCATCTGCCAATAATATTCAGTTTATATCGCTTTGAGTTTCATTCAGAAATCTTGTTTTTTACTGTGTTCAATATGTCAAATTTTGTGTTAACTAAGCAGCATTTGCGGGAGGTTTTAGTTTTTTACTTTAATTGGAATAAAAGTGCAACTAAAACGCATCGAATCCTTGTGGAAGTTTATGGTGACAATGCTCCAACTGACAAATTATGTAGGGAATGGTTTCGACGTTTCAAAAATGGTGACATCAGCGTTGAAGACAAGCCTCGCTCTGGACAGCCAAAGAAGTTCGAAGACACGGAATGCGTTCGAAATGAGGAGTATCTGGTGGGACCAAAAGGGTGTTATATACTATGAACTGCTACAACCTGGCGATTCCATTACGGGTAATAGATATGGGCTACAATTACTTCGTTTGAGTCGTGCATTACGAGAAAAACGGCCGGAACACGAGCAAAGACATGATACGGTTATTCTTCTGCGTGATAACACGTTCGGCCATATGTCGCAAAAGTCGTGAAAACATATTCGGAAACGATCAAGTGAGATATTTTACCGCACCCGCCGTATTCTCCGGACATTGTTCCTTCTGACTACTGGTTGTTCCGACGGATGCAGCAGGATTTGGCAGGTCATAGGTTCACTTCTTTCGCAGAAATCGAAAATTGGCTGCAAACTTGGATCGCCTCAAAAAACGAGCCATTTTTTCGAGATGAAATTCGAAAATTGCCTGAGAGGTGGAAAAAAGTAATAACCAGCGATGGACAATGCTTTCGGTAATCTGTTCCTACAGATTGTTCTGTAATAAATGCATTTTTGACCACAAAGAAACGGACCGAACTAATTTGTACTCCCAATACAATAAGTTCACTGTCGCGATGATTGATTTCTTCGGGGAAAACAAATTGCACAATTGTAAGTTACGAAAGTATCTTCGAAAATTCAGTAATAATAATTGGAGCCACGAATTCCTTAATAATACGTGTCCGTCAATCAAGTCTGGAAGAAACATATTTCTATTTTATTTCCTTTATTTTTTTTACAATAATCTATTTAACTCTTCTCATGAAATATAGTTAGCTGGTGTAGAAATATTATACTATTTGTAAGGAAAGTAAGAATGCAATCAGTTCAGGAATATATGAATTAAAGTTAATAGAGTATTTTTGTAATTTATGAAAATATTTGAAAAATTAAGATGAAAGTCTTCCTGGTTTTCTTTCCTTAATTTTCTATTATTACTTTACATTCTTCTCGTGAAATATAATTAGTCGATGTTCGGTAAAAATAATATTCACGAGAATTAAGAAAGTTAAAACAGATTTGCATGAATCAAATAAGGAAGACGTTTCTTTTGAAAATGTCGATTGCTGGACTTGTTCTGGCATTCATGGCTTCAATTCTATAAAATTAAGAAAAAGATTATCGATCGATAATTTTTGTATAAAAAGAAAGTAATTCAGACTGCGTTCGAGGATATTTTTCTGTTTGCATTTAAACAATACACAAGGTGGTTCACAAAACTGGAACTCGTCACGTCTGTTTTTTGAATTGCAAATAGAAAAGGAGTTTGAGTTTCTTTCGATTGATAATTAACACTAGATTTACGGGCGTTTAATGACCAGTTATGTCTGAATTGAAAATGAATTATAAAAATACGTAAATAATAGATAATACATACATCGGTTTATAGAAAGATTCTTTATCTCGATAAAGGTTAACATGCATTTTGACATAAACTTTTTGATAATTTTCATAATCAAAAACAAAAACTGTAAAATCCGTCATTTTGGCGGGTTCCCTAAATCTAGTGTTAATATGAAAAACAGATTAAATGTATCCTTTTTTCCAATCGATATTAAAAATAATTTATAATATGGATGATAAAACCAATTTTTATCGTTTAACACTATTCCTACCACGATTTTGTGTATACCTATTTCGACCAAAAAGTGTCTTGCCAAAATTGGTTGGGATTTCAAGTTATCAGCTAAATGTAGATAATTTGCGGAATATATTTATTGATACATTGATATGTATTTATTGAAGATTATTTAATTGGGTTGTAAATTCTAGCTTAATTCATCAATCTACAAAATATACAATCAGTGCAACGGTGTACACTAAAATGCAACATGAGAAATAGGCGAATATCAAAGTTACGCCGCAACTCCTGCATTTTTCGTTACAACTGACGTCGGGTTTCTCTAATCTGCTTATAATTCATATGATACTGCAAAATGGTGTTAATATTTATATGCAATATGGTTTAAAATTAGACATTGTCATGAAAACCTTACGGTGTCAAACGACAGCTCATGGTAGAAACTAGTATACCATATGCACATTTTTAGATCTAGGATGATCTAGAGAAATATGATCTCGCTGAATTAATTTAACAACCACTGTATGAAAAGTAAAAAAATCAATTGTGGAGAAATGATTCAACATAGAGAATAATTTTATGTTAAAATTTGAAAGATGTCTTTCCTTTTGGTAGAAATAGTGTTAAATAAACGTAGACTTCCGTTTAAAAATCGTGCAACGGTTAATCCAGTTCAACACTAGATTTACGGACGTTCAATGATCACTTATATCCGAAGTAAAAATGAACTACGCAAACAAGTAAGTAATGGATAATATACAAGCAAGTTTGTAGAAAGATTCTCTATCTCGAGGAAGGTTAACATGCATTTTGCAAAATGTTTTTTAATAATTTTCGTAATTGGGAATAAGAAATTCGATATCCGTCATTCTCACGGGTTCCGTAAACATAGTGTTAAACAATCCGCAATATTATTGTTGTATCATCGCTTATCGAAAGTCGAAAGTGTTAAAACCGGCGATAATACTTAAATAGAGCATTATGGTTACCTTGTCACCCGGAATTCCCGGCGTACCGACCGGACCAATAGGTCCAATGGGTCCTGGTGATCCTTTTTCACCCGGTGGTCCAAGTTCGCCCGGTGTTCCTTGCCTGCCCTCGTGCCCGGGAAGACCTTCGGCTCCCGGAGGACCCGGTGGCCCAGGTGGGCCAGGATCTCCTGGCTCTCCCTGTTACGTTCCAAGAGTGTTACGTCGTTACCGCTTTCTTCCGGCGAGAGCCCTCGACAAGAGTGTCTCTCGGTGCTCGTCGGTTTGTGCCACGGACGGATGGGACAGGAAAGGAGCAGTGGAAGAAAGCTGACGGTGGTAAATATACAAAGTGGCAGACAGAAGAAAAAGAGAGACAAAAGGACATGGTAGATCGAGAGAGAAAATAGAGAAACAGGTGGAAGAGGATCGCGAACAGAGACGAAGAGAAAGCGCGCGGGCAAACTGTGCGTGGAAAGACATTTCTTTGATGACACACGTGCATGTAGCGTGTAAGTACCTGAGTCGCGTACTGGCTGTCCTTTCGAGAATTGATTGAACATTTGATCTTTAATGGAAAGTATGCGATTTCTAATGGAACTATACGACATTGTATGATACTATGTGATTTTGAACATAACTCGTGTGACTTTGATTTAAAATTTGATTCGATGTAACGTATGTGATTTTTAATGTAAAATATGTAATTTTTAATGTAATATATGGTGATTTTGAACGTAACATATATGCCCATAATTATGAAAGTGGTCTAAGTCACACATTTCTTGTTTCGAGATATTTAATGGATTACATTTGAATGGATTAAAAAATATTTTTATATCATGCAACATTTTCAAATAGAATTCTATTAGTCTCGATTAATGAAAATTTATTATGAACATGAAATTTTTGTATGATTCTCGTACAGAAATGTTTTTAAAGTTGGAATTGACTTAGATCATTTTCATAATTATGGGCACATATATGCCTTTCTTTGTGAAGTATATGATTTTGAGTTTAAAATACATGATCTCGTGTATAACGTGTAATACAATTTAATGTAGAGTATGTGATTTTGTGTGTAACATATGTGATTTTGAATGTAAAATATGTGATTTACCATATGAAATATCAGATTTTTAGTGTAACATAGGTTGTATGATTTCAAATATCACATATCTGATTTCGAATGCAACACGTATCATCTTGAATGTAAAATATATAAATGTAGATTCATAATTCAACACCTTGCCAATCGAAAGTCTATTAACCGTCTATCACCCAAATTTGTTACATCTGCAAAAGTACATTACAATGCTTATGATAATGGAAATATTAATAATGTCGGAAATACACTAAATTTAATTATTACAAACAAATACGATTATACATGAATTACGTTACTTTTAGGCTACGGCACAACATCCATACAGAAATTTGATACGTTACCTTGAAATTAAACGGGTACATAGAGGTTAATAGACCTTTTGATGCCAGCGGTTATTGACTGAAAAGCAATTAATTAATAAGCTTCCATGATCGTTAATTGATTCGTTTGTAATTTAATCGAGATAATGAAATTTAAGTCTTCTACAATTCGAAGATTCTTGATAATATGGAATATTCATTTTAATTTCTGTATGATGTTTTTATAAGTACTGCATTAATTGACATAATTAGTATATAGTATATATATTTTCAGGATTATATTTTACTTTGTTTTTATTATTTTATTATTCCAGCGCGTTTTCGAACACATTTACAAATTGCAAAAATTTTCGCAATAGATTTTATTATTTATTAAACATTAAAATATGTATTATAAAGAAGTTCAGATTAATTAGAGTTTGTAATTATGTACTAATTGTTATTTACTACTTTTTAAATGCCAAAATATTATATTTATTATAGCATAAATATTATTGGCACAAATTTGAACCGTTGACGAAAGTAAAATTGTAGAAACTGATTTTGTATTAGAAAAGAATTTTGTATCGATAATTTTATATTTTATTCAAATGCAATTTCGCAAAATTCAACGAAAATGTTGAGAATTGTGTATTGCCAATGCGTGCAATCATTTTTCATGTATTATAGATATTAATAATGCTATGTACAGAATGAGAAATAAGTGAACGAATAAATAAATGAAACTGCAACAGCGACGAACAAACGATGCCTAATTCTTAGCATACAAAAGTGCGGTTACTCATTGACACCAATACATATTTTTTTTTAATGTAAAGTAGAACAAGTAAAAACAGTCGGTTGAGAAATTTAGGTACTTGGAAATTTTAGGATGTGGCAATTTAGAAATTTGGGTATTTGAAAATTTGTTGTGGACATTTTCAAGTTTGGAAATTTTTAGAGTTTAAGAATTTTAATGGTTTGAGAATATAGGAATGTGGGAATTGGACACTTTTCAAATTTTCGAATGTAGAAATTCGTAGAGTTTGAGGATTTGGACGTACGGGAAGGAACTTACTAATTCGGGAATTTGGCAATCTGGCGATTTGGTAATTTAGGAATTTGGAAATTAGGGAACTTGAGGAGCCAGGGACTTAGAGATTTAGGTATTTGGAAACATTGGGAATTTGGAAACGTGGACTATTGGAAATATAAAACTTAAGAGTTTTGGAATTTTGTGAACCTGACACAATAGAAATATTAAGATTTTAGGAGTTCAAGAATTTAACAAATTTTAAGAATTGAGGAATTTGATAATTTGGGTGATTCGGAAATTGTTTAAATTTGATTTAGGGATTTTGATATTCAAGAATGCAAGAACTTGTTTGAAAATATATGGAAACTTGGAAATTTGGAAATGTGGGATCTTGAAAAATATATTATAATACAAATTAAATATATATAAAATGTTGATATCTTCACCTTCGCATGCTAAGGATTAAGTTCTATCGTTTTTGAGGACATCAGAACGGATTATGATTCAGCAGAGCTAAAATCTGTTTCTGAATATGAAATACATACGAGTGTGCGATCCCGATAAGACGTCAGAATTAACAAAAGGGTATTGCAATGATCACACGCCATTTACAAAATTCCACGACTGTCATATGAAGATATGAAATCGAAACAAATCAGACATTGACTGTATCCATTTGTGTGTTAATGCATGCACGGATCAGAACGACATTATGATTCCTAATAGAAGTTTAGATTTAAACTGTTTATCGTAAAAATTTCACAATATCGTTAAATATGAATAATGTAAATATGCAATGACAAAAGTTGTTCGTTTGTACCGAATTTAACATAAATACCAGTTCCAGAAATAAATGATAACATTTTTCTTTAAAAACATTTGAATTTCTAGATTCTACATTGCGTATAATTAATACACAATATTCGTTTCATCTTTTTATATCACCAAAAACGATATATGGCGTTTATAATATCGTGTGAAGAAAAAGAATGATACTTTGAAATTTTTAATTTACGGTAGAAATTTATGTTACTTTAAAATTATGCGAGAATGTAGAGTAAAGAAGATTAACTCAGTATGTAATGGGCTAAAATGAGTAATTAACTTTTCAACTTTTTAAACTTCAAATCGTTTAATTTTTCCAATTTTTCTATCTTTCAAATTTTCATATTATTAAGTTTCTGAATTTTTAAAGCCCCAAATTGATAAACTTCTAACTTTTTCAATTTTAAAACTTTCAGTACTTTCAATGTTTCCAAAATCCTGATATTTCCTGAAGTTTCCAAGTTTCTAGACTTTTTAATTTTTTAGGCTTTTTACTTCTAATGTATAAAGTTCCATATTTCTCGACTTGAAACATAACTTTATGAACTTAAAAGAAGTTGACAAATTTTGAAGTTTGAAAGTTATAAAATTCAATTAACTTCAATATTTCTGTATTTCTTAACATTGAAATTTCTATCTTCTGAATTTTATAAACAGTAAATTTCCATCTTCTCAAATTTCTACATTACTTAAAATTAAGTATTAGTTCTTAATTTGACACCATACAATTAAAAATTGAACACTTACTTTTAATCAGATATTTTAATTAAAAATTGCTATTTAATTCCTATTATTTACACTCATGGACAAAATTAAGTGGACATTGCAGAAATGTAAAAAATGTTTTGTTTTATTACAATGTTGTAAATAAATTTTAAATTTAGAACGTGAGATACTTTTGTAGACTTGAAAAAACATTTATTTAATGTATATAATTGGGCAATAAAGTTTTGATTTATAGGCATTATTAGTTGATTAAATTTACCTTTTGTTATTTATGATACCTGTCCACTTAATTTTGTCCACGACTGTAATTGGGAGGTATTTAATTATGGTATTTAAATATTCATTCTTTTAGTGTTTTTCTACATTAAATATTCAATTGTTTAATTGTTTAAAATGTCAATGATTAGATAATTATTTACAATGCTTAAACTGTCAAGTATTGCAAATTCTCGTTACGAAATATGTGTCTAAATCATATTCTCAAGCACGTGATTTGTCCATCACTTAAATAATGCAAAACATCTTATGTCATGAGAAACGACTCTTGAAGCAACGTTAAAGGGCGATGATTCTGAAGTAACATTACCTATATTAAATTTAAAAATGACGCTTCACCTCGGAAGCTTAGGTATATCTATGAGTACATACATATATGAAAGCGATGAAAAATTCATCGAGAAAAGGTGTTGAAAGAAGCCGCATCCGAGCATTTGTTCCCAGGAACATGCTTCGCTTATGAAACCTACCTATTGTAAACACAACTAAAGTGGTAGCTTGAAGCAAGAACTCCAGAAGAATATGAAAACACTTTCAGAAGTGAGATATGCTAGTCATACAAACACGCGTGATGAGTTATCTATCCATAGACTGACTTCTATTTATAAGCTTTTATGAGGATACTTTAAAAGTCGCTGGTTCTTTTAGAAAAATTATGTCATCCCCAAAGATAACAATCTTACTATCCACTTTACTTTTTTGCTCTAATACAGTATTATACTTTTTTGTCAATAGATCATATATAAAGAAGAAATAACTTCAATGATACTTTATTTGATTTCATTTTTTGTTTTTGTACTATATTAAAAACGATTAAAAAAATTTATATTTTGTGTCTATAAAATTTGGATTAAACATGAATATTATTTTTGTGTAAAATGATTGACAAAATTATATATACTTTATAATATGATATTTATGTTATACATAATTTATATAAAGATATAATATTGTACAAAGAATTTTTTTGAAAATAAAATTGTTCTCGTCTTTTATAAAATATTCTGTGTCTACTGATGTTGAAGTGTAGATTTTCCAAACTGTTTATTGACTTGCACGAAAAGAAATTTAATACAATTTGTTTAAAAGATAATTTTGTACCAGTTGAATAGTTTGACGGTATCCCTAATTATATGATAATAAATTACTGTACTGCCATCTCTTGAATTATTAATAAATTTATTATTTTAGTATATTATTTAGCAAACTATTTCAAGAAATTAAATTCCTTTTAAGTTACTTTTAATAATAAGAGAAAATTATTACTTTCATTTAACTTGCATTCACAAAGTTCTAACAACTTATGGCACTATATTGAATAAATATTCATGTTATTCAATGACTGTATACATGACTGAAGATTTATGTCTATGAAATTGAAAAAGAAATGATTTACATGACCTAAATGTTTATAAAAATCCGCGTCAGAAAGAGGTAAATAACAAAAGACAAATATAATAGTATAACAGTTTTTAGAATTTGAAAATAAAATATTTTCCTCGCACAGTTTTCAGAGTTTATATCGTCATGCACACGTATCTTGTACCTTCGATCATCTCAGAAAGTAACAGTGTATAGTTACTCACAAAACTATTCATACAATTGCGATGTACGTGAAAATTATGGAGAAAATAAATACGGAAATGTATTTTCGAAAATGAATATAAATATGTAGAAGTTTTTAGGAAATGCATATATACCATAACATACAAAAAAAATTTCTGTAATAAATGTAATAATAACACATAATGACATATAAATAATAAATTTGTAAATGTTATTTCGAGTAAATAAAATATAATTTAAAATATAAACTTTCGTGTTATTATTAAAAAGATATAATGGATTTTAGAATATTGTTATAAGATAAATGGAATAATATTTCGTGTTGTTTTATGACTACAGTTAATCAAGTGTGAAATTGATTAAATGTTAAGTGTTTTGATGTGTGCTATCTATATCTTCAGATACGTTACAACATTAACATATAGTAAACTGTGTAACATAACAAACTGAAATTAACTAAAACTAAGATATGTTAATTAGAATTTTTATACACAATATTTCTTCCCAGTATATTATTAACATAATAAAATTATAAGATAAATTATAGTCCAACAGATACAGATCATTAATTCCGCCATTGTTATAAATATTAGCAATGCCAAAAAAATGATCAAAATTTGCATTCGAGAATTCAATAAGTACTTCTGTTCAAATTGAAATTTCGTTTAACGATTCATTTAAAAAGTATGGATATTATTTATTCTAATGGAGTAATAAGCATTGACTATACCAATTACAGAGTTCTAATAACGATTACAAACATTTGACTATTTCGTACGAAACTCATGCAATTTGGAAATGCACACAAAGATGCACATGCACACAAGCACACACGGCACGCACACGCGCTTGCACATACAATATACAGTAGCGTACAAAAGTTTAAGGCTAAATAATAATAATTGACTTACTGTTCATAAAAACTATAAATAGTGTTCTACTTTCGGTGTTAACTAATTAGACATTTATTTATACATTTATAAAAAAAAATTTCATTTTGATATGTTGCTCAGTAGCGAAGTTACAAAAACAGGAACGAAATTCGTATAATATTTCAAATTAAATCATCGTCTTAAACTTTTGTCCGTTACTGTATGTATACGCACACGATTTGTTGGTACATTCACCTAATGGAAAATGTGAAGTCACGTGGTACGATATTTTCAGAAAAACGTATAAAATATAGAAAGAATAGCATGCTATACTCGCACGTGCACGCACCCTCGTTCCAACGGATGCGTTTGAATTTGCGTGAAGTGTTTGAAGGTAGAATGTCATGCAGAAAGACCAGGACCGTGCTATATTTTTTCACTTCTCGTCCTTTTCCTTACAATTTTTTGTCTTTCTTTCCTTAACGTGTCCTATTCTAGAGGATACAAAACAACTGTATGAAAAATGAAATAAAACAAGCTACTTAATCGCTAAGATTTATTTGACGAATTTTATATAACTCGTACGGGACGTTAATACATTTGTAATTTTCACTAGAAACCGGTTTTTCAAAAAATCTCTATTAATAAATAACTTCGATTAAAACATATGTTGAACAACGTGCTATTTAAATAATGCTTGTTAAATATACAGGGTGTCCCAAAAGTGTTGAAGGAGCCGGAAATAGGAGATAGGTGGGGTCATTCTGAACAACTTTTTCATTTGCAAAAATGTCGTATGGAGCTTCATTTTTAAATTATTAACGAAAAACACCGACCAATCAGAACGCAAGAATCGCGCGCGCTCGGAGGCAGGAGTGTAGGCCCGTGTTATAATTGGCCGTGGTCGCGACTGAATCGCGTGGCGCGCGTTTCTCGCGTTCTGATTGGTCGGTGTTTTTCGTTAATAATTTAAAAATGAAGCCCCATACGACATTCTTGCAAATGAAAAAGTTGTTCAGAATAACCCCACCTACCTCCCATTTCCCGCTCTTTCAACACTTTTGGGACACCCTGTATAAATTTTGGCTACGTAATAACAGAACTTTACGTGCCTATAACTGTTGTCATGAATTTTTGGTAATCAAAAATTAATTTTTTTTTTAAAAAAAGATTATAAATATAATCATTCTTCTGTATAATAACCGATTGAATAGTAACTATTTCAAATCCAAACAATTTGATCAAAGACTGTTTTACACTTCCTACACGGCCCTGAGGAGAAAGGTTTAAAAGAAAAGATAAAATAAGAAGGTGCCAGGTAAATATACATGTTTCTTATTGTGTTAGGCGGGCATAAAGAGAAAATTCGATACGTTTCTTCTCAGAAACCTTTTCAAAACTTTCTTTATGCACACCACAGTTCGATTCACCAGGCAAACGTATCGTTATCAGGAACTAAATACGTATTTGATAAAGAATTAATAATGCGTTAAAAACTTCTCTCGACAACCGTTTCTTGTTATTCCTCTTTAGCAACGCTTTTAAATCGTTAAGGTTCTTTAATAAACTTTAGTTAGCAACTTTTCCTTTCAAAGTTAGTTCAAATTCGTTTGTTTAGAATCGGTGCAAATTCGTTTGGTCTGAATTGATACAAATTAAACGAACATAGTTTCTCTGGAAAGATACGGCTGATTTTGCAGAAATAACTTTTCTGTAAATAGAGTATGAAATCGAATACCTGGAGAATCGATGATAAGAAATGGGGAGGGGGACGGATGGGGGATGAGGGGCTCCGAAAGAGCAGGCGCACTTACTTTCAGTTGTATGATGGTCTGCGCTGAGATATTATGCCCTTGCTCCTGAAGTCCCTAGAAGTAGGTCAACACTACGGGTAAAAACCAAATCGCTACAAGACGAAAACATAGAGAGGGGGTTGGGGGTTCAACGGGTAGGCGGGAGAACCTAAAATGGATCTTTGGGGGTATCTCGTTTCTCATTGCTCTTCCGAATCCAAGACATGCCCAGAGATATACCTAAATACTGTAACTTAAAGTAAATACCATTACCAACCAAAAACCAAATACGTCAAAATGCGACGGCCACGCTTCAACGAGAAAACAAGCTATTCGGTGTGTACCATTTTTCAACGGTTGAGGAAAGTTTCATTCTGTGTCGCAGCGAAAGAAGTTGTTACAGTCCTTTATCTTTTCCTCCAGTTTTGATATTAACGAAGTCGTAGTTAATTATAAGGATACATACTATAAACTGTATTTGTACATATTGTTATATATTATAAATTATAGTGATTAGAGCTATGTGAAAGTAAATTCAGATGTCAACACATAACTTCATTGTGTGTCGTATCAGTATACAACTCTAACTGCATTCTGAATATATTTGAAAATTATGATAAGTATTTTGAATACTTGTCTGAACATTACAGTGATAGGTGAATAATTGCAGAATACAACCTAATGTACTGCATTCGGTAAATCAACATTTCAGGTTTCTATCAGGTCAGTCCAAAAGTTCGTGCGCATTAGTAACATGTATGGGATTCGCGATGACTCATTACTAGATGAATAAAGTGAATTGTTAGAACCAAATAAAACCATTAATGCACATGTATACAGTGAACAACTTTGCCGTTTAAATTCAAAATCGATTAAAAAACGCCCGCTATTGGTGAATATGAAGAAAGTGTTGTTCCAGCACGATAACGCTAGACCACATACGGCTCGAACAACGCTGTAAAAAATTAATGAACTGAATTGGGAGCTTTTGTCGCATCCTGCATACTCCCCGGATATTACCCGAAGTGATTTTCAGTTGTTTCGTGCCTTACAACATTTTTGCCAAGGCAAAAAGTTAAATTCTAAACAGGATATACAAAATGAACTCAGAAGTTTTTTTGCTTCAAAACCAGAATCTTTTTACGCCAATGGAATAAAAAAGCTACCAGAAAGATGGCGAGATATTGTAGATAGCGGAGGAAAATATACCATAGATTAAAATGTTAAATTGTGTTTTATTTATACCATTTAAAAATTTCGCCAAAATGCGCACGAACTTTTGGACCGACCTGATATTTTTTACGTAAAATTACTTCTTTCCCGATTGTCCATTATTCTGCATGATTATCAATCGCTGCGAGATCACAAGACAAAGAAATTAACGCTGGTTTTACAAAACTCGCCAAAGCGCTGAATTGTAGATTTTTTATTTTACAAGAATTTTTAAGAAATTTTGATCAAAATGCATATTAATCTTCGTCGGCATAAATTATAAGTTAGACTACGCTGCATATTGTTTGTGTACAAGTTTAGGAACAACTTCTTGCGTCGTGCGACGTGTTCGAGCAATCCAGGAAGAAGAGTCACGAAACGGAGCGGTTTTCTCGTTCGGAGCGTCGCGTCGTCGCACTTTAAACCAACCATTTAAACCAACGATAGAACGCTACACCGAAAGCACCGCACGAGGCAACGACTAGAAATAGGATCGCGTCTAGGAGCGCGGACAGGAAACCGAAACAGGGATGGGTTCCAAACGTGGAAACAAAGTATGAGTCGGCGGGGTCGTGGACACGGTGATCAAAGGGTGTCGCGGGAGGCCAAAGGAAGGAGGGAACAGCGAGAGACCACGGTGAGAAATAGGAGAACAAGCGAAGGAAGAAAAAGAAGAAGAGGTAGAAGAAGCGGGAGCAGCGACGACGAGAAGAGATTTCTGAACCGCAACACGAGCCCTGTTGCCTTTCGAAGAGGCCGGTTACCTTCAGAGCGACGATTTCCGCATAGCCGAGTGTCCCGCCGCGGAGCGTCGTCACCGACCTCTTTAACCCTAATCCCTGTGCATTGACCCGTAGGCGGAAAGATGGTTTATATTGTTAATCTGTATCATCGAAGATCGATGCGTCAACGAGAAAAAAAGATGGATTACAGTGCGTGTCGTAAACGTACCAACCAGCGTTCTTACCTCGTCATACTTTTACGAGTTGCGCTCGTTGCTCTCATAGTTCGAACTGTCATGAACGTTACTTGCGGTTTTAACGCTAAACCGATTGGTGAATGCATGGTAAGAATGTATCGTACCATCCATACTTAATACGAAATTAAAAATGATATGGACAAATGAAGTATACAGGGTGGTCCGTTTATTTTGAGACAGGTTAATATCTTTTAAAAGACATATTTTTGAAAAAATTGTTTCAGACAACAGCTATCGCGTGTCAGGGGGTAAATTGGATGGTAGATATGGATTTTTTCAAGGAGTGCTTGAAGGTCAACTTTATTTTCTTAAATGGAACCCCCCGTTTTTTATTTTACTATCATATTCTCCAGGAGAAAATAGGCAACTTTTGTCCGAAGCATTTTTTGTAGGGTGTCTACTTTCCGAGATAAGGTACTAAATATTTATTCAATAAATATTTTTATTTATTATTTAAGAAGATGCTCCAAGTGTTGATGGCGATGATAGAAGTGTGGGGATCATGCTGATTGGTTTTTCCCCAAAAATTAGAATCCAATCAGCAGATTCTTTTAAAAATTGCCACTATGTACCCCTACGTCCTTCGTCTATTGTATAATGGGCAGTAGTGGCAATTTTTAAGAGTATCTGCTGATTGGATTCTGATTTTCGGGGAAAAACCAATCAGCATGGCCCCCCACACTTCCATCATCGCCATCAACACTTTGGGCACCTTCTTAAATAATAAATAAAAATATTTATTGAATAAATATTTAGTACCTTATCTCGGAAAGTAGACATCCTACAAAAAATGTTTCGAACAAAAGTTACCTATTTTCTCCTGGAGAACATGATAGTAAAATAAAAAACGGGGGGTTGCATTTAAAAAAATAAAGTTGACCTTCGTATGACCTTCAGGAGCATTCCCTGAAAAAATCAATTTCTACCATCCAATTTGCCCCCTGACACACGACAACTTTTATCTGAAACACTTTTTTCAAAAATATGTTGTTTAAAAGATATTAACCTGTCTCAAGATAAATGGATCACCCTATATATTAATATATATTAGGGAGACCGGAAAGTAATGTCGTTTCTGTGCATGCCGATATTCGTTTTCTTTTTTCAAATATTTTGCACAAAAATCAATTGATTTTTATCGATTCGGCATAATCGTCTTTACATCATTGACCAAAAATAAAAACGTACTAAAAACTTATCTGTTTGACTTTACTGCAAAAAAACGACATTACATTCCGGCCCCCCTAATACATTCGTTCTTTACCTTGAAACAGTCAACGTGAATTTCAAGAAAACCACATACATTTTGTAAATTGAAATTAGGAATTTATGAAACGATCATTTGACCGATTTGGTACTTTTGGTGTCAATACGCTTCAATTTGAAGTTCAACATTTAGTTTAGTTTATAGTTTAGTTGCAGGTCAAATAGTCGAAGATTGCTAAATTCGAAACTGACAGAACATTTTAACGTTCTTCATTTGTTTTATGTAGCAGTTGATAGTTAGTTTTGATGAGCATTAAGAATATAATCTTTATATTTTATTCAACAAAATATTCTTCAAACCTTTTTGGCGCATCGAGTGATATTTAAAATTTGAACAATTAAAACTGTGTTTATAGCAATTTTTCTTATGCTGCTGGAAATTTAAAATAATTTTAAGAAATATGCTTATTTCAATGCGCGAGGGAAAAGTTTAATTGTTCTATTTTGTGTTTTCCCGGAAACGGAATTTAAGTAATTTAAGTAGAATGTGCATGCGCGTATACGTAATCGTAATAAGTTGACTATAATTCATTTAGTATAAAAATTGTATGTCCGCATACTGAGATGGACGAGGTAAATAAGTGTGAGTTTCGTTCGTAACAATTGATTACAAAAGGATAGGAAAATATTGATATTCAATGGTTTCATTAATACACCAACCTTGAATGTTTCTATGAAATTAGTAACAATGTTGTTATTCTATATTTTCTGCCTTTGTTCTATCTAGAATCTTTAAAATACTTTTTTGCAATTAAACAGATCACTATCCGTGCCCTTTATATCGAAGAGAGAGTGTGCAGGAATTTCGTGGCAAAAAGTGGCCATTTTAAAAGTGTAACTAAGATTTTATAAAGAACGCATAAGAAGAAAAGAATAAAAGAAGAGTTTTAAGAAAAACATAAAAGATAAGACAGATAGAGATGATAAACTTTCTAATTATTTAATTAAACAAATTTTGGAACATGATATTTGGCAACTTAGGAATTTGAATATTTGAACGCGTGGAGAGTTGTAAATTAATAGATTCAAAGAATTAGACATTTCAAAATTTTTAGATTTGCATGTATGGGAAATTGTGTTCTCGAAATTTGAGAATTTTGGCATTTAAAAATGTTGTAATAGACGAATTTGGAAATCGGTAATTTTAGGAATTTTGTAATTTAGGTTTCAGAAAATTTGAAAATTAAAAGATTTGACAGGTTGAAAATTAGGAAATTTGGGGTTCTCAAAATTTATAAACTGGGGAATTTGGATTTTTGAAAATTAATCAATTGGAAAATTGGGAATTTGACAATTTAATGATTTATAATTTTGGGAATTTAAGAATTTGAGTTATGTGGCAACTGTAAATTCTGCGATTTCGAAATTTAGACATTGGAAGATTTAAAAAGTTTAAAGCATGGAAATGTAGGCATTGAAAAATCTTGGGAAGTCGAAAATAAGCTAATTTGAGGATTTGGATTTTTACGAATTCGAAAATGTGGAAATGTGGAAATATGGAAATATGGAAATTATGAAAAATTAAAATTAAAATTAAACAAGTACAATTAATATAAATACAGACCAGGAAGAAAGACTTTCACCTCTTAGAGCAAACATAAATAGAAAGTATGCAAGGGCTCATATTTCTTTTGTGAAACGTACAACATACGTTGAAACTAAAATTTGCTTTCCATGTTTACTGTAACGCCGCGAAGAAATTTCATTTAAAACGTAGGCAAACAATAAACACAATTTTCATTATGGTTTGGTCATGATTTTTTGATAGTTTCTCAGCACGTAGAAAATGTTCTTGAAAAAATACATTATACAAGTATTTGTAATCATTTTGTAGAAATTAAAATACTGAAATTGCATGAGTAAGTTTACAAATCATCCTAATCTTATCATTTTTTATTGTTTTTAAAAAACAATATTATAATATATATTCCAAACGTAACACTTAAAACGACCTGCACATTTTTACAATGCGTCCCCTACGTCAATAATCACGTGAAATTTTATGTGGAACATAGTTTGAAGGACTTTTAAAATAGAACGCGCAACGATTAAAAATTGCAATTGTTGAAGCGTAAAAGATGGAAATATAATAAAGATTATAGATGAAAATATAATAAACAATCTCGTTATAAGCATGCAAAATCGTATTTTGTATATAATTCTTAATGTAATAAATTACTAAATTCTTTGTTTATCTGCATCACAATTAAAACCAGATAATTTTCGTTGACGGTCGGTGTATTTATGAAATGTAAATTGAACACGTTCGTCTCTTCAGCTACTTGCTACAACAAACTAAGAGTTTGTTTTTAGTATTCATAGTGGCATCGTTTGTAATATTCGTTGTTATAACATGATTTAATAACGATACGTCGTAAATTGTTTCTTGGAGTGAAAAATTATTGAAACTTTAAAAGATTGGTACATTTATGACACGCATTATAGCACGCTACACCTTACGCCACTGGCACATCAAGAATCCGTGTAAAATCTTTGATCCGTTTTAATAAGGATTAGCGTTGTTAACAAGTGGTTCAAGATGTCGATAGATTCGATCGACGGTTTTCCGTAATTTTTATACCGGTCTTCCGGTATTCCTGGTCGTTAGTTAACCCTCTTCGATGAAACGACGACTCATTGACATCGAAAAGAGTCTTCGTGCCACTCAAACTTCGTGCTGTGTTAATTCCCTGAGCATTATTGACACATATGTGGCCCTCTACAAAGGTAATGAAAGCAAGTTTTTGAAATCTAGGTTGACATTACGTATAAGAACAAGTGTATCTTAACTGCAAAACCTTTTGAACAGATTGGCCATACGATTTATTTCTCGTTCCATTTATTTTTAATAACAATGCGATGATTGTATTAGTGGTAAAGAGAAAGTTATGTAGGTTTGAGGTTAGTTCTGTAAATTCATCCATTGAAACTAATATTGTGAAATTATCTGTGAAGATTAATCTCGAAAATTTATCGAGTTTTAAGGTTTATTTAAGATTAACTTTGTAAAATTATATATTAAGATTAATATTACAAACTTATTAAGACAAATCTAATTATTAAGTAAATATATCTACTCGTACTTTGCATGAATTGTTAATATTACCTTTACTTTTTCGGTTATTTTATACAAGACATTAGATTGTTTATTGTCTCTCAGTCGAGCATATTGGATTAAAATTGCATTGTATGCATAGGTTAATTGAAATCATTATCTTTTTTCTACTGTGATCGTCTGATAAGTTTGCAACCGGAAAGACGTGAATCCTATTGGCTCGAAAAACAACTTATCAGACACGTACACTAACAACTTATAATTTTAATTACGTCAAATTACTTTGAGCATCACTGTACAATCTCAGGAAAATTTTTTAATTAATAATTTTATTTCCAACGAATCTGGTCAATTTTTCTAAAATATTTACTTAATTCAATTCCACAAGTCTTTAAATGTTCAGTAAAATTATTCGTAATTACAAATAAAATGATCTGTAATTATAAGTCAAATTGTCTGTAGTTACGTGATAAATTTTCATATAAACTCAAACGCTATTCAGAGAATTAACATTCAAGCAACTGAAATATAATTGTTAACTAATTACACATAATGTGATCATTAAAATGGTTATCTCTGTTAAGATATACTCTAATGCATTATTTACTAAATTCGATTAAAATGTACTATGTAGTATTCATTCTTTACAGTATATCAAAATCTACAATGTTATAATTGTTAATTAATTATATATTATATAATGAGATAACTAAGATTATCTCTGTTAAAACATATTATAATACAATCGATAATTAATTAAATATAACGAGATAAATAAAGTTATCTCCGTTGAATTATACTATTTGATATAACTTGAAATAAATACAAATGAAATCTAGTGTTGGATTATTAATGATTTGCAAAAATGAATTACGGCAATGAGAGCCACTGTTATTAAACAAAATAAAATTTTTCATTTATATATAGTTAAAAATAAAAGAATAAATTACTTCCTTTTGAGCCTTATAAATAAAAGGTCTTGTTGCAACATATTAATTTGAGTTGTTCAGTTTCAATTAATTATATATATTCCAATCAATAACTTTTCGAATACTTTTTACTTACTTTACAACGATGGACGTCAATATGTGATATCTCATTCGATTTGAATGTTAATCGTGGTTCATACGAGAAACAAGAAATTATTATACTCGGATTCTTGATCACCGCGTGGCAAATGGTTAGCGGGAATTAATACAGCGCATGATCGATACTTTGGTTCGAGAATACTGTATCTGTTCCCAAAGTATGGCATGCGTTTATGTAGACCCAATATAGTCTGTCGTACTTGGCGCAACAGCTATCAGCTATTTGAACTACTAAATATGAGCAAACATTAATTGCGATCAAGAATGAAGCCGTTGTCCTCGGTCACCGAGCTAACGAGAAACATCGAGATTCACAGTTCAGCAATTTGTAGAAAATGTCTGGTAAATGCTGCTTCTATTACGTTCGAGAGAAATGTCGTTCCAGTCGGATAACTCAATCAAAGAAAGCGTAATTTTACCGTTTGTGACGGTGATTTGTATTTAAATATCGATATTCAATTTCAGTAAAGATGCTTCGTTTAGCAGATGCCGTTATCGAGAGTTTAATTAATAATTTATATAATAATTTGTGTAGACGAAGAATCTTTATTAGTTATGTAAGATATAAGAAGCATTATTATTTATATAAAATATATTAACATTTACATTAACACTTATAATGTTAATGCAAACATTGATTTAACTTAATTATTTTTTAGTTTATCTTCTCGTGGACTTCTTAATTAATTTACAAATTCCATTAAAAATTTATGTAACTGCCACATTTTTTACCTTTGCTCATATACATTCAATAAATAATTTTATATCATTTTTAATTAATAATACAGTATCTAATCCTGAGTTTTTCAATTTTCAGTTGTTTCAAAACACTCACCTTCTCCGAAATTCCCACGGTCCTAAATTTTCAAAAATTAAAAAATTCCTACAATCCCCACAATTACAATAATTTCCAAAGTCCCTAACTCTGAAAATTCTAAAAATTCGCGAATTGTTAACACTAGATTTACGAAACGAGCCAAAATGACTCATAACATATTTTTTATTTTAAATTACAAACACTATGAAGAAACTTTTATCAAAATGTATGTCAACTGTTGTCAAGATAAAGGATCATTGTATAAGACAGTTCACGTATCATACTTTATTTATTTTCTTTTCTAGTTATTTTTAATGTAAAAATAAATGGTCATTCCATAATCATAAATCTAGTGTTAAATCTCTGAATATCCAAAATTCTAAATCCGAATGTTTGTACACGTTAAAAGATACAAAACAATCTTTTTTATTAATATTGTTCACAAGAATTCATAAATGCATTCTGTTAAAAATGAAAAACAGTCGTGTAACATAGGTTCAAAACCAATCTACATATACAAAAACTGTAACAAGTCTATACCTCATAACATTTAAAATAAACATTCTATAATTGTATTATTTTATTCGTTTTTAAATAATTCATAAATATTTATGTATTAATAAAAGAGATCAAAGATAATGTAACATGTTTGCCAAAAGTTCACGAAAAATATCAACATGATCCGACTGAAACGCGTTCCATCGATCCACGATACCAGCTGTTTTAATAAACGTCTTTTAAATGAACGTGCATCGTTTTAACCTATATAATTTTTTTATAAATCGTACTCGCTTTTTTTACGTCATTTTTTCTCTCATCTATTGCAAATAGTCGCGGGCGTCCATATCCCGGGGGTATTTTAGAAAAATCCGGTTCCAAAGTGAACGAGTCGACGGTGAAACGATGCACTTTCGTATTACGTACGTTGTTTTCTGGCAGCGTAATGCGCGCTATTTCAGTTTCTCTAGACAACGTAGCTAGATACCTTTACTGCCGAGAAGACGTCGTATCCTGGGCTTCCCAGCTCGCCTTTTTGCCCTTTCTCGCCGGGTCGACCCTGCAAATGAAACACATCGTTGTATTTGATGGAAAAATAACGGCAACTCGCGGCCGAACTGGAAACAAAAGCACCGAGTGTTTTGACAAGCTCCTCGGAGCTTTTGCCTCGAATTTAGTCCGTTAACTTTTACACGCTGCTACCGGCCACAGTTAAGCGCTGTTCCTCGGATATGGCGTCGCGACGATTGTTTTTAACTCGTTTTACATTTTATTCGCGTCCTACGAGTTGCTTCCTACAAAAAATATAAACATCCCCCGAATTGTACAACTGCACGAAGTCGCGAATAGCACGGTTAAAAATTGCGACGATCCTTGAATAACACGGAATTCGAATTGGACGAAGACGCGAATATTACTGCTAAAAATACATCAGTGTTGAAGGAGCCGGAAATGGGAGGTAGGTGGGGTCATTCTGAACAAATTTTTCTTTTGCGAAAATGTCGTATGGGGCTTCATTTTTAAATTATTAACGAAAAACACCGACCAATCAGAATGCGAGAATCGCGCGCCACGCGGTTCGATAGCGGCTACGGCCAATTATAACTCGGGCCTACACTTCTGCCTCCGAGCGCGCGCGATTCTCGCGCTCTGATTGGTCGGTGTTTTCCGTTAATAATTTAAAAATGAAGCCCCATACGTCATTTTTGCAAATGAAAAAGTTGTTCAGAATGACCCCATCTACCTTCCATTCCCGGCTCTTTCAACACTTTTGGGACACCCTGTATATATGTAAGTATAAATATCGTTGGATTACAAGGAAAACTGACTGTTTGATGTATTAACCCTTTGCGGTCGTAAGTATTTTTACCATTAGCAAATAGTAACTGTAAAACTTTCTGGTTACGAAGTTTGCTCAATTTTTTTTTATGCAATCATATTTTTATTATTAATTGCCAATATTGTCTGTTTTACTGTGTTCAAACATCACGTGCAGAGTACTACAAATGTAGTTAAAAGTTATTTATTAAAACTGCTTGCACTGAATCAAATGGCGAGTGAGAGTTGTCATTTGGTCCAACAGAATAATTCGGATAAACATTTTTTGACCAAATATGTAGCGTTACACGCGTGATTAAACATTGTACAGCGGGCTACAGTGGCAATTAATAGTAGAAAATAATCTCTATGAAATTGATTAAACTTGCCGGATAGAAAGTTTTCGGGATACCACCTTCCAGTAACAAAAATTTCGAGTCCAAAGAGTTAACAACGCATTTGATAGTTCTCCTATCTGTTACAGAGAATTCGTATTTTTAACGACGACAGTGACGAAGAAATTTCCATCGATAAGGACCCTCTATCCATGCAAAGAAAAATCAATCGTCGAAGAGTGAAAGTGATTGAATTTACGTAATTAAAAAATTATTACGTTTATAAAATTTTACCTTTTACATTTTTAAGTTTCGCTTTTCTAAATTGGATGAATTTTATGTTATATAGAATTTTATTGCATTTAATAATGGATTTTATTTTATATAACTGAAATTCTACAACTAAGAATACATAAAATATTGTGTTCTTATTTTCAACGTTTTCTTCTATACTCTTTGGAATCAAATGCACAAATTTGTATCGATATGGTGTTTCGATTAACATGGGACCAATTAATCGTGTTATTCGATGGATGTCTGCATTATTCTATTTATTTATTTACAGTGTATACTCCTTTATTAACACTTATCCATAATACACATTTAATTTGAAATAAAAATTAATCAGTGAAATTATTAAATTACGATTAGTTAGAAAATGTAAAACAACAATTGGAGTTAAAATAAAAAAGCAACGAGGAGAAGTAATACAGTGCAACATAATATAAAGCATAATTGACGCGTATCAATACGAAAGTATAAAATAATTAGGAATTAAAGGTTGTCTGCTAACGAATGTTTTTACAATGATATTGTAAATGATATAGTGTTTTTACATTGAAATAACCGTAATTAGTGCGATGTTCTGTACGAATTAGTTTCTTTGTCAAGGAGACGATATATTCAAAGAGGAAAGTTCGGTTATCATTAAGTAATGTATCATATCTTTTATCATTTTACAAAAGAGTATAACATCGAGCATTTGTCTTCTATTGTATAGTGTTTGGGGGTTTAGATCATTAAGAATTAAATGCTGGTTGTGAACATTAAACGGTATGAAGCACTGTAGATGGTTGTAAGTCTTAGAAATTTGTGCAGAACGCATTCCATATCATTAACGTGGGAGACACAGTGCGGAGACCAGATTATACTTCCGTATTCTAAACTTGGTCCAATTAGTTGACAGAATAGTGTTCTGAGAGTGTCGGTATTCTTAAAAATCGTTGTGATCCTCTAAACGAGACCAACCTATTTAAGGCTATTTCTGCAATCTGCCGTGATACAAATTGGACAAGGAGGTAATATTTAGATTTCTAATAGTATTCTAGACAGTTGATCATCAATTGTGTAATTATAAATAATGTTGTTACTACTATAATTACGCCTAACGCCGTGATACTTTGATAAATTGAGAGGTAACTTAGTCAAAGTCTGGTCAAGTTATGCTGGATTCGATGAGCATACAATGTGCTACATTATATTACACACATTACAATCTGATATATCTTTGGTGTGTTCTTTAATTATGAGTCGTTTCCGTCTTTCTTCGTTGTTTATTATAAGTAATGAATTAATATAATGTATGTACGAGGGTCTTCTTTGAAACCGAGAGTAAGTCTACGTCCTTGTTAAAAAAAAAAGATATACACATGTACTACATATGTGGGCATAACACGGAGGTACGCTATGGCAATAAAATAAGTTCTATAAATATTTTGGGTCCTCAGTGCCTATAAATATTTTATTTGCGGTATACTGTACTTTATTAAATGTGTAGCGAGATTCGTTTATTTCTGGGTCTACGAAACAAATGTGGAGTTCCGGATTCATGGGAAGTAGGAAATTGTAGGATTTAGTATTTTGTGACTTAGGGGATTTAGAAAATTCGGGTATTTGGAATTTGAAAATTATGACATTTCGTAATGCGAGACTTTTTAAATTTGTAAATTTGGAGAATTGATAATTAATTTAGGAAGTTGAGGATTTAGGTATTTGGGAATTTAGTGAATTGAGAATACACAGGGATCTGAGAATATATGTATAGATTTAAGAATATAAGGATTATGAAATTCAGAGATTTGGATATTTAAATGTTTGGGAATTTGTATATTAGGTAATGTGAAATTTGGAAATATAAGAATTTTGTAATTTAAAGATTTAAAATCTGGCATTTTAAAATGTAGAAATTTGAAGATTTAAAAATTTGATCTTTTCAAAATTTAGAGGTTCGAAAATTGAGGGATTTGGTAATGTGCAATTTGAGATTTTGAGAATTTAGAAATTTAGATACTCCGCAATTAAAAAGTTTCGAACATACAAATTTGGAGATTTGATAATTTGGAATATAGCGATTTAAAAATTTGCAAATTCGGGACATAGGGAATTTAAAAATTCAACAAAGTAGGGATTTGGAAATCTGCGAATTGGAAAATTTAGAAATGTAATAATCCGAATGTTTGAGCTTTTAATAATTCAGTGGCTTGGAAATAAAATTATTAAACAACTTACGTGATATTGTAGAAATATATTGTAATCTTTTTGAGGCATTTCTCTAAAAACTTAAACAGTTTATTCTTATTCACAATGTATTTTGTACTATATGTACACATATATGTACATACATTGAAGTAATATTTCGTCTTACAATATCACGTTACACTTGTAACATAATAATAGAAATTACAGCTCAAATCTGGCTAACTTAGATCGGTTTTGTAACAGAGTTAAATTATAATTTTCATCTAATAGCAATTAGCGCGGCGAAGATTTGTTAGGAACAGAATCTGCAAACTCTTCTGAATTTTCTTCGCCGGTTTTAATATTCTATTATAACTGCAAATAGCGAATTAAACAATATTGATTAACAATTAATAATTATAACTCTTAATAATTACTTTTAGCTATTGTTCTTGTAAGTATTTTTGCATCGTTTTCCATTGTGACACCCAGTATGTTGCATTCGTGGAATTTGGGTACACAACTTTAAAAAGTCGGTCTCACGCAATTTTCTGTAAAACAACCTACATTTATAAATGTACTGAATAAATACTAGGAGATGAATAAATGTAAAGAGAAATCATCAATAAATATGACAACAAAATTTGTTAGTTCATCAGTAAATTAACTATTCGTTGCTTGATTCTTCCAATTTTGAAAAAGAAAAACAGATAAAAAGAGAAAAATAATCAAGAGAAAAAGGATACAATATTGCAAATTTGCAATATACATATATTTTACTCTATATGTTTCTGTATATTTCTACATAATTTTTAATTCTACAGATTTATAAAGTACACCAAACGTTTGTACATACTCCCCAAAGATAAGAAATATTTTCTATAATTTCATTAACACTGTTTGTATCAAACCGGTCAAATGATGGATTCACGAGATCCTTATTTTCATCCGTTGTAAAACTACAAATTCGTCAAGACGATTTTCTCGAATCTGTGTCGGTTTTTATGGAAATAAGGAATTATCGTGCGTCTTTAGTTACGTTTTATCGTCTGTTAGTTTACTTTTCAACTTTACTTCTAATTTCAAAGCATGCATTATACGCCTTTACGATCAGTTCTAATTGTAAAGTTTGAGCATGTACGTTTAGGAACGTATAAAAGTTTCGTGTTATCTTATTTTATGTGACATATTTACGTAACAATGCAATGAAGAGAACCTGAAACCAAGAGACTCCAGCGTCAGATTTTAATGCTAGAAACTTTGAACGGTTCAAACTGAACATAATAATAGTCGCAGCAGAAACTAATAACATTAACCCAATATTTTATGGTTTCTTTAAACGATTGCTTCGTACTGGCCACTTGAAACAATCGATCGGCTTCCAAGAAGGTAGACCACACAACGTCTACCGGTGATGTTTGTTCGTCGAACATAAAAGAACCGACTGCACATATTAGATGCAAATATTAAGAATACCTTGTCTACCACCGGTAGTCTACTACACTCTGCGACAAAACTACAAGATACCGTGTAAAATCTCTGCACTGTGAATAAAAGCTACACAAAGGCTACATAAAACTGTATGAACTGTGTAGAAGTGCATATGCAATTTATGAAAAGTGTAAACTGTATACAAATTATATTTCATGTATAATAACTTCAAACTCTATAAAATCTATATGTATAGTACATATAAGCTATACATTATATAAAATCTATGTACAGAGTGTGAAAATAATAAATCATATAAAATTTATGAGATACAGTGCTGTATGGGAAAATTATTCCTTTTTGTATACAAAGAGTTAATTTTCGACTGAAGAAATATTCTTCCACGAGAAGTTGTCTTTTACAATTCTACTATTTATAGAAATAACAATTACTCGTGTACGGGAAAGCACAGACAATTTTGTATGCAGGGTGAATCACAGAGTTGCAATGCTTAACTTTTGAAATTCATAAGAGATGGAAAAATACTATTTAGAAAAAAGTTGAATGGTATAATGTTCATTTTTTACGACTTCATTTTCTTACGACCGCAATAATAATGTCTAAATAATTAAAATACACTTTCCTTCAAAATGAAGTGGCATATTTCTTCCCATTTTCACCAAGTTTTTAACATTCTGTAATCAATATTTCGCGTGATATCTCACATTTTCGTTGCGTACTTCATTAACAATAATCGATCGTTCGATCTTCAGATAGTAATCACTTCATACGCCGTTTCTTCATGTTTTTAATAAATAAGTTAATGTTATCACTGTTCACGTTCAAACTACGCAGTTTAGTTCGTTTTTTCATTATCAAACAACACACTTTAATTCGTTCTTTCCTCCACAAAAATAAATGAATATACTACATTTTAAAACTCCATAGTAACAATCTTTGCAACACCACAGAAAAAACTCGAGAAGATCGAAATCTCAATTTAGAGTAAAGAAGATGGAGATCGTTAGAGAGTTGTAGTTATGGTGTTAGATTATGTTTTCCAAATCCGTTAAAATAAATCTGTCGTAGCTAATTGGTTACAACTTGTCCACTGCGTGTAAATGTGAATCTTTTTCAAACACGCAACTTATCAAATATGATATGTCATACTCTATATTCATTTTTCAAACTTTTTACCGTAATCTTCTAATTTATAAATAATATCGGACATGTAACGCAAATCATGCTTCAAATGCAGCAAACCCAAACTGTGCTTAAATAAGTATCGACTTCTGAATTCAATACCAATTGTAACTCAAAGAATTAACACTGGAAATACGAACTACTCAAAATAACTGTTTTCCAGACTCACATTTTATATTACAAAATATTCTTGCCTCCTTTGTGTGCAGATATCTGTCGAGTTTGTTGAGACATGGTAGGGGACGTGAGTATGTTATTTGATGCTTTAAAATTTACTCGCTGTATTTTTTTACTTTATTTTCAATTTGGATATAATTAGATTCGTTGATTATATAACTTATATAATTACATATATGAACTATATTATTACAATTTATGTAATTAGATATATTAATTATTTAATTTATATAATTACATACATTAACTACGTAGTTTATATAATGAGATATAATAACTACATAATTTATACATATAAGCAGATATAGTAACTATATAATTTATATAGTTAGATGTATAAAATAAGATGTATTTTCAATTAAGATCGCTAAATCCAAAATATTAGGTTGTCCCATAAGTTTCTTTCCTTTTTTATATAACATAAAAACGTACTTCGAGGAATATCTTGCAACTAATCAAGGAGCAAATGATATTTACTGAGGGGTGAAAGGGGGTGATACAGTAGAGCACTTCGTATTTAATGCAAAAAATCTTAAACAATAAATATTGTGTATAAATTTCTATTAAACAAGGAAGGAATTTACGGGACACCCTAATACATACATTCATGGACAAAATTAAGTGGACATTGCAGAAATATAAAAAAATGCTTTGTTTTATTACAATGTTTTAAATAAATTTTAAATTTATAACGTGAGATATTTTTGTAGACTTGAAAGAACATTTATTTAATGTATATAATTGTGCAATAAAGTTTTGATTTATAGGCATTATTTGTTAATTAAATTTACCTTTTGTTATTTATGATACCTGTCCACTTAATTTTGTCCACAACTGTATATCTAACATTTTAGCACTCATCATGATAACATTTCTTCTTAACTATTCTCTGACTGCAGCTACAGAAAAAAATGATAGGTGAACTATCTAATATTTATGGAAGTGATAGGAGCAAGAAAAATCTGCAATTCCACTTAAATAAAACGCGTTTGTATTTTTCGGATGCATTGTTCATAAAAAAAATGATCGTCCTCCAATTTTTTCATCATCAGTTTCTTCCTGATGTCCACCACATTTGGGATACAATCCGTTCCAGTTGGCGCAATTAACCCTTTGCACTCGAAGGCATTTTCCACGCTTTCAAATGCCAGCTGTAAAATTTTCTAGTTGAAAGGTTTCATGAATTTTGTGGAAATTATTATTTTTTATTATTAATCACCAATATTGTCTGTTTCACTGTGTTAGAGTACCTGGTATATGATGCTATAAATTTAGTTAAAAGATATTTATTTAAAATTGTGGAATTAAATCAAACGGCGAGTAAGAGACGCCGCTTGAGCGCAAAGGGTTAATCTTCACAGTTTTGAACAGAAAGATTTCTTCGCGCTTCCATTATGTCAAATAAACCTTCTTATACCACTGTCGCATTTGCAAGAACTTATTTTCATTTCCTACTGGAATTCTTCGAAATACGGTTTTAGATGATACGCGAAGACTATAGGAGAATATTACCGTTGAACGTAAACAGTAACACAAGAAACGGAGATGGAAGATAATGTTCGATAGAATCGTTTTCCGGTGATATTCTTTGGTGCCTTATAGTTTTGTGGCGGAGTGTATCCATACGCATACAAATCGAACACAAACGGACAGCATTCCCGGTAAAGGACGAGCGAGTTGATCGAAATTCTTTCAACCGAGCCGTCAGCAGAACAAATATCTCATGATATTTGCAATGCACTCGTACTACCTTAACACCCTCCTCCCCTATGTTCATATCCTTTCTCCTATCTGCGCGTGTTTGTACATTTTTCCGTTATTGTTCGAACGACAAAATGCACGACGAGCAACACCGCCGTCTATAATATTTCTGAAGGGAGACGTTTATGGTCTACTCGAAGCGAAATTATTTCTCTGAACGTTTAGCGAGATGCGTGTACACGTTCTGGTAAGAAATGTAGAACCACTCATAAGTGTTCAATACCTTTCGTGTTTTTGGCGAGAGACCCGTATGTTTGATTACAAATTTTATCGATTACACTATCCAACAAATTTTAACTTTTCCTCGACGTTCTAAAATCCGTTCAGTTATTAATATAGTGTTCTTGTGGTGGTTATGAAATTTGTTTTTCACACTTTTGTGAGGGAACTATAAAAGATACTAAAAGTCTGATTACGTACAAAGATTTTGTAAACTTTCCCGAATACAACGGTATCTGCTTTTTGAATATTTGAACATGTTTAAACGGTCATTGAACGCGGAAAGACACCGATTTTGTACAAATTTTTACGTATACTTTTCAATTTATTTTGAAAAGTAAAGGTCTAGTGCACAGCCGAACTATAGTACACGATGGAAAGTTGTAACGTTGTTTTTTTTTACGATGCCAGAAACAAAATGGCACCGCCGGAAACGAAGCGAAGACCGCTCTGACGCGGAGGACCACTGTCTTCGGTTCGTTGCTATTTTTCTTCTACTATTTTAAAAAAAAGATGTTGCAACTTTCCTTGGATACTTTGCAAAGGTGAAAATCTGCTCTATAGCGTGCTATAGTTCGATTTTCCAGTGGACCCTCATTTTTAAGATAAATTGAAAAATATATGTAAAAATTTGTACTAAGGCGGTGGTTCTCCGCGTTTCATGACTGTTTAAAGATACTCAAATATACAGAATGCACAAAAAGTAAATGTCGTTATGTTCAGGAAAGTCTGCAGATTCTTTCAAAAGTGCTGGAGAAAAACGTATTGCAAATTCGTAGTCAGCACAAGAAACACTACAATAATTACTGAACGGATTTTGGAACGTCGATTGGCTGTTGGATAGTGTTATCATTTTGTTTTATATCATACATATTAATCATATATTTTTATTACAAGATGTATGAATGTGTTCGAGCATGGATTTATGAATGAATCTGTGAATGGTGAATAATTAGATGAATGGATATGTATAACATGTATTTATCGAATACAAATGTTAAAATATAAATATATCGAATAGAAATGATTATATTTGATTCATATTTGAATTTATTGAACGAGTACCATTAAGTGTGAGTTTATTGGATGAATGAGATTTAAATAGGAAGATATAAAGTTTGCAATAAAGGTTTTAAAAGAAAGTTAACATTGTTTATAAGTACAAAGTTTCGTTTGCTTAAATTGAATAGTAAAATAGTGGAATAGTAGAATAATGGAATAATGGAATAATAAAATTGCAGTAAGTACAATATTACATAGCGATATAGTAGATACTACACATTGAAGTAATGAAATAATCGAATAACATAATCATAGAATGATGAAATCAGAATTGTATTGAAATGTATGTACAGTCGTGGACGATATTAAGTGGACAGGTATCATAAATAACAAAGTGTTAATTTAATTTAACTAATAATGCCTATAAATCAAAACTTTATTACACAATTATATACATTAAATAAATAAATTGTATATTAAATAAATGTTGCTTTTTCAAGTCTACAAAAACATTTCACGTTCTAAATTGAAAATTTATTTAAAACATTGAAATAAAACAAAAAATTTTTTTACATTTCTACTGTGTCCACTTAATTTTGTCCACGACTGTATATTCCAGAGTACAGAATTCAAAGTAAAATAATATAAATACTGTACAGTATATTAAAATTAAAAAATAGTCAACTAAGTATGGAAGCGACAAGAATGATAAAAATGCTACAGCTAATGACAACTATCATATCTCATAAAATAGCAGTATAATAGAACACTTAATAATAAAGAACTATCTGGATGGTGGAATAACATATTAAATAATAGTTGAAAATTATGAGTGGTTCTAATATTTTCTCCAGGGATTGTAAAAATACTAATCACGCAGACGAGTGCTTTGATAAACGTCAGCAAAAATTAAATTAAATCGTTATGAAACACAACAATTTTGACATTTTGTCATTCTATTATGTTATAATTACCGCTGTTCAAGATGTTCAATTATTAACATAACCATTAATTTCAGAACAGAACATATGTTTAAAATTTAATTATTTGAAACCCTGATTATAATACAGCACTGAGCTAAATAATTTAAATCTAATTGTCAATATTCTTGCTGTAGGAAATTCTACATCCAAACAATTATTATAAAATAGCCATTATAATGACTCACACTCATAATTAACGCAACACTGAATCACTATCGAAAGAAAAAAATCGAAACTGTACTTGGAAAAGTTCAAAAAACGATACTAAGAACATGTAGTTAACACTCCGGATGTTTACGCGTTCTACCAGAGTATGTAAAAAGGCATGTAATTATATAATTGGTATAAGAGAACAGGGCAAACTTACTTGAAGCAGGTATGCAGAATATGCGAATTAAGGTAACATAGTGGATCATTTCCAGAAAGCTAAAATATCGCAAAGATGCCCATATTTTTGCGTAAATATCCGCAGTCTATTTGTTAAAATTATTGTATAATTATTAGATCATTCCGTAAGTAGATTATGCTTTTACTCACGATGGATAAAGTGAATAAACATTATACTTATTTTGTAATTTTAAATAAAAATCTAGCGGCAGCTTTTAATATTTATAATCAGCAATTTGGTAGAACGTTGAAAGAATTACATAGTATAACACCACAAATACTTACATAATAACAGGGCTCACTATAGCATTATTTAACTATGAACAACGACAATCGTCATTGAAAAAGTAAAAAATGTAAATTGCAAATTTATATTTCATTTTCCAATTATTCATTTTAATTTATACGGAATTATTCAATTGGATGAAGTTAAGCAGAAGAACTCGTATGTTATACTGCAACAGCCTTTTTTTTTATTAGAAGTGTGGGTAACTATGTACTTTTATGAACAGAATGAAAACCGCATGATCTCTAAGAATCTATCAAAAGTTATAAAATGAGATCAGAGTTAAGTAATGTAATTTAACTTTTATAAATATTTATATACGCTAATAAAATTGAAATAGTTAATAGTTAATAACATCTTCATCGAGATAAAGAATCATTATTTAAGCTGGTTTACATATTATTTACTATTTAGTTATTTCTATAGTTTAGTTCAAATTTAAATGTAAGTGGTCATTAAATGAAATCTCTCAATGAAAAACAGTTTACACTAAATGAAATTTTGCAAATAGAATTATTTTTATTCTGTATATCAGAATCTATAAGAAAAATCTCAGAATCTTGGTTGAAAGGTTCAATTTACTTATCAAGCTGGCATCTAATATGTATGGCAAAGTATCGAGCACGGGTCTCTAGAGAAAATGGCGATGTAAGGGTAGGAAATCCCATAATTCACGTATAAACTTTTGAAACATTATTCAATATTTATTTCATAATTCATATTCTTTAGTGGTGTAATAAAATCTACAATTTATAATGTCTAAAAATTATCATTTGTTAAAATTATTATCCCTTAAATTAATCTTAATGTTAACATACTGTCCTCTGTACGTTATGTCTCGTCATTTTATCATACTTACAATGGATGTGTATGTATGCATAAATAACTAATCGTAATTTTAAATAAATTTAGAAAGTTTGGATTTTGAGAATGATTACGATTTCATTTAATTATTGATTACATCTTTAAATTTTTAGATGTATGTGCACTATAATTGTATATGCTAGATACTATGCTCAATAATACTAATACGAGTATTAGTTAGCGTAATATATGTATTTATACAGTGTGTCCCAAAATGAATGGAACCCCGGAAACGGGAGGTACAAGGTGGGGTCATTTTGAACAACTTCTTCATTTGCAAAAATGTCGTATGGGGCATCATTTTTAAATTATTAAGGAAAAACACTGACCAATCAGAACGCGAGACGCGCGCCACGCGATTCGATCGCGTCCAATTATAACTCGGGCCTACACTTCTGCCTGCGAGCGCGCGCGATTCTCGCGCTCCGATTGGTCGGTGTTTTTTCTTAATAATTTAAAAATGAAGCCCCGTACGACATTTTTGCAAATGAAAAAGTTGTTCAGAATGACTCCACCTACCTCCCATTTCCAAGTGTTACATTCATTTTGGGACACCCTGTATAGTAACTCTTGTGACGAGTCTAGGGATTTGCACGGGGCCGTTTTCCCTAAGGAATGTTAAGGTCCGGAGTAATATGTATGTTAAAATGTATTCGATGAATAATAATAAAATGCAAATATATAAACACTTATTGCACTTGCTATTTAATACAAACGCATTTCGTTGATTGTAATTTTTTTACTTGATTCATTAGAATCGTAATGTGTTACTTTATTATTTTTCTCGATAGTGAATATTTCGTTAGCAATAAAACTTCTGTTACAAATTTACAATTTTTTGTTAAAAAAATATAATGGTAGTAATATTTTTTAATTATTACAAAACCTTGATATTACCGCATCAAATATGTGATTCTACTTTTCACAGTCTATCAATGCACAATTTATAGATCGTACTGTATCAAGCCATTAAACAACAAACAATTCAATTTAATTCACGGGACAATTTCTCGGTTTCATTTACACTTCTACCCACAATTAACAGCTGCAGGGTTAAATACAAATTGCTATTAATATAATGACTAGTTATTTATGTCCAATTTGTATAACGGGATTTCTGGTTTTCACCTCTTTTGTTAATAACTGAACGATTTTTACTATACAACGTTAACATTTATCATTAATCTTAAAATGATAAGGTCGAATTAGTCCTTATTATCATAGTTAAGTTTTTCTATTCGAACATTGATAATAGTATAAGTTGCTCGGGACAGATTTTTATACTTTGTTAATAAAATGAACACTTTGACAGATGTGCTCCTTAATATCAATAAACAAATAAAACAATGTTATTTATAAAAATATGAATATAACACACATGTTCTATATAACATATATGTTATGTTACTATTATATTCTTGTTTGTTATGTTCCTAAATTATGGTTGTTTATATTAAATATCACATTGTAGCTTGAAAGCTACATTCAGTGTTAGGATTATTGCTTCATGTACAAGGTGTGTTAATAAAGTGTGCACACATTTTATCACTATCACATAATTCAATAGATAAACCAGAGATTAATTTGTTACTTTTTAGCTGCTTTAAAATTGCAAACTAAAATTACAAATTAAAGTTCATAACTAGTAATAGCACTCGGCCATTTAATCTCTATATTGTCACTTTCCTGATTCATATTAATGTCCATGTAAGAATACATTTTATTGGTTAATAATAATATAGAATATATAATATATTCGAATAATAATACATTATATAAAATTATAATAATATATTGTATAAAATATATGTATAGAATGATTCTTTATTTTGCTACCTAACTATATGTCCTATTATTAAAATATAGTTCTATATTGCTTTCATACTGTGCGTGACATATTGGACGTAATTTCATAAGAATAAATAAATGAATAAAATGGACAAGTTTCGTACGGGATAAATCACAGTACACGTATAATAAAAATACAGAGACTGTAAATAAACTTACCGGTTCACCCTTCGGTCCATCTAACCCGATAGGTCCCTGAAAGAATATATTGGTAAGTTTGCATGATCGGTAGAACAGAGGTTGAAAGAAAATGAAAAATCGAAAAGGCTGTGTGTAGCCTTTGAAAATATGTAATAATCATTCCCTGTGTGTGTAACATGGACGTATGCGAGCATACGACATATAGAGGCGTCGTTTAGCGTCATAGTACATCAAGGTGCTTCCAAATATGACATTTATTATCATTTTAATTAATACATTTTTCTTAAGCATTTCGTAGCTGCGAGATTCTCTATATTGTTAAATTTGCAAAAATTTTATAATTTTAACTATAATTTTTTTCGGACACTTTTTCTGATAATACACAAGGTTAAATGTTTCCTTTTTTGGAAATAAATAATGTTAAATGCGGGATAGTGTTATTTTTTTAATGTTGACTCACAGGTAACATTTGATATTAATAAGATCCCAAATTAATAATTATGAAGTTATTAAAGCTGATAGTACATAGACAATGATTAAATACAATACAGGATATTAAATATTTGAGTTGAAATTATCGTATGTTTTGTAGATCGTTAGTATATGGGGTTATTATTTTTATAAAAAATGATTGAGTAATTGCAGTTATGCTAAAAATATAATTAATCGTAACGGAGAATAAATTTGATTAAATAACCAATTAATTATTAATTCAATATGTACTCGAAATCTCGTTACAAACAAACTTATGCAATATAATTACTAGACTTTCTAGAATTATTCTAAAGATAATAATATAAGATTTGCGGAAATATGGTATTAGAATTTTTAGATTTTAAGATGATGGCACGTAGAAATGTAAAAACTTTGGGAAATCGGCACTCTGGAATTTTTGAATGTTTGAACTTTAAGACTTCAAGGCTTTGGGTTCTCGAGAATTTGGAAATCATAAGACATGGGATTTTAGAATTTTAAACCTCAAGATTTCGGGGTTCTAGGAATTGTGGGATTTTAAGACATTGGAACTTAGAAATATCGAGGTTCTGCAACTTTAAGATCTTGACATTTTTTAAGTGTACATTAGGCGAATTTAGAGATTCAAAGATTTCGGGACTCCGACATATCATAAATATATGAAATCGAAATTATATAGAGAGTTCTGAGACTTTGAGACTTAGAAGTTGGTTTAGATTAAAACTTTTTAAGTATTTCGAATGTTTCAGATTTTAGTACTTTGTGACTTAGGGATTTTGGAATGTTAGATTTTTAACGTGTAAAAATGTCGAGACGTTCACAAGTACAGTAATTTGGAACATTGCAATTATGAAATTTTTAGATTTTGGGATTTTGGAATTTAGGTATTTCGAAACTTTGTAATTTCGGAGCACTGTGAATTTTTAAGCTTTTAAATTTCAGAAGTTTAGAAATTTGTAATCTTATTGAATTTAACTCGTGACAATTGAAAATATTTGTGCTATTTTCTCTTCCCTTAATGCCTCAACCTTTTGACTTATAATATTGCATCACACTCGTGACGCACATTGCAGTTCAGAAACAACAAATCTAAATCGTATTTGCACCATAAATCAATTTGGAGTTTAATTCAATTTCTAATACCAAAATATACTGAACATTTCAACCTCCCTTATTTGTCCTAACAACGCAGAATAACTAGTTAGCTCTGGCTGACGTAACTGCCGGAGAAATAATAAGTAAAGGGTCTAAGCATACTCCATTTTTCGTAATGATTATTCTAACCCCATTCGTTAATTTTAAATGGTTACGAAATTTTCGTTTATTCACACGTTACGTACATAATTATAATTAAGTGACAAACTTTACGTTATTCATTACGTACATTTTCAATTTAAATTATACTACTTTTTTAATCCCAAACGAAAGTGTGCAAAACTGCGTCACTTCGACAAAGAGTTTTTTATCAATTTTCATTTAACCATTTCTCTGTGCGCAATTCTCGCCTTTACACGCGGATACTGACCCGAAGCGTCATATTTGAAAGCAGACGAATTTCAATTTCACAACTGATACACGTATAGGCATAAATCTGATACAATCTAGTAAAATATCAAAAGAACAAAAGAGAGAAAACGGATGTTGCGTTAAAATTGGAGACCAAGCACAGATCGATCGATTAGGAAGTTTTCAAAAAACATGGACAAAGAGAGAGAAACACAACAAAGAAAATATAGAATCTACATAAGATGCACTAGTAGAGAACAGACTTCAGTTAGTGTTATGTGCAAAACATGAGATGGTAAGTGGAGAGTATGTAAGAACAAAGACGTGAACAGAGAGAGAGATAGATAGATAAAGAGAGAGAAAGAGGAATGGAAAGAAAATAACAAAATAATATACCGGAAAACCGCTTTTGCCCGCCGCCCCGGCCACACCCTGTAAGAAGGGGTATAACAAATTAAAAACTCGTTTATACAGGACAAGGGTTAAGTACTTTCGCGTTCATGCAAAAGCAATTATTCGCGAACCAATTGTGTTCACGATACACACCCCGTTAATAATTGTATCACGCTGTTAACTGCTTTAATCGATCGGATATTTTCCTCGTGCGTAATCGCATACGTATATGCAAATTAACTTTTCAACAACTCGCATATGATGTTTTTCACGGAGACCTAAGCATCCACAAGATCGAATGAAATAACGCGAATCAATTTATTTTACGTGCAAAATTTAAGAGCACCGATTATTTTTGTTCATTTGTATTGCTGCGATTGTACGGTTGTTATAGTTGTGTCATATCGTTGCAACTGTTTTATTGAAAATAACAAAAATAGTTGATAGATGTATTTATTGATTATACAGTTATTATATAACTATTGTAGTTGCATTTTATCGTTGCGATTTCTCTTTAAAATCTTCTGATCTTCAAATAAATCTTTTTACATCGTTAGAACTTTAAATTTCAAGTCGCTAGATTGCCAAATTCCAAGATCCTTAAATGCGCAGATCTACACATTACTATTTAACAAATTCCAATATAATAATTCCTGGGTAAAACTCAGGGATCTTCAAGTATCTAGACCAAATAATCCGTAGAGCCAATGGGCTTTAGATTCGAATTCCACGATTTCCGGATCCTCAAAGTCTTAGGTCCACAAATTCCTAGATCGTTAACTCCGCAGATCTTCAAATTCCTAATCCCCAAATTCCTCGAACCCCTAACTTCCTAAATCCATGAATATAAAATCCTGGTATTCCGTAATACTCATATTTCATAATTTTTAAAGCCCAAATCCTTAGATCCCTAACTCCCTAAAACTGTAAGTACAAAATGCTGGCGTCCCCAAACGCTTAGATTCCATAATTTCTAAATCCCAAATCCCTAGACCCCTAAATCCTTAAAGCCATAAATACGAAATTCCGAGATCGTCAAATGCTGAAATTCCATCATTCGTAAATCCCGAATTCCAGATGATTAAATTCTTTGATTTCCATATAGTACAATTATTAAATCCTCGAAAATCCCTAAAATTGTTGGTAAACCTCTCCACTCTTCGTATTTTATTCGTTCCAAGTACTTTTTCTCGTGTCAATCGTACACATACTCTGCTGTTGATATGTCTTATTATAGATGTTCACGTTGACTATGGCAATTGACAGCGTCGCTTCGATAAAATGCAACAGTTATCGCGTTCTTTCCTCATCGTGGATGCGTGTTCGATAAACTGTCGCGTGCATACAGTGTGTATCGACAATTATGAATTCGAGTAATCTACGTAGGTACCGTTAGCAACTACATCATGCATCGAACTACACTCTGAAACACGTGCGAGCACGACGGGTGCACTACGGGATGGATAAAGGAGAGGGTTGTCCCGATGGAGGAACCGATGTACTCACCTGCGGACCTGGTTCCCCGCGGTCACCCTTTTTCCCTTTTTTTCCCCTTTTTCCGGTAGGACCTGGTTCACCGGGAGGACCTATAAACAACAACAAATAATTAATCGATACGCGCACTTCGGTCCAAAGACAGGGCGATGACACAGTCGGACATCTTTTAAATGACACTGTTCTAAATATTAGGTCTACCGGAAAGTTCTGTCCGTTTATGAAGAGAAAGGAAATGATGCAGTTTTTAACACGTTCAACAATCCTAGCTGCCGTATATTGTCCAAAATGATTCATAGAGCCGAGTTATTTAATGTTATCAAAAAAGGACATAATGTTATTCAAAAAGGATCGTATGGTCTTCACAATATCAGCATCAACCAAAGTTGATCAGCTAGACCGTGTCTTATTAGTACTTCAAATTTTTCGAACCATCTCACATACATTCTGCCCGAAACACCATCTCCACCTACAACTTTTATCTTTGGACACGTTTCGGTAGCATTTCAATCCTGTTCGAATTCACACAACATGCATCGCCGCAAAGGAACTTTGTCAGAACCCGTGTTTCCATGATTGGGTCTAGCTTAACCAGTTAACTGTGGCGCTCCCTTTTGTAAGTGTACTTGTAAATCACAGAATAAGTATCGGTGTTAAAATATTGGGTCAAAAAGATGGGTCTATTTAATAAAATAGACAATTTTATTACTAATATTGACTTATTTGGTGAACCAGTTAGCTGTGATTTAGGAGTATATTTGTCATGACAACAAATTCTGCCACATCTCCATGACGGGTAGAGTCGTCAAACACACTTAACTGGTTAATAATGACATGAGATATCTTTGCCATAATTACTTTCGAAGGGCACGTATTTGTAAACGCAGTTATAAAGAAATTAACCATATGTGGCTCAAAAAGAGAATGCGTATACGTGTTCAAACTTGAAACGAAATTATCGGACAGCACTTTCTGGTAGACCTAATATTATTGCTTGTTAACTACATCAGAGACGAATATTGCATTTCAGTTATAACAAGGAAAATTAATTTTATTTCAATTTATCCTATAAACAAAATGCAATATTTAAAAGTAATTTTCGCCATTTAGAATTTCAAAAACTAAGTACAAGTAAAACAACGTGGACATTTACTGTTTATGCCAAATCTGATATAATTTGTTTGGAAACATCAACAAATACCATTAAATAGCGTTGAAAATATATTTTTTAATCTGATAATTATTTTTCATTTGAAGCAGTCGTAATGATGATGGAATTAGGGTCTTATTTCCCAAATGGCGTTTTGGATTTGTTTTCTGGTTAGCAAATTTAGGAAAGTCTGCGCATTTATGTCTGTAACGATTTTGAAAGCAGATATAGTTTTATTGTAAAGAAACTCCCTACGTATGTGGCCAATTAGTTTATCTTAAATGTAAAAATTGAATGAAAAAATTGATAAATGAGATTGGATAAATGGACGATATAATACATTATATCTTATTCTTTTCATATTATGCAGTATATCGATATATTTATTTGTTATGTACATGTTAGTACATATTAATGAAGCGGAGACATGCAGAAAACGTTCGTTGTGAAATTTATATATTTAATTTTGTTTTCAATTTGCTTATTATCATTAACAAATAAATTTTTGGTTCGCTTATTATCATTTATAAATTTTAATTAATTTTTAATTCATTCATTATCATTCACAACTATTAGATTTTGACTTGTTTATTATTATTTACAAGTTAGTTTTTGATTTCTTTATTTATTATTTATAGATTAGTTTTTTGTTTATTTAGTATCATTTATCAGCGAATTTTTAATTTGTATGGGTATGGAACTGTGACTTTTCATAATTAAGTGAAAAAGAAGTAAAAAAATTGAATACCAGGGTATTATTTGAAATTATTTTCTATTTAATTGTATTCAAGACGAGGTAGTAAAGTTATATTCTTACAATTAAAGATAATGTTTGATAAGAAAAATTGTACTCTTTCATGTTCGTATGCTACAATTCCGACAAATTTTTATTCCCAGATCTATAAACGTTAAATTATAAAGTTTTCAAGTGTCACTAACAGATTCAGTCGAAACATTAAGGACGTTTTTCAACCCTTAGTCTGAAAATGGATAGCAAAAGAAATTGCGTTGGTATTAAAAGAATATCTGCCGCATAACCACAAAGCTTCATAATTTTTTAATTTCCGGATTCAAGATCCTCTGTTATACGAAACGTTTCTCTGAAGAATAACACTCCACTACCATTCTCTGTGTTAGCAGAACGATTACTAATTTCTTTTTTTTTCGTTTATGGACAATAGCTTTGGACGAGAGATGGCTCATAACTCGAAGAACCATTATTTCTTTCTGTAACTACATGAAACGGTTTTAAACAATAACCTGCTATTAAAAGGCATCCTGAGAAGATTTGTTTAAAGCAAAATCCTTTCGAAACTGTTCGAAATAAAATCTTTCGCTTGTATTTTCCTTTCTCTTATTTCTAATTACTAATTCATGATTAGTCTGTGAAATTACAAAATGAAGTAATGGAACTAATGATCCGATAACGTGAAAATAGAATGATTGAAGTTTAGTGATTTAATCATTTTTTTTATCCTCTTTAGCTGCTTGCTTCTTGGAATATCTATTATTTACACTAAAAATTTAAATTGAAAGTTAGTAAATATGAAAGTTAACGAGAATTAAAAAATGTGAAAGTAAACATAACAAGAAAATAAAGAAATATTCTGTAATTATCAACACACCTTAAATGCACCTTAAATCTTAAACTTCTTAAAAATTTGTAACACTCTGAAAATGTTTCCGTCGTATACTAAATTAAATTAATAAATTTGTATTAAAATTGAAGAACAAAGATCTTAAAATTTTTCCATCATGTACTAAACTAAATTAATAAGTTTGTACTTGAATTCACGAATAAAATGAAATCAATTCCTAAATTTTCATTTAAGACACACGATTTTAAATACAGATTATATCAAACGATTCTAACCTTATACAATTTGTAATAATAATAATATAACTATTATATTTTATAACTATTACATTATTTGCGCGAATACAATATATTTAAATAATCAGATATGAAGCGTATTCAAGGCAAGGGTTGAGATGTTATATTAAATAAAATGCCCCATTTTGGCTGGAAAAGTATTCACTGAATTTTCTTCTACCGAAATTGAAATAAGGAAGTAACGAAATTGTTCATGAATAATTCTTTTATGTCCACGAATAAGAGTATCCGCCTATTGGAAATAATGGAACGAAATATTATTTGGAATAGCTATTTCTCATTTTAATTTCAAACGAAATATGTTCAGCCTTGGGTGGCGACAAAAGGGTGGAAATGAGTTTTCAACGACGCGAGAGCGAAACACGCCTTGCAAAAGAAGAGACGGTAACAACGGACCCGAAGCAAGGAACGATACAACTAGATCGAATCCGAAACAAAGTTACTTCTCTTGTTCGTTGTTCCGCATCAAAGATATTTTTCAAAATTGTCTCGAACTTGCGCCGTTACGTAACGAGAAGTCGATCGATTTCAGGGGTGCGTATATTTTCGAGGGACGCTTCAGGTTCGTCCCTGTGTCTGTTGGATAACGAAGTTTCTTGTAAACGCATTTTCGCGTAAAGTGGAATATAGCGAAGCGAAAAAATTATTTGAAACGCTTTTAACGCTCTCCAACAACTTTTTCGTTTTATCGTGCTTGCGCCGTTATTGTTGTTAACATGACCGAAACAGGTGGTACTAACATCGTTGCCCAACTTTTTGTGGTCAAATGTAACTTATTTACGGATAAATACTGTTGTTCATTTTTAGTTGCTTTTAGCGAGTAATAAAATAACTTCCGCATAACTAGGTTGTTGGGTTTCTAGAAAACTCATGTATTTTACGAAATGAACGAGATGAAAAATCGAATTTAGATATTGGGCGAATTTAACACTAGAACTACCAACCAGTAAAAATGACTGGTTTCGGGTTAGGCATTTTTTATTACAAAATTTTATTGTCGTCCTTTTGTCAAAATGTCTGTCATGTTTTATTGAGCTAATGAATGGTTGTATATGTTAGGTGATGCTGCAATATTTATTTATTTATTTTTCTACTTTATTTTCAGTTTTGAAGTAAGCATGCATTTAATGCCGGTACTTTAAGGGTTAATAAATGAAAAATTGAACTAAGTTAGATAAAATAATAAAAATATAGTATTTCTGTTTGGTAACTATTACGATGAGAAATTGTTTTTATTAAAGTATAATGATTTCTTCTTTAATTATAATAATTAAAATATAATAATATATAGATAATGTTTTTATTTCCATATGTAAGTACGAATCAAGTAAAATTTTTTAATTCACAAATATCCCAAATGCAAACTCAAAAACTTGTAAGTTTTAAAATTAATAAGGTTACATTTAAAATTTTCAAATTTACTAGTTTACTTTAGGAATTTAGTGATTTTACCACCTGTTAATTAATTACTGTTTATTTGGAATTAAATATAATTCATTCGCCTTGCATTAATATCACATTATCTGATAGTGTCTGTCTTTCGTATCAAATATAAAAGAGCAACATCCGTTGAACGCATTTTCGTATACGCGTGTACTCTGCATTAAAAAGTGCATTCATTTCAATTTGTTTTCATACAATCCAATTCAATTTATTTATACTCTGTATTTCTACATTTTATCTCATTTTAAAGCACCGCGTCATTATTTAATGTATCAATAATAATTATTATTAGTATTTCCGTTTTAATAATATTTAACGTATCAATAACAATTATAATATTAATATTTCTGTTTTCGTAATATTCAGGGTATTAAGAATATTTAGTGAACATGTCATACAACTTAAATACATGTCATCTCTCAAAAATTGTTGGTCAGAAATTTTTACCACAATCATGCATAACTCTTCTGTACTTGAAATTTTAATCTTTCAAATAAAAATCCTGAAATCAGATTACAGGAATCTTTTATGCTACTAGTTTAACTTAAACATAGGATTATAACGTAAAAGTCATTTAAGTGACTATTTTACGTAAAAAATTACAACCCATAGAGCTTTTTATATTCAACACTGTATGCACTTACGTACAACACATAACTTATATGGACGCTATTTTATGCCTGTTGGCGAGTGACAATGCAACGCATTTGAGGTTAAGCAATTTCCAATAAAATAATCGAACGTTTGTTTTGCAGTACAAGACCGGAACAATGGTGAAACGTGACTGATAGGGAATTCTCTTTTTATTTGCTTTCCCTTCTGTTCGCTGCACGCTGCGTGTGTTATACTGATTTCCGGCAGAGGCAAGCGTGATGTTTGGGAGTTTCTCTCGGAGAATAATTCAATCGAGATAAATTTCCGAGCTGCTTGTACAAGCTCGGACATTGGAACGAGTTTCGATTGTTCAGTAACTCTTTCATTTTCCATTTATTGTCGCGGACGATGGCCCGAGCATTGAGTAATTCTTTTCGTAGAAAGTAAAATGGGCAAACGGTAATGGAGAAGGAAAACGACAAAAAATGAGAGGTGGGGTGGGGACTGTCGAAATGAGCAATATTAGTCGGGCGTGAAGTAACTTCCGTGAACTTTTTTACAATCCAGGCCGCGGATATAAATCTTCTCACCAGCTGACGAGAAAGAAAGATGAAATAAGAAACGTGCTAACAAGGAAAGTTTGAGGGTCGATATTGGCAGATATTGAGGGAAGTTGAAAAACAATTTCTCACCGAGGTCAGCGATGTACGAAAAGCTTGGCAAACAATTTTCTACGTGTTTCAAACAAGCTTCTACGTACAGATTTCCTTTTTTATCGAACGTTTAATACGACGGTGTCTGTGGTTGGATTTAGTGCTCATTAACACGTTTACCATAATATTGAGGCAGTTGAAAATGTTATTAGGTTTTTTCCTTTTCAATTAATGTTGCGCCCACTTACTCGATTAAAACATATTTGTCAAAAAATGTTAAGGTATTTGTCACGTTAATACTGTTGGAAATTTTACATACATATGGAAGATTTGTAAGGGTAATTACAAAGTTGTAATGGTTTCTTTGATTTAGGATATATTTTTATTTTGAACAGATCTTACCAAATATTTTCACAATATTTTTATATATTTATTATTGCTACTTACAGATAGTTAATACGAATATTTCAATTAGGTCAATTAACACATTTTTAATAACATATGATGTTTACATTTTGATTTTTTGTAATATTCTTTCGGATTAATCTTCGTCTTGGAATACTACTTTATTTAATATTCTTTAATACGTAATGGCAGCATCCATTGGTTAAAAATATATAGAAAATTAAACTTTGGTAATTTTATGACTGGTAGTATAATGACATTTTACGATTTTCGATTACAATCATGCGACAGTCGCCTGTGTTAGCGTCGACCATCCTCCAAATCCAATGACCGTTCACTTTTCTGAATCATGTAAAAATATGAACTGATTTGTTAAACGTTCTCGGTATGACCGAGTACTTAGTCTAATAAATACTGCACATATTTTTCTATACTCAAATTATGTACCCTGTTAACGAAGAACTACACTCTGTGACCCGTAATAGATTTCGACACTCAGTATTGTTGTATTTCGTTTATATTTGTGCCATTTATTTTGAAAGTGGGCAAGCCCGTTTTTGAAAGAAATGAAGATAATGATAACACAAGATCAAACATAATATGATATTTTTATTAGTAAGCAATCTGTAGTAAAAATAACTGAAGCTCGCAATGAAAGTGTGGATAATTAAGGGTACTGCCAAGATGCTCATTTTGAAATCTGAAAATGATTCAAGTCCACCTTAGATTAATATTATTTTTAGTCCAACATATTACAATACAATTTAGCTCAGTTTTCATAGTAATATTGATCATATTGAGAAAAACTGCAAATCGTATAATATTGGTGATTAACCAGTTAACTGTGGCGCTACTTTTGTAAGTATACTCGTCGATCACAGAATAAGTGTCGGTGTTAAAATATTGGACCAAAAAAATGGATATATTTTATAAAATAGGCAATTTTATTAATAATATTGACTTATTAAGTGAACCAGTTAGCTGTGATTTAGGAGAGTACTCGTCGTGACACAAAATCCTGACACTTCTCCATGACGACTATACTCGTCAAATACAGCTAACTGGTTAACAATATTTCTAAACCTGTTATGACTAACTGTAAGAATTCTTTACATATTAAAATAATTTGTCTTTTAAATATCTCGTAATAACAAAAAATGAACTTGACTTACTTTCAATGTACTCCTTGATCGAGTACTATCTGAATATGCGAACAAAGTTACAAAAATCGTGCCCCAAAACGAAATTCAACCTTATTTTATGCATCTAATGACAGTCTTTCATGTGCCGCTTAGTGATCGTATTTGTTAATAATATGGGATGCAAATTCAATACTTTCGCGTATGACTGTATCCGTTCATCCTTTTATCGCCATCACTGTCATCGGGAACTGTTTTAAAATGTTCTTTTCTTGGCAAAAAAAAACAAGAGGAAGAAAATGAAGGTAAACGAGAAGCAAATGGTAATGTTTGTGTGCACGATGCATCCGCCCATCACGGGATTATCATCAACAACGAACACGGCGAAACCAATGAAGACATCTGTTTGATACTCTCTGCTGTTACGAACACGGTGCACAACGAGAAAAATAAGAGCGACAAGACAGGATGGTAGTGGCTTTAAATGGAACGGAAGAAGAAGAGGCAAGGATAAAGGGTACAGTAAGAATGAACCTCCGACATGGACGATACAAGTGCGAGAACGAAGGCAATCGATCGTCGCACTTACAGAAAACTAACTAAACTTAACTAACTAAAGAAAAAAGTCTTTTGTTAGATGTTTTCCTCTTATATTTTCTATTTTGCTTCACTGTTAATACTTTACTTTCTACACCTCCTTCTTCCTCTTCCCTTTCAACGTTTCTTTGCTTCCTCTGCTTTCGACAAGGCGCTTGTTTTTCTCTTTGCAACAGGTTTAAATTACAATAAAACAGCTGGAAATGGTTCTTTCACTACGGTGACGTTCAAAACACTAGGTTTCGTGAGGGTAAATACAAGAAAATTAGTGAAAGAACGAATGCGTTGCATGTGGATGAATTAGTTTCGGAAGCATGACTGGCGAGGAAAGAAAGGGAAAGACGATTGATAAACATATTGCAGTAAGAGTTCGTGAAAATCGTATCGGATTGAAAGTAATTATTTACAACTATTAAATTTAATATTGAATTAAATTGAGTTATTGTTTCCGCCATTGTCACGTTGTTAGAGTTCGCATTGTCTGTTCAGCAAAGCGATTTTAATTGGATTAACAAGCACGTGAATTTGTGCATCAAAGAAGCTTTTAGTAAATGGTTTGTACTTTATTTGTTCATTTTGTGTAATGTGGAAATGCGAGTTTGAGGAGATCTGCTTTTTGTCTTTTATCAATACAAACATTTCTGTTATTTAGGTTAATGATGTACTCGGCCACTGAAATTTTATGGAGACAGTTTGGACAGTTTGGTCTAAGATAATTTAAGCTGTTTGAGAATTTGAGAATTATGAATACGGAAAATTTGGAAATTTAGAAATTTGCGCAGTTTAAAGTGTGAGAATCTAGACATTTGGGAACATGGGAATTTGAGAATTTAGAAATTAAAAAATGTGGAAGTTTGCAAGTTCGAAACTTTAAATATTTACAAAATTGAAAGTTGTAATTTCGGATATTTTGAGATTTTGTTGCTATCATTAAAAAACAGAAAGGAATATTTTAATATTGTCTAAGACTAGTCTAATATATCAAAATCTATAAAACAATAATTTTTCCCTTGCATTCACAAAAATTTCTATTTTCTTAAATGAATGACTGATGCTTAGATAGAGATTGCATCTTCATACATGACCGAGCCATATCGTAAATCTAAGACTGCACCTAATCGCAAGTTTTTGGATGATCAGCATATGCGAACTTCATCCTGCTCAAATTGTAGGACCATTACGAACTTTATTGAAAACTTGCAGAGCCTTAAAGGTGTAGTTATACACATATATAAATTACAGGACATACATAATTATACACGTGAGTAAATTAAAGGCTGTAATTATGCACGCGAATGAATTAGAGGTTGCAATTATACCCATGAATAAATTAAAGGATATAGTTATACAAATGAATAAATTTATCTTCCACACACAATTCATACGACGTTAAAAAATATTCAACGTTTCATTAAAAAGATTAAAGGTTACGTTAATTTCTTGAAAAATAATGCAAACATGAAAAATTGATACAGATCTTTTAATTGTTAGTAAAATATTACATTTTCTGTTTCCATTGTCCCGAAAGCTCTATTTTAAATGAGAAAGCACTGATTCATATTATGAACACAGTAACATGTATTTATCATATGCTATCCTCTGATGATAACATATACATAAATTTAACGACAAACACTTTAACTATATTTTGCATATTTTTCTACTTATTGGAAATATAGTTGAAAACATAATAGTTCCACTAATATTATCATGAATTACATCAGTCTGAGTAGATATTCTGTAGTATTCAATGAACTACCCCATATTATTTTATGTTAAAATAGCTGTTACAGCACTATTAGAACTTCAACCTTTAACTCTTTGCACTCGAAGGTATTTTTACGGGTAGCAGATAGCAACTCTGAAAGTTTTTGGTTAGAATGTTTCATGAATTCTTCTGAAATTATCGCTCTATTATGAATTGCCACTATTAACTGTTCCATAGTCAATTTTATAGAGTTAGTGAAAACATACCTATCCCAACTGTTGTATTAAACAAGATGGTGATTGTGAGTCACCTTTCGAGTGCAAAGGGTTGAGAATACTTCATATATGTTTTTCCTCATTACGAACATAATTATAAGCATCATAGTTCGACAAATACGAATCATGAATTACATCAGTCTGATTAGATATTCTGTAGTATTCAATGAACTACCCCATATTATTTTATGTTAAAATAGCTGTTACAGCACTATTAGAACTTCAACCTTTAACTCTTTGCACTCGAAGGTATTTTTACGGGTAGCAGATAGCAACTCTGAAAGTTTTTGGTTAGAATGTTTCATGAATTCTTCTGAAGTTATCGCTCTATTATGAATTGCCACTATTAACTGTTCCATCGTCAATTTTATAGAGTTAGTGAAAAAATACCTATTCCAATTGTTGTATTAAACAAGATGGTGATTGTGAGTCACCTTTCGAGTGCAAAGGGTTGAGAATACTTCATATATGTTTTTCCTCATTACGAACATAATTATAAGCATCATAGTTCGACAAATACGAATCACGAACTACACCAGTCTGATTGAATATTTTATTGGACGTTCAATGAATCGCTCCATGCCGTTTTAGCTCAAAATGGCTGTACAGTACGACAGATAAATCCTGCCGCAACTTCGACCTTAAATACCTTATTGATCGTTTACAACCACGCACACGAAAACTTCTGCTAACACGACTTATCAACATGTGAGAGCTCATTAAAATCTGAATCGGTTAGACCGGAAGCTATCCTTGTTAGAACCGTGTTCGAACCGCAAACGATGAGCAGAAACATGGTTTGCTCGGTGGATCCTTGCGAATAACGAGGAAAGTTATAGGAAAAAGCGGGACGGCCAGATCGGTGTTCTCATCTGTGCTGAAACTTCGCAGGCCGCAAGTGTCCGCTATTTCCGGTTTAAAAGATGGTGCTCCGCGAGGAGATGAATTGCTCTCCTGCCCGTAGTCGAGCGGGTACGAGCGTGCCTATGGGAGCAGTAGAAGGAAACGCGAGGAGAGGAGGAAGACGACGAGGAAGAAGAAACCTTGTGGTCTAGACACGACGAAAATACTCGACTCGTTTCATGGTGTACAGTCAACGGCAAATCTGCCATCTCTAGGGAAAATGTCGCAGCAAAGGAGAAAGAGTCCTTGCGTGTGTTCATTTTTAGTGATTTTTTGTGAATCTGAGCCTTTTAGGATGGTTGAAGAACAGGGATCGTAGGAGTTTGAGGAGCTTGGGATTCCATCCACGGATACCGGAAATTAGGGACTTTGCGATAGTACGAGAATCTGGGGATTTCGTTTTACGCGGATACTGCAATCTGCAAATATTATGATTTGAGGATATGGAAATATAGAGGAAAGAGAGTTATAGATTTAGGAATACGGGAGGTTATGAATTTAGGAGCTTCAGAATTCGAGAACGGAGCAATTCTGGGGTATACTAATTCGGGAGCTTGAGATATGGAGATCTGGGGATAAAGAAATCTAGAGATTGGGATGTTTAGAACATAGGGGATTCAGGGATCTAGGAATAGTAAACTTTCAGAAATCGGATGCTTAAAAAACTAGGAATTTGAGGATTTCAAAATTTGTGCAGTTTAAGGAATTGAGGATTTCAAAATTCGGGCTGTTTAAGTAATTGAGTATTTAGAAGTTGGGAGGATAGTAAATTTGAAAATACAGAGTTTTAATAATATAGAAATTTGTGAATTTGCAGAATAGACATTCGGGGAGTTGAAAAATGGCTAGGGTTAAAAATTTGAAATTTTGGTAATCAGAGATACAAAACTGAAGAAATTTAGTGATATACGAATTTGGTGATCTAGGGATATGGGCTCCACGAAATTGGAAATATAGATATTTTTGCCCTAGATATTTCAGGATCTAGAAACATAGACAATTGAAGATTTGGAGATCTAGATTTTAGGATGGACAAGTTTGGCAATTTGAAATCTATAAAATTGGCATTTTACAAATTTAGGATTTGTGAATGTTAGGAACTTCTGGAATTTAAAAATTCAGAAAAGAGGAAATTTAGAAATGTAGTATTTCAATAATTTAGAAATTTAGAAATTTCGGGATTTGGAAATTTCGTAAATGTCAAAATCAGGAAATTTGCGAAAACAGAGATATGGAGATTCGTAAATACAAGAATTGGAAAATTTAGGAAAACAGGGATTTGGCAATTGAATATGTCAAAATAGGAAAATTTATGAATACACAACTTCAGAATTGTTAAATATCAAAATGGGACAACTCTAGAATGTTCCGATATATAAACTCAAAAGTATAAACAAGTTTCGAAATGTAGAAATTTTAAACACTTGAAAACATACAATTTTTACTACTTAAAAATGGTGACATTCGAAAGTGTAAAAATATTGTTACTGAAAATCCAGAGACACCGAAAAGATAGAGATCCAGAGAAAGCTGTTAACGCAGAGATCCAAAAGTTTGCAAATTCAAAGAATTCAAGAATTTTAAACTTTCAGAATACAGGAAATAAGGAGATGGAAGATTTCAAAATTCGGATACCCAAACGCCCGAAACGTTGCTCACCTAAGAATTTGCTAATTTCAGAACTGTCAGATTTGCAAAAATTACAAATTTGCTTTAGTTGTTTATAATCGAATAACGCCACTTTGTGTTGCGTATTTCCACTTTTTCAAAAATGCAATTATTTAAGAATATTGTAGTCACTTTATGCATGCATTACGTTTACTATAAAGGTCAAATCAATATTTATAATTTTTATACTTAAATTTACATATACAGACATGGACAAAATTAAGTGGACATTGCAGTAATGTACTAATTTTTTTGTTTTGTTACAATGTTTTAAATAACTATTAAATTTAGAACGTGAAATGCTTTTCTAGACTTGAAAAAAACATTTATTTAATGTATATAATTGTGCAATAAAGTTTTGATTTATAGGCATTGTTAGTTAAATTAAATTAACCTCTTGTTATTTATGATACCTGTCCACTTAATTTTCTCCACCACTGTAGGTCAGACGGGTTATTGTATGTGTGATCTGCACACAGCGTAGCATTTATTAGGGAATTCAAATTCTGCCGATATTTATCTAGATTTTATCGCTCCTTTTAAAAATTCGGATACCCAAACGCTCGAAACGTTGCTCATCTAAGAATTTGCAAATTTAAGAGCTGTCTTTGCGTATGCATCGTCGGAATGTGACCTTACGTTGCATCCGAGTGTACAATAAAACGTCGTCGTTGCATCCCCGTTTTTCTCGGCTGAAACAGTTGTTCCCGTAGGAAAAAGCGGCCGTGGTAGGGGAACATGGTCGACCCTCCGTGAAAGTCTTTCGCGCGAATAAGAACGAGATTAACGCGACGCTTTGGCAGCGTTCCGAGGGCAAGGGACTAAGGCGTGTACGCATTCGCACTGAACTAACGACACTTCGTTTTCGTTTACAGAATAGCTTCAGGCGGCCGGAAAATGAGCGACCGATACAAAAGGGGATCTTCTCCGGCACCAGGTACGAGCCGCGATCCTTTGGGAACCGACTGGTTTCGCCGATTGCTCGTTACTTGCCCTCCACCGAGCCACTGTCACGTCGGATTTCTTAATCGGGATACTTCAAACTTCCATGCACCCCTTTGTATTCTATTCTCGTGTCTGAACCGTCACATATCTTATCCCCGGGCTAAATAACCCGAGGGGTTACCGCTACTTTCGACCGCCCAAAATGGGAGCAAACTTTTAAGCGCCGGTTGCGGCGAAAATATAGAAAAAATGGTTTCGGTGATTATGTACTTTAGCACCTCATCTCTGCTTCTGCGATTTCGTTGCGTCTTTTTACGCAGTCAGAAGTGTGACGTTACGATTGCAAGTAATTTGTCGATCGTTTATTATTTGCTTTATTTATTTTCATCGTTTATCATTTACTTAATTTATTAGTATCTTTATTTTTACTGATTTATTTTGATTGTTTCTTATTGACTGATTCATTATGATTGTATCTATTTACTGATTTATTTTGATTATTTCTTATTTATTGATTTATTTTGATTGTTTCTTATTTACTGATTTATTTTGATTGTTTCTTATTTATTGATTTATTTTGATTGTTTCTTATTTATTGATTTATTATGATTGTTTTTATTTACTGATTTATTTTGATTGTTTCTTATTTATTGATTTATTTTGATTGTTTCTTATTTACTGATTTATTTTGATTGTTTCTTATTTACTGATTTATTATGATTGTTTCTATTTACTGATTTATTTTGATTGTTTCTTATTTATTGATTTATTTTGATTGTTTCTTATTTACTGATTTATTATGACTGTTTTTTATTTATTGATTTATTTTGATTGTTTCTTTTTTACTGATTTATTATGACTGTTTTTTATTTATTGATTTATTTTGATTGTTTCTTATTTACTGATTTATTTTGATTGTTTCTTATTTATTGATTTATTTTGATTGTTTCTTATTTACTGATTTATTTTGATTGTTTCTTATTTACTGATTTATTTTTATTGTTTCTTATTTACTTTACTTATTGTATACATATCATACAAGTAGTTCTTTACATTTGCTGTAATAAAATTGCAAGACAAAATTTATTTCCTTTGGCATAGTATTAGCATGTATCTGTATGAATGCAATCACTTTATACTAACAGATATATAACTTTCTAAACCAACTTGATGATTCGCTTTCAGTTTTTGAATATTTGCACAAATATTTACAATATCACGTGTTTATGAATCTTGTGATCGTAGGACAATATAGAAAACAATGAAGGTGTTTGAAAATAGGAAAAGATTAGAAAAAGAGAAAGTTGTTTGAATTTTAGTTTAAATTTCAATTGAAAAATAATTTTCAAGCTTTTAGTGGACACGTTAGAGAACCATTGAATGAAGAATAAAGTTTTAATAATAAATTTTAAATATAAATTAACTATTGAAGGTTAATTGATACTCGAAAGAACTTTCAATTAAAACAAAATTTTAATTAGTCAATATGAAACAGATCAGTCAAATGAATTGAATTTTAATTGTTAATTTGATATTGACCAGCAGAATAATTAAATTTAAATTTGTCAATTTGATATGGGCAAATTAAATTAATGAAATTCGAATTTGACAAGTTTGATCAATTTTTATTGTCGATTGAAGAATCAGTCAATACACGCTTAAACTTCTAGCATTGATTGGAAAACGTTCAATTATGGATTCTAATTTAATTGTCCAATTACTGCGGTAATTACAAAAGCCTTTTGTAAAGGACATTCTATTTAAAATTTAAGTATATTTTTTAATATCGCGGATGTAAAATATATTTTATATGCAATTTAAATAATATCAAAATAAAAATACGCTGTAAATAATAATTTGCGATCAAGATCGAATTTTCACGTTTTTAAGATTATTTTAATGTATTTTTGTACAAAAGTCTTTTCCAACAGGAATCGTGTTACATATTTAATTTTAATTTTGTGTGTCAATTTTTATGCCGTTACGCATTTCTGAACGTATGTCAATATAAATTACAATTTGCACAAATCAAAATTTCTAAACAAGATAGTCTTAAATAATTTTTAAAGATTTTTTACGAATATTTATAAGGCCACGAAACTATAAGTCTTGTGAGCCCAGGCAATATTAAAAAGCAAAATAAAAAAGATGTATAGTAGCAGTGAAGAAGATAAAAAGGGATACATTAATCTTAAGAAGTACTATAATATATGCGATACATTATTCTATTTCATTACGAAGTTCTGAAAAGCGCGAGATATGAAGAAACAAAGAAATGTGGACGACAAAAAAGAAATAAGTTCGTCGCTTCATTCGGCGAATTCTTTCTCTCGGAATCTTTTAATGCAATGAATCTTCATGATACTAATTAAAATTAATTAAAATAAAAATTGCAATGATCCGTTCGTTCCAAAGCGTTGTCTCGAAGGAAAGTTTTACTTCTGAATTTAAAAAAAATTCCTCTTTGCATTTATAAGACCGTGTAATTATTATCTAACCCTTAGTTATTATACAATTCTTGTTATACAGCTGCAGTTACAATTATAATTATTAAATTGACGCTTCATTACGAGGATGCCATTTTTCTTTTAATAAGTTTCTTAAATAAAATATATTTGGTTTTTGTTCTTTTCTTAGTACTACTTGTTACGGTTTACAAACGACACTTTTAAACCTTAAAATACTATTGGGTTGGGGAATAAGTTCGTAGCATTTTTATATTTTCTTTTGTTTTGCAACGATTTTTTGCTGTTTGCCAAATTGTATAATATTCATTCGATAGAGCACTTTCTGCTCTACAAAACTGTGCTAATCGTCTTTTTAAGTAATTTGATTTTTTATTACTTTCGAGGCTTAGGAATAGAATATCCAGGAGGTAAAGAGCAACATTTTCGACACCTGCTCTTCTTCGCTTTTCATCGAGGACAAAAAGCTGCTGAAGCAGCGCGGGACATTTGCAACGCATACGGAGAAAATGTTATATGCGTGTCTACATCACGGAAATGGTATCCAAAGTTCAAAAATTGAACCATACGAGGGTAGTTACCTTCGACAATGAAGTAGACCTTAAAAACTGGCTCAAAAATTTCTTCGATACCAGACGGGGTGATTTTTGGCGGAACGGCATCGACCAATTGGTCGAGAGGTGGTAGGAGGTCGTAAACAGCAACGGCGAATACATAATTGATTAATTTATTGTTATTACTATTGATTTTTGTTTAAATAAAAGTATTTGATAAAAACGCTACGAACTTATTCCCCAACCCAATACAAACGTTATGCAACGAAGTTTCATTAACACTAGATTTACGGACGTGTAATGACCATTTATTTTTAAATTAAAATCAAAATAGGAAAGAAACTAAATAAAGTATGATACGTAAACTGGCATATACAATGATTATTTATCTTAACAAAATTTAACGTACATTTTAATAAAAGCTTCTTGATTATTTTTATGATCTAAAATAAGATATGTGTCATGAGTCATTTTGACCCGTTCCGTAAATCTAGTGTTAAATATACCATTTTCATCGCGCAGCAAAAAAGTAGATAAATATACAGGGTGTCCCAAAAGTGTTGAAGGAGCCGGAAATGGGAGGTAGGTGGGGTCATTTTGAACAACTTTTTCATTTGTAAAAATGTCGTATGGGGCTTCATTTTTAAATTATTAACGAAAAACACCGACCAATTAGAGCGCGAGAATCGCGCGCCTCGCGATTCGATCGCGACCACGGCCAATTATAACTCGGGCCTACACTTCCGCCACCGAGCGCGCGCGATTCTCGCGCTCTGATTGGTCGGTGTTTTTCGTTAATAATTTAAAAATGAAGCCCCATACGACATTTTTACAAATGAAAAAATTCTTCAGAATGACCCCACCTACCTCCCATTTCCGGCACCTTCACCATTTATGGGACACCCTGTATATCTTTGCAAATGTACATTTGCTTTTAAATTCGTAACATGATTTCGTTCATAACAAATAAGAGTTACACTTATTTTTGTTTAGAGGCACTAAGACATACTGCATGTAGGATCGAAAAACAAAGCAGTGCAAACTCCCTTTGTACTTTGGTTATTAATTTTAATAAAGTGTTTAAACCCCTATGTTAATACTGTGTTAATCTTTTTCTTACTTTTGCGTATGTTATTGTATTATGTTGTACCATTCATAACATCGGAACTACTGTGAGCTATTTCTTGAAAGTGTATAGAAATTGAGTTCTTTGTAATTTAAACATAATTGTTTGTTGAAGGCACGTTGTTGCGTGATTATGTTGAAAGGATGAAGTTTGTGGAAGATTCTTTGGAAGTCTTATAAAACTTCTTTTGATTGTAGGGACGTGAACAGATTATTGGAAATACTGTGCAATTTTAGTAATCTCGCTGCTGTTTTCACAATCTTTTTTGCACGATTTGGATATCGATGTAGCACTCCAATGCATTTTAAAGACTGCAATAAGAAAGGAAATTGAGGATGTTTCTCGAGAGTAATGGTGCAAAATTATTAGGTCAAGTATCCAACAGTTTTGGAGAGGATTGCGAATGTACAAATTGATAATGAAATTAACGTATCATAATGTATAATGTATCATTATTATGATTGGACATAATGTATCATTATTTACTATAAAATTAATTATTTAATTTATTATTATTTATTATAAAATTCATTCTTCAATTCATTATCAAATTTTTAATGTATTCATTAGTTGCATCAACTTTTCTAATAATTTTCAATTGTAGTAAACAATTTTTAGTCGTTTGTAAAGATTAAATACTTAATTTAAACCACGAACCTTTAGAAAGGAGACGGAGAGAGTAAGAGTACAAAAAAATTGAAGTGGTACATGACAAATTTGTTGCAATTTAATAAGCTGTGAATGCGCTGCAGAAAATTGTTTTTACGTCTGCAACGGAAAACAAAATAGATCGTTAAAAACGTGTTTTTTCTGTATTGTGGAGCCAAATTTTGAACATTTTATTTCTCGTACAAAGGTTTACGATTTAATTTTCTACGTAGGAAGAATTTCCGGCAATGTACTTCCACTAAATCGAGTTTTCATTGTAAAAGAAAAATGTGATTTTGACAAGTGCCTAATTTCACTGGAAATATTTGCTAAAGAACTTTGCTAAAGAAATAATTTATTAGGATTGTTCAAAATGTTTTTTTTTTTAATTCACATAAGTTTATAAGATAATTTTTGTATCTTATAATGTGATAATTTGTTTTATTTTGTGCAAAGAACTAATAATGCAATAAATACCCTACTGAATTAAATTAATTTCCATTGATTCTAGTGACAATGATCAAACAACATTTGGAATACACTGTTACACACAACTCTTTCCAAATTTACGAACAGGTTTCTACGAACAACTTTCAAGTTCTTCGAAATTCTTCGAGCATCGGTTATCCGTAACTCGAGCAAGTACGCAAGAGTTGCTTCGATTGCCTCTTATTTAACGGGAAAACAAACAGGCACAACTGAGAAATTCTTTTTTATGTTACAAAAATTATTAAAATGCTTTTTTAAACAGTACATAAATTTTTGTCAAAATAAAAAAGTTACCATTCTTACATGTCAATATATTTTTCATTTTTCATTCCAATTTTAATGTCTTGTACTTTAATCAAATTGACATTTTGATAAAATGAATTTATTCTGCATACATATACAGTCGTGGACAAAATTAAGTGGACAGGTATCATAAATAACAAAAGGTAAATTTAATTAACTAATAATGCCTATAAATCAAAACTTTATTGCACAATTATATACATTAAATAAATGTTTTTTCAAGCCTGCAAAAATATCTCACGTCCTAAATTTAAAATTTATTTACTACATTGTAATGACACAAAACATTTTTTACATTTCTGCAATGTCCACTTAATTTTGTCCAGGAGTGTATAATATATTATTTTGAAACATTTTTTGTTTAGTTTGCAATATGAATTTTTAATTTTGTTGGATATTTAGCTATTATTCAATATGTTGAACAATTACACGTTAACAAATAATGAACCTATTTGAAATCTTTATAGTTGACTGTTAGAAATTTTTATAATCGAAAGCTATGCTTGTTAATAATTTATTTAAATAATAAACATTCTAAAATAATTAAAATAAAACCGTGTTTCAGAATATATTTACTATCTGACATTACTAGTTTTTATTATATCTTCGATAGAAATCAATTATATGGCAAAAATTAATCTTTTTTCGATATGCTTTGGCTTTTTATATGCTACTAAAGCACGCTATTCATTTTCATTTAAAACTCAACGAAAGTACTGGGAGACTCTTTATTCTTTCTTTAACTATTTCGCGTCATGATACGATTTAACTCATTCTTTCAAGTTAGTGCATTTAAATCTAGCCTCAGCCACTATTTTTTCTGAAAGATGCTAAATCTGTCAGCTAGACAATTAGAACAGACTAATTCTAACTTGACCTAATGACCTACAGATGGCATGTGTGGTAACGTCAGTCGCGAAGACCTGTGGGAATTACACCCAAACCGCATTTTGGGGATTTCGATCGTGCAAGCCACCGTGAATTAATGGAGATGGAAAGGAAACCAAGTTATAGTAATTATAACGTTCAATACCTACATCATAGTGTTTACTTAGCAACTTCTTATTATATTCGTAGTATTTTTATACTAATGTACAAAACATCGTTGTTTCTTTTGAAATTTGCATTCTAAATCATAAGAGTATACATATTACTTAGATTTGATTTTACTTAAACTGAGTGAACTTGTCGGTCGCTATTACTAGTTACTATTACTAGTAATATCCCAGGGAGTTTTGTATTATTGACTAACCAACAGCAGCGACTATTCATTGGTTTTATTTCTAACCTAACGGAGAGTATAGTCATTCAACATCTGATACTCGCTGTGTACTTATGGTAATTTTAGTCACCCGTTAAATTACGCATTCATTTTTAAGTTGGTAGAACAGGATCTACGAGGTATCCAGCATTCGAATGTTATTATTATATCTTGTGCAGTGAAATGATGTCAGTGTAAATCATAAATGCAATACATTTGAAATCTAGGTGTGCTACTTAACTGTTATATCATTCGATGTAGATGTAAGTATATTCAAAGTGCAATAGAGATCACAAATATTACAAACACATTCATCTTTTCTCTGTTACCGTTAATTACAAAGAAGAGTTAATAATTTACCTTACGTCAACTAGGAATTGAAAGTCACCTTTTCGTAGAAAAATTTAAGTACGTCTTACGATTGCCCCGGTATGTATTTCTTAGCTGCGCTGTATATAAATTTATTTTTTTTTCTCTTACGCATTAGTTCGTCAAATAAGGAATCAATAATACAGTAAACACCGCTATAACGCTGTAGATACGTTCTATGTTATGTGAATCCATATTATAGGAATTCCTTAGATTATACGAATAAATGAGTTGTTCAAAGTCCAAAATGATTAACCTATTATATTTTAAATTGTGTTTAATTTTGCAAAGATTTATTTTCCTAGAACTTTTTCTCTTTCGAATTTAACGGAATGAATAAAAATAATAAGATATACAAGTTTTTTTCAGACACGTTTAAAGTGCATTACAACTAGAATCAAACTGAGACGATCACCTCCAAAAATGGTGTTTTTCCGAAATTTGAGAAGCACAATTACGTTCAATGTTACTAGCCAAAAGTTATATCAATTATTATTACAGCAAAAACGTAATAAAATTGCAACATCTGCCTCATTCTTGTACCTTGTTACACGATTCTTTTTTAGCGTGTTGTACGAAAACGATCACAATTTTTCCACCGGTTTTGAGCTATTTCCAGCATAATATCTTTTACCTACCAGCTCCTTAATTAATTTACAAAATAGGTGAAAAAATGGAGATTCAATAAAATGTACCGCAATAGTGCAGTGTGCGTAATAAATGTATTTTTAATTTCTTACAACTAGCAAACAAATAAAGATATTATACAGGGTAAGTCACTTAAACTCAAATATCTTCGTTGTATTTAAAGGTACGTTAAATGTCTCAAGGACAAAGTTGAGTAATTCACTGAGGCTCATATGTCACGCAAAAAATTTGTGTTCTTTTGTTATTTTCTTTAGAGATATAAAGGTCACTTCCATTTTATTAAACGGAACTATCCTTTTTTAAACACCTACAATGATATTTCTTTTCATTCGGAATACAGTGACCTATATTGATTCAAGGCTATCCAAGGTCACAGGCAGAAAAAAGGCATAAAACTATAATATTGAAGCAAAATAAAACAATGAAAAACAACATAGCTATTTAAGGTGCAAACTCACTCATCCCGTATATCTGAACAGTCTATTTATCTGATGTTGTTTATTTGCAGTGGAATTAATATATTTAACTTAGGATTCAATTAGATCTACACGCAACAGCTTACAAACGTGGTCACAGCATTCTTTCACACAATAGACGCGGGAGGAAGTAATAATAAACAAAACACATTCGAACAAAGAAAAAGGAAAAAGGATAATAAGCGCACTCTACATCTTTAGCGCTACTTTTAACCCTTTGCGGTCCATGATTTCTTTCACCTGCAGCTCCATAATTAATTTATAAAATAGATCAAGAAATGGATTTACAATAAAATGTATTGCGATAATGCGGGGTGTGTAACAAAAATATTTTTAATTTATTAAAAGTGGCAAACAAAACATCTTCAAACAACCTATTCATCTGAATTATATCTACGATCCAAGAAAAACACGATATCGAGCCACACTCGACATAGGACCGCAAAGGGTTAAACTATAATAAGAAAAGCATTAGTCATACAATGCAACATCTGAATTATTTATATCATCCAGGGCAAATCCGACATCGGGTCACATTAGACACAGTGTGATGCCCGGTTTACTTCGATACCTCGATATCGAAGCCAAGGAATAGGGGATCACTTAATATATTTAATTAAGGATCGACAATTCGCGGAATGTTCTAACACTTTTATTAATCGCACTGGTTGATATTACATATGTGGAGAGTGAAGCGAGTGACAGAATGAAACGAACGATGTAATCGATAGTAATCGAAGTGTGGAGAGTGAAGCGAATGAGAGGATGAAGAATCAATAGTAATCGATTATGTTTGAAGAATAAAATAATGTACGATTAACGGGACGAGGCGGCGTTGGGAGATCGAAAAGACAGTCTTCATCCAGCCTCGAGCGTGTTTGGTGTTACATTTCAATTTACTAAATGTATAATTTCTTACGTTTTGTTGTTAAACTCTTTTGTCCGAGTCTTTTTATTCATGTGGGATTGGCGGGACCTCCATACCCGATAAGAACAAAAGGAATACGGAAAGGACGTGTATTAGGCGGACGCCGGTGGCTCAGTTGGGAGCGTCGACGACTCGTAATCTGAGGGGCACGGGTTCGATTCCCGTTTCAAGTCCGATATTTTTCCGTATTCCTACATTCATTTACGTGGATCCTAGCTTTCAAAAGATCCTTTAGGAAGATTTGAAGGAAAGGCAGGATCCCACACATATAACAAGAAAATACTGATGTAGTTGAATTAAGACTAACTGGAGAAACGGCGACTCGGATCTTTTATGTATTTTCGGGATGGGATAGTTCAGAAGGGAAGGAGAAGGTTGTTTTCCAGGCGAAGGGATGAGTAATGGCAAACTTGGTGACTGTATCGCGATTAGGTTTTGGATGAGCAAGAGGTGACTAACATGAGAAAAATATTTATTATGAGTGTATAACAACAGGAACGACAAGGGTTAACGCTTTCGAAACGATGAAATTGAGAGCCACTGACATCGAGAGTCGAACTGGAAGAGTAGGAAAGCAAACGGGACGGCGGAAGGTAGGGCAGTATGAAGGAAACAGGCATGCAAGGATGAAGAGAGCGAGCAGGCGAAACTAGGGACCTCACATGTTGTGGCCCCGGGGCAGTACGGTTATACAGGGCCCAGCTCCGATTCCCGCCCCGGTAGTTTCCCATGATTGAGATACGTAATCGTTACTCCCCGATGTATATCCTGCGTACTCACCGTTCTCGAGAGCGTTTCGTGCTCCCGCACGGAGATGCTCCTTTATTTCCTTCCCCCCTCGTCCGTTTCGACACACACACATGAGCGCATGCTGAAAGTCCTTTCTCTAAAATGTTCGGTCTAAATCATGCTTGTCCTCGGACAAATGTCTTGATAGAATCGACCGCCAGCCATGAAGAATACACGGAGGCGTAGCCGATTCGCAGACTATATGGAGATCATGTCGGTGGTCTTCGATATAGAAATACGCACATTTTATAAAATATCAGGGTGTTCCATAAGATTCTTCCTTGTTCGGTATGGAATAAAAATGAACTTCGGGGAACACTTTGCGAGTAAGTCACGAACTTTAGAAGGAGGAAATAGCGAGGTTTTGCGAGAGATGGAAGAGGGTGTATAGAGCAGATCAGTTTGTATTCGGTGCAACCAATCAATCTCTAACAGTAAATATTGTGCGTTCATTTCGTATCATAAATGATATAAACACATGGGATGCTGTAATGTAAGTCGTTTATTTTGGAAGCGTGATGTATTCATTTTTTGTTATTGCGAGATATTTAACCCTTTGCATATTTAACACTATGCATAGAGTTAATGAGGATGAAACATATGAATATTTCGAGCAGCGATAGAAGATGCGTCATTTTGGTGGCCGGTAGACTGTCTACCATTTTATTTTTTACCGAAAGTGATAGTACTTTGTACCTTTTTTAAGATCGGAATACCTACCTTCTGTCTTGGCGTAGCGGAATAACTGCGCGTCGCGCCGCCAACATTGAGTACCACTGACAGCTACGCGTGTTTTGCCGAACTATTTTCCTTATACAATGTAAACGAATGTGAATTTTTAACTTCGCTCGATGCTTTCTGCAGTAGAAATGTCTACTCTATCGCGTGCGATGGTTAGATTTTCACCTAGACCTACAGTTTTTTAAATAAATTTAAAAGTATCACCAGAAATTGGTGCATTTTTGGGGTCTTTTTTACTTCGATCGTTGTTTAAACATATTTAAATGTTTACAATGTAATAACAATTTATATCGTTTTATTCGGGAAAGTTCACAGATTTCTCTCGTGCAAGAAGCCATTGAATAGCTGCTATAGTAAAAGCACAAAAAATTCCCAAAGTTGAAAATTTGCAATGTTTTTTAACATTAATTTTCTAAAAAACTGTACGTACCAGAGAAAAGCGGATTTCAGATTCGTATTCAGCTCACAAAAATCTATCAGAATTTCATAGTGGCAGTTCATATAATTTTTGGCTGTTGTACAGTGTAATTGAAAGAACTGACTTTTCAATTATTTCGAATGATTCTACAGCGTTATCGTGTTTTCGTGATGGCTTTTCGTGTGTAGTAACAATTACTTGTGCAATGCGTGAACTGAAAAAAGTGGTCCAACAAAATTTCGTAGGTGACTCAAACAGTTTAATGATGTGAACTAGTTGTATACCGAACGAAAGATTCGAATTTGAATTCCTCTGTAACAGTCAATCGATGTCTCCTCGCATCCATTATTCAAATCAATTCAATTTTTATTCCATCCTAAACACGAAAGGTATTAATAATTCATGAAACTATGATTACGAATCATAGTATAGAATGACTCGGAATGTTTTATCATATCTATCCAACAAAATTTTATGTACTCTTACACCCAGTAAATCCCACAAGTATGTATTTAAACTCTATCAGTTTGTAATTAGAGTATATGTTGTCATTTTATATCTTTCTTTACGTGAAAATTTGTGTACGATTGAGGTGTCATTAAATTAATGAACAATATGATATAATATTTACTTTACTTTTCATGTTCTAATACAGGATTCAAAAGGATTTATAAAAAAACTTTTCTCTCGCAAACTCACTCATTCCACTCGTATTCGCACAGGAACGGAACAGGCAGAATAACAACAGAACAACGCCGGAAAACGCAAGACGCGCCCCACACACACATTAAAGTATATAGTATATTTTAACAGTATATTACATTTCTTTGAAATAAATATTATAACAATAATTGATAGCAATGGTGTACTCTTATTATTTGAAAATTTTGTTGTTATTATATAAAAAATATTATTCATTAGTTATATTAACTGACAATTTGTATTTTATTTCTTTTGTTTGCTAAATTCATTGAATGTTTGTTTTCAATTTCAGAAATAAATTCAATTGAATTTATTGATTCCCCAATGCATTGTGTTGCAAATACGCTACATAAAATCATATGATATGAAATATTTGTTTGTGTGTTTTATCAAACTTAAATTATTTACAGATTTAATAACTAATGAAATTGTTGATAATATATTTTATTTTTTGTATAATAAGTGCACCTTTCGGAAATTTTGTAAAAGAAAATACAATCCTGTTAGAAAAATAGATAGTCGTGGATGTAGGGGATGTTCGACACTAACACAGGGGACTGTCGCATGATTGTAATCGAGAATCGTGAGACGTCCATTATACTACCAGTTACAAAAGGCACATGTTAGTATGGGAAGAGCAATTCACACGGATTGTTTGAAATGTTACACAGGATTCGATACAGAAGGCTATACACACAAGAGTGTTAATCGCAGTAAAGAGTTCGTAACAAGTATAACTTACTCCGAATTTCACTTAGATTACAGCCAAATTTCAATTAGACTTTAACTAAATGAAATTGAATAACTGTTAGCTAGTGATGTACGGATACTCAAAAAATGGAATTATACAATCATGTTAAAGACTGAATTTGAAGATGTTTTCATGACAAATTTGTGCTTCGACCGTGAGAATATTTATGGCAGCAATTTTGTCGCTGAACTGATATTGACCTAATGATATTTTTAAAACTAAGTTTATGAAACCCGTAAAAATAACGGATATTATTAGGTCGTTCGGAAAGTCATTTCGTTTCTTTTTTTTATGAAAATGAGAGACGACTTTCGTGGGATACTTCTTTTCTTGATTGAACAGCATTTTTAAAAAAGTGAAGAATTCCGAAAATGCTGCTTTTCACTTTTCATATCCGATGCGGTAACAACCATAAATTATTCGGACTTATTTACAAGCAAGAATGATGTTTCTCCAATTTTCTGATTTCCAAATTCCGAAAAATCCGAATTCTCAGATTTCCAAATTCGGAAACTTTCGAATTCTCGGGTTTCCAAATTCTCAAAAATCCGAATTCTCAGATTTCCAAATTCTGAAAATTCCGAATTATCAGATTTCCAAATTCTGCAAAATTCCAATTCTCAGATTTTCAAATTCGGAAAATTCCGAATTCTCAACTTCCTAAATTTTGAAAAATTCGAATTCTCAGGTTTTAAAATTTTGAAAAATCCGAATTCCCAGATTTTCAAATTCTGAAAAATTCGAATTCTCGAGATTTTCAAATTCTGAAAAATCCGAATTCCCAGATTTCCAAATTCAGAAAATTACGAATTACCAGATTTCCAAATTCTAAGAATTTCTCACAAGCAAGACTGATGGGGAAAAGCGAAATGACTTTCCGAACAACCCAATAGATATCTTATTTTCAGATACGAAAATTATTAAAAAGCTTATGTCAAAATACATAGTTGACCGTCATCGAAATAAAGAAATTTTCTATAAACTAATTTATGTATATTCATATTTATTTATTTATATTTTTACTTACTTTTATGGTTCATTTCCAACTTAGGCATAAGTGATCATTAAATGTCAGTAAATCTTATATTAATGGATGCGATTCGAATACGATACGCGTTTTTCTAATTAATAAAATTCACCTAGTTTCTGCATTAAAGTATTAGAACTCTAAAAATAATAACATTTAACAACATATAATTTTCGAATCCATGAATTTTTTAAAACCATTTATTTTCAAAAACAGGTAAAACCATTATACCTCGACCACATTTATTGAATACCGTTAAATTATTCAAGGAAAATTGAAGTGAAATGATGCACCAAGACAAAATTTGACCCAGATAAATACTTCAGACAACAGGCAACAACCATTCATTGCGCATTTCTTTGATAACTACAACTTTCCTGGACTCGTGAGAGAAAGTTTGATTAAGAACTTTGAGGGCGTAGTCATTCCACGTACGCTGTTGCGATTATGTTCTCATAGCAGTAAATAGCCTAGTTATAGTTCAAGTCTTATGTGTAAAGCCTTTGGACTTATGATATTCGCAAAACATGTATTTTCAGATTACGTGATATTTTTATTTACATGTAGCGTCTTATAGATATTTAACGTGTTAGTTGTAGGTATATTGTAAATTTGTTTTAGGTACATCGCAAAAAATAGGTTAATACTGAGTCATTTGAATATTACGTTAATGTATTAAGAAATTAAATTTAAAAAAATATATACGAACGTTATAAACCATCGAACATTGAAAAAAGTTCATTGTGCTAAGAAGAATGGATTGAAAACAGACAAGAAATTATTTATTAACAATGATGCTCAAGAATACTTCAGGTCTATCGTGTATTTAATATAATACAAATTACTAAACATTATGCATCTTGTTTACCATTCGAAATTATTAAAAACATTCGAGTAAGCAATCAACAACATAACAAAATTGTATAATAAACTAAACAATTAGTATTATAATAAATACTCATCAATTAAGTAATTAATTTTGCAGTAAATATTAGTAAATTAAATAATTAATTTTACAGTAAATAATAATCAATCAATGATATTAATTAATTAAACAATTAAATAAACGAAAGTGGCACTATTACTTATTTATTAATGTTGTAATTTCATTTCCTTTAAACAACCGACTATTTATTTTATTTTTATATAATTTCGTTTCCTGATTTTTATTGTATTAAAAAATTTCCCTTCTGCTGTAGAAAGAATGAAGTGGTACAACTGTTCAATTTAATTGTTAACATAGTATTTCAGCTTATCAGTTTAATATCAACACACATAATTTTATTAAGAGTTTAATATCGGTACTCATAATTTCTATATTCGCAATCCTCCCCGAAATAATTTTGAAACTGTTGAATGCTCGATCTAATAATTTTGCACCATTACTTTCAAGAAATAGCCTCAATTTGCTTTCTTATAGCAGTCCTTAAAAAGCATCTGAATGATACATTGATACTCAGATCTCGCAAAAAGGATTTTCAAATGAGCAAGGAGAGTACTACAATTGCATAGTATTTTCACTAATCTGTTCAAGTTCATATAATCAAAAGAAGATTCATAAGGACTCCAAAAAATCTTCTGCAAGTCTTATCCATCCATCATAATCACGCAACAACGCGCTTTCATAAAAGAATTACGTTTAAATTACAAAGAATTTAACTTCTACAGGGTTTCATGAAATCATTTACCGTGAGTACGATTTTGTCAATGAAACAATCTAACATACAACATACGCAGAAATAATGAAAACATGTTACATTAACATAGAGTTTTAAACATTTTATTGAAATGTTATAACGAAAGTATAAAATGACTTTGGACTGGTTTGTGTTTCGACGCCACATACTGCGTATTCCAGCTTTATACAGGGTGTCCCAAAAGTGTTGAAGGAGCCGGAAATGGGAGATAGGTGGGGTCATTCTTAACAACTTTTTCATTTGCAAAAATGTCGTACGGGGCTTCATTTTTAAATTATTAACGAAAAACACCGACCAATCAGAACGCGAGAATCGCGCACCACGCGATTCGATCGCGACCACGGCCAATTATAACTCGGGCCTACACTTCTGTCTCCGAGCGCGCGCGGTTCTCGCGCTCTGATTGGTCGGTGTTTTTCGTTAATAATTTAAAAATGAAGCCCCATACGATATTTTTGCAAATGAAAAAGTTGTTCAGAATGACCCCACCTATCTCCCATTTCCGGCTCCTTCAACACTTTTGGGACACACTGTATATAAAACTTTGCCAGTATGTTCCACAAACGAAAATGCCAAGGAAATATTATATAAACACAGGTTCTTAGATATTTTATCAAAAGATTATGGGAAATGTACGAACTAACCGATGATTCATATTTTTTGTTTATAACTTTTAATAATATATTCAAACGCCTGTGCTTTTATAAACATCTTTTCATATTTTTATTTATGGAATATACTAGTTGAATATATTAGTAAATATATACGGTAAAGTCCATAGCACCCTGTGTGTGATATCGAACAACATATTTTTGATACAACTTTATAATGAATATTTTGAAATTCTATATTTTGTACAACATTCCGTTCTTATTTTTATAAATGGTATATATTATTAACCTCTTAGGCACGGCGGAATTTTGTGCGGGACTGTTTCTCTGTACGGCAGAGTTCAACGCGAATTACGCGTAAATCATACGGCTCTGCAAAGTGTGACGGATAATGCTGTTCTTTACACGAGTACACTGGAACGAAGTGGTTGATGATTAAATTAGAATTTTTCTTAAAGATATGATACACACATTTTAACTTTAACAATTTATTCTAATAATTAATAATAGAATTCAGGTGACATCCGCGAAAGCCACTATAGTGGTGCGTCGTACAGAAAGATGATATACGCGAAAGCCACTATAGTGGTGCGTAGTGCCTAAGAGGTTAAAGTCTAATGGTAAATAAGTGGCACAATCCGTATGTTTGAAGTTTATATATAAACAATATATTATATTTAGGTATAAATAATAAGTTCATAAATAATATGCTTTATGATTCAATCAATTGTTGCTGCATTTGTTTTAGTACCTTGTCAGGATTTATCTTCTGGTGAGCGAACAGTACATACCTGCGTATTCTTAGTATCACCTGCAGTTGCTTCTCTTACAACCATCCATCGTATATGATGTCCATTAAGCGGATTATTGAGAAAGATACGAGGACACTCGTGCTTGTTTTCTGATGTATATCGAAGTATATGATGGCCTTTAGAGAACATGGCGACATACAGGAGAAGGCTTCAATTATAAGTAAATTATTCGGGTAGTAAATATGCAAATTTCCTAACTTTATAAATTTAGTAATTGAAAAATTTTAGGTATATAACAATTTGGAAAATTTTGAATTTTAAGTAGTGGGAAGTTTAGAAATCACGGTGTTTGGGAATTTAGAATTTAAAAACTTAGGAATTTTTGAATTCAGAAATTGCGGAATTTGGAAATTTTTATGTTCATGAATCTAAAGCTTTTTATATTTCAGATTTGGGAACGTGGGAATTTGAGAATTTATCAATTTGGCAATTTGGCAATTTGGCAATTTAGGAATGTAGGGATTTGGCAGTTGAAAATGTGGGAACTTGGGAATTCGAAAATTTAAGAACTAGGGATTTTGATAATTGGTACAGTGGAAAATTTTTGAAATCTAAAGGTTTGAAAATTCGAAAATTGTATCATTTAGAAATTTACAAATTTAGGCATTTTGAACTTGAAAATTGAGGCATTTACGAATTTGAGATATGGAAAATTTAGGAATTTAAAAATCTGAAAAATTGAAACTTCAAAAACATAAAAACTTAAGAATTTGAAAATTGTAAATTCAGAAATTACGAATGATTTATTACTTGATAATCATTAATCACTGATTTGGTTTCAGTAAATTATAATCTGAAATCATCAATCAAATTACGTTCGCCAACTCTAATTGTAGAAATGTCTTATTTTTCAGACATTGTTGAGTCATTCGCTCATAACGTGTTGACTAATGTTTATCTAAAATACACAGCGTTTAGCATCTACTAAAAAATAAGAAGCTAAACTATAAATTCTTGAGAAAAGTTAATTCAATCACGAAAAGGTATTATAGCTCAGGGAAGGCTTGCGTGTGGTCCACGATTTGATTTCTAAACGGAGCTTCGTGTCTTCTCCTCGGTTTAGCCTAGGGATGGGTTCGAACCGAATTTTCAAATTCTCGGAACTCGAACCTGAAACTTCATAAAATTTAGAAACTCTAGGAACTCTTGTAATTGGAAACTCGAAACTTGAAGCGGTGATTTTATTTCGCGTGAGGAATATCTTATTTTAAGGAACGATGGAACGAAATTATTTCAATCCGCTTAAATTCTTTGTTGGAAGGACAATTTCCCAGTTTTCTCATTTATTGAACCACTAGGGCCATCTAGCCCTTTTCGGGCATAGTTTACGCCCCCTTCTTTTTTATAACAATTCCTTTGTTTTGCAGCGTGACGCTACCTCGCAGTTCTACATTAACCCTTTGCGCTCCTATGTCGAGCGTGACACGACATCGGTTTTTATCCCAACAGCTACTTTGTCGAGTCCCACTCGACATTTTTTCAATACAAACAGATAGATGTTGCACATTCGTACCTCCTCCATTTAATTTTAATTGTCGCTTTATCCCACTAGAGAGCTTACTGGATTAGTGGAATATTATAGCAATAAAGCAAGAGACCTCTCGGTACAAATGCCGCAAGTACTAGTTTTATATGATCTTTGTATACATCCAATAAATTCATTCGTTCTTATCGAATCGATTTACTGTTACCCAGCATATACGAACCTGCTAAATGTCTGAAAATTATACACCAGGAAACCTCTAAATGCTTGTTGCGAGTGAATATCACAAAACTTAAATGCTTTTGGAGCTGTCGGTAACAAAATAGAAATATAATTCGGAGCGCAAAGGGTTAACCATGTACACGCTCACGCGTTTCTTTGACAATATACTTTCTAGTTTATCTGCTTATGTACGTTGCTCGATCGCTATTTTCATTTTAACCAACGTCCTGCCACCCCTCGACATTCTTAAAAACAGAAACTAATCACTGCACATTCACGAAGCTGTGCGTACCGAATATTTGGGAATACAGCACACCATATTTCAATGGTTTTAGGGATTTCGACGTTTGGAAAAACGCATTCGTACTTTTCACAAACGTGACTATAGGACACTTCATTTATGCATCTTAGCACGTGCACGTGTGTATCGTTACGTCGTTCAGGATGTTCATCTCGTATGTGTTACAAAGCGACGTAAAATTTATGTGCACTCTTGCGTGAACAACCCACTTAACGAACATACGATGAGATGTTGTGATAACGGATTAGTCGAATAGAAACAGTATAATTTTCGTAAGACTATCCGTAAGTTTAATTTTAGAAAGTTTGAAGGTATAACTTCAAATTCTCGAGTGTTTAAAGATCCTCACGTTCCCAAATTTTATAACACTAAATTGAATAATTTTTGAGATCTCCAAGTTTCTGATTTTCCAAATTGTACATTTTCGATATTCGCAAATTTTGAACCTTGAAAAACCAAGTGTTTCAATTTTTGAATTTCCAACTTCCCAAATTCTCAAATATTGAAGTTTCTAATTACTCGATTGTCAAATCCTCACGTTCCAAAATCACAAAACTTTGAATTCTTAAATTCCTGAATTTCCAAACGTTTAATTTTCAAAATTCACGCATTTGAGAACCCCGAACCGTCAAATTTAAAGTCTCTAACTTAAAAAATTTCCAAGTTACACGTTTTCGAAATTTCCAAATATTTTAATTCCAAAATTCCTTTCACTTCTTGAAACTCGAAGTTTTCTCGCGTTTCGAGGTTTCGAGAATACCCCTCCCAGTTTTATCGACGTAGAATGAATCGGAGTGGCGTATGCAATTCACTCGAGCAACGGGTTGTGTTGTGGTAAAAGAGAATTAACGAATTCCCGGAGGACCCCACGGCCTGATAATATCGCGGACCGTACGTGTCCAAATGTATCTTCCCGATAACGACAAAGCCGCAATTACCGAGGATCAATGCGCGTTTCTGTACGGTTACTGCATAATGGCCAATAATCGCGTTACGAAGCGATGTTAATTTGTTTCGAAGCGCTTCGGTTAAACAAGTTATCTGTAAAACCCTTTTGGATGATCACCGAAAATGACGGCGCATTTCGGTGGTATCAGTTCGAGTATAGATTTTGCTAAATTGTTTAACGGAACCAGTCGTAATTTTCAGTACGAAAGATCCGGGAAGACTTACAGGATTCAAGTAAATTTAACGGCTATACATTCATTTTACACTAACTTTTACACATTAAATCGAACATTATGACAAAATAAGTTAAAAAATTTTCAATCTTATTTTTTGAGATATATAAGACTACAGGATTGAAATATATTAACTGAGAAGAAATAATTGTAAAATATATTTAATATTTATAAGAAAATTGAAACTGAATTAGACTTATAGTTGAATAACAAATTAAAATTTCTGATCAGCTGTCATTCAATTGAAAAATATAAAAAATTTTAATAACTGATTATAAACGTTAATTAATGATTCAAGATTAATTTGATGGATCTGATGAAAGGTTACTTATTAGTGTTATTATTAATTTAAAATTTTAATTATATTGAATTATAGGATTAAAATATAAATGAATACAGAACAAATGATTATATATTAGATTTAACACTTGGAGGAAAATTGAAACTAAATTTAAAGTTCAGTTGACAAATAAACTTCAATTTTTAATTAGATACGATCCGAATTGAAATTAAATTTTAGTAATCAACTAACTGTATTAATTTTAACGATTGAAGGTTAATTTATTTATCACTACTCTGAATTTAAACTAAGTTTTAACATGTAAATTGTAAATTGTCAAATTAGGTTAATTAATTTTTATATTTCCAATGTTTAAAATTACAATGGAATTGTAAGAAGTTTTAGGAATTTGTTTAGAAATTCTAGAATGATCATGACGCGATAGATTTTCTTTAATTCATTGGCTGTTCTTTACAATTTTATTTTTATGGCACAATCAGATTACAAGATTTGTTAATTTCAAAAATGTTATAAACTTACATAGCATAGTTTAACACTTTAACATTTTTTATCTCATTTATATTAAAACATAGCTTAACATTTTAATTGTTATAGAAATATTATCTCCAACATAAAAATACATTTCTCACAATGTATTACATTCTGATAAAATTTCGCAGATGCAGTTTCGGTAGTATAAAGGTAAATATTTACATTATTGCAGCAAACTATTGGTAGTCAACCCAATCGCAAAAGATTAAATACGAGGGAGGATCAAATATGAACGGGACTTTTCTTTCTGAACTTGTTTGTTTAAGGGAAGAGGGTTACCGTTTCTATAATGGATTATTATGACTGTTTGGATCGTGGAAAGTAGGTCGTTATCCGGTTCAGATAAGTTTGGTGATAGTTTTCGCGCTGTCAGAACAACAAGTGCACGTTTCAATTGTGCAAGGCATAATTATTAAATTTCTCACCCACGAAAATGTCAAACCAACAGAAATTCTGCAGAGATCGACTGCACAATTCAAAGATCAAACGCTGTCAAGGGCTAGCGTGTTTGCTTGGTGTAAGAAATTCAAGGGAGGACGTAAACGGGTTGAGAATGTGGAACATGATCGCTGTCCTCGAACCAGCATCACGCCGACGAACATTCGCACGATTCGTGACCTTCTCGAAGGCGATCGAGGACTGGCAATTTCCAAAATTGTACAATAAATGCATATTATTACGGGCTGTTGAGAGAGGTAAAAGTCGCTTATCGTTCCAAAAGACGTGACCAACCAATTCGAGACGTCATTCTCGTTCACGATAACACCTGGCCCCATACTGCAGTTTTAACTTGCCAAACCTTAGAAAAAATGAGGTGGACACCAGTTGGTCACCTTCCCTACAATCCTGATCTGTCGCCATAGGATTTCCATCTCTTTGGACCGCTTAACCCCTTCCCGTGCCATTTATTTATCAGATGCGTCAGACAGAACTAACTATTCATACCTATAATATTAAAAAGAACAAAGGAAATTGAAATGCTGTGAGTATTTTATATTCAGCCATCCTTGACTATATTAATTATGGTCGGACCTAAACTTCAAATTGAGGACTATTCAAAATATGAATAAAGTTTGTTACATTTGAATTGTGAGTGCGTCACGAGTCAGACTCGTCAAAGTACGGGAAGGGGTTAAAGAAACACTCGGAGGACAACGATTTCGAGACGATGCAGCAGAGGAGGCCTTTGTGCGCAATTTTCTCCTGACACAACATTCTTCATTTTACGACACTGGAATCCAAATTCTACCAATCCGCTGGGAGGAACGCATTGCTAAAGCAGGAGATTATATTGAAAAATAATATGTGCTTGGCAATTTTATTACACCGAATAAAATTATTTTAAACATAAAGTCTTGTTTATATTTGATCCGCCCTCGTATCTCGAAATAAAGGGCGTATAGTTCACTCCACTTTCACTGTCACCTGCACAGGTAGCGAACGTAGGATTTTAAGTTACGTATCGAGAAGAAAAGCGAAATGTGTCGGTCGAAGGAAGAACTGAGGGACAACAGTGAAAAGGAAGGAGGAGGTGGATGCAGGCTCTTATTATTCCTCGCTTCACTTCGCCGCGTGCGGTCTCGCTGTGCTCTTAAACCACCCGCTGGGAGAACCGAGCTTCGGCTTAGAATCGGACCAGAAGGCCCCGGAATATGTCTCTCGGATTATAAGTTATGGCATATAACGTTCGTTATACGAGAATTAATCGAAAGTTCGGTGTATGAGAACCAACTACTGCTTGACTTTCGACTGAAATACGAAGTCACTGCAGTATATTCGAAATACAGGGTGGCTGGAATGAACTGTTACAACTTCAAACCGCTGCAGGAGATACGCTTTTAAATATTTTGTTTTATCCAAGGGAAAAAAATAGTCGAGAAACATTCAAGAAAATGATTTAATGCTCATTGCTCGATATAACCTCCCTTTGCACGAATAATTTCATTCAAACGGTGAAAGAATGAATCGCACGCTGCCCGTACGTGAGATTGTGGATTCTTCCATTCCCGGACAAGTGCTGATTTTGAAGCGTCCAAACTTCGATGTTTCATTAAATTGACCTTGGCCTCCAAAATAGCCCAAGTACATTACATTCAATCATTAAATAGATTACATTCAAATGCTGGAGCTCACGAACGATAATTGGAACTGATGTTCCAGCTAAATATAAAGCAATTACAGAATTGCGCTTCAAATCCATCGCTATAACCTTACTTTGAGATGTAGTATACGAAAATGCTTCTGCACGCATATAAACAATTGAATGAACTATAAATATGGCAACTTTCAGATGGATTGCGTGAGCGGATCGACAGATGCATCAGTATGAACTTAGTAACAGATCATTCCAGCCACCCTGTACTATACCACATTCAAACTTGCATACCTCTTTCGCGTACACAAAAATGAATTTTTAACAACTGTGAAAATACAGTTAACCCTACTATAACACGGTAGTTAGGTTCCTAGAAAACGCCGTGTTGTGTGAAACCGTGTTGTATGAGATCCAGAGCCAGTACAAAAAGGGGGTTACGTTCCGAAAACATATTAAAACACAAATATATTTTTTTTTAATTCTACACAAACAACTTAATTTTTATTCAAAATATAAATGTATGCGGATGTCAAAGATTCTGCAGCAACTGCACTTCTTATTTCTTTTTCATTTCCACAATTAATTTTTTTACTTTTCATACAATGGTTGTTAAATTAATTCAGCGATATCATTTTTCTCCAGCTAATATTCGCTGATTTCCCTTGCTGCATTTTAGTGTACACCACTGCATTGATTGTATATTAGAGTGTCCCATAAGTTCTTTTCTTTTTTGATAGACATTCATACACAATATTTATAGTTTAAAGTTGATTCGTTGCATTAATTGTTTAGCTGTATCAACCTTCTCTATCTCTCTATCTCATTTTGTGTTATATTACAAAAAGGAAGAAACTTATGTGACCCTAATATTTTGTAGCTTGATGGATTAAATAACCTCCAATAAATACACATCAGTGTAACAATAAATATATTCCGCAAATTATCTACGTTCAACCCATAATTTGAAACCCCAACCAGTTTCGGCAATGATTTGTATTCAAAAGGCGTCAAGAGACACCTTTTGGTTGAAATAGATATACACAAAATCGTGGTAGAAATAGTGTTAATTATGAAGCGTGATTTATATCATTTAAAAAGTATACAAATATATTTTGTATCGCCATTATCGACGGAGATATTTAAATAACGTACTTTAGGTGGAACACCTTTTATAAAAGTATGCTAAAATGGTTAATTGCCTCTGTATTAATTTAACAATTAAATAATTCATGTTTTCAATTTCAGAAATTCAGTTCAAAAATTGAAAAATTGAAAAACTATAAAATTGAACATTAGTAAACTGAAAAAATATGAACGGGAAGAATTGAGAAATAGAAAAATTTAATAATTGAATAATGGAATAATCAAATAATTGAACAATTCCAAAGCATAAAGTGCAAAAGTTCCGTTTCTACTAATATTGTACAATTTTATTTTAAGTGATTAGGGCCGCTAGAGGTATTAATCCGTTGCTGCATGCAGCATCGTGACAAATTTTTATTCAGAATGCACGGTCGAAGGATTAATTAGATCAATTTTTACATTCCAATCCCAATTACCAATTTAATTATTATCGTGGTCAGGTATTTTATTTCGATGTACAGGATATCGATAGGAAGTTTAAAACAGGTTCTGAAAATGCGAGAACGAGAATGTTTCATAGTAGCAACAAGATTACAAAACTTTTTTTAGAAGGTGATTAACGCAAATAACTTTTTAAGTGGAGAAACAGCTATTTAATTAGAGAAACATGACAGAGGTCGCCTATTATGATTAGCCTCTTGAATAAAAATGAATCCTGCTGAGTTTATAGCGTTGATTGCTATGGACATTACCGATGATAAACGCTTCAAAATTTATATAATTGCATAATTACATGGAATGACAATGGAGGATTTTCAGTATGGATAATATGAATGTAAGAATATGAGGTGATAAATTGAACTTTCGTAATTTTACGATTTAAAAATTTATAGAAGGAAGTTTGAAAATTCAGAAAGTTGGAAATTTAAGAATTTGGAGGCTTCGGAAGTTTGGGGATTTGTAAAACATGGGACATTTGGAAATTTAGGGAGTTGAAGAATATAGGGAATTCGATAATTTGAGTTGTCAAATACTTGAGAATTGAGGGATTTTCAAATTTTGAGATTTATGCGCTTGGGGATGTGAAAAATATAGGAAATTCGAAAATTTCAGTCGTTGGAATATCTGAAAATTTGATGATTAAGCAATTTGTAGATTTATAAATTCGAGAATTAACAAAATTTGGAAATACAAAAACTTGAACATTGGGTATTTGGAAAAGCAAAAATTTGAGAATTTGGATTGTTTGGACATTTGTAAGATTTGAGAACCTGAAAATGTGAAACTTGGAATTTTATGAATTTGTGAACCTATGTATTTATGAATTCCTGAATTCGTACATTTGTAATTTGTGCACTCGTGAATTTGTGAATTAGAAAATTAGGGTATCCAATTTTCCAAATTTGAAAATTTTAAAAGTTCAAAAATTTAAGAGATAATTCGGTAATCAGAAAATATATAAATCTAGACAATTCGTATATTTATAAAATATATAATAAGTATATTACAATTCCGTAAACTCGAAAACTTACAAATTATTTAATGTATACAAAGGAGGTTCATGTTAGTGAGCACCATGACTCCGTGCGATCACAGAACCCACTAACACAATTTGTCCGAAAAGGTGCTACAGTACTTTACGCATATTGTTATAATACATTATTTCACGTTTAAAACGAGTATCCATTTTTACGATTTATCCAAAAACTCGTATTTCTACAAACGAATGCATTGTACGTCGAAGCAGCTCGTTTCGTGGTATTCAAAACGGAGCACACACTCGTGCATGCATTTCAGCCGAAGCTGAACACAAAAGAAGCACCCACCTTCCATTTTGTACCGTTTAATCGCTCGTAATAGCATTTGCAAACGTTTACATATCAATCCGTTCGCGTGGCACAAATGCAGCGATGATCATCTAACCGTTGCAGCTGCGGATATCTCTATCTCGATCCCATTCCAGCTTCTCCCTTCATTATCCACCCCTTCTTGAAGACCTCGTTTTATCCCTTTTTGCCGAGCACGTTAACCGAGGTAGTCAAACTGACGGGCGAGCACGGTGGTCACTGACATCGAAATGGCACGCGTGCATAAAGCCTACGCGTGAGAGCACGTTGCTCACCCTTTTCGTTCTACCTACTTTTTTTTCGTGCATTTTTATCCGTACCTCTTCACCGATTGTGAGCGATTTATTTTTTGTTTCCGTCCATGATATAATCCGGTATAGTCTGGAACCCACTTCTGGACCGATCCAGGCGATTGTATCGCAAACACGCGTCATTATTTCACTTTTTCTTTCGTTTACGACGGACAAATACAATTTGTATCTTATTTGTGACGGTTTAAATAAATTTTTATTTTATTCATTGATGCAATACAATTTTTATCTTATTTGTGACTGTTTAATCGAATTTTTATTTTATTTGTAGTAACTGTTCGAAGGGTTCTAAGGAAAGCTAAGGATTCGAAAATGCAACAAACATCCGGACGCGGAGAAATCTTTATTGGAACTGCGTTTTACGATCGTGTTTTAATATTTCGCGAGGACTTGCGCCCTCTCGATTAACATTAGTATACCTAATTACCGACGTCCGGTACACTATATACACTCGTGGACAAAATTAAGTGGACATTGCAGAAATGTAAAAGAATTTTTTGTTTTATTACAATGCTTTAAATAAATTTTACATTTTGAACGTGAAATGATTTTGTAGACTTGAAAAAATATTTATTTGATAAACAATTTATTTATTTAATGTATATAATTGTGCAATAAAGTATTGATTTATAGGCATTATTAGTTACATTAAATTAACCTTTCGTTACTTATGATACCTGTTCACTCAATTTTGTCCACGACTGTATTTGTGGATAAATATACATTATTATATTTGTACATAAATATAATTTATCGTATTTACACATAAATACAATTTATCGTATTTGCACATAAATACAATTATTATCTTCTTTATAAGTAAAATGATTTTGTTTAAATGACATAAACAAGATCAAAATTGTACCGCAGCGTATCAGTTGTACGATTTGTGTTCTTTACAGACTTCGACGTATCATATGCGCATAAATATCTGCTGGCTAGAATTAATCACATCTATTGTCGAAATTAAAAATTGGAAATGATAGTTCTGTAATTCTGATGCATTGTTTGAACTCTTTAACATGCTGACTACTATTCATGGGAATAAATACAAATTTCATTCATAGATTTCTTTTTGATAAACCTTATCAAATATTTCCATAGTGTTTTATTTTATTTCTTATTCCTGGTTCCAAGTAATTAATATGGGTGTTTACAATTAGGTAAGCGAATAAATGCTTAATAATGTAGGTGATAGATTTGTATGAAAATTTAAGGGATACATATGAATGGATGATATGAAAAATGGGTAATGGGCCTTTGCAATGCTACTGAATCATACTGGAACAAAATTTATTTTCACGAATATAAAATAGATATCTCAATTGATTTAGAAATGATTAACACTTTGACTGCTATGCCACATATGTATACAACATATATGTGTGGCATTTAAATTTTTATAAAGATTTATCATCTATATCATTAAAAATTTCTTCACATTTCTAACTGAAAACACTCGTATTGATTATTTGCATCTACGAAAAATAAATATAACGAAATATTGTGAAAATATTTGGTATGATTTGTTAAAAATAAAAATACTACCTAATGCAATTTTCAATTGCTTCAGTGTGGGAGCCAAAGTGTTACAGCACGTACATATGTGCAAAGTTCTATACTAAATAAACGAGTCTTATCAGTTTCACAGTTTTTCACATGTGAAGTTTCTTGTGAAACGTTTTCAGCGCAATTTGTAACATTATAATATACAATATTAATTTAGTTACAAATTTTATTGAACGTTTGTAAGTACATTATGACAAAAATGTGGGGTCAATAAAAGTAATGATCATAAATTCAATATTTACAAACAAGACATTACCAAAAGTTATATTTAGTCTAATATTTAGTTTCTTATATTTAATCTCATTCATTGCCTATCACAACTTTTTTAAATACACAAACAAAAATTGGTGTCGTCTTGTTATTTTACAATTAATTGCAGGTTTCTTACTAATTTAATCAAATCGTCATATAGACTCTTGCATTTCTTACCAAATCATCATATAGATTCTTACATTTCTCAAAACAAATAACTTTAGAAATGTGGTACTCATATGTAGTACCATATTTAGTACCTTATTTCACGAAACTATTTAACTATATTCGTTAACAAGCGCCTTAATAAAAGAGAAATCTTTAAAACGATAAATAAATTACTCTGAACTTTAACACTCTCAGATTTCATCCACTAGATCATTTTATTTATTACCTCTAATGAAAGTAAATAAACACTCGTTCACTAATTAAAATATGGTTGCTAAGTGGTTTGTTTATGTTAGTTTTCATAAAACAGTGAAAAAATTATGGAGTATTTATGCTGTTAATTTTATATTTGAAGTTTCTGGATACAAAATTCTGTTTTTCTTGCGTCCAACGTACGGAGCCGCCTACGTGAGAGAACTTCCGGTGTAACGTAACAGATAGATGCGAACAAGCAGATACAGTCAGCAGAGTCGAGGTGCGAATGTTCGTTGTCGCAGAACCGCTGTGATTTCTCAACAGTTAACGTTCCGAGTGTAGAGATCGTAGTATCCTGTCCATTAACCGGTTCTTCGTCAATTCACCTTTCACGCACGTGTTAAAAGGAAGAAGGGAACCGTCCGCGATTGAGAACGCCGAGAAACTGTCAATTCGATTCAACTTGAGCCGAGAATCTGTGTTACGTGTTTCACAGTGTGTTCACGAGCTTTTTACGCCGTTATAAAACTTTACGGAACTTACACTCAGTGCTTGACGTGATGGACTTACTTCAACCAAAATTGTACGATATTTATTGATCACGAAAAGTAATGATTAAGGAGTTAGACCACTTTAGAGCGCTAAGAAGTTACCTAATTTCAAGAATTTTTTCCGGACAAACCACGACAAAGATGAAAAATATGTTTACGGGTCTTTATTACCTATACATCGAAGTGTTAAACTAAATTTTTATAAAGCATTTGAAAACAAAATGGCGGTTCAGGAGCTGGTTGACTGGAACGCTGCTCGGTGAGAATACCTCTGCGGCCGGAAAAGATTTTCCCCCAATTTTAACCCCAGAAAAAAAATTAAAAGTTTTTGTAATTTTACATATAAATAGCTCGGGAAACTCGTACGGAATTTTTTTAATGTAATTTTTTGCAAAAGTTATGGACATTTGAAGAAAAACTTCACTTTTTGACCTAAAAAAGAGGCACTAAATTGTTTATAACTAAAAAAATATTCACCGCAAAAAAAATCCGTACGAGTTTCGTTAGATAATGTTATTTAGAAGATACAGTACAAATTTGAGACAAATCGGTAAAGAATTGAGCGAGTTATGTTTCCGGCCCTAACGAAAAAAGTAGTTTCGAGAAAAACGCGTTTAAGTGGTTAGACCACTCTAGAGCGCTAAAAAGTTACCTAATTTCAAGAATTTTTTCCGGACAAACTATGACAAACATGAAAAATATGTTTACGGGTCTTTATTACCTATACATCGAAGTGTTAAACTAAATTTTTATAAAGCAATTGAAAACAAAATGGCGGTTCAGGAGCTGGTTGACTGGAACGCTGCTCGGTGGGAATACCACTGCGGCCGGAAAAGATTTTCCTCCGATTTTAAATAAAGGCACTTATCAAATTCTCCCGACTATAAATGATATTGCACCTTATTCTTAACACCCCAAGGCACCTTTTAAGCGAAAAAAAAAATTTTCGATTTTTTGAAAATCCTAGAGTGGTCTAACCTCTTAGGTACGGCTGAATTTTGTGCGGCGCTGTTTCTCTGTACGGCAGAGTTCAACGCGAATTATGTATAAATGATACGGCACTGCAATGTGTGACGGATAATGCTGTTCTTTACACGAGTACATTGGAATGAAGTGTTTGATGATTAACACGTTGACTGCCAAGCGAATTTCACGTGACTTGCCCAGGGCGCCACCGTAGATTTTTCCTTATGGGATGCGTATTATGTTAAAATATTATTTACAGCAGATAAGTTGAGTTTTAACAATTATTTTTACATGTTCTGCATGGCATTAATTTCTTCAAACGTTATGGCAACAATGGTATTATTTAAAAATTTATCGGATCGATGGTTAGCCTAATTTTATATCTTCACTATTCTTCGCGTCGCCGGTCGCCGGTGGCCCCCACGGCGCTGTAGCAAATTCGAGTGCCGGTCACCGGTGACCCCCATGGTAGTCAACGTGTTAAATTAGAATTTTACTTAAAGACATGACACACGAATTTTAACTTTAACAATTTATTCTAATAATTAATAATACAATTCAGATGACATCCGCGAAAAGCCATTATAGTGCCGCGCCATACTGAGAGGTGGCATCCGCGAAAGCCACTATAGTGGCGCGTCGTACTGAGAGATACCACCCGCGAAAGCCACTATAGTGGCACATAGTGCCTAAGAGGTTAATGAGTATACTATTAACAATACATTTACGAACGTTGAATGATCATACCATGTTTAACACTAGATTTACGTAAGTTCAATGACCACTTAAGTCTAAATTGAAAATGAACCATGAAAAGAAGTAAACAATGAATAATACATGTACCAGTTTATAGAAAGATTCTTTATCTCGAGGATGGTTAACATTCATTTCGACATAAGCTTTTTAATAATTTTCGCAATTGATAATAAGAAACCTAAGATCCGTCATTTTTACGGGTCCCGTAAACCTAGTGCTAAACATATACTGTTGCGGAAAGCAACAGTCCAGGCTATTAACACAAATGAAAAAGAAATAAGAAGTGCAGTTGCTGCAGGATCTTTGACATCCGCATACATTTATATTTTTAATAAAAATTAAGTTGTTTATGTAGAATTAAAAAAAATATATTTGTTTTTAATAAGTTTTCGGAATGTAACCCCCTTTTTGTACTGGCTCTGGGTCTCATATAACGCGGTTTCACACAACACGGCATTTTCTAGGAGCCTAACTACCGTGTTATGGGAGGGTTACCTGTATTTTCACACAGTTGTTAACAATTCATTTTTGGGTACTATAAAAATAAGTCAATAATGGATAACACATGAACCAGTTTATAGAAAGATTCTTTATCTCTATGAAGGTTAACGTGCATTTTGACATAAGCTTTTTAATAAATTTCGTGATTAAAAACAAGATATCTAAGATCCGTTGATTTGACAGGTTCCGTGAACTTAGTGTTAATAAAAATTCTAAGTCATTTTGTCTTCAGTTACCTTATATTAATATTATAATTTTCTACTGTAAATAGTATATGTTTGATGTTAAAACGGTACATGTGAAAGATTGTGTTATTTGAGAATATTATATCAAACAAGTAATATTCTATTTGACAGAAAGATTTGATTATATATTTAATTATAAGATATAAATCGATGAGATTTCTAAATAAAGGAGTTGATATTAGATCTGCGTTTTTTAAGTTCGAAAATTATAGTATACTATTACTTTGCATTCACGTACACTTTACGAATTAAAATTGCTCAGAGGTTGTTAATCGAGTTTAATTCAGGTGTTCAGGTATACCATTGCTTTAACTGGATATTTTTATTTCAGAACTATTCTTTAATGAATCTTGCACCGGGGACAGCATTTTCTTATGAAAATATCCACTCTACGGAATCTCATTGAAAAGAATTAAAAATATACCTCCAATATTTCTATGTATTTTTTCACAGCTGACACTGACATTAAACACAGCTAACAGTATCGCGCTTTCACATAGCAATTATGATTCATAATTGAAATTAGTGGAATTTATTTTAAATTGCATCGAAATTATTGGAAATAGTTGGAATTAAAATTACGATTTGTAGTAACATTTTGATTTTTTATTAAATTATAACAGTAAAGTTTTAAATCATATATGAAATTACTGAAAATAATTGGTATTAAAATTACGATTTGTAGTAACATTTCGATTTTTGATTAAATCGTGATAATAGAGCTTAAAAGCGTATGTCTTGTCTGGATCGTTTTCATTCTTCGTTTCAAGTTATGTGACTTTTTGCGATACCGAGGCTTGGCCCTATATGGTGGCCCGTCAAAAGTGGTTTCGCGACCTTTTTCATGCGCACGAAATGTTTACTACGTCATAAAATTTGTTACACATGTCTTTTTGTAGGAAACGGATTTAAATCTGCTTGTATTTGACTCGATATTACAGTTTTATTTCTTGTAGCTCGAAAAACCGTCGATGTATCTTTCTACGTTAATAATTCTTATTTTCAGCTTTGGTATAATTCTTTGTGTATGAATCATTTTATAGGATAAAATTTTTAATTATCTGTTGTAATCATTGTATGTTTGGGGTAATTTTTTCTGTTAAGGAGTTCTGCACCTTTATAAGTAATTATTTTAACCTTTCTTCCCACGTTTAATAATTTTCTTTACGGCAGAGTTGAAATGAATTAAAATAAATTAAGATAGGTTAAAAGTACACTCTATGACATAAAAGTAAAATAAAATCAACATTTTTTTTATAGTTGACACAGTACTTAGAAATTTGAGTGTGACGTGTACATTAAAAGATTTATACAATTATTAAAATATAAAATTATAAGTTATTAGTATGATACTATTTATTCTTGTGGATAATGTTTGCTGATTGTCAGCGTCATATGAGTGAAACAATGATCAATAATAGTATCGACATTTACATAAATTTTGTTATTACTTTTAATACAACTGTAAAAATAGCCAATAATATTACATAAAAATAAAATAAAATTAACATTCTGCTTTATAAAAATTTCTATTACATAAAAGTAAAAGAAAATCAATATTTCTTTATACTCCACACTGTTTATTATTTGCACACTTGAATGCGAAAGGAACGGATTGGAAGTATTATATAATCAAATATTGCAATAATAATTCAAAGATATCAGTAAATTAAATAGGTAAAATCAAAGTTGGAACGCAACATCTTCATTATCTCACTCGATAACAATTAAAAACTTGATCCATCATAATAAATAATACATGAAATTTAGAATAGAATCGCAAAAATTTTGCTGATCATATACAATGTAATAGTTTCATATTTATTAATCTATTTAACAAGAAATTAAATCAAAGAAATAATTATTCTCTTTTTCTGTTAAATAAATAACGTTACTTTAGTTAAAATTTTTATTCAAATATGTGTGAATATATTTTCATAAAGAAAATACATTCAATATATGTATTTATTATAGATATATTCATTATACATACAGTCGTGAACAAAATTAAGTGGACAGGTATCATGAATAACAAAAGGTTAATTTAATATAACTAACAATGCCTATAAATCAAAACTTTATTGCACAATTATATACATTAAATAAATGTTTTTTCAAGTCCACAAAAGCATTTCACGTTCTAAATTTAAAATTTATTTAAAACATCGTAACAAAACAAAAAATTTTTTACATTTCTGCAATGTCCACTTAATTTTGTCCATGACTGTATATGCTCCTTATTGTCGAATATCTTTTTGTTGTATTTTAAGTTTTTATTTGAGGATTATTTGAATAATGTTCAAACATGGTTAACATAAACCAAGAAAAGAAACGTATCATCAAAATTGGAATAGCAGTACTAGTATATTTTATTCCATCATAGAAAATGTTGCATACACTTCGAGATTACACCATGATACGTACATTACTATGTCCGCATTGGTAGGCGAATAATAACAATAACGAAAGTTATACGATCGTATACCATAATCAAGTACCAACCCGGCCGTTGTCGAATTAAACGGCTCAGCATAAACTGTAAATAAAGACGATGCAATAAACCGTTGAAATTGAATAAACGTAAATAAAGAACAATTCGCGAATAACGATGGAAACAGTATCCCCCATCAAAATAAATAATAATTTACGCGAGTAACTTTCATCTCTGCCAACTAACTGGTCGTTGCGTTTCTTTTTATTCATCCCTTGCTTACACTGATCCTACTCTTTCCCTTTATCTTCTACAGTACACCTTTATTCGATTTTCTCTACCTCTCTTTCTATTTAATAATCCTGCAGGGCCGGCTTAAGCATTTTTGCCGGCACGTGCAAATTAATTTAATTTTAAATACAATAATTTCCACGTTTCAAGGTTCGAAATGGAGAAGCTGCGATATTTTTAACTTTCGGAATTTAAAAATCACGATACTTTATATCTTATAAATTTCTCGGTTTCAAAGTCCTCAAGTTCCCAAATTTCTGGAATTCCAAAATTCTCATGTTTCAAAATTTCGAAATTCTAGAATTATCATGTTTCCATGTTTCTAGACTTCCAAAATTCTCAAGTTCCCAAATTTCTGAAATTCTAAAATTCTTGTGTTTCGCAATTTTTAGGGTTCCAAAATTCTCACGTTTCTAAATTTTCAAATTCTAAAATTCTTAAGTTTCCAAATTTCTAAACTTCAAAATACTTCGTTCGTACATTTCCAATGCTCAAATTATCAAATTATAAATTTCCAAATTTCTAGATGTTCGAATTCTCAAATTTTCAAACGATAAACAAAATACACGAAAATACTTGTACTCAAAATGCAGGTACTGCATACACACATATATTTAATTATATAAGAAATACGATTATTATATTTAATTGCACTGAGGACATTAATATTGTATTTAATTCTACTGAAAGTACTAATATTGTATTTAATTCTACTGAAAGTACTAATATTGTATTTAATTCCATTGACTTTGCAATTATTGTGTATAATTGTATTAGAAATACAAATATTATATTTTACTGTATTGAAAATAAAAGGGGGGGGGGGGGGGTGCCATATTTTGCCATCTACATTTACATCATTATTATTACATACAGCAAACAATGTTTCAGATGAAGTTGAACGGTTTTGCGAGGGGCACATTCTGATGGTACATTTTTTTTGTAGGTGAACACGTAAAAGACATATGAAGGTCGTTTTGTTTTTTTAAATGGAATCATGTATTTTGTATTGCATGAGTTGATGGTCCTTCATATTCTTTACAAAAAAGTATTAACATATTTGTGTAAAAAAATCATTAGTTCAGGAAATATTTTAATTTTAATGTCTATTTACAGAAAAGGTTCAATATGGCGATATGACTTTGTCGGGTGAAATTTTTATGAAGACATAATCGAAGGTACGAAGTGGTAGATGATTGCATTGAGGAAATCTACTAGCGTATAATCTTTTTGCGTGTGCAGGACTTTTCCCAGCTTCAAAAGAAATTAATAATATCTTCTCTTCTTTAGAATACTTCATTATGAAGTGATAATTCACAGTATCAGAGACGTAACAGAGCAAGAATTATAAACACAGAAAATATACATATATAAATTGGCAATTCTTGTTCTCCTACTACATTATCACATTCAATTCATAATATTTTGTACATAAAGTCACGAGTTCCTAACAAATTAGAATTAAAATATCTCCTAAATTAATGATTTTCTTTACACAAATAGATCAATACTTTTTTTGTAAAGAATATGAAGCAGCATCAGCGGATGCAACAAAATATATGATTCTATAATTAGAAAAACTGCAGGGAAACTCGCGGGTCTTGATGGGTTCTTGTGTTTATGGCTGCCATGGAACGCTCCTCGAACTCTTCGATCGGACGGCAGTATTACGGCTAATTGCTATACAGAAATTCTAAAGTAAATCCTAAATGTAAGGGCATTGTTGACCTTAACAATATTCAATAGTAAATGCACGCGTTGCGCCGTTGATAGGAGCGGCCCTGATCGTATCTACCTATCTGCTCGTCCATCCTGCTCACCGAGTCGAGAACCTGAGACCAAAGTCGACTCAGACACATAAATAGTCTCTCCACCTTTCTTCTTTCTCCTCGGTCCCTCTTCCCGAGCCCGTTCCTTCCCGTCGACGTGTAACTTCACACCTTGTATCATTCGTGTCTACCATTCGTGGACGGCTTGTTTCTCTTGCTTGTGACTATCGCTGTAACCGTGAGCTCTTTTATCGCCAACTACTCCTCGCGAGCAACCCCTGTTCGAGGAACCGAAAGAATCGTGTTCGAGTTAAACGAAGAATAACGAATCCCAGCGTTTTCACGCGGTGCAATTGTGCGCAGACTTGGATGGAACGTGTCTAATTGGGCTCATGGAGGCGTTCAAGAAAAATCCGGGATTAAAAACGTGGATTCTCGGGCGATTTTAGGAACCTGGAACAACGTCGCGTTCCGAGAAAGAAGGACTTTCGCACGCTGTGATTTTGTTGTAAACGCAGGGCGAGATTCTCCATGAAACGATTTTACGGTGAAATGAAGGGGGAATTAATATAGAATAACGATTCTGTTAGATTTGTTCTGATAATTGGCACCTATTTTCATTTTATTGTAATAATAGTTAATGGGTTGATATTCAACTGAATTATATTACACAAAATTTTGAAGAATTTACAAAATCATGATGAGTTAAATAAGCTTGAATAAGTAATGAGTAAACTTGTATTATAAGTTTTGACTGCTAATCTTCTGGGAAATGTTGCAGTATATTGCTGTAAAGTGTACTCCAGATGGCAGTAAAATTTAAATTTCGTTGCGAAGAGGAATTATCGTGATAAAGGCAGATGACCGATTTTATTACCACTGCAAAGTAAATATTGTTTATTTATTTTTGAAAAGAGCGTTTTTATATGCTTTTGTTCACTATGAAGTTATAAAAACGAAATTGTAAAACCTTCTTAAGTACTGTATAAAGAATATCTCTGAAAAGAAAGTATGACAAAATACTCTATAAATACTTGTTAGCTTCAAAACCTTGGAGTTACGAAGTCACATTTGTCCACATTTTTTGAAATTAAATATCTACTGATCAATACATCACGAGATGTTATGGTATCAATATGGTATTATTATTATGGTATTATGGTATTAATTTTCCTGAGTAGTTTTCCAAAAATATTTCGGAGTATTCGGAGTAATTAAAATATCTTTTGTCTCTGCCAAAACAACTATTTCACTGTCTTCTACCATTTTTACAAATCAATAGTTATTCATTTTCGATATAAAAAATGAATAATTAAATGATTAATAATAAAACAATATTCAACAAATAATTTGCTCTTTTAAGATAATGTTTTAGGTTATGGTTTCAATTATCGAACAATTCACTTCACATGTATATAGTTCCATTGCACATCAACTTACCAAAGTACTACGACAGTGAATAGTATACTAAAAAGATACAAAGTGAAATTTTACCTTGACGTTAAGAAACGTGTATGAAACAAATTCGTTAAAAGTTGCAACATGTTTTTGTGAATTTATTTGTATTTTAATTGCTGTTTATGATGTAAGTGTAATTTGTTAATTGTACGTTGATTGTATGACGTTGTATATTGTATATTATCCCTATACACTCGAACGATTACTCACGTTCTCTGTTTGTTCTAATAGAACAATTTTATTAAATATTTTTTAGCTAAATTTATAGTGTTATACATGCTACGTTTAAACACGGTAAAATAAGTAACAGTGGCAATTAATAATATAAAACGATAATTTCCAAAAAATTTATTAAACTTTTCAGTTAGGAAGTTTTCGTGATATCGCTTGCCAATAACAAAAACACCTTCGATTTTAAAAGGTGAACGATCTTGAACATCCAGTATTTGTTAAAATATTGGTATCCTCTCTGCGACAGAAATATTTGGTCAAAAATTGAATGGTTTAGTTCAAGTGCATAACGTATAATGGCAGGAAAAGGAAATGTTTAAAATAAACAGTCATATGGAAATACGAGTATTTGCAAATTCTGTGCCGGACATTTTATGCCACGTTGTTAACACTCATCTATTGCAGAACATCCAGTCACTATGCTTGGTACAAATATTCGTTTGTTGATACAACTGTATTTACAGGATACATGATTAATCCATGTCGCGCAACAGGTGTAGTAAGCAGAAGCAAATTTAAAAGTTTTTGCTCAGCAATAATAACGCAAAATAATAAACGTGTATTTACTTTTATTTGTACTTTTAAACTGATTTTAATCATTATTTGCGACTCATTTATATCATACAGATGTACGTATAAGAATAATAGAAAATATATGAACATCAAATAGACTTCAAATAGTTTAAAATATAGATTATAATTCGAAAGGAAAATGAATTAGTATTTAACAAATAAATACGAAGTTTCAATGAGAGGTAGGAAGATATGCGAGAAATATAAAAGATGACACATTTTTCATAGGTTAAACAAATTTGATGAATTTAAGACAATTTCACGCAGAGATGATGTGATAATACGAGAAACAAAGGAAGATTTCTTATTATGTACGTATTTATAGTATCTAATAATAAATATACATATAAATAAATAATTAAATAAGTCTAATAATAAAATTAATAATAAATAAAAAAGTGAAAGAACGTCAGTAGCAGATGAAATGAAAATGATTGTCAAAATTAAATAGTGATAAAGAAAGGTTTTATTAAGCTCAAACAATGTTGGAAACGTCTGATGAAAATTGAAATAAATGTATAAGAAAGTTGTGATCATACCAGGGAAACGCAGATAATTATTTTGATAAATTTTGTGTATGGTATTTCATAACTATATTTTTAATGGATATTTGTATTTTAGTAACTTTTTTGTTGAAGGATATTTTTGTTTTCATAACTTTATCTATTAAGGATATTTGAATTTCCATAATATTATTTTTGCAAAGAATCCCTCATAAAAAGGAGTTGCCAATGAATTCATTAATATTTTATATCGAACTTAATTTCTCTAATATGTCAAGCGTATTTCAAGTAATAAAAATATACAATATACTTTTTGCAGATGCAGCCTCAATTTCAAGAAAGGAGAATTTGAAAACTTGTTAAGTAATAATAAATAAATAAATTTGTTCACCGCACATAAAATAATATACATTATTTTTGTATAGAAAGTAATATCTTTATTATTAATTAAAAAGACTAATGAATGTTACTGTATAAATATAATTACCAATACAACTAAAGTTTATTATTTATCATTATGATTCATGACATTATTGATGTCAATTAAAAAACAATGTGAATTATCATTATTGAATATCAATCGTGTATAATTTTAAAGCAGTTAAAATTCTCTTACAAATTTAGTAATTCCGTTCAGACAACAGATGTGTTTATGCAATGTTGTTGATAGAAAATAATTTCGAATTAGTTTTTCCAGGTAGCAATATTTTTAACTGTATACGTGAATTTTACGCGCAAATCGAAGCAAAGCACCTGGTGTGTAACAAATATGGCGAAACAAGAAATAGGGAGGTACGAAGAGGCGATACATAACAAATTCAATGCATTTTATAACACGAGGGAGATAGTGGCGAATGGAATACTTTGGATATCAACATAAATAAATATTTCAAATATGAGATTTAAAAAAAGTGCGAGTATAGACAAATACATGACACAAGTATAATTTTAGCAACGAGCGAGTATAACAAGAAGCTGTATCTTCGATAGTCGATAATGCCTGCCCCGAATTTAATTTCACGTCGACTTTTAATAATTAGCAATTTACTTGTCGTCAATTACACAACATTGAAAAGATGAGAAAGAAAGGCATGCATTAAAATTATTATTCGATAAAATATATTTGACGAAATACATTACAGGAACGATTATTGCAAATAACTTACAAAGAAAGGAATTAATTATTACAAAATGATACAAACGATTGCTAGAAAATTCATAAAGATAAAGATAAAGATGACGGATGTTAGATTGCTTATTTTAAATTACGAAAATTAGTATAAAACTTTTGACTAAATCTAAATTAACCTTCGTCGAAATAGAGAATCATTGAGAGAGTTACTTTACGTATCGTCGATTATTTACTTATTTTTATACATTAATTCCGATTTAAATATAAGTGGCCATTAATCGTCTGTAAATCTAGTGTTAAGTAACTATTATGAAAGTAATGCCGCTACTCCAAAACAGATCTAAATATTTGAATTATCGCATAACATCATACCGTTGTATTCGAATGTTTTCATCGTAACGTAACTTAATCGTGGCCAAACCTAAATACGAGAGTACATCCTCCAACGTCCAAGTAACGCAGAAAATTCGTGGGATAACGAGTTCATCGTCGTTTGTCAGAATCGTAAATCTCGGCAGAAAAAAAGAACCGCGATGGCTCGCTGAATTTTGTGGACCACGTGGGCGATCCTTGTCTCGCCTACGTGATTCTGTTAGAGTTTTGTCGTTCCTCGGAACAAAATGACACAATAAACCTTGAAGAAGAGTACAACGAAACACACAAAGATTGTTGAAACCGAGCAAACAGTTCAGGAACTTCTTACATGAAAAAATTACTTGATTAATGTGACGCAAAATAAAATGAAAGTGAATAGGGGTAAAAATACACACCCTACTTAAATTTGTTGCTACAGTTTATATTTATATCGATGTTACAGAATGTGGTTCGCAGAGGTGCAATCAACGTATGAACAAAGTATTAATATGTTCTTTGATCATTTTAATAGCACTGCTGTACCATTCCATTAATATTTTTAATAATGAAAATGCATATTTACCGATTTATTATCTAATCGAAATAAAAGCTCGATTTAACAATATTTATACCAAGAGGCGTCAAAAGACACCTTTCAAATTTTAACATCAAATTATTCTCTATGTTGAATCGTTTCTCCACAATTAATTTTTTTACATTTCATACAATGGTTGTTAAATTAATTCAGCGATATCATTTTTCTCCAGCTAATATTCGCTAATTTTCCTTGCTGCATTTTAGTGTACACCACTGCATTGATTGTATATTCGAGTGTCCCATAAGTTATTTCCTTTTTTGATAGACATTCATACACAATATTTATAGTTTAAAGTTGATTCGTTGCATTAATTGTTTAGCTGTATCAACCTTCTCTATCTCTCTATCCCATTTTGTGTCATATTACAAAAAGGAAGAAACTTATGTGACCCTAATATTTTGTAACTTGATGAATTAAATAATCTCCAATAAATACACATCAGTGTATCAATAAATATATTCCTCAAATTATCTATGTTTAACTCATAATTCAAAATCCCAACCAGTTTCGGCGATGATTTGTATTATCTGTAAGGACACCTTTTGGTTGAAATGGGTATACACTAAATCGTGGTAGAAATAGTGTTAATATTCGCGCTTTGTATCTTTTCGAGTTGAGGTTGTGATATAATGAAGCTGCTGAAACGAATTTTTGTATTGCAACATTTGTAACACTTTCTATTACATCATGTCATTATGTTCGATTAAATACTCGATGATGTTTAAAGAATCATTTTCCTCATCGTTAGTTTACTTTTACATTGTAGATTTTCCTGACTGTCCAATGTTTTGTGCTGTTAAATAGAACTTTTTGTTTCATATTATAATATCATGATCAATATTTTTATCACTGAGGCTAAACAAGTTTATTACTAAACTTGTTTTTATTATTTATTGTTGTAATTAAGGTGGTCTTCTCACAGATACATTCAGTATCAAACTTTTTTTAACCTTCGTGGGATTCTGTTTCAATATATTAAAAAATATATCATAATACTCCTTCATTTTGTTAAACATAAATTAATTATGAATTGTATAATTAATGAGATAGTCGAAAATGTTTTTTGTCGTTTTCAACTGCAATTCGTTATTGTACTTATTCAAAATATTACAAATTTAAATATTATTTCATTTCTTGATAAAAAGTATTTGTTTACTTTTATTTTCTTATACGAATTACTTGTGGGAATTTAGAAATATATTTATTTCGAAATAATTTTAGATCTAAATTCAGAAATATTTTTACTTTTTAAAATATATTTATTTCAAAATATTTACTTTTTAAAAGTATATTTATTTCCAATATAATTTCAATATTCTTCGAGGATGAAATTTTCATATAAAACACGAAATAACAGAAATAATGCAGCGTTTAATTGAATCAGTGAGACAAATCATCTGTAATCGAATGAAATTGGCAAATTTCGCTATATTTCCAATACATTATCGAAATTTATATTATTCTGTTTACCATTAAAGATACATGTAATTCAACCGTGCGTTCGACAAATGATAAATACATTTTGTACCTTCAACAGCAAACGCCAACTCCAATTAATTTCATACAAAGAAATGAAGAGGTAAATACTTTCATTTATATTTCGGTCGTTTTGTATGACCATAATTATTTCATACATTCAGTGATATGTACTTATGTGTAATTAAATTCAATATTAGCCAAGATAAAATCTTCTTATAATTTATACGTTTAACGAGAATCGTTTTTTATATAATGAATATATAACAGACAGTTTTTTAGGTCTCATAAGTGTTTAAAAATTTGGAAATTTTTGGAAAAAGTCTGAAAATTTTTAGATGATTATGAATTTGAAAATGTAAGAAGTTTTAAAGTTTGTAAGTTTCTATTTTTTCAAATTGAAATATATGAAAATTTCTACATCTGTATATTTTTAAATTTCTAACCTTAAAAATATGACAATCGAAAGATTGTGAATTTCTAAATTCAAAAATTTCGAAATATGAAAATTATATTCTCCGAACTTGAAAATTTAGGTGTTTATAGATTCGAAAATTCGCAATTACATAACTTCCAGGATGCTAAATTTCTAAATTTCTAACTTTAAAAACGAAGGAACATAAAAGTTTCAAAGTTTGCAAAATTTAATGAAAATTAAAAACCCATTTTTTTCATTAAAACATTGAATGAAAATTCAGAACTTTTTATTTCGTTCAATGATCAGAAACAATGTATTACTACCCCAAATTACGAAATTTCTTAAAATCATAGCTGGACATAAACAATAACTAGACTACTCGTTTTCATAATAATTAATCATTTATGATACGTCGTAGTCAAATTGTACACAAGTTAACATCTCCATTTTCCATCGTTTTTCTTCGATAATTTTATCCCAGCGCCGTGACAAAATAAAATAATCGAGCCTGCATCCGCACAATGGATAAAATAGATTGCATTAATTTATCAAAACAAAAAAGAAAACACGATTGCCGCGTAAATCACGGTTATAAGTGAATACAATAGTCAGGCAAGTACGAAAGAACGCCTTCCATACTCTAACCAAGCACAATAACGTATTCGCGTATGAATGCGTCGTAAATACTGCGCTAACTGTCTCATATTTATCATCTCGACAATTTACCGGCTTGTATTTCCGCGGAATTAGAGCTGTCGTCCATTTCCGAAATTCCACAAGCGTTTCCATAGAAGTTCGAATTTGCAATTAGACTAGCAACGGTCACCAATCTCCCTCCTCTTCGGTCTCGCTCTACCCAAACAGTTATGTTGATTGCTTGCCATAGGGAACAAGTTACAGGTTTCGGAATAATTTTGTGGCAGCGATAAAATGTCCGCAAGGGCAAACGGGAATCAGCGTCACTTAGTGAATTTCAGACGAATCCGTGACATTCAGCGTCTATGCAATATAAGACCGCGTTGTTACACTCAAATATTTCATTTAACCCTTTGCACTTCGGCGTCCCCTCTGAGGGGACATTGAAATCTATTAGTGATTATTAGGAATCAACTTATTTCAGCGCAACTTTTTTAGAAATGCTTCCCTAAAGTTTTCTGTTGAAATGACCCAAGAAATCAGATAAAAATATGGTACAATTACTATGATATATGAGTGAGTTTCATTATACATACAAGGTGCCTCGTAATAAGTGTAAGACCCGTGAAGGGGTTGTAGACGAGGTGATTCTAAGTAACTTTTTCCTTTGCAAAAATGGGGTCTAGGCTCTCGTTTTCGAGTTATTAAGGAAAAACACCAACCAATCAGAGCGCGCGAATAGCGTCCGCTCAGCCACGTGAGCGAAGCCTCGAACATACGGCCGATCGCGGACGCAAACAAACAAGTTAGTATCGTGCTATGTTACGTCAAAGTTAAATCATGCATAATAATGTACAGTTATTCATTTTTACTGAATAAAGGATAAGACAATTTTATGTGCGATTTCCGGAAGTTGGAGAATTGGAAATTGAGAATTTGGGAATTTGGGCAATTGGGAGTTTGGGGAATTGGGAATTTGGGAAATTGGGAATTTGGGGAATTGGGAATTTGGGGAATTGGGAATTTGGGGAATTGGGAATTTGGGGAATTGGGAATTTGGGGAATTGGGAATTTGGGGAATTGAGAATTTGGGAATTTGGGCAATTGGGAGTTTAGGGAATTGGGAATTTGGGGATTTGGGCAATTGGTAGTTTGGAGAATTGGGAATTTGGGGAATTGCGAATTCGGGGATTTGGGGAATTGCGAATTCGGGGATTTGGGCAATTGGGAGTTTGGGGAATTGGGAATTTGGGGTATTGATAATTTGGGAAATTGGGAATTTGAAGATTTGGGGAATTGGGAATTTGGGGAATTAGGAATTTGGGGAATTAGGAATTTGGGGAATTGAGAATTCGGTGATTTGGGCAATTGGGAGTTTGGGGAATTGGGAATTTGGGGTATTGATAATTTGGGAAATTGGGAATTTGAAGATTTTGGGAATTGGGAATTTGGGAATAGTAATGTTCAGTTATAAATTTTTACTGAATAAGGGATAAGACAATTTTATGTGTGATTTAACTTTGACGTAACATAGCACGATACTAACTTGTTTGATCGCATCCGCGATCGGCCGTATGTTCGGAGCTTCGCTCTCGCGACTGAGTGGGCGCTATTCGCGCGCTCTAATTGGTCAGAGTTTTTCCTTAATAACTCGAAAACGAGAGCCTAGACCCCATTTTTGCGAAGGAAAAAGTTATTTAGAATCACCTCCTCTACAACCCCTTTTCTGGTCTTACACTTATTACGAGACACCCTGTATAAAACAGTACATAGTATTAGTGAGTGCCTCACGAAAAAGTACAACAAAAATTTTCGTTAAGGAAATAAGCATCGTCCATCATAAATAGATTTGCAAAGCTTGTCAGCATATTTTCCGCACTTACTGCATCCAGTCATTCACGTAAGTACATGCTTACGTACGTTTTCATATCGCGAATGTCGGGCGATAATTCAGCAAATCACGGTATCTCCAAAATACTAACGCTTGACAGAATATCAGCTACGTGATTTTCGACGGACATTCGTGGAACCTAATTAACCTGTCGCGAATGACCACCATCGATCTCGCTGGAAAATCCAATTATATCTACATCTCTCTTCGAGTTGTATAGCCGTCTCAATATGCTAGCAAAATCTATGAATTGCTCGTCGACCCGCATTCATCGATAAATCAATTATGCGTCGATTACGAACAGGCTTTGACTAATTTCAAATGAAGCGCTAATTACAAGCTACTTTAGAATAATGCTAGTGTTTTTTATTTGCTTGATTTTACGGAATATATTTAACGCGTCAGTTTTCGAAACCGTTCGACGGAACTTATACCTTTTGTGATTACGAAATATCTTTAACCCTTTGGCTTATAATGACGTCTGCCACGCGTGACGCACAGAATTGTCGCAACGCGACAAATTTGGCTCGTATTTTCACCACGATCGAATTTCGAGCTCAACTTTAATTCGAACCCGTCCACCGATGATCGCCATATCCAAAAAAAACCCTAACATACGAGCAATCTTTATCCGTCGTATCGTTACAACGATAATTGAATCGTTTTGTCTGACGCACTTGCCGGCAAAATCATAAGTTAAGGGGTTAAACGAAGTCATTCTGTTCTGACACGTATTCAATTTTCTTAGTAGTTCCGATGCTGTTGTTTTCTATTCAAATGATTTTAGAATTATTTTCTTCGAAAAATAAAAAATAGAATTTTCAGAACTTCGGAACTAGTTTCCTTGAAAAAGAAACATTGGAATTTTAAATATTACAGAATTAGTTTCTTCGAAAAATCAAAATTAGAATATCTGGTGTCTTTATTCCACGCATAACTTTACAATTAAACTTGTCTAAAGTGGTCAAAGATTTTACACAACGCTACTTGAAAATTTGATAAAACTCTTACTTTATCAAGGCGTAAGTAAACTAATTATCAATAATGTAAATCAGCCGTAAATAATAAAAAGAATTTTAAATTCGCATTGATTTCTGAAAGTTACTTTCTGGATGAGTCTTAACTTACTTGATTCATTATTTGTAAGTTTTCTTCGTTTTGGAAATAAATTACGCATTCAATATCAATGGAACGTATTTTTGGAAGAGTAGTTGGACGAAATTTTTACAAACTTTCATCAGGAAGGAAATATTACATGATGTCGATAAACGTCGGACCATTTATCAATCGTGAAATCGCGGTCACTATCCTTTCAAACGTGTTCACGGGTCGGCGGTTTGAGCATATGTAGCGAAAATTTGATTCTATCCAGGCAAATAGCAATAAACGAACGTTGAAACGTATCATAGGTCGTGTCGGAATTGTGTGCAGAGATACGAAGCAAACTCGTGGTTCTATGAATTTTTGATTATTATTATCGGTTTATTTTAACACGCTTGCTGCAACATGGAATACGTATAATGAATCGAAAATCTATTATTACATATTGAAATTACATTTTAAATTACAGTTTCATTTTAGTAATCGGACTTATGGATTGAAATATTATTATAGATAATAGCTCATGAAATTTTTGGAAGAGATACGAGTCTATTTTGAAAATGGGGCACGTATATTTTTGAAAAGAAGATAACGATAAAACCTGATACGATATTTTCATCTGTAAGCGATCTGTAGTAAAAATAATTTAAATTTCCTAATATTTTTTTTTTTAATAAAGGGTTTAGAGACGCATCAACTGCAGTGGTTTTTAGCGACTATAACTATAAACTATAGGTACATTAAGGAAAGATGGCCGAGCTCAGCGCTTAAAGATGAATTTCAAATTTTGTTGAGTATGCCGATGGTGTCACAGAAATTAATTACCGCCTCTTGGTGTGTTGTTGATGTAGTAACTCCTGTAAGGTTGGTTCCAATCTTTAACTTTTCCCTTGTTTGGATGTATCTTCTGCATTCCATGATGATATGGTGTGTGGTTAGGTTTGTGTTGCATAGCTCACACATTCTAGGAAGAGTATTATTAAGTATGTGTGAGTGTGATAATTTGCTATGTCCAGTTCTGATTCGCGTTACTGCCACTTGCTGTTGTTTGTTAAATTTGGGATTTGTAATGATGTTGTAAAAATTATTAATCGATTTATGGATTAAACTTGCTTTTTAGTTTTGCCATATCTGATTCCACGATTGTTTCCATAGGGATCCGATATGCCTGTTAATGTCTATAGTTGTGTTGAATATGGGTTGATTATCATTATCAAGGGTTGCTGCAATTTTCGCTTCCAGATCAACTAGTTCATTTCCAAAAATGTCCTTGTGAGAAGGAGTCCACGCTATAGTTACTGTCTTGTTGGTTTTAATCAGTTTATCGTAGGTCTCTTGAATTGCAATAAGCATTTCAGTGGTATATTTCATATTCTGGGTGCTCAATATGGAGGAGAGGGAGTCAGAGAATATGATAAATTTTGATTCGGTGGAACTGTCAATGAGCTTAAGGGCTGAGAGGAGTGCATATGATTCAGCTGTGTGGATACTGTTGAAGTGGTTCATTCCGTATCTAATTGTTTTATTCTGCACAATGACCGCAGCTCCTGTTCCGTTTTTATTGTCTTTGGACCCGTCGGTATAGACATGAGCGAAGTTGGAATAGTTTTTCCTAATATTTGAACGATGGAAATATGGGTGATTAACGATATTGGAAAGATGTTTATTTTGAAAGCGCTTTAAATTGAAATATTTAATTTTAGGTTAAAATTATTTTTAGTCGAATATATTACGATACAATTTAGCTGTTCTAAATGTTAGTAATAGTAAAAATGCCGTGAAACTGCAGTACACTGTAGTTTGTGTAGGTATAATTGTGGATCTCTATTGTCAGTGTTGGATTTATTTAACACAATTAAGTGTTTTTCTTCTTCAAAAATTATCGGATAAATTTATAAGAAATAACGGCCAAAATAAAAGAACCTCATATGCATGTACAGACATGCATCGCCTTTGTCTTTTGTTACATGACACTGCTGGATCGTTTATTACGATCGAGCGTTTGAACACGACAGATCGTGAACGCTTTATTTCCGTGTTTTTAGTTTCGATAATAAAAGTGAAATATAAAGTCTTGTGTTAAAATTATTTCTCGTTTTATTATTTTATTCTGCCGCCTATTTCTAACAGTCAGATTGCAAGAAAGTTCTAGTTACTTAGTTCTAGAAATGTGACTCGCTATGACTGAAAAATAATAAATAAATAATATTTAACACTAAATACCTCTTGCAAAATTTACACCGTTTATCAGAGAAAATGGGAATGTCGGAAGCCACGAGTTAGCGATGGTTTGAAAGTTTTAGGAGTGCAAGCTTAAATCTTGAAGACGAGAGACTCTTCGAGATCATCTCTTGGTAGTTAAGAAATTAGGTTGGTAACCGAGTTTGCAATCCCTCTGAGTATTTTGCTTGATAACCATTAGGATTCCATCGCAGATAGTAAGATAGAAAGGAGGCCGCCATAAATATGAGAAAAGGGTAATTGTCTGAATGATGCTAATTTTCGACAATTGTTAATTGTTATTTGCCTAGTTTTAATAAATAATTATTAAACGAAAAAAATAAGAAGACGAATTTAGTTACTATTTGTGTAACGTATTTTTTGTAATATAGTTTAGAAATTGATCGACTATGTTATTATTTACAATCAATCGATTGTGTTATTATTTAAAAAATATTCGATTGTATTGTTATTTATAAATCAATGGATCGTGTTCATATACGCATATCGACTGATTGCATCATTTATAAATTAAGGAATGGGGTTATTATGTACAAATAAATCAGCCGTATCATTATTCGCAAGGTAAATATTTAAATAATTTACAATAAAGGAAACTTATCGCAAGGAAAATACTGCAAATGATAGAATAATGTAATGTAAACGTACAAAAACACTTGTAAAGTTATTGCATATCAATTAATTTGCAAATTATTATTCAGTTTCTTTTTTATACATTGCTTTCGTGAATAAAGATAAACAAGTTTCATACTAAAAATATAATAACGTTTAGTAGATTTATTTTAAACGATCGTGAAAAAGTGTCGTAAATTGTTCACGCTCGACAGTGTCAAAACGTGAAAAATGAATCTTTAAATACTATTAGCGAATGCTCAATGGACAAGTGAATTGACAATAAATTTTGTACGAATTGATGCGAAACGGTGTTCGAGTTATACCCGTAAGATCGTGATTTAGTAACAGAAACTGGTAATGCATCAGGATTTGAAATCGCATAAAACGTTCCAGAAATTGAATCTGTCAATTAGATATATCACGGTAAAGTAGTGTGTATTACTGTTCATTGAATCATGATTACTTAACTGACGAGTTATTTTATCCTTTCTAATTGACACAGTAAAAATATACAAGAGAGTGATGCTAATAGAAACTGAATCTGACGTTTCACTTGAAGAACGACTGCTCCAACTAAAATAAACCATCGAGGTTATTTCAAAGCATTCTTTCTCTCCAAAGTTCTTCGTTGTGTAAACGTCAGGGAATGCAATTGAGAATAATACCTACTTTTTTTCACTCGAGATCATTTTTAGTAATCGCCGCTTCAATACTTCCTTCTTGTTTAACGATATAACACAGTTACGTAGTTATTATTCAATATCTAGGTATAACTGTTTGAGAGAAATAATATAATTATTTTACGGTTACATTCATTTAACTTTTTAACTTTCACATATTATTTTATCTCCATTATTTTTATTATTCATTTCTGCTATTTTTTCTTACATCAATTATTTAGTTTATTCGAGTTATATATTTTATTAAAAAGAATAAGCTCAAACGAGTGATTATTAATAATCGATTATGATAAATTATATTAAAATTGATAATAATGATTGATAATTAATTAATATGACTATAAAGAGGTAATTATGATCGATAATCGATCATTATAATGTAAAATTCATGTTTATGGATAATAATTAATTATCATAGTTTAAAATTGATTATTTTGATTGATAATAATTAATCAGTATAATTAGAAATTGATAACAATGTCTTACGGTTAATCATCACAAATGACCATTTATAATTATAACTGATAATTGATCGCGTTAATTAAAAATTATTAATTATATTTGAGAATAAATAATGGTAATTAAAAATTGCTAACTATAACAGATTTTTATCTATTATAACTTTTTTAGTATCTCTATTACTTTTTAACTTGTTCTTATGTGAAAACTCCAAAACGAAGATCTTCTTAATATGAAGAATCATTAATAATATGGTAAATTCTGCATAACAATATTCATCGTCTTCAGGCTATTTATAACTGATAGTCAAATTTAGTACACGAAATCAGCTAGTTAAGAGTTCACAGTAGATTAAATTAATTGACTAAATTATTCGATTATTTTCAAATTACTAAACTCATTAGATTATTTTTAAATTACTGAATTGATTTAATTATTTACAAAACTTGAAAATAGTTTATACTAAGAAGAAATAAGAATCTTAACTCATGAGGAACGCTTCATTTAAACATTTTATTGTTTGAAAATATAATTATAAAAATTATATGAAAAGAAAACAATTATAAACAATTACATGAAGAGAAAACAATAATAAAAGGTTATTTATTTTTAATTATCATGTTCATAGGCATAAATGAAGTTTTACCGTAGACAAGGATATAAAATCGTTAAATGAACGGTCGAAATGACTATTGTTGATTAGCTTTTTGTATAGCAATCCCTACTTTGCTGCCCATGGCCTTGAAGCGCAACAAACGGCTTGGGGTTACTAACCCTAGATCATCAATTTTGAGAGCTGCGGGTTCATGAGGCGTCAATCGCTATTGAAAACGACCAGTCAGGCACTAGTAACGTATCTGATCAATAGAAACGTGGTTGTTTCGTGACAAAGTACATTCGATTGGAAACGATGTAGTGCGGTCGTAAATTTGATAATCAAATGGTGCCATCAATTGATTCAACAGGATTCACGGCGACATGGGGCAATCCAAAACCGTAAAATATAATGCGTTGTGTGGGTCAAAATTCGATACGGAACAAGCGAAGAACAAATATTATATTATTAAAGAATATGTAAGGTGAAGTAAAGTGAATTTGTAGAATATACTTCAGTTGTCAATTTCTGAAAATCGAGATTTGTATAAAAAAAAGAAATAAAATAAGATACATTTGCATTTCTGTTTATTTTTTTAATAGAATTTTGTGAATGTATTATAGGTACATGTGTATTGGTTTTTGGAAAATTATGCGTATTTTCTTGAAATTTAAAAGAAAAAACAGTTTATGAGATATTTCAAATAATTACGTATAGTAAAATTTCATTATATGGCTTTTTTTTATATTACACGTGAAAAAAATGTTGAGTCACGCTCGTTAGAGACATTATTTCATTATCTCAACAGACAAAGAAATTACAAAATTTCATGTTTACAAATCTTTCAAATTATATGGTCTCAAATGTCTAGATTTTTTAATTTTTTAATTATCAGATGTACAAAGTTGCAAATTTTGTTTAATGTAGAAATTTAGGAACATAAGAAGTATGAAATGTTCAATTTACAAATATAAAAATTTCAAGGAATGTAGAAATGTCAAATTTTTTAATTATTGGACTTTTAAATTTCAATCTCAACAATTTGGGAAGATTGGAGGGCGGAGACTTGAAAATTTATAGATTTTAGAACAATGGAATCTGCAAGTTTGCGAATTTTTAAATTTGTCAATTTGTAAATTTGTAAATTAAGAAATTTAGAAATTTGAAAACGTGGAAATTTTGGGATTGAAAATTTGGGAAATTGTGGATTATAAAATTAAATACTTAAAAACTTATAAATTTGGTAAGTTCAGGTTTTGGAATTTCAGAAATTTCAAAGTTTAAAAAATTGTGAAAATTGTTTATACATATTTAGAAGTTGGGAGTTTCAAATTTCAAATATTACAAAAATATTTTCTTTTAATCGCTCGTAACTTGTAATTTATTGCGAATACACAAATAATTTAATATGTCTTCATAAATAAAAGACAAGAGAAATTGTTATTCCACATTTTCGACTTATTCTTTCATGTATGATCATCCCCTTTTCCTTTTCACCACTTACCGAACACCCTGTACATAACAATACAGAATCATTCATCGACTGTCACCGTATTTCCAAAGAAATAAGATCAATTTCAGTAGAATCAGACCCGAACAAGTTCGAAAACGAGCCCGCATTAATTACGTAACCGATGATCATCGTTTGTGTGAACATAGCCTAAGCGTGTGATTTACGATCGAAGATTAACGAGTATTCTATTATGCGGCAGTGAGCAAAATCTAACGATACATAGTCTCCCCGTGTCAGGGGATTCACGACTCCCAATACAGTGTCGTTAGGTTATTTTTCTCGCTAGGGTGGATCACGATTGAGAGAGAAAAGGGGGAAGAAATTGAATGCGGAATTTTAGGTGTAACAGAAGGGTAGTTGAACGTGGTCAGAGCTGTTTGCAAAGGAAATAAAGTGATGTAGGTATGCGCCATGCAGTGGTTCGCGCCTACGATGAACACGTTCAGTTAACCACCATAATTATTCGTCCAAGTTTATGAACTGTGCGGGTATAATAGAGCAATTATCTCCCATATGCAGGTAGTACAGAACGAGTTGTACTGCTGTTGTTCCGTGCAATATAATAGATGACCAAATTATTACGCTCGAACAAGAAATTCTACGTTCTACAACTTTAAGCGGTGGAACTGGAGAAATTTGATAATTTGGCATTTTCGGAATTTAGGGGCTTGAATGTTTGGACGTCTGAGAATTTCAAAAACCGAGAATTGGGTAATTTCGGTGTTTGAACATTGGAACATTAGGAAATGCTAAAACATGGAAATTTAGAAAATTGGAACGTTTAGACATTTGAGAATATGAAAATTTGGAAAATTGGAATATTTGGACTTTGAAGGAAATGAAAATTAAAAAAATTAGAACGCTTGGAAATGTCGAAATCTGCAAATTTCATTTTCTGTGAACTTGTTTCGAAAATTTTGGACATTTGAAAATTTAAGAATCGGGGAACTTCGAGATTTAACAATTTGAGTATTCGGGGCTTAGAAATTTGGAAATTCGTGAAAATTGAGAATTTGGTAAGGTGGGGCATTCAGAATTTATGAATTTGAGAATTTAGATATGTAGGAATTTAGAAAGCTAAATTTCTCAAAATTTCAAACTGCAAAATCGATTACTTGTCAGTGTACAAATTCAGTGTAAAATTTCAGTTCTTGCGAAGCACGTTTTCATACTTATATTTATACAGTAGTGGAATTAATTTTGGACACTTTTAACTTAAATTTCGCATTTAATATATAATTATTTATATTTTATGTTGTAATTACTGCTTTTTAATATTGGAGCGTAAATATAAACATTATAGATTACAATAAAAATATTACGTTAGCAATTTAGCGTAGCAGAATATACATATTCTCCAAAATCATGAAATATAAAATATTATTATTCAAAGTGTCCAGAATTAATTCCACTTCTGTATATTTTGTGTGATATACATAATATCCATATATTATATACAGGGTGTCCCACAATTATGGTACGAGCCAGAAAGGAGTGGTAGGTGATGCTATTCTGAATAACTTTTTCCTTTGCAAATATATTGGAAGAAGCTTCATTTTTAAATTATTAAGGAAAAACACCGACCAATGAGAGTTTTAATTGGCCGTGGTCGCGATCGAACATACAGCTCGCGCGATTCTCGCGTTCTGATTGGTCGGTGTTTTTCCTTAATAATTTAAAAATGAAGCCTCATCCGACATTTTGGCAATGGAAGAAGTTGTTCAGAATAGTTCCACCTACTACCCCTTTTCGGCTCGTACCATAATTGTGGGACACCCTGTATATATATTTTATATTCCCACAGTATACATTTATTATTATAACCTGCAATATAGTTGAAATTGAACGTTCCAACATGGCAATTTGCTGACTGAGAAATTAATAATCACTGAATTTTGTGAATATAACAAATAAGTACAATATTTATACTTTTTCAAGGTTGCTTCGTTTAGTCTTATAAAGAAGTACAATGACATTCTTCACAAAAACACTAAAAGTACGAACCATTTTATTAGCCAATAGTCGGCCATTTCATTATTTCATACACTGACCGTTATTGTCGTAACACTAAAACTACCAAAGCCGGCAAACGATCGATTTACAAATAGCCTATTTTAAATTATTAAATTTGTTAAGATTGTTTGAAATCCATCCAAGTTTTCAACTCTATTTTTAACTTCAATTGTGCATTATACATCGATAGTTTTAATGTTAATATCGTCTTCTCAATAGAAAAAATATCGTAAACGGGACGAAACTGATAGTAACGAATAAACTAATCACGACTAAGAAATAGTAAGTTAATCACGATGTATTAAAAAAATCCAAGAACTTCCCAGAGAATTGATATTTTCTGCTTCTTCATTTTCTAAGCTCTTTTGACCTCGCAGGTCTTGGAATCTTGACTTCGGGCAACTTTTCCGCGTTCTCTTTCACGTTCACGAAGCTTTATCCTTCCTCGTGTTAAATCTCGCGGTTACCATTAACTAGACCTTGTACCGGATACACCGAGCGTTGAGCATTTCCCGGAAATCCTTTCACACGACCGACGAAAAGACCAGCTGAGATTTTCAGCGTCGTGTTCGAGCGTTTCGCATTCATCGCCAACAGAGTTCTCTTGGCCTTTTTTTTCAAAGAAGCGACGATCATTATGTCGATCCAGTTGAACTTAACGTTCTCGTTTAGCTCGTAAAACATTCTTTTCATTAACTTTTGGCTTAATAAATGTGAAATTTACTGTACTTTGAACCGTATCGCGAAACAGATGAACAGAATTTTTCATGCTAATGCGATTAACACTTTGACTGCCTTGTCAGCCATATATGAAAAAATTTCTACAAAGATTTAACAGGTAAAAATGTGTTCACTTTTCTAACTGAAAATGCTCGCATTAGTTACTTGAAACTATGGACAATAAATATAACAAGGTATTGTGAAAATAGTTGTTAAAATTTGTTAAAAATGAAAATATTGATTAATGCAATTTGGAATTACTTCCGTGTGGCAGTCAACGTGTTAAAATACAAAATTGTATGTTTGTTCGTTAACACCGTGCTCACGAACGTCTGGTATGCACCTATTTTTGTATGAAAAATTAAGCACAAGAATATACAGGGTGTCCCAAAAGTGTTGAAGGAAATGGGAGGTAGGTGGGGTCATTCTGAACAACTTTTTCATTTGCAAAAATGTCGTATGGGGATTCATTTTTAAATTATTAACGAAAAACACAGACCGATTAGAGTGCGAGAATCGCGCGCGCTCGGAGGCAGAGGTGTAGGCCCGAGTTATAATTGGCCGTGGTCGCGATCGAATCGCGTGGCGCGCGATTCTTGCGTTCTAATTGGTCGGTGTTTTTCGTTAACAATTTAAAAGTGAAGCTCCATACGACATTTTTGGAAATGAAAAAGTTGTTCAGAATGACCCCATCTACCACCCATTTCCGGCTCCTTCAACACTTTTGGGACACCCTGTACATATGCGGGATGGAACGTGAAATATTCTTCATCTTTACTAAAGTCATAGACAAAAGCATCTGAATAACTTTTATAATTTAAAATGAGAAATCTAAGATGAGCCACTTTGAAGAGTAAATTTAGAGTTAATCACGCTTCAATTAAATATTTCTTGTTAGTAGTTGAATCATTATACTTTTTTAAGCATAATTGATAAACATCGAGGAATCTATAATACTATTTGGGTGCACCAGTAATACCTAAATGAAATTATTGGCATTGCATTTTTGATGGAACATGTCGAAATAAGAATAATTAATTACTATTAAATAAACCTTGAATACATTTACATTTTACAGATACTAGTTTGTTAGGGTCTAGTTTATCATATTATTAGGACCTAATTATTATATTATTTTATTAGAATCTCGTTTACTAGAACATTAAGATCTAGTTTAGTAGTTTATTAGAATAATAAGACGTAAGGAAGTAAATTGATTTCACTATACCATTTTATGAAGTAGTATGAACATCGAAGGCGGTTTAACAGGTGTCGCAAAACTTTGATCAACCATAAATGACTGCACTGCTAATACATACCTGGAACATAAATAAATTTTCATTATATATAAATGCAAGTTACATTTACACTAACGTACATAAATTAAATAGGAATTATCATATGCTTGAGAATGTTTAGTACATTTTCTTAAAAATGTTCTTAAAAAATAAGTGTTTTAGTTTCATAAATAATTTGACTTTCCTGAACATAGGTTTTAATATTTTTTAATCGTGTTGTTCTATAAATCAAATAGCCTTATAATATTGTATATTTATATATAATACAATATTTACAGATACGCACATACATATGTAAAATTTACTATACAACATATTTTTAATAATAAATATTTAAATAATATATATTTTAATTTCATAATACATATTTCTATGGTGAATTTTTTAATTGCTATATAAATATAACTACAAATAAGTGTTTCTATCGAGCTCATCAGTTTTGTTTATATTTTTACATTTATTTTATTTACTTTAATACTTTAATGTCTTGGTTCAATAAGCACAATTTTTCTTATTATTGGTATTGAAAATTCCTTCCATTTCTATATTTTCTGATTGCGCTTGATCTGCAGCTATTAATTTTACAAAATTTAATTAGACAATATTTTATTAGCCAATGAAAACTTTTTAATTAATGTTCCAATTAAAAATTTACGATTCATGCATTTTCCTGTCTTCAATAATCCCGCCAAATAGTATTGGTATTGCTATATAAGTATATATTAATTTTACAAAAGTAAATGTAGTAACGAACAAAGATTCAATGATATTTAATGAAAACATGAACAAGTAAACATTATCCATAAGAACTAAAGTAAAAATGAACATCCCTATGTTGGATAATATTTGATTGAACTTTTTAAACTCCTTTTAACGTTACATAATCTCATTTCGGTTTTATAAAAACCATTCTAAATAAATTTACAAAGGAATCACAATGTTGAACAGCGAAAGGTGATTTTTTCATCGTTAAACGCACATGATCGTTTTAATTATACAAAACGTACATTCGACGTGGAAAAAAGGAGAACAAAAACGAGCAAATAATAAAGGAAATTGAACGTTATGACGTTCCTCGAATAACGTAAATTTGCGTTCGCGTTGTGTCTGCACGAGAACATCACTCGCGCTGTGAAACACGATATTTCGTTCTTTCGATGGCAAGGTTAATGTTTGTTTAACCCGCACGAACGCGGGGCTGAGCCGCTGTTGTATTTAGCATGTCGTTGTATTTCGCGCATACTTTGTCCAAGGGAGTAATATTCCAAACAGAAGGTACTTATGTATTATATGTATTTACGCGACGGCTCTAGTCGGTTGGATTTTCATTCATCGGAGCATTGTTCGTTCTTCGATATTATTTACGGTGCAAGTAAATTTGTAGGTAGTATAAAAGCAAGTATTTTTTAAATATTATTATAATTCTACTAAGGAACATTATTTAATGTTACTTTACATTATTTACATTATTTATATTACTTAACATTATTTACATTATTTATATTAGTTAATATTAGTGTGTATGAATCAACAATTTTTGTAAGTTAAATTTTAAATTCAGACCATCACCTTTCCAAATGCCAAAATTTTTATTTTCCGAATTCTCTAAATTCTCAATTTCTAAATAAATAAATTTCTACATCCCTAAATTCCTAATTTCCTATATTCGTAAATTTCTAAATTCCGAATTTCCGAAATTCCGAAATTCCGAAATTCCGAAATTCCGAAATTCCGAAATTCCGAAATTCTGAAATTTCTAAATTTCTAAATTTCTATATTCCTAAATTTCTCTACTGCTAAAATTCCAAAAATCTCTATACTTCGAAATCCTTTTATCTCTGAATTCGTGTATTCCAAGAACCACATGTCCTGAAATACCTATGTATTTTGTGGCGACTCACTGGCATGGCTCCATGATCATTTTCTTTCAACATTGTTATAGACGATCCATTTCTCATCGCCTGTTATCATTCTTTTCAAGAATGGATCGTTTTCGTTGCGTTTTAACAGTCAATAACATGCTGAAATACGGTCCATTTAATTCTTTTCGGTCAATGAGTGGGGTACCCAAACATCAAGGCGACTAACAAAGCCAATCCGCATCAAATGTTCATAAATAGTCGAATTTGACACTTTGAGTCTCTCTACTATATCGCGAGTGGTAATACGTGGATTATTTGTGATCAAAGCCTTGATTTGATCATCGTCAACCGTGGATGGCCTACAAGAGCGTTGTCGGTCTTCAAGGTTAAATTCACCTCGTCTAAATTTGACAAACCATTCTCGAATTGTTCGTTCGCTAACAGCATTATCTCCGTAAACAGCACAAATCATTTTGTGACTTCAAAAGCATTCTTGCCTTTGCGGTAGTAAAAAAGCATTAACCCTTTGCGGTTCTTAATTTCTTTTACCTACAGCTTCTTAATTAAAATACAAAATATATGAAGAAGTGGATTTACAATAAAATATATTCTAATAATACGGATTGCGTAACAAATATTTTTCTGATTTGTTTCACATGGTAAAGAAATAAAAATGTCTTAAATCAACCTATTTATCTTAATTATTTACACAGTCAAAGAGAAACACCATGTCGAGCCACACTCGACATAGGACCGCAAAGGGTTAAATGCCGAAAATGCATTTTCTCGTTCTCCATGTTTATATTGACACTAAACAACTATGAATAAATCAATGTTGATGATGAATAGTTACAAACATTGGCGGAAGCGCCACCTTCAGAAAATATACAGAGTGTCCCAAAAGTGTTGAAGGAGCCGGAAATAGGAGGTACTTGGGGCCATTCTGAATAACTTTTTCATTTGCAAAAATGTCGTATGGGGCTTCATTTTTAAATTATTAACGAAAAACGCCAACCAATCAGAACGCGAGAATCGCGCGCCACGAGATTCGATCGCGACCACGGCCAATTATAACTCGGGCATACACTTCTGCCTCCGAGCGCGCGCGATCCTCGCGCTCTGATTGGTCAGCGTTTTTCGTTAATAATTTAAAGATGTAGCCTCATACGACATTTTTGCTAATGAAAAAATTGTTCAGAATGACCCCACCTACCTCCCATTTCCGGCTCCTTCAACACTTTTGGTACACCCTGTATAATATTAAAATTTTTTTTAATAATTGAGCGTTCCTACAGAGGTCTTTCGCAATCTATTGCAATTCGGCGGAGACTTTCCGAACAAGACGTCTCCAAATCCTTAAATCCTCGAATCGTTATATTCTTAAGTCGCTACATTCTCAAATCCTCAAATCTCGAAATATCTGTTACCAAATGTTTATACCTGCAAATGCCTAAATCTCCAAATCTCCAAATCCCTAAATCCATAATTTCTTACATTCCGAAATTCTTATATCACCAACTTCTTACATCCCCAAACCCTTGAATCCCCACATCCCTGGATTCTCGATCTTACATGGAAGCACCCCTAGAAATGTTCACATTCTCCAATGTTCCTAAAACTGAACAAGAGAGAGATCTTTCTTCTCGGTCATACATTTCCTGTGGAAATAATATTGCCCGTGACAGTACAGCGTGTCGGGTAAAAAAGTGGTGGCTAAAAAGCCAAAATGGTATCATTAAATTTCAACCGGCAAAATATGCTGTAATAATGGCGTTCAACCACCGACGACGTGGCTCGCATATTCATTTCTATTGTTATTACCCTGACACCGTGACGCGATACATCATAAATCGTCCGTTTTGGCGTGGCACTCGAGACGCCATTATACAAGCCGGGTAGGATGTACGAGCTTATTGTTTAAGTTTGATATTATACTCCTCACCGGTGAAACTCCTTTACGTGGTCGTTTTTTGTAGCAGTACTACCTCTCCCTTCGACGCTCGCGACACTTCTTCCTTTTATCTAACTCCATCGTGTCTCTTTTTGTACCAAGTGCAGTTGTTTTCAGAGAATGTTCGCTATTGCTCGCCTTACGCCCGATTACTCTTATTCGCTCGCAGAACTTCATCCAGAATGATCTACGACTCGTAGAAAACGAGCTTCGCTGTAGCGTCGCGCGACGTTTCTTTCCCCGATGTTCCTCGCCTCGAAGAAATTAGTTCGTCATTAGTTGGCAAAGATTACGCCGTGAAATATCGCCTCGACTGAAGCAATTAATTTGCGGGGACTACCGAAAACGTTCAAACTGCCACAAGGTGGCAACAGTTGCTCCAATAACTTCGCTTTTTAAGACTATGCGCGTGTAAACCCTGTCAGATCCTCCACAGGCTATAATCTAATTCAGGTGAATAAAGTCGGATGCTCCGTAATTGTCAAATATTTAACTATTACTATGTTTATGCTCTATGGATTTTGGTTTTGATATTTTTTCACGCCGAAACGATAGAGAATGGCGCGTGGTTCACTACTTAAAAATACATACTTATTTACACTTAACCGGGGATGATAGTGTCGGTATCGAACTACCATCAATATCAAAACAGTAATATTCGATTATCTCAAATATTTTGAAAGATTCGAATGTTTAGGAAAGTTCGAATATTTCGAATGTTTAAGAAAATTTAATATTTTGAATGCTTAAGAAAATTGTAATATTTTGAATGTTTAAGAAAGTTTCAATATTTCGAATGTTCAAGAAAATTGGCATCTTTCGAATACTTTTGGAAATTCAAATGCTTCAGAAAATCAAACTATTTAGAATATCTCGGAAAACTAGAGCGTACTCGAATATTTAGAATATTTAGAATATTCGAGTTCTCTAGAAAGCTGGAGTAGTATAGAAAAGTAGAATAACTCGGAAAGTTCAAATATTTCGGAGAACCCATATATTTCGAATATTGGAATTTCATTTACAGACCTATAATGTACATGGCGTTTATTTCTTTTTTAACTCAAAGTCATACAGTAAAATTTGTTGTTGCAACGTAATAAAAATGCTGCTTCATTTATATACTATAATCAATATTATAATAACTTCATTAGTTCTAAATTCAACATTAATTTGCTCTTTCAATTACGTAGAACAGGTGGGTATGAAAGGATTAAAGATATCATATGCTACTTGTAACATAATCGTAGATATTGTAATTATAAATTTTTTGTTTTATTACAATGTTTCAAATAAATTTTAAATTTAGATGTGTAATGTTTTTGTAGACTTGAAAAAACATTTATTTAATAAACAATTTATTTATTTAATGTACATAATTGTGCAATAAAGTTTTGATTTATAGGCATTATTAGTTATATTAAATTAACCTTTTGTTATTTATGATACCTGTCCACTTAATTCTGTCCACGACTGTATATATAATATCTATAATAAAGGATGATTGGCATAACTGAAACTTAATCAAAGTTAGAAAAAATATTACTCAAAAAATGATTCAATGTGATCCATATGTAAATATTTTTTTGCAGGTGTAATAATCACTGTACATATTGCAGTTGTACCACTTTTTTATCAATGCAAATCCGTTTATTTTTATATATGTATGCTGAATCAATTTCATTATGAATCAAATTCATAATTTTGCGTAAAATGTTTTTTTTTGTATTTGTATCGAAAAAATCAATACACTGTGAGTTTTTATAACTTCAAAAGTGAAATAATTCGTAAGAAGATCTTGAAATATATGACAAATTCTTTATTTCTGTTATCGGAGTATTGTAACATTTATTTACACAGAATGTTCGGTGAAATCTGAGTGTGTGAAAAGAAATATGCAGTTCGATTTGAATAAATGAAAGAATACAACTGCGCTTCCTTTCAAAATAAAACGTCGCGTTTGTTGGCATGCGGATCGATCCTTCGGAATATTCCGGATAAAAACGTGTCATAGTACAGTGTCAAAAAAATGAAAAATTTGTCAGATATTTCAAATTCTTTTTTTACGAAATATTTCACTTTCGAAGCTGAAAAATCTCCCAACGGTTGACTTTTCTGTTGAAAATTTTGTCAAAGATCGAATAAACGTATAACTTTATTTTAGCACCAATAAATTCCTCAGTAATTTGAAATAACGCGGAACAAAACGGGAGAACAATAATAAAATTGTAGTTTTATATTTAAGATACTACGTTCTAAAATATGCAAACCGAGTTTCTACAAAAATCGAGAATGTTGCAAGATGAAGGTGCAGCGAAGCTGTACATGCATTTTCTCGGAAAGTTTTATCTGCGTTGCCGGAAATGACCGTTATTCATACGCAAAACAGTCTATTCATATTTCTTTTTTTCTTTCAATGATATCTTAGAGTTGTATACGAAAACTCAAAAACTGAATCATTCGCGAAATTTATAATACTTCCGGTTTTCAAACATTCGTACCCCATCGTTCTCATATTTGCGTTTAATTTCGCTGTATTTTTATGTCACCTTCTTCTACTTCTTCGTCTATTTTGACAGTCTATCCCATGTTAGTTTAATAGAAGCTGAAGCTTTGCACAATCAATATTGGCTTTTATGTATAAACTACAGAAATAATAGAAATTATACGTAGTACTTATAGGCAAGTTCCTGGTTTAACTTTTAGAAGATTAATTTATTTTTCATTTATTTTAAGAAGATTAATTTGAAAATTGAATGAGTCAGCAAATGTGTTAAATTTGTAAAATTTTGGTTTTAGCTATTTATTCACTATTGTATTTCTTTCTGTATTATTTATGTATTAAACTAGGTTTTACAATATAGGATATTGCAATACTGGTTTTACAATATTAGATTTATTACTTACTACGATCATGAGTCATATTTTGGGCACCCTTGAAAATCTCCACTCAGTTAAAATACCACAACCCTACTTTTGGAAAAAAACATACTTTTCCAATAAAAAACGTGCCTACCTTTGTAAACGCCTCCTAAAAAGTTTATAAATACGTATACTTAGTAAATTAAGAGATAGAATGCAACGAGATTTTAACAGATATCAACATACTCGATAGATTGTCAGCCAACAGTTAACAGAAGATATCAGCCTTGATAAAAGACATAAAAGTCCACTAATACGAAGTTAGTTGTACGTGTTTAATATTCAAAGCGAAGGAAAACGTGTATGCAACAAACATAATAAATATTAAGATGACTTTTCTGAAAGCTTTAATGAAAGTGGTTTGATATTTGGAAAGTTAGAATTGTTTTTAACAATAATTTTGATAAGTAATCCCTTTTGTTGCACGCCCATCTAGTTTAACGAATGTATTATTAACAAGGAAGTATTTTTTAGGAAATTATATCAAATTTATTTGCAAAACTAACCCTTGTGAGTATGTTTTAGTATATTTAAGAACAAAGAACACTTGCAAATCATTTTGTATCAACACAAATTACATAAGTATAAATATAGGTAGATAGATTTTATAATAAAATATAAACTTTTAAAATTAGGACATATAAAACTTCGTCACACGCTGCATGTAACATTTTAATGTATTAATGCCCGATTTTAAATTTAAATTATATTTCAGACCAATTCTGTTAAATTTAAATCTTCGACAGATGAATTAAAATATTTAATTTAAATATGAATAAGTAAATATTTGAGTTAAATATTTAACAGATGAATTAAAATATCTGACTTAAACTCTTAAATTTAAATAAATAAATAAATAATAAATAAATGGATGATTACAATATTAAACAGATAATACATCATATTATTCACAACATACATTTCTCTTGAAATTTAACTGAAATTATCCTTTGCGCGAAATATGGTAAAATATCATTGGAATGTGATTAACAAAAAATTTAATTACATTCGAAACGCTATTTAATATTTTCAATTAATTTGTTTCGTTGTTACTTCCAATAACAGATACAGAAAATCTCTTCAATTTTCATTGACATTTTCCTTTCATATTATTGCGAACTTTTATGATGTTACCAATATTTTTAAATTTATTGAAATGCAAACCCTTAAATATCTCGCAGTAGCACAAAATGGTCATACCCCACTTCCAAAATAAACAGCTCAAGTATTGAAGATTTAAATTTATCTAGTTTTGAGTGTTCTAATATTCCTGTTACTCATCTTGTATGTATGTACATATATTTTAATTTATTCCAAAAATCATAGTGATTCAGAAGTTACAATATCTTTGTTTATATTCTTGAACACCTTGCCTTATGATTCATTTTTCATGCGTGACAGTCAGAAGTACCTAATCAGAAACATAATATTAAAGCAAATAAGGAAAGTTGAAATGTTACGTCCATTTTGTATTCAGCAGTCCTTGACCATGCAAATTATAATTGGACTTCAACTCCAAAGTGAAGCGTAATAAAAAATTCGAGTGGGATTTGTCACGTTTCAATCGTGAGTGCGTCATGTGTCAGACTCGTCAAAGTATAGCAAGGGGCTAACGATACAAAAAAGAAATAAAATAGTATGCAATATTCGTGCGTTTGTAAAATAGGTATATGTATACGATGTACAAGTATATAAAATATAATACAAAAGTACAGTGTTCATGTTGCGGCGCATTCATAGAATCATAACGCCATTGTTCTTATTTTTAACTTTAAAGAATTCATGAATAATCAACAATTGTCCTTTTACAACGTACAATTTATATTTTCAAACTTTTTTTAATTTAGCATAATTTTTGAGGGGGGTTTATTATTTTATGAGTGTCGAACCGTTAGGGGACCACTTCCCTTAAACTTTCAACAACCAATGAAATAGTTTAATTTTAACTTAGTAGTTTGTTCACCCTCAGCAGCACGCCGATCCCCACTACATACTTTTTTCTGGAGAGAACATTACTTTTTCTCTTCAGTCGATTTCCAATAACTCTCAAGAGTACACTTCAAGTTTATATTTATCTTTTAAAGTCCGTTGTCAGTTTTCGAGGTGTCGCTATTTTTCTTAAGTGCTAAATCCAGTTTTAGTTTAAATAAAGCACACATTTTACCTTCGCCAGTTGTTTGGTTATTTTTGCCTTTTGAGTGGATTCATTCATTCCACAATCTAACTACTTCGTGTTTCGTTAACCCATTTGCTACCACGATCCCCAAATGGGGATTTCAATATACAGGGTGTCCCAAAAGTGTTGAAGGAGCTGGAAATGGGAGGTAGGTGGGGTCATTCTGAACAACTTTTTCATTTGCAAAAATGTCGTATGAGGCTTCATTTTTAAATTATTAACGAAAAACACCGACCAATCAGGGCGCGAAAATCGTGCGCGCTCGGAGGCAGAAGTGTAGGCCCAAGTTACAATTGGCCATGCTCGCGATCGAATCGCGTGGCGCGCGATTCTCGCGTTCTGATTGGTCGGTGTTTTTCGTTAATAATTTAAAAATGAAGCCTCATACGACATTTTTGCAAATGAAAAAGTTGTTCGGAATGACCCCACCTACCTCCCATTTCCGGCTCGTTCAACACTTTTGGGACACCCTGTATATTTTTGTATATATTCTTTCTTTGTTACTTGCAATGGGATTACATCAAATGAAATATGTATTCGGCGAGCACTTACATTATAGTTTTTAAAATTATTTTCTGTTTTGTTATCGCTTAACCTATACAAATGTGTGGCAATTAGGTTAATAAATAAATAGGTTAAGCTGAATCACGAAGAACATACACTCATGGACAAAATTAAGTGGACATTGCAGAAATGTACAAAAATTTTGTATTTTATTACAATGCTTTAAATAAATTTTTAATTTAGAACGTAAAATAATTTTGTAAACTTGAAAAAACATTAATTTAATATACAATTTATTTATTTAATGTATATAATTGTGTAATAAAATTTTGATTTATAGGCATTATTAGTTAAATTAAATTAACCTTTTGTTACTTATAATACCTGTCCACTTAATTTTGTCCACGACTGTACAGTCCATGTATGGATGTAATTTTACGTAAATATCTACTCTAAGAAGAAATGTATCTTCAATAAATTTCCTAATTCAAAGAAGGAATCTCGCGTATGAATGAAATGTTTGATAATTTCGCCGTTAATTCGTTTTGAGACGATGCTTCCACTGTAATTTTTGTCGGAAAAGTTTTATTGTTCACAACAGCTGACAAGAAACTGCAGTTGGCGCAAAGGGAACTCCTTTCACTGGTGCGAAACTTATTTGCACGGTCTTAGGAGGATAGTGGAAGACGCGGCGGCGTCAAAAATACTTAACGATCAACACTCCTGCAGTTTCCACGGCTGAAGAAGCGTCGCACCGCCTTTCAAGGAGAACAATATTTCACAGAGCACTCCGCTATGAAACAGATTCTGCCGTGCAACGAGTCAAATAATGTCTTCCATGAGATTCCGCGATTTATTCGAGAAACCGGGCGACCAACACCAACTACGGTCTCTCGACTTTGCGAGGAAGAAGCAATTCATTCGCGTCTTTCACGCTCTCCTTTTGCCCCCATTCACATCTTTTTATTAGGCCGCCCCCTTTGATGTACTTACGGTCGCTTACGCTATTTCCTCGACCGTGTTATACGTGGTTCGACTTTCCACAGATGCGCCAAAAAGTTTGCCGAAGCGAGCTAACTTTTTTACGAAGTTAACGCGAATCGATAGCACGTTTCTCGCTTACTTCTGCGAATTTACCGTGCTTCGTTGTCTTGAAAATTGCGCTTTCTCTGCAGCCGTGAGCAGACTCTCTTATAATCGTGGTCAGGATGAAAACAAGTATTTGTTTCTCGAAGAAGCTGATGCAGCAGCGAAAGAAGCAGCAACCCTACCATCAACTGAAACAACCATTCCGATTCCATATCAAGACCTTATAAACCATATTAAAAAAATTATAAAAGAAGACTGGAACAGAATCTGCACCACAACAAAAACAACAAAAATACACAACATAATTCGAGATTTCTACCAACAAATCCCAACCTGCAATTTAAACAGAAAAGAGAAATCTATAATGTCTCGACAAAGGTCAGGTCATACCAAGATACCACACGAATACCTAATAAAAAAAGCTGATCAACCCTACTGCAGATATTGCCCCACCGAAACTCTCACAGTAGACCACATTCTACACCAATGCCCAAAAACTGAACCTCAAAGACAAAACTATAACATAAAACCGTACACAGCCCACACAGGTAAGGACTACATTAGAAGCACTATAAATTTCCTGAAAGAAACCAACATGTACAATAAAATATAGCACCCAAGCATACAATCGTCGCCAATGACCTCGTAATCGACGCGACGCAAAACACCAACGAAGAAGAAGAAGAAGTATTTGTTTCTGAAGCGTATGTTCAAAGTCGTGGCGGTTATACTGTACAGTGGGCCCTAGACTTTCGCACACAATTGGTTCCTGGAAGTATGTGCGAGTGTTGAATGTTCGAAAGTAGAGGGATGTACAAACATATGCACTAAAAACGGTGTTTTAAAGTATTTATTTATTTATGTTGGATATTGCAACGGATTACGCACATACACATTTGTATAGAGTAAGGGTCACTATAGCTAAAGGAACGATCCTACAGTTTATGGCACTCTTCTCAAGTGGCAAGGACCGAGGAAAACCCGAAAACAGTCAGTCGTCATCGAGCCATAGCAGAGTGCACAGTATTTCCAAATTCACAATAATTCTTAAATAATCTCTAATTCTTTCATTGCCCATTTTATATTCATTCACTTATATTGCATTGTGCGGACTACCACTGTATATTTGTCTTTACAAATAAAGTTATTCTTGTGAAACAAATAAATATTACAACAATTTATTTATTTAGTCTTCGAGTGTTTTCATTATTGTCAAGAGTTAGTTGAGTACGTCCTTCTTTTCTTTTCGCGATAAAGATTTCTATAACACGCAGTGCCTTTTTGTATTGCCGTACATAAATACTTGAGACGTGCACTCTCCATTGGGAACGCGTTCTTCCATAATAGTTAGAAATTTGTCTAGATGCATAAAGGCTTTGTAGTCGCAGAGCTGAGATATGCGAGGTTGTTAAGGATGCGTGATAGTCGCGAGTGATTTATGTGCAACAAAACAATTTATTAAATAAATAATGATAGTCTGCAGGAAATATAACAATTAGCAAATATACAAAACTATTGACGAATGATGGACTAATTGTAAGTGCGAGTGGGAGATGCGAGTGGGAACTGACTCTAACTGATTGACTGGAGTTATTCTGGTTGAAGTTATGTTTGCTATATTCTAACTGTGTCACGATGTTCTTCCTCTCTTATAACATTGGCAAGGAGGGCGTTACCACCTCAGAACACTGAGGGTGGAGTTTGCCAGCACCACGGTCAATGCCCTGAATTTCCGGTAGGGGTAGAATTTGTTATAAACTAAAAGGTGGTCATCACGTGTACAACAATCTTTGGGACGCGATGGTCGTGCGACCGTACTAACCGTGCCGGCACATGGCTAGAAGCGTTTTACGAAGGGTAGCCTATACAGCTAGACACGTGCTAAAAAGTATAAAATAATTTCGCCAACTTACAGATTTTAGGACAGGCTTAATTGCCTACACCTGAGCATCTGCAAGCGATCAATGTTATTTCCTTCTGCGCTGCGACCCACGTGGCGCTACAGGCTTCTTTCATATTTTTAATTGTCAAAGTCTTCACGTTGAAAGTTAAATACAAAGTTAAATGCTTTAAAATATGCGAAATAGCGAATCGTGCGAAAGTCGAGGGTCGCCTGTATTGATTTATTAGAATGTCGACTTCAATTCTAATGTCTCGTGCGTCTGTGGGCATAAGTGGTGCGATGATTTTTCAGAGTAACGGAAATTGATGCGACGATATTTCGGAGTATCGATAATAGAGTACCGCTGGCAGCGGCGAGTGCTTTGCCGAACTATTTTTTTCATAAAATAAAAACGAAAATGATTTTGTAACTTTGCTCCATGTTTTCTGCAGCAGAAATTTCTGGTATACCACGTACGATAGTCAGATTTTCGCCTAGGCTCATAGTCTTTTAAATAAATTCAAAAATATCGATAAAAATTGGTACGTTTTGCATAGTACAAAAACTGTACGACCTAGAGAGAAACGGATTTCGCGTTCGTATTCAGCTCGTAAAAATCTATAAGAATTTCATAGTGGCGGTTACAAGTCCAGAAAAATGTCAATAATTGTTGTACAGTGTAATCAATACGACAATGTTCTAGGATATCTGTAGTTTATGTGACCATATTTCAGAGTATTGATATTTATGGAATATACAGGGAGTCTCAGTATTTTACTGCTAAACTGTATCAACATATTGCTACGGTAAATATTATTATATTGATAACGGAAAGATATTATATTATCATAGAGATTTAAACGCTTTATTAAAAAGCCATAACAAAAGTACAAAATGACTTCGGACTACTTTGCTTTTCGATGCCGCCTACACTGTGTCCCAGTTTTGTTGCTTGAAATTTTAGAATGTTCGATATATAAAAATGTTAAGAAAATGCTGTATTTAAAAAATTATTGTTAAAATATTTAAGAACCTTATCTGAACATAGGCTCTCAAGTGTTTTATCGTAAACATTATACATTGAACATTATAAAATGAGCTGCATTACGAAAGAGGAAATAGAGTAGTTGTATGTGTAATACATTAATATATTTAAATATAGACTTTTACAGGATATTAGGAAATATATTAATACAAAGCATATTATACATATAAAAACACACATATAGTATGTATTTAAACACTGTCGCCTATATTTGAGCATATATCGATCCTCCTACACCGATTATCGTTTCCAACAATTTTGAACAAAAATACTTTTTTGAGAACGTTTAAAAACATATATACTGTTTATGATATGCAAAAATTAGAATAAAAAAATTAAAGATGAATGAAAAATAAAATCGAAACTTTTTTGCACTAGTTTTACAACTTCCTTTTATATGCTTCACGTAAACGTTGTAATCATACGGCTTTAAAGAAGTAATAATGATTACTTGATGGTTGAAAGCAAGAACTGAGCTGCGTGTTTATACATACAGTATGTAATTAATTCGAAATGGTGGCTTCAGCCATTGAAAGTTGTACGACAAACTATTGTTATGTCTGTGGTAGGTTTTCATTCCCGAAGGCACGTGCGCCATTGTTAATACAGTCTAAACACGACCGCGATAATTTTTTTTCTGAATATGGAACAGTTAACCAACAGTGAACTGGAACGAAACTTCTGTATTAACCATGAGTAACAATTTGAGGATTGGGAAATTTAGAGTTTTGGAAAGTTGAAATGTGGATATTTGGGGCATAATTGATTTTAAAAGGGAACTTAGGAATTATACAATTTGAAATAATTAAAATTTGTAAATTTGAGACTCGGGGATTCTGGGATTTGGAGATTTATATATGTAGGATTTGGAATTCGAGGACTTGGGGATTTGGAAAATTGAACATTTCAGATTTGGGATTTTGGAGATTTAGAGATTTGGTGATTTATGGTTTGCCATTTGCTGATTTCAAGATTTAAGGATTTGGGACTTGGGAGCTCGGAGAGTTGAGATTTGAAACTTGAGATTTGAGATTTGAGATTTGAGACTTGGGATTTTGTGGTTTGGGGATTTTAAAATGTGGAAACTTGGGGGTTTACGATTTAAATTGTGTGGTTTGGGGATTTGGTGATATAAGAATTTGAAGATTTTTAAATTTGCATATTCAGGACATCGGGAATTTAAGAAACTGAAAGTTTTGAAATTTGGGAACATAAGCTTTCAAACTTCCCTTCCATACGCCTCTCAATTATTTATATTTTTTCACTTATCAACAAAATTATGTACGACCACCTTGTTAATTACAAAATCCTTTCCTCTTATTATTATTTTAGTTTTAATCAGAATAATCTACTAAAATCTGTGTTCCATTTGCACGTAGATAAACAAACTATACCAACGACGCTCAACAATCTCCTATTTCTGGCATAGCTCCACTTGTAGAGCTCCAAAAGCAGGAAATTATCGAATAATTGTTATATTTGCTCAAATGTGCACGGTTTTCCTTTTATTACAATTTATAATGCTTCTTATCCAATCTTACGAATATATTGTACTTAATTTGAGAAAGGAATTCGCATTATCCTTGTATCAAAAACTTGTTGACTAATGTTTACATTCTTTTTATTTGTTATACTTTTATGTCTTCAAACTGTATGTAGGACATCCTACGTTTCAAATCTGTCGTGTGAAATACAGCAGCATACTACCGTTATACATAGAGTACAAGCATATAGTGCTCAAGTTTAATGGAATGTTTTACTTCATGTAAGTTTGAAGAAGCTGGAGTTTCACGTTTTGCTGCAGGATTGTTTACGGATGCCTATTATGTCACAACTGCAGCATCATAAAACTACGGCACGCGGTTATTCACATTTATTTCAAGTTTAAACTGCTCCTCCATAACTTCATACTACAAAAGCACTTAGTTAACTACTATATTTCAAGAGTGTTTATGTGATCCATATCCCTGTTTTTGTTTTACGAGTTTATAACTTTAAAATTATTTGTAAGTCAAACGGTATCTGAGATAATACTTTCATAATCAAATTATTTTCATGCGAAGCATAAACAAAATTACAAGTTCACTTGTAAAAGTCGATATAACAAATAATCAATGAACTCATAGAAAATTGCTTTAAACAACCTTCCAAATTTATATTTTTGAGCTCAAACCGTGAAAACACCTTTTTTACACCATACACTTTTTAAAAGGCGAGAAAAAATTATTTTTGAGCCACTCTAATATATATTTAGATTTTATGCGAAAGTATTGTAGAGAATTAGGTGCCTATATATTCTTGCGACATTAGGATATATAGTCGAGGACAAAATTAAGTGGACAGGTATCATAAATAACAAAAGGTTAATTTAATTTAACTAACAATGCCTATAAATCAAAACTTTATTGCACAATTATATACATTAAATAAATGTTTTTTCACGTCTACAAAAGCAGTTCACGTTCTACATTTTAAATTTATTTAAAACATTGTAACATAACAAAAAATTTTTTACATTTTTGCAATGTCCACTTAATTTTATCCATGACTGTAGAACCTTTCCTTGTTACGCAACGAATTAATTAGTTTAAACAAATAAAATTTGCAGTACTTTAAAAAATCAGCATATTATTTGTTATAATACATAAAATCATGTTTTATGATGCTAAAAACAAATAATATGTTAATTATGTACAAATACACAAAGCGGTAACTGATAGAATACTATAACGTGCGAATATTAGCAAGTCACTGTAAATCGTTCCCTTATTTTAACCCCCCATGGGCCGAATTTTTTGTTTCAAATCCCCAAAATTTGGGGGAACGAACAATCAGCAATTATAAACCTATATATGCAAACGAAAAAGAAAATTTTTCCGTTTAAACAATTTTATTGCAATATATTTGCTATGTGATTTTCAGATAACAACGTCCACTGTAACCTCTAAGTTAAATCGAAAATTTAAATGCAAACAAATATATTATTATCGATATACATACGAACCCAGAGCTGTTACGCGCACTATTTTTAGTTGGGTTATCACTGACAGAAACACAAATAATATCAATTTGATAAAATGGTTTCGCTCATTTTTACTACAGAGAGTATGCACAGCATTTATTTGGCTGGTGCATATGAAATGTCGGATTTTCTCTACACGTGAACCTTTGTCACCATATTTTCCTTATGCTTTCGTTTTTGGCATAACCTCTTTCATGGTCGTACATATATTGTCACAGTTACATTTCAACAAAGAATATTTTCTTAAAAGTGTTTCCTTTTGTTATGTGTTTTCTACTTTGCACCGACATAAATTCAACCGATATTCGTGTAGTTTTTTTATACGAGTATAGATTTGGCAGTAATGTTGCAAGAGCTACCGGAAATATAAACCATGCGTTTGAGGAAAATACTGTCAAGGAGCGAAATGTGCGGCTGGTTTGAGAAGTGCATAAATAATTAAAAATTATACTTCTCCGGGACAACGTTTGGCCACCTACGTCGCACAAAATGGTCTCGAAATTAAATGAGTCGAGGTATGAAATTTTTCAACACCCAGATTATTTATCAGGTACATCGTCAAGCGACTTTCATTTTTTTTAAAGAAATAAAGCTGTTTTCACGGGCTAAATGGTGTGAAAATGAAGAGAGTCCGAAACATTCAATATAAGAGTTTATTGATTCCACAAATCAGAATTTCTTTAATATAGTAATATATATAGCGGGCGGCCGACAACTTGGCCGGTGAGGACTGCCGATTGTTTACAGTTTTCAAGTCAACTGGTGTGTATGACCGCTCAAACTAATAAATTCCGTCGCGGGAAATGCGCGAGATTCGATACTACCATCTTTTTTTTTCGGCGAATTACTGCCGTCGCGTCGGAACGTCTGGTCGAACCTCCTCACCGGCCAAGTTTACGGCCGCACAGTGTACATTAGAATCTCGTTGGGAAAACTATACTTAAGCAAATGAATCATATTTTGATTAAATAAACGGCTTGTGTGTTCATTTAAAAATCCGACATTTCATATATACCAACCTAATATTTTGTCATTTGAGGTTGATGAGCCTAGTAACTGCCATAAATATTAATATTGGCTATCGTGCCTATAGTACAGAATTAACACTATTTCTACCACGATTTTGTGTATGCCTATTTGGACCAAAAGGTGTCTTTTGAAGCTTTTTCGTTTGAATACATATAATAGCCAAAAGTGGTTGGGATTTCAAATTATTTGTTAAATGTAGATAATTTGAGGAATATATTTATTGACACATTGACGTGTATTTATTGGAGATTATTTAATTAGGTTGTAAATTCTAGCTTATTTCATCGATCTACAAAATATTCAAACAGTGCAGCGGTGTGCACTAAAACGCAACATAGGAAACAAGCGAATATTAAAGTTATGCCGCAACTGCTGTATTTTTCGTTGCTACCGAAGTCGGGTTTCTCTAATATGATTATAATTGATATGATGCCGCAAAATGATGTTGATATTTATGTGCAAAATGGTTTAAAATTAGGCACTGTCATAAAATCCATATGGTGTCAAAAGACACCCCATCGTAGAAACAAGTATACCATACGCACATTTTTAGACCTAGGATGAGCTAGAGGAAAATATCGTAGAATTAATTTAACAACCATTGTATGAAATGTAAAAAAATTAATTGTGGAAAAACGATTCAACATAGGGAATAATTTTATGTTAAAATTTGAAAGGTGTCTTTTGACACCTCTTGGTAGAAATAGTATTAAGATCTATACGTTATCTCATGGAAAAAGCTATAACTATTTGGTAAATTATCGATAAATTAAAATGTGACCTGAAAGATACACGGCCCCATAGAGGGTTAAATAATTGCCCGCTGCGGTTTTGCAAAGTTATTATTCTTTACGTGCTTTTGTGTTATATAATATAAAGTATAAACGTGTTTGTACAAAGTTTAAAAGGACATCCGCGTCTCCTCAGGACCCGACAATCAGTCACAATGCGTTCATCCATAGAAACTGGTGCCGTGTAACACAATTCGTAGTTCCAGCAATTTAGGGTTAAACAGAGTACAAAATGCTGAAGATCGCGAACATGAAACGTCATAGACGTCCTTACATTTCTGAAGCGCGCTTGCTGGCAAACCGTGGAATTGTTGTTACACGCTCTTTCGTAAATGAAAGCGTATTACAGGAACGGCGCGACGGTTACCGCGTTCCGCTATACGACAGCTGCTGCACATTCGCGAACGTTTCTCGCCTAATGCACGGCTGCAATACTAACGACGTGTTTCTGGTGCCGGTGGAAACACACAGAATTCGGCCCAGTTATCGCGACGACGTTGATAGATCGTGTGTATGCAATTTTGACGTACAAACAGAGCCGGCCAAACTGTTACCTCTTCGTTTTCAATCCCGCGGAACAATGAGGAGCAAGTGGAACGCGTTTCGAATCTGATTCCGGAAGGAATCGTATTCGATATCGATTTTTCAGGACACCGCTGACAGCTCGTTATCGAGACGGTTAACGAGAAAAGTTTGTTATCGGTAACTTCGTGCAATTATAAATTGCATGCCTGCGTCACCGGCAAGATTATAAGAGCATCGCGGGACCAAGCGTAAACTTTGGAGACGATCGTTGAATTTTTAGCATAGGGTCTGGTTACTGCAAAGAGAAACTCCATTAACCATTCCCGTGAACATTTTTTTGAAGTATTTTTTTAATGGTATACAGCCACACAGTTTTATCGGGGCAAGGGTGAAAATGTGTACGCGATGTTGTAAGCGGAGGTTTTTATTTTTATGAAATTTACTGGGTGGGGCACCATGAAATTCAGTTTTGTATTTGCAAATAATTCAGTTCAGAATATAGTGATATCAGTAACCACTAAAAGTAGCGTAGGTAATCAGTAGAAGTAGGGTTTTCAAACTTCTCAATTTCTATGTTTCTAAATTTCCTGATTTCTATATATTGTAAGCTATTTTAAAAATTGTTTTATAAATCATTCTAATTTATCATTGAAGTATTATTAAATAATTATTAAATTATTTGAAGAGTATTATCGAATTATTTATAACGGTTTTGAAAATTTTCCAATTTTCGAATTTCCCGTAATTTCTTAATTCCCAAATTTCGCAAGTTTTTGATTTTATTAATTTGTCAGTATTAAAACTTCAAATTTTCCAATTTTCTAGTTCTTAAATTATTTATCCACGTAAACAAATTTTTTTTACAAATATAGTATAGAAATTTTCGAACTAAACTTCTTCAAAACTGAAACCAAATACGAGACGATATAATTTTTTCATTAGATGCATACATTTATAAGAACGGACATACTATATAACAAACCATATAACTAACTATTCAACAAACTGTATAAGCAACTATATAATTAATTTTATAGTTATTTATATGTATAATAGAAACAAATCAACTAACTACTGTGTATAAAGTATCCATTTTCAATATCGCAAAAGAATGTTAGATAATATGTGAAAACAGAATATGTATATCGCAAGTGAGCATCTAACTTGAAATTCTTCGTTGAAAAGAATTCGGTTAGAATTCTTGTGAAAACGAATTAAGATTTGAATAAATTCATTTATTTGAATAAATTCTTTTATTCAAATCTTCGTCAACGTACATATTTCGTCGTTGCACGGAAAGTATAATATTTCGTTATTTCAGATGTTTCTCTTGGTCCTCCAGCATGTTTTTTCACTCGGCATTATATCGCGTAATTCTTATCATATTTTCCCTTCGCGAGCTAGCTGAAATCATCAAAAATAAATCGTATAAATATGTATTCCGCTGCCGTCAGCAGCCGTTTACCATAACGTCGTTTGTCCCTGTATTCATCTCCAGTTTCCTCCTTTTTTAACCCTTATTACTTGTATATGAGGTGTGACTCAACATCACTTTTCTTACACCAATTCCAATATTGAGCTAGTCTCGATTATACAACACAATTTTTTAAATAATTTAGAATGTCCAAATCCAATTTTCTTTTTTTTCTCAAACAATTTGTTATACGGAAATAAAAACTGAATTTTACAACGTTGTTGTTACTATTATAACAGTCGTTTATAATGCATTGTAAATGAAAACATAATGTAATTTTATTTTTCTGATTAAAAAATACGAGGACTATTTTTCGATCGGAAAGTCAAAGACAGGAAAACATAAAAATTGTTATCAATCATATTGACGAACCAAAGTTTTAAATAATTTGGGTAAATAAATTGGTTGAATATATATACAGTGGCGTGCAAAAGTTTCCGGCCAGTGCCATTATATGGCATATGTAACCAGTCATTATATATACTTACCAACATAAATAATATTCTTTTATTATATTATTTTGTTTCTCATATCTCATAATGACATCTCATAGTAATTAAAAATCATTAATCTTTTTTTAAAATAAATTAGAGTACGAAATGTCACTGGCCGGAAACTTTTGCACTGTATATTTTTACTTTTTTATTATCTAAATACTTAAAGTGCTGGCTAAAAGTATGAAGATTTCATTGTATCCAAATTGCCTCACTAAAATAAATGAATTACTAATCGTTAATTACCCGAATAATATTTCACAGGTTCAGTTATTCTTTTTTTTTTTAATTTTTTTGTACCATTTTGCTTCAAATTATCTTTGTATTCAGATTTTGAATTTAAAATTCTTTTTTATTACTAATTCTCATGGACGTTATTTGTATACACAGGGTAAAATTCTTCGGGAATGAGGATTTTATTGAAATGGTGTTACGACTTAGAAAAGTATTTTTATTTATAAGTTATAATTTTCATTGACATCATTCTAACTCATATTTTTTTGAATGACATAAACCGCAATTCAGAATTAATTTTCAAATAATAGTGAAATTGTTAGTAATATACTGTAATATTACTGTAACAAGTACCGCGTCGAGTTTGTCGAGTATTTATTAGAAATTGACCTACTCACCTACAAGTAGGTAATAGAAATCAGCAACGATACCTAGACGAGTCTACAGTATACTCTCACACGTATTTATGTTACTGGTACCAGCAGTATTATACAATTTGTAATTTTTCGTAGTACTGAAATTTATCGGAGCTAAAGTATATCGTAAAAAAAAAGAAATAAAAAATAAAAATATTTTCAACCTAAAGTGGACTTTTAAAATACATGTCTTTCCTACATCGTTAATTGCCCAAACTTTCATAACCCAAATATAAGGGAATGTGAACTACAGTCATGGACAAAATTAAGTGGACATTGCAGAAATGTAAAAAGATTTATTGTTTTATTACAATGTTTTAAATAAATTTTAAATTTAGAACGTGAAATGTTTTTGTAGACTTGAAAAAACGTTTATTTAATATACAATTTATTTATTTAACGTATATAATTGTGCAATAAAGTTTTGATTTATAGGCATTATTAGTTAAATTAAATGAACCTTTTGTTATTTATGATACCTGTCCACTTAATTTTGTCCACGACTGTATATTCGCTATAGATTATTCGCATATAAAAATATTATATCAATCTTCATCTATTGTCATCGTTATCTTCATTTCTTTTAAAAAATGGACTTGCTCCACTTTCGAAATAAATGGCTCAAATATCAATGTCTTTATGAATGTAGAGAGAACAGAGAACATAACACTTCATCGCGTTGAACAATAGATTGACTCAACCACTGCCGAAAGGCAATTAAATTGCATAATCCAATAGTTTCTTAACAAGTAACGAGTGACAAGTAAAAACTTGTTAACATTGTTCAGGGTTTGCCTACGATAAAATATGTCAAGGTGATTGGCATCAGGTGGCCGGGTATTCTAAATAGTTACCTTCTTTATTTTACAAAATGCGTGTACACGTCGGCCGAGCCAGAATGGAGTTTTCAATTGACGCATATATACGTCGACCGCAGTTAATTGGTTAAGGTGCGCAAAGGGTTAATGCTAGCGTGATTCGAGTCAACGTCTACCGCAAAGAAAATGGATTCCACGTCGACGAACGCTCAACGGAATAACCCGCTCGGAAAGAACTTGCGCCTCGGATCAGATTTATTCGATAGTACATCGCGGATGAAATACCCTTCGGGACTTTCGTCGCCCTTCCCGTTCCATGATTCACGTATTTCCATTAAGTTTTTATTTGACAACGTCTTAAGAGAAGACGATATGTCAATCACTTTCGCCTGCATTCTCGCCGAATGGCGGATAAAGCTGTACTCAATCTTCTCCGGGAATATGTCACGGGGTCGTTACCAATTTTTCCTAGTGACGTTCTTGCGACTTTCAGACATGTTTCTGTGTCGACACGGTGATCTGGTTCGCATTACTCCCGTCGACCGAGAGGAATGTCAATTGAGAATTTGATGAAAGCGATCGGAGACCCAGATTCTATTACGAAACTACAGGCATTTGTTATGTACTATACAGGGTGTCCCAAAAGTGTTGAAGGAGCCGGAAATGGGAGGTAGGTGGTGTCATTCTGAACAACTTTTTCATTTACAAAAATGTTGTATGGGGCTTCATTTTTAAATTATTAACGAAAAACACCGACCAATTAGAACGCGAGAATCGCGCGCCACACGATTCGATCGCGACCACGGCCAATTATAACTCGGGCCTACACTTCTGCCTCCGAGCGCGCGCGATTCTCGCGCTCTGATTGGTCGGTGTTTTTCGTTAATAATTTAAAAATGAAGCCCCATACGATATTTTCGCAAATGAAAAAGTTGTTCAGAGTAACCCCAGCTACCTCCCATTTCCGGCTCCTTCAACACTTTTGGGACACCCTGTACAATATTGTGTATATGTAAAAGGAATCGGAGAGTGGAGGACATTGGCCAGCATAGAAGGACTAAGAATACTAGGAAATTTTGTGAAAATTCCTCTTCGATTAAAATCCATTTGTTTTTCTGTTATTACGTTTGTGGTTTGTGTACCAGTTATGAATTACCTAGTACAAATTAACTCTTTGCACTCGAACGAAGACTCACATTCGCCACCAGGTCTAATAGAACAATTTAAATAAGTATTTTTTAACTAAATCTACAGTGTTATGCATGTCATGTTTAAATACAGTGAAATGGGCAACAGTAGCAATTAATAATAGAAAATAATAATTTCCAAAAAATTGATTAATCTTTTCAGTTAGAAAATTTTCGGGATATTACTTGCCAATAACAAAAATGCTTTCAAGTGTAAAGGATTAACTACTTATAAATTCCCCAGTACAAATGAATTATTTATGAATTATCTAGTACAAATGAAGTATTTATGAATTACCCAGTACAAATGAACTATTTATGAATTATATAGTACCTAGTTAAAATTGTCTAATAAAATGTATTTATGAATTACTTAATTGACTGCTTATTAACTATCTGGTGTAAGTTAACCATTTACTAATCACCGAATATAAATTAACTACTCATAAATAATAGGTAATTTTCAACAGATAATGAATAATGAAGCGCTATAAGTAATAGGTAACTCTGAAATGGTAATTACAAAATTTTATAAAAACAAAAGAGATTGCATTTCATTCTTTAAGTAAATTTAATCACTGAATGGATTTGATTGAATCTGAAGATGAAAAATCTGCAAATGACTGAAATTTGTATGAATTGAAATAAATTTTCTTTCAAGTATTCTCGTCGGGAATGACAATTATTCGCGACGTTGATTTCCAGAAATTCACCAAATTTCATTTTAATTAATTAATTAATTACTTCCAGAAAGTTTGAAAATTTGAATTGTTAATTATCCGTAAAGATACTTTCGTGCACTTAACGCATTATTTTTAATAGTGAGTTTTAATGGTAAACTTATCGTTGCATATTTATTTTGAGATTCAAAATGAAGGAAAATAATAAATAATGGCCGATGGACACATTACTATACACCAAATCTCAATTAAAATCGATATACATTTCAAGAAAAGTGTTTTAACAAATTTTATAATTCGAAATACGAAATATGCAAAGCTCTCATGTTAACCAATTTAACAGTTCAAGCGTTATATTACAATAATATTACAATAACAAAATTTGATCAAATTACTGAGAAATTACTGGAGTACGTGTAGAAAGAGTTTCTAAATTACAGTCATTTCAAATTATTTTTTAGAGGTTGCTCATATTTGTTTATAAATTAATTCTTCATGCAAGAGACTAAATAAAGTATTGTTCAGCAAAGAACATTCGAACCTTAATGATTCTTTTTATACTGGCATTTATACGACTTGAAAAACGTGAAAAAATTCGTAACCAGCGACGAATACGTATCATGCTTTCAATATAATAGAATAAAAACACGTTTCGTGGTGGATCGTGGACCACAAACCGCATGGTACAGGGATCACTAAAATATAAGCCAGACTTTTGCGGAAAATATCAATTTATTTGCGAAATAAAATCTCTTTAGACAAGTACGCGTTGTTGCCACACGATTGCCAATTTTTCAACTATGATTTGTTAAAAAAAAATAGGATTTATCTAACACCAATTGAATACGAATGTTTTTCTGTCTGTATAATCGAATGCATCGCAAGCTTCTTTAAACTTGGCAATTTTTAAAATTGCACATTAATCCACTTTCAAAAGTTCTAAATACTTCGTCATTAAACTCATAAATTCCTAAATTTCCAAATTTCCAAGTTTCTGGAGTCAAATTACAATATTTTCATATCTCGAGGTCCTTATATCTACTGACGTCCAATTAGATCTACAAATTTTTACGTTACCTTGTTAGATCTCTAACTCCTACATCATATAACATCTTTTCCATATACCTGGATCCTCAAATCCTTATAATCATAAATATCTACATTACTAAATGTTTAGGTACCACATCCCCAAATTTTCAAATCCTTAGATACATAAATTCCTACTTTACCAAATTTCTATGTCTCATGTTCGTAGATCCTCAATTTCCTAGATTTCTAAATGCTTAAATCTACGAACTCCTACACCACGATATGTTCAGGTTCCAAGTCTCTAGATTTCCAAACTCCTAAATTCTCATATTCGAAGATTTTTAAACCCCAACGTTGTGAAACTCTTACTTTTTAAAATTCTTATGTTTCCAAATCTCCAGCAGTCCAAATTCCTACGTTACACAATTTTTAAAACTCAAATTTTTGGATCTCCAAACTTATAAATTCCCATATCCCTAGATTCTCAAATTCCAGGGCATGTACATTACAGTGTCCTAAAACTTCTAAGTTTCCATTCCAAATTATTTCGAAGATTTTCAAATTATTTCTTCTCTAAATTCTCAAGCTCGCAAACTTCTTTTGCTCCAAATTTTATGTATATTCCATAAATTCCTTGTTCCTTAAATTTACACATCTCAAATTTCTAAATCTCAAAGTCTTCAAATGTCGAAGTTTCCGAATTCGTAAGGCGTCTCCAATGTGTCGTACACCTAAAATTCCCGAAAAGTCAACGATTGAGAAACCTTATTGATCCTCGTCACCCTATTTCCCTTAGACAAGCTGGATTTCCCCTTGATTGTATAAGTATTAAACGATAACTGTACTTTTCGATTAACGAATGTCATAAAATTGTAAGGTTATACAAGTTACCTATTTTTCACATAAATCATATTTAATTAAAAAAACAAAATGTATTACACAAAACTTCAGTCCTGAAAGATCACTAAGATAAACTAAGAAATAAAACGTGTTTATCATTTACAATTTTCCCTAAAATACACAGGATATCAGATTCCACAAAATATTATTCTGTCATATATAAATATTTGTCAAATCTTTTAAAAATAATTTATCAGAATTTTGGTTTATTAAAATATTTGTCAAGTTTTTAATTTGTTAGAGACTCTTTGCTTCCTCTGAGCTATGAATAAAGAAATTATCGCTGGAATAAGTGAAATTTATGAAATTTGTCAATAAAATTAAAAATCTTTAAACGTTTTATATTCACTGAAAATACAAAATAATTTATCAATAAAAATTAAAAATCCTTAAGTAATAAATCGTGGAAATATTGATTAATATTTATGAAAGTGTATTTATTAACGAACAAAACTATTCAATAATTGCACTCTTTTTCTGGTTCCCAGAATGCATAACGTGTTTCATAAAAGATATGAACATTTCTCATTAGTATGTACTTTGATTCTTCAATTTGTTTTCATGTTTAAATTGATTTTCACAGCGTTTTTTCATATGCACGTGTAACCGAACATCGAAACAGTCGTACATTCCCAACATAGTCGTAGAAATTGGTCAACAATGTTTCGTGGATTAATTGCTCGGATTTTTAACAGGTTATTCTACACAACAAAGTGGAAGGCATTGTTAAGAAACTCTTTTCACAGAGGAAACTTTAGAAACAGCTCACCTAACAAAATTCGGGATACTGAAACGTTTTTTTCCAGAAAAACAGAAATCTTAGGAAGAAAACGCACAACCGAGAACTTTGATCCGAGCACGTATATCATTATCTCCGAATCACTGCATAACATACGTTTGCATGCTTGGTTGATATGAAATAACTATAATTTTCTTTTAGCTTATTCAGCCGCATATTCAAAATTAATAAGTAAAATTACATTACTTTCTCCAAAATTAAAAATGTTAAATTCTAGCTCTTTAAATATGAAAATAAAAATATAAGTAGTTGCATATATAAAGACAAAAATATATATAAAATTTGCAAATACATAAATAAAAATATGCAAAAATGTATAGAATAGTTCCAAATATAAAAATAAATATATATACAAAATTTGGAAATATAGAAATAAAAATGTATACAAAAATTGTTATAGCAAATTCGATATTGAAGTAAATTATTAAAAATATTTCTTATCTTTTCTAATTACAATTTCCTTGTTACGCTTTTATAGAATATATTAAAGCATATTAAAATTCTATCATTTCTCTAAAAATAAATAATTTTATAAATGTGTTGCTTTTCAAAATTAACAAAGTGAAGCAATCTTAACGTTATTTAACTTTCTCCGGAGTAAACATTATTTTCGAAATACGATTATTGGTCTGAAACAAACGTGAAAAATGTTTCACAACCGATAAACTGATCTCTATAGACAACATCTTTTGAAACATGTTCGATATCAAGTGCGGTTAAAAGTGAAACTTTTTTACGAGAAAATATTGCGTCAGCAAAGTTTTTGCTATTGGCTCGTGAGAAACAGTCGGCGCTTTATAGTTCGTTTTAGTCATACTTACGAACCGATGGGAAAAAAAGAAAAAATGGTATCAAACGATGCTTGACGAATTGACGCGTTCTTGTCCCGAAGAAAAAACTAGGCATTTTGTGCGTGACGATATTCTTATTGGATCATTGCATAGTCAATGTGGCCCTTCATGATGTACATATGTGACGATAACGGAACCTGAACCTACTTTGTGCAGTAATCCTCAAGTGTTTATGTAGAGTATAATCTGATTATATTACAGTACAGGGTGTGCGGCAAAAAAAGGTCGAATTAAAATTTATATGTTGAAATTACGAAGGTTACTTCCTACTGGAAGGCTGATATTCGATACTGAAAATTAGATACGTGATATCGTTACGAATTTTATATGGCAAAGAGAGTAGATGACTGGATACAAATTGCCAAATTCACAAATTTTTATATTCCCAAACCCATTCATTTTTGTTTGTTTTTAGGTTTTCAAATTTTCGAGATTTTGAGTTTTCAAGATTTCGAATTTTCGAGTTTTCAAGTTGTCAAGTCTTCAAGCTTTCAAGTTTCCGAGTTTTAAAATCATCAAGATTCTAAGTTTTCAAGATTTCAAGTTCCCTAGTTGTTAAGACTTCAAGTTTCTGAGTTTTCAAGTTATTACGTTTTCAAGTTTTTAAGTTTTCGCGTTTTCAAGTTTTAAAATGTAAAACTTTTACAATTTATTTCGAAAATCGTCAGTTACAACAAATTTCTGAATTCTTAATTTCTCATGTCTCCAAACTACCAAATATTCAAATTTTGAAGTTTCTACATTTAAAAGATCCAAAATTGAATAACCTCTAAATTTCCATAATTTATAATAAGCAACTTCAGAATTTCTAAAATTCTTAAATTCTCAAATCTCCAAATCTCCTAAACTATAATGTCCCAAAACTCTTGAATCATTAAATTCTCACATCCCCAAGTTCTTATATCTCAAATTTTCAAACCAACAGGAGTCCAACTATTCAAATTCGAAAACGTCTAAGACCCAAATTCCCAAATTACACAATTTCTAATTATTTAAATATTCAAATACTCAAATTTTCAAATTTCTAAATTTCAAATGCAAGGAATTTCAAAATTCAGTCCACGATTGCCAACTCCCAAATCATCAAAATATTGAAATTTCTAAATTATTGGAAACTATTGTAATATGGTACACAATCCAATTTTATTGTAGGACATATAACCCTAACGCTTAAGTTAACATTTTCCTAAAACTTGGTGGTATCATCAACATACATACACTGCCGCTCAAATGTATGTGCACACCTGCCGTGTTCGTGAAATATGTGATGTATAATGTACATTTTTATTATTTTATGAAATAATATCATTAATTAAACGAATAACTTCACACTTATGCACGACAACGAGCTGAATCACATCTCTGCAATATGGAGAAATTATTTACAGCAATTACAAGGGCAATCTGAATTAAAAATTATGACATCGCTGGCTCAATCACCTGATTTGAATCCCATAGAAAAACTGTAGGATCATGTAGACTGACAATTTCGAAAATAGTGTCTCGAATCCGAAAATCATTTGTGGGAGACCTTAGAATCTGTGTGAAACCTTATCCATACTGAAATAATAAAACGAGTCATAATCGCGGTCATAAAAGCGCGTGAGGAATATGTTATGATAAAAAAACACAATGTAGAAGGTATACATATATAATTATTTGTTATCATAATCGGTAAGATGTTTAACAAATCATTATTAAAATGTTCATCAACCATGCACGAACTGAAATAGATTCTAGGTAATTACATTTACTGTTGACATCATAACTTTTTTTAGGTAGTTACAAGAATTAGGGAAGTGTCCACATATTTTTGAGCGGCAGTGTATGTCATGCCCCTGAGGCTTCAAATTTTGCAGGGCTCTTGAGGGCTCGTCCTGAGATACTTCTTACAACAGCATCGAATATCAAGTCAAACAGAATCAAACAGTCATCTATCATCTAGTTAGAATCACACAACAAGTCAACTAAAATCAAATAAACTTTAAAACACAAAGCACAATCAACACCAAATACAATTAATCATACTGTAGAGATCTTGGTGACAGAAGGATTTGTTTTTAAACTAAAATAAGAACATTTAATATATAGAACACAAAATACAACGCACGCTCATACAATTTCTCTCTTTTACTCTAACACGCAATTCTCTCTTTTGACTCTCGATTTGTCTGTTCTAACTCTCACGCTCAACTTCTCTTTGCTAATCCTCACGCTCAACTAACTTCCTTGCATCCTTACAATACGCTTCTTCTCCCAAATCCACTTACACACAGGCACACCCGCTGACCCATTCGCACCACACGCATTCCCATTGCGAAGAACCGTCGCACGATCCAAACACTCTTTATTCACACTCTCGATCTTAACACTCTACATCCGCATCTTGCTCGAACATCCTTATCTCACACCCTGCAATATAAACTATAGTTCTATTAAATAAGTCTTTGTTCTACAAAATCAGTGTCATTTTACTTTCAAGAGTAAAATAAAACCTTTGCTCACGCGATAAGATTTGGTCACGCCACAAGTTGTTAGTGGTTCCGCCTTTCTCAAAGTTTACCTACAAAGAACAGTCACTTCTTCGCAAGTCCCTTGAATTGTCGTTTCAACAGAGCCTCTGAATTTCCGATCTCAATAACTATTTTAACTCCACAACGAGTACGTTTTATTCGCGGGCTCACAATGCAATAACCAAATCCCGAAATTCTTGAATTTCCCAAACACTCAACTCTCAAACATCCAAAACCCCAATTGCCAAATTCGCAAGGTCCTAACTTTTCGAATAGCGCCATCTTCAAACCATCAAGATACAACTCTCAACTTCAAACCCACTCTCTCGAAACAACTCTCGCAACGTCCATTTACAGTCTCCGTTCCACGGGCTACACCGAACGTCTGATCACTCGTTCTACTCATATCCACTTATACGATTCTACTCGTATCCACTCGTTCCACTCCTACCACTCATATCCGTCCGCGTAGAAGGTATGGCTTCGCAAAAGCAGGGCCGTAGAAAAAGTGAAGAAACGTTTACAAGCGTCAAACTCGTCCGAACATTACGATCCTTGCGACGATATCTTCATCCGTGGTCCACGGCAAAGAACTGCAGCGTTCAGGTTCGATAAAATGCTCGGTGCAACGCGAGTAATCGCATAAATCAAGCGAACGAACGAAATGTGCCGGGTTCGCGTGCTGCCTCGAGTGCCGTTCGAAGGAGATTCCCCGCGTGGTTGTCGCAGGCGACAGATCGCAGCGGTCGCGAAATCGCGAACAGTAAATCGCGAAGGTAGTCGGGAACGTGTATTCTGGAGTTTACGATCGCTGGACAGCCGAATGGTGCTTCCCTACGGCGCCGAGAGTGTCACAGCCAGGCCAATAAAGCGGACCGAACGGGCTACGTAGGTGTGCATAACGGATGGCCGTTGGGCGCGAGCAGATTTGTTTGACACCGTGCTGCGGCAGCACCTAATAAAAGATGCTAATATATCCTGCGGTGTCGCAAACCGGTCAAGGGGCGAGTTTTGCGGGACGGAAGCTGCGACGCTTGCCACACTGCCAGATGATAACTCGAGGCTCCGGTTTAGCGACAAAGTGTCCCGAGTATTATTCTTGGAATTTCCGAACGGATAATTGATAAGCTCCGGCGATCCTGGTTCATCTTGCGGTGTATCGGTCTTATTGGGATCCGGGTGAAAGATTGACCGTTTCCGTAAGTTGTTGAATTATGGACTAATGGAATGAAAGTCAACGCTTTTAACAAAAACTCGGGAGATTTTAATCGTGAACGGTAAGTTCCGCACGCTAGTAGAGACTACAGACATCTGTTTATAATGTTGAAGATACTTACAAAGCATGGGTAGATAGTATCACGTGCGTATATAGGGTGAGGCATTAGAACCGGCTACCTGAATAACTTGGCTGCTATTGGTGATAGTAAAAATGCATCAAGCCAAAATTATTTGGCATCGAGGGTGTTCGCGTCCAAATGATCGCGGATTTGGAGGATTATAGGGGAAGAGGAAAATACTGTTTCGTACTAGTAGACTGTATATTAAATTTTGGACAGTTGATTATTAACACTTTCATGACCGCATGTTTGCGCAGTGAAACGTCGCCAAACGCCGGAAATATTTTTGAAGAATTAATGTAAAAAAACTTTACGTAAATTCAGGAAATAATTCAACATTATTATAAAACAATGTTTTTTCTTTGTGTGACAATTATGAAAACGTACAAATATAAAACAAAATTCATGACAACATAGTAAACTTAACTGCTTTTTTATGACATTATTTTATCGTATCCGTGCAACACTCTCAGAAACAACATACCTTGTTGCTTATCAATAAGCAAAAATTGAAACGTATTTCGTGAAACAGTACGCAGTTTCTGGCGATAGTATTCGATCTAAAAGTGTTAAACAACTGACGTTCGAAAAAGCTTTGCAAATGGCGGACAAATGGTAGGTACCACGTGAGAGTCACCACGTGACACCACGTAAGTGTCACCGGCAAACAACGACTGGCCTGCCTATGGCACCACGTTGGTGTCACCGGTCGTAAAAGTGTGAGAGGACTGTCCCTTCGTAATATAACAAAATCTATGTGTCCGACAGACGGAACAACACTTGCTAGCACTGTGCTAGTCGGAACTAATCTGTCGAAAAAATCGGAAAGGAAAAACTAACCCCTGTAGCTTCTCCCTCCAGTCTTTTTGCAGTGCACGATCAAGATGGGGTTGAAAACATTCCCTTTTTCCATATGAGGCGGAAAAGTGCCTTCCGCATAGTCGACTGGTTGTAATAATTACCCACGATTTATAACACCCCTGACCCTGTGTGGATTCGACCCTGGTTCTGGCCCGGACCAACGGTCATGTCATAAAACGGAGGACCTTCTAATACGCTCTTAATAGAAGGGTTGATGTTACTAGTTTTTTGATACGTGGAGGCGTCAAGAAGATATGATGGTCATCTCTGCTTCTTTGTTAATGAAACGGTATATTTTTTACTTACATTCTGATAGAGTATTTCAGGACGAATACAATGACCCATTTGCGAAGATCATTTGTGATCTGGGTTAAGGGAACTATGATGGAAAATAATTTAATTTCAGGAAATGGTCGAACACAATAGGTGGTTCTACAATCACTTATCTAGCTCATAAACTGGATTGATTATGCTACCATATGCTTATAAGGGCAAGGTAGCATAGCCGCGTCCGTTCTCGGACGGCCGGGTTTTATAATAAATCTAAGTACATACATACGTGAATGTAAGGTTTATTGACTCCGAACCTCAACCGATTGCAATTTCGTACTAAAAATGCAACACAACTACGTAATATCTCGACTGAAGACCTTGCAACTATCCTGCCATGTCATCGGAGAATATGTATATGTACACTCATGGACAAAATTAAGTGGACATTGCAGAAATGTAAAAAATGTTTTGTTTTATTACAATGTTGTAAATAAATTTTAAATTTAGAACGTGAGATATTTTTGTAAATTTGAAAAAACATTTATTTCATGTATATAATTGTGCAATAAAGTTTTGATTTATAGGCATTATTAGTTAATTAAATTTACCTTTTGTTATTTATGATACCTGCCCACTTAATTTTGTCCACAACTGTATATGTATAATATACTTAACACTAAATTGCTGACCTATAATACATAATTATTTTGAAGTTTGAAATGAAGTTGAAAAGTAAATAAATAAAAAAGGGTATATAAATCAAGACACACATTAATTCTTTATCTTCATAAGAATCAACATAGATTTCAAGAAAATCATGTTAAACTAGGAACTATGAAACTTGTAAAACAGTCAACCCCTTTGGTAGTTTTAGTGTTAATCTAGTGGAAGAGGATGACCTTATGATATGACGAGGACAACCAAGTCCCTTATGACTTTATAACGTGCCCTATATGTTTTTGATTGTTCTTAGGACGATTTGGTAAACTAAACAGTTAGGTTTGAACAGACTTATGTACTTGGTCATCGAACTTGGAAAAACCGCTACTGAGACTCATGTTTTGTTGAAAATAACGTACGGCAATGAATGTTTATCGAATGCACGCATTTTTGAATGGTTCAAGTGTTTTTAAGATGGACGAGAGGACTTTGAAGATGATGGCGCCCGGATCGCCCACGTCAAAAACAGGATGACAATATCGACAAAATCGGTAATCTAGTTCGATGTGACCGTCGGTTAAGTATTCGTGCAACGAAAAAGCGAAAGAATAAGGAAAAAACTTCCCGAATTGTGGAAAGACAAATCATGGGTTCTCCACCAAGACAATGCGTCGGCTCATTCCGCATTGTCTGTCAAAAGATTTCTAGCCAAATACAGCATCCCGGTATTAGATCATCCGCCTTATTCCCCGAATCTTGCATCGTGTGACTTCTATCTATTTCCTGAGGTGAAATCCGCATTAAAAGAGACAAGATTTGAGTCTGCTGAGGCCGTGAAAGAGACAGCGGCACGCGTCCTGAAGGAGCTGACAGAAAAACACTTCCAGTACTGCTTCCAACAGTGGAAGATTCGCATGGAGCGTTGTAGGGATAGAGGAGAGATGTACAGGGTGTCCCACAATTATGGTACGAGCCGGAAAGGGGTGGTAGGTGATGCTATTCCGAACAACCTTCTCCTTTGCAAAAATTGGATGAGGCTTCATTTTTAAATTATTAAGGAAAAACACCAACCAATGGGAGCGCGAAGATCGCGCGCGCTAGGTGACTGAAGTGTTTTTCCTTAATAATTTAAAAATGAAGCCTCATCCAATATTTTTGCAAAGGGAATAGTTGTTCAGAATAGCATCACCTGCCACCCCTTTCCGAGTCGTACCATAATTGTGGGACGCCCTGTATATTGAGGGAGATAATATGTAAATAGGTATGAAGTGAAAATAAAATGTTTTACAGCGTCAGTCTCGTTATTTAACCCATTCGAGACCGATTGCACACCGTGTGTGCAATGGATTTCCGAGGCTATAAGACGGCCTGCACACCGTGTATGCAATAACAGTAATGAGAAATTATGTTATTCCGAGTAAAGTAGTCATCGAAGTGAGACTTGTTTTGAATTCATAGTATCTGTAAAGTATAGAAAAACAGAATTTTGCATTGGTTTCATTGCGTACCAAAAAAACAACAACATTTTTTGTGGATTGTCGAAATTCACATTTTAGCTTCGCTCCTGGGGACCGTGTTCGAAAAAAATCCTCGTCTCGAATGGGTTAATAGCCACACCTCGTATGTATACATATACAGGGTGTCTCGTAATTAGTGTAAGACCCGTAAAGGAGTTGTAGGGAAGGAGATTCTAAGCAACTTTTTCCTTTGCAAAAATGGGGTCTAGGCTCTCGTTTTCGAGTTATTAAGGAAAAAGACCGACCTATCAGAGCGCACGAATAGCGTACGCTCCGCCGCGAGAGCGAGCCCCGAACATACGGCCGATTGCGGACGCGAACAAACAAGTTAGTATCGTGCTATGTTACGGCAAAGTTAAAACACACATAATAATGTTCAGTTATACATTTTTACTGAACACGAGATAAGACAATTTTATGTGCGATCTGGGGAAGTTGGGAATTTGGGGAATTGGGTATTTGGGGAATTGGGAATTTGGGGAATTGGGAATTTGGGGAATTGGAAATTTGGGGAATTGGGAATTTGGGGAATTGGGAATTTGGGGAATTGGGAATTTGGGGAATTGGGAATTCGGGGAATTGGGAATTCGGGGAATTGGGAATTTGGGCGATTGGGAATTTGGGCAATTGGGAATTTGGGGAATAGAGAATTTTGGGGGATTGGGAATTTAGGGAATTGGGAATTTGGGGAATTGGGAGTTTGGGGAATTAGGAATTTGAAGATTTGGGAAATTGGGAATTTGGAAATAATAAAGTTCAGTTATTCATTTTTACTGAATAAGGGGTAAGACAATTTTATGTGTGATTTAACTTTGCCGTAACATAGCACGATACTAACTAGTTTGTTCGCGTCCGCGATCGGTCGTATGTTCGGGGCTTCGCTCTCGCGGCTGAGCGTACGCTATTCGCGCGCTCTGATTGATCGGTGTTTTTCCTTAATAACTCGAAAACGAGAGCCTAGACCAGATTTTTGCAAAGGAAAAAGTTACTTAGAATCACGTCTCCCACAACCCCTTTATGGGTCTTACACTTATTACGAGACACCCTGTATAATAGTTCCTACCCATCATTATAGCTATTTCGAATGTAAGGCAGGAGCCTGTTGGAATGTCTTACTGACGAGTCCAGCAATCTTGGATGAAACGCTCTCTCCCTTCCTCGTTTTCCCTTTTCTAGTTTCAGTTTGTCACATTCGATGACCCCGACGTGATGCGAACACATGCCCCGCGACTTTTGATGACTCGATAACACTCGAATCATCACGATGAAGCAGACGGACAACAACGGATCATCAAATTTTCAGATCTCCCCGTCATCGTGGCACGAAGGACCGTGGATAATAGTCTTGACAGAAATGCAGCGTATCGATTTCCAACAACTTCGGACACGTTACTGCATTCCTCTCGATCGATCGAAGTGTCACAGCATCCACTCTCGATCGGTGGACCTCTCCGAGTTCAGATGAACTACAGTTATTGTTCGCATTTTTGACGTCGCTTATCCTGCTTTCATCTACTTTGACAACGTTTCGAGACCATGAAAACATTTTGTACAATACTTAAGAATCGTATAGAGCCGGATTTTGTAATTTCGCTTTTAAAAATTCATAACGAACGAAATATATGAGGACTTTTCTTTTTAAATTTTGTAAGAGATCAGAACGAAGGACCGATAGGCTGTGATATCATAAAATAGGAGTGTACTAATAGGTACTTCTTTTATTCTCTGGCATGTTTCCACGTCGACAGTTAGAACAATTGCATTCTAAGCAAAATGTTATTTACAGCACATTTAGTCTCGAAAAATTTCCCTTACGACCAGAAATGCGCCATAACTAAATGCACATGGCACTCTATACACTCTAAAGATATAAATTCAAAACTTCTGGGTACCACAGTTTAAAAATGCAAAAATTTCAAAATGTTCAAACTTCTGTATTCCCAAACTTTTTAATTTTCCACATTTCTACGTTTCTTATTCTCCAAATTTCTAAATTCCTCAATTTCCAAATTTTTAAATTTCCAAATTGTAAAATTTTCCAATTTTCGAATTCCTAAGTACCCAAATTTACAATTTTTCAAATTCGTAAAACTTTAAACTTACAAATCCCAAAATTCCGAAAATATGAATTTCGTTTTGCCGTTAAGGACGAAGTTATTATACTTTTATACCAATTAAATTTATGACTTGTCGTATGATCGATTGTACTTGAATTTGATAAGTCATAATGAAGACCGTTTCTAAATATAGACCTTCAATTTTACAAGGGTGATCCACTGCACAGTGCGACGCATGCGCGGTTCGATTGTGGTTGCCGGACAAATCGCTTTGAAGCTAATTAACTAGGATGATATAGCTGTGCAACGTGTTTAATGACAATAGAACGCCTATGTGTACCGTAAATTACCGAGATTGAAAGCGTCGGGAAATTGACGCTAATGACGAATTATTAACGAAATATCATTGTTGCAACTTCATTACTATTTGGAGGATCAATTCTGTAATACTTAAACTATGCTTTCCTTGAATACAGAAATCTGATTTCAATTATAATATTTTGACGTGTTTTCATTCGATTGAACTATTCCATTTACACAAAATGTACATTTTCTTTTTCGAATGCGATTTGAGAGTTCATTTTAGTATACAGTGGTTTAATTCGTTTAGTGTACAATTGTTTAAAAATTTTGTATGAAATTTGAAGCATAAAATAAGTGCTTTATATAATAGCATATAATAATGTGTTTATTATCATTATATAATTATATATTATAGGTTATTCAGTTATAATTTTAGCTTTTACTCGCATGATTTTTTTAATTTCGAAAGAAATACATTTTTTCAATGTTATAAATCAGAAGCAACGATAAAAAAGTTTCTCCTAGACTACAAATATAGAGAAAATATGCACAACATTTTCAAATTTGACATAAGGGAAAATATAGTGAATGTTTCAAAATAAATATTGGGTTGTTCGGAAAGTCATTTCGTTTTTCCCCATCAGTCTTGCTTGTAAGAAATTCTTAGAATTTGGAAATCTGAGAATTCGGAATTTTCCGAATTTCTAAATCTGAGGATTCGGATTTTTCAGATTTTGTGAATCTGAGAATTCGTATTTTTCCGAATTTGTAAATCTAAGAATTTGAATTTTTCAGAATTTGGAAATCTGAGAATTCGGATTTTTCCGAATTAGGAAATCTGAGAATTCGGATTTTTCCGAATTTAGAAATCTGAGAATTCGGAATTTTCCGAATTTCTAAATCTGAGAATTCGGTTTTTTCAGAATTTGGAAATCTGGGAATTCGGATTTTTCAGAATTTCTAAATGTAAGAATTTGGATTTTTCAAATTTCGAAATTTGAGAATTCGGATTTTTCAGAATTTGGAAATCTGAGAATTGGAGAAAAATCAATCTTGCTTGTGAATAAGTCCGAATAATTTATGGTTGTTACCGTATCGGATATGAAAGGTGAAAAGCAGCATTTTCGGAATTCTTCGCTATTTTAAAAATGTTGTATAAGTAAGAAAAGAAGTATCCCCCGAAAATCGTCTCTCATTTTCATAAAAAAAAAGAAACGAAATTACTTTCCGAACGACCTAATAGATTACATACGACCTTGACGATATATTTCAAGGTTCGTTTGCTTATCACCGATTTCGCTGACAATAAAACGAGAAATCGCCGAAGTAGATATTTATATTGGAAATGGATTATAATTAAATAAAACTATGATTGAATTTTTAAAGAAATTTCATTGTAATAATTGTATATCTCTGTATATCTCATGTTTCGACTATTACTCTGTTTGAAATAAATACTGAGTGTTTCCACATACAATTCATTTTTGCATCAAGAGTTAACCCTTTGCACTCGAGAGGCGACTCACATTCGTCATTTGATTTAACGCAACAATTTAAAATAAATAACTCTTTATTAATTTTATAGCATTATATACGTAATGTTCGAACATACTTAAACATACAATATTGACGATCAATAACGAACAAATGATAATTTCAAAGAAGTTCGTCAAACTTTCTAATTAAATGTTTTACAGTTGTTGTTTACCAACATTAAAAATGCTTCCGAGTGCTAAGAGTTAGTATTATGGTGTCCCGTAAATACCTTCCTTGTTTAACAGAAATATATGTATACACAATACATATTGGTTAACATTTGTTGCATTAAATATGAAGTGTTCTACTCTATCGCCCTCTCCACTCTTTCAGGGAATATTATTTACTCCTTGATTACTTGCAAAATATTCCTCGAAGTGCGATATTATGTTACATCAATGAGAGAAGAAACTTATGGGACAACCTAATACATATATTACTTTCGAATAAATTGTCTGAGAAAGAAACGAGAGGCTTCTCAATGTGGCTGTTTATTTCTTCGTAGGGGATCATTGTGTAAATAATTTCAATCAACGAGCGGGGTCCGACGAAAGGGGGAAGAGAAGAAGATAAGAAGGATGGTAACATCGTCGACAGGCTATTAACGAGAAACAAACATCGATCGCGACATCGAAAATACGATCGGCATTAACTTTCGGTCCGATCTCGAGGCGAGCATGGCGGTCAGTAAGTGTCGGACGAGAAGGATCGAGAAACCGGTACGAAGATCGAATCGCGTTAACGAAGTCAGAAGGACGGAAAGAGAAACGTCATCTCGGTTCCGGCATACACAAACGAGAGGGTGATCAAACGAGAAAAGATATTGCACGGGTTTATACAATGTAATGTACGATGTATAGGGTGTCCAAAAATGTTTGGATCAAATTTACACCATGTGTTACCGCGTGAGCAAAGGTGATTGATAGAAATTTGAAAGTAAGCCTTTCTTTGTATGCTCACTTCACACGCAGACTTAACGGCGTGTGAATTATTTGAAATTCGGAAGGTGAACAAACAGTGATAAATGTAACACTTAGACAATATATTTAAAAACAACAAAAAAGTTATGATAATATTATAAGTTTGTTCGGACGGCTATAGTAAAGACCTTCACAGTGAAAAAGAGGCCGGAATCGAAATTTGCACTGTGCGGGACAGTGGAAGCGAAATTTTATGCTCGGCGGCTCCGTTGCTGGGGGGATCCCCCTTGGAATCAGTCAAGCATTAAACACGATCGGTGCCGAAAGGACTGAATATCGGCGAGATACATACAGTAAAAGCTCTCGTCGTGGACGGTAGGTCGGAATCGAAAGTGTACTCGGCGAGAGTCGTAGAAGTGAAATTTGATACTCGGCGGCTGTGCCTTCCTCGTCACGGGCCGCGGCCGACGAAACGACGAGGGTCAAATATAGGTGAAACACATACTAATGCAGGCAAAACAAAGATTAAAATGTTCTTATTTCCTTGTATTTTGTTATGAAACGTATACCATCATATTCGTCAGGTTTTTTCTGATTAAAATGACACCAAACATGGTCTAAAAGTTCTCCCCGTGGACAGGCGGCCGGAATCAAAAGTGTACTCGGCGAGAGCCGTAGGAAGCGAAAATGTACTCGGCGGGAGCCGTTGCTGGTGCGATCCCCCTCGGAATCAGTCAAGCATTACATAAACACGATCGGTTACCGAAACGACCGAATATCGGTGAGACACATACTAATGCAAGCAAAGAAAAAGATTGCAATTTTCTTATTTCCTATTATTTTTTCATGAAACTTGTACCATGGCATTCGTCAGGTTTTTCTGATTAAAATGACCCCAAACATGATGTAATTGCGTTAATAATAACGTACGTAACGGGTGATTAAAGTTTTTAATGCGAAAGAGGACGGTAAGTGGAAAAGACAGAGGGGCAGAAGGTTGAAGCGTTCGGAAAAGATGAAAGGCAGGCGGAGCTCAGACCTTTAAATTAAAAATTATAAATTCTTATTTTTGATTTTTCGTGAATGAAACATTTACCATCGTATTCGCCTCGTTTTTCTGATTAAAATCATACCAAACACGATATAATAAGCATTATCATTACCTGTGTAACCAGCCATAAAAATTTCGGACGTTACATTTACGTCAGAGATACGAATTCCTTAGATTCGTTTATTCTGATAAAAAGCGTGTTCAGTAGCAGAGTTTAAACAAATGTAAAGAAACATGAAAAATCCCCGTTTTTGCTGTATGTACATTCAAAGCCCAGCAAGATAAATGATACAACCGCGCAACAGGTAATTCTACATGTAAAGAGGAGCTGAAAATAAAAAATAAAATCTTTTTTATTCATTCATCTACTGAAAAGGAAGGTTAAAAGATGGAGTTATCGATCGCCTTCCTTTTTAAAGCCTAGATATCTCAACGAGTTTTAAAATAAAAAATTATTTAAAACTTGGGAATTACTTTTTACTACTTCAAATATAATATACCGGCAGACATCGATGCTGAGAATCCAATTCTTATAATATTTTTAAGCAATGGAATTTGTTTCTACTTTGCTGTTAGAATTTTTTCTTTAAACATAGAATTTAATCGATTATGGCTTCTTCTGAATAAGAGTTTATGTGAAAACTGGACAATTTAAACATTTTCTGATTCTAAACTATTTCTGATTCTCGAATATTCAAATCCATAAAATATTGAAGTTCAAAATTTCCAGATATCCATTTTCAAATTTTTAATTTTCTAAATTTCTTCACCACATTCTCAAACTCCGAAGTTCCAAAGTTTCTAGATCTACAAACCCGTGGACGTCCAAATTCCTAATCCCAAATTCTTAAATTTCTACATTTCTAGATTCCCAAAATCCCTAGATTTCCATATTTCTTACCACGAAATTCTAAGGTCTTCATATTACAAAGCTCACAAATTTCTAGATTTCCATATTTCTAGATTCCTCAGTTCCCGAATTTCTAAATTTCCAAACCTCATTAGGTAACATATTACTAGATCTCCAAATCGTCAGGTGTCAAACTATAACGAGCTTACGAATAAGCTTTTAGAATAAGTTTGATAAGTTAGGTGATAAACTTAACTAAGAATTCTTTAAGAACAAGTTGGATAAATACTAGTTGGGATGCTTCTATTAGTATAACTTCCTCGGAACTTACTCCGGTTTGGGGTAACCCTTTAATAAACGTAATTGAAGATCGACGTCACATGGTCAAACAAAAGTGTTATATTCAGTAGATGGACCTTGCGGGTTTAGGGAACACTTATGATTAACTAATGGTGGCGATATTTTGGAGGTATTTGGCTCTCTGTTATTGTTGAATTGTCATTTGAAAAATGTGCAAAAAGAAATCTTTATGTCGAGAGTTACTGGGACTCTAATAAAGAAAATCTTTAGCTCTGTCGCCAGAGTCAATCTGTCCCGGTCTGTATTCATACCTAACAGCCAGTTGGAGTAACATGTTGCAGTATTACTTTTTTACATGTTACTTTTCCGTGAAGTTGCCGTTAAACCGTCTATGCATTTTCGGGAAAGTTCTTTACTCTTAGTTCAATCGTTGAAACTTGCAAGTGTCCTCCCGTCTCGCTTTTAATAAATTAAATACTTTGAGACATAAAATCAAATTTAATTCAACATAACCATTTCATATCCGAATAGTTATCGACATGTCGATGTTCAAAGGGATGATTGTGATTCATGACGTGACATACTCACGGAAAGGGTCAATTTTTCACTTGGATCGTAACACCTCCGAGTCAGAGGTCAAATACAGGTAGTCCTCCTACAACACGGCATCTTATAACACGGTTTCCCTCTAACGCGATAAGAAAATTGCAAAAACCTTTGTACAACACTGTACTTCTTCGGCCGCGGCGATGTTTGCCGTTTTAACACTAGATTTACGGAAGTTCAATGTCCACTTAAGTCTAAATTGAAAATGAACTATGAAAAGAAGTAAACAATGAATAATACATATACCAGTTTATAGAAAGATTCTTTATCTCGATGATGGCTAACATTCATTTCGACATAAGCTTTTTAATAATTTTCGCAATTGATAATAAGAAACCTAAGATCCGTCATTTTGACGGGTCCCGTAAACCTAGTGCTAAACATACACTGTTGCGGAAAGCAGCAGTCCTGACTATTAAGACAAATGAAATAGAAATACGAAGTGCTGTTGCTGCAGAATCTTTGACATCCGCGTACATTTATATTTTTAATAAAAATTACGTTGTTCATGTAGAATTAAAAAAAAAATATTTATTTTTAATAAGTTTTCGGAACATAACCCCCTTTTTGTATTGGCTCTGGGTCTCATACAACACGGTTTCACACAACACGGCATTTCCTAGAAACCTAACTACCGTGTTATAGGAGGGTTACCTGTAGTACAGTCAGCTATGAAAGAATAGCAAACATTGATCATATTCTGGGGGGAGGAGGGGTTGCAATTGAAAATCCCGATAGACCCGTGTGGTAAACTCGGAGCGATTAATTGTTTCGTTACTTGGCACACGACTTGGTTGCTCCGACATAATGCAGGAGCAAACGGCCATGAACAGCGCGGATTATCTTGATTCCACGTTACGAGCTCGAGCACACCCTTTCTCACCTCGCAACCCTATCAAAGTCTCGGTGCGTATATTGAAATCTCGCGAAGTCACTTAACGTCGAACGTCGGTGGTTTGAAGTCGGGAATGTCGCCGGAAACTGGGTAATAAATTGCGACGATAAGCGCCACCACGCATGGAACGTTCGTATAGCCAAGTATACACGCGGAGGAAAGCTCCGTCGCGTATCACTGAGTTCGTAACTCGCGAGCGTCCCCGCTGGGACGATAGAGTTCTGTTCTGTTCTTGTACAGTCAGAAACAAATATGGAACCTTTGGGGACGATATAGCCAGCCTCGTTGATTTCTACAGGGTGTCTCGTAATAAGTGTAAGACCCGTAAAGGGGTTGTAGGGGAGGTGATTCTATGTAACTTTTTCCTTTGCAAAAATCGGGCCCAGGCTTTCGTTTTAGAGTTATTAAGGAAAAACACCGACCAATCAGAGCGCGCGAATACCGCCCGCTCAGCCGCGATAGCGAAGCCACGAACATACGCCCCAATGCGGATGCGAACAAACAAGTTAGTATCGTGCTATGTTACGTCAAAGTTAAATCGTACATAAAATTGTCTTATCCCTTATTTAGTAAAAATGAATAACTGAACATTATTATTCCCAAATTCCCAATTCCCCAATTCCCCAAAATCCCAATTCCCCAAAATCCCAATTCCCCAAATTCTCAATTCCCCAAATTCCCAATTCCCCAAATTCCCAATTCCCCAAATTTCCAATTCCCCAAATTCCCAATTTTCCAAATTCTCAATTCCCCGAATTACCAATTCCCCAAACTCCCAATTCCCAAAATTCCCAATTCCCCAAAATCCCAATTCCCCAAATTCTCAATTCCCCAAATTCCCAATTCCCCAAATTTCCAATTCCCCAAATTCTCAATTCCCCAAATTCCCAATTCCCCAAATTTCCAATTCCCCAAATTCTCAATTCCCCAAATTCCCAATTCCCCAAATTCCCAATTCCCCAAATTCCCAATTCCCCAAATTCCCAATTCCCCAAATTCCCAATTCCCCAAATTCCCAATTCCCCAAATTCCCAATTCCCCAAATTCCCAATTCCCCAAATTCCCAATTCCCCAAATTCCCAATTCCCCAAATTCCCAATTCCCCAAATTCCCAATTCCCCAAATTCCCAATTCCCCAAATTCCCAATTCCCCAAATTCCCAATTCCCCAAATTCCCAATTCCCCAAATTCCCAATTCCCCAAATACCCAATTCCACAAATTCCCAATTCCCCAACGAAATACGAAAATTCAAAAATTCATAAATTTGAAAATCTATGTTCTTTTCCCGTTCAAAGGAAGCCTATATTGTACTCTAGTGTACATGGCGAACGTGTTTGAGTACACACATTGCTTCCACTGAACATTTATTGCTGCGTGGAATTTCTGTTTCGTCTCGCGCCATGCGTGGGATTCGAAAGCGTGTTACGACTTATCACGCGAAATTAGCTTGCATTTTTACAACACTGCTTCCAGTCTCGTGTAATTTTCAAACTTCCTCGATGTATGTTCGCTAGCGACCATATATGTATGTCAGTAACTTATGTGCAATATTAAATCTGAAGCTTTATAGACTATAGTCTTCGATATAACCGAGTTACTTAAATGTCTCTTACATGAATTATTAGCACACTTAAGTGAAAATATTTATTCAACAGATTTTGTCTACCTGATATAAGAGGATACACTATAGTTTTCATTTGGATTATGAAAAAAGGGTTTCATATAAGTTAAGGGTAAAGATATAGACTAGATTCATTTTTAGACTAGAACATTTTCATACGCCGCAATTTATAAATTTTCCATTTTCCGAATGAAAAATTCTTATGTTCCTAAATTTTGAAATCTGATTTATTTTTGGTAAAATTTTTGAAACTCTTTATAAAGTTTTAGATTCCTAAATCACCAAACATCTAAATTATTACATTCTCAAATTCACAAATACCTAAATTCCCGAATTCTCGAATAACCAAATTTTCAAAAGAGTAGATTTAAAAATTTTTGTAATTTAACGTTCCAAGATTTCTGAATTTCTCAAAGCTTAGACTTTTAAGATATGAAATTTCTAAATTTTTGAATTTTCAAGTTCCAAGATTTCGAAGTTTCCAAATTTCCAAATTTAATATGCAATAACTTAATGGAACCTACTTATGTCTTTTTTCATTATTTCACCATTTCTAATTTCATGAAAATAAATCATAAGAAACAAATTGTGAAAGCGTAAGCAAAAGCGATAATACTCGCTAGGGAAATGAAAGGCGAAGTCAATAAACCTGATTTTATTATCTTGCAAGAATTTGTAGTTTCTGTTACTTGCACTTTTTCTTAATTATTATCAGTACATATTTCATTCGTTCTTCATTGTTATTATTGTAAATCAAAATTTTCAAAATAACATTTTGCATAATAATTGATAATCTAAAAATTAGACAATATTTTTATTTAATATACATGTTATAATTAATTTTAAAATATTTATTATTTATATTATATTATATTTTATTAATACATTCATATTTACTAATATATAATATATTATTATTAATAATGTTATATTCTCTAATACAATATTACTAGTAATATTAATGATATTATATTTTAATATTAACATTATTATCTAATAATATTTAATATTATCTAATATTTATTAATTTTATGTCATTTTTCCCTTGACAGTCAAATAAAATTTCTTTAATATCTTCCTTCTACAATATAACAAAACTGTTTTCATATTTATTTATTATCCTGTTCATATTTGCAGCATTTTACATCCACCGAATTATAAATTGTATTGAAGTCAATTCTACAGAGAATCGTATTGTTTATTTAACAATAAACGCCGTATATTGCGTCCACAACAAATTTAACAGTTTACAATAAAATAACAATTGAAATTTATTCTATTGTTAAATTTGTATAAATTTTAAAATAACCATGAAATGAGAGCTCAATATTATAAAAAATAAGTACTAATTGTAGTAAATTTTTTTTTAATAGTATCAATATTATTTTACTTATCAACATGGAATTTCGTTGCATATACATCGTATATCAACAAAGTTTTGTAATAAAACTATTATTCGTACGAGAAATAAGACTTAATTTATTTAAGTTCTCATCTTAACCATTTTTAATATTTTTACGAAATTTAACAATAACTTGCAGATTTATGATAATTTAATCCAAGTTAACTGTTTCTCCACTGGATAAAGAATAACATTCCTATATCAGTATAATTGAATGATATAAACGAACAGAAAATGTTGTAATTAGTGGAATGTACACCATTCCGTTTTAACATTTCATTTAATTATCAATGCCAAAAAATCGTAACTACGAGCTTGCTTTATGTTCTCTTTACACTTAATGTCTTGAGCATTAAGTATAATTAGGATACGAAGTAGGGAATTTTTACCTGCGACTTAAAAAGTGCACGCTTTTTATAGCCGTGGACACATTTAATTTAGCTTACATCTCCGTTAATTTCGAGTAACGGGAATACTAATGATAATGTAAGAGGGTTAAATGAGGGTACATTTCAAATTCTTAAGAAATATGCATTACCATTGCGATGAGCTTGTTTCTTTAACGAATCGCTGCTTTATTTGAAATTAGCAGAAAAAGGGGTATTTCTCACTGTTAGCCTCTTTTATCGCATTTTCATATAATGTTTTTTAACTAACTTTTTAGTGGATAAGCTTTCATCGAGTTACTGATCGTTTTTCAGCTTTAATCGAAGCTGCTAAAGTTCAGAATTTGCGGATTTGGAAATATGAAGATATGCAAATCTGGGGATTTGTAAACATCATAGTTTAATTATTTGTGATTTTCAGAATTTATACTCATTAATAATTCGGAAATTTGAAGATTGTGAAAATTTCCTGTTTCCGAACATGAACCAAAAATTGGGAATTCGCGAATTTGAAAATTTGGAAATGAACAAATTTAGAATTTCAACTTGTGTGAATTTAGAGATTTGAATATTTGAACATTCGGCAATTTGGGAGTTCGAAAACTTGTAAATGTGGATATTTGAGAATTTGAGAGTTAGGGAAGTGAGGAAGTTTGGAATTTGGCAATATTTCGAATATGAACCTTTTGGAATTCATAATTTTGACGATTTTAGTAATTGACAGTTTGCAAATTTAATCTTGGAAATTTGAGGAATTTTCTAGAATTGAATTTAAGAATTGGGGAAGTAGAGGAGTTGCGAATTTGGGGATTTGTAAATTTGAAAATGTGCACATTTAGGAATTTGAGAACTCGCTATATAGATTTGGCAGCGATCTGATGTCAGCAAACTGTCGTCATCGACGTCGATCTTCGCCTAAGCGGTAATTGGCCGAGGTTTAGTGTCGTTTTTGATCATTTTTGACACAGACAATTGACTGTAACCACGTTAAAAACTTTGTAACTCATCGTCGACGACAGTACTTGGTCACCATTGACGTCAGTCGTCGTCAAATGAACATAATGTTTGATATCGGTTTTGATAGTTTCAAACACCTTTAACCCTTTGCGGACGAGTGGCGACTCTCACTCGCCATTTGATACAGTGCAACAATTTTTAATAAATAATTTTTAACTACAGTTGTAGTATTATACGCGTGAAATTTGAATACAGTAAAACGGACAATATTGGTAATTAATAATAAAAATATGTTTATTTCACAAAAATTGATCAAACTTTTTAACCAGAAAGTTTTACAGTCGCTATTTGCTACTGGTAAAAATACTTATGACCGTAAAGGGTTAATCGCTTGGAACAAGTTCAAAATCTTTGCGTCTCATTCATGTTCTACCTGTATGTTCACTGCAGGTACTTGTTGAATTTTTGCAGAAATCCTGGATATTTTGAATGAATTTTAAATATGTTTCTTAGCTGCGAAGACGTACGTTTAACTACACTTAGGTATAAGTCAGAGCCATAAAAAACGGTCAGCTCGAGCCCTGCGCCGAGGTCGTAGCTGACCGTTAAGAGAAAAGCAAGACTCTCTCCTCTAGGGGGTGCATAGCTGTACTTCCCCTTTGCTTATGCGTAAAATAGCTTTTTTTGCAGTACAACCTAAGCAGTTAGGCAACAACACATAACACAGTCTCTGAATTTCCATCGCGTTCAGGACTAAACACTCTGTACATTTTCTAATTTTACTGTATATATATGTTAAGGCCAACATGCCCTTACATTTGACAATAGATTTGGAATTTGAATATAGTAATTAACCTAAGACCATCGAAGGGTTCGCGGACCGTTCCGTGGCAGCCATAAACTCAGGAAACCATAAAGACCCGCGCGTTTTCTATGTAGTTTTCTAGTCATTGTTCGCATTTGCGAGCACGTCAGCGCGCTTCTTGATCCTTATTACCTGCCACGGCCCAGGAGCAAAACGTAGAATATTTGCGAGTGGAGGGGCCCACGTAGGGCGTTAACTTTGTTGCCCTTCCACAATTTGTATATTTGTATTAACCAATTAGAACGATGCACCCCCGTCAAGTCTACCCGACCGAGGTGACATCGGATAGATTTGATAGAATCTCTAGCAGTTAGAAATTGTAGTTAGTTAAAAATTGTAGCCACACGAATAGATAGAAAAATAGAACAGTAATACACATATAGGAATAGTTAGAATCTCGAACATAGTAACTCGTATCGTATTGAACATAAATAATTGTATAGTCCCGAATAATCGGGTGGTCCTTCGAGATTGTGATAATAAAACCTAGTCGGCACACCACGTGCAATATTCACCAAAGCTCAAAAGAATTTATTTCTACCACGAGCGTTAACAATATAATAAATATTCGTTAGCGTTTGTTGGAGGCAAACAAACTCTGTGGTTGATTATTCAACAATACTGTAAATTTTAAACACACATTCGAATTTATATTATAACTGTGACACACTATCAGAAATAAACTTTTTATAACGTATCTTTTAATTACAATATATCTGTTACAAATATTTTGCAATAAAAAGAAATTGTATCTAGTGAACTCTACATATCTCCATTCAAATTTTCGCACGTCGATAGGTGAGATAAGAATACATACACACCTGTATCGACTGATCGGCGTCAACTTTGGTGCCATTGTTTTACCATACAAACGAGACTGATTGCAAACCAGTCGTAATAGATGTACGTGCATAACATTACCAGTGCTAGGGAGTTTCATCGTGACCGGCGTATAAAAACCACCTATGGCGTGAACGCGAAGAACTGTAAATTGCGAACACGCGTTTGCACGGGGAACACTAATGAAATGTTTACGTGAGAAATTGTTCGCTATTGATTTATCTTCACACGCATGGAATATGAATTTTGTTTTTTATCGCAGTACCTCATTTTTTGCCATTTCATTTTTACGAACTTTCACATTTCATCGTTAGATCTCGTTATGTCGAATACGTAGAATCTTTTTTCTACATATTTTTACACTCCCGAAAATTCTATTTGATACTTGGAATATTAATATTAAAATTACGAGTCAGGTGAGTTCATCCGTGTACAAGTTTTCTTATTTAAATTACAAAATTTATTGAGATACTTCCGTTGAAACCTGTGCGAAGATTTCTCGGAATAAAGAATTCATGTGTATATTAATTTACATTTCAACGTTTGTTTATTTACTTTTCTATTTTATTTTCAATCTTAAGTACATTATACGTTTAGTGTTAACCTTTAAATATTACAATTCCTATATTATTATAAATGTTCATTTAGCGAATAAATATTATTCGTAAAAGCTACATGTATATTAATATAGAAGTTTGTATATTTAATTTTAATACTCGGAAGTATTAACTGGGAGTTTTATATACTCAATGAATATGTACATTTAATTTTTATATTTTTAATGAATGTATATGTTTACACACGTGTCACAATATTTAAACAAAAATTCATTTACATCGCTTTTCATCGTTCCATGTACAGTATCATTCTCATTGAAATAAATTGTGCTATTAAAATTGGTATTATAATGTTATTAAAATAGTTTTTAAATAGTATTTAATTTAAATGTGTTCCTTCTAACACTTAATGAAATAGGGCGTTGTTGTAATAATACAGCTAATAAGCTATATAATAATAATTACAGAAATTTCTGAAAATGTTGATCATTCTGCCGATAACATAATTCTGCACTTCCAATTTTTCTATGAACGTCTTCTAACTTATTCCGTCGTTTTAATGTATTATATGAAAGACTATAATAATCTTTTAATTGCTCGCAACTTGTAACATCTTCGGACACAATCGTTTCTTTTAATTTTTTACCACATCGAACACTTTCTATGATATCTGTAAGTTTACTTAAAAACCATATTTGACCTTGTATGACCTTGAACGATAGCTTGATGAAGTCGTCTCAGCACGGGCTATCACATGGTGATAAAAAAAAACATACCATTCCATTTAAAAAGAAGGTCATGACCTTCAAATCTCCTCTATGCCTCCACCCAGGTAAAAAATATATGTATCATAATATGTCCCCCTTTGCACCGTTCAAGTTTCGTATATGACATTTTTTCATATTATTACAAATAACGACAATATTCAAGGTGGACAAAGTTATTGCCCCACCCTGTATATTAAATATCTTTTTGTTTTAAAACAAGTCCTTTTGTCACCAAGATTCCTACAGAACGTTACAGATACATCGCACAAAAATAAATGACAATTTTTATCATATTTAAATAATAAGACGTCTATGGTGGCGGTTTTTCTCCTGAGGATCTGGTAGCGAAAGGGTTAATTAATTCCTCACTACGGTTAGAAATAGGAAAAATGTCGCGTTGTTGCTAGATCAAATTTGCTCGGGCATGATACCTGCGTGACATTCTTTTCCACGCATGAAGGAGTTCACCGCGTAAATAAATAAAATGCAGGATTCGGATTCTTATACTAATGTCGCCGGACGCGTACTTACACTCGTGGCATTATATGTGCTCGAATTAACGCAAACTAGCGCATGAAAGTTTGTCCCGATAGCACGTACCGCTGCTAACGGTGTTTCGTGAAGCGAAGTCGGCACGTCCCTTGGATAATTAAAACTTTTGGGAACGTAATTTCGCCGCAAATTTGCCAATTCGAGCGCGTGACTAAGGTACGATTTGTAATTAACGCTATCAATAAAACGGAGAAGCGTACAAAGCGAGTTCGCTTTCCCGGCACAGTGCGATCAATTCTTGTTCTCACGCTGATCATATCCTGCAAAGGGGTGAAACGTAACTCGGTCTAGCTATTAACTCTTTTCATTGTGAATAACCGCTTCACTTTTTGATAAGGCAGAAAAGTGTTGCGGAATAAAGCAGCTCCAGTAGAACCTTTGGTACTTTAACAGAGGCGCTGCTATTATGGATACTTTATTGATATTTAATAACATATCGATAGGATATTCTTTTATGGACAATAGGTATGGACAAAGTAAATCGTAGTGGCTCGCAATATCATAGAAATTTATTTAGCTTTGTTTAAATTTCTTTAAATATTTTAATTCAACTAAATGTAATTACTTTTTTCAAATTTCAAATCAAATGTGACGCGGTTTCAACGAATAATAATTAGATTTGAATGACGAAATTGGCTGTTTAATTAGGTTATGTTATTCAAGTTCAAAATTTGGAGCTGATGTCACCATACTGAATAATGTTCACTTTAAATCAAATTTAACCTAACTATATTTAATATACTTATATCAATATTAAATTGAGGCAAATCTAATTTCAAATAACAGTAATGAGTTTTAAGTAAGTACGCTTAAATGACGAAATTGTTTACCAAACCAGGTTAGGTTGCACTTGTTTAAACTTCAAACTTAATCTAACTAAACCTAACAAATTTACCAAACCTATCATCGAAATTTATTAATTTTCCGATAAGTTTCAAATTTAACCTGACCTAGTTGGATAATCAGATTTAGATGATTAAATTGTCTACTAAATCAGGCTAGGTGATTTTTGGTTACAATTCGAATATAACCTAACTAAACTAAATGAAGAAATTACTTTTAAATCCAATTCGATCTAACGAATATATATATATATTTTTTTTTAATTTGAAATGAAATCTAACCTAAACATACTTAATATGTATTAATTTTGTTTAAATTTCGAATGTTTGTCAAATCAAAGTCAATATAACCATCATTTTACGATTAAAACTTACTCAGTTTTGTGTAAATATCAAATATAACCAACCTGGTTTTCCATAACAATATCTAGATTTGGATGATAATATGGTATTATGAGCAAAATACGATTACGTTTGTTTAAACTACAAACTTAACATAAATGTTATTTTTCATTTAAAATTCTTCCCGTTCTCCTTAATTTTAAATTCTAACTTAACCTAGTTTCAAATAAAAAGAATCAGGTTTAAATCTAATCTGGTCAAATATAGCGCATATGTATATCATTTTGCAAATAGAATTTATTTAGTTTTCTCTAAAAAATGGAACAAAATGGGCGTCTCTCCTCGTTTAATCATTGTTTAAACATGTTTAAATATTCAGAATGCATCAAAATCAGATACCATTGTATTCGACACAGTCTATAGAATCTTTGGGTGTAAACAGAATTCTAGTATATTTTATAGTTACCTCACAAAATTGCATTGAGTTTCGATAATGCGTCTTTTTTTAAATCAAATTTCTCAAAAACTGTACATGCTGGAGAAAAACAGATTGCAGATCCGCAGTCAACACAAGAAACACTATAATAATCACTGATCGTATTTTAGAACGTCGAAAAAAAGTTAAAATATGTTGGACAGTGTAATTAATGTGTTCCAATTGTTTCTACAGTAAAGAAAAAACAACGAGTGAAAATATACGACGCGTAATAAAACTTCGCGTTTTAACAAAATTTATAGTACGCATATATATTTTATCGATTCTTATACCATCATTATTAACCTGATGCGGATAATTTGAAAAGAAATTATCGCGGATTATTATTATTGGTACGCTACGACCTTCCCCTTCAGGCTTTATTACATCATTAAAATAATATTACAGGTCCGATATATTAAATTTACGGCATATGAGCTGCCGTTAAAGGTGAAATATTAATTGCGTTGCGGTCTACAATTAGCAAGAACGATAAACACATGCATTACAGCACAATGCTTTTGATACATACCGGAAATTTGATTTTAATTTCTTTGATAACCACAATGTAATTAATGCTTCGCATTTAACGACAACACATGTACATACCGTAAATTAAGCACATCGGACCTATAATATAATTCTGATGTTATAATAAAGCTTTGAAAGGATCGAGATATTTCTCAACATTATTTGCGTCGCAAGTCGTTTTACGATATTCAAATAACCTATAATTCCATCCCTCCAAATACGGAGAAGATTAATTTATTGAAACACGCAAAGCACATTAAAAGTAGCAAGTTGAAAACAATTCTATAAATGTTCACGATATTTGAAACGATGTAAGAATTCGAGATCGAAAATTAAATTAAAAACTTTCAGTGTTATCGTATTTTCATATTATGAAAATATCTAATAAATATAAGTATAAATATTATATAAACATTTTCGTATTAAAAGTTTTTAATATAGCTATTCAGAAAGTATCAACACTTTATATTTATTATGTTTCATTTATAAAAACTCGGTGTTATATAAACTGGGTATGACAATATAATCGTGTTGAAATAAATAAGTGAACATAAATAAAACATCCGCAATTATCTGAATTTACATTTCTGATTTAAGATTCAATAGAAACTAATAATAAAAAACATGTATTACTTTAATTGAAGGAAACTCTGTAGAGGGAAGATTGGAAAAGGTATGTCTTTTTTTTATAGTTTTCCAACGGTTCAAAATTGAAATTTCGTAGTGTTATGCACGAATTATCAAAATTGGCAAAGTTATAATCCTTTTTGCGCGGCGGCGGCACTTGGTGTCGGTAACGCTTTATTAATTACTCATGGAAGTATTTTATGAAGGTTTTTGTTCTTCCATACTGCATGTATTCGAAATGATGGAAATTGGTATTGACGAAATAACGAAGATTTATATTTCTATTTATAATTTACTCAATAATAGTAAAAACTCAATATAATAGTATCTTATATTGATACACGATATATGAGATATAAAATATGAGATGTATTACTATTATACAATATTCTCGTGTAAGACATATTACATAAGAATATTAGTATTCTTATCTGCAGACAACTGTATTTTATTGATACAACATACTCATATCATATAAGATTTTCGCTAAAATATATAAGAATATTAATATTACATTATTACATAAATTATTTTGATAACATAACGCAGTCTAACGGCAAAGATAATAAAGGGATAATAATCGTTGGAGAAAGTTATTAGTAAGAATTTTATGGTTCGTTTACGCTGAACGAGGAACGTAAAATAAGAGCAAATTTGTTCGTCCTTCTTCAATATACAGAGTGGCTGGAATGATCTGTTAGTAAGTAAGTTCATACTGATGCATCTGTCGATCCGTTCACGCAATCCATCTGCAAGTTGCCACATTTATAGTTCATTCAATTGTTTATATGCGTGCAGAAGCATTTTTGTATACTACATCTCAAAGTAAGGTTTACAGTGATGGATTTGAAGCGTAATTCTGTAATTGCTTTATATTTAGCTGGAACATCAGTTCCAATTATTGCTCCAGCATTTGAATGTAAAATGTTCCAGCATTTGAATGTAATCTATTTAAAGATTGAATGCGATGTATTTGGGCTATTTTGGAGGCCAAGGTCAATGTAATGAAACATCGAAGTTTGGACGCTCGAAAATCAGCACTTGTCCGGAAATGGAAGAAGATCCACAATCTCACGTACGGGCAGCGTGCGATTCATTCTTTCACCGTTTGAATGAAATTATTCGTGCAAAGGGAGGTTATATCGAGCAATGAGCATTAAATCATTTTCTTGAATGTTTCTCGACTATTTTTTTCCCTTGGATAAAACAAAATATTTAAAAGTGCATCTACTGTAGCGGTTTGAAGTTGTAACAGTTCATTCCAGCCACCCTGTATTATAAAAAGAAGGACGAATTCTCATCAACAGTTGAACCTCGTTAAATTGATATAAGAATTCAAATATTAACGAGCATTCCTTGCATCCATTAGCTTTGATTAAATGAAGATATTTAACGAAAGTCGTAAGAAGACAACATTATACCAAGAACAATGAATAAACTATAGCATGCTGTTCGGAAAGAAATGAACACGTTTGTTATCCTAAATTGCTGCAAACGATAAATTTCATGTGTATACCTTCAAGCAAACAATTTTTCTGTAGCACCTATTTTGATGCAACATTTTTCAAATTAATTGCCATGATATTTCACGAACGAAATAACTTGAACCCTTGTAACTGTGTTCAAGTACACGCAAAATTCTCGTCAAAAATAGAATTTCGTCGATGTATACAAAACTACAATTTTGCGAGTTAAAAATCCATTAAAAAGCCACTTTTCATGCAGAGAATAAAACTTTTTCTTGATAGCGCAACCATTTTTTGTTTATATTTTTCAGTTAACCTAGTTCATGTTATAGACACATTCATGCACGATAAGGATTTTTACGGTCTTTTCATTTCGCATAACCCCGGCGGCTGATTTTATGGACGTTATGAGCGTAAAGGTTTTCAGCCGTTTCGGTAAAATCGCTGTCATTATTTCAATGCCAATGTTTTAACGAGAACGAAATATTAAACATCCGTGAAATGTACCTTAATAGATTAATAAAATATCTGAATAATTATTCCTACCACAGGTTTCGTTTAACAGTAAAACTATCAGCGTATAATGCACACTCATTTTAAAATTACAAATGATGTTGGAAATTAGATAAACAATGAAACATAAATTAATGTATACAAGGTGTTCCAAAAGTGTTGAAGGAGCGCAATTTTCGCGTTCTGATTGGTCGATGTTTTTCGTTAATAATTTAAAAATAAAGCCCCATACAACATTTTTGCAAATGAAAAAGTTGTTCAGAATGACCCCACCTACTTCCCATTTCCGGCCTCTTCAACACTTTTGGGACACCCTGTATAATAATTCTTTGTCTTGATGGAGAGTAACACAGGTTACAAGAAAACCACCATAAAAATTGTTGTAACCTAACATAAGAAACTTGTGAATGATCAATTGGCTGTTTTGATAGTCTTAGCATTAAACACATCTGAAATATTATTTTAATTTTCGTAAATGAAATAAATTATAATAAATCTGTTATTGTAAAATAATCTCTTCACTTTTAGTATTCCGTTCATTTTTTTAGTTTGAAATAATATATGTAACGCGAAATTCGCAAATTCTAAACTTCGAATATGAATTAACGATTAAATTACCAGTTTCAATATTCTTTACATTAGTAGTTTAATTATTTTACTTAGAAAGGAAAAAATAGAGTATTATATGTATAATTTTCTACATATACAGTTATTCATATGGAGATGACGTAATTTTACATATTACTTATTGTTCTTTCATCAAACAATTTCTTGAAACAGAAACTGAGAAAATGTGTTGCTTCAAACCTTACAAAATTTGGAGTTTAAATATCTAGGAATTTTTGAAACTCAAAAATTTGAAGGTATAAAACTTAAAATGTAGGAATTGAAATTAAACAATTTATAAATGAACGAACTTGAAATTTAGAGATTCATGAATGCAAGAACTTGAAACTTAAAAAGTCAAATATAAAAATGCGGAAACATAGAATTCTAAAGTTTGAAATTTGTGGATTTCAACTTCGATAATCGAGAAATATGAAAATTCACGAATTAGAAATTACGTATAAACATAGCAATTTAAAATTTGAAAAGGACTAAATCAAACATGCAAATTGCATAGTTATCAATCCATCGGTGTCCGCAAACACGCGTCGCCTGCACGTTCGTGCAACGCATGGATCACTATGTTAATCTGCGTTAATCGGTCTCTAAATCGTACAACACACTGCAAATAAATTAGTATCACCAGAATTAACGTCACGAACTCCTGTACTTTCGTAGAAACATGATAATGCAACCTTCCAATATCTAGAACTTCGCATTAACCTCCTCAGGGACGAATTTTTGATTTCAGTTACAACAACAAAACTTAATTATATTTTAATTAATACTTACACAATTAAGGAATATTTTTAGACATAACAATTATTTTTAGTTCGTAACAATCGTAGTGCTTCGCTAAAATTCCGGCTTTACTGCGCGGACGAATATACCGAAAGTTACTTTGAACTATCCTTTCGAACAGGTACACATAAATATCAAAACACTTTTACTTCCTCTATGGCAATTGGGATTTATTTTCTGGTAAGTGGTGAAATGTGTGTTCTTTGGGATTCAACTTAATCAACCACGAGATAGTTAGGTTCTGGAATCAGTGAATCCACTCGAAAGACAAAAATAACCAAAGAACTGGCCAGGGTAAAATGTTTGTGCTTTATTAAAACTAAAACTTGAATCAGCACTTAAGAAGAATAGTAACACCTTGCAAACTGACGACGGAGTTTAAAAGGTAAATATAAATTTGATGCGTACTCTTTGAGAGTTATTAGAAATCTACTGAAGAGAAAAAATAATGTTCTCTCCAGAATAAAGTATGTAGTGGGGATTGGTGTGCTGCTGGGGGTGAACAAACGAGTAAGTGAAAATTAAACTATTTCATTGGTTGTGGAAAATTGAAGGAAAGGGCTCGACGCGAGGTCACTCTTTACCTCAGTGACCTTAAATAAAAAGTACGAAGTCGTTTGTCACCTAACGGTTCGACACTCACAAAATAATAAATCTGGCTCTCGAAAGTCATGCTAAATTAAAAAAAGTTTAAGAATAGAAATTGCGCGTTGTAAAGAGCTGCAAAAGGCAAGGTTAATATTCATGAATTTCCTACAGATAAAAATAAGACTTTATGATTTTATGAATTCGCCGCAACAGTTAGCAAATTTAGTAAAGATTACGAATTTATTTTTGTCACGCTTTCAGAAAAGAATATAGCTTTGTACAAGTTATAAACTAACTGTCCATATTCGTAGTCAAGGGCGTAAAAATGTTAACAACAGAAAACGAATCAAATGTTGAACATTGTAAGCACTTAACGAGTTATCTCACGGCAGTGATCGACCGTAAATGATTATTCGTTTGTTCCGGGGGTAGCGCCGATTAAATCTGGCCGACGTACGCGAGTATGGTCGTTTTCTACGTTCGTTCGTAGCGGGTGGTCGTGAATAATCGCGGACGAGTCGTCATACGGATATACATACTTACGTACATCCGTCCTGTGTCGTTGAGAAAGGTCAAGAGATCAGTTCATCGCGAAAGATCATTGGCATGTAGCCAACAGCATTCTTTGGAACACCCGCGTGCTTGCGAATAACATATTATTGATAGGAGGCCAGGTAACAAGACAGACAGATATTATACAGGGTGCGCCAACTGTAGGTACCATATGATAAATGCTTATAAAATAATGAAAACGTAATTAAACAGACTTCAGTCCACGATACTTATTTACTTTGGTTTATACTAATACAACAAATTCATTTTCTGAATACAATATCGGGCCATGGTCTCCTTTGTGAACACCGCAAAGTAATGCTCATTTTTGGGCATTATTTCCGTTACCTCTTTGCGAATTGCATCTTTTAGTTCCTGGAGGGACCATGGTGCATTAACATACACTTTGGACTTTAACCCCTTGCGCTACGATTTATTCAGCAAGTGCGTCAGACATAACGAGCTATTAATTGCTACATTGTTAAAGCGATTAAAGAAAGTTCGAATGTCAAGATTGTTTCCCATTCAGTGATCCTCGGATAGGCAAATTACGATTAGACCGAAGTTGAACATTCAAGCGTATTAAAAATATTAACAATGTCTATCATATTTGAAGAGCGAGTGCGTCACGGGCGTAGCTCGTAGTTGTAGGGCAAGGGGTTAAATATCCCTACAGAAAAAAGTATGGAGCCGTCAAATCGGGCGACCGCGGAGGCCATTCGTAATCGGCACTTTTCGAAATTAAGCGATTCGGGAACAATCTTCTTCTTCTCAACAGTGGCCCGAACAACCTGAATGTTCTCGTTGCTGCTCTTTGGACGCTGTCTTGCACTCGTCGCACAGTCACGAACATTACTACTATCACGAAACTTATCAATAATTTTCGATACAGTTTTCCACGTAACGTTAACCCTTTACGGTCCTATGTCGAGTGTGGCTCGACATGGCGTTATTCTTTGATCATGGAAATAATGCGGATAAATTGGTTGATTCAAGACGTTTTCGTTTCTTTGTCACTTGTAACAAATTAGAAATATATTTGTTACGCAATATGCATTATTAGAATACATTTTATTGTAAACGGACTTCTTCATTTATTTTGTAAGTTAATTAAGGAGCCGCAGGTAGAAGAAATTAAGGACCGCAAAGGATTAAAATTGCGTCCATACTTCCGCTTCATACCGCGTGAAGTTTTGATAAATGAGGACCCTTCTCTAAAATATACTTCTACAATGTCAATCTGTTGTGCTGGTGTTAAATTGTCCATGGTGAATAATAATGGTATAAAATAGCCTGTCGAATGGTCTAATGTGTTCTTCGAAATGTTTACAAATAGCAATTGTTTTAGCGTTCAAGATATAGTACCTACAGTTGGCGCACCCTGTACAGTCTCCATGAGATGACTTCTAAGAAATTAGAGAGGCGACTTCGCCTTTACCTTTGTTTCGAGATGTGATTGTATCGAAATACGCGGAATTATGTCAGTCGTTTATTGTGGAAGTGGGGCAAGTTGACGGACACTTGCATACACACATACGCATACACAAACACACACACACACGTACACACTATGCACAAAATACAACCAGCAATCTCCTCGTAGTGCACATCGAATAACGCTAATGTTCGCAGTACCAAGCATAAACTGGCTAAAATGCATGGGTAACTTGTGAACGTACATAACTCCGCCAAAAAAAATCGTAGGGACTTCAATTTTTTTTCAATTAGTGCACAAAAGTTTATACCTTGCAAAAATTTTTGGGACATTTGCGAAAAAAATTTATTGCATCCCGTGGAGGGTTTCAAAGTATGCAAACTTTTTAAATTGAAACATGTCCTCACATTAATGGGGGCGGCGGGGGTGGGGAAAGGCGGAAGTCAAATCTGATAAATTGTGCTCAAAGTAGAAACTTCAAACATTAAAATGAAAAAAGAATTTGTAAGATATGACCATTTTTCACAGAGTTACGATTACTTAAAGTTGAGTGGAATTTTGATGAAAATTCTTGTTGCGCTAATTTTGTTGCTCAGTGTATTTTGTAAATTAATTAAGGAGCTGTAGATAAAAGGAATTAAGGACCGCAAAGGGTTAATAACCCTGAGAGTAATGTTTGTTTTTAAAAAATACCTTAAAAGTGATATGTTTATTGAACTCCAGAACAAAATTTGTTTAATTCAACTACAAGAAGGGTTTATAACAAATACACATTTCTTATAGATAAACTTATTACAAATTACAAACGGAGAATCATGGTCACGGTAATATAATCATGTTTCCAGTACCTTAGTGGTTATTTTTACTGAAACGCGTTTTATGGTAAAAAATATGTGTTATAATATTTATTTTATGATCAATAAATCATGATTTCCTTAGAGAGAAATTTATTTCTGTGCCACAGGCACTTTCGTGTGTGTGGGTGTGTCTGTGTGTGATAAGTATCGTTAGTCTTGAAGTAAGTAGAATGTCAAATATTGCTCGAGCCTGGGAGGCATATTTGGAATGTAAAGAGTTAAGAGGCTCAAGAACGAAGAATATGCCGACAACTTGGATAGCTTAATTGCTTAAATTTTTCTGTCGTGTCAGACAACGATAGTTACAGAATGTGGTATTTCTTATTTTAATGGGAAATTAACCCTTTGCACTCGATGCTATTTTTGCTGTTGGCGGATAGTCATTTTACAAAGTTTTAGTTGAAGAGTTTCATGAATTCTACTATATGTAATTTCTAAATACTGAAATTTATAAACTTTTAACGTATTTGAAAGCTTTTAACTTTCAAATATTTATATATTGGGACATTTGTTGTTTTCCAAATTTATACGTTTAGAAATTTTGATACTGCGATCATTTAATGATTTAATAGTTCGAAAAATTGATAATTTGCATTTACAAATTTTCAACTATCAGCCTAGAAAAATTGTAAACTTGAACATGTGGTATTTTTATACTTTTATACTTAAATTTCTTAGTTTTTAAAGTTCTAAATTTTCAAGCTTCTAGTTTTCAATTTTGTGTATTTCTGAAGTTCCAAATAACATCTTTTAAAATTTTAAAATTTTTATGCGTAGAAATTATCATATCTAATAATTCTGCAAGTTTGCAATATTAGTGTGATAATAATACGACAATTTAAAAATATGAAAATTTTTGCAGTATCAACCTTAACTTCTGAAATTTCTAATCTTTATAGTTTTCAAATTAACAATGTACTAATTTGAAAAAATGATTCTAACATTTATAATCTGTATTAAAACATCTGTTAAAAAGTTTACGTATATGTAACATCAATTCTTCCTAAAATTTAATGTTTATAGGAAAATGAGCATTAAAATATTAATAAGGCAAATATGAATTTAACTGAATTTTTAATGACAATGAAGAGTATAGATTTTGAACATCTGTTTTATTTTTCAACAACAACATTGATAATCTATACAGATCAGTTATATTTTTCTGTAACGCAAGAGTTAAAGAGATTATTCGAAATGAACAAGTTACGATAGGAAAAGAATTTGTCGACAAGCTCGATAACTTAATTGGTTAAAGCAAGCGAAAGATCCAGCTTAGAATTCTGATCCAATTAATCGGATTTTACTGATTCTTTTTTCCTCCGCATGCCATAAACGTTTGTTCTCTTTATTCTTCTACGAATGTCCTCACGTTCTGGCTATTCATGTTCGATTTAATCTAGTATATCAACTTTGCAGAAACTTATTTTCCAAATGCGTAATAAAAATAATAGTGTGACAAGAATAATGAACGTGTAAAAATAACAGTAAAAATGTATAATAAACATTGTGTTAAAAATGTATGATGAAATTTATACTGAAATTCTCGAGCTAATTTTTCAAGAATTCTTGAAGGATTGGTATATCAACCGTGTTTAACGTTATAAGACTAATTTTTTAAATAATTACAAATTCTGAACCATTCTATGCAAAACAAAGTTGATATAAAATTTTAACAAATTTCTAAAGTACCAAGTAACTAGATTTCTTGGTTACTGAATTGACAGATTACTAATGATCTAAACTCAACATTGAATTTTTTAAATTCTCCAATTCCCAAATATTGCAATTTTCCAATATTCGAGTTTTGAAAATTTGAAGATCTCCAATTCTCCAATTCTCCAATTCTCCAATTCTCCAATTCCCAAATTCTCAAATTTTCAAAATCTCAAATTCTTTAATTCTCAAATTTTCAAAATCCCCAACTTTTCAATTCTCAAATTTTTTAATTCCACGATTTACAATTTTTCTTTGTAAAATGATGTGTATCATAAAAATGATCACATGAGTATAAATATAATTTCAGAAATCATTTTAAGTATAAATATAAGATTGTATAAAATTTTAAGCACAATATATGCTACATATATTTAACATATGCTTCGTATATACATAAAATTATTCATTATCTGAACAAGCATCAAATTGTTTGTCTGTATATTAAATATGAGTGTTACGTATCAATAAAATTAACTATGTACTAATAATATCCATTTGCGAAAATCGTTTAGCAATTTTCCAGTCGATGTTTCCATTAATAAATTTAACGACGCTTCCGACATCATCTTCTCCTCGCTCGATTTAATCAATAAGTTGTAACTCGCAACGATAATCTGCTTAGTGTAACGGCAAGCCGATACCAGGAGATTGCAGTTCCTTTCCCTAAACTTTGTAATTTACTTGCCAGGATTTTCACACGTTGATTAAACGTTGTTTAAACAGCTTCAAACAGCTGCCATGGAAGTTACTAAATAAACATCATGGAATGGCTGCTCTCAAACTCTTCCGAGAATTGAACTTCTTTAAAAATTGCGCAGACCGTAAAATCATAAACTTCAATTATTATCGGAAAATGGATTTCATGTGGGTAGTTTAGAAAGATTTAATGAACTCATTGCTATATAAACCAAGTTTCCCCTAGAAATAAAGCATACGTGTTAACGCTGCATTAATTAAGAAGTTATAATAACAATGTTTTACTGTCGATATATATTTGAGAGTCGTTCCAGATTTCTTAAGTTTTCAATACTTTTTATACCTTGGTATCGTTAATTTCAATTCGCAGTAAATTATCGTTTAAGTTCACGTTATTAGAAATATGAACGTTCAAGGATGATGGTGTTGTATGTTGTATAATTAAGTATTTTGGTTTTTAATTTTTCAAAAGTATTGGTAGTGCGAGAGAATATAAGTACATACATTTTTATCACGAAGATCATAAAGACTTTTTAAAATCGCTCGCCGGTTTTTGAATTCATTTTCGAATGTATATTCTTTGAAATTAAAGGATTTTTAAACTTAAAGTTTCGAATTTTAGCAATGCGTAAATTAAAGTATTTACAATTTTTTATTTTGGAATTCGGAATATGAAGTGTTGAGAGTTTTAAGTATTGGAAATTTGGGAGCTAAAGAATTAAAAATATTGGAGGGTTGGAAATTTGAGAATGTAGAATTTCCGCAATTTGTAAATTGGGGGTGGGAAGAATTGAAGACTTAGAATTTGAAGCATGTTGGAAATTGGAAACTAAAATTTTGCAAATTTATAAATTCGAGAATTTACGATTAAAGTGAAGACTCGAGACTTTTGAATCTTGAAATTTAGGAATTCGAAAATAAAGAATATTGAAAATTTGGAAATCTGAGAATTACAAATTTTCAAATCATAGAAAATTTAAATGCGAAAACATGAGAGTTCAGAATTTTGAAAATTTGCGAAATAGTGAACAAAAATTTTTAAATGCAAAGAATTGAAATTTTCAAATTATTTGGAATTTAGGAATTTGGAAATGTTAAATTAATCTTTTGTCATCAGTTGTTAAACGGGGGATGAAATTATGCGTCACCAAAACATTAACTTTATTTATAACTCTAAACAACCACTCTTGAATAAATAAAATTATCATCCTAAAGAGATAATAATGCTCAGCAAACGTGAAAATAATTCAATACAATTTCACAGACGAAATCATTAATTTCTCGTGAAGGTAGATTCAACGATTATGTCTTCCAGACCCTTTTGAACATCAGATATTTTCGTTTTAACGAGGTAAGATCGCCTCGGGCACATCAGTTTCTTGTGGCGCTGAATTAATTTAGTTATCACCAACTGTTCGTCGCGACACCTCAGCGTTATCTTAATTAGGAAAATAAATTTTCGTCGCGTCTCATTTTCAATACCCTTTTGAATTTTGTCTCTCTCAAATTTGGTCTTCCCCGTCTATACAGTGACCAATTAACTTGCAGCTTAATTATCGAACGATCCGTTTCAACGCTTCTTAACGATATTTTCACGAGTAAAACATTTTTCGATCGTGCTTATTATTTTAAACTGTTCTTTCATCATCTAATTAATTTTGCGATAAAAACCTTTTCTACATTTAACACTAAAACTTCCAGATAATCACTTTCGTTATTCATAAGTTTTTTTTATATTAACACTTTGACCGCCATGTCACCCATATACGGATGACACTCAAATTTCTACATAGATTTAAGAGCTGTGTTATCCAAAATTTGTTCAATTTTCTAATTGAAGATACTCGCATCGGTTACATGGAACAGTGAAAAATAAAAATAACAAATTATCGTGAATATGTTTGGTAAAATTAAAAAAAAAAATGTAAGCACTACCTAATGCAATTTTCAGTTGCTCTCGTGTGGCAGTCAACGTGTTAACTTAATTAAATGTCTTGAAAACTGTGTTGGTTTTTATTGATAAATTAATTTATACTATGTCGATTGTTTTATTTAAATTATATGTGCATTATATGGATTTATTAGGGTTAGTATTAAAGCCATATTTTTATAAGCTTTTTATGTATTTATATTTTGCAACTTTGATTATATTATGTTCCTACAATAAATATTCTTTGATTTCTTCATTAATAAAGAAGTCTCTACATACTGATGTTTCTATGTTTATTGACATATTGTTTCTATTTCTCACATGGAAGTTTGTATTATTGTAATTCATTTACAAAATGATAGAGAATGGTTAGTTTGTGCAAGTATTATTTATTCCCTCTGTTTTATTCACTTATTCTTAGCTTGATGTTTGCAAGATATTTGTGTTTGTTCCCAACAATTAAGGTTTTATATACACGTTTCTACATTAATCTTGTTACGCAAAATATGCAACTTCAAAATGGTTCTAGAAAACAATGTAACAGAGAAAACCTTCAACTTTGAAATGCACGTGCAATTTTATCGGAATTGTAATTTACACTTCAAAATACTGCCGTACAAAATATGAACTTGTTTAGAATGCCAATAATTGGATACTTTACTTCAAAAAGGAAAATGGATCCACTATACCGAATTAAGAATATCTGGTGTCGAAACCAAAAACATTCGAAGGATCTCTCCTGCGAAAAAAGACGTGGAGAGCAATTTCACTGACACCAGGTTTTCAAGAAAGGAAACAATATTTTCTCAAGCTTCCTTTTTCAAACTACCCCCTGCATAATTATGCAGGTCGACGCAGAGCCCGATTTTATAATTTGGCTTTTAAAATATTACAAAAATGTACTTTCATTTTTAACAAACTGTTATGAGTCCAATTTCAAAATCGGATTCCATTTCAACCTGCATAACTACACGAATGATATTTTGAAACTAAGAGTGTGACAAAATAGTGCTTCGATGCTCGAAAATCATGCAGTGACGAAATTGTTGCTGTCCTTGTCTCTCCTCTACGGAGCAACGTAATGAGACAAGGATTGCCATTTTTCACATTTCGCCGCACGAGGCCCTTAACCTTTCAAATACAAACTTCGATCTAGAATGATTTGCATTGAATTTGCCGAGTTTTGTATGCTCGTAGTCCGACGAAAAAGAATTTACGATATGAATAAATTCGATCCCGATAACTTTGCAATAACTCGGGCTATCGCGCATCTTATGCAGAAGTAAGTACTTTGTCTCCAACATCCAACACATTATGGCTCCTAAAGTCGATTCAGAGTCGGTCCGTCGCTTCATTAATTCCTTCGAGCATAAATTTAAACGTTTCTCAAATGTAAGTTATGTCTTCTCGTCTTATATAGTTGATCGTCCGTAAAGGGTTGAATGCATCAACGAGGACGCGTGACCGTAACGGCGTCGAAACGAGCCGAAACCGTTCATTTGTATGCACATCTCGCGAGCATGCGACATGCACCCGAGCATCTAAACGCGAATATCGAAGCTCAAAAATGCCCCATACCGATTTCCTTTTTTATCCCCGTTGCCATTCGGCTCGTACCTTATTTTTTCCTTCGAGCTATCGTTTTCGATCACGTTCTCCGTGCCGAGGAATCTTCCAGCGAAAATATCGCGCTGATAGGAACTGTTCGCGCATGCATATTGCGAATACGATGCACAATGCTTCGTTTCGGTCCGAAAGCGTTGTTCTGATAGAGCATTGAATAGAAACGGGTATTTCTTGGAGATTCCTCAAGGAGTGTTCCGCTGGTCGAACAATTTTGTTCGAATTTGTTGGTTGCTACTTCATCGACTTTTTATGAATGGTTACATTTGCATGATGCGGTTGGTAAATGCGATTCAACGTCTGACATTTTAGGTGTCGGTTATTTAATAATGGTTTCAATAAAAATTTTGTTTGGATTCGAGATATAACGTGGTTGCTAATTTATTTCACTGTTCCTTGTAATGTTCAATTTTATTAATCGTACCAAATTGACCGAATGATGGGTTCACGCGTTTCTTATTTTACAGTACGAAATTTTATAAAATACTTTCCTTGAAATTTGTTTTGATTTTTATGAGAAAAGGAAGTAGCGTGTATATTCAATTATGTTTTATTGTTTGTTTATATTTCATTTCAAAGTATGTGCGCATTATAGATTTTAATTCTTTGTGCTGAAAAGGTGGCTGACATGCACCATTCGGCTTTGCAAGTTGAAACAAATCTGTCTTAACTATATTTATAATGATATGCATGTGACGAAACATGGTGACTGAAATTTTGAAATTTCAGAACTCAGATGACGAAAGCGCAGAAATATCACATCTTCATACCTTTGAATTATCAATTATTAGACTTACAAGTTTGTACATTTGAACAGAATTTTCAAATATGAAAATTACGTATTTTCAAATCTGCAAAATTCATTTTGAAAAGTCACAGTTCTAAGTTATGGAATGTTTGAATTTATAAATCTACGCAAAACGTGTAGATGCATAAATTTCAAACTATGTTAGATTTTCATGCTCAGATCATTTTTTAATTTATCCAATTTTTCAATTATCTAATAATTAGATGCTCGAATTATCAAATTTACAAGAGTGCAAGCCTTGAACCTGAATTTAAATCAGTAATTTAAATACTCCCAATTTTCGGGTCCTCGAATTTCCAAATGGAGAAATTGTTTACGTATCAATGTTTGCGAGTGCAAGCCACTTACTCGTAGATGTATTGCTCTCTCGTGGGCACAGGTGCGCCCATTGAGTTATTCTACAAAACAGAATAAAATCTATTGCCCATAGGTCTTTTTCAGAGAGTAAACTTAAAAAGTGGAGCACATAAAAATAATAGAAAAAATCGGAACACAGGTTCACATTTTTGAGAAAAAAAAACAACCGAAATGAATGGTTTCTAACGTTAAATAAAAAACAAAAGAAGAATATTGTGTCCGTAATTAAAACTGGTTGTTCAATTATTTATAATAGCAATGTATTCCTATATTAAACTGAAATAGTTTATTTTTCTTATTTACACAGACGCGATTTAAAAATAAAATGTTATAGGTATAATTTTTTAACAAATTAAATTTATATCACGCGTTCTCAGTTGAAGTCGAAAAACAGTAAAACAGAATATTCTATATTATAGTAATGAAGAATAAATTATTATTGCATTATAATACTAATAACAATGAATAAACTGTTATACTTTTATAGTCATTCTAGACGATAATTAAATCATCATTTCTTATTGTACATAACCTAAGTTAAAACTATGTTTTAACACTGTACATTGTCTAAAGATAGTGAAAGAATATCGTCGAATAAGTTGTTAGCAATTGTTGCAGTGCATTGTATAAATATACCGACTCCATTTTTATATCAAGTGTAGACAAGAAAGTATTTATCCTCTTTAATAAACTATAATAAAGTAAACTCAACAATGCAAAACAACTCTGACGGATATATCAACTCCGTTTGCTTTTATTACGTCAATTTAGTCTTCGCATACCACGAACTAGTATTTAAAGAATACTAACCATAATTCCCTACAAATAACTGAAATCATCGAATAAAGGGAATGAGTATATTTTGCAACGCGCTGTACTTCTATAATTTACCCTCATGAATTGAAATTATATTACGCATTCGTGTGACATGCAAAAAATTGTAACAAAACTTCACATTACGAATATTTAAAGACAAGGATCTTTCCGTAAATATAAATTAGTAAATTAGTCTGAAATAATAAAACAGAACAGCATTGTAATGTATTTTATCTTCTGTCACATTTTCGTTTACTGTTGTTTTACTTCAGGCATTCTTTAGTGCACGATGTATTGAAGTGTTCTTCTATTTCCAGCTCTTTTAACTGCGAACGGTTGCCGCCTCTTAGCGCAGTTTTTCATTTCTTTACTTTACAAGTTTCACGCGTAACCTCTAAAAGATATAGCCATCCTGCAGACTGCTTTCAACATGCAATTATCTTTTTAGCGATTGCCCTTCGTTTCTAAAGTAATATATTAAGTATGTTATCGTAATTAAGTAATGTTAAATGTCTAAATAAATATGTGTCTAATTATAGTTGCGGCGCATTCATAGAATCATAAAGCCATGGGTTTATTCTTAACTTTAGAAAATTCATGAATAATCAACAACTGCCCTTTGCAGTTCTTTACAACGTACAATTTATATTCTTAAACTTTTTTTAATTTAGAGTCATTTTCCAAAACCAGCACGATTTATTATTTTATGAGTGTCGAACCGTTAGGTGACAAACGATTTCGTACTTTTTACCAGAGGTTATATTGACCTCACGATATTAAGCGAGGTCTTTGTCCACTTCCCTTAAATTTTGCACAACCAATTAAATAGTTTAATTTTAACTTACTCGTTTGTTCACCCTCAGCACCACGCCAATCCCCACTACATACTTTTTTTCTGGAGAGAACATTACTTTTTCTCTTCAGTCGATTTCTAATAATTCTCAAAGAGTACACATAAAATTATATTTATCTTTTAAAGTCCGTTGTCAGTTTTCGAGGTGTCACTGTTTTTTTAAGTGCTAAATCAAGTTTTAATTTTAATAAAGCACACTGATTCACTGAATCCACAACCTAACTACTTCGTGGTTCGTTATCCCATTTGCTACCACGATCTCCAAATGGGGATTTCAATATATATATTATTCGTTTGTTCATCCCCAACAACATTCAAATCCCCACTACTTTATTGTGTAGAGAATATTACTTTTTCTTTTCACTTGATTTCCAATAACTCTCAAAGAGTACACATAAAATTATATTTATCTTTTAAAGTCCGTTGTCAGTTTTCGAGGTGTCACTGTTTTTTTAAGTGCTAAATCAAGTTTTAATTTTAATAAAGCACACTGATTCACTGAATCCACAACCTAACTACTTCGTGGTTCGTTATCCCATTTGCTACCACGATCTCCAAATGGGGATTTCAATATATATATTATTCGTTTGTTCATCCCCAACAACATTCAAATCCCCACTACTTTATCGTGTAGAGAATATTACTTTTTCTTTTCACTTGATTTCCAATAACTCTCAAAGAGTACACATCAAATTTATATTTATCTTCTAAAGTCTGCTGTCAGTTTGCGAAGTATCACTATTTTTCTTAAGTACTGAATCAAGTTTTAGTTTTAATAAGGCACACATTTTACCCTCGCCAGTTGTTTGGTTATTTTTGTCTTTCGAGTGGATTCACTGATTCCACAACCTAACTACTTCGTGGTTCATTAAGTTGAATCCCGAAGAACACACAATTATTATTACAACCCGTGTTGTATATTCTGTCTGAAACGCTTACAACGAAGAAATGTACGGTCATGGCGGCGACATGGTCTAAAGTCATTCGCATGCATTTCCTGTGCCCAGTGATATGTAACTTCGCGACCAAGTTAACGACGAAGATGACGACAGCATCATTCCTTTGAATAGAGACTAACGATTCATGATTCACACGGAGCCACGAATTCTAAATCGTTAATACGATTGTCATATGCCCAATTGTCTGTTCGAAGTTTCCATTCCCTGAGGGTACGGTACCCTTACGGTAACTCCTTTCGCTAAAGACGTAACCAGAACTTTGAATCCCACGATACGATAATTACCCATGAAAATTATTTGGTTGCTGCATATTAAGTGACGAATTTTGGAACGTAGAAAGTTCGAAATTAATTTAAAGCACGGTACACAAATTCAGTACTTAGAAAGTTTGTTAATTTGACAAATGAGATAATCCGTGGTTAAATATTTTTTATGTAAAATATGTAACTTTTAATATGATGGAGTGAATGAAATATTGCGGCAGTACGAGATTAGCAGAAAATAAGTATTTTTCTTAACAATCTTTGAATGTAAATTGTTGAACAAAAGGGCAATTGTTTGTCTTGTAACTTGTACAATTAACACAATATTTATTAAATATTATTAAATATATTTATCATCGATAAATGACATTTATTGAATAACCCATGTTACATTCTTTTATAATTCTTTACAGAATTTGTACAGTTCAAAGTAGTGTTTTTAGATTATAATTTAAAATGTACTGTTTAGGTATTATTATTGTACATATCTATTAAAATTGTAAAGAAATTTGTAATTTTATTAAGAAAGGCTATTTGTAATTCAACCTCAGCGTCTGATAAAAATAACTGCGTAAACGTCGTCTAAAAATTCTTGATATAAACATTCTTAATAACGAATTAGCTAGATCAGCAGTGTTTATTTTTGTAATTGAAAAATAAGCCAATATTGTAATTTACAAATTCGTAATTTCTACACGCTCAAATTTATAAAATTGTGAACCAAATTTCCAGATATTTTAAGTAAAAAGTTCGAGTACTAAAAGAAATTAAAAAAAAATAGTGTCTCGAGTTTAAGTTAACCTTCTATCTTCAGAATCACGTGGCAGCTTCATCATATATTTTTGTTCGGATCGAAAATTATAATGGTAATCGTTGACCATATTGACACGCAGTGTAAGCACAAATGTTTGCAGGACAGGAAGGATTAGTTAGTGTTTCGAAAAGCACTAAACTTAAAGAAGCACGGTTTCCGAGCGCAATTAAAGAGAATCTCCATACCCGTTTTACCCTGGTACCATAATACAACGACGACCAGTCGGCTTAAGTTAATTTTCCGTGAATCGTTGCGTGGGGGCTTAACCTTAAATACCGACCAACACGAGCAGAAAAACCTCTTGAAATTCTGATTTATGCTCGTCGTTGCGAAAAAGTAGTTACAAAAGATACGCAGGTTCTTATGGTATTTAAGGTACACCTTTAATATATTCTATAGAATTTACATGCTACCGCTGTCACTAACATAGGCTTATTGTTAGTACATGAACGCTTTACACTATGGTTCGAAAGTTTCGAAATAATCATATCTTTTTGCCGAATAGACAATCCTTTATTAATACATTCAGAATAAACATTTATATAAGAACCCAATTTGTTCACAACTTTAGTTGAAAAAGTTCATATTTTAGGTTGTTGGTAAGGGATTATTTCCTACCCTTATTTTTTGTGAACTCTTTAATTTGTTTAATTTTAGATGCATGTATATGATTTTGCTTTCTTCGTTTTAATTGATTTGTTTTGTATTAACAATTTATAGGGCTTTAGTATAAAAGTAATATAACAGTTTCAGTATTAAAACTGGTAATGCAGAAATATTGTATTTTATTGCTGTAAAAATATTAAATTTTAAACGATGTATAGATAATAAATTGTTTCAAATATATATGTTTATTACAGTCCTTTAAAATTATTAAAACCTCTATTTATACTATTATACTCGCTACTATATTCGTTGCATCTATAATCAAATTAATTTTTTAATAATTATTTGTTAAGCACCAAACTGGTAATAATAAATGTACCTACCTAAAAGTTATAAAATAAATATCTAATAAAATCAAGCTATTTAATTTTCTGTAAAAATAGATTCGCGTATTCTGCGATTGTAATTAGTTTTACATGAATTATAAAACTATCTTTCATTTGTTGTGATGGAACAGAAAATAATTTTCATCATCGTGTATTATTGAACTGTGTTGCAAAAATGCTACATAACCTAATATAGTCACTACGGAATTTTCACATTATATAAAACATAAATGTAGTAAAGATTCCATAATCAATAAAATTATTGAAAACATTTGTTACATTTTGCAATTACAATATTTACTATATTATCTTCAATATACTACAAGTTATAAATTTTTCTTTCTCCGAATAAATTTGTTAAATAAGAAACATTTCTTCATTGTTCAGTGCAAGAGTTAAAAAAGAAGAAGACCATGCAATAAGAGTCATTAACAAATGAATACTAAAAATAAATGATATATATCAAGAAAAAGCTGCAACAAAAATAATAAAGATAATTAAGTAAATATTTTGTAAAGCAGCCGCAACCTTTAAAGAGTCTAAAAGTTGTCTAAAAGCTCATATTTGTTTATTGTTTATTTTTCGGTATTATAAGAGAAAGAAAGGGCTTACATAACACTGATAATGAATACAAAATATTTTCGCGATGTGATATATTTGCGACCAGAAATGAGCATCTATGCACTGCGACGTTGCAGTTTGATTAATATTACTTTGTAGGTACGTAGCCTGGAGGAGTAATTTGTTAATTACTGCTTTTACCATGATTTTGTGCGTTGTAGAAGTAATTTGCTTTGTCGAGTGCAGATGCTGGATACGTTAGAGTAATACAAGATAACCGAGAATTAAGTTGAGAAGCATTTTTATTTCTCTAAAAGAAGCGGTATCCGTGGAGAGGTAGCTCGAGAACATTTTCTAGACTTTTTCCTCTTTAAGAGAATCAGTATTTTTCAAGTTTACCAGCCACCTGTTTACCGGCATAATACTAATTACTATCTACGGAAAAGGGGTTGGTTAGCAAAGGTACGAAAATTATGTTGCGAAATTAGTTACGATTGCATAAATAATATATATATATGTATATATATACACTGTATAAATAATCAATGGAGAATGATAACTGTATAAAATAATGGTTGTATTGATAGAAATAGTATGTAAGAATGTAAATAATGGGCGCTTGATGGGAGAAGGTTGAGTAATGGCAGAATTTCCGTTTTCCTTTGTGTCTTTTTCTGTAAATGAGCGAGCACATTTATGTTCACGTTTATTTTCTGCATTAATAAATATTACTACTTTTATATAAGTGAAATGTTGTTTCCTATCTCGTAATATTACTGGTTTTTGCCAATAACTCTAATTGTAAGATGTATACATAATCGATACAGGGTACAGAAACAATTTGATACATTTTACATGTCTTAATGTAAACAAACTTTTTTCGAAATAATTATTTAATAAAATGTATACTAAAATCTATTCTGGGCGTTATATGTACATAAATTAGACAATATATGGACACAGAAGTTTTGATGCATTAAAAATTGGAAATTATTCGAATTTATAATTTTGAAAAGTTGATAATTTAACGATTCGAAGATTCAGAAATGTAATTTGGGTACTTGAAAGTTTGAGGACCCGGTGAAAAAGGTGAAACTTGAAAACACGTAATTGTAGAAATATGGAAAATTTAGAATCTTCGGAATTTGAAAATCTACAAACTTGATTATTTAGGAATCTAAACATGTGACAAATTAAGGATTTGCAAATTTTTAAATTTGTGAAATTTATAAACTAAGAAAGTTGCGAATTTGCAAATTTAAAAATTACAAAATGTAGACGTTTAGTCATTTTCGCTAAATAAATTTTAACTTTTGGAAATTTTGGAACATGTGTATTTGAGAAACGGACGAGTTGGAAATTTGAAAACTTAGGAATTTGAGGAATCCAGAATTTACTAATTAGAAAATTTTTGAATTTGACAAATCGGAAATCTGGAAATTTGAGAAATTGAGAATTTGGAAACTTGAAGTCTTAAAACTTTGAGAAATAGGGGATTTGGACAATTTTAAAGTTGTACTTTTGAGAACATTTTGATATTATAAAATTTGAAATAAATAAATTTGAGAATTGAAACATTTTAACTTCGAATATTCGAATATTCAGATATTCATTATTTTGTAATCATATCTATATTTAAAATAATATATTTCTACACTTAAATATTCGCATAGAATGATGAAACTGATTGAAATAAAACTTTATTTGTCTTTTGCATACGAAAATTTCGAATATCGAAAAAGTTTGATTCATTCGTCAGTCACGGAACAAAATTAATTAATCTACTATTAATGAGTCACAAACGAATCTTTATTCGGCATCTTTTTGTTTCTTTATTCTGCATAATTTTTCCCAATATTACAGAAAAGAATAGTATACAAGTGTAACCGTTATTTCAAGCTAAAAGAGCTTTCATAAAAATTCGGCATAAAATATATTGTTCCCAACAATCTGCTATAAAAAGCAGACATAGTCGACGTTCTAACTTATTTATTCGTTATTCATGTATTGCCGGCTGATTTTTTTCAAAAGGAAGGAGAAGGTCGAGGATAAAGATTTATGGCGAAGTTTATACCTCTAAGATAGGCAATGAAAGAGAGTGAAAGAAAAGACGAGAAAGAGGGAGAAAGAGAGAAAGAGGGAGAGTGTATTTGTGGAGGGACGAAGAAGTAAATTTTTGTCAACTAAGAAATCGAGGAATTTTTGAATTAGGAGTTTAAGGATACGAGAATTCAGAAATTTGCGAATATTGAAATAGAGCATTTTTATTTTTACAATTTCGAGCGTTGAAAAATGTAAGGTATTAAAAGTTTTTTAAATTTAAATCTTGAATCCGTTTCTAAATTTCTATATATGCAAATTATGAATTAGCAATTTTAGAATACATATATACTATTGAAACAGATACAAATGTTCATATTTATAATTTTAACTACATTTTTTTAGGGTGAAAATTTCCAATATTCCAAATTTGTAAATATGTAAATTTGTGAATTTGCAAATTTCTAAATTTGATAAATTGACAATTTAAGTAAGTAAAAATTTATAAAACTGATATTTCTGTATTTTTTAATTTCTAAATTATCAACAAGCCGAATTACAACATTTTTTAATATAAAAATTTGAAAATACATTTCTGTATTTATAGGTTTTAGTACTTGAAAACTTCAATTTGGAAATGCAAATTGTATTTTTACATAAAATACTGTATTTTTATATATTAAAATTATTGCGGAAAATCTATGTTGTAAATATTTAAAGACAAGGATCTCTTCATAAACATAAATTAATAGATAAGCTTAAAATAATCGTTGTTAAATCTTCATAAATATCGACGAATAAGTTATTAGTAATTCGAGATCTCTACCAACAAATCCCAACCTGCAGTTTAAACAAGAAAGAGAAATCTATTGGGTTGTTCGGAAAATGATTTCCCAACAAGAAAATTGTTACAAATAAAATATCTCGATTGATTCTACGTAGTAGTTTATGTCTGGTATCCTATCAAATATGAAAAGTGAAAAGCAGCATGTTTGGTGTATTTTACTTTTTTAAAAACGCTGTTCAAGCAAGTGGAAAAGTATCCTATGAAAATCGTCTCTCATAAGAAAGACGAAATTACTTTCCGAACAACCTAATATAATGTCTCGACTAAGGTCAGGTCATACCAGGATAATGCACGAATACCTAATAAAAAAAGCTGATCAACCCTATTGCAGATACTGCCCTACCGAAACTTCCACAGTAGATCACATTCTATACCAATGCCTAAGAACTGAATCTCACGGACAAAAGTATAACATAAAACCGAACACAGCCCTCACAGTTAAAGACCACATAAGAAGCATTATAAATTTCCTGAAAGAAAGCAACATGTACAATAAAATATAGCACCCAAGTATACAGTCGTCGCCAATGACCTCGTAGTCGACGCGACGTTAAACACCAATGAAGAAGAAGAAGAAGAAGTTGTTGGTAAAATTTCTGTCATATTTTCATTAACTATTATTCGACTTTGGACGTTCTTCAACCTCTTAGGCACGACTGAATTTTGCGCGGGGGTGTTTCTCTGTACGGCAAAGTTCAACGCGAATTACGTGTAAATGATACGGCACTGCAATGTGTGACGGATAATGCTGTTCTTTACACGAGTACATTGGAATGATGTGTTTGATGATTAAATTAGAATTTTTCTTAAAAATATGATACGCGCATTGTACGATCGAAACTCTTCAACATGAAGACCTTCAATCTATTCGATAAAAAATCTGTATAAAAAATCTGTATTAAATTTAGACAAATAAAAATTGTCTATGTAATTGATTTTGATAGACGTAGGAATGGTTCGAGGAAGGTTCGTTAAAATAATTCAATGAATTTATAAAGTATAAAAAATGTTGTTTATTGAGTATTACGCAAGGGAAAAAGCTCGAAAGCATAAAAAAACCCTTGATGATTTCGTATATAAAGGAAAAAGCCCGAAGGCGTAAAAAACCCTTTTTTTAAATATAATTTGTATTAGTGTGAGTGTGTTGCGTGTGAATGTATTATATCGTGCACGATGGGTGGGCGCCCGTCAGCGATTAATTGCTAATTAATCGCGTGACTCCGGAAATGATTTTTGGGAAATGATTCTCATTAATATATTGATTGTTGTATTATACGGGAACTTAGTTCCGATAATCTTCAATGCGAGAGACTCGCACTGAGAGATTCGATTAAGTGCTAGCAAGGCACTGTATGTAATGTTACCGCAATTCGTGTAGTTTCCACGAATTATTGGGTAAGGAGCGCTCCGAGTATGTACAAAGAATGTACGTGTGTTTTGATTGTAGTGTTATAATTCGTGTGATTTCAACGAATTAGTGGGCAAGTAGCCCTATATATGTACAAAGAATGTACGAGTACATGAATGTAGTATTATAATTCGTAATTCTAACGAATTATTGAATAATTTTGAATCGCGTATATATAAAATACACGACCGTTCTGTCGTTCGCGAACAACACTTCACCGCGACCGACCTTCTTAGACGACTTTTCACGATCAACTCTTACGATCCACTACTACGCCCTTGCTGTTGCAAAGGCGTCGCATCCGCTTCGAGTCCTCTCCCCTCGGTGCAGGACACTTCTCTAAAAAACGGATGCCCCCTTTGTCTCGACTCGCGATAGTTTCGTAAACGAATGCAAACGAATATAAACGAACGGTTCGACACGCATTTTAACTTTAACAATTTATTTTAATAATTAATAATACATTCGCGAATGCCACTATAGTGGTGCGTCGTACTGAAAGATGACATCCGCAAAAGCCACTATAGTGGCGCGAAGCGCCTAAGATGTTAATGTGCGATGCGTTGTATAAATATACCGATTCCGTTTGTTTTTACTAATCCGAGTCTTCCACTGAAAATTATGATCAATATTCCATAAAAGTTGCGCGACTCTACAGCAATGTGTCCGCAATGTGGACGCGTGGGTCGGCGATGTAGTCGCGTGTCTCTACGTGTAGATGTTTAAGTGTCTGAGCAAGATGCAAAGTCAAGAGCACTCGGTCGTTCCCGGATTCACACCATTCTCCATGGAAGCTGCACCAATCGAGCGAAAGTAATTCCGTGGTGGTTGCAGGTTGCAGCGTCTTCATGCCACGGAACAGCAGCGCGCGGCAAATAGAGTAGGCAATTCATTAGGATGGCTCGCGTTCCTAGAATTCTGACTTGGTTGGTCGTTATCCTGCCGTTTCCCTGCTAAAGACGTCATGGCCACCTTCAGCTACAATACCGTTTCTCAACCTTTCGCGCAACCGCTCCGATTTCGAGCCAATGAAAGATCCTTGCCTCGGATCTTCGTTGGTTTTAATTGATTTTTCTTTTCAGCCGCTCGGACGATAATTGCCGGTCGAAGAAAGAGTAAGGTGGACCGCGATAATAAAACTGCAGATGCTGACGGCAATTAATGGTACGTTTGAATCGTTTTGAAACCACTTTGCAAAGAGCATCGTTTGAATGCAGATTGTGGTTTTATTGTCGCTTGAAAAAAATAAGCACGGCTTCTTCGTTCGACGTTCTGGCAGACTTCGCTGAATTTGTCGAATTTATTCAGCGACGTTCACCATGGGGATACTTCTGAGGAATATTTTCAGTTCGAGAATCTGGACAGTTGAAAATTTACGAGCATGTACATTTTTAAACTTGGGGAATTTAAAAATGTGAGAAAGTGAGAACGTGAGACTCTGGGAATGTAAGAATATGAGAACCAGAGAATCGCAGAATCTACAAATCTGGGAACCTGATAACCTGAAAATGTAAGAATCTGGGAATCTGAGTATCTGCGAATCTGAGAATTTAGAAAGCTGAAAAAATGAGAATATGACAATCTGAGAATTTAGAAATCTGAGAAAATGGGAATATGACAATCTGAGAATTTAGAAATATGAAAATCTCAGAATTTGGAAATCTGAGAATCTGAGAATGTGAGAATCTAAAAATTTGAAAATTTGAAAATATGAAAATTAAAAAATTGAGGACCTTGGGAATATATAAATGTGAAAATATGAAAATGTGGCAATTAGAGAATTTAGCAATATGCAAATTCGAAAGTTGGAGATTCTGAAATGATAGGATCATTTGACAATCAAGGAATATGAAAGTATGGAAATTTGAGATCGAAATATGAAAATTTGTTTAATTTGAAACTTTGATAGTACGGAAATTTGAAAATTATGAATTTGAATATCCAGATTGTTCACTTTCCTCAAATTTAGCTTAATCGCCTTGACAGTCTTGTGTGTCTTATTGTGAACGAAAAAAATTCCACGTAGATTTAATAGAATAATAAATTAGAAAGGCACGTTTTTGTAAGACTCTTGTAACTAATCAAAATGTCGCAAGAAAATTCTTCCGCGCCGTAAAACCGTAACCTTCTCGCACAATGAAAACGATTCGGTAGGAAACGCGAAAATCCCACGCAAAATTTAATCGAATTAAAAGCCAGGACGCATTTAAAACGCTCGCCGGTACGAAATGCTTCATACTTAACGGGCGAGAGGTGGAAGCCACTGTAACGCTCGTACAACGGCTTGTTTTCCTTTATTTTCGTCCGAGTTGCTTTGCATTTTAATGAGGAAACGACTTCAGTGGCGAACGTCTCGCTACAGGTGAAATGTGAAACACGACGAAACGCAATGCCGTGAGAAACTGGCAGAAATTTTTACTTCCTTTCGGTCAGATCTTTTACATTCTCAACGCTCTTAACCCTGAATCGAGTCGCTTGCTTTGAATGCGAGGTGAGTCCATTTTTGAAGGAAATTAAGATAATGATAACAACAGACAAAACTTGATACGATATTTTTATCTATGAACAATCTATAGTGAATTAAATTCAAATTCCCTAATATTTAGGACATGGCGGTTTGAGAAATTGAGGGTACAGGCAAGACGTTTATTTTGAAAGTCCACTTCAGGTTGTAATTATTTTTAGTCTGTAAGTTGTAATTATTTTAACTTCTGTAAATTTGGGCGAAACTGACTTTACTGAGAAAATCTACAAACTGTATGGAATTGGTGATGTGACAGAATTACGGATATTTGATATAAAAGAATTGTTTATTAATATAAAAGATGATTAATGAATAACATAAGAATATACATAGAAATATAACTATAATTAGGAAACGCGAAACACACGTACGTGCATCTTGCACCGACACGAGTACATTTAGAATTTTTTATATTTGTAAATGTAATAATTAAAATATTTGGAAATTTGAGAGTTCAGACACTTGGGAGTTGAATTAATATGTAATATGTCGACAACTTCTAAATTTGGAAACTTAGAAAATTCAGGAATTTAGAGACTTATTAATTAAAACTTGAGTTTTTGCGGATTTAGTAGTTTGGAAAGCTTGGAAATTCCGAGTTTTGAGAAATTTACAAACTTGTAAACTGGAGAATTCAGAAATTTGATAATTTGAGGATTTAAAAATCTAAGAATCTCGCAATTTCAAAATTCGAACAGTAACATTTGAACTACTTCCGAATTTGGATAATTAGGAACGTAGAAACTATAAAATCTGGGATTTTTCGAAAAGTTGGAAATCTTATAAATTCAAAAACAGGATATTCAGAAATTTTTAAATATAATTTTAAAATTCATATTCATTTTCAATGAAATTTGCAAATATAAATTTGATAATTTACGAATTTACAAATTAATAATTTGTACCTCTGAAAACTTCAAAATACGTGAGTCCGTAAAACCTGATGAATTTTTGTAGTTGAAAGTTCCAAAATCTTATAACTTACGAATACACATATTCGAAAATTGAAAAACTTTTCCCTTTAAAAACCTGGAATTCGAAAGCTTCTAAATCTGAAAGTTTGAAATTAAAGAATCCATTGATCCGAAACCTTAAAAATTGAGAATCTGAAAAATTTCGAACATTCAATTCGCAGAACTCGAAAGCAATCGATGAAATGCTCTTCCCCCACGCCGGTTCTCAAGCAAACATAACCTACATCGTACTGGATTGTAGATAATCTCTATAAATGAATTATACATGAATGAACGAGCAACGGGAACCATGGTCGAAGGTATTCGTTGTCTCCCTCGCTTCATAGCATTTTTCTCCGTTGCTTGTTTTCGCTGGTAGCTTATTGGAACACCGTCGAATGTTTACAACAGCACACCGAAACAATCGAACAGGACAAATGTTGCCGAGAATAAATCGCTCGATGAATTTCACGGCTGACTGTTCCAATCGTCAACCCGCTACACCACCTTATCCCGCCATTCTTTATAACCTTCGATTTTCCTACCAAGACCAACGTAATTTATTTCCCCATGAACGCGGATTTACCGCAGATTCGTCCGTTGCGAATTGAAACGGTGGTACGGTAAGTAGCGATGGCATCGATCCAATGTCTTCTTCAAATAGAATCGAAGTCTATCAAAGAATAACATATGCGATGCGAATCCCCACGTAAATACACGCGTGATTGATGCGGGGTTTGCTGGTTGCCGACATCCGTAAAATGACTGCAACGAATATGTCAATACTGTCAGATGAAATCTTACCGTTTTGCTATTTTGTTTGAGGGAACAATATCGGTTTGTCCGAGAAAAGTCTGATTTATCTTACTATTCCCGGATCTTGTGTCTCGTATTTATTTTCTTATGTGTTGTATATCCATGTACAGCTAGTCGCAGAATTGAGTATACACTCGTCTTGATTCTATATTTCTTAATGTATAGCAAAGAAAATTGTATTAGTTAATAATTCTAAATATTTATCTCTATTATATTGCTATTTAAATGTGATTGCTAAACAAATTTCTTTAAAATTTTTTTTTTCTTAATGTTTCCAAATATACTAATATACACTCCTGGACAAAATTAAGTGGACATTGCAGAAATGTAAAAAATGTTTTGTTTCATTACAATGTTGTAAATAAATTTGAAATTTAGAACGTGAGATATTTTTGTAGGCTTGAAAAAGCATTTATTTAATGTATATAATTGTGCAATAAAGTTTTGATTTATAGGCATTATTAGTGAATTAAATTTACCTTTTGTTATTTATGATACCCGTCCACTTAATTTTGTCCACGATTGTACATATACATAATACTTCCGAATTTCATCAAAAAAATATACGGCCAACTCTGAAACACGGTGGCGGCTCAATCATGATGTCGGGCAGTATAGCTGCAGATGGAGTAGGAAAAATTGAATTTATTGAAGAAACAATGGACAAAATGAAATACTTGAATATATTAAAACGAAATTTAAAATCATCAGAGGAAATGTTAAAAATGCCACCGACGTACTATGTATTTTCAACAAGACAATGACTCGAAACGCACTTCGCGTGTTGTTAGGAAATGGCTACTATATGATGTGCCAAAATTACTAAAAACTCCACCACAATCACCGGATCTCAATCCAAATGAGCATTTATGGAGAGAATTAAACATTCAGTTAACAAATTATAACATTAGGAATAAAGAAGACGCAAAAAAAAGTAGTAGAAGCGTGGAGAAATATTCCGATCTTGACAGTTTAAAAATTAGTCGAATCAATTCCAAGACGTCTGCAGGCTGTTATAGATGCTAAGGGAAATGTAACAAAATATTAATATTATATAATTTTAAACAATGTTAGCTTTTATGAATAAATTTTTACCTTTACGCTCAATTTTGCCTAACAGAAATGAGGACATCGTTTGCTATTATTTAATGTAATATTATAAGTATTATACAGGGTGTCCCAAAAGTGTTGAAGGAGCCGAAAATGGAAGGTAGGTGGGGTCATTCTGAACAACTTTTTCATTTGAAAAAATGTTGTAAGAGGCTTCATTTTTAAATTATTAACGAAAAACACCGACCAATCAGAACGCGAGAATCGCGCGCCACGCGATTCGATGGCGACCACGGCCAATTATAACTCGGGCCTACACTTCTGCCTCCGAGCGCGCGCGATTCTCGCGCTCTGATTGGTCGGTGTTTTTCGTAAATAATTTAAAAATGAAGCCTCCTACAACATTTTTTCAAATGAAAAAGTTGTTCAGAATGACCCCACCTACCTTCCATTTCCGGCTCCTTCAACACTTTTGGGACACCCTGTATATTTCAAACATTTTTTTTTAGTATTTTATAAATTAGGAAAAGATATTACGTTAATAAACAAATTATAAAACAAAAACTTGCGTTATTACTTTGTTCTGTTAATAAACATACTTTTAATATGCTTGTATACTCAATTTTGCGATTAGCTGTGTATCGTCATGTGCGATGTTAATCTTTTGTTAAACATTCCAAGCTTTCGGCCTCTGCCGAATGAAATATGATATGGTAACAAAATTATTACTATTTTGCGCATTAAGATTTCAAATTAAATGTATTCGTGGAACGATAATAATCAATTCTTCGTAGTTTTAGAATTTGACAATGTCCTAGTTTGAAAATTTTTAATTTCTGCACTTCCATCATTCTAAATTTTGAAATTATTAAGATTGTTCAAAATTAGTGTGACTTGTAAAATTATGCAACATTACAAGTTACATCTTACTGCAATGATATTTTGTTATATAACTAACATGTTTTTACTATGATAGTATCTTATTATTTAATTAACATATTTCGTTATAATTACATTCCAGTTTAATGAGGATAATCAGAAATATCATTTATCGATGCTGTTTTTATCATATTCAGTATTTCGATCGATATTTATATTTACGGTTCACCACGTTCAAAATTGTAAAGCCAACGATATTAAATCCCATTCATTGATTAATTACAAAGGATAAATATTATCTGATATCCCCGGGTGTATTTTTCGATAGAATTGTATTACGTAGCGAAGTACTATCGATAAGTTTCGTAATTTCAGCACTGCTCGGCTATTGACAGCGACACAGAAATCGCATTTTCTATGAAATACGTATCAATAATCGTTGGCTGGTTCTTCGTTCTCAATTATCGTGTGAATTACGTAGCTTAATTAATCCGATAATCGATACTGGTGTTGGACGCTCATCAAAAGACACTTTGTACCTGTATAAACCGAAATACTTACATGTATAGGGCCATTTATACATGCAGTTTAAATTTATGGATGCTAATTTTTTGTCGAAAAATTTGTACACTTTTCACGTGTATAATTGCATTATGCTGTTTTCTGCATTTTATTTAGTGCAATAGCGTTGCAAATTTATTGTATATTTATGACATTTATATATTATATATATTCATACATATATTTACATATTCATAGACATATGTATATTCTTTGTTTGATGTAACGACATGCAAAGCTAAATCTTCGACCTGCTTTTCAAGTTCCCTTCAATCAATTATTGTACATAAAATTCACACATGACACCGTTACAGGTTCCAATAAATTTCATGTTACACACAACAATTTAGTCGCAAATTATTTCGCATGTTTAGTAAGCACATTGAGATAAAAGTAAAACTGAGAACACAATAGAAATTAAAATAGACATAAAATTGAAACAAACATAGAATTGAAATGAAATTTAAAAAATGAACTTGAAAATGAAATGCGAATAAAAATAAAAAAAAAAAACAAAAATAGAACTAAAAATAAGGTGAAAATAAAAATAAAATTGAACTGAAAATAGCAAATTTAGTGAAATAAAAATAATTGGTTATGAAAATAAATCAGCTAATGTTAAATTCCGTAACTCTAACGTTCTGTGGATTCGCATTTACAATTATGCGAAAGAAATAAACTCAGACTTTTCATTTTATTCGTTTCATCTACAATAAATGTTGAGTTTGCTTTATCGCGAAATGTTAGGTCGCGGCACCACGTATTTTCTTTAGAAACAAATTCTTCCACAAAGATTAATCTTTTCTTTCAACTTGTCTTGTTGATATAACGTTTTCCGCGGGTTACGGTGCTATTATGTCCATTTTTTATCAGAACCGAACGCGTAATATCAGAATGTTTTTGCAGATTCTTGAAATAACTGGGTTGTTTATGCAGAAGCACATCGCTTGAAATATTTTCTTAACTTGCTTTAACGATCTTTTATTGCATCTATAAATTCATTAATTCTGATTATTCTTTTTGGTATAACATTAACTATTTTAAGTTAAATAAGAAAGTACATAATTTGTAAATTTTGTTACACAAAATTTGTATTTGTGAAATATTCTACAGCTTTAAAACAGAGTAATTAACATAATTTTCAAATTTATATTTATGTATTTATATATTATATTTATTTTCTCATTTATATTAGCTACAATTTCTTTGTTAAAAGAAATTCTTCTTCGTTTAAATGCGTCATTGCTAATATCATTATTCAAGGAATCAGTGCTGGACGACAGTTTTCTGTTCGTTACAAATTACAACCCTTCTATTTTTGCTAATTATTAATTGTTATTATCAAAGTTAAAAGAAGCAATTGCTCTCGTTTATTAAATTTCACTCGCACTATGAATCAGGTTTTCCTCTCGTGTTACAATAAAAAAGAACAGAAATGTTATTTATGTATATTGCACGACTCTCCTCTAATTATTTCAACCATTCAGGTGTGATTCAATTTATAAAGAAATTCGATATCGTAGTTTCTGTTTTCCGAGTTAAAAAAAAATAGAACAAAAAACGAGTTTGTTAGTTGCTAATGAAGTGTCTCTTTCGCGATTCCGTTTTATTGAATACATAATTAAAATAACTCGATTAATATATATATGTAGGGTGTCTAATAAATATCGCTTCTAATGGCGATGATTGAAGAAATGATTTCTTTATGAATCTTCACGAAGACAAAGTTATACTGGTCAAATTTTTATTTACGTTTTCTATACTCAAAGCTGGATTGTTGATTACGTGATTCGAAAAATCCATTTGTTGTTTCATTTGTTACTTTGTGTTAGTTGAAAATTAAAGGAAGCAATATTCGTCGAAGGGAACATTTATTAAACTTGGTAAAGAAAGACACATGCTTCACAGTCAAATTTTATTTGAAGCAAAACCATTTTCAATCCAGTTCTATCGAACAAAACTCTTTGGCAACCAGTTTCTTTTGATTTATGACTTTTTTCAAAAGGTATACAGACACGTCATAGAGAATATTACATAACTTGCCACACAGGTAACAGTATTATACCAGTCTATACTTTGTGAATCGTAAGTGCAGATCACGGTTTTCAGTATTAAGCTTCCAGTTAAAAAAATTAATTATGAAAATTTACAAGGCACCACTTATATATTTAATTATGGTTTTCTCTTCAGACCTTTATTATTCGTTATACGTAATTTTGTAATTCATCTTTCAACATTTCTATTCACAAATAGTGTGAGAATTATTGAAAGTAATTGATTTCAGCATTTAGGCAAACACTGTAGGCTTCATATGATTACTTTAATATTATACCTTAATACTTTAGAAAAAACACGTTGCAATTTCACTTAGAAAATTCGATATAATTTTCAGGACGTTTTAGAACGTTTAAGAACATATGTCGTTCTGAATAACATACATTTCTCTGAAATATTTTTTTTGTGTCATCCATACTTTTTGAAATATTTAAATATTCTCAAATAAATTCGACAGACTGCACATACATACGTATTAAGTGACGATAAAAAGATCAATATTTTAATTATCGAAACCAGTTACTCGACAGCTGAAGCTTAATCAAAATATAACGTTAACGTTTTCTACATGAAAAACCTTTTCCCAATTTTTAATTATAAAAACTGATAATTTTAATTACATTCAATTGCAAAGCACGATGAGTACACATTCAAGTGCGCCATAAACACTAACCAGTATATAATACAGGCATAATTTAAAATTCAAAATAAAGTAGAAAAATAAATAAACAAATGATTACATACAAGCGAATGTACTTATAATTAATGTGAATTTACTTATATGAATATAATATGAATATACCTACAACAGTTAAGTTATATGTATAATATTAATATACTTTGCACATTAATATATTTAATAATTATAGCTGATTCCCTATCTCCACAAAAATCAACCTAGATTTAAATGAAGGTACTTTAACAAATTTTATAAGTTAAAATAAGAAACTTGTGAAGCTGGTTTGGTAATTTTTAAGCTAAATAATTTACAAAACACTGTAAAGTAAAACACTTTGTTGCTTTTTAAACAATCAGAAATAAAACATTAGTAATGCATTTCCCCCTGTTTAAAAAATGAAGTGTTTAATTCTATGACGTTTTATTTGTTCAATTAAAAATAAATTCTTATAAAATTCTCATGTGCCATACATAAAATATACGTGAACAAACAATACGCGCAGTGCAAAATGCATGTAAAATATTTAATAATAAATGCGTTTCATTTCGATAACTTTTCGACGAAGAAATGTGTTGTTCTCTTAAAATACTAGTCAGAATAAAAATATAACTGTTTCACACAGGGTAAGTCTAAGAAACCGACGACTTCAAGTAACTCGTAACTCGTACATGAAAAATTACTGAAAACAGAACGTTGCGAACATATTTTTGACGAAATATTAAAAATAAAGTATTTTTCAACTGTTTCAGTATAGTACTCAGCAAAGCATTCAAAAATAAAACACATAGATGAACGTACTTCAGATACAAGAACGACGTTCATCGAAAACGTTAATTGGATAATAAAATGCTAATTAGACGTAGGTAATCGACGTTTCGTAATTTCCGGATCAACGAGAGCGTCTAACAAGTCAACTATAACTCGAGAGCGTCGTGTCAAAATTAACATAATGGCGGCGGAAAATCCGTGGCCGCCCCGTGTCGAAAGCCGCTCATTATCCAAGTAATTTATCTCGTAATTCGTTTCAAGTAAAATCATTCTCGGGCTTGTTTCTCGTCGATCGTTGGACGACGAAACACGATAATCGGTCGTTGTGCGCCTACGTGGGATCATCGATAATACTTCGACACGCGAAGGAAGGAAGGAAGGAAGGAAGGAAGGAAGGGAAGAGTTCGGTTTCTCGGTTCATTGACTTCCTCCCTGTGCTTTTGTTCTTTCTTTTTTTTTATTCCGCTGGCATTGGTGCCGTTTAAAGGGTCCCTGAAAACGGTTGTCCGTGATATCGGCAGATGTTCCCCGGGTATACTTTTGTTCGCAACAAAATATTGCATCAGGACGCGGTGCCACGTAGCGGTAACTAAAAGTGGTAACTAAAAGCGCGTGGGAGACCCGATGTCCGACCGTTACGATCCTGTATCACGTTCCGATAGAAAGAACATGCGTTATCGACAGCTATGCTGGCATAACTAACGAACCTTCTGCGGGCGAAAGTCCGTAAAATTCGAACCCGTATCCGACATTCAACGATCTATCTATTGACAGAACTTTTTCTTTCTTGCGCTCGTGTTGGTGGACCTTCATTCACTATTTATTTTTATATGGAATGTAAGCAACGTATAATACATTTCCTAGTCGTCGAACGAGGAAACAATAATTAATAATGTTAGAAATATTAAAATTGAATAAACGGCGTAATTGATTGGGGTAAACATAGGTGCGCTACCCTCTGTTGTTGTTTTGTTTTTCTGCGCTATGTTCATTAAGTTACTTTTTGTATTACTTCTTCTTCCGATCTGTGACTCTAAAGGCGAACCATGCGTCAAGGTTTTTGTTATCAGTAGTGTTTCTTTTGTGCTATTATTTCTTAAATTCATCTTTCTTGAGTATTGTAAGTCGCTGTATTCATAACATTATATTAACACTAGATTTACGGCTATGGAATGACCATTTATTTTTATATTAAAACTAAACTAGAAAAGAAAATATATAAAGTATGATACGTGAACTGTCTTATACAATGATCCTTTATCTTGACAACAGTTGACATACATTTTGATAAAAGTTTCTTCATAGTGTTTGTAATTTTAAATAAAAAATATGTTATGAGTCATTTTAGCTCGTTTCGTAAATCTAGTGTTAACAATAAAGAATTGTAAAGTTCCTGTTACAACAAATAATAATTTATTTAATTAACCTAAGATCTACGCACGATTAATAACCACTTATACTAGTGGAATTAATTCTGGACACTTTGAATAAAAATATCCTCTGTTTCATGTTTGGGCAGAATATGTATATACTGCTACACTAAATTTATACTATAATATTTTTATTGTAAGCTATAATGTTTATAGTTACGCCCAAAAATTAGAAAACATTGATTAGAATATAAAATATAAACAATTATATATGAAATAATTTGATTAAATGCGAAATTTAAGGAAAAATTTGAAAGTGTCCAGAATTAATTCGACGAGTGTATATCCATGTGGATGGGGTCAAAAAAGTCATTTATTTTTATCGTTTAAAAAGTTGCTTTAATACCTATAGAATACGAAACGTACTGGTTTTTGGAGTCGGTTGCAAAACTATTGTTGTGAGAATTTATACATGTGACCCACCCTAAAGGTTGTTTAGTTATTATCCATGTTTGAAGTGCTTCTATGCCTGTAATAGAACAGGCTGTACCTCCGCCATTTCGTATTTTATTTCAACAAAGAAATTGAAAAATGAAGTCGACGTATTAATTAAATAGTCCTCAAAACCACAAACATATTTATTCACTCCTTATGCTTCAAAATAATTATTGAAAATTAGCTTCATTTCGGCTTTCTACATAGAAATCCCCCCTTTAAGTTGAAACTTAACTATAAAAATAAATGAAGAATGTATAATAACTAGTTTATTAAATGATTCTTTATCTGTAGATTTCCCAATTCCCAAATTTATAAAGTACTGAATTAGCAAGTTACAAAATTAAGAAAAGATCTAGTTAAACTAGCTTATACAATAATCCTTTATCTCCAAATTTCGAAATTTTGTAAAATACCAAATTACCAAGTTATCAAATTACTAAATTACCTAAACTAGGTTATACAACGATGCTCGATAACGCATTTCATACAGAATTTATAAACAATGGAGCTGTCCTACATTCATTATGAAAAATTCAATCAATAAAATTATCAGAAACATTCTTTCTATTATAATTTTTACACAAAAACTTCCCAATTACAATATTTTGTTGTAAAATAAATAATCTCACCTGCAAATTTGCAACATTATATTAGTTTCCTCCTAACAAATCTTCATAGTAAAATAAATCCGTTTATTATTATTTCCTTGTTAATTATTAGAGAGTTAAATATCTTACATTGAAAAGATCGCACAACAAAACGCTGTTATCACAAATAATTATTTCAATGACTTCGTAAACATTGAAATGCAAATTATATACCGTTTTTTGAACAAATGTAATCATTGAATGTACAAAGAGGAATCTTTGTATAGCAAATCAATTCATTTTTCCTAATTTGATAAAGCAATCGTCCGAAAGACGGTAGATTTTATTTCAAATCTCGGGTCAGCAATTTGATTCACTGATCTTTTATTCCTCTGCATAAAATCCTTACTTCGTTCCCTACGCAAATATTTTTCATCTCCTACCATCTCCATCAAGCAGGGTACAGTATTTCAAGTATTAAACCACGGTCTACGTTAGTATCACGGCTGATTCTGAACTCGAGTCGCTCTTCCCGAAATTACCTCTTCGTGGTTGAACAATATTCTGAGACAGTCTAGTATTATAGTCGGCTAGTTGAATAGTGTATAGTGTATACCACTAACGCGATACAATTTTTCATCCATTCGCAGTTATATGATAAGAAAAAGTTTAGAACAAGAGCTTTTTAGTATAAATTATATAATAGATATTGTTCGAAAACAGTTTTCATGGCGAAAGTTCATCTTGAATTTTACATTTGACAAAAAAGAACAGTTTTCAACAAAAATTTGTGAGTACGAAATGAACACTAGATATTGGTAAAAGAAATTTTGAGAATAGTTTGTTTTCTTGGAAATCGAGATCACCTAATGTTAAACAAACAGGAACACATTTTCTTACCATATTGAGTATCGAGATGAATTCAAAATATTACATGATACCTTTACTGACGTGCTATTCGATTTACAGTAGAGCAAATGTGAAATATTTAGCTCTTTGTCGCATTTGATTTTAAGACAGTGAAAATAATATTTAATACTGAAAAGGTTGAATGTAATCACGCAACCAAAACATAAGAAAAGTGCGCTTCATTTAATTACATATTTGAAATACATTCTATCCGGAACAAAAATAATATATTTAACATAGTAACATGTTAGTGAAAATATAATGCAATATGTTTTTTTATTTTGTTTTGAAGGCATCTACAATGCGGTAAAAAAAATGTATTATTGTTTATCTAACTTTTTAGGACCTCGGTTTCAAAGAAAACAAATTATTTTGTCGATACTTCTTTCAACAAAGAAAGAAACAAACATTTGTGTGTATAACGAGAGAATATTTCCTTAGTTCGGTTAAATATTGATATACGACTCACTTAAATGTTTGTATATTTAAGTAAACCATTATTTAATATATTTTTCTTTTAAATTATGCAATATAACAGAATAGTTTGCATAAAATAATAATTTTTGATGTTGGATGTTCGGGAGATTCGTGCTTTGGTATATTGGGATTTTCGAATCTTTCGATTTTGAAATATAGAAATGTCTGAACGTTAGGATTATGAAATTTTGAAATTTTTGGGGCTTAAATTTTTTGAACGTTGCAGCTCTGTGACTTCAAAAGTATGTTGGTATTTAGATATCTAAATCTTTGGAATTTTTGAATAGTAGAGTATTGAAATTTTTATCGTTTGGATATTTGGAATTTTTGAATTGTGGGTTTTCGAGACTTTTTCTGAAATTTAAAAAATTTGGACATTTGGAATTTTGGAACACTGAAACTTTGAAGTTTCTGAACTTAGGACCTTGGAGTTTTGTGATTTTTAAACTTTTAAACGTTAGAACTGTAGAATCTTTGAAATGTGAACTTCATTAACTGAGATTTTAAGCGCGGCTTTGACATTTTCAAATTGTTGAATTTTGGAAAATTGATACATTGAGACTTCGAAAAATCTTCATTTTAGAATTTTCGAAATTAATATCGGGACATGGTTTGGAAACCATTACCACAGACTGAATAAACTTGCAATGGTTATATGCAAATTGTATAATCACAAATAACTTACAAAAATAAGCAAGTTTTAATCGCTGACATAATATTCAGTTGATATCAAAAGGAACTGCAATAATTTTGCGATAAATACTATTTTAAATCAGTATAAGATATTTAAATTAGTAGAATACATGTTTAAATTCGCAGATTCATATATTTATTAATAAACAGCATTAATCTCTGTACTTAACAACTATTAGTTAAATTTAAGAAATCTATATAGAGATATATTAACAAATAAATTAGACACGGTAATTTTGGAAGAAAGACTCACATATTCGAAAAATAATAATCAAAAGAAAAAATGTATTATTTAATCTATTCATTTCAGATTGATATGTCCTAAGTATTATTCCAAAGTACTTTTATATAAATAACAACCTAATACTTATCAAACAATGTAATAACGAAGAAATTAATCACGACAGACAACTTTCGAAAATTAAAAAAAAATGTTATTCTTGATATAAAAGAAATTCAATCGTAGGTTGAACGATTGTGATGCTTGAAACGGTACTGGCTAAAACTTGCACGCTATTATGCGAGAAAAATTATTATCGAGATACAGTCGTGGACAAAATTAAGTGGACAGGTATCATAAATAACTGTTGAATGTATGATTTATGTATTGGTATGAGTGATTTGGTTGGTATGCATGGTTTTACTTTGTATGATTGGTACGAAAACAAAATGCGATCTCTCTGTGTGCTTCCCGAGAAAATGCGGTGTGCGTGAGATTCTTTATTATAAAAACTAATATGAAAATTAACAATTTATAACAACTATTAAACAGTAAATATATGAACTACAAACAAGCCAAGGCCTATTTAATTCTAACAACAACAAAACGCTAATTTAATTTAACTAATAATGCCTATAAATCAAAACTTCATTGCACAATTATGTACATTAAATAAATGTTTTTTCAAGTCTACATTCTAAATTTAAAATTTATTTGAAACATTGTAATAAAAAAAAAATTTATTTACATTTCTGCAATGCCCGTTTAATTTTGTCCATGACTGTATTTCATCTTCGATATATTTGAGACATTTCTTCCATTCTTCTCCCTGCGCGAACAAATTCTGCTCCACATGTTCGACCTATTTTTTCCAGTAGAATCATTGCCTTTTCGGTTGTACCATCAGAACGGAAGCGCCATGCAGATCCATTTGCGACACGCTTCTTTATGGCAGGATTCACAAGGTGTCAACCACGCGCAAGAAAGATGTCTAAAACCGGCAATCCACACAACGACGTACATTCGGAGTACCTTCTACACCAGGAATTTCACAAACGAAACCAATTTCCTGTGACCCCCGCATTTCCTACACCCTTCGACGCATCCAGACTCCCCCATATTTCGTAATCCCCGACAACTTCCTAGCAATAAGTTTTACGACAGATGCATTACTAAAGATTCGTTCGCGGTTCAACGAAAACCGAGTTTCTCGGAGAAAAATATCTGCCATCGTATGAAGAATATGAAAGAAGGCGAGGAAATTTTAGGTTATCACGTACGAAATGACCGATTTCGAAAATATTGGCTCAATGCATAATTATGCGCCGTCGGCATATTTTTTGTTAGTGAAAATTGCCGTCTTGATTACTTTTCTTGCAAAAATGTTCTTATATTTTTTAGTTAATAAAAATACGTGTCGAAAATCATATTCGTATTCGGCATATCGTTATTTATGATTGGAAGAAAGAACGGAAAGCAATATAGTCATTCCGCGATATTAATGAACTTTTTGACGATGGAATAATTGGTGAAAGCTTTGTAAAGCTTTCCTGAATCATTCACTAAGCTGATATTATCTCATTCGAAACAAGCAAACCACTCCCGACATTGTTTTCCATCTGTTCTGCTTTCTGTCCTTTCTTCCAATTGTAAAGACAAATTTAAATATATGTATAAATTATACAATATACAAAAATTTCAGGATTTAATCAAATAAGCACTCCTTTTTCTCAAGCCTTTGAGAAAATATGCTTTAATGTTATTATTACCCTATTTCTTTACTGATTTTATCTATTTTATCTTAACAATAAACCCACCAATGCGGTCAAAATAACCATTTAACAAGTTTCTATGTGAGCGTTAATTTGCGTTTCATCGTTCGTTTGTACGTATTTCAACTTTATTTTTAATTTCGAAATAAATCTGTATTATACACTACTAGGTTTAGTGTTAAAATGTCAACGATATTATTTGAATAACTTCACTCGTATTTCAATACTAGATTTATGGAACACGTCAAAATAACGGATCTTAGATCTTGTTTAAGACCTTAAGTCTTATTGTCAGATCTGTAATTTTAAATTACAGAGATTACTAAGAAATTATCGTCGAGATAAAAAATCATTGTCCAAGGGAGCTTACGAATCTTCCCGTATATATACTCATGGACAAAATTAAGTGGACATTGCAGTAATGTAAAAGAATTGTTTGTTTTACTACAATGTATTAAATAAATTTTAAATTTCGAACGTGAAATGTTTTGGTAGACTTGAAAAAAACATTTATTTAATGTATATAATTGTACAATAAAGTTTTGATTTATAGGCATTCTTAGTTAAATTAAATTAATCTTTTGTTATTTATGATACCTGTCCACATAATTTTATCCACCACTGTATGTAGTTTTCTACTTTAGTTTGAGTTCAAAAATAATGATAAAAAATCACAGTTTACACGAAACCATATAGAATTTGTAATAACAAGCTCCATAAAAAATGCGTTGCTAGCTTTAACCACAATGAACGACTCATTGCCCGTAGAGTGCATATTAAAAACCAGCCAGCCCCTTTTTGGCGATATAATTAGAGCGTCATTCGCCGAAAAATGCGAACTTACAAATTCAAATTAAAATTTCAAGCCACCTTTCAACCGAATCATAACGGCACGACATATCCATTAAAAAAACCAATATCACAGCTCTTTCTTTCTTTCATTCGAGCCAGAACGGGGTCCTAACAACGCTTCTGTTCCCAGCTCGAACGTTTCACAGGAAAAGAGAGGAATTTCCTCCGGAGCTCGGACGGGTATTCACCTTGCTCCAACGATCGTATTTAAGTCACTCTAAAATCACCGCGAAACTGATTTCCGTGGTTGAAAGTGACGGGGAACAGGGATAAACCGGGGCCGGATATCGCGTGACAGAGATGAAAGGTAAATTCACCGACGGAGGACAGGGTTTTATTGAAATTCAGAAATGCGAGCGGTCGTCGATGCGGTTTAACGGGGTATTGTAATCTGGCCCAGAAATTTCGTAATTTTTACGGATCTTAAGCAATGTTTTTATAACTCGTTGTATGAAAATAATGTATTTTATATTGCAATTGTTGGATTTATTTAACACAATTAATTGTGTTTCTTCTACAAAAATTATCTTCTTCTTTGTACGAAATAACGGTCAAGACAAAAGAACCTCGTATGCATGTTCAGACATGTATAGCCGCAGTCTTTATGTTACATGACGCTACCGAATCTTTTATTACGATTGAGCTCTTGAACAGAACAGATCGTAAACGTTCCTTTCCGTGTTTCTATTCCGTGTTAAATATAGTCTAATTTAAAATTATTTATTATATTCACATTTTATTCTACCGCCTATTTCCAACAGCAATATTTCATATGCTAGGCATGTTCCTCTCTTCGAATATATAATATCTATAATAGGTTGCGAATTATGGAACCCACGATTTGGAGATTATGGAAGACATCTCCTGGTTCGTTTTCTAATTAAAAGTGCAACTTGTGAAATTCAGGAATTTCGGCTTTTTTACGTTTGGAAACTTTCGAACGATCGGGAATTAGAGAATTCGGAAATGTAGAAAACTGAACATTCGACGATTGGAAGTTTCGATATCTGAAAACTTGGATATTCGCTAATTCGAGGATTTAGAAGTTTTAATTTGAAAAAAAGTTGGGAAGCTGAAAATTTGATGTTAGATATTTGGAAATTTAAGAATGTTTAAAAATGTTGTGAATTTTCAGAACTTTGAGGATTTCAACAATTTTGAAAATTCCGTGAATTTTTGGAATTTTTAGAATCTTGCTTTAAGAATGTTACCAATCTTGAGAATTATGTGAATTTTCAGAACCTTGAGAATATTAAGAGTTTTTTAAACATTGTGAACTTTAAAAAGTCTGAGAATGTTGGAATTTTGAAAATTTTTAAAATTTTCAAAATTTTGAAATTTAATAATTTGAAAATTAAGAAGTTAAAATTTTGCGAATTTGATAATGCTACAAATTTTGAGATTTTAAGAACTAAAAAACCCAGAAGCTTAGTGATTTGACAATTTGATTTTAGGAAGTTGAAGATTAAACGTTTGGGAACGATGATATTTTGGAAACATGACAGTTGTATGTACGTCGCAGCGTCAGCAGTATTAAGTGACAATTAAACAATGCGTGGAACCAGTAAATTCCCAATAAGCGATAAGTGAACTGTATCGAAATGAATGGATCAGACTTCGGATGACTAGATTTTATTTTCTCGGACAAGACTGGGAGTAGGCGTACAAAATTTAGGAAGTTGGTGAAGGGCAACAGTTTACTATTTTCTATTGGCTAGCTAAATTTGATTGAAAATGGAAAAAGCAATGAGGTACGTTAAGGAGTACCTCGACATTAATGAGGAAGTGCAAACAAATGACTCTACGGTTAAGGTTAAGGGTTATGACACCCAGGTATGACTGACAATATATCGATAAAAAACTCGTTAGAATATAATGACTGCTTGAATTCTATTTCTGCTACGGGTACAGACTATTATTCTGAACTACAAATGTATCTAAAGAAACGAAAAAGCTGTTGAACTAATGTACTGCAGAAAACTTTGACCGAGATCTGATCTTCTCGCTGCAATATGTATTCTAGGACCGTGTTCGCGCCCAAACGATCGTGGAAGTAAAGAAGTATAGAGTAAGACGAAAAATACCGGTTTCTTAGTGGACTGTATAAAAATGTTGAACGCGTGCTTATTAAGAGACTGTTCCTTCGTTAAATTACAAAAAAACGCTATGTGTCCGATGGTCGGAACAACGCTTGTTAGCACTGTGCTAGTCAAAATCAATCTGCCCGAAAATCCAAAAAGAGCAAACTAACTCCCGTAGATTCTCCTTCCAGTTTTCCTTGCAATGCGCGATCAAGGTGGGGTTGAAGATTCTCCTTTTCTCTACGCGGGGCAAAAGAGTGCCTTCCACATAGCTGACTGCTTGTAATAAGTACCCACGTTTATAACACGCCTGCCCCCGGATTCGGTGCTTGTACCGGCCCCGACCGATGGACCTTCTAATACATTCTTAACAGACCTAACAAAAGTTTCAGAAAAATTGTTGAAAAACATCCAAAAATTAAGGTTCCGTAATACACAGGAACAAAGAAAACTAAACAACTTAGAAATTAAACTAATTGAAAAATGGGAATTCTATTCGAAAATTGTTAAATTAGCAAAAATAGGAACATGGAAAACAAGCTCGTTACAAGAGGTAAGACGAAACAACCGAAGGTAATGTTATGCACTCATAACAAATATTTTTCTCCTGTTAGTCACCTCTTGCTCATTCAAAATCTAATCTCTAAACAGTCACCAAGTTTCCCATTACTCATCCCTAACGCTTCGCCTGAAAAACAACCTTCTCCTTCCCTTCTAAACCATCCCATCCCGAAAATCCATAAAAGATCCGAGTCGGCGTTTCTCTAGTTAGTCTTAGTTCAACCGCATCTGTATTTTCGTGTTCTCTGTAATTTCAACCAGTGCGAATAATAAGTGTTAGAACATTCCGCAAATTGTCGATTCTTAAATATATTAAGTGATCCCCTATGTGCTGGTCGGACGTACGAATATCAGCACTGCGTCACGACTAAAATGTTTTAACCTCGCAGTGGTACGAATTTAATCGGACGCGATTCTGTTCAAAAGAAATTAATCTTATGAACAGTAGTTGACGAAACCGTGTCTGAATGTTGACACGGTAATATTGATGAAAACGATGACTGTAACGATAGTCTTGATCGTCCGAAACGTGACGATGTAGTTATTATCTTACAAACTTCCGAAACCGTTGAAGTTGTAATTTTCTGATTCGTCCGAAGCGATTGACTTTTTGTTATATTCTATTTCGTCCGAAACGTTTGACGATTTGTATGATTCTGATGTGTCGGTCACGTCCAAGCTTCCGCGAAATGTTGGAAGTATTTGAGACATGCTGATTGGCTCTCATTCGGAAAGTTATTTTCCAATCAACATGCCTCGTTAAAATATAAACGCTATTGTCGAATAAAGGTAAATGAATATTACGGTACAGTAAAAAGTGTGTATCTCAAAAATAGCTTTTCGTAGAAGAACCGTCATAAAGGGGTAAAACCACTCTAGAGCCAGAAAAAAAGACCTAAATTTGACAATTTATTTTGGAAGTACGACAGGCGGAAAGGAATTTCTTTTGAGAAGGTTTATTTAACACATATTGAACTACAAAAAATAATTTTTTTCATTGGCATTTTTGTACAAAATGGAGGCGACAGAGCCCATCGGCGGAAACAACTTTCGTAGAAACACCGCCACGGGAGGAAGGATTTCTCGACATACGCGAGTCCTGGATTAAAAACTCAAAAAGATTTATAATCTATATATAATTGACTTTGGAAGTACGTAGGGGTTTTTTGATTAATCAATTTTTGTAGAAGTTATGCAGTTTTTAAGAAATGAATCGACTTTTTGTACTCAAAACGAGCATTGAATTGTTTATAAAAAAGAAAGTTTGTATTCAATCAAAAAACGGCTACGTACTTCCAAAGAGAATATTGTTGTGCAGCTACTGTAAAAATTTCAATTCGATCCATGCAATAGTCACCGAGAAATCCTTCCTCCCAGTATGAGAAAAGTAGTATTGAGAAAAACGCGATTAAAGTTTTACGAAGTATTGAATCCTTGTAGTTCTTGTTTGCCTCTTATCTGCGATTCCTTTCTATCATAACACGTTTGCTATAATGTTATCATATTCTAGTTACCTCTCCAAGAATCCTAATAACGTATGTTTTGTAGGTAACAGGAAAAATTATTATTTTAAGTGGTGAAAGTAATACAGAAGCGATGAATCGCACCTCTGAGAAGCTGCGGTAAAATTGATAATTAACTCTTTTAAAATTTGTTTTCCACTACAAATCAAATGGCATTCTATTTCTATGACCCTAGAGTATAGTTTAAGCCCAAAAAAAAAAATTGATTTTTTGAAAATCCTAGAGTGGTTTTACCCCTAAACTCCCTTTGGAAATCCTCGCATATTGTGTTCCATGTGCGACGGAACACCCTATTTCTTGGCTTCGATATCGAGGTATCGAAGTAAACCGGGCATCACAGTAAGAATAAAAAAGCGTCGATGTCCTATAGGGATCGCGGTATCGAAAGAACGTTGATCGCTTCACCTTCGTACGTTACGTTAAGGGTTAAAACCGTCCGTATGGTAATACACAAGGTATAGGTGCACGGTAGGGTGCCGAAGACAGAGGTCGGCGCGAATCGATATATCGACACGGGCCATTTTTCCCTCCTCTATAAATAGCCAAACGACGGACACTAGGTTCCTAGATTACGTATATAGTCAGGGTTCGTACATACCGGCTGGAATAGATTAGAATGTTTCAACTGGCGCCTGATTTACGATCGCGAATACGGCTTCCCACGCGTCCACTTCGATACCGGTATTTAAGCTTTATTCACGTACGCGCGTGTGTCAGCTAGCGCCTCGTCTACGGTCGCGTAATCCGCGAACAATCGAAGGGCGAAGTAGCTTCGGCTTGATTCATGAGTGTTTGCTTCGTGAATACCATCACGGTACATTTCCTTTTGTGGGATTTTCTTTGCTGGCAAACCTTCGCTAAGTATTTAATCCTTTATAATCTAACGCTCTGATAATCTGACTCGAGCGGTTTCCCTTTAAGCGATTTTTCACCGCGATATTTTGTATCGATTTTATCCTTTCTTTACTCTCAGTCGAGAATTCTTATTGGTGATACGAGACGTTCATTTCGAAAGTATTGGGTTGGTGCATGTGAAGTGTCAGATTTTTAAGCGAATATATAAAACAGCATGTCTTTTTTCAAAAGCCGTTTATTTAATCGAAATATGATCCATTTGAACAAGTACACTTTTCCCAACGAGATTGTAATGTATAGATGATTGTATTAAGGAAATTCTGATCTTTGGAATCAATAAACTGATATTGAATTTTTCAGACTTTCTTCATTTTCACATCGTTTAGCCCGTGAAAACAGTTCTTAATGTTAAAAAAGATGGAAGTCGGTTGACGAAGTATCTGATATTTTGATGTTGAAAAGTTTCATACTTCGACTCATTTAATTTCACGATCGTTTTGTGCGACGCGTGTGGCCAAACGTTGTCCCGGAAAAGAATTGAATCATGCTGATTAATGAGTGATGGATGTATAATTTTCAATTATTTTTCCGCTTCTCAAACCAGCCGTACATTTTGTTCGTTGACAGTGTTTTCATTATTGCCAAATTTATACTCGTATAAAAAAAATTACACGAATATCAGCTGAACTCATATCGGTACAAAATACAAAAAACAAATAGCAAAAGGAAACACTTTTAAGAAAATCTTCTTTGTTGAAATGTGACTCGTAATGAAATGTGACTGATAAGGAAAAGATGGCGACAAAGATTCACATGTACAGAAAATCCGACATTTCGTATGCACCAACCTAATTGCACGTGTCCACTTCTCGCCAGAGATATTTTAAGGTTTGCATTTCAATATATTTAAAAATATTTGTAAGCCCTGACGTATTTGAATTTAATACATTATTTGGATGTATTGAAGCATTAATACTTATAATGTATTCTGTTGGCAACTAAGTGATTGCGAATTTTGTCAATGCATGGTTTTCGCAAATTATTTTGTTTCATCAACGTGTTCAAAGTATATAACCTATATTTTTATTCTTTGGCTTTCCACCTTTCATTTAGTAAATAAATTGTATCGATTAGTTATTTAGTTTCGTTTTTATCCAAATTCAAAGATGGAAGGGCAATATGCGCATTTCAGATATATTTTATTGTTTTATTTTCGAAGAGGTAAGAACTCATCGTAAGCACACAAGAAATTATGTCCCGTATATGGGAATGAAGCCTTGAAAGGAAGGCACTGCCAAAAATTGGTTTGTCAAATTTCGTTCAGGTGATTTTGTTCCATGCAGAACTCCTTAAATGGTTAAATTTGGAACGACGCTGATGACGCAAAATCATTTAATTTAGTTTCTTGCTGGCAAAAATCAAAAGTTTTACTAACTTGGAATTATGACACTTCCTGGCAGTGGTTAAAAGGTCATCGATCAAAACGGACAATACATAATTGAATAAAGTTATATTTTTAAGCAAAAATTTTCAATTCTTTTTCTTATTTAAAATCCGCAATCACTTAGTTGCCAACCCAATATTATACATTGTATGAATGTATATGAATATACTTAATGATAATTATTAATTGAAAAATTTATTATGCGTAGCGTTTTACTTCAATTAAGTTCAAAAACTCCTGTTTATACTTGTATATCTTGACGGTGTTAACCATGTATCAGTGAGAATCAGTAAGATGTTGATAAAATATTAATACGTACTTAATAGTCATTAAATTTTGATCCCTAATAATCATAAAACATTGATAGTTAATAACTCCTCTGAAATATCTGTGTATATTTAATTTTCTATAAATTAAACCAATTACAAAGGACCATTAATAAATTCCGTAATAGTACCATTCATCTGCCAAATTAATCACGTTGATGAAATGAAAATACAGCTTTTCTCCCGTTTTAATGTTTTATTTCTAATAAAACGCTTTTTACTAACACTTCTAAAAAGAAATGGAAACGTAGAGGTACTCACTTTGTCCTTTTGGTCGGTTCAATTTATAAAACTCTAGCAAATAAATTCGAAATTTAGGTAAATTTAAAGCTTCAATAGCTGCCACTATGATTGAAATGAATAAATGTTTTTCATCAGTATATGTTCTCGTCGAAATATTTAGGTAATCCACTTCTGAACGCAGAGGACGCTCACTTTTTTGCTGGACAATGCTTTTTTCGTTAACAACAAATATTTGAATGAAAGAGATGAAATGAACGGGAGGAAGATTTACCAATTTTTTTTATGACAAATATGATAGGGTATAAATGTTTTTTATGTTTGCAGAATTTTTCGAAAAATGGTATGTGCTAATCTTTCAAACGTATCAGCATATTTTTGTTTATATGGATTTTTTAGAACATTCTGCATAAAGGAATATTAAGATGTCATGTTTACAAATCCAGCAGTTCATAAAATATTTTAAGATAAGAAGTCAAATATTCTGTACGAAAGTTTCGAATATTTTACAACTTATCGATATTTTTCATGATATCCGAATACACTATTTTTACGTTCAAGTTCAACATTTTTATGTCGCATATTCGCCGGAATCGATATGGGTAAGCTTAAAAAAGCTTAATATGCAATTTCATACATAAAAAGTGCATTTTTTCTTCTCTATCAAATGTGTATTTGTTTTAATACGTTATTTAAAATATTTTGTCCAGACAACTATTATGTCACAAAAATTGTATTATATTGCAACTGTTATATTAAATAATTGGTAGTCGATAAAACATGCTCTTTATTTAATACTGAGATATTTCGTGTAAAAGTGTAAATATCTCAGGATGTTTTCGATTCTTTAAAATTATGCTGTATGCACTTGTACGTTTTTCACAGAAAATATTGTACAGTAAAAAAGTATGTCATTTCGAACGAAAACGAAGTTTCGTATAAAAAAATAAAAACAAGCTTTATTTCACGAAAGCATGACAAATATAAAAGATTGACGTGTGCTATTTTGTTGATTATAAAAACCGTCAAAAATTTCTTCTCCTTCATTTTCTTTCTGATATTTACCATTTGCAAAAAATACGTTAGCTTGTAACATTTAAAACTAGCATAAACGTTCTATGTATAGATGTACCAAATACAATAATTTCATGGAAAATTTAAATAATACTGCTGATCATTAATATTAACCAGAAAGAATAATATTAATCAAAAAGTAACACAGAGTCCTATACCTAAAAATAATCCTTAAAAAACGATCGCTATATTAGATACTCAATAAAAATTAAATATTAATTTTTATAATTAGATTTAGTACAAGATTAAATGAAAAATTAAGGTTAATTAAAACTGAAATGTGATTAATATTCTTCACAATATTGCTTTTCGCACTATTTTGTTTCATCTCTCTAAGTTAAATATTATTCTCAAAAGAAATATTTTAGATTAAATTAATAGATTCCTTCTGTATTGTTTTAGAATACATTTTTCCTGAATCGGATCAGAATAGATTAATTATAAAAATAGAGTTGCATAAAATAAATTATCCGTAACTAAATTATGTTATTTACTTACTGGATTAGTAACAGGTAGACGAACTCCGATAGCAACGTGTACATACCTGCAACGATAAAATTACAATTTTTTAATTTTATATTGCCTTAACAGAAATAATTGAAACAAAATTATTCGACTGTAACGCGTGCTCCCGGGTATTGTACCAATTTGTTCTCAATTCAGAAATACGCTACGGAATAAATGTAAATTGCAGGGACTGAAAATAAAGCCAAAATGCGTAATGATACAAAGGGAACTGGAGATAAAAGAACATACTCGAGGATACAACGCACGATGATAAATAAAATTACTTAAAACTGTTAAAATATGATATGCTCGGAATATTCCTTCATGTCATTATATACACTACCGTTCAGAAGTATCAGGACACCTTTTTTTTTATATAAAACAGTTTAACTTTATACGAAAGGTACATATGTAGAAGCGTAATACATGTCCAGAGAAAACCATCATAGAAGGGCGACATTTCTCGACATTATTATCATATCTTCAAAATTAAACCGGCACAGTCGAAATGTTTATAAAAACGCAAAACGAATGTTTAAAACAGATTCTTGTAACACTAGACTAAGAAGATTGCAAATAAATTATTAAAAAGCAGAAGAGCAAAGTCGACATTTATTGTATACTATACAAATTCAGTATGCCAGTATACACGAGAATTTAACACTAGATTTACGGACGTTCAATGACCACTTACGTCTGAATTCAAAATGAACTATAAAAACAAATAAATAATGGATAATACATAAGCCAGTTTATAGAATGATTCTTTACCCCGATGAAGGTTAACATGCATTTTGCAATAAGTTTTTTAATAATTTTCGTAATTGAAAATAAGACATCTAAGATCCGTAATTTTTACGGGTTCCGTAAACCTAGTGTTAACCCTTTGCAATCGAAAGCATTTTCGTTGTTCGCAAATGGTAGCTGTAAAATTTTCTAGTTGAAAAGTTTGATGCATTTTGTGGAAATTGTTATTTATTATTATTGTAGTGTGTGTGTGTGGTGTGTGGCGTGCATGGTCTGATATGAGCTGCATGCATTGCGATTACGACGTATGTCTTGTGTTATTTTCGTGTGACCAGAATACAGCGTCAGTTCGGTTTCGACGTTGGCCATGATGTATTAACGATTATTTCAATAAATGTTCTAATTAATCTATTACATTATCAATCACCAATATTGTCTGTTTCACTGTGTTTGAACACCGAGTGTATAATACTATGAATTTAGTTAAAAGATATTTATTTAAAATTGTTGAATTAAAGCAAATGGCGAGTGAGAGGCGCCGCTCGAGCGCAAAGGGTTAACAGCGTTACAGGAAACGGCAAAATATTTATTCCTATTTGCTACACATTACAAATAAGTCAAAGTGTTTCTTATAAATAAGTCATAAATAAATTACAGACGAATTTAAGAAATTGATTGTACCATGCACATCATGAATTTTTGTTGAAATACTGCGTCGAGAGCGTATCCCCGCTCGAGATGCCGTGTCGAAATGGTATTCGTACCCCCTTTCATTCGGTATGGCCATTTTAAACTGGTTGTATTATACCCTCCCTTCCTTATAATCTCCCCTTAAAAGTAGTTTCTTTGTCGTCTCCTGTTATGCCCACTCGTCGGGTGCATCCTGTGTTAAAGCGCGGATTAGCACTCGAACTATCCTGCACGATAGTAGAATATTAGCGGTGAACTGTGCAAAAGCGAAAGGATTAAACTTTTAATAATTGAAGCTCAAACTAACTGCAGGACCGGTGGAAAGCCATTCTAAACTTTGTTAAACGTTTAAACGCTGAGCAATTATTAGAAAGCGTTACATGCATCTGGTCCACAATCTTCTTTCCAAAGATCGTGGAGGTTAATTTAAACCGTAATTGACACTTTGTAACGCTTAAGCACGCGAGAAATCTCTGCATGCGATGCCTCGCGGAAACTACGAATACGCGGGCGTAAAACACACGGAAATGCATTCATAATAGCGCACTCTCCGCCGAGGTTTAAAGTTAGGTACTCCTTTTCACACGCAACCAGTTAACCGGTGCACCCGGAGGCATCTTCTCGCTGTTCCGCGATATTTCCGTGTATTTCTCTTTGACGCGTACAACGTATTTGCTCTGGGAAAACTCCCAATTTCACGTACACTCTAGTTTATATGGTCGATTGAAAAAAAAATTGTGAATAAAATTAATTTTTAATTTAAAAGACGAAATAATCGAAGTGGACAGAACGGAATAGAAGATTGACTAATGCTAAGTTAAAAAATATTTTAAAGCAAAATATATGCTCATTTATTTCTTATTGTTAATGCAAATTCCTGTACGATGCGAATTTTTTGTGAGCAACGATTTTGTAAAACTTTATGTAGCGGTTAAGTTATAAATTTATTTGGAGTGCTTGGGAGGTCCTTGAGGATCTAGGCCCGTTCCAACATTTTGCGAGTAGGCCCTCGCTTTTCTTTGTCAGGGTTGCTCTCGATGCCACATGCTTTTCCAACGAGCAGAGAGAGTTTGGAAAATCCTGGCAGAAGGCAAGAGGCTCTCGTAGTATTCACATCGTATTTTATATCCATAGTTTTTATTACCGTCATTAAGTTCAGACACCTAATTGTTATATATTATCGTTATTGTTATTGTTTTGTTTAAATATATCTATATTGTTTTCTGTTAATCTGTGTCATATTTACGTACTTTTACATCACGTTATCCTAAAGTTAGATCAACAACGAGTGTTATTCTTAAAGACTAGTTGAATTAATGGAACGTGTTAAGGTTAAATCGATAAAAGTGATCTATAATGTTGAAAAGGAGTGTTAAAGTTAAATTTTCATGTACCTTTGTTTCTTTTTATTTATTCGTGTATTAAATTCGATTTCTTAATTTCGACACAATCGAAAACAGTGACTGTGTGTAAAAAAGTAAGACAAAAATATGCAATGAAATTGTATGTACTCGAAAAAACAAAAAAATTGAATTTTCAAATTTTAATAAACGCAATTAACATTGTCAAACTATATACTCCTTGGTAAAAAAAATTAATTGCTGGTAATGTTAGAAAGCTTTGATTAAAACTAGTTTCTTTTAACCTAAATGAAACTTAATTACAAACTTCATTAATTGTTAATGTATACCACATGTACATATTATTAATTTACGTACATATTACATGTGCAATGTGCATTTATTTATTCAGAATAGCGAAATAACGAATAATAGAACAGTAGTAACGACAGTAGTAACGTTGTAGATGCAACGATTTTCTGATGATGAGCTAATTACAATTAAAAACGTGAATGAAAAATTTACGTAGTTATTTTCATTTGTTTAATTTGTTTAAATTGATATATCAAAAGTAATAATTTGTAGTATTCTGTAATAGTTTTATATCATTACATTATGGCAGACTGTTGATATTTAGAAATCTAAAATTTCATCTACAAGAATTTAATATTGAACATAAATAACAAAATTTAACATAAAAAATAAATAACGGAGCTTAATATGAAAAACAAATAACGGAACTTAATATGAAAAATACATGACAGAACTTAATAATAAAATTAATAATACAGACATTCTGCACACGTTTCTTCCCTTAACACTACAATTACCAACCAGTCAGAATGACTGGTTTCGGGTTTGGCATTTTTTATTACAAAATTGTATTGCCGTCCTTTTGTCAAAATGTCTGTCACGTTTTATTGAGCTAATGAATTGTTGTATATGTTAGGTGACGCTGCAATATTTATTTATTTATTTTTCTACTTTATTTTCATTTAATGCCGGCAGTTCTAGCGTTAATGTGATATTGATGCCAGATAATTATAAATGCTACGTTCTCAAATACAGTTGACAAAAATGCAGTGTTTTACGATTATTTATTCAACCGAGCTTCCGTGTTTCATACTTCCAACACTGATTTCAAGTATGCCGTATTTCCTTTATTATTACGTACAAATTTTTCAACGCGTCCAAGTAAAAACTAAGTTTTAATTATTTTCGCGGAGGAAACTCTGCATTTTACGTAGTTGTCTCTGCACAACACAAAAACTGTGTACTACTTCGTGCTTTAATTGTAAGGATTAAAAAAGCAGAACATGCAGAAATGAATTCTACAGTCCACGAAACTGTTTGCGGGTTTCTAAACAATTATGACGATGTAACCGTTTTTTGTACAAAATTTTATCAATTTGAACTTGAAAAATTTGGTAGAATTATTTTTGGAACAAATCACGCACGCAAGTATAAAATCAACACTTCTTAGTTAAATATATATTTTTTGCAATTGTCGCAGTTATCGATTATTCAGTTTTAATTAAATGATACTACAAAATTACAGAATGTAATATTATAATCGATATTGTATTTAACTGTGACGTAATAATGCAACTGAAATTCATCGATATATAGCTGTAACCGTGTTTTTACTAAAAAATACTTCAGATTAAACATTTAAGTACCAGGTGATCATAACAATTATGCATATTTTCTGGAAAATAAGTTTAAAATAGTAAAATCCGTAACGTCAGTCAATTTTCTATTTGATAAGTATAGTATTGCAAACAGAATTGTTTAAAGAATTTTACTTTAAAAGTTTAACGATGCAATTATAGCAAATGTTTAAAAGGAATGTATTTAATGAACAATTTCATTCTGAATATTAGGATAATAAAAAAAAACGATGTGTCTGTAGTAACAAGTATTTGAAATATATGAATCAATTATTAATATATATTAAGCTGATAGTAATAGAAATTAGTTTTACCAAAATAAAATAAATTATAAAATAAGTATGACTGCGTTAAAAACAGATTTTACACTACGTGATGTGAAAATATTTTACAAACTATTGCTGAATAAAATTCATTGATAATTGTTTAAAAATTAGTTAAAAAATTGAATTCTTTCAATCAGTATTCGATTACAAACCATGTAAGAAACTCGCATTACTCATAAGAAAAATTAATAAATTACACTCTTACGAGTTTGTAATTTATCATTCATTTACAACACTTAATAGAACATACAACAATAGTTAGAATTAAGTCCATTAAAAACGGAAAAAAGAAATGGAAAAGTTAATAACTATTTTTTATGGATTATTTCATATTTTACCATTTATATTGATAAACAAGTATTTGGAATAAACCACCACCAGAAACATAAATTTGCAGTAACTTTGTTAGTTATTAACTTATTGTTTAATTCACTCACGGTTTTAAATAGATACTGATAGACTATCACTAAATATATGTGAAGATGCAATAACTTTCTTATTTCTCAACTTTTTCTTCTGTTTGCTAGCGGTTTCGAACACTAAGTGCGCAGAAATTATTGTACCAATTATTGCAATATTGTTATATTAATAAACTGGTACTCGCAAATGGAACAATCACTAAATACGTATAAATATCCAATAATTGTTGTCTTTGTTAAGTTTTTGTTTCATTAGTTACCAGTTTTGGATGGATCAATTAAAGTGTACAGTGGATAAACTGGGAAAATGTACTGAATGGAAAATAAGTGCCAAGAAATACTCATAAACTACTCGAACATGGAGACATTCTATTTTAAAAATCAGGCCCCGATTGTTTTACGCAAACAGCAGATAAGTTTATGAATAGATTTCTTCAACCTGCGGGTCGCGACCCAATAGTGGGTCGCGTTCAATTTTTAATATGCCCCGAAATGACAGCTTTGTTATCTGGTGGCGGAACGAGAAAGTGATAAAATAATTTTAGACGCGTCCATTGAAGAACGATTCACATCACAGATTTGATAAATAAATATCAGATGTCGTTTACCCACTTAAATGTCACTGTCCGTTGTGTTATCTTTTCCCATCGCTATTAAAATAATGAAGTGTCCATCACATACGGACGAAACGCACAACACCAACGTTTACGTTGGTTCCCCATCCGATGAGAGATATGATATTCCATTTTATAAACTCCTTTTTATGTCACGACATGAGTTTAGCTACGAGATAAACAATAGTTAATCCTAATGAAGTAAGAATTAATCGGCTGATTGATGACAAACGAGAATGAAGTCATTAAATATTATCTTGCATTGTTTTGTAATACAACTTGCATAATTTATTAGGGAGACCGGAAAGTAATGTCGTTTCTGTGCATTCGTTTTCTTCAGATATTTTGCTCAAAAATCAATTGATGTTGATCGATCCGGTATAGAAAATTTGTACAATAGATGGCAAAAGGTTGTTGATAATAAGGGTAATTGCATCATTAATTAAAAATAAAAACGTATTAACAATTTTTCTGCAAAGAAACGACATTACTTTCCGGTCCCCCTAATAAATACAGAGTGTCCTACAAAAATATATTTAACCTTTATCGACCTGGCATTAACAAACAGATAATTTACACGCACGAATGTGTAACTTACTGAAAAGACTAATCTGATCCATAAATTGTTACAATTTATTAATTTCTAATTAATTTAATTTATTATATTTGCCTTTACTATAAAACGTGTATTAATAAAAGGTCATACCGATGTAGTTTCACACATAAAAATATTAGCACACGTTTCTTGTATACACACTGTGCAAGTTTTCTGTTGTTGTTATGCAAAAAATAATTTACAGTGGACCCGCGACTTTCGCACATAATTGGTTCCTGAAAGTGTGTGCGAATGTTGAATGTTCGAACGTAGAGGGATGTAAACAAAATATGCACCAAAAATGGTATTTTAAATTTTCGGGTGTTTCTTTTATGAACTTATCAAGAGTTAATTGAGTACCTCCTTTTTCTTCTTTTCGTGATCAAGCTTTTTAACACGCAGTGTCTTTTTGTATTTCCCTACGTAAGTACTTGAGGTTTGCGTTCTCCATTGGGATCGCATTTTTCTATTGGGAGTACAAATTAGTTCGGTCCGTTTTCTTCTGGTCAAAAATGCATTTATTACAGAACAATCTGTAGGAACAGATTCCTGAAGTTATGTCCATCGCTGGTTACTACTTTTTTTCACCTCTCAAGCAATTTTCGAATTCCATCTCGAAAAAATGGCTCGTTTTTTGAGGCGATCCAAGTTTGGAGCCAATTTTCGATTTCTGCGAAAGAAGTGAACCTGTGATCTACCAAATCCTGCTGCATCCGTCGGAACAACCAGTAATCAGAAGGAACAATGTCCGGAGAATACGGCGGGTGCGCTAAAATATCTCACTCGATCATTTCCAAATATGTTTTCACGACTTTTGCGACATGTGGCCGAACGTTGTCATGCAAAAGAATAACCGTATCATGCCTTTGCTCTTATTCCGGTGCTTTTCTTGTAATGCACGACTCAAACGAAGTAATTGTAGCCCATATCTATTACTCGTAATGGAATCGCCAGGTTGTACCAGTTCATAGTATATAACACCCTTTTGGTCCCACCAGGTACTCCTCATTTCGAACGCATTCCGTGTCTTCGAACTTCTTTGGCTGTCCAGAGCGAGGCTTGTCTTCAACGCTGAAATCACCATTTTTGAAACGTCGAAACCATTCCCTACACGATTTGTCAGTTAGAGCATTGTCACCATAAACTTCCACAAGAATTCGATGCGTTTTAGCTGCACTTTTATTCCAATTAAAGTAAAAAACTAAAACCTCCTGCACATGATGCTTAGTTAACACAAAATTTGACATATTGAACACAGTAAAAAACAAGATTTCTGAATGAAACTCAAAGCGATATAAACTGAATATTATTGGCAGATGCCTAACGTCTCTGAAACAAACAAAATTCGATGTTACTATGAAACATTTATAACAGCAAGAGATACCTTTTGAAAACGGACCGAACTAATTTGTACTCCCAATATAATTGTGGCTGTGTCCGCCACGACGTTATTTTCAACTTTCTCTTCTTCCTGAGTTTTGCTAAGGACTTCCTGTCTATTCTTCAATTTCCTGTTTTTTCCAGGGTCTCGCGCAACCCTGGTTTTTGACAGATTACACATTTGGCAGCCAGATTTGTGCGAACCTAAGTTTCCGTTGACTTTCCTTTCCACCCCTTCAACTGTCCACTCTATACTTCTCCTTTTCTTTTCCTACGTCTATCCTTTCCCAAAAAGGACATAAAAACACTGATTATCGCGTCGCTCGAGACACTCCTGATTTTTCTACCATCACGTTTACACCCGCACAATCTTTGACGCTCTTACTGCTACTCGTTATTGTCTGATACCGTTTGTTGTTTGCTTTTGTTAAATCGTTGCTTTTCTATCGAATATATATTTATTGTTGAGTGACTGTTAATTCATTTACAATTCATTCACACATACCTCACGTCCTCATAATAATTAAAAATTTCTCTAGATGTATAAAGGCTTCATTCATATTTTTAATTATCCAAATCTTGACGTTGAAAGTTAAATACAAAGTTGAATTTTTTTAAATGTACAAAATAGCAAATTGTGCGAAAATCGAGGGTCGCCTGTACAGATATTTCATAAAATGAAATAAAGTTATATAATACAGAAAATACTGAGTGGCTAGCTAATAAATTCCGCAGTGTCTATCGAACACCAGAGCCTGATAAATCGATAACTATTATCTACGGTATTGTTTCAGTTGATCTAATGTTGCGATAACGATGCAATTCTAGTTAATGATCTCTTGATGAGTTCAATCATTGCTTCCGGCTAATGGATTGAGTCCATCACGGGATAAATCGACGCATATCGAAAGCGAGCATTTATAAAATCATGTATTAGGCAGTTACCAAAGCTCCGACAACGTTTGCTTTACAGTAGACCAAACAATGAACAGTTATGCAGCGCTTCAACTCGACACGTGCGCTTTACGTGTCACATAATGTAATGTAAACGGCGTTACTGGATCATTAACGAACGTTAGTCGAGAAATGGGCTTAATTAGACCGCTCATAATTCCTGCTCATAAACGACGTCGCATGATTCAGATTAGCGAATCACGTAGATGCAATTTCATTATAAAAAATCTTCGCATCAGCGTGTTGCGAAGACCGTTGCACCATGAGTTCGTGCGTTTAACCCTTTGCGCTCGAAAGGTGACTCACACTCACCATTTTGTTTAATACAGTAATTTGGAATATGTATTTTTTAACTAATTTTTTTAATCATACTTTGAACGTATTTTTAACAACTTTCCCATCGTTTCTCGGGAAAGTGACACGGACATTTTTTGTTCCTTGGGGGACACTCTAAAAGATCCTGCATGAGTTTTTCATTTCTAGGCGATGCCAAAAATGGGCATTTTTTAGCACCCTCCTTTGTCATTCGAAGTAAGAAATTTGTAGAAGCGTCATTGGACCCCTTCTGGTAGTTTTAGTGTTACACCGGTGTAACTTCTAGAATTTATTCGTACGTAAGTCAATAACCAATATATTCAGATGTTCCCATTTAAATACCTCTACCTTGTGTATATACACTAGTGGAATTAATTCTGGACACTTTGAACAATAATATTTTATATTTCAAGTTTTTGGAGAATATGTACAGTCGTGGACAAAATTAAGTGGACAGGTATCATAAATAACAAAAGGTAAATTTAATTATCTAATAATGCCTATAAATCAAAACTTTATTGCACAATTATATACATTAAATAAATGTTTTTTCAAGCCTACAAAAATATCTCACGTTCTAAATTAAAAATTTATTTACAACATTGTAATGAAACAAAACATTTTTTACATTTCTGCAGTGTCCACTTAATTTTGTCCAGGAGTGTATATTCCACTACGCTAAATTGATACCGTAATATTTTTATTGTAATCTATAATGTTTATAATTAACCCATTAACGCCCAACTTATTTATTCTGCGAATTTTTGTGTGAAAATTCTATATATAGTTTATAAATGTTTAAAATAAAATAAAATGCATTAATTTAAAAAAATTATTAGCTAGTTTTGGAAATATAGGCTGTCCTCATTTTTTTTTTTTTTTTTTAGTACCTAAAATTAGAACTACACAAGGCATCAGCAAACTAGAAATATGTTTACAAGATGTCCTCAAAAGAGGACACTGGGGGTTAATGGGTTAAGCTCTAAAATAAAAAGCAGTGATTACGATATAAAATATAAATAATTACATATTAAATGCGAAATTTAAGTTAAAGTTTAAAAGTGTCCATAATTAATTCCACTGCTGTGTATTATAGAAAAGGGTGGAAGATCCCATAACGAATTCCATGCAAACAGGACCAGAGTGTTCCAGTACTTTTCTCGCATCCAACAATACAATCGTAGCACAGTTCCTAAGAAATCGATAATCAAATGTTCGCAAATACATGTCGTCGAGACGGGGACAACCCATTTCGGGACCGAAATTCATTTCAGGAATAGCGTTCGCATTATTCGGTCCTGATAGGAACGATAGGCTGAATTCGTCCGTAATAGGTATCCCGAGTAATCCTGTGTCTCCTGAGAGGGCTATACCTACTGTGACCTAGGGAAATTGAGGTTACCCGGTGGACCGTATCGAGGCGAATCAAGTCGGTACGTTGCATTGTAGGCATAATACACTTGGTTGTGAGGACGAACGGAGATCTCAAACGGAACGTATCGAGCCAATTTATGGAAGCGTAACAGATAAAAATCAATTTCAGCATTTTCGCAGAAATATTCACCACGTTGGCCAAAATTATAAGTTCGCATTGTTTTTTTTAGTAGTTTACTGGATGTAACAGAGCAACGGGTCGTCGACGCTACAACTACCGAAGTATGATGCACAATTATTTTGAAGTGAAAAAGGAAGATGAGAAATAAATGACGAAACGATGAAAGATAAACGAATACACTTATTGAGTATTTGTATTTATGACAATCAGCACAGATGTCAAGAAAAGCATCTTAAGAAATTTTGTCATTTGAAGTAACAAACTTGTAAAAGGGTCAGTTGATATACTGATATACAGGGTGGCTGGAATGAACTGTTACAACTTCACACCGCTGCAGCAGATATACTTTTTAATATTTTGTTTTATCCAAGTGAAAAAAATAGTCGAGAAACATTCAAGAAAATGATTTAATGATCATTGCTCGATATAACCTCCCTTTGCACGAATAACTTCATTCAAACGGTGAAAGATTGAATTGCACACTGCCTGTATGTGAGATTGTGGAATCTTCTTCCATTCCCGGACAAGTGCTGATTTTAGAACGTTCAAACTTCGATGTTTTATTACATTGACCTTGGCCTCCAAAATAGCCCAAATACATTACATCCAATCATTAAATAGATTACATTCAAATGCTGGAGCTCACCAACGATAATTGGAACTGATGTTGCAGCTAAATATAAAGCAATTACAGAATTACGCTTCAAATCCATCACTAGAACCTTACTTGGAGATGTATTAGGTTGTTCCGAAAGTAATTTCGTTTCTTTTTTTTTATGAAAATGAGAGACGATTTTCGGGTGATACTTCTTTTCTTGCTTATACAGCATTTTTAAAAAAGTGAAGAATAACAACCATAAATTATTCGGACTTATTCACAAGCAAGACTGATTTTTCTCCAATTCTCTGATTTCCAAATTTTGAAAAATCCGAATTCTTAGATTTCCAAATTCGGAAAATTCCGAATTCTCAGATTTCCAAATTCGGAAAAATCCGAATTCTCAGATTTCCAAATTCGGAAAATTCCGAATTCTCAGTTTTACAAATTCTGAAAAATCCGAATTCTCAGATTTACAAATTCGGAAAATTCTGAATTCTCAGTTTTACAAATTCTGAAAAATCCGAATTCTCAGATTTCCAAATTCGGAAAAATCCAAATTCTGAAAGTTTCAAATTCCCAGATTTCCAAATTCTAAGATTTTCTCACAAGCAAGATTGATGGGGAAAAACAAAATGACTTTCTGAACAACTCAATAGTATACGAAAATGCTTCTGCACGTCTATAAACAATTGAATGAACTATCAATATGGCAACTTTCAGATAGATAGCGTGAGCGGATCGACAGACGCATCTGTATGAACTTAGTACCAGATCATTCCAGTCACCCTGTATGTATACTGATGAAATATATTTATATTTTATAGTTTATTATTATTTTATATTTATATTTTGTATTCTATTATTATTTTATATTTATTTTTTATATTTATATTTCATATTTAATTATTATTTTATATTTATATCTTATGAGATAATTGCATGCACTCCTCCATAAGATGCGGGATCTTACGAGTCGTCGCGACGTTATCGAATTTGAATTTATTTAGCCCGAAAATTTTTTTTTTATATTGAACGACGTGCTTTAAAAAATTCAACAAATTTATCATCCTAGTATTTTAATTTCGTCCAGATCTGTTTACTGCACGGGATCGAAGCCCTTATGTCTCTCGTGTTGCTTCGAGCAATAAATAAATATTTTCTCATACCCTCTTTTTCAAAATATTCTTCGTGTGATTATACCGGTCGGAATAGAACCCGATTTTTATTTAAATTGGACTCTTAACATTTTATTAAAAATAAAAGTCATTTTTGTAATATTTTAAGAGTCAAATTTGTAAAATCGATCTCTGCATAGTTTGAAAAACATAGCATGAAACAATATTGTTTCTTTTCGTAAAAATCTGGCGACAGCGAAATTGCTCTCCAAGTCTTTTTTGCAGAAGACATCTTTAGAATTTTTCGGTTTCGCTGCAATATGTTCTTAATTTGGTACAGTAGATCCATTTCTCCGGTTAAAGTAGAGCAAAAATCCAATTACTGGCACTTTAAGCAAGATCATATTTCATATTGCGTTATTTTACAGTGTATAGTACAATTTCTAATTTTCGTATTAATCATATTCCTTCATATGTGTTACTTTCTTTTGTGCATTTCATTAATTTAGTTGTAATTCACAGTAATGTGTATTACTATTACTTTGGGAAATTTCTTGTAATATTGTTTTATAAAAAAAACCATATCATTAACAATTAACAGTAACAGTAAATTACTTGAAGATAAAGTGAAGCTACAATTTTGATCAGAAGTACATTCATTGGAACATGTTTAACCGTTCAATTCAATTCTGCATTTCATGAAATTATTTTCCGGTTAACTGGAGTGCACAGAGCGAGGTGTTAACAGCAATGGAAACAGTTTTAATTCACTATCGATTTCGTTTGCTTATTGTGTGCCAACTGTTGTTTATTTTTCGTTTAACATTTAACTACACGGATCGGTGCACAAAACGTACCACTTGCATTAAACAAATAGCCGTGTTTTTATAAATACGGACCGCGTCTCTGTTGTGTCGTGTAGCGTTTTACTGAACCGTGACTGTTACCTTTCACATTTGTGACGGTAAGTTGGTGACACTGTTATGTACATATACGTAAATATGTACTTACAATTGCGGTCAGTTTCTTAAGACCCCTTCACAACGTAGACACTAAACATAATTAATAATTATGAACGCTGATCTTCATATCAACGCATGATGGGTGTATAACGTACAATATAACTGTACATGTTATTAATTCAACATGAAGTAGTGGTTTTCCAATAATTTTAAAACTGACGTTATTGAAATAACAATTAACCTAAACTTTATCTATAACATCCCCAGGAATTATATTAGGTGGTTCGGAAAGTCATTTCGTTTCTTTTTTCTTTATGAAAATGAAAGACGATTTTCGGGGGATATGTACTTCCTTTCTTGCTTGAACAGCATTTTTAAAATAGTGAAGAATACCGAAAGTGCTGCTTTTCACTTTTCATATCCGATACGGCAACAACCATAAATTATATGGACATATTCATAAGCAAGACTGATTTTTCCCCAATTCTCAGATTTCCAAATTCTGAAAAATTCGAATTCTCTGATTTCCAAGTTCTGAACAATCCGAATTCTCTGATTTCCAACTTCTCAAAAATCCGAATTCTCAGATTTCCAAATTCGGAAAATTCCGAATTCTTAGATTTCCAAATTCGGAAAATTCCGAATTCTTAGATTTCCAAATTCGGAAAATTCCGAATTCTCAGATTTCCAAATTCTGAAAGTTTCAAATTCTAAGAATTTGTCACAAGCAAGACCGATGTGGAAAAAAGAAATAACTTTCCGAAGAACCCAATAATTTCATAATATCGACTCGTGTTAAATTAATGCAAAATATTATGAATTGAATTATTTGATTTAATAATTTAATGTTGAACAATGGTAACTTAAAATGTAGACTGTAATATAGAATTAGATCATCAAAATTAAATAGCTGTTAATTGTTCAAAATGTTTTGCGTAAAAAAGTGTTGGAATATAATATTAAAAATATCGAACTTTTCACTTTCGTGTGATAATTAACAGCTTAAAAGATATTTTAAATTTAAAATTAAAATATTTCTTTGAAAGAACTTGAAATATCTCTGAAGCTATTTATCATATTCGTACTATTCACTAATACTTATTTAAGAAAATATTACGAATAATCGATGTATAATACATATGCAAAGACAAATATGCATCTTCATTTAAAAATCATTTATGACTTTCACGTCATTTACGCGTTTCCATATGAATTATCTGTCTCTTAAACGTTCTTTAAGCAAATATGAAAATTAGTATATGAGTTATTTGTCGGTGTTGTGAACAGTTACGCAGATATTCGAAGAGATTAATTTATTACGAACGAGATATCCTGCATTTAATTAATTCTTGATTAATTTATGCTTAAAAGAAGAATAAGCGAAACATTGCATAATATATGCATACTTATAATTTGTCGATATATTTGTACCTCAAACGTGCATTTTACATTGATATTTCTATACTTGGAATATTATATTATAGAACACGGCCAAACTGGTTTAATATAAATTTCTGCGCCACGTCGCCTTGCCTGTCAATCTGGCTAAATGTTTAATGTCATGTGCGATATAACGTTTTGAATAAATTAAGTACAGTCAACTCGAATATTTCGAGAACTCGCTGAAATATATTTCCGGTAAGACTGCTAACTTATCCGTTCATCAAACTGTATCTTATTTCGTTCTTCCTCGTTCAATCTCTAACGATTAACTTCGGGGGTCAACATCTATTTATATCGCAGAAAATTGATTGTATGTCATGAAAATTTAGACGTTTCCATATTTAGAAATCTAGATATTTTAAAATGTTCACAATTGGAAATTTATAAATATAGGGATTCGAAAATTTTGAAATATAGGGATTTGAAAATTTGGACACTTGGAAATTTATAAATATAGGGATTTGAAAATTTGGTCACTTGGAAATTTGGAAATATAGGGATTTGAAAATTTTGTCACTTGGAAATTTGGAAATATAGGGATTTGAAAATTTGGACACTTGGAAATTTAGAAATATAGGGATTTGAAAATTTGGTCACTTAGAAATTTGGAAATATAGGGATTTGAAAATTTTGTCACTTAGAAATTTGGTAATATAGGGATTTGAAAATTTGGACACTTGGAAATTTAGAAATATAGGGATTTGAAAATTTGGCCACTTGCAAATTTAGAAATATAGGGATTTGAAAATTTGGTCACTTGGAAATTTGGAAATATAGGGATTTGAAAATTTAGTCACTTGGAAATTGAGAAATATAGGGATTCGAAAATTTGGTTACATGGAAATTTAGAAATATAGGGATTTGAAAATTTGGACACCTGGAAATTTAGAAATATAGGGATTTGCAAATTTGGTCACTTGGAAATTTAGATATTTGCAGGTTTGAACATTTAAATGTAGAAATCTAAAGATTTGATAATTTAGTAATCTAAATTTTCCAGTATTCAAATTTAAAAATCTAGAGGTTTGATAATGTATTAATTTTGTATAACATAATATTACTTAACTCCGGTATATTTGACGACACGGTTCTCTCGTTTCAAAACTATTTACCAATTCCTAAGTGCTATTCACACCGTGGCACATCACGAACATCATCTGGCACCTCAATCATACGGCACTTAACATATCAAAGACACGCACACCAACGTTAACGAATAATCGACTTCACCGAGCACGTACAATATTAGGTTCTTGTATATCAAACGTCGGATTTCGTATTACAGGCTCTGACATGATTTAATGACATATTAGTACCGCGAGATTATATTTACGTCACATCAATCTATAGCTTGGTCTTTCACGAAAATGACTGCATATGTAAACACTTCATTAATATTCTTTGCACCACATGTTTAGTTTTCGAAATAGCGCATAAAGATTACGATACTACACGATAAATACAGTAAAAGCCCGCACAGTGCACTACTCGGTTGTTCGCCACAGTGGAAAACATCTCTTCCTGCGCCTATGCGTGCGTCATTGCTGCGACTATGTTCGCTTCGCTCGAGCCAATCCAAGTGTAACACGATTCTCGCCGCGGTCCCTTTGATGGGGGCTGACAGATCTCCAGTTCGAAATTTAGCAATATAATTTTTTAATATATATATTTTTTTGACTGCAAACTTTTTTAACATATTCGTGAGGTTCTTCCGATCAGAATAAGATCAAACAAGATATAATTACGATCACAATTACCTGTGTAACAAGCCATAAATGTTTCGGACGTTACATTTACGGCAGATACAAATTAACTTTTATGGCTCGTTACACAGGTAATTATGATCGTAATTATATCGTGTTTAGTATTATTTTAATCAGAAAATCGAGACAAATACGATGGTAAAAGTTTCATTCACGAAAAACCAAAAATAAAGAATTTTGATTTTTGAATCTAAAAGACAGAACACGCAGGAGTCTTTCATGTTTGCCGAACGTCTCGAACCTCAGTCCCTCTTTGTTTTTGTATCGCTATCCTTTTCTACGTTCGGTTGCGTCGTATCCCTCCTCAGATTGGTCCCAAAACACGCACCAAATTGTGCACTGTGGCGACTATCTCCCCTCAGATTGGCTCGAAAACACATACCGGATCACCACTGTGGCGACTATCCCCCCTTAGATTGGCTCGAAAATACATACCGAATCGCCACTGTGCACATCGTATCCCTCTGTTCGAACATCGTCGGACATTTAAATGCCTCACCGTCTCAGCGGCGGTTTCTTTTTTTCACCGAGTATCAAATTTCGCTTCCACGGTCGCCACAGTGCACGTTTTGATTCCGGCCTCCGCTGCACTGTGCGGACTTTTACTGTACATACTTTTCGAATACAAATCATATGCACACATTTTAAATATGAATGACATCCAAAATATTTAGTAGAATATTTCCAAGTATCAATTATTAATATACTATTGTGTTAGGAAATTAGAAATCAACAAACAGTCAGAGCAGGCCATATGTCTTTTGTCAACACACCCCCTTCCTCCGGGAAGTTTCTCCAGACCTAAGTGCCCTAAAGATCGACCATACTAACAGGGGTGTCCTCGGTACGAATTTAATGTCTGTGCAGACATTCTTATATTGGCTTTTGCCGAGAGCAGAGTGAATAAAGAAACTGAGTATTCTCTAATACGCCCACACAAGATGTATTCGGTGAAGTGCAAACTTCATCGTTCATTTCATTTTCCTTTAATCTTACAATTGGTTGCCCATCAAATATAATGGTCATTAAATATACAGGGTGTCCCAAAAGGAACGAAACATCCGGAAATGGGAGGTAGCTGGGGTTATTCTGAACAACTTTTTCCTTTGCAAAAATGTCGTACGGGGCTTCATTTTTAAATTATTAAAGAAAAACACCGACCAATCAGAGCGCGAGAATCGCGCGCGCTCAGGGGCGTCGTGCAAGCACGAGTAACAGTTACTGTCGCCGTAAACGAACGTATGAGCATCGCGATGGTACGACACCCCTGAGCGCCCGCGATTCTCGCGCTCTGATTGGTCGGTGTTTTTCTTTAATAATTTAAAAATGAAGCCCCGTACGACATTTTTGCAAAGGAAAAAGTTGTTCGTTTTGGGACACCCTGTATGTATGGTATAGAAAATGGTGACTTTGCAGGTCCACATTTTCCACAGAAAACATTAACTGGAACACTATACAACGACTTTTTAAGTAACGAGGTGCAAAATTTTCACGATGATGTTTCACGCTTTAGCGGCTAACGGGTATGGTTGCAACATAATGGTCTTCGCGTTCGTAATTATCACAGAGCTCGTGAAACTTTAAATCATACATATGTTTCTTGGTCGCTGAATAAGGACCAAGGAAGCAGAATTCCTTTTCCTGCAACGAATTCCGATACGACCCCTTTACACTTTTACTTGTGGGACTTGACAAAGGGAAAAGTGTGTCAAGCAGAACACACAACGCCTGAAAATATGAAGAATCGCACGAAAGATATCTGCTAGCAGATTAATCGTGAAACTTTCAAGAAATGGAACTACTATCGAGGGAAAAGGTCAAAGACTACATTGAAGTACAAGGTCGTTCATTCAAATAGCAGATAGGAAATAATTTCTACCTATTTTATGAAAGTAAGCTTGTAGTAACAACGAATGACCTTGATTTATTTCTCAAAGCTCAATATATTACGATGTGCGTTGCAATTTGAAGAAAAATTTTTAATTCTACCTGTGTGTTTAACATTTAACTGTAACTATGTATTTAGCTAATTACATAGGGTAATTCGATTATATTCACCGTTTTATTTTTGTTTTACTTTTACAAGCAGCATGATTTTATCAACAAATACTTGCTTAACATATTGACTGCTACATGGTAGTACCTGGAGATTTTATTAGCTACAATTTTTATTTAACCAGTTAACTGTGGCGCTCCCTTTTGTAAGTATACTCGTTAATCATAGAATAAATGTCGGTGTTAAAATATTAGGCCAAAATGATGGGTCTATTTTATGAAATAGACAATTTTATTACTAATATTGACTTATTTGGTGAACGAGTTAGCTGTGATTTAGGAGTATACTCATCGTGACAAAAAATTCTGCCACATTTCCATGGCGGATATAGTGGTCAAACGCACTTAACTGGTTAATAAATGTTGTATTTATGTTTTAAAATCCGTGTGTATGATTTCTGTATGTAATGCCGAAATGCCACCAAATACAAATATTTCATTACTGAGGTATAATAATAAGAATTCAGTACAAACCACAGGGACTTTATAGAAATTACGTCGAGTGTAGACAGAGGAGGAGAGCACGTTGATAGGTATTTGTAGCGAGCAGCGGAAAATTTTCCCTCGCTACAATCGATATTTTCGGGGCCCGGACATTCTCCAGGTACCGAAAACAATAAAACTTTCGCCGACCATACGAGGCCCTTTTTTGACGACTTCGCCTCGCAATTTCTCCCCTTGAGTTTTCCCCCGGTTTGCGGGAGTAGGCTCAAGAGGCAACGAAAAAAGGGCATTCAAAAACTCGACCTCGACTCGAACAGAGCTACGAATTATCGATTTCCCCGACACGAATTTTTACGGTTAAATAAACTATTTTGTTATTGTTATTGTTAATCTACGTTAGCAATTTATTCCCCTTCACCTCATATTCAAGTTCATTTGCAATAAATTACATTTCCCGCAGCAGACTCATTATTTAACACGTTCACTGCCACATGGAAACAATTGAAAATTGCATTAGGTAGTATTTTCATTTTTAACAAATCTAACCAAATATTTTCACAGTACTTTGTTATATTTGTTTTCCATAATTCCAAGTACCCGATGCGAGTATTGTTAGTTAAAAAAGTGAACAAATTTGGAATAATATAGCTATTAAAACTGCACAGAAATTTGAGTGTCACCCATATGTGGGTGACATGGCACTCAAAGCGTTAATTGCCTTACCTCGCGCAGTCACGAGTAGGTTCTCGCGCGAACAATCGACGCGTTCACTCGCATTTTAATACATTCCGCTGGAACTTATCGAGTTCGTATAATTCTTGGGTCGATGTCACGTAGAGGAGACGATAGCAACTATAACTCGAGACGAGCGAGGAGTCGACAACATCGAAAGAGGATTCTCCGGTATACACGATCCTCGACCTGTCTCTCCCACCGAGTCGAACGGGGAGCAGAATCTGTTGGTCGAAACGCGTCTGGAAGCGGGGTAAGAAGAATGGAGGACACGAGCAAGAGGAGGACCGTAAAAACGGAAAGACGGTTCAAAGATGCAAGTCAGACGAGTGAAAATTGTGGACGAATCGCTAGCGACCAAGAGGTCCTCTCTCGACGTGCCAGACGTTCATTCTCTGCTGGATTCCCTTCCTCCTCGAGGATCCTCGAAATCGCTGGCAAGGCAAGGCGACACGAAACGAGCGACGCGAAATATTCTGCCAGCTGGAAACACTGTTAACCGTTTCGTCCTTTGCTACACGGTTTCTTCGTCTTCTTTACCTTTTCGCGTCTCATGCTCTCTCCGTCACTTCGAGCGCGACAATGAATCTGTCGAACTGCTCGACTCGATTAAACGTAAATTGAATTTCCACGCGTTCTGCTCTTTTCTATCGGCCCCTCGTGTCGTTAGGCTACACGGAAAAAGCGGGGATTACAAAGATAAATCTGTCGACATATACACCTAGACAACTCGTACCCTCTTTAGTGGGTAAAGCCACTCTAGAGCCAGAAAAAAAGACCTAAATTTGGCAATTTATTTTGGAAGAACGACAAGCGGAAAGGAATTTCTTTTGAGAGGGTTTATTCAACACATATTGAAGTACGAAAAATCATATTTTTCATTCGCATTTTCGTGCAAAATGCAGGCGACAGAGCCTGGTGGAGCATCGGTGGAAACAACTTTTGTAGAAATACCGTCACGGGAGGAAGGATTTCTCGCCATGCATGAATCCTAGAATAAAAACTCAAAAAGATTTATAATCTATGTACAATTGGCTTTGGAAGTACGTAGGGGATTTTTGATTAATCAATTTTTGTAGAAGTTCTGCAGTCTTTAAGAAATGCATCGACTTTTTGTATTCAAAACGAGCATTGAATTGTTTATAAAAAAAAGTTTGTATTCAATCAAAAAACGGCTACGTACTTCGAAAGAGAATATTGTTTTGCAGCTACTGTAAATATTTCAATTCGATCCATGCAACTGCCACCGAGAAATCCTTCCTGCCAGTATGAGAAAAGTGGCTTCGAGAAAAACGCGTTTAAAGTTTTATGAAGTATTGAATCCTTGTAGTTCTTGTTTACCTCTAATCTGCGATCCCTTTCTATCATAATACGTTTGCTATAATGTTATCGTATTCTAGTTACCTCTCTAGGAACCCTAATAACGTTTGTTTTGTAGGTAACAGGAAAAATTATTATTTTAAGTGGTAAAAGTAATACAAAAGCGATGAATCGCAGCACTGAGAACCTGCAGCAAAATTGATAATTAACTCTTTTAAATTTTGTTTTCCACTATAAATCAAATGGCATTCTATTTCTATGACCCTAAAGTATCGTTTAAGCCAAAAAAAAATCGATTTTTTGAAAATCCTAGTGTGGTTTTACTCCTTAATATTCGGAGTATTACCGTAATCGTTGTTACATTGAAAATCAGATTTTCGTTCTGTTTCGCAGTTACAATTTCGTTCTACTTTACAGTTACTTTGAAAATTAGAATTTCGTTTCATTTTACAGTTACTTTGAAAATTAGAATTACGTTTCGTTTTACTATTACTTTGATAATTACAATTTCGTTTTATTTTGCAGTTGTTTTGAAGATTAGAATTTCGCTCGACTGTACACTTGGTATCTGTTAAGGAATAAGGACATTTCAAAAATTTGAGGAGTTGCAGATTCGAAATTTGAGAATATAGAAATTGGGTATTTAGGAATTTGTACGTTGGAAAAGTATATAATTTTTTCAATCGTCAAATTGGAAATTTGATCTGTCAGTCGTGGGGTATAACATCGAATATTTACCAGAAAATTGTTAATATAAATTGAATTTGATCTGAAGTTCTCCTTATTGACCAGCGCAATGTTTTATAATTAATCCGTTGACTACGGCAGACTTTGGCAAGCACTGGCCGTACGGTACGGAACGAATTTACTCGCGGCGTCCACTGGGTACGGCGAAATTTTTCGTTAGACATGCATTTCTGAGGAAGTACCATAAGAGCAATTATAAAATTTTAAGACGGGCGAAACAAGCGAAATTTGATTTGGACGCCAATTGGCGCCAACAGTACCGGGAAGTCAACATGTGTCGGACGCCAATAGGCGCCAACAGTAGTCAAAGGGTTAAATAAATGAAAATTCATTTCCTGTTATTATTCTGTTAATTATATGTTTTTTGTTAATTTTAATAAGTTATTATACCGATTCATACATTCCTTCGATGAAAGTGATTATTGCAGGAATCCATTTGTATTCACCAACATATTTTCTAGATGTAATTGTAGATTATTATCTAATTTATATTGTGGTATGTTGTATTTATATTCCATTTATACTGTAATATAAATTACAGTATACCACAAAATATATATAATACATTAGAATATAAATAAACATGCAGCAGTGTACTGGATCATAAATAGTATTGTACTGTAATATAAATTACAGCATGCTACTACGCTGCAAATAATATATCATACATTGCATTTAGATTATAATTATACACATCAACAAACACCTTAACAGAAAAAATCACCACTAAAACCACAAATAAAATACATGTTTCCGCAATGTTTTAAAATCTCACTTACCATTTCTGATAAAACAAAATAGACAACTGTTCCTGTACGGTTTATAACGAGAACATTTATATTATAATCGAAAACGATACGACATCACTAAGTATCGAGAAACGGTTAAAAGGTAGTACTAAACGCGAATCTCTTTAAACCGATAACCGATCATCCTTTTCCTCGATGAAGGAACGTGCGAAACGAAGATTTAGGTTAGCCCCTTAGCCGTTGGGATGGGTGCAGACCGTGACGAAATTATATGGTGCAGCCCGATCCTTCGCATAATACCACGTTATTATGTCGGGATTATTATTATAGACTGCCTATTAGCCGCTTAATCCGATCGAACGCTTTGTAACGCATTCTAGGCCGCGTCCGCGGTTAATGCCACGGTCCTCCTGTGTATGCAATACCCTCAGACCCTCTGGCATAGCTATCGCCATTTATTCGATCGATGCCTGCCTGATGCTGATTCTGCGAAACGTAATCGTATACGCGTTGTGACGACCGATTTGTATAAATTCCTCGGGACTTGGACGGATTTCAAGCAACATTTCGATAATCGTAATTGAAGATCGACGTTACGTGTACAGAGAACATTATTCACTTATACACTTTATACACTTATGGCCAAAATTAAGTGGACATTGCAGAATGTAACAAAATTTTTTGTTTTACTACAGTGTTTTAAATAAATTTTAAATTTAGAACGTGAAATGTTTTTGTAGACTTGAAAGAACATTTATTTAATGTATATAATTGTACAATAAAGTTTTGATTTATAGTTAAATCAACTATAGATTTATAGTTCATTTACAGAGCATTCTCAGTTAAATTAAATTAACATTTTGTTATTCATTATACCTGTCCACTTTAAAAAACATTTATTTAATTTCTATAATTGTACAATAAAGTTTTGATTTATAGAGCATTCTCAGTTAAATTAAATTAACATTTTGTTATTTATGATACCTGTCCACTTAATTTTGTCCACGACTGTATAACGGTTAAAGTTCACGTGTACAGCAGAACGAAGAAATGTTGAGTTTATGTAAAGTGCGATGAAATAATTTCTCAATTCCTAAATCTTGAAATACTTAAATTTCAAATGCTCTCGATCCATTTCTTAATATCCAGCCTACAACATTTTGAGATCCACGAATTCCCGAATTTCCAAAGTTCCAAAAGCAACCATTTTCAAATATCCAACCTCCAAAATTCTTAAATTTCTAAATTTCCAGATTTCCAAATGTGCAAAGTGCCAAATTTCCTAATTCCTAAATATCACAATTTTCAAACCCCAAATTCTTCAACTTCCAAATCTCTAATCTTCTGAGTTTCCAAATCTTCAAACACCTAAATTTCCCAAGTTTCAAAAGTATCAACTTTCAAAATTTGAAAGTTCCAATCGTTAAACTTCTCAATTACTCCAAACCTCAAAAGATTCATTTCGCATTCTGTAAAAGCATCGTTGTATTTATAAAAGAATTGACACTAGATTTACGGACGTTGAATGACCACTTTCATCCAAATTGAAAATGATTAAAAATAAGTAAACAGTGGGTAATACATAAACCAGATCACAGAAAGATTCTTTATCTCGATGAAAGTTAACATGCACTTCGACATAAGCTCTTTACTAATTCTCGTAATTAGAAATAGGAAATTTAAGATCTGTCATTTTCACGGGTTCTGTAAATCTAGTGTTAAAATCGCAAGAATATGAGATTTCTCATTCCATTCAGTTTCTTTCTTCGCAGCATTTGTCTACTATTAACAGTTCTGAAGATATAATTCATTTCAAATACCCTATATATGCACATTTAAACTTCTGCAGAAATAACCAAGATCGATAAAAATACGTCTCTTTTTGTGCACCTAGCTCAGCATTTTCATTCCATGCCACTCATATGTAGATGCCATATGAATTTTCATAAGGATCTGACCTATTTTAGTCAGAACAGATCTGTTACAAATTATTTGAAAGTTTGTCAGATAGGAAAAATTGAATATTATTAAAAAAGTTGACGGGGTGTCGCCGAAATAAAATTACTGAGCAGGACAAAATTTCACAATATTTTATGACAGTATTCGAAATGGTAGTATGTTGCCACAGTGACAATAACCTTGTATAATACAGCGAACTATATTGCATTACTAAATTTTTACTTATGCAGTCTATTGGATTATTGAAGAATTGATCTATTTTTAGTAATAGTTTTTTGATCAGCATTATATGATTTTCAAGAATTAATATTGTTTAATGTCTTAACGTATGATTTATTTGGCAGATGCGTGGATCAGATCTAAATATTCGTAGTTAATTATTCACATATTAATACGTCTATTTTATATTCAGCCTTGATTATGTAAATTAAAATTGCGTTTAAACTTCAATGTGTGGCGCATTAAAAATTGAAATAAGGTTTATCACGTATGAACCTTGAGTGTGTCCTGAGTCAGACCGCGTGTACTGTTACAATAGTAAAAGAAATAAAGAAAATTGAAATGTTATGTGTATTTTGCAGTCAGCAATACTTGACTATGTAAAGTATAATTGCAGTCGAACTTCAAATCAGAGCACATTAAAAATTCGAATAACATTTATTACGTTTCAACCTTGAGTGCGTCACAAGTTAGACCTAACTGTTCACTGTTACAGTACTGAAACAAAAAGAGAAACTTAAAATGTTACGTCTATTTTATATTCGTCGTTTAACTATGAAAATTATAATTGGATTCAAGCTTTAAATCGAATCGTATTAACACATTAAGGACGGCTCAGGAGTTTTCTCGTGTTGCGGGCCCCGTCTGTTAACCAAAAAAGTTATGATAATTGTCATGTTTAGAAAGAACCTTTTTATTTAGTTCGACGATGGCCTTGTTTCTTTATACGTTATTATGTTTATAGAATGATAGATGAAAACATAAACAATGATATATTAACTCGAAACGAGAAAGTGTGAACAAAGAACATTAAAATTGTAGTCGCGGCTTCACAGGATCATATTAATAATTATTAAAAAACATAATTCTTTCTCAGGAATACCTACAATTCATCCTATTATACAATGTCTGAAAGTCTAACAAAAATCGCTTCATAAAGAACAAAGTTATGTTGATTTTAGAATATACAAATTTGCCCAAACATGTGCGGTCCCAGACGTATGTCTTACAGATTTCTCTACGGTCTTTAATGTGTTAAAAATGTGAGAACGATTTATTATGTTTAAACCGTGAGTGCATTTTGAGTGAGATTCGCTAAAATACGGCAAGGGGTTAAAGTTGTCGCATACAATTTGTATGGAACAATGAAGTATTGGCAATATGTTGCCAGCATTGCAGATAACTTCATCAGAGTCTGAAGATACAGCAATATTGGTGTAGGTCAGGAAGTACGCCCTGTATACCGTATTCATGTTCATGTTCTGGATCATTGATCAGCTTGTCAATGTTTAATTAGCCAGCTGACCAATTAAGCGTCAAGAGAAGGGCGTTGCAAATGGGGTTGAAGTGATAATCCGTATCACTATTGTTGCTGTTTGGGTTCACTATTATCTCTATGATTATGTGGTATATTCAATAAAAGCAGCGACAATATGTATTGTTTAAAATTTTCATTTCGGTGAATAGTGTTTTATGTTAGAAACATTATTGTGTTAAATTTATCAATTCTCATTAGTTGCTGAAGTAGATTTGCAAATATTTCTCCAGTAAAATTATTAACATATTGAATATTAATTATTGTCAAAGTTATTAGAGAAGTAAATATAGAGTAGATGAAGATTAAATACTGTGAAAATCAGAACTTGGGAAATCAAAATGAAATAAAAAAAAAAAATAAATGTCCAAACTCACAATTTTTCAAATTCTTAAACTTTCAAATACCATATTTTCAAATTGAAAGTTCAAAAATTATAAAATTCCAAAAGTTTTCGAATCTATAAGCATCTAGTTATCCAAATTTTCTAGTTTATAAATTTCTAAAACGCTAAATGTCGAAATTGTAAATTTAATTGTAAATAGATATTAAATCCCTGGATTCTGAAATTTTAAGATTTACGAATAACCCTATTCCCATATTCCTAAGTGTCGAAATTCCTAGATCTACACATTTCTATGTTATCATCTTCTCCAAATATCGAAATCCCAAAGTCCCCAAACCCACAAATCCACAAATCCACAAATCTTCAACTATACAAATCTACAAATCTACAAATCTCCAAATCCCTAAATCTTTAAATCTCCAAATACTCAAACCCCTAAATCTCCAAATATGCAAATCTCCATCTTCTAAAATCCCTAAAAATCACCAACTATACATCGATAATAGAACTTCACATGCGAATATTCAGAATACTACATTGTCCAAAACAAGCAAAAAATGATGTCAAAGTTCAGTCCAAACAAAACAGCAATAACGTTATCAGGAAACTAACAAACTTCATTATTCCAAACTTTTAGTAACAGTGAAGAACATAAAGCACCCGAAACTTTTGTCTACATAAAAAGCAACATAAACGATGTTAGATAAAAATTTTCGTTCTATGTTTTAATATTTACTGACAACAGTAAATATTAAATAGTTACTTAATAGATAATTTAATAGTTACTTTGCACTAACCCCTCTCATCAATTCATGTTCACTGTTATAATGGTACAAAAGCATAATTGTGCTTTCGAATATTCAAAATTACATGAACCTTCAGTATTTCGAATTAACAACACAATGTCGAAACTTAAAATTTCGTGTGACACTTGTGTTGTCGAAACGATTGCACAATTAAGCTGAATCCATACACCTATTGTGCAACTGAGTTGATTAAATAATTTACTGTAAAGCTGTGATGTTTTTCACCGCAAACGCAACGAACATTTGCTGAAAAATTTAAGTAAGTCTGTTTGCAACACAAAATAAGATATTTGCTGAAATAAATGAAATTGATTTGAAAAAATCAAACTAATTAATTTAAAAAGAAACTCGAGCTGATTTACTTTCAAGAATAAATAAAATTGATTTATTTCCAAAAATTTACTTCTTGAATTCACATCTTCATAAATGGAGTTAAAAGGGTAGGAAATATAATTCGTTCATGACTGTCGCTGTTTAACACGTTATTCGTTTTTATTATTTATAACGTAACACATTAAAAAAATTTAGATCAGGTTTCTAAATACTTCCATATTTCAAGCTATCAACAATGTTTCGAATATACTATATTTTCTCTAGTTGTTTAATTTAACTTGGCTTATAATACGACGTCACATTTATGACATACATAGTTCAAATATGGCAAACCTAAATCGTGTTTGCACCATGATGTGGTTTCACATTTAAAACCAAGTGTAATTTATACAATAGAGATTCGTTAAATTCAAGATACGCCTATCATTTCAGATTTTGCTATTTGTGCAAAAATTGCGGCAATAATCACATAGCTGTGAGTGACGCAGTTGTCTAGGAAATTATAGGTGAAGAGGTTAATATAACAGGTGTTTAACAGCGTTTAAGAACATAAAACTGATATTATTGTAGTAAATGTCACCAGACTTGTAGACGGGAGTGTACGCCAAAAAGGACCGTAATTTGTTGGGTAATATAGGAGCGTTTTTATCTCTGGTGAAACACCATCCTTCGGGAAACCTATCACACACAGCGCCGTACTTTATGTCCTGCAGACAAATGGTGTTCCGCTATTGCCGATTGTACGTATCTTCATCTACAAATCTCTTATGTTCCCTCTTGGTGTCCGCACACTCTTCTCAGCTTTCTCGATGCTAACTTGTTCGCATGAGACCACGAAGAACCCGACAATTCGTTCAATTACTAAGAAATAAATCGTTAAACATTTCTATTTAAGTTTTTTTTATATCTTCACCGATATGTCGGTTATTTTGTTATTTTGGAAATATAATGGAACTTATAGAAATGTTGGGGAAGTTCTAGATAAATTAGAAAACTTTTCGTTTAATTAAAAAGATACACATTTTAAGTACTTAAACAACGGTTAAACGTGTCTGAAAACTATTATATTACTGATATATTATTTAAAAACTAGTTAAGTTAGAACGTTCCTTATTTCAAGAAAAGAAATAAGATTAGTGAGATAAAAGATGCTCGTCACACTTATTTCTTATTTATATTAAACCCTAACCTATAAATTCTTTATTATTGTTTTATAAATTTATAATTGTAATTTTTAATTTTGTATATTTATAATTTTAATATATAGTTATGTACATCTGTAATTCTAATATACAGTTTTGTAAACATACAATTCCAATTTATAGCTTTAGGAACTTGTAATTTGTACATTAACAATAATTTTCAGTCGTGTCAAGATTATAAGCAAATATTCGTCGAATGCGTAAAGATACAAACTAATAAAATACTATAGATGGTTTTTTTTGAATTTGTGATGTGTTTGTCATTTTCGAAGGTGGAACCTAGTTTTAAAGGTTATGTAGTTCCCAATTTTTATGAGTTTATAATATACAGTCGTGGACAAAATTAAGTGGACAGGTATCATAAATAACAAAAGGTTAATTTAATTTAACTAACAATGCCTATAAATCAAAACTTTATTGCATAATTATATACATTAAATAAATGTTTTTTCAAGGCTACAAAAGCATTTCACGTTCTAAATTTAAAATTTATTTAAAACATTGTAACAAAACAAAAAATTTTTTACATTTCTGCAATGTCCACTTAATTTTGTCCATGACTGTATGTATAATATACTATATATTAGGGGGACCGGAAAGTAATGTCGTTTTATTTGGAGTAAAGTCAAACAGATAAATTTTTAATAGATCTTTATTTTTAATCAATGATCACCCTCGTTATCAGCAACATTTTGCCATCTGTTGTACAAATTTTCTATGCCGGCTCAATAAAAATCAATTGATTTTTGAAACAAATATCTGAAAATAAAAACGAATATCGGCATGCACAGAAACGACATTACTTTCCGGTCCCCCTAATAGTTACTATACTAACAATAAGCATATCCATAAAATATTCAGTATTAGCTTTGAAGTTATGTAATAAGCAATATGTAATTTCAATACCACCGATTGCTAATTGAAAACTAATTATAAGTGTTCTACCATAATTAATTTATCCATATCACAGTTAAAGTACCACAAAATCGTGCCACAATTAAAAAAAAAAAAATAAAAACAAGCGTTTCTTTTTACAAATTACACTCAAATCATAAAATAGTCGTAGTTACCATTTAATGTACGTGTCAGAAATAACGGTTCGCTTAAAAATCTGTTTCTTTTTAAGTTCCAAATCCAACCGTTGTCAACTATCGAATTAACTAACCGGCTAATTACCGAATGAATTAAACCGTTGCAATTGTCAGCTACCCCCATAAAAGTACAATTAGGAAATACCCATTCCGCGCATATAACTAAAAATGAGGATCGTGTTTCCCCGAGTGTTTTACGATATCTTCAATGTTTGCGAAACACCGCAGAAGCGTGTGAATACAGAAATATGTAAAGAAGCGTTGTGCTGCGTTCATCTAAATATATTAAAACGAACGGGGCACGGGAACGGATACGCCATGGGGTATCCTACCTCTGGAAGAAAGAAACACATTGTTCCTGCGGAATATTTAACGACACCTACGCTCAACCGCGTATCTCGAAGAAGATGATACTTCAGGTACGTTCCTTGAAACGACGTTTATCGCCGTTTATTTATCGCTCGATACTGCTTGCCAGTCTCGCTCACCCACCATCTTATTATTTAAGCGAGCACACTTACGCCTACGTGCTCACTGTCCGCATTTTTCCGTAACGCTTTTTTTTCTGTTTAAGGCCCGTGTCTACCGACCGAATACAGTAAATATTCGATAAACGCACATCTTTCGGGTTTGAACTCGTGCACTTATCGTACAGGTCCAACATTGATTGATGTTTTTCCGAACGTAGAAAAGGACAGTGAGTGAAGGAGAACGAATGTAAACAAACAGTACCAAAGCAGTGGGACAATACTAATGTATTAGGTTGGTGCATATGAAATGTCGGATTTTCTGTACATGTGAACCTTTGTCACCGTGTTTCCTTTATGCTTACGTTTTTGGCACAACCTCTTTCATATCTGTACTGTCCATTGTCATAGTCACATTTCAACAAAGAAGGTTTTCTTAAAAGCGTTTCCTTTTGTTATTTGTTTTGTATTTTGTACCGACACGAATTCAGCCGATATTCGTGTAATTTTTTTATACGAGTATAAATTTGGCAATAATGCTGCAAGAGCTACCGGCAATATAAACCATGCGTTTGACGAAAGAAATGTAATCGAACGAAATGTGCGGCTGGTTTGAGAAGTGCAAAAAAAAATTGAAAATTGTACACCCATCACTCATTAATCGGCACCTTCGAGACAACGCTTGGCTGCATGCGTCGCACAAAACGATCGTGAAATTAAAGTCCTAATTTTCGCTTATGCTACCAGTTATCGGACAAACTGTATATGTTTGAGTAACATTGTCCATTGTATCAGTCATTTTCATTAACCTTAATGTTATTTTCATGATATCACTTATTAATCGTTAAGTATTAGTGAGATATGTGCAACGTATTAATAAATGATATCAGAGCTTCTATAACACCGTTAAAATGTTTTTGTAACACCATTTAAAACTCCTGTTTAACAAATGTAGCTGCCATTTTGACACGATCGATGTCGCTCTACTTGTAACCTAAAAGATGGAAAGCACTGTTTCCGAAAAACTTTCAGAAACATCTCTTTCTTCAAGTGTAATATGCACATTGAAACAGTCGGTGAAGATGTTAGTTTCAAACTTTCTTATGCAATAAAACTGCAGTGCCGAGTACCTATTTTGTCGTATTGGTCGAATGTTTCAACACTCTGACGCTATATGTAAATACATAGAAACAACGTTCGATATAAAAGAATATAATGTAAATATCGTATAGAATTTAAAAACGACGATACTGAAATAGGAAATTATAGTTTTGTGACAAATCATACTTTTTGAAGTGAAATATTAAGCAGAAAGATTAAGGAATTACAAAATAATGCACTAATTTTTTAATTCGGGAGTTGTGATCTTGAGTGGATTTTATTTCACTAATTCAATTACCGATTATTCGATTGTTTATTTACTATTCGAAATGTATAACTTCTGAACTTTCGGATTTTTACATTTCTGAATTTCACTGTTTATCAATTTCTCGGTTTCTTAACCTCTGAATTTCTGAATTTCCTGGTTCGCAAATTCCTAAATAACTAAATATGACAATTTCTAAAGTAATATATTCCTATTCTCAATTAATAAAGTGGTGAATATCTATATATATATTTATAATCCCAACTATCCAAATTTCTAAATTAGATCGTTTGAAAGTTTACTTAATTTATAAGTATATGCATTTTTTTAATTTTCAAACTACGGAATTGGTGATAATCAAAGTTTGAGAATTTAGAACTTCAAAATTCAGAAATTCCCAACTTAACATTTATATATTTCTAGATCACTAAGTTTCTATATTTCCATAATCTGTCGATAATATATAACTTTTTCAAGAAAAAAACGGAACAAATGTTTATTTTCACACCTTGTTAAAGATACCACAATTCACTAAAGAAACTAAAGTATTTTTCAAAAATGCAAATAATTACTGGTTGAGTTCTTTAACAGAAATATAAACGGAGCAATTAATCCTGAATAAAATTCCGAAAAAATACAAAAGAGTCGTGTATCAAATTACTGGATATTAAGCGTATACATCCGTTTCTGGTCAGACGTGAAATACCCCATAAGATATTTCATTCGCCGTGTTAGATTTCTCTGGAGGATCGTCTAACTCGAAATTCCAGTTAGCCCACCAAAGAAAATTGATCATTCGTTCAACGATGTATCGTGTTTCTTTTAATCTGTAGGAATGATGGAATCGTGGCACCTTTATCGAATTTATTTACGCATATATTTCAACACACCCAAATTTCAGTTTTCAGAACTGATCATTTTAAACATGAAAATTCCCACATTTCTGAACATCCAAATTTTCAAATTCCTCGATTTCCAATTTGAGTACCTTGAATGTGAGAAAATTAGGGAATTAAGAAATACAAGAATGTATAAATATGACATAAAAATTTTCACTTTCAAGTTGTCAAAGGTAAGAATTTAAAAAGTGTAGAAATTAACAATTAAAAAATTCTAAGTGTAGAAATTAACAATTAAAAAATTCTAAAGTACAGAAATTTTAAAATCTAAAATTGTTAAACGCATAAATCTAGAATTCATGCATTGTCAATTGTAGAAATTAAAAATTCCTAAATTGTTAAATATAAAAATTAAATCTTTTAAAATATCGAATACAGAAACTTTTTAATTTGAAATTATTCAATACAGAAATTTAGAAATGCAAAATTGTCAAATGTAAGAATTTAAAATTATTTAACGTGGGAATCTAGAAATTGACACTCATTAAATGTGGAAATTTAAGAACCAGAAAATTTTAAAACCGATCATTCGTTCAACGATGTATCGTGTTTCTTCTAATCTGTAGAAACGATGGAGTCATCAGGAAAATTTCGTCGTTATGTCCTTAATCGCTTGAAGAAACGCGTCCAAAGTATTCAGTGAGGCAGCCTAGATTTCGATCTCGATGATTATGGTCGTATACCTGTCGGATGTTCGAAACAGGCTTTAAGGTGTTCCAAGATAGAGAGATTATAGGAGAGTAGGTAGATATTATTCTGGGAACGAATTCTCACTAAAAGCTGTTACAAATTACTGGGTCAAGGAGGGCACGATCATCAAAGAGATGTGTCGATAATGAATGGCGGCGAAATAAAAGCGTGGATGTTGCATCGGAATAATTGACAAGGGCACAACGTTACTCTTTGCTTTCGTCGTATTCTTCTGAATTAATACACACTTCGCGATGGTTCTTGATCGTTAGCATGAACTAGAGAAAGCATTAGTGATTCAAAAAGGACCAGAAACAACTCGGTCAACAAGCAAAGTCGCTGAAGATTCGAGAAGTAGGTCTACGCTTTGACACGAGAACCTTTTGTTATTAATTACATTGCCGTAAGTATTATCGCGATATCGATATTCAGCGGACGATATTGATATTCGTGAACGGAAATGATACGAGAGGAAATGAATTTTTAAATGAATTTTTTGTAGGATATCAATTCTTTTTTATTTATAAAGGAACACCTGTTGCTGTTTTTATCTTTTGTTTTGTGTATACTGCATGCGAGGATATGAATGAATTGTGTGAATCGTTTTGGATTTCTTTTAATTTTTTTTATTTTTTTATTTTAGGGTTTAAAGTCGCATCAACGTCAGAGGTTATTAGCGACTGTTTACTAATTTAGATACTTATTGTTATTTGCTGGTTACTTGAAAGGGGAAAAAAAAACCGGTTGTATAGAGTTTTATGTAGAGAGGTCGTCCCTGATGTTCAGTTCTCTTCGTTCTGCGCGGTATTTCATGCATTCTAGAATAATATAGTTAATGCTTAGGGGTCATTACTTTTAACCCCTTAACCTACAATGACGGGCATAGCCCGCGTACGATGGTCGGGCCAAACGTAAATATTATGGGCATAGCCCACGTATGGTGATCGGGCCATAAGTGAATATTTGATACGCAATTACAGCCTGATGCAATAATTGTGGTAGACGCAAGTATTACAAAATGTTTATTTATACAAAAATCTGCGCGAGCTTGTATACGATTTCGGCCCAACATCTTCGAATCTAAATCGTAGGTTAAGGGGTTAATTGTATAGTTTAATTTGTTTTAAAGGTGAAGATCTGTTATTGTTGATTTACACGATAAGTACTTGATCATTCAGAATTTTGGAGTTTATAAACTTACGGAGCGATGTAATTAGGAAATTTATATTTTGGTTATTCGTATGTTTCGAATATCAAATTTTTTAATTGACAGAATTGAAGATTATTAAATTTAAAAATCTAAAAGTTAGAAATTTGGTAATTCTGTAGATTAGTACTATTGTAATCTGGTAATTCGGTAATTTGGTACTTTGATAATTCGGAATTTTCGAAATTTGGTAATTTAGCAATTCAGTAATGGAGTGATTTGATATTGTAATTTGGTAATATAGTAATTTACTAATTTGGAAATTTTAACTATATTTCATATAGAAATATGAAATTTAAAATTCGTAAGTTGACGACCGAGAATTAAAAATTCGATATTTTAGTACGTAAAAATGTGAACATGAGGCTTAGAAATTTCGAAATTTATTTTTGAAAGTTGGAAATTTAGAAATTTAGAGATTTGACGCTATGATATATAGAAACAACAATTTCGAAAATTCAGGAATTTAGATAGTTAAAAAATTTTATATATGAAATTTGGAAATTTACTAATTTAAAAGCATTCAAACTATTACATTCAGAATTTTACGAGTTTAATACGTCATTATTAAATTTACACAAGAGATACTAATATTTTTGTATTTCCTAGTTGCAAAACTTCCTATTTTCAAGTGACCACACGATAAATTTGTAAATTTGAGAGCTTGCTGTTTATATATCTTCAAACTTCAAAATTTCCAATTAGAGTACATTTAACCTTTTGCGGTCCAATGTCGAGTCCAAGTCTATTTTTGCAAAAATGGGCAAAAACTGCAAACTTTGAAGGCTTGTAATTTCTTAACAACAAAAATACACAACATAATTCGAGATTTTTACCAACAAATCCCAACCTGCAATTTAAATAGAAAAGAGAAATCTATAATGTCTCGACTAAGGTCAGGTCATACCAAGATAACACACGAATACCTTATAAAAAAAGCTGATCAACCCCATTGCACATACTGCCCCACCGAAACTCTCACAGTAGACCACATTCTATAACAATGCCCAAAAACTGAACCTCAAAGACAAAAGTATATCATAAAACCGGACACAGCCCTCACAGTTAAGGACCACATTAGAAGAACTATAAATTTCCTGAAAGAAACCAACATGTACAATAAAATATAGTACCCAATCATACAGCCGTCGCCAATGACCTCGTAGTCGACGCGACGTAAAACTCTAATGAAGAAGAAGTGTTAACAAATTTTTAAATCGGTAAAATGATGACTTAAACCCACCCTAATTTTACATGGACTATATTTTGATGAAAACAAAATCGCAGATGGCGAGGTCAAAAAGTGATCGATTCGGTGTGGAATGCCCCATCTACAACCCCGGTCGAAATCATCGTGAGGCGGTCGAATCGATCATCGTCCGTTCGTTAGTCGAGATAGGCAAATACGGCAGTGTGTCTCGATAGAAAATGAATTCTGTCCACTTCGAGACACAGCACGCCGATGGTCTCGGTGAAGCGAAAAATCATTTAGCTGAAGATCTTATCGCCCCGACACTTATCGACGGAACGCTGGCTGGAGTTCGGTCTGGCACCAATTCGCTTCTTTTCCGAACGATAAGAATCCGATTTCCATGAAACGCAGCTAAAAGGGACACGATGCCTTCCTTCCTTCCTTTCCACGGCGGAAAACCCTTATCGAATCCTCGATAAAATGTCGCAAGCTTTCTTCTTAGCTCGTCGAAACTGATTCTGGTCCCGTCTCTGGGAAACATTCTTCGAATTTTCCTCCGTTTGATTACGCTTCAGTAACCGACCGAGGATTCTCGAATTTCAATTCCTCGCGAAAATCGACACAGTTCTGAATCGCTTTGTCTCTAATTCATTTTGCTCGTCGCTTGCGTCGCCCTGATTATTCTTCTTGTTCGCTCGAACCTTTGTGCTCGAAACGCGACTCGCACACGCCATTTGGTTTAATCCTCTGCATTCGAAAGCATTTTTACTGTTGGCAAACAGTGACTGTAGAACTTTCTACATGAGAAGTTTGTTGTATGGACCGGTATTGGGTATCACGGAAAAACTGACATCAATTTTTTATCAGGCCGTCGAAACAATGTAAAATATATTCAATTAATAGGCGAAGAATTAAGTAAGCACGCGACACGTATTGCAGGCAGAACATTTATTTTTCAGCAAGATAATGCTGCTATACATACTGCAAAGTGTTACAGCGTATCCAAAATCTAAAAAATTGACATGTCTCGAGTGGCCGTTCAGTTCACCGGTCCTTAACATCGTCGAGAAGGTATGGGCAGATCTATCTATAAGCGTAAATGAAGATAATAAATAAAGGAAGGCAATACAAAGATATTGTAGGATTAAAACAAAGTATTATTACAAATTGGAGCCTACTAAGACAAAAGCGTATTAAAAAATTATTCAAATCGATTCCTACTCGTTTATTACATGTTGTTCAGCGAAAAGGCGGCTTGACAAAATATTAATATAACATTTAAGATATTTTTGTTCAAATAATTGTATTTTTTTTAATAACACTCCTATCATTTTGTTTCCACTAAAATCAATTTATATTTACATTATTTTCTGTAACTTCTGTTGTGTACAAGGTACAGACTTGCAATTGTATATTCACATTGTAGAGGATATATCTAATACATAAGGATTGTAAAATGTATATATCTTGTTATATTATACAATACACATAAATACAGTACCGGACAAAAGTTTATGTCTAAATGGAAAAAATAAATAATTGATTTACTGTTCATAAACACTATAAATAGTATTCTACTTTCGATGTTAAGTAATTAGACATTTATTTATACACTTATTAAAAAAATTTCATTTTGATATTTTGCTCAGTAGCGAAGTTTAAAAAAAAGGAACGAAGTTCGTATAATATTTCAAATCAAATTATCGTCTTAAACTTTTGTCCGCTACTGTACATCAATAAATTTTGTTAGAAATTATTTATTTAAGATTGTTGCGTTAAATCAATGCAAAGGGTTAATACAGAAATTTGAAGTAAATATTTTTTAACTAAATCTGTAGCGATATTTGTGCGACGTTCAAACGCAGGAGACTCAACGATGGCAATTAACCTCTTGTCATATTTTCACGAGTCTGATACGCGACGTACTCGCGCTTCAACCGTGATAAATATTACTCGAATTTTTAATACGCTTCAGTTTGGAGTTGAAGTCCAATTACAAGTTGCATAGTCAAGGATTTCTAAAAATAAAATTAACATAAAATTTAAACTTTCTTTGTCTGTTTTAATATTGTAGTTGCGATTTTAGTTCTGACTAACGCAACTGACAAAAAAATCATAAGACAAGAGGATAAAAAAGTAATTTCAACAATATTCACCGAACTTTTCAACCGGAAAATTTAGTATCTAATTGGAATGTTATCACAAAAATTTTTCTTTTTGTACAATGTATATAGATCAGGAACGAAAAATACTGTGATATAAAATAAAATTAGTTACTTTTGAGTTAACGATGAGCTATTCGCATTGGCGAATTAAAGCTATGAATCAGTTTCCAATGAAGATTAAAAGAAGATGAATGTATTGTGCCCAATTAGCATGCGAATCAATGGGATCTGTGCTATCGATTAAGTGTTAGTTTTGTTTTATTAGAAATGATAAATAAAGTGATTTGATGATCACAATGTGAAAATATTTAGAGTACCAGTACCTTCTTTTGCTATTTTATAAACTGTTCGTTTATTCAGACATTTGTTAATACATACACATGTAAATTTGAATAAGATACATTATACTATATATGTTATTAAAAATCGTCAAATTAATGTAAATATACGTACAATTATTTCAGATAATTCATTGAAGTTATTGAAAAATATGCAACTAACAGTAAAATAATTAGAAATCATTAGTTTTCGTTTGCACAGATAGTTACGGTGGTCAATAAAAGGGATGTTAATTAAGCGCAACTTTCATACATAATTATGTTATAGATAATAAAGATACATAGATTTATATGGGATATCAATGATGGCCCGAATCTATACGAATTTTTAATGTATAGTGAGTCATAGCGATTTACATGAAATAAAATGTAAATATTGTTGTTTATTAATTCTCTAATCGTTCATTGGTTTCGCGTGATTTTAACAAATAGTTAAGTGTCAAGGGTAGAAAACTTTGCAGAACTTTAATAGAAATTTATTTATTCTGAATAAATATTTATGGATGATACAGAAATATTGACGATATTGTATTGATACTGTATGTGTTTCGTGAATACGAAATTTGGGTATTGACAATTTCTAATATAATCGAGGCTTCGGGATTTAGGAGTGGAACGTGATTCGAAATTTAGGGAGCTGCAAACTGCAGCACGTGCGAGTATGAAAGTTTGGAAATTTAGAAATTCGTTGATTTAGAGAACTAAAGAATAGGAAAGTTGAGAAACTGAGAAATCGAGGAATAGAGAAACGGAAAAATTGAAAATTGAAGTCTGGGAAGTCAAGAAGTTGAAAAATTGAAAATTGCAAGAGTTACAAAATAGAGAAATTGAAAAAATGATAATTGCAAGAACTGAAAAATAGAAAAAGTGAAAAATTGGTAGATTGAGAGATTGAAAAATTGAAAAGCGGAAAAATAAAAAAATGATGATATAGCAAAATTGAAAAATGGAAAGATTTAAGAGCCTGAAAAATGAAAAATGAGGAAACCAAAAATTGAGGAGTAGAAAATTGGAAAATTGAAAACTTCATTCTATAACTTGTTGATTGAACAATCAAGGAATCTAGAAATTTGATCATAAATTGTACAGTATGTTAAAATATTTTTGTCATAATATTGTTCTATAGAAATACTTCTTCCAAAAATAAAATTGTAAACATATAAAATTTTATATTTTCAGGTCGTATACGAGACATTCAAGAACTAGATTGTTATTACTTGTACAATTTTCAGTTTTAATTACGTGTATCAATAAACAATAGTATTCCGTAACAAAATAAACAATATACTACACTGTAAAAATTATATGTTGCATTGCAAAAATAATATATTGTAACATTACGTTAAAAACATCAGTGTTAATCATCGATTAAAGTTACAAAATATTGAATTTTTATTCGAGTATAATAATTCGACCGTCCTGGATATTAAATAAACAACTGTTTTCGTCATGTTTTTTTTTCTATAATTAAAAATCAGCCGAACGTTTACATCAAGTTGATCTGTTTTCCACAGGATTTTCCGTAGGCGCTCAAAGCGGAACGTTTTCTACAAACAACTTCGACCCTTGCAATTAGTCATAAAGGGTAGAGTTCGTTCGGATTCGTTTATTCATGTCCCTTCCCTTTCTCTACGGCAGTAAGTACATACACTCCAGGACGAAAAGATAGCACAGCGTATTAATCGTAAAGTTTTTAATGAATAACAAACAAAACACGATACGCCGGATCTAATGTATCTAGTCACAAATTTCCTTTGAGCGTTTACAGTTTACTTAAATAACTTAATAGTTTTGGGATAACTGAATTAACGTTGAGAACTTTAAGGCGTAAATAGTGAAATGTTTAATGCATTCAAACTTTTACATGGTTATTTACGCGTCTTTTACGTGCTGCGACTTAACCCTTTGCCTTATAATGACGTCTCCCACGCGTGACGCACACAAGCACTGCAACGCGACAAATTCGGCTCCTATTTTCACCACGATCGAACTTCGAGCTCAATTTTAATTTGATCTTGTCCACCGATGATCGTCATATCCAAAATATTCCTCACATACCAGCAATGTTTATCCGTCTTCACGTTACAACGATAATTGAATCGCTCCGTCTGACGCACTTGCCGGCAAAATGATAAGTTAAGGGGTTAAGGATACATTGAATGCTTAATACATTCTGACATCAGATTTGTTAAAATACTGATCTGTCCTTTGACCGACACCTATTAAATATTATTAATTTATGTTTTGTAAATTTTGAAATTTTTATCCGTAACTTTTCGATTGCAATCTTTAGCATTTAGATTTATCAAATTTTATATTTTCACATTTTATATATTCAAATGGTATATTTTCAAATTTTGTATCTCCAAATATTTTATTTTCAAATTATATAGGGGTAAATTCTTTGTACACAAATTTTCAAATTTAGAGATGTAGAAATAGTGTTTAACTTGTAGAATTATAATATTCAAAATGTATGAATCTGCACATTTTCAAATGTTGAAAGGTTCAAATCTCCAAATCTGAGAAGTAAGAACATTTCAAATTTGTAAATTCGCAAATCCACGAATTTTAAAATTTAATAATTCCAAAATTTAAAGAATTATACTAAAGAATTGTATATTTTATAGAAAATAATTTAATTTATTTAATTAAATTTAATTTAATTAAACAATTTTTAATTAAACTGAAAATTTAAACGATTAAGTTCATGTTTAAAATTTCTAGATTTCAAAATCTGAAAATCAGAAAAATGATAGTTTCATAATCTAAAGGTTCATACGTCACAAATTTCTAAATTTGAGAATTAAAAAATGTATTTCTAAGTGTTTCATGCGATATTAGAAAGTCGAAGACTTCGACATTCCTACCGACTCGGATAATGGAATGTTCGAATAACTGAATATTAGGATAAAATGGATAAGACTTTTATAGCTGTACGTAATCATTTACATTTCATTCAGTCTCTACTTTTCTTGCTCAATGTACAATAAAATATTTTACTTGTGATAGTAATGCGCATAGGTATATGTAAAGTACGTATGGGAGTTGAATTTCAACATGAAGGTAATAGAAAGCGATTTATGTTTGAATTTCTAAGGAAACAGCTGGCTTATATAGACGAAGAAATCACAGCTGCTTTGGAGAAACGCAATGAGCCGAAACGGATAGAATAAAAAGAACCAGATATATTAAAGCGATCATTAAACCGTCTATTAAGCACCAGCGTTGACGCTGTTCCGTGTTGTTTCACTGTTTTCTTTATAATATACTTGAAACTACATTGTGCTTCGTATCTTCTTAAGCATTATGAGATGTGCATAAATTATGGCAGCGATCACTGCAGATTTCCATAGGAAAAATGGCGGTACAGAGGAGACCGGTGTTGTTAGTTCTTGCTGAGTCAACTATTACTTCTATTGCGCAATTTATAAAATTTACAAATTTTGGGGTTTGAAACTTTGAGGATTTGGGAATCTTGGAATTCGAAAATTTTTAAATTTGCAGATTTAAAATTTTGTTAATTATGGGATTTAGACATTTATTAATTAGATATTTTGAGTATGTTGAACAATTTGAAAAATTTATAAATTTTTGGAGATTTGTGGATTTGGAAATTTTTACATTTGAGGATTTAAAATGTATCGAATTTGATATTTTGGAAAGTTTGCAAAATTCACAAGCTTGTGACTTGAAAATTTGGTAATTCTTCCATATGTAGATTCGGAAATTTCTGAATTTGAGGATCTAGAAATGTTAACATTTGAGAATTTGTAAATTTGTGAATTTGATACTTAACGAAATTGGGAAATTTTGAAACCTTGAATTTAGCGTTCTGAAAATGGGCGAATTTTAAAATTTGCAAAGTTTGGTAATTTAAGAAATTCAACAAATTAAAGAAATTTAAAATATCTTAACAGTAGGGATTTAAATATTCAGGTGTTTAAATATTTTGAAATGTCTGAATTTAAATATCGGTAAATTTAAATTTTAAGAAACTTTAAATGTTAGGGATGTAAAAATAAAAATATCCTGTGAAATTGAAACGTTGAACGTTTGGACAATTAGGAACATTAGAAATTTAAACAAATATTAAAAGTCCCAACCTGTGATATTTTCATTACTTTCCCTAATTTAGAAATATTTAGCACCTGAAGTGATCACTACATCATGTTAAAAGTGTATGTACATTCAAAAAGTTATGTTAAACATATAATTCATATAAATCTTTATTAAAACTCGGCGTACCAATAAAGTGCAATGCCAATATCACTATTTACTGCTTTCCTTAATCAAACAAATTAATAGTATTCGCCTTCTGCTGAACAGTTCGAAATCTACATTATCGTGTACTTATGTTATTTACATAATGAATTGCATTCTCATACGTTTCAGCTGCTTCTATCTGGTGGTGTTAGAAGAAATGCTATTTTCCAGCATGATGAACTCGTATTATTAGCATAGCTGATATCTAATTGCTGGTTCTGCAAACCGGTTAAACCCATACCTATAATTTCAAATATAATTTACAAGTTTGCACCCTGGTGTAACATCAATCTACCGTCAATTACATTAAAAACCGGGAACCTAATTGACCTCTTCAGATCTGACAAATAAAAAACTGTCTCGAACATAATTTCACTGATCTCGAAATTACAATGTTTTTCGAGATTGCGTTAATTTCAAAACAGAACTGGATATTATTGTGATAATATATGTATGTATAATAACGAATATGAAATAAAACGAGTACATTCGAGAATCTATTAAAAACTCTCATTTTTAAGAAAAATACATCAGGAACACTTCAAACGAAAGTTTTAAAGAAAGTAAAGTCAATACAAATAATTAAAAACTTTTGATTCGATTAAAATTGTATTCGAATTAGTTTCTATACCTTTAATATGTTTTTGTTATTTTTTATATAATTTGGTTTTATTGTTTACTTTAAGTAACTTTTACTTTTTGTAACTTTTGTCAAAAACATATTTGTGCATAAATATTAAATAATTGTTAAAACATTAAGTTAAAAATTTCTACGTAAAAATAAAGAACATATTTCTACTTCAATGCAAAGTGATTTATTACATAAGCCAGGAGATAGTCCTCCTAAAAATTAATTTCTAGAGAACACACAAAATTGTTATTTGAATCCATAGATCAAATTAAAAGCGACGTTATCATTCAGCATCATTTTGTCGTTCCTTGGGGCATGATTAATATCGAATAATTTCGATTTCGCCCACACAGGATGCACAAATTGTCAAGACTTTCTAGCGAGTTTCGTTACGCATTAAAAGACTCGATGTGCAAGTAACTATCTATTGTCCCGTTAACTTTCAAACGATAAAGTAGCAAACGTACATTAATGTAATGTTCACGTTTTCCTTTATTAATCATGCCAAATGATCATAAATTAATCAAGTTAACAAATGCGATAAGCCACGGTTTATTGTTACGAAGTTTACTGTATAAGAATCCGTAATTAATCACTGAACTTCTGCAAATAATTTGCCTCGTACTTTTTATGCTTGCAAAAGAAATGTTTGATGTTGTAATAATCGAATAGTTTATTGGTTAATTTTGAATATACAGCATGATTTTGCAATACTATAGGTTAAGATTATAACTTTAATTCATCTTTAGTTAGCTTAGTGAGCATGCAAAAAAGAAAATACTATATTTTAATCAATTGTCGTCCTTTTTATGGAAAGTCACTATTTGGTGCATGAAAATATAAGTTCATTTATAAATGAAAGTCGTAAAGTCGAACTGAATTTTCCATTCAGAGAAGTGGTATACAGTCATGAACAAAATTAAGTGGACATTGCAGAAATGTAGAAAAATTTTTTGTTTTATTACAATGTTTCTAATAAATTTTAAATTTAGAACGCGAAATGTTTTTGTAGACTTGAAAAACATTTATTTAATGAACAATTTATTTATTTAATGTACATAATTGTGCAATAAATTTTTGATTTATAGGCATTATTAGTTAAATTAAATTAGCCTTTTGTTATTTATGATACCTGTCCATTTAATTCTGTCCACGACTGTATGTATACCCTACGTTACTGTGGTAGAAATGAAATATATTACATGAAAATAGTGGACACAATAGGTAATATTTCATTTAGCAAAGAGTTTTCGTCAGGTATTCAGTCAGAATGTGTAAATAAATTGAAATTTATTCATTATTTTTTTATTGGATATATCAATTGGATGTGATAACAACACAAAAATCAGGACATAATAAAGTATGCCAAAAAATCATTTATTTAGTAATTGCTTACGATAACAATTATTTTTTCAAAAAGATTTTTTATTAAATTTTTAATGATTTCTTTCAATACCCAATTAATGACGTACTTTTTTTTTAACTGTTGAATGGTAACAAAGGTTACAGTACATCTGACAATTTTCCAACTACAGGGAGAAATAGTATAAAACATCGAGATACATAATAGTACTCAACAACAAAAATTTTACAATTTCATTTCCTCTCCTATTTTCAAAAGACTGATAAAATATTACTCACATTTGAATCAAATAACAAGTGATACGTACTTCAGATGTATATTTCGTAGAAAATGAATGGAGAATATTAGCCAACTGAATTTATGAAAAGAAGGAAACATATTCGACGGATTTAGAAATAAAAATCGTCATTATTGGAGTTTGACAGGAAATCAGTAAAAATTTGATTGAAAATCTTATTAATAACGTGGAAATTTCAATTTTTCAACGAAGTGGCATTTAATTATTAAATACAATTTTTGCTCCAATCAACTAGCCAATCAAGGAGCTTTTCACAAATGAAATTATACTTTTATCAAATCCACAAAAGACAGTAACAATTGTGCATATAAAAAGAGAACATTTTTTTTCATTGTTTTTCTTGCATTCTTACCCGATACTGTAAAATAAAAATGTAACAGTGAATTAACCAAGAATGAAATGAAATTATAATTTCGGGCAGCAGCGAATCGGTTTGTCAACAATAAAATTTTTATTATTTGAATATTGGTTTGTTTTATACTTCATTATTCAGATACCATTATGCGAAATCACTGCTAAATCATAAAATTAACGAAGAGAACAAATATCGCCAATGAAATAATATTTCATTTCGGTCTGAAAGATTTAATCATATTAAAGGCGAAATTATCTTCAGGTAGTGACATAATTTTTTTAAAATACAAATTTTGAAGATTAAAATGTATACGATCACAATAGACGTGTTAAAAAACCTAAATAAAACTGATTTAATACTGATGGTGTGATCTGGTGTCTGTCTTATTAAATAGTCTCTTGTCAATAAAGTTTGTTTATTTGAAGAGTAAATAATAAAATGATACTAAATATAATTAAATAATTAAATTTAGCCATTAACACCACTAAAGTTTATCTGTTATTCTTCATAATATTATTGATGCAATTGCTAATGAATAATGTCATCGTTAATCATTAATGAAGAATGATAAGAACATAAATAACAATATGTATAATTTTAATGGAAGTAAAAATATTTTATCTATATTAATAATTATATTTATAATGTTTACCGACTGTAGAATTAATAAATAATTCGTTGATTTTGTTATTTTGTATATTCTAAACTTTGTTCGCAAATACTTAATAAATATTCAAATTGAATTTTCTTAAAACTGAAACTGCATAAGAAAAATTTCATTCTATATTTTTGAATTTTACACTGATTTTTAGACAGATTCATCCTGCCTTTGATTATACCATCATTTTGTTGGCGACCTGTACTACTGATGTGTATAAATGTTTACGTGACTCATTGTATATCAATTCACTTAAAATAAACACGAAAAAATCTCTACTATCGTATCACGACACGAAAGTGCTTAGATTGCTAATAATTAGTGACTCACCGTATATACCGTAGACCGAGACACGAAAGCCGGTAAAGATTTTTATCCTCGACGCAATATTACAGGGCTGTCCTGTTCGTTTGCGTATAAAACGTTAGGGAGAAAAGGGGGAGAAAATAGGTGAAAAATAAGCAGCCTCGCTGAATTACAGCAAAAAGCTGAGAGGGAAATTTATCGCGGAAAACTTATAAACTCGCGTATATGCGCCTCGAGTGTATCATATTTTTTAACCTGATGTCCCCGATGTTGTACAAGGAACAGGTATAAGTTTCCTTCATGATAGAAGTTATACTTTTATGATTATGATAGTATAGTAGACGAGGGCACTTTTGTCGTGACAACAGAGTTTAAAAAATAAAATATTATTACAAGGTTTATTCTGCGATATCGCAACAAGCAATACATCTAACATAATATGTATGTAAATATATGAATGTGTACCTATTGTATTTATAACATAATATGATAGGTATGTTTCTCTTAAATGTTGTAAAATGTTTTGTCAAATATTATAATGTATAACATATTACAAAAACACTATTGTAATGTAAAATTCTTTATATCTTTTCACATTTTCTAGTTTTGACATTTTATAATAATTTTAAATTACAATTTTATCACAATTTTAATGTATGATTTTTCATAATAATTTCATTAAAATATTGTCATTTATAACCATGTACACTATTGGAATTAATTCTGGACACTTTGGATAATAATATTTTATATTTCATGTTTTTGGAGAATATGTATATTTTGCTACGCTAAATTGATACCGTAATATTTTTATTGTAAGCTATAATGTTTATAGTTACGCCCCAAAATTAGAAAACATTGATTAGAATATAAAATATAAACAATTGTATATTAAATAATTTGATTAAGCGCGAAATTTAAGGAAAGATTTGAAAATGTTCGGAATTAATTCCACTAGTGTATAATATGCTTTTATTTAAATATTGTTTCTTATATTTTAAGTTACATTTTCCAGTGTTTAAAATAATTTCCATCACAAAATGTCATGGACAATAGAATAATATAGATATATTCGCCTTATTGAATAATTTTGCTAAAAATGTCTGTCAAAGAATTGTTCTTCAATATTGCTGGAATGTATTCGCATAACTATGGAATATTCCACCAGCAGAAGCAGCAGTAATAGAGTAACAAATAATAGCAATCAGATTTTTACTTGATATTTGTTATCATTTGAAAAATATATATTTTTCATTGCATATCACGCGACAGAAAATATGAAAACAGACATTAAAAACTTTATAATACTACACAGCAACATTTCTGAACCGTCATTTGTGATATCACTGTTAATTATTGCAACGTGTTACATTTTTAATTATTGCAACTAATTCAAATACTATTTTCAATGAGCCAGCTTTCCATTGCTTTTAGTAATCCTATATGAAATCAAATTGTCAATAACTCAGTGAACAATAATTCAAACAATGCAAGGAACGCGAAAAGGTGTCGTAAAATTTGTACATCGCGCACGAGTGTACGCGAATAATAAACTTGTATCTCTTTAGAGTTCTTCTGCTTCCAACCATACGAATTCCAAATTTACTAAGAAATCACCTAAGAGCACCGCTATTGTCATATCCTCTGATTGTGAGACAAGTAAAACACTAGATGAAGTACACATTTTTTTCCGTCGTAAGGTTACTCGTCTCAACACGAGTGTCCATACCACCGTTAAAGCTAGAATAAAACTGTCTCGATTAAACGATTACGACCCAGCGGACACTTTATAAAGCCGTAAACGATGCCGACATACCGTACGCCAGCCACGAGACAAATTCTAAGAATTCGGAGAGACACGTCGACTTTTCCAGTTTTAAACAATTGTTTCCTCGTGCCGAGAATGTGTACGATGCAAGGAACACGCTTGTCTCATTGACCCATCGCATTCGCATTTATTCAGGATTCAGTCAGGGTTCATCACGTGTCGCACGAACTACAGGGCGCGTAAAAAGTTCCCGGAATTTAGTTTGTATGTAATGTTTGTTTGCGTTTTTTGTAACCTCTTTTCGCATGTTTTAATTCTTCATGAAAGTTCGATACAGGATACGTGATTCAGTTGGGCACCTGCACATTCGGCTCAAACAACCATCGCCGCTTGCAAGGAACTGTTTCCCGGATTCTGGGGAAAGGATGTTTGGCCGTCAAATTCACCGGACCTGAATCCAATGAATTACTCAGTGTGGTCAATATTAGAGCAAAAAATCTCAGAAAGAAGATACAACACAGTGGACGCGCTGAAAAGAGCATTGATACGATCTTGGGACGAAATAACTGTAGAACAGTGTGCGAGCATAGTCGGAAATTTTCCAAAACATCTTAAAAAATGTGTTGAAGCTGATGGAGGAAACTTTGAACATTTCTTGTAATGTTTTTGTTACATTTCGTTGTTATTAAACAAAAGAAGATTTGTGTTATATAAATTTTCTGACTGAGTGATTTGAATAAAAATGACAGACTATTTAAAAGAACGAAATAATTCCGGGAACTTTTTACGCACCCTGTATACAGAGTGCGGCGCAAGAATTCGGACAAAATTTAAATTTCTCGCCGTCATGTACTTATTACAAAGTTCATGATTGGCAACCAAATAACTTGAAGTATGTATTAAACAGTCATAAGCTCAGAATAGTCGCAATGTCGAAACCAAATGCAGAATTTAACCGAAGAGCCGCGATTATCGAAAGTGTTCGTGCTGACCGCACAGCGACAGAAATCATTCGCTTCTTCGGGTATCCGTGATGGACTGTATACATATGATGGCATCGCGAAGTATAAGTCGAACATAGGAATCTTCATGACCCTGAAGATCTTCCGATTGTTCCCAGGACAAAATTTCCAGCGAATGTCCACGTACTAAGCGTCGTACCCAATGAGGGTGATGTCATAACACCCCATTTGTTTGAAAAAGGCGAAAATATCACAAAAGAAGTGTATTTGCGTGTCGTCACGGATGTAGTGAAGTCGTGGATGGAAAATGTATCGTCCGGAAAGCCGCATGTTTTCCAGCAGAACAGTGCTTTTGCCCACATCAGCTATTTAATACGAAATTGGCTATCCGACAATGTCGACATGTTCTGGTCAAAAGAATTCTAGCCTCTTAATAACCCAGATTTAAATCCTTTAGATTTTGATGTATGCAACATAGTTGAAAGGGTCACCAACAAGCCCAGACACCCATACGTCGAATCACTGAAAGCTGTTATTAAAGCAGTATTCGCCGATATGGATCGTGAAGCACTAAAACGAGCCTGCAAGCGCTTCAGACCAAGAGATATATTGAATAAAAGGCTTCCTTATGCCCTGACTAACAATATAGTAAAAAAAAAATTGTAAATGTTGAATAATCAACCACAGAGTTCGTTTGCCTCCAACAAACGCTAACGAATATTTATTATATATACAGTAAAATTAGAAAAGATGTATAATGTGTTCAGTCTTGAAACGCGCTAAATTCAGAGACTGTGCTATGCGTTGTTACCGAACCGACTGCTTAGGTTGTACTGCGAAAAAGGCTATTTTATACAAGGTAAGGGGAAGTTCAGCTATGCACCCCCTAGAAAAGAGAGTCGTGCTTTCTCTTAACGGGTCAGCTACGACCTCGGCGCAGGGCTCGCGCTGACCGTTTTTTATGACTCTAACTTATACCTAAATATCGTTGAACGTACGTTTTCGCAGCAATGTAAAATTTCTTCAAAATATCATACGGGATTTCTGCAAAAATCCAACAGTAAATATTTTCGTTTTCGCAATAAAAATTATGTTTAAAAGTAATTTGTCATTTGTGCGGATTTTGGCGCCGCACCCTGTACATTTGTTCTCGGCAACTTTCTGCGGAACACCCTGTATAACGTTTATATTGCTTCGAGACAAGGGCCCTCGGACGTCCGTGCATAAAAATCGATTGAACAGAAGGAAGAAGACAAACGAAGTTGAGTGAGGCCGGTTCTCAGGTACCAAATTGAGTTGCTGATAGTTAGGGGACCACCCTGTATACGACAGGTAGGACACGAAGGTGTCTCCGTCCTCTCGGCTCCTTTCCATTCACGAGGCTGTGTTGGTCGAGTAGTTTGCCTGGTAAACTGACGAGAGCCAGAAAGGAAGGCGGAGGCTGCCATCTTGGCTCGTTAGATATGGACGCATACCCAGCCGATTCAGGATGACACGGGTGGGGCCCTGACCAAACCAAGCCTCAAAATTAGGCGCCAATGTTGTACACGGACGCACCCTTGCTCCGACCTCGTCGTATTACCGTGTTGTGGTCTACCGTATGGAAACTCGATACTCGTGTATAATGAATGGGCAAACTATTTCGAAAGGGTGTATATAATTCGATGACGCGTCCTTAAAATACTTAAACGGCTCTTCGAAGCGGTTTAAACGCAGACTCCTAGCCGTCCGGCTCGAACATTAACCCTTTCGAGGGAAATTATTAATATACTCTATCAGTGTCGACCCGATGAAATTGCTGTCGCAAACTTGACTGTTAACTTGTCTCCGCTTGTGCTTTACTCTGTATTTCGGAATTTATTACCGTGAAACGGAGAAGTTTGAAACGCTATTATTAAGAGATTTATTTCTCAAAGCGTTGTTAGCTATTAAGGAGTTACGCGTTAGGCTGCCTTTTAATCAGGTTTTATGGAAAATTGTGATTTTTTGTACGCGTACAGGGTTTTATATTACGTACGAACGCGTGAGGACTATCGAGTGAAATGATTAACACTAGAACTACCAACCAGTCAAAATGACTGGTTTCAGGTTTGACAATTTATGTCATAAAATTTTGTGGCCGACCTTTTGTCAAAATATCTGTCATGTTTTAGTGAGCTAATGATTGTATATGTTATTGAGCTAATGAATGGTTAGATGATGCTGTAATATTTATTTATTTATTTTTCTACTTCATTTTCAGTTCTAAAGTAAGTATGCATTTAATGTTGGTATATCTAGTGTTAAATTATTTCTTAGAACGCTAAGGAAGTTATATCCTTGCAGTTCGAACATTTTGAAGTATTCTGGATGATTTGAAATCAAGAGTAACTTGGGATCTTATGACATCGAAAGAAGAAGTAGTGCGATATCCATTTATTATAATATTAGGGGAACTGGAAAGTAATGTTGTTTGCACCCATGTCGATTTTCGTTTATTTGAGATATTTTTCTCAAAAATTAATTGATTTTTATCTATCCGTCATAGAACATTTATACAATAGATGAAAAAAGGTTGTTGATAACGAGGGTGATTACATCATTGATTAAAAATTTATCTGTTTGACTTTACTGTAAAAAAACATTACTTTCCGGCCCCCCGAATATAATCGACGTAAAAATTTATCACGATTTTAATGAATTAATCGTCGTTACTGAAGTTGAAGGAAATTTATAATTTATGAGTTCCTAAAGTATCATGACTAATTAATATTTGATATTAATATAATCGTACATATTTTTAAGTGATGGATTTAACGATTCACATAAGGTACTCAATTATTTTATTTTCAAATATTTTGCAAAGCAATTATCCGTTTAATCGTTAATGTTCAATCAAAATTAATTAGTACTTCTGAAGACCATACTTTAATAAAATCATACACTGCACGGATGTTAATCAGAAATTAATTGTCATAAAGTTAGTAAAAATAATACAAATAAAATATGATATCACAATCATCTACATCATTTACATCGCCTGCAATCCTCATGTCTTTTACTTTATTGACATATAAAGATACGGTATCTATGGTACTTCAATTTACTGTCTCTTCGATTATGTTGAAATAGTACATGCTGAGTTGATTGATAATGAGAATAGAAAATACCTGTCGTTGAGGAATGAACAGCGATCAAAAAGCATTTAATCTTCGTGTGTACATACCTGAAACAAAAAAAAAATATCAAGAAATTGTACTGCACCAACTATTTATTGTATAAAATAAAATATTTATTTTTTTATTTAAGATATAAAGCACGTGTATAAAATCAGACACCGGTATTGTTATGAAAGGATTTTTAAAAGATACAGTATACAAGTTAATATTTTAAACTTTTTTAACGATGGTAGTAAAAATAACGCGATTTAACGGAATACAGCAATGTTGGAAAATTTGTGCTAGAAAAAGTTAATTAAATGTCATTGTTTACGAATAACAAAAAATCGATGACGGAAATTTAATTTCGGTTATTAATAATCGATATAAATAAATAGAATTGCTTTTGGTTATCGATAACCGTTCTCGATTGCCCGAATTTCGCTTTTGTTTTCGATAACTATTATCAATGGCAAACATATTTTCCGGTAAACGATAATATTAATTCGATATTAATTTCATAAAACAAAGAATAAGTTAATAAATGCTGATATGCATTTTATTGCTTCACTATTTGTGGCGTTTATCAATAAACCGTGCTTTGCTTAAGAAACAATTACAATTGAAAACAAATACAATCATGCATTAGTTACACTTGTAACACTTCAAAATAAGTAAAATTGAAAATTTGGAAACTAAAAAAATAGAAAATTTACGACTGTGTACAATTGCAAAGTTGAGAATTATAATAAACAGAACAAAATTATAAAAATATTGGGTTGTTCGGAAAGTCATTTCGTTTCTCCCCATCAGTCTGGCTTGTGAGAAATTCTTGGAATTTGAAACGTTCAGAATTTGGAAACCAGAGACTTCGGATTTTTCAGAATTTGGAAATCTGAGAATTCGGATTTTTCAGAATTTGGAAGGCTGAGAATTCGAAATTTTCCGCATTTGAAAATCTGAGAATTCGGATTTTTCAGAATTTGGAAATCAGAATTCGGATTTTTCAGAATTTGGAAATGTGAGAATTCGGATTTTTCCGAATTTGGAAATCTGTAATTCCGAATTTTCAGAATTTGGAAATCAGAGAATTCGGATTTTTCAGAATTTGGAAATCTGAGAATTCGGATTTTTCCGAATTTGGAAATCTGAGAATTCCGAATTTTCAGAATTTGGAAAGTTGACAATTCGGATTTTTCAGAATTTGGAAATCAGAATTCGGATTTTTCAGAATTTGGAAATGTGAGAATTCGGATTTTTCCGAATTTGGAAATCTGAGAATTCGGATTTTTCCGAATTTGGAAAGCTGAGAATTCGGAATTTTCAGTATTTGGAAAGCTGAGAATTCGGAATTTTCAGAATTTGGAAATGTGAGAATTGGAGAATATGAAAAGTGAAAAGCAACATTTTCGGAATTCTTCACTTTTTCAAAAATGCTGTTCAAGCAAGAAAAGAAGTATCCCGGAAATCGTCTCTCATTTTCATAAAAAAAAAGAAACGAAATAACTTTCCGAACAACCTAATAGAACATTTGTGAATGTGTATAATGATAAGGTTGAAAATTATGAAAATAGAAAATTTGCAAATGTGTACAATTGCACATTAAAAAAAGTATAAGAGTTTTCGACTTCATTAAATGATCCCTAGGAATATCTGTATCCTCAAGTAGTATAAGTACAAGAGTAAAACAGAAATTGATGATGCTATGAACAGCATAGATATTCAATAAATAGCCACGTGGTGTATACATGTCTATATTCAATGCAGTCATCGTTTAAATGTCAACACAAATGATCAAAGAAGAAGTTAGAAAGGTGCGGTACGCACGTGAAAAATTACGCACTACGTCCATTTAAATGTCGTTGCTCCTACACCGAACGGTTTCATTTCTTTCGAAGCACGGTCTTAACTTTTCTTAAGGATGGCTTGTACTTAACTTTTATAGTCTCTCATAAATACAAAAGTGGAGAATAAAAATAAGTAAATGAATGCAGTCATATAATAGGACTGAATTCCAATAAATCGCAAATAAAGACAAAATTTAGCGGAACTAATAAAGAAAGCAGAAGTATCGTGTTGTTATTATTGATCTATGTATCGTTACTATTTCCTATATTTATTTCAAATCTATTTATAAATACTTCTCTAAGGTTGCAAGCATATTTCAATTCATTAACTTTGATTCTATGAACCATAACAATTTCTGAGATACAAAATAAGTAAATTATGAATCATTTCATATTGCCCATTGTAAATAGACTGACGAAAATCATCGATTATTATATGGTTCCTTTCGTTACCTATCAGTTTTTATAATCTTTCTTGTTGTTTCTTATAAGTTACATAAAAGGCAGTTTATTTATTAGGTGTAGAAAATTTTTATGATTTTCAGATTAAAATTAAATATTTGTGGAGAAACTTTTAAATTTTGGAACTTACAATCTTATATACAGGGTGTCCCAAAAGTGTTGAAGGAGCCGGAAATGGGAGATAGGTGGGGTCATTTTGAACAACTTCTTCATTTGCAAATATGTCGTATGGAGCTTCATTTTTAAATTATTAACGAAAAACACCGACCAATCAGAACGCGAGAATCACGCGCCACGCGATTCGATCGCGACCACAGCCAATTATAACTCGGGCCTACACTTCTGTCTCCGAGCGCGCGCGATTCTCGTGCTCTGATTGGTCGGTGTTTTTCGATAATAATTTAAAAATGAAGCCCCATACGAGAGTTTTGCAAATGAAAAAGTTGTTCAGAATGACACCACCTACCTCCCATTTTTGGCTCGTTCAACACTTTTGGGACACCCTGTATATCTAAACTTTTAAATTAACAGCTATATTCATTTCTAAATTTTCAAATTCAAAACTAAATAATTTTATACAGTTCCAAATACTCAAATTAACAGTTATTCCTCATTTTTTAACCCTTTGCGGACGAGTGGCGACTCTCACTCGCCATTTGATACAGTGCAACAATTTTTAATAAATAAATTTTAACTACATTTGTAGTATTGTACGCGTGAAGTTTAAATAGAGTGAAACATGCAATATTGGCAATTAATAATAAAGATATGTTTCTTTCAAAAAAATTGATCAGATTTTTTAACCAGAAAGTTTTGCAGTCAATATTTGCTACCGGTAAAAATATGTACGACCGCAAAGGGTTAATTTATACACTTCAAAATTTTCAAATTTACAATTTCGTACAATTCTAAGTATCTTAATAGAGAAATATATCATTTCTAAATACGCAATATTTTATATTTCCAATTTTTCACAATCTATCATTTCCTTTATATTAAATTAAATGGTACCTCAATATGAAGTTTAGCTACAAAATATACTGGGCTAAATTTTATACTGTAGAGCATAATTATATTATACGTTGTAGAAGATAATTTTTATGTTATGGAGGATAATATAAAATATATTGTCTTAGTATTATAGTTTACCATCAATATCTTTCTAATTCTACATGCATGCAGCATGAACCACCTGTGCGACCGTTTATACGAACACGAAAATTGATTTCTTCCAATTAACCTTAATTACTCTATCATTTATATTGGCAATATAAACTAGGCTTAATCATGAGAGAAAGCTGGGATCATGTACTAGTTGCTGATTGAATTATGAAGCTTGTTTTCATTTTTCTGCGCTTGATGCTTGTGAAAGACTCGACAACAACTTCAATGTCGCGCAAACCTATGTTCTAGATTCTGCAGCGAGGGTTAACTTTATTTCCGTAAAACGCCCTCATTTTTGGACAGCCAATTTCAAGTTTCTTTCGTTAATCTTCCTCATTATTGATTTATTCTTTCATTAATGATTTCTTACTGTGACTAATTACGTGTATAAAATGTAGAGCCGTATCTCATATGGGAAAATATTACAGGCAAAACTCTGTTGTGTTTTTATGACTCTTACTAGATAGTACATCATATATGCCACACATTTTTGCAATTGAATCCTAAATAATTTACAAAATGAAATGGGTCCATTTCACAAAAAAATAAATTTCGTACATTTCTAAGTCTTCTTGGAAATTAGCGAATATTAGCTGGGGAAAAATGATATCGCTGAATTAATTTAACAACCATTGTATGAAATGTGAAAAAATTAATTGTGGAGAAACGATTCAACATAGAGAATAATTTTGTGTTAAAATTTGAAGGGTGTCTTTTGACACCTCTTGGTAGAAATAGTGTTAAAAATAACATCACATGATTTTAACATTTTATAAATATTTAAAATATAGTTCATTGTGTTATATAAACAATTGTTCATTGACCAACTTCGTTGAAAACGAACAGAAACGCATTATTTTCTAAATTTTTGATCTTACTATTACTGTAATGTTGAAATCAGGATAAGCTCGAGGATAAGCTCGACACAACATACTTCTGGGAACAGTCTCCTTGATAATGCAAACTTTGCATTAATGCGTCCCCACTCGAACGCTGGTTATTTGATCTAACAGCCTATAAAACCTGTAGAAACTACTTGCCGCACCTTTTGTTCGTTATCGAGTGTCAGCGAAAACGTATGTAAATTAGAATAGTAACAATCTCTGTGCGTGGTGAACTACCTAAAATCAATATGTTATGCCATATAACATGTGCTGCTCTGTTCTTTGCTGCAAAAATTGCATTTGACATTAACTCTTTAACTTACAACTTTTGCGTCAGAGCTACCTGATTAATACCACAGTATTAACATAAATAAAGAACGTTTAACTGTTAAGTATATTTCAGATTCAATAATTTTTAGTTATACAAATTACAATTAGTCTCGAACGAAAAACTCAATTTCCATGCAAATTGCTGGAAAATACGACGATTACACACGCACCCGCACATATACTGAAGTACTTGCCACTATAGACAGGAAGCGCATCAAAGAAAACGGACCGGCAGTTTTATGGCACTCTCCCGAACCCGAGGGATACCAGGAACAGGACCATTAAGGAACCACAACAGAGTGCAGTAATTCAGTTCTATTCTATCGTGTTCAATGTCACTTTAAATACTTTTTCATTACTTTGCTATTTTTATTTTGCATTGTACGGACTACCGCCGTGTAATATTTATACGAATAAATATTTCGTTGTAGAATAAATAGTCCAACGCTAGTACGATTTAACCCTTTGAATTAACGTTAAAATTGCGTCCATACTTCTGCCTCATGCCACGTAAAGTTTTGGTAAACGAGGACCCTTCTCTAAAATATACTTCTACAATGTCAATCCGTTGTGCTGCCGTTAAGTTGTTCATAGTGAATAATAATGGTATAAAATAACCTGTCGTATGGTCTAATGTGTTCTTCGAAATGTTTACAAATATCAATTGTTTCAGCGTTCAACATATGAGCCGTTTATTTTGAAAGTGGCATAAGTCACTTTGTTTTTAAGTCGATATATTTAAACATGCTTGTTATACCGTTAATTAGCAAAACTTCTCTCGAACAAATCTCAATAGTTTTCAACTTATTGATTGCAAATTTTTTTTAAATGAAAAGATAATTTCAATTGTAATTAGTGTTACCATTAACTCGATTTTTTGGAAAAAGCGACTTATGCCACTTTCAAAATAAACGGCTCATATAGTACCTACAGTTGGCGCACCCTGTATGTGGCCAAATCACTGCTTCGGCTTGGTACTTCGGGAGAGTCCCAATTTCGAGGAATATTCGAGGGTCCCTAGTTTCAGCAGCGTTTCTCTGATTGGAGCGATATTTTTCCGCAATCCGGGAGACTCGAGCGGTCATGTCGTTCCGTCACGAACTCGGCCAAACATTAGCGGACGAACGCGCAGAGAAGAAACCGGTCTCGGTCTCGGACGAGCATGTCGCGCTCGTTTGGAGCTCGTCGGGTTGCTCGTAACATCGAGGAATGCGAAATGTAATTATAGAAGTGTTGCGCCGGAGGGGTCAATCCCCAATTGAACTCCAATTCACAAGCAACTCCTCACCGGCTGTGCGTCGCGTTCTGACGCCGTCGAAACGACCGACCCCTCACGCACCCGCAGATTCGACGGACGACAAACTGAATTTCGACGAGTTACCAATGCTGGATACGTTTCGTCGGAATGTCTTTGCTGCAGACCTGCGACTACGTGATTGCCTTGTCGACGCGTATCGATAATATTCGAATAGTACAGGTATTTCAATATGTTGACGACGTCGTTTAGATATTGGTGAGTTGAATGAAGATAAAGGTAATCGAAGCGGTAGTATATTTTTTGATTTATGAATAAGCAAATTTTTAATGTTTGAAATTTTACATTGACAAATTTTTTAAATTATCAAATCCTTAAATTTATAAATTCGTACATATTTTGAATACACAAATTTTCGGATTCTCAAGTTTATAATTGTTTGGAGGATCGAGTTCTCGAGTTTCTAAATTTCTAAATTCCTTAATTATCACCTTTCTATTGGGTTGTTTGGAAAGTGATTTCCCAAAAGGTTTGCTTATAAAAAAATTCGATTGATTCGACGGAGTAGTTTGTGGTTGGTACCCTATCAAATATGGATAGTGAAAGCAATGTTTTACTTTTTTAAAAATGCTGTTCAAGTAAGAAAAATGCGATGAAAATCGTCTCTCATTTTCATAAAACAAACGAAATTACTTTCTAAACAACCTAATAAATTCCCACATGATGAAATTTACAAGCACTCGTGTTCTTAATCTCACAAATTTGATAAATTACTTAAAAGTTCTCAAATTACCGAATTTTCAAATGTGTAAATTCTTAAAATTCTGAATTCTGAAATGACCAAATTGCTAACTATCAAATTGTTACATTTTTCAAATTGCAAATGGTCAAATTCACCAATTGTCATACCTTACATTTTGAAAATCCGATTCAAATAAAAAAAATACGTAATTTTACATAATTTAATCTAATTTCAAATTTCCATTTAGAAAAAACAATTCAATTTAATTGATTTTATTTTTATACTTGAATAAAAATAAATTCAAGTATGAACACAATATTTTGCTTAACTTAATTAAATTTTATGTTCAAATTAAGGAACGACAATATAAGTTAAATTTAATGTATGTAGACTTAGAATGTGGAAGTGAAGTGGAGACGGAGGAAGAAGTCTAGATACTCGCGATTTTTAGAAACGATACATTTTATTCACACGAAAACAGACTCAGACAACATATAGACCCAGACAACTCTTGTTTCCTCGTTCGCATTCCTTCATATACAGGCGGTGTATCGAAGGGTGGGAAACGGAGTGAGTGAGGAATGTTTTTCCAAAACCGAGACCTTCTCACTTCGATAAAACCTCGACACCCTGTTAATGACCGTAACAGTAAAAAACCCAAAGATCGTCTCGACTTTTAATCGCATGCGACTCTAAACTTTACAACCAATCCAAACTGATGATCAGCTTGAAAAAAGGGGGACAAGTAATGGGTCCTTGGTCGTTTATTGCTGCTATCGTATACCTTCAATATTCTAAAACGGTCAAAGACACAATAAACCACACGTCAGGACCACATTTATTTCTAAATTGGAATAGAAACAAAATGTAGGACACAAAAATTCAGTTTAACTTAATTTATTTTTAACTACAAATTAAACAATGACAATTTAGTTTAATGTAATTTATTCTTATACTCGAATTGAAAAACAGCAATGTAGCTTAATTGAGATTTAAATTATTCGAATATAAAAATATTTTCAAATTCAAAGTCAAATTCACATTAACCCTTTGCGCTCGAAGGGTGACTCACAGTCACCATTTGTTCAACATAGCAACTTAGAATATGTATGTTTTAACTGAATCTATAGTGCTGTATACAAGATGTATAAACGCGATGACACAGCTAATAGTAACAATTAATAATAAAGAGATCATAACTTCAAAAGTATTTATCAAACTTTTCAACCAAATAGTTTTAAAGTTGCTATCTGCTACGAGCAAAAATACCTTCGAGAGCAAAGTGTTAAAAAGACAAATCACTTTTTGATAGAATGTTCGATAACTGTTACAAATTAGTAACCCGTTTGAATTTGCAAAAAATTCAACTAAACATCATCCCCCTATTACTGGAAACGCATCCGAGTTGTACGGAGGTCCACAGTAATAAGAAGTTTAAAATACCGGACAACAAGTGGATGCGATCAATTAAACTTCCGAGAGGCTTAATCCGTTTCCGGCGAGTATAAAGTTTAGTCTCTGGTCGATTAAACTTATGACGATGTTCGTTAAGAAGCGTCGACGCGTACACCGCTCTAGCTTATTTGCCGGTTTAAATTTTAATCGCAATTTAAGTTATGAAGCGAGACGAAAGGTGTGGCGATGTTGCTTCATGGAAATTCTACTTCCGTTTCAAACTTTGTATCCGTTCAATAGCTGTGCGCGTATGCTCGATCAATTCTATGTATACGTAGCCGATTTAGTTCAGTAGGTAGCTACGAACGATAAAGAACCCAATCTGGCGTTAAATTTCATCAAATTCGGTTTAGACCGTGCCGAAGAGATCCGAGAGTTTGATCGACCACTATCACCAACTAGAATGGTCAGAGTTAGTATTCTTCGACTGACATACGCCCACTTGAACGTACACGCGCGAATTTATGTGTCACTTTGCGAGCGCAGAAACGATTTTCAAATTCGATATGGAAGAACAGCGAGTTTCGTGGGGTGTTGACTGAACCACGAATAGAAAATAGAACTGTAGCAACTTTTGAATAGTAATTTTTCTTTAGTGCCGAACAACAGTATAACGAGAATTGCGATTTTGAATAAATTTTTATAAACAATATATTATTTATGCGAAAATCAAACTTTTTAACTTCGTAACCATGGGAATTTGATACTTGAGAGTTTTTAAACGTTGAAACTTCAATATTTGTTAGTTTCTGAAATTTTTAGATAGGTGACTTTGGTGCTTAACACTAGATTTACGCACGATTACTTACCATTTATATTGAAATTAAAACAGAGGTGTAAAAATTAATAAATAATGGACAATGCGCAAATTAACTCACAGAACGACTCTTCATTTCGACGGAGGAGAGCTTACATTTTGGCAGAAGCTTCTTACTATTTTTCGTAATTCAAAATAAGAAATCTAAGATTCGTCATTTTGACGGGTTCCGTAAATCTAGTGTTAAGAAGTTTGAAGCTACGCGAGTGTAAAGTATTAAAGCTCTTAGATTTTTTAATTTATTAAGTATTGAACATTGTGACTTTTGTCAAATTTTGAAACAATGAATAAATTTTTGGATTTTTGAACTTCGAGCCTTTGAAATTGTGGAACTTTACCACGTCGGAATGTTGATATTTCTTAAAATTTTAACTCTCAAACTTCGCGACGTTGAAATTTTCAGACTTTAGAATTATGGCACTTTTCGACTTCACAATTGAGAAACTGTTGAACTTTGGGATTTTGGAAAATTCTTACCATTTTTGAAAGTAAATCTTCATTTATAAAAGTTTGAGAACTCTTACGATTATTATGACATTATGAAACTAACATATCATTATGATTTTTCATCATAACATTATGATTATTACGATATTATGCAAAACTTATTTGTAGACTTTGCCAACATGTACAGTCATGGACGAAATTAAGTGGACAGGTATCATAAATAACGAAAGGCTAGTTTAATTTAACTAATAATGCCTATAAATCAAAACTTTATTACACAATTATGTACATTAAATAAATGTTTTTTCAAGTCTACAAAAATATTTCACGTTCTAAATTTAAAATTTATTTGAAACATTGTAATAACAAAAAAATTTGTTTACATTTCTGCAATGTCCACTTAATTTTGTTCATGACTGTAGGTAGAATTATGCAACTCTTTCGATGTTAGAATTATTATTGTGCGAACTTACTTCCTCCCCATGAATGAAGTATAACAAAATGTATAACTTATATAAAACTAATTTACTCAATAATTCAGTAATTTAATCTAGTAGAATATCTAGTAGAATTGTATAAAATACAGTCATGGACAAAATTAAGTGGACATTGCAGAAATGTAAACAATTTTTTGTTTTGTTACAATGTTTCAAATAAATTTAAAATGTAGAATGTGAAATGCTTTTGTAGACTTGAAAAAACATTTATTTAATTTATATAATTGTGCAATAAAGTTTTGATTTATAGGCATTGTTAGTTAAATTAAATTAATCTTTTGTTATTTATGATACCTGTCCACTTAATTTTGTCCACGACTGTATATCAATACCCTTGATTAAAATGAAATATATTATAATATCTTGTTAAGGCACAAGAGCAATTTTTGAGACACCCTGTATACACAGATATTTAAAGAATATATTTCAATGTATCTTGTATTGCATAATTAATTCAAAGATAAATTACACAAATGAAAAGTCACAAAATGTATCAGTTCGCTTAGGTTTCACATACAAAAGGTTATTTCAAAAGGAAGGTTAACCTCTTCGGGGACGAATTTTTTCGGTTACAACAAAGAAAATTACTTTTATTTCTTTTAAAACTGCTTTTACTTCTCTTATTGCAATTAGGATTTATTTTCTCGTTAGCAAATTTAGAAGAGATTACAAATTTGTTTTTTTGACTTCGGAAAATAATATATCTTTCTATAGGTTATAAACTAACTGTCCACATATGTAGCTAAGGGCGTGAAGAGGTTAAGTATGTGTGCAAAAGTCAATTAAAGTACAAGTACAAATTTTTGAAACACCCTGTGTATACAGAAAAATCTGTTGAGGGATATGAGTGGTGGAAGCAGATTGTTAAACGTAATCTTAATAGTGAAAATAACTTTAATATAAAATATGTAATAGTATAACCCAGGCACAGAGTACTATCCTGTCCAAACCGATCTTCACATCGAACTGCTGAAAAGCAGTCGGTCGCAAATACTTATACCTACGAACGTACATCCGCTGTACCTTTTTCAACATCTATATTTAGCTTTCCGAAAAACGTTACCGGTAATAAAACATCTTCGAGAGCCGAACCATTTTATTACTCCTCGAGAGTTTGTCGAAGGAGAGTTTTCTAATTACATTACTTCAACAAAATCAAGTACATATTTTATCATATTTTTGATTGTATAATTACATCAAAGAATAATTACAAAAATGAAAAACTCTAAAAGGTATCAGCTTGTCGAAGTCTCCCATGTAGAAGTTTACCACGGCAAACGATTGCACGAAATTACAGTTCTCCGTACAATCGCTGCAGCCATATACTGATGAGGATAAAACAATTGTGTGTCAGTTAGAGTCGACTCGAGAGATAGATTTCCTTGTTAGAGGCTGGCCAAGTGGAATTTGTCGAGGACAAACGACACGTAACCTTAAAAGGGCCGATCGGTGGCAGGACACACAAAAGATAAATTGACTTCACATTCCACGGAAACTTGGCTTCCGTTCGGATACTATCGGCAACCTCGATATAGCCTGGACCTTTTGCGATCACCTTGATGTACGGTATATATCTAACATCGTGGCAGCTACGAAGAACTCCATTTCAACGTTAAACTTCACGAAACTCGCGGTAGTCGGGTCAAAGATGTTCAACCGTTCAAAGTGTCGATTTTCGCCTATTACATGGCCGTTATCTATACAGACGTAGCCTTTGCATGTTCATCGTCGTTTTACGTCTGTCTAACATCTTGTACATAATTTGCAAGGGCACCTTTATGAACGACGATACGTCGAAGAAGACGTTACGTTGCATATTTGACCGAATACACTTGCGGAGTTGGCCGCAAGTTGAAAATTTTGTCCAACTTCGAAAACGTGTATCATTTATAGATTATCGATTACGAAATATCGGATTTCAAAGAAGGTCTAGTGATATTTAATAACATATAAATACCGTACGATTGTACTTATGATCGATTAATTTAAAGTTCGAAGTTGGCTGCAAATGGTTACGCAAACTTTATATAAATTTTAATATTTTCAATTATTCTGATCAAATTTGAAGGTACTTTGTACTTGTATATTATTTTGCACCTTTTAGTCAATTCTTGTTCGAACCGTACTAATTCAAATTATATTGATTTATTACAATATTTATTTTTTGCTTTCTTTCCCTTCGATTTGGATATTTTTTATATTTTGTTACTTCATTGCGACATATTTTATGTGTTACTTTAAATGACGTTTCTAGCAGAACAATAGGAAATATATTGTTTAATTACAATACTTTAATATGTAGAAGTTTTTAAAATGATATATTTTCAATTATACGACTTCAGAGACTTGAGAATTTGGGGTTTAACAATTTCAGAATTTATGGATTTAAAAATTTGAGAATGCGGGGTATTTTAGGATCTACGGATTTAATGACATTACAATTTAGGAATTTGGGAATTTAGGATTTGAGGGAGGAGGGGTTTGCTAATTCGAAAATTTGTAAAACTTGAAAATCATTTGAAAAATTTGAAGGCAATTTGAAAAATTTGAAAACAATTTGACAAATTTGAAAGTTAGAAACTTCAGAATTTAGAAGTCCAAGAATTGGAAGATTTGAAAAATTTAGAATTATACGAATACGGAAATTACAAAATTTCGTGATTTCGGTACTTTGAGTTTTACAGATTTAGGGAAATAGAAATTTGGAAATTTGAAATTTACAAGATCAGAATTAAAAATTTTTAAATTGAGGAATATGAAATCTTGAAAATTTAAAAAATCTGAAACTTCGAATCTTTGAAACTCATATTTAGAATTTCCATATCAGTAAGATTAGAAAATTCAAAAAGTTGACAATGTAAAAATACAAAACTCGTTACTTCAAGTCTCAGAACATCGCATCTAAAAGCTTCTTCAATTTAAAAAATTCAATTTACCCACTTGACGTTTTCTTATCAGACAAAAGATATTCGATCAATATCCGTAAAAACTGTACACAAACTGGACGTACCACTCACGAGGATGTTACACTATACATGGTCCCGTATATAACAAAATGGAAGAGACGAAGAATTCATAAAATTTAATAAAACTGCAACGAATCGTGTTTCCTTAACGGGGCTACAATAGGGGTTGCATATTTCCCACTGTCGTTGCATTATTCAAGAGAAAAACCACGAGCATAAAGAATAATCAACATCAGGCTTAAATATTTCTAAAGGCAACCTGTAACCCGTGTTTTCCTTTAATTTCATTCGCCCTGTTCGACAATAGACGCTCTGTAATTTCAACGAAAGCGTCAGCGCGTTGATTAAGGTCTCGCAAGCCGTATCTCGAGAGGAAGATAGCTCGAGCTGTCTTCGAGCCGATTTAATCACCATATTAAATTCAATTCGCTGAACCTTGCCGTGGTTAATCCGTTTGCCTGGTCTCTTGTGTTCAAAGCATCTGCGCTCGGCATCGGTGATGATGCGTGCTATGAAGGTATGCACGCATGCCACACACCGACAAAGTCTTCGCGATTCAAAGTAGAGCCGCGACTCTCGATTATTGATAACTTACTGATATCTTACTCAGAGAATGTACCAGGCGTATGCATAAGTTTTTAGGATAACGCGAGGTAAAGGTACGTAATTGTGAAACAGATTAACAGACAACAACAAATATATATTTAAATAAAACAATAACAATAACAACAATATATAACAGTTAAGCGTCTGTACTAATCACGGTAATAAAAAACTATGGAAAAAAGATGGCTTGAGCGAAAAGTACGCTGCGTATTAATTCGAATTATACGTCATTGTGTTCGTCTGACATTAACACTATTTCTACCAAGAGGTGTCAAAAGACACCTTTGAAATTTTAACATAAAATTATTCTCTATGTTGAATCGTTTCTCCACAATTAATTTTTTTACTTTTCATACGATGTTATATCATATCATTTTTCTTCAGCTAATATTCGCTAATTTCCCTTGCTGCATTTTAGCGCACACCACTGCATTGATTGTATATTAGAGTGTCCCATAAGTTATTTCCTTTTTAGATAGACATTCATACACAATATTTATAGTTTAAAGTTGATTCGTTGCATTAATTGTTCAGCTGTATCAACCTTCTCTATCCCTCTATCCCATTTTGTGTCATATTACAAAAAGGAAGAAACTTATGTGACCCTAATATTTTGTAGTTTGATGAATTAAATAATCTCTAATAAATACACAACAGTGTATCAATAAATATATTCCTTAAATTATCTATGTTTAACTCATAATTTGAAATCCCAACCAGTTTCGGCGATGATTTGTATTCAATAGGCGACAAAAGACACCATTTGGTTGAAATGGGTATACACAAAATCGTGGTAGATATAGTGTTAAACAACAAGCTCGCGCAAGTTGAATGCGCCAAAATCTAACGTCTTTTGTTTTATCGTTCAGTAATCATGGCGAACTTTGTACCCGATAAAGAGCATTTGCGACACGCATTGTTTTTCTTGTTTAATCAAAAGAAAAAGGCTATTGAAAGTCATCGCTTGCTGGTAGAAACATATGGTGAACACGTTCCATCGATTACAACATGTGAGACATGGTTTCGTCAATTTAAAAGTGGTGATTTCAATATAAAAGACAGTGGGCGCTCTGGTGGACCACAAAAGTGCGAAGACGAGCAATTGCAGGAGTTATTGGATGATAACTTGGCGAAACCGTTAATGCACAATGCTATTGCCAACAAATAATTAGTTTAAATCACGCATTGACGGAAAAAACAACCGGAATGGGCCTACAAGACATGGCAAAGTGATTTTGTTACACGACAATGCGCCGTGTCACACAGCAAAACCAGTGAAAGACTTTCGCACCCCCAGACCTGCCGCCATCCGACTATCACCTCTTCATATCAATGGGACACGCATTTGCAGAGCAGCACTTCAAAAATTTCGAAGAAGTTGGAAAATGCCTCGACGAATAGTTTGTTGCAAAAGACAAGCAATTGGCATGGCATTCATAAATAACCTGAAAGATGAATTGTATATTTACTTATTTTTAAAAAATGGTTTCTACTTTCCCATTTTTTATTTGTTAACGCGCTTCGAAATCGATTATATCAAATATTGACAACTTAACACGTTGACTGCCACGTGGACGCAGTTGAAAATTTTACTAGATAGTATTATTATGATAAATAAATCCTACCAAATATGTTCATAATATTTTGCTTTGTTTATTATTCACAGGTCCAAGCAATTACTACTAGTGTTTCAAATTAGATAAATGAACAAATTCTTACTAAATAGATGATTGATTCATTTTAAGTGTCACTCACATGTGGATGACCTGACGATCAAAGTGTCCCAAGCAATATTTCGTAAATTGAATTTGAAGTAGTATCGCAAGGAATACCCGGTAGAAACGAATCAGGGGTTCAGATTCCCATAGGCATTTCGCAGTGACACAGTAGGTGTGCGTGCACGTACATCGACGGGAGATAAGGTACGCGAAAGATCATTCGCGAGCTAAGCTTCCGAGACTTAAGCCGGCTTCCTACAAGGATTGGTTATATCGCCGACACTTTATTTCGGAACGTTCCTTCCCGACGCTATCGCGTTCAGATCCAGCTTGACTATCGATCGCCCACAACACTGTAGTCTTCGTTTCTTGGGTCTATCCCTTTTGCCAGATTCTGCTCTTGCTTTTGAATTCGCTACCATCGATGAAAGTATCGATGAATGTGGATAATATCGAGGCAACACAGATTCTGGTTTGATGCATAATTATCTGCCGTTTATGTAGGCTCATCTTTTTTAGCGAAAATTCGCGTTCTGTTGATTTCTTTTAATAAAAATATTATGTTTAGTTGTTAAAAATGTATTTCGAAAATCATTTCCATATCTGTTAGATTATAGTTTACAATTAGAAGAATGGACGGAAAGTGGCACACTCACTTCACGATTTTTTCGGATTTTTTGGTGATCGAACAGATGAGGAACAATGTCAGGGGTGGTTTGTCTGTTTCAAATCAGTTAATACAAGCTTGACGGATCATCTAGGAAGAGATTGACCACCGGATGTCGACGACCACGAACTTCATACTTCACGAAGCTTTCACCAATTGTTTCATCACTAAAAAGTTCATTAAGATAGCGAAATGACAACTTTCCAATCTTCCAATTGTAAATCATGATATGATGAATATAAATATGATTTTCAACACGTATTTTTATTATTACTAAATATTGGAAAATATTTATGTAAAGGGAACACACAGTAACAGACAGTACTCAAATTTTCACTAACAAAAAATGTGCCAATAATTTCGATGTACCAATAATATCATTAAATCTTTCCAAGCTGCTGGTAATTGTATTATCAGACTTTTACATTAGCGGGGACGTGGAGAGGTTCGTTACTTGTTTTATAAAATTTTCACGTTTGTCACACATATGTATAGAGTATCCCACAAATCATGGTCAAGCGATTAGGGGTTCATTCTACTTGTAAAAATGTGTGAAAAAAAAAAAGTTTTTTCCTCCGAGTTTTCGTTTTCTAGAAGATCGACATCCAAACTTTACTCCGTAGGTGTAGACTGGGTGCATGTCAACTTTGTGCATCTCACTATACAATCTTGTCTTGATTCTTATTTGTATTTAAAGACACGATAATGATCTCGGTCGATAGTTCGTCGTTCGTACTGTTCTATTATCGGCATAATCATTCGATATCTAAAAATTTCTCAACATGTTAGATCATTCGAATAGCATTGGCCAAAATCAAATTTGAAAGTTTATTGCATTTCTGTGTTGTCACGGCAATGCCTTTCAACGTGAACGGTTTTATGTTCGATTTCAAAAACTGTGAGACCGAAAATAGAAAATCTGAAAGACTCGTAGAGTATCGTTGGATTGAACTACTCGAGCTGTTTCGAAAAAGCTTACCGTCACAGAACAGTGATTGGCTACCAAATATCCGCAGTTTTAGCACAAAGACCAAGAAAAGGAGTTCTCGAGCATTTTCTGCTGCGGAAATCTCATAAGATTGGTATTTGGAATGAAAGGGCGAATCAATGAAAGACGACGTACATGTCGTCGTTCTTTGTACTCTCCTTCCACTTTTATTTGATTTTATTTATTTTTGTTTTTTGTTGCATTCTTTATCTAGCCTGACATTTTTCAAATCCAATCACACGTAATAACATAACCTAGAACAGGATCGACCGATGTTATATTATTTCGAAGCTTCAGGATTGCTGAAAATGATGAGATAATAAAATTCAAACCGTATTGAAATATAATAAAAACACAAATACATGCTTATATGTATGTATGCGTGTTTGAAACTCGTAGAAGAGAACAATGTTACGTAATAACGGGTTATATGATGCATTTAATAACTTAAATAACGTTCTACGATTTTCTGTGGTTTTTATACAGTAAATAAGAATATATAATCTTGTTATTGATCTTAGAAGTAATTTTAATAAAGATTTAAAAAGACCAATAGTAATTTGTGAAATATTTTACTTTGTTAAATAAAATACAGTAAATAAGAATAAGAATATATAATGTTAAATTAGAAGACACTAACATACGAATAAGAATACAGAGCTTCGTGACAAAGTTTGAAGTGTACAAAGTAATTAAGAATTTTCTAAAAATCAAACAAACTTTGAAATTCCCAAATTTTATAAAACTGGTGACTCAAATTTGCAAACTTCCGAATCTGTAAATTATGAAATTTTCAGATTTCTACATTTTTGAATATAGGAACATAGAAATACAGTAATGTCGGAGTGTTTAAAATTCACAAAATTAAATAGCTAAAATTTATCATTATTTTTTAACTGGAAATCTTTTAGTGTGGACATCTTGAAAGTTTGAAATTGTTAAGTAATTACGTTTAAACCTGAATCTAAATTTAAATTTAAATGTGAATGTAAAAGTTAAGTAATTTTTAAAGTGAAGGTTAAAAATTTAGAAACTTGGAAACTTCGACATTTTTTAATATATATTAATCTGAAAGAAAATAAATTTTATAATCTTTTCTTAACAATATATTATTAAAAAGAAATTGTAGAAATAGTGTATATGTACTATATATTGTATATAGTGAACATGAAAGTGTTCTTCTTTTCAACATTCTCAACATTTCTCCTTAAATTTTAACAAATCCTTAAATTTGAAAGGAGTAGAAATTTCGTAATGGAGGAACCCAAAATTCAAATTAATAAGCTTCCAAATTTAGAAATTTTTAGATTTTTTTATTTACAATTGTCCACATCCATACTTGTACATTTTCAAGTTTAGGAATGCTAAAATTGTCTGAACTAGAAACTTAAAAAGTTTCAAATTTACAAACTGTGGAAATTTACAGAGTTTGCGTCTTACAGTTTTTTTAATCTAAAAATTTAGAAATTTATTCATTTTTCAGTTGAAATAATTTTCCAAGTTTCTAAATTTTCAAGTATAGTAATTTAAATATTCGAAAATACCCAAACTTCGAAGTTTTCAAATCTAAAAGTTTAGGAATGTTTAAATTTACAAGTGTGAAGACTTGGAAATTTTCCAGCGTACATATTTCATCACCCAAAATGTAAAATAAGTTTAATATAACTCCACGATTAAAAGTCAAGCGAAGGGGCGCACAAATTTGTATTCTACATTTTCGACTTATTTTTCCATATAGAACCGCTCCGTTTTCACCACCAGTCACCGAACACTGTGTATATCATTCCTCGTGACATTTACCTCCTTGTGAAATCGATGGCGAGTTAAAGCAAAACCTCATCGAAACTTCTCAAAGCGATAGGTTAATAAACTCGAATGTTTCACCGCGGAAGCGAAGTTTCTCCCTGAATAACTCGATTTATCATCGCGTCCACGAAACGTCAAAATATCGTCCGGTCGGTACGAAGAAATCGACACAGAATTTCCAATAATGAAACCTAATAATCCGATTGCATCTGAGCGTAGCGCACAAAGCCGAGAATACTTGGACTTCTATTGTGATGCTTTGTGTGTGAAGTATAGGTAACATCCACAGCGGAGGAACGGATGCCAGAGCTCGTATACACCGGAGAGGCCATGCATTTCGTATCCCCTTGAAAAGTGGAAATCTAGGTGGTTTCGTATCTACGGGTAAGGGGTTGGGGGCGATGAGAATCCGGTGGTGGCACATAAGTATTGGTACCGTTCTTTCCAACCCCACCCGTCAACTGGCGCTTTTCATTTCTTCCTTCCTTCCTTCCTTTCGTCCTACCTCGTGACGCATTTATTTCCGTCGTAACACGACGTGACGAACGGCGCGCCGCTGTTGAAACTGTGGACGAATAGAAAAAAGCAAGAAATACGCTCTGTTCGTTTGATCGCGTTCGCCTGGCAGACGTCTGATGTGTCGCTCAGGAATGGCAATATACCGCGTTGCCACGTCGACCTTCCTGATTCTCACGGAATTCAGTGAAATTAAATCCGTCCGCTGGTCGGAAACACGCCGCCCGGGGGTGAAAAGTGCGAGATTAAAAAACACGACACGACGCTGTGTAGCCAGCAGTCTTATGCCGAATTATGAGGACAAAGTACGCTGCAAACAAGGCTCGGTAACGGCGGCTGGATTTAATAAATTGAATTTCCCGCCGAGATTTGTCCTCGTGACACGCCGTGCGCTTTGGGTATTCGGCTATTTAATAATACACTTATTAACCCCTTCCCGTACTTTGACGAGTCTGACTCGTGACGCACTCACAGTTCAAATTTTACTCACAGTTCAAAACTTTACTCATGTTTTGAATAGTCGTCAATTTGAAGTTTAGGTCCGACCATAATTAATATAATCAAGGATGGCTGAATATAAAATACTCACAGCATTTAAATTTCCTTTGTTCTTTTTAATATAGCAGGCATGAATAGTTAGTTCTGTCTGACGCATCTGACGAATAAATGGCACGGGAAGGGGTTAAAATTATAACTGTTGCGTCCTTATATTGGGGACATTTCAAACCTATTATTATCGTGTACAATAGAGAAAAATCCGATGAACATTTAACGATCTGTAGGTAAACTCTTACCAGCGGCAATTTATTGTATGGACACCTCGTAAACGTGATAACCCTAACAACTAAATTTTTAGTCTACCTGACAACGGTCAAGGGTTCAAGTTATAAAAACCTCTACGTCACTAGTTCCTGGTTTTTCCAAGAACTACTGACGTCAGAGTTAGGCGGTCACTCAAGACCCATACCAATCTTTTTAGACCAATCACGTGATTTCCTATGTTTACGCCTTCTACGATATTTCCGCGAATCCCAGAACACACCCCCATCATACTAACCTATACGAGTTTACCTACAAGACATTTTTGCACCTCTAAGACAGAACTCAAACAACCTACAAATAGAACAAACCTAACATTCAAAGAACTCAATCAACCTACAAATAGATAAAACCCAATATTCATAGCGAACTTTCAAACCTAGTAATAATCTTCCGAGTAAGATTGAACCAAATATATATAAGTTAGTTTAACACTTTAACGGCCGCATGTCTACGCAGTCAAACGTCGCCAGGGGCTGGCGACATTTTTGAAGAATTAATTTAAAGAAAGTTTATTAAATTCTCGAAAAAAATGAAGATAAAACAAAAACAACAACAATTTTGTAATAGTAGCTTTGTACACAACACCAAAGCTAATAGAAAACACGCGACACTAGCGCTTGTACGGTAGCTTAGTGTACGACACCAACGTAGAGCCGCCGACATTTGATCCATAATTTACGTGGTACACCACTGTAGTGTAAAATCTAAAATTGGCAATAATTACCTAAAATCAAAGACGTGGCGATGAAATACGAAGCCAATAGCAATATCCACAGTTGTTTACATACATAAATTGTCACACAGAGAGTGTGGTACTGGCCAACAACCTCCGGCGGTAGCATCACACACATGTTGTGTGAGCGGTCGTTAAAGTGTTAACCGAATATTTATATTATCAGAACTTAGACAATAAACTCTAAAGTTCAAACCAACACTATATAACCTACAATCATTTCACTCGCGAAATCGACAATCGCGACTTACCCGCATCTAAAGGGTAATACCTATCGTGCCGCCTTCAAAAAACTAAAAACGAAGAGCACGACACAACAATAACTAAAAAAATTGTGCCGTAACGAGAAAGCTACAATATAATAATAACATTTTTTGTGTGGTGGCATTTGGCAGATTTCAATGTCTCCTTTATTTTCTCGATACGCTATACCTTTTTGTCTCTAGTACAATAACATATATTGGGATAATTTCAGCGATCTATAATAACAGTATATGTTACAGCTGTCAACGACTTCTTCAACCATAGCGACGATCGACTTAGTAGTTTATAATAAAAGACTCAAACCCCGCTCTAAGGAAGACCGATGTTATAAGTGGTTCACCCCAATATCAAATAAAGCTCGGTCTCTGCCACCTAATCAAGAGTACATCACGTTTTTCTGAACCCTGCCCATTACTTCTAAGCTGCGATATATTTCAGAATGAAATCAGTAGCATTAAATTTAGATTAAATATTAAGACCGGGAAGAAGTGCTTGATCCTTCTTATCGAATTGGTGATACTCACCGTCAGGCATAGTACGACAACAATTAATATTATTTCATAATAGAACACGCTACACCGTGCCTCGTGTTACGAACCTGCTAGATGTGTCAAATTACAGTGACCGGCATAATAAAGTGACCATTCTATACCGCATACAGAATAGCTCAAAACTAATGTTTTTAATGAAAATGTTTTTAATTTAATAAAAATGTTTTTAATTTACAAAAATTAAAAGACTATTTGTACCAACAAAAACTTCCGACTTTATTTTAACAAAACACACAGTTTCATATACGAAAAGAAGTAACCACATTGTAAATGTTAATTTATACTTGAAAGAAAATTAAATTTAATATTTGGTATGACCTCCTTTGGCCCTAATGGCTGCCCCCGATCGTCTGGGTATGCTTTCGACCAGATTATGTAGATGATTAGGATCGAAACTTTCCCAAGCTCGCAGCAGCTCATGGAAGTAATTATTTCTGTTTCTAACTCCGTTTTTGTTCAAATTTCTGTCTAAAATCGACCATAAATTTTCGACTGGATTAAAACTAAAACTTGATTTAGCACTTAAGAAAAATAGTAACACCTCGCAATCTGACAACGGACATTAAGAATAAATATAAATTTGATCTGTACTCTATGTGAGTTATTTGAAGTCTACTGAAGAGAAACAATAATGTTCTCTCCAGAATAAAGTATGTAGTGAAAATTGGCGTGTTGCTGAGGGTGAACAAACGACTAAGTTAAAATTAAACTATTTTTATTGGCTCTGGAAAATTTGAGGGAAGTGGGCAAGAACCGCCCTTACCAAATGCTCATCGCGAGATCACTCTTTCCCTGAATGACCTAAGGTAAAAGGTACGAAGTCGCTTGTCACATTATTTGTTCGACACATATAAAATAATAAACCGCGCTGGCACTCGAAAGTCGTGCTAAATTAAAAAAAGTTTCAGAACATAAATTGCACGTTGTAAAGAGTTGCCGAAGGCAGTTGTTTATTATTCATGAATTTTCTAAAGTTAAAAATAAGCCCAATGACAATAGTATGTCCGCAACACCGACAATAGTATACTTCTTCATTAAGGGGTTAGGTGGGTTTGAAAATTTCAAAAAATCGATTTTTTTTTGTCTTATTAAATAGTACAATGTGTCTAGAATATTCTCCCGAAATTTTTAATCGATTGGAGTAAAACTCTAAGCGATAGACCCTTCGGAAGTTCAATCGCATTTTTCTCGAAACTCTATTTTTAAAGTCGGTGGACACGATTTCTCAAAAAGTTATGAACCGATCTTGTTCAAATTTTGCACACTTCTTCAAAATAGCATTATCTAGTACTTGAACGAAAGATTTTTTTTTCTTTTTATCACAGCTTATTTTACGAGGAAATATGTGGTGAAAATTTGACCAAAAAGTGGAACTTTTATTCATAACTCCGCTAAAAATTCTAATTTTAATTTTTTTTTTTCCTTCGTTCAATTACGAGCTTTATACATCTGCTGACAGAAAATATTTGGTTTTTTAATTTCTGATGAACCAGTCATGAGTTATCGTGTCCATGCCGAGAGCACTTCTTTTGAGAGGTCAACCGAAATGAGGTCTCAATGGCTGAATTTTCAAAATTTTTAAATAAAAATTTCACAAAGTACTTGTTAAATATGTATCTTTGATTTGCTAAATTGTTTGCAATAAATATTTCATTCGATATATTAACAAAAAATCAGTAAAAATACGCTTCTTTTAAGCGTCTGAAACCCACCTAACCCCTTAAAAACATTAGTTTCACGATAGTCTGCATTGGACATAGGATGGTTACTTATTAAGCCGGTTACTCTAGAAAGATAAATAAATAAGATTGTCATAATTGATCCAAGCGGATTCGTCGCAACGTCCCAGGTTTCTCGAGTCGCAACAACGCAATATATCATGCGATCAAAGTTTACACGGTCCGTGAATCCTGCGGGACGCGACAGGTAGCCGCATCTCGCTACCCCAACACGAGAACGTCGCCAAGTTTCTCCTTTTTTTTTCACTTAACCCTGCTAATGACCTCTCGCGACGTAACGACGAAGCCTGACGTTCCATACATTACCCGCGAAGGGGGAGGCTGGTGTTTCTCGGCGAAAACAGCGGCGAAAGGGTGAATCGAGCGGAGTCAAGTTGCGACACTCGTTATTCAGTCGCAGCTGAAACAAACCTCTCGAGAATCCCCCGGGGCGGTGTAATTCGCCAGCGTAAATGGTAATGAATTTTTTTCCTCGTTTACCGCCGATACGATGGTCGAGAACCGACAAACGGCCACAAACGCGGACACGAGATTCCGCAATTAATACGAGACACGATTGCGACGCTTCTGTCGAATGTAAAACGACGGCTCTCCCGTCGCTCGTTTATAAATCGACGGCCGGTCATCGAATATGCAAAACGCCCACTCGCTCTGTGTCCTATGCTTGTCAGCTGTTATTTGTTTTTTTTTTTCTATCCCGCGTATGAAATATCTGAAATGCTCGACGTTTCAAACTGACGGGCGCGCGTTGTAATTAACGCGATACTCGATCGACGATGAGACGCGCAGCGGGAAGGATTATCGATGATGATCCATTCCAATCAGTCTGGCTTCCGCGAGAACGCGGGTTAACAGCTTGTAATCAAAATCGTGGCGCAATTTGTATATTTATGACGTTGAATTATCATTGAACGAGCGTGCAAAAATAAATCTTCATGTTGAGAGTCACTGGGTCTATAATAAAGAGAACCTTAAACTTTGTGTTTAAAGTCAATGGGCCTCGGATCGTATTTGTATATAAGGGCCAATTGGGTGAACATGTTGCTGATGCAGACCGTTTTTATTCCAGGGAGTGGGCGTCGGACTTTTCATGGGCTTTGCAAAAGTCCTTTACTTTTATTTCTATCGTTGAAACGTGCAGACGGTGTTCTGCGTTCGCTTTCGATAAATTCTGTTATATTTAAAATACACGAAGATGGAGATAGAGAAGGTATATGATATAATCGCAAGACGAAGACGCTCTGCAAACACGTTTCAACACGGAAGACGGACGTAGAGAGACCCCTATTTCCTGTTAGATCCTACTCAAGTGGCGCGATTGATCAATGTGGAGGCCAACATCCATCAAATTCATTATTGCGAAGATACTAAGTTCTCTTTAACTTAATCATAACACATGAAAACTAATTTACGCTTTGACTATTACAACAAGCTGTATTAATTAAGATATTGAACGTTACTTCTCGTTCTTTTGATACATTCATGAACTATACAATAGAATTTTTATTAGGCTGGCTGGACAGATTTTTTCTTTCCCGATCGCAATATCTAAATTAGTACACGGCATGACAAATATCGTTTAAAAATTTGAGTTACAAGATTCTCATTTAAAAGGGCATTTAAAGAGATCAACATTTCATATGTAAATTGAAGAGTTACAGTAACAATATGAATTTCGAAATTAACGCAAAAGTGTAGCATAACGTTTAAAGCATCTCGTTTACTCGAGATTCGGAAGTACTTGGTAATTGCTTTTATAACATACCCATTAAAACTCTTTATTCGGAATTTCTTGTTTCATTATGTGATGTATTTGTGGTGAATTTATTAAAGCTGAAACAAGCGCACAATTTAAAACTCCGCGTATGTACCTAGTACTTGAAACTTACAACTCGCCGGTTTTTAATTGTGGAATTTGTAGTTATGTTCATTATATTTGTCTTTACAAAAATTATTATTTACATTATATATATATATAACTGTCGTTTCTTTATATTTTGAGTATAATCAAGGAACAATTGCAATTATGAAAATGATATATTCCACAGTTTGAGGAAAAATAAAACCTTTTAATTCACATTCGGATGCTATTTAATTTTTTTTGCTTTTATCTAAAAAAAAATTGGATTTCTTAACATCTTTCCTTAAATTTAGGATATTAAATTTTAATATTTTCAAATATTTAATCTTGTAAATCATCAAATTTTCACATCTTCAAGTTATCAAATTGAAGCAACACTTTTTCAACGTTTTGCATAATCTGATGGAATCCAATAAATATAGGTAAACTATACTGATTCTGATTGTCGGAATCTATTAGAAGAAGTCTCGGAATCTGTCTCAGAGCATAATCGGGTTTTTCCAATTAATTTTAATTGCTCTATCATTTATATTGCCAATTTAAACGAGTCTTAATCGCGAGGCGAAGCTGGAATCATCGTTTTATTGATGATTGAATTATGGAGCTTATTTTTATTTCTCCGGGATCGATGCTCGTTGGAAAAGACTCGATAACAACTTCAATTTCACGGAATTCTATGCACTAGATTCTACGGAAAGGATTAACCTTATTTCCATAGATCGTTCTCATTTGCGAACAGTAAATTTTACATTTTCTTCATTTGTACTTCTGGGACAATTTTTGTATATACAGATACATTTATATAAGTTATATATAATATAATACATGTATATAAACGCTTGTATTAAATGGAAAGAGACACATCATTTATGAAAACAAATATTCAGAATAACGGGTAAAATTATACAACGCTTTTATTACTCTTACGACCAGCTACATCAAACGAGCCGTTTATTTTGAAAGTGGTACAAGTCCATCTTTTGTTGCTCCAAAATATTTAAGGATTTGCATTTCAATATATTAACAAATATTTCTAAGCACCGGTAGATAAACTTTTTGTGATCTATGAAGTTAAATAATGTATATCTATTATCTAATAGTGTTTAAATTGCTAATTAAGAAGTAAAGGTTTCATTAAACCAAAATGAACTTGCTCCACATTCAAAATAAACAGCTATGCATCTATTATATGCTATGCATTTATTTTTGTTATGGAGCAGTTAACACGTTGAGCCCGCGTCAGTCCCTGGCGACCGACAGTATCAAAATTAAAAAATATCAGTCACATTATTTCGAAGACAATTGATGAGTGCACTCATACGACAATCAAATGAGGAAATTCTTGTCCATACTGAAAAAAGAAGTGTTCATCAATTACGAAAGAAAGAAGGAGACGTTAAAAAAATCCGAAGATATTGTTCGGGATGTTATGACAAAAATTCAAGGCTGTTCAGACGCAAGACAGCTAGAGATTTATTAAAAAAGTCGTCACATTTTGTAACACATGCAAAAACAAACCATATCATTGTTTAGAATGTTTCGATAAGTTTCAGTGAAATTACCACATTTATTTTTTAATTTTTATACTGTCGGTTCCAGGGACCGACGCTGTCCAAACGAAAAGTTCACTGTCGGTCCCCAGGGGTTCAACACGTTAACACTAGATTTACGAACGTTCAATGACCACTTATGTCTGCATTGAAAATGAACTATAAAAACAAACAAATAATGGACACTACATAAGCCAGTTTATAGAAAGATTCTTCATCTCCATGAAGATTAACATGTGTTAGGATTATGTGTATGACTTATTTATTATAAGATATACGAAATTACAGATAATATATTCGTTACGTGCATGTTGCACACGGTCGCTCGGAAGACGCTCTCAATCAGTATGAACATCGTTAATTAATCGATCCATAAAACAAAAGACGATCGCGGGACGCGCGGTCCCTATACATCGTGGGATTTACGAACATGGGAGGCAAACTACCATCAACATGCATTTTGCAATAAGTTTTTTAATAATTTTCGTAATTGAAAATAAGAAATCCGACATTTTGACGGGTTCCGTAAATCTAGTGTTAATAATGTACAGAATAAAATGGTGTCGTAGAAAAGGTTTTAGGCAAAGTCTGCCAATACCCAATTTCCGCTCAACAGTACAAAAGATTATCGTTCCCAGAAAGCGACCACCATCTTGCTAACCACGCGAATCCATCTTCGCGATTCGTACACCTTGACAACCGTTCGACGATCGAATTTAAGCGGATTTAATCGGATTTTTCCATGTTGCTAACGCATTGGACCGTGATACGTCGGTGGCGCGTGCAAGAGGATCCGATAGCAGCTATCTGGCAGGCACGGTACACGCACCAATTCACGCGCGTGCACTTGTACTCTGGAACAAGCAGGAGAGCAAACGACAGAACGACGGAGAAAAAGAGCGAACATGGCGACAGAGCACGAATTACGAGGCAAGAGTGACGTGAGAGTCCGTTGCCAGTGATTTGATCGGGCTGTGATGGAATAAACGCGAGTAAGTAACGGCTCGTGTACGTCAGCCTGATCGACAGCGACTTACCATTGCAAAAAGTTCACTGAAAATTGTAACCTCCGACAAAGAAAATGACAGACAGTGACCTGGACTGCATGTCGCATTAAGGAGATATGAAAATGGAGAAGAAACGGACATGCGTTACTGTAAGACGTTCATAGATATGCAGATACGCTAGGAGTATAAGGGTTTTTTCTTTCATTAATAACGAGCTCAAGGGAGGACATTTCTGTCATTTGTTTTCGATATGACAAGATGAAGCGACGGAAATTCAATATTTTCAAATTTTTAATTTTAGTAATTTTTCTATTATCAAACTGTTAATTATGGCAGACCACGTTTCCTTAAATTCCTTAATTCTAAAATTCCAACATTTTTAGACTCAAATTTTTCAATTTCCAACTCTTCAGATTCTTTTATTTCTGATATCAAATTTTTAAAGTAAGGAATACACAAAATCTTCATGTTTCTAACTTCGGAGTTTCTCAGATTTCAAAATATTTCCATTTTTCAACTTCCGAATCCTCAAATTCCTCTATTTTTGAAATTATATATTGGAAATAGGCGGCAGAATAAAATAATGAAACGAGAAATAATTTTAACACAAGACTTTAATATTTAACTTTTAAACTCAAAATTAGAAACACGGAAATAAAGCGTTCACGATCTGTCGTGTTCAAGCGCTCAATCGTAATGGACAATCCGACAGAGTCATGTAACAAAAGACAGAGGCCATACATGTTTGTACATGCATATGAGGTTCTTTTATTTTGGCTGTTATTTCTTACAAATTTATCCGATAATTTTTGTAGAAGAAAAACACTTAATTGTGTTAAATAAATCCAACATTATATATTTCGTAATTTCCCAATATGAAAATTTTTGAATGCTCAAACCCCTTAAACTGTTGAGTCTCCAAATTCCTAGAATTCTCAAACTTGCATATTCTCAATTTTCCAACTTCTCGGGTTCCCAAATTTCCAGATATTCAGACGACTATGTTCCAGATTCTCAAGTTCCGAATGTCCCCAAACTTTCTAACTTTCAGGTCTCTGGCACTCGAAATTTCATCACGTAAAAGGTTGTGAAATCGAGATTTTGGTAATATGAAAATTTACTGATTAGAGAGGAACGAACGACGGTGCCATTTTCCCCTGCACCGCCATTTTCCCTGGGGAAGCCTAGTGTTCTCGATATTCCACGGCGCAACAATACGAAGAGAGAATACGAGGGGATATCAAAAGAATAAAACCGAAAAAGGGGCGAAACGTCTATTAACGAAATAGGAATGGGGAAACTCGTGTAATTAGACAAAAGAGAACAGCGTGAAAGGAAACGGAGAAACTGGCAAGAAAAAAGAGGGAAGAAGCATGTGGATGCGAAATAAAGAACAGAAATGACAAAACGGACGAGCGCAAAATGGGGACAAATATGGTCCATACGGGCGAAAGTCCTAAAAACCTGGGTATTATAGTGAGTATTACAAAACTTTATATAGTAAAGAATTATAGTGAGTGTTATAGAAGAGTACATGGTAAAGTATTGGGAGTACAAATTGGTTCGATCCGTTTTCAATAGGTATCTCTGGCTGTTTTAAATGTTTCATAACAACAGGGAATTTCTATTGTTTCAGAGACGTTAGGCATCTCTCAATAATGTTCCGTTTATATCATTTTGAGTTTCATACAGGAATCTTGTTTTTTACTGTGTTCAATATGTCAAATTTTGTTCACTAAGCAGCATTTGCGGGAGGTTTTAGTATTTTACTTTAATTGGAATAAAAGTGCAGCTAAAACGCATCGAATCCTTGTGGAAGTTTATGGTGACAATGCTCCAACTGACAAATCATGTAGGGAATGGTTTCGACGTTTCAAAAATGGTGACTTCAGCGTTGAAGACAAGCCTCGCGCTGGGCAGCCAAAGAAGTTCAAAGACACGGAATACGTTCGAAATGAGAAGTATCTGGTGGGACCAAAAGGGTGTTTTATGCTATGAACTGCTACAACCTGGCGATTCCATTACGGGTATGTTAGAATAATTGTTATTTTGATGCTATGTCGATCAAGGTTCTGGGGTAAGTGAAAAGAGGTCCAGCTTCGTCCTCTTACCAAAAGGCATTTCTGCCTTCCCCACTCCGTGGCCAGATCCTTAAAGAACAACACCCTTAAAAAATGCAACGTCGGGCTGCTTGCCTTTTCCAGAACATTCCCATGCCTCCTTTAAACAATCAACTCGGCGACACTCGATAGCCACGTGACTTCGAGTCACTGGCCATCGTCGACCGCCTAGGTTGCCATTCATACACCCATTCATACCATTCATACATCATAAATCGTCCGAAAGCAAAATAGCGGCAGGCTAATTGCCCTCGACGACCCTCCAAAATACGTTGACGCTAACAGGTAATAGATATTGGGCTACAATTATTTCGTTTGAGTCGTGCATTACGAGAAAGACGGTCGGAATACGAGCAAAGCCATGGTACGGTTATTCTTGTGCATGACAACGTTCGGCCACATGTCGCAAAAGTCGTGAAAACATATTTGGAAATGATCGAGTGGGATATTTTAGCGCACCCGCCGTATTCTCCGGACATTGTTTCTTCTGACTACTGGTTATTCCGACGGATGCAGCAGGATTTGACAGGTCACAGGTTCACTTGTTTCGCAGAAATCGAAAATTGGCTCCAAACTTGGATCGCCTCAACAAACGAGCCATTTTTTCGAGATGGAATTCGAAAATTGCCTGAGTGGTGGAAAAAAGTTATAACCAGTGATGGACAATACTTTCAGTAATCTGTTCCTACAGATTGTTCTGTAATAAATGCATTTTTGACCACAACAAAACGGACCGAACTAATTTGTACTCCCAATATTACAGTACTATGTACAATAAGATATTATGGTACTTTGTCAACTACGCTAGTCCAATGGCACTATAATAAGCGACAAACATAAAAGAAATTATTGCTTTATCTACTGAATTGTCTAATTCAGATAATAAACTCAGTAAAATAATACAACAATTCATTGAAATTAATAAAAATAGTATGAATTTTAAGATCAAGGTTATGAGAATATGTTTTTATTCCAATTCTAACGTTACAAACATAAATCATCTATGGTGTATAATTGCATTGGTTTCACTGCTGCATCCATGTACAAATTTAAACATTCATTTTCTTCGTAATTTTATATCCAACGTCCGAATTAAGCTCTTGATTTATTGCATCGAGTCAAACTCCTGATGCACATTGCATTTGAAACTACACAAATCTGACTGGAATTTTTAATACGCCTCGATTCGAAATTTAAATCTTATTGTAATTTACATAGTCCAAGTTCGCGAAATACGAAATAGAAAATTCAGGTAGCGGAGATAAGTTTTAAAATTAATGGGACCATGTCTACTGATTATAATCATTAGACATATATGTTTATTAATATTAGGTTTGCGGAATACGTCAAAATAACACACCTTAGACTTCCCATTTTAAATTAGAGAAATTAATTAGAAGCTACTGTCAAATATACATTAACTTTTATCAAGGTATAGAATAATTCTATAATTTAATTTAGGTTTCCTCCCTCGTTGCACTTTATTTCTGATTTAACCGCTCATCGAACATTCATACATCTAGCACTAAAATTATTAACAACTGATAAATGTATTATTGTGTCGTGCTCTTCTCAATGATTTTTCCAAGGCAGCACGACAGTTCACACCCAATATACACGAGTAGAATAAGTTGTATTCTTGATCGGTTTAAAAGAATGAGCAAGGTATATAAATTGCTGATTTATTTTATTCAGCGTCGGTTGAAGTATGTTGAAGTGTTAGGTTTAAGTGCTCAAGTGATTCTGTCTTTATTTCAATTTGGTAACTACCAGGTAAACAATGCTTAGGTTACAGAGTGGTAGTTATACCAATCCGCCGTTAGGCATATACATTGAGGGAGAAAAGATGAGTTAACGGTTGCCCTTCAGGTAGGCACAAAAAATTTGTGACCTTTAGAGACAAAATTTACAACGTACCAGCAATCGAATACCTCTCACATCCTAGTCGTAAATACGGTCCCCAAAAACGGTCTTGGAATTATCTGCTCATATGACGCTACATGTATTATACATTAATACATATACAGTCATGGACAAAATTAAGTGGACAATGCAGAAATGTAAAAAATTTTTTGTTTTGTTACAATGTTTTAAATAAATTTAAAATGTAGAACGTGAAATGCTATTGTAGACTTGAAAAAACATTTATTTAATGTATATAATTGTGCAATAAAGTTTTGATTTATAGGCATTGTTAGTTAAGTTAAATTAACCTTTTGTTATTTATGATACCTGTCCACTTAATTTTGTCCACGACTGTAGATCATTAAAACCTAACATTTCGATTTTCTTTATTAGTCGAAAAATTGCAGCGATAACTAGCTGACCATGGCTGTCGCGACAACCGTGAAAATCACAGACTAACCAGTTAATAACGAAAACAGGTGACAATGCAATAAATGTAGAACGATTAATCGATCTAAAAAGGAAGGGGTTCGGGGAGAGTATTTCTCGTACGAATCAGATGATTGCATAGTCCCTATCTCGGTATGCCGACCTAAATCGTTAAATGCTTTCCGTGTGCATACAATACTCGAACACCTATTAACGATCGTCGAACGCTTCCGTAATCCGTGCAAAGCGTGAATAACGAACCTCCGTTCTGGCAGGAATTCATCGTGCTTCAAGATCGATCCGTGTCGATAATTGCAGCCGAGTTCAGCGATGACAATGAAAACGCAAAGATTGTCTGTCTCGACAACTCGTCCGTCGGTGGCTCTCATAACTCGTGGACGCATTACAAGAATGAATTAAAGAACGCTGTAGAAGGAGAGGCAGCAGGAAGAGTAATCGTACAAACGATCTAAACGAGCGGCACCGGAGAACAGCGGGGAGATGGTGGAAGAGAAGGAGGAAAAGGGATGGAGCAGGAACGGAAAATTGTAAGGGAAGAAAAATAGAAAAGGCAGCGTGCCACGTGTACGAGGCATCGATCCTCCGCGACACCGGTACACGCCCTGTTATTCCGTTCGTCTTTAACGAGCTCTCATTATCGCTAGATTATCGTACAAGAGGATTTGACGTCGTAATGGGTAGCAATGAATCCATTGACAACGTCGATGAACTAATGATGCTCGTCATTCACCGGCAATCGTCCTCGACATCGAGGTGCCGCCTTCTTGCTCATCTCTCTTCGCCATCGCTTTTTTCGACCCTGACCGCTCTATCTTACTATTAGGTCGGTGCATATGAAATGTCGGATTTTGAAGTGAATATATAAAACTGCATATCAAATTCTCAAATTTCAAAATTAACAAATTTTTAAACTGTTGGTTTTCTGACATATACTCAAATTCCCATATTATACAATTTTACAATTTTCAAATCCCCAATCTTTTCAAGTTTTTTAAATCCTAAATTTGCTTTTAAATTGTCTTATTGACAAGGCAATTTAAACCCTGAAATTTCGATATTTCCACACTTTTAAATCTTTCAATTTGCCAATGCCTCATTTAATTTTAATATTTCTAATATTTTCTGACCGCTCTATCTTACTATTAGGTCGGTGCATATGAAATGTCGGATTTTGAAGTGAATATATAAAACTGCATATCAAATTCTCAAATTTAAAAATTAACAAATTTTTAAACTGTTGGTTTTCTGACATATACTCAAATTCCCATATTTTACAATTTTACAATTTTCAAATCCCCAATCTTTTCAAGTTTTTTAAATCCTAAATTTGATTTTAAATTGTCTTATTGACAAGGCAATTTAAACCCTGAAATTTCGATGTTTTCACACTTTTAAATCTTTCAATTTGCCAATGCCTCATTTAATTTTAATATTTCTAATATTTTCTGACCGCTCTATCTTACTATTAGGTCGGTGCATATGAAATGTCGGATTTTGAAGTGAATATATAAAACTGCATATCAAATTCTCAAATTTAAAAATTAATAAATTACTAAACTGTTGGTTTTCTGACATATACTCAAATTCCCATATTATACAATTTTACAATTTTCAAATCCCCAATCTTTTCAAGTTTTCTAAATCCTAAATTTGCTTTTAAATTGTCTTATTGACAAGGCAATTTAAACCCTGAAATTTCGATATTTTCACACTTTTAAATCTTCCAATTTGCCAATGCTTCATTTAATATTAATATTTCTAATATTTTCTGACCGCTCTATCTTACTATTAGATTGGTGCATATGAAATGTCGGATTTTGAAGTGAATATATAAAACTGCATATCATTTTTCAAAAGCCGTTTATTTAATCAAAATATGATCCATTTGCTTAAGTACACTTTTTCCGACGAGATTGTAATGTATAAATGATAGTATTAAGGAAATTCTGATTTTTGGAATCAATAAACTCTGATATTGAATTTTTCAAACTCTCTTCATTTTCACAGCGTTTAGCCCGTGAAAACAGTTCTTAACCCTTTGCTGTCCTATGTCGAGCGTGACTCGACATCGTGTTTCTCTTGAATCGTAGAGATAATTCACATAAGTAGGTTGCTTGAAGATGTTCTCATTTCTTTTACACTTGTAAGAAATTAAAAAAATGTATGTTACGCATCCTGCATCATTGTAATACATTTTATTGTAAACTCACTTCTTGATGTATTTTGTAAATTGATTAAAGCGTCGTTGGTAAAAGAGATTAAGGACCGCAAAGGGTTAATGTTAAAAAAAGTGGAAGTCGGTTGACGAAGTATCTGATAAACAATCTGGGTTGTTTATAAATTTTTTCTTGCAGTATAGATTAATTATGCAAGTTATTCTATCCAACAGTGCCTATTTTATATACATAATAAACAAATAAATAAATTAATGACTTTTGACTTGCAGTATAAATTAATTATACAAATTATTCCAGTCAACAGTAGTCATTTAATATAAATAAAATAATAAATGTTATGTGAATAAAGTAAATATATTTTCTGTACGTAGGTTATATGTATACATATAGCGCTAATTAATACTACATTATTATAGTAGTTATTATATGCATTTTATAAACGTATTTTATAAAATAAAGAAATTGAATAAGATTTCATACATACAGTCGCGGACAAAATTAAGTGGACTGGTATCATAAATAACAAAAGGCTAATTTAATTTAACTAATAATTCCCATAAATCAAAACTATTATTGCAAAATTATGTACATTAAATAAATAAATTGTTTATTAAATAAATGTTTTTTCAAGTCTACAAAAATATTTCACGTTCCAAATTTAAAATTTATTTGAAACATTGTAATAAAACAAAAAATTGTTCTACATTTCTGCAATGTCCGCTTAATTTTGTCCATGACAGTATCTTATAAATGTACTTTATGAAATATGTTTTATATATTCCTAAAAGCGACTAGCGTTTCGATCTATAATCGACCGATAACATGAGTTTATAAAATAAATAACAAATTCGACAAATGTGTCCGTTCCTTTTTTATACGAATACCATTTTTTTTTTTTAATGTAAAGCTATTAATTTGTCACAGACCAAATGTTTTTTCTGTGATTTCACACGTGTGGTCAAATAAATTACAGAACTGATTGATGGAGGGGTGTTACGGCTCCCGACTTACAAGATGTTGGGCACTCTAATCTAAATCCGACGGGATTAACAGAGTAAATTATGGTATGCAAATGTGCTGCGTAACAGAAAGTTTCCGTTGGAATGTTCGACCTTTTCCGGTGTCTGGTTATTCTTGAAAACTATCGCATACGGCGTTTTATGAATATTACTGTTAAGAAGATTTTGGATTAGTCAAAAAGTTATGGCTACGGGATGACTACTATTCGACCGATGTGTCGACATTGTCTTGTCTTGCACAAGGTGTTGAATTCAGATTTTTCGGAATTTATAAATTTGGGAACTTAGCAGTTTGGAATTTTAGATTTGTAGAAGTCCGTGAATTTTCGAATTACACAGTTTTGAAATTTGAGGAATTAAAAATTTGAAGATCATAGGACGTGAGTATGAAAAATTTGAAGATCTTAGGGTCTAAAAGTAAAAAGGTTCGAAGAACTTAGGATTTAAGAATTTAAAAATGTGATGACCTAGCAATTTGAGAACTTGAAAAATTGACGTTCTTGGAATTTGAGAATCAAGAAACATAAATCTTGGAACCTTAGAATTAAAGAATTAGAAAATCTTGCGATTTGAGAATTCAAAAAATAGAAGAGCTTGTGATATGTGAACTTAAAAGTAAAATAATCTTGTTGAAAATTTGAGAAATTGAAGATCCTGGAATTTACAAAATTTAAAAGTTATTATTATTACTTAGAATAAATTCAAAAATTAAGACATTCAGGAATATTAAAAATTGCAAACTTTGGTATGTAGACAAGCAACGTCGAAATAAAGTTTCACACTGACACATGTGCTCATTGAACGCTGTTAATTGATGAATACGCGAATATCTACTACCTTTACCACATTTTAACAACAGTTCCGTTGCAAGAAAAATATGTCAGATATTCCATATTACGGTTACATTATTCTTTTGATACGAATACGTGTATATAAAAAACTCTTTTCTCGGAGTCTATAGACGTGACTATCTCTAGTCACGTGGCTTCTTAATATGACTACCATCTTCATTTCACAATTCAACGTACATATGTTATTCGGTATGTTAATCAAGGTAAAATGTATGGATATGACTATACTATGTGTGATAGTCGATTATTTACTCATCGTTCGTTGTTCTAAGGATTTCCTGATAGGCCATTGTTGCGGTTATTGTATTTCTCGTGCAGTATCTATTCAGTGAATGCATCTATATTACACGCGGCCCATACAATGAGTTATTACTTTATAATGAGACATAATATGCGAGAATGTGGCGTATTAAATAACGGGTTTCAAAATGTGAATGGATCGACATGAATGGGATTCATTGAACAGCTCTCCCGCCACATTAGTTTAATACAAATTTAATATCAAACTTTATGTTATTTAATTTGATATAATTTTAATATTAATATTTTTAATATTCCTAGTATTTTCGATAATTGCAGTATTCCCGATATTTCTACTATTTCTAATATTTCTGATATTTCTGATATTTATAGTATTTCTGATCTTTCTAATATTTTTAATAAATTCTTCAAGCTACAAGATTTCCAAATTTTCCAGTTCTCAAATTTAAAAATTAATAAATTACTAAACTGTTAGTTTGCTAACATATACTCAAATTCCCATATTACTCAATTTTCCAATTTTCAAATCTCCAATCTTTTTACGTTTTCTAAATCCTAAATTTGCTTTTAAATTGCCTTATTGATAAGGCAATCTAAAACATGAAATTTCGATATTTTCACACTTTTAAATCTTTCAATTTGCCAATGCCTCATTTGATTTTAATATTTCTAATATTTTCAAGATCATCTATATTTACCATATTTAATATATTTAATGGTTTAATATTAACATAATATTACTTTAAAGTTTTGAACAAAATAACTGCACGATTATTCATGAAACGTTTATTCAGTGATTTTTATTAAACTCTGAGTTATAGATTAATGAACTGAAAGTACTATTTGTCACTACTTTTACATCATCAGATAATATCAGACTCTATATTATGATAATAATTCAACAACTTATACTGCAATTCTATGTAAATTAATAGCAATTTTATTTAAAAATATATAGGAAAATATCCTTAATTGTCGTAAGAAGGAATCGCTTTAATTAACATCATTTCTGCTTGTCAAATGAGCTTCATTTTAACAAATGTATTGTTCCATTAATAAATAAATTATTACTGTTATCTGTTCCGCAGTTTTTCAACAGATATCCTATGTGATTTAAGAAAAACTACTAATTTGAAGGGTTAATTTAAGAGATGAAAGTAAAATTTGTTATACGGAGAGTTGATTTAAGGAATAAGAGAATTGGAAGAGTTTACGATGCGACTGTAAGTTATTTCGAAGATTGTGCATCTTCCAAACTATAGTAAGTGACATATCGTGATACCACAACTTTAGCGTGACTACCCTAAATTACTACCTTGACCCAGATTGAAGGAAGCAGTACTACGTAAACGGACCCAAGGTGGAAAGTTCATGAAATGAAACACCCTGACCACCAGTAAACAGTACCCGAACCACTGATTGATCACTGCAGTGACATTTTAGCTTTCGAAATGTCTTGGAAACTATATGAATGATTCTGATATTTAAAAGCTTCACCTTGCAACATCACTTTGATATATCATAAAGCTAAGACTTGAACAATTATTTTATTTTGAGGCACCGGATTTCGAAGAAAATAAAAATACAAGTGGCACAGAATTTCTTTTAATATAAAAATAGTAACGGAAACGTTCATTTTAAATAATTTCTAAATTTCCAAATAATTGCATAATTTCTAAATGTATCCTAAATTCATGAATGTCTAAATTTCGAGATTCCTAAGTTTCCAAATTCCAAAATTCCAGGATTTCTACATTCTTAAATACCCAAATCTTTTCCAATTTCAAGATTATGCATTCTTAATTTTTGTTAAACTTGTCCATATTTCTGAATTGTTATATTTGTAAATTTGAAAATTTGATGGACGCCCACAGTTGCTGAATTTTCAAGTTTCGATATTTTATTAATGAACAATGAAAGTATCAATATTTTATTAATGAACAATTTTTTAAATTTGAGGATTAGAAATTTCAATATTTTTAAACATTTTATAATAATAGATTAAATCGACGTACGAGATATAATTAATATCGAATTTAATTACGCATCGATCGTATCGTTTCTTGACAAATCATATTCCTTTTAGGCAAATTCAGAGTGGAGAAAATAGTAATTTGATTGATGATTATCGATTATAAGTAACGTAAAATCATGTTCGTGATTAATGGATACGATTACTAATTGCAAATAATGCAGCAGTTATGATTAATGAGTAGCTAGAATAACTAAAGCAAATACAATATTTAACTCAACGATCATTAATCATGACCTGATTACGTTTTCGATTTCGATTAACTCAGAAATTTAATACTATAGTTATATCTATACCAAACAATTTTTTAAAAATTTATCGAGTCATTCGAGTCGGGCGAAGTTATAAATAAAGTACAATATTACCTACATACGATTGTACAAAGTACAAAGTTATCTGAAAAATTATAATTGACTCGTAATATTTAAATGTTTATCTCTAATATATTTTGAAAATCAGATTACTGATTTCATATAAAAAACAATTTGTAATCATGAAATCCCCTGACTTTCCAATTTGTTTAGTTCAGTAATGCCCAAAATTTTTAAATTCAGCAGTTTTCAAGTTTCCAAGTTTATAAAATTTCGAATTCAGTAATTCTCAAATTTCTAAGTTCCTCAACATTTAAATTCAGCAATTCGAAAATTTCTAAATTTCTAAATTTTCAAATATTCAAATCATCAACCTTTCAAGTTTCAAATTTTCAAATATCTAACTTCACTTTTCAAATTTTCAGATTCACAACATTACAAATGCCAAAATATCGAAAACTTTTAACTGAAAATTTCTAAATTCGAAATTCGCTACTTATCAACACTGAATCATACACCTGACTTCTTAGTCCTAATATTACCCAAAAATAATTGATCCCCATCCTCGTTCAGGCTACTTCCCTTATCAAATATTTGCTCACCTTTGCAGCACTTTCGCTACTGAATATTAATATAATGTCATTGAACAATGACCGCTGTGAACCTTCCACTTTTGAATAACCATCCGCTGCAAAACTCTTCTAACTTGACAAAAAATTTGTCCCCGCGAATCCATATGTCGTTCAATTTCGTCGATAATCTCGCCACTCCATTGCAAAACAGCTGAATCTATCCAAATATCTCTCGTAAGATTTCCACGTAAAAAATTAACAAATCATTAAACATCGGAATGCAACAGCGCAAAGGGTTAATAATAATCAGTCGCGAAATCCCGCACAAACACCGCCACTTTGCAGCACAGCGCATAGATTCACGAGGCAGGAAATTAAAAAATAACCTCCCGATTCGGTCACCGTGGAAGAATTTAGCATCCTCTTCGCGAACTCGTTCACGAAGGCTTCTTTCAGAGATTCGCGATAATTGGATGCCGGTTGAAGCGTAAATAGGAGTACACACATACTGTTAGGGTGGTTGGCATGCAGGGAATGCGTGTACGCGTAAAACGAGCTTTACCGGTGTATTCATGCAGACACAAATCGACAGCCTGTTGAAAAAGCTCCCGTTGCCTTTCGACCTCTTCTGGCTCACACGTCATTACTTTCCGCCCTTTATCCGCAATTTCTTTCGACCGCGAAATCGAAGCTGCAGTTTTGCCCGATTCCTTTGCGGGGTTCGTTTTATTCGATTTTTGTTGTTTGCCGAACGCATTACACCGCGAGACAACGGGACATCCTGGCGTGCGATAAAAAGCCCTTTGTCCGTGTTCGCGCTGAAAGGAAATGAGGGAGGAAGTTCAAAATTTTTCGAACACGCTACGGGCGAAGTAGATAACGGCGAATGGAACACCTTTAATGGTTCTCCAAACGGCTCTACCCTACCACTTTACGGTTTACACAACTTCCCTAACGTTTATTTCTTTTTTCATCTCCTTTCACATCTCGGCCCCACGATCTTTCCCCTTGCTTTTCACGCATTTATTTTCCTACCGCCTTACGATGCCACAAAAAATAACGACTGATCTAGCCGAAGTAGGTTCCGAGCGAGACCTACGTCGGGGATGAACATAATTGGTCACACATGCCTAATTAGTGATGCTAACGACCAGCAACCGTACTTCTGTATCTGCGGGTGGAGATTCGTCTTGGGTTTGGATACTTTTTACCGAACGATTTTTTTTTTTTGACCGTAACAAATTTAAATTATGTCTTTTAATTTATTTCAGGGTTGAGTTAAGAATTGTGTAAGCGTATATTAGGTCCGACGATATAATCTGTTAAAGGGATTAGTTCTTGTGCGGTCTAAAATTGAAATGGTTCTACTTAACTCATTTGCCTCTTTCATTTAATTCGATCGGAAGTAGGAACTATTTGAAATAACGTTTAGATAAAAGTTTTGCGTAACAATCATTTTAAATACGGGAATAATTGTTTCTCCTTGACAAAAATTTATTAGTAGATTTTGTGACAGAAGCTTTGAACGAAAGTAATTTTTACCTAGAAGATATTTAAAAGATAGTTAATTCAAAGATACTTAAAAAATAGTTAATTGAAACATATTTCGAAAGTAATAAATTCAAAGATATTTAAAAAATAAAGCAAATAATAAGATAAGTAAAGAAAGTGAACTTAAATATGTTAGAGAAATTTGTTATTTTGATGCTATGTCGATCAAGGTTCTGGGGTAAGTGCCAAGAGGTCAAGCTTAGTCCTCTTACCAGAAGGCATTTCTGCCTTCCCCACTCCGTGGCCAGATCCTTAAAGAACAACACCCCTAAGCAATGCAACGTCGGGCTGCTTGCCTTTTCCAGAACATTCCCATGCCTCTTTTTAAACAATCAACCCGGCGACACCCGATGGCTACGTGACTTCGTGTCACTGGTCATCGTCGACCGCCCGGGTTGCCATTCATACAGACACCCTATCATAAATGGTCCGAAAGCAAAATAGCGGCGGGCTAATTGCCTTCGTTGACCCTCAAAAATACGTTGCCGCTAACACGGCCAACCTGATATGCTTCACGCTCTCGGGAAGCAACAATTTGCACAAGCAAACGCACACATATGTTTGCTTCCCCCCAAAAAAAAAACATTTATCACATTGTCCCTTCAGGATTGATAACGTCCTTTATTCCGCGCAATTCGTATACATTTCAAACGTTTTCCTTCGAAGAATTTTCTACCAAGTCCGTAGCTTTATTGCCACCCCTTGATAATCCTTTCGACCTCTTAACGTTCTACTCTGTACCCGACATTGACGCCTTTCATACGTTATTCCCGGACACCAATTATTTCAATACCCTTCCGACGTCACTGCGCTTTACGGAGTATACGATTATCTACGAGTATCACCCTTCCGACGTCGCTGCGCTTTACGGAGTATACATACAACTATCTATAGGTATCACCCTTCCGACGGCACTGCGCTTTACGGAGTATACAATTATCTGAAAGTATCACACCTCCGACGACTCAGCGCTTTACGGAGTATACAAATGTCTTCAGACCTTTAACTAAGGAAACAAATTCAATCCCACGGCATACACTCAAAATGTTATAAAGCCGATCATCTAACCTAGTCATTAGTTGTTTCATTATACAGACGCATGGACAAACACGACGGAGTGTTAATACTTCAAGATACATGACGAACCCACGACCCGTAGGGTATCAACCGAGAAGAAAGAAACATAAAAAGTGTTTCGCTAAACTATATCTACATCTAGAATATCGTTATTACGGCATTGTACAAACTTGAGGAAATGGTAAATATTTATTTAAAAGTAAGTATTTAAAAGAAACAGAGAGAACGCGTTGTAGTATACAGAATACAAAGAAAAACAATTAACAGATATTGCTAAATATTTCGACGCTAACACGGTCCATCAATAGACTCAGCGTCATCGTCATTTAATTGTGGGTCGTCCCATTCTCCATTCCATGCTCTAAGTCGATCCTTGGGTACCGTTTGTGGTCTGCCCGATTTTCCTATAATTTCGAAACGATCGTTTGTTATAAGTTTTGAAATCGTAAAAGGTCCGGTGTACTTAACGTCTAATTTCGCCCTTCTATTGTCTGCTGGCTTTACAAAGACGGTATCGCCTTCCTTATAAGAAATTGTATCTTTACGCGTTTTATTGAATCTATTTTCCTGTAGGACTGCGTTTTCTTTTAATCTTTTGGCAGCTACATCCCTGTCACGAACTACGTCTATTTCCTCATTTGTCGCCGGCAATATTTCTTCGGCACGCATTGCATTACCCGGGCCTTGTTCAAGGCCAAACAATAGCTTACTCGGAGAAAATCCTGTCGATTTTTGTATAGTGGTATTAAGAGCCAGCATTAGCTTTGCTAGTTTGCTCGGCCATTCTGTCCCTTTTTTTGTTTCCGCGGTAAGAAGGTTTGTTACGGTCCCTACATATCGCTCGGCTTGACCGTTAGCCCGTGGTGCCCCTGTAGCAATAAAATGTATTTGACTCCCATGTTTTTCTACGAACTGTGTAAGAGGTTTGTATGTGAAATTGGTGGCTCTGTCTAAGACTATAATTCGCGGCGTCCCAAACAATGTGAGACGTTCTCTAAAAATCTGTAGCATTTCAGGACCACTTAAAGTTCTCAACGGTACTAATTGAATGTATTTCGTAAATGCGTCGACAATGATTAAAATATGCTGAAAACCTTCTTTAGATTGTTCGAATGGGCCGACACAGTCACAATGTATTGTGTCGAACGGTACGGATTTTTTTGGAATTGAATGCAGGTAGCCCTGTCTTGGTCCTGTATGTCGTTTTGATACAATGCAGGTAATGCAATGGTTAATATATTTCTTTACGAATGCATGCATTTTCGGAAACCAGTATTTCTGCGATATTCGATCGTAAGTCTTATCATAACCAACATGGCAATTCTCGTCGTGATAGAGACGTAGCAGCCCAAGTCTACTTCCCTTTGGAACGAAACTACGGTATACTACGCGACCTGTGTCCCTTTTTATTTTCCTGCATAAAATATTATCTCTTAATTCGAAGTCGGACGTTATACTATGGTTAGAGGCTAGCTTTCCTACTATTTCTTTTGTTTCTTCATCATTTCTCTGGGCTACTTCTAGCCAAGAGCCCTCGCAAACGAAATCGACGCGACAATTTTTGGGAGGATTCCGACTAAAGTAATCCGCATGCTCTATCTGTTTTCCTTTACGGTATTCTAGATCAAAATTGAAGTCCTGTAAAAACATCCACCACCGAGCTACCCTGGGTACTAAATCCTTTTTACTATTAGTGGCCTTTATCGCGTTGCAGTCAGTGACGATTTTAAAGTTGATGCCGACGAGGTAGACGCGGAAGTATTTTAACGCGTTTACTATTGCTAGAGTCTCAAGTTCGTACGAATGATACCGCGACTCTTCGGGGGTCGTACGTCTACTAAAATAAGATACCACCCTCAAGTCTCCGTCCACCCTTTGAAACAAAATTGCGCCGAACCCTAGCGAACTAGCGTCCGTGTGTAACTCGGTTTCCCGTTGCGGGTCGAAGATAGTTAATAACGGTTTTGAACTAAGTTTATTCAAAATGTACTTCCGTGCCTCCTCTTGTTGTTCCCCCCAGTTCCAGGGTTCTCCTTGCTTTGTTAATTTTGTTATACAGGCGGTCCGGGCCGAAAACTCCGGAATAAACTTGCGAAAATAACTCGCAAGACCCATTAATTGACGTACCTGTTTTACGTTACCAGGTATAGGCGCGTCAAGCAATGCTCTTACTTTACTCCCCCCGGGTCTAATGCCTTCGGCCGAAATTTCCCTACCTAGATATTCAATCTGAGTCTTGAAGAAAGAACATTTTTTAATATTCAAGGAAAACCCTGCCTTGTCCAGTGCTTTTAAAACCTGCTCTAAGCGTTCGAATCCTTCTTTTACAGTTTCGGACGGAATTAATATATCGTCTAAATACACTAACGCTACGTTGTATTTTAAATTTCCTAACGCGACGTTAATAGCGCGCTGAAACACGGCAGGCGCGTTGGATAGCCCGAACGGCATGCGTAAGAATTCATAATGCCCGTCGGGCGTTACAAACGCGGTCTTTTCTATCGAACATTCTGCTATTGGGATTTGATAGAATCCTGACGCCATATCGAGCGTAGTGAAAAATTTCCCCTTGCCTAAACGGTCTAGTTGATCCTCAATCAAAGGTAGCGGATAACGATCTTTTACGGTGATCTTATTTAATGCTCGAAAATCTACACACATGCGATCTTCCCCATTTCTCTTCTTTACTAAAATGATAGGACTCGCGTAGGGGGAAGTGCTTTCTCGGATAATGTTATTTCTTTGTAATTCGGAAATAATGCCACGCACCTTTTCGCGTTCCGCAATCGATAATCGATAAGGATTATAACTTACCACTCGATCCTCCTTTGTCTCGATCTTCATCTCTCCCGTACTTACTTTTCGCACCTGACTCCCCGTTGCCAACATATGTTTGTAGCGATTCAGCAGATCCGAAAGATCCTTCCTAGTTTCGTCGCTGACGCTGTCCAAGGTGTAGCAGATCGGGTCCTCGCTTGACGTTCTCTCTCCTTGACCACCCGTCGCACGCTGGAGGGTCGTTGATCCGTCCGTATCGGTGATGATGCGAACACCGCCGTTCGATAAAACATTTTTCCCCACGATGAGCCCGTATGGAATGGAGGAATCCGGGACGACAAATAAATCTAGCTCCACCGACAATCCTTCCGTTTGTATAAACGCCGTGGTGCTTCCGACGGTGGTAGCAGAGGAGTCAGACAACCCTTTAATCGTTGTAGCGAACGGGTTAATTTTGCAATTCGCCCGCTTCGCTACTGTCTCCTTCACCAGCGAACATGTTGCACCGCTATCGATAAGGCTCTCTCTTACTAGGGTATCGCGTAAGAGGATCGGTGTTAGCTTGTGGTCCACCGAAAAGCATACGTTTGTTTGTAGCTGTCCGGCGTTGGTAGAAGGCCTCCTAGATTCGTTTTCGTCGCGGCGTGCTCGCTTGGCCCAGCAATTAATCTCGCTGTGTCCTTGCTTGGAGCAGTAGGAGCACGTAGAAAGGCTCCTTGGTGGGCTCCGTTTTCTGCCCGTTCTCGACCGTCGCGAGCATAAATTCGCCGTGTGGCCCCACTCACCGCAACTATAGCATTGTCTTTTTAAGGGAAATCGTCCCTTTTCCTCTTGCGAATCGCGGACCGGTTCTTTGCTGTTTTTCGCCTTCACAAATTGCGATATCCCCGACAACAAATCCACCGTGGAACCATACCTCGCGTTTATTAAGGACTGACGCACGGTTGCGTCGGTCACGTGTCCTATTACTAAACTGATCAGTTCGTGCTGTTTAAACTCAATCTGCGTTTGTGCATAATATTTGAGTTTGTTACGCGCATACTCGGAGTAAGATTCAGCGGCGTCACTCGTATAGGCCACAGCACGAGCCAACCGTTCACAAAGTCTATCTTCGGTAACAAATACGGAGCACAGGTCTTGAGAAAACTTTTCCCACGTTCTTGGCTTGCCTTCCCAAGTTTGGTACCACTTTTTCGCTGGTCCGGTTAATGCGTGAGTCGCAAGGCTCAGTCGTTGCGGAAGAGGTAGTTTTTCGGTGATGCGTTCCACCGTTTCACACCATTTCTTCGCGTCTTCACCAAGATCAGCGCCTCCAAACTCCGGAATCGCATCGACGACAACGGGAGGCACCACACCAGAAACACCCGGCACCGCACTTGTGGTAATGGTTTCCATGAATTTTCGGAAAAGGGCTTCGAACGAGGGAACACTCGATTCACCAGATTCTGCCATTTTAACGCACAAAAATGTTTTAAGTGGACTATACACGCACAACGATTCTATCAAGTAACTGTGTAGGGCGATTGGATTATAGTATCCCACTTCTGATGTTAGAGAAATTTGTTATTTTGATGCTATGTCGATCAAGGTTCTGGGGTAAGTGCCAAGAGGTCAAGCTTAGTCCTCTTACCAGAAGGCATTTCTGCCTTCCCCACTCCGTGGCCAGATCCTTAAAGAACAACACCCCTAAGCAATGCAACGTCGGGCTGCTTGCCTTTTCCAGAACATTCCCATGCCTCTTTTTAAACAATCAACCCGGCGACACCCGATGGCTACGTGACTTCGTGTCACTGGTCATCGTCGACCGCCCGGGTTGCCATTCATACAGACACCCTATCATAAATGGTCCGAAAGCAAAATAGCGGCGGGCTAATTGCCTTCGTTGACCCTCAAAAATACGTTGCCGCTAACAAATATATTTTGCAATTAGTTTATTCAAAGATATTTTAAAACTACTTCATACAAAGATGTTTAAAACATAGAAAAATGATATGACTGATGAATGTTATCTTAAAGATATTTAAAGATTAGATAATTTCACAAAATGAAAACCAGTAAATATAAAGATATTTAACACGTTGTCTTCCACGTGGGAGCAATTGAAAATTGTATCAGGTAGTATTTTCATTTTTAACAAATTTTGACAAATATTTGTTATACTTATTTTTCATAGTTTCAAGTAACTGATGCAAGTATGTTCACTTAGAAAATTGAACAAATTTTGTATAATGCGGCTGTTAAATCTGAGTGTCACCCGTATATGGGTGACATGGTGGACAAAGTGTTAAAAAATAAAAAAAGTAATAATTTGAATAATACAAGTTACTTTAAAGACGTTTAAAAACTGGTTCATTAAAAAAATATTTATAAACTAGTTAATTCAAAGATATGTCGAAACTGGTTCATTCGCATATATTTCAAAATTAATTAATTCGAAGATATTTCAAAACCATTTAATCCATTGTTTGTTTCAATCAAGAATATTCCACTGGGTATAGTATAATTTCATCGTATTGCTACCGACGAGGGAACTGGAAATTCTAGGAATTAACAATATCTGTTGAGTTATCGAAAAAGTTCTCTACTCTAGTACCAAGGTGGTCCCAATGGATTTTTATACGTTATAATGATATCGCGACGACATTAATGCGCGCGAAAGTTTTTGTGCTGTGGCAATAAAAGGAGAGTCACCCGCGTTAAGAACATTGTGCTTCTTTCTTTGTTTGTATCACGTTGATAAGCGTTATTTTTCTGTTAATCGGTACTTTGTTGTTATCAAATTGACATTACTTGCTCCAAAATCATTATTTACCACAATTAGCAACTACTTGTTTGTTATTGAAAACGCATGTCGTGGGTTATACATATACTGTAGATAATAGAAAATTCTATGTATGTGATCATTGTTAAGAAACATTAATCCTTTCGCTCCGAAGGGCGTATATATTCGCCCTCGAAGAATAAACATTTATATACGAAAAGCGTACATATACGTTCATGCCATATATACTTGTTCGCCTTTAAATACTTTAGTAATTTTGTTACATAGTATTACAAAATATTATATGAACGTTATAATATAATATTTTAAAAAATAAATCATAATTACAAATTTGTTTACTTTAGAAAGTAAAATGATATTACTACAATAAATATAATAAATATAATTGTGACATTTAGAAAACAATGTCAACTAGTTAGTAATGCATTCCATTCACGGCGATCATATTATATTTTGTCACGAACGCGCCGTAGCGAAAGGGTTAATTTCTGCATTGATATGTTGGAAGTGTTAGTTTGCGATACTTTTCTGTCATCGAGCTGTGACAAATGTTAAACGATTCGAAACCAGCCATTATTTACTATAATTGCCAACCAGTTATTTTACGTTAAGGATATTAATGAAAAGTTTATTTAGCCATTTGAAGTATACTTAAAACTTTATACAAAATCAGTAATTTACTATATTTGAAAACCGGTTGTGCATTAAAAATTTTAAATAAACGTTTGTGTCACCATTTATAAAGAACTTTATAGTTTACACTAATATATCATAAATGCTACTTTGAAATACTTTAAACTCTCCAAATTTGAAGATCCTTCATCTAATACAATCTAGATATATTCTTTAAATAAAAAAAATATAATCTAACACTTTTTGCTCTTCTATTTTTTTCCGAATGTCAATCACACTTTGACGAGATAAACAAGCCTATATATTAATTAATACTTCGCTTTGCTTATCTATTTTTCAACTTTATTTTCAGTTTAAAAGCAAGCGTTCAACGATGAAATTAACTATAAACAAACTGATATGGAATCCCCTCCCATTGCATGTAACTGCACAGCTTTGTTCGATCACGTTGCTATGCGAGTTAATAAAAGAGCTATCGATATCCAAAATATCAGGCAGCAACGAAACGGCTTTCTCTCCGTATAACATATCCGTGTCAAAGGGTCGAAATTAGCCGATCATCGATATACGCGACGTCGAAACGACGAAATATCGGAAAATATATGATCCCGCTGAACATTATCGGCCTGTGAAATGCATATTTACGAGATTTGGATATCGGCCCTGTCGCCGACGATGATTTATAACCGAAGAATTTAATTTATCGTAAACAATAGGAGTACACGATCACGATGTATTTATTACTCGAGCAACTTGTCTGACAACTCGTCAATCGACTGTGAAAAACAGCAACCGGGTTTCGACAGAACCGGCGTGGAAAACGCATTTTCGCGTGAACGGCATATCAGCTAAACATGATTGATAGCCGCGAAACGGGCATTCGATAGCTATGGCAAAACTATCTTTGATCCGGCATCATTGCACGGGTAATTCGCTTTTGAGAACCGCGAGCGAAGGGGTAAAAATGCGCGCCTCGATTCAATTTGTTGACACGATTTTTGTTCGTATCGATGTTACAAAACGCGGATAACAGCGGTGCGACATTACTTTCCGGTCCCCCTAATAATTTTCCGTAATTAACATTTCTACAAGAAAATAGCTTAATTCCTTAATCCATTAACTGTAAAAATGGTTTATGAACCACGTTCTAAAATGATAGCCATAGACAAGTGTTGAATATAAACAACAAGCTAATTTAATATAACGGCTATGGTTTATATACCACCAACAATGAAGTGAATATAATGAAAAAGAATGTTATAAAATAGTATATCAATTCAGTAATAAAATTAGGTCGTAAATCTTAGCGCTTGCCTCTGCAAAGAGTACCCGCAGTTAAAGGATTAACTAAGCAGAAACACCGTTTCACTTAGAAAATATTTATAAAATGATCGAATAAAATAAAATGAGTCTAGACGCTTTAAACCACGAAACAAATTTCTTAAATAAATGATTTATTAAATATTTTGAAATGGAGCAATGTGTCAAATAAAACTCGTACATTATTAAATATAGATATACAGGGTGTCCTACAATTATGGTACGAGCCGGAAAGGGGTGGTAGGTGATGCTATTCTGAACAACTTTTTCCTTTGCAAATATATTGGAAGAGGCTTTATTTTTAAATTATTAAGGAAAAACACCGACCAATGAGAGTGCGAGAATCGCGCGCGCTAGGAGGCAGAAGTGTGGCCCGAGTTTTAATTGGCCGTGGCGCGCGATTCTCGTGTTCTGATTGGTCGGTGTTTTTCCTTAATAATTTAAAAATGAAGCCTCATCCGACATTTTGGCAAAGGAAGAAGTTGTTCAGAATAGCTCCACCTACCACTCCTTTTCGGCTCGTACCATAATTGTGGGACACTCTGTATATCTTTGTTCTCGCAATTTATCACTAGATACAGATAAAGTACAATGCGTTGCGATTTTATTGTAGCTTTTCGTGAAATGTAACAAATATTTCTGCAAATTCTTTGCGTCGTTTCAACAAAAGCTTTGTCGAGACTCATCTGCTGCACGTACAATTACTCACATTAATATTCGGACATAGAACTGTTCCCACGTTTGTTGTTTCGCGTAAGATGAATTAATTTTAATATTGTATTACTTATTTTACAGAAAGGTGAGCCATTGGTTGTTGATTGAAAATACACCAACAGCTTCTTTTGCTGTAATATGTGTTTGGACTAATCATCGTAATGGAAATGCTGTAATAGGCTGTCGTGTACAAACATACGGAATATAATTCTACTTCAGTTTAAGGTTGTGTTTCGAAGCATGAACGAGTAAAATTTAACACGCAACGAGAAGGAAAGAATACCGGTTTTGATAACAGACAACCGGTAATTTATCATAGAGAGAAGGCAAAACTTATCGAGAAATAGCATAGTTATTAGTAATGAAGAAGAATACAGACATTAAAAGTTATAAGATCGTGCCGAATTTAAAAAACGAAATGGGAACCTTGAATTTTAACTGAAAGAAAAGAAAAAAATTAATACAAAGAATTAACAAAATCCATGCTGTAGTGTTGTACAATTAGGCTTCAGGGATTTATTACATTATGGCAGTGGAAAGAAAAGCAGTGCTGACAGTGAGCACCGAATAATGAGAAATAATGGGTACAATGGTCGAGAAAGAGGAGAATCGTACATTAATGAAGTAAATCGGGGAAAAACACAGATTTATTGCTGATTTATTGAACAGATTCGTGGAAGAATGCTATTTCCTCGGATGAGACTAAATATTGCATTTTTGGTTAAAATAAAAAAGCTGTAGATATTTTAGACGAGAATATATATTTGAACTCTTTAAGAAAACATTCACTGTAGAGTGAAAATAATATGGGAATACGAAGATGCTTCAAATTTTATCAGAACAATGATCCAAATCATGGAGCCCAAATAGTACAGGAATATTTGTTGTATAATTGTCCATAAGTTTACATTCGTCTCCACAATCCATATACATACTGTAGGACGAATCACACCAAAGAATTACAATGAACGCCGATAAATTTAATATTTAAATCACAATCCAGACCGACAGAAAAATAGCATTCTGTTTGTTCAGAGTATTTAAAAAAAAATTATTTTTCACATGTTCATATAATTAATAAACATGCAGGTTAATAAACAGAAAGGGTATGCAAGAAAATATTAAAATTGTAGTTTTTCCTACGTTTTACATACATACACTAGTGGAATTAATTCTGGACACTTTGAATAAAAATATTTTCTGTTTCATGTTTGGGCAGAATATGTATATACTGCTACGCTAAATTTATACTGTAATGTTTATAGTTACGCCCCAAAATTAGAAAACATTGATTAGAATATAAAATATAAACAATTATATATTAAATAATTAGATTAAGTGTGAAATTTAAGAAAAGATTTGAAAGTGTCCAGAATTCATTCCACTAGTGTACATTCTTTACTTTCCATGAAACACTAGTTTTAGTTAAAAAGAAATTGTTTATATATTTTCAATTTACACTAAATATTTCATGCTGTTGTAAAATCAGCAGTATGATACATAAATTATCGTATTCTGTATACAATAACGAATATATGGTCGTAATATTAATATGAGTGACTGTATATCTCAGCTTCTCATACGATAAATGAAAAATTATGTTATTTTAGAAAGATATTGATTATTTGTGCTCGTAAATTTTAACCCTTTGCACTCGAAGGTTTTTTTCACTTCGAAGTTTAAACAAAGTGCTGAGTGTGAGTCACCTTTCGAGTGCAAAGGGTTAAAATCTACGAAAGTATTATGAAATCCTCAATGTTTGCTTTCTTATTATTCTTGAAGTGTTTTTTATGAAAAAAAAAAATAGATTCGAAGGTATTTGTACTTGTAGCAAATAGCAACTTTAACACTTTTGGTTTAAAAGTGTGATGAATTCTTTTTAAATTATTATCTCTCTATTATTAAGTGCCACGATTACTGTTTTATTGTGTTTATACATCGCACGTACAACACTATCGGTTCACTTAAAAAATATCTATTCCAAATTGCTGTATTAGATTTGTCCTCTTTCCTACATTTTGTATACAAATTCTTTACTTTTCATAAAATGTCAGAACATCAATGTGACGTGAATATGATAGTCTGATGTTTAAAATATATTATACACAGAAACGTTACAGTTGGAAAGAAATTGTTAATATATAATATTTTCAATCTACAATAAATGACTCATGGTTTTCGTAAAATAAACAGTACATATAGTTCATCCGCTCCTATGTATTAGGTTGTTTTGAAAGTAATTTCGTATTTTTTATGAAAATAAGAGACGATTTTCATTGTACACCTTTTTTCTTTCTCGAACAACATTTATAACGAAGTAAAATATTCCGAAAATGCTGTTTTCCACATTTGATAGGGTACCAACCATAAACTACAGATTAGTATTTATCGAACATTTTCATAAACAAGTCTATTTGGAAAAACCGAAATAACTTTCCAAACAACCCAATATAATTAGAAGTACTCCAATGTTCAAATATCAATGCGACTATCTGTAGATACATCAAACTGAAGTTTTCTCAACTCTGTTTTGCACCTTCAAATCAAGCAATGATAGATTTAGTGCCACTGACGTAATCTTTCGACCCATATCTACGTATCTCACGAAATCATGAATCCATTCGTTCAGGACTGGTGAAGAAAGGGACCATTACGACCCGTACCGTGTTGAAAACATTATCGCTGCTTTTGCTTATCCAGATGTCAGGAAGCGTGGATACTTTAATTTTGACACTGGGTTTTGTCATGTTCGATGCAGAAATATCGTTCTCAGCTTATGAAACTAAAGAGTGATTTTAAAAACTTAAAACTATCGGGGTAGTTTCAACGGGCGTCTACTTTTTCCGGTACGCCGAGAAAAAAAAGAGTCAGCTGATCAAACTGTCAAACGAGAATTCTATTTGTACGAGGAACATCTGTTATATTCATAGACCATTCTTAGAAACTCGTTTCCTTTATTTCTGTTATTAAGTAGGGCACATAGCTTTCATGTTTTAAGCTTGAAATTCGATAAGTGGCTTATTATTTTTGTTACAAAAGTTTGGTTTATTAATATTTTTTTTTTATTGTCATTTAGTTGTTTATTATAATTGTTGCATGTAAGCGAAGATACTTAATATACTTAAATAAAACTCAATAATATATTTAAAAAGATAATAACCTATTGAACATATAAATCTTATATCACCATGTAATTAATCCTTAATTAAATTGATTGTACCACAATTAGTATAGTGTACCTTAAAGCAGCTGCTTGCTTTTCATAACTTTTTAAAGAAACTTTCTTTTAACAAAAAATGTAGAAATAAATTTGTTTCCACGTGCATTCATTGATACACCGTTAAAGTTTTATTTGATATAGCTTTCTCTATATTTTTTACTATATGAGCTATATCCGACAACATTGAAGTGCCCGTTTGATTTTGAGGTTAGTTTTCGCATCATTAAAGAACGATTGGGCACGAATGAAGCATATTGTCATTTTTACTTTGAATCGCTTAATAAACTCTCGAGGTCTCATGCAAATCGATGAATATGAGTTCGCAGTGTTTCTCTATTAAATTCTTCTTTTATAAACACATGTTAAGGTTAGACTCAAAGTATACATAATTCTCCATTTTCTTTTATCTTTGCAAATACACTATGCCGATAAAATAATCGGGTGCAAAATGATTGCAATTATTTGACTAATATTAAATATTAATATACTTTATAACTTTACACCGTTGTTACTCATTATTATTCACAACCGATTAAATATTTGTTATACTTTTATTTTATACAGAAAACGTAGAGGATGTAGTAATCTTATTTAATAGGTGTAAAAAGATCCATCAAACTCGATGATTTTGAAACTTCGAAAATTACGAAATTATTTAAAACGTCTTCAATGTTTGAATAATTTGTAATTTTTTGTACAGTTTTCAAAGTTTTTAACAGTTCTCAGTGTTTTAATGTCAGCCAAGTAATAAAATAATTATGGCAATAAAATATAGCTGTCATAGCAATCGTAAAACCTGAATATCCCTATCATAGCTATCGTAAAAGTATTAAACTGGCAAATGACGACTTTTCGCGTCATAAATTGTTCGATTACGGAAATATTTCTTTAAAAAGAAAAGAATGTTTATTTGGTTTATGTTTACCATAGCCAAAATGGACTATGAAAATTTTAGTAGACGATATTTATGGTTATATTTAAACCATTACCATTGTCCTTTCACACAGGTTGTCAATTAATAATCGATAAAGTGTCAACCCCTTGCGCTGACATTTAATCGACTGTGTTGTGGTAGATACACATCTATTTTAAGTTGACGCCAAACGAGGACAAAGGAATATATTATAATTCGCTGTTTTCATTACATTATATTGCAGCTATTTTATACAAAAACTATCACGTGTCATTAGTTATTTTCATAATTCCATAAAAAATTGCTAAAATATGAATAACAACTACTTGTAAAATCAACTTACTTATTCAAAGACATACAAATTTTTGATATTTCACATATTTGCTACAACGGAGTTGGAACTCAATACATATAATATTATATATGTTGTTCATCGTTACAAACAATAGTAATGATATAGGTAAAGAGACAATGTTATTATTTCTTATACACGAGACAAAGTATTTATTAATAGCATAAACTTGCGATGAATTAAAAATAAATGAAGTAATAATGTCAGGAAGTTAAATTCGATTTACAATGAATACCAGGGAGAAACGTTTATGACGTCTTTGGATCACGAAGTGTACATTTGAGCTATGTGATTTTAACGTCAAGAGGTTTGAAGTAAGTATATATGTACATGTACTTTCAAACGTAAGTTATTCAAGGTTTCTATACACACTCGAACCTCCACCTTATGAACTACCAGAGCGACGAAAAGTTCTACGTTGATCGGTATTTTGGTCAAAAATGAAGAAACATCTACTTACAAAATCCGAATTTCATATTCATAATATAGCTCACTGAAGGAATTTGATGTCTATATTTTTAATGTATCTTACTTAACAAAATCTAAATTTTATGCTTAGAATATATTTTACTAAGATAATCCAAATTTTATATTTATAATAAATCTTGCTAAACAGAATCCAAATTTTTTGATTGTACTATATCTTACTAAAAAATCTAAATTTTGTATATATCTGACTTAACAAAATTCGTAATATTTTCGACTAAACAAAATTATTATCTTTCCAAGTTTACCGATGAGTATAATAAAATAGTACGGTAGTACAAATTTTTAATTGACGTATAATACATATAAAAATAAGTAGTTGTATTTTAATATTATATTGCAATATCTTAGTATAATAATTATAATGTAATAATAGTGTAATAGCATAATATTATAATGTATTATGATATAACACGTATAATATTATAATAATGTAATATTATTTTGATTATGTTCAAATAAATATTTATCACTGTCAGTATTTATATTTATTATTATAGCAATAAATCATATAAATTAACAACGTTAGGAATTAACAAGCTGAAATGAATTAATTAATACTTACAATAAGGAAAATGATTGCCTGTAAGTTGATTTTATTTACAAAATTTGTAACATAATCATGTTAAATTAATAAAAATGTATGAATGAGCAAGGTGAAATGAGTTAATTACTATCTACAGGAAGACAAATAATTGCGTACAAATTCATTTCATTAATAAAATTTGTAGAAGTAAAGAATAAATAAAATATAGTTATCATATTTCGAAGTCGTAATGACGACATGTACGTGGTTGTTTAAAACACAGAGGGTCGAGGTAAATACATAACTCGGCGAAGTTTCAAAGTTCCTTTCTCGAAAACGAAGCCTCAGGTGAAACAAACTTATTCCATAATTTCGCATTTGTACGTGAAATTTTGCCACAAAGAAACTTCGGCAGACAACGAACCAGAACAAGAAGATACTGAATTGTAGCAACAGACATCACCATTGAACATCAAGTTCATTTACTTTCGCATGGAATGTACCAGAAGGCTACAGATCAAATCACAACTTTGCAACGTATGTATGTATATGTATGTAAATCAGACTTACCACGATGAAGTAAAAACGTCAAGATAGAATAGTCATCGTACATTGAGTTCGAAATTCGATGAATTGATGAATACAATTATTCTAATATTTTACAAATAATTCGAACGTAATATGTGGTACTGCTGTGAAACAGGCAATGAAATAATTAATTTTTAGTTTGATATGTACGCTATATTAGCAAATGTTTCACCTTCTGTCGCTCATGTTTTAAAATAATTTTAATAGTTCAAAATTCTAAAACTCTAATATACTAATATTCTAATATTCCAACATTCTAATATTCTAAAATTCTAAAATTCTAAAATTCTAAAATTCTAAAATTCTAAAATTCTAAAATTCCAATAATCTAAAATTCTAAAGTTCTAAAACTCTGAAACTCTAAAATTCTAAAACTCTAAAACTCTAAAACTCAAAAATTCAAAAATTCAAAAATTCTAAAACCCTAATATTCTAATATTTTAAAATTCTAAAATTCTAAAATTCTAAAATTCTAACATTCTAAAATTCTAAAATTCTAAAATTCTAAAATTCTAAAATTCTAAAACTCTAAAACTCTAAAACTCTAAAACTCTAAAACTCTAAAACTCTAAAACTCTAAAGCTCTAAAATTCTAAAATTCTAAAATTTCAAAATTCGAATGTTCTAAACTAATACAATTCTAAAGTATAAAAATTAAAAAATTTCAAGATCCCAAAATGCCAAAGTTCCAAAAATGCGGAGGCCCAACGTCTCAAACATTTAAAATATCGAAATTTAAAAATTCCAAAATACAAAACTACTAAAATCATCAAATTTCAAAATGCATATTCGCAAGACCGACGGTTTAGAACTACCACAATCCCACTTTTTAATACAATACTTTATATCGTATTTATAATTGCGCTGCAATATTTTTCAGTTTACATTTACCGTTATCCACCGATAGATTAGAATTGCGTTTCTAAAGTCTCTGTTCCATTTGAAATGATAAGCACTTTCCTACAATGTTATACGCGCAGCGTCAAGTAAAATGATACCTACTCTCTCCGTGATTTCTTTCAAACCATCTAATTGGTGCTGTACAACATGCAACTATCATCAGTGTTAATAGATGCACCTACCACATTCTCGTTGTACTTTGCGTAGGCACCGGAAATCCAACAATCTGTCCGCTATTTAACATACCGGTACAATCGGATAATGGTGAACGTTTATTTCGTTGGCAAAACAACGCAAAACGAGGCAAACTTTTTCCTTAATGTAAGCTTTTGCTTCATATAAGCAACGTAGCCAAAGAATAATAATCAAGACGGCATGTGTTGTAATCAATGTTTTATATTCCAACATGGTGGCAGATTTTTGGATTTATTGTACGGTATACGGAGTTTGCAATGTTCTTATTATACAAGGGTTCCATTGCACAATTTGTACACAAAACATTATACAGTTTTACCAATTTTTGAGCTTTGGAGTGTTGAAAATTTGAAAGATTACGGATTTGGAAATGTACAACTAACAAACTTATGAAAATTTGCATTTTTATATAGATTTATAAATTTGATAGATGTTCACATATGTATAAATCACAAAATCAAAATTTTATTAATTCAATAATTCAATAACTGCGGGGGTAAAAAATTCAAAAACTCAGCAGTTTACAAATATGACCATTCGAAAATTCAAAGTTCACAAATTTATTAATTCATAAATCTACAAATTTGGGAATAGAAACTTAGAAGTATGAAAGTATAGAAATTATACACATTTGAGTGTTCAAAATTTAAAAATTTCACAATTTAGAAAGCCAGGAGCATAAGATTTGGGAAATTAAAAAATTTATAAAGTAAGCAGTTGAGATATTAAACAATTTATAAATTCAGAAATTAAAAAATGTAGAAATTTGAAAGCATAATAACTTAGAAACGTAAACACTTAAAAAATCGTATAAATGGATACTTCAAAATTTAAGAATTAAAACATTTAGGAGTTTACGGATATTAAAATGAAATTTCAAAATTTAGAACGACACAGGTTCATAAATTCATATACTTAGAGGTATCCAACCTTTAAAATTTAAGAATTTAGTAATTACAAAATTCTGAAATTTTTTAATTAGGAACTGTATAATTTAGAAACTTCAGAATCAGATATTCGAAATTGTTAAATCATTCAATGAAAAAATTACAAAATCGACGAATCGAGAATTTGAAAACTGGAAAAATCGAAGAATTGAAAACTAGAAAATTTAAAAAAATTAAGAGACTGGGAAATAGAAGGTTGAGGTATAGAAAAACTGAAAAATCGAGAAGTGAAGAAATTGGAATATTAACACTAGATTTACGGAGAATCAAAGGCTATTTATATTTAAATTCAAACTAAGGTATAAAAATAAGTAATTAATGGACGATACGTGAACTAACAGGTGCAATGATTTTGTATTTCAACGAAGAATAACTTATATTTTGTCAAAAGCTTTTTACTAATTTTTGGAAAATGAAATAGGAAATGTAAGATCCGTCATTTTGACGGGTTCCGTAAATCTAGTGTTAGAAAATAGAGAAATTGTAATATGGAAAAACTGAACATTCGAGGAATCGAGAAATTGAAAAATTAACAACTTGAAGAAATGCAAAAAATAGGGTGACTGAAAAATTCTAAAATCTAAAACTGCGAAAAATAGAAAACTTGCAAAATCGAAGGATTGAAAGATCGAAAGTCAGAGCCCTCGAACCTCGTTAATTAAAAAATCTGGAAACGTAAAATTCGTTCTACAAATTTCGAAATTGTAGAACATAACAATCAGCAACTTAACAAGCCTGAGGAATGCATGAATTCCAAATTTTCAATCTGATGAATCGTCTACGCAATCAATGCTCGGCGCTTTCACGACCGGTGCACCGCATCCGGACGTGCTCGATTGCACATCGTCGTTTTAACTCGATATCTTCTCTACCATGGTCTGACGTAAATATCGTCTTATATGCAAGGAAGATGAATCTCGAGCGGAATATCTTCGCAGAGTATCTAGCTGGCGAAAATTAACGAGGGTTGGTAATATCGCTTTGTTCCGCGATATTCGGTAATCGAGGTAAACCGCAAGGTAGACGTTGACAAACGAGTCAACTTCTTTGAGCTACCTACGAGCCAATGTTCTTATACAGGGTGTCTCGTAATAAGTGTAAGATCCGTAAAGAGGTTGTAGGGGAAGTGACGCTAAATAACGTTTTCCTTTGCAAAAATTGGGTTTAGGCTTTCGACTTCGAGTTATTAAGGAAGAACATCGACCAATCAGAGCACGCTCAGCCGCGAGAGCGAAGCCCCGAACATAAAGGCCGATCGCGGACGCGAACAAACAAGTTAGTATCGTGCTATGTTACGTCAAAGTTAAATCACACATAAAATTGTCTTATCCCTTATTCAGTAAAAATGAATAACTGAACACCATTATTCTCATATTCCCAATTCCCCAAACCTCCAAATTTCCAATTCCCCAAATCTTCAAATTCCCAAATTCCCAGTCCCCCAAATTCCCAGTCTCTCAAATTCTCAATTCCCCAAATTCCCAATTCCCCAAATCTTCACATTCCCAAATTCCCAGTCTCCCAAATTCTCAATCCCCCAATTTCCCAATTCCCCACGTTCCCAATTCCCCGAATTCCCAATTCCCCAAATTCCCAATCCCCGAAATTCCAAATTCCCCAAATTCCCAATTCCCCAAATTCCCAACCCCCCAAATTCTCATTTTCCCGAATTACCATTTCCACGAATTATTAATTCCCCAAACTCCCAATTCCCCAAACTCCCAATTCCCCAAATTCCCAATTCCCCGAATTACCAAAACCCCAAACTCTCAATTCCCCAAATTCCCAATCCCCCAAATTCTCAATTCCCCAAATTCCCAATTCCCCAAATCTTCAAATTCCCAAATTCCCAGTCTCCCAAATTCTCAATTCCCCAAATTACCTATCCCCCAAATTACCAATTCCCCAAATTCCCAACCCCCCAAATTCCAAATTCCCCAAATTACCAATACCCCAAATTCCCAACCCCCCCAAATTCTCATTTTCCCGAATTACCATTTCCACGAATTACTAATTCCCCAAACTCTCAATTCCCCAAATTCCCAATTCCCCGAATTACCAAAACTCCAAACTCTCAATTCCCCAAATTCCAATCCCCCAAATTCCCAATTCCCCAAATCTTCAAATTCCCAAATTCCCAGTCTCCCAAATTCTCAATTCCCCAAATTACCTATCCCCCAAATTACCAATTCCCCAAATTCCCAATTCCCCAAATTCCCAATCCCCCAAATTCCCAATTCTCCAAATTCCCAATTCCCCAAATTCCCAATTCCCAACTTCCCCAACTTCAAAGTAACCAAAGTTACTTAGAATCACCTCCCCTACAACCCCTTCACGGGTCTTACACTTATTACGGGACACCCTGTATAAATGCGTCTAGATACACGTGCACGTGCTCAACGTGCCGGCATACCAACGCAGCAACAACTTCTCCCCGTTTCATCGCGTTAAGGCGTTTTACTGTAGCGGAATCGAGTTCCTCGAACAATGACCGCACCCGGACGGGTTGGCGAACGATCAAACGAGATACAAGCTGAAATTATTTCTTCCCCGATTTCCGTTCGATGAGCACGATCGCGACAACCGCTCGACATTCTGCTACTCCGCTTGATTAGAAGAGCTCGCCGAGACTCGGTACATTGCCAACGAAACTTCGCTAAATGGAATATGGCGGCAACGGAGAACTCCTACACGCTCGTAAAACCATAAACCAGTCAGTTACCGGATTTGTCATTTTCCTAGATGTCGAGTACGCTTTTCCTCTATCTTCGTTACTCTCTGTGGACACGCGGAACGAAAACATTTCCATTTGAATCTTCGACGCGGCCATACAGAGAAAATTGACACCCGAGTGCAACGTATCAGGCTTTTTCGATAACGAACCGTGTATAAATTTTAACTCTCTCGTGGTTACGAATTCCTGAATTAAATTTTAATAATTGACAATTTTTTTTATTCATGTTTGGGTAAGTACTCGTTCTGTAGATACTAAAATATTTGCATTTGAAATTATTTAATATCATTGGTTTGTATTTTTCTACTTTTCAAATTTACAAATTTTTACATATTTAATTTCACAAATTTCTAAAAGTTGAAGTCTTGAAATTTGTAAATTTGTAAGGATTCGCATTGCCAAATTTCTGCAACCCTAACTTTCTGAATCCACAAATTTCTAGGTTTCTATATTTCCAAAACTTCCATGAGAATTCCTAGATTCCCATGTCCGGAAATCCTGAGATATTTGTTTCCCTGAGTTCGTAAATCTCGTTATGTTTCCAAATACCCAAATTTAACACCCTTAAAAACCTAAGTTCTCATATTTCTAAGCACTCAAATCCCAACATTTTCAAATACTTGCATCACTAAATTCCCACGTTCCCAGATTCCGAAATCAACACCCCCAAGTATCAAAATTTTCAAATTTCTAAATATTCATATCTCTAAATACTCAAATCCCAACACTCTCAAATACATGTACCACTAAATTCCTAAATTGCCATATCCCCATTTTCGCGTGCGAAACGTTCGTAAAATATGCGGTACAAACTGACATGCTGTATACAGTAGCGGACAAAAGTTTAAGACTATATGGAAAAAATAAATAATTGATCTACTGTTCATAAAAACTACAAATAGTGTTGTACTTTCGATGTTAACTAATTAGACATTTATTTATACACTTATTAAAAAAATTTCATTTTAATATTTTGTTCAATAACGAATTTACAAAAAAGGGAACGAAGTTCGTATAATATTTCAAATCAAATCATCGTCTTAAACTTTTGTCCGCTACTGTATATCAGGCTGCTCCACAAGTTTCTTTCGTTTGTGATATAAAATTCATACACGCTTTGAGGAATATCTTCCGGGCAATTTCCAATAATTTTAAAAAGAGTAAATAATGATGTTTCCTGAGAAATGGAAGATGTACATAATAGATAACTATATTAAAGGAATGATAGAGCAGAACAGTTCATATTTAATACAACGAATCAACTTTAAACAGTAAATATTGTGTATTAATTTGTATAAAAAAATAACGAAGTAAAATGTCGTTTCTTTTCGGATACGTGGTAGTAGAATGAAAGCGTTCATATATTCTCGAAATTCGATCCGAACTCAAGCATCCGGTATACCAGGGCTGAGTACACAAGGATACAAAATAACACCGCGTGCACGGCACGACACATTTCTTGACGTTCTGTCGAAGCAATAACAGGGCCTGGTGGCAACCGAGTAACAGTCAAGTCGAATAGCAATTGATCGCGTGTAACCATAGAAACGATCTCTCGTTATTGAAGATCGACGACGTGGACGGATTTGAACGGTCCATTACACGTCAGTGGCTGTCAGTACGTAGCAGCGTGAGCTGCATCGTCGTGTGTCGTCGCTATCTACCAGAGAGAAACTGTTATGCCTTCAGGGATGCACGAGTCGAGACAGCGAACAGATATCTTGCCTAGATGCTAAACGCTTCGGAAATGCGGTCAAGAGGAAATATTTGTCGTTTCACCGGCGAACACGTTCTCTATTTCGCACGCGTCTAATTGCGACACTCGCTTTTCCCTCCTAACAAGATCGCTGTTCCAGTAAAAGGGACATCGAGTGCAATACATTTGATGAAACCTTCCTGACCATCTCGCTGTGCAGCTGCGTCTAGATTCTAGATTCTAGAAAAATATGGTCGGCGAAGGATATAGAGTGGCACCCTGACTATCGGTAACTCGGCTGGGTCCCTGGCAGCCGGGCTAACTCAAATTTCCATTTCCTCAAATTCCCAATTCCCCAAATCCCAAAATTCCTAATTCCCCACATTCCCAATTTCCCAAATTCCAAATTCCCCTAATTCCCAATTCCCCAAATTCCCAATTCCCCAATTCCCCAAATTCCCAATTCCCCAAATTCCCAATTCCCCAAATTCCTAATTCCCCAAATTCCCAATTCCCCAAATTCCTAATTCCCCAAATTCCCAATTCCTCAAATTTCCAATTCCTCGAATTACCAATTCCCCAAACTCTCAATTCCCCAAATTCCCAGTCCCCCAAAGTGCCAGTCTCCCAAATTTTCAATTCCCCAAATTCCCAGTTTCCCAAATTCTCAATTCCCTGAATTACCAATTCCCCAAATTACCAATCCTCCAAATCCCCAAATCCCCAAATTCCCAATTCCCCAAATTCCCAGTCCCTCGGAGTCCCAGTCTCCCAAATTCTCAATTCCCTGAATTACCAATTCCCCAAATTCCCAATCCCCCAAATCCCCAAATTCCCAATCTCCCGATCCCCCAAATCCTCAATTCCCCAAACTCTCAATTCCCCAAATTCCTAATCCCCCAAATCCCCAATTCCTCAGATTCCCAATTCCTCAAATTACCAATTCCCCAAATTCCCAATTCCCCAAATTCCCAATTCCCCAAATTCCCAATTCCCCAAATTCCCAATTCCCCAAATTCCCAATTCCCCAAATTCCCAATTCCCCAAATTCCCAATTCCCCAAATTCCCAATTCCCCAAATTCCCAATTCCCCAAATTCCTAATTCCCCAAATTCCCAATTCCCCAAATTCCCAATTTCCCAAATTCCCAATTCCCCAAATTCCCAATTCCCTAAACTCTCAATTCCCCAAAGTCCCAGTCTCCCAAATTCCCAATTCCCCAAATTCCCAATCCCCCAAATCCCCAATTCCCCAAATTCCCAATTCCCCAAATTCCCAATTCCTCAAACTCTCAATTCCCCAAATTCCCAATCGGAATTTGAAAAATACGGTCGGCGAAGGATATAAGGTGGCACCCTGACTATCGGTAACACGGCTGGGTCCCTGACAGCCGGGCTAACTCAACTTCGTTTCTCTTCTTCCTTCTGTTCGATATATTTCTATGCACAGACGTCCGTGCGTTCTTGTTTCGAAGCACGCGAACACGATACAGGCTGTTTCATAGCAAGTTGCTGAAACCAAATGTAAGTTCACGCGATACGAGATGAAGCCTAGCTGGATGCTGAAGAAATGCAATCGCACCCAGGATCATGCTTCAATGCGAGAAGCGTGTTCCGCTCATCGTATATATAGTAGTGGAATTAATTTTCGACACTTCGAAACTTTAACTTAAATTTCGCATTTAATATGTAATTATTTATATTTTATATTGGAATTACTGCTTTTTAATTTTAGAGCGTAAATTAAACATTACAGATTACAATGAAAATATTACGGTATCAATTTAGCCTAGCAGAATATACATATTCTCCAAAATCGTATTATTATTCAGTATCCAGAATTAGTTCCACTAGTGTATATATGTTCCTTATATCTGTCGAAAAAAAAAAATGAATAACAAATGCGGGAAGTTTCAAATGTGAAAATAACGGTCATTTCAATTGTAACAATCCAATGTTTTTGGTGCTAGCAAACAATCGTTTACTGCGGGCAAGCGCATTAACACGTTCGTCGCCCAGCATGATTAGGCTGAGTTTCTTACCAGATTCAAATTCATATTTATATGAATATATATACACATATTTATATTTATACTGTATTATTTTTATTTTATATATTTTACATACAGTAGCGGACAAAAGTTTAAGACGATGATTTGATTTGAAATATTATACGAACTTCGTTCCTTTTTTTGTAATTTCGCTACTGAGCAAACATATCAAAATGAAATTTTTGTATAAGTGTATAAATAAATGTCTAATTAGTTAACACCGAAAGTAGAACACTATTTATAGTTTTTATGAACAGTAAATCAATTATTTATTTTTCCATTTAGTCTTAAACTTTTGTCCGCTACTGTAAATATTTTAGTGCTTGTTCCATTAAATTCCTTCTTGAAAAACCCAACTTAAAATCCTATTTAATTCGATGAAAAAGAGCGTCACCCATATTCGGGTGACGTAGCGACGAACGTGTTAATCGAAGTGAAAAACTGGGAAAGTAGACTCGCATGTCCGAATTCCTAGAACTCGTCTCGTGGTGGGCGTACAGTATATCGGCATCGTTTACGACTTTGTAAAGTGTCCGTTGGGTCGTAATCGTTTATTCGAGACCCCGCACTTTTATTCTAGCTTTAACGAGAGCATGAACACGCGTGTTGAAACGACTAACATTATAACGGAAGAAAATGTATTCGTCATCCAGTACTTCACTTTTTGTACAAGATATGTCTATAGTGATCATAGGAGATTTCGTACCAAATCTGAAACGCGTAGAGTTATAAGCAAAAGTACTTTAACACTATTTCTACCAGGATTTTGTGTAAACCCATTTCAACCAAAAGGTGTCTTTTGTCGCCTTTTGAATACAAATCATCGCCGAAACTGGTTGGCATTTCAACTTATGAGTTAAACATAGATAATTTGAGGAATATATTTATTGATACACTGATGTGTATTTATTAGAGATTATTTAATTCATCAAGTTACAAAATATTAGGGTCACATAAGTTTCTTCCTTTTTGTATAATAATATGACACAAAATGGGATAGAGGGATAGAGAAGGTTGATACAGCTGAACAATTAATTCAACGAATCAACTTTAAACTATAAATATTGTGTATGAATGTCTATCAAAAAAGGAAATAACTTATGGGACACTCTAATATACAATCAATGCAGTGGTGTGCGCTAAAATGCAGCAAGGGAAATTAGCGAATATTAGCTGGAGAAAAATGATATGATATAACATTGTATGAAAAGTAAAACAATTAATTGTGGAGAAACGATTCAACATAGAGAATAATTTTATGTTAAAATTTCAAAGGTGTCTTTTGACACCTCTTGGTAGAAATAGTGTTAAAGAGGTACAAGTGCAGGGTGCGCCAACTGTAGGTACTATGTGTTGAACGCTAAAACAATTGATGTTTGTAAACATTTCGAAGAACACATTAGACCATTCGACAGGTTATTTTATACCATTATTATTCACCATGAACAACTTAACGGCAGCGCAACCGATTGACATTGTAGAAGTATATTTTAGAGAAGGGTCCACGTTTATCAAAACTTTACGTGGTACGAAGCGGAAGTATGGACGCAATTTTAACGTTACGTGGAAAACTGTATCGAAAATTATTGATAAGTTTCGTGATAGTGTTAATGTTCGTGATTGTGCAAAAAGTGTAAGACAGCGTTCAAAGAAGAGCAACGAAAACATTCAGGTTGTTCGGGCCGATGTTGAGAAGAAGAAGATTGTTCCCGAATCGCTTTATTTCGAAAAGTGCCGATTACAAAGAGCCTCCGCGATCACCCGATTTGACGGCTCCACACTTTTTTCTGCAGGGATATTTAAAGTCCAAAGTGTATGTTAATGCACCACGGTCCCCCCAGGAACTAAAAGATGAAATTCGCAAAGAAGTAACGAAAATAATGCCCCAAACGCTGCAAAAAATTATGGAAAATGCCCAAAAACGAGCATTTCTTTGCGTTGTTCACAAAGGAGACCATTTGCCCGATATTGTATTCAAAAAATAAATTTTTTGTAATGGTATAAACCAAAGTAAATAAATATCGGGAACTAGAGTCTATTTAATTATGTTTTCATTATTTTATAAGCATTTATCATATGGTACCTACAGTTGGCGCACACTGTATAGTATATTATTCACGTACAGTCATGCACAATGTTACTTGAGATTATCACGTTATTTGCATCATTTGGGTTATTTGTCACGGAGTTACTGACTATTAGCAAGCTAAATTATTTTTCTTTTGATTAGACTATTAGCAACTAACTAGACTGCAAGTGGATTATTAACACATTGCTAATCGGCAACTTTTCTGAAAATTTATCTCATGTGCCCGGCTATTGTTTTGAAAGCGGTTGTGAAATAAAACAATATAAACACGAGTTAACTCGTGACCGGTCACCAACGCTTGGCCACGAAAACACGAGTTAACTCGTGACCGGTCAGCAATGTGTTAAAGGCCGTAGGTAAGTCGGCTCATTGAAAATAGTATTCGACTTATTGTTAGTTGCGATAATTGATAATGTAACGCATGATGTACCGCATCAAAAATGACGGTTGACGAGTGATTTTTTGTAGTTTTTCAGAAAAAATTCAGTAGGTTTATTAATTCCAGGTTTTTCATGAATTTGAGTTGCAAATACTAAAAACATTTACTAATTTTTCATTTCATTAAATCTATAAAATAAGTATATATGAAGACATTTTGTTACCATGTGTGTAGTGTTATAATACGTATAGTAAATATGCAACCTGTTCAAAATTGTGATTCGTTATTTATTGAAAAGTAATTATAATGTCTTTATTAAAGGTATCGGTACTTGAAGATGACAGGCGAATATTTGCAACAAGTTGTTACGAAACACCCAGTATACAACCGTAGAACTTGAGCTATATGAATAGTTGTATCTAGAGGTGCGAGTATCGATTATCCGTATCTTATCGAAACATTATTGATATTTAACGGAATATCGACAACACCATTAAGATATCGATAATGAGAATAGAGAGAGGAGCCGATGAATTTAACGGAAGCAGAATGCAGTATGTATTAAAGTCAATACACATTTATATGCAAATATATTGCGAAGTGCATATTACAGATATAAATATGACATACTTACATATATTTTGTGACCAAAAGATTATTAGAATTTTGGAAATTTGTTGACAAAACTTGAAAATTTGCGAATTTATAAATTTGAAAATTTGAAATTAGGAAACATGAGAAGTAAGATATCTTTGAAAAATAAGAAATTTGGAAACTTGAAACATTGAAAATTTGAAGTGAAAGAAATCTGTAAGTTTGACAATTTAAAAATTTGTAAATTTGAACATTGAACAATATTAAATTTCCAGGCGTAAGTATTTGAATATTTCAGAGTACAAAGCTTCGCAATTTTAAAAATTCGAAAATTTTGAAATTCGGTGATTTGGAGACATAGAAATTAAAAAATTCAGAAACATGCAAACTTGTCAAGCTGAAATACGAAAGACGATGCTTAGTATTAAAAGATTCAGAAATTTGGATATCAAAATTTTGTCATAAAATTCACGTATCTACAAACCTGAAAGAAACGGATTCAAATTTTCCGTCGAAGAATACTCGCTTTAAAAGGTACCGCAATCAAACTATTCGATAAAAGATAAAATCACCATAAAATCGCAGTTCTCTTCGCAACAAGCTGAAAATTGAATTCAAAGCCGAAGGTTATGAATGATGAAAATTCATGACAGAGGCGGAACACAGTTTGCAGTTCTTCTTCGTTAATCTCTGTACGTCCTGTTAACCTTTTTCGATTACGTAGAGAGAATTACTCGACTATCTAGAACCTGTTCCGGCGTTGATCTTGGATTTGGATTAGTTTGCACTGGTCTCAACTTCGGTATCGGAGAATCGCGAGCACTTGTCCGTCCGAACGTGATTCATTCGACAATTTCGGTACACGGAGTACACGTGCTCGGTACATTACCCCTGCACGATGTACAGGGTGGCTGGAATGATCTGTTAATAAGTTCATACTGATGCGTCTGTCGATCCGCTCACGCAGTCCATCTGAAAGTTGCCATATTGATAGTTCATTCAATTGTTTATAGACGTGCAGAAGCACTTTCGTATACTATTAAGTTGTTCGGAAAGTCATTTCGTTTTTCCCCATCAGTCTTGCTTGTGAGAAATTCTTAGAATTTGGAATTCTGGGAATTTTAAACTTTCAGAATTTGGAAATCTGAGAATTGGGAATTTTCCGAATTTTGAAATCTGAGAATTCGGATTTTTCAGAACTTGGAAATCTGAGAATTCGGAATTTTCCGAATTTGGAAATCTGAGAATTCGGATTTTTCTGAATTTGGAAATCTGAGAATTCCGAATTTTCAGAATTTGGAAAGTTAACAATTCGGATTTTTCAGAATTTGGAAATCTGAGAATTCGGATTTTTCAGAATTTGGAAGGCTGAGAATTCGAAATTTTCAGCATTTGGAAATCTGAGAATTCGAATTTTGCAGAACTTGGAAATTTGAGAATTCGGAATTTTCCGAATTAGGAAATCTGAGAATTCTGAATTTTTAGAATTTGAAAAGCTGAGAATTCCGAATTTTCAGAATTTGGAAAGTTAACAGTTCGGATTTTTCAGAATTTGGAAAGCTGGGAATCGGAATTTTCCGAATTTGGAAATCTGAGAATTCGGAATTTTCAGAATTTGGAAATCAGAAAATTCGGAATTTTCCGAATTTGGAAATCTGAGAATTCGGATTTTTCAGAATTTGGAAATCAGAAAATTCGGAATTTTCCGAATTTGGAAATCTGAGAATTCGGATTTTTTAGAATTTGGGAAGCTGGGAATCGGAATTTTCCGAATTTGGAAATCTGAGAATTCGGATTTTTCCGAATTTGGAAATCTGAGAATTCGGAATTTTCCGAATTTGGAAATCTGACAATTCGGATTTTTCAGAATTTGGAAATCAGAGAATTGGAGAAAAATCAGTCTTGCTTGTGAATAAGTCCGAATAATTTATGGTTGTTATTCTTCACTTTTTTAAAACTGCTGTATAAGCAAGAAAAGAAGTATCCCCCGAAAATCGTCTCTCATTTTCATAAAAAAAAAAAGAAACGAAATTACTTTCCGAACAACCTAATACATCTCAAAGTAAGGTTGTAGTGATGGATTTGCAGCGTAATTCTGTAATTGCTTTATATTTAGCTGGATCATCAGTTCCAATTATCGTTCGTGAATTCCAGCATTTGAATGTAATCTATTTAATGATTGAATGTAATGTATTTGGACTATTTTGGAGGCCAAGATCAATGTCATAAAACATCGAAGTTTGGACGCTCTAAAATCAGCACTTGTCCGGGAATAGAAGAAGATTCCACAATCTCACATACGGACAGTGTGCGATTCATTCTTTCACCGTTTGAATGAAATTATTCGTGCAAAGGGAGGTTTATATCGAGCAATGATCATTAAATCATTTTCTTGAATGTTTCTCGACTATTTTTTTCACTTGGATGAAACAAAATATTAAAAAGTGTATCTGCTGCAGCGATGTGAAGTTGTAACAGTTCATTCCAGCCACCCTGTATATACAGCACACCCCTGCACGCGAATCCTGGCGCATTCGAATCCAATCAGACGGGAAATAGCTCCACGGTTCTCTCCTTCATTCTATCGTTCGGCATGGCCTCGAATTTTGCTAACGATTCATTTGTAATTATGCAGCATGCCGTGCTTACTCAATAACTTCGTTCGTTGATCATGAATGATGTCGCTCGACACGCGTTTTCGTTCCGAACTGATAAACAACCATGTATAGCTGCCAAAACATGTACACTCGGGGTGCAACGTAGCTTTCGTGGAGATAACGACACGTACGATGACACATGTTAATCCTTCGCACTCGAAAGCATTTTTACTGCTGACAAGTAGCAACTGAACAACTTCGTAGTTGAAAAATTTGATGAATTTTTTTATTTTTATTATTTTTTGTCATTAACGCAACGTAGTTATCGTGGTGATAAGGACACATGCTAGTAAATCATATTAACGCTTTGCACTCGAAAACATTTTTACTGTTAACAAATGGCAACTGTAAAGCTTTGTAGTTGAAAAATTTGATAAATTTTTTGAAATTATTATTTTTTATTATTAATTGTAACAACATAGTTATCGTGGTGATAAGGACACGTGCTAATGAATCATATTAACGCTTTGCACTCCAAAACATTTTTACCGTTAACAAATGGCAACTGTAAAGTTTTCTAGTTGAAAAGTTTGATGAATTTTTTTGCAATTATTATTTTTTATTATTAATTGTAACAACATAGTTATCTTGGTGATAAGGACACGTGCTAGTAAATCATATTAACCTTATGCACTCGAAAACATTTTTACTGTTAACAAATGGCAAATGTAAAATTTTCTAGTTGAAAAGTTTGATGAATTTTTCTGAAATTATTATTTTTTATTATCAATTGTAACAACATAGTTATCGTGGTGATAAGGACACGTGCTAATGAATCATATTAACGCTTTGCACTCGAAAACATTTTTACTGTTAACAAATGGCAAATGTAAAATTTTCTAGTTAAAAAGTTAGATGAATTTTCTTAAAATTATTATTTTTTGTTATTAATCGCTAATATTGTAAATGTAGTTGAAAGTTGTTTATTTAAAATTCTTGCATTAAGTCAAACGGCGAATGTAAATTGCTTTTCGAGAACAAAGGGTTAATATTCGGACACTGGTATCGTATTGATTACAATATAATGTTATCAAATGATATATCAATAACTTTCGCACATGTAACACCCTGTATATGTGATGCATAAACATTCCGAAACTAATAATATCGACAGTTATAAATAAAGAAACAATTGTCTCGAAAGAAATCATTAATCTTCGACAAGGAAGTTTCAGAGTTGCTATCTGAAAACAGTAGAAATATCTTGGAGCACAAAGGTTTAAAAAGGTGAATAAAGAACGTACGGTAATACGAATCTGCATTTCTGGATAAATTAATGTTAAAAGTTCGTCGAATATTATAAACTGTGGGTGGTTTATTAAACGAGTACAATTAATAGTTATTGTTAAGTGTTGTGTACAGTGAAACAGAAATAGTAATATAAATGTATATAATATATAATGCTCTGGATATCTAAACGCGTCTTGCCAGCTTCGCGACCACGAGGTAAGTGTCGTGCCGGTTAATTAGCTTCCGTCGCCAGGTGCGCGGCGGAAGTCGCGAGTTTACTAGAAGGTTCGTGATCCTTCGCTAGGCGCGTCATTCGAATCGACGCAAACCGCTATCATAAACTAATTAGTTAAAAAAATACCTACAATGGCGTGCAAAAGTTTCCGGTCAGTGCCATTATATGGCATATGTAACCTTTTACTATATTATTTTATTTCTCATATCTCATAATAATTAAAAATCATTAATATTTTTTCAAAATAAATTGAAGTACAAAATGTCACTGGCCCGAAACTTTTGCACGCCACTGTATATCAAATTGTTGCGTCGAACCTAATAATGAATGCGCCATCCTTTAACTGCATAGTGTTAATACGAATTCACGTTTATTTTCAGTAACCATAAAATTGAAAACACCCTACACATTGATTATCAAAGATCAATTTTAAGGTTTCAGTACAGTTAATTTCTAAGTAATCGCGGTTCTAATTAAAAACTGTGCAATCAAGTATCGTTACATGCAAGAAACGTTTCAACTTTCAACAGAACTCAATTAATAACTTATAGATAGCTCCGGCTGGTCGAAGAAACCGTAGAGCAAGTTGTTAAGATACCGTAATTAATTTCTGGATAACTTCCAATAGGTAGTTCAGTCGATTACCAAAAAAAGAGGAAGAAATACGCCCGTCATTGGTGTGCTCGTACCTTTTAATCCGTTTCAGTATGCTGTCCTTCGAACGTAATTAATCGCGAGCACGACGTATGTAGGAGGAAATTGCCAACATTAAAGGTAATTTAAAATGTAGACTCGCAAAGAGTGTATTTCCATCGCCGTGATAAAATACACTGGCTTTACTATCGTTACACGACCGTCAAATGCGTTTCGTACGCTTCAGGACATTTAGTAAGAGCTTTGGGCGAAAAGTGTATCGTAAATTCCGCAATACAAATTGCGATTTTAACTGCGTCCTTGTACTTTCCTACTATTAGGTTAATCGGAAAGTTCCGTCCATTTGGGGTCGAGAAACTGAAACTAGAGCTGTTGGTAATTGTAACGATTAATGTGGTATTTATTGTTTTATTTTGACATCTTTTAATGAAATCCAGCACATATTATAAAAGTATACGTTTGCAATAATAACATTGTTTTCTTCTACATTGAATACAGTCGTGGACAAAGTTAAGTGGACAGGTATCGTAAATAACAAAAGGTAAATTTAATTAACTAATAATGCCTATAAATCAAAACTTTATCGCACAATTATATACATTAAATAAATGTTTTTTCAAGTCTACAAAAATATCTCACGTTCTAAATTTAAAATTTCTTTACAACATTGTAATAAAACAAAACATTTGTTACATTTCTGCAATGTCCACTTAATTTTGTCCATGAGTGTATGTCGAAATTTCAGCCAGATAAGCGTCATTTGCGCGAAGTGTTCATTTTTTGCTTAAGTGTTCATTAATTGTAAACTTATCCATTCGAATCACTAAAGGTACAAATCAAATTCATCACTAAACGTACAAATCGTCCTCTCTTCGTTATAGAACAAAGAATGTGAAGATACTACATACAAGTTTCTATCGCCTTCGATATAAATTTTTGTGGTAACATTTAACAAATTATGAGATATTTGTAATCGAAGACATTGCACCACTTTTCGAGGTCAAAAATATAATTTTTCAAATATATCGTACTATGAGAAAAAAATATATCATATTGCAAGAAAAAATTATGTTAAAATTAGACTTAATACAGCATATAAATTAACACTTACATTATTGTAACAATATAAAAATACTACAATTATACTAAAAGTAAATAAAGTTTACAACGAAATTTTGAGATATGTATCATTATCTACAATTAGACGTGCCTGCACATTTTATAGTAGCATTTATTTATTTCCAGCAAAACAGTAGTTGTTTTACGCTGAAAATGTAGCAAATCCATGTATGATAAATAAAACAACTGTATAATAAACATTATACAGCACAAAATACAACGAGTGTTTACCAATATTTTTAAATTTATTGAAATGCAATCCCTTAAATATTTCAATAGAACAATTCCTTAGAAATGAAGATTTTATTGGAGTAACGTTATTACACAGAAAGGTATCGTATTTTTATTTTGTTATTATTACCTGACAGCTTCGCTTTCATATACATCGCAGATATAATTTTCTTTTAAATCATTCTGCACCATATGTTTTTGTAATAAAATAAACCCCGCTTCGTAATTAATTTGCAAATAACCGAAATTTTTAAGAGGTTTTGTTCACCGATACTGAAACATGTACTGTGCCGACTTTGTTGAGTATTTATTATATTATTTTTATAGCATTTTCAATATTACTAAAATTTACCGAATGCACATTTTTATATTAAATACTGCTAATATTTTTAAATTTATTGAAACGCAATCCCTTAAATATTTCACAATAATAAAAAATGGACTAGTCCCAGTTTAAAAATAATCGGCTCAATTGGTAAAAGCCTGATCTAAACGCAATTACAAGATGTTTCTCGTCACAGATTCATAAACATGATGCGTTAATCATACGTATAACGTGATTTACCAGCGTATATGTTTACAAACACGGAATATCTATTACCGAGCGTAGATTACTAAAATCCGTAGTGGTACAGATAGGTTAACCGACAACACCAATAATCGTTAAATAAATGGCGCGGTATGGTAAACGGTCACTAACGAGTGAGGTTATCCAATCATTCTTTTTATTGGCATTTATCCGTATTTAGGATGTGAAATTTAACCTCGAAGATGGGTAAAAACATATTTTCTTTAATAATCTTCCACATTTTTTATGATACAAGAAAATATGTATGAAGATTTTTTATTTCATAGTGACTTCTTTGATTATGCAAAGCGTTTTGAAAAAATGTCTGTTCATTTCAAGGTCGATGATATTTATTCGAAGATTATAATAGATTTATTGTGTATCTGTTTATTTAAAGATTATAATAGAAATTACCATATGTATATCTGTTTATTTAAAGATTATAATAGAAATTACCATATGTATATCTTTTTATTTTCATGAATAAAACATGACGTTGCTTTTTTATATTTACTATAATGCTGCATATTAATATTAATAGAATATAACTCAATATGACACTATATCTTACAATATAATATCACATCAATCGATAATCTGTAAATATTAATGTACACCGTTTTTGCAATGATAAAATTCGTTAAAAGTGTAAATAAAATGTAAATGGTCCTTGTACAATGAACATCCTATTATATATAATATACTGCAACAAAAATTCACTAACAAATAACAATATTAATTGTTAACTTTTTCAGCCTGTAATTTGGAATATAAATATAAAGTGACTTTTGTTGCGTAACATCTAGGTCACAAGTTAATGAAAAAAAGTTTCACTGAAAATTGATCTATATAGCTTATATTAAATTATAATTTAAACAAACATAACTAAATCAAAGCAGCATCGTGTTTTATTTGTGAAAACAGAAAAATCGATAACTTTCATTACGATCTTTAAATGAATAGATATTTTGTAAGACAGTTTAAGCAATTAAAATTGACCTAAAATACAACAAATTTTCATGTACAAAATTTTCTTGCATTACAAACAGATTGTAAGATACTTGTCAAAAATATGTTTTCCATCCGTGATTGCCAATCAAAAAATATCAGTCAAATATTTTTTCGAAAACTATGTTCAATGTAAGTTTCACTAAAATGGGTTATTAAAACTTCTCTCGTAGGTTCATACTTTTTAAATGGAGCTCGATACAATTACATTTTAACTAACGAGCTACAAAATCCTGAATACGTTCCACACGCTACGAGGTTACAAACGTTGTTCTAACACGATCGTGTTCGCAACCATAATGACCGTCAAGTTCGTGAAACTCCAAAGAATACGTTTCCTGGCTGCTGGGCAGGAAAAGGAAGCAGAATTTCCATTCCAACAAGGTTTTTGAATCTGACACGTTCAGATTTTTTCTTGCGCAGTGTCGTAAAAGAAACGCGTACCGAGAACTCATTATGCCAGAAAATATGAAGAATCGCATAAAGGATACCTGCTGGCAAATCGGTTGTGAAACTTTCGGAAGAATAGACCTGGCACTGTGTGACAGAATCGATCGCTACATCGATGTACAAGGCCGAACATTCGAATATAGCAGACAAGAAACAATTTCTACGCATTTAACGAATGTACGCTTCGAATGGCCTTGAATAACCTTGAAAAGTTAACACATATCAGCGATACCGTCAAAGATCGCAATCGTGTCGTCTGGGATTAGAATCCTACTTATATATAATGACATATGATTTCATTAAAAAACAACGACATTGAAATAGGGAAACAAAGACCTTGAGATACGCTTCGAAAAAATATATGTATCGAAATAAATTTTATTTATTTTAATTTGTCGATGTGGCTAGGTACAACATGTCTAATTTTAATTTGTCGATAGAATTAAAAACAAGGCGTCTCATTTCAATTTGTTTATACGTATTATCGCGCGTGTGACGGGGATTATTTTTAATAAGATAAAAATGAAAACTTGAAAGTCGAGCACAGCACACTGATACGAATACCGAGTTGAAAGTGTTAATTTTTCTTAATTTAGATTATTAATGAACAAGGTTCAAATAAATGGGTCACAGATTTAGTTGAATGATAAAGACTGCCATTTATTCGATATTTTCGGGGTATTTACAACATCGTCTTTTCTTAAGGAGGGGTCAGGCGTTTAGCTTGCAACTATGAGTTTCTGGAATTAGTCGTTGTCGGTTATGCATTTTTAGAATTGATCGTTGGCTATGGGTTTCTGGAATTGATCGTTGTCGACTACGCGTTTTTAGAAATAGACGATAGTTGTTGCTGAGTTGGGTCGGCGTTTCCGGTCGTAACACGGGAGAAGTGAGTTTAAATAAATAAATAAAACTTGTATTATCGTTAAGGAGAGTGCCCTACAATATATCAACTTAAGGGGTTGGACCACTCTAGGATTTTCAAAAAATCGAAAATTTTGTTTTCGTTTAAAAGGTGCCTTGGGGTTTTAAGAATAAGGTAGAATATCATTTATAGTCGGGAGAATTTTATAAGTGCCTTTATTTAAAATCGGTGGAAAATCTTTTTCGGCCGCAGAGGTATTCCCGCCGAGCAGCGTTCCAGTCAACCAGCTGCTGAACCGCCATGTTGTTTTCAATTCCTTCATAAAAATTTAGTTTAACACTTGTATGTATAGGTAATAAAGACCCGTAAACATATTTTTCATTCTTGTTATAGTTTGTCCGGAAAAAATTCCTGAAATTAGGTAACTTTTTGGCGCTCTAGAGTGGTCTAACCCCTTAAACAAAACAAACAATATAACAACTTAATTACGTTTGAGCAGAGCATTAATTAACAGAATACTACAGTGTTCGAGTAACAGTAATAAGAACCATCGTCAACAGACTCTAACTGTTTCGCTAGATTAAAATGTGACATTCTGTACTTAATTTTAAGATACGTAATGGATGCTTCATTATCGCAATTTACGGAGGTTGGAAACGAGGAAAAAGAACGAGAGAGAACTTGGTATTTTCGAGTTATCCGTAAATTTGCATTATCCGTAGACGGACGCTATCAGATTATATTATCCGTGGCAGAAGAGAAACAAACTGATTTCGTTCGTGATCGTGCATCTAACAAGCGAAGAAAACATCGTAGATTGGTCGTCGTAAGTGCACACGAATAAGCCGTTTCGACTAATTAAACGATATTTAAGCGAACGGAGGGCAGCTGGGTAAGCATTGAAACGTAACGACCGGTTGCGATTCATGCAAATTTAACCACTTCCGAGCCAAGTGTTTCTACCACCACAATCATCTCGCCGTAGCTTCGATAGTCTCGTCTCTTCAATTTTTATCCCTTTCTTACTAGTACACGGACGCATTTACCATTCTTATTTCGTTTTCTATTTCTTGTAAACCTTTCGACCATGCTTTTATTCTTTCTCTTCCTTTTATCGTTGCTATTTACCGCTTTATATTTAACCTTCGAACGATCGCACGGAGACCAGATACGAGACCACGAGTTTGCTGCTTTCCGATGCATGTTATTATTTGGGGGTGGATGATGCTAAGTTTATAATTTTTTATTAACACTAGAAGTACCGGCATTAAATGCATGCTTACTTCAAAACTGAAAATAAAGTAGAAAAATAAATAAATAAATATTGCAGCATCACCTAACATATACAACCATTTATTAGCTCGATAAAACATGACAGACATTTTGACAAAAGGACAGAAATAAAATGTTGTAATAAAAAAATGCCAAACCCGAAACCAGTCATTATAACTGGTTGGTAGTTCTAGTGTTAATATCTTTCTACGTTTCTAAGTACCCAACTTATTCGATTGAACAATTTTAGTTTTCAAATTTCCTAAATTTCAAAATTTCGCTACTTCTTGAACTTTACAATTTTCACAAGCTTCATAAGTTTCACAAATTTCACAACTTTCATAACTTTCACAAGTTTCATAAATTTCACAAATTTAAAAAATTTGACTCTTTTCCTAAGTTTTAAAGTCCCATAATATTCCAAGTTCAAAATTTATTAATTTCAAAACTTCCCACGTTTTTAAATCTAATAATCCCTAAGTTCAGAAATTCCCAAATTTTCAAATTTGATATAGACCATAATATCTCAAAAACAAATTTTCGAGATCCCAAATTTCGTAATTCTCCAATTCTCAGGTTTCCAAATTTCTAAATCTTCAAAGCTCTAAATTTCAAAACTGTTCAAATATCTAGATTCTTATAATTAGTGATTCCACTAAACTTAAAAACTTCCAAATTCCTACATTGCCAAATATTCAAATTTATTTCTTCGTGTATTATCGAGTCATAACATTTCCATATTTGTAGACTCACAAGCTTCCAAATGTGAATTTTTGAAATCCCCACATACCTCAGATTTTCAAATTTTGATACTGCAAAATCCCGTAACTTCGAACTTTCCAAATTTTGAAATCTTCAAATTGTCTAAACCTTAAGTTTCCAAATTTCGAAATTACAAATCTTTAAACTTTGAAATACCCAAATTTCCAAATTCCCGCATGCTAAAATGCCCAACTCCCCTAATTCTAAATTCCAAAGCTACCAAGTTCTCTAATTCCCATAATTCTAACTATGCCATAATTTACCTCAATTTCCCCAGTTTGTAAATCATCAAACATCTCAAGTGTTCATATTTCTAATTCTCCAATTTCTCGAGTGTTTATCTCAAATTTCCTTTTAATTTCCTCGAGTTTCCGAATTTTCAAAGACTCAATTTTGAGAGTTACGCAATGTCATCGACTATCGACCAAGTTTTAAACGCGCGTTATCTGATATTCTTATCTACACCTTCTCCTTACTCCATTAATTTTATTGCATTCGCTAAAAGCAACGAAATGCAGCTTCATCAGAAATGTATCTGCATTTTCTTTTATTGGTCTCCCGTGCATTCCTGAGTTTCCGATCGCATTCAACAGCGACTTGCATTCCTTTAAATCCCTTTAAAGCGTGCGAATGAAGGCACGGCGAATGTTGGCTGCTATGCACAGCGGTCAACCTCAAACTAACCCACTGTAACGGGACGAGTGGCTGCGAAAGCTTCTGGTCTACTTGGCTTTTAACTCTGGGAATACCAGCAGAGAGTCCAGGTCCCTTAGAATAATGTGAAAGTTAACTGTGACTCCGTCGATCAAACAAACTTGCCACTACCAATAGCCAACAATGTCCATTGGAGAAAAAACCGAAGCTGGTTGAAATAGTTTGCGTATACAGTTTCTTCATTTTCACAATTTCAATTAATTCAATACTAGTTTCAAAAATGTCTGATGATTCGTTTTAATTGAAAATGATTTTACTTGGACGTGAAATAGCTCGGATCTATGATTCTTTATTTCGATATATTTGACAAAGACTTGTAAATAATTTCTGGAACTCGAAATAAAAATCATAAATTTAATGTTAATAAAAAACACCCTGTAATATACTTTTAATTACATGCAAATTAACATTTGTCGGAAATGTATGCAAAATGAATTAAAGAGTATTTCTTGAATTCCTTAATTCAAAACAGATTCCAAAATTTTAGGTCCTCATGTATACACCGAGTCTAGATTCTTAACCCCTTAACTTATCATTTTGCCGACAAGTGCGTCAGACGGAGCGATTCAATTATTGTTGTAACGTGAAGATGGATAAACATTGCTCGAATGTTAGGGATATTTTGGATATGACGATCATCGATGGAAAGGATCAATTTAAAATTGAGCTCGAAGTTCGATCGTGGTGAAAATAGGGGCCGAATTTGTCGCGTTGCAGCGGTTGTGTGCGTCACGCCTGAGAGGCGTCATTATAAGGCAAAGGGTTAAAATGGTAAATTCACCAAATTCGAAAGTCCTACAATTCCGACGTCTTCTACGAAAAATGTCCACGTTAATCTCATTATTTTATTTTATTAAATATATAAGTTATTCTACTTTATTGAAACTAACAATTGTTTCTTTAACACGTTGACTGCCACGCTAACGCGGTTGAAAATTTTATTAGATAGTATTTTTGTGATTAATGAATCTTACCAAATATGTTCACAATATTTTGCTTTATTTAGTATTCATAGGTCCAAGTATTTACTACTAGTGTTTCCAATTAGATAAATGAAAAAATTCTCACTAAACAGATGATTGATTCATATGGAAATTTAAGCGCCACCCACATGTGGACGACGTCGCGATCATAGTGTTAGTATATCATTTTCTATTGCATAGTATTTCGAGATATAGGTTAGCGAATTATATGTATTGGAAGATACATGTACAGAGATACGTGCATATAAACAGTTTGAAGAAAATGCCGCTGTTCCTTTGTATCGACTTGCCAAGTTTCACTTACTGATATTCTGTACGGGAAACAATAAGGGAACGTACCTCTATACCAAATCAGTTTCCGTGAATCACAGAGCATACTAATTTTGCAAACTATACTACAATGAATGCAATTAAACCTCGAATGACTGAGTCGGGTGAATCGTGACCCAAATATTCGAAACGTATTATGCAGCCATGCTTTGTTCTGGCAGATAGTGGAATTTTTCAGCATTGAATTTAGCGTGCAGCGGGTGACGAAAAATCCGAAGACTATTTCGAACGGAATAATTGTTTTTCACTTAAATTAAATTCGATTCAAATTTTCTTGGGTGGTTAATTTAGACTAAATTATGTGAAAATATGTTCATTATGTTATGATAGAATTGTGTTAATTGCGATTGGTGGAATGCGTTATTAATTATGTCAACATGGGGGTGTAATTTATACCCTCATGTCTAGATTATCATAATAATTTATATTTCACGTGATGAGAGTATAATTTATATCCTGATCAATTGTTTAAATTGTAAGGGTATAGTTTGTAGTCGTTATTGTACAAAGTATAAATGACCATGATAAATTTAACATCAGTATTTATTTAATACAGTAGACCACACTGTACTACTCTAAGTTCGTTCGTGTTATATGGATCTCGGTTGTAGGAGTTACTTAAATTATATAAATGCATTTGCCGTTCACAACTACATAGATAACAGATATGTACCTCGTCTAGACGGAATCAGGTTTAATTTCGTAAAGATTTATTTTCCTAAAATGTTTCTTTTCTCAAATTTATGTTGAATACAATAAATCATACGATATAAAAGTCTTTTTAAACATGCTTAGCCCTTTGCACTCGAAAAGCGAGTCATACTCACCACTTTGTTTTAATACAGCAATTTGGAATAGGCATTCTTTAAACTAAATCCATAATGTTGCACATATAATGTATAAACATAATGAAACTGTTAGTAGTGCCAGTTAAAGAATAGAGAGATAATAACTGCGAAAGAATTCATCAAATCTTGCAACCAACAAGTGTTCGAGTTGCTATCAGCTACCAGTAAAAATACCTTCGAGTGCAAAGGGTTAATGTGCATCACGATTAGAAACAAACTGAATCTCCTCCAAAAATTGGTTTTCCCAAAATTAAAAAATTACAATAACGTTTTTTCACAAAGTACCACCCTGGATACTGAACATTCCTAACATCGACCTAGGACTCACAGGAAACAAAAAGGACGATTTAAACGCAAAAGAATGAAAAGGATTATTGTCCTCCTTTTGCAAAAACTATTCCAACTTCACTCATGTCTATACCGACGGGTCCAAAGACAATAAAAACGGAACAGGAGCTATGATCATTATGCAGAATAAAATAATTAGATATATTTGCTTCAGAATATGAAGCAAACCACTGAAACGCTTATTGCAATTCAACAGGCCTACGATAAACTGATTAACACCAAGAAGACAGTAACTATACCGTGGATCCCTTCTCACAAGGACATATTTGGAAATGAACTAGTTAATCTGGAAGCGAAAATTGCAGCAACCCTTGATAATGATAATCAACCCATATTCAACACAACAATAGACATCAAAAGGCATATCGAATTCCTATGGAAACAATCGTGGAATCAGATATGGCAGAACTATAAAGCAAGTTTAATCCATAAATCGATTAATAATTTTTACAACATTACTACAAATCTCAAATTTAACAGACGACAGCAAGTGGCAATAACGTGAATCAGAACTGGACATAGCAAATTATCACACTCACACATACTTAACACTAAAACGACCGACGTATAATGCACAATTATTTTGATGTTAAAAATGGAGTTGTCAAGAAGACCAGCTTATAAAATTTTGTTATTTGAAGTAGGAAATTTGAAGAGGAGTCATTTGACCCCTTTCTGTAGTTTTAGTGTTAATAATACTCCCCCTAGAATATGCGAGCTATGCAACAGAAACCTAACCACACATCACATCATCATGGAATGCAGATGATACATCCAAATAAAGAAACAGTTAAAGATTAGAACCAACCTTACATGGAGTGACTACATCAACAACACACCAAGAGGCAGTAATCAAAATGATTGTCACAGTAATCTGTAATACCGTCGGAATACTCAACGAAATTTGAAATTCATCCTTAAAGTGCAGAACTCGCCCATCTTTCCTTAATGTACCTATAGTTCATAGTTACAGTCGCTAAAAGCACTGCAGTTGATGCCACTTTAAACACTTTATTAAAAACAAGCAATCAATGACGTATATATGCAACGAACACAGGACAAATGCTCCCGTTATAAATTATACGAAAGAAGCAAAGAAAAATGAGGAAAAATTACACTTTTATCCCATGAACAATTAATAATTTTTTAATGTTAACAGCGTCGAAATGAAGTTTTGGACTGACGTGTATACACGTCGAACGCACTTAACTGGTTAATAATACTCTTCCTAAAATGTGTGAGCTATGCAACACGAACCTAACCACACACCACATCATCATGGAATGCAGAAGATACATCCAAGCAAGGGAAAAGATTGGAACCAACCTTACAGGAGTGACTACATCAACAACACACCAAGAGGCAGTACTCAATTTCTGTGACACCATAGGTATACTCAACAAAATTTGAAATTCATCCTTAATCCTTTGACTACGGCAGACTTTGGCACGCACTGGTCGTACGGTACGGTACGAATTCACTCCTGACGTCCATTGGGTACGGCGAAATTTTTCGTTAGACATGCATTTCTGAGGAAGTACCATAAGAGCAATTATAAAATTTTAAGACGGGCAAAACAAGCGAAATTTGATTTGGACGCCAATTGGCGCCTACAGTATCGGGAAGTTAACATGTGTCGGACGCCAATAGACCCCAACAGTACCGGGAAGCCAACATGTTTCTGACGCCAATAGGCGCCAACAGTAGTCAAAGGGTTAAAGCGCAGAGCTCGCCCATCTTTCCTTAATGTACCTATAGTTTATAGTTACAGTCGCTAAAAACCACTGTAATTGATGCGACTCTAAACCCTTTACTAAATAAAAAAAAATAACGTTTAGCGTTTCCAGTTAAAAGATACATCAAATATTGGAGCTAAAACTTAATAAAATCGCAACATCTGTCTCGTTTTTTTACCATGTTATCTCTTCTAGCACGTTATACGAGCACGATCACAATTTTTCCGCCATGTCGTGCGAATCTGTCTTTGAACCCGTGTTGTAAGGGGGTCCACAATACAGAATATCAGACGGACGAGTCAATGTTTTTGTACAATGGCTCTGTTCGTTAGAACGCTTTTCAGTTACTGCTTCTTGATGTAACAACTCGACGGACGTGAAGCACCGGTGCATCTATAGTCGGAGAAACGTCGAGGAGGGAAAAAATTGGAGAAGTCGCAAGAAACAAGGGCGGAGCCAGCCCGCTATACAGAGCTGCCTATAAGTTTGGCCGACGGTAAGAGAGGTCCTTGAGCATAAACTTCAAGGCAGCTGCACGGTTGACGCACGTGCACCAATCGTAAATCGCACCTTCTTCTCAGAAGTTTTGGAGGCAATGTCGTCGCTAGAAAATGCGACACTCGGTTACCCTGCCCCTCCTCTTTTCCGCCCTTTTCGCGACTCATGACCTGACAAGCTTGAAGTTCCGCATCAATAGTTCCGGAAGATGCGTTTTGTGATCACACTGTTCCAAGTAGATTTAACGAAACTCCATATACAATGTGTTGGATATTGCAACGAATTACGCACATACACATTTGTATAGAGTAAGGGTCACTATAGCTAAAGGAACGATCCTACAGTTTATGGCACTCTTCTCAAGTGGCAAGGACCGAGGAAAACCCGAAAACAGTCAGTCGTCACCGAGCCATAGCAGAGTGTACAGTATTTCCAAATTCACAATAATTTTTAAACAGTCTTTAATTATTTTATTGCCCATTTTATATTCATTCACTTATATTGCATTGTGCGGACTACCACTGTATATTTGTCTTTACAAATAAAGTTATTCTTGTGAAACAAATAAATATTCCAACAGAATGATACACGTAGCTAATTAACTATCGGGGGTGTTTATTTCGAAAGTGGGATAAGTCCATTCGTTGTTGCGGCGAGATATTTAACACGTTGACTGCCACATGAAAGCAATTTTTGCATTAGTTTGTATTAGGTTGGGGAATAAGTTCGTACCGTTTTTATATTTTCTTTTATTTTACAACGATTTTTTTGCTGTTTGGCAAGGTGCATAATATTCATTCGATAGAGCTCTTTCTCTAGACTCGGGGAAATGTGGTCAGAAACTAATTTTCGTATTCAGATCTAAGATTCTTCTTCTATTACCAATTCTCATGAGTCTTACTTCTACAAACATAATAAAAATTCAAAAATTCCTTAGAAATGAAGATTTTATTGGAGTAACGTTATTACACAGAAAGGTATCGTATTTTTATTTTGTTATTATTACCTGACAGCCTCGCTTTCATATACATCGCAGATATAATTTTCTTTTAAATCATTCTGCACCATATGTTTTTGTAATAAAATAAACCGCGCTTCGTAATTAATTTGCAAATAACCGAAATTTTTAAGAGGTTTGTTCACCGATACTGAAACAAGCACTGTGCCGACTTTGTTGAGTATTTATTATATTATTTTTATAAAATTTTCAATATTACTAAAATTTACCGAAGCCCAAATGCACATTTTTATGTTAAATACCGTAATATATTCGCCTAAAAATAATTTCAACCTAAAGTGGACTTGCACTATGTATGTATTTCGTATTTTATAAATATCGATAAAATTTAAAAGCCTTTAAACTAGGTGAAAGGTATGTCAGCCATTTGTCACTCAATTCAAACCATTAGAAAGCTTGCTTGCGTATTTAAAATAGGAACAGTGCACAAAAGTAGGATATTCTGTCCGTTGATTTACTTATTCTTAAATCCATCTTCTTGTGTAAATAAAGACGCTAAAATATTATATAAAATTTCGACGGTAAATAGTGTGTGAATTATTTGTTATGAATTTCATTTCTATGTTATAATAACTTTATCTCTGTCTTTTTCATTTCAATACAGATTAGTATTGTATTAAATGTTAGATAAACAGGCATTGTATAGTTCTACCAGAGGACAATACTAACTTAAAGAATTACAATAAAAATTTTATTTAAATTTACATTCTTCTTACAAATAAAGAAGTTATGTTATGTTTTATAATTATTAACAACATTTTGCTGTAACGCATAATTATAATAGAATATCTGTTATAAGAATGCAAATAATAATCAATTATAGATTTAATATTGCGCAATATCTTTCTGCAATGATGTACATTTTTTTAATTATCATCTGGTGTATATATTTGTAATTAACGTTTGATGTTCATGTTTATAATTGTCGTTTGATGTACATGCTCATAATTATCATTTACTGTACAGGTTTATAATTATCACAGTGGACATACGTCAAATGTTAATTATGAATATATGCATCAAATATTTATCATAAATATATACGTCACAAAATTTCAGAAATATATTGTTTAATTAAATTTGAAATTGATAATTATCTGAATACTTATTATGTGACAATAATTTACGTATACTGTACATACCTACAATTTATACAATAAATCATAAATTATATTTATATTTGCAATTTTTATTATAAAATAATTGCACAGACATTTCACCTAAAGTATCGGATTGAATCGCATAGTTATTTGTTCAAATAAATATAACAAAAAGAAAACTATTTATTGCATAACGTATCCACATGAAAATTTTGCAAGTTTCATCGTAAAATATTTCCTTGTACAACAAATGTTTATTTCTTGAGAAATAATTCGTGGTATAGAAATTTCAAGTGTCTCGCGTTATGCATTATTGTAAACGAAAATCGGTCAGTGAAAAACGTCCTCGGATATATTTCAGCGTATAATAACACTTTTGTGTTTAAACCTTGATTTTTTCGATACCTACGTCACGTAACGATATTCCACGGCATTGTATACCATGCATTATTTTGCGAGCAGGATCGTATAAAGTGTTTTCATATTGTTTCCCCGATAACTGTTAAATACAGCGACAAAATTTCTTTTTGAAGGTTTAAAATATACTGCAGCCCTTCGCGCGATATACGCGATACATATTGCCGCTGGTCTGACCCCAGGAGACAATAATGGCAGACCCGTTGGTTTTTAAACGAGGTACAATATAAATTGTATTTTTAAGCTCTCAAAAACTCATGACATTTATTTGACAGGCCATCTATAATTTTTATGCATGAAGATACGGAGATGGGGCTGGAAACTTGTTAAATTTCTCTACAAATGATTTTTATTGAATTATAAAATGCTTGATGAAATATTAATGTTTAATATCTTATATTGTTTGTAACACTAATTATCTCGTATTTCATTTAATAAATGTTTGATAATATTTAATAGCATTTGATAATATTTAAAAATATTTGATAATGTTCGATAATGTTTAATAACATTTGATAATGTTCGATAATATTTAATACACAGTATTGAAGAGTATTTATAGCTATTTATAAATAGGTGCACGTGCGTTGAGTTATTTTTATTCTTTAGAGGCAACATTTCGCTGCATTTTCTAAAAAATCAATAAATCAGAATTTTCAACAATACAGAATTTATTTCAAATTAAATTCAGCAATTTTGCTTGTTTAAATGAAATTCTGGGTGATTCTAAAATTTTCAAATTAAGAAATTTCCACGGTTACCAAATTTATCAAACACCACGTTACAAGATTTATGATTTAATGGATTTATTAATTCAGAGCTTTAGAAACTTAATATTTTGGTGATTAGAAACTTAAAAATTTGATATATATATAATTTAGAAAATAGAAAATGTAGAAATGTAGAAAAACTGATTTCGTTTTAACAAATTAACAAATTTTTAATTTCAGAAGTTGAAAATCAAAACATTTGGAAATACAGATCAAATTGTACCAATATCCTAATTCCTAAATGTTCGAATTTTTAACCTCACAAATTTTCAAATTTTGAGGCTTAAAAATTTATAAATGTAAAATTGTAGAAATAGGGAAATCTAGAAATCTAGAAATTTAGAAATTTGGAAATTTAGAAATTTAGAAATTTAGAAATATGGAAATATGGCAATCTAGAAATCTAGAAATTTAGAAATTTAGAAATCAAGAAATCTAGAAATCTAGAAATCTAGAAATCTAGAAATTTAGAAATTTAGAAATTTAGAAATTTAGAAATTTAGAAATTTACATATTTACAAATTTTATTTTTCCCAATTTCAAAATTCCCAAACTTTCAATTTTCCGCATACGAGAATGTAGAACTCGACAATTTTACAAACGCAATAATAAAAAAGTCCTGAAACTCATATCAGATATTTACTCGCTTATTTTATATAACGTTTTAATAAAAATGTCCACATTTTGTAGGTGCGTAGAAACAGGAACGTATATTTCAACATCAGAAAGTACTGCTGTTACTACATTTATCACGATTCATTTTGTTCACCATGAAACTCCGTGTAGTTATTTACTTTATCTGTACTTTGTAACTTGTATTTACGTAAGTGTAATTTAGCTGAATTTTTGTTCTCCAAAGTTCACAACATAAGGTATGTCAAAGCGAAGTCTGTAAATTTATGCAAGTGAAATATCTACTGCAAATTTCTATTAATAATCTTTCAGGAAGTTGTTCATATTCATGGGTAAGCGCGTACATTGTAGGTATATGCCAGTCAATGCATCATTCCCATCTCTTGCACCATAGATTGCGCTTCTGAGATAGCTAGCAATTTAACTGAAACTACATACGCGAATTGCTCGCATACGAGAGACGAGACGCTTCGACTAAAAGTTTTGAACCCATCAGTTTCTTCAAGCATTTTACTATATAAAATGAACAAAGACGCTGGAACGTTAACATTATCCCTAACAATTTTTATTTGCATACAGTAAATACGCACATGTGGACACGAGTTAAGAAAAATTTAATCTGCATGTAATTTTAAGACTATTTTGCATCGAAGAATAATTAATGTCTTACAGAAACTTCGTTGAAACTAACAAACTGACATTTAGAAAGCTGACACAACTTCCTTTTGAATATACTTATTTTATTTATAATTTTACTTATATCACTTTTTAAATATACTTCATTGGAAACACTTATTTTACTTATCACTTCAGAATAAACTTATTTCATTTATAATTTTTATCTATATTACTATCACATTTTTTAACATACTTATTTTACTGACATGTTTACGTAATAACATTGTTACTTTTCACTTTCGAATATATTTACCAACGTTCTTTATTATTTTAATTGTTACATTTGTTCACTTTTGAGGATACTCATTTGTTTTAATTTTATTTATAACACTGCCAATAACATTTAACTTATTTTTCAATTTCCTTATTTTTTTAATAGTTTTACATAACAACATTTAAACTTTTCACTTTTGAGTATGCTTATTTTATTTATGGTTTTACTCACATTTTCCTTGCGCTCGAAAATACTTGTAGAAAATATTAATACGTATAAATGTTTGTTTTTAAAGCAACGGATTTTGAAAGATACTTTTAATAAATATTAACATTTTTATTGTGACGACGTAAGAATCTTGTGTTCGGAAACTCAATTATTTTCTATCATTTTCGTGGTATCCGATAATGTCTACCCATAACAGTATTTGGTAAAGTTATCGCTCATAAATTGGAAATTTATGCTCTAAATGGCTGTAACATGACCACAGTCGCGTTAGAGTTTACGAGACCTGGGGCAAAGGTCGATATTATTGAAGACATCTAATTGGTTCGGAAGATACAGAACCTCGTATATAACAGATTTTTGGCATTAGTGGATACCGCGTGAGGTTAACCAAATCTCACCCAAATCTAACCAAAATTCCAGACAAAACTACATTAACCCAAACCTGATTGATACAACTCACCGTTCTAATTTTCATCTAATCATAGAGGTAGTGATATCGATAAATGATATACATATTATAATCGGTATATTATTGGCTTTTGACGGTACTTTAATAATTTTGTTGAAAGTTGGCACTTGTATATACTCAAATACTTAAATTTATTAATTTTGAAACTTACAATTTGTGTAACTGCTAAATTTCTGAAGTTGTGAAACTCTTAAATCTCCATATTCTCTTAATTCTTAATACATACATTTTTAGTCTTTCAAATTTTTTAATTTTTAACACTAGATTTACGGAACCCGTCAAAATGACGGATCTTACATTTTTTTGTTTCTGATTACGAAAATTATTACAAAGTTGATGTCAAAATGCATATTAACCTTCATTGATATAAAGAATCTTTCTATAAACTGATGTATGTATTATTCATTATCTATTTATTTTTATCTTCATTTTTCAATTTACACATAAGTGGTCATTAAACGTCCGTAAATTTAGTGTTAAGTATTAAAATGGCCGAATTTTCAAATATTCAACTTTTTAAATTTGCAAAGACAAAATTTTTAAATTATAAAATTATAAAATTCCAAAATTATAAAATTGTCAAATTTTCAATTTTCCAAATTATAAAATTTTCAAGTCCATAATTTCTCAAATTATAAAATTTTCACATTTCCAAATTTTAAACCTCCGAAATTATCAAACTTAAATTGTCTAATTCCAAAATTCTCGAATTTTTAATCTCCAATGTCGAAAAATATCGATCTTCTGAAATTCTCAAACATTGAAACTCTGCTCGAACTCCTGAATTTCTGTAACTCTAATTTAAAAATTCCTAAATTTGATGTGTAATATTTAAACACTCACAAAAGATCATAGAGCAATTTATACTTTTTATTTTACCATTCTTCTTAAAAGTGTCTACCATACTCGCCAGTTAACATGAAAATCTCATTATTACCCATTCAATGAATTCCGCGCATATTAAAAAAAAAATGACTATTAAACTAATGTCATTATTAAATTACGTATCAAATACAATATATAAATCCTATTATACAATATCCAACAAGTTATAAGCTATCCGAAAAACGTAGCGCACAAATTGTTCAAATTCTTCGCCACGTACACAATTCCTCCGTTTTGTAATTATCATAATCCCACGTTCGCTCGTAGCTACGGTCGTAAATTCTGGTCGATCCCTAAAATTCGTTAGAGAATAGATTTGAAAAAAGGCAAACAAATGGCCACGAATTAGGCAAGACGAGCGGACGTTTTCATCGATTCTGAAGGGGAAAAAGGCGTCTCCTCGATAAAAACTTTACAGCGGCCATCAATTTTCCAAGACACCGAAGAACGAAGTGCGCTTTTACCCTGACACAAGTAGTAATTCACCCCGCATTAAATCAACAGCATCTACCTATCGGTTAAGCGGCGATATTAAGGATTTCCTCTATAAACCCCGAAGCTTCCTCCTCGTTTTTTCCAACACAGAAAAACGAACGACACGCGACGCTGAGCGATCTCTTCTTCTATCATAGACGAGCATCATTTATTTACCCATCGATCTACGCACCTTCCGGCTTTTTCTCTTCGGGATATTCGTTTTCGAACTAGATACAGACGACAGCCGAAACGTCGATTATTTGTCGTTAGTCTTTTATGTGACTTACGGAAAGATCCTGTTATTTCTTTCTTTTTGGAAAATAAACATTTTGTAAATCAAGTTTTCAAATCCCCAGATTCGGACAACATAAAATGAGTCAATTTTTAACTCCTCGATGGTTAATTCGTGAATTCATAAAATTACAATCTTCGCAATTTTAGATTCTTAAATTTTTAGTTCAATAAATATGCAAGTTCGTAGAGTTGCAAATGTGACAATTTGCAATTTCGAACAGATCACGTTCATAAATTTTTAAATGTTCCTATCTCTAAATCCCTATATTCGGAAACATTTAAGTACTTAAATAGTTCAATAGTAGTTAAATAGAGTACTTCTGAATTGTTAAATTTATACATTTACGAATCCGCTAGTCTCTTAAGTTTAGATTCGTAAATTCCGTATTTTCCATTTCACTGAATATACAAATTCGTAGATTTATACATGCAAATATATTTATTTAATCCAAAATGACACAAGCGATGTTTATTTGTCAAAGTTTCATAGATTTCAGAATAATATATTACAAGAAAAATGACTATGATATGGGTAGACACATATGTGAAATGAATTGTCAACGAAATAATATATTTTTGTTAATATAAACATCAATTGCAGGCTTTTCAAATTCAATTCATCCATTTTCAAAGGGATTAATATATTTTGCAAAAAGATAAATTTAATTTGAAAAGCAACCAATAAAAGAATAAATAAATAGCTTTCTTTTATGGAAAAATACAATATGTATAACATATTGGGAATATAAATATTTCATAACTGCAAATAAATTTTTCTTAGGTTATTATTATAGATTATTATCTGTTAGGTTAGATTATTTAAAACATTTTCTACCAATAAAACTACATATGTAGATTTAACAATAAATTCAATTTAATTTTTAATTTTGTAAAAAGAATTATTTCTGAATTTAATTCTATGAAACAGCTGTTTACAAGAAACGCATACTGATCAGATACGTTTAATATGTACAGTCATGGACAAAATTAAGTGGACATTACAGAAATGTAAACAAATTTTTTTGTTATTACAATGTTTCAAATAAATTTTAAATTTAGAACATGAAATGTTTTTGTAGACTTGAAAAAGCATTTATTTAATGTACATAATTGTGCAATAAAGTTTTGATTTATAAGCATTATTAGTTAAACTAAACTAGCCTTTTGTTATTTATGATACCTGTCCACTTAATTTCGTCCACGACTGTATGTGTTATAGTAATCCACATCTCTTAATTTACTTGACATTTTTAGCAATACTGTCAAATTGCTCTTTAGAGAAATTCAGTCATATTGCAAAAAAAAAAAACAAAACTCATAAATTCAATTAAATGTAAATATACCAAACATAATTAATTAAAAACTCTATAAATAAACATAGCTACTGAAATTTATTCATTTGTCAATTTACGTACTTACGAACTCGAGAAAATTTCTGCTTGGCGGAAAAGATTCTTCGATATTCTATTTAAAGGCATAAGTACACTCGGCTGTTGATTGATAAAAAAGTCGGGAGAAAATTTTTCAATAAATTTAAATACGGAGAGATCTATCGTCACGGCAGAAACTTCGAGCAATTGCTGATCGAAGCGATAACAGTTTGTTCTTTTTTTAACAATACACTGAATTGAAAAAATAAAATAAAAATTACATTGCATTATAAAACAGCATTGAATTTTCAGGAAATTAACAAACTTATATTTATCTATTCTATAAAATAAGAATAAAAAATAATGATAAAAGATTAAGAATGAAATAAGAAGAACAATTTATTCGTATTTGACGTAATGACTAATATAATGTATAGGAAACGTTTCTAAAATTATTTTGTTAAACTGTTTCTGAATTATTTACATTCAAATTTTGAATTTGAAAATTTGTTATCTTTAGCAATTTAATATGCCTATATTTGCAAATCTGAAAATTCTTAAATAATCGAACTTATAAACTTATAAATCTGAAAACTTAAATAGATAGAAGCGTAAAAATTAGAAAAAATAATTTCAAATTTACAAATTAAGAGTTCTCGAGTTTCCTGGCTCACAAATCTAGAAATCCCCAAACACGATAGACGAAATCAAGTGGTTCTAACCCGAAGCAGGGCCGACACACCAAATTAACCCACTCGCACATACTCGAAAACAGTTCGCTCAGAAAGTACGATACATGCAACACAGCCATAACTATCAGACACATAATACTGGAATGCTGAAAATATAACCACGCAAGAAGAAGATTAAACATCAAGGACATCATCGAAGCAACCATATCAGCATCGTGCGAAGACACGTTCCTAGAACTTTGCAAAACTATAGGAATCCTCAACAAACTATAAAAAGGACACTGTTAACCAGTTAACTGTGGCGCACACTTTTGTGAGTATACTCGTCAATCACAGAATAAGTGTCATTGTTAAAATCTTTGATCAAAAAGATGGGTCTATTTTATAAAATAGACAATTTTATTACTAATATTTACTTATTTGGTAAACCAGATAGCTGTGAGTGAGGAGTATACTCGTCATGACACAAAATCCTGCCACTTCTCCACGACGACTATACTCGTCAAACACAGCTAACTGGTTAAATCGCCCGCTTCTGTCCATAATCTTATCCCCGTAAACTGGTTAACAGTCGCTAAATAACATTGGTAGTTGATGCGACTACAAACCACTAAAAAAAATAAAAATGTAGAAGTGCGATAATTCAATAATTCACAAATCCGCAAATGTAAAATATCAAATTTCTCGACACACGTACGAGGTCTGTTAAAAAAAAAAAGTGACTTTTAACATTACGCCTACTACATACATGTAGGATCCTGCCTTTCCTTCAAATCTTCCTAAAGGATCTTTTGAAAGCTAGGATCCGCGTAAATGAAATAAAAGACTCGGACAAAAAAGTTTAACAACAAAACGTAAGAAATGATATATTTAGTAAATTGAAATGTAACACCAAACACGCTCGAGGCTGGACGAAGACTGTCTTTTTCATCTCCCAACGCCGCCTCGTCCCGTTAATCGTACATTCTTTTATTCTTTTAAAATATAATCGATTACTATTGATTCTTCATTCTCTCACTCGCTTCAGTCTCCACACTTCGATTACTATCGATTACAGAAAATTCTCGCACAGTGCAGCGGAGGCCGGAATCGAAACTGTGCACTGTGAGCATACTGGAAGCGAAATTTGATACTCGATGGCTGTCCCTTGCTCACCGTGGCTCGCCTTTCCCGGCGGCCGAAAAAACAAACCGTCGCTGAGACGGTGAGGCATTTAAATGTCGGACGATGTTCGAACGACGCACTGTCACGGATTTGGTATGTCCTTTCAAGCCAATCTGTGGTCGGATTCGACGCACTGTCGCGGATTTGGTATGTCCTTTCAAGCCAATCTGTGGGGGGATACGGCGCACTGTCACTATTTGGTATGTGTTTACAAGCCAATCTGAAGAGGGATACGACGCAAACCGAACGTAGAAAAGGATAGCGATACAAAAACAAATAGGGACTGAAGTTCGAGACGTTCGGCAGACATGAAAGACTCCTGCGTGTTCTGTCTTTTAAATTCAAAAATCAAAATTCTTAATTTTGGTTTTTCGTGAATGAAACTTTTACCATCGTATTCGTCTCGTTTTCCTGATTAAAATAAGACCAAACACGATATAATTACGATCATAATTACCCGTCTAACAAGCTATAAAAGTTTCGGACGTTAGAATCTAAGGAATTCGTATCTCTGCCGTAAATGTAACGTCCGAAACTTGTATGGCTTGTTACGCAGGTAATTATGATCGTAATTATATCGTGTTTGGTCTTATTTTAATCGGAAAAATGTCACGAATATGTTAAAAAAGTTTGCAGTCAGAAAAATATAAATATTAACAAATTATATTGCTAAATTGGGAACTGGAGATCGGTCAGCCCGTATCAAAGGAACCGCGGTGAGTGTATCGTGTTACACTTGGACTGCCTCGAGCGAGGCGAACATAAGCGCAGCAATGTCGCAGGCATAGGCGCAGGAAGAGACGTTTTGCATTGTGCAAGAAAACTAAGTGCTGCACTGTGCGAGAATTTACTGTACATCGTTCGCTTCATTCTCTCACTCGCTTCACTCTTTCGATTACATACTATCGATTACATTGCTCGCTTCACTCTCCACATACATTCGATCTTCAACTTTTTGTTGTTGTGTTGGTACACACGTTCCCAACATAAGTTGACATTATCAGCCATTTTGCGTTTTTAGGTAAGACGTGTTTTGTTGTGCTTGGCAATCCAAAAAAAATGGATCAAAGAATCTGTATTAAATTCTGCGTTAAAAATGAAATTAAGTGCTCTGACGCATATGAAATATTGACTGTGGCATTTGGCGAGTCTATTTCGAACAAAAAAAGTGTTCGTAAGTGGTACAAGTTCTTCATAGAAGGCCAAGAAGATGTTAATGAAGACCGAAAAATCCACGCCAGATTCGGTCAAATGTGAAGGTTTTGCTTATGGTTTCTTTCGATTACAATGGCGTGGTGCATCACGAGTTCTTGCCAAACGGTCGTACGATCAATAAGGAATGTTACCTTCACGTTATGCGCCGTTTGCGTGAAGCAATACGAAAAAAATGCCCCAAATTGTGAAAACACAAGTCATGGATATTACACCACGATAATGCACCAGCGCACGCGTCATTGCTTGTTCGTGATTTTCTAGCCCAAAACAACACTGTAATCATGCCACAGCCATCGTATTTACCGGAATTGATCCCCTGCGACTTTTTCCTGTTCCCAAAACTGAAAAGACCCATGGAAGGACGAAGGTTTGCCACGATACCAAAAAACGCATGTCAGAAGTGCTTAGAGGATTGCAAAAGTCCCTGGCACAAGTGTATTGTATCTAGCGGGGATTACTTTGAAGGGGACAAAATTGATCCGGATGAATAAGTAAGTATTTTTCGAGAAAAATAAAAGGTCACCCTTTTTTTTTAACAGACCTCGTACTAACAAATCCAGAAAGTTGCACGATCAGAAATCTCAAAATCAGCAAATTTACGAATCAAAGAATTCGCGAGTCGCAGAATACGGCGATTCATGGAACCGGAAATCGCTCGAAATTCGCTTTCGAGGGTGCCCGCGAGGGAGAATCGTACAAGTATTACCAAGAGCAACCATCGAGGTGAGCCATCTTTCCTTCTTCCGCGTCACGACTCGTCTATTCGTATCGCCTGTCGATACATCTATCTTCGGTGTATATCGCCGCGTTAGCCGAGTTTCCCGATCGGAACAAGAATCAGAAACGATCCGTCGTACGCCGGCGAAAAGTTCAAGTTCGCCACATCGTAGCGACACACGGTCTGGAAGATCCTGGCTGGCGGGATGTTACAGGGAAAGGGAGAGCACGAGGGAGGGAATAGATACGCCAGGCAACGAGGGAGGGAAAGATTTATGATGCTCGTGCGTCAGCTCGCACATCTCAATTTCGGAATGCCGCGAGTTAGGTGCTACGTCGTTCCCTTTGTTGCTGCCACAGACGACTGTGCACGAAGAAACGATAAGAGTGAAGCTGGCACAAAGAGAACAGAGGAAAAAAGACCAGATAGGGATCGGATTGGGCGAGAAGAAAGGAAAAACGACGTGTGTCTACACGACATTTCCCTCGTCCTTTCGTCCGCCCTCTCGCGGTCCATCGTTCCTTAACACGCGTGCACACCTTTTTCATCATGCTGCAACCTTTTTAATTAGCTCTTTGCGCCGCAAGACATTTTTTATGAACTGTTAAGGCCAACATGCCCTTACATTTACAATAGATTTAGGATTTCTTCGAAATTTTGCTTTTAAATTAACAAACCGTTTTCCTGTCTGTGAGAATAAATCACCTAATTTAGCTAACTGATTGTTAACAGCTATAACTACTATAAATACAATACATTATATCCCGACATTCTTAAAACCCATAATCCCTAAGAATTCTCAATTACCTAAATGCTCAAATGGCTAGATGTGAAAATCATTAAATTCTTAAACGCTTTCCCGAAATCTTCTACTTCAGATATCCCTAGATCATCTAACCGCAAAAATTCTGAATTTCTATGTCTCCCATTTCTTAACTTGAATCCCCAAAAATTTATATCAAAACGAACGAGATCCTGCTTTTTGGTTGTCATATTTTCCCCAAGAAAACCAAGTCTGCTCTTGATCATATTTGAATTATATTCGTTCAAAGAACAAATGCATTAAGAAAGATAAGTAAAATCGATAATGTAATAGTTGGATTCAGAATTATTTTATCTAACATCTGCCTATTTATAAAATATTCTCTTAATCATTCTTGTTGCACATCGCCATAAACATAATTGAGATGCTTTGCACCCTCCTCAACCGGTACGAAATAAATGAATGACTAAAATCCAATAAAATAAGTTAATGATTCAGTCCACAATTATTCTTAATAAACAATTTCATCCGTCATAGCATCTGGCCATTTATTCTACAATAAATATTCTCTCGAACTTTCTCCTAGTATATCTCATCATAAAAGTAATTGTGGCGTTTTATACCCTACTCGGCCGGTACGAAATAAACGACATTAGTTACCACATAAATCATGAAACGTATCGTTAATTTAAAAGTACATTGAAAGATGAATATGTTCGGGAGTGTTTCGGCTTTTATTATTCCTACATATAAAACGCTAATTGAAGAGGCATCAAGTGGAAGCTTTATCATGGAATAAGGTCGATTACCGATGTAAAGTGGTTGACAAGCGACGTTCATAACTCCATAATTTATCCTGACCGGCGTAATTCTGTAGCCACCGTGTCGCAGTTACATTTATCGGCCGTAAACTCTATTTCCGAATCCGATAGTTTCACGATGACATCTTGAGTTCGGTCGAATCTGTCCCTAAACAAAATTTACCTTCGGGCATCTGTTTCGGTTACTCGCGCCCTTGCTTGCTGGAAAATTCATTGGTTCGAAAACAACCCCTGCCTCTTTTCTCCGTAAAGAAAAAAAAATGTTTCCACAGCGACGTTCCCGTCGTACGATCGGTAGAAAGTTTTCATGAATATTCGAAACCTGGAGAATCGAACTAGACAGCGAACAAGCATTTTATTCCTTCTCGTGCTCGAGAAACGCTTGAATCCGCGATCTGTTTTTTTAAAAGATTGTTAAATGATCGAGGAGCAGTTAAAATAATTGCCATTGCCTTTATACTTTGACGATGCGAAATTATACTATAAAACTAAGGTATACTATTATAGCTAAATACGTTCATCCTAAAAGGTAACACTTTTACTTTCGAATGAAATTATAAGAATCTACATTTGCGAAAGAAAAATGCTTTAAACTAATTGAAGTTGGTAAATGTTCGTATGGTCCTGTAATTAAATATTCATGGCATGTCTTAGTCATTAATCATCGCTGTTCCAAATAATAAATATGTATTAATTTAATTAATACTTTGATCGCCACGTCATCCAAATATGGGTGACGCTTAAATTTCCACATGAATCAATCATCTATTTAGTCAGAATTTGTTCATTTATCTAATTGGAAACATTAGTAGTAATTACTTGGGCCTATGAATAATAAATAAATAAAAATATTGTGAACATATTTGGTAGGATTTATTAATTATAAAAATAATATCTATTAAAATTGTCAACTGCGTTAGAGTGACAATCAACGTGTTAATACTGTCTTGTTAAATTAATTTTTGCACATGAAACTTTTCTCTGGAAATTTGTACATTACAGAAGAGTCTGTTTTAAAGGCTTCTGTTGATGTACAAACACCTTTTTGTCTGCAATCCTCTTCCTTTTTCTCTTCCTTTGACATTTTGACAAATGACGGAAAGTATGTTACAAAATTTTAGGATACGTAGAAATAATAACGAGTTTAAAAATAAGTAAAACTATATTTTTTTATAATTATTGTTCACGTGAACATATAAAATAGAAAACATACTTTGGTACAATAAATATTAACAATGTTTTGAATTATCTGTTATTTAATAAATTTAAAATAGCTTTACTATTAAAAAGAATTATATAACTTTAATTAATTACAATTTCAACAAAAATACTCCCTCTCTTGACTGAATCTTATGAGACGAATTTAAAAACATTCAATCTTCGAGAATTATTGAATATTATTGTACATTAATATTTCTTTGTTACATAAACATTGTACTATAGAAACTTATCATTATATCTATGTAAATTTAATATATTTTGTTATTACATTTTTGTTAGTTTGAACGTTCAGAATGAACAGAACTATTATTATTAAAATGATCACTTAACTGTTAATTATTGAGACTCGTTCGAGCAATAGAATATTTATCATAACTTTGTAATAAAACATTTATGTCCTTATATTTATATAAAGCATATGTCTTTAACAGTAAACGTATCAGCGTATAATGCACATTTGCATTAAAATTAAAAACGACTAAGTAAACGATAAAACATAAATTAATATACAAATTAGCTTTCCACCTCAATAAAAATCAACATAAATTTCGAGAGAATCAGCATAATGAATTTTACAACTTGAAATTATACAAATTTATAAGTTAAAATTACATAAACATGTAGCACATGATTATATAAATTTGTAACATGAAATTGTAGGAATCTGTAACTTAGAATTATATAAATTTGTAACATGAAATTATAGGAATTTGTAACTTAGAATTGTATAAATTTGTAACATAAAATTGTAGGAATTTGGAACTTAGTATTGTATAAATTTATAACATGAAATTATAGGATTTTGTAACTTAAAATTAAATAAATTTGTAACATGAAATTGTAGGAATTTGTAACTTAAAATTAAATAAATTTGTAACATGAAATTGTAGGAATTTGTAACTTAGTATTGTATAAATTTATAACATGAAATTATAGGATTTTGTAACTTAAAATTAAATAAATTTGTAACATGAAATTGTAGGAATTTGTAACTTAAAATTAAATAAATTTGTAACATGAAATTGTAGGAATTTGTAACTTAGTATTGTATAAATTTATAACATGAAATTATAGGATTTTGTAACTTAAAATTATATAAATTTGTAACATAAAATTACATAAATTTGTAACTTAAAATTTATAACACGAGTTTTAGTATTAATCATAGAATAGGCTGACATTGGTGGTATAAAAATAAAGCATCCCGTTTATAAATGGATAAACGTACTATTTCTTTCTGGAAAAAAAAGTTGCATGCCCGAAGGAGAGTGGACATAATTAATAAAACAAAACATCGTCGCGCATTAACTCGAAGAATGTCAAGAGCGCATCTGTTCGCAGATTAGGCGCCAATTACATGGTAGATTAATGAATGATGCAGCGTGCGTTCTCCGATGTCTGATAATGTTCATTAACCGATTGGCGAACGTGTGATGCATCGTCCCGTTCTTCCGCGATCTTGCGTCCGCGAAAAGAATGTCAAAACACGAAAACTATAGGATGCCAACGTAGCACGAGTTTCAAAGTGCGCACTGACATTTAGATGACGCTCCACGAGTGACATGAATGCTTAACGCGATTCTATTCAACGTAACATGCTTCTCGATGCAACTGCACAAGCAATCCGCATATAACACGGCATTCCTGCAGCATGGTTTCACTCCGACACGATCGGGGCATTAGAGAGATTCTCCCGCAAGTTTTCAATTAAACATTTTGCTCCAAAACGCGTTTGATAATAAATTGAATCACCGGAGTTCTATTTTGTACGGACTTGAATCGTGAACGATTTAAAGTACTGTGTTATCTCTATATGTATAGTTTGCTACAGTCGAGTGCGACGTAGGATTCATTTTGCACAAAGATATACAGGGTGATTCAGGGAGAGGTTACCACTCTTTTTCAAGCAAAAGCGGAAAAAATGATCGTACGATATTAATGTCACGTGAGATAAATTTAAAAAAAGTAAAGGTTACTTACTTACTCATGCTTTTTATTTCATAAAACATTCGTTTTTCGTATTAACAATGAGGTTTTCTCAACTTCTTCTGAATGCTGTATAAATTAAAGAAGGTTAGTATTCCTTCCACTTCTGATATTCCATAGTTATTTGTAATTTACAAATATTATTCGTATTATTTACTTTATACATATTATTCACATTATTCACATTACTCAAATTATTCACAGTACTCGCATTATTAATGTTTTTCGCATTATTCGCATTATTCATATTATTCATACTATTCATATTATTTACATTATTCATATTATTCGCATTATTCATGTTATTGGCAATTTAAAAAGCTAAGTTTCTCCCTGAAACGATCATAAAGTTTAAGAAATTCAAAGCGATTTTGAAACTGAAAATTTTACTCTGAAATACGTAAAAAGATACAAACTTAACCCTTTGCGGTCGTAAGTATTTTTACTAGTAGCAAATAGCGACTGTAAAACTTTCTGGTTAAAAAGTTTGATCAATTTTTTTGAAACAAACATATTTTTATTATTAATTAACAATATTGTCCGTTTCACTGTATTCAAACTTCACGTGTATAATACTACAACTATAGTTAAAAATTATTTATTAAAAATTGTTGCACTGTATCAAATGGCGAGTGAGAGTCACCACTCGTCCGCAAAGGGTTAATCAAGTGACCGTAATTCCATTATCCATCGAGTTTGATCATAAAAAATTTAGAATATTTATACTTCAATTCTATATACATATGGGTAACATTTATTATAATATTGTTAGGATTCTTTCGCTTACATACCTATTAATAAATCTTGTAGGCATTGAATGCATACTTGAAATTATGGATAATAGAGGTGACAAAAATGAAAGTAAACTCCTGATAAAATGAAAATAAATTCTTGTTGAAATGGCGGTATAATATTGTTAAAAAGTATCAGAAATGCTAGCAGCTTTTTAAGAATTTTATTAAATTGTAAAACTTAATTTACAAACTTCTACTTTCATCAGAATAAGTTATACACGTCTGTACTATTTCACTTTCATTCAATAACTAACATTTAACTCTATTACCAAGTAATCCTATCTCGAAACCACTGGAACTCACTCACACCATAACTTCATATCACAGATTCATTACATTCATATCATAGATTCATTCATTACACTAATAGAATTAATTCTGGTCACTTTTAACTTTTTACATAAATTTCTCATTTAATCAAATTACTAATATGTTGTCTTTGTATTTTATATTATAATCATTGTTTCCTAATTTTAGTAACAATTTAGTGTACCCAGAATTAATTCTCCTAGTTCAAATCGTATTTAATAATATTCATTCACGTAATCGTTAACCTATATTCACAGATTCATTCATAAATTCATGCTAAACCATATGCATACATGTAACCACTCATCTATATTCATATTGATAGGTGTTAAATGCAAAAATACTACCTAACGAAGTTTTTAGCAATTTTATACATAAATTTTATTCGTGGTGGTATAAATTGTAATCTAATCAATTTAAAAAAATTGCATTTAAGGTTTAGAATGTTTTGCGAAAATTTTCTACGTCCAGCGCTGTAAAAAATGATAAAGAATGTTCTCTTACGACAGAAAAATTTTTCGTCACGATTTATAAACATAGAATGTATGATACCTAATACATCGTACGCGTTTACTTCCTTTCAAAGTAGGGAAGTTCTGGAACTAGCTGAGCTTACCAATTTTTATGAACCCACTGCGTTTTACGAACAATAATTTCATATGTTACATATGGTTGTTACAGAAATACAAAAAAATATTGCCTGAACAACGCGGTGTGGGTTCTTTCCAAAAGGTAAGCATCTTCTAGCTACAATGGAGGTTATTTATGGCTCAATAAATAGAGATCCTTTAGGAGAAAGGAGCGCAAAATTCAGAGGAAAACTTTATGAACATGTATTTAGTTTTATAATATCAAATTGATGAAAATCTGCAAAGAAAATTTGAACGAGCAAAGATGCGGGAAAAAAGCTGCAAGGAAATTAAAATTTAGAAATTAGTATAATATAGAAGTTGTAGATAATGAGTATGTTTGGTCAGAATGAAAAATACTTTGTCAGAAAGAAAACTTAAAATGCCAATGTAAAATCACAGAAAATCTATTTAAATATTAATTTTGTCTTCAATAATATTTAACATATTTAACACAGAATTCTTTATAATGTAAAAGTTAAAATGGTTAATAATAAAATAAGTGGCAAACTAATATTTCAAATATGTTTAAGAAATAAAAATTAACAAGAAGGTGTATATAAATAAAAATAAAGAAGATATATATAAATGTGAATACAATATTTAATATTAATGCACAGAATATTATATCAGATAGTTATAATTTTAATAAAGATATACGTAAAACAATCAGTAGGTATGGTTTCATAATTTTTAAAACTTATCTCCGTTTTTTATAAGAATTCTCTATTTCGTATAACACGGTATCTTTTGAGAACCTAACGATCTTGTTATGCCCAGGTCACCTGTACCAACACACAATGATTAATCACTCCTTTCACAGGAAGCCAGCGAGATCGTACACAAAAAATTCCTGTGTACGTGTACCTTGTAAAACCAAAAAAGAACTGACAAGAGAAAGCTATTAATAATTTACTTATCAATTGTTTTATGGTCCAAGTTTAAACGCGATGATTAGTGGATCAAATATCCATTAAGTATGTATCAGTACATACAATATACAATAGTTTTATATAGAATATACAAAAAGTATGCGTTTGCAGAACACATGAGCTATGTAGAGTAAAATATATATATTTTCAGAAGCATTTAATAGTAGAAGTCTCTGTTCAGGTCTCATTGATTTATTTATTTTTCACGGAAAACTATACATTCGTGTGATTATCACACGATTATTCGTGTAATTCATTAAATGTGTCGAGAAACAGAAAATTCGTGAGCTAAATCACGAATCGTATCAGTATAGTGTTACATATATCCTTAACCTACGATTCTTTGAACAGTTGCATCAATCAGAGTTAACTGATTAATACTGCAATATTAGAATAAATAAAGAAAATTGAAATGTTAGGTATGTTTAGAATTCGACGATCTTTAATTGTACAAATTATCACGAACTTGACTCGATGGCATAAACCAAGGGGTTAAAAATAATTCGAAATGAGTTTCGTATGTTTCGAAGCCGTGAAGACCTTCATTTTTTCGTACATTTTAAAGCTTCAACGATTTACATTTTTACCAATATTTAAAAGCTTTAACGTCTTCCATTTTTTCATTTATTTGAAAGCTGCATCAACTTCCCTTTTCTGTATATTGGAAAATCTTGCTGGGTAATATAAAACAGATTTATATAAACCTATATTAATTTACATATATAAACATTGATGCAAGTTCATCAATTTTGTTCAGGATTTGCAATTAACCCTTTGCGCTCGAAAGGTGACTCACATTCACCATTTTGATTAATACAGCAATTTACAATGTGTATTTTTCAGTTAAACCTGCCGTGTTGCACATGCTGTGTATAAATATAATGAAACAGCAAATATTGACAATTAGTAAAAGAGATACAACAACTTCAAAAGAACTCATCAAACCTTTTAACCCAAGAATTTTGGACTTGCTATCTGCTACCAGCAAAGATACCTTCGAGTGCAAAGGGTTGACTCCATTATCTATGATTTTTTTACTAATTGTATCATGTAAGAGGTAATTAGTATTAGCTGCAATTTTTAGACATATAAATAAAGTTAGAGTGTTATGTATATTTTGAATTTTGGCATTGTTATTTGTACAAATTGTAGTTAGTATTGAACAAACTGAGTCAATGTGCAAATACGATCTTTGTCGCATTTGAAACTTACAGTACCAATAATATTTCTGCAATGACAATCTATAATATAGCAAATTATGCTAAATTATTAAATTTTTATTCATCTCATAAAATTATCAAAAGGTTAGGTTTATTTCTACTAAAGGTAAGAGTTCGGAGGCTTACAGTACACGATTCCCAAGAATCAATATTGTTTAACTGCATGCATGATTTATTTGCCAGGTGCCTCAGTCAGGACAAACTGCGCCACAATTTAAAAGAAATGAAGAAAAATAAAACATAATTTCTATTTCGTATTCAGCGAAGCTGGACCACGCAAATTTCAGTTTGACTTCAATTGCAAATTGGAACATATTAACCCTTTGCGCTCGATGCCACAACGCTCAACCGCCATTGATTTGATTCAACAATTTTGGATAAATAACTTTTATCTAAATGTATGATATTATACACGCGTTGTTTGCGCATAGTGAAACAGACAACATTGGTGATTAATAATAAAAGAATAATAATTTGAAAGAAATTCATCAAACTTTCGAATTAGGAAGTTTGCTATTTACGAACAACAGAAATGCTTTCGAGTGCAAAGGGTTAAACATTCCGGTGAGGTTTATGGAGTTTCGAGAGTAACGCGCGTGGCGTATTTGACACAATGTTACAATCTGTTCCAGAAGAGCGTGGACGCGATATCTGAATGCAAATAAATGTTTTCTGTAAAAAAGGTTGTATAGGTCGAAAGTACATTTAAAGAACTAATACGCACTTGCTTAATAATGTGTCCAATCACCGCCATTAGCGATTATTGTTTCACAACGTCTGGGCATACTTTCAACCAACTTTGCAACGTACGAGACAGGAAGAGATCTCCATATTTCTCGAATACGGCGAACTAGCGTCTTCAATTTTAAAATACGCTTTCCTCGGAGTTTGTACTTCATGAGAGACCAAACATTTTCGATTGGATTGCCATCGGGGGACTGAGATAGCTAATACAACACGTTGACACCATTCGCTGTTTTCCATCGAAAACACCTCGAATCGTTTAGCGTATGCGGCACTCATCACGAAATGACTTGAACTTCTCAGTGACAGAAATGATATTAAGAGAATTGGGGCTATTGCGTATTAGAGGAGACATTGTATGTTTGGACTGGCACAATTTTTGCTCTATTGCGCATCAAATTTCGCAGAAATCGCGTCCACGCTATTGTGGAACAGACTGTACCAGCCAAAAATTTGATGCGATCGTTCGAGGTAAAAATACGAAGAAAAGAATACTTCCCCGAAACGAATTTGTACACCAACGCAACGTCCAAGCCGATACAAGCATACAAGATGAAGCTTTCTCGCGAGATGTCTGACAAGTTTGAATTGTGAAGCCACTAGTTCATTCTCGAGCATGGTCTCTCCATATGCGGTGCAAAGGGCAGAGCAGGGCGATCTTGAAAAACAAGACTCGCTCTCTCGAGCATTCTCAAGATCGAAATTCTCAAGATCGCGGGTCCTTTGTCCACGAGCCGAAGCTGCTCCGTTTCGAGACAAAGATCTCTCTTTCTTCTTTGCACGCATACTTTCTTTCCACCCTCTACTTCCTCGTGTACACGAAGATACATATACATCCGCGTGATTACAATTCAACGAGTTGGTAAGGCATCGCGGCTTTTGTGAGTACCACGCGCGCCTTTTTTCGTGTCAAAGACCACGAAAAGACGCACCGGAGAAAGATAAATGGATACCAAAGACAAGGAATAATCAGGAAGACCCATTTGCGAAAGTAGCTGACAAAACCGAGGGTACTCCGTCGAAGAGATGCGAACTTCGGTGTAACGATATTCGAATCGACCCCCCACGCGGTATAATAACATCATATTTTATTATTTGTAGTTTGAGTATACATAAATTTGTTCCTAAATTTTTCGATTTTTCGGCCTCCAAATTTCGAAATTTCGGTACTTTCAACTTTCTGTATCTAGGCATTTTTTATATAATTTATTCAATAATTTATAAATTTTTGGATATCCAAATTTATAAATTTAGAAGCTTTCAAAGTCTTAGATTTTAAACAACCAATTCGAAAAAGTTTTACAAATATTCAAACTTCCTGAAACCCTATAACATATAATACCCTCAAGTTTACGAATTTTTAAATTTACAAATTCTAAATCCAAATTTCTCAATTATAAAACTTTCCAATTCTCACATACTCAAATTATTTAATTAAAATGTTTGCATATGTTCAAACTTTCTAAATTGACACAGAGACAGTTGTTCGAAAACAGACATAATCTCCAAACTGGAGTTAATTGAAAAATAAAATATTTTTCAAGTATTCACAGTTAACAAAAATATATAATGGTAATTTATAAAACTAAAAATACCGCGGTGAATAATAAATTTCCTTATAAAATAATTAATCAAAGAAACTGAATCATCCCTTGTATCACAAGTTTCGTATACATTGTTGTTTCCCTTTCACAAAAATTAAAAAAATAAAAATCTGACGAACAATTGATGGAATATTAAAAAAGAACTGTTGGATATTCCACTATACCTGAAACAAATATTTGTTTGGATACAGTAACGAAGATATTAATTTACTACACTTGTTGTAAAACGTTTCGAAAATTTATCAAATATTTCACATTTCGTATAAAAAAAATATAGTTGTATAATAATCCTATATCTGAAACGACAATGGTTTAAAGTTTTGCAACATTACACATACACAAATGTTAATATAAAACAAAAGATTGGCATTCCAACAAATAGTTGCAATACGAATAATAAATATGAAATGTTATAATATATTGTTGATATCAACATGTTATGTACAGTAAGAAAGTATTCTCTCAATTAGCAATTAATAAGGCTATCACTAATTAAAACATATTCAAAACGAAACTGACGAAGTTCTTATTAATTTTATCGAAGCATAGATTAATTATGTAATATACAACTGAAAGTTATTTTGTTTTATTATCATTCATTACAGAAATTGTTTATACTCAAGATTAACTGATTAATAACTATAACTATGATTACTTTCGATAACAAATTACAACAATGTTTGCAAAACAATTATTTACTATTCAACTTCCACAATAAATTGATGTTCGTTGTTTTTATTTTTCATTTATTTCGATAATCGAGTAGCTATATGTGTTTGACCACGGTGAATGAAGTGAAAGTTCCAACATTTGTACTTTAGCAATTTAAAGTTGAAAATGAGATAACGAATGCAATAAAATGCATTTGTAATATTTGCGAGGAAGGTTCTGATAGTGAAGGAACAGAATTAAAATGGTTTCAGCGATTTAAGAAAGGCAATGAATCGTTGGAGAACGAGTCACGTTCTAAAGGTTTATGTAATTAAGGAGAAGGAATTGCGTGAATACATATGTAGATACGAATGTACGCGAAAAATATGCTAATGTATTTTCTGGTATTTATTGTAAAAACACATCGATATGATTCAACTCGTTAAAACAGGATCGATACTTGTTACCGAGAATGGTGCATTTCAATTATACGATATACACGTATTGCATTAAAAAAATAAAAAATGTCTTTTAATATCCTTTATAAAAGTTTTATAAAAAAAAGGATAGTATCATATCCTCCTTCAATTTAATTTATAATTAAATCTGTCTATCTACAAGTAATAATGTTTTTGTCTACAACAGAATTTGTTATGAAGATACACTTTATGAAATGTGGATACAGTTAAGAAAGAAAATAATGTATGAATGATAATTTTTTTATATAAATAATACGAAAGTGTATAATCTTAATCCTTTGCGGTCCTATGTCGAACATGGCTCGATATCGTGTTTTTTTTTGGATCGTAGAAATAATTCAGATAAATAGATTGTTTGAAAATGTTTACATTTCTTTGTCACTTTTAATAAATTAAAAATATGTCTGTTACGCACCCCGCATTATCGCAATACATTTTATTGTAAATTCATTTCTTGATCTATTTTATAAATTAATTATGGAGCTGAAGGTAAAAGAAATCACGGGCCGTAAAGGGTTAAAGACTAGTGGAGAAATGCTGCAGAAGTACGAAGTAATTGCTTTGTCAAGTAAAATTACGGAAATTGGAAGAATAGTGATCAATGAACGATAGTGATCACTATTACTATTACAAAATAAAATATTTAACTATTTTCAACAGTTGTCCTCTTACGAATTACTAAATCACTATTTATATAGTTATTTATACAAACGTAAGATAAACTTGCTTTGGATAAGGAAGAAATACTTACTTACGTAAACTTAATAACTTTATCCAAAATTTTAAATTTCTAAGATTTAAATTTCTAAAAATTTACGAATATTTGTCAAATGTATAAATTACCTAAATTCTCACCTTATCAAGCGGTTAAATCAAATTAATAAATGTCGAAGATTTTTAATTTTCAAATTCCCAGATTTGTAAATCTATAAATTTCCAAGATTTATAATGCTCAAATTCCCAAATTTTCAAACTGTCAAATTTCTAAATCTGTTGTAAAACTGTCAAATTCTAGAATTTAAAACTTTTTAATTGAAATATTTGCAAATGTTAAAACTTCTCAAATTAACAAACTGTCAAATTTCTAAATTTTTGTCTGACTTTCCTACATCAAATTTGGTGTTCAACGTTTTTCCATCAGCAATTTATAATTTATAATGGCCAATTATTCAAGAATATCTTCGCTATAAATATTCAAGAATATTTTCCTTCCTTTTTAACAAATGCGTGAAGAAACTGTCAAATAGCACGCAGAGTAAAAATAAATGAACCTGTTTTAACGTCTGCTTTCACGATATCCAAAAGCAAAATCGGATATAATACTAAAGTCTGTAATATTTTAATCAACGCACTGTAATGTAACTATGAATGTGGACATGGAAAGCTTTGTTGATATCAAATCCCAGGTTATCTTAAAATATGTTAAAATCGTTGGGAGACACTTCATTCTATACCTAACCGTGTACATATGTGTATTATCTGCTCATTATTTTTAAAATCGATGAAACATTTGATGAGAATTTTTAATGCGGTTCGATTAAATTACACACACCCCCACAATGGTGAACGTACAATCATCTTCGTGGATATTAGTATAGTGATGTATGTAATGGAGTATAAAACTCAATTGTTGTATATAATTAAATAACGAAAGTAACCTTGAAGTTATTTAATAATATTATTTCTTTCAAGTATGGAAACGTTGCAAATTGCTTTATGAGTTTATTTATGGTGAACAAATTGACATGAAATTTGTTTTGTCTGTATATTTTCTTTCAAATTAAATACATGCAATCCATTTCTTCAGCATCACAGTCTTCGTGGGATTCGATAATGCTTTATACATTTGACGACTAAATGAACTAACTTTTTACATTTAATGGCGAAGTGTATAGCGCGTTAATGAATGTCCAACGCAAACTATTATCGTTAAGAAATAGATCTCATATGTTCTCTTATAAAAAAATATGAGAAAAATACGTTTCTGGGATGAACAAAGTGTGTCTGACATCAGGAGCCCATTTTTTCATCTGTGAATTTATGCCATTTTCGTGTTCGCTTGATTATAAAGAAATTGACCTTTTCTATTGTATTTTTGGGAGGTATATCGAATTTGAAGAAAAATGTTCTCAACCGAAAATTACGGTTTCTTAAAACAACTCCATATCATGTCTAATATCTAAAGAACTGTTGTAATTAAAATTTGTCTTTCTATTATATTATTTAAAATGTTCTTGAACTGATCCTCAATTTTGCTCCGCCAAGTTCTTTTGTGCGTAATGTAGCGCCATTTCACCCGTATTAATATGCTGAATACGATCATCGCATTTGTCCTTTGCGAAATAACGAAAACTTGCCAAAAACGCGAAAAACAACTGAATAACTGTTTGAAAGGCGACTGCATTTTTACTTTGGATGATTTATAAATGTTGTAAAAGTCAGTATTTTGAATAATTTAAGAGATTTGAGGTACCATAAGTTAAAAATCCCTTGACGAAAAAATATAATACTAGTAAAACTGAATAGCCAAATTTTTTGTAAAATCGTTACGTTAATGGCATTTAGTATTTCATTATAAATTCAAACAATATTTCTTATTTTATGTATACTTGTATAAAATGATTACTAAATCTTGTACTCTTAAAATAAATATTGAATCTTCTATCCCCAAAATAATTAAACCTTGTATCTTTAAAACAATTATTAAATCAATGCAAATTAAACATTAAATATACGTATATCAATACAGTTTAATTTTACTATAGAAGAACAATAAAATATTATGTTTTATCGCGTGTTCACATAATGGAATAACAAGATCAGGACGATGAAACCTAATGACTAAGCTGATCAAATATTGAACAATTACAAAGATCACTGATTTTTAACGCTTTTCAAAATTATTAATTTTTTAAATTGTTAATCAGAAAATAAACACGATTTATAATATAATTTCAGAAGTATTCAACGTAATTTGATTTATATAATTCAAAAATTTGTTGATATTTCTTCCGTATTTCAAGTATCCATTGGATATCTTTTCCCTTACTTACTTTCTTTATTTTCTCAACGTGTACTTGAAAAGACTGACATTCGTCGTCTGGAGCCGCCGATTTTATAATTCGAATCTTTTCAAAGTATCTCAAAACTATGACCAAACGGAAATGGTAGAAAAAAGTGCACACAATATTATTCTCGACAATACACATAAAAATCATGGAAGTCGACAAAATGACTCGTCGCCGATTTTATAATTCGAACCTTTTCAAACTATTTAAAAACTATGACCGAACGGAAATGGTAGAAAAAAGTGAACACAATATTATCCTCGACAATACACATAAAAATCATGGAAGTCGACAAAATAGCTCGTCGTCGATTTTATAATTCGAATCTTTTCAAAGTGTCTCAAAACTATGACCAAACGGAAATTGTAGAAAAAAGTGAACACAATATTATCCTCGACAACACACATAAAAATCATGGAAGTCGACAAAATAGCTCGTCGTCGATTTTATAATTCGAATCTTTTCAAAGTGTCTCAAAACTATGACCAAACGGAAATTGTAGAAAAAAGTGAACACAATATTATCCTCGACAATACACATAAAAATCATTGAAATCGACAAAATAGGTCGTCTCGCGTCGCCGATTTTATAACTCAAACTGAACATTTTTAAAATATCTCAGAAACTATGACGGAATAGAGATCGTAGAAAAAGGTACTCAAAACGTTGCCTTTGACAACGCGCATAAAAATCATCGAAGTCGACGAAACGGACGTAATCGAAGGTCGAATTTTTACACACGTAATATTCACCAGAATCGGATACGACATTCTTGTTTGAAACGAGTAAAACAACGACGTGTATTACGACGTATAATAAATGTACCAAAAGTCTTTGCAACAAGTCCAATACAACAAAACCTTATCAATCGTTAGAAAGCTTATTTCTCCTAACCGAAAGTGCGACCGGTACATTGACGCAGTTACCCCAATTGCTGGTACACAGGGTTACTAATAACAGTAAGCCAGTACCAGGGTTACTAATAAAATCGTCAAACAATGCGCGAAAGAAGGAAGTTGCGAAGGTTGACTTACCTGGTGGACAAATGCAGTCGGACGTGTCCCGCTTGTTCCGAAAAATGTCCGAAACCGTGGTTAATCGGTGCACCTCCAGCTGCTGTTGAAATTCCTTTCTGAGCCTCTCGATAAGGACATTCGGTGTTTCTTGAACCTGAATGCGAGCCTCCAAAGTGGCGATTCGCGATTCCAACACTAGCTCCCTGTACATCAGTAGGCCGGATATGGCCAAACTGGTGATACAGAGGGCGCACATTAGCCAATTGAGCGTTGCACCCTCCGTTCGACAGGATTCCTTACGGAATTTCCTCGGCATTGATGTCTCGAGGTCGGTCGCCGTGTCGGACTCCATGTTGTACACGATCGACACACGCTCGCTTCTATTCGTGCACCAAGTGCGTTAAGCGCGCGTCATAACCCGCCCGACGATCGTCGATACCTCCTGACACACGACAACGGCGTACAAACGCGATACAATGCGAAAATCACGCGAGTCTTACAGACAGTGCGGCGTCATCGTTCATCTGGAATGCATCTCGCGCGCCCACTTGCCGTTATTGCTTACCTTTCTTATCCCGACTTGCTCCTTTTCCCTTTACCTGGCGAGCACGCGTTCTCCTTGTACCTTCGACGACGAACGCACTCGCGCGTTCTTTCCTCACTTTTACTCTTTTCCAACTTCCTTTGCTCCTTTAAGTAAACGACGTTAAATACCTGACCGCACTGACGTTGGTAAACAACGAACGGTGTCACCAGTCAAACGAGTGTTCGCTCAAAACCGCGCGCTCCTTTCAAACGTTACAGCGAGACAACGAGAAACGAACGTCCCTTTATCGTGGCTCGTCCTCGAGTAAAATCCTGTCGTAAGTCGGCGACGGTGCGTTGCTCTGATGCCTCCTTCTATTTTCGCCTATCTTGCTCGTCGAACGTTTTGTCCTTCCTGTTGCCGGTGCCGGTGCGAGTCGAGAATCAGCCGGTGCTGTCGCATCGCGAATCCTTGCACGTTGTACACACTTTCTTTAAATTCAAGATCGATCGTAAAACAAAAAGGGGAACACACGGTGCTCGGTTTGCCGATGCTTTTCCTTCTCGTGGCACCACGCTACTACGATAGACCGAACGGGGGAAAAACGAACGACAGCCGGAACGGAGCGTGAAACACCGTTGAAAATTACCGGCGCAAACAACGTGGAATTTCAATTTCGTCGAACGTTGTGAGTGAGTCCGCGACGTTCCGTTGCACCGGTTTCAATCGTCGAAACAAATACACTATCGTGACAACGGTGTTCGATTTATTGGTCGAGTAAAAAGTCCCGAAATACCGCGAATACGAAGCTCACAACGTGGCATTCGCAGTACGACTGGATGTGGTGGGGCGACGCTCCGCCGAGGGCCGAGGGTTCGTCGCTTCGGTGATATTCGTGGACGTTCGGCCGTCTTCGAGGCTCCGACTCATCCACCGACTGCCGGACGCGTGGAGGACGATCGGTCGACCTAACCGACCTAACCGACCTAACGTCCACTTCCATTCGCACTGATTCGCCCCTGCTTCCCTTGCCCTTCCTTCCATTTATCCCTCCGTTGCGCCCCCTTCGACACTCGACCGGATTTCGGTAGCGAATCTATCTTTTTCTTTTCCCTCCTTCAAGTTATCTACTCGAATTACACATTCAACGGAATATGCAAAATTCCGCGGGCTTAATTAACGCTCGGCCCTATTGCAAATTGCAAAATATTGGAATTTCGAAATCTCGCTGTCGGACTAGATGCAGGGATTCAAGGATCGTCGCTATTTGGGGTTGCAGACGATTTGGTATTGGAAAATTGAGGATTATGGAAATTTCCACCTATGGAGCATCGAGGGACATACGATTTTGGTAAAGTAGAGATTCGTGAACATGGAATTTTGAGAAAATGGAAGTTCGAAGAACGTGGTATTTTGAAAGTATGGAGGACTGGGGATTATAGAATTTTTGAAAAATAAAAATCTGCAATTGTAAGTACTTGAAAAACGTAGAATTTTGCAGGTTTGGAAATATAAAAACTTCGGAAGTATAGGTGTTTGGAGATACAGAAATTCGGATTAGAGACTTGGAGATATACAGTCGTGGACAAAATTAAGTGGACAGGTGTCATAAATAACAAAAGATTAATTTAATTTAACTATAACGCCTATAAATCAAAACTTTATTGCACAATTATATACGTTAAATAAATGTTTTTTCAAGTCTACAAAAATATTTCACGTCCTAAATTTAAAATTTATTTAAAACATTGTAACAAAACAAAAATTTTTGTTACATTTCTGCAATGTCCACTTAATTTTGTCCATGAGTGTATGTATATAAAAATTTAAGAAATGAATTGGGCAGTGCAAAATGTTGGTTATATAGACATTTCAAAATTTGGGTTTCTGTAAATTGATGAATATGGAAATCTGGCAATCTGAAAATTTGAAAATTTGAGAATTTGGAATTCGAAAATCGGGGAATTTTTTAATCTAACAATTTTTTACACTTGAAGATTTGGGAACTTGTGAATGTGAAATATTGAGATTTATTTAAGGCATATTGCAAATATTTGAAACGCTGGGATTTAGGAATTTAGGGATTTTAGAGACTTTGCAATGTCGTAATTTAGAACATTTTTTAAATTTGCGAATTTCCGATTTTTGATGACTTTGAGAGTTGAGAAATTTATGTATTTTACGCCTCGGATTTTCAGAAATTTAAAAATTTTTACAATTATGAACTTGAAAGTTTGGAAATTTGGGATTTTTGAATTTTAGTTGTTTACATGTTTGCAAATTTGGATATTTGCGAATTTTTAAATTTGAATGTTTGGAGAAGTATGAAAATATGGAAATTTGGGAAATATGCGTGTAACAAGAAATAATATAAAATAAATTAGATTAACGATAACAGGTAATGAGATCATGTAATATATGTGCTCCGTTAGGAGAGAACGTTAATCATTTTACCTTCGTTTGCATGGGGATAATTAAAACGTTTGCTAAAGTGACTAATTTTACTCTTTTTTATTTTTTTTAACGGACTTCATTAACCGACTTCAAAAAGGAGAAGTTTCTTCATTCGTTATAATATGTATATATGTACGTATATGTGTACTTACATTCATGAACCTGCAAACTGAGTCTTGTACACCTTTAATCATCATGTAGAGATTATTTTATGCAACAAAGGTGAACTATACATTAAAGGGGATTTAGGCGAATTACTTCTTATTACAATTACTACTGTAATATATTGCATTTTAATATTGGACATGAAACCGAAAAGAAAGATTGTTTTGTTGTTTTTATCATCACAACGTTTTCATAGAAATAGATTTAAAATTTACGGCCATCTAAAATCACATTTGTTTTAAATAAATATGGCGGACTTTCTAATTACATCCTCAAGGATTTCTAAAATGTAACTATGGCAATATTTAAAAAATGAAATATAGAATTCGTTCTCTAAGAGTAGTGTAACTCATTTCGATGAATTTTGTAATCTGTGTTTGACATCTCGGAAAATCGAAAGACGTAAAAGTATGACGTGATGAAGCGAATTCTTCAAGAAAGAATATAATCATAATGAGATTGCATCCTCTAATGAAAATGCTACTTCATTCATCGATAATGAACCTGATTAACAGGATTCCGTGAACAACGTATTTTCTTCGCTGTAAACTGAGCATGATGCTAGTAATAGCAAAAATCGAATCATTTCCGGTTGTACATGAAAATATATTGCTCCTAAAAACGAGTATTTCGCGATAAATAAAATTTCAATTGCGAAGGGTGAAAATACGAGAACGATAAGAAAATTGTAGCAATTTCTTTGCGATGTTATAATTATATACCGTGAGACTTTGAAATGGTTATCGCATTTTATGTACATATCGATATATGTAAGTGTAATGAAAAATAAGAATCCATATTCAATTAATTTCCTTCTGCATAAGCACTGAATATGTACTAAGATAACTATCGTATTTTAGAAATTGTATATATTCATTTACAGTCATGGACAAAATTAAATGGATATTGCAGAAATGTAACAAATTTTTGGTTTTGTTACAATGTTTTGAATAAATTTTAAATTTAGAACGTGAAATGCTTTTGTAGACTTGAAAAAACATTTATTTATTGTATATAATTGTGCAATAAAGTTTTCATTTATAGGCATTGTTAGTTAAATTAAATTAACCTTTTGTTATTTATGGTACCTGCCCACTTAATTTTATTAAGTATACCATAAATGAAAAATAAAAAACTATATCCAGTTAATTTCCCCCTTTATAAGCACTGAGCACGTAATAAAAGAATTTACGTGATTTTGGAAACTGTAGATGTTTACAAATGTTATAAAATATTAAAAAGGATTATAAAAAAAAATTTACATAAATTTCGCTCGTCCTCAACTGATGGATTTCGGTATAATAAATCTAGCGTTTTTCCATCAGGCTAAAATGCACTATCGATGAACTTTAAACGTAAATTTCTCCTTTATTTTAGAAAGTTGCCCGGCATAGTTTTGCGAAATTATCGTTTTTTTATGTACTCTGTAATTGTACGAAGTTGGACGATAATCGACGTTTCGAAAGTCATGAGGTCTCTTTGTGAGAGTTTTAAATATAACATAAAAGTTCATTAGTTTCCCTATGATATTATGCAGTTTCACATTTTACAGCAATTTTTTACTCGCTTTATAGTGCAATGATTTCTCGAATTACGTGATTATGTCATTCTCAACGCTTCTGTGTACCGAAAAAAATTGTAACCCTATCAATTTTTGTTTTGTTCGGATAACCTATTACAGTTTATTTCGGAAAACCCAGTATAATATATGAAATGGATTTATTATAAGTAAAATGTCTTCGTACCACAAAATATTACCATCTTGATCTTTTTTTATAAACAATTAAATATATACATATTCAATATTTGAGAATGTAATACGTAAATAAATGCGTATTTAATATTTGAGGCAGTAATAATTAAATTAACACATATTTAATATTTGGGATAACCATAACTAATGGTTAAGCCGTATCATATATATTTTTTAATTACTGGGTCATGTAAATATTTAAAAATTTTAATTAATTGGAATCTTTTTCTTTCACGAATGCAGATTTTTATTATTTCGTGCGTAAGTAGATATTTTACCCTTTCGCGTAAATGTATTGAGTTACGACCGTACGTTAAAAGGAATTACAATTATTGCAACTGTTCCCTTAATTGTTCGACAGTCGGAACATTTACTTTATTTTAGATACGCTACATTTCCGCCGGTTTCCAAAGAATTTTCCGAGATCCGTCGATTTCCTTTAAACAACGTTTACCCATGTAACTCGCGCACAGAGTAGGATACGGTTCGAGCAAAGCGACTGGAACGAAATATGATTGCGTCGAAGCAGTTATATTAGGAAATATCGATCCACGAATCGATTGTGTCCCTTGAAACACATCCCCCGTGTATATACGTGACGGATACGTACAATCGACCCCTTGCTACCGTCCAATCGCTAGCACAGGAAGCGATTATAGACTACATCCTGGAACATACGTTCGCCCTCTGCACGATCGAATGCTGTAGCAACCTCCTAATCGTGTAACTAATAAGCGGACAAATCGCAAGTACACAACGAGAAAGTGGTAAAACGATGAAGACAGCGAAATCGATATAGGATTATAGGCTGTTATACCGCGGAATAATATTGCTACGCGGAAGCGTGTTCTCTAATCGATGTTGTTTTGTCCATTAATCGGATTTTCAAGCAGAACACATCAAAGGGAAGGTATTACGATGTTTTGAATGTCTGTTAATTTTCTTAGGCGAGCCACCAATTCACCAAACGAATTTCGTATTGACGTCATATTACGTCCAGAATTATTCATTTGTGGCGTTGCCATTAATGTTCGCGAACTGTTCGCGAATACTATTACCCATTCTAGGAATTGTCTGTTCCCATGCTATTTCTGATCTGTTCGTGTACTACCCATCGTCTGCTCGTGTTGTACTTATCCTATTTATAGCTGAGCCGGTTAAAGGTCAAAGAGTTTAACTTTACCTTTTGATTTTTCGGGTAATTATAGTAACGAAACACTTGGTCAGTGAGAAAACGTTAATCGACGAGAGTAAGTGAATTTTTGGTTCTATCGATTTGGTCACTTTGGTACATGGATGGATCAGTTATTTGAAGTATTTCTGGTAAGCTTCCGGCGGGCAGATTTTGTCGGTGAAGAGCATGTCTGCCCGCGGGGGCGAGGTAGATGTTCAAGTGACGGATACTCATGGATAGTCTGGATTGAAATTTGAGCATTTTAGAATTGCGTATTTTTAACACTAAAAATACCGACGTATAGTGCACGTTTATTTTCAAATGAAAAATGAAGTTGATAAATAAATAAACAAGCCAGTAAATAAAAATTAGTGTACACGTAAATCCTTTATCTTGATAAAAATCAACACGAATTTCAAAAAAGTCACCTCACATACTTTGTAACTTATTATTGAAAACTTGTTAAATGGTCATTTTAACCGCTTTGGTAGGTTCAGTGTTAAATTTCCAGGTATAACACTTTAGAAATTTCTTTAACTTCCCAAATTTTTAAATTTTAGATCTTTATGTGCTGAAATTTATGCGATGAAATTTCTGAATTTCCACATTTCCACATTTGTTACATTATTTTAATTAAAGAAAGTTTAATAATCAACATGTATATACATAGTTTTGTTCTTGTATATAACCAGATCATACACGTAATATTAATATCAAAAATTCAACCACCTGGAATATTTAGAAATAACTTGAACCTAATCGATTTCAAGGAATGGATGCAGGTTATCTACTTAATAGCGTTCGTTTTATCGTGATATGTTAATCGTACATGAATAAGCAATTGAAACATAAAATGTACCTATAAAATACACCGTTTCGGAGAATAGACAGGAATTATAGCATTCGTTTTATGGTTATATGCTAGTCTTACATGAGTCAGCAATTAAAACGTGTACGTCCAAAGCTTAAGGTAATCACTTTCGAAACATAGATAAAAGTTATAGCGTTCGTTTTATGGCTGCACGGTAATTTTACAGGAATAATCAATTTGAATACGTAAAGTAAAAGTAGTTAGGTCAGATTCGCGATTACGTGTTAATTGTACAGGAGCTGGCAATCAGAGCATTTTAAAATAATCGTGACGTATTTGATATTACGAAATCAGCAATTAACGTTATGACATTCAATGATTATCTGCAGTTTATCCGAGTGGTGGGACGATCCTTTCGAGGAAACTATTTACGAATCAAGTTGGACGTACTTCCTTCGCATTAACGATGTCATTGTAGTATCGCTTGAGCATAAGTTACTGGTTAACTAAAGAGAAAGTATGGTGGTCAAAATGTACCATGCTTCATCGCGTTGTCGAGCAAACGTACACTAACGAGAATTGTAGAATTTCGACGAAAAAAATGACAATATAGGGAACGATTTAATTGGAAATTTTGAAACGTCGAGATTTTGAAATTAAAAGATTTCAGTACTTTGAAATTTCTCAAATTTTTAAATTAAATATTGAAATTCTCGAAACTATAAATTTATTAATATTTCAATTTACAAACTTTTGAATATAGGAAATGTATTATTTTACATTATCAAATTTTGAAATTGTTGAAGTTATAAATTTGTAAATATTTCAATTTGCAAGTTTACGAATTTAGAAATTTGTTTAGTTTTAATCTATCAAATTTTTAAATTGTTGAAGCTATTTTGTAAATATCTCAATTTACAAGCATTTGGAATTCGAAATTTAAAAGCTGCAAATTTAGATGTTTAGTAACTGGGAAATTCGGAAAATTGTAAATTCTGGGATGTATAAATTTGGACTTATAGAATTTTTGAAATAGGAATTTAATGAATTGCAGGCCTCGATACGTTGGAATTGAGGAAATTAGAGATACAGTCAATTTGAAGTATTAGGGAATTTAGAGATTTAGAGAAATAAAAATTCGAAAATTTAAATATTTGTAAATGTTAGTAAAATTTTAAAAACTTTAGGAGCTGGAAATTCGGGAATTTTTAAATTTGCATGATAGAATAATTAAACATTTTCTAAATTTGTAGATTTATGGAAATAAAAATTCAGAATCTTACGTACTCGAAAATTTGGTAATTTAAATGACTAAAAATTGTGAAAATTTATAAAAGTGAAATCTTAGAAATGTGCAAACACATAGTGTGTTTCGGAAACTTGAGTATTTGAAGACTTGTAAATCCGGGCAATTGGAAATTTGATTATTACATAAATTCAAAATTTCGGTAATTTGAAAATTCAAAATACACAATTTGAGAATTTCCGAATTTTCATACATGATAATTCAATAATGCTACGATTATATAACTCTGAAAACTTAATCCTTTTGGGAACTCGAAGTTTAAGAGGCTTGTGCAACTAAAAATTTGAAAATTAGATTTAAAATTTCCATATTTCAGAGTTTTGATTTTCGTACATTTAATAATTAAAAAATACATAAACTTGAATGTTTGCAAATGTAGATACTTGGAGATTTTCAAGTTTAACAATCTGTATCTAGAGAAATGTAAAAATTAGGATGCTTCTTAACACTATTTCTACCAAGCGGTGTCAAAGGACAATTTCCAAATTTTAACATAAAATTATTCTCTATGTTGAATCGTTTCTCCACAATTAATTTTTTTACTTTTCATACAATGGTTGTTAAATTAATTCAACGATATCATTTTTTTCCAGCTAATGTACGCTAATTTCCCTTGTTGCATTTTAGTGTACACCACTGCATTGATTGTATATTCGAGTGTCCCATAAGTTTTTTCCTTTTTTGATAGACATTCATACACAATATTTATAGTTTAAAGTTGATTCGTTGCATTAATTGTTCATCTGTATCAACCTTCTCTATCCCTCTATCCCATTTTGTGTCATATTACAAAAAGGAAGAAACTTATGTGACCCTAATATTTTGTAGCTTGATGAATTAAATAATCTCCAATAAATACACATCAGTGTATCAATAAATATATTCCTCAAATTATCAACATTTAACTCATAATTTGAAATCCCAACCAGTTTCAGCAATGGTTTCTATTCAAAAGGCGTCAAAAGACACCTTTTGGTTGAAATAGATATACACAAAATCGCGGTAGAAATAGTGTTAATCTACCAATTTCAACAAAAATAAGCAATGCGCGCTTTCATAAATGTTACGTTACCCCTAATATTCTACAAACATTGTATCTTAATATTTCCTAAAAGCTATATTTATTTAAGTACATTAACTTATTATTTGATAATTCTATTTTCCCTTCCGCAATCCAGCACGTTGTATCATTTACTTGGGGAAACCAGATTTGTTCTTGACTGTACACCGCATTCCATTCTGTTGTCGTCCTGAATTCACTCGAGACCCTTCAAACCGTACGGCTATATACAGTTTCTCGTTTTCTCGGTCAAAGGCAGCCAGCGCTAATCGGTGAAAACCACTCGAAGAGAACACGAACGAGAGGACCATCCTCCGATGTTTCAGTAATTCCTGAACTTCCCTGTTTTTAATACCCTGCTCTCCTTATCTCAAATAGATGGACGAAGCTTGAGTGCGTACAAAACTACTTGGAATTATCCTTTAATCTTTGCCGCACTAGACCATAAATTTCCATATCCTTCTACATATTGACCCTCTTACAGAATGTTTGAAACTCGTTTCAACGATGGTTCATACTATCGTCGTTTCGAGCTCAATTGCCCGCAATTTCATAAATGCTCGCGAACGAACCGAAAAATGATAGCGCCGAAGCAACAAGTATTCATAATCCTGATAATATTAGGTTGTCAAATAATGGTTTTCGAGATGTAGATTACATAAAAGTAATGTGAAATCGCATTCATCCCGTTATCGATTTAATACTTCGCGTTTTATGGAAATAACTGCTTAATTGTTTCATCAATATTCGGTATTAAGTGCTTGGTTCGTTTTCAAATCATGAATTACATCATTTCGAGCTTTGCATTATACAGCAGCGGATGTTCCATTTCTACCCTCTTTTATATTTCAAAGTAATAAGATTTTCTTTATATATATAGTTTTGGAGTGGATGAACGAATGCAGTTTTTGAACCTCTTCGTTCCGGACACGTTGTACTGATACTATTTTCTTTCTTTCTTGATATGACATAAAAACGAACTTCGAGGAATATCTTGCAAGTAATCCCCAATGATTTTAACCCTTTGTGGTCGAGCGGCGACTCTCACTCGCCATTTCATTTGGTGCAACAATTTTTAATAAATAATTTTTAACTACATTTGTAGTACCATACACGCGATGTTTGAACACAGTGAGACAAACAATATTGGCAATTAATGACAAAAATATGAATATTTCAAAAAAATTGATCAATATTTTCAATCAGAAAGTTTTACAGTTGCTATTTGCTAATGATAAAAATACTTACGACCGCAAAGGGTTAAAAGCAGTAAATAATGATGATTCCTGAAGGGTGGAAGAGGGTAACAGGGAAGAACGGTTCATATTTAATAGAGCAAATCAACCTTAAAAAATAAATATTGTGAATTAATTTTTTTCCAAAAAAAGGAAGAAACTTGTGATATTTTACGAGGTTGTATAGTCCACCATTCCCTTAATCGTTCCTGGAATAACATTGCGAAAAGTTCATTATAGATCTTAGTTCTGAACGATCCAATGATACGTCATACGTACATCATTGCAGATTTATGTAAAAGATACCTGGTTCAAATTGTTGTAATAAAGCGGACGAAGCGAGCTTTCGAGGGCAAGAGATTAAGTCGGATTCTATGTCGATAGAGTTCGAATTGGATGTCGATAGAGATCGAATTGGATGGCAGAACGGTTCATATTTAATACAGAAAATCAAATAAATATTGTGTATTCATTTTTGTCTAAAACAGGAAGAAACTTGTGGACTACCCTAACATCTGACGAAGAAGCATAAATCGCGGTATTTATGGTGTTTTACAACTAGGTTATATAGTCCACCATTCCGTTGATCGTTCCTGGAATAACATTTCGAAAATTTCATTATAGTTCTCAGTTCTGAACGATACAATGATACGTCACATGTACATCGTTGTAGATTTATGTAAAAGATACATGGTTCAAATTGTAATAAACCGGACGAAGCGAGCTTTCGAGGGCCAGAGATTAACCCATTTGCTACCACGATCCCCAAAAAGGGATCGCCCCATTATGTATATAATATATATTTTTGCACATATTCTTCTTTTATCACTCGCAATAACTTTATATTAAATAAAATGTCTATTCGTCAAACACTCATATTACAGTTGTCAAAATTGTCACTAGTGTTTTACGACAGCAAGAGGCAATGACGAGAATCAGAACTGGACATAGCAAATTATCACACTCACACATACTTAACACTAAAACGACCGACGTATAATGCACAATTATTTTGATGTTAAAAATGGAGTTGGAAAATAAATGAACAAACGATGAAACATAAATGAATACATTTACAGATTCTTGCTCTTGATGACAATCAGAATAAATGTCAAGAAGACCAGCTTATAAAATTTTGTTATTTGAAGTAGGAAATTTGAAGAGGAGTCATTTGACCCCTTTCTGTAGTTTTAGTGTTAATAATACTCCCCCTAGAATATGCGAGCTATGCAACAGAAACCTAACCACACATCACATCATCATGGAATGCAGATGATACATCCAAATAAAGAAACAGTTAAAGATTAGAACCAACCTTACATGGAGTGACTACATCAACAGCACACCAAGAGGCAGTAATCAAAATGATTGTCACAGTAATCTGTGATACCGTCGGAATACTCAACGAAATTTGAAATTCATCCTTAAAGCGCAGAACTCGCCCATCTTTCCTTAATGTACCTATAGTTCATAGTTACAGTCGCTAAAAGCACTGCAGTTGATGCCACTTTAAACACTTTATTAAAAACAAATTGTCTTTTGTTTCTACAGTAACCGGCATAATAAAGTGACCACCAAATACTCAATACAGAATATCTTAAAACTTATGTTTTTAACGAAGAAGGATACTATTATCGTGGCGTTCTGGAAACGAGTTCTGTAGAAGGACGAGAGTAAATTCGAGCTTTTTAGTCTAAAACAACGACATCGTGTATGACGGAAAGTTGACGAAGAGACTGAAGATCAAAACACCTTCAAAACACGGCGATGGTAATATCATGATCTGGGGCTGTTTTTCTTGGAGTCGCGTAGGTTAATTGATAAAAAACGATGGAATCATGACTGCTGACACTTATATCAATATTTTACGTGAGAATTTGGAAGTTTCGTTACTACAATTAGGCTTGGAGAATTACTTTATTTTACAACAGAATAACAATTCGAAGCATTCCGTCCAAAAAGCAAAGAAGTTTTTTTACTTTCCACCACATAAAACTACTTGATTGACTTCCAGAATCCCTGGACTACCTTCTGGCCCTTCGTAACGCAATGTACTAACGCACTATTTTTCTATTTTGACTTCAGATAAGGCGTTCCGAAGATATCGTGGTCACCGCACTTGATATAAAAAAAACTGGCGATCTAGGAGACGAGTTATATTTCATTTGTTTTTTAATATTTTTTCATACAAAAATTTATATATACTCCTTAACACGTTCCCTGCCGAACCGTTTTCTGAAGACTTTCCGTTCAAGCCGCGTGGGGCGTATACGTCCCACAATCAATCAATTGAAGCAACAATAGTTTTAATATTTTAATGATCATTCACACAACTTATGTATCAGTGGAAAGTAACAATTGTTCTTGATACTATACGGATTTGTTGTGAGTAGTTACCAAAGTGTTAAGATGGCCATAACTGACTTTATAATACATTCTTTGAAAATCAACATCGTACAATGAATTTACTCAATGGCTTGAACGGAAAGTTCAGCATGGGGCGCATACGCCCCACGCGGCAGGGAACGTGTTAAAATATGAGCTTTTTGATAGTGTTTTGAGAATTATTAAAAACATTTATTAAAATGCCAAAAAAATTCTTGAAAATCATGTAACTTTTTCCGATCCCATGTAGATATTAAGTTAGTGTATATAAAATGTCGGATTTTGAAGTGAATATATAAAACTGCATATCTTGTTTCAAAAGCCGTTTATTTAATTAAAATATGATCCATTTGTTTAAGTACACTTTTCCCAACGAGATTGTAATGTATAAACGATTGTATTAAGGAAATTCTGATCTTGGGAGCCAATAAACTCTGATATTTTTCAAGGTTTTTGTTTAACAAAAGTGGCAAATATTTAACAGTTTCCACCAATAATATTCACTCAGAGAAATTTGTTATAGTTTACGTATGATCAACGAAGAAATATCAGTGCAACAAATGCCGTGACGTCGCAGCAATTCTTTGCCTATTCCGAAAAATTGAAGTATCAATTTATCAAAGTCCCGAGAGCAAAAAGAAAGACGTGGCGAAAGATTTCATGGAAGTTCCAGAAGTACGGGACACGACCTTATTAGGCGGTGTGTATAAATATATCAGTCTTTAAATTTTTACTGCATTTCGTTGCTCTTTAATTTTGTGTGCATTATTTTATAAAACTAGGTCATGATATTGAGTCAAGTCATACGAGACGTGCCAGCGAGAAGTCTAAGAAGAGAATGAAAATGGCTGATCTCAAAGCACTTGTCGAAACGAAATTGTTATCAAAATCAGTCCTAAATATTTAAAACAATGAAAGTTAGTTGATGAGATATCTGATATATGACCTGGGCGTTGAAAAAATTCAAACTTCAACTCATTTAATTTCACGATCGTTTTGTGCGACGCATGCGGCCAAGCGATGTTTCGGACGTGCCGATTAATGAGTGATGGGTGTACAATTTTCAATTTTTTGTTGCACTTCTCAAACCAGCCTCACATTTCGTTCGATTACATTTTTTTCCTCAAACGCATGGTTTACATTGCCGATAGCTCTTGCAGTATTATTGCAAAATTTAAACTCGTATAAAAAAAATTACACGAATATCAGCTGAATTCGTGTCGGTACAAAATACAAAACAAATAACAAAAGGAAACGCTTTTAAGAAAACCTTCTTTGTTGAAATATGACAATGGACAGTACAGCTATGAAAGAGGTTGTGCCAAAAACGTAAGCATAAAGGAAACATGGTGACAAAGGTTCACATGTACAGAAAATCCGACATTTCATATGCACCAACCTAATATAACCCCTTAAGTCAGATTCTATGTCGATAGAGATCGAATTGGATGTTGATAGACATTCTAGCGACAATGGACCACGTTGAGAGCCTCTGAGTAGTAGAAACCGCGGTTCGAAGGGTGAACTTCCAGCGTGCGTCGTGATTAAAAAGTCATCGCGGCCGATGCCCTCTTCACGGCACGTTGGTCATCGTTGGGGTGCGGTACGAGGCGCATTATGTCGCGTTTCCGCCAGGAAGCAGGCGCAGTCGGGACGACAGCCTGCACCTCGTTTCCGTGCGCTCCGAGAGAACGTGCCTCGCGGACACCGTCGACAAAGACGTAGATACCCGGAGGCAACGGGTGCGAGCGTGATACAGCGACGCAACGATAGCGGAACAGAGGACGAAAAAGGGAATATAAAGAGAGAAACGTAGAAGGAGGCGGAGACGGTACCGACGGACACGTTCGCGACACTAAAACAGACTCTCATTTCGGGGGGCGAATCCGAAACCACCCCCGCGAATGTGTCTGCACGTGCAGAAGGGTGAGCGAGCCACGCGGTGTAAAGGGGAGGGAACCAATGTGCAGTTTGTATTCTGCCCGGCAGAAAATACTCGTTCGTTACAATATATACGTACGGACGCATTCGCCGAAACTCGCCGTCATCGTCCTCGCCGATGTCCTCGGCCTTATCTTCCTTCTTCTACCTGCACCGTCCCTTTGTATTCGTATCTATACTCTTAGGGGAAAGATACGGATATCGCGCGATACATTAATTTTAACCCTTTTAGTGCCGAACAATCGATATATTGTTTTTAGCGACACTCGCGGAATCGTCATTCCTTCATCGTCCCTTTGTTTCGTGCTATCGTGCTCTTTATTTTGGAAGCGGCGCAAGTCCTTTTTTTTTGATAGAAAGAAGGATGATAACGACAGATAAAACTTAACCCTTTGCGCTCGAGAGGTGACTCTCACTCACCATTTTGTTTAATACAGCAGTTTGGAATAGGTATTTTTTAATTAAATCTGTAGCGTTGTACATACGATGTATAAGCATAATGGAACAGCTAATATTGACAATTAACGATGGAGACATAATAATTCGATAGAATTTATCAAACTTTTTAACCAACAAAATTTTAGAACTGCTACCTGGTACCGGTAAAAGTATCTTCCAGTGCAAAGGGTTAATATATTTCTATCCGCAAGCAATCTGTAGCAAAAATAATTTACATTCCGTAATATTTGGGTGATCGAAGTTTGAGTGATTATCGGTATTGGAAAGATGATTATTTTAAATATGGCACAAATCCATTTTTAATAGAAATGATATTGATAACGATAAATAAATCTTAACCCTTTACTGCATGATGGTTCATGTCTGAGCCAAACCACGAAAGCAGCCGTTATTTCTTGATCTGAAAGTTCACAATCTTCTCGTGCATGTTAGGACAGAAGTGAACCTTTTCTGACATGCTACATGAAATTTTGGAAAATGAAATGATTTTTTGAAATTTGATCATTTTTCCTGACCAGTAACATCAAAAGTAACATATATTTTAACGCAAATTTTTTCCGTTTCTAATACCAATTATCGGCAAAAATAATGAAAATAATAGTTGCCGCAAAATTATATGGTTAATGATAGGATAGAAATTATAAAATTTGTTTTGAAATATCAATGTTGCAATTATGTGTTGTTTAAAGTAGAAAGACTTTTATAATTTGTATACTTGATTTGTATGTAGATAATAGATCACTTGTTATTATTGTGCTGAGTTTATTTAGCATTATATTACAGGTATTCTGGTACAGCCGAGTAAAAACAAAATTTAACACATTCACGACGCTGACGTGAATTCAATTCAGTGGTAACCAGGAATAAAATTTAAAATGACGTGAATTCATGTCAGGAACGGAATTTAATATGACGTAAATTCACCTCAACGACAACCAGGAATAGAACTTCAAAAGATGTGAAATCACATCAGCGGTTGCGAATATGTTAATATACTTCTATGCGCAAGCAATCTATAGTTGAAATAATTCGAATTCGTTAATACGTGAACATTTGGGCTGTTAACGATATTCGAAAGACGTTTAGTTTGAAAATGCAATTCGACATTAGGTTGAAGTTATTTTTAACCGAACATGTTACGGTACAATTTTGTTTTTACTGTTAAAGAAGCGTACGAGATATTTGACAATATTTGATTACATTTGTTATTCATATTAGCAAGTAGGTGATATAACTTAATTAGGTGAATGAACAAATTTTTAATGCTACAGAAGATAGATTCGTATGGAAATTTATACATGACCCATATATTGATAACGTGACAATCGATGTGTTTATTAGCAAGTATAATGCCAGATTCATAGAAGGTACATTATATATTCCTAATGTCATATGAATTACTAAATGATGAATTATGTATTACTGAATACATATGTATCTCGAAAGTCATCAAATTCATAAACAAAATATGTGATTCTGTATTTAATAAAATCAACAATAAGCGTGTAACTAACAATACAATAACAAGAACACATTTTTCGTCTACATAATTATAATATAATTATTCATATAATTATTCTATGTATTGGGAGTACAAATTAGTTCGGTCCGTTTTTTTCTGGTCAAAAATGCATTGATTACAGAACAATGGACAGAAACAGATTACTCAAAGCATTGTACCATCGATGGTTACTACTTTTTTCCACCTCTCAGGCAATTTTCGAATTCCATCTCGAAAAAATGGCTCGTCTGTTGAGGCGATCCAAGTTTGGAGCCAATTTTCGATTTCTGCGAAAGAAGTGAACCCGTGACCTGCCAAATCCTGCTGCATCCGTCGGAACAACCAGTAGTCAGAAGGAACAATGTCCGGAGAATACGGCGCGTGCGGTAAAATATCCCACTTGATCGTTTCCAAATATGTTTTCACGACTTTTGCGACATGTGGCCGAACGTTGTCATGCAGAAGAATAACTGTATCACGTCTTTTCTCGTATTCCGACCGTCTTTCTCGTAATGCACGACTAAAACGAAGTAAGTGTAGCCCATATCTATTACCCGTAATGGAGTCGCCAGGTTGTAGCAGTTCATAGCATATAACACCCTTTTGGTCTCACCAGATACTCCTCATTTCGAACGCATTCCGTGTCTTTGAACTTCTTTGGCTGCCCAGAGAGAGGCTTGTCTTCAACGCTGAAGTCGCCATTTTTGAAACGTCGGGGCCATTCCCTACATGATTTGTTAGTTGGAGCATTGTCACCATAAACTTCCACAAGGATTCGATGCGTTTTAGCTGCACTTTTATTCCAATTAAAGTAAAAAACTAAAACCTCCCGCAAATGCTGCTTAGTTAACACAAAATTTGACATATTGAACACAGTAAAAAACAAGATTTCTGAATGACACTCTAAGCGATATAAACTGAATATTATTGGCAGACGCCTGACGTTTCTGAAACAATCGAAATTCGCTGTTGCTATGAAACATTTATAACAGCCAGAGATACCTTTTGAAAACGGACGGAACTAATTTGTACTCCCAATAATTATAGTTATAATATATTGTGATGGTTAAGGAGACATCAAACAAAACGTAATATGTATACATTAATACTTTCTTAACGAATATTCAATATTGCGTTTAAAACCAAGTCACGTAGAATCACAAAGGACTTATTTAGAATCTAAACATACAATAATAAATATCTTGTGAGAAACTTTGTTTGCGTTGGTAAAACGATGACAATTTTCGAACGATCACCAATATATGCAATAACGGGATCATTTACCTCATTTTGACCGTTTCCAATATACAGGGTGGCTGGAATGATCTGTTACTAAGTAAGTTCATACTGATGCATATGTCGATCCGCTCACGCAATCCATCTGAAAGTTGCCATATTTATAGTTCATTCAATTGTTTATATGCGTGCAGAAGCATTTTCGTATACTACATCTCAAAGTAAAGTTATAGTGATGGATTTGAAGCGTAATTCTGTAATTGCTTTATATTTATCTGGAACATCAATTCCAATTATCGTTCGTGAGCTCCAGCATTTGAATGTAATCTATTTAAAGATTGAATGCGATGTATTTGGGCTATTTTGGAGGCCAAGGTCAATGTAATGAAACATCGAAGTTTGGACGCTCGAAAATCAGCACTTGTCCGGGAATGGAAGAAGATTCCACAATATCACGTACGGGCAGCGTGCGATTCATTCTTTCACTCTTTGAATGAAATTATTCGTGCAAAAGGAGGTTATATCGAGCAATGAGCATTAAATCATTTTCTTGAATGTTTCTCGACTATTTCTTTTCACTTGGATAAAACAAAATATTAAAAAGTGTATCTGTTGCAGCGGTTTGAAGTTGTAACAGTTCATTCCAGCCACCCTGTACAGTCGGGAAGCCGACAATGGGTTCATACTTTCCAATCGAGCTTTGTACACATAGTAAGACGACCTTCGGCTATGAAATTTATTCTCGCTTCTACAGGATTTTCGTTCGTACGGGCTATCGGGTTGTAGCAGAATTTAAAGGTACACCGTAACAATCGATTCGGGGCCCTCCGCAATTTACAATTCACAATGAAACTGTCGCGGTTACCGTAGTTTATTTCGAGCAGCGATTCCATTCTCGACTCTGCGGAAGAAATTATGGAAGAAGGAAGGTCGCTGGGTCGCAGATGGTAAAAAACCGGCGGCGAGGAATGAAGGAGGAAATGGAGCCCGGAACGCTTCATTTAGTTTTATGACAGCCTCGAAGCTGGTCGCAACACCGTCATGGACGAACACGCATTATCGAATCCACCCAACTTTACTGGTACTCGTCCAAGGTAAACGCAATATCGCGTTTGATAGCCCCGTGCCGAACGACTTGCTGACCTAACGGCACGGTCACTCCAAATAGCGAATAATGGGAACACGAAAAAGGTAAAAAAAGAATGAAAAATTGTCGAGAAACCGATCGTTTTTGTTGAAACCATGTATGTGGAACTATAAAACCAACGGGGTATAAGATTCGCGATAAGAATAGTGGCACATCAGTTAACTTCGCTTCTATTCGGCGTTGTTCGGATAATCGCATGATATTATCAAAATAATAGAGTCATTACGGTGGAAGTCGCAAAATCTAATAAAAAAGGATGATAGTCGTTTCCATGGAAAATATGTTGCATTTGTATATAAATGGATTAAAAATCATATTTTGAAATGATTGGGTAAAAACAAAAAAAGGAAAATATTTGAGTAATTTATATTTTTTAAGAAAAGAACGTACATTGAGGATTCCATACATCGCACAATATAATAATAATATATTTGGTATAATAAATTTGATTATGTAATATATTCGAAGCAATAGAAATAAATGATTAGTTACGTGTTCATTATATTAACCATATTCACAATGCCTATTACAAATCCAACATTATAATGTAATAAATCTACTACATTTACTGTATTTATAATGCCACGTATTTAAAAAAAAAGACTTATTATTCACATTTTGTCTCTGTAACTGTTCGGTGTATCTGTTCATTGTTTTACTATTTACATCACTAGGCACTACGTGAAATCTCATAGTTTCAATTTCATTCAGTTCGAAAAAGTATTCTCCGCAATTTGCATAGAAATCAGTACGCATAACAAAATCTGCGATGCTTATTCGCATTCCTGTCGACGCAACGGGATTTAGCAGACAGGAACCGAATGTGTCTGAAACAAACCGATTTGCCACTACTCAACTTCCGCCGCTGTCTCTCAAATTTTAAAGGCTCCTTCTCGTAAAGTATTACGCGCCTTTTATTCCATTTATGTTAGTATACGGTTAAATCGTGTAATCGGATTGTTTATTTTCGTGCGAACGATTCAGCAAAAGCGATACAGCTAATGTTGGGGTGACAAGACCAAGTGGATACTTCCCTCTCTGTACGAACGGTCGGATGAAGAGGCAATGAGGGGTCTCGTGATCGTTATTGGCTAGACAAGGAGCGTACTCTGTCTAACTTGGTTCCTAGCTGAATAGTCAGACAAAAAGGAGACGATTTTGATCTAAATAACTTGGACTAAGTGGAAAAGGAACTCTGAATAACGGTAAAACGTTTTTAAATTATCTTGAATTCGAAAAGGAAATGTGATCGAGTTATACACGGTGGTCGAACATAAACTGGGCAGTTAAACGTCACTAAACGGAAATATGTTTTGGTGTAATGTTACTACGCCGAATGGGATATATGGACACTAAAATTCAGTTGTCAGAGGACATTATTGGAAGATGGAATCATTGATCGTTCCTTTTTACGTTTCAATAGCGTGGTTCTAATTTAGCACTATTTCTACCAAGCGGTGTCAAAAGACACCTCTCAAAATGTAGCATAAAATTATTCTCTACCTTGAATCGGTTCTCCACAATTATATTTTTGACTATTCATACAATAGTTGTTAAGTTAATTCAGCGGTATCATTTTCCTCCATCTCGTCTTACTAGATCTAAAAATGTGCATATGGTAAACTTATTTCTACCATGAGGTGCTTTTTGACACTTTAAGGATTTCATGACAGTGTCTAATTTTAAACCATTTTGCATATAAATATCAACACCATTTTGTGACATTATCAATTATAATAAGATCAGCGAAATCCGACTTCAATTCTAACGAAAAATGGAGGAGTTGCAACATAACTTTAATATTCGCTTATTTCCCGTATTGCATTTTAGTGTACACCGCTGCATTGATTGTATATTTTGTAGATCGATGAATTAAGCTAGAATTTACAACCTAATTAAATAATCTCAGTCCATAAATATATTCCTAAAATTATCTAATTTAATTAACTAATAATTTGAAATCTCAGCCAGTTTTGACAATTCGGTTGAAATAGGTATACACAAAATCGTGGTAGAAATAGTGTTAGAGAACGTGGTAGGCTTTCTAAAACAAATTACAATGTAACAGTTATTGGTTTTTACATGAAAAATGAAATCAGTTTCTTAAGTTTTAAGTTGTCAGCATCTGGTAATTTGAAACATTCCGAAATTAGGGTTATAGAAATTCGGTAATGTAAAGATGTGGATACTTTGATGTTTGGGTGTGTGGTTATGTGGATGTTTGAATATCTGAATATTGGGATATTTTGATATTTGGATATCTGGATAATTCGATATTCAGATGTTTGAATATTTGTGTATATGAATATATGTATAGATATTTAGATGTTTGGAAATTTGTACATGTCAATAGTGGAATACTTGGAAACTTGGAAACATGCGATCATGGAAATGTAAAAAGTCAGAAGACTTGAAAATTAAACATTTTGGAAATCGAAGGGTTGAAAATTTTTGAAATTTTGGATTTTAGAAATTTGAGGATTTGGAGATTTGGAAAATTGAAAGCTGAAAAATGTCAGGATTTAAAAATCTCAATATTTGAGAATTAATATTTTATAAAATCAGAGAAATGCAAAATTTGGTGAATATATGTAATTTGAGTAATTGATAGATCGAGGTTTTCAGATTTTTTAAAGTTGAACGATCGAATGTTTGGGAATCTGAAACTTTGGAATTATTCGATTTCAAAATATGGGGAATTTGGAGATACAGATTTTAACGATTTGAAATTTAACAAATTAGGAAATTAGGAAATTAAAAATTTAAATATCTGGTGATTTGTAAATTGAGGTATTTGGATGCTGAGTAATTCAATGATTTGCAAAATTGAAACTTCAAAAAGTTAATAGATGTAAAAATTTGGGAATTTGAAAATTTGATAAATAATGAATTTAAAAATTCGAGAAATGAATTTAAGAAATGGAGAACTTGTTAATTATAGGAATATAAATAGTTCAAAATTTCGAGATTTATGGATTTCTAAATTTGGATATGTGGATGTTTAATAGTTCGGAAACTTTGATCTAATAGAGAAAAATTCATGATTTCCAACTTTTAAACAATTCAATCATCGAATTAAAAGTTCTGAAAATTCTATATTTACAAATTTTTAAGTTCATAAGTTCTAAATTATTCGAGTGTTTACACTTCCAAATCTTTCAATTCTGAAATTTTTCAAGTTTCTACTTTATTATTATTAGATTTTTAAGTTTCTAAATTTTCGAACTTCCAAATTAGTATTTTTTAATTTTTAATTTTACAGCTCAGCAATAAAGTGGTATCCATGCATCGACCGACAAACGTGTGTTTTAAAATTATCATTATTTTACGATACAAAAGTACCTTGACCACAGAATACCCACTATCAATTCATACCACAATTTTTCAAATTTTTAGCTTAGCATATACAGATTCAAACCATATTTCGAACGTTACGCAATTTGCTCGTTAGTAAGTGAAGAAATATGCACTCATTTAGATGCTTGATTTCTGACTTATTGGCTAGTGTCGGAACCAGTGAACCGGATCGCCATACTTTCGTCAAGATACTATTTATCGTACTCCAAATTGAATACCCTCCGCGTTACCGTACAACCTACAGTCATGGACAAAATTAAGTGGACATTGCAGATATGTAAACAAATTTTTCGTTTTGTTACAGTGTTTTAAATCAATTTTAAATTTAGAACGTGAAGTGCTTTTGTAGACTTGAAGAAACATTTATTCAATATACAATTTATATATTTAATGTATATAGTTGTGCAATAAAGTTTTGATTTACAGACATTATTAGTTAAATTAAATTAACCTTTTGTTATTTATGATATCTGTCCACTTAATTTTGTCCACAACTGTATATACGAGATTTGTTCAAATAAAAAGGTGACTTTTAAAATTACGCCTACTACATACATTCAATTCCAAACTTTTTTTTGTGTTGTGTTGGTACATACGTGCCCAACATAAGTTGACAATATCAGCCATTTTGCGTTTATAGTTTGATTTTGACGGATACAAAGGTAAGACGTGTTTTGATGTGCTTGGGAATCGAAAAAAAATGGATCAAAGAATCTATATCAAATTCTGCGTTAAAAATGAAATTAAGTACCCCGACGCACTTAAAATATTGATTGTAGCATTTGGCGAGTCTATTTTGAGCAAAAAGGTGTTTATAAGTGGTACAAGTTCTTCACAGAAGGCCGAGAAGATGTTAATCAAGACCGAAAAATCCACGCCAGATTCGGTCAAATGTGAAGGTTTTGCTTATGGTTTTCTTCGATTACAATGGCGTGGTACATCATGAGTTCTTACCAGAAGTTCGTACGGTCAATAAGGAATATTACCTTCAAGTTATGCGCCGTTTGCGTGAAGCAATACGAAAAAAATGCCCGAAATTGTGAAAACATAGATCATGGATATTACACCACGATAATGCACCAGCGTCATTACTTGTTCGTGATTTTCTGGCCCAAAACAACACTGTAATTACGCCTCAGTCACCGTATTTATCGGGATTGGCCCCCTGCGACTTTTTCCTGCTCCCAAAACTGAAAAGACCCATAAAAGGACGAAGGTTTGCCACGATTCAGGAGATAAAGGCCGCATCGCCAGAAAAGCTCAATGCCATACCAAAAAGCGCATATCAGAAGTGCTTAGAGGATTGCAAAAGGCCCTGGCACAATTGTATTATATCTAAGGATTACTTTGAAGGGGACAAAATTGATCTGGATGAATAAATAAATATTTTTCGAGAAAAATAAAAAGTCACCTTCTTTTTGAACAGATCCGTATTTCCTTGCACGATTTGCGACTAACCTTCAGCGCAATTCATTCATCGTTTCGCAACTACACCGTTTCAAATGAACTTCTAGCATATCCCGCGGAAGCTCGCTACGGAATGGAACGAGTTAAATAAATATCGCACTCGAACGGCAAATGTTAGCCGCGGAACGGTAAACTGGTCACGTCGAAGTAGCTTTTTATTTAGGTCAAGCACCGTTCCAGAAGCATTAAGAAGCCTCTTTCGTAAACCTTCCTAAGATATCGCGTTTCGTCTGCGATTGAACACCATATAATACCATGCCGTATCAAACTGAGCCGCACTCTGAGGCAATAATAATCACATCGTGCGTACCGTGGATTTCATTGGTTGTGCGTAAGCACGAGTGCTGCTACTTGAAAAAGCAATCGCTTCTAGAACAGTCGTTTCGAGTGTTCTACGTTCGACGAACTGCTAATAACTTCGTAGATGTCGATCGATAAAGATTAACGGTGCTTTCGTTGCAACCGGAGCTAACTTCCCGAATTGCTGTTACAGACTTTGATGAGCTTCCACGCGTTGCGTTATGGAGAATTCCGTCACGTTTCGCACGCGGGACGGATTCATAAGCTGTAATATTTCGAATGATCGAAAATCGGATACGGATTTATGTGGGTGAACGATAAACTGTAAGGATGCCACGTGCCAGGAAAGTTTGAGCATAGTTCGAGGATTCCGATGTATTTTGCCGCTTACTGAATTTCTGAACAAACTTTTAAATTATTTCCGTATATTTGAGTTTCGATAACTTCGATTTTTTGGAACAACAGAAATCTCAACCCGTTACTTTGTATGAAAATATTTTTGTTCTGACGATAGATGCATGGACGTTTAAGGATTACTTACGTTTGAATCGAAATTAAATTGTAAAAAGAAATAAATCGTGAATAATGCATAAACTAGTTTATATCATGATTCTTTATCTCGGTAAAGGTTATTTTGAGAATTATTTCTTAATGTAATTTGAAATATGATATAGAAGACCCGTCGTTTCGACGTGTTACATAAATTCAATGTTTATGTTGTTTATATACGTATGGTGTTAAGGAAAAAAGAAATTTATTTTAAATCGAAGAGGATGTGAAAATGTACGATTTTGCAATATGTTGATGATGTAAGGGATATATTGTATAATAATTTATATTGATAAATATAACAGATGGAATTGATATGTTTATATATTTTTATAATTTATTGATGATATGCAAGTATCAAGACAAACTGCCGAGGAATATTATATTATACTATGAATCTGTTCAAAAAATTAGTTTCTTGAAGGCAATCTCTTCATAAATAGGACAGGGACGATTGATATTTCCAACAATATTTTATAAATATATAAATTTCATTATTTACACCATGTTAGTATGGTACAAAATGGACATCGGTACCTAATATGAATAACATTGTAATAGTTTACGTTAAAGTGCAATGTTATTTATATCAGGTGGCGAACATACAGTCATGGACAAAATTAAGTGGACATTGCAGAAATGTAAAAAATTTTTTGTTTTGTTACAATGTTTTAAATAACTATAAAATTTAGAAAGTGAAATGCTTTTCTAGACTTGGAAAAACATTTATTTAATGTATATAATTGTGCAATAAAGTTTTGCTTTATAGGCATTGTTAGTTAAATTAAATTAACCTTTTGTTATTTATGATACCTGTCCACTTAATTTTGTCCACGACTGTATGTTTATGTGTTGTAAATAAATAAATTATTTATAATGAGTTATGCAAGTTACGCAATCTTGTCCTCTAGTATTTACATATTTTTTCAATACATTGAAAAAGTTTATTTTCTATTTTAGGAATTCGTATATTAATCAAAAAGTAAGAGAAGCTTTATTATTTTTATCAACATTATAGTTCAAGGAAAAGAGTAGAATATAAAGATGAGGACATTGGCTGACAATAAAATAATAATTGAAAAACTTTAATGTTGTACTTGTGATGTAGAAAATTACAAAAGATTATTTTTAGTGAAATTTTAATAATCAATAACATATGAGATAGCATTTTACATTTCATTTTCGAATTCACAGGTGACTCGTTCATGCGTTATACTGCAAATATATGACATAAATATATTAGGAAATTGTTGTACCTATCAAACATGAATGAATAAAATATTTCCTAATTAATGAAGCTATTTAAAACATTTCTAATCACAGGTTTTTACTTCCTAAAATTTTACTCCAAAATGTTGTACAATTGAAATATAATATTTATTGCAAAAACTTTATCAATTGTTATTTTCTTCTTAGTATTATTTTTGAACCATCAGAAAGGCACATTTTTCGGAACTAAAAAATTATACAGGGAATGAATAAATGTATCGAACCACATTGGTTAAAGAACAGATCCATGTGATTTCCTGTTTTGTAAAAACAAGTTTTTGTTCCCCAATATATTAACTGTTTATTATATTTGTATATTTTTATTGACATTGTAAATGTATATTATCTCTCAATACGAAAAAAAGTACCGTAAAGACATTTAATACAAATTGATAATACAAGTAAACAAAATTGCAACAATCAGCATGTTCCAGTTGTTTCGTCCATCCAAAAAAACTGTTTAATATTATAACTAATATAAAAAGTTCATATTAATATTTATTTGCAACTTTTCTGATGTTCGCTATTTTACGGTATATTGAAAGTGCACTTACAATACGTATATCAGCTTTTGTTGATTACAACAAAAAATGACGAACAAAGTACAATTGTTGTTACAAGATGTCAGGTGTATCTGGAATCAGGTAATTTTTTCGAATTAAATTTCTCTCTGAGAAAAATTATCATATCCGGAATGCACCATCATTAACAGATTCCTTCGGAGAACCGTTAAACACGCGATAAAGATTCATGTTCCCGGCTTTTTACAAAAAGCACTTTGATCGTTGGAGGGCACTCGCTTGCAATCTTAATGTAAACTCTCGTAATTTACACGGAATCTTTAACGTGAAAATTGTTCGAGTAGACATTGTTACAATTAGGTGAAGAATATTACTGTTTTTTTTTTTAGGGAGGGGGGAGATATTCATGTGATTTTTCTATTAGAATTTAATTTGAAATTTACATCTATTAGTATCGAATCCTCCATTTTGTAAATGGATAAACTTAGCAAATTTTTCAGTTCAGACTTCAAAGTACTGACCTAAGAAACCTACAGATACCAAGTTTCAAATAATTTTGTTCACGATTAATTGCGTTATCCATTTTTTATCACTTTTTTCTAGATTTTGCCCACTGTGTAGGACAGGCGTAACGTTGCAATGTTTCCGAAGAGTGCAACTGCGAGAGTCCGGATATCGCTGGGACAAGGTCTTTGTACTATAATCGCAGGAAGACGATAATCGACGTAAATACCGCAAATCGTCGACAATCGACGGGGGTAGTTTTCTAAGCCCACACGTACATAGGATTCCGCGTAAATCGTGGTTCGCAATGCGGCTGCAGCGAAGAATTCGCGAAATCACTGACGCGTATTTGGATCGCATTTTGCCCTACTGAAATCTGAGATCCAACGTGGAAAGCGTATCTGGCTGCGCCTCAAATTGAATAATAGTATAATGGTGTTTCGTGGTATTGCAGAATCGTGTTACATGGACTATGTGGAACATTATCTACGGCCACGGTATCGTAGAACTTTCATGTGTGATGTAATTGGCACGCGTCGCGTCATGTAAGCTTATTTCGTAAATAATGAGGATATCCGCGTTTCTTTTTTTTTTTGCAACGAGATATATTTAATTTTGTACGACCCGTTGCATTAATACACCAATCCCCCATATTTTTAATAATCCGAGCTCCCGGCTGGAAATTATACTCAGTATTGCTTAACACATTAAGGACCGCTCACGAGTTTTTTGGCGTTGCGGGCCACGTCTCACAGTGGGGTATTTGGCCCGAAAAACCGGATAAAAGTCAGTTTGAAAAATTTTGCGTAAACCGTAAATTTTGTATTGTTCGAGGTTCTTAAATATATAAGGAACAATGTACTATAGTTGTTTTGTTCATTAATACTCTGAGGAAGCACTATACTTAATCAGAAGTTGAGAGATTTTATGACCTGTTTTGGAGTTGGTTATGTAAAATAAAGTACGCGTGGGATATTAGTGTAATAGTTATATATATATATATATTTGAAGAATAAAAGAATACGGTGGAAATACTGTTGGAAAAAGGATCGATGTAAACACGGTGGAGGCACGGTAAGAACTAAGTAAGAATTGTACAGGCAGTACATACGGCGGTACCTGGAGCATCGCAGGCCCCAAACCCTAAACAATAGATGTTATAAAATTATGTTGAGTTTTCTCTAAAAGAGGTATACGCACCGTTCGTGCTTTACCTCAACAACCTGTTTTGCCTTTTCACCCACGTTATAATATATCGTGCATTTATTATTAATTTTTATATTTTCAAAACAGGTAGGAAATTTCTTTCATTACAGATTCTTTTTAGGCACGTATGTAATATACTTCCACATTGAAAAATTTTGTTTATCATACTTATTTATATAGTTATTAATATCTGAAAGTAATCAATATATCAGTAATTTTCATTACCATTATAAAGATTCATTAACAATTTTGTTATAGTTCTGAGTGAGTCCCGATGCTCTTTTTGGTATCATTACATTCGGTTGAGATTTTTTATTACAAGCCAACAAAGTTTGACTCTGGATTTGTCCGGATTGAAATTTTATAGCTAATTTAACATTAAACGTTTTGCAGCATTCACGTACGCCTACACGCATAGTCGCGACCATAGACCGACTTGCTTGAACAAGTCCCGTTGGCAAAGTCTTCCAGAAGAAACTATTGCAGAGTATTGGCGCTTAGATGTTTATGTTAAGCTATGATATGTAAACTAATTGAAATAGTTCGATAAATGTGTGGAGTTTCGCCGAATAAATCTCGTGGACGCGTATTGAAAATATTTTTTGGTTTCTTTATTGTATTGTTTCTTGGCGAACGCCAATAGAAGAATGTCTTCGAAGACATGAATTCAACTTTTCGTCGATTTCTATTGTTCTAACAAATGAGTCTTCGACAAAATGTTCATTTCTTCTCTGCATTTAATCGAAGCAGTGTCGCCACAGAGTGCCAGTCTTTCACAATCGACCCTACATTTCAACGGTTTCCAACAATTTAGGAAAAAATGGTACAAACAAAGGTATTTAGAGATTACAAACTTTAATATATAAAATTTCAAAAATTTGTATTATTTTTTTAAAAATCAACATCATTTTAATTCTTTAAATGTCAATATGTATTTTTTATTTCAAAATATTGTAGCCAACGTTGTGACGAATTCAACGACCTGCTATGTTATAATCTTGAACCTTTAAACAACGCTAAAATAATTTTGTCCGGTTTTTCGGGCCAAATACCCCACTGTGCGTCTGTTAAGCATAAAAGTTATGATAATTGTCATGTTTAGGGGGAACCCTTTTATTTAGCTCGACGATATCCTTGTTTCTTTATATGTTGTTATGTTTATAGAATAATAAATGAAAAAATAAGCAATGATATGTTAAATCGAAACACGAAAATGTGAACAAAGAACATTAAAATTGTAGTCGTAGTTTTACAGGATCATATTAATAATTATTAAAAAACATAATTCTTTCCCAGGAATACCTAGAATGCATCCTATTACACATTTCTGAAAGTCTAACAAAAATCGCTTCATAAATAACAAAGTTATGTTGATTTTAGAATGTACAAGTTTGTATTATAATTAATGTGTTAATGTAATTAACAATTAATATTAATGTAATTAATGTGTTAACAATAGAAGTACCGGCATTAAATGCATGCTTACTTCAAAGCTGAGAATAAAGTAAATAAATAAATAAATAAATATTGCAGCATCACCTAACATACACAACCATTCATTATCTCAATAAAACGCCGGCGTTACTGGGCGACAATCTTTTATTTTCCGCATGCATTTTTCTAGAAAAGTTCTATTCGTTATCAATACATTCAATAGTAAAGACATTGAAACCGCCTATAAAGAAAAACGTTATTAAAATTATAATTTGGTAGTTTTTATTAGTTCATAAAAATCCCAGATATCCCATTAGAAACATTCTGTAGTTATAATTCATTTTCTGCTTGTCATATTTAGTGACAAGAAAATATTCAATTTGAATGAACCAGATTTTAATTCGTTCAGTACGATGTACGAAGAGATGTGAAAATATTTTACGAAACGCAAGTTCGGGCATGATTATGGTTTGGAGCTTATGGGCTATCAGGATCATCGTGACTCGATTCGTGTTTTTTGGTTCATGGAAAAAATTCCATAACATTTATTTTTCACAAAATGGATAGTAATAATTATACATTAGAAAATGATTTAAAATACTATTGGAGAGAACGCTGAAACAAAAGATTTTAGTTTCGTGCAGAATAATGCATCGGTTCATAAACCTACACATACGTTAAGATATTTTGTCGAAAATAACATTCCGTTATTAGATTAGCCTGCACGTTTCTCTGACACTAATCCCATAGAAAGTTTATTGGAAATGTTCGTACGATACTTATTTCAAATAATCGCAGGTATTAAAATGTGTATGAATAAAAACTTGCAATACCTGACAGATGGAACAATGCCGCAGAAAATATAACAAAAGATTTTATTGGTAGTATGCCAAACAGAATTTTCGATATAATTCGTGGCGGTGATATAAAACACGATGAAACGATATTTCTTAAACGGTTGTTGTGTTTATGAAACCCTAAAAAATTAAATTTTCTGCAAATCAACTAAACATTTAATTGTTTGTTGTACAGTTTATACACTGCGAACAATTATTTAGAATATATTGGCGCATAATTTTAGCTGAAAACTCGAAATAATAACAAAGAGAGTTGATTTATTTATGTAACACATTGTACATTTAAATGCATGCAAAAATAACGAAAACATATTTTATCGATTTAAAAATATAATGGGAAGATATAGAACATATTTTATCGATTTAAAAATATAATGAGAACATATCACAAATATGTATATCTGGTTGATTTAAATATACATGTGTATAATTGAAAGATACCAAAAATATATTTCGTCGATTTAAAAGTATAATAGAACGCCACTAAAAATATACAGTCGTGGACAAAATTAAGTGGACAGATATCATAAATAACAAAAGGTTAATTTAATTTAACTAACAACGCCTACAAGTCAAAACTTTATTCCACAATTATATACATTAAATAAATGTTTTTTCAAGTCTACGAAAGCATTTCACGTTCTGCATTTTAAATTTATTTAAAACATTCTAACAAAACAACAAATTTTTTACATGTCTGCAATGTCCACTTAATTTTGTCCACGACTGTATTTCGTCAATTTAAATATACAATTGAAAGATGCAAACAATAAATTTCGTCTGTTTAAAAATATTATCTGAAGGTAGGAAATGTATATTTCGTCGGTTTAAAAATATGGGAAGATACCAGTCGTTTTTTCGTGGATTTCGTGCGCATTTCTTGTCACGTACATGCTTGAAATAGAATTACGTACGACCATTTGTATTCGTCTGCGTAATATAACGCCGGCTTCGTTGTCGTTATCAAAAACGGGGGATCAGTGTTTCCCGCTGACGAAAATCATAGGGTAAAGTTAGCACCGTTAGTCATCGACTCGTGTCACTTAACCTATCGCATGCTAACCGTGAAGTATCACTAAAATTATCGACTCATTAAACGCTTACGCATTCCCAGTGGCGAGTATGGTATCTGATCATTGGTTTAACTGTATAATCACAGAGATTATTAGCATAATTATTGCATAACGATAATGAGATTCAAAGTAATTTAATGCAGATCGTGTAAATACACATTTGCTTTATAATGCTTGTATGATCAGTAATAAAATGCTTATGTTAGATTTATATAGTTGTACAGTTGTATAATTATTCGCTACAATTTTCGTGTAATATTCATTAAACTTGGAAATTTGGAAATATAGAAATTTAAAACTATGAAATCTTGAACATTCGGACATTTAGAAATTTTGGAAATTGGAGATTACAAAATTGATAAACTCGAAAATATAAAGAATTAAAAATTGAAAATCTCGAACAGTCGGACATTTAGAAACTTTGGAAATTGGAGATTACAAAATTTAGAAACTCGAAATTATAAAGAAGTAAAAATTCGAAATCTTGAACATTCGGACATTTAGAAATTTTGGAAATTGGAGATTACAAAATTGATAAAGTCGAAAATATAAGGAAGTAAAAATTCGAAATCTTGAACATTCGGACATTTAGAAACTTTGGAAATTGGAGATTACAAAATTGATAAACTCGAAAATATAAAGAATTAAAAATTCGAAATCTTGAAAATTCCGCAATTAGGAAACTGAGACACTGTTAAATTCGAAAACCTGAACATTTTAAAACCTGAAAACTAAAAAATTCGAAATTCAGAAATACAAAAATTTGAGAATTAAACGATTGCGAAGTTTATATACTTATCGCGCAAAGCGAACGTATTAGGGGGACCGGAAAGTAATGTCTTTTTTGCAGATAAATTTTTAATACGTTTTTATTTTTAATTAATGTTGGATATTGCAACGGATTACGCACATACACATTTGTATAGAGTAAGGGTCACTATAGCTAAAGGAACGATCCTACAGTTTATGGCACTCTTCTCAAGTGGCAAGGACCGAGGAAAACCCGAAAACAGTCAGTCGTCACCGAGCCATAGCAGAGTGCGCAGTATTTCCAAATTCACAATAATTCTTAAACAGTCTCTAATTATTTTATTGCCCATTTTATATTCATTCACTTATATTGCATTGTGCGGACTACCACTGTATATTTCTCTTTACAAATAAAGTTATTCTTGTGAAACAAATAAATATTCCAACAATTAATAATGCAATCACCCTCGTTATCAACAACCTTTTGCCATCTATTGTACAAATTTTCTATGCCGAATCAATAAAAATCAATTGATTTTTGAGCAAAATATCTGAAGAAAACGAATGCACGGAAACGACATTACTTCCCGGCCCCCTTAATACATCGAACTCGAATATACATGGAGTAAAATAAAAACAATTTCATGACAAAAAATGTTCTCGATAGCATCGCCATAACAATTCTTAGTTCAATGAATACTATCTCGAGGTTTGCAATGGAATCGTTTTTAAAAACCAATTACCTATAAACGGGGAAAACAAATTGAACGTTTGCAAAGTATAGTTGACGAGCAAGCTTCTCCATTTCAAACGGTAAATGCAGCGAAGTGCGGTGTCAATTACACAACGACCCTGACCATGGTCACTATTAACTCGATGTGAATAACCGTTGACATTCGAGTGGTTAGCAAGTCACTCTCTTTGAGAAGTATGTACTTACTTTGCCGACATGCTGGCCGATACGCAGACATCGATGCGTCGCCTTTCAACATCGCCGCGATGCCATTAACTGAGGGCCGTTCTTGCAATCTGTTATATAGCTGGTACACTCTGGTGCAACGTGTGCTGCCTTTTCATAAAAACCCCGTTATGTTTTAGTAGCAAACGAGAAGCGTTCACGCGTTATTTATGCCGATATACTATGTTTTATGTTGTTGTACTACCTATCTCAACAAAAATATTATAATAACGAAACGTAAATTATTGCACGCGTAAACACGTGCTTTCATGTTCGCATGATTCAGAGTAGGTACAAGAGGCGACACTCGGGGCGGTTCCTTTGATGTTCGACAAAGTCAGTCCCTTTGAATTAGTTGTACAAACGAGCGGAAAATTAAAATCAAACGAATTCAGTTTCACGTTGACCTTTAACAATTAGACATATGCTTGTCAATTTTTTTTATGTTGCTAATATGGAAAATATTGCTAATTCGAAGTGTTTACATCAAGGTTACTGCATTGACTAATTAGAAAAGACAGGCATACGTTAAAATTATTATATTATAAAATATATCGGATATATATACATGTATAGAAATGATTATTGCAAATAATTTATAAAGAAATTAACTACTTATTACAAGAAACATTAGATGAATCTTGCAGGGAAATAACAGTATATTTATTACAAAGTAGTTATTTGTAAATGTGGTACAGAGAAGAGGCAAAATATTTTTTGTATTTATTACAAATTAAAAATAAGTAATTAAGTGTTTCTAATCATTAAGTCACAAATAAATTACAGACAAATGTTCTGGTATAAAGCATTGTTTGCTGAACGTCATACGTACACGCTATGTGCTTTTCTCCAAATCTTATTCTCATCCTGTTACAAAATTCTATTCTTTTCCTTTTTCTTATTTTTTCATAAAGATTTTCGTGATTTATTTTTACGAACTATTATTACTCGAACTACAAACGGATATTACTCGGCTGAACTCTGTAAACTTGACAGTTTTTAAGTTCATAGATTTCCATACTTGCAGGTTTCTAAATATCATTCAAATACCTATTTAAATAAATTGCTACATACACAGATTGCTCCCATCTCTTAGTACTCAGATTTCAAAACTTGTAGGTCCTTAAATTTCGAGATGCCCAAATTTCACATAACTTTGTCCCTGGATGCTAAGGTCCACAAATTCCGAGACTTTAAATTCTTATGTATTACAATTCATTGCCAAATATAAGTATCTCTAAATTTCCAGAACCTCCAAATTTCTAGTGCCTTCAAACTCCTAGATTCTCGTACCGGTGGATTACCAAATCTCTAATGTTCCACATGCGCGTATCCCTAAATTCCTAAGTCGCCAAGTTCCTAGGCTTTCAAATTCCTAGTTCGCCAAGGTCCTAGACGTTCAAATTCCTGGATCGACAAACCCTTAAACCCTGGAATTCCGATATCCCTAGATCCAAAGACCATATTCCGATATCAGTAAATTTCCAAATCCCTAACGCTCCAAACGATCCTCAAATTACGAACCCATACGTAAATTTCAAAATTTCAAAAAATGGGAGGCAACCTACTCCTTGGTTCCTATATTTTTCGTAGAGGAAGCACAGCTTCTCTCGACTGTACACGCTGTTACCACCACACCGGGAAGCTTTAAGTGGGTGGTACAGACGGCTCCGTGCGAGTACTTTGTACCACCGAGTCGGAATTGGTTTAGGTCCATTATACATGTACGTGTACGTGCGGTAAGAGACGTTAAAGAGCACCGTTCATACACATCCTACCGAGCCTCCAAACCTGATCCACTTTTCTGCCTGAAAATACCCTCAGCAACAAAGGTGAACAGGTGTTTGAAATTAACCCTTTGCGCTCGAAGGAATTCTTGCTGTTGCCTGGTGGCAACTCGAAAACTTCTCAGTTAATAAGTTCGTCGTAATCTTTTTATCGCTATTGTTAATTACTGTTCACCGTGTCTATGTCACAGTGAAACACCGAATGTCAACATTTACATAGTCGCTTGGTGTGTGTCCGAAATATTTGCTAAATACCCTTATTTCTTACTTACACCGGTAAATGTCGACATTCACCATGCACTAATTGTCGACATACACCAATGAGAATCCTAATGTACAAGAATGTAATGAAATATTCCATCTTTCACCGACGTATTTGGTATGTGTTAACATTCACCGGTGAAAGTCGACATTCTCCAATTTCGGTCTTTCACGGTTACATCTATATATCATTCTTTAACCCTTTGCACTATAATAACGAGCTACACTCGTGACGCACCAGCAGTTCAAATACGGTAAACCATGCTTATATTTTTAGTAGTTTAATGTTCAATTTCGGTCTAATTGAAATTTGCACAGTTGAGAATCACGAAATGTAAGACAGTCTCGACATTCGAACTTTCTTTAACTATCTTAATGTTGTAGCAGTGAATAGTTCGTTATGTCTGACGTATTTGCCGAATGAATCGTAGTACAAGGGGTTAACACTATTTCCAGCAAGAAGGGTCGAAAGACATCTTTCTTAATTTTAACATAAAATTATTCTCTATGTCAAATCATTTCGCCACAATTAATTTTGTGATTTTTCATACAATAGTTGTTACTTTAATTCAGCGATATCATTTTCCTCCAGCTCATCCAGGATCTAAAAATGTCTATAGGGTATACTTACTTATTTCTACCATGAGGTGTCTTTTGACACCTTAAGGATTTCATGACAGTGCCTCATTTTAAATCGTTTTACGTACAAATGTCAACAACATTTTGTAGCATCATATCAATTATAATCAGATTAGAGGAACTCGATTTCAGATGTAACAGAAAATACTGGAGTTGCGGCATAACTTTAATATTCCCTTATTTCCCATGTTGCATTTTAGTGTAGACCGCTGTACTGAGTGTATATTTTGTAGATTGATGAATTAAGCTAGAATTTACAACCTAATTAAATAATCTCCAATAGATGAACATCAATGTGTCACTAAATATATTCCTCAAAGTTGAAATCTCAACCAGTATTGACAATTATTTGTATTCAAACGAAAAGGCGTCAAAAGACTCCTTTTGGTTGAAATAGGTATACACAAAATCGTGGTCGCAAGAAGAAGGCTTAACATCAAGGATAACGCCATCAAAGCAGCCACATCAACATCACGACAAGACACGTTACTAGAATTTTGCAAAACCATAGGAATCCTCAACACACTATAAAAAAGACCTTGTTACATCATTCACTTTTCACCATAATCTTACCCTCGTAAATTGGTCAACAGTCGCTAATAACCTTGGTAGTTGATGCGACTATAAACCAAAAAAAAAAAAAAAAAAAAATCGTGGTAAAAATAGTGTTAAGTCTCAGAAATTAGGAGCTTTTGCCAAAATGCCCATTAACTTTCGACGAGGTAAATAATAATTGTAATAATTAGTACTAAACGAATGAAATAAAACTTCAGTCGGTAATGTATCTGATATTATACGTAAACGTAAACACGACTTAATTCACTTGGACCACTGTAATTCTGTATCATTTTTCAACTCTGTTATCAATCGAAGCTATTAGGTTGGGTAATAAGTTCGTAGCGTTTTTATCAAAGACTTTTATTTAAACAAAAATCAATAGTTATAACAATAAATTAATGAATTATGTATTTGGCGATTAGCACAGTTTTGTAGAGCAGAAAGGGCTCTACCGAATGAATATTATACACTTTGTCAAGCAGCAAAATAAATCGCTGTAAAACAAAAGAAAATATAAAAACGCTACGAACTTATTCTCCAACCTAATAAATTTCACTGTGATTGCTGCTACTAGATTTCACTCTAGTTGCTCCTACTAGATTTCACTCTAGTCATATTTCCGATCGTGAACCACATTTACAATGATCTTTCGCATGTACAAGCTGGTTCGCGTGTTGTCCCTTATTAATTTATTCTCTGTTGAAGAGTAACCAGTCGTCGGACGTCCGTAAATCTAGTATTAAATACGAAGCTACAGAGGAGCCACGTGTATCGTGTCCGTGTAATTTCGATCAGGGTTGTTCATTAACAAGAGATTACAAATTCAAAGTGCAAGCACAGAGGGAGAGACATGGCTCGTGTAGCGGTGAATTTGATCGCGTAGCCGAAGTGAAGAATTTCGTGCAGCCGATGTCGCATGATCTCATGAAAGACGGTTTATAAAACGAAGCGGCAGCGTCCGTCAGCGGTGCAATGTACATGGTCGAACAAACAGTGTACACGATCAATGAAACCTATGGTTACGCGTGGGATCACGTATGTTGTCCCGTCGAGCGCTACAACCAGAAGGCAAAGGGGAAAATGGTGACGACGTTTACTGGTCGCATCGAATTACAAGTCCCTTAGGTAATGGTGCGTACGTTATTCAATACCCTGTGCTTGGCATTCAACGTGTTCACCGGTCGAAAGGATGGAGTTTCTCGACGTGGCAAAGCGTTTACCCGATTACGAAAACAACGATATTTGGAAAGCTCATTGTCGCAGACAACCGTATCGTGATTCGACGAGCGAAGGGACCATTGGTTAGGTTAGGGTAACCTTGACGATGAATTTATGGAAAGGCGGTTGAATGACAGATTTTTAGATTCTTTTTTTACCACCCTTTGCGTTTGAAGGTAGTTTTGTTGCTGACTGGTAGCGACTGTAAGAAAATTAGAAATCAACGAATAGTCGATACGGGCCATATGCTTTTTGTCAGCGCTTCCCCTCCCTCAGAGGAGTTTCGCCGGGCCCTAGTGCCCTAAAGAACGACCATACTAACGAGGGTGTCCTTGGTACGAAGATGTGTCTCTGAAGACATTCTTGTAAAGGCTTTCGCCGAGAGCAGAGATAATAAAGAAAGATAGTATGTATTCTTAAATACGCCCACACAACGTTTATTTGGTGAAGTGCAAACTTCATCGTTCATTCCATTTTCCTATTATCTTACACGACCTTGAAATTTTCTAATTGAAACGTTTGATGAACCTCTTTGGAATTATTATTTCTCGTAGTATTGTTACATTAGGGTCATTCCACGCCGAATCGATCACTTTTTGACATCACCATCTGCGATTTTGTTTTAATCAAAATATGTTATAGTCTACGTGAAAGTAGGGGGGGTTTAAGTCATCATTTTGCCGATTTCGAATTTGTTTAAAAATTACAAGCCTTCAAAATTTGCAGTTTTTGCCTATTTTTGCAAAAAATATTACGAAAAAGTACGAAGTCGTTTGTGACCTAACGATTCGATATTCATAAAATAATAAACCGCACTGGCTCTCGAAAATCATGCTAAATTAAAAAAAGGTTAACCCCTTACTGCGTGATGGTTCATATCTGAACCAAACCACGAAAACAGCCATAATTTCTGGGTTTGAAAGTTCATAATCTTTTCGTACATGTCAGGCTAGAAATGAACCTTTCCTGACATGCTAGCGACATGTGCTGCCACATGAAATGATTTTTTGACATTTTCTAATTTTTTTTTACCACCAACATCAAAAGTAACAACATATATATTTTTCAACTATTTCTAAAAGTCATGCAGAAAGGGGTTAAGAATACAAATTGTACGTAGTAAAGAGCTACAAAGAGCAGCTGTTGATTGTTCATGAACTTTCTAAAAGTTAAAAAATAAGCACAATGGCTTTATGATTCTATGAATGCACCGCAACATTTTCCGTTTCTATAAACTATTGTATTTTCACGATAACATGTATATAATGTCTCAACGTTCCGGTACACCTTTCTTTTTTACATACTGAATCTGATAACGAATGTGATATTAACAAATGGAAATAGAATACGTCAGTAACGATTGATAAAAATTTCATCGCTCCGTACTGATTCTGCAGATAGCTGCGTTGAAAGTAATATGATTTTTGCGATATCACGTAAAAAATAACACCTAAATCTGTATCGAATCCAATACCGTTTTTTTTAACATGTGACTGCATCATACAGATATGTTTGATATTCCATCATCTAGCATATTCCCCTCCTGATTTTGTCTTGATTAACACTACTGTATGTTTTTAATTAAAAGTGCAATTAAATGAACTCCTATTCTAATATTACTGTAAAACAATAAAAAATTATACTTCCTACGATTAAAAATTAATTTTTGCTTGCTTAGACGGCGTTTTGATAGAAATTTATCAAAAATAATTTTACAAATATAATTTCAAAAATAATTTTTAAAATACATAAAACAAATTTTTATAAATTATACGACTACGGATTAACGTTAGAAGATCAAGAAGGATGAAATTTTAATTTTAAGCACGAGTGACTTAAATCATACGTATATTACCTCGATGTTACAATTTTAAGAAAATGTAGAAATGTAAAATAATGGTTTCATGCAAGACAAGATTATTCAATTACGTCGCAGAAAATTTTGATTTTTTATGATAATCACGAATAAGAGAAAAATTTGGTGTTGTAACTCCTATTCTTTTTATAACGTGAAATAAAATTAATCGTTTTCAAGTAACACATGCTCAACATTATTTTCATGGAACTGTTTTCTGAAAGATTTTATTTCATTCAGTTTTCTATCTGAAATATGACGCTTCGTGAATGACAACATTTTTTATCAAAGTTATTCTGAACGCACTTAATTATGCATGTACTCTTTGAAACAGTTTCTTTCTGTGTAATGTATTGCAGCTAAAATGTTGCTTCGTTGCTAAGGAAGTACTTAGGTATACTTGCGTATATCTTTAAAAATATTCAAAAAGAACCGTTTCAAGAATTTATTCCAGGATGATACTTCAATTAATATGACTTTATCGTCCGTTATAAATACGAATACGTTGTAGATATTTTATAAAAAACGATGCGTGAATACAAATACGTCGTAGATGTCTTAAGAAATTGTCGAAATTACAATTAAAATAACATACCTGACAAATTAATTTCACGTATGTTTGTTGTCTGAACATAGCTACACTCTCTGCGCAATTTGCGTTTTCACAGTGGTTTGATCTGAAAATGCGTGGAATGCTATCTAATTCTGCACGTTGCGATAATGCTTTACTGAAATTGATATTCGGATTTTGAAAAGTTAACAGAAATCATTTGAAATTCGAATTTGCTCGTTTGATTTTAATTAATATTTACAAACTTCAAAAATAACCCATTACATAATGGCTACTTTTATTATTTTATTTGTACCAAATTTTGTAATAATATACTGTTTAGTGTTATTGTACACAGTCTCCAAAAAAAGGGTTCCGAACAAAGCACGTATAAAATTTGATATACTTTATCGGTTTAACACTAGAACTACCGACGATTGACGTATATCTACTTCTACCGGAAGCGTTAAAATGACTTGTTTCTTAAATTACTAATTGTAAGACATTTAAGAAAAGACAGCAATTTTTACGTTTTTATATATTTTTTTATTTTATGGACAAAAATTGAATGTAATCTGAATAATAATAGTAATATAATAGCAATAATTTATTAAATAATTATGCATAAAAATCCAAGCCTTTTTTTTGAAGTTACAGTTATTTTAGCAGAGCATTTGCCACAGACTCGTTTATGGCATGTACCACAATTATTGTTCGTTTTGTTATTAGTACACTGTGCTATTTGACAAAAAAAATCAAAATATTGAAATATGGTTGTTAACAGATGTTTGGGTTTGGAAATATTTTCGTTTACGACTAGATGATAAAGTGCTACGCTAATGAGTGCCCAGGTTTATTGTGCGCGTAACGCAATAAAATTATAAACTTTCGATTTTCTAGAGGTATTATGACACAAAATAATGGTTTCTCTGTGTATCTTTCAGACTAGGTGCCACAAACAGTTTCCACGATACAACAGAACAGCACCGAAAATCTATGTTCCGTGGGGGGTCAAAATGACTCATCTCGGTATATGTAGGTATACTGCATACAATTTTACAACAAAATGATAAAAAAACATAAAACTATGTTACAGAATTAATTATTTGTATATCTTAGAAAAAGTCGTACAAAATTTTCAGAAACAAAATGTACCTGAAATGAGTTATAATTATAAGAAATGTCAAACAAGTCATTTTGACTCCCCTTGGTAGTTCTAGTGTTAATCTTACGTCGTAGCTATATCTTCAACTCTAATTAATTTCCAGATTTTTCCAACAAATTGCAATGATTGGCAAATTAACAAATCTGCAATATTTGCACTTATCCTGTTTATGTAAATCATGTTTACTGTTTCAGGTCAACAGGCACCAATTCCATTAATAAGATCATTGACTTCATACCACAATACTGCAATTAGTAGCCAATTTACAAGCATTATATTTCCCTTTCTACCGATGTTCTGCTGAAAGTGGTGAATATTCTGAGGTCAAGTACTAATTACTTGTTGCATAAAGAGTAAATATTGCTGATCCGTTTCTGTATTACATCGCAATAACAGTGATTTTGCAACTGTTCCCATCATTTCGTTTTATTAGCCATATATTTCTAACACATTTTAAAAAAACTTACGTTTACATAAGGATTCTTTCTTATATTATTACATAGAATAAATCAACAACTTTAAAACATGGAATATCCCGTATATGTAATTTCGACAAGGAAGTTTCAGAGTTGCTTTCTGCAAACAGCAAAAATAGCTTCGACTGCAAAAGGTTATAACATTTAATAAAAAATGTAGGGTAATACGAAGGTTCATATCCGAATGAATCAATGTTGACAATTCGTCGAATATTATAAACTGATACGTTTGGCAAAAAAAATATCTACATCAAGTTGTTGCGTTAAACATAGTAATGAATGTGTTATCTTTAAAGTGAAAGGGGTTAATACAGACACGTCCTCTTTTGAAGTAATATCAAATTACAAACACTCTGTAGATTGATTACCTAAGTATACCTTGGGGCTTTCAATATAGTTAATATTTACGTAATTAAAGTTCTAATTAAAAATTGTTCAATCGAGAATCGTTACATGCAAGAAACGTGATCGTTAAATACTGTGACACCCTGTATAATTAATACGCGAGACGAAATATTTCGATACAAGCTGCTGTAACGATGACTAACCAAGTCAAGCATTTCTTTTGTCCACGGGAATAATTCAAAGAAATTATGATTTATTAAACAAGGAACGAAATCTGCGTACGACTTTACCGTCTGTACATGGCAAGCGTTTGGCCCACCCACGATACGACATATCAATTTTTCAACACAATGTTCCGAGAAAACATCTCGACAGTTTCGTTTCTTAGAATAAAAATACGGATCGGTTTACTTACGTAATATACGATGTGTACCAAAAAGTGATTCTGTATCCGAAAATTTTCAATTTTGTGAGCTCAAATTTTATAGAGATTTGGAAATTTTTACAATTTGGGGATTTATGAATTTGGAAATTTAGGAGTTTGGAGATTTCTGAATTTGGAAATTTAGGTGTTTGGAGATTTCTGAATTTGGAAATTTAGAAGTTTGGAGATTTCTAAATTTGGAAATTTAAGAGTTTGGAGATTTCTGAATTTGGAAATTTAGAAATTTGGAGATTTCTGAATTTGGAAATTTAGGAGTTTGGAGATTTCTGAATTTGGAAATTTAGAAGTTTGGAGATTTCTGAATTTGGAAATTTAGATATTTTGGGATTTCTGGATTTGGAACTTTAGAAGATTGGGAATTTATGAATTAAGAAATTTAGGAATTCGAAGAATTGTGAATTTGGGAATCTAAGTAAGTTAGAAACTTCGGGATTATGGAAATATGAAAATTTGATGATTTGGCGATTTCTGAATTTAAAAGTTTGGTAATTTTGGGATTTCTGCATTTAGAAATTTAGGAATCTGAATGTTTGAGAAATCAAGAATCCAAGCTCTTTGGAAATTGGGTATACAGGAATTCAGGAATATAGAATGTTTGTAACATTTGGAAATCTGAAAATGTAAAAATATCGTAATTTAAAATCTCGAATATCTAAAAATTTAGGAAAATAGAAATGTGTAGAATTGAAAAATTGAACAATTGAAATTGTTTAAATTTTTTAATTTGATAAATTGAGAATTCGATAAATTTGAAGAATAACAAATTAAATAATGTTCAACTAAATATATTTAAATAAGCAATCGTCCAAAATCATAAACTAATTTTCAGTTTCATTCTCCATATTTGTTAAGGTTACCAAAATAACCTTAAGCTTGCTATACGTAATCTAATACATAAAAAAAGGAGGAAAAAAATTTATGCAAAAATAGATAATAATCGAAGCAAAAGCAAGCAACTGTAATCATCTGATAGGAAATCTCGATTCACCATGTAATGATAAATGATACGTAATAATAGCTGCAGATGCAATAAAACATTAAAACACCTTTGATCGGAGATCGTTCAGCTCCGATCAAAAGCACCGTAAAGTATTGTTATCAATATAAATTGGTATTGCAACGCACGTATTTGTTTGACAAATACATATCCGTATCAGGATTTACATACGGTTTCATTCACAGAAGTGGTGATCTCTTTTTACGGTGATAAAATATTGACGTACCTCTGGATACACATCAAATATTAAACCTTCGGTAATAGTAATAGTAGTGGCAGCACAATATTTGCTCGAGAAATTGTCGTTTTCTGCTATCTGAAATTTACCTGTACTCGGGTTCTGAACCGTGTTTGCATTTCGATAAATCGAACAAAAGAGTACGCTGCGTCGCTCTCAAGAAGCTTAATGTTTCAATTAAAATGCGTTTGCATTCTTTATTGAATACAATAACCATACTATTTCATATTGTTGTCAAAACGTTAACTGTTCAATTTTTATTTTTGACTTTTGACTTTTGCGTTTGAACTTTTGACCTTTGACTTTCGAATGTTGATTTTTGACAAAATAAAAAATTATATAAAATTGTCCATGCATCATGTCTCAGCTATTTCTCTATTTTCTTTTAAATTTAAAACGTCCGTAAATCTAGTGTTAATAGTACCTGCAATTAATTCGTGCCTTGTGAAAAAACTATGTAACCATCCGATCATTATGATGAATACTTTATGTTTGAATTTGATCATAAACTAAGTTATTACTATTTCAATTTAATAGATTGAGGTAAAACGATTTAATGATAATCATTTAAGTTATAATAATGTAATGATAATAATATGAGATGAAATAATTTAATGACAATAATTTAAAATAAAACAATTTAATGCTAATAATTTAATGATAATAATTTACGATGAAACGATTTAATGATAATAATTTAATATAAAACGATTTAATGATAATAATTTAAGATAAAACGATTTAATGATAATAATTTAAGATAAAACGATTTAATGATAATAATTTAAGGTAAAACGACTTAATGATAATCATGTAAGTTATAATAATGTTATGATAATAATATGAGATGGAATAATTTAATGACAATAATTTATGATGAAATGGTTAATAATAATAATTTAAGATGAAACGATTTAAAGACAATAATTTAAAATAAAACAATTTAATATTAATAATTTGAAATTTAATAATTTAAGATAAAACAATTTAAGGACAATAATTTAAGATAAAACGATTTAATGAAAATAATTTAAGATAAAACAATTTAATAATAATAATTTAAGATAAAACAATTTAATGATAATAATTTAGGATAAAAGGATTTAATGATAATAATTTAAAATAAAATGATTTAATGACAATAATTTGAGGTGAAACGATTTAATAATTTAAGATAAAGCAATTCAATGATACTAATTTAAGATAAAATGACTTAATGATAATAATTTAAGTGGGTAAAAGTCTGCATGGAGATATGCATACATTCGTATATCCATGATTAACTTCTAATCAGCCTTATCTTCATACTTTTTCCCTTAAGGTTTTCCTTAGAAAGTCGGAATATTTGAACGAACCCGTTATAATGATAAAAGAGGAAGTAATTCCAGTGTTAAAATAGATGGCAACGTCTTAACAGCGAGCAGTAAAATACTGTTAACCTTGCCGCCTATCCGGGAATTGAATTTACACACGAATCCGCAATACATGGTGCGCTGACGGTGTTCGAGCCACCCACGCGTCAACGAGATCGTCGACGCAGGCAGAAATTACGAGCATGGAAATTCTTGATCCGCGAACGAGAATACCAGCAGCCGCGTAATGGTGAATTTTTATTCGTTTAAACGGCTCTGTTTTCGCGGCGCCGAATTTCGCGTCGACGAACACATCTGTACACACGAGCATCGCCTCCGGGTCGAATCGTTACGGTGTCACGACGAAATTGTATCCCGACGTCGACCTGAATTAACTTCCCCTCAAGTCCCAGTACTTCGTTGGAATAATTGCTCGAGCTATTAAGAAGTCAGCGACAATTACGTCAATCCGCCGGCACTGCAAAGCCAAGCAACCTCTGTCCGGGCGCCTAACGTTGCATTAGCATAATTAAATCGTGAGCATCGTGATTGGCCATTGTAAAATTGCTCCTTGTGTTCGTTTTTTGCCGGTGGGCTCGTTGCACTCGGTACAAACCGATGCTCGATTAAACTGCGATCCTCGATGTACGTTCGACCATGAAACGAACGTTTGGTTTTCAAGGTTGAAATAATTCGTTCTGCAAATTGCTCGATTGTCGCTTAATAGTTCGTTAATATTTCGCTAGGTTAAACTTCGACTTGAGGCAGTATTCTTAACTATTTTATTTTGCATAATCCGATGGTGTCAGTAAATATAATCATATTAAATGATTAATGTTATACATATAATGTTATGTTTTACTAAATTATTTTTATATATAATTATATTAAGCATGTTTACTGTAAGAATAATTATTTATGGTCATAAATTATACATACATATATATGTATATATATTTGTACATGAAAAGGTACTTGAAATAATCAAGGTCACTGAAAAAGATCAATCAAGTGAGCAAATCTAATAATTGATGAAATTATCATGAATAATTTTTAGTTTTTGATGGGATTATGAAATATATGATTTCTTTTAAAATCTTTCGCGAAATCACAAAATAAATGAGCTGTAATAATCGAGGACATGAAATCTGATCATTAATAATTTTTAATGGAAAGGATAGATCGTTTAAACGCCGCGTTCGTCCAAAGAAGTTAGTACGGAAATTTAATAACGATTCATAATCTTGATTTCGCGACGTGGGTCATTAGATTATATCTAATAATTGTAATCTTACAAATATACATTGCTAATACTCTGTTTAATATTATATGATTCTAAAGGGCTGAATACCTTTCAAAGTAATTACTATTATAACATATTTATGAGAATAGAACAACTTTGGTAGGAATTGCATACTAAAGACAATTTCCTAAATTTTCTTCATTTTCAAACTTTCAAATCCCGAAGTTTTAAAATTCTTATATTCTTCTTTTCTGTATTTCTAATTCTTTTTTAATATCTAAATTTACAAAGCACTAACATATAAAATACTGGTTTTTCAAATTTATAAATTAGCGAAAGTGTACATTTTTATGGATGTTTGTAAATACCGTAATTCAAAATTTTATACTAAGGCAATTTTCAAGTTTCCAAATTCATAATTTCTTCTTCTAAATTTGTATATTTTTCAATTCCTAAATTTATCGATCCCTACATTCCTAAATTCTATGTCCAAATTTATAAAGCAGTAAAAGACAAAATACTTATTTTTCAAATTCATAAATAACCAAATCTGTATATTTTTATAAATATTTAAAAACTCAAAAATTTGAATTTGAGAATTAAAAAACTTTTAAACATCGAAATTTCTAAATGTTCAAGCTTCTAAACTACAAATTGCCAAATTAAAAAATTATTAAATATCCTAATTCCTAACCTCGCAAATTCCTCAGAACCGCGAACTAACGATCGATACACAAAGCATCATATATCATATATTCAGAATATGTAATACACGAATCAAATAATCTCGAGACACACTGCGAGAAATTTATTGCTCATTGATTTCACACAATTTCTCACCTTTCATTTCGAAAGATTCGAATGACGAGAAAAGTACAAAGCTTCGAATTCTAAAAATTCGGATCACGAAAAAATACAAAGCTTTTAACTTTCGAAATTCGAACGACGAGAGAAGCGCAAAGCATCAAATTCTCCCGATTCGAAATTCCTGTAAGGTAAGAGCACCAGTAGTTGACACTGTATCAGTACTTGACACTTTTTAAAAAAAAAGTAAATAAATAAGGAAACCACAAGTTGGAACACATTAAACTTTATTAATATGTATACTGTCGCACTTCAGCGGCTTAATTGCGAACTACTGTGCATATCCGCCATTTAAAATTGTCAAAGCAACCAATTAACTAGTTAGCTGTGTTTGACGAGTATAGTCGTCATGGAGAAGTGGCAGGATTTTGTGTCATGACGAGTATACTCCTCAATCACAGCTATCTGGTTCACTAAATAAATCAATATTATTAATAAAATTGTCTATTTTATGAAATAGACCCATCTTTTTGATCAAATATTTTAACAGTGACGCTTATTCTGTCATTAACGAGTATACTCACAAAAGTGTGCGTCACAGTTAACTGGTTAATCAAACTTGTGCACGTCTCTTTCGATTTTTCAGTGTTTAAGGATTTGGTTAAAATGTAAATACTGCAAGTTTACATTATTTAATCATTGTAAGTAAAAAAGGCATTCGTTTATGATGTTTGAAACTTACAAAGAGGCTTATTTATTAAAATTGGCAACAAATAATGCTAAATTGTCTTTGTCCACATCGTGTCAACTATTGAATCAAATTTTACGTTTAGAAAAAAAAAAGAAAAAGAATTTACAACCGTTATCAGGAATGAATACTTGTTGTAATATAATAGAAGAATAGTTTGTGCAGCGACTGCTAATCATAATTTTTCCATAAAGTAAACTTAGCCTGAGCTATGTGAACAGATAGACAAACAGTTCCTTAAAGTGTCAACTGCTGGTACCTTTACCTTATGTCGAGAATTTTCAAGATTTCGCTGTTTCAAGAAGTCCCTAATTTATACGAAAGAATTGCCATACGGTGCCTGTTGCGATCTTTGCTTTCAAGCCACGCTACGTCGATTTTCCAATGAATAACAGGCCACGAAACCTCTCCCCGCGAGATGTATAACGGTCGCTTCGGAATCGTTGAAGCTTTCTTTTGGAAGCTCGTGCAAGTCGCGATTCTCGGCACGTTTCGCGCATCCTAGGCGATCCCTTCGGAGAGTTCGCGTCCAGCTTGTAAAGTCCTAATGACGACGGTCGGCCATCAAAAGCGAAAGAAGGAAGAGGAAGCAGCCGATTCACCGAGGGAGATTTTAGGAAACTCGAGCGAGCCTCGCATAATTTCACAACAATGCGTCATTCATAGAAATCAAATTCCAACGGTAAGCAATTTCGACGATCTTCCACCAGTTCAAACTCCCTTTTTTATGGATTACGCTGGGCCCGAGCGAGATTTAAATCAGAATGAGCTTTATTCGTGACCTGTCCTTAAGTCCAATACTATGGGACATCGATTGCATGCTCAATTTGTACGAAGGGTGAGTTATACAACGTGTTCGCCGTAATATGAATCAGCGTTTTTTTTATATGCTTTGTTGATATAATTTAATTTGACAAATAATCTAATGGTAGATCACCGCGGGAGATTGCCAAAACGTCCAAATGGTCGCCTAAAATATTTTATTTTAAGTTACAAAATTGGTTAAAGTGATTTCTTTGAAGTCTATGTATGTCATTATGAAGATGAATTACTGTGTACAATAATGTACGTTTTACTACTTGCTTATTTCTTCGTTCCATTTTTAATTCCAAAGTGAATTGCACGCTGCTACATTCAATGTTAATATTTTCTTTGAGGAAGTGTATCATATTTAGATCGAATTACTTATTGTATCTGTTATTAATATACGAGTTATTTTAGCGTGGAGAATATATTAGGTATGTTGCAAATATGAAACAAAATGATATAACTATAGTTGGATCTCCTTTATTCTGCTTCGTTTTTCTTGAGAAATTTTATTGTACTTGGCTTAATTTGATTAATTTTTACTTTTATTATATCGCGAATAACAGTCCAATAAAATATTTATGAGTCTGTGCTAACGCATTATTTGTCATTATTATTCATGGAACATTTTGGTGACATTATGCATACAAGACTGGAACATCGTGCATGTGAAGTAAAATCCATGACATTTGTCATCTATCATTTTTTAATAAAGTTTTTAATAGCCTATAACAGTTATTTTTTATTTACAACAAATAATAGCCTATAACGTTTATTTTTTATTAACAAAAAATGTTATAGGCTATTAAATAAGTTAACGTTGCCCGAATAAAATGCTGAAATTTCGCAGAAAAACTGGGACACCCTGTATGTATCTTACTTGGCGATCACATTCGTCTTCTACCAAATCAATTTCGCGATATTAAACACTCATATTCAATAATCATAAAATGACTTCTGAATGCTGAACCAGCCACGTTCATTTGTAGCAATTATATTAATTAAAAACTTATTTTACGTCGTTCTGACCCAATAAATAGAACATTTTTTCAATTATACACATAAATAAGTATTATATGTACATACAGTCGTGGACAAAATTAAGTGGACAGGTATCATAAATAACAAAAGGTAAATTTAATTAACTAATAATGCCTATAAATCTAAACTTTATTGCACAATTATATACATTAAATAAATGTTTTTTCAAGCTTACAAAAATATCTCACGTTCTAAATTTAAAATTTATTTACAACATTGTAATTAAACAAAACATTTTTTACATTTCTGCAGTGTCCACTTAATTCTGTCCAGGAGTGTATATCTCCCGATGCTTACTTTTTAAATTATAGATCATTCGAACAAAGCATGATACATTATTTGAAATGAAATGTAACGATTCAAATAAAACTTGCTCCATTTTAACGAAGATATAGTAACAAATTATAATCAAAACTTCAACATTTTGAATGCAATGTTACATATTTTTTAATGTCACATGAAATTGCTAAGACGAATGCATTTATAATATGCTCGATTGTGACCTTCGACGCTATGTAAAGATAAACGTGAAAGAAATATATTAAACATTCGATAATACTGTTTTTGCCGGTGATTTTAGATTTAATAATAATTTTATCATTGAAAACCATACAGTAATTGAGTAACAATGACAAAAGAGGAATGTACACTGTTTGCGTATTTTGAGGTTAAGTAGGTATAATTTTACACGATAGGCATCCATAAACTGATTGTATGATTGAAGTAGGTTGTTAGATGTAATACTGCCTATTTTGATGAGTATAGGTTATTTTGCAATCAAACTGCTACGTTTTCTTTCACGTCACAAAAAAGGATAGAATTCCATGCGGGACCTGATACTTAGGGTAGGTATATCCTCTAACGGTATCTACAATTTGTGGACCATTTTAAGTAATTTACATACAAAACGAGGTTAGTACACGACACATAATTACCTATAAATTATAATAATCGAGGTAACAACAGTGAATTAGTTTATTGGAAAAGTGTGATAACATTAATTGTTTGACACGAACCTATTCGAAAGTTTAGGACTTTGAAAATTTTGTAGATTAGAGAATTTGAGATTTTAATGATTTGTAAATTACACAATTTGTACATATGAATATTTCTAAAAAGTTTGGTATTAAAATTGATAAATTTAAACATGTATAAACATTAGAATTAAATATTGAGAATTATAAAATTCCAAAAAATTAAAACTTGTGTGTTTAAAAATCTTTAAACATTGAAGTCTGTAGATTAAAAAACTTCTGAACATTAAGATTTGTGAATTTAAAGGAATCAAAACATTTAAATCTGTGCAAAAAAAAATGTCTAAATATGAAAGGTTGTTTTAATAATTTGTGTACCCGTTAATATAAAAAGTCATGGATTTGAAAGTTAGGAAATGTGACAGTTTAAGTACAGAAAACTTGTTTAACATAGCTCATTTTGATAGTAGCACTTCAAGCAAATCAAAAAATATTCAAAAGATAAACAGTTCCAAACCTAATGTGGTCACTAATAACCTAAAAAGGTGCATGTGACCTTAAGCATTCAATTAAAAAAAAAAATATATAAACAATTTAAAAAAGTAGACTGTTGTAAATATTAGCAAACGAAAAAAAATAAAAATGTTCTTAATAAAGTGAATACTGCTGAAATTATATTATAAATACCTTTTCATATTTATTACCGGAAACTATAAATTAATATTGAAATTTTGTTTCGTCCATATGTACTATCTTTCACTAACTTATATACCTACCATTTTTCTAATAATTCGGTACTTCTGTAACGAGTAAAACATATTGGAAATTAGTACAAGATATGTATAATGAACAAAGAAGGAAAAATTGAACTTAAATTAAGTGGAATGTATAATAGAAACATAAATTAAGCCAAATTTTGAAGGAGTTTATAAAACCTTCTATACATCGATAATCCCTGTTTATATAAAAACTTATGTCCCGGAATCTATCGTGCAGAGGAGGTTGCCTTCCGGAATGTCCAGTAATTCAAGTACGAGCACGAGAACCAAGGTATTCTGCTTGGAAGCACCGTTGCACGATTTACGCCATAAGGTCTGGTTCTCATGCTAATCCGGCGATCGCGTTCATACAATCTGCATCCTCAAATGTCGAAGCAATGAATCATGAATCGAGTATATGTACAAAGTTCGTTCGAGATAGTTTTATCGTTTCACTAAAAATCGACCATTTTTTTCATTCATTTACTTATTTTTTACTATGTTCTTTCGATTTTTAGATTTCTATCTATTTTATTTATAGATTTATAGATTTGCAGATTTATAGATTTGTAGATTTGTAGATTTGTAGATTTGTAGATTTATAGATTTATAGATTTATAGATTTATAGATTTGTAGATTTGTAGATTTGTAGATTTGTAGATTTGTAGATTTGTAGATTTGTAGATTTGTAGATTTATAGATTTGTAGATTTATAGATTTATAGATTTATAAATTTGTAGATTTATAGATTTGTAGATTTATAGATTTGTAGATTTATAGATTTATAGATTTATAGATTTATAGATTTATAGATTTATAGATTTATAGATTTATAGATATGTAAAATAGATTTAGACGTTAATACATTTATAGATTTATATGATAGATTTATAGGTTTGTAGATTTGTAGATTTGTAGAGCTGTAAACTTATAAAACTTATGAACTTATGAACTTGTAGGGTTGTGGACTTGTAGACTTGGAGATTTCTAAGTTTCTACATTCTCAAATTTTTTAATTTCTAAATTGCCAAATTATCATATCCCAAAATTCAGAATTACTAAATTTTCAAATCCCAATTTTCAGAATTTGCTAAAATTCCATATTTTCAAATCCAAATTTCAGAATGTCCGAATATCCTGCTTTTAAACTTTTCAACTTCCGAATTTCTAAAATATCAAAAGCAACTTAATTATGTCTAATATGTCATTGGTACTATTAATAAAACTACAGAACTTAGTTTACCCCAGACAAAGTTCCTGGCTATTTGAATATTCATTTGTATTGGAATTTGTAAAATAATTCTTCGGTTCTACAGCACAATGGATTCGTATACTGTTATGTGGAATACGTCGAATCTCCAGAGTATCACTGATGTTAGTTCAGTACATTAGAGTTAACTAGTTTACGAGCAATGGTCCTAAGTCTATTATAACCAATTAATTAATTACTTTGGACTTACTCAATTCTGTCAATTCTATTACTGCTGAACTTCTGTTATTCTATTAAACATAGATCCTCCTGCCGGCTATAACAGTACCTATTTGTTTTATTCACTAATGTAGTTGTAACGTTATCCTAACATACAGTGATCATCCCATTAAATGAGTTTTCTCATAAGCATGGAATCGTAAGCAAAATTTGCAATCTCCAAAGTCTGCTTTAATTATTATCTAAGTGAGGTGGAAAATTAAATTTGAGGAAAATATATGAACGCAGTCGAGACCATGAATTATGAAATAGTACAAATTTACATTTTAAATCTATAATTCACTGTTTTTATTTTACTCCATTTGTTCTATAAATTAACTGTTTACAATAGTGTAAAAAACATTTAGAAAAAAATAATTGTATCTTTAGATGTTTACTTTGGTTGGGATGATCATTTATTTCCATGGTAAATTCACCATGGAAATATACAATAGATTGATTATAAAAATCTTCCAATTAATATTCATGTAGTCTTTTAACACTGCCAACAAAAAATCGTTAATATAAACTTGGGACACTGATATTTTATTGACAATAATTAATTGTAATTGTTAATTGTTCACTTTAGTAAATCAGGAACAATTAAAAATGTATAATTTTGATTTCATCATGTAACAGGATTAAAAATTTCAAAACCAACATCCATCAATAATCAGGTACTTGCCAGAAATTTGTACGAAAAAAGGTATTAAGATATAAAATAAAAAATCGTCAAAATTATACTGTAATTTAACAATTTAAAACATGTTAAACTTGTTAATAGCTGGTTATTTCTGTTTCATCGAAGTTCCAAGAAAACGAAAAATTTGTAAAATAATGCAGGATTAAAAAGTTCGAACCCATCATCTATCAAGCATCAGGAATTGCCAACGTTTCATATACATACGTGCGAAATATGATTTCTGTTTCTAAAGAAGAGGATAAAAATTAAACGGACGAAATAAAAAGAACGAAACCGACTGCGAGTGGTTCGATCGAATGGCATCGAAGTAAACGAGAAAAAAGACGCGCGTAGAGAACGGGTAGATGCAGCTAACTCTGAAAAAAGAATGAGGAACGATTCGGTTCTCTGCGAGGAGCTCGAGCGGAAGATCTCGTTAGGTAGGTTTCGCTGGTCCCCGCCGGCAAAGTTTCGCGAATGAAACGGAATGGCGTAAATTTTCGCGAGAGTGCACATACCTACTGTAGGAGGGTCTGTGGTAAACTGGCCAGCCAAGTACCGTACACTGGATACATCGTACGCTGGCTTGAAAATGACAATACACGTCCCTCTTTTCGGCTTAATTAAAGGCGTGCTTCGCCGAAATGCAGCTATTCCTGCACCCTTCTGCCCGTCCCACGCGTATCCTTCTATTCGTTTCATGGCCATGCTACGGTACACGTCTCCAATACGGATACGTGGTACGTACGTTGCTTAATGGAGCGCCGTGTCTGCCACCCTGTAATGGCACGACACTTTGCACTTGCGCCACTGGGACGCTAAATAGCGCTATCGTCGAGGGTAGAGGTCTGCCGGCCAAATAGCTAGGTTACTATAGTTGGCTAAAAGGAAGGTCTACCTTGTCAGATGAATATCGAGTTAGGTGCGTGTATGGGACCTAGTACAGTCACGAGAAAATCTGGCTTCCGTAAGAAAACCGAGTTCGAAGAAACCTCCCATTCATTAATTTTTAAGGATCTCTGAACATTTGTCTGTCGGTCAAATATTTAGATTACAATTGTTGAGTTAAAGAAACAACGATCTTGTCAGGTGAATATCGAGTTAGGTGCGTGTATGGGACCTAGTACAGTCACGAGAAGATCTGGCTTCCGTAAGAAAACCGAGTTCGAAGAAACCTCCCGCTCATTAATTTTTAAGGATCTCTGAACATTTGTCTGTCGGTCAAATATCTAGATTACAATTGTTGAGTTAAAGAAACAACGATCTTGTCAGGTGAATATCGAGTTAGGTGCGTGTATGGGACCTAGTACAGTCACGAGAAAATCTGGCTTCCGTAAGAAAACCGAGTTCGAAGAAACCTCCCATTCATTAATTTTTAAGGATCTCTGAACATTAGTCTGTCGGTCAAATATCTAGATTGCAATTGTGGAGTAAAAGAAACATCTATCTTGCCAGATGAATATCGAGTTCGATGCGTGTAGGAAACCTAGTACAGTCGCGAGAAAATTTGGCTTCCGTAAGAAAACCGAGTTCAAAGGAACCTCACACTCGTCAATTTTTAAGGATCTTTGAAGATTATTCTGACGGTCAAATATCTAGATTGCAATTGTTGAGTTAAAGAAACATCTATCTTGTCAGGTGAATATCGAGTTAGGTGCGTGTAGGAAACCTAATACAGTCGCGAGAAAATTTGGCTTCTGTAAGAAAACCGAGTTCAAAAGAACCTCCCACTCATTAATTTTTAAGGATCTCTGAACATTTGTCTGTCGGTCAAATATCTAGATTGCAATTGTGGAGTTAAAGAAACATCTATCTTGTCAGATGAATATCGAGTTAGGTGCGGGTATGGGGCCTAGTATTGTCAGGAGCAAATTTGGCTCCCAACCAAATATGACTGCACCTCTCACTCGTTGATTACTAAAAATTTCTGAATATTTGTTTGTCAGCTATCAAACAGCTATGTAGTAATTGTCTATAAAGAGTATTTACCTTGTCAAACGAATAGTCAGTCAGATGCATGTTTAGGATCACATACAATCAACAACAAATCTGGTTTTCGTGGAAAAGATATGGCAACCAAAGAGAGATCCACCCACTTGTTGATACACAGAGAATTTTTAAGATTTTTCTGTTGGTCATATAGATAGGCTGCAATAATTGACTAAAAGGTGTATCAACCTTGATAAAAGAATATTCGATTCGATGTGTGTAGGGAACCAGTACAGTAAAAAGCAAATCTTGTGCCTATGTGAAAGATATGGCAACCAAGTGGACAGAGGTCCCGAACTCATTGATTTTTATCGATTTTTTAAGATTTCAAAACGTGGAGATGAGTTAAGAATGAGAAGATGTCTGATAAATAGTACTTATAAATCTTGGAATACACAAATCTATTAATTTAAAGATTAAATTTGGTAATTTAGGAATTTGTACATCTAGCGATATGGGGACATAGGTATTTGCAAATATTAGGATCTAAACAATTAAAGATACAGAAATCGAGGAATATAGGGGCATAGGGACGTGGGAACCTAGCAATTTGTAAACATAAGTATTTGGGCACCTAGGAGATTGAAAACCTATAAATTTGAAGGCTCAGAAATTTATGTATTTAGTGATGTGGGGTCTATAGGAATTAGAGGACCTAGAAATTTGGTTACCTGGAAATTTGTAGGGACTTGGGAACCTAAAACTATTAAATATAAAAATTTCTGGATATGAGGTATACAATATCAATGCCTATCTTAAATGCACATTATGTCATATCATTGATATAATATATATACAGTCGTGGACAAAATTAAGTGGACAGGTATCATAAATAACAAAAGGTTAATTTAATTTAACTAACAATGCCTATAAATCAAAACTTTATTGCACAATTATATACATTAAACAAATGTTTTTTCAAGTCCACAAAAGCATTTCACGTTCTAAATTTAAAATTTATTTAAATCATTGTAACAAAACAAAAAATTTTTTACATTTCTGCAATGTCCACTTAATTTTGTCCATGACTGTAAATGTAAAAAATATTTCTTATTATATTAACATTATTATAATATAATATAAATAATAATAAATGCTCTATTTTTTTATTAAATACAATAAATACTTCTTTTAATACAAATCATATATTGCCATTTACAAAAATTAACGTATAACTATTAATTTAAAATGAAGGCGTAAAAATTAAAATTTAATCATTCGCACATAACCCGTATTTAGATAAACAATATAATTTAAGTATAAATATTAACGAAAGAGTAGCAACAGGATATTTATCTTTTATATTGGTTTCAGCATTTATAAAACACGCATAAAACAGCATAATATGCATTGTATTCTATTTCAAAGCTGTTATGCGAATTCCGTAAGTACGCCTTCCATGGATATTTTTACTCGTGTGTTTAACTTGCAAATGCGAGGAAGGAATTCGCCGAAGAAAGTAAATTTCATTTGAGATACGAACGAATAAAACCGAGAGAATGTTGTATACTAATTTAGTACCGGGAATTCTCTTTTTTGACACGGCAGTTGCTTAATTGATTCTAATGAAGGGAAGTAATTTAGTTTCGTGACGGAACAGGATTGAATTAAATATACCCGGGTGCATTAAATACTTGATACAGTTTCGAGCTGGGACGTTTATAATCGAGTATTTATCGATTATTTCGATATGAGAATTCTGTGTTCATGTTTGAATATTTAAAAATACTTTATTGGTACATAAGTTTATTTTTATGCACGTAAATAATGAAATTGATTTAGTTTTTTAGTAGATTCTATTTAAAATATCAAATCAGATCAACCGTCATCCATTTTTCAGTTTATGAAAGTAATTTTTCTTATATGAAATTAATGAAATAGTAAGAAATTAATGTAGCGAAAAAATAAAAGGTTATGTTTAAAGATTATTATTTTCATCGTAATGAATAGTTCGTAAACTTTCAAAAATTCATGTTTTTTTTGTATTATGCATAACATCTGAATATTCTTAGTCTGTTCCCATAATCAAATAACTAATACGCGATCAGTAAAAACATGAAACAAAACTAGAATATCAATTTATATTTTCACGATTTTACACTTTAAAAATTAAACTTATGTTGCATTATCATTTTACATTTATTAGATCAATGTTAATACAGCATAATATTCTCAGAAATTAAAAAATTATTATAATATTAACATAAATGATTATTACAAATAACTAATTAAGAAATTAACTATTTATTACAAGAAAATACAGATGCGTATGCTAGAGGGAAATGACAAAATATTTATTATAAATACATTAATGGTAAATGTGTGACAGTAATTGTTTGCCGAGGGCCATAATTATACACTACTTTTTCGAAATACCGTATCGAAATCGTATCCTTATCCCGTTTCATTTTTGACATGGCTATTTTAATTGTTTATATTATTCCGTCACTCTCAAAAATCAGTTTTTGTAACATCGCCTCCTGTTACAAAATTCCATTCCTTTTCTGTTCTCATATTTCCATAAGGATATTCGTGATTCATTTTTAGATATTAACCCTTTGCACTCGATGATACTTTTACCGGTACCAGGTAGCAGTTCTAAAATTTTTTGGTTTAAAAGTTTGATAAATTCTTTCGAAGTTATTATGTCTCTGTCGTTAATTCTCAATATTAGTTGTTCCATTATGTTTATACATTGTATGTACAACGCTATAGATTTGATTAAAAAATACCTATCCCAAATTGCTGTATTAAACAAAATGGTGAGTTAGAGTCATCTCTCGAGCGCAAAGGGTTAAAGTTTAATTGTGTATTATTCCGTCTCTCTCTAAAAGCAGTTTCTTTAACAGTGTGTTACTTCACAGTACAAAATTATGTTTCTCTTCGTTCTGATTTTTCTATATGGATATTTGTGGTTAGTTTTTACATACGAGATTTTAATTGCGTAATATTCCATCTCTCTCTGGAAGCAGTTTCTTCGACAAAGCATTATTTCTTGTTACAAAATTCAATTTCTTTTTATTATTCCATGAGGTTATTCGCGGCTCGTTTTTACACATTAAACTTTACTTCCGTTCCTCACTAAAAACAGTTTCTTTGTCAGAGTTCTCGACACACCTGCTGTTTGATATAAGCAAAAGTTCCGAGTGGAGCGATTCGCTTATATCGGAACTTGGCCGCAGCAGAGAAAGAGGAAGGACGTCGAGAGGAAGGCAAGGAAGCAGTTAAAGACAGGGAGGGGAAGAGAGCACGGCGAACCACTTGGCTCCATTCAAAGGGGGAATCACTGCCGCCGAGTCTGTGGGATACGGTGATGAGGTTATTCCGTCCTCCTTCCCTCAGGAAGTGACGTCACATCTCGACGTAATAAACACAAATATAAGTGGTTCCTGTGCTGTGTTCCGACGGCAAAGTAACGTAGGCCGACATGATCGAATCGCGTGTACGTCGGAAGAGGAAATTTGGAGAGGGTGTCGGCGCACTTGCTGCTTCAACGAGTAAATTAGCGACGACGTTTGCCTTCCAGCGCGCCTTGCAAAACCCGTAACGGCGACCGATCGATTTCGCCTTCTTCGTCGAAGATCGATGCTAACTACCGTATACGACTGTTCAAAAAAAAGGTGACTTTTTATTTTTCTCGAAAAATATTTATTTATTCATCCAGATCAATTTTGTCCCCTTCAAAGTAATCCCCATCAGATATAATACACTTGTGCCAGCGCCTTTTGCAATCCTCTAAGCACTTCTGATATGCGCTTTTTGGTATGGTCTTGAGCTCTTTTGGCGATGCGGCTTTTATCTCCTGAATCGTGGCAAGCCTTCGTCCTTTCATGGATCTTTTCAGATTTGGGAACAGGAAAAAGTCGCAGGGGGCCAATTCCGGTAAATACGGTGGCTGAGGCATGATTACAGTGTTGCTTTGGGCCAGAAAATCACGAACAAGCAATGACGTGTGCGCTGATGTATTATCGTGGTGGAATATCCGTGACTTGTGTTCTCACAATTCTGGGCATTTTTTTCGTATTGCTTCACGCGAACAGCGCATAACTTAAAGGTAATATTCCTTATTGACCGTACGACCTTCTGGCGAGAACTCATGATGCACCACGCCATTGTAATCGAAGAAAACCATAAACCAAACCTTCACATTTGACCGAATCTGGCGTGGATTTTTCGGTCTTGATTAACATCTTCTCGGCCTTCTGTGAAGAACTTGTACCACTTATAAACACCTTTTTGCTCAAAATAGACTCGCCAAATGCTACAATCAATATTTTAAGTGCGTCGGGGTACTTAATTTCATTTTTAACGCAGAATTTGATACAGATTCTTTGATCCATTTTTTTTCGATCCCCAAGCACATCAAAACATGTCTTACCTTTGTATCCGTCAAAATCAAACTATAAACGCAAAATGGCTGATATTGTCAACTTATGTCGGGGACATATGTACCAACGCAACACAAAAAAAAAATGTGGAATTGAATGTATGTAGTAGGCGTAATTTTAAAAGTCACCTTTTTATTTGAACAAATCTCGTATATACAGTCGTGGACAAAATTAAGTGGACAGATATCATAAATAACAAAAGGTAAATTTAATTAACTAATAATGCCCATAAATCAAACCTTTATTGCACAATTATATACATTAAATAAATGCTTTTTCAAGCCTACAAAAATATCTCACGTTCAATATTTAAAATTTATTTACAACATTGTAATGAAACAAAACATTTTTTACAGTTCTGCAATGTCCACTTAATTTTGTCCAGGAGTGTATGTACCAACACAACACAAAAAAAAAATTGAAATTGAATGTATGTAGTAGGGGTAATTTTATAAGTCACCTTTTTATTGAACAGACCTCGTACATATACTTGTTAACTGGACTTGTAAGTTGTAAGACTTACCAGGACTTCTTTGGATCGGCTCTAATTACTTCTATCTGTTACAATGATCATGGTATTCCGAGTTATTGCAGACGATGTGGGAACAATGATGTTATCGATGATAAACATCGATACTGTCGTAACGTTAACGATAATTCGATGCGTTGATAATATCGTTCGGATATTTTGTATTAAGAGTAATGGGAACATAGAAATTTGGAGACATTGGGAATCCCAATGTTTTTATGAAAATGAGAATCTGGAGATTTGATGGTTAAGAAATTTAGCAATAGAGATTTGGGAACATAGAAATTATGGGATATCGAAATATTGAAATTCAGAGATTTGGAGGACTAGGAATTTAGAGATATAGAAATTTGAGGACGTAGATATTATGAGATATAAGGTCATGAAAATAGGGATTTGGGGGACCTGGAGCTTGACAACATAGTAATTTTTACAGACGGAGATGCAGCAATGTAGGAATTTGGAGCACTACTAATTTGTGTGCACAGGAATTTTGGCATGTACAGATACAGGAGTCTAGAAATGTGGGAACCTAGAAGTTTGATAATATAGAAATGCGTCTAATAGAAATTCGAGCACTTTGGCATTTAAAGACGTAATTTAGGGATCCATACATTTAGTACCCATGAATCTGTGGATACAGAAATCGTAGCAAAATTTAAGAACTTTCTGAAATTTTACAATTTGAAAAACTGGAAATTTAAGAATTTAGAAAAAAAAATTGTAAGTATACATGTTTTATTATCAAAAAGTTTAGAAATTTATAGAATTAGAAGCTATGGAATTCGTAAAATTTAAGGGTTGCAGAATTTGGAAACTTGCGAATTTATTCACTGCCAGAATATCATAAATGGAAAACTTAGAAATTTATAATTTGGAAACTTATAAATTTGCAAACCATACAAGTTCGAAGATATTAAAATTGTCAGATTCGAAAATGGAGGGATTCAGAGATTTGACAATTTTCGTTCTACAAAAATTTCAAACCGCCATGATTAAAGAAGTTAAGAATGTCGCAATTTGGAAACTTACAAAATTTATAAGTTGAGAGATTTCAAAATTCGGCAACATGAATGCACGAATTTCGAAACTGCCGAGTTTGCACGCGCGAACACTGTTTCAGTGCCGAAACAGCAAGCTCGAAGTTGGCTTCGCGCAGAAAGCCTACGTTGCCCCCGATTGTGCATCCGGCGTGTAGCTAAGAAAGTCGCCTCCAATTTGAACCTACACTAAAGAACAAACAAGAAGGCATTACGTTCGTATTTCGCGCGAACGCGGCAAATGACCAGCGGCACATGCTCGACGATAATTTTCATCGCGAGCTCGTAGAGGCTCGTTCGCGACGTAGCTCCTTGGTCCGCGAGACATCTCGAGATTCGTATCCCGATTTCACGCGAGAACAATGCCGGGCCACTTTCTTCTGCTCGCTTTATGCGCGCGTGTTTCTTTCTCTATTAAGTCGGCTCCGTGAAAACGCAGACTAATTTCTCGTCTCGCCCCGCCGCGACGACGCTGAAGAGTCCACGGCGGAGTGGCCCGCAACGGAGGGTTACGAGTCAGAAGGTTGAAAAGGCATCCGTACAAAGAGCAGAGGAGTGTGCAACAATTATAAACACCGTGGCAATTACGGTGGCCTGGGTGCGTGCACTTTCTTCCAGCTCTTTCTCGCCGTTCTCCTCGCTCCTCCCCTCCGGTTGAATTGCACGGAAGAAAATCATAGCCTCTTCAACGTTACCACCGCCATCGCCGGATGAACCACCCCAGGCTGCTTTCACTCGTACCACCTTTTACTCGCTTGTAATTGAGCTGGAATCATACAACGATGAGAAGGAACTCGGCTAGAACCGAGTGGCTACTTGGACGCGTCACGTGTGGGATCTCGAGATGTTTTCCATTCTATTATACAGCGCCGACTACACAGGCCCACGAGAATATGTTCGAGCGACCTTACGCTCGAAGTTTGAGTGTATACAAATTGCGCGATATACAGTGCCGGCCTAAATAATAGGACGATTGATGTATTTGTCTATATCGTATAATATAACAAGATATATACAGGGTGACTGGAATGAACTGTTACAACTTTACACCGCTGCAGCAGATACACTTTTAAATATTTTGTTTTATCCAAGGGAAAAAAATAGTCGAGAAACATTCGAAAAAATGATTTAATGGTCATTGCTTGATATAACCTCCCTTTGCACGAATAATTCCATTCAAACGGTGAAAGAATGAATCGCACTCTGCCCGTATGTGAGATTGCGGAATCTTCTTCCATTCCCGGACAAGTGCTGATTTTAGAGTGTCCAAACTTCGATGTTTTATTACATTGGCCTTGGCCTCCAAAATAGCCCAAATACATTACATTCAACCATTAAATAGATTATATTCAAATGCTGCAGCTCTCGAACGATAATGGGAACTGATGTTCCAGCTAAATATAAAGCAATTACAGAATTACGCTTCAAATCCATCACTATAACCTTACTTTGAGATGTAGTATACGAAAATACTTCTGCACGCCTATAAACATTTGAATGAACTATCAATATGGCAACTTCCAGATGGATTGCGTGAACGGATCGACAGTATGATCTTACAAAGTAACACTTTAACCGCCATGTCACCTATATACGGATGACGCTCGAATTTGTACACAGATTTAACAGCCATATTACACAAAATTCGTTCAATTTTCTAACTGAAGATACTCGGACCAGTTACTTGGAACTATGAAAAATAAATATAACAAGGTATCGTGAAAATATTTGGTCAAATTTGTTGAAACTGAAAACACTACCTAACGCAATTTTCAAATACACCCATGTGGCAGTCAACGTGGTAACAGATCATTCCAGTCACCCTGTATATATTTTACAAACCCTACGTATTAGATATGTCCTCTAAATTGTGCATATAGAATTCCAAGTCTGTATCCTGTACACAAAAGAAGTTGCAGAAAATAATGTACATACGAATTGATTTTAGTGGAACAAAATGATAGGACGTTATTAAAAAAAAAAATACAATTATTTGAACAAAAATGGATTAAATGTTATATTAATATTTTGTGAAGCCACCGTTTGGTTTTTTTGTCTTAGCAGGCTCCAATTTGCAATAATACTTTCTTTTAATTCTGCAATATCTTTGTATTGTCTTTCATTCTCATATAAACTTCTTGATAGATCTGCCCATATGTTTTCGATAATGTTAAGGTCCGCTGAACAGGACGGTCACTCGAGACATGTAAAATTTTAAGATTTTATATGCGGTAAACTAAGAACAATATTTAAGCCATCGGCGAATTGGTGATGGTAGTTAAATGGTGTGAGCATCACGGAAAAACTGACATAAATATTTTATCAGGCCCTCAAAACAGTGTAAAATATATTTAATTAATAGACGAACAATTAAGTAAGCACACGACACGTATTGCAGGCACCACATTTATTTTTCAGCAAGGAAGATTGAGGAGCAATGACCTCTTTTTCATGTTAACATTCAGAGGAATAATTTAAACACATTTCTTGAAAGCATTTTTATTAAACATTTTATAATATTTAATTATTTCAACTATTATAAAATAATAATACTAAGTATATAGTACTTAAAAATTTTACTATATGTATAATGTTTGATAGTACTTATAATTAATAAATACTTATTCAATATTAATTAGTAATCATTATTTATACAGTATCACTTCCTTATTAATGAGTTATCAATTTTTATCAGTGTTTATTTATATAACTTATTATTAGTAATTATTTACATTTAGTAATAATAGATTCAATAAAAATAGTCGAAACTTCAAACATTACTTAAAACATAAAAATACCGTATACGAGTGATAAAATATAAAAAACCCCTCGACAGTAAAATATGAATATAAAAAGTTATAAAAACAATATCGAGACAGAAAATAAAATCACGCATACATTGGCAATCGTCTCCCTACATTTTAATACTATCATTGTTTGGGTAAATAAATAATCCTACCATTTAAAAATAATATCACGAACCAAAGCGCAATAAAAAAAAGGGTTTTCACTGGCAATATTCCTCGATGATAACCAAAACACATTTATATCGGCTAGTTATTCATGGCGGTCGAACAGAATATTTTGAATAACGTTTTTTACACAACGTAACAATATTTTTTTCGCCCGTTGCACGCATCGTTCGCCGGCATTTTGAAGCTGACGCGGATCCTCGGATAGAGATGGATCACCGGATGTGGATAATCGTGTTCTGAGTTGATGTGCAAGTTAATGGACGAACCAGGAAAAACAAAACGCGCGACACCAAAACAAATCGACGCTCCATCCCCAGGGCTTTGTGAAGCAAAGAGTATCGATGCTGACCAACCGAAATTTCAATGGACATTGCTTTTTTTTCCAGCATGACGTGAACTCATATGTCCGTGCACTGATTCAGTCTAGCCATTCATGAACATCAACTAGCATCGCCCTCTGGTTTATTCTCTTTCTATTTTTTTTTCAGCTAGTTCCTGCGAAATAACGGAAAGCGCACAAAATGAACGTTCATAGTTAAAAATACAGTTAGCACGAATAGTATCAAAGGTTCTGAAAAATGAGTTATGGAGGGTGAATCAAATAAACACTGGCACATACACATTTCTGTAAATGTCTTTAATTATTGAAGTATTTTATTAATACCATATTTTGTACCTTTCAGTTAGTTACGTATCGAATTAGTTTTAACCATTTGTATACATTAGTTTGCACACTGAAGCATATTATTCGATAATTATGTACTAGTTTATTATGATGTGTTATAGATTTTGGGAAAAGAATTAAATTATTTTCTGTCGACACAGGTACGTGCACTGTATTCAAACGTAGTGCGTGCTTAAAATGAATAAAGTAATAAGTAAATTAGCTCCTCTTATAAAAAACAACAAATGCATTCTCATATCGCAAACTTTGAATGGAATTGAAGAAAGAAATTAATACGGCGAGTTAAACAAATTTGCATTTTAGTACTGCGCAATTAGTTTCCGGAGTTTGTCATGAATGTATACAGAAAATCAGTACTAAAATTCTGCATAGAATAACGAGAAACAGTGGACGTAATGATCGAATAACAAGAAGAAATCCGTACATTAATGAACTAAATCGGAAAGGAAATATCCCAAAATCGGTGACAGGATGTTAGTTCTACTGATGAGTAATGTATATCGCAGTTTTCCATATGATAAATGAAAAATCGGGGTTATTTTAGAAAGAAATTTATTATTTATATTCGCTAATTTCAAAGTCTTCAAAAGGCTTATGGAACCTTTAATGTTTACTTCCTTATTATTCTTGACGTGTTATAAGTGATACATGGTGTAATAAATCACCATGGTTGAACAAGAAATAGATTATGTAATTGTAATCTGATAATGTCATCTATGATAGAATGATATGTGTCAGGAAAATGAGCGATTGTGGCGCCAGCGTCGACAATGAGCAGCGTGAAGACGGCGACATTTTGTTTCCCGAGTTTATTCATGAAAGCCTTGTAATCGGATTGACAAGTGCCATTTTGTGCGAAAATTATCAAATATCTAAATTATGCAAATGTTAATGCATAAGCAGTATTTAATAAATTGTAAATGCGTAAGCAGACGAACTGCAATCAAAGTAGAGAAAATATCTAAGAACCCGTATAATAGAAAACGTTTATAGTACACAAATTTGGCAAAATAAGCCAATCAGATTGATCATTACTGTAAATCAGCTTCCAATGAGAGAGGTGACAGCTTTTGCATATTAAAATCGGTCTTTAGGCCCGCCACTGTCTGGAAATATATCACTGTGTCATAAAAGCAAATTGTCCTTGACTACCTAAATAGTTACCGCGTACGTAGACGACCATGCATACGTATCAACTGATTTATCGCTATGATATGATAGCTTACTATTTATTGCTATTGATTTATTACTGTGAGAGTGATAGAACTCCCGTGGCCACGCAATTGGCACGATTTGAATGCCGGTGGAAATGTTTGGAGCCCTACTAAAATATCTACTTCTCACCTGTTATCAAATCACCCAACAGGGAAACAAAGATTGTATGTATTTGATTAAGCAACGAATACCCAAACAGTTTGATAGAACAGTGTATACATCATTTAACGAAGACAAAGGAGAAACACAAATTATTAACTTGTATTTGTGTAATGCTTTATTAAGAGTTAATAAATAGTACTATTATAGTCCGCTTAAGTTTTTCAACTTACATAAAAAATTGATGAAAGTTCAAAATGTTTAATAATTTTTATTTTATGGATAAAGGCAGCATAATAAAATATAATTTTCAGATTTCCAAACTTGAGTTTTGAAATTTTTAATTTCCTAATTACCAAATTTTCAAATCTCCAAATTTCTAAATTTAAAAGGTGTCAAATATAAAGAAATTTCTATATTTTCCTAACTACAAATTTCTAAATTTTCAAATTCCCATATTCCCAAACTCCCGTATTCACAAATTCTCAAATTTCCAAATGTCAAGTTCCCAAATATAAAAAATTTTCATATTTTTCCAACATTTAACTTTCAAATCTTCATATTTCCAAATTGTTAAGCTTTTCAATTCTCAAATCAGAAAATTTTCAAATTTCGGCTCTTTCCATTCTCCGAATTCTTAAATTTTCAAATTCCCGATTTTTGTAAACGTTTCAGTTTAGAATTTTTCCAGTTCATGAAATTTCCATACCCAGGAATTTCCAAATTTGCAGTAACGCGAGTGCAACAAAAATGCAAATTAGGTGCACGAAAAGCGAGGTGCAGCTCTGTGCAATAAACTACAATCGAGGACGATCAATCGCAACGTTTTTAATCAACGATTTTATATGGAAATATGTATTTATTCACTAGTAGCCATTAAACGAGAATAAAAACTATTTTTCAAATTTATAACGGTTTGATTGTCTGCATTCGTGAGTTTCAGAATATAAATCGTCAATTTAAGCCATTCATACGATCATACATTAGTCAGTTATTGTAAATGGTACATGATATAATACTAAAAAGGTTCATTTACCCTGCGAACGTTTATCAATCTTACAAGCATTATGATACAGTGAGTTCTATTCATGTTTACCGAAGAAAATACAACACCCACGTTATTATAATTCACATCGCCAAAGGTGTGAAACCTGTTTAAGAAGAACTCATTTTAAGTTCTAAAATAACCCAATATCTTACACAAAATATATAGCCGTCTAAATCACGAAACAGTTGGGACAGCGTTCGATTTGCTATGACAATATGATAAATGTACGAACAGAAATATGCATGACTTTACCTTGAAAGTTGTTCATGGTATTCAAAATTTTTAATATTTATTACTTTTTTTAAAGATAACAGGCTTTCTGATATGCAAGGTGTCGTACAATTGATGCAAATCTGTGGGGACAGATTTTGCATGAAGAAATAAAATTGGAAATATGAAATAAAATCTTGTCATTTAAGGATTTGCCTTCTGTGCAAAGTATATTTCACTTACCACATTTCCAAATTGTAAAATTTCCGAATTACCATATTTCCAAATTGTCAAATTTCCGAATTACCATATTTCCAAATTGTAAAATTTCCGAATTACCATATTTCCAAATTGTCTAATTTCCGAATTACCATATTTCCAAATTGTCAAATTTCCGAATTACCATATTTACAACTTGTCAAATTTCCGAATTACCATATTTCCAAATTGCCAAATTTCCAAAATACCATATTTCCAAATTGTCAAATTTCCGAATTACCATATTTCCAAATTGTCAAATTTCCGAATTACCATATTTCCAAATTACCATATTTCCAAATTGTCAAATTTCCGAATTATCATACTTCCAAATTGTCAAATTTCCGAATTACCATATTTTCAAATTGTCAAATTTCCGAATTACCATATTTCCAAATTTCCAAATTTCCGAATTACCAGATTTCCAAATTGTCAAACTTATAAATGTGACATTTACAAATCCTTATATTTGTAAATTATTGAACTAGCACGTTTCGTACATTTTCAAATTTACAAAAAGGTCCCTAAAATGTCAAAAATCCCCTTTGTTTTCTGAATTTAAAAATGGTTTAATTTTCAAATTATCAAATCTTAACATTCTTAAATTTTCAAATTTTCAACTCTCAGGAAGTCTTAAACTTTCCAAATTATCAAGTTATGAAATGGCCAAATTTTCAAATTTCCAAATCTCAGAGTTCTTAAATTTTTTAATTTCCAATCTTCCAAATTTTCTACATAATCAAATTTTCAAATTCCCAAAGCACAAAATGATTAAATACTCAAATTTCCAAATCTAAAAATTCTCTAATTATCAAATTTTCAAATTTCCAAATCTTGCAATTCCCAACTTTTTTAACATTCCAATCCCCAACATTTCAAATCTTCGAACTGACTAATCTTTAAATTGTCAAATTTTTTGAATTGGTAAGCGTCCGAAGTCCAAATTGACAAATTTTTGAATATTTCTGATACTTCTAATTTTCCACATCTCCACACTTTTGGATTATGCACCACTTAACCTATAATTTTCGAAACAGTTGTGTCATTTACAACTGTATTTAAAACGGTGTGCATGTCTTACGTTTGACGATCCTTGCTCATGCATATTATAACTACAACTGAAACCAAAATTCAATAACGATGCAAATACGAGTCCAGTTTGTTACGACTAATTTGTAGTCTGCGTCACAAGCGTGTCACGATATTATAGAACAAGAAGTTAAACATCTATATTTTCAAATTTTGAATCGAATTTCGATTTGTATGATTTACTAATTAAAAACGAATAAAAATATAATGTTACTTGTTTCCATTTAAACAATTTCAATTTTATATATACACACGTCTTTGTTCCTGATCCATAAATTCTATCTATAATTCTCGTTGCATGTATCTGCTGAAATATACATACAATTGTATGCTGTATGTTAAAATCAGGCAATATCGCTATTGCAGAAATATATAGTCAACAAATGAGATACCTAAACGAGAAATTGATCAGGAAATGGTTAAATTTTACGACAAAACGATACAAACTGGTTTTGCTGCATGATAATGCCGTGTCCTATATTGCATTGACAGCCTGGCAAACGTAAATGGAGCTTGTAATAGGTAATCTGGTCGCACCCAGCATACTCCCTAGAATTGGCTGCAATTTCATTTCGTTCCATAGAACCAAGTGTTCCTGCCAAACAGTCTCGAAACGTTAAAGAGACTTGACAACTCAAATTAATAAGATTTATTTGTTGTAAATGTAGAGGCTTCCCGTGTCATGATATCCATCATTTGTGGCATTTGTTTTGCAAGTGACGCAAATGTATCTTTTGTTATTGCATGATATTTAGGGGTCTGCATTTCAATCAATTTAATAATATTGGCAAGCACTAATATACAAATATTTTGTATTTTCTGCCGTAATATATGTTCATTATCCCATAGTGTTGAAGGTATTGGCTAAAAACGAGGTTACTATACCCAAGTGGATTTACCACGCTTTTGAAATTAATCAATTATTGTAATCGTTAATCAGACGGATATATTTCAGTTGTTTGGTTATTCTTTTTCTTAGCTCGACGCCTTTTGATTTCTTTGTCAGGTGTGTCAGTCAGGATTAATTAATCACGACTACAATATTAAAACAGCTAAAGAAAGTTAAAATTTTATGTAAATTTTGTATTCAGTCATTCTTAACTACGCAAATTATAATTGAACTTGATAGGTGAATTGTGAATGCGCCATTCTGACAAAAATATGACAAAGACTTAATTTATTTGAATCATTTTGAAATTGTCTTCGTATTCAAATCGAAGATTCTACTTTTTCTACTAATTCTCGTGAGTCTTATTTCTATAAAGATAATAAAAATAATAAAATTCATTGAAAATAAGAATTTTATCGAAATGACGTTATTATCCACAGAAGTACCTTTATTTTGTTCCTATGACCTACTGGCTTCACTTTCGGAGAAATATTGAGTTCATCGAGTGAAATTAAAAACAAAAAATGTAACGAATTCTGTTCACATTGTCAGTGTTTATAATGCATAAGTATAAAGTGATTACAATGAGAATATTAAACTGACCACTGTGCTAAACGAAATTCTATTTGGTTTTTCTTCCATGATGCACTTTCCAAGGAACATTATTCGTTCGAGCTTCGATATTCTGACACCATTCCAGCTTTTGTAGAGAAAATGTAGAAAGCAGAAATATTAGCAACGCCGGTGGCATAAAGGGATTTGTGCATCGAGGAGCATTCTCGTTTCCAAACGGATTCCTTTCAAAGTTTACAAAGACGATAGAACTTCGTTGTAAACAGCTATTTCTTGCTCTTGTTTTATTCAAAAGTTATTTAAGGAGGAACGGAGTATCAAAGCAATTCCGCGATGAAATATTCAACGAATCGTTTATGACAATCGATTGAATTCACCAAATGAATAACGATCACAGCCGCACTGCTCGCGTCGTTCAAATATTATTATCTGAAGAGAATGCTATTGTCAAAGTGACCGACACAATTTCCCGCTCTTAACCCTATCGAAACATCATGGATCAATGCGATAAAATACATCTATCGGCAGAAAATTGTAAAGCGTGGAAGCATTTTACGATTTAGTAGAAGAAGCATGAAAGTCAATATTTACAAATAAATATGCCCTAATCACTTTATTTTTTAATTACCAGATTCATTCTTTATGAATCGCGACTATTACGTTGAAGAGGTTATAATTAACAAATATAAAACTTACTTTTGTAATTGAACATTATACAGGGTGAGGCACTGAAAATCGGCCATCTGAATAACTTGGCAGCTATTAGCAATAGGAAAAAATGCATCAGGCAAAATTATTTGGTATCTAGAAGCTTATCATTTCATGTTACTAGTTTTTTGATAGGTGGAGGCATCAAGGAGATATGAAGGTCACCGCTGTTTTTTTTTAAATGGAACGGTGTATTTTTTACTTACATTCGGATAGAGTATTTCAAGACGAATACAATGACCTATTAGGTAGCTTATTCATGATCTAGGTTAAGCCAATTATGATGGCAAATTATTTACTTGGAAGAAATGGTCAAGCACAGTTGATTGTAATGTAAGTAAAAAAATATATCTTTCTATTTAAAAAAACAGAGACGACTTTTATATCTCCTTGACGCCTCCACCTATAAAAAAAAGATAGTGACATGAAATGATCAGCCTCTAGATACCAAATAATTTTGGCCTAACGCATTTTTTCCTGTCACCACTAGCAGCCAAGTTATTCAGGTGGCTGGTTTTAAGTGCCTCACCCTGTATACAAGAATAATTAATTGTTCGATATATATTAATGATAAGTGGCCATCCACTTCATAGTCTGATGCATAAAACAAAATATTTATTTGAATTTTAAGGATACAATCGCAAATCATCTCTTTCGAACAAAAAGAAACAATGTCCATTTTCATTAGGAAAGTTTTCATTGTTAGACTTCTTGGCAAAGAAGAATTTATTTTTCAAAGTTAAAATATAAATGTAAAAATTTGTTTAAATATTAGATATGTGGGTTGTATAACTTGAAAAGCAATTTTCATAATTTGGAAATTAAAAATTTTCATAATCAGGTAGTTCAGATATTTAAAAACTCGATAACTTAGTCATTTAAAAGTTTGAAAATTTAGTAATCCGCTCATTTGAAAATCTAACAGTTTAGTTATTTGCAAATTTAGTAACATCATCAGTTTAATATTTAAAAAAAATTGAAATTTCAAAATATAAAAACTTATGGAATAAATATCTATAAATTTTGCTATATAAAAGAAGAAAATTATTAAATTTGAGAATATCTGAATTTGACAATTAGAAAGCTTAGCAATGTAAAAATTATAAAATTTGGAATTAAACAACTTCAAAATTTCAAAATTAAAAATACTAATTTAATAACTTTCCTATACCCAGAAATACCTAGAAATGTAGAAACTTAGAAACACGGAAATACCAGAATCTTTTAATTAAAAAATTTCAATCGAAATTCCAATTATTAACCGTAACACTGTTCTAAAATAACCTAAAGATTGAGTAGTTAATTCAGTCTATTATAGTCTATCGTCGCACCTACACCCCCAAATACACCACTTTGGCGAAACATTTCGAAGAAAGAGGAATAAATGGAAGTACCGGGGTGGTAGAAAGGAGGATAAATTTCCGCAAATTTCCCAACACCGGAAAACGAAGAAAGAGCAACGTTTAATAACAGCGCTCTTTCCCGTTTCGCATCTCGGTAGAACATTGCATTAATACGGTCCCTCCTCTTTTTTCAGATTCTCCATCTTGCGTCTTCATCTCGTTTTCTTTCTACTCCGTCATGGGAAAAAGATCCGAGGGTATTTCTCATATTTTATTCCTGCTACCTCGCTGCTTTTTATTGCGGTTCGACTCAGACTGTGCACCCCGCAGCTTCAACCATGGCTCGTGGCCTTTGAAGAGTCTCTGAAAAAACTCTAAGGATTACCGGAACCGAAAGAAATGCAAGGAAATTCGCACATTGCGCTGGAAATAATGACAGACGAGCCATTTTATTTGTCCTGTACCGCGGTCCCGTTTCGGTCGTTAAAGCAAGCTCAGAGTCGCGTGAAGGATTTACGAGAACACAGAGGATCAGCAGTTTCCCGTTTTTATTTTATATACAAACATAGATCCCGATTTTGTACCCTCTTGGAACATCGCGTTTCTCCTCCCTGTGAGCGTCGTGTTTCCTTTGAATTTTTCAGCAAACCATAGAATACGAGGCGGAAAAGTTTTCGCGTATGCTCATTCCGCACGAACTACTGTGGTTTAAAGAAAATGAAAGGATTAAAGGATTACGAGGGGATATTACTTGGTGGCAAGGACGGCGAACTTTCGAGAAAATAATTTTTACCTTCTGCCTATTATAATAAAGTGTCTTATCTACAGACGGACTTCATCTTCGCTAAAATCATCTTCCTTTCGTTGAGTATGTGAAATGTATATTATTATCAAATTTTCTAATATCTTAAATCTAGGTATTCATAAATCCTCAAATTGATAAAGTTCTCTAACATATAAATTATCACATTCAGACATTTACAAATACAAATACTTGAAATTCCGAAACCTTCAATCTGCACATTTCTAGATTAGCAATGCCTAAAATTTATAAAATATCAATGTACAAATGTACGAAAATCAACAATCTAAACCTTTCTAAATTAGCAGATCCTCAAACTTCTAAGTTTGCATGTTTAAAACTCACGAAATGTCTAAGTTCCCTGTTATAATCTTCCAATTTTTTAATTTCTAAGTTTCTTAACCTCGAATTTTCATATGCCAAAAGGTCGAATCGTAAATTTTCCCAATTCTCACATATTGAAGTTTTAAAATTTCAAGATGTATAAATTAACAAATTTGCAAATACTTGAAATTCCGAAACCTTCAATCTGCGCATTTCTAGATTAGCAATGCCTAAAATTTATAAAATATCAATGTACAAATGTACGAAAATCAACAATCTAAACCTTTTTAAATTAGCAGATCCTCAAACTTCTAAGTTTGCATATTTAGAAATCACAAAAAGTCTAAGTTCCCTGTTATAATCTTCAAATTTTTCAATTTCTAAGTTTCTTAACCTCAAATTTTCATATTTCCAAAAGGCCGAATCGTATTATTAAAGTTTTAAAATTTCAAGATGTATAAATTAACAAATTTGCAAATGCGGGAAGTTTAAAAACAGCAAGTTTGTGTACTTCTAAATTACAAAATCCTCGAATTTCTAGATTTGCAAACTTACAAATCACGAAACGCCCAAAGTTTAAAATCCTTAAATCTTCGATATCGTAATCATTAAATTTTTTAATTTGTAAGTTCCAAGATCCCAAACTTTCTAAATTTACAAATTTCCTTAGTATCAAATCGTAAACTTTCCCAATTTTCAAATGTTTAATTTTTCAAATCCTTAAGTTTCCAAATTCTGAAATATGCAATCTTCTAAACTACAAATTTCAACATTTCCAAATCCCTAACTTTCTACATTCTTAAACACACAGTTTACCAACCTTCCAATATCTACACTTTTAAGTCGACAAATTTTCAGATATCTAAATACCCAGTTCCCCAATCATCAAATTATAACATTCCAAATTTCCCAGTTTCCATACTATCCAAATTCCCACATTCTCAAATATCCAAACTCCCAATTATCAGATTTTTAAACCGATATTTTTTCAAATTTAGCAATTCGTGCACTCGATACTTGCCTCTAGTTAATTCTCTGTCCGAATTTGCTTAATTCACAAACTTGTCCCGCATTTGTCTCTCATTCTATGCAATTTCATACTTGAACAAGCACGACGCTCAAAACCAATCGCCGATCCTTTTGTATATCAAAGATCAATGATATTTATCTCCACAATAATCCCTCCGTGCTGTTTATTTGTCGCAGGAGGACGAACTTATAAACATAACATATACTTACCAAAAGATAAACAAAGAAACGTATTAAATTGAACATGTCAACGAATTGTGAAAGTCTCTAGATAGTTAGAACGGTTATTAGCGAAGCTATTACTGTCTACCTACCGATTTCCTTTGGCAAAGCTCGAAGAAGCTAATGGGGACTGTCGTCCTGAAAATACAATTTTCAGACAATCTGGTTTCCTGGCGGACGGACAGCAATCAAGCACCACTTAAGCCCTCATCGTTCGTTTTATGATCCCGCAACAAGTATACCAGAGACGCGGAAATTAAACGGCCTCTGAAAATGTCTGCATCCACTGCGTTTATGATGTATTTATCTGTATATGGCCCGATTCGAACGTCTCCACATTGGCGAAACGCTTATTAGAGCGTGATACGGGCAAACATCGCTTTACGAAATATTCATCTCTTTTCTCCTCTTTTTCGATGCGATCCGTTAAATTACGAGTGATTCGCAACAAGTTTGCGCGCACGCGAATTCCCTGCAATACGTTTATTATCGTTCCGCGTGAATCTTCCATCGTTTTTACTAACAGCATGCAATTCGTTCCCGTTCAAGAAATACGTTCGGTGTTACGCGGTTCAAATGAAATTAATGGAACTATTTATTACGTTGATGGAACAGCTCGATTCGACGAATTATTGTTACTATTCTGTAATGCAGGATAATCTATGTTATGAGCCGTCAGTTTTGAATCGGTAATAAAACTGTTTACAAAAGATAAACTGTGTAATTTGTCAGTCCATATTACCTATGTAATTTTTAGATATTGCAAAATGATGAATATTAGGTCGTTTACCGAATTTCGCGTGAAGTTGAACCTCATACAGGTAGCGTAACAAGAGGAGGATCAAAATAAACCAATACCTGTCGAAGAAAAGTGAAAACTCGCTAGAAAATTTTCTGACATTTTCTTAATTTAAATTTATTATTCTTACTTATTTGGTATCATGTTATCTCCTTGTATAATGAAATAGTTATAGTTTTCCAGGAAGGAACAGAATACTTGATATTATTCCTGAAACAAATTTCTATAACAATTTTATTTTCATTAATTATTATTATAATTATTATTGTAATTGAAATTATAATTATATTAATTGTATAAGTGCAGTTATAATTGCAATAATTATACAAATGTAATTATAATTGTATACTTATATTTATATAATGCAATGTACAATATATAATATATAATATAATGTATAACATCTAAATATATTTGTATCATTATACTAATTGTTAAGTGCAATTATGATTGTTCCTTGTCTAAATATATCATTTTTATTACAAAATATTTGTATTCGTTCTGAAATGAAATCCAGATTACATCAAGACACTTGTGTCTCGCACCCTTGGGTTTGTAAATTTTACTCTGCTAATTTGATGGTAATTAATTAGTTGATGTTGAGTACAAGAACACATTAATGTTTACACGCCTAAGATATTGTATCACCGTTTTAGGGTTGATGTTGCGCTGATTGTAATTACTGCCACTTTCATTAGGGACTCGATACTGTACACTGTAGTGTACCAGTGTGTCTCCAAACCCTTGTTGAAGCTAGCTGCATTGTTGGTCAAACATTGGGAACACTTTGCGCGTGGACACGACTTGTAGGTACCTGAGAGCCTTCGATAGTATTAACCGTAATGCAAAGAGTATCAACGGTAATATCATTTGCAATTAGAAATGTAACAATTGTCTACAGTGGAATGCATTCAAAAGAGTTTCGATGTCAATCAACGAAGCACGTAAGTACTTTACTCAATTTTGCTTCGAATATTACGAAATGGAAAATTTCCTAAGAAAGAAGTCTATCGGTCGAATAAGAATTCATCTTCTATTTTCTTTCCTTATATTTGCAATCATGTAAGTTCACTTAATTCTTTAAACACGTCATCGTAATAGTGCTATTATTAACCGAATACACATATTGCATATGTATATGTATATGTATCAAACATATTTTCCTCATATAGTGATTTAAATCTTGACAGATTTGAGAAAATGACTCACATTTTTCTGTACCAGAAGTTTCTGCAAAAAATAACGCTTCTACTTGTTTAAAATCTGAATTATAAAGTATGAAATATAAAATACAAATTACAAAATACAAATGACAAAATACAAAATATAAAATACAAAATACAAAATACAAAATACAAAATACAAAATACAAAATACAAAATACAAAATACAAAATACAAAATACAAAATACAAAATACAAAATACAAAATACAAAATACAAAATACAAAATACAAAATACAAAATACAAAATACAAAATACAAAATACAAAATACAAAATACAAAATACAAAATACAAAATACAAAATATAAAATATAAAATATAAAATATAAAATGTAAAATATAAAATACGAAACATGAACTATAAAATGTCAAGTATAAAGTTACAAGAAGTGAAATGTAAAATATGAAATATGAATTATAAACTACAAATCAATGAAGAAAATTTGCATTTCTATAAAATATAATTTTAGCAAACTATACTTTCGTTGTCTACATTTTCATTCATTTTATTAAAAGACCAGCTAACGCTAGTATTTTGAGGAGACCGTGTACACCGTTATGAATTTTTTTTGTCAATTATATTCACAATCTCGGCAACTGTATAAAATGAGTACGTCATAAATATTCAACGACCGTGATGATATAAAATTTTTCTTTCTTTTCTAAAGAACAAGTTTTCCCTTTAAGTAATAGAGGCATTGGTTCGGAAAGATTTATTTAGCAGCGTGTATCTGATGGACGTAGTCTGAACAAGAGCAACAGCGGTCGAGACCGGTACATGGCTTTCATCAATGAAATCAAGTTAGTAGTATCTAGAGAGGTTTCCGGAGAGACAGGAAGGTGTAATGAGAGTAGTTTAGTGCTTAATCGGGGTTTCTCGAGCGGCCTCTCAAACTACTCCAATTAACTTCGCGCCAAGCCCGATTGCCGGTAGATTCAAGGGTAAATCCGCATGATATTGATTAAATTTAGAATGGGCCACGAAGGAAGCGAGTTAAAGTTTTCTTTAATACGGCTAGCCGAACTGTCGTTTGGATAATTAATCAGTGCAACGTCAGCGAAGGGCAAACTTCGGGTTGATTTAATGCTGAGTCTGCGGTTTAAGCAACCTCAATGAACGGAAGTAGATTAATCGTTGAATTAAACTTAAAACTATCGCACTGAAAACTTTAATCGATATACAAGACACATTGTTTGCAGACATAATTTACTATCAACACGCCGCCAAATTATTAATTTACGTTTTAAATTAATAATTTTATTAATACCTTGACAAATAACATTTAAGTGGATGTTTGTAGGGCGTGGATATTGTAAGGAAAATGGTTACGTTTTATTAACGTACATAATGAATTAGTAATTAATACGTAATAAATTATTTATAAAATTCACATTTTGTATAGTAGAGGAACTAACATATAATGCAGACTAAATGATTGAAATATAAATGAATATAAATATAAATATAAATTGATACTTTATCTAGATAAACATTTGAGATTTTAAAGAACATTTCTTAACAAATTTTTTAATTTCAAATAAAGATCTTGTGATATGGTCATTTTGATCAGTGTCGACGTTCTAAAATTAAATTTCAAAGTAACACGATTGTAACAGTGTCGTAAAGAATGAAAAGAAGATTGAAAATGAAACAACTATACAAATTTATTTGTACACTCAGTTTTGAAATATTTGCTTACACATTTAGTTTAGAATTACATAAAATTGAAAATTGAAAATATGAAATTTTCGTGTTTAAAAAGTGCGTAACTTCCTAATTTTCCACATTCCCAAGTGAATAAATTAGTAAATTTAATATTTGTGCATCTCAAAATTCTTTAATATCCGAATTTTCCGAAATAGAAATATTAAAATAAAGTACGTCATATTCATTGCGATTATTATTTATCGTAAACCATAAAAATGTTACATTTTTCACGAATAATACTGATGCTAATAGCAAATTTGCTAATGAAAAAAAGTAAATTTGTACAAAATAACAAGAAGTGACAAAGCCATAGGAACACATTACATTTTTTCTCAAGTAAAAAATTACTTTCTAACTTCTTTATTTAATCAGATTTATTTGTTAGTGGAATGCTATGTAGTTACTCCGGAAAGAGATCATTTCAGATCGAATTAACATTACTTTACGTTTGTGACGAAAGTTGTGGTTTTCTTAACAATTTCGAGAGTAAAAGAACATGTAAGAAATAATATAACAATTTTTCAACATATCCAATGAAACCACAGCATTTGCCCTGGAACTTTGATAGAACTCATGATCCTGTTTCTGAACATCGAATCACAATTTTTAAACTGTTCGTACCAGGAAATTTGAATACGGCTATACTGTATAATTGAGTATTCCCTTTCGTCAACGTTTAACCTTCGGAGACGCGCCATAGGTGCCATTTCACGGTCTCTCCGTGTCAACAAATCACGCAAGACTTCCTATTCACGAAAGCCGTTATTCCATATTTATGTACTTAATAGACGAAATCGGTAGTCGAAGAAAAAGTAAAATACAAACACCCGGTTCGTAAGCGTTCCTAAGAAATCGGATACATAATTCATAAGACGCTACCTACGTTACCATTCAAGATTTAGTATTTGACAAAGACGGTTACAAACGCTTTCACTTTTCTTCTCACCCTTTCCATTTTTCTTCTCTCCCCTTTCTCCCGTATCAGATCTCCGCGATGGGCAGTAACATTTAACAATATTTTCTATGGCCACGGAACATTCGCAGATGTTATCTGCGAACGTAGGTGGGCACTTGGTCGCATTCGAGCTTATAGCTACCAAACGGTTTGTTGTTGTGTATGTTGTTTACGGCCATGTGCGCGTACACGCGAGGGTTTCGTGCCCCGTGCACGTATCGGCCATATCGAGATAGGACCAGGGCTAAAACAGGATTGGGCGGTGGATGTAGCTCGCTGTTGTAACTATCATCGTTTAGAACCCCGCTCAGGAAGTGATCGAGGGCTTTGATGACCGTCGTTATGTCTTGCGAATTACGATGGGGATTCGTCGTCTGAGCCTTCCCACGATAGACCGATCCTGCATGATCCGAATCGTCCGTTAGGTATTCATCGCGCTCTTCCACAACTTGATACGAGGAAGATCGTTCAGGGACGTGGGGATGATGTTCGACCCCGGATCGCAGCCTCGACCCGCCATTTATCGACGTTTTAACTGCGCCGGTTGTCGATGTTCCATGGCCCGTTCGCACCTGCTTCGGCAATCTCGAACTGCGAATTCGAGATGAGCTATTAGAAAGGGATGTTGCTCGATTCGATATACAGGGTGTCCAGCATCGGTAGTACAACCTAGGCGGGGTGATTCTACATGAAAAAACAATTCGAAATTAAAAAACAAAAAAATTTTTGGTTTGAAGCTTCGTTCTCGAGATAATTAGTTTTGAATATTCAGCGAGTACGCGCACATTTAACCCTTTGCGGACGAGTGGCGACTCTCACTCGACATTTGTTGCAGTGCAACAATTTTTAATAAATAATTGTTAACTAAATTTGTAGTATTGTACGCGTGAAGTTTAAATAGAGTGAAACATGCAATATTGGCAATTAATAATAAAAATATGCTTCTTTCAAAAAAAATTGATCAGACTTTTTAACCAGAAAGTTTTACAGTCAATATTTGCTACTGTTAAAAATATGTACGACCGCAAAGGGTTAACTATGATTTAGGTGGATTTGATATCTGATAAATTGGACATTTGGAAATTTTTTAATTTAAACATTTAGAAATTTAATATTTTACGGATTTTGAAATTTGGTAATGTACCAATTTCAGAATTTCAATATTTGTAACTTACAAGTTTTGTACTGTCAATGTTCAGTAATTCGAAAATTTGGTGTTACATTTAAATCGTCCTATACGAATACTATTAAAAGTGAAAGAGTTATCATACTTTGCAATTATCTATTATACTACAGTTCCTGAAATAATAACTGCAAACAATGTAAATATATTTTTCCAGTTCATAGAGTAAAAAGGAAAATATTTTTTTTAAAATGTAACATTTCTTATTACTTCTTTAACCCTTTGCGGTCCTTAATTTCTTTTACCCACAGCTCCTTAATTAATTTACACAATAGATGAAGAAGTAGGTTTACAATAAAATGTATTCTAATAATGCAGATTGCGTAACAAATATATTTCTAATTTGTTACAAGTGGCAAATTGATAGAATAGATCGATGCAGAACAACACATTAACTGCCCTCTCTTGCATTAATCACGTAATTAGTGAATTACGCGATTACTGTGCTCTTTTACGTTTATCTTTTGTTCGTCTTGTCGAACAGCTTCACATGAATAGTTACGTTATGTTATGTTGCGTTGTACATCACGCGTGTTCAAACATTTATATTAAATATGAAAATATATTCTTCTCTACATAGAAACTGTGTATAGTTATTCTCGCTCCTGACATAAATAAATAAGAACGTCTTGAACCAACCTATTTATCCGAATTATTTCTATGAGCAAAGAGAAACGCCATGTCGAGCCACACTCGACATAGGACTGCGAAGGGTTAAGCAATTGATGCACAAATAGGTATAGGATTATTAAAGAATATCTCGGTTCCTTAAATGAGTAATATATTCAGATTTTAAATACTGAAAAAGACACAAATTACAGCAAATGACAAGTTACACCTACAAATATTTTCCTGTCACCTGAATGAAATATACATTATATTCCCAAATGTTTCCGTCAGACAGTTCGAGAATGCAAGAAATGAAAGTGTGACTGTTTGATATAAGTTGCTTGTATGTATATATCAATTTGATAAATTACAGCTGACCATGTGTTCAAAAAATCAACTTAATATTCATACATCGGTTGATAACAATATTCTTTGATGATTTAAAAAAATGAATATTTCTGGACGGGTGAACGTCCTGTGATATCAAAATTACCCAAAAACGTAGCGAAATATATATTATATTGATTTATAAAGGTACTAATTATTTTATCTTCCTAAAACTTCATGTTCTATAATTAAATATAAATTTCCTTTTAAAGTAATTAGATAATAAATTTGGACAATATTTGATTATAATACAAAATTAAAATATTAATTTATAACTAAACACTAAAATATAAATAATATATATAATATATAATATAACCTCCAAAGAAATCAAAAGTAATTAAAATTTCGTCCAAAATATAACTTTTTTTGATTAATATTAAAAATAGTAACACGCGTTTCGTACATCGAAGAATTATATTATAAGATAAGAAATTAAATTTCGTCACTTGACTGTGTGCATCTTTAAACGTTCGAAAGATAAAATTGAACAAATTTAAAAGTCGCGAATAATTTTGGAAGGACCCTGTACTACGTCGTGTGCAAAATTCGAATGCAAATCGCGTACTGTTCTTATTAGTAACGCTATGTGAATCGTTTATAATTCGTTTTGTGCCAATTTCATAAGATTATAGTAGACCCTTTCTACCTTAACGAAAAGAATAATTTGTTCCGCTCGATTTAGCTTCTTCTCACAACGGTTAGTTGAACGTGAAATAAATTCGTTTGAATGACATAAAAGACATTCGACTGAAAGGAACAATGCTACAGTCTCCTCCTTCCAACTTCTCGCGTCCTACTTCTTTCGACAAGTAACAGAATTCAGTCATCACGAAAAATATAATTGTAGATTATTATCAGCTATCATGCTGAAAATGAGTATTTTTTCTGTTCCTGAAAAGTCTTTGAAAAAACAATACCACGGCTGAACTTCGTTTTGGGGCGCCATTTCTTTTAACTTCTTTCATGTAATCAGATAGCATTCGATTCACACTTTGACTTCCATGTCAGCCATATGTGGGTGACATTCAAATTTCTACAAAGATTTGACAGCAACATTATTACAAATTTGTTCACTTTTCTAACAGAGAATACTCGCATTAGTTACTTGAAACTATGGAAAATAAATATAACAAGGTATTGTGAAGCTATTTGGTAAGATTTGTTAAAAATGAAAATATTGACTAATGCAATTTTCAGTTACTTCCGTGTGGCAGTCAACGTGTTAATATAGATGAAATAGAACAATTTTTACTGTTAAAATCTAAGTAAATTAAAGTCTCGGAATCTGCTTCTCTGATCGTCATTCGAGTACTTATTTTAAAAGAAATGGTACGAGTGGAGTTAGCTTAAAGATTAGGGTGTCCCATAAATTTCTTCCTTTTTTGATAAAAATGAATGTATAATGTTTATTGTAAAATATATAATGTAAAATTGATTTGTGGCTTGAAATATGAATTGTTCTGCTCTATCACCCCCTTCGATCCCTTAGGAATCGTCTCTATTTTACTTCTTCTAAAATTGTTTGAGATAACTTGCAAAATACTCCTCGAAGTACGCTTTCTTCTTAATATTCAGTTCTTAATATTAGTCTTAATATTCAGTCGTGTTGCAAATTTTTCACAAATCAATTTATACTTTTGCATTATTTTGAAAATCGACGTAGCGAAATTTGGTAGAAGAAAATACAATCGTGTCAGAAAAATGGACGATCATTGAATCTTGGGGATGATACAAGCGGTTGTCGTATGATTATAAAATAGAGAATTCTGAGACAACCATAGCACTACCAGTTATAATGCCACGCGTTAGTATCGGAAGTGAGTTTGGCACGGACTATTTCAGAAGTTACATGCAATGATGTTAATCGTAGTAAAGAGTTCGTGACAAGCATAACTTATTTTGAATTTCAGTTAGATAACGGCTAAATTTCGATTCAATTTTGCCTAAATGAATGATACATATTAGCTAGTGATGGTACGCATACCTAAAAAATGAAATTATACTGGCATTCTGTAGAAAAATGAATGAATGAAATAGTATGTTTTCACGACAATATCTAAGTGTTCAACTTTGCGAATATTTGTTCCGGCAATTTTATTAAATATTAACCTAATGGTATTTTTCAAGAGGTCATCAGATAAATTTTAGAACAATTTGAGTATTGCAATTGATACAGAAATCTGACAACATGAACTGAAATAATGCGTCACTTGTTACAAAAATTATTTTTAAAATATTATTATTGTTCAACTTTAGGAAACTGCATTTTTATTTGGACCTCAAATATCGTACAGTCACTCGTGTCTATTTTCAGTTATTTTACATACAAATTTTTCACTGAAAATATACTCATAGTTTACAGAAAGATAGAAAATAGTTCTCAAAAATAATTTTCAACCCTCCGAGAAGAAATAAATATCGCAAATTTGTAATGTTTTATAGAAATATGTTATACTCGTTGAAAAAAATTATTTTCAACGTGTGTAAACATTTTCTCAAGGAAGAATAGCAATGTGGCAACACGGTTTATTCGTAAAAATAGTTTCTTCGCAAAAATGTCTTTTTTATGTTTATGTTGCTAGTTCATATAATTGGTATTACTGTTCCATGTAAACGTAATATGCAATACAAGAAAAAGGTCAGTTTTGTCGAAAATTGTATGTATAGCCTACATTTTTTTCTACAATATGCAAAAATGAAATGTAACGTCCCGTTTAAAAGTTATCTAACTGTTGTTTATCGTCAAGAGAAAGATAAATCCTGTTACAAAGTTGTTAAATTGTTAAAAATGAGAAACAGGAAATAGGAAGACGTCAAAACTACTTCGTAGAAATGTAAAATAGCTTAATCTAGAGTAACAATTTGTACTAATTTTGTCGATATATTTTATCATATATAGAATATTTTATTTTATTAATATTTTGTCACCTATTGTAGATAATATATACTGTCATATATTCACTGTATTATAATCAACAATAATTATAATTAACCGTGTATTATCTTATCCTAAAAATATTAAATTATGAATTATACAGTTACTCTCGTCAAACTTTAAATTTTTTATTAATATACTGTATACGTTATTCGGTGATAGCTTTGAATCATGCAATCTTATGAAGTTTTATATGTTTCCAATTATCAATTATTTTTTATTAGAAACATATCAAATTTTTTATGTTTAGCAATCAGTCATTGTTTATTTGAACTAACTATCGCCTATTTTCTATTAAGAATGATGGATACAGATTTACATTCTCATATTTACGAAGTAAACATCAAAGTTCGTATGTCATAAATGCTATTTTACGTTGGTTTTATATCATCAACTCATGTCAAACTTTTTGTATGCTTCTATGTTGGCTGCTGCTTTACTGGCATTTTATGTCGAAAACAATAACGAAAAGTTCATAGAATCCTTTCGATCAAACATCAAACCGATGTACCACAAGTGCCAGTTTGCGGTATGTGCTTTTGTGTCATCAAATGATGTCAGATTTTCGCCTTCGAAATCCGCTATTCGACGCACAACAGCTTAATAAAAATGCCATAAGTAGAAAAAAATCTATCAAAGGTTCGTAGAAACGATTATAACAACACATTTGACGTATAATCCGTCGAAGGAACTTCAACATCCTTGAAAACGTTCCTTACCTTTGCTTATCGGTGATTGATTTAATCTTCTGATCTCTGGACGGTAACTTGAGGTCGATCAATAGCGGTTTCAGGTATGAATACCCTGCTTGTGTTTGTCTTTCTGTAAAACCTCTACCTGGGTCCCCAACGTCTTCCAAGCCATTGTCCAAGGCACTGTTGGCGAAAACAGCGTGTTGCGAAAGTTGTGGGGACACGGTGTTCGTAGTTGGTAAGTAACCAATGGGCGGAGATCGTAAACTTGTCACTGGTTGGAAATCTCTAGGTACTTCTGTCGTCAATATGCCACTGGCCGAACAGACAAACGTTACCTGAATCGGATAATTTTTGCGTTTTATTTTCACAGTGTTATTGAGACTTACGCGGTCGTAAAACGTACCGACCCCTCGTATTTTTAATGACCTGAGCTTAGGGTTGCAAATTATGATCATTATATCTTAACAGCTAATTTCTTGTGCGTAAAGAAGAAATTGTTCAAAAGAAAACTGATGTATTTAAGAAGATTAGCTGGGATAAAACCTGATTTTCAGGCGTTTCATAAATGTACCAATCTTGTATCTTCTCTTTACGCTGGCGTTAATCGAGCTTCATAAGCAAACAGGTTCATTGTGTTAGTCGGTTTCATTATTATATTCGCAAGATGTGTTTATGAAGGTTCGAAAATGAAAATGTTTCAAACAAGCTTACACGTACCCACTAACGATCGGTTACACTCCCCATTATTGACTGTTCATTTCATTTAATAACTAGTAAGAAAAATGCAATTTATTGACCAAAGCCAACATTGAAGATAAAAGAATTTTATTTACTGTTTGAAAAAATTGTTTTTTTATTGAAGCGTTCGTTAAGTCATATAATTAGAGGCTAAATGTACATGTTTTTATGAAAACGTCAATTTCGTAACTACCTGATATGTTATCAACGCATAAAAATGTAAGGGTAACATTAAATAAGAATACGGTTTACCAGATATAAAATAACGATGTCGTCGAGGTAGACCAACATTCTGAAAGGTTTTCGAAATAACTAAAACGACAGCATACGCATCGAGATCTTTTTATACCCTGCAATGCTGTTTGCCCTAAAAGCGAAGTCTTGTCAGTGGCAGGAAATGTATACAATGTGTAAGTACTGTATTTATCTGCATACTGAAAGATTCCTTAGCTTTCCCTTTTTCTACGGCTTTTTGTTACGAAATCTCTGCTGACATTTCACCAGGGCACGTACTGCGCTTTCGGCAACGTTAATTCGACGTTACAATAATTCACGTTATTCTTTAGAAGTATTAAGATACTTAATATATTCGCGAGATGCTCTAAATTTTAAATAAAATTCCTAAGATTCAAGTCTACAGTCTAGATTATTGATACAGTCCCAGATTTTAAAGCCTAGAATCTGGACTTCAACTATTTTTCACCTAATTATTTCGCCCTTATTTAATTCGCTCAACTATTTTTCACTGAAATTTTTACTGCTGCGGACCTGTTAACTTTTATTATACAATTGGTGTTAAAAGGAAATTCTATTTTCATCGCATCGGGTACGATAGAACAAACCATTTTATGCCTTTTGTAAAGAAGATATCTGCTCTATCACGTAATGCAACTAGATTATATCCGAAGCCTACATTTTTTAAATGAATTAATTAATTCCCAGAGCATTGATACATCTCCGGTGCTAGTCTCGCTTCATTCATCAATTTAAATGCGTTACTGGTTTAAGAAACAAGTCATTTCGACCGCTCGAAAAAATAAAATAAATTCGCGCTAGAAACACTTGCATCATTATACTGTTTAAATATAAAATTGCCTTTTACTATATTATACAAAATAAATGTATATTGTTTAAGTATAAAATATTGTTGATATCGAAGTTTTATTATTCTTTTATTAATGCAGAAGTGAGAAAAAAATATCCTTAATCGACTACTGTTAGATACATAGTATCATCCGATAAAACATTACGAATATTTTATAGTTATAAATTGAAAACATCCATCAGCACTTGTTTTGAAAGCAGTATCAGTAGCGTTATCTGGCGGAGACCGACTCAAGCATTTAAACTTAAATTCATAACAGAAATACCACGGTGATTTACCATGTACAAAAGATAAAAAGGACAGCAGTTTATTGTGAGGTAATTAATTTAAAAAGCCTCATCTTTATATGCATTTTAAAACTTACATTTTCACGTGCGTTATCTGAAAACGACATAACTATCCTACAAATTAACAAAAGAAAAACTTGGGTTTTTTCATTAAATAAAGCATTTTTATGCGTTGTTAAAGTTTATAAATTATTTTACAGGCACTATACAGTTATAGAAATGGTCTTACAATGGGTTTGATGTTTTATATTTGAAAAAATATAAAATATAAATATAAAATAAAATGTGAAATGAAATATAAAATAAAATATCAAATAAAAATATCAAATATAGATATAACATATGAATATAAAATACAACATAAAATTTTTAAATATTCCAAAGATTGATTTTGTGATTCTTTAAGGTAAATGTAAGTAATTTGTCGGTAATGTCAATTTCTGTTTTAACAACTTTGAATGAAAATCAATTTGTAATTAATTGCATAGCTTCAGTATCAAACTCTTTCGTTTTTTAATAAAATTTTCATTTTGTAAATAATTAGTTAGTAAGGAGCATTCATACAAAAAACGTGTAAAAACATTTGTGGTCGTGTTATCTAAACATTAATTGATTTGTAAATATAATTTAAAGTTATAAAGTTGTGTTATTAAAAAGTTAATTTAACTAATATGAAATTTGAAAATAAATATTAATAATAAAAAGTTAATAAAGAATAAATATCCTACAGGTCACAAAAAGCTTAGACATCTAACTGTAAGGGCTAGGTATTAACTTGTGCATTTACTGTCTCGCCTTATCAACATTTTTAAAATAATGTACAGCCAGTTTCACTTATCGAAATAATCTGCCCCATATTACTCAAATCATTTAATATCGCTTTTTCATGTACCTGCTGCCTTTTAAGTCAAAGAGGTTAATATTTCGTAAGATTATGAATTTTTTGTTTATTTCGTTCGCGGTTTCTATCTTTCTCCAGGTACTAGAACTTGTTAAATGCCTTGCAATGACAGTATCCCGTAAACAATGGTATTTGAACATACTTAATGCGTTAAAAATTACTATCTACTAAAATCAGTGCGATTTTGAAACATTTTCATCGTTGCGTGCTCTGGAAATAGTATTGCTAGCACCACTTGGCGGTGACATTTGTAACTATAATTCAAATATACTGGGACTCCTCCAATGTTAGTCTATAGAAATTGTGCCTCTAACTTAAACTCAAAAAACTTGTGATATATTTATTGAAGTTACATTAGAATTATAAGGCGCAACATCAAAATTATTTATTTTTGAAAAGATGTTTCCATTTTTCGCTCGTTTTCACGCTCTTTGACAGATGGTGCTCATGCTGGCTTTTAATGATTTCTTTATGTGATATTAGTTATAAGGAATAATACATATTAAAGAAAATATTTGAACGTCTGTTTCTGATTAATGTCATGCACTATCAATTCAAAGATAACAATAATGTCAGTGTCCATAAAATTAACAATAATCTGTTTGGATCCTATGTGTATGCTATAGAAACTGAATCTGATATTTGAGAACTCACCAGAAGATAATTCCCGCCAAATTCTGTTGTGTTGTTTCCTCATTGAATGAGTCTCGTTATTTAATTATACGTGTGTAAATACATATAAGTTGAACTATTTTACGTAATTATTTTTAAAAAATGGATGCTGGAGATACGCAGGCCGCTGGATCTCGTATATCTGATGAAGTCGGAATCAAGTGTCAGAAATTATTTCAAGACTTTCTCGAAGAGTAAGTTCACATGTTACTGAAAGTGAATAATACAAATAGTCTTCACTTGGTAAATCATATCTTAATCATATTTTGTTTTTAATTAGATTTAAGGAGGATGGTGTTGTGAAATATCTTGAACCAGCTAAAGAGCTTATAAGTCCAGAACATAGTACATTAGTAGTTACGTTTGATGATGTTGAAGAATATAATCAAGTACTTTCAACGACTATCGTTGAAGAATATTATAGGTAAATAATTTATATTAAATTGTTATAGTGCAGAGTACAATGCATACCTTTCATTTTTATGTCAAACAAAATCTCTCAAGTTTTGATTTTTTATAATAATTCTTCTGATTAATATAAAGTATTACTTATTTTTAGGGTGTATCCATATCTCTGTCAAGCAGTATGTAACTTTGTCAAAGATGTAGCAGAATCAAGAAAAGATTTAGAATGTTATGTGAGTTTCGTGGATGTACCGACTAGACAAAAATTAAGAGAATTAAATTCAGCCAAATTAGGTACTTTAATACGTATATCTGGTCAAGTGATAAGAACGCATCCTGTTCATCCAGAATTAGTGTATGGAACATTTATTTGTATGGATTGCAATGCTGTTATAAAGAATGTGGAGCAACAATTTAAGGTAGAATATAAATGTCTCTGAGTTAAGTTCCTTACATTATTAATTATACTGATATTAAAATAATCATTTATAGTTCACGAATCCAACAATTTGTCATAACCCGGTGTGTAGTAACAGACGACGCTTTATGCTGGATGTGGATAATTCTGTATTTATCGATTTTCAAAAAATTAGAATACAAGAAATACAAGCAGAACTACCAAGAGGCTGTATTCCTCGTTCACTTGAAGTGATTCTACGAGCTGAGTCTGTTGAAACTGTACAACCTGGTGAAAGGTATTTTTGATGTAAACATTTATGTATTATTAATTTTTTAAGAGTGTTGATAAAATTTTGTTTACAATTTCCAGGTATGACTTTACAGGAACTCTTATAGTAATACCAGATGTTGCAGTTCTTTCACTTCCTGGTGTAAAACCTGATCTGAAAGCAAGACGTGGAAATCCTATGGAACAAGGAGAAGGCTTAACAGGATTGAAAGCATTAGGGACCCGTGAATTAACATATAAAACTGCGTTTTTATCCTGTAGTATTACTCCGACAAACTTCAGGGTATAATCAAGTAGTGTTATAAGTAATAGCGCTAATTAGAAATGTATGTTTTAATATTTAATGTTTTTACAGTTTGGTGGCACTGAGACAAATATAGAAGAAATTTCACAAGAAATGATGAAGAAACGCATGACAGAAGCAGAATGGAATCGTATATATGAAATGAGTCGCGATAAAAATTTATATCAAAATCTGGTTAATAGTTTATTTTCTTCAATTCACGGTAACGACGAAGTTAAGAAAGGAATAACTTTAATGTTGTTTGGTGGAGTTGGTAAGACAACATTAGAAAATACCTCATTGCGGGGAGATATAAACTGCTGTATCGTCGGTGATCCTAGTACAGCAAAGTCTCAGTTCTTAAAAAGCGTCGCCGAGATTACTCCAAGAGCAATCTATACGTCGGGAAAAGCATCCTCTGCTGCTGGTTTAACTGCTGCCGTAGTAAGAGATGAAGAATCTCCTGATTTTGTTATTGAAGCTGGTGCTTTAATGCTTGCTGATCACGGTATTTGTTGTATCGATGAATTTGATAAAATGGATCTTAAGGATCAAGTTGCTATACACGAAGCTATGGAACAGCAAACAATTTCAATTGCCAAGGTTACTTCACTATAAAATAGTTATTAAATTCTTAAATTATACTTTATAATTAGTGTTATATATCTTTTTTTAGGCCGGTGTAAGAGCCACTTTGAATGCTCGAACATCAATATTAGCTGCTGCGAATCCCATCGGTGGAAGATACGATAGAAAGAAATCTCTGCAACAAAATGTTCAGTTAACAGCTCCTATTATGTCCAGATTTGATTTGTTCTTTATTATAGTTGACGAATGCAATGAAATCGTGGATAATGCTATCGCTAAGAGAATTATTGATTTACATTGCGATAATTGGCAGGATTTTGAAACAGTATATACGCAAACAGAAATTGTTAGATATATTAATTTTGCCAAACATTTTAAACCTGTGATAAGTCAGGTATTATCATATTCAAACAAAAATCTATCATTATTTGAGCTAATTGAACTGACTTAGAAATATTTTTAGGAAGCTGGAGAGTATTTAGTCGATTGCTATACAACTCTTCGACAAAGAACTGGTAGCGGAGCTGGAAAATGGAGAGTCACTGTTCGGCAACTTGAAAGTTTTATCAGATTATCAGAAGCTATGGCTAAACTTGAATGTTCAGATGAAGTCACTATAAAACATGTGAAGGAAGCCAAACGTTTATTAAGTAAAAGTATTGTTACTGTAGAACAACCTGATATAGATTTGGAAGAAGCAGAAGATGGGAATCTAGATGGCCACTTCGATGAAGCTCCACCTGCTATGGCTGCACTTGATGCAATCGATAAAAATACATCAGAAGCCGGTACATTTTTTAATCATATTTATGTATATTTAAATTTATGTACGAAATAAAGTTACATTGTTCTGTCGTCATGCTACATTTATAGCTGCACTAGAAGTACCGACTCAAAAAAAGAAACTAACGATGTCTTTCGAAGAATACAAAAATTTATCCAACATGTTAGTATTGTTCATGAGGAGTGAAGAATCGCGTGCAGAACGTGAAATCACAGGTAAGCTGTTCGAAGTGGTGACAAATAAAGCTATTGTATATACATTTATTTCAAATTAAAGTATATCTTCTTTATAGAAGAGACAAAAGGTGGATTAAAAAAATCTGAATTAGTGGCATGGTATCTTGATCAAATACAAGATCAAATAGATTCAGAAGAAGAATTATTAGAAAGGAAAAATTTCATTGAGAAAATTATTGACAGACTGACATATCATGTATGTATTAAAATGACATTTTAGATTATCTCCAATTTATCATTAGTTCAGTAGGTAATTAATTTGAATGTTTTTTCAGGATCAAATTATAATACCATTGACCATGCGTAGTGTACGAAGTAAGGATAAAGAAGATGAGGATGACCCTGTGTTAGTTGTACATCCGAATTACATTCTTGATGCGTAGATGTTTGTACTATACATTTTATACCCAAATGAACAGAACTATTTTTTTAAAAAAAGTTAGTAAGTAGAGGTAAAAATTAAAATAAAATAATTTTTACAACGTTCTCTGTGAGTTTTGTTTTAAATTAAGTTAATTTTTACCTCTAATTGCTACGATTAATTAAGAACACTGATCTTGTAACGAAAAGTAAACATCTTTTTTACAGTTTTTTAACAAATAAATATTTATATTCGTACGCAATATGCATTTATTTTACTCATTACTACTTATTTTAGTATTCAAGTTCAAAAATGACTAAAATTGTAGTAGTTTGTTAACGTATAAGTTAGACTTTAATTGGCACCATCGTTAATCGTGTTAATTGTTTCCTAGATAGCCGTGCTAATTTCTCTGTACCCTATTTGTAAGAACTGAATGTTCAGTTGAAATAAATCATCGACACGTGTAAACATTCAAGTTAGAATGAAAAGGAAATAGCGTAAATTATTTTGGTCTCTTTAATTAGGATTTTAGATATTGATATCACTTTTCTGGCGATTATGTCCTAATGAAAAAGAAGACGTAATTCTATCATAAATTTACCTCGTGAGTGGTAGGGGCATTTGCACAGCAGTTAAAAGGATTTATCTGCTCGTAGAAATTACAGTCATATGTGATTCAACTATGAGTGCGAGATACCAATCACCAAAGTCAACGCACCAAGTAAGTATTAAATACTGAATTGCAAAATACAAGCATAAACCGTATTTTTATTTTTTCAAATTATATTTATAAAAATAGTTCAAATGCAGGAATACTCGCCAGTGGCATGCCTTGGAAACTTTGCCATCCTACAAACATTTTTATCAGAAAAGGAGGGTTTCATTTGGAATACAATTTACTTGCTGAATGTGCTTCTACGAGGTTTTAGTCATGTAAAGTATCAGTTATTAATCGTTATTAATACAAGTTATGTATTTCATATTTTTTTAACTAAAAGTGAATAAATACGTAAATGCAACTGTGTTTTTTTGTAATAATGTTCGAAGATTAAAAGTAAGCAAAGACCATAAGTGTTGATTTTTAAAATACTGCTTTTTGCTTATAAAAAGGATATTTATGTTAAAGTCGGTGTCAGATCGAATCAAATTAAGTGTCCACCAAACACGGACGAACATGTTATTACAATTATTTGTAGTTTTCATCAGTAACAACTGTTGATTATTTTTATTAATAAATAGATTACTAAACAAAACGTTGTCTTCTTAAATTTTACATTTATAGCTTTATTTATATCGTGAAAATTTTTATGTATGTACTATAAAACATACATTTATGACATACTAATATTAACTATTGATTGTTAAATTATTACAAACAATATTATAACGTATTACAAAGAAATATTTTCAAAAATTTTACTAAATGTTTCATTTATCTAATAAATGAATAATTAATCTTTATTAAACAATTAATTTTTATTAAAACATTACATTTTATTATTATTTAATATAATATTAGAGTTTACAGAGGACACACCTAATTAACAAGATATTCATTGTAAGAAACAAATTTACAGACGACGATTACAAATAATCCAATAAGTGGATTATTGATAGCAATTTCGTTAGCAGTGGCTTCCCCTGGCGTGTTCATTTCCGGATTATGTGCTGGATTTTTAGGCCTGTTGCTGTCAATGGTATGCAATAATATGAATTACATTAATTTTTTTTATTTGTAGGTAATTCACATTTTTTTTATTTATAACTGGAATTTTCTTTAATTAACGGAATTTATTGTAATAATTATTGTAATTGTTATTGTAATAATTACTGTAATATGTATTGAATATAAGCGTTATTATTACAGAATATGAGTATTATTCAGACGAACAATTTGTATAAAAACCATCTTACGGTATCAAACTTTAGGGTGTCGATTTTGAAATCATTTTTCTATTTTTAATGACAAAGACAATATTAAATATGAATCAGTGAATATATAAATTTAGAAAAAAGTTCTTTGTTTTAATGATAAAAGTATAAAAAGTTACAAAATTGTTGTGTTTAAAACAAACTGTAGTACTTGATTGAAAATAAAAATAGATATACAGACTAATTCGACAGAAAACCGGCGTTAATTAACAAAATAAAAAAAAGATAACTTTGAACTAATTAAAGTAATCAAAATGTTGATATGGTGAAGAAACGAGCCTAGATTCTAACAATATTTTGAGGCCTTATTCGTTTTGATCTCATCTTCGTAAATAATTACTGTTTGCACTTTGATTTAGTACGCTAATTGATCCTTTGTGAATATTCGGTTCCCGATGTTTTTGCCTTTTTTCTTCCATCGCAATCTATCGCTTTGTAAGGATGAAGCAATATTACTGCAATGCGGAACTCTTTGCAAAAATTTACATCTCCATTTTCAAAGAATCCTTTACGCTTTCCACGTATACTGTGTTATTAAAATTAAATGTTTTATTTGAAAAGAATACATATATCATCATTTATTTTTAGTTAATACGAGATTCGCAAAATGACATTGCAAATGGTTCAACGGTCTACAATCCGTTATTAGTTGGTGCACTATCATACGTCTTCATACCAAAATTTTATGGAGAATTTGACGCTTTCAGTATACTTATGATAATTTTAGCAATAATATTCAGGTAAGTTTTGATAAACTAATTGGTATATCGTTTAATAAATCATATTTTTGTCGTTTAATGAAATGTACTGCGTTTAGAGCTGCAAATTAATCACTGGACAAGGAATGATAACATTTATTTTCATGATACTACTTACAAAATTCTAGAATTAGATTATCCCACATTTACAATATATCATCACTCGTTATGAAGTCTTGATTTATGTCAGTGTACATTTTATAGCTTTAAGTACTACAACCACGCGCTATATCACCAAACATTATTCTAAATCCACGTTTACTTAGGTTTTATCTAGACTTTTTCCAAATTTTTATAATTAAAAAGCTTTTAAGTTGCAAGAAAAATGTATACTTAAACGAACTGTTTTATTTAAAAAATAAATTTTGGACAATTTATAGTTATCAAGAAACAGTTAAAATATATCGCAAGATACGCAAAACATTGTGGCATATGCTTGTAAATATTCGGAACTATATTAATTAATGGTTGTTAATGTTTCCAGCGTTTATATTAGACGGGCACTCAGCAACAGTAAAATACCGTACACAGCATGGCCATTTAATCTGGCTGAGTTTACGTTATTGTTTGTCCTTTATACGGAAGACAATGGATTTGGTACAACAGAGAAACTGCAAACAATTATGGGAATGGTAAGTGAATTTCTTATACGCATATAAATTCTAATATTGAAAGAATTCGAAAGCTATAATACTATTATGGAACAATCGATCTCTTAAAAATGACAGATTCGGGTTTCCTTCTTTCAAATTTTCAAATTAAAAATTATATTTCTAGTTTGAAATTTATATTACGATATAACGTCATTCTAGTAATTAGTTTAATCATTTTTTCGATTTAACTTCATATTAGGATACATGTGTGACATCGAGTCAGGTACATTTCGATTTAGATAGTAATTTTTGCATCAGTAGTGTTATAACTTCTTAATATTTACTTCTCCTGTTTTGGGAATTTGTGACTTGATCAATTAGAAGTTTCTGAAGTTGGGAGTTTAAAAATTAAAGAATTTTAGAATTAGTTATTTTGAAAATTTGTAGCTTGGAAATGTGGATACTTGCATATTTAGATATTTAGATACTTAGAAATTTTAAGAATTTGAGAGTTTGAGAGTTTGAGAAGTAACAAATTTTATATATTTGAATAATTGCAAATTCGGGGTCTTGAGAAGTTGAGAGTTTCAGAGTTTAAAGATTATAGAATTTGAAAACTTGGATATTTAGATATTTGGAAATTTAAAAACTAGTAGTTTGAGAATATGAGAATTTTTAAATTTGAAAACTTTGGAATTTGTCATTTGAAAATGTTAACATTTCTGAGTAACTAAATGACGGAGAAATAAATTACGACAAGAATAAAAATCCCCAGAGAAACACATTTAGTGAAGAACGATACTCATTTCATGTTCGTATGTTAAAAATTAAATATACCATTTCTGTGACACATAAAGTGAATGTAATTAACAAGAAAGTTACAGAAATGTCTTCCGACGTTTGTGATAAAACTCTGTATATTTGTTAAACAACAAATACGAGACACATATCTTTGTATCGACAGAAACGCAACTTTAAAGGGTGAAACCACCCCTAAAACTTTTAACACGTAACCATTATTTCGAAAGCCAAACGAGATACATGAAAACTTGTAACATGCAAGTTTATTATACATACAGTCGTGGACAAAATTAAGTGGACGGGTATCATAAATAACAAAAGGTTAATTTAATTTAACTAATAATCCCTATAAATCAAAAGTTTATTGCACAATTATATACGTTAAATAAATGTTTTTTCAAGTCTACAAAAATATTTCACGTTCAAAATTTATTTAAAACATTGTAATAAAAGAAACAATTTTTTTACATTTCTACAATGTCCACTTACTTTTGTCCATGAGTGTATATGGCATAGCAATCTGTTGTTAATAAGTCATCCAATATACAATTTGTTTACATAAAAATAATTTCATATATCGCTTACTTCTTGAATGAAATGTTATATGTATTTTATATATGAGAGGACTTGAAAAACAAATTATTTCAAATTAAAATTATGGTTTATGTCAGAGCATATTGAATGATAAAATCTCTTTTTAAAATTGAAACGTATTCTCGTTAAAATTTCGTTGTACTAACGACGGTTTAGCAGAATATTTTCTAAAATATTTGTGTAAAAATTTATAAGCGATCTTAAACTTTTTGTTGGTACTATACTATACTATACATATACAGGAAAGCGATAATGAATAGGACACGGATTTGTACTTTCGTCTAAATGAACAACTTTTGCGCTGGTGCACTCTGTTGAAAATGAACAAAGTATGGACGAAAAACAAAGTGTGTTCGTTTGAAACGAGTCTCTTTCACGGTCTTTCCGATAGTATCCACATTATTACTCGTCGCGTTGTTGTTCTTCGAATCACACGTTTTCGCAAACTGTGGATTTCTGTCTACAACAGCATCGTGCAGTAGTTAAAACTTCTAAATAAATAAATACAAACAAATTTAATGCTGGTATTACAAATTTTAATATTTTCCATGTCAGATAACTTTAATTTTTATGATTTCTATGGTATTATAAAGTATCATATTGTACTGTGATTCTTATATCAAATTTTAGGTTCTGCTATTTTATTTTATTTTTATAATAATGCAAAAAAGTTCGTGATAGATGTTGATACTTTCACCCTTTGCGGTCCTTAATTTCTTTTACCTACAGCTCCTTAATTAAATTACAAAATATATGAAGAAGTGGATTTACGATAAAATATATTCTAATAATGCAGATTGCGTAACAAATATTTTTCTGATTTGTTTCAAATGGCAAAGAAATGAAAATGTCTTAAATATTTATCCGAATTATTTCCACAATCCAAGAGAAATACCATGTCGAGCCACACTCGACATAGGACCACAAAGGGTTAACCCTCGCATAAATTAATATCCAGTCGAGCGAACGATCGTCTTGAAAGAAGGATCGCTGCGGTTCCTCGGCGAGAATAGTTTTAGCCGAAGTCATGCACGTCAATGGTCGAACTACCCCAGTTTTGAGCACAGGGTTATGTGCACCCGGACAAAGATATCGCGTTCGCGTACATGCACGTGCTATGTGTGTCGCGTCCATATACATGATCAGTTGTTTATACCGTGCATTGTTATTGTTTCCAGGACAATGCAACAAGTGATGCGACGACAGGCAATGTCAGTTTCATTGGAGAAAATGCAACGAGGGACCATATTGACTGGGGAATGGTAAAGTTTGCACCTGCTCTACTTTTCACTATTCGATCATGCTCCACGCGGTTCAAAGTATCGGGTCGAATTTTTCAAGGAGAAATTAACATCGTGGATTTTCTATAAACCACCAAATCTTTAAACTATTAAATTATAACTCCTTGAATCTATAGAACTCCAAGTTACCTAATTATCAAATTCTATAACATTCAAATAACCAAGTTTTTAAGTTTTTGTAATGTAAAATTCAATATTTTCAGATCTTCAAACTACCGAAATATCAAATTAAAAAATTTCCAAATCTTCCAATGTCCCAATTATCTAATTTACCTCTAATGTTCAAATTTCCAAATTTCCAGCTACCACTAAATCATCAAAATCTCAAATTTCTGTAAGATTAATACGTAATACGGTAAAATGAAACGCGTATAATAACGACTCGTACAATATCGCTAAATGACTATATATTCTTCAAACGACAAAATGTGGGCGATGTCGCGTTGTCAATGATTCCCCAAAGAATGCCCTTCCTCGAGACTGCGAAGGCTTTTCTGCCCCTCGCCAAAACTCAAGGGCCTCAGTTGTTTACTGCCCTGACGTCACAATATTCGGGTCCCAACGCCTTGGTGGTCGTCGCGCTGGGACCGTATGCGTCCTATTTCGAGTTCGAATGCAGGTCAATTTGGAATTTTCTTACATTTCCAAATCCAAAAATCTCAGAATTTCTAAATTCCTTATCTTTGCACTTGAAAAAAATTTACGCCATCGCGTTTTTCCTAGACACATACCACCTTATCTGTGGATAAACGAACGTGTTGATAGTATCTCCCTTCACGAGTCAACAGTTTATAAAATCTGACTCATACCGCTATTATTTTCGTCGTGTTATATCATAGTTTTTATGCTAGAAGACTAAACGTGCTCTTATCTATAAGAAAGGGTTAAACGCGCTTGTTTATATAATAAACTGAAACGTGTTGTATTCCGTGAAAAACGTAACGTGCTGCTTTTGTCGAAATACTCGTAAAAAATAAAAATTTTCGCAGAAACGCGAAATGTTTGCAACTTTTTCTTCACATTCGAACGTTATATATGTAAAATATAAAATATTGCGCAGTGCATATAAAAATTGTCGTAAAATTCATGTATTTTGAAAACTGGGACATCTTTCTAAAAAGAATTTCATTACTTAAACCATATTTACGAAATGTAATCAGTCGATATCTGCTTGTTCGAATTTGAAAAAGGATTCTCATTTTTCCTTGGAGGATTTGATGTTCCAAATATTGAACCGTTCGAGAATTCAATCCAAGTTGTTATTTTCAACTATGCTTCGTGGCATTATGTGCCACTTAACAGCTTATCTTGCAATGTTGAAGTTTAAAGATAAAGGAAAAATTATTAACGGCACTGTGCGATATCGATCCATGTCAGCAAAGTTATAAGTAAAGTTTGGACATTCAAAAATATGGATTTCTTAAAAACTTTGCTGATTTGTAGGGAAACTTGATCCAACAAGTAAGTGTGCCATCAAAAGATGCTTAAATAATTTTTTTTTTTTACTACTATTATAGATATTCAAAAATCTGTAAGAAATATAACAAAATCTTGATAAAAATATAATTATTTCTTGCGTTTTAGTAAAACACAAAACATAAATTCATTTTGAAATTAGGTAGTAAAAATTCATACTTCCATCTTTATTTTTGCATTTCTTTTCTTAGTTTAATAATAGTATAATTTTACTTTTATGTGCGAAACTGAAAGTCGTTTTTCGGTAATATGAATGAATGGTATGAAAATATAAAAGACATAAGAAGCTAACTAATGTAAGTTATTAATACAATAATCATAACATCAAAAAATTAGAGAACGCGATTTCCTATAATAATTTTGCTTGTGAGATAGGGGGGGGGGGTGGTTTTCCTAAAAATAAGCAAAATTATTTCCTGGTAAAAAGCAAATATCATTTAATTTTTAATTACTGTACAGTATGAGCATTAATATTTATCAAAATAGTTTTTTACGCAAGGAAGAAAAATCTGATACAATGATAGTCCACCTTTAAGCAAACCCTTCTGAAAAATTGGGATTCCATGTTGGTTTTTTTTACAGCACAAAAATCCGCAAAATTTACTAATTGAAATTGGACAGAAATCACTATTGTTTCAACAAATTCCAATTGTTCCTGTTACACGTTGAATAGGGTGAGTTTCACCTCACATCGACGAATAAAGCATATATACTTTGAAATTAATAATTAAGTAGAAGAACAAACAACGATAAAACATAACTGAAAATACACATTAATTCTATATCTTCATAAAAATCAATACAGATTTCATGAACAACATCTTAGAATATTTCGTAACTTAAAATAAGAAACATATGAATGTATTATTTGTCTAATTTCGGTACAGCCAGTGTTAAATTGAATATCAACATATATAAAGAATGTAACAATTAAATCTAAAAATTAGATCACAGTAGGTCATAAACACTGAAATAATCATGAAAATCACACTTTACGTCGCAATCGATTTTTTTTATCATAAATGTACGGTCAAAGAGTAGATACAAGAAGCAACGTCTTTGATGTTAGGCAAAGTCTCTCCCTTTAAATTGGTTGTACAGAGGAGCGGGAAATTTAAATCAAATAAATTTAATTTCATGTCAATCTTTCATAATTCGAGATTTACTTGTTGTTAATTTTCTATATATTACTAATATTGGTTTTCAAAGTATATACATGTATTTTACATGATTAAAAAGTTGGGAAATAAAAGCATCCATTAAAATGATTAGTCTATACAATATATTGGAAGAGTATAGATTACAGAAATGATTATTACAAATAACTTATAAAGAAATTAATTATTTATTACAAGAAAATACAGTTACAGGAAAATGACAGAATATTTATTACAAATAAATTACTGGTGGACGTGTTACTGGGGGGTGACGAAATATTTACCCGTGTTCTTTACAAATTACGAATAAATATCGAAGTATTTCTTATAAATGAGTTGAAAACAAATTACAGACGAGTGTGCGATATAAAACATTATTTGCTGGACACATAATTATACAGGGTGTCCCTCAATTATGGTACGAGCCAGAAAGGGGTGGTAGGTGGGGCTATTCTGAAAAAGTTTTTCCTTTGCAAAAACATTGGACGAGGCTTCGTTTTTAAATTATTCAGGAAAAACACCGACCAATCCGAACGCGAGATTCGCGCGCACTGTATGTTCGATCGCGACCACGGCCAATTATAACTTGGGCCTACACTTCTGCCTCTGAGCGCGCGCGATCCTCGCGTTCTGATTGGTCGGTGTTTTTCCTTAATAATTTGAAAATGAAGCCTCATCCGACATTTTTGCAAAGGAAAAAGTTGTTCAGAATAGCCCCACCTACCACCACTTTCCGGCTCGTACCATAATTGTGGGATACCCTGTACATATACCCATATATGCTATGTATTTACAACATATTTACACACTATGTACTTTCTTCGAAATACCGGGTTGAAATCATATCCAACCGAATTTCATTTTGCACGATTGTTTAAATTGCTTGTAGTAGTCCCTTTCTAAAAGTAGCTTCTTTGTCAGAGTGTCTCTTTTTATACATACTTTTTGATATGGTGATATATGCCTTCAGTGACGCACAGAATTTTTAGGTAGTTTAAAAATTAACACCTGGTTCTATGTTTATCTCTATATTCAATTTTGATTGGGTCTTCTGTAATTTCAAAGCTGTTCACTTTTGTACCCATGTTTATTGAAACCCTTTCGCTTGTTTTCACCGCTTTGTCCTCGTCCAATTTCGCTACAAGTTTTTTTTTTTTCAACGTTTTGTAGATGAGTCAATAACGATCAAAGCTTTTATAAAACCTTTGCACTTGACTACATCGTTTAGACGGCCATTCTAAATGCTATAACAAAGTGTTCGATGACAAGGTGTCAATATAGTGTTGACAGAACAAAATTTTAACTACGTATTGTGAGAATTTGGATGCATCGTGAATTTGTAAAATTGGAGATTCGTGCGTTTAGGAATTGAGAATTTATAAATATAACAATGTGAAAAATAGGGATTTTAAGGATTTGCAAATTTGTGAATTTGAATATTCGGATGAGTAGGAACTTAGGAATCTGGAAATGTGAAAGGGTCAAGTTAGGGGAATTTGTAAAATTTAGGGATTTAAAAATTGTGTAATTCGATAATTTGGGAATTTAAAAATTAGAAACTTAGGAATTTGGAGATTTGACAATTTAGGGATTTGGAAGATTTAATTGTAATGTACAGTATATTACTATTACGTTTACTATAATATGTAAACTATGTATAATACATTATATGTATAGCATATGTACATTATTACTATATTATATCGTAAAAATAATATATCGTAATATTATAATAACATTAGCTGTTCTATTCCAACGATTAAAGTTAGAAAGTAATCTTTTGTTTGAGTATAATAATTTGAACACCCACAGTATTAACCCTTTGCACCCGAAAGGTGACCCACACTCACCACTTTGTTCAATACAGCAATTTAGAGCAGATATTTTCTAACTAAATCTACAGTGTTGGACATACGATGTACAAACACAATAAAACAATCAATAGTTACAGCTAACAATATACAAGTTAACACTAGATTTACGGAAGTTCAATGACCACTTAAGTCTAAATTGAAAATGAATTATGAAAAGAATTAAACAATGAATAATACATATACCAGTTTATAGAAAGATTCTTTATCTCAATGATGGTTAACATTCATTTCGACGTAAGCTTTTTAATAATTTTCGAAATTGAAAATAAGAAACCTAGTGTTAATAACTTCGAAGGAAATCATCAAACTTTTCAGTCAAAATAATTTAGAGTCGCTATCTGTTACTTGTGCAAATATTTTCGAGTACAAAGGGTTAATTTATTGATAAACTTAATACAGTAGTAATTAGCACCTGATACACTTTGTCGCGTTATTTGGTAACACGTTGCTGAATTTTTCAGGTGTTTCAGGGGATTATAATGTCGGCGTCACAGGTGATAGCGGTTGAAAGTGTCGTCACAGGATCCATCGTGTATTTAGCTGCTCTACTTTTTTCGCCGATAACGGCGAGCTTCGCTTTCCTGGGTGCACTTATCGGTTCATTGGCAGGTATCATAATACTTTCGCGTACAAACCTTGAATTTATCGGATTTCCGTTTGGAACCATTTTGTAAATGTTACCCGGACGAAAATACTTGGTACATACTATTCATTCTCTTAGGTCTCGTACTTGGTGTGGAGATTAATGAAGTATATTTTGGCTTTTGGGGCTATAATACTTTCCTAACCGGAGCTGCCCTAGGAGGGAACCTTATTGTGATTAATGGACAAACGGCTGCGGCTACTATCGTAGCTATTACATTTACTGTGATCGTACATTACAGTGTGCTGCTTTTATTCAAAAACGTAATTACATTTACCTCTTTCGTTTTGTATCTCGTAACAGAGATTCAGAATAACAGTTACTCTTTAGCAGTAAATCTATCAGTGATTAATGTACAGTTACTGCGAAATTAAAAGTGAAGTTAAATAATAACCGAACAAGCGATAGTACATAACTCAATGTGTACATTGATGCTTTATCTTGTCTAAAGTCAAGATTGCAAGAGAGTCACATGAATTTTGTAAATTAGAATAAGGAATTTAAAAAACGTTCCTTTACCCACTTTGGTGATTTCAGTGTTAAACGTTTATCGTAAGAAACTATTTTTATTTCAGTAGAAGTCGATTGTTATTAAATCTGAAGGAACGTTTTAAGAAATTATATGATCAAATAATATTAATTTTTAGAGCAAGTACTTAACTGTTTGCAAATAGTCTTTATCATTAATTATATATATTATTTCTTTAAGTATTTAGAAGTTTGAAAATTTGTTTAATATAAAGGAATTATTATTAACTGAAGTTTAATGCGATTCTGTTATTTTGTAGTGATTTTTTGTTCAGTGATGATATGTAAATTGAGTCACATTTAGAAATTTAGAAATGTCAAGTTGTTATATTTACAATATTATAATTTCATAAATTCTAACTATGTAATTTGCAACTTGGTAATTTGAAATATGGTCATATGAAAGTAGGTAATTTGCAACTTGATAATTTGAAACTTGGTAGTATCAATCTTGGTAATTTTAAATCTTACAATTAGAAATGCCAAATATTCAAATTTACAAATTTGGGAATTATAAAAGTATAGAAACTTTAATGCAGAAGTTCCTTAATTTCAAATTTGCAAGTTTATAAATTGACATATTTAAATATTTATTAACATCAAAGTTTAGAACTTTTGATTTAACATTTTAAAATTTTAGAAATTTGGGAATAAAGAATTTCGAAATTTCGAAAATCAGAAAATCAGAAATTAAAAAGTATAGAAATATCAAATTTTCGAGTTATCACATTACCAAATTGCGAAATTGGTTCAAAGGTGTCTACATTTCGAAATTTATATCTTAGGTAAATGAAAAACGTAATTCTATCAATATCAATATCCAAAGTCATGATTAGTTCGATTTTGAAAAACATTAACACGTGACTTTTTTAGCATAACAAAAATTTGTTACGCTCAAACGAACAGGCGCATGTTATTTGTTTAAATTAACACATATACTGCGATCACAAAAGTGCAATTTGTGAAAGTAGAATGTTCCAGTTAATTAGAATAACGTTAAATTTCCTTTATCATGGTACTGAAAAGTGAATAATTGTATGTGCAGCTGAAAATACCAGTAATTTCACTGCCGTTCGTCATGGTGGCCTCTTTGTTCTTGAAATTACGCAACAATCCAGAGGATAAAAGCTTTCCAAGACCGCTATCTCCTTCTTTTCCGGAAAAACAACGAAGGGATTACATTGCCACACATCATATGCTTATTCAGCAAGTATGTATAGATTTATATTATTTTTATGCTTGTTTTATAAAACTTTTTTTATAATATATTAAGGTTTTATGGATTTATAGTATTTCTTGATGAATACATACATGTATATATTTACATAATTTTTATACTTTTATTCTGGTAAAACGTTTACAATTTGTTATAATATATTTAGGCTTAATGGATGTATAATATTTCTCAATAAGTAGGTACATATATATTCACATTATTTCTGAGCTTTTTCTGACAAAACTTTAACGATTTTTGTAATATTTCTGAGCTTGATGATTTTTTAAATATTTCTCAGTGAATAGATACATATTTACATTATTTCCATCGTTGCTTTGATAAGATATTTCAGCATTTTTGTAATATTTGACAGTTTAATAACTTTTATGCTTGTTTTGTTCAAATCTTTAACGCTTTTTGTAATGTTTTTAAGGCTAATGAATGCGTGCTATTTTCTCGCAGTAACAAATCCTGTTAAAAGTCAATTCCATCTTCTATATTATATACGTATATGAGTAACTAATAATTTTAACTTTTAATTCTGTACATACAAAATTTTGATTTTCAAGTATTACAATGTGCAAAATTGTCATCTCTTGCTATAAATAGTTCAATTTCGGGTTATCTATAAATAATTAAATACTGTAACACTAGATATTTAAATACTTCATTGAGAGATATCTAAATATTTCATCTGTACATAATCGATAAGTACTTCATATTTGTTAGAGGGACAAGACAATTAGCGTTTCGAAAACATACATTTATTTACATTACAGTATAAAACATTTCAAAGAAAAATAATAAGAGATACATCGATATATTTAATACTAATATTATACAGTAATCTGAATTATTTTGCCAACTTTATTCCTCCTGTACCACGTTTGCTTTAAATATTAACAAGTTTCTTCGACAAAATAAATCAACTGAAAGTTTATATATTATGATCAAAATATATGACATAAATTGTAACATTTAAGGAAATGATTACTTTTGTATACTATTCAATTTTTAAAAATTTAGTATATATACTATATTTTAAAGTACATCTTTGAATCTACAAATTCAGAAATTAGACTTCAAAGTTGGTACGTTACGTGGAATTTGAAACATTATTTGTTAACATAGGACATGTTCCAATCGGCTTTAGCTAATAACAGGTTTTATACGTAACTCGAACTGACAACCACGCCCTGTAGGATCGCACAAATTGATTTCTACCCTGCTCAAGCTTGCCTTTATACGAAACCAAGGAATCTTGTACGATGTGTAGTATACATATACGCATGGTTTTATTCCATCGACGGTTATTGGTAGGAGCACTCAGCGACACGTTTCTGGCTTATTTTATTTGAAACGTTCGAAGAATAGTTTGCGTTAGCGCGAATGTGCCGTTGATGTAAATATATTTGTTTGCAAATTGACGATTTACAAGTGTAAAATTATTGTAGTCCTTACATTACAATCGGGGTTCTTATTATAACTCTATGATTCTAAACTTTGAACTAAAATAAATAGAAAGGCACGCAATAACTGAACTATTGCTATTTTTAAAAACATTTTAGCTTTTCATGTTTCTAATTTTTATAATTAAAAAACTGTCTAAAAAAATGATCTTGTTCCATGTTTATTATAAACAGCTCAATTATGGCAGTGCGTTCTTGTTAATACGAAACCATGTCTCCCATTTTCGGTATAAGTTTGTTACTTATTTTATCGAAAACCGTTAACATTATAAACGAGTTTATTAATTATATACAACCTTGTTTAATAAAAATCGGTCAAATACTTATTATTACTAGGTTCATTGGAACATCTTAACTGAAGGTAAGAATCAAGAAACAATAAATTACTAAATTTTGGAGCGATAGTCAAAGCGTTAATTATTGAAGATTTAAATAATTACTGAAGTTATTCTATAGATAGATCGTTAGAAGTAATTTACCCGTAAGTAGGTATTTTATTTGTAGTTTATTATTTATTCGACCACGAAAGGGATTCTTACTAGAGCATAACAAGATAATATTACTTATTCAAATACATTTATAATAATAAAAATTACCCTAATGTACATTATATTATGTATTGGAGTATATTATATTATATACCGCTAAATAATACATATTAATAACAGTAACATATATGTATTGTAATATGTATGATGAACAGTTTATCAAAAATATTCGTAAAATATTATAATATATATTTTTCTTAATACCGAGTCTCATAAATAATTGCATGTTTTATAACTTTTTGCATGTATGAGCAAATTTTTAATAAATTATATACATATTATCTGTGCTAGATATCGACATTGTCGTAGTAATATACACCCTTCTGGTATAAAGCATCTTTCAAGAACTGTGAGAATTTATGAAGTTGGTTTAGATGTTCCCTATTGAAAGATTAAAAGTTTATTTCGTTATTTACCTTTTTTATAGACGGATGAAACAGAAGAAACCGAGGACGACGAGAATAAGAAGAATTTCTCAATGTGTAAAGTGTAATAAATATGATAATATATCTTCTTCTTCATTAGTGTTTTACGTCGCCTTCATTTTTTATTCGCAACTGAGAAAAAAAATATCACACTCGATATTGTACATAAAAATGATGGATTTTTTAATGTTTACAGTTTTATATACTGATATTGGGTTTAGTCGTTGAAATGTCAGGTTTTAGATTTCTTATTTTAGATTGCAGAGCTTTTGACAAATGTAAATCAAATAACTTTCTAAGCAATGTTACGTCTCTTAATTTATTTATTTTGTTAATTTATTTTAAGTGACAAAATTTCGAAATGTGGCGTTACATAACTGTGAACGTATAACTCAAATATTCGTATATTTTCCCAAATAAAAATTAATTGCAAGGTTTTATGCAAGTATATAATTTTTACTTAAAAATTGAAATATTTATTTGACGTCTAAAATTGTATTATTTATCTTTTCTTGCGATTCTCTCTTTTGAACAATGATACATTTTGTAATCATAAGAGTCTCGACGATGAATTCCCTATTTTAAAAACCTCTTAAAAAAGAACTATATAATGTAAAACTGTATTTTAAGAAGGTACAACAAAAATTATATTTTCAAATGTCAAGCAATATTTTGGATAACTTCATCAATTACTAAAAATTGTTTTCTCATGTAATTTGCTTGACAATAAAATAAAGCGTTACTTCAAATTTTTATATACCTTTCTGTAGTTTGTGTTTAATAATAAAAATAAATTCTGAAACATATGGATGAAATTAATACTTTACCACACTAACTAATATCATTAACTTTTCCGTATATGTATAATCTCGTTTAATGCAAAGAATTTGCCTTTTAACGCGTATCAAAACCCAATATACAAACTTAAACCAGGCTTATTTAACTTAATGCAATTTATTATGAACATTGTTACTTAAAAATGATATGCTTCTGTTGTCACCAAATGTTGTTCTCGCGTTTCTTGCAGCATTTATCTCGCAACTCGGATAATACATTATTTTGCAAGATAAACATCCTCGATAATTTAAACGAACTACTTCGCCGAAGATATTAAACGAGACATGTCGTATATAAAAATTGGAAAATTCTGTTTTTCAGTCGCGTTCACACGCAGATATTCGACGACGTCAGAGGTGGTTTATAGGTTTGCCGTTCGATAAGAAGAACAAAATGCCTGCGTAGTATCTGGATAACTTGGTTACATTGACTTTTTTCCCATCGACAGAGGCTGCTTTAAAAAACCGTCGTCAATCATTGCTCCGTATCCGTTTATGGCATTCGATAATCTTTGTACGACACGAAAATGATCGATCGCTATTGTTTCTCGTTCATTTACAAGATTCGTATCAGATACCTACAAATGTCAGCTAAAAGTGAAGTAGAGAGAGTATAACTAAATTTGAGTTATTTGAATTATATACAGATTTAAATGTATTAAAAACAACACTTTCAATTTATATATCAGATATCTCCATAGTTAATATGCCATTTGATTTTATAGTGACAATTTAATAATAATAAATAATCCATTAAATTTTATACAAATGCATTTTATTGGAGATTTTAATAATATTAAATTTGTATCTTGTATAATTGAAGATTTTAATGTAAATTCTTTTGAATACAATTGTTATTACACATACAATTATATAAAATTATTATATTATTAACAAAGTATAATTAAATTTGAGTTATTTTATTCCGGAATCACAAAATTATTACATAACTTGAATATGAAATGTCAGCTTATAGTAACTATCGTTCAATGGAGCAAGAACTATTATTAGAAGCAGGGAAATAAGAAATATTTATGTGCTTTGAAAGGTTGGAAAATTTATTACACAAACTTTCTAATTACCTGAAGCAATAAAGCCTAGACATTAATCAATGAAAATGGTAATGAAATAAGTTTTTGACATTGAATGCGCAGGATCCCCAACACGAAGCTTATGGCAGTAAATAGGTCATGTCCAATTTACAGTTCATATTATTTGACTTCATACGTTTTGGATTTTTGTTTCCGTACATTTTATTACAATGTATTGGGTAAACGAACTTGTAATCTCTGATTTAAGCTCGAGTGATGAGAAATTGACTGAAAAGTTTGCGTTGTGAACTTTGTGGAACGTTTAATAAAACTGTAGCTTCCTTTTATAGCTTATCGTATAACTTTAATAACGCAGGAATAATGTTATTTATATCTTCGTAAATCGGGCTGAATACAACGTGGACGTTTATTGCACAAATGTGTTTCAACTACGGTAACCTTTATCCTGTAGCAATTAAGAGAGACAATTCAGAAATCATGAATGTACAATTAACAGAATAAGTACTAGTAAACACTTTCGAGTGGTTATTTTATAATAAATGACAAACATTATATGTTATTTATAGAATACTTTTATTTTCATTATATTTTTATACATATTTAAGTAACAAATTTCCAATACTTGTTTCGATAAAAATCGTACGTAGAGAAACCTCTTTTAAATAATTATTTCATCTGTCGGAAAATATATTATACATTTTAAATAATAATGTAATAATAATGACAAATATTTATTGCTAATTTATTTCATTTATTTAGCACGGAAAATTGAAACATATATGAAAGTTAAAGGTTTCATAATTTCACATCGATTTGGATAATATTTATATGTATATTTGTATACACGTATTTAATAGGCATCATGTATGGCTGATACTAATTAAAAAACTCATATTTATATTTTATTAATTTTATATAAAGATTATATGATTATTTTAAGAGTTCTTTAAAAATTGTATCATTAATTCACTAATAACAAAAATATTTTTTATTTTTTAGTATTATAACAGCAAATAATATATTTGTTTAATAGTTTTTTTTTACTAAATTTTCTATTATGTTTCATTTAAACATAGTTATTTGTTCTAAATATTTTGTTTAAATTTAAATAAATGCCCCTGTTTGTTCAGATATGGATTATATTAGTTAGAAGTTACATAAATATATTAAATTTCAATATTTATTGATTATATTAGTAAATAGTGTAAATAGCCGTGTGTTAAAAATTGGATTAAATACTAATGACATTTATAGTTTTAAATTCTAACATCATACGAGATAATATGTAGGATGTTACCTTTAATGCGACGCATGATTTTTCACCCCCTTGCGACTATTTGATAAATAAGAGTTTAAAACAAGAATTTCTGGATGCGGAGTTTACAATCGATATCAGTAAAAGAAATTTCGAAAAAGTTTGTTTCTTAGCCAAATCTAAGTCACCTAAAGTTTTACAAATAATAATATATATTTTTGTTTTTACAATATTGTAGACATCGAGAAAAATTTAAAATACATATTACATGATATTTTTATTACCATATTACTAATATGGTAATAAGTTATACCTTTCACGGAAGGAGGAATGTATTTCAAACATTTAATTAAAGAACGTGTATTTGTCTTATATTCTAGTCGTATGATTATATTTAGGAATTTCTGGCAGTATCAGATATTGTTTACATTGCATTAATCTTAAACACGACGAAAATCTAAATATTTTATATTTACTCCTGCAAATCGAGTAATATATTAATAGAAATACCGTGTATATTTTGAATTTATCTGAATATTCAATATGGTAAAAAAAATGTTTCCATTTATAAAACCCAAAGTGACCTTGATTTTGCTATGAAAACAAGCTGTTTTCGAATTGCTTTTTAATTATATCTATTGTACATTGTATATTCTAAAACTCTTTCTGCAAACTTTTTTTATCAGATGCACGCAAATGATGAAAGATCCTGTATCGCATCAGACAAATGTCATGTACGACGTATGTGTGGTTTAATATTTTCTAGACAATCGTAATATTTTCAATTTAAAATACTAAAATTAAGCAACGGTACTAAAAATACGTGTAATAATGGTCCAAAAATAACAATCTCTTAATTTTTTTTTAAGCGAAATTATCTTTACCTTTTATTTTAAATATAAATATTTTTGGACTTTAAACATTATTATGTTATTGATATTGACTACCGTTTGACTAATAGTACAACTTCTTTTATTATTTTTGAAGTAATTAAATAAAATAACCGAAGGATGTTGGTTCTCCTGTTAACCTAAAAATTGATATTTATAGGTCAGTGATGTTGTGACGTATATTATATTGTAATAGCTTGACTGCTATATTATGTCAAGACATAGTTATTAACTAATGTGAAATTTTAATGAGATACTATACTTAGCCCGAACATATGAGGAGCACTTTGCGAGGAGTGACTACGCTCATCTTTGGTACTTAGTGAACTATACTCTTTGTAGCGAAAGGGTTAATGGCATATGAGTTGTGTCAACTTTCCTGATCGAAAATTCGTATTTGAGAAAATAATTTATTTACAGAAGCTCCTGTCACAATTAAACCAAATCGTAAAAGAATGGAAAATTAAAATCTTTTTTAATAATTATAGCAAATTAACGTCATTTACTTGTTAACAATATCGCATTTGGTAACAGTTATACAATTATTACATAATTATATAGTTAATTACTTTTCTCGTTTCTTACTTAATATACAAAATACGGAGAAAGAGATATACAGTACAGTCATGGACAAAATTAAGTGGACATTGCAGAAATGTACGAGCAGATATTAACGTTGCAGATGTGAACGTGAAATGTTTTTGTAGACTTGAAAAAACATTTATTTAATTTACAATTTATTTATTTAATGTATATAATTGTGCAATAAAGTTTTGATTTATAGGCAGTATTAGTTAAATTAAATTAACATTTTGTTGTTTATGATACCTGTCCACTTAATTTTGTCCACGACTGTATATAGCACAATTCAAAATTTATATATTTGTTTCAAATTGCGTTTGGTAAAAAATACATCTTGTTAGATATAAAGAATGTAAGGTAAGTACAGCGTGCTTTATGTTAGATAATAAATATTGTGGGATCATAAAACGAGCCTGTTATCTCCGTCGCTAATTGAGTAGAAAGTCATTAACGATATTAAGAGGTTTTATGTATAATAATTAAGTCGAAGATGTGCCGGTGAAAAATGAAATGGAAATGATAAATGTAGACTAAAACAATTAGTGGATACATAAGATATTAACTTTTTATTTGCTAATACACTATATTAGTAAATTATATTACAGTAAATGTTATGTTATACATACATTAACGGATTATTTTATATGCGTAAATATTCCATACACATTCAGATTATTACAACATTATAAATTCAATTAATTTAAACATATCATTATCTTAAAAGTAAATTCATTTTTTTTTTACGTAAATTCGAGAAATATCGAAAAATTGTTTAATGTTTGAAAGTATCTATTGTGTTTATAGAATATTTGGAAAATTTATTCACATATTTGAATTGAAAAACATAATAGTTTTTTTTCAATTTCACGTCTTTTCAAGTATAGGACGGTCTTTTTATGTCGTGGATCTTTGTGTGTTCCTTCGTACAGAAATTCTCGTTAACAAGAAAGGAACTAGAAGTGGTCAGAGCTTTTTCAATGGCGCATACTTCACGTTGTAGGTCCTGACGAGTTGTTTAAGGAACATGTGTCTTCTAACAGCACGACAACCAACTATTTCTGTCAGAAATAAACTGCAATAATTGCTTGAGATAAAATTTCGAATTATTATAAAAACGACAATTTATGAGTTTTTCAAAATATTGTAAAAGCAATAAATTATCGATTCACGAAGAGGAAAATCTCGCGTATCCGCGTTTTATTATGTTTTTTCCGATAGTTCAATTTGTTTTTTTAATTTTGTCTAGTGAAATGTTAGAAAATTCGAGGGGAAATTATTTATGTGGCTTAGAATAGATGAATTATTATTTTCTTTTAATTCATACATTTTTCTTTTCAGTCTATTTTTAACACACCCAGTACTATGTGGGTCAGCGGCAACCGACGTCACACGTTTAACATAATTAAATAATGAAATAACGAGAGAGAACAACAATTGTGAGCTTTGCGAATATTATATTAGTAATACGCTGGAATTTTATGTAAAAGTTTACACGACATGCACAACCTGTATTCTGCTCGTATTCAAACGATTTTGTAAAATTGAAAAGGTTTCCGCGTCTCGTCTAAACATTTTAAATTGAAATCAGAATTTTTAATTTGAAGATGTCTATATGAAAATAAATACAAAGTACAACGATTAACAAATTATGAGCAGATAAACACATTTATTTGAGCGACATAATACATATACATATAAAAAAGAATCGTTCTCTTACAACTGTTACCAATCACCAAATTGTTACCAATATATGCTATTTTTTATCGACATAAAGAATAACTGTATAAATTACTTTACGTTTCATCTCTTATAACTTTATCGTCGTATTTTATTTTTAATCGACAGATAAGTACACATCGAACATACGTTGAAATTAAAATTAAGAGATGTAACTGAAAATACCTGTATTCTTAATATACAATAGCGGACAAAAGTTTAAGACTAAATGGAAAAAATAAATAATTGATTTACTGTTGATAAAAACTATAAACAGTGTTCTACTTTCGGTGTTAACTAATTATACATTTATTTATACAGTTATAAAAAAAATTTCAGTTTGATATTTTGCTCAGTAGCGAAGTTACAAAAAAAGGAACGAAGTTCGTATAATATTTCAAATCAAATCATCGTCTTAAACTTTTGTCCGCTACTGTAAGTACGATCAGTATCGTGTCTGGCCATATACGTAAATTTTCACTATGGCACTCAACGTGTTATGCGAGATAATATTTAGTCACTTTCAACATTATCAGTTGCTATCATTGACGCATCATGCTGAATCTTTCAAGTCACTGCAGAAAATTTATGAAGCACACTAGAAACGAAAGCCTTGCTAAGAAATCTTTGCTTTTCTTTTTTCATTAAACCACGTGTTTTATTAATACATAATCTTACTGACGTAGTTACAGTCAAGGTTTACGACGCAGTATAGTTGTGTGTGGAAAGCCAGGATTAAGTTATAAATAATGAAAATTCCTAGGATTTTCCGCTGTAGATGTAAGCAGCGTAGCCTCCCCTTTTACAGAATTAAAAACAAGCTACTTTTTCTTGTATCTGCTGAAATTTTGATGCATGCAAATTTTCGTGTACGTTTAACGGAATTGTACGGTAAAAATAACGAAAAAGTTTCTTTAAAACAGATTGCAATAATATGTTCAATGTTGAAATGAACAATATAATAAACGGAAAATTATTGGTATTGAGTCAGTAAACTGTAATGGGCATTTCGAAAATATCCTTTCTCTTAAGTTGCAGCAAAACAGAATGATTTTATTACAATTGATTACATTGTTACATATTAAGCATTTGCACTCGAAAAGTGACATGCACTCTCCACTTTATTTAATACAGTAATTTGGAATAGGTATTTTTTAACTATAAATTTATAGTGTTGCACATATGATGTATACACTCAATGAAACAGTTAATAGTGGCAATTAATAATGGAGAGATAATAACTTCGAAAGAATTCATCAAACCTTTCAAACAAAAAGTTTTGGAATTGCTATTTGCTACCGGTAAAAATACCTTCGAGTGTAAAGGGTTAATGATTTATAGAAAATTACTAAGTTAAAATGTGTGAGGTGCTAAAATGAATGAAAAAGATAGTTTATAGCCATTTAATAAATATTCAATTATCAAATTTTGAACGCAATACTATTTCATATTAGGTATACCTATTATTTCATATTTAATCATTTTTCTGCAACCCAATAAAGTAATATTAGATTTATAACGAAACAAAAAGTGTTGTCAGGATGTTCGAATTCGTTTCACAGCTATAACGAATATTTCATTTCTGATTTTTCTTAAACCTGAATTTTTCTTAGACCAGGAAAAAGAAGTCAAGTATAATAAAGTTGTTAACACACTTTTCTATTCCTTTAATATTTTTGCAACCATATGCAAACTCACGTCACGTTCGTTTCAAGTGGTACATATACATTTAGTGACATTTATTCTTTTAACCCTTTTCATGTTCAGTCCGTACGTTGTACAGATGAAATATAATGAATCAGAACGTTTAAAAATACGCCTTGTGCAACATACATTTTCATGTTAAATACATAAATTAAATAAATAAAAGAGATATACATGGTAAAAGAGGTAGGTGCATTCTTTACAACGCGTTCTTATTTCAGAGAACACTAAAACAGCTAGTAGACATGAATAAATACAGAGTGTCCCAGATTTTAATGCCCAAACATTGCTAGTACAGTCTATGGATTGAATTAAGAAAGGGATAAAAAAATCCGCGAAGTTTTAAATTTATAAATTTGAGAATTTAAGAATTTAAAGATATTAAAATTTGAAAACTTGAGAGTTAGAAAATATAGAAATTTGTAGAACATGAAAATTTAGAAATTCAGAAAGGAAATCTAAGAATTTTTTAATTTAGAAGTTTAAGAATCTGGGAATTTTTTAAATTAGAAATTTGAGAATTTAAAAATATACAAATTCGTAAAATATCATAATTCATAAGGGCTCGAAAATACAGAAATTTGTAAAATATAAAGTTTAGAACTTCACAAAATTAAGAAACTGAGGATTTAAAAATTTAGAAATGTAAGAATCGGAAAGTTTAAAAATTTAGAAACTTGGGAATAGTAAAATTATTAGAATTATTTCTAAACTTTTCGTCGTTCAGTAGTAACGTTTGTTTATCAAAATCCATCAATATACAGAGAATTAATTTCTTATACGACTATTAAAAAAATTGAAAGGCACATTACATATGTCTTTGATCACATACATCAAGTTAGCGATGACAATCAAATTGATCTAGTTAAATTTCAAATCCAAACCTGCCACATTTAACGCTCAATTAGCAATTAGAGATCACAAAAAGCTTTGATATGGTCTGCAATTAACATCGATTACGTATTATTATGTGTCGTACATAGTCATGATATGAGAGCTCATTAATAGAACAAATTAGTTTGATGAAACAGACATTCTATATAAGCATGATATGTGCATATGCGTTACAAATAACATAGCACTTGATTCTTGCACATAATTTAAACGTAAGTATGCAAAGTGTATACATACAATAGCGAACAAAAGTTTAAGACGATGATTTGATTTGAAATATTATACGAACTTCGTCCTTTTTTTTTGTAACTTCGCTACTGAGCAAAATATTAAAATGAAATTTTTTTATAAGTGTATAAATAAATGTCTAATTAGTTAACACCGAAAGTAGAACACCATTTATAGTTTTTATGAACAGTCAATTATTTATTTTTTCCATTTAGTCTTAAACTTTTGTCCGCTACTGTACATAATACCTAAAATGTAAAAAAATGTACGTGCTTGGAATCCTCTAATCATATAATAATTTTCTATCCATTGATTTGCGTATTTTTCATAAAAATATATATTTTGCAAAAATGTACTATATTATTGTGTTTGTGTTACATTGTTGGAGCCAATGAAGAATAGATTGTAGTATGTATGACACAATAACTTAAATCAGTAAAGTGGAAAAATAAGTACTTGATATTTTGATCAATATATACATATACAGGGTGTCCCAAAAGTGTTGAAGGAGCCGGAAATGGGAGATAAGTGGGGTCATTCAGAACAACTTATTCATTTCCAAAAATGTCGTATGGGGCTGCATTTTTAAATTATTAACGAAAAACACCGACCAATCATAGCGCGAGAATAATTTAAAAATGAAGCCCCATATAACATTTTTGTAAATGAGAAAGTTGTTCAGAATGACCCCACCTATCTCCCATTTCCGGCTCCTTCAACACTTTTGGGACACCCTGTATAGAAACTTCAATATTGGTAGCTTGAAAACATTTACTACTGGATTTTGTGAGATAAATTAAATACAGATATCCGCAAAGAGCAACAATTTGTACAATCATCTCATTTGAAATAATCAAAGAAGTAATGGGAAGTTTAATCAAATGCAACGCTCGTGTAACTGCAAAAGGTCATCACTTTGAACAATTACTCCTTTGCGATCGAGGATTTTCCAGCTACGCTTTTCTCTAGGTTACATATATCTTTACATAAAACGGTATCATGTACTGAAGCGTAACAAAGTGCTGCCAAATATGAGAATGTATTCAATGACTACATAGAAAACGAAATTACACTTTTATTACCTTTACAACGACATTCGCTTTGTGAATAAAAATGTGATTTCGCTTGTACAGCGGCGTTCGTCCATAAAGGATTAACCAGGTGAAAATCGTATCTTTTGGTACTATTGTATTTTAATTTCTACGTTTAACGTTATTTTAACTCTGAAATTACCGGCGTATAATGCACAATTACTTAGATGTTAATAACGAAACCGGAAAATAAACGAATAAGCAATAAACGATAAATCGATACACATTTCAATTCCTTTTTACTTACAAGAATTAACATAGATTTCAAAAAAATAATTTTTAAAAACTTTGTAATTTAAAATAGGAAATTTGTAAAATGGTCTGTTGACCGTTTTGGTAATGGTAGTGTTAAGCTCGTGGAACTAGTCACGACATTAGCTATCATATAATAATCTACCGTTTAACACTTCGACTGTCATGTCACCCATATGTGGGTGATATACAAATTTCTATACAGATTTAATAGCCATATTATTCAAAATTTGTCCACCATTCTAACTGTAAATACTCGCATTAATTACTTGGAACTGTGAAGAATAATATAACAAAGTATCGTGAACATATTTGGTAAGGTGTGTTCAAAATGAAAATTATAACTAATGCAATTTTCAATTGATTTCATGTGGCAGTCAACGTGTTAAAACCCCTTGATCCTATATAACTTCGACGAAAAGCATCAACCACAAAATCAGATATCTAATTTAGGCCTCATTGAACAGCTTGATCTCGCGATCAGAATGTTCCTTTACAGCAATTACGCTACAGACAAATCCAAACGTTACGTTTTCTGTACCTCATCCCGCAGAACTTTTATATCCATAACTGCCGCAACGACGAAACTCGTTAAAGAACATAATACGGGCAAGCGCTAAATTCCTGGCACACAAAAAACGAACATTTCACCGTTCAACACGGATTTATACTTTATACGCGGTATTACTTGTTCCTCGCGAAGAACGGCGAAGCGCATAATTTCGTCAGGAAGCCTAAATTTTTCGCGGACGCGCTCGCTGCATCGTGCACCCCGAATCCAGGATCGGCGATATTGTTCGTACGTACCAGAAGCACGGGGCAAAAAGTGATCATATAACACAGTATCACTCTGATTGCGGATACATACGCTAAGGTGAGTATCGGCAGGAAGGGAGGTCGAAGTCGTGGATGCCAGGAGAAGGTGGCGGAGAAAGAGGAGCATAACCTAGCAAAGTGGAAGTGGCGATGTCGGTGTAGGAAGGGGTAGGGCTGAACGCATCCCTGCCAGACCGGCCACCTGCCTACCAACCCTGTCTGCTCCACGACGCTTCCCAGTATTCGAGCGATCGCTAACACTCGCGCACGCAAATCCCACGGCCGGGGATGTGCGTTTATCGCGCCATCGCGTCGACACACATCGTACTACGAAACGTACGAAGCAACGTAGTGGCAGCGTGCCCGACGTGACGTGACGTGGCGTGTCGTGCCGTGCCTTGTCGTGTTTCGATGTGGTGCACGCCACCCCCGAAGTTGCGATGTATCACTCGAAGAAGGCACCCTTGCCCGTCCCTTCGTAACGCGTCACCGGGCCCTGAGCTATGGATTCGCCGGGAATCACCGCGCGGGCGGTCCACGAGTGCCCATGGAACGACGCTACCCCCATGAAATTCTATAATGCCGCGACCTTTCGACACACTCGCGACCCGACCTCGAATATCGAGGCTTTATAAACAACTCGCCCCGGGAAGGCGAACGAACGAACGAGACTCGCTGAGAACCGCGGTTCAACAACACATGCTCTGCGACAAGATTTAACGACCTCGCCGCGTTCGCTGAACGTGGACGATATTTACGATCGGTCGAGGAGGTACGCCAATTTTTATTGACTCTGGCTGCTTGCTTCGTACGGGAATCCGAAACTTTCGCGATTCGAGAGGGACGCCGAACTTCGATCCAATCGGAGATGGACATTCCCGACGATCGACCGTGACTGATCTTCACGATGGGGATGCACGACGTCGAATCTTGCCTAATCATCAGGTGACAAAGAAGACTCTCAGGAATAAAGTTTGATGAACGCGTCGACGAGAAGTATGTATATACGAATTCGTACTCGTTGACGGAGCGATCATTTGACGTCCGAATATTCAGACTCGACGGGCCGGACAGAATGAACCGGTTGATTCGATAAATCCGAGAAAATGCACGTTCGTGACTCGCTGCGCGATTAACGGACTGTCACAAATGTACAGTGTCGCGAATGACGTCTAATCGGCCGGACACGAACAGCGGGCTAAATTTTTATCGCGTTCGCGGCTATAATTCGGAGCGGTGGCTTCCCTCGGCTCTCGACTCCTTTTTCCAGTTTCGAAAACACACTTGACACAACCGACCGGCGGTTTTTCGCAGCGAACGCTGCCTGACATGGCTACGTCTTTCGACCAAGCTTCGTTTCGCGTGTCACAAAGGAACGAGGTCATTAGGTACGCGAGAAAGCAGGAAGGGTCGAGGGAAGTTGGCCACGCGGGAATAAGTGTCCGCGGCACTTTTCCGAGGGTCTTTCTTTCATTCCGAAATTATGTCACGACGGTCAATCCCTCGTAGCTCGATACATCTTTAAGTTCGATCGGCCGGTCGATGTCACGAACTTTCTGAACATTCCGAGGGTACTTGTTACCGTACAAACGGGGCATTTAACGTCGGATCGAAGCCACAGAGGATTACGGTTGGCTGCAATCGCCGCGAAGTGGCTGCAAATATCGCCGACGTAAGTAAACGCCGTTGATTCGACGGTGTATCGACGGTCAACTTACGAACGGATCGCAACGGTACTAATTTGTAAAACATTGTGAACGAGTGAATAAACATTTGTCATTACTCGCTGATCCAAAACGGGACAGCATTTTGGGACCTGTTTGATACGGTGCGTTGAAACGAATCGCGGATCATTCTTCGTGTTCGATCGTGTGTTAAATCCGCTGCCCCGAATGATCAATTGGTCGTAGCGACAAGTGGAAGAGCATCGGGTTTATCCACGATGGTGGCGGAAATTCAGCAAATTCCATCGAAACCCACTTGCGAAACGAAATGCGAACTGTTAAACAGTAAGGTCTTCTTGATAACTGTTGTTAGATAATGTGGTTGATCGATTCGGGGGTAGTCAGCTAACTACAGACGAAACGCTTGTCGAGAGGTTGTCGAGCACCTTCTTTAATCGTATATAAAGAGATCCTTCGGACGGGGTCGTATTTCGGATAACGGATCGATGTAATCGCTGGTAATTAAGGAAATATCGAGAACAAGAAAGATAAATTTGTGCCGATTTTTCTTTTTCAACCGAGCTACGCCGCTTATCTCGTTTCCGCGCGGTGGTCGATGCTCTCAATCTTACGGAAGAGAAAAATCTTCCACGGTCGTTTTCCTCTAACCGGATACACGGAGGACGTTTAATGCGAACAGAGGAACATCGATAAGAACCACATTCCGCAGGAGCAAGAAAGTCACCGTTACGATTGTTCATGACGTTAACGGAGATACTCGAACGCACGATATAAAGATTAACGATAGCGGTCTAACATTCTCTTCGTCAACCTCGCTGGTACCGCACAGATGCATCGAGTATGCGGCGTTCGCGCGTTCTATCCCTGAGAAATGATCGAGGATCGTCTTGGCGGGAAGTTTGAAAGCTGCCCGGAACGAAACACATTCCCGGCTGTACGGAGCCACCGATGAGAACGAGGTACAGGGGTAATCGGCTTCATGTTGTCCCGATTTATACGAGAGCTCTCGGCGGACAGTTTCACGGAAGAACGCGGAAAGAAGAAGAGGAAGTCACGCGGTGACGCGTCGTCGGTTTTGTGACCGTACGGTGAGCGGGCCGTCGAGAAGTCCCGCGAGCTTTCTTATCGTAAAGTGATCACCATCGAGGCTGGTGAACGTAATGTGACAACTGCGGGTGAAGAGATGACGGTGACTCCGTCGACTTCCGATGTCGCTGACAAGGCAGTCTCGACGGACGACGGTGGCAGTGGAATGGAGGTGGCACGTCTCGAAGCCGTCCTCGCTGCTCTGGTGGAAACGAAGGTGGAAGCCATCAAAGCTTCTTCAGCGTTGGGCAAACGTTCCGGTAGCGTGCCAGCCAGTCCCCGTCGGCTCAGATTAACTTCCACCTCGACTGCCTCCTCCTCGCTGAATCATCATCATCAACATCGAAGGAAGAGTCATCATCATCATCATCACCATCACCACCATCATCATCATCATCGTCATCGTCGTCGCAGAAGACACGATTCGGCTCCGTGCGACGAGTTCATCGAAGACATCACGGAACATCATCATCATAATTCGCATCATGGTAAGTACACGCGATTTTCGTTATTTAACTCCTTCCCTTGCCATTTATTAGGTCGTTCGGAAAGTTATTTCGTTTCTTTTTTTTTATGAAAATGAGAGACGGTTTTCGGGGGATACTTCTTTTCTTGCTTGAACAGTATTTTTAAAAAAGTGCAGAATTCCGAAAATGCTGCTTTTCACTTTTCATATTCTCCAATTCTCAGATTTCCAAATTCTGAAAAATCCGAATTCTCAGATTTCCAATTTCGAAAAGTTGCGAATTCTCAGATTTCCAAATTCTGCAAAATCCGAATTCTCAGATTTCCAAATTCTGAAGATTCCGAATTCTCAGATTTCCAAATTCTGAAAAATCCGTATTCTCTGATTTCCAAGTGCGGAAAAATCCGAATTCTCAGATTTCCAAATTCTGAAGATTCCGAATTCTCAGCTTTCCAAATTCTGAAAAATCCGTATTCTCTGATTTCCAAGTACGGAAAAATCCGAATTCTCAGATTTCCAAATTCTGAAGATTCCGAATTCTCAGCTTTTCAAATTCTGAAGATTCCGAATTCTCAGATTTCCAATTTCGGAAAATTCCGAATTCTCAGATTTCCCCATTCTGCAAAATTCGAATTCTCAGATTTCCAAATTCGGAAAATTCCGAATTACCAGGTTTACAAATTCTGAAAGTTTCAAATTCCCAGATTTCAAAATTACAAGAATTTCTCACAAACAAGACTGATGGGGAAAAACGATATGACTTTCCGAACAACCCAATATTTGTCAGGTGCATCAGACAGAACTAACTATTTATAGCTACAATATTAACCCCTTGCACTCTAATAACGAGCTACATTCGTGACGCACCAGCAGTTGAAATACGGTAAATCATACTCATATTTTTAGTACGGTTGAATGTTCAATTTCGGTCTAATTTTAATTTACACAGTTGAGAATCACGCAATGTAAGATAGTCTCTACATACGAACTTTCTTTAACCATCTTAATGTTGTAGCAGTGAATAGTTCGTTCTGTCTGACGCATTTGCCGAATGAATCGTAGTGCAAGGGGTTAAAACAAATAAAGGAAATTTAAATGCTACGAGTATTTTATAGTCAGCGATCCTTGACTACACGAATTATAATCGGACGTAAACTTCGAGTTGAGGAGTATCAAAAATTGAGTAAAGTTTGTTACTTTTAAGCTGTGAGTGCGTCACGAGTCGGGCTCGTCAATTTATGGCAAGGGGTTAATTACGATTGAGCCTTTCATTCTTACCAGAGTAATAAGTACCATTCTGCACTAAAGTATTATTCTGTATCCGTGGAATACCGTTATTTGGGCGTTTCTGTATGCGAATGGCAATTTGTAAGGCATAGTTTGCGAGCTGAACCCATTTGTTGCCATGACCCCCAAATGGGGACTTGAATATACATTTTTCTTTTATCACGTGCAACAATGTTATATTAAATAAAATGTGTATTCGATAAATGCTTATATTCTACTTTTTTAAATTATTTTTTACTTCAATATTTTCCAACTTGCATAAGTATTTGATACATAAATTGAGAACCCACGCAGTGGAGTTGAAATAAAAATTTGATAGTTAATGGTTTAACACTAAACCAACCGAAACGGTCAAAATGACCATTTAACAAGTTTCTAGTTTCAAGTTACAATGTTTGTTAAGGTGGCTTTTTTCAAATTCATGTCGATTTTCACTGAGATAAGGAATTAATGTGTACATTAATTCGTGCTTTATCGTTCGTTTATTCACTTTTCGACTATATTTTTAATTTTATAATAAAGCTACATCATACGCTGGTAGGTTTAGTGTTAATGAAGTATTAGGAGGACCGGAAAGTAATGTCGTTTTTTTGCAGATAAATTTTTAATACGTTTTTAGTTTTAATTGGTGATACAATGACCCTCGTTATTGACAACCTTTTGTTATCTATTGTATAAACTTTCTATGCCGGATAGATCAAAATCAATTGATTTTTGAGCAAAATATCTGAATGCACCGAAACGACATTACTTTCCGGTCCCCCTAATATTAATATAACCTGACAATTATGAATAACGCAAAGTTTTCAGATTGTATGCAATACTTGAACAGCACTCGGATACATTAACAATGCATTATTTGGGTATTCGATTATGTGGTAGTTGCAAAATGACACACTTTTTGTTTGAAATACTTTGTTGATAAGACGATAACGATTTAAAGTTTGTTCCTTTCTACTCTCGTAAGTATTTAATTAATCCAGGCGTTAATCACTACAATAACTGTGGTTGTATAATTTTAATACTACTTTTTTAGCGTTAAATTACACTGTACAACAAATTTTGACTTTTTCGTTTTATATGAACTACCACTATGAAATTATTATAGATTTTTGCGAGCTGAATACGAATCTGAAATCCGTTTTTCTCTGATACGTACAGTTTTTTAGAAAATTAATGTTAAAAAAAATTGCAAATTTTCAACTTTGGGAATTTTTTGTGCTTTTACTATAGCAGCTATTCAATGACTTCTTGCACGAGAGAAATCTGTGAACTTTCCCGAATAAAACGATATAAATTGTTATTACATTGTAAACATTTAAATATGTCTAAACAACGATTGAGTACCACTGACAGCGACGCGTGTTTTGCCGAACTATTTTCCTTATAAAATGTAAACGAATGTGATTTTTTAACTTCGCTCGATGCTTTCTGCAGTAAAAATGTCTGCTCTATCGCGTGCGATGGTTAGATTTTCGCCTAGACCCATAGTTTTTTAAATAAATTTAAAAATCTCAGCAAAAATTGGGGCATTTTTGGGGTCTTTTTTACTTTGATCGTTGTTTAAACATATTTAAATGTTTACAATGTAATAACAATTGATATAGTTTTATTCGGGAAAGTTCAAAGAATTCTCTCGTGCAAAAAGCCATTGAATAGCTGCTACAGTAATAACACAAAAAATTCCCAAAGTTGAAAATTTGCAATTTTTTTTAACATTAATTTTCTAAAAAACTGTACGTATCAGAGAAAAACGGATTTCAGATTCGTATTCAGCTCGCAAAAATCTATAAGAATTTCATAGTGGCAGTTCATATAATTTTTGGCTGTTGTACAGTGTTATTAACATATTCTATTCGCAAAAATCAAAACCGCAAGTTATATTGGGGGTTTAAAATGCTATTAAAACGATGGCCTGTTGTTCAATATTAATTACAGGATACTGTGGTTTTGTTCGTATAACCTCACTAGCATATTTTATAAATAAAAATGAGAAAAAATGTTTATATGAACATAGACTCGTAAATCAATTATTATTAGTTGACAAAAATTATAAATTCTAACCCGTAGATTCGATACGGGTTAACCATAAACGGCTACATATAAATATTTTAAAATATTCCAGAACAAACAAATGCCATCACGAATGAGATTTCAGAAGAAATTAAGTTTATTCTAGCATGTGCCATTGATTCAACATAAACATAATAAATTCGTAACCGTCCATATGGATGCAGATTATTGACATAAGGATTAAATTCACGGTACCAGTCAGCGATGACTGACTTAGGGATTGAAAATAGCTATGATATCGGTTTCAGTTTTTGAAACTGTTGTAAAAACCGAAACAATGTCGTAACTGTTACGGATATAACGGTTCTTGCTCGTATCGGTTTCCACTTCAGTTTTTCAGAACCGATATTATATCGAGTTTATAACTGTTATTTTTCAGTTCTATATTTCGGTTCTAAAACGGTTCTCGAAGCGATGCTGGTATCGATTCCGAAATATCTAAGGTTCTCAACAACTGTGAAGCAGATACGAATATCGACTCTGCATAAGTAGAACTGTTTTCGAACTGCGATATAGAAGCGTAACATCACAGTTACAGAATCAAAGTATCAGTCGTGAAGACACAAAATTGAAATCAACGGGTGTCGTTATATCCATAACAGATATAACATTGTTTTGATTCTCGTAACTGATTCAATTACAATCGACGGAACAGAGATGCCAAATATGAAAAGGATTTTCTCAATAACTCGTTGATTTGACCTAAATAGGGGAATATGTCAAATGTTAGCGTGTACTGCTTTGGAGTATACAAGATGTCATATTTGAATCAATCTACTTAAATATCTTTGAAAATATGATGATACAAAAAATGTTTTTGACAAAAATGATATGATTTTAGGAGGTAAATTATTCTGTTGATTATGTTCTTCTGCACGAACGAAGGAGATATATAAAGGTGAAATTCATTCCAGAAATTATATATGTACAGTAGCGGACAAAAGTTTAAGACGATGATTTGATTTGAAATATTATACGAACTTCGCTACTGAGCAAAATATCAAAATGAAATTTTTTTTATAAGTGTATAATTAAATGTCTAATTAGTTAACATCGAAAGTAGAACACCATTTATAGTTTTTATGAACAGTCAATCAGTTATTTATTTTTTCCATTTAGTCTAAAACTTTTGTCCGCTACTGTATCTTTTAATGCATCGTTTGATGCAACTCGCTTTTCTCTGCACAAAAGTATTGGAGTGTATTAAACTGCTTATTTCGTTAATACATAAATTTATTAATAACTATTTTGCTATTAATTTTTTTAATAGACAGAACGAGTATTAAAAAAGTGTAACAAAAGTATTAATAAGTATTAAACATAATTATTAATTCAATACTTTTGTAATTAAGAATTAAAATTTATATACAATATAAGGTTACTGATAAGTATCTATTAGGAATTAAATAAAATAAATTATCAATTTCAAGAAATTAGAATTAACTTTAATTTCTATAAGGTTAAATGAGAAATCGTAATCTTTTAGTAGGTACTATTGAATTGAAAATTAAACTTTCTGTTGTCAATTAATAAAGTTGCAATTAACGATTAAAAGTCAATTGTTAAATGAGAAAGCTCTTCATGAAGTGTAACTTTTAATCATTCATTTGACAAGTTTCAAATTGAATTAATTCTTGATTAGTAAACTATACAATTAATAATACAATTTAATTCGTAATTACATTTCCTTTAATTATAGTTAACTGAAATTAAATTACCTATAATTAAAATTAAAATAAATTAAATTATCTGTAATTACAATTGAATTAAACTAAGTCAACTTAAATTATATCAAGATTCCTTTCATTACATATTAAATATTAGTTCGTACTTACCTATCAATGAAATTTAGTTTTTAAATAAATCTTTTAATGGTCTGATTCGTCTCGTATGAAAATGAATGACGAAATTGTATAATTATACACCTCACCAAAATTTGAACTCGCCAAACTTTGCCGAGGTGTATAATTATACAATTTCGTCATTCGTCATGTCGGTAGGTATCTCCTCTGTACTTTATCATAGTAGTCTAAAATAGTTGTCTTCAATACAGTTTCAATTCAATTATAACATTTGATAAGTAAGTTCTTTAATTTTTTCAAGGGAAACAGTATCCCATTTTGTTCAGGTGCACCGTGTACAATTGCATGTAAGCTAAATTTTCTGTGACCGCTAATAAATGCAGAGAAAAATTGTAATTTTGGAAGATAAGATATACGAACGTGACTGTTATAAAATTCGAAAGTTTGTGAATTTGATAATTGAAGAGCTGAGAAGTTGAAAATTTGTACATTTGTACATTTGTACATTTGTAAACTCGTAAACTCGTAAACTTGTAAACTTGTACACTTGTAAACTTGAAACTTGTGAATTTGCAAACTTGTAAATCTATAAATATTTAACTTATTTAATTTCTATATTTGCAAAGCTCAGAAATTTAAAACCTTAAATCTTCGTTATAAATTCTTGACTAAACATTTAGAAGCATTTGTTTATATAACATTCTTTTCCTCAATTTTTTTCATAGAATATACGGGCAAAATTAGGACACTCTGTATATGCAGATATAACGAGAACAGTATAAATACGAAAAACTAACTAACGATAAAAGGTACCTTACAATAAGGGAGCAAGTTTTGAACAATATTAGCAGGAACCTGCCTAAATGATCTTACGTACAGTACTTAAGATAATTGAATTGTTATTCTTGCTTCTTTTCATTGCTTATTCTCTCAGCTCGCTGCATTTCAATGGTGTATTACAACCGCAGTGTGATTATGCTTTATAATAAAGAGATAAGAGAATCTGAAGCGATATCAACACAAGTTTATAACGAAAATTAGTGCGTTGCAACAATAGACTAACAAATTAATACATTATTTTTATAAAAAATAATTATTCGTCCTCTTTATGACAAGAAACTGTTGTTATAATTATGTTATATTTGTCAATCGTAATTTTTATTTACAGAAACGAAAGTACATTTCTTTCGAAAAAGCAGTGATCTTAAAGAAGAAAGCAACACCATTCGTCGACATTTGGTTAACGATTTAATTTTCACATTTAGTTGAAAAATTTGTTTCGAGAAATTTCGGAAAATTCTGAATTTCAAAGTATAGGCATTTTTAATTTTGGGATTTGGAAATTTCTAGATCTGCAAATTTGAAAGATTTAGGAATTGAAAAATTTAAGTCTCTACAATCGACAAGTTGTTTGATATTTTTAAATTCTTTATTTTCATAATTCACAAATTTCTGGAAGTCCAAATTAAAAAATTCTGAGTTTATGACATGTTCAAATCGTCATATTTTCATATTTTCAAATTACCGTATTACAAATTTTTGAACTTTAAAATTTCCAAATTCTCAAATTGACAAATTTTTAAACCCTTAAATCGTCAAATCGCCAAATTAAAATATGTTAAAATTCCCAAATTTCTAAATTTCCAAATATCCAAATCCCATATTTCTAAATTTCTATATCTGTGAGTTTGTAAATTTAATAATTTAATAACCAAAAATTAGCAAGCTGCATTATTTTTTCTTCAATTTTCTCTATGAATCGGCCATCTTGTTTACTTGTCGCATTAGCAATTTAACTTTCAACGCAGTCAAACGTATGATACCACTATCAAATAATATTTCAGTTAATCAGAGACATAGGAATTGCATAAAAATTTGTTAAATGTGCTATTAGAAACTTTCGTTTAAATTATAGTACTATTAATCGTTTTGAAATAGAAGGTTTAATATTTAAGATACTTCTACACGAGTGATTTTACGAAATTCGTAAACACAACTTTACGATGTACATGTTTCAAATGCAGTTTGTTTTATTAGATAAATTTATTTGATTGTTCTCTATGAAAGCTAAATATCGATGAAGAGAATCGTTGATAGTATTATTGATACTGAAAGATTTACGACTTGTATATTTTTGATATCGATTGGTTTATTGAATACTAAATAATCGATTTGAAAATATACGCCAATGACAGGATTTTATAACAAAAAGAGAGCGCAAAATAGTATTTATGTTGCATCTGAAGGTTAAAATTTGATGATTGTAAGATTGTTGATATTCGCAATTCAAAATTAAACATTTTACTTTGCAATCTTGTGTTATTTAAATTTAACAAACCTGACTCGTATTTTCGTCACGTTCAAAATTTTAGTTCAATTCTAACCATAACCTGCACAATCAGAAGTCGTTCAATGCAAAAATGTTTAACATTTCAACTTTCTTCATTTGTCACAACTGTCATAATTATTGGAATATTATAAGTTCCGTTTATGGTTCCGGTGGTAAATACAAATTATTAGTTAACGAAATAATGAAAAATCTAAGAAAGCTATGTAATAACACTGTACAACAAATTTTGATTTTTTTTTTATTTCACAACCACCACTATGATATTCTTATAGATTTTTGCGAGCTGAATACGAATCTGAAAATGAAAACAAAACTGATTTTCTAACTTCGCTCGATACTTGCTGCAGCAGAAATGTCTGTTCTATCACGTACAATGTTCAGATTTTCACCTAGACCCATAGTTTCTGATATAAATTGAAAAATATCAACGAAAATTGGTGCGTTTTCAGTGCCTTTATTACTTTGATCATTATTTAAACATATTTAAATGTTTACAATGCAATAACAATTTATATCGTTTTATTCGGGAAAGTTCACAGATTTTTCTCGTGTGAAAAGTCACTGTACAGCTGCTATGATAAAAGCACAACAAATTTCCAAAGTTGAAAATTTGCAATTTTTTTTAACAACAATTTTCTCAAAAACTGTAGGACATTGAGAGAAACGGACTAACTCGCAAAAATCTATAAGAATATCATAGTGGTGGTTACGAAATCATTTGGCTGTTGTACAGTGTAATTTACCAAATAAAGGAATTGTCAATTATACGTATAGGTACCAGTTATACATACAGTCGTGGACAAAATTAAGTGGACAGATATCATAAATAACAAAAGGTTAGTTTAATTTAACTAATAATGTCTATAAATCAAAACTGTATTGCACTACTATATACATTAAATATATAAATTGTATATTAAATAAATGTTTTTTTCACGTCTACAAAAACACTTCACTTTCTAAACTTAAAATTTAAAACATTGTAATAAAACCAAAAATTTGTTTTCATATCTGCAATGTCCACTTAATTTTGTCCATGACTGTATATCATTAAGGAATATTTTGGAATAAAAGGGTAGTCGAAAAATTGAAACGAAAAATGAAGACACTAATGAAATAGATACATGGTCTTACCAATAATTCTTATATAAACCACATAATAATCGAATTGAGAAAAAAAAAACAAAGGAACAAATTGTTTATATAATTAATTGTCAACTATAAAATCACGCAGTGCTGCGTTCTAAACTCCTGTTTTCTAAAAGTTCACTCTGGTGGCAATTGCTTTAGTGTTCGTGGTGATGTCATACAAGGGAAAATTAAAGGAGAGAGGAATAAAATATAAATTGAATAAGTTAGGCATCCTCTTCTATTTATCTCCCGTGTCTGTCATAGCTGCCCCGAGGCTTATCTCGTGGCAAATTGTGGCGCCCCGAACCACCAGGGCAGAAACCTGAATCTATACAAAACTACCCACCTGTCAACAAAAATTAACCACCAAACACGTCCCATTGTGTTGCTGAGAATGTTATGTAGATATTTTTTGCATAAGCAAAAGATACACAAGAGCTCGGTACTTCTTTAAATACATAATAATCTTATTAACCCCTTATGCTACGATTTATTTAGCAAGTGCGTCAGACATAACGAAATTGCTACAACATTAAAGTGATTAAAGAAAGTTCGAATGACAAGATTGTTTCCCATTTAGTGATCCTCGGATGCGCAAATTATTCGACCGAAGTTGAACATTCAAGCGTATTAAAATTATTAACAATATCTACCATATTTGAAGAGCGAGTGCGTCACGGGCGTAGCCCGAAGTTGTAGGGGTTAATGAATAAATATAAATTCTGAATGACAATTCGGTTAACCCCTTGCGCTACGATTTATTCAGCAAGTGCGTCAGACATAACGAGCTATTAATTGCTACATTGTTAAAGTGATTAAAGAAAGTTCGAATGTCAAGATTGTTTCCCATTCAGTGATCCTCGGATAGGCAAATTACTATTAGACCGAAGTTGAACATTCAAGCGTATTAAAAATATTAACAATGTCTATCATATTTGAAGAGCGAGTGCGTCACGGGCGTAGCTGTAGGGCAAGGGGTTAAGAAAATTCTGAGCCATCGATAAATAGTCAGAACTGATATAGAAAACAGGTATGTTACTAGCCTAGTTAATATTTTAATGTTTGTTTTTGATAATGTTTTCTTTGTATTCGACGCTCTTTTATATCTAAAATTAACGTTGAGTCGGTGCAAAAATAAATCTGTTTCTATGTTGAAGTGCATCGATGCAGTTTACATTTTGACGTAGCATTAGCTTACGTCAAAGAATGGTGCACATAGGATTACTATGTAGATCGATAAACGATACGCCGTGCTGAAACGAAAATGTTCTTTTATAAAATTCGGCAGACTCATTAATATTCGACGATGTGCCCGTTTTCGCGTAACGTTTCAGTTTTATCAATCATAAATTTGCACTTCAGATTTAATTTGAAAGAGAATCGAGTCGATGGAGTGAAAATATTGTCGGTACGGATTGAATAAAATTCATTTGGTGATTATATACATTTATTCGAAAAATGAAAGTTAGTTTTCTGTTCCAAAAGTTTTTCTTCCCTTTTTTTTTTTTACAAAACTCTTGAATCAGATGCCTTATAAATTTTTAATTTATAATAGGTAATTCATACATGGTATAAGACAGAACTATAAATAGAAAAATAATTTTTTATGAGAAAAAGATTTTCGCAAATTATTACAGTATTTATTTTTCGTGAAAATACAGAAATTTATACTTGTTTAAAAGTACCACATACTCGATTTGATGTTTTGTTTTTAATAACTTATTGATAAATAATAATTGATGATGGATGGTTAAGTTACTACAAAATTTTCTGAACATTCTAAGTTCTGTTGTATAAAATATGTCAAGGTCAAGGCTCCTGAAATTGAATACCATATTTCATATATTTATCTTATTTTCTATAAAAGAGACACCCGGAAGCTCATTATTTGTTTGTTGTATAAATTTACATCAACAAACGCTAACAATTAATATGCAAGTCATATGGGACACGTAGGATCGAAATAATAAATAAGACTGTTTATCTATCATACTTTGTTATTAATAAAATTAATCAAATTTAACATACTATCATTTGATTCAGACGTTAGATGCATGCAAGACAATAATTATTTTGTTATTGCCAATTATGATTAATTTGCGAAAATTGGTGCAATTAATGTGTACAATTAATTGGAACAATTATTAATTTATCAAAATTAATTTTCTTAATGTTTTATCATCTTCTATCGTTATTTTAGCAAGTTTCTCTAAACGTATTACCAAAGAACTGGAGCATGTTTCACAAATTATTTTTCAGTTGTTAGAGCAACAAATTTATCCAGATTAACATGTTAAATGCAGCAGTGAAGACAGACGCATTTATATGTATAAACCGGAACGTTATAATTAATGTTTCATTTGCCACGTCACGAAATTACTACCACAGAATTATGTTTGTCTTGCATTTTGCAGTTCCAATATTTTTTAGGTTAACCTTTAACACAGCAAATATTTCTAAATGCATACTTTAGGATGCAATTATAAAAAAAAAACTGAAAAGTGTAAAATCTTTGACACTGTACACAACGAACGCTTATTTGAAAACTAAATTTTTTACATTCAAGGAATTATACGAGAGAAATTTTTCAAACCCAATTGCATGTAATAAATTAACTTAAAACAGGATTATTCAATGTTGTATTATTTTGAAGCTTCAGGTATGCTGAAAATGATGAAATGAATCATGCTTAATAAAATTCAAATCATGTTGGAATATAATATAAACACAAATACATATATATAATATAAATGTTGTATGCAATATGCAATTTTATTATATTTATTATGTTTACCTTTCTTTGTTATCAAATTACGGCAGACTTCCACTGTTTCCAAATTAGACATTTATTATGTAACAACGTAATACATTATATCGATAGAAGTAAAAAATGGCAAAAGAACTACGGATGGAGGTAGTAATATCAACGCAAGCCATTACTTTCACGTGCAACCGATAAATAATAGGATGAAAGCTATACTGGTATAAGTTAAATTGTTTAAATTTATTGACTTGCGTGTGCAGGTACAATTTATATACGAGTGTTCTTTGAAAGAAAAATCATCTGAGATCTGCTGTTACTCAAATAAATAACGGCACTTGTAGAACACATGAACAAGCCAGACGTTCACGTAATCTAATAAAACTTTTCATTTTTTAAAGTGAGAACCAGCTGGTTTACGTAACTATGTCTTTTATTGCTTCAAATACATTACAGTTGTATTCGTTGATAATACACGTTTACCATGAAAGCTCTTTTCCCATATAATGTTGAATTTTGAATATATTTATGTAAACATTTGATATATTTTTGTTTAATATCAAAAGCAAAGAAAGAAATGTTAACTGACATAAATATTATTATATTGTACTCATTACTGCTTAATGATATAATGCTAGAAATTATTAGTATAGTGCAACTTACAAATTACGATGTAAATTTTAAATACTCCAAGTTTAAAATATTTGTTGGATCGATTAAAATGTATGGAGCACAGAAAGTGTTAAGAATGGCGTTTATAAGTTACTATCATTATAGTAGTTGAATGATTTTAGAAAAATTGGATTCACAGTTATTAGATATCCTTGTTTTGAACAAGTGCCAATGTGTCTAGCCAAGTTACATCTGAGGAGAAAGATTATTGTAGGTACTTTCGCCGAATACAAAATATGCTTTTTGGAATACAACCGAGTAATGATAAGCAGATCAATTGTATATAGTGATCATATCTGTGGTAGTGAAAACGATATTAAATCTATCTCTTTATTTTGCAGATTCGAAACCTTTTAAGACAGAATAAGCGGACATCGGAAGTATAAGAACTAAAATATGTGAACATTTGTAAATTTGTGAATTTTGTAAGGAAAAGACCATTTAGGAATTTGAACATTTGAGAAGTTGAAAATATGTATGATGATATGAAGATTTGGGAATTGAGGAATTTAGGAATTTAGGAATTTAGGAATTTAGGAATTTAGGAATTTAGGAATTTAGGAATTTAGGAATTTAGGAATTTAGGAATTTAGGAATTTAAATGTTTAGAAAATTAGAAATTCCGGAATTTTGGAAGTTTAGGAATTCAGGAAATTAGGAAATTAGGAAATTAGGAAATTAGGAAATTAGGAAATTAGGAAATTAGGAAATTAGGAAATTAGGAATTTAGGAATTTAGGAATTCAGGGATTCAGGGATTTAGGAATTTAGGGATTTAGGAATTTAGGAATTTAGGAATTTAGGAATTTAGGTATTTAGGTATTTAGGTATTTAGGAATTCAGGGATTTAGGAATTTAGGAATTTAGGAATTTAGTGATTTGAAGATTCTGAAATTTAAATATTTGGAGATTAAAAATGTACGATTTTAAACACTTGGTAAGTTGACAATTTGTGTATATTTGTCCATGTGAGAATTTGGATAATTAATAATTCAAAGATTTACAAATATCAGGTTTCCAATCTTTCAAGCGAAGAAATGTACACGTTTGAAAATGTAGAAATCTCTGACAACAAAGATATCAACTTATCAAGTTTTCAAATAATCCAACCCTCAGGTATTTAATTTTCCATATTCTCAATATTTATAAATCAGATGGTGTTGTATCTTGAAAGTTTAAAAAAAAATAAGTTTTAGATTTTCAAATTAGAAGCTTTTGATGAAATCTTAGTGATTACTTCATCAGAAATTGTTTATTACAAATGTATAAAACATCAGTGCTTTTCAACATAATTATTAATTCAAGAGATATAAAGTGCAAATATAATCAGTTAAAAATACATCAGTTAAATATGATAGATGAACTCTAATATGCTTTTCAAACAACAATTTCCGCACCTTTAATTCCCGTTAACACTAGATTTACGAACGTATAATGACCATTTATTTTTGAATTAAAACTAAAGTAGAAAAGAAAATAGATAAAATATGATACGTAAACTGTCTGATAAAACGAACCTTTATCTTTATAAAAGTCACCATACATTTCGATAAAAGCTTCCTCCTAGTTATTGTAATTTAAAATCAGATTTGTATTATGAGTCATTTTGGCTCGTTCCGTAAATCCAGTGTTAAATGAGTATTAGAACTTTTATCTACTTTTCATTACCACGTGACACAACACACACACGCAAACACAAAATATAAAAATTAAAAGATCACCATATCAAACTTCGAATGAGTTGCATACTCCACTGCATTTTTCTTACATTCTTGTAAGAATGTATGTTTGATATCTCTAATATTATTCGTAAATAAGATTCATATATTCGATTAAACATATTTAAGTACAGGGTGTCCCACAATTATGGTACGAGCCGAAAAGGGGTGGTTGGTGGAGCTATTCTGAACAACTTCTTCCTTTGCCAAAATCTCGTATGAAGCTTCATTTTTAAATTATTAAAGAAAAACACCGACCAATCAGAACGCGAGAATCGCGCGCGCCGTATGTTCGATCGCGGCCTCGGCCAATTATAACTCGGGCCTACACTTCTGCCTCCGAGCGCGCGCGATCCTCGCGCTCTGATTGGTCGGCGTTTTTCCTTAATAATTTAAATATGAAGCCTCACCAAATATTTTTGCAAAGGAAAAAGTTGTTCAGAATAGCCCCACCTACCACCCCTTTCCGGCTCGTACCATAATTGTGAGACACCCTGTATATTAATATTGTATTTCAAACGATGGGAAATGAGTGACGTGTTTACAATTCCAGGCAAAGGAAGACGAAGAGCATCCGAAAGCCCACGACGTCCAAGAAAGAAGCGTAAATACTCAAAAAACCCGAACATCATTCAAGGGGTTGTCCAAGACGTTCAGGCGGGTCTTGATTCACGTTTAGAGCTTTTCGGGATGGATGGTGATCAAGATCTCGCATTGATAAACTTTGAAAGGGCTCGTGAGACTCTCAGCGATTCCTGCGAATATCCGCAGTTGCACCGAAGTGCCTGCTACTTTTCTCAAAGTACAGCTCAATTGTAAGTTTACTCAATGTTATACTATAATTAGCGATATCTACTCTTGATACGAATGGAAAATATAGAACATTACGATGATATGATAGAAAATACGGGGTCGAATGCTGCAAAGTCTCGATATGAACGAAAATGATTCACGACAGCGTTTCTCAACCTTTTAGGCACTATGCGCCATTATAGTGGCATTCGCGGATGCCATCTCTCTGTACGACGCGTCACTATAGAGGCTTTCGCACATGCCATCTGAATTGTATTATGCATTATTAGAATAAATTGTTAAAGTTAAAATGCGTGTATCACATCTTTAAGAAAAATTAAAATTTAATCACGAAACACTTCATTCGTATGTACTCGTGTAAAGAACAGCATTATTCGTCACACATTGCAGTGCCGTATCATTTACGCGTAATTCACGTGGAACTCTGCCGTACAGAGAAACACAGCCCCGCGCAAAATTCAGCCGTGCCTAAGAGGTTAAACTATGAACCCTAAATGAGATAATAAAGTAGAACGTTCAGTTCGTGAAATTATAATTCATTAACACTAAACCCGTCGGTGTATAATGCACGCTTACTTTGAAATTAACACTATGCCGTTCGCAGATCTTAGATAGATTCTTCTTCTTCTTCATTGGTGTTTTACGTCGCGTCGACGATGAGGTCATTGGCTGACTCAGTCACAATTTAATGAGCCTGAATCTGATTGAAATGATAGTTTGTGATTTTATCCGATTCGATCGCGATATTAACACTATGCAGGGACGGTTTACACACTAGGCCTACTAGGCCCAGGCCTAGAGCGCCAACGGGCGAAGGGGGCGCCGGTCGTGAAAGTGATAACTAAAAAAAAAAAAGGAAAAGAAAACAAAATTTTTAATTTGTCTTATATTTGTTGACCATTATATGGAGGGCACTAATTTCATCGGGCCTAGGGCGCCAATTGTTGTAAACCGCCCCTGACACTATGTAGTCCGCAGATCTTAGATACATTCTTCTGTTTGACGCCGGAAGAATAGCATGGAAATTTTGGATTTTATAAACAATATTTCGAAGACAGCGGTAATGTAAGTTCCTAAAATGAAGATATGTCCTTCAATCATTCTCGTATTCTATTCTTACTTAAATAAAACAATGTTATAGTTAGTTTTCCGCCCCTTAACACCCAAGAAAGATAATTCAAATGCTATTTCAGTTTTTTAAATATGGCACCAAAGTGGTACCATCGGCACTCAACAGATACATTTTGTGCGGCACCAACGTGGTGCCACCGGACAGCATAGTGTTAAAAACGAAATTGAAATATAAATAAGCAAACGATAATGCATAAATTATTATTAGGTCAATCGGAAGGGTTCATCTGTTTTTTGTGCAAAACGTAAATGTTTATTTACGAAACAATATCAAAATGAGCATTAATCAAAATATTGTCCATCTTTTGCGAGGACTTTTTCTCATCTTTCGGGCAGTAAGCGAATTGCGCGGCGAAAAAATGAGACATCTTTGACGGCTATCCAGTTAGAGACCCATTTTTATGGGTATTGAAGGGTTCCTCAGGAATTGCATGTGCCATTGACTGAAACATGTGGTAATCGGAAGGGGTACAGTCTAGCGAATAATGCGAATGGTGTAACAGTTCCCAACGAACTGCTTTAAATGTTTCTTTCACAACTTTGGTGACACGAGGCTGGGCGTTGTCATGAAGCAAAATCACTTTATAAAATCAATTAATCAATTAAACCTTATTATCATACGTGAAACATTCTAAAGGCGTTTAACATCGCTTTTTGAAGTATTCTGCTGCCTATTAAGTCGAAAAGTTCTCCTGATGCAGAAAATGGAAATAATGTTACTCTTCGGAAGAACAGCTGTTATTATCGAATAAACATTTGACATTGACAGATTAGTTCTTTTATGTTGGCAGAATATCAATCCATTCATTTCCATCTGCGATCAGGTAATAAATGTATGATACGATAATTTTTCATTTCATGTCCGTTACGTTTAGATGCAAATACAAAATTAAATTTGAAAGTTAATATTTTATGATATCTGGCTGTTAGTAGTTACTTACATCTCCGTGATTATTTCGCGAAATTATAATGTCAGAAAGGTTATCTCAGCAGATGTAATTGAAATATATCGGTTGAATTATTGAATAAGTATTTTAGTAGTTTATTATCTAAAATACAGTATGATTATATTAAAAATTATTCCTAAATATAAAATACGATAGTCATACTTTGAGAATATGTAGGTAGATTATTATGAAATGAAGTAATATGCGATATAATATTGTTTATTATTTATTTATTGAAAACAATGTTGTTTCAAATTGTACCATTTCTGCACCCAAATAGCAAGATTGTTACCATTATTAAAATTAATGAGTTACTCTGTGATTTATATTTGTAGAATAATTTAATTACATCGTATTCAATTTTCACTTATTAATTCTGTGTAATGTTTGAATTTCGAATTACAGCCAATACAGTGCAACGCAATGCAATTACAACGCAATCACATGCAACTACAGTAATCTACAGTCTTAATGTATTGTAATTGTTCTTTAGCTGTAATTGTAGTTAAACTGTAATTACGAAACACGATTACAACTAGAATATAACTGAAATAAAAGTTACGATTTAAAAGATGGTAAAATATTGAAAAATAATTAGAAGGTGGGAAGAAACTACACAGAGGTTCTGAATAAAAGTAATTATAATATTATCAATTACCAATCTGGTATCATTAGTGAGTTTATAATATTTCAACAGAACTAAGTGTAATTCAGTTAATTTACGACGACAATAATTAACAATCGAGTTAATCGGAAAGTTTAAATTACGTAATTCAAATGGGAACGTAATTAAATTAACATATAATTCGTATCTGATTGATGCATATATTTTTTAATAAATAATTATTGCTCTGAATAAACGTTTTATCCAATTGAATGTCCCTAAGCTAATCAAATTACGTTTAAAATCCTAATTCTGCGTCCAACAAAATTATTTTGAATAAATATAAAAAAATCAAATTCGTTATATTATTTCTTTAGTTATCGCTGCAAAAGTCATTACATCGCCGCTGAAAAAAACTGTAATACGAAGAAAGACTTTTAACACCTTGAGTGCCACCTTAAAACAGTTTCAATTTCTTTTAGGAAGTAATTTTATGTTCGATAAAGATAGATAATTCTCATAATATTCTACCCTGATTTATTAGATCAGCTTTAATATATTCATACAAATTTTGTATACCTTGTAATGTTAAATGTTGCAACTAAAATTAGCGATAGATTTATGTATGAATTCATACGTCACCCGTATGTGGGTGACGTGGCACTCAAAGTGTTAAAATGATATAAGAAAACCAACCATTTTGACTGGCATGGTTCTAGCGTAATAAGTAGATATCATTGTTTCCTGATCATTACCCGTGGTTGCACTGAGTATGAATTATAATGAACGTTTAATCAAGCGTTCACGGAATCGAATAAACGATATACAACCTAGTCACCCAGGAATTGGTGCATCGACTCATGCGTATTTTCAGTGGTAGGATCTTATTGGCACACGCGACACGCACATCGGTTAATCAAAAAAACACAAACAATTGACAGTCGTCGATCGTCGATCGACATCAAGCACGGAGGATTTACGGCGACATTAAGCGTACTTCTTATGTTTCATTTCAACTTTCTCACGTGCCAATTCCTGGGTGACGCGCTGTACTTCTGTGTACTTCTACCTTTTTAACCCCTTAACTTACGATTTTGCCGGCAAGTGCGTCAGACAGAACGATTCAATTATCATTGTAACGTTAAGACGGATAAAGATTGCTCGAATGATAGGGATATTTTGGATATGGCAATGATCGGTGGACGGGTTCGAATTAAAGTTGAGCTCGAAATTCGATCATAGTGAAAATAAGAGGCAAATTTGTCGCGTTGCAACAGTTGTGTGTGTCACGCGTGGGAGACGTCGTTATAAGGCAAAGGGTTAACGCAAATCAATTGACCTCATTCTTAATCACTAATATTATTTGGAAATCCAAATGCTTTTTTTCAATGAAACTAAGGAATTGCGTAGCTTTATAATTTTGTTAAAATCAAGCATATATAACAAAAAACATTTTCATTGCTTCTAAGAATATAATGTACGTGAGTATTCTTAACCCGTTATTCGTGTAATATTGCAACACTCTCGTAAAGCACGGTACAGTTTGAATATGACAAACCTAAACCGTATTTTGACCGTAACTGAGTATATTATTAATTATAATATTATTTATTATAATGTACAGAATCAAAAGAAATACTGAATGCAAAATGCATCTAACATTTTAACCTTTTTTATCCGTATTAAACTTGTACCAATAGTATGGATGTAGGAGTATAATATTTTTGATGTAAATTCCTAAAATTATTGATCCGAATACTGAAGTTTCAGCAAAATATATCGATATTGAGTAATAAATCTACCGTCATCTTGTATTCCCAACTTTTAGTCTTAACTTTCGCGACGAAGTTCACGCCACAGTGTTATTCATGAAATTCCAACTATAGCACGTTCAGAAAAGTTTTTGAAATATGACTTCATACGCTTCAAAATGGGAATTATTTAACGTCTTTTGATTTTCACGCTATGATTCCGACGGTGATAAATGTGCTCATGTAGTTAAAATATTCTGCTTAATGTTCTTTTAATAACATTCTTCGTTTAGGGATTTAAGAACTTGGAAATTTGGTAAATTGATGTTCTGAAAATTTTAGTATTTGCGAATTAGAAAATTTGAAAATTAAGTAATTTGGGCATTTGAGGTATTGGAAAGTCAGGAATTTGAGAATTTAGAAATGATTTTTAAATCTTAGTGAGAATTAATGTTCATCTAATAACACTGTTTTTATTGTCAGTTGAAGCGTTATACACATATATGTAAGTTATAAACCGAAAATAAAAGAAAGAGATGTATTATCATACATAGGATTTTAAACAGTTTACAAAGAAATTATAACAAAAATATGAAATGACTTCAAACTGCTTTATTTCTCTATGCTATACATTATTATAACATACAATATGTGTAGTACTATATACAATGTATATACAATATATTTATATACAAATATAATATTTATATAATATTTTTATATAATATTTATTTATATACAAATATTGTATATACAATATATTGTCATATACAATGTATATTGTATATAGTAGTTTTATATTTAATATTTTTCCGGTATAGTATTTTATAAATAAAAGTGATAAAATAGTATATAAGCATAATCTCATATACTTTATTGAAATATTCCACTAAACATATTTAATTCCCTCAACAAAAATTTATACTCGTGTACCATCAGTATTTAGCATTATATTGTATATATTACAATATATTTTAATCATTAATATCATGCAACCCCATTTCGACTTTTGATAAACCTTTCAACCCATTTGGTATATCATGTATGAATTTTAATATCTTTCTGTGTTATTGCAACTCATTAGAAGTTGTTCTTTCCAGTATATTTCTTTGGCTGAAATTTCATACTTCCTTAATTTTTTTTCATTTCTCCTCATACATATTCAGTAAGCTTGACGTCAGACTTTCGTATGGGTGATATCAGTAGATGGGGAGTTTTTTCACGCAACTGCTAGCTACTGTTTTCCCCATAACTGATAAATATGCAGAAAAAATTCATTTTCTATATTTGCAATATTTTTTTGAAAAACGCAATGACAATCATTTAAAATAGAATACTATATATTTCATATATAATACGAAGCTACGTATTATAATACTTACAATATTTACTAAATTATATCGACAAGAACAAAAATGAAAAAAATAATTATAATACTTCAAAATATTATAAGTATTTATCGATATACATATTGTACTTTTAACAGTAGAACTACCAGCATTAAATGCATGTTTACTTCAAAACTGAAAATAAAGTAGAAAAATAAATAAATAAACATTGCAGCATCGCCTAACATATACAACAATTCATTAGCTCAATAAAACGTGACAGACATTTTGACAAAAGGACGGTAATAAAATTTTGTAATAAAAAATGCCAAACCCGAAACCAGTTATTTTGACTGGTTGGTAGTTTTAGTGTTAATACAATTTCTGTGGGGAAGAGTATATCTTTCAGCTTCATGAATTTCACAAATTTCATTGCTTTGAAAATTTATATTTTTGTAAACATATAAGATATATTTTATTGATTTTTTGTGGTTTCAATGACTGTTAAGATAGTGAAAGCACGTATCCGATATTTCTTTTCCTAAATCGCCTACATTTTCTGGAAATGGATCGTAAATTATATCTTGAAGAACGTAACAAGAAGTTCAGATGCAATAAATCGCGAAGTATTGGAGGCCAATTCATAAGCTTTGTGTGTTCCAATCCATTAGTTCCGAAACGTTTTGTTTAGCTTTGGTAAATCGCTTGTAAAGATACACAACTGAAAGCGACATATTAAATAGTATTTGAGAAATTAACAAATTTGGAAAGTTATAAATTTCTGACAATAAAAATATTGATTTGTCGAGATTCAAAATGTTCCATGTTTCTAGTTTCTACATGACGGATTCGAGATTTCTTATTTTAAATTACAAAAATTAGTAAGGAACAAAGAAATAAAGAATCATTGCGAGAGTTAGTTTACGTATTGTGCATTATTTTACTTATTTTTATAGCTTAGTTTCAATTTAAATATAAATAGTCATTAATCGTCCGTAAATCTAGTGTTAGTTATAGAATTTTTATCACTTGGAAGCTTAGATATTTAAAAATGTATAAGTTTCAGATTTTCAAATTAGAAGCTTTTGGTTCAATCTGATGGGGATATTTCGTCGAAAAATATAAAATTTCATTATTTAAAATATAATAAAACGTAAAATATGAGTACTTTGTAACATAATTATCAACTTAAAAAGTATGGTGCAAAGATTAAATCAGGCAAAAATAAGTCAATATTTTCAGAAGTTGTCTTCAGTTTAACAGATTCAAAAATGCAATTCAGGGAGTCGAAAAATGCATTGATGAACACAAATGTTGCATTAAACATACAATATACTTTTGGCAATAACATACACTAATATTACAAAAACTTTTCAAGTACTTCAACATAAAATGTTTTAATAATTTTTATCATTTCCGACGAAAATAAATTTTCAAAGTTCTATAACGTTGAAAACCATATTGTACATGGCTGAATTTGTTTCAACAAATATAGCATTTTTTATACAACAATAAACTAATACATACATATGTAGCATATCATTTACCAAATTGAATGTCACCTTCTGTCGTCAAAAAATGTTGCACACGTATGAAGTTTATATACATTACTAGAATAATTATGAAAAAACGGTGACACATTTTTCTTGTCCATTTTCTGATATTTAACATTCAGAAAAATACAGTTGACTGCTAATTATATGCATACAAATACTTAGAATATTTAATAACAGTGGATTCTATATTTACAGTTGTCGTCCTGGAAAATAAATGTTTTCTAAATGTACAATTTAGGAACACATGGTGGAAAATAATTGTCCGACGAATGAATTGCATTTGTTACAAAAAGCAATTTCGTTCATAATAATTTTTAGTAATTTCAACACCTGTGCTAATGCTGAACACGAATACACATAATACTTTGTAACCCAATTCTGCTTTTAATTAAAAAAAGAATTATGCAGTATAGAATGCACAATTAATTTAACATTGTTAACAATTCGTTATTTAAGAAAGGCGTTGAGACATGAGTAAAGTAACTGTTGGAACGTGAAAATTATCTTTCGGGTATGCACACTCCACACGCCAGCGTTAATAACGGACGAATAGTTATAATAGAACAAATAATTTAGTATTTATTAATACCTAAACAGTGAGTTTAAATATTAACGATGAAGTTCTACGTTTGGTTTGTATCGATTGAATGTTTAATAGAATCTAGTAGTATCGAGTGAATATTGTATGTTTAAATGTTTTTGAGAATCTTATTGTACGGTTAAATAATTTAAAGATTCTTAATTTTATCGACTGAATGTTAAAGAGAATTTTATTATAGTTTAAAGATTTAAGAGAATCTATCTTGTGGAGCAACATGCTATTCTGAGATCACCTCGGTGAAGGTGGAATGATGGGGATGACAGCTTGTAATTGGATAAAAATTGCATAAAAATATTTTAGGAAGGTAGCCGCCTACAAGCTAATGGCCATCTTGAGGTGTTGTAAGTACCCACGAGTGACGTGTATGGGAATTCCCAACTCATCAAGCGTGTCAGGTAATAGCCTTATGAAACTCGTTGAGTTAACTCAAACATGCTGCAGTTAAAAAATGAAGCTAGTACTAGTAATTCACGAAAAAGGAACAATTGACGCTAAAACGATCGTAAAGGACGAAAACTATTCTATGGCTTCATAAACTTATTCGTCAGTTCAGAATCTTTTAGAATGCCTAAGGTCATTTACAGTATAAAAAACTTTGAACTGTTTTATAGTGTACACTGTAATAAATGAAAACTGACGATGATTAATTTGGTTTATGGCGTGTTCATTTACTGGGGCTTAATTAATAATTTGCGCCGTAACAAAAGGGTTTGAATTTCTAAGATCCTATTAGGTATATGGATTACTATGAGGTGTGTGTATATAGATTTGAGATCCTAGCCGACAATTTGAATTACTCATAGATTTCAAACAGTATTCAACGTATGGATTTACCATTCTGTTACATTACACGTCCATTTTCTTTTATTTTAGCATTTTACTGCTTTACTATTCCATTACTTTGCTATTATACTGTTATACTATTGTATATCTTAATTATTGTCTTATTTTATAAATTTAGTGGTTTACTATTTCTACTTTGCTATATTATTATTTTTCGATCGCACTTAATTATTGTCTTATGTTATTTTACTACTTTGCTATTTCGCCATTTTTCTACTTTTACTATTTTACTATTCTATTACTTTATTATTTTACTACATTACTATTTTGCTATTTTATTATATCATTAATATACTATTTTCATTATTTGTTGGTTACTATTTTACTATTCTACTATTCTACTATTAGGTTGAGAAATAAGTTCGTAGCGTTTTTACATTTTCTTTTGTTTAACGATTTTTTTTCTCGTTGACAAAGTGTATAATATTCAATCGATAGACTTCTGTCTGCTCTACAAAATTGTGCTAATCGTCGGAAACATAATTGATTAATTTATTGTTATAACTATTGATTTTTGTTTAAATAAAAGTTTTTGATAAAAACGCTACGAACTTATGTGAGGTTATTTTTACAATTGATGTTGGTATGAGTGTTGAATGAGCGAAGTTGGTATAAGTGCTGAGGGAGTAAGATTGGTATGATTGAGGGGGATGAGGGAGTTTGAATGAAAGGACGAGAGTGAACACGTGGATGTGAGGGATGAGTTATTTCTAAAGAATATGGACAAGACGTTTATAAATATTCAAATATATAGACATTAAATATTATGATTATGAGAGGCGTTTATTTAATTCCCCCACAACTTATTCCCCAACCCAATATATTTTACTACCCTACTACTTTGCTACTTTTTGTTTAATACTTCGCTACTTTGCTTGTTTGTTACGTGGTAGTTCTCTACCTCGTTACATCACTACCTTACTGCTTTACTACTTTACTACTTTTCTAGTGTGCTACTTTACATATTCGAAACATTTAAATCAATATTTTACTTTTCTATTACAACTGCCATCCTACAATTTTTACCATTATGTTGCTTCTGCCACTGTTCGCTGCTCCTGTAAAAAGTTGACTCAGTCTCGGAAAGGTTAATCGTAGATAGTCTAAGCTGGCACTGAACGTTCGGTTTCATTAAACGGAATTAACTTTCACATTGCGTGTCGCTCATTTCCTCTTTCCACAAGTATGCCTTACCACGTTGTATTTTCGTGCGATGACGGAGAGACATTCGCGGGCGTGTTTGCAAAGAAAGGAACTCTATTCTCCTGTAAGTGCAATATACCGTGAAACTGGGTCACCCCAGTGCGTGGTTGCACGTCGCTGGTCTCTTCGTTAGGTGTTCATCCAATACGGTTTCATAGTAGAATCGTCTGCTGAACAAAGCCTGTTCGGATGTATAATGAAACGTGGGTCGTTGCAAATGATCATGGTGAAACGTGATCACGCTCCTAAGCATTTACTTCTTCGTCATTTTTGTTCTATAAATCGATTTTTCATTTTCGGCGTAGCAAATAAATAAGGCTTCGAACTTATCATCAACGATCATTGATACTAGCTTTGCCCAACAAGTAAAAATAACTAATCCTAGATTTTTTTTAAATATGTTTAAATACATATGAAATTACTAACTTGAAAATTTAGAAATAGAGAAGTAGAAAAATATAGCAATAGAGAAATGCAGAAATTGAAAAATTGTACAACTACGAAAATGACAAACTGAACAAATTTTTTAATTGAGATATTTAGAAACTTTGAATTTACATAATTTGGAAATTTGAATATTTAAAAGTTTGGCGTTTTGAATGTCTGGAAATTTGAAAAAATTCAGAGGATGTTTCCCAATTACTTTTTGATACTGATCATCTGTATCATAATATTTAATTATTTAAAAAATGTAAATTTTCTATCACTAACTTCATCGTTAGCATTAAATATTAACTCTAGCTGTAATGATATAAATCAAATAATTGTATCTACAAGAAGAATGATAATTGTTACGTAGCACTAAATATAACTGCTCTAAAAAAAAGTTTTCTCCTCAGTGAAATATCTATATTTCATTCTGCACATTTATTAATGACTCTGAATTATAGAGAGTCGTTCAAATGTATTATCGTGCTGCGTCCTAAATAAATTTATTTAGGTATTGTAGTAAAAAGAGAAAAACACTGTGTAACTTGACTTTATTACCTTCTTTATGCGCTTCTTTGTTGGGGTTAAACGCAAACAGAGCAATGGCTATTTTACGTACATCAATACAGTCTGACTTAATATTGGATTGTACTACTTATGGATGGCTGTCGAGTATCGTACGAAAATTACGTCGTTTCATGTACTGAAATAAAGACACTCCATGACTTTTAGCTACGAAACTGTCTCAAGAATCATTATAGCTCTTTCTTTGATCGACTTAACGATGCATTATGCTTAACAATGGTGCAATTCATGCACGCACGATTGTACTTTTACCATAGATTCTCCAATTGTGAAAAACTCGTTTCAGTTTCTTTGTTCTGTAACACGATAATCGTTGACTTTCATTATAATCCGTCATTCTAATTAAGCCTCTAAAGCATCGTATTTTTACATTTTTTTAACATAGCATATATGTTAATACACAAATACGTTTAATGTATTTATAATAATGTAGTTAGGTGTACATTAGAGTGGCTCAACAAATTTGTTTCTATTTTCGCTCTCACCCTTTGTTAGTATATATGGTAAAAAAATCCAAGTTTGTGCACAAAAATTTTACCTTTTGTTAATTTTTATGCGTATAAAATTAAAAATAAAATCTTTTAACAATTCTTTATTTATTTAGACTAATGTATTTATCGATATTTATGCTTTATATTAACCAATTGTAGGTATTTTATGGAATTTATAATTTAAATAATTTTCTAAATATTTAAATATTTTTTTTTTTAAATCTGATGTAGACAACGAATAAATATCGTTTGGCAGCAGGTAATATCTAAATTAAAAAAAAAAATACTGCTCTGCAGTATTTCTAGATATTAAACAAGCTTTCGACTGAGTGTGGCATAAGGGTTTGGTATATAAGCTTAAGAAAATTCGACCCCATGCTTACTACGTAATACTGCACTCATATTTAACTAATAGAAAATTCAAAATTAGAATCCCAAATCAAACCACCTCAACTTTTCCTATCACAACTGGTGTTCCCCCGGGTAGAGTCCTGGAACTGCTCTTATATTCTATTTACATGGCGCATCTCCCTATCACGCCGAATGTGGCTATAGCTACCTTCACGGATGATATGGCGCCGCTAGCATCTGATGAAGATCCTCAAAATGCCTCAAGGATTCTCCAGGATCACCTTAACCACCTTGAGAAATGGTTTCACAAATGGCGTATCATCGGAAATGACAGTAAATCTGCTCACGTTACCTTTACTCTACGCAAATCCACATGTCCCGCGGTTATTATAAATGGCTCTGAAATACCAATAAAAGATACAGTCAAATACTTGGGTATGGTGCTTGACAGAATACTAACATGGTAGCATCACATCAAAACTAAATTCACCGCCCTGAAGGAAAAAGTAAAGAAATTTTACTGGCTCATCGGTAGAAGATCGAAATTAAGTTTCGAGAGTAAACTTATCTTATACAAAGTCATTCTAAAACCCATATGGACCTGCGGGATTCAGTTATGAGGCACCGCCAGTGGATCCAACATCGAAATTCTACAACGATTTCAGTCTAAGAACCTACGATTAATTTGCAACGCCACTTGGTATATTACTAATGAAAGGATACATCATGATCTGAATATGTCAATAGTGAAAGAAGAAATTTATGATTTCAGCGAACGTTATAACTTGCGTCTAACAAATCACCCAAATCCCCTAGCTATCCAATTGTTAGATGATCTAGAATTTACTCGTAGACTAAAAAGATTCTATTCTCACGACCTACTCGATAGATTTATATAAAGGTGTCTTATGCTAATACTTGCGTTCACATGCTAATGTAAAACATTCAAAAATGAATACATTTTAAGCAACTACCCTGGTAGTTGCACCACGACATTGTACCACGTTAACTTATTTTACCCCTAATTCTGTATAAGAATTGATTGTAAATAGGAAATCAAATAAAACAAAAAAGTTCCTAGTCCTGTTGGTTAATTCACATTGTTAGGGGCCAGTTGACATTTTTGTGGACGAATTTACATTTTTCATTAACAGTTCGTATTTTGGGTTGAACTATTTGCATTTTATTTATAATATTGACTTAAAATTGAAGATATCTGTTCATAAGTAATCTTGTTATTGATATAGCTATATAATTATTACTATATTCTAATATAGTTATATTCTTAGTACATTACCACGTAATCCTGTTGAACTTAAAATTTTATAGGAATATAAATTTGAACGAATTTAATAAATTTGTATAGGAATACACAGTTTAATTGTAACTGCCGCAATGCGTAATATACTGTAATACTATTGAAATTTTGTTCGTGATGCAAAAGAATGCATAGGTATATCTCTCCTTCTTTGTTTAGTTTAGTGTTGTACAGAAATACTTCAGAACATAACATGACCTATATTATGAATGCGTCAGTTGAACGTTTTATCTTCACCTGACACATATCTGGATCAACCCACTTGTGGCGAAGTTGGATTTTGTTTTTAATTATTTTTACCTAGACTTTCCATTTCACCTGTGAAAATTTGAATTAATTCGTGGTAATTTTTCTTTTAATCGTTAATGCTATAAGCGAAAGTTAGTAGTTATTAATCTTAAAGGAAATGAGTTCATTTAATTATTGTATTAATTCAATGCAATATTTTTTTAATTTCAATATGCATGTGTCCAGTATAATATTAGAATTTTTTAGGTTCTCTTATGTTTACGTCGTAAAATATTACATAATATTTATCTTAAATGTAAACGCGAAATATAGTAAATACGAAAACATGCAGTTATTATTATTAATAATCTAAAGCATTATTAATTATTACAATTATAAATGTAAAATATAGGAAGTACGAAAGTGGCTTTGTTATTAACAATAAATTGAGCTCTTTGATAATAACAATAAACGAAATATTTTCGTATTTACTACCTGTTGCATTTATATTTACAGATAAAAATATTTAATTGTCAATCATAATTTCTTCTTTATTATAGGATTTTGTATAATATTGTATAATTTTTTATGTGATGTAAATTATTTTTTACATACTGACATATTGATCTAAAGAAAGGAAATAAATTAAATAATTTCGGTCATAATTTACGCACAAAATTTTTCAAAAATATTTATTTAATTACAAGTTTTAATAAAACCGATGCTTTTATAAGTGTTATTATTCAAAGTATTCCTAATAAACATATTTTAACAAGCATTTAGTTTTACACGCTTAATGATAGTCAAATATTTCATTAAAAGTACCAAAAATAATTTCCTTGTGTTAAAATATACAATACTTAACCCTTTGCGCTCCAAGATATTTCTACATTGTTTGCAGATAGCGACTTTAAAACTTTGGTTGAAAAGTCTGATGAATTCTTTCGAAGCTATTATTCCTCTATTATTATTCTTCACTGTTAACCTTTTCATTATTTTTATAGATTATAAGTGCAACACTTTAGATTTACTTGAAAAATATTTATTCCAAATTGCTGTATTTATCGAAATGGCGAGTGTCAGTCACCATTGGAGTGCAAAGGGTTAACAATATCATTCGATAGTAATTATAACTTGGTAATTATGTTTTATTTTCATTGATTTATTGAGGTAAACAATTAAACAATTATTTACGTTGAAAACCATTCGACATCGAATTCCTTGTAACCGTAATTAAAACTTTTAGCTCAAACAAGTCATAGTTGATTAACTTTATCTAATAATAATTAGATCGATAATTACCACTTTTGACGTTGAGGTAAGCTGACGAATATCGGTTAGGACAGTGGTTAGAGGTTTGATATATTTAGTCATTAATGAAACTTTGCTAACGTGCAGAGTTTCCTTAGCTCGCAAGTCCTTCGTTCAGAGTATCCATTTCAGGAACAATTAAAGATTAATTAGTGCATTGCTCTCCAAAAATTTCTTAATTTATACAGTACCGTAGAAATCATTAAATTTAGGATAAAACAATTTTTCTTTCTTCGCTATGTACGAAATCAAATTATATAAAATTGCAAAATGAAATTACATAAATTTATATCTAACCATGTTTCTGATTCGGCTAACCACTTTTATATTTGCATATAACTATTTATATAATTTGTACTTTTATACTACAACTATTTTAACAATTAATTTACATATTTTTAAAAATTTAAGAAAATGAAAGGATACGAAGAACTTTCATATGCGCAAAATGTTTCAGTTAAATGCATAACTCATTGTAATTGCTATATTTTTACTTTAATTTCTTTTTATCACAAACCTGAATGCATATTTAAGTTCAGTAGGTATATAATTTGTTGAGCAAAGTATTTATGTCGACAGAAACGCTTTTGATTGCAAACTCCGGATGTTTACACAATTTCACTAATCTCACATAATCACATCATATTCGCAAGTTGCCGAACATACTGAGACTACTGAGATGACTCGAATTGTTTTTGTTCGTTTGTCTGTTTGTTTGTACAACACCAAATGTCGAAATTTTTTATCTTTCCACTTGAAATTTGAAAGGTAGACTTGAGAGACGCTCTGAATTTACTGTATACACTTTGACAGTAATCTGACGACAGGAACCTGTCTTCATCGACGTTAATTGTCGTCGAATCGATAAAAGAGCCGTGGTTTCATATCATTTTCAATAATTTTTAACCCTTTGCACTCGAAGGTATTTTTAACAGAACCTTTCAGTTGAAAAGTTTGACAAATTCTTCCGAAGTTATTAACCTAGCTGTATCATTATGTTTACACGTCATATGTGCAACACTATACAGGGTGTCCCACAATTATGGTATGATCCGGAAAGGGGTGGTATGTGAGGCTATTCTGAATAACTTTGTCCTTTGCAAAAATGTCGGATGAGGCTTCATTTTTAAATTATTAAGGAAAAACACCGACCAATCAGAACGCGAGGATTGCGCGCGCTGTATGTTCGATCGCGACCACGGCCAATTATAGCTCGGGCCTACACTTCTGCCTCTGAGCGCGCGTGAACCTCGCGTTCTGATTGGTCGGTGTTTTTCCTTCATAATTTAAAAATGAAGCCTCGACCAATATTTTCGCAAAGGAAAAAGTTGTTCAGAATAGCCCCACCTACCACCATTTTCCGGCTCGTACCATAATTGTGGGACACCCTGTATATATAGTTAAGACATACCTACACCAAATTTCTGTATTAAACTCAGTGCTAAGTTTGAATCACCTTTCGAATACCAAGGGTTAATTCATATAATCTGCAGGAACCACGTAAAAAAACTCTGTCACTGATCGTTGACGACAATACTTGGTCGTCTTTGACGTTAGCCGTCGTGAAATCAATAATAATCACGTTTATCGTGCATAAACTTTGTAGACTCATTAGTAATGACCTGTGTTCATGTTCGCAGAAAGATCCATTACGACGATGACGACTATGTGGCGTTGAACATAGCGGACGAGTTGGAAGAAGAGGAAACCTTGAGCGGTCCCGAGAAGATCGCGGCACATCGGGAGAAGTATCATCGACCCCGCAGAAAGCGGAAACGGAAACGGCGTAAAGTGGTCACTGCTGTTCCTCAAGAAGAGCTGGTTGATCCTGAAGAACTTCCTCCGCGTGCTCGATGGACGATCGTCGCGACCGCTTGCCTTCTTCTCGCCATGTCTTTGCTCCTGGTCGGAGTCACCCTCAGGATGGCACCAATTATCGACGAAATGGGTGAGCGATTATTTTGATTTATATCTCTACATAAATGCAAGGTATAACCAAGAACCGTGAATACTGGGAAATGGATTCCAGATTCGCATTAACCCCTTAATAGCGTCGTAACGAACACTCGTGACGCGTTAGCAGTTCAAGTATCATAAACCTGTCTCATATTTTTGGTATATTTGAATTTTCGATTTAAGTTTAATTTCATTTTACATAGTTAAGGATCGCTAAATACAAAATGAATATGGTCTATTATTATTACTTCTTTGTTTTAATATTACCGCACTGATTAGTTATTTATGTGTGACGCATCTATCGAATAAATCGAATACAATTTCCAGATTTGGAATTATCAGATTTCCAAATTTTTAAGTTTAACGATTTCTCAAGTCCTAAATTTCCCAAATTCTTAATTCTTCGAATTCTCCATTTTCTAATTCTTTAATTTCTCAAATTCTCACTTACTTAATACCCCAATCTCTGAATTCCTCGAATTCTCCAATTTTGAAATCCTCATCTTCCTAGGTTGTAAAATCTCTAGATCCCCCGATTTCTACGTTTCCTAAATCCGTAAATCTCCAAATTTCTACACTTGTAGATCACTAAATCATCAAATTTGTAGATGCCAGCATCTTCAGCTCCTCAAATAGATCCCTGAATTCCTAGACTCATAAATTCCTAGCTAACTTTCAATATCATTAAATTTCTAGATTTCCATGACCATATATCCCAACGTCCCTATATCCCAAAATTTCTCGTTCATTATTTTTTTAGATCTCTAATAATTTCGAAGAGGGAATAATGTATTTTCCTTTAAGAATTAGCCATTGTAGTGTCTTGTCTGTAAAAGTCAGAAATCGATGTATTTTCTCCCTGTTCTTTCATACTTCCTTTAGAAAAATCACATTTCCTCTTAAGTAAGCATATATACAATCCTGTAATTTGTAATGCATCTATATTTATTTAAAAAAACAGAACGATGAAAGATGAGCCTCGTATGAAAGTAATTGTAAGACCTAAAAATTTATTCAGCTTGCAATTTCATAAAAAATTCACACGATATTGGTCGATCACTGTATTGGATCCGCCATTTTGAATTTCTATCTTCGGATTCGTAATCAGTGACTCCAGTACCCCCTGGGTATTAAGTCTGAACCTATCATGCCGATATGAAATTCGTAGCTCGAAGCGTATGGTTGGGGGCGTTAATAGAATGCGCTCGCTTTGACCCTCTATATCTCCTGAACTAATTGCGTGTTCAACGTAACAATTTTCTCTGATTAATGTCTCATCACGACGTATCGTTCGGTACGCGATTCGATTCAGAATATGGCTGTTCCAAAATGAACAATTTTAATAATCACATTATGAACTACGATTTTTTCGACAATTGCGTCAGACAGAGCTATCTAATTATTGTTGCACTATTAAGATTAACGCGAAAAGTTGCAATGTAAGATATATTTTGTATCTAACAACGAGTCGTTGCATAGATCGTAGTTGGAATTAGAGTAAAAATTTGAATGCGATGAAAATATGAGCCAAGATCGTTGCATTTAGTTGTGGAGTGCGTCACGAGTGTAACACGATGTTTTAACACTATTTCCTCCACGATTCTGTGTATACCTATTTCAACCAAAAAGGTGTCTTTTGACGCCTTTTGAATACAAATCATTGGCGAATCTGGTTGGGATTTCAAATTATGAGTTAAACGTGGATAATTTGATCAATATATTTATTGATACACTGATGTGTATTTATTGGAGATTATTTAATTCATCAAGCTACAAAATATTAGGGTCACATAAGTTTCTTCCTTTTTGTAATATGACACAAAATGGGATAGAGGGATAGAGAAGGTTGATACAGCTGAACAATTAATGCAACGAATTAACTTTGAACTATAAATATTGTGTATGAATGTCTATCAAAAAAGGAAAGAACTCATGGGACACTCTAATATACAATCAATACAGTGGTGTACAATAAAATGCAGCAAGGGATAGCGAATATTAGCTGGAGAAAAATGATATCGCTGAATTAATTTAACAACCATTGTATGAAAAGTAAAAAAATTAATTGTGGAGGAACGATTCAACATAGAGAATAATTTTATGTTAAAATTTGAAAGGTGTCTTTTGACACCCCTTGGTAGAAATAGTGTTAAAGTAAGTTTAGTAATGGCCAGCCATTTTGTACTAGAACATTGGTACACAATGTTGTAATCGCCAAACTCAATTATTTAGCGATCTTTAATGACACAAATTGTAATTAGTGTTTAAAAAATTAAAACTCAATGCTAGTACGAATTAGGTTAGATTTTAAGTGAAATGTGCGTCACGTGTAACGTTACGTTATAAGTCAGGAGGGTAGAATAAACTGAATTTTGTTATGCTCTTTTGCAACTTAACGTTTATAAAACTGAAATAAGTTATGTTGCTAAGCTTGAAAATTTAACAATAAACTTTATTCTATTGATAGATTGTCTGGTCATATATAAATAGTAATATCATTGAAATTTGTGTAAAAATTATTTATTTAAAACATTGTATTCATTAGTTTTTATGATATTCTTAATAATTTTTTGAACGAACATGGTACGTAGAAGAAAAAATGTTCATGAATTTAGGAAGGGTATTATTTGTATTGCGAATGCAATTTTTATTCGCATTTGAAATCTGAGAAATCAGCTTTCGGAATTTAATCACGTAGTTCGTGAATTTGATTATGTGGTTTACAATTTATACACTCCATAATTTAGGAGTGTATACCGCAGTATAGTTGATTGATTTACAGAGAGAACTTAATTCAAGCTGCAATGAATGAAATAAATAATGACTGCGGTGAAACCTTTTCATTTATAGATTCTGAATCTGAACCACTTAACTGTACTGACTATTCACGCGCATTGAGTACACTTTTCTATAGTGTGCGAAACACTCAGGTTTTAAAAAGATACTTGAGTGCAATGTAAATACAACTTTGACACTTGCTAGAGTTGAATTGATTTGTTAGTATTTGTTCTATAACGTAATATAAAATAATTTACAAGTAGTAATTAAAATATCGTTAACAAAATTAACAGTTATCATTTAATTACTTCAATAATACATTTGAAGTTATATTTATTGTTACTTTTATTATACAAGATAAAAGTGCCATGAAATTACACTGAAAATTAATAACTCATTACTTTTATTATGCTAAAATTAATTTTTTAAATTAAATTAACTCTTAATATAATTTTATTATGTAACGTAATTTTAATGCGGTATTTATTAAATATCATTATTCAATAATATGAAACATAGTTTTAAGACGATAACTTATGATTTACGAGGAAAATAATATTTTATGGGAAACGTTAGATAAATAAATCAACGGTGCTTGAACATTTCCTTAAAGTAAATTAATTTCTATCATAATTGGCTTAATTCAGATCACGAATGACCTTCCCAATAGGTCATTGTATTTGTCTTGTAACACTCAGAGAAAAAAAACAGAGATGACCTTCATAGCTTCTTGACGCCTCCACTTATCAAAAAAATTGTAACATCGGATGATCAACCCCTCGATACTAAATAATTTTGGCATTTTTTCCTATCACCAATAGCAGCCACGTTATTTAGATGTCCGGCTTTAAGTGCATAACCCTGTATATATAAATACTTGTGTATTTTCTATAACTCAGAAATTCATCATTTGATACGCAAGTACTTATTATTACAAATTTTTCTTATAGAAACTAATAGGAAGAGTAAGAGAATACTTAGAACTGCATGATTAGTTAATTACACAAAACCTGTTTCAACTGAATTTTTTTTAGAATTATTGAACTATCCAGAAATAAAAGATATAGAGGTCTATTTAGAAGGATTATTTTAAAATACACAAAAATTTTGTTTATGTTCTTATCAGATATCATGAAAAGTTTTGTGATTTATTCCATTTATAATAAATTTTAAAACTTCGTATGTATACTATATGCAACAGAGTATAGTTATTTTATAGTCACTTCATAGTTATTTTATATTTATTATATGTATAGGAATTTTACATTTTGTAGGATATATAGTCGTGGACAAAATTAAGTGGACAGGTATCATAAATAACAAAAGGTTAATTCAATTTAACTAATAATGCCTATAAATCAAAACTTTATTGCACAATTATATACATTAAATAAATAAATTGCATATTAAATAAATATTTTTTCAAGTCTACAAAAACATTACACGTTCTAAATTTAAAACTTATTTAAACCATTATAATAAAACAAAAAAACTTTTTACATTTCTGCAATGTCCACTTAATTTTGTCCATGACTGTAAATATGTCGGTACGAAATATTATTATAAAACACTTTTATTTTTCAAAAGTTTCTGAAAATACACTTATTAAGTGCGTAAGTACATTCGTTTAAAGTTGGCGTGTTATGGCGCGATTCGATACTTCTACAAAGGTTAAAATATTGCTAAAAACCCGACGTCACATTGCAAATGACTTTCATTCGACGATATTGTCGAGAAGTTTAGAATCTACGATATTTAGGGCGTGCCTCCTGAGGAACCAGTTCTTTGTACTAACGATGAAATATGCAACTAATCCCAAGAGATATCACCTCGAATTGCAATCACAACGCGTTAATGTTTCACCATGTTAATGCCCCACTGTCCTCTCCAGGTACGGATATAGCGATTCCACTTGCTTTATGGCTTGATTATATTTTTAGATACAAAAAAGTGTTCCGAATCGTGTGCAATTATTCATCGAAACCAAGAAATCGATACAGAAATTTAGGCCAGAGAAGTGTTATAAATAAAGAAGTGTATATTGATGAAGTACCTATCTTCGTTTCGTCGTTCATCATTATTCGTATTCATAACAAATTCTTGTTTTATTCTGGTGTTCGATTATTAATTGGATTCTCGGCGAGAATACAGCTATGTTTACTAAAGTTTGTGTTCTGCAATAAGAAGCAAGATGATTTGTCTTTTGTTGAGATATATGCCTTCATTATTAACAGCTGACTTAACGCTTTACCTTCAAGAAATTAAAATTATGATGTAAGCGTGTAAACTGTACGTTGGGATCAACTATTATGTACAGGGTGTCCAAAAAATTATATATTACTCAAAATCTGCACGTGAAAACAAATTGGAAATTTCTTTATAATTTTGCAATCTGTTGTGCATTCATTTGGATTAATTTGTGACCAAGTCATTATGAATTGTTTAATACAAACGCGATGTAAGATAAAAAAATTAATTACTGGGTAATGAAAGGTGAAATTAATGTTTTGTGCAATACAATAGCAGGTTTTATTTTTACATAAATCATAAGAACGCATACAATAAGAATTGTCTTACATTTGGGTGCAACACAAATTTCTTTTTGGGGCATGTGAAATCTTCGTATTTTCAAACTTATTAATCATGAAATTCCTAAATTGCCAAATTCTCAAATTCCTATATTTCAAACCCTTACATTTTCAAATTTCCAAATCCTCAAATTCCTAAATGTTGATATTGTCCAATCGCTGGTACTTTCAATTTCAAATCTGTAAATATTCAAATTTGCTAATCGTGAAGTTTTTAAATTAATTAAAAATTAATTTACATGAAAATCATATTCTAAACACTGCACTTACGTGCATCTTTTCGAACTCAATATGAATACCATATAGGAGAGACATACATAGTATATGGAAAATTATATTAAGCAGCTTTGTGTATATAACATATCAAATTTTTAATTCCTCACATCTCGGAATCGTATCCGCAAATTGCAAAAGGAAGAAACAAATTTTTGTTTGCTTCTTCGTGGAGAATCTGCAGCTTTCCTGTTGAGCGCTATTTTTAGAACAAAAATATTGTATACTTTCTGCACTTTCTTTATATTTCCTTCATACCAAAGAACTTACATTTCTTCTATTAGAAGAAAACACTGATCAATAATGAACCGAACACCCTTTAGATTTGCAAAATATTTGCGTCATACAAGTTACTTTTAAATCCCCAAAGAAGTAGCTATTAATAGGATTCGAGATTGTACCTATAAGTGTTTTATAGGTAGTAAAAGTAGTACTCGGGTCTAGAAAGACAAAAACCAACAGGCACCATGTAAACAAAGACTCAGCATCTCGAAATATTTCTCGGCTTACAATGCCCATAAAAGTTTTGAATATATCGCAAACTGTGGTAAGTCCCTGATAGTTTTACAATTGTTTCGTTAGTTAGCTAATTTGCACGTGTTCTGAAACCGAGTCAAGGATATAACGATAGGGCCGGTAAATAAAGAACAGGTCAACAGAACTGTGTTGAAAACATTTTATTTTTAAAATACATTACGAGGTCAAATTTTTACGGAATATTTGTAACAATATTAATTTTGGTTCACAACAATTTTAATATTAATTTATAAGAATTTAATTGTATTAGGTTGTTCGGAAAGTAATTTCGTTCTTTTTATGAAAATGAGAGATGATTTTTATCAGATACTTTTTTCTGGCTTGAACAGTAGTTTTAAAAATGTAAAATATTTCGAAAATGCTGCTTTTCACTTTTCATATGTGACCAACCACAAACGACTGCGTAGAATCAATCGAACCTTTTCACAAGCCTTTTGGAAAAAAAAACAAAATTACTTTCCGAACAACCCAATAATTCATGGGAACTTCAATGTTAATTCATAAAGATTTTAATTTTGTTCATAACAATTTTAGTTACTTTGTGACAATTAGTGGTATGGTTGTCAGTTACTTATTTATTGTTTTTAGTATCAGGGTTGGACACATTTTGTTCGAATGAAATAATATAACTAATTTATAAAATAATATAACAAACGGTGTTACAAATTTTCAATACTTTATTATTTTCATTTTGCAAGTAAAATAAAAGTACAAACAAAAATTAAAAATTCAACTATAAAGTAACAGATAATTTAACATATACGAAATTATTTGAACTAATGTAGTTACATTTTCAGTGTGTAAATATTTATAGCTACTCTGTATTTGCTCTTAAAGCACATTTCGTTTCGATCTCTCAGAAAAGCATCCTGTATATGAAGTACTATACAGAATGTATCTGAATTTCTGATAGTTCATATTGACATAATAGAATTACAGATGTTTCAATTATCTGCGTCAGTATCCGGTGAAATGAAAAATAAAATAAAAAATTATTTTATTTGGAGTCTAAATAACAAAATAATCTATGGACGAATCATTTGTCTTTTCAAATAAACCTGTGGTTGTATCAAATAACGTGGTCAGATAATATGATGTATTATCTTAACGATTACTATTGAACTGGTTCATTTAGATAATGCTCAAGTCTGGATTACATTATTACTGCTTATATTATAATTGTACAAGCGTATTACGTTTCGGTACTGACCCGGCACTAGCATATAAGCAGCGCAACCGCTGGTGATTCATAAAAAATATGCTACTGTCCAAAAATAGACATATTTTGTTGATAGTCGATAGCTTTGAGGTAGATGTTTGATACTGAAAGCAACCTTGTTTTAATAACTATCTTATGTTTTCCTTTGAAAGTAAAAAAAGCATGTAGTTTCACGTGTAATATACAAAATTAATTATTTTTTATAAACAAAAATAGTACTAAAGCCTTTCTGTACTTAATGATTAGAATAGTGAGTATTTAGATTTATATAAAAATTAAATCTCGCTGACGTATCAGTTTAGTACTATTTATCCACATTTTTATGTTTTGCTTCATATCGCGAAAAGTACCTACAATTTACAAATTCCTAACATCACGAAATCCAAATTCGTAAGTTTGATTCATTAACAAACTTCACTAATTGTAAGATCTGAAACTAAGCTTTGAAATTTCAAAAGTACAAAATTTTCATATTTCCATAAACCTCTAATTCCAAATTTCGAAATTAGAATTTCTAGGTAACTAAGTGAGTCAGATTTGCTCTCGATTATTCAACTTATAAAATCGATTATACAAATTATAAAATCCATTTCATGCTTTGTGTAAAAAATTCTGATGAGATAGTTATTCTCACAATTATTAAAATATTTATAATTTAATCTGATCCCTTCAAACAGTATCAATTTCACAATTTCACAATTTCACAATTTTACAAATTCTCAAATATCCAAATTTTTAACTCCCCACCTTCATAGATTCACAAACCTGTAGATCCCTAGATTAATACGTTTCCTATATCCGTAGACACCCAAATTTATAAATTTCGAAATCCCTAAATGCTCAAATTTTTAGATCATCAGTCTCTAAATCCGTACATACGGACATTCTTAAGTCCTCATATCACAAGATCCTCGAATTCCTAGGCCCCTAAATCCCTAGATTCTCCACTTTCTGGAACACTAACTCCCTAAATATCCATATTCGTAGGTCCAAAAATTCCCATGTCTGCAAGTTCTTCAGTTATTCTCTTTTCAAATCACCATTAATTCTTACTTGTCAACAATGTGTTCTAGTCTAAACAAAAATATCGTTGAGTCTGCTTTATAAAAATCGAAAATATAAGTTATAGAAATCACCATATAACAATACTAAACAAAAATTCTACGAGTAGGTTTACAACATAACAAGAAAATAGCCACTTTTGAAAAACATTCAATTTAGTATCCGTGCCATCTGTGTGCCAGTACTAGGATGTTCCGATCTTAGTTTTTAGTAAAAACATTTATGGCCCTATTCATTTGTAGATTTTTGGCTTCATCGGCACAGTTCATGCCATAAACCTCGAGTACCTAAAGGTCGAAGGGTAACTTGGACCTTGAACTTAACGGTATCTAGGGCTCCAGGATTGACGTCGTCAATTTTTGGGAAAACCCAAAAATTCCCAAGCAATCGCCGTCATCCCCAAGGCAGAAACTCTGTTCCAATACCAAAAATATACCACGCCAAGGGCGCAATGGAAGGGACAACAGAAGTTTTAATTTTCGCAAAATATGCCAAAGTCAGCTAAAATCGAACAAATATACAATCACGAAGGAAATTATAATTCAATACTAACTGTTAAACATATTTTACTGGAATGCCCAATTGGTGCTAATATCAGAGCCAGCGGGAAATTACCCGCCGATATTAAACAATGTTTATATGACAAAAAACATATACACTCCTGGACAAAATTAAGTGGACATTGCAGAAATGTAAAAAATGTTTTGTTTCATTACAATGTTGTAAATAAATTTTAAATTTAGAACGTCAGATATTTTTGTAGGCCTGAAAAAACATTTATTTAATGTATATAATTGTGCAATAAAGTTCTGATTCATAGGCATTATTAGTTAATTAAATTTACCTTTTGTTATTTATGATACCTGTCCACTTAATTTTATCCACGACTGTAAAAGGAATAATAACGTATCTTATGAAACGCAAAATAATTTATGATGTCTAAAGTACAGTTACATTTAGATAATAATAATTGATGATGTTTAAGATACAGTTAGATTTAGAAAATAAATAATTGGTATATACAGTCGTGGACAAAATCAAGTGGACAGGTATCATAAATAACAAAAGGTTAATTTAATTTAACTAACAATGCCTATAAATCAAAACTTTATTGCACAATTATATACATTAAATAAATGTTTTTTCAAGTCTGCAAAAGCATTTCACGTTCTACATTTTAAATTTATTTAAAGCATTGTAACAAAACAACAAATTTTTTACATTTCTGCAATGTTCACTTAATTTTGTCCATGACTGTTGGTGTAAACTATGGATACATGTACACACGATGTAGTATAACTCTATGTAAGAACGTACTTAACTATGTACAGTAGCGGACAAAAGTTTAAGACTAAATAGAAAAAATGAATAATTGATTTACTGTTCATAAAAACTATAAATAGTGTTCTACTTTCGGTGTTAACTAATTACACATTTATTTATACACTTATTCGCGATTCGATCTCGACCACGGCCAATTATAATTCGGGTCTACACTTCAGCCTCCGAGCGCGCGCAATCCTCGCGCTCTGATTGGTCGGTGTTTTTCGTTAATAATTTAAAAATGAAGCATCATACGACATTTTTGCAAATGAAAAAGTTGTTCAGAATGACCCCATCTACCTCCCATTTCCGGCTCCTTCTTTTTGAGGCACACTGTATATAAAAATACACGATCGCTCCACCCGCTCGCAAACGACACTTCAACTTTCGACGACGACTACGCCCTTGCCTTGGCAAAGGCCTTCCCTTCGAGTCCTCTCCCCCCGGTGCAGAGCACTTCTGTAAAAAACAGATGCCCCCTTTGTTTCGAATCGCGATAGTTTCGTAAACGAATGTAAACGAACATAAACGAACGATTCGACAATGACCGTATTGGAACCGCGCATCCTCTCTTTAACCCTTTGCACTCCGTAGGCGCCGCTATTGCGCCAGTTGCTTTCAGTGCAGTTAGAAAAACCTGTATAGTTTGCGTTCAATGACTTGCAGGTTCTGTGTTCAAAGTCGCTGTGCACTATTTCTTAGTGAATTTTGTTTTATATTAGATAGATTTACCATTGAGAAAATATGGAAGAAGGAGATTATTGGGAAAGTTTTGAGATCAGTGAAAACGAAAGTGAAAATGAAATTAATATGGAATTTTTTGAAGACAATGTAGTTGGAAATAATACCCAACAAAGTGAATATACTGATACTGATAGCAGCGATGATAGCGACGTAATAGTGAAAAAAAAAACGGAAAATATGTGTTATTGAGACTAATACTGATGACATTGGTAGTTATGCTGAAGAAATAGATAAAGATGATGACATTAATTAAATCAATGAATGCATAATAACATTAAGGTCTTTTTTCAGTAAAAGAGAAGTTGTTGGGAAACCGGATTCGGAATAAGAATGATTAACTCTTGTACAAGTTAATTTATTGTAACATAACTTAATCCTAGTCTAGCTCCTAACGTAAAAATATATAAACAACTTGAACCAGCTCGGAAGAGTACTAGATGAAATCTGACTTGCAAAAATGAATGTGACTTGCGAGCCAACTTACTTACAGAAAGACTATTGGTTAAAAAGGTGTTTGTACGAGGGTGGGGGAAAAGAACAAGGATGAGGTAAAGAAGGGAGGGAAAATGGATTTTGGGGAGTGGGAGTTAGGAGTACCTGGACGGTCTAGGGCTGGTGACAGGGAAAGGGCCTAAGTTTGAGGATAAGAAAAAGGAAATGGCATGGTAAAGAGAAAAGGGTGCAAATACATAGTTGGGACCTCCAACAAAGTTGATTTTTCAGATACCCCAACGCAAAAATGTCACGAAGTTGCTGCCCTCTTGAATAAAAAAACACTCGGAGTGCAAAGGGTTAAAGAACACTAAATCGCATCACCAGTGTCCATCCACAGTACATTCGAATCTCTAGCTGCGATATACCAAAATCTCTGTCGGGCAACACTCGTGCGATATCAGGGGGTATTTTCTGAAACGCCGGTCGATTTCAGGTCGGACTCGAGCCGGTCCTTTAAACGGCCTAGCTTTTCTCGCGTCACAAGTTTCAGCCAATTAACCGACGGCAGTGTAACGCTGGTGCAACCGAATCCAGCGCGAGAAAAGCACTTTCGGGACCGGATTTGTGTACCAACAGCGTGTACGGGGGCACACGTACGAGCACACAGGCGTCGGGGCGAAACGGCGTGTGCAGTGTGCGGGCTCGAGGGCGCTCCGCGCCTCTAAATTAAAGGCGCACGTCTGCGAATCCTCCAGTCAGCCGTCGGATTTCCGTGGTGGAACCATCTCGAAAACTTCATCCCGCGATTCATCGTTTTAGCGTTTCGTTTCTCGCCTCGTTCGTCGTGGTCAACGAGCTGTCGGGTCTAGTTGACCCGCTGAACCGAGTGCCGATTCGCGAGTGCAACCCTCCGTGTGTTACCAGTGCCGAACGTGCCTTTGCTTTAAACAAATCCGTCCGGATTGTGCCGGTGTTCTATTTTCGAACGATCAAATTGCTCGGACGCGATTTCACGGAGATATGAGTGGAAACGTCGGTGTAATTGATTTCGGGGGGTGTTCGAACGAAGGTGGAGTTTGAGGCTCGGTTGAGTTCTCGATTGATACCGTGAATTTGTGCAACTGAAAGGTAACCGGTGTCTGATGGATAGACGCGTTGTTTCGAGTTGTTTTTCTTCCTTGTGGATTAACTGGGAATTATGGGATGTTTCCGAAGGTTTTGTTAGAAGCAGCGTGGAGAGAACACGCGGATAGAACTGGGTCAAAGTTTTTTGGAATACTCTCCATATTCTTACTCTAATTTGTCGAAAGCGGTGGTGAAGCAAGATAAAATCGATGCCAAGTTAAAAGAAGATCCTCTTATATGCAAAGTTGTACACCCACGTATATTAGATCAGTTTTGGTCATGACAAAACAAACAAATTGTACGTGCCACATTTTGGCCTTTAATTTGGTCTTTAATTGAACACGAAAATTATTTATTCGTTACTAAAATTTCTCTATTAATACTGAATATACGAGCGTACAATACACGTATACTTTGAAATTACAAATTAAATAGGAAAATAAATAAGTAGTGGAGTGTAAACTAATATACGTAATAATTTCTGATCTCGTAAATAAGTAGAATTAATTAGGAGTAAACTAATAAAAATGAGAAAACGAAAACAGAAGTTATAACTTAATTTGAGATACCAAAACGAAGTTATAATATTTGTGAGAATGTTGCAATAAGTATACGATTAGTAGGAAGTAATTGGACAAGAATATTAATTTAAAAGATTTACAAACTGTAGAGTTCATTATAAATTTTTCATAAAATTGATTAAGTTACAATGCTTTAAAATGCCACTGAGATTTAAAACATTAAATTGTTTAATTTCTTCTTCAATTTCTTATTTAATTTCTTACTAGGTTTTTTATTTAATTTCTTATTCGATTTCTTATCTAATTTCTAATTTAATTTCTTATTATGTTTCTTATTTAATTTCTTATTACATTTCTTATTTAATTTCTTATTACGTTTCTTATTTAACTTCTTATTCGATATCATATTCGACTTCTTATCTTATATCTTATTTCCTTAATCAACTAAGGCGTTTAAATTATTCGCTTTACTATCAGAATTATTATGAATCGAACGCTGCAGTGGATGATTCATTCCGATTCATTGAGCTATAAAAGTACGATGTTTTCATAAATGTGCAATTGTTCTGATTGCATGAAAATTTTAAGTTTTTCTCTCTCTCCCTCTCATGCATCGTTTGCATATTTTTCCATCTCAAGTGCAATAGGTTTATTATATTAAGCCGTTGTTCAAGTGAGCGCGAAATGTTGAATATTGCACGATGGTATTTCAAAAACTGTCGAAATGTTGTTTCAAGAAATAAATACAGAACGTGGAGGAGTGTTATCTTAAAACATTCAAATAAAAGTAAATGTGAATATCTTCCCCCTGTACAAATTGTTTAAGTAAATTCCCATATAGAAATTATTATTTATAATTTAAATATTGTTATTGAAAGTGAATACTTTCAACATTACAAAAATGTTATCAAAACTGAACTAAAATAAAGGTTTTTATGAGACGCTGTGATAGAAGAATTTATACATAACAAATCATTTTACTTATTTGTTATATAAATTGAAATGTTATTGAAAAAAATGAATTTGTACGCATATTTTTTAAAACGAAATTGGAAATTTTAATTGAAATCCGAAAACATAGAAATTTCATTCAAATTGAATTTTGCATTATTTTTGTTATAAGAAAAAGAATCTTTTAGGTTAAAATATAAGACAATTTATATTACTTGAATTTATTTATTTTCAAACATTGAAGAAAATAAAATGTAAACAAGCTCGATTCGTGTAATGTTGGTTTATAGTTGACAGGCACATTTAATAACATGTTTCTTGCTGTTAAACTTCATTACACGATAAAATTTCTAAATTATTAGTAAATTATTAAACCGAGATTATACTATGGAGATGTGGATTCTTTTGATAATATTACATATATTGAATTCTAAACATACCGAGAGGGAGAGGAAGGTGCTAGAACATTGGTGTTTTTATGACATTTGAATAATGAGAGTTATGAACACTTTGAATAGTGTTTTGACATTTTTCGCATAGACTAGTCGCTCTATTTCACACCTATGTATACAGTGGCTCAAAGTAAAACTCGGACACTTGCATATTTTTGTTTTATGTGTACATAATTAGTGTGGAGCACGAATTAAATGAACGGTTGAGTGACTTTTATTAACCTGCAGTTACAAGTACAGAAATCCATGAAAAACGAAAACAAAATTACAATGAATTAATTAAATAAGAAACAAAGTGTCATACCGAAGGAAAATTCATTTCAAATTAAAACTTTCATTTATATATATCTTTTACATTATTTTTAATACTTGGCAGTCATTTGCTTTGACAGCTTTCAATCGATTCAGAATTGCTCGCACTAATTTCTCACAATATGAAACGTCAATCTCTGTCCATTCTTCTTGCCATGCCTTCTCCAAGTTCTTCGCATTTGATTTCCTTTCAGATTGATACTCTGTTATTTGATTAATGGATTGCAATTTTGTTTTCGTTCTTCATGGATTTCTGTGTCTGTAACTGCAGGTTAATAAAAGTCACTCGATCGTTCGTTTAATTCGTGATCTATACTAATTATCTACTCATAAAATAAAAATATGCAAGTGACCTTTACTTTTTAAGAGAAATTGAAAAATATACGTACAAAATCGGTGTCTCTCGGCGTTCATAGATTGTTTAAGCATGTTTAAATATTCAGAATACATAAAAATAAAATGCCATTATATTCGGAAGAATCTCTGGGTGTAAACAGAATTCCAATATCTTTTATAGTTACCTCACGAAATGGGTTTGAACTTCGAAAATGTGATATTTTCTTCAAAATAAAATTTCTCAAAACTGTACGTGCTGGCGAAAAACGGATTGCAGATTCGTAGTCAGCACAAGAAACACTATAATAGTCACTGATCGGATCTGAGAACGTCGATTGGCCGTTGGACAATATTATCTATGATATAAATGTCTGGCCACGAACGTCAGTTTTTACTGTGGCAGTCAATGTGTTAACACGTTGACAGGTATACTAGAAAGTAACGTCGGTAGACACACTATAATAGAGATATTACTTTAACGCTAAACTTACCTTCGTATAATCCACACTTCCTTTGAAATTAAAAATAAAGTCTAAAAATAAACTAATGAATCTACAGATGAAGTGCCTCATGGGAATTCAAATGTGTATTCAAAAATTTAGAGTACTTCCTGTAAACATGTACATATGTGCAGTAGCGGACAAAAGTTTAAGACTAAATGGAAAAAATAAATAATTGATTTACTGTTCGTAAAAACTATAAATAGTGTTCCACTTTCGGTGTTAACTAATTAGACATTTATTTATACACTTATCAAAAAAATTTCGTTTTGATATTTTGCTCAGGAGTGAAGTTACAAAGTAAGGAACGAAGTTCGTATAATATTTCAAATCAAATCATCGTCTTAAACTTTTGCCCGCTACTATATATAAAACAAAAATGAGATGCAAAGATTTTAAAGTCGTTCCAAAGAATTATGGCGACCAAGTATTGTCGTTCACGCTGAGCTATAGAGCTTTTAACGTTGTTTCAGTCAATTTTATGTGTAAAAAATTATCAAAAATAATTCCAAAACACGGTTTTGTCGTTAAATTGCCGCCAAACTCTATACAGCAAATGTAGGATGTCTCACGAGTCTATCTTCAAAATTTCAAATCAAAGGATCAAACATTATAACCTGTAATGTAAAACAAACTCACAGAGAAACGAACAACTGTAGATCGATTTGTCCCAGTAGCATATTTACATTAGGCAGTAAACAAATGATACAACATAAATTAATATAGATATTAATTCTTTATGTTTGTGAAGATCAACACAGTTTAAAAAAAATTACATTAACAAATTTTGTAATCTGAAATAAGGAACTTATGCAACGATCATTTGTTCGTTTTAGTAATTTTAGTGTTAAACTTTTATGACAAGAAATTATTCTTGTTCCAATGGAAATTGGTTGTCATTAAATCTGAAGATTAATTTAAAAAAGTAACGGGATTAAACAATATTAATTTTTGGAGCAAATACTTGATTGTTCATAAACAGACTTTTTCATTAATCATATTTATTATTTCCTTAAGTATTTAATAGCTTGCAAATTTTTTAAATATAAGTAGATTTGTGTGTACGGAGAATTTCTTCTAAATAATTAAGAATTCGAATTGGTCAGTTTTTCTGATAAGTCTATTCATGTACTGAAGTTAAAAATACGTCCATTCCTTCCTTCTATGAAGATCAAAATAGTTTCTTAGCAAACAGCCTTAATAAGTTTTGTACTTTAAAGTAAAAAACTTGTAAAACAGTCATTTGACCGCTTTGGTAATTCTAGCGTTAAGAATAAAATAGAACATCAATTCTTTTAGAATTCTTAATTACGAACACTTTGGATAAAATCTTTGAGTCTCATCTTTTAATTCGCTAATTCCTTCAATGTTAGAAGCACTCGAAGGTTTTCGTTTAATTAATTTAATTGAATGCCGATCACTGATGACCATCATGGGTAATTAACGTGGGAAGCTTTGATGAAAATCCGGTATTTGTTCTTCGTTTGAACATCAAATGAATCAATCAATTTCTCGATTTTAATTAATATTGTTCATTAATTAGTATTCAGTTCCGACTCATTAAATTTATCATGAAGAATCTATAGATTTTAGATCGTATATCGATTCTGTAATTGAACAATAAATTTGTAAATTTTCAAATTTCCAAAGTACCAAATTAAAAAAGCTAAAAATCGAGTGTTTTTTTTTATGTCTGTGTTTAAGGTCGCATCAACTACGTGGTTATTAGCGACCACACATGATGATTTTATATATCGTGTGTGATATTTTGTTTGTGTACAAATTTTATTATTTTCTTCAGGTTCTCTTCGTTTTTAAATAGTTCTCTGATTTGGTTTGGCATTTGCAGTCGATTTCTTGTTTCTTCAGTATTTTTGCAGATTGACAGAATATGTTTGACGGTTAAATTTTGTTGGCACGATTCGCAGATTGGAAGGGTGGTTTTGTTTAGAATGAAGTTGTGTGTTATTTTCGTGTGTCCAGTGATTAGTCTATTGATTATAATTTGTTCTTTTCTATTGAGAATTTTTGTGCCGTGGTTAGTGTAGAAATCATCCGTAAGGTCATGTAATTTAGATGGTATGTTCCTTTTCCATTTTTCATTCCAATGCTGTTTACAGCGATTATTTAAAAAAGTTAAGAAATCGGTGTATTCAGCCGGAATTGATTCGGTGGGTTGAAGAGACAGTGCTTCTTTGGCCGCTCTGTCAGCCCTTTCGTTGCCTGGAATTTCTTGATGGGATGGAATCCAAATAATTGATATTGATACCCCCTTATTTGTCAAATCATTGTTCAACTCGTGTATGTTTTTAATTACTTCATTCGTATTTAGTATGTTTTCTATAGCTTTTATGGCACTTAGAGAGTCACTAAGGATGATACATTTTCTGTATTGCATGTCTCTGATATGCTGAAGAGCTAAAAAAAAAAAGCTAAAAATCGAGTGTTTTGTTGCTTTAAAAATGTTGTTATTTGGTCATTTCAGAACTTATTAATTGCAAATGTGTTAACTAGATAATTTCAAAAGTTACAAACTCCAAACTTTGCATTCTAGCAATGTTAAGGTCATAAGTACCAAATTTCCCAATTTCTCAATTTCAGAATTTCTCATCTGATAAATTTAATAGTTTGAAAACGAATAAATGTGAAATTTGAGAATTTTAAACTTTGTAAAGGTAAAAATATGTACGTTTCGACATTTGCACATTTTTGAAAATAAAAATCTGAGAATTTGAAAAATTAGAATCTGAGAATTTAAAAATTTGAATAATGAGAATTCTAAAAATTTGCAAATTTGAAGATTTTAAAAATAAAAAATTTTAAAACTTGAATATTTGAAAATTGATGAGTTAAGAAAATTGAAAATGGGAACCAAATAGTAAGATTATAGTATAATTTTATCGAACTTTATTTCTCAAATTGATATTCCATAACATTTTACTACATTTACGTTATACATATTTTATATTTTAAAGTCAATTATTCAATGAAATAGCCTAATACTTATCAGTTACTAAGTACTATACACAAGATCTGATATCACGGTACAAGAAAACAATGAAATTTTTATTTAAAAATGATTTACGGATCGAATTCCTTAAATTTCCGAAAAGCTAAATAGTTTTTTCTCTCGTAGCTTTAATAATGATTGATAATATGGTTATCGCGAGTTTATCGATCCGAACCTTACAACCATTAATCTTCTGATTGTTATCAGTACATTCCACCAAAATTGTGTAAGTGATTGTTGCTGTCAGTCCCTGTCAATTGTTTTGAATAATAGTTTTTCAAAATGGTCTGGAATATTCATTAATAAAAGGATTACAAATTGATTACCTCTACTTTAGATTTTTAGAATGATATGCCAATACTGTCATTGTTATCGGGACATTTTTAAATTACATTATTTAAGAAATTGAAAAGTTGCATTTTCTTTCATATTCTGTGGTACTAAATAATATATTATGATAAAATTTTACTATGTTTATGAAATCCATTTTTCCCCACCATAATATTTAAAAAATGCAATTCTGTTTCGAATTTGAGGAATTCATATTTTCATTTTACAATTTTTTGAGCTCCCTTTGTTATATTAGTGCGTTGTACTAATATTTTTTATAAGGGATCATTGTACACATATACTTTTTCATTCTATTTTACATATTGTTATGTCATGTTTCTATATGTTCATCAAGCAATTTGACATCTCTTTAAATCGTTTAAACTTGTTTACAAATGATTAAATCCGTCTTATCCATAATAGACACTTTTTTATGTTTAACTTCATATGTTAAATGAAATTAAATGAAATTAATTAAATGATGTTAAATGAAATTAACTTTCATACGTATTAAGCATTATTGCCGGCATTGTTCAAATTATTTTTCGGTAATGGATTTTGGAAATTACCAAAGAGCTCGTTTTCTCGAGAATCGCGTCAGAGGTACAGTCGTTCGCAAAAATATATACATCTACTTGCGTTCAAAAATTCGATAGCAAAATTTTCAAAGAACATTTTTATTATAACAAAAATTTTACATACAATGATGGTTAATGTGTATTACAGAGATAAAATCAATGTAAAAGTAACAAAAGGCGATATTATTGTTTTCATTCACACACTTTTCATTCTTTTCTACATTGTACTTATTTAATTACATATATTTAATGTTCTTTTTATGTTAGTTTATTACAACATTTACTAATATAATACATTGAACCCATACTTTTACCAGATTTAAAAATTTTAACCCTTCCTTTTAAGTATTACTTTCATATCTAACTTTTACCATAGTTTTAACATTTAATCCTAACCTAACCTAAATTTTATCATAATTTTAACTTTTAACCCTTGCTTTTAACCATTATTTCTATCTTACGTTTAACTTACTGTATTTTCGCCTTACTTTTATCTAACCTTTAGTTGACTGCAATAATTTTCAAGATCTTCGTATGTACAGTTTGATGTTTAATGTTCTACATATTCTATACATTTGTTTAAATTAAATACGTTCTTGAAGTTAGCATTTTACTCTAGTTGAATATTGTTTTGCAAATGTGTATTTAGTTTTCTAGCAATTTAGTGCTCGAATGTTGGAAAACTTTTGTGAGTGACTGTACGCGAAGGAACATTATTGAAAAATGAGGCTCTGGTCATGCGCAGGCTTTTGTTCCGTTTTTCCTTATTGTTGAAATCCGCCATTATTCTTCAAAAGAGATATTTGACGATATTGCTAGCAAGCAAAGTCGCTTTTCTATTGTCGATATCCTCGCTCAATATTTGTAAAGTTAATTCGAATAAAGAACTCGGCTATTTAATGAAGGAAATCTTCTCAGGGTGTTAATTATATAATTCTACTATAAATAAATATATCGTTCTTCTGAAAAGTATAATTCTACGATATTATAATCAAAAAGGATTGAAAAATAGTTATTTTTATATTCAGGTTGCCCAGTGATTAAAACCTCGTTAAAGAGTAGGAATCTCTTCAATCGTAATTATTTATATTTGCGTTCATACATTCAATATTGATTATAAATATTAATATTAATAAATTTTGGGTAATCATTGTCATGTAATTATTTAAATAGTTCCACACATTAACACCTCGTTTTATTGTATTGCAAATGTACCACATAAATAAATACACTACCAAATTCTCATATTTTGTTAAATATAAACGAATAACAAATTTCATAATCATTTACTGATCCAAAGTATTACAAATATTTATTTTTCGTAATTAATCACAATTATGAATTATATATATATATTTACTTCTCAAGTACATAGATGGTGTTAACAAAATGAATATACACTTTATTATTACACATTTCAATTATGTATTAATAAAGAGATCAAGTTGATATTATGTTATCTGTTTTAAATTTATGAATATTGTAATTAATCATCAAAATCAAAGTCATGTAAAATTTTCACTATCAGTTTTACGTTTGATATTAATATTCATGTATTTATAATTATTATTAACGCATTCTAAATATGTTCACAAGCAATTTAGTATAAGAATCATAGATTATCACATACAGTTTAGTAAAAATATGTACAATCTGAAAAGCATTAATTTAAATGAAAAATAATCTACCGATAAATGTGCACTCCAGTCACATAACCTATACATTAAATTTATAATATGAAAATAAAAGAAATAATAAATTTAAGAGTGATATAAAAAGATTTATACTTTAAGTATGTATTTATTTCGTAACGTTAATATAAATTTATCGCATAACTAAATCTTTATTTTATTAAAAAAAGTATGTTTGTCTCTAATCTCGTTTTGTAAGTATACTTGAAACAATAATTCGAAAATTCAAAGTCGATTTTCTAGAAAACAAAGCCTCGCATGAAAAATCTTTATTCTATATTTTCTGTTTACTTTTTCATGCAGAATCATCCCCTTGTTGCTCGTACCACCAGTTACCGAATAGCCTTGTATTTCAGTAGAACCCGTCGAATAAAGTGTATCATTTTATTTATTGATTTACTATGCCCACTTCAATCTATCAAGCGAGTTTTTATATCGACCCAGAAAGAAATAAGATTTCAACACACGATTCGAAGGAAAGAAAAAAGTGAAAAAATAGAAAATGAGGTCTGCAACGAATGCGGTAAGCACGGAATGTAAACAGTTATAAAACGCGATTCGGTTTACTTTTCCGATCGATACAAGGCGTGCAGCTATCGCACTTACAAACGTTTTCTCGCACACGTTTCGACGCTTTTCCACGATACGTTTACATCATTATGCACTCTCGTAGAATCAGGTCAAGCCTGTGGTCGACTGATCTCTCCGACACGTTCGATTTTGATGTACGTCATTAAAAGAGCAAATATAACCGGATCATGATGAAGAATCTGCACTGTTGGCAGAAGCTTCGAATTCGATCGTCTACAATCGGCTGCACCGTGGGTTTACGTTTTCGATTAGTATAAATGTTAGGGGAGACGTTTCGCAGCGCTTTTCTTTGATACTGAGGAACTAGAGAACATATCTTTGATAGTTAACTAGTTATCTTGGGATAATGATTAATGATCACATCAGACTTCAAATTTAAAATTGTAAAACTCAATTTTCGTATAAACTAATTATGACAGTTTTCAATTTACAATGATCCAAAGATCCAAATTCCATAAATTATCGAGTCTTAAAAACTTGGAGTTTTTTAAATTTCTGTACTTTCTAGATCTGTACATTTACAGGCCATGAAAATACTAAACTTCCAGTTGCTGGAAGTGCAACTGCACTCTCATATCTAAGTTGCCAAACATGACATTTTACAATTTTCAGTTTCTTATATTTCAGAATTTCCAGATTTCAAAATTTTCGAATTCCAAAACATATAAACTACATAACCCTTGTATTCCTAAATTTCCAAAATTAAATATTTTCAAATTCCTATATTTCCAAATTTCCAAATCTCCAAGTCCCAAAGTTCCCAATCCTCAAATCACTACATCCTCAAATTTGCAACTTTTCAAATTCTCAAATCCCCAATCTTCATATCCCCAAGTCCTCAAGTCCCCAAATCCCTACATCCTCAAATTCTCAAATCCCAAAATTCCCAGCTCCCAAAATCCCCAAATTCCGTAATTCCCAAACTCAAAAATTCCGAGATTCCTAAGTCTTAAAATTTCCATATCCCCAAATCTATAAATCTCCAAATCCTCAAGTTCCCAAATTCCCAAAGTCCTCAAACTTGCAAACCCAAAAGAAATCTTCAAATATCCATTTCCCAAATTTCCAAATCTCTCAATTTTTCGGAATCACAATTTGATACGCCGCTAATTTGAAAATTTACCTATAAAATTTTGAAGCTTCTCCTTCCTGTCGTTATATCGGTATTGTCCAAATTTAAATCAGTTTTATTCTTGACTGCGCATCCGGTGGCTGTTTCGATACCCCGACATTACCTACTCGTTGACGCACAAAGCAGATGAGAAATGCGTACCGCAAACGAAATTTACAACTTCGAGGAAAAACGCAACGTTGTTTTGAACAAAATTTCAGGAACCATCGGTTCGGCGACTGACGTTTTTATCGCGTCTGTCATTCGCTTCTTTCGCTGAACGATTTCGAATTTTTCCTTGAGGAAAGCTTTTTCAGTTTTCATCCAACGAGTGACTGAAGATTTGTTGAAGTAAATCATGATTTTATATTTTTCTTTGAGGAAATAAGCAACAGCTGGTATATGAATACGTTATAACAGCTTGTTTTATAAATGGTGTAGGTGTATGTATTATTGGTGGAAATTTGAACAAATTTTCGCATCTTTTATTCACACATAACTGAAGAATGAAATATAAAAAGTGTATAACTATTGAACTATAACTATAAAATATATATTAAATATAAATAATATATAGAATACATTATAGAGTGTATGTAATCGCAGGATATTATAAACGCAAAAATATTTTGAGTATAATTATTTGAAATTTTATTCTGTGAGCCTCTTATAATGAAGGTGACCGGACATCGTAACATTTTTAAGGAAATTTGATTCCTTATGTTCACTCTGTATGAACTGATAAGAGTGAAAGTATAATAGGTACATTTACTAAGAGCAAAAAATATAATACGGTTCTTTTTGTTTTAAAATAGAAATACTTCACTTCATTGTAGGCGATTCATATTATAATACAAGAATACTTTTGGATACAACAATACCATTCTTGGATAATAATTATGGACATTTTTGAGACTATAATACAACAGTATTATACTGTTATGTTATGTATTAATATTTACAATTAACACGTGACACAAACTTAGAGAACACAAATAGACATCAACTATTTTCTATACCAAAAGTACTTTAACAGTATCTATTTATGTTTATATTTATATTTTACATTATATTTTATTATAATTGCATAGTGTAACTAATCTACTTTTTAGAAATAAATATAAAACTCTTGATTTTGGTAATTTGGAGAATTGAATATTTAAAATTTGAAAGTGTTAAAGTTCCAGAATGATTAGGTTTTGGAACATTAGAAATTTGGGTAAAAATAGAAATTTGAGAATTTAGAAAACATGGGAGTTAGTATTTCCAATAGAATTCGAACGTTTAGTAAATAGAGAAATCTGAAAATTGGAAACCATTTATGTGTTAAGATTTAAGAACTTTAGAGATTTAGAAAATCACCAGTTTGAAAACTTGAAAATATCTAAACTTTTAACATAAAATATTTTAATATTTCATTATATCTTACTAATAATAATTTTCTGTATCTCCACAATAATCATAAATCAGACAGAATGATTTCAACATTCTACTCAATACTTAAAGTAAACGTGTTTTAATTTTGAATACTTCAGTGTAATAATCACATATTTTTTTCTCTGAACAATTTACTGTGTACGTTTGTAGCAAATTTATTCTTGTATTTACATATCACACTTTGTATACCGGTTTTTATTACAAGCTCACGGGAAAGCTTTAATGGCGTCACTATGATACTAAATTCACAGACTGACAGAAATGCATGTTATTCTTCGGACTTTATTGCTCCCAACAGAACGATGACAGAACACATCAGACACTGCTGTCATTTCAGAAATTGACTTACGAAGTTCCGTTTCGTTTATGAGACACTGTAAATCAATTACGTCGTTACGAATGCAATAAACTATAAACGTAATATTTTTGCGAATCGCATTCGTATCGATTTATTGATAAAACGTTTTCGTTTTTAGAATTGAATTAAAAAATATGAATCATCGATTTGATTCGAATAACTTCACATATTTGTTTAATAAATGACAGTTATTCAATAATCCTGTTTTATGTTCAAATGTGTTTTATGTTTTTTTTCCTGTTTCTTAGTAATAGACATATTAGAACAATTCCCAAATTCTTTCGATTTTATTAATGACATATAAATAACATATTTACGCGATACCATTTTTACTTTGATAATTAAAACGTGAGCCATTCTAAATTTTACAAAAGTTGAAGTTCACTATATTTTATTTCGAAATATTTTCAAAGACTCGGACATGTTTAAATATGTAAATAAAACAATTTACTAACAACAAGCATTGGTAGCAATATTAATAACACCTATTTTAGTAAAAATAACTTCAATTATTTACTAAATATAGCGAGTTAATCAAAACAGGCATTTTGTTTTGATGTACATCTACATATTTATGAAATATATGTCTATAAAGGGTCGTGAAAGTGTTAACTAAAAAAAAAAAAGGAAAAGAAAAAAAAATTTTTAATTTGTCTTATATTTTTTGACCATTATATGGAGGGCGCTAATTTCATCAGGCATAGGGCGCCAATTGTTGTAAACCGCCCCTGTGTCTATAATGTAACTAATAATAATTACAACAAATAGAATCAGTATATATTACTCTATATTATAATACTTATATAGATTTCATTCAAGTATGTATGTACATGTTTAACGTACAGTATTTTTGAGAAAAACAAAATTCTTATTTTCTAATTTGAAGAATACATTAGTTGTTTGAAGAAAATTTTTATAAACTTTCGTATTAAATTATATTCCTATAATCACTTACCCATTAATTTGTTACTATTATCTGATATTCTCAATTTATTGTTACCATTATAATTATCTACCGTTGTTATATTCGGCGCAATATAGTATTGTTGAATAAATAGAATCATTATTACAAATGGATGTATTTCATTTTCCAGAAATAAAATCATATACTTATGCAATTGTATTATATGATAAAATCTGTTTTTGATTACTTAATTTATGAAAATATTTTACTGTATTGAATTTACGACTGCAATTTTAATGAAAAGACATCTATTTAAATACAGAACTAACTTTAACTCGCTTCTTTTTATCAAACTTCAATTATATTATAATCTTAATTTCGAAATATAAATAATATGTCCTGTATTATTGTTAGTATTACTTAAAAATATTAATATATTAAATTATTACAAGTTAACAAATTTGATAAATTTATTTTTTAATAAATTTAAAACTTGAAAATATTCACTTACTATTATTTTGTTGTTGTTATTGCTCGTAAATGATAATTGTCGAAATTTATCTTTGCAACCACGTGTTCCTTATTTGACAAACTTCATATTTAAAAAAACTGTTTAAATATGTAATAATGTGAAATAAATGTAATAAAGTATACATAAATGTAAAAATGTAAAATATACAGAAATATAAAAATGTATAAAGATATAAAATATACAGAAATAAAAAAATATGTAAAGATACATATAATTTTTTTAGTTACAAAAGAACCGTCAGTAAATTGCATCATTAAAGCGTAATTCTAAAAAAGAAATAAAACTATTTTCAATTAGGAAATTAATTAAACATAATGAATAGTATATTAAATTCATATAATAACGATTTATCAAATTCCTTATAAATATTCAGAGAATGCCAGGTGCGTTCAAACCTCGGAATCACAATATGCAAATCTCAATTTTACTGCACGCAGTTTAGTAGATTAATATGGTGATATAGTTACCACCGTTGCCAACAGTTTCTAGCTATAAATTTTTGTCAGCTGACCGAATGCTAATTTTACGAGAAATAATGTAAAACGCGCGAACGACCAAGGGACGGATCGATTTTACGATACATAGCGTATAGCGAACCCACGCCTCGAATGCGAAAGAAAATCGACTTAACAACTTGATCTCGAAAACTTTTCGCTGTAGACACAGTACTTCTTTGAAGAGAAACGCGGAACCTTTTAAAAGTTCGTTCCCGAATTCTTCGCGTCTCGTATTCAAATTACACAGCTCCTATTAAATTGTTAACTAACACGGTAAAAATGGTCGTGCACGGTATGGTATATTATAATAACGATTACTAACCCGGTGACCCACTGAACGTGTTAATAGTTGACGATAAAAAGAGGTCTAGGTTACTCCTATTACTGGACAGATTGTGGAAAGAAAATTAAAGGGTAACGTGTTAAAGTTAATACTGAAATACGGGAAAGAATTACTAAAGAATTCTAATACACTTGCCTTTAGCTTCTTACGTACAATTTTTTACTACTAATTGGTTAAGACATAAGCTTTTAACTACTAAGTAAAATACTTGGCAAAAAATCCAAATTTTTTATTAATTAAATTCCTGAATTAGTAAAAAATTCTGTACGCAAATTCTTTTATTTGAACATTCGATATTTATGTATTTCTAACATTATAAATTTCGAACTGTCTTATTCTCAGTTTCTAAACAAAGAATTTTATGTTTCTGTATTTTTATCTATACATATATATTTATCTAGCTATGTACATTTCTGTAAATTTCTATCATTGTACATGCATACAAATTTGAAATTTCTATATTTCCAAATTAAAAATCATTAAGTATTTAAACTTCCTAAGCTGTAAATATGTGAATTTGAGAATTTGTGAATTTATACATTTCTGTATTTGAGGATTTGTAAACTTGTAAACTTGCAAACTTATAAACGTGTAAATTTGCAGACTTGTAAACTTGTAAATGTGTAAACCTGCAAACTTGTAAATTTTCAAATTTAAGAGCTTAAATTTCTCAAATTACTGATCTGCTAAATGTAAAAATTTTTAAATGGGTCAATTTCATATAAAAGATTCCCACGTATGAAAGCTTGAGTGTTCGTTAGCTCTTCACGTGTCACTGATCTGGAGATCGCAGTTCCAAAAGAATACGAATCGTTCAAAGTCAGCCATCAGAAGTGTTGTACAAATTCTGGAACTACTCGCTGTAAACAATCTCCACTAAACATGAAGTCTTGCAACAATAACACGTCCGATGACAGTGTAAATGTTTGACAACGATTAATTCATTACGACGTACGTATGCGTACATACCAGGTTAATCCTCTGTCTACCAAAAATAGTAGCCTATTATTCAAGTATAGAATCTATAGACGATCATAGGTATTAACAGCAACGATACAACCGATGCATTTCATGTGGTTATATCACCTATTACGTCTGTCGTTCGCTTGTCCCCGTTTCTCGAACATCGTTGACATTATTACGCGAATGTCCTTACAACAGCGAGAGCTGCTATACGCTAATATTGGTAACGAGTACACGAGTATTATCGATTATCAATATCTGACGTACCACAATAAGAGGGATCACCGAGCAATGTGCTAACTGAATCAGAATTTCGGACTGTTCATTAGCCACGTATCTGTTTTCACGAATGTATTCCACCCAATACGTTGCAAATCATATTCGGAGATCTAAATTATACTATATGTAATATGTATTATGGAGGTATATGACACTTTAGTCCTATCTTTGGAGCGCTTCTACAAACAATCTATACGTTAGGATGATTCATAAAAGAAAGTTCTATATAACTAGAAATGTTTCAAGATTTTAATTTTTTGAATTGGGTACCTAAAATTGTGGTAAATGTTCATTATATGTAGACACAGCTGTTATAATAATTAATAATAGAAATAATTAAAATACGAGTTTAATTGATATTATATTTAATATTGAACAAAACTCTTAAATAATAAATAAAAATGTTCATTGAATAAATATTTAGTACCTTATCTCAGGAAGTGGACACCCTATGAAAAAATGTTTGGAACAAAAGTTACCTATTTTCTCCTGGAGATTATGGTAGTGTAATAAAAAACGGGGACAAATTTTGTCTGAAACATTTTTTTCAAAAATATGTTGTTTAAAAGATATTAATTTGTCTCAAGATCAGTGGACCACCCTGTATATGTTTATTTAACTTTGACATTAAATTCGTTGATATAATCACTATAAATAGTAAATTTATTTTTTTTTAATATAAGAGGTATATGAAATATATGTATATGTACATATCAGAAGAGTTGAACTTGTAAAAACAATCCTAACAGTTCAATAGTAACAATTATTTAAATACTTATGCAAACAGTATAAATGTAACAGTATTGATGAAGTCAAAAGTGAAATAGTAATTGTATGGATATAATGATTGGGGCTTCAAATAAATTATATACATAGTGATTAAAATTAAAAATGAATTAAACGACTATATTGATTATAATTACAAATATATGATAAAAATATAATAATTGAAGTTATGAATAAATCATTTGAAAATAATAATGGTATCATGTGGATGCAATAATTGTAGTTATGCATACATTATATTAATATAATGATTAAAGTTATCAATTGAAATAATAATTTTTCTATGACGTATTGCACCTAATTACCTGAAAGAGTAGTTTATATTTTTAACCAGTTAACTTTGGAATTTGATGTCAAGAATCCCCGCGGGATGCATAAGTTAATTAAAGTCAATCAAGGACGAATATTAGCGCTGAAAGCAGGACAAATCTTCTTAGTATAAAATTGATGAAAAGAGCACAAAACAGGCTTTATTCCATAAAAAATTAACAATTCCTAATGCCATAAAAATAACTCTAATCGTATCGAAATAAAGATTTGGATTGACATGTATACACGTAGGATGCTGTTAAATGGTTAAACGCGTATCAATCATATGAAATATTATATCTTCTCTTCGTATTTGTATTAAATATCGGTATTCAGACAACACGTAAGAAGAACATTACTATTACATTTGTACACAATTACCGGCTTGAATTCTAAATATTACAAGCTGCAGAGGATTACTGCTGGAGCAATCTCTAAGGAGTTATTAGTTTACTTGCTCTGTGATCAATAGAAGCATAAACACGAATACTAAGACACGATCGTAACCACGTAGCAGAGAGAATTTCATTCATGTTCGAAAATAAATAACGTATCAGGTACAGTCTCGTGAACTAACATTCAAATGTTTTATTACTTGTGCAATATGAGAAATGCCTATTTTAGTTGTCCAATTAAAAAATATAGAATTATATTACCGATTACCATTTTGCAACATTACATAAATATTTTCTTACATTATATATAAATGTTACATTAAATATTTAACAATATTTATCTCAATATAAGTATACATTATTATTTCATTACAAGTACATTATAATATACTTTATCATGTAACATAGGAATAGTAACAGTTTCATCAAATATTTTTATTACTTATTTCAAACATTATTATATTTTACTGAGGACAACTCGTACACGAACCTCCATTTTCTTTTACTGTGCTGTTTTAATCCTAATTCAAAATGATATGTTCCTAATTCAAAATGATATATTCCTGTCAGATCTTGGCATGTTTAAAGTAACATTATGGCAATAAAATATGTATAATTTAAATAAGTTAAATATCAAATATCTATTTAATAATTTATAATTTAAATGCAACATTAACTTATGAAATAACTGTTTTGTCTTCAAAATGCCTGGAATTGTATCGCATTTCAAGAAATAATTTAAAAAACGCTTATCTAGTATTTAAGATAATCAAATTATGAAATATGTACTTCTACCGTATCTTAATTATTTTCTTGATACTGTAATCGTAATATATATAACATTTATTTAAATACAGTATTACTTTCAAAATTTTCTTACAGTAAAACCAGTACGTGGTTTCTTATTATGTATATTTATTTTATATTTTAATAATTGAAGTAACAATTTATTTGATGATGTAAATTCGTAAAAGAGGTTATGTATGACGTTAATTCTCGAATTGAGAATATTTTAATTATTGTGCATTTGCAATTCGACCAATTTTATTTTCAATTTCAATCGCAGTGTAAACGAATAACACAGCTCCGTTTTAAAAAAATTGTGAAACACGTGCATCTGCATAAAAACAAATGTTCCCAAGTTTTCTGGAGGTCAGTTCAATGTACTGTTGTGGTTTCCGAGACATTTGGCCCCGATTTTCCGGAAATTCGACCTCTGCCGGATGCATGGATAAAACAAAGTGACTTTTTGCTGGTCTTATTCACAAAACTTTCCCAATGAAGCTTTAAAAATAACGTCGCAAATATGCACCGTCATAATAATACACAAAGCGTAAAAACAGAAACATCTGATCCGTTACTTGTTATTACAATTTTTATATCTGTTCCAATTTATTTTATAATCTAAAACAGTTCAAATAATGTTAAATAATGTATAATTATAATTATTTTAAATGTGATTAAAGTAGTTTAAATATTATGTTACTTATTATGACAATTTTTTTTATAGTTATTCCGTTTTAGTTTATAATATTGAACAGTTTAAATATTATTAAATAATGCTTAAACCTAATATGACGTATTATAATAATTTTTATACACTTTCTCCGTTTCAATATACACATAGTACTGAACAGTTTAAATGCCGTTAAACATTAACATTTATTTTATATTTCAATGGATAAACAGGAGTATATTCTAGAACGTTAATATGTCAATACACAAATTCATTATGAACAATATACATATATATATATAAAAAAAATGGTGCGGTTAAAATTTTTAACTTTGCAATTAAATTACGTCTGATAAATTGTTTACAGCTATTCAAGTAGCAATATTGTTTTGAGTAGCATTAATGTCATACTCACAATTTACAGCGCCGAATTGGAACTTGAAATTTGAAATTTAAGAATGAATTGTAGTAAATGTTAATTATGTTACGAAAATCAGAATTTCAGATTTAAAGAATTTAGGAACTTGGAAATTTGCATACGTGCAAATTAAAGAATTTGGGAATTTAGAAATATAAAAATTTAGGAATTCTGGAAATTTGAGAATTTAGAAACTTCTTCTACTACTTCTGTTTTCGAGAAAATAAAAATTTGGAGGGTTGATAAATCGGTAGTTTACAAATTTGAAAATGATGAATTTAAGGAGTCTAACAATTTAATAATTTGAGCACCTAAACATATATGAATTTGGAAAATGACTTTTGCAGTAAAGTGTTTTCCAAATTTCTAAGTATGGAATTCCATATACGTCGAAGTCTCGTGTGTGGAGTGCTCCTCATACATAGTCCACACAGTTCACCATCTAGAAAATGTTAACTATCCGTGACCTCAGTAATATCAAAGGAGAATACTTCTTGACCAACCTAATACTACTGCCAATTCCAAGAATGTTCCGCTATTATAGCTTCGTCCGTGGCAATATAACAAGGATCTATTAGATTCTTATTCTTCTATATTTAGAGTTTCAGTTGCGGCTGTAAATCGAATTGGAATATTAATGATATTCGAGTTTGAAATTCGGAGTGTTGGAATTATTCGAATTTTTATAGCTCCAGTTTCTGTGTCGTATAATGTTAGAATGTAACAATCTAAATTTTGAATATTGGCGCCACCCAAATAACACTTATGGACGCGTTCGTAGGTTCTTTCCTCACTTCTGTTTTGTATGTATTCCTGTGTGGTTCGTTGTAGCGTGTGGTGGTGATAAAAACATTATTTCATTTAATCAAAGACTTATTGTATACAAATCTATGTTTCTCAATTATAGTAATCTAAAGATATATTATTGAATTATATTATTTCACTCAAAACAAAACACGTGTCTCTTTGATTTACGCGAACTCTGCTAACAAAGGTTATGGGCCCAGCACTCTTCCACTGCGCCACTCTGCTAACATATAACATTTCATATTATGTGTTATTGTACCATACAGTAATGTGAACAATATCATTAACAACAATCCTTATATTTGACGTCTCTTACATACTTGACACAATAACACAGTCACAAAACAAAATAAAAATATTATACATGTACGTGTTCATTTACTTTCGTTATTATAACGAACACGTTTATTATTTTGAAATACAAATACTCAATAAAATAATATATTATACAATTCTTGTAGTTCATCAAACATAAATTCATAATAAATGTCATTATTAACGAAATTGCTGACAATGTTTCTTGTCTTTTGCAATAACAATGTTCTGGCATGTACTTTGAAAATATTGTAAATTAAAAGTATTGTATGATGATACTATAAATACATTTTTCTAAGAGGAATTATTTTTGTTTATTATTACTTTCTTGTTATTGTTACTTCCGAAAGTTAAAAACGGTTCGTTTTTCTCAAAATTGCAAAGTACTGCAACGGTTTATACATTTTAACTATGGAAGTAAACATTTACACATGTATGTGTGTAATGTAAAAAGAAAACAGTATTAATTTTCAACGTGTTAGAAACATTAACTACTACAGTAAAAATAACTACATGTAATGAAACACTTCCTTCGTAAATGTAATTAATTATTTGGAACACGATCGCTTAACTTTTTAAATTAATCCATCCACTCACTGCCGTACACCAAAAATATAATTTTAATGCTATATAAAGATATCGTTATTATTTAATTATTGTTAGGAGTATTAAAATTAAATCAACCGCGTGATTGATTGGGGTGAACATAGGTGCGCTTGCATCCATTGTTCTTTTGTTTTTCTGCGCTATGTTCATTACCGTGCTTTTTGCGCTTCTTCTTCCTTGCGATCAGTGCCTATAGAGACGAACCACGCGCTAAAGATTTTTATTTGCCATTAAAGTGTTTTTTGTTCCATTACTTCCAAAAATTCATGTTTCTTATTTTATGTATTTCGCTGTTTTCATAATCTTATATAAATATTATATTAATAATAAAGTTCCTGTTCCAACAATTATAAATTGAATATGTTAATAGTTGTTGTTAATAGTCAACTTATTAACACAATTAAAATCTAACTTCACTTCTCTGTCTTGTAGTAATATCATTAAAATTATGATTGATGTTATCATTATAGGCAGATTTCTTTCACGTTTGAAATCATAAAGAGACAAAAGACAATAGAGTGAAACGATAAGACGATCGGAAACGAAGGGTCGAATCAATTATAGTCAGTTTCCACTTTTAATCATCAATTTCCGACGTGGAATGCACGACCGATGCATCAGGCTAGACAATCCGCATCAAGGAAATTCAATTTCGTAAGCTTCTTATCGTTAAATTGATCCGTGCAAGAAACATGGAACAATTAAATCTGGTAAACAGATAACGGAACACAGAAAACTATATTGAAACAAATTTTCAAATTTAGAAATTTAGAAAATTGGACATTTAGAAATTTTGTATTACGCGGATTTTCAATTTCCGAACTTTACAGGTTTAAAATTTTTCAATTTAGAGCACTGAAGTATACAAACCTTTAAGTTTTCGAACTGAGGATATTAGAAGTTTCGAAATGTAGAGATTTGAAAATTCAGAGGTTCAAGAATTTGTTCAATTTTTGAGTTCTTAATTTTCAAATTACTAAATTTCCTACTTTCTAAACTGCGAATAAAAATATCCAAATTTCTAAATTCCCAAATTTCTAAATTCCCAAATTTCCAAATTCCCAAATTCCCAAATTCCCAAATTCCCAAATTCCCAAATTCCCAAATTCTCAAATTCCCAAATTTCTAAATTCCCAAATTCCCAAATATTTATATTTCCAAATTTTTTAACTCCCAAGTTGTCAAATTGAATTTGAATATTCAGAAATTCGAAATTGAGAAATTCAGAAGTTTGGTAGTGTGAAAAACTGGAAGTTTGAAAATATAGAAATGGACGATTTTAGGATTTTTAAAATTTAGTATTTTGGCTGTTCAGATAATCCTAATTCGAAAATTAGGAATTTGAAAATTAGAAGTTCGGTAATCAGGAATTTGACAATTAGGAATTCGGGAATCAGGAATTTGGAAATTAGGAATTCGGTGGATAGGAATTTAGAAATTAGAAATTAAAAAATTTGGAATCTTAGTGATTGGTTTACGTGAAAATTTAGAAACATTAAATTTGGTCATTTTCGAATTCTGATAGTGAAAACTTGTCCATTGGTGTCAAAGAAGTGTACAACACTCAGCAAATCGATACATTACACCCTTGCGGGCACAGTTGCTCACCCCTGGGCTAAATGCATGAATTACTAAACTCGTTTAGTTTTCAGCACTTCATTTTTTTACGATGAGAGTTTCTTCTCTCGTCTTTCAAGAACATATTCATATAGAAGATCTCACAAACATAAAATCAGAAGTCTGCATATATTTTTTACGTGTACAACTAACAGTGTTTATCCACGCAGAAATTTTTTATGAAAAAGAAGTTGTTCCCTTTTTAAATGTACAATTTAAAACTGTATTTACAAATTTCGCTTCATTTATTTTTTATGAAAATTCTCCATTTTTGTTCCACACATATAGAAGGACTCGCAAACTAAAAACCTCGTGAGTTTTTAAATATTCAAAACTGCGTAGTTACGAGACATTTTTTAATGCAAAAACGTCGTTCGAATAAAAATTCTACACAATAAAAGAAAATCATCATCGAATACAAATTCTGCTCAAATATAACCTACGAGTTAAAAATACGGACGAAAAATTAACCAAACGCGTTTATGTAAAAGCTAGGTATATGAAAAAAAAGCCATGTATACCTATCAGTATATGAAACTTAAGAAGATCTGTCGTTGCGTTAAAATATAATATAATGATTTTATTAACACGCGAACACAGAAGCTGCGATTCCTACACTCCTTTGGCGCGCGAATGTTCGAATAATTTCGATTGAATCGGTAGGCGTTGATTTTCTAAATATTTGGCCCTGTATGTTTATCGACATGCCCGCAGTACGTGTGTGTGCGAGCAAGTATAACAAGCGCACACATGCATAAAGAACACACGGAAAGACGCAGGCGTATGCAAAACACGAGGGGTCGATGGGGGAGGAAAGAGACATGGAAAGCGGATAGGTGGCCTGCTAGATCCGTCGCTAAAAATACACGTCGCAATAAACTCAAGGGTGACGTCCACTACATAGACACGACGTATTTAGCTGTCCTTAGTTATACTTTCATTCTCCTTCTTTCGAGTTGCCGTTTAAAAAAGACTTTCCTTTGTACGACTGTTTGGAACTTCTGCGAAATTTGAACTCCTGACAAATTGCAGGATGCTCGTGACGTAAAAAAAATTGTCGATTTTACAAGGGGACATCAAGGTCGACGGGAATCGGATTTTCCTGTAACTTGCAGTATTTGAAGATGTTATATGTAAGACAAATACGTAAAATAATAATAATATTGGGAGTACAAATTAGTTCGGTCCGTTTTCAAAAGGTATCTCTGGCTGTTATAAATGTTTCACAGCAACAGCGAATTTCGATTGTTTCAGAGACGTTAGGCATCTGCCAATAATATTCAGTTTATATCGCTTTGAGTCTCATTCAGAAATCTTGTTTTTTACTGTGTTCAATATGTCCAATTTTGTGTTAACTAAGCAGCATTTGCGGGAGGTTTTAGTTTTTTACTTTAATTGGAATAAAAGTGCAGCTAAAACGCATCGAATCCTTGTGGAAGTTTATGGTGACAATGCTACAACTGACAAATCATGTAGGGAATGGTTTCGACGTTTCGAAAATGGTGACTTCGGCGTTGAAAACAAGCCTCGCTCTGGGCAGCCAAAGAAGTTCGAAGACACGAAATGCGTTCGAAATGAGGAGTATCTGGTGGGACCAAAAGGGTGTTATATACTATGAACTGCCACAATCTGGCGATTCCATTACGGGTAATAGATATGGGCTACAATTACTTCGTTTGAGTCGTGCATTACGAGAAAAACGGCCGGAATACGAACAAAGACATGATACGGTTATTCTTCTGCATGACAACGTTCGGCCACGGTCGCAAAAGTCGTGAAAACATATTCGGAAGCGATCAAGTGGGATATTTTACCGCTCCCGCCATATTCTCCGGACATTATTCCTTCTGACTACTGGTTGTTCCGACGGATGCAATAGGATTTGGCAGGTCACAGGTTCACTTCTTTCGCAGAAATCGAAAATTGGCTCCAAACTTGGATCGCCTCAAAAAACGAGTCATTTTTTCGAGATGGAATTCGAAAATTGCCTGAGAGGTGGAAAAAAGTAGTAACCAGCGATGGACAATACTTTCAGTAATCTGTTCCTACAGATTGTTCTGTAATAAATGCATTTTTTAACCACAAAAAAACGGAACGAACTAATTTGTACTCCCAATAATAATTCCTTTTCTGACTTGTAAGTTTAATACGTGGAATCGCAAGGTAAGCGCGTACAGTAATGACTAGGCAGAATATCGATAATGTATTTATTCGTCAGAGGCCAAAACGTAGGCGATGTAGCTTGTTCGAATGTTCTTAAAAGAATGTCAATCCTTGGGGTTGCAAGAGGTTTCCTCCCCCTCGCCGAAGGGCCTCGTTCATTAGAATCTTTGGCGACATTATGCCGGGCCCCGGCGCCTTGGTGGTCGTCGAGCTGAGCCATGTGTCTTGTGTCGAGTATTATTATGGGTACATCCGGATTTTTCTTACACATATTTAAAATTAATTCGGCGAAGCAGTAGAGTGCGCCTCCACAGATTTTTCAAAAAAAATTACCAAAATGTCTAAATCCTAAAACTTTATATGCGAGATCGTTACATCCCAAAATTCCGAAATTCTCAAATCGTATTCCCAAATACCGAAATCTCCCAATGCTCTAGTTCACAAAATTTTCAGATTCGCAAATACCTAAATCCCTAAATTCCCGTGTCACAAACTTTTCCAATTTTTAAATTTGTAAAGTAGTCGGAACCTTAAATTCCGAACTTCTAGAGTCCCCAAATTCTTATATTCCTGATATCCAGAATACCCTAACCCTCGGACTTCGAACTTCTGGGGTCTCCAAATTCCTAACTTCCCAATTTCGAAAATAGTCTAACTCTCCAATTCCAAAATTCCCGACATTCAAAATAATCTAACCATCAGAAATCAAGCTTTCAGAACCTCATGTTCCTAAATATCCTGATTTCCAACGTTGGCAAATACCTCAACCCCATATACCAGAACGATTTTTCCTTGTTAACCAGTTATCTGTGACGCCTCCCTTTGAGAGTGTGCACTTATATGTGACGCGAAAATCGAGGACGCCGAGTAGCTTCAGGATGTATGAATTTATCACAAATTATTTATACTTTTTATTTGTTCGTCTTGCTTCGTCTTTGCTTCCAAATGTTCCAAACATCTTAGTATCTGCGAAAAATTACAATTCAAATAAGTCTTGCAAAAATTACAGTTTAAGTAACCAATGGTAACTGACTTTCTCGCACGACGAGTATACTCGCCATGGCACAAAATGGTGCCATTTCTTCATGACGAGTATACTCGTCAATCACAGTTAACTGGTTAAATATCGCCCACTAATATTCGTGAAAAATCCATTTCTCAAGCTGATAAGTGTTCGCTATGTCGAGTCGGCCGAAATCGACACAAGAGAACCGCCGCTTATCCGGCACGTCATCGGAACGAATAATCTTCTATATGGACGACACGTCATTCGAGATCTCTCACGAGGCATCTCCCGATCATTGTCAGAGATCGAACAATAGTTACGCGTTATATCCTGCCGAGGACGGTAGCGAGTTTTATCCGTTAGATTCTGACGCGGCCGGTTTCCAATTGAACGATCGTTCGACTCTTTATTCGTCGAACGTGGACGACGAATCGCGTCGTAATGCTTCCGGTCACTCGAAAACCGGTAACTCGAAACAGACCAGAAACAATTCGGAACTCGATCAGCGTCACAGCCGTCGTTCCAGCGTACAATCCAGCCGTTCGAGAACAAACAGCTGCAGCAGGCCAACACCGTTAGGTAGGAAACAATTGGGTCATCAGACTTTTCGATCGATCAGAAACGCGCGTACATTGTTTGTTACCGCTTCGCGTTCCGTGACGTAATAACGAGTTCGGGTTCGCCGGTTAATTGCATCGACCGGCAAAATCCTCTGAACGGATGAGAGGACACTTTTGAAAATATGATCGATTTATCTCTGCTCGGTCGTTTTTGACGTGCATTCTTCTGCTGCTGATAAAAAGTATCTGTTCGGGGGTATCCTGGTAACATTCGACAAATTTTGTTTGCTTTTTATACGTGTACGAGCTGTACCGAAGAAGAATCGAAGTATTGATTGATCGGTTCGAAACTATGAACGCCGACTGTTTTGGTCATTAGGCCGGAATAAAAGTATTCTGAATTAATTCGTGTAACGTTCGTTGAACTTAACGAATTTGAATTGTTCATAATTATAAATCGAAATTTATTATTGAGTCTTGACAGGAAAAGTTTTGTGGTAATGTACAGTATTGTGAGATCTCACTACAAAATGCGAGATTGGCAATATGCCTAATTCGAGACACGAATATGTTCTTTTTTTATTCTTCAAGGGATATTTTTGGTATAAATTCAATAATAGTTGTAAATTTTTATGGAAAATCTACTGAATAAATTGTAACAATAGATTATTCGACGGTATATGTACAACTGTTCAGCAGTCGTTGAGTATACATATAGGGTTGTCAGGGTCGGCGGTGTAAGTCGGTCGTGAGTGTGGAGTTTTGGGATTTTGGAATTTGGACATCGGGAAGATTGAAACTTTTCGATCTTGTGATTTTGGAATGCAGGAATTTGGGGCATTGGGAATTTAGTAATTTAGTAATTTAGAAATTTAGAAATTTAGAAATTTAGAAATTTAGAAATTTAGAAATTTAGAAATTTAGAAATTTAGAAATTTAGAAATTTAAAAATTTAGAAATTTAGATATTTAGAAATTTAGAAATTTAGAAATTTAGTAATTTAGAAATTTAGAAATTTAGAAATTTAGAAATTTAGAAATTTAGAAATTTAGAAATTTAGAAATTTAGAAATTTAGAAATTTAGAAATTTAGAAATTTAGATATTTAGAAATTTAGAAATTTAGAAATTTAGTAATTTAGAAATTTAGAAATTTAGAAATTTAGAAATTTAGAAATGTAAAAATTTATAAATTCAGAAGATCAGAAATTTAGAAATTTAGGAATTCAGAAATTCAAGAATTTAGGAATTTAGACATTTTCGAATTTGGAAATTGCAAGATTTATAGGTATAAACATTTAACGAGTTAACAGTTTCGGAATTTTATGAACTAATGATATAGGAACTCAGAAATTTGAAACGGAGAAAAAAATTTAAGAATTGGAGAGTTGGAAAATTTGGAAGTTTAGGAATTTGAAGCTTTAGAGATTTAGATATTTAAAATTTAAGCGATTAGAGAATTTGGAAGGTTAGAAATTTGGGGACCTAAGGATTTATGAATTTGGAAACTTGATACATTCGAAATTTATAAAACTCAGGGTTTGAAAATTTGGAAAGTTACGAAGTTGAGGATTTGATGATTTGTAGATATGGAAATTTAGAAATTTGAGAGTTTGAGAGTTTGGGAAGTAGGAAACATGGAAATCTGACAATTCGAGAGGTCAGGAATATGGATGGTTTTAAATATTAGAAATTCATAAAACTGGGAATTTGAAAATTTAGGTATTTTGAAAGTTAAAGATTTGAAGATTTGTGGATATGGAGATTTGAAGACTTCCTAATTTAGATCTTTAGACATTTGGACATTAGAAAATTTAGTAGTGTAAATGTTTTTAATTAAAAAATTCAGTAGTTTTTAGGATTTAGAAGTTTATTAGTTTAATAATTCAGTAATTTAGAAATTTGGGAACTTTGTGGTTTGGAAATTGTGTAATTTGGTAGTTTGACAATTTGCAGGTTTGATCATTTATAGATATCAGAATAAAGAATAAAATGTCTTCCCAATTTTCAAGTACAAAGTTCCACGCAAAACTACGTCTCAAACATAAAGTGTTCCACACGTTCCATACAATTCGCGCCGGCCCTGACGTTAGAAAATGTAACGGTTACATTATGAAATACATAAACCACATACTGTAAATGATTAAAAAAAATTGTTCAGGCAATGGTAGAAGAGGTAGCACAAGTAGAAGACCAAAATCGCGGAGGCCAAGTACGTCACGTAGGAAGGATTCCGTCCGACCTTTGAGGATCGAAATAAAGGAGACACAAAAGGTCGTGGAAGATGCTGAGGAGTCAGAACAGGCCAGACGTCATCGGAGAATTGCTATGATCGTTCTGGGAACATTTATTTTTCTGCTGGCAGCGTCAGTTCTTGTGGTGGTCGTTACTTTAACCCACAGCAGCTTTTTGAGCCCTGCTATGGGCTCCAAGGAACTTGCTGAACATCGTGCACGATGTAATCATTTTCTTTAAATAATTCTAATATACTAAATAAATTAATAAACTGGATATTAACAAAAGGGGATCCAGTCCCAATAACCTTGACATAAGTTGTCGTCACCGTCATCCTTAATAATTTTTCCTTATAACTTAATCGCTGTTCGTTCCTCATTATATAATTATTAACGACAAAATGTTTGGAAAAATATTAATCATATTGTCATTGGATTTAAGTACAAAAATAAATCTTTCTGATGAGACTCATGGGACCTCTAATAAAGCAAACCATTAGCTCTGTCACCAAAGTCAATGGGCATTGGTCCATATTTATACCTAAGAGCCAATTAGGCGAACATGTTGCAAATACAGACCGTTATTTATCTGTGAAGTAACCGTCAAGCTTTTTATGCATTTTTGGAAAAGCTCTTTTACTCTTAATTCAGTCGTTGAAACGTGCAAGCGTCCTTCTCAGTCGCTTTCGATAAATTGAATATTCTAAAGCTACCAAGCTATATTTAATTCAGTTTATAACCACCCCATATCCCAATGTAAACCGATAATATTAATCTAAAAAATTAATCTAGACCAGTGATGGTGAACATTTTTTAAAAGTGGCTAAAATTTTGTTCGTTATTGTTTTTAATACTACTGTCTGCGAGACACTAAATCAGTGGCGCCATTAGGAAGGTTGGGAAAGTGTAGTAGAAAGGACACTAATAACTGGAAAATGCTGAAACGTACTTAACCCTTTGCACTCGAAGGTATTTTTACCGGTAGGGAATAACAACTCTAAAACTTTTTGCTTGAAAAGTTTGATGAATTCTTCTAAAGTTATAATATCTTTATTGTCACTATTAGCTATTTCATTATGTTTATACAGTCGTGGACAAAATTAAGTGGACAGGTATCATAAATAACAAAGGGTTAATTTAATTTAACTAACAATGCCTATAAATCAAAACTTTATTGCACAATTAAATACATTAAATAAATGTTTTTCCAAGTCTACAAAAGCATTTCACGTTCTACATTTTAAATTTATTTAAAACATCGTAACAAAACAAAAAATTGTTTACATTTCTGCAATGTCCACTTAATTTTGTCCATGACTGTATGCCTAAATGATGGGACGCACAAGGGTTAATTAAATTGCGATTTTTTGACTCTAATATTACAATTTTGTGACACTTTTGAAGGAATTTGTACACTGGAACTTTCTAAGATACCATTATGTTCCATTTGTTAAAACTAACTAGCAATTTGTTATCATATCTCACAAAACTAACAATTTGTTATCATTGTAATTTGTAGCAATTTTTTAAGAACTTATCAAAGACCGGATTAAGATGTATATTATTTTGTGACTATTGTATAGTGAATCAACTGTTTACATATGAAATTTATGATCAAAGTGTAATTTCATGGCTAAGAATATATCTTAGACGACATAAATAGTTTAATCGATAAAACACATTGATGAGGTTTAATTGTTTTCATAACGTTAGAAAAAGCTGATTTCTTAAGAAAATGTATATACATTGATTCGTACATTCAATGTAAAAAATTCATTTTTACATAGATCTTAAAAAATGTTTCGGTCGTTACTCAAAATGGAGGAAATTAGAATTTACGTAAAAGATAAAGTTATCAAAGCTTGCAATGTAAGTGTTATAATGATAGGCATAGCTTGCTAAAGAGTAAGACATGAATACCTATCATATAAGTATAAATGAATACATACATGTGGTTGAATTCCAAAGTAACTGGCTTTAGTTGTAACAAAAATTAATAAATACATAATTGTATGAAAGCATTTATATTCATATAATTAAAAAAGGATAGCTGAAGCAGATACAGGAATCCTACTGTATTACAAATAATTGAAACAATTATGTTCATAACATAATATAAAATGTCTAATATAGAAATTATGTATATGTATACATTTTTAACTTTCATTTGTCCACCATTATATATTTATTGTTAATCGGTTTTGATTAATAGCGTGTTACTTACAATATCATCAATGCATCAGTATCCTTAAAATTACGTTAACTCATTTAGATATTCGCGATATATAAAATTTACGAAATAATATAAAATTCAGACCCTTCCAATATTCTAATTACACTCATTACTCAAGTTAAACAATTCATAATTCAAATCGGAATTCTAGTAATTTTTGAAACTCGGGTATTCAGGTATTATGTAGTAGCCCTATCTTGGGTCCCTAAACGACATATTTGAATATGTAATTATTCGAATACAGCGAATATTCAAATTTTCATACTAGATCTAGCGTGGACACTAATCAGAATATTTGAATATTTAAGTTTTCGCTTATAGCCAATATTCAAATTTTCGTACCAGATCCAGGGCGCACTCTAAACAAAAAATTTTAATATTCGAATACGGAATATTCAAATTTTTGTACCAGATCTACCGCGAAGCCTAAACAAGGAATTTGAATATTCAACCGTCTAATTATAGCGAATAAAGTATAGCGAATATTCAAATTTTTGTAATACCCCTATCACACTCCCTAAACAAAATAGAATACTCGACTATTCGAATACAGTGAATGTTTCATAGCAGTCTCACAACCGAAACTTTCAATTTCCGTTACTTTCAATATCGCGTTAACAATTTGCCTAAGCCGTTTACTCTCACACCGTAAACGGATTTTTTATACCGGTCTTACTTACCCCACTATTTGCTCTCCCAATGTAAACCAAGCTTAAGGCGTATAAACAAGCAGGAAGCCGTGATTAACGAAATGTTTATCTGCTGTTCCAGTGCGCCGGGAGAACGAGGAACTGTTGAATTCTCTCAACAGAGTTCTCGTTACCGAAAACTCAACGACATCTCCTTAAAGAAAGGCGGCACCAGAACGGAGGAACGGTCTGTTTTGTCGCGTCCATTGAAGCAGTTCGTCCGGAACGGTGAAGAAGAAAAGGAAGAACGAGGTTGTAAGAGGAAAAACAAGTAGAAAAGTATCGGAACGGAGAGCTCGTTTCGAAGCGTCAGGATTGACGACCGCTTTCGCGGAAAACGGCGAACTTTTATTACAATTGCATTTCATTCGACGAGTCTTAGGTGCTGCAGAGAAGATATCGAGTTTAATTTGTCAATGTCGTCATGGTACACGGCTAATTTGTCGGCTCCGTCAATAACACGAACTTCCAGCCAAGTCCGTGACAAAGTGGAGTCGACGCTATAGTTTTATCCCCATTGTTTCGAAGATACGTCCAAGTTCTCTTTTTCATTGAATCACGTACGGTAGTTTTGACGGGCCCCCGGCACGGGATTAGCCGAGCGGGAAATCGCGTTGATGAGGTTAGATGAAATAAATAAAAATACGAACAAAGCAGAAAATACGATGATAAAATACACGTAAAGTTACGGGCGACGATTGAACGTCGCTTTTGTTAGCTCGTTATTGTTGTTGGTGCGACGAGTCGACGATCATGCGAGAAATTGCGTTACGCATTCGTTCGATGCTCGAAAATTTGATCGCGAATGGCGGCGTATACCGATTTCACGTAGCGGTTTTTAAAGCGGAAAATCGGTCGCAGCGTATCGTATGCCGACAACGAAATGAAATGTTTAAAAGATGCTTGTAAAAATCGATACGAATCCTCATGGGAAAAAGAAATCCTCGTTCGAACCTTGCGCGATTGTAGACAACAACGAAAGTAATAATTTTTCAGAAGCTTAGAACGCAATTTTCTAAAATACGGCAGAAATTTAGGTCTCAAGTTCTTGTAATTTCTATTTGACTGTCTTGGAATAACATTGTTTGGAATATTATTTATAATAATATGAAAGTATACGTGGTTTAATAAATTAAAGTTCGCGAGTTCGAGAACTTGCGGAATTTGTTCGTTTCTTTCAGTGAAAAATAAGTATTTCAAAATTCTGAGAGGAAAGATTAAATGAACGAAATTTGTCTGTTTGCTTAAATTTTTTGTTAAAGGAAAGGAAATTCGTTCTCGTTTATTCTGTTGCCGGAAGAATTTATTGACAATAATTAGGAGATATATTACCATAAAAACGTTGAGAACGTGAAATATTACGACATCGTGCAGATTGGTTAAAATACTTGTTTTACGTCCAAAATATGAGGAAATTTATTTTCAAAATTCTTGCAATTTATATTTAACTACTTGGAAATAGTCTCAAACAAAGAACGCTATGTAGCATGACAGAAACAAAGTAAGTTCATTAAATTCGAAGGTCACAATTTCGGAACTCGTAAAAATTGAATGTATATTTGTTTCATTTTATATCCCCTTTAATTTTTTACTAACAACGCTTTAACCCTGAAATATAAAAAAAATTGATTATACAAACTGATTATTATTTGTAATATTATTTATAGTATTATGTAATATTATTTACGGTAATAAATTTTGTTTTCCACATATAAAATATAAAATGAGGAACACGAATTAAACTATTATAACATATATCTTTTCAGTAGAACGTTAAAGGGTTAATTGAAAAACAAGTATTTTAACAATTTTAGCTTGATTCAATCTTCTGTTAAATTTTGTTTCACGGTATTTAAAGAAATAACGAAAACTTTGTTTGTGCTATTTTTGCTGATGGAGTTTTAAAATATTTATTTTTTAATTAATTTTAGTATTAGTACACAATGAAAGGATATATGTAAGAAGAATGATGAAGATAATTCATATTTTGCGAGTCTCGAACTGGCATAACTCTGATTTAATACATCTAATACTCCTTCATGTGGCCAGAATATATTTAATAGTACTCCAGAACAGTTAAATACAAATTACAGATGTTTTAAACATAGATTTCTTCCTTCTTTTGATAAATTGCGCCCTATGGTGTTGAAAAATTATTACTTACAGTGTTCTTTATAATTATCTGCATTTAAAACGAAATTAATATATCGCAGATCGTGAAGTTCATTTGAAAGTAATTGTTTTTATTGTATAAAGATGTGCCACTGTGTTATGAATATGATTTAATTAAAAGATTTGAAAAGGGTTTACGTGTTAATTATTAATTGACACTAGAACTACAAACCAGTGAAAATGTTTGTTTTTTTATCTTTCTTTTCTTTTTGCAGAATTCTGTTAATGTGTTCCTATAGAAATAAAAGCTAATTTCTGTCGAGACGAAGCATGATGCTAATTTGTTTCATCTTCTCCGCCTATGTTTTCAATTTAAAAGGTGTGTATCAAACTCTTGTAGTTCTAGTGTTAATCAAAATTTATTAATCGTTTGAGTCTTGAAGCAGAAAATATAATATACAAAAAATCATGGATCGCATAATAAATGAAACGAAGTTTACCGTATAAAGCTATCTAAACAAAATTTATTTTAATTCAAAGACACTGTTTGTATTCTGCTGCAATGTTGCAGTAAAAAGAAAATCTTTGAACTCGAAAGTTATATATTTTACTCTTTATTACGCAACGTCATTGCGTAATAAAACAAATATTTTGACATTTTGCGATTAAAAACTCGCATTCAGAAGTTCTATTTAATTCTAACAAAATTGTACATATTTCGCTGTTGTTAAAATTATGTGGCCTGCAGATGCTGCAGCATACTGATAACACACGCAGCATAAAATATATTTAAAAAAAGCATGTCACATTTTAAGATTGCAGAAACTTGCAATACAACACTGGTTACAAAACGTGATAAAATTAATTACTTCTCGTATATAAGATATAAAATTTGTGCTGTTGGCAATCAAACGATTAACATTTTTTTTTTTAATATTTGTTCCTAACGAAAACAAGATTCAATAACAGCTTATTTCAATCCTTACTGAACTATTAAGCATTAACAGTTGATTAAGTTTTTTAATTAAAAGTTTATTTTATTTTATTTTTATGAAGTACTAAATGTTAATAATTAATTCTCTTTCGGGAAATATAAATATTAGTTCATGAAGTATTAAACATTAATATTTCGTTTCATTTTACTCAGATTTTAAGTCTTCATTACAGGTATTCGTTTATGTATGGTCTCTGTGAAAAGTTCTTATTTTAATGGAAAGTTGCTATAATAAACAATTGCCAGGTAAGCAAATTTTTACCAAGAGGACATGTTCATTTGTTTTTGCGCTTTACGACGTACTCAAAGAAGTAAAGTCTGTTAAAATGAATATGCATTTATAACCAAGCATCGACGTAGCCAAAGGAGTATGTAGCTGAAATACTTGTTGTTGTCAATTGTTTGTAAAATATGAATCGTCTCGAATTAAAGAAAAGAGTACGGACTAGAAAACTTCTATGGATTTAATGTCGTTTCAAGGGGAAAATATCGAACAATAATTGTTCGCCACTATGTATGTATTATGAAGACTACTGTCGCGATTTGCAAAATAGCGTTGTACAGGCTTTTAACTTTCATCGACTAAATTAATCAATTATAAAAATAAAAATCACATGATGAAAAATATGGAGACGCTACATCATCTGCTTTTGGACTAATGGGCTTTCTTCTAAATCGGTTTTCTTCTAACGATGAGTGGCACGAACGTCAAATAACATTCAAATCGACATTTTTCAATTAGTATTATTTTATTGAGTTACGTGTATACTATTCATTGGCGGAAATCAAGTGTATACTATTGTGTAACGTGAGCTTTCTTAGACTAAAATGGCAGTAAAAGTTTACATATCTAGTAAAAGTTTATTTATCTTTGATTTTGAGAGATCAGATACACGTAGCTTCTATGATATATTTGAAAATTTTTTATTTTTCAGCTTTCCATCTTCCGTAATTCTTAAATTTTCCAAATTCTAAAATTTTCATATCATCAATTTCCTATAGTTCCGAACTTTTAAATTTCCATCTTTTCAAATTCCAAAAGTTCTAAACACTAAAATTACCAAGTTTCACAAATTCGTGAATTTTCGAGTTACACAATTTCAAATTTCTATAGTCCATAATCTAAAAATTGATAAATTTTTAATTTTTTAATTTCCACTTCTACACATTTTCAGGCTCTCAAATTTACAATTTAGATTCTCAAATTTTTAGAATCAGGAATTTACAATTTAACTTCATTGAATTATCCAAGTTGTCGAATTTCTCAGATTTCTAAATACTTCAAATTTCTAAGCTTACGTATTTCTAAAATTCTAAATTTGAAAATTATTATATTTGTGGATTGTCATTTTTTTTATGAACGCTTACGTTACTCACCGGTGTACAGACTCAGATATTGAGATAATTTAATAAGAAGTAATTTTTCCTAAGAATCGTGACAATCTTCTTATTAGCCCTTTGCACTCGAAGGTATTTTTAAGGATAGAAACTGTAAAATTTTTTGGTTGAAAAGTTTCTTGAATTCTTTCAAAGTTATCGCTATATTATTAATTGTTACTACTAGCTTCATCATTATGTTTGAACATCGTACGTGAAACATTATACATTTATTAAAAAAGTACGTATTCCAAATTGCTGTATTAAACTGGGTGGTGAGTGTGAGTTACCTTTCGAGTGCAAAGAGTTCATATTGGGTTTATTGGTAATATTGGGTATCCTATCAATTATGGAAAATGAAAAGCATTTTGGAATATTTTGCCTTTTCAAAAATGCTGTTCAAGCAAGAAAAAAGTATCCGACGAAAATCATCTCTCATATTCATAAAACAAAAAACGATGTTCTTTCCGAACAACCTAATATATCATCGTTGTATTCATCCCTGAGATAAAAATAATAGTTAGGTCGATTACGAATCTGGATATAGAAGCTTTCGATTTCGATGAGTTCAACTCTATCAACCATTCTTCTCATGAGACGCATAATAATCAACGTCGGCTACATTCAGAACACCTTTTATTCTAACAATATTAACTAGAAAAGTTTATGTGTGCCACTCTCATTTCCATTTCAGGTTTAGTGACGGTCAAAAGATGATCTAACCATTGACAACCAGTGTTTCATCATTGGACTGAAAAAAACCGTAGCTTCTGAGACCTCGTCTTTTAGAAATAATAATTTAACAAAAAATAATGCAACTTTGAACTCTGTCGAATTTGATGAGAACAAATTTGTCTGATAATAGAAATGCTTACTTAATTGTCGAAACGATGGATGAACGAGAATCTAATTGACGATTGACATAAAACTAACCTAACAATTTTTCGTAAATATACGATGATTTGTACACGTGTACAGAAATAACTAAGAGGTTCACTTAACAGAAATAGTTTTGGAAGACAAATTACTTTCTCATGATGTATTTAGGTTGACTATTGAATTCGTTAGCTTTTCACATGCTTCACTTCAAAGTATCACAATATAACGAAATATTATACTTATCATTGGGTATATGAACGTACCAAGACACCTACAAATGACACGTTTAAAATGATAAATGGCGTGGTGAATAAACTTGAAGCACATTTTTCCTTGTCAAATATTTTCGAAGTGAATTAATTAAGAATGTGAGAAAATGTTCAACATAAAACAGTATATTTTTACTCATTTCTTTAATGAAAACGTTAACTATCTGATAGTATTGAAATTATAAACATAACAAAATTCACAAACAGAAAAAAAAATCAGATGAAATATGGACTAAAATGAAGGAAAGATAAATAAAACGTATATTTTAATTGAAATATTGATTTGTTGATTTGTGCTTAGAACGGTTTCAATTTTTAGTTGAATTTTAACAAGTAATTATTTATGAAACATATACAGCTCACAAAATTAATTGTCAACCTACTGATATTAATTCGGTTCGTACGAGTTTATTGCACGGAAGACACTTTTGATAGAGTACATGAAGAGTCTCTCTCACGAGGAAAGAATTTTTTGTAAACATTATTAAAGGTACGAAAAAGTTATATACGCATCACAAATAGAGATTGAGAGTATTCGTTACAAAAATAGTTAATATTGTAGCGATAAAGTAAAGGATTAGCAAATTATAATTCCATAAATGAATCGTTTTATCCATCGATGCTCGACCAATTTCTATCTCGTCAATTCTTGTCTTTTACGCCGAATTATCAATTTTGCTAACGTACTATTTCTCTTATTATTCTAAAGGCAGCCGTCCTCAAGAAACATTGCTCTTTTTCTCAGGGGACACTCAGATCAAAAATACAGCTTTGTATCATGGGGCTCTTTGATACCGAAGTATATGGTATGTTCAGAGTATGCTGTTCGAAAGTTTAAACATTTACAAAATAAATTGGAACAATACTGTTCTTTATTGCTTCGAGTGACGTATGGGTGTACTTACATAATTCAAAATTTCTTTCTTTTATCAGTTTATTAGAATAAAAAATTTTGAGTGAAATTTAAGTAAATTGACGTAATATTATACTGTATTATATATTATCAATTTATTACCTATTATTATCTATAGTAAATTATTTATAGTATACAATAGTATTCTTTCAGACCATACAAAATTGTACTGTGCTTTTTAATTATAGAAGGTTTCTTCCAGTAAGTTTTAAAAATAGGTAACAATTTTTATTTGATTTTGGTGTACATTCATTTATTATTAAAAGATTTCAAATTATATCACGTATGTATTTTAATAAATAAAGGGATAGTCATTTTTATAATCAGCTAGTTTTGTGACTGCGTCGGAATCCATTGTATTTAATTCTGTTTAATGAAATAAATTTGAATTTGTGAAATCATTCTTAGATAATTTAAAACGAGTACAATATCATACAAGTACTCCTATTTTCTTAATTTCGTTTCAGATTCATCGCTCAATGATTGGCGTATTTGTTTCTGAACCTAACTATACAATGTTTCTTATTTATGGCATCACACAACCTGAAATCTTTATTTCTATAATTGGTTTCAAGTTTCTAATTTAATATTTAATTGAATAACTAGATTCATATTTAATTGCATAGTTTTATATTTAATTCCATAATTAATTTTGTATTTAAGCGTAGTTATGTTTTAGTCCAAATATTTATTCTGTAGGAAATATGATTTTTTTAATCAGCAAATGCATATGAGCTGCTGTTTCATTATTTTATATTCAAAATAGTAATAGTTAATAATTTCATTTATGAATGTTTTATAAAAGCTTTACAAATCTTCAAAGATGTACGAGATTGTATAAATAGAAGTTCCATGGATAATGTAAATTATCTACATCTGCATAGATAACAGGTGTACACTAAATTTCCATCTTCTACAGTCAGTATCATGCAATCAGAAAGAATGTGTGAGTCATTGATTGAAAATATACGAATGCTTTCGCGATTCAATACCTGCGATCGAAACAGCATACTCTGAACGTAAAGATCTTTCACGGAAAACTAATAACAGATAAAACGATAAATTAGTAAAATGATTGGTGCATACATACAGGACTCTTCTAAAAAGTTGTATAGAGAAGTGGCCAATTTTCCAGAGTATTCGAAGCTTTCTAGGAACGTATTTGCGTCGCACAATCGACCTCAGTAAACTTTCTCCGATATCTATCCCGTAGGTTTAAATTCGTATCTTGAAACGTAAAGGATTGTCGATCCTGTAAGATGCAGTTTATATCTGTACTTCTTTATATAAAAATCGAAATTTCGAACTCGACGACCCGTTGCACTTTGTTAGCTCGAAAGTAAACGTTGTTACGACAGTGGACACAGAACACTGATACTTGTATCAAATGTATGTAGAGTACAAGTGTAATGTTAGATCGTTCGTTGGTATTTTTTTGGCCAACATTGTCGAGAACATAGTATCGCGATCGATAAGTATGTCTAATAGGTCATCGAACCGTAAATATGTATTGAGTATTTTCTAGGAGATACAAATCTCGTTTTTTTCTACATGGAATCGTTTGGAGCTTCTGGATTGTTTTCTAACGTAAAATGAAATACAGTGAACCGTATTAACATGTTTAATTCATGAACGGTCGATTATTGCAACGACAACTCAAATTTGATTATGATATTCTACGTGAATTACTCAAATAATTTAATATTCTGTATTATTTTCACTTGGAGTGTTGTATAGAAATAAAATAACTTTGAATATTATTTCTAGTGAGTGTATACAATCTTTTTGTTTTATTACTGATAATATTAGTTAAACAATTTGGCAAATCTGGGTAACGATTGATCCAGTATCGACTGTTCAAGGTATGCAAAATTATTGCTGGATGTATCCATTTACAATTGAATTAAAGAAATTGTTACATATACATACAGTTTGATCTAGTATTGATCTTAATTGATCGAAACATAATTGTTTATTTATTCAGAATGATAATTTGTTATAGAAAAAGGAGAAATGGGATAATTAGAAATTTTACCGTTGCAAAAATATTCAGGGGATAATTATATCGCATCTACTGGATTAGGATTAGGTCTCATACTGTATGTAAATGTACAATATTTAATATGAACAATTATTGCTTTATTACTACATATATAATTTGCTTTATTACTATGTATAACTACGAGAAAAGAAGCTTCTATTTCAAAATGGTGCGTGTATGAAAGAGGAAATGAGAGACAACAAAGTTTTACGGTTTTTCGTATTCAATACGACATATTATGTAGATTTGTCATATTTGCAATATTTTGTGAATAACAAAGGTAATTAATTTTTCAAACACACGTTAGGTGAAACAATGTTATTTTCTCGAATATGTATTTATTTTTGTTACAGAGTGCTCATATGTACAGTCGTGGACAAAATTAAGTGGACAGGTATCATAAATAACAAAAGGTTAATTTAATTTAACTAATAATGCCTATAAATCAAAACTTTATTGCTCAATTATATACATTAAATAAATGTTTTTTCAAGTCCACAAAAGCAGTTCACGTTCTACATTTTAAATTTATTTAAAACATTGTAACAAAACAAAAAATTTTTTACATTTCTGCAATGTCCACTTAATTTTGTCCATGACTGTATATTTAAATTATAATTGAACTGCTTAATTTTCTTAAATTTAAATAATCTGCTTAATTTTCTTCAAATTAATCAAGACGATTAATTTTTCTCAATTGATGAAACCGATTAGTTTCCTTCAATTTAAAAAATTAACAAAAATATGATTGATTATGTTGTTTGAAATTGGCCGAGGATTTCATATATTTGTTATCAAACTAATACAAATTTATTTTGTATCAATAAGCAATATATATAGTTTCAATAATTTTATTAATTTCGCCAATGACTATCTTTGCTATTATTTGATATTCTTTCTACAATTATATTGCTTGTACAAAGATCTTAATGTTCGAAATTATATCTCATATATGTACGGAACAACTAACAAAAAGGATAATTTTTTATTAAACAATTTACTTTTTAAAAAAATATCCGTTGACAGTAAATTTGTTTTGATACATACTTGACACCTTTGGTTTAAGCAAGTGTAATCTGAGTTACATAAAATTACAAATAATAGACTATTTCTTTAGCATGAATTGTATGTGAAAACATCGAGCAATAATTACATTAATATCATAGTATCCCATTACTAATGCAGGTCACTGTACAGGAATATCCATCGACATGTAAGCATGTTTCAAAAATAGACGCATAAGGGACAGTTTTTAGTTTTACAACTCGAATCAACGTTTATTAATGATTAGCAATGATAACGTTTAGCAATGATGCTATTCACACAACATTTCTAAGAGTACGAAGATTTAAATTGTGGTAAGTAAAATCAAATTTCGTGTGATTTGTAATCATATATTGAATTAATTTTGAATCAACAAATTGGATCAACATTGTATTATAAAATTAAATAAAAATTTCTTCTAATTACCTAGTCTGAAAATATTATAAATAATAGCACGTAAATACATATAGACTAAAAATCATTTTTTCATTTGAGAAAGTTGTGCATCTTCAATAATTCGATATGTATATATGTATAATGTACATAGTTTGTACTGCATTTAGTCTTGAGACAGTCGTAATAAATTATTTTAATTTTTGCTTAAATGACAGATAAATTTTGTATATAAACAAAATTCGATTTTTAATAACATCACCCCCTGGTCTTTTTAAATAAAGATATTCATTGAACGAATATCAGAAACTAATCATTTTTATTATATTTATATAATAGAAATATAATAAGTACGGTGTTATAAAAATAATATTCAAATATTTTATTACGCGTACAGATTAAAATTATTTCAATGCACCATTTTGTGACTACATTTTGTATAATAGAACAGGTACTAAATCTAAAACATTTTCGTTGAATTCATGTCTGTAATACTATTGATGAAAAAGCGCATTATTACTTCGAAATTATTGAATTTAAATTAAATAGAAATTGACATATTAAATTATTGAAGTTGAAATAAAATAAAATTATTTAAATGGAAATTAAATTGAACTATTGAAATAGAATTTATTCGATATAATACAAGTTAGAAAATGTTTGTATTTTTCGTTGCAAATACTATTTTTTATTCAGGCATGTTACACTGTCAGTACACTGTATACATGCTAAACGAACTGAAGTTCATAAAACCATTTAATTTCACGCTTCAGTCCATTATTGCTTCGAAAACAGAACGCGTTATCCGCCGTATGAAACATCCTATTCATCTTGCAAAATGCATTCTATTCATCTTCGAAACACAATATAAAACAAGCTGCTTGGTTTATTGGAATTTGAATAATAAAAAGGGCTTTCATTTTATCAACTTCTGTTTTGGACAGTGATATACTCTCTGTTACTAAACGAATCAATCTTGTAGCGAACAGTCAAAGGCTTAAATTATTTATAAAGTTTTCATCTTATGCGTCTAACCGATCTCGCAGGTATAAATATTATGGCAAATAGCACCAGTAGCGTTGCTAGAAGCAGCTTTTTCAAACCAAGCGAGAAACCGTGCTTGGGTCTTTTTTAAGCTTCGAACGGTGGTGACGGGTTCTTTGCTTACGTAACAAAATTTTCTATTTAAAATTTAATTCTTTATCCTTCCTAATTTTTTAATAAACGTATAGTCAACGTAAACATATGTGACAGACAAAATTTTCATCGTGTTTGTCAAATGTAATACGTGTACATGTGTTTTAAATATCCGGACCGCAATTGACCCGAGTTTCCACTGTTCAAAGGTTAACACGTTATCTGCCACAGTAGCAATAGTTACGCCTAGTATAGCACACTATAATGCAATGCTTTCATTTACTGCCTTAAATTATTAATATTCAAGATATTTTCAACAATTCTATTATTATTTGATGAAATTAAATTCGTAGCGTCAGTCACTGACGACGTCCGTGGCAGTAAACGTATTAGTATCACACAGCGTTTGTAAGTTTTCTTGTATGAACGAGTAAAGTTGGAACGGGCATCAGGGCAATCTCTCTGGGCAATATAATACATTAATTCGAACACTAAGATGTTGTATTTGTGATAACTATGATATTGGCATAGTAAGAATATACGTGGACTAAAACTAATTATAGTAAACTTGTATTGCGATGGATGTGAAAATTTATCGAAGCTGGAAATGTGGAAGGAACTTCATTTATGGGATATCTGATTATTGAAGCTTTTAGAGTGTGATTCAATAAACAATTTGCAGTCACACTCCTTAATGGGTAAAGACCTTGCTCAGTCTGTCACTTGGGAATACAAATAATGATAATATAACGAAAGTTTACTGTTTTAGGGATCGGAATAATTAATTGTTGACTTGCTTGATTGAGGAAGTAAATTGCATAATTCAAGGACAAGAAATAGCAATAAGAGTGGTAATATAAGAAGAGTCTGCTGCATTGAGAAGCAGATAAGTTAATTATTTAATGTAGATTTGCTTCAGCAACAAAGAAAAGTGGTATAATTAGAAGACGAAAAGTTATTTTAACAACTTTTTTTGAGGAAACCGAATCAAAATAGTTGAACTGTTTCAGACACGAATAACCATTATAAATAATTAAAATTTATTTGACTATTAGATATTGGAACTTGCAAATATTTGAAATGAGAAAGATACAAATTTACGTATGAACTTCGAGACTTAATTATCATATTACCTGTTTATTACATTCTGTTGCAAATGTCCTACAAAATATATTATAAAATTATTATCTTTTATCAACTATTAATGAAAATCATACTATATGATTAACGAGATTACTGAAAATAATATTTATTGTTTATAACTACAATTTTTATTGTGCCTTCATAAAATGTTGCAAAGTAATATTATGTCGCTTTTCATTAAACACGTTTTGTTAATTGGAACATATTTGTTTACTGCTCTCTTTCTTATTGGTGTTATATTAATTCAAAGATTCTTTATTTTTTTAGTTTGATACTTTGACGTTGAACTGTAAACTGCGAACTACAATAAAACCATAACTGTAAACTACAATTATATTACATATAGTATATAATTTAATATATATAATATAACTCAAGCCACAATTAATTATATACCTGTATTACTACATTGTATCTGTGTATTTATATTATTGTACAATGAAGTAATTTTTGTTTTTTATTTAAATAAGGAACAAGAAATAATCTCGTTGCCATAGCTCCTATTTTTTGTCACATAAGAACAGTAACAGTTGTCTAAACTCAATTTTCATATTTATAAAATAAATGAAAACATTCTCTAAGTAAAAGCGTAAACTTAAACAAGAAGTCAGATATAAGAACACATAATGAGAAAATAAGAAAAGTAAGAATATATAATATTATATCGAATCTAAAACGAAAGTATCGTTCAAAAAGAATAAACCTTACTGTGCCATCAAACCTAATATTCGTTATTGTGACAATCTTTTTTTTTTTTATCAAATTTTACAGTACTGCCATCTGTTACTGTCTTATCAACAAGTAATTACAATAATCTTATTTTAACAAATAATCAAACAGACGATGATCATAATTGCCTAAAGGTAGAGTAAGTATTAACCAAGCTGAAAAGCGCGTATATGAAGTTTGACATTGTTTTAACTGCTCAGACATTTCAAACAACACCCTAACCGTGTTACCTTTTAATTAAAAACGTATCATTATTTGCTCAGAGATTGTCCTGATACCTGTTCCTGAATTAAAGTATAAATAAACTCTTGATGCACTCCTAACGTTCTCGTTTTAAAAGATGAACGGGGAGGCGCAGGTTATTTGGCCTAACGCGAAAAATCTCTGCCGCTAGTATTTTCTTCCAGCGAGTATCTGTACATAGAAGGAGAGATTACTAATAACTCCTGGTTCGTCGTGTATTATTGTTAATGCGATATTATATAGGTATGGATCAACGCTTGTTAAGTAGGACGACGTAGGAATGGTACCTATTGGAAAACAGTTTTGTATTCTTGAACGCTAAAACTACCTAACCTATTTTGGTTAGAATTATGGGTCACTCGATCCATTCGTAAATATTATTTCCTAAATCATAAAATTTATTATTTAGAGTTTTGTGATTTAGAATTTCACAACATTCTAATAAAGATGGTTTTCTTGAAATTTGTAGTAATTTTTATGAAGACAAAGAATTATGATGTAATGTTATTACAATTGTGTTATATACGTATATATTATTACAGTAATTTATGTTTGGTCGTTTATTTATACAACATTCTATTTTAGTTTTAATTTTATAGTATGAGCGCATTATATGCAGTATGTTTAATGTTAATATGCAACTAGAACTGAAATTCGCAACATCTTAAAATTGCAAACTCTCAAATTCCTAAACTCTGAAATTTTCAACTACCCAATCTTTCAGTTGTCCAAATTACCAAATCCGAAAATTCTGAAAAATTCAAATTTCTAAATCCTGAAATTTTTAAAGACGTATTTTGGATATTTTGTTTTATGAACATAATGATGAAGAAGGCATTATGTTTAGTAACACGTTAATCAATCATTCACAATAACCTTTAAATAACAATTGCTTTGACATTGGACGCGAATGTTACAATTACGTAAATATTTATAACAAATTGTATCATACGAATATCTGTAGCAAATATTACAGTTATATAATTATTCTATCATTAAAACCAAATGCAAATTTTCTATAGAGCTGTGTTGCAATAACTTTGTTGCAAGATCTTTATAGAACCTGTTACACGGATATCAAGTGGTACAGCAAAAAGGAATTTGAAAAAAGAGAATACAATAAATAGCTTAAACCTAGATGATGTTATAGGGACCTAAATCATAGTGATTTTTAAACGAGTCATAGCAAAATGCGTTGTATTGTTTCAAAACAGATTGTTACTTAAACTGGTGGTAAAATACAAACCCATTAACGCAAATACGAGTTTTCGTGATAGAATAATACAAATATTTATAACACGTTATTAATAACGCAAATATTTGTATAAATTTAATATTCTCTATTTAATGTTGAATCATTTTTGTCGATTTCAAATTTATTTTATCACAATATCAATTTTCTTCATTTATTCTAATCAATAATTGAATGCAGTATTCTTGACTTTTATTTTATTTTCTATGTTACTATTTCGTGTTGAAATTAATTATTATTTTCAAATGCGTTCTATATCCTTCGCCTTGGCAGATCCAAATCTAACCCTGTTAACGCTAAGAATTAAAAGAAACGTAGCTAAAGCTACTAAAAGTGTACGTACTCCGATAATTCCGTTCTTACGTTGTCAAAAGAAAAACGACGAAAAGAGCAAAGCGCAAGAAGTATTATAAAAATATGGAAATTAATCTTCGGATTAAGTAGCGTAAGTATACGTAGACAATGTGTGTGCCAAAAACGGAGAAGATAACCGTTGTATCGAAATAAAATCGCGTCAACTTTTCCATTGACAATCAAAGTGCAGTGTGTGATTCAGATCGAGTGTATGTTTCCGCGTAACGAAGAACATCCTGACAAAGTGAATGATAATTTATCGCTTAAAGTGTCTCCGCGAATGTAAAAGGAGTACGTTGCAAAAGAAAAGAACGAAGGAACGATGAGAGAATTGTCTTTGACGTTTCTAAATTGCGAGCTGATTAATTTCCACAGATTTTCCTCCTCTTGCGTCTTCCTTTAGAAATAGAGACGCGAATTCGTAACGAAAAATAAGAGAGAAATAATTTCTCGTTTAGATATTAAACGATTCATTTGCTTTCGTTCGTAGATTCGATAGTGTTTCCTTAGCCCTTATACGAGTATCTAACATTTTTTGCAGCGAGCCTCGTTTTATTGAAAATTTACATTCCAAGATTCGCTTCGAAAGGTAGAACGAAGTACTTTCGAAAACCGATTGCGATAAACCGCGATCATTTTTTTTTTCAGAGGTAGAAATATAGAAGCGTAATTATAATATATTAGCACAGTGCGTTGTGCACTATTTGGTCAGATATCGATCGAAAAACGAAACTCGTGGTCTTAAATTACGAATCGTGCTGGCTGACGAAGCACGAGTTTGAAATCGTTTGTCGCGTTCGCATGTAACGAGCACTTTGTTTATAGGGGATTGCGATTTAATTAACCAGCTCAATCCCGGCAAGTATTTAAGGATGACGTAAAGAAGATTTTGTTCGTGAGATCGTAATAATAATCTCGACTTACGAGATCTGTATCATACCGATGACGTTGTAAGATGTTAATGGATGAGATATTAAGGTTTATGTTTCTATATTGTAATAACATTTATGTATAATGGTTATTATAATGCAAAAAATATACATGCTAATTGTCCACGTTTTTAGCGTTCATTTTATTACCCTGCATTGTTCCCTGTATTTATAACTTGTTTTTATACGTCCCTGCGATTATTTAAATCTAGTTTTTTTGTTATCAAAACCAACTTTTTCTTAATACAGAAGGTGTAGTATCGCAAATGCAACTTAAAACTTGGACTTACGAAGGATCGAGAGAAACGTTCATAATTTTACTTCTTAAGCTCCGTGCTTTACTCTAATTCCTTTCCATTCTTGTTTTTAATCCTTTCGCTGTTATAAAGGCGTTAACATGCTATGCATTAGCCATATTATAGTACTACATGTATAAAAAGTGTGTATTGTATACTTGGATTGGCTGATACAATTATTAAATTATCAATTTTCTAAGTTTATAAATTTCTTAATTTCTATATACTTATGATAATACTTTTTGAATAATAAATTTGTATATTTTTGAATTTCTAAACATCTGAATTTACAAATGTTCAAACTTGTAAGATTACAAATTTCTCGACTTCTAAATTTAAAAAATTTCAAATCTTAAAACAGGCAAGATCTTAAATTTCTAAATTTCTAAATTATTAAATTTTTAAATGTTCAGTCTTGCAAGATTATAAATGAACTATCATTAAGAATTCACGATTGTAGCATACTAATATAGTTACCTTGTATTAATATTATATTATATTGTCTAAATGATGTTTGTAGTCACTATGCTGCCTTCGACGCATATTAGATCACAATTCAATCTTGTGTAAGTATTATATAAAATACTGAAATACATAATATTAAATGAAATTGATGAAAAGTGGAAGAACCACTAAACCGCTGACGCATCGATCGTTGACTTACACTACTGCATTTGCACCATAAAGATTAGCCTACGATTCATACTTCGTTCAAACAATTTTTATATTTGTATATTTTTGCTATCGTATCAATAATGTCACATTATAGTTCGTCATAATAAAATTTACGTATTTCTATTCATCAGATACACAAATTGTATTCCTTTTACAGTCAATTTTTTTTTGTGGAAATAAAAATTGCAATTATTAACAGACCTTTACATTATACACACTGATATTAAAACACACAAAAGAATATGTCATAAAATAGTTACACTAACAACCACGTATAGGGAATGTTATAAAAAACGATAACACCCAAGCATTTATATACCATACCTTAATTATTCGGCTGAATAATATTAGTACATCAATAGGTATTTAATTTTTCAATTCATAAAATCAAAACATTTTTTAATCCCTAGATTTCTAAACTTTAAAATTTTGCAGTTTTTAATTTTTAAAAGTTTAGAACTTTAGAAATTTGTTAACATACAATTTGGAAAATTTGGAAGGTTGTGAATTTGACAACCTCAAATTTTAAAATTGTAACCTTGAAATTTGGAAGTGTAGAAATCTCGAAGTTCTAGGAACGTAGCAATTTGGAAACATAGAAAATTGCTAACTTAACAATTTTTTAATTTAAAAATCTAAAAGTTTTGAAATTTAGAAATGCATGACTGAAAATTAGAAAATATTACAATTAAAATGTCTGAAGTTGAGGAATTGAGCAATTATCACTGATCATGATTGGATATAATCACCAATCACTGACCCAAACTTCGAACCTAACCTAACACATTAAAAAATTCCACTTACACAGCCATTCTAAAAATTTGAACACCATAAACATTAGTATAACGAGATAATACGAACCTATAGTGTTTAAGCTGTCCTAATTACAAAAAGGAAAACAAATTGAGCCACATGAATATTAAAGATATCAAAATACTATATTATATAGCAGGATAAAATGTAAATAACCATTTACAAATAAAGTAAACATAATACAGTTTTCACGTAAACAATTTTATTGTCAACGTAAATTGCAAACTTCTACACTGTAGAAATCTGTACGAAATACATTTCGAGTCTTGCACC